>OW028718.1:11060333-13843000 GCA_932294345.1 Pandemis cinnamomeana | reverse complement strand
CGCGGGATCAAAGCGGCCGCGCCCACCTGCCGCCGCCGCCGCCGCCGCTGCAGGCCCTTATCATAATAAAACGTTAGTTACGCTCTCGCAGCTTCCGCCGAGCCTCACTTGCTGCGATAACTAAAGGTTTTTGGCATGAAACGGCTTTCATTTCGGTTTGGGGCGCACACATGTGACAAAAAGGTCACCCCTTCTTTGCTTTTGCACCGACAGGGAAAAATAACTGTAACGCCTCGGCGCCTTTTACCTACTGCCACAGCTATACATGATGAAAAATGAAATTTTGAATCATAGAGCACTCGTATTACCAATGAGATGAAAAATAATGTTGTTTAAGTTTCCAAAAACGTACAGGCGACGGTAACTTCTGGCGTGCCAAATATTTATTTGTTTACAGTGCGATTGCGTTTATACGGGCGACCGTGTGGAGATGCGTGATTATCTCTTAACATCCTGTGTAAAGTGTGCACTGTATGTTGTACGAGGTGCTGCGGTCAGTCACGGGGCATCCCGGCGCCGGCCTCGGTGCCCCCCGCTACACGGAGCGGCCACAAAATCCGCTGCAGGTTCTAAGCAACGGCCATCTCTCGCCTCTCGGAATACTGATAGCGGTGAAGGCCAGTCCGTGCAGCGTTTCCCTCGACTAATTTATTAAGTAAAACTGTATTGCCTGCATGCTCGGCTGCGTGCCGCGCTCACTCCCTAAACTAAGTCTTCAGTAATTCTGTTGTTTGCCGTCATTTCGTTTCTCTTTCCATTTGTAAGTTAACTTGTATTTGTAATTTCGCAAAGATGAATAACGATTAAGAAATTATCAAGCAAGGAATTTCGCTGTTGATTATTTGATACCAGCACACTGGGTGTTCCGTTTGTCATTACTGTGAGGGTTTGATTGAGGCGGCGGCGCTCCCGGGCCGGGCGCGCAGTGCTCTTGCCGCTCGCGCCGCGCCGCGCCGTGTCGCGCCGCGCCGCCGCGCCGCGCCGCGCCGCTAAGCCGTATGAATAATGTAGCGCACTCTGAGCAAATACAATTACCGGCGCGGTTCTTCATGTGGCGAGCAAACGGAGCTCTCATTGTTCGTTTAAACGCTCTGACGACATAATTTCAGAATACGTTTGTAGCTGGCAACGTTGGAGTGGTCTTTTTTTAAGGTAAAATTAGGACGGAAGCAACAGAGCGGGGATAATTAGGTTTAATTATGGCTTTTGCTGCGGAGTAAGCGTCTTTTGCATTGTAAGATTATGCTTATGCTTCGGGCGGGCGGTGCGGTGTAAGTCGCGGGAGCAAACCGTGCTCCGGCCTTGACACGGGTCGCCGTAACGCGGCGAGACTCAGCGCATTAGTATCAGGCCCGCCGAGCGCCGAACGCCGAACGCGCTCCGCGCCGCGGCGGCAGCGGACCGCGGGCGCGTTGCCGCGGTGGCCGCGGGATAAAACACTACCCAAGCTGCTACTTACAAACTAAAACTAATCACGTTATGTCCCCGCTCTAGCTTTGGTCACGAAATAACAATGTAATTAGTAGTCTCCGCAAAGTAACGTCTGATTAAATCAATGAATTAGTAAATAAACCAAAACAAAGTAGTAGTAAGGGTCCGCCTTTGTGCATGTATCTCAGTGATTGTCAATTGTATTTGTCTAGTGTCTGTTTTGCAATAATAAAGGGTTTACATACATAGAAACCATTTTCTTTCTACGTTTTTTAACGAGACAGAGTCAACCTATTCCTATTCACCTGAGCTTTTTGAGAGTCCATCGATTGGTCATAGTCGATAGAAATATTCAGGACTACCTAAAATCCTTTTTGCTTTTATACCAGAGAAGAGTCCTTGTGTCAAAAATGAAAGAGGACATTGTTTGTAAAAATAAATGAAGCTTTTCCGCAGATGTCTCAGTGGACCGCGAGCCTGCGCTCTTAGTTTCATGTCTTTGTCGTCGCCAATCTCCGGCTTCGACCCGGCAGCGAGGATCCGAGCACAAGACACGTCGCGGCTCCTAATTGGCAAAAACATGACATACTCATGACCCGTTTAAGAGAGCCAAGAGAACTAGACGAAGGATATTTTAATGCCTGTTACAACAGTTTATATCATTATCTCAGAATGTTTCTCCGCTGACCGTATACATAATTATATAACTATGTAGTGTCGTGTTGACATTGTATCACAGTCTGGAAGCGGCGTTATCTTTGCAACGCTCACCAGCGGGGGACTCAACTAGATTTGGCAGATCAAAGGCGTCGCGGGAGTCATTACTGGAGGAGGGAGGTCGGGGAGGGGGGGAGCATTACTCATTACGCCATGATCGTAAACAACCGCGGGAAATTGAAAGCGGAGTCGGCGGCATAATGGAAGGTATGAGCCAATTATTGGCGGCGTGTTTGGTGCGTCGCGCGAGGGCCGACGCCGCGATCAGATTACGGAGTAGTTTGGTTTAATTGGTCTGCGTCTGAAACTCAGTCGCTGTAACAGTTGAGCTCGTTTCGGCGCTGGAGGACGACGCATATTTTGATGAATAATATTTAGCTAGCAGATCGCGAAAGCCCATTCGCTTAGAATAACAGGCTGCGGCGTGGGAGCGCGGGAACATGGCGGAATTAGAAGCCGCATGTAGGACAAAATAATAACACAGACGGAGAACTTTATTCATGCGGGAGGGGGGGGGGGTGCGGGGCGCTAATTGAAGGATTACTCGAGTGCGGCGACGGCGGATTACAAGCGCGGGTTAGTGCGGAGATGGCAGACGTAGTGGGCTCAGTAGCCGGTGAACTCTAGGGAAATATAAACAGGTGCGCCATTTCTATGATATATTCGCGTATACAAGATACAACGCCTTTACTTACAGACGGCGAATTAGCCCGCCATATCGCCATCTTATTGATTCCCATCATCTTCAGGTTATATACACCCCACTGACCTTCTATAAGAATGAGAAGACTTCGGCTATGGTTCCCACGCGGGTCCAGTGTGAATCCGGAAATTTACGCGCACCATTGATTCCGTATGCAGGTTTGCGTGCAATGTCTTCCTTCACCGAAAAGCTGGTGGTTTTTAAATTGATTTTGCACTTCAATTCCGAAAAACTCACAGGTGAGGACCCGTGTTCGCCACACGACTCTCCGGTTGAGAGGCCATAGTTACAACGGCTTTTTAAAGCAGTCATCTCATATCCATACAATGTGATTGTTTCACAATTTTTACCTTTTCCTCGCGCAGCCACCGGTCAGAGGGGTGAGAGGGGTGAGAGGGGGATGACACACGACACGCGTCAGCAACAGCCGCGGTGATGCCGCCGAATTGATGAGTTAATAATGGGAGCCCTTTATTCGCTGATAATTGTGAAGGTGGCGGCTGCAGCTCTGCAGGCGGAGAGACGCGGACGCCTCGCGGGAAGACACGGTCTAATTAAGGTTTGGCGGTAAATTGCGGCAGTGGGGGGATACCAATTAACCACCGCAATTAATTTCAGGTAAAGTTTGTGCTTAATAAAGGAACGCGCATCGACTGCAGCAGGCAGGTGGCTGCGGCTCTGAGCTCCGACATGCCGCCGGTGCAGCCGACCCAGTGCGGTGTATAATAAACCTTCTTTCATTCATTCGAAACATTTATTTCGGTCTAAGGCCATAGTGTTGTGTACATTACCTTATCCTGTGTTAGCTATTTAGTAAAGCCTAGGTTCACAAAATATTATGCAAATAGCTGCTTATCGTTATCACTCTGTAAAGTACTAGGCATTATTTTTAACTTTTACTTCCTCTCATTTTAATATCGCGAGAAGTCGCCCAGTTTTTTGTTTTCCTGCTTTCGAAATAATCATTTTTACGACAGTTTCTAACTCTACATCAGAAAAAAATAGTCGTAAGTGAAAAGTAAATATCTATGTATTAAATACTATGGTTTGGAACATTAACATAAGCTATTTCTAGATGCGTATGTTTGTTTGATTGTAAGCCGTGCGTGTTTAGGTGATGGAATTACTTGGGAGACTGTCTCTGCTACAAATTATTATCGTTTTAGGCTGGGATTATGTTTTCTGTGTACCACGTTCGCGAACTAATCAGCAGCTTGCTTGTGTCCAGCAGAAAGGCGCCGGAATGGTCCGCGACGTGATCCGGTGAGGCGTGCGGCCGCCGCGCGCGCCGCTTCCGCCGCACACGTGTCGTGAGTCGGTGGCGGGGATTAGTACAGCTGCCATAAAAAGCGCACGTTGCGGCGACGTGCCCGCCGTGCCCGCCGTGCTCGACGTGCCCGACGCTGGCACGTCCGCCACGCGCTACACCGAATTATCATTACCTCCCTTTCAATACCGGCCTTCACATTTTTGATTTCCATTCGAATTCCACTTCGTTAAACTTCAGGGGGGTTCAGCGCATCCCCTAAGACACACAAGAGGTTCTTTGCGAGCCCCGTATTGACTTAGGCGAGTAATTGCGAAAAGGAATGCAGAACGAGCCGTGTACATAATGAAGTAGGAGGGAAAATATTGTAATGAGAGCGGCCGCCGGACCACACACCGTTACTTGTAAATAAACCTTCTAATTAAGCGATGAATGAAGTCATGCGGGAGGTTTTGAAGAAATAAAATAAAATGTTGTAATTTTAATGTGCGCAAGGAATGGGAGCCAAAATGAAAGTTAGTTCTAACAACAAATATCGGGAAAGCACGCGTCGTATCACGCATAGAAACTTATAGATGTGTCCGAAATTTACAGACGGACGGACAGGACGACCTCTAAGGGTTCCGTCATCTGACTTAGCGTACTCTGCCGTTAACCCTGGTACTCGCCATTCAGGCAAGAATTACGTCAGTTTTTTTGCGAAAACAATATCACTTTCCATGGCATTGTCCGACTTGTGCGCTGGTTCACATGTCTGCGCTCCCCCTTATTACGCGACAGTACTGCGACAGCACTATCGGGTTGCCACTTTGTCGCGCTACTCGTACGCTGACGACGCGATATCCACTCTCAAATTACGACAAAACATAATGCTTGCAAAGTTGCTGTCACGCTCTACTTCGAAATACAACTAGACAACAGCAAAATGTGTCACTAATAAGAAAAGAGCGATACATGTATTTTCGTTACTGCGAAGTTAATCACCCATTTAGTTCACTAGTTTCATTTAATTCAGTAACATATTCATAACTACTCATCTCTAAATAAAACTTCATCCATAATATCACAATAAAATTAAGTTTAAATAAGTCTAAAACGTTTTCTATTTCACTCGGACTTGTACACTTAATAAAAGCGGGCTTAATGGCGTAAAACACGTTTATCGCGGCGGCTGTTCACGACCTGACATAAAACGTAAATAAAAGTTGTTTTTACGTGATTAGATCCCGTTTTACTATTCGCATAAGATGCTACATAACATAGTGGAGAGCTCTTTATCACAATGCACCTGCAAGGTTTTTTTATTAAAAGAACAAGTGGCATGGCAGGTCCGGCTGCTAACAAATAACATTTCTGCCTTTACTGCTCGGGCCCTTGCTTTCCAGGCAACAGCAGCGTAGAGCGGCATTCCAATTGGCTTACTGAGCAAGATAACATGTCTGTTTCTGAACTTGTTAGGAATTTAACACAATGTTTCTACGACATAATTGATGGAAGTGATGGATAAATAGATGACATAGGTAAAACGTGTTATTTGTACTTGGCTAAATCTGCAGGATGGTTTTAAATGTCATAAAATGTAACTTACAATACATAATATACACATAAATCACGTATTTATCCTTTACTGGGTAGACAGTTTAGAGTAATAAGACCCAAAGACCATACTTAGCATGATTGTGAGCGTATAGATGGAAAGGGGAACAAAGTAAATGCAGCTTATTCCTTGTTATTGCGTACGAGTACATGGCGCGTAGCGGGCCTACGATTTATCATCCAGGGCTATACTAAATGGAGTAATTTGGCTACTTGTTCTAAGAAGTTTCGCTATTATCCACTTGGTAGCAAGAAAACGAAAAGCTGATTATTTAAATGTAATGTTTGTTTACTATGTCACAACTGTAAGAACTTTCTTCATCAGTTCACCTATTGTAAATGTGATAGCTGCTGCGGATTCCAGATGCCTCCTACATAGAGCGGGCCTCTGGGGTCCGCAGCGGCTCTGCGGCGGCTAGAGCAGCTCTGGAGGCTGAGGTAATGAGGGCCGAGCGAGGCGTGTTCCGCCATGTAACACCGTCCTCGAGCGCCGCGGCCTAGTTCCCCACCCCCCCGGGTTTGAGGCAAGTTGTTTTAAAAATAATTTAAACATGTTTACAAGAGTGAAGGCCGGCAACTCGCGCATTGTCCTCTCGGAGATTATCCTCCCGCGCGCGGTTGATTAAGGTTTCATGTCCGAAGTTGGCTGTTCGTTAACTCGGAGTTGCGAACACTTCTTTCAGCCGCGAGTCGCGGAGGCGCGAAGTTTGGAGTTTACACGAGCCGCTGTCCCTAACTCAGCGGCTTTGAGCATTCATAATTTAACGGCGAGCTCCGCACGCTATGGTTCACGCTGTTCAAGAATTTTGATCATATTTTGCGTTGGGTAATTTTTTGCAATGGGACCGTATACATGTCTTGCTGTTCAAAATCTGACATAATACTTATGTTTATACTTCAATGTTTCGATCATGTCGCAACTTTCCACAATCACGAGTAGTTAGACCGCAGTGGAGGGCGTCCCACGCGCATTTTTTCACTTCGAGTCTAGACATTATCTATACATATAATAAAATCGTTGAGACCAAAAAATCTGTACATTGAAGATTAAAAAAAAAAAACCGACCAGGGTGACTTAAAATCGGTAACTGAACATATTAAAACAATTTTTAAAATTTTTGTTTGTTTGTTTGTTTGTTTGTTTGACTGAGCATCACGTAAAAACTACTGAACGGATATTGTTGAAATGTTCACAAATCTATTTCAATAAATTCAGAATAGGATATAGGCTACAGAAATTTTTGAATTTTTTGGAAAAAGGGGGTGAAAAGGGGGGTTAAAGTTTGTATGAAAAAATTAAATTAGTTTGTTCTAGAATCATGAAACTCAGAATAAATACTTAGTAATAAAAATAAGGAAATACCTGTTTTAGCATTTTTTTTTAATCTCACCCAGAGGCGCAAAAAAGAGGGTTTTGTGTTTTAAATTAATTAACTTCATACACCTATACAATAAAAACCAATGAAGTGTAACCTTCTTAAATTGCTAAATAATACTTCCAATTTAATACAGGTAAATGTAATTTCTCAGTTTTCTTGAAATTTAATTTTTGAGGTGATTACGCACAAAATAGCGGAACTCAAGAAAATCAGCTTTCCTCGGTATAAGTAGTTGATAATAATTACAAACAAAATAATACTACGGAGAAAATATATAGATACGAATGTACATAAGACATAAAGCCGGAAAACTGTGTCAATTGTGAAAAAACATTAATAAAATAATTACATGCTTTACAGGTATTTTTCAACGAAGACATTTTCGTCAAACCTAAATCAACCTAAATTGGCGTCCTAAATTGTGTTCTTTACCTAACACCTAAAGTTCAATATGCAATACCGTTACTTTGTTTATTATTTATGTGCTATTATTCACAACGCGTTCGGTTTTTGAACGCACTCTTAATTGAAAACCTGATATATTATGAGGGCAGCGTGAAACGCTTGGCTGTATGCTCTTAATATCTTTGCCTAAAAAAATCAAAATCAAAAGGCGCGTTTACGTCTGCGCTACGAACATGTCAGAATTTTATTGTGAAAAAGTTTGTGCTTTTAGTCTGACAGCGAGCGAACCTTAACTGAATCGCATTACGACGTCATGGTAAGGCCTCTGTAGGTAATTAATTTGTAGATAAAGATAATAAGTGTTAATAATCTGTAGCTACCTACTTAAACTTAAACCAAGAAAATAAATAAAAAAACTTCTGCTAGAAAAAAATGAGTCGCAAAATATTAATTAAAAACGGATTAGTAAATGAATTGTTAGTCGTAAGGTAAAACAGGTAAACATTTATGTACCTATTATTTGATTAGAATATATTTATTTTTTTAAATTAATCAGGGTACAAATATCGTTAAAGTGAGCGCAGTATTCGCCAATAAGCGTCATAGTTCGGCGAATAGTGATGTAGGTAACTAAAACTGTACTTAGCTTTTTTTGAATAAAGAAACTATGTATAAACAAAACTATAAATTAAACTATTTGGTAAAATAAGGCATAAATAAATGTGATGAGTCATTAACCAGTTCACACCTGTTTTTATTTTCAAGATACCGTGTCACAAATTATTATTTTCATGACGTAATTCTAAAAGTATAGTTTCGTACACACTTTCAGTGGTCCACGTGACGAAGTTAATAGTCATAATAATAATAATTTTGATATCGAGAAAAGCCGTAAGTATCACAAAAACACACGCGGACGAAGTCGCGGGCAACAGCTAGTTGTAACAATAAAACAACAGTAAATTAGTTTGACAAAAGACGTAAGACAAAACCGTGTATTACAACCCTTTTTAACATCATTACTCATTATTTTTGAAACAGAACGCAATTTTTTCATTTGTTACACTTACGTAAAGTTGCTTACTCTGCGTTGGAATGAAACTGCAATAACGATTCGTTTATGCCGAATGCTGGCGCCAAATCGACACAAACACGACACTTAGCCCAAAGTTCCATTTGCAGGCGCATTACCATACAGCCGCAGCTCGCGACCGGCGACCGGACACCGCGCGGAGCACTAAGCTCTTTTGTCTAATCAATTAACGCGCAAAGCGCGAGTAACCGGGTTAGCGGGGCTGCTCTGGAATTAGAAATTCGCACCATACCGTCCTGCTCACTCTCTTATTAATCCCCGTTGGTGCGAGCGTCACCGACAGAGCGCGCACGGTTAATCCTATTTGCAAACTTAAACAAATTCCACATGAGTTTTACATTGCAAATATTTTTTGTTATTTCGTATAAATGCATTATTTTTAACTGGATATATGGAAGTGTTGATGGATGGGACGCTGTATTTTGTATGCAGTATTTGGTTGGGAATGCTGGGATATACGTAATCTCTTTTAACTATGAGTGCTTAGTTTTGTAAAAGCTTCAACTTCTTCGGTCTCAGAGATATCTTAATAGTAACTGTAGGAGATGTAGATACCTAGTTTAGCTTGTGTATCTCTGTGTTGTGTTGTTTGTGGAATCGTAGCTCCCGCGCAGCAAAACTGGTTGAGACGCTATTTAGTACAATAGAGAGCCAGTCTAATCGCGACTGTAACTTCTGCCATTTGGGAGACGAATTGGACTGGGAAATGAAAATGTCGGGGTTTCCTCATTTGTAATCGTCGGTCATATACCATTAAAATATTGATTGACGTCCCTGAGCGCGGCAGGTAGCGCGGCAGTCGGCGCTGCACCGCTGCACACGGGAGCGGGAGGGGGGGCGGGGAAACCGGTTGACACGTTCGCAGCTGATTCGACTGCCGTTTATTGCAGGGCTCGTCGTTTAATTAAGTAGAAAAAGTTTACCGTCACATAAAACCGTTGCCTTTGAACATAAAGTTTTACAGCGGCCGCGGGGCGCGGGGCGGGGGGCGGGGGACCGAATTTATGTATTTCCTTCTAAATCATAAACAGTTTCCGAGCCCGTTCGAGCAAATTCTAAAAAGACATTTTTTAAAGAATGCTCTTGAAAATAGTGAAATTTTGTGAATCCTTGAAAAATCTTGTTTTTTTCTCCGATTGACATTGATCGAGAATAATTTTCATATTTAATGATTACGAAAATTGACCCCTGAATCAAATACAGCACGTTTGGGTTTTATAAATAAAAAATTGCATAACAAAAACGTGGGTTTAAAGTCGTTGGTAGATTCCCGAAGTAAGTTAAACAAGTGACTAACGCTCGTGTTAAAAAGTCATTTGTCGTCGGATACCGAGTACTTTAAACCGGTAAGATTTAGACATCACTATTTGTTTATTTAAGTTAATCAAGTCTAACCCAGGTGCAATCGTACGGTCTCGCGATAGAGTCCAAATACGTTTGCCCCAACCGTTACCTGCGCTTTGGGACAATATGTCTCCGTGATTTACAAAGGCAGGCGTGCACGGGCGGTGGCGCGGCGGCCGTCCGTCGCGCGCCGCCGCGCCGTGCCGCGCCGCGCGTTAGTGAGGTTTAGGAACCCGGAATTACTGGGATTCCGATTCAACAGGTTTGAAGTTATCGTGACTTTAAAGTACACCGTAAATGTGTTTTTTTACATGCACAAATTATGTCTTTATCTTTATCCTTTACGGGGTAGAAAGCCTAAGGTAACAAGAGAACAAGACCTAAATAAAAGGTACATTTAGCATGATTGTGGGCGTATAGGCGAAAAATGAATCAAAATTTTGCAGTTTAGTAGGAGTTTTCTGTTTCAGAATTAATTTCTTTTTTCTTACGTTCAGCGTCCAAAATATTAAGCCTATTTTTGTTATTTTTATGAATGAAACCTTCCGGGTAATTATCACAGTCGTAAAGTATTAACCTCAATGTAATTTAAAACTTTAGGTTAATGAGCGGAGGGTGCTAACTTCACGTAGTGAAGGCGCGCGCCGCACGCCAACACAGTGATTTCACCTCAACTACGTAAAAACTCGTGTGACGCTTTTAAATAGCTTTATACACGATAGCTTGACTCGAAAAATAACTAGCGAAAGTAAATTTAGATCCAAAATAACTGGCAATACTTGTAACTAGCCTGCAACGGTAACTATTTATGGGCAACGACTACGAACACGGCAGCGAAAGCTATTAACAAAATAGAGTTACTGTCGCGTGAGGGTGAGGGGATACGCCAGCTGCGACATGTAGTAGCTTGCAATTTATCTGCCCCGTATTGTACCCGCGGCACATAATTAGTATCATTGCCATAGTAAATCAATCAAGGAGCTCGCGCCGCGCCTGCGCCGCCGCGCCGCCCCTCGTCCATCAAACGCGTCAGTCGTCGCATGAGCGGCGCGCGCGGCGAGGGGCGCACGCGGCGCGACGCGGGAGTGGGCGATAAGCTTTATACTTGCGGGAAGGGCTGATATTACTATGTTTCTACAATCTTTTAAATATACTCAGCGGTACAAACCGTGGCCCCCGTGTATGCCATATATCGTCACAACTTTGAAAAAGTCTCAAACAAATAAAATAAAATAAAATCAGTCTCGAAATCGCTAATATTAAGAAGTGAACTTTATTCAGTTCAAGGTTCAGTTTTGTTTGAATATTCATTTAATTGAAGAGATTTTTTTCAAAGTAGTGCTGATATGTAGGTAATGTTGTATGGAGACGGGCAAACTTTGCGCCGCTCGCTGCGTATACCTATTTTACTGTTAAATGCGACGCCCCACGTGCGCGGGTCACGCTACGCACGTGGATGTATTTTTATTTTTTTTATATATGAATAGGTAGGCAAACGAGCAAGTGGGTCACCTGATGGTAAGTGATCACCACTGCCCATAGACACCCGCAACCCCGGAGGGATTGCAGATGCGTTGCCAACCTAGAGGACTAAGATGAAACGCCTCTTGTGCCCGTAATTTCCCCGGCTGTCTTACTCTCCACACCGGAACACAGCAGTGCAAGCACTGCTACTTAGCGGCAGGATTAGCGAGTAAGATGGTGGTAGCGATCCGGACGGACCTTGCACAAGGCAATACCACCCGCAACTATATATTCATTACGCATTATATATTCGCTCCGTATAAAAGTTAGGCGGTCGTTTCCACGGCGGTGCACGCACACGCAACGCACGAAATGGCCAATGGACCCACGTGGGTGACGTGTATAGCGTGTCTGTGCACAGTGTGCCAGCGGAGCGGCGTCTTAAACATAGGTGATCCCATTGACTTGGATGACAATGCAAGTATAGTCAACAGAAAATACCGTGAAAAAAAATGTATTAGTTAGTAACTTATTGTATAGGTTTTCTTTGACAATGATTCTTCACATTATCAAAACATGTCAATTGGTAGTTGTTCTTAGCAATTCACCAGAGACCAGTTACCAAAATTGAGAAATGTTCACGGTGATCTCAGAAATTTAAATTGATTATTTATTAATGAGAATTGAGAACATGTACTGTTACGTGTTCACATGATATCATTATTCATGTCATGTCGACTGATTATCTAATTTCTATTCAGCAGCTTGTGCCTTATGTATTCCTCGCTTGCTGGTACATAATATATTCAACGATGAACATGGTATTTCGTGCATTCCCATCGGAAAAAGTTTCCTGTTTCACGTAAACAATTATGAAAGCCCTTAAACCTGAACGGAGTCACTCACAGCAGGGCACCGGGAACGTTCAGCATGGCCGAATTTAGCAATCGCTCGGAACACGAGTTCAATTAATTATTCGCCTGCAATCGAACGTCAAAAGACTGATCAATGAAAAACTTTTACCGAGCAACTTCCACCGAGTAATTACCTGCCTTCCAGCAACTTTTGTCGCTATCGAGTTCTTTTGCACGAAAATGCAGCGGCGAGGCCGCGGCCGCACGACAGCTGCGCAGCCGCAACTTGGACACGCACGGATAGTATTTTTACAATCTTTTATTTAGCTTGCCCTGTTAATTGATTTATTTGTTTGTTTGTGTCAAATCTAGTACCTAATTGAAATTTAAACCCCTTCCATTGGTCGGATTAACTTTAAATTTGGCACACTCATGCAAGTCCGGTGACAATACAATAATGTCATAATTAAATTCTGGCGACCCAGCCAGGATCATCTCTGGAGCAGGGAACTCGTCACCTCTTGGTCCGATTGATTTGAAATTTAGTACACATAATGTAGGACGGATGACAATGCCAGTACGGTCAGCAGAAAAAGCCTGTATCAAAAATGAGATTTTTAGGTTAGACAGGCTATTTTCAGGTAAGACGGGTACTATGACAGTTATAAGTATGAAAGAAAGTTATGCTTATTCAACGTCAAAAAGAGACATGACGCGTGACCATTTCTATAATACTGTTTCTTGCACTTTTTCCTCAAATTAATAGAATCTAATCACTTGAGATCCCGAATAGTACGGAGGCCGCGCGCCCGCGACTGTCATTTGTTCCTGTCACGGTGACAGCCGCTAACGACGCGTCCCGAGCTCCCGCGGGACCCCGATGACGGCGCCATGGAAGAAATAAGGGCCGTAGGACCCCGCGCAGTCACCAGGTCAAACTTAATTCAATGAGACTGTGGCTTTATTTTCTTTTAAATTACAACATCAAAATTCTTATTATGTCAAGAGCATCAAAAGACGATGAATACTAACCACGGCTCGAGCGCCAAATAGTTACCGCCACGTAAATTAATACTCCTTTGAAACCACAATCGCATCGCTACGAGTGATACAACTACATAGTATCTATTAGAGATTATCAACACCCCAATAAGTGCCAATTGGTTTTCACGTATCATGGAAATTATCGATAGTGTGGCATCTTTAGCGTGCCGGCCCGCAGCGGCGCCGCCGGGATGTGTTTGCGCGGCGACACGCGATCCCCCCCCCCCCCCCCTCCCTCCAGGTGCACGCGCACTAATAGGTTTTGGATTTCACCGAAACCTGCGCGGGCTCGCGAAGTAATTGTCAATGCTGTTTAGACGAAGCTGCCGGCTGCTTTTACGGGAACGTGTTTGTGCTAACAAACGTTTGATAAAGGTATCGTTTGACAAACAATTTATTTGACGACCCTTTAATATTTGCAAAACCGTAAACGTAAACAACATGTAAGAATACGGAAACAAAACTGCTACACCTTGCCAAGTGCTCTTAATCTTAAGGCCGGGTACCTCTGATGGTTACAAAGCTACGGACTAACTTTTGACCTGCCGTAATTTACTCGTTAACGGTGTGTTCAGTTTCGCGCCCCCTGGCGTCTAGTTTAACACAACTTACACCCTTTTAAGAGGCATGTTCTAAATTTAAAGACGATGAATAACCCTATGCACGTGGATGCGAAAGAAGAGGGAAGTTTCTGAAAGCGCGATGCATAGTTTATGCGCAAATGGGTATACATAAATAGTTTTCGTGGCAGTATTTGGCTATAAGAAATGTAACTAGCGACCCGAACCGGCTTTCCACGCCTGTAGTATGTACACGCCTCTGCCACAACTATATTTATATTTCAACTAATTAAAAAAACCTTGATAAAGTTACAAATCCAAACCTTCCTCATTTATTATAATACTAGCGGTTGCCTAAGACTCCGTCTACGCAGAATTGGCTTGCCGCTATCCCGCGGGAACTATGTGATTTTCCGGGATAAAAACTACCCTTCGTTCCCCGAGAGTCCCGAGACTGAAACTATCTCTATTCCAAATTTAATTAAAATCGGTTCAGTGGTTGAAAGAGCAAGCGTAACAGACAGACATTTATAATATCATCATCATCATCATCAGCCTATATTAGCCCACTGCTGGACATAGGCCTCCCCTAATGAGCGCCATAGCGCCCTGTCTTCAGCTTGACGCATCCAGCATCTGATCTTTATAATATTATTAGGTAGTAAGGATGTAATTACGAAATGGAATTAAATCGCATGTTATGTCCACACAATGCTTAGTGTAAGATTTTGAAACTCTATTGATATTTCGCCCATAGACGGCCCGACCGGCGCCAGCGCGAGGTGTGTCGGAAGGTTTGTTTATCTGTGGACACGATGCCTGAGTACTCACGCCAACGCGACATCAGGGCAGGGCGCTATCGCGTTACATGGTCGGACAACACGACCTTTGCGCTACACCAACTACTCAATACACGGGTCGTGATCGTGACCAACACTACAACATTTCGTGAGGTGAGTGACCATCTACAAGTTTTTGTTGCTTCATATCTACGAGACATTAACTTATTAACCTTTTGATGAGGAAACAGAAACATGGCGATTCTCGTCCGTCGAGGAAATCACCATGACATTATTCAGGGTGTCAGGGGACAAGTTTAAGGAGGAGATGGGTGGGCAGGTCGTTAACAAAACACGGAAAACTGACCTTAGGAAAGTGCCATTGATGATTTGTCGAACACGGTGAGACTTTTAATAGTAAATGTATTTTCTCAAGTTGCTCATCATCTATCACTTTCTGCACAAGACACATAAGGCCATGATTATGTAAGCGATAATACGCTAAGTACTTTCAAATACCTATGAATGCAATGGCTGGTATGAAAGAGAAGTTAACATCTGAATACAACCACAGACTAAGTCGCATGATTATAACCGTCTTGTGTTAGACATTTCAGCCACAACCACACGTATGATACGAGGTGTGACTTCTTGCTCGCGCTTGCTGGGTGCGAGCAGGAGCGAGCAGCCGCTACCGGCCCAGTACTTTATCTAACGCGCTAAGAGCACGCAACCTAAATACGCAACACAAATGATTACGCGCATTATCCATCAGTTCTTTTGTTCGACAAACCCTCGCGGAGACCTGGAGGGGTGGCGGAGGAGGGCCGAGGGGGAGGGGGGTTCTAATTAACGAGGGCCGGGAACAATGGGATGTGGGGCACGAGACGCGGCGAGCTCTCAGCCTTAAATGCCAAAGTATCTTTAAACTATGCATCGAGGTATTTGCTCATACGCATGCACGTGTTACACAGAGACAGGCGTTTTCAATTAACCGTGATGCCGGCTGACGAAGACGCGAATCTATTAGATTCATCGACCAACAGGCAGTCGTATTGCAGATTCATTACGAGTAGTTGTCTAGGGAAGTGTAGGAGAAAGCAGACCACGTGGGAGGTCACCTGTGCGATGGACTGATCTGATCAAGTCGGGAATCTTACATGAGTGCACTATTATGGGGGCCAACCGAGAGAGACAGCGAGACGATGTGAGGCGAGCAACGTCTGATATAGTGTTGGTAGTTGACCACAACCGCTTTGCTTTAAGGAGTGTAACGTCTAAGAAGATTGTGAGATTAATTCGGTACATAAGTCGCGTCGCGGCCGAATTAGACGAAAAATAAGAAAACCTCTTAATGCGACCTTTACCCTTAAAATCAAATTAACCGCATACAAAAACCGGCTTCCCAGTCCCAGCGTCAGAAGCATCTAAATAAGCAAAGACTTAAAATAAACCTCGCAAACAAAACAAACAGAACATCTCCATAATAGAGGTCGCATTCTCATTATCCCGAGTCCAGAATCAATTAAACTTGGCGGTTACACTAAAAAATAATGGCGCGGGTTTGTTTGCGAGCGGCGGATAATATATAATTTGAATGTGTGTCGCTCCGCGCCGGAGCGCGAACTATTTAATTAAATGCGGCGCCGAGTGGCCGAACTTCCCCGGAAAAATGCACGTGCGCCTGCAGCGGTTCGGGGCTCCGCGTAGTTGCAAGGATATTTACGACGCTCGCTTGTTGCCCGAAAAAAAAACACATTTACCTAGTTTTCAAACGAAACTGATAACTAGAACACAGAACCCTCGTGGCGGGAGCTTTACCGAGGGGTAAGCTCTTACATAGCCTGTAGGTAGCCGGTCGAAATTCTTCTATGAATTCTCGCAATACATAGCTATTATCATAACTGCGTGGTCTAGTTAGTTATAATGCAAATTTTGTCTCCAAGTGTTGTTTATCTGAATAATGTATCTCGACAGACAAAAATAAAAACTTCTGTAAAACGACTACTGCCCACCCATGACTACAGATTGCTATCATAGCTTTACTTTTCAGATTTCTGTTCTAGATTTCAGTATCATTAAAACATATAATTTGCGATACGATATTATTAACCTTACTCTGAGCCCCTACCGACCCCGTCGCTCCTGCGCCTTATCTCTCCCATTCACAAATAATCTCCCGAGTGAGAACTCTTTCTGTTTTCATCAACGGAGGCTGTTCACCGGCGCTTTGTACTGAATTCGATTACGGCGGCTGTAAGTGGAACAGCTGACGTCCGCGTCAGAGTTTGTCTCTGCTGACTGCAGGGTTCGCGCAATCAGTTCTTTCAGCACCAAATTGATAAACATAAAACGGGAGATGAATGGCTGCGTGACAACAGAGATGTGCGTAGTGGCCAAGCAGCGCGAGGGTGTGGAATGGTGTGACTGTTTCCACCAGAGATGTGCGAGGAAGTGTAGCGAATTTATTTTCAAGTAAGCGAGCGGAATGCACTGTGTCGCCAGCGGAGCGTCTATCTGGAAACATTCCTCGCAACGCATCCCTCGCATAACATCCCTTGCACACATCTCTCCCATGTTTTGTATATTCAGAAGGTTGTCTCAGCTGAGGTGTTTCCACTAAAGCTGTGCTGCGCCTCGGTAAATGAAGCGTTTCTATTGGTTCATGAAAAACACATCGCACAGCTTTCGTGGAAGCGCAGCCTTAGGTCGGGATTGCAGCAGCCCTCCACCGCGACCCTTTGGGGCAAAAAGGCGCGTGTGTCTGTAGCTGCCCACTAATCAGCTGGCGCGGGCACAAAGCCCTGGCGACCCTCCCGCTCGTTACGCTCGCGGCTCTTTTTGCTCGGCCCGTTTTTTATTCTTTACATTAAGCCGCGTTGGGAGGTGTTTCTGGGAATCATTATCTGTATGAAGAGGATGTTTTCCTTTATCTATGTAACTAGGTAACGGTGCGTCGTGGATAAAGACAGATGATACGAATTATGTTACGTCAGTACATTCACGTTCACGTCCAAAAGCAGCTGAAACTTTAACTCCTTGTTAATTTCAGTATTATCAATGAATCCAGAATTTTACTTCTCAATTTTGTATTTATTTTTACGGTTTACCCGTTAGTTAGAAATTATATATGGGTGGTGTAGGGGTAAAACGACGCAGCACGGAATGATGAGGACTATCGTTTAGAAAATTATATAGTTTCAGTACTTAATTTGAAACAATTCGAATTAATTTGTTTAATGTAAGTGTTAAACTCAGTTTAGTAGTGACAAAAGGAATGGGACTGTGGGGCTCAGGGAACTAGGGTTAGCGACATTATGTAGACTTTTCCAGCAACCACAAGAGTCTGCTCATTACATGTACGAAGTGATCACGAGATTAGTGAAATCGCGAGGCTACGGTGATGTAATCGATCAGCAGGGGTATCAAAAGGCGGCCGTGGCGCGAGGCGGTCCGGCGCCGGCCGATCGTAATGTATGCCGGCATCGCCGCCCGCATTAATAACCCCGATCGCTTACGGCGTTTAGATGCAAAATATATCGCCGCGATTTGTCACCGGAATATGCTGTGCTTTGTTAGACGAAGAAAAATGGCGGCGAGGGGAACGCACGCCTCGGCTGCGACCAACCCGCCACCAATAAATCTTCACGTGGCACCACCACCTTCCATTTATACAATAAGATAGAGGTGTTGAATGATATTAATAATTTTATGGAAAAAGCTTTTCTTTCAATCAATTCCTTTACTTAGCGTCGCATTGTTATAAACTCGGAAATTAATTGTTACCTAATTTCAGCGGTCGGATGGATTACAGATTGAACTGCAATGCCAGTAAAGGCAAGAAAAAGGCCTGTACTTTTTTACTGGCAGCATAATTAAGCACTGCTTTAAAATGTACCTAATTTAAATGCATTGTTGTTCAGTTTCCCTCAGTTTATCCAAAAAATACGGGTGCTTTAAGTTGATGTCCCCGCTGCACGTGTCAACGTCCCACCAGCGGCAGCGCCGGCTCCCCCCGCCGCGCTTCATCTTGTTTGTGATAGCCGCTACGAGTGACGGCCGTGTCGCAAGCTGCAAAGCAGAACAAGCACGTCTTACATTTCCCCATTCGTCGCTCAGTGTCTCTTTCCCTCTGGTCTACTTAGTTAGAGCTAGAAAGTGACGCATATAGCGACAATCCCAGTGTTGGCAACTCGCGCGGTCCCGGGGCGCGAGGCGGCCACGGCGGACAAATGCAATTTTCTTCTCAAGAAGATTGTTGTGCACTGCATTGTATAAAAGCCAGGTGTAAGGGTGTTCAATATTTATCTTATTCTGCATCACAATGTTCCGTAAAGGTTTCACGCGATGCAGTGCACGTTCCTCGAAATCCCAAACGGCTACGTCGGTGTCTTTTGGGATGTAATATAAATTGATCACTCCGTCCCATCTGTCTTCGTTTATTCGTCATATTGTGTCACGTATCGTCTCGAACGAAATCACACCTTTTCTTTCAATGACTCCAAATGCTGAATTGTGTGTTCCATTTATGTTGAGATTAAGTTTTAGCGCTGAACGACACCATTTAAAATAAGCGCCGCGGCTTTCCAGAGCAGTGCTTATGCAAAGTGAGACCCTTTTTGGCGCAAGCTGAGATGGTTTTTGTCTTGTGTAACTTTCTGTTTATTGTTTGGTTTAATACTTAGAGGTGCGGTCGGCCAAATAAGAGGTCTATCGCTTTTCATCCAACTTTCCATCAATTTGTATTTTATAGCGTGCAAAGTACGGACATTAGGCAAGAGATAGACTTTCCGTGCTGTTTACTCATTAGTTTTACTAAAGTAGGGTTGCACTTTAATGTTTTAAAAGGTAGGGTAAGTAATGAAATGATATTAGGTGTCGTCTAAGTGTTTTTACAATTTGAAAATACGCTCTTTCCAAGTAACTGTGTAAGTATATTGGCGCGGCAACAGGAGATCAGGATAAGCACTAAATAGTTATTTGGGGTCGTTCTCAAAATAACCAGCCTTGGAAGGTCAATGTAAAATATAGTGTTGGTAGCGTTGCGAGCAGGCTCGGCTGCGTCGGTGGCGTGCAAGCTGCTTGTTAGCGGCCGCGGCCGCGCCGGCATTACCGAACGCTACATTCCTGCGTAACTACGAATTAAAGCCACTTTCACAAGCCTAAAGTAGCCTGTGTAAAGTTGGAATCCCACCCGCGTGCTGGAAAGCTTGCAGCTATATCGGAAGAAGATAAAAATTTCTTTCGAGCGCAGGACTAAACTTCTAGAGTTCTGTGTGTAGTAATACAGAACTAGTTTTACCGGCAGTGGCAAAACCAGGATTTTCCTGGGAGTTTCGAAAATTTCGCCGTAGTCTTCGATTACGTTGCATAAGAACTTAGCGTTTGAGATTTAGGAGTTTTACTCTTCTGTTACTTCGCGTGGTAATATCAGGGTAAAAGTATTCATTGTGTTAATCCAGATTATAAACTATCCTGTGTACCAAATCCCACCGATGTAAAAGGTATTAGTAGGTAATATTTATTATTGAAATGAAAAACACATCGCTTTTATCTAGTGTATTGCGGGGCTGAAGATCTTTATAGACGACTGCTCTTTCTCCGAGCCTTTCGCCGCCAATATTTTGCTCCGCTGTTTGCGGCGACAACCCAGCGTCCGCCTTTCTTTGTGCCGCGGCCATAATTAGAACGGGAAATCAATGTCTCGGTGCTGTATCCCGTTACATTGTTCAGGAACAATCCCTTTGGTCGCGAGTCTGCTTTCCGCTCGGGCAAACAGGTTTATACCTGTTGACAATAAATGCGGTACCTATACTTCTAACTTAAATTCTTTAGGATGACACTCTAGTTTTTGTTCATGGTATTGCTATGAATAAGGTAAAGGTTATGAGTGGGAGACGATAAAGAATTTCCAGGAGATTCAAACGGCAGGGGCATTCTTGACTAAGACAAGCGAGTCTTACGTATAGTCAAGAATACACCCCGTTCTTCGGAAGCATCTATGTATTTTTATACTGTAGTAAATGCTCAACAACTCGACGCAACAATATATAAAAGAAAGTACGACTACGGTTGCGTTCAATTAAATTATTTTTGTAACCTCAAGAGGTATAGGAGTGTTTCTTATTTATGACCTTACAGTCGTAACGCGTCGCGTGTAAATTCGGGACTGTGAGCCGTTTGTTAGACGGTTCCATTACAAAAAGGTTGGTGCTAGCTTGTAGTGCTAGCCGTAATACAGTGCTAGCCCCCAGGTCGTTAGCCAGGCCCTGACCTTCTCGGCTGACCTCAGGGTCCGCTCGTTACCAGTCGTTTAGCTCGCGTGCCTGATTACTGGAACAAACATTAATCCTTCATACGCGCTCCAACAAGGTTTCGCTCGTAAATGAATTAACGCGACGTTGTGGATGAAATATGGCGGTGGAAATGTCAACTGGTACTCAGTGTGAAAAGTAATGCTCGGAAATGTCGATGCGCTTAAATGTAGCAAGTACTACAGTGAGGTATTTATCTACACCAGCACTGCGCTCCGCCGGCGCGTCGCCTAGCACGCCGAGCTGCGGCAGTGTCAGCTCTCAAGGGATTTACATGCTTGCATCGTCTTTGTGTGCAGCGGAAATAGAGACAAGCATTTCAAACTAACTTAGAGACATTCGAACCATCGCTTTAGGCGTCATGTCATGAAAACTTACTCTAAATGCAGTAATTTCTCGGTTATTGTAGTGTTTACGAAATGTCGGGTTGCAAACTCACTGTAGCAGTGAGGCAAACTGAATTAATAATATCGTGGACATTCACCGCAGCGTGACGACTCAGCACGTCTGCGAGGCTGCTCGAGTACTATGCTAACACAGCTGTGTCCACTATCGTACCTGATGGAAGCGTGTGGTTTACCAGCGCGTTTGCGCATGGGCACTAAGCGTTTGCATCACTTTATAAACTGAACACACGTTACACAAACTATTCATCATACCAAACCACCCCGAACCTTATAAAACGTAACGTATCACGGCAATTCATTAAGCCAACTAGCGGTGGCGTGCGCCGCCCGCGTTCCGCGCTTCCGGCTGCGCGGGCGACGCGGGGGCAGCAGGGGGGGGAGGGGGGTGATGGACGCCGCGATTGCCTCGTGCGCGACGATAGGAGCGGGGGTGATGGAAAGGCGTTGAGATTGTGGCCTCAAACATTTTAAAGGTTAGTTAACATGACTTTTGCTTCTGGATCGCGCCGTGCCCGGTTTTAGAAAAATGGACCTCTTCCCGTGCGTATCGTAAAAGGCGACTGAGATTGGGCCGTGCTCTCTGTTACGAACCTCTGATTCCACGACGACGAGAGTCGTCTTGAAGATTTCGCTGGACTCTGTGAAGAGTGTATCAATTTAAAAGAAATTAATTTGCAACCGAAAAATTGACACCGAAAATGTGTCACGGAAAGTTTAGTGTCCTTGAGAAACCTTTCGTTGAATTGATTCTGGTCTATTCTAGACCAGCGGCAGGCAGTTTGCCGGTCTAGCTTGCAGGTTTATCTGACTAGAACTGGTGCGGAAATTCCGGAGACAGAGCAACTTGGGAGCGACACCTACATGCGGAACTATGCTAAACAGTTGACTCTCGACAGCTAGGGGTACCTCGGCCACAGTTAGATAGCTTCACTAGCTGCGGGAGGACTGTGGTTCCGTCGACGGTACGGATAATTCTCTTTTGCATATTTTTTTACACGATCGCAGCGCAGCTAAAAAAGAGGGTAGAACGGGTAAGAAAGAACATTGCCTTGATGGTGTTGATGTAATGTAATTTATCATTACAAATTTTTCACGATAACAGTCGATCGATTAGTTTGAATTTTTTCTGTTGTAAAATTATAATAAAATAAACTTTGTCCACAGAATTCGAATACGTTCCATGTTGGAAATACGTGAACAAACAATAATATCCACAAACTCGCTTGACAGTTATGGAGTCGTTAATATTGTTAGCACCTCAGCCGCGCCGCCGCTCCGCCGCACTCGGGTTGCGCGCTTGTTTCTCACGTATAAAAACTTGCGGGAAGTGAGAAGCAGACAACCGTGCCAGCCGAGGTGTCAGTGGGAACCTAGATCTAGATCTAGCACGCGGGCGGCTGACGGCTGACGGCGCGCCGACGGCTGGCATTTATTAATTAAATGATAGACCGCGCTCGCTTCCGCGGGTTCTCGCTCCGATACCAAGCTAAAGCTGCATTTTAAGAACTAATTAGAAGAGATTAGATCGAATAGTTGTTGGTTAATCGGTAGGGTTTGTACGCAGAGCAGTAGGTTAACTAAGTCACTGCCAGTAACGCGTATAGGTATATAATTATGTGTTATTGTGAATTTCATTTTCAAGCCGCTGTTACGCTGTTTGATTATGCTGCCTAAAAATACGAGTAATAACAAGAAGAATACGAAAGACTACGAGCTAGTCCGAAACATGTCGGGCATCTCTCGACTTTTATAAATACGAGAGTTATGCGTTTGAATAATTATGATCGAGACTCACGGTCAATACAAATGTTATAGCACATGTTCCAGCTTTATCGCCTCTACTCATCCTCTACGACACGATTTTGCGCACACATTTTCTATGTTTTCATAGATTTTATTAAATTTCTGTAGCTGATAAGGCAATCCTTTTTTATAGCTCAATCTCTATCAACAATCTTTTTTTCGGGCAAGTAGTTCGAGTGGCGCTTCGTTACGGGCTGGCTCAAACCTAGATGAACAAACGCGTAGCGCTTTCAGCTCGCTTAAGATTTTCAATCTTTAGCTCTCATAAGCGCAACAAATGCCTCAAGTAAATCCTTGTATCGCTCGCCAGCACCGCAGCCCGCCTCTGCTGCTAGCGGCAGCTCCCGTCCCCCGCCGACATAACCCGGCGCCTCCTGCATCCGAATAAACACAATCTTTTCATCTCGCCCTAACGCGTGTTCATTTGTTACCCCCACCCCCTCCCCCCTTCGTGCCGTTGTCGAATAAAAAGTTTACGGCACGCACCGGCTGACCTCACGGCGCTGAGGACGGCAGCGGATAAGAGCTGGCCGCGGCGGGGCGGGCGCGTGTGCCGCCGCCTGCCGCTCGCCCGCGGCACTTGTACAAACGTGTTTTAATTTCAAATTTAAAAGGGACAAGTACTAAGGACTAATTAGCCGAGCGGAGATGAAAATGTACCTATTGTGCGAGGAAACCTCGTAAATATTAAAAAACATTCCGAACTAAATTTGAAATTTAACCCAAATGCTTAACAAGATGTTGCGTCACTTAAACTTTATTGTAACTTAAGAAGCCGCAAACTAGGTTGAATTAAAGCGCAATGCTTAATTGCTGGCCGCGCTCCAGCCGCGGGGACAGGCCGCTCCGGGCGGCGGCTCTGCTACAATAAAAAATACGACTTCATTCGTCCGGGGCGGGCTCGCTCGCACTTGACCAGGGCCCTTTGTCCGCCGCGACGCCTGACGCCTGACGCCGTGACAAATGGCGCTGACGGCGGCGACAGGCGACAGGTGCGCGGGGCTCAATTAAAAGTTCTCATATCAAAGGATTCAAAGGGCCCCAATTTGCTCTTTACACGCGACGTGCAAAGGTTGCAAATTAATTTAAATGGATGGAAACCGACTGTTTTTATTGTTTAATTTGTTTGTATTTACATAACTTGTACAAAACATGCGTGTTCGGTCCGGCCGGCGTCCGCCGCGCGGCCGCGACTGCCGCTTTTGTTACAGTATTTTCACTAACAAAGTATCAATTCTAACCCCAAACTGCTTCGTACTTTCCGTTCGGGGATTTGAGCAACAATTAGATTGCAAGCGAGATAGCTCGTGTTCAATTCCAAATCAATGAAACAATCTTATCTTCAACGAGTCGACAGATCGGTAATTTGTTGGCGTAGCGCTTAAATCTCGCAAAGCCTCTGCTGCCGATGTTTAGATAATAATTAAACGCGTCCGACGGATCCGCAGATGGCGAGATAAATCACGCCGCAGTGCGGCGACGCAGTGGCGTGCCTGCCCCGTGCGGCGTGCGGCAAGCGGCGTGCGGCATGCGGCCAGCACGCGCGTCGGTGCTTAGACCACCGGATAAATCAGATCAGAAAAACGCGTCGATATAGAATAACAGCGAGCGCCTTGTGACTTACAAAGTGGCGTTAAAGTAATACTTCAAAGCAGCGCGCTACATCCATAATGCGCTGATTACTAGGGATTATTATTGTATGATTCTTCGGCCTACCGTCGTGCGGCTTCGTCGCGGGACGAGATCGATTCATCCGCGGACTTAAAGCGGAATTAGCGCAGAACAATCTATCGGAGTAACTCAATTAAGCCGCCGCCCGGCGCAGCTGGCGGCGCCCATTGAAACCTAAATTAGTGTCGCGAGCTCCAAAAATACAAGAAATATGAGCTCAGGTAGCAACCGCTTCTTTTTCCGCACCGGCTGCAATAAATCTACAACGTATTTGGTAAACTCTGGCGGCATTTGAAAGTCAAAGCGCGGAGATAAAACACATTTCCATAGTAGTTTAAGTATATGCTACCGGAGGAATGTATCACGCGGCGACGGCGCGGCGGCGGCGCGGCGGCGAGGCGGCGGCGCGGCAGCGATACACGAGCTCCTTTAATACCTAGAGACAACAACCCGAACCCAGTTTGATGTAAATGAGCGCCTGAGAGCGCGCCGGAACCCGCACTTCCATTATTTATTTGTTGTCCGACAAGCGGCGAAGTTTCGCAGCGAACCGAATTTACACTCGAAATCGTCATTTCAAGAGTCGAATTAAAATATTCATTAAAACTTGTGTCGGGCGCCGGCGCCGCGAGCGCCTCCCCGCGGGCGGGTGCTAGTGCTCGCTGTTGCGGGCAATGTTTCACGAATAATGTTTTTGCATGGAATGGGATCCCTCGGTTGCGTTGCGGGGTAACAAAAGCGTCTAGACTCGGTTTTCGTCAACTGGCTATTGATGCAGTGTAGCGGTGGAGTGAACTAGTGGCGAGTACAGCGTCCATTGTGACGAGTGGACAGCCGAGCGGGTGTTGGCTCGAGTGCTGCGAGTGTTGTGTATAGACGGACGCTGTTTGCACGAGCGCCAGCGGAGGCGGAGGCGGAGGCGGAGGCGGAGGCGGAGGCGGCGTCCTCGCGCCTACGTTAAAGCGACAACGTAATATTGTTGATATTGCGACGCGTCAAACACACGGGACCGCTCTCTTTTTGATGTCATTTAATTAAAGGTTTCTTCTAATTGCTTGTACGTTTTGGCTAATTGCGTTGCGTGTAGCAATTAAATAATTTCTTGGGACGTGTTCTACCGTGTCGTTGGAAACAGAAAGCGAACGAATATATTTGATATGCTTGGAAAGCTACGAAATTCAATCTTTCAGGGCATATTGAACTTACGAGTAGCGTACACTTATGTCACGTTCCTCTGCTGTTCGAAAAAGAATACTCGACGACTCGGTACGGAGTAGGAAATGAGTTTATCTTGTCGCGCGATCGCAGCCTGCGCGCTATTGGCTGGGCTGGCGAGTGGCGGCGCGCTATTGGCTGGGCTGGCGAGTGGCGGCGCGCTATTGGCTGGGCTGGCGAGTGGCGGCGTGCTATTGGCTGGGCTGGCGAGTGGCGGCGCGCTATTGGCTGGGCTGGCGAGTGGCGGCGTGCTATTGGCTGGGCTGGCGAGTGGCGGCGCGCTATTGGCTGGGCTGGCGAGTGGCGGCGCGCTATTGGCTGGGCTGGCGAGTGGCGGCGTGCTATTGGCGTACCTTTGATGAGGTGTGCTGCGAGCACGAGCGCGGCGGTGAGCACGTGCAGGCGCCACGCGCGGGCGCACATGTTGCTGGCGCGCGTCACTCCACTCGATCACCGGTCTGCAGGAGAACAGATACAATACATTAACATTATCAAGCACCAAAAATAACAATCAAGTTATATTACAGTCAAGTTTTTGTAATGTAATGATGAAGCAAGGTGGACGGATAGCCTAGGCAAAGTCGCGGGGTCACGGTGGATGCAAGCCGCTTCCAACCGAGGCAGCTGGAGGTCTATGGGGAGGTTGAGCCTATGTCCGACAGTGGACAGTGGACTGTGTCCGATGGCTGATATGATGACGATGATGATGAAGCGAACAAATAAAATACAAATACAAATATCTTTATTTTGCTTAAGATGTGGTAGGTACAGTACAGGTCCCAATATAAAAAGATTGTTTCACACACTTCAGCAGTATCAGGCATGCAAAATTTTAATGTAGGTAGGTACACAAAGAGCTCAGGTAACAAAAACAAAGAGAAGTGAAACAGAATCGATTAATGGAATTAACATGTCACAAAATTATTTAATTAAATTATAAAAATTTGTATGTCTCAAATACTAAAATTATCGATAAAATTAACAAGTCCTAATTAAATAGTTAGATGTCACATTTTTAACCTATGAAAGTGCTCGAGGTATTCGTTTGCGGAGTAGAAGCAGTGCTGGACTAACCAGCTTTTAAGTTTGCGTTTAAATATATTTAAGGGCGATTTTTAATGTCCTCGCATAATACATTATAAATAGAGATGCTCATACAATAAGTGTTTCTACTGTACAATCTACTGTACAATAATTCGAGCTTTTCTCTTTTTCATGTATTACGAGTAACAGTATGTACAGTATCGATTGTTTCAAATTGGTACTGAATTGTTTCTAATTGACCACCATCATGTTATATATAATGATAGTATAATTTTAGTGCCTTCCTACTCTTAAAATTAATTGTTTCAGTAAATTTGGATAAAATTGAGCTTGATAGACAGACATACGAGTGATCCTGCAAGGAGTCCCGGTTATTTTGGGAAAGTATCCACCCCGGCGACTATCTCAAGTTCCGTTTCATAAAGCTCGCGACACAAAACAGTTAAACCAAATGGAACGCCTCACATTATGTCACACTTATCAACGAACGACGCCGAGCCGTGTATCCGAAGACCGGCGATAACATCCATAAATAACGTTAAAAGGCGCAATAACGCTTCGGCGCGATAGCATCGCGTATCGCCGCGGTCCGTCATCGGTATCGGCGCCGCATTGTGCCACGCCACGCCACGCTGTGCCACGCCACGCCACGCCACGCCGCGCCACGCCGCGCCACGCCACATGGCCGGGCACCGACCCAAAGCCCAGATAACAAGACACGACAAGCCGTATAAGTCAAGCCTTATCGGCAAAATTAAATTAGAGATAAGCATCCCAGATGGAGCGGCACGACGCGCGCTGAGCAGCAACAACGCGGAAAATTTTACAAAAGTAACTAAAACTTGATAAAAAATTAACCTGAGGTGAAGTTGTCAGTCATCTTTGACCCAGTTTTCCGGAAACAAATAAAAGCTAAAAGCTTCTTTGGTAACAACAAATTTTCTTTGGAAATTTAACTTAGTTTTAAGGTCAATTTCACGAAGCTCGCTCCCGTAGAATGAGTGTTAATTTAATCATAACAGGTAAATTCGTTATTTTGAATATTACCTGCATCAGGAGACGCTATTTGGACTCAGCTCGGAGGGCACAGCGCTGAACGTGCGGTTAGCATTCCTTTGAAGAAACAAGGATTTGTTACATTGTTCAGCCCGTTGGATATGCAGCTAATTTCTTTCTATTCTAGTCATATTCTTGAGCTATAATTTCTACTTTGAGAGTGTTTTTTTTGACACGAGCTTACATTCCGATATATCAGGAGCAGGGGGGGGGGGGGGGAGGGTGATGGATGGCGCAGGCGGCGCTGAGCGATATTGATTCGTCAATGTGGTCGCAATATTGTTGCCGTCAACAAACAAGCCCTAGGCGCTTACAATATCACAAAATCTGAAGGAAAAAACACG
This sequence comes from Pandemis cinnamomeana, assembly GCA_932294345.1. Classification (NCBI taxonomy): domain Eukaryota; kingdom Metazoa; phylum Arthropoda; class Insecta; order Lepidoptera; family Tortricidae; genus Pandemis; species Pandemis cinnamomeana. The sequence continues at coordinate 13,814,510 of OW028718.1, read as the reverse complement.
TCTTAAATCGCGACCTAAAGTCATGATTTCTGTATTTGGAACAAGTTCACCCCTATCAGTTCACAAGATATCCATTACTTATCAAACAATCTGTCGCCGATCCCCACAAGGGAGCCTTTCTCAAGTTTTGAACTATAATTGTTATTGACTCGTTAAAAATAGGTTGAAGCCTTGACTCAACGGCCGTGGGTGGTTTTGATGTATCTGAACATCGCTCTGTCAACAATCCGAGCAGCCTTCAAGTTGATACAATGTCACAAGCTGTTTTTATTCAGCTGAGACACGGCTCTTTGCACAATTTTACATTAGACAGAAACGATCCTGTGGTGGATGCCAGATAGCTCGCGCTTAGTCCGGTTGCTGCAGCGGGCTCTGCCGAGCGTCGGCGCGTTGTTTTCAAGCTCTTTTGCGTCTCAGTCGGTTGCCAGTAACGGTTTGGGAAGGTAGTCAGCGCGCCAGAGTGTGAACTATTTCATGACAAGGATATTGTCCCGCGATTTCTGTTTCCTTGGTCTCAGTGTCCATGGTCATTGAATACTTTGGGTATGCCTCTGGTATTCTGTTTATTAGTTTGTTATGGTCAAAGACTTTAGTTATTTCCTTTTTTAACCTAAACTTATTCAGTTATTAAGCAAGAACGGTATCAAATATTGAAGTTAAAGCGAGTGACAAGCGCGGGCTTTACGGCGCTCGTAAATTGACATCGCGATGGGTTCCGTCGCTGCCGCGTCGCCGTGTTCGTCCCGGAGCGCGCGACAGACAGCCGCGGCGAACGAGCGGATCTGGGCCTACTGGGAATTCCTTTAATTTGTTATTGAAAAAGTTAAATAAAACCCAGCATACTCTGAATTTCGGGACAGCGAGCGGGGAGGGAAGCGTCTCCATTTTAGCTCGGTAAAAATCCTTGTAAAATGCTCTTTTATTCTCCTCTACAGATCACATTTCTAATCTACCCTCGTGAACTTTTGTAAACGTCGATTTGTTTGTCGATCGGTTTGTTTTTGGAAGCGTAATTTTTTAATATCTCCGCCATTTCGAAAAATGTTTTGAAGACAGCGATGTGATAGTACAGTTCCCAGAGCTACTAGAATTTAGCCTAAGGTAAAGGACGAAAAGGTTAACAAGTATAAGCATCAAATTGGGTTTTATTTGGAGCACGGCGTGCGTACCGATTACATCAGGCCCGAGCCGAACTCTTATCTTTTAAATTGCATCGCAATCCTCGCCCGCGTCGATAATCATTATTGGTTTTTATAATGCGACGGTAGTTCGCCGCCGTATCGTTGTTATGGAGCTAACCTTTAAATGACAGACGAGTGGGCGACTGCCACGAGGATTGGGGGAGCAATGGGATTTACAATAGCCGGACGAGCGCAAAGCGAGTGGCGAGCAAGCCCTCCGAAGTTCCTATCGTTTCACTCTCACACTAGTAATTTAATAGGAGAGTGAGGGGGACGGTATGATTCCAGTTTGGGAACAGGCTGCATCAGGCTCGATAGCAGTTTGTAACTAAGTCAACACGTAGTTAGAGTTACTGATCGTTTATCCACAAGGTTTAATACTATTGGAGCTGTGATTTCCTTCCAAGCTGGTCTGGGAGCAAAGAAAAAACTTAGAATGTACCAATTGCTTCTCTTCCCGCGCAGATGGTAAAAGCCCATCGAGGGAATAGGTGAAAATCTTAGGAATCAATGTTATAGGCGATGCGGCTAGCAACCTACACTATTTTGATTCGGATTCCCCTCTTCACCTATACGCCCACAATCATGCTAAACTTGTCAATTAGGTCTTGTTACCTTAGGCTGTCTAGGATAAAGACGTGATTTATACGATATGTGATATCGCACCCTTCGTGGAAGAAAGACGTAAGTCCCATTGTAAGTCAATAGGACTTACGTCTTTCTTCCACGAAGGGTGCGATATATTTCGAGTGCTTTCAAGAATCAGAGCCCTATTTTCCGAGACGATAATAAAGAAATCGCGCTGCAATTTTGAGAAAATCGCGTTTTTGTTGTGATCAGACAGTACTTACATCCGGTCCATCAACGTTCCCTAGAGGGAAATTTATTATATTTCTCTTACTTTAGCACACTCGGTACCTATTACGTTTGCGATTAAATGGACTTGCTCATCGAATTAGCTGTATTAACACATGCGTTAGCAAGCTGCTCGCGGGAGCCGCAGGGATCGCTTACGACACCGTAATTAACAGCGCGTGATGAGATCGCAATTACGATCACGTGACCGCTGCGTGCGAGGTCGCCGCTAGCCGCTCGACGCTCGCCGCGCGCCGCTCGCCGCTAGCTGGTCGCCGCTCGCCGCGCGCTTTTACGGCTGGCCGCGACGTGGACATTGTTCCAAGATCATAAAAACAACCTTCAATGCAAAATTACTCTTATAACCGCCGCGTAAGGCAGGAACTGGAATAGCCACGCCATTTTATTTGAACATTTATAATGTCGTAAAAATGTGACGTGAGGCGAAATCGATTTTATCAGAGGGAGCTAAGGTTTCTTATTAAATAAACGTATATTTTTAATAAAGTTAAACAACCGCAGGGTGTCTAATAAGGGAAATATTTGTACGTGCAATATTTACGCTGCATGAACAAATTACTTCATCAAATTTTTAGAAGTTGTAAAATGATACTTAAAATGCTGTAACCTGGGTACGAGGTCAATAAACTTAATTTGAGATGGGAATAGCAACCATGCAATTGACTTCGTATTTCTCATCAACCAAAATTAAAACAATCAAGGCAAAAGTGACAATGAAAGCAAGTCGTTTGAACAAAATACAACAAGCAATTTATTTTTGTAGCATTTGTTCCCCGCAAACACAAGCTAAGTACACAACATTTTTAGAGGTATCGCGGCAATATAAACAAGGTTTTATGTTTTGGTCTTAAAAAACTAGATTAATTACGAAATTAGATTATAGTCATAAAAAAGGTCATTTCATTAAGTGCATAGTAATTATGACTCCGGGGTTTACGAGGCGCGTTTACGACGCGCGCGGCGCGGGGAGGTGCGGGGGGTGCGGGGCGGCGCGGGCGGCGCGGACGCGCGGGAACATGACGCGCGCCGGACAGTGAAGGGAAAGATTTTCTTGCCTGTTAGGATCAGGAGCAGGGTTACCATGACGTCTTAATGCGATTCAATTCCGAACCAAAGTTGGATCGATCGCTGTCAGATCCATACTAGCAGTGTCAAAAATCTAAAGAATCGGAATTGTGACATTAAGACGTCATAGCAAGGTTCCTGAACGATATCATGAAAACGATTAACATCCTGAAAAAAGCCTTAAAAGACATATCTTGTTATAACACAAAATTGTTGCAATGTCTGACTTCAAAATTGGTAAATAGAAATGTATTCTGTCATGCCATAAGAAGGACCACCCAAAGTGTACACTGTCAAATAACTAACAGCTACCTAGTCTGAAGTAGGTCAGCAGAAGGCCTTGTCCCAGCTGGTTTATTATTTATTTTAACAGTCAATTCTTGTAATTTTGTGCTTTTGTACAAATCTATCATTATAATTATCAGGTCAACCAATCAATCAGGGCGGCGCCTGGCGGCCCAGCGTAACCGACGACGGCCGCTGACTAGCCGAAGCGGAGTTCCAGTCGTCAGAAAAGAAAGCGATTCAGAAGAAGATGTAACAAAACTGTCAATCGGGTTAAAATACAAATTTCCGTGGAATCAAAACCAATGGGGGCGCTAGAAACTTAAGATTTGCCATGAAGTTACATAGCTCTATACTATTTTATTGAATCAGGCGTTACTTTGCGGAGGTCCATTTCAACGAACAAAAAATGTACCTTGCGAACCAACGACATGCCTGATGATGATGTTGGTTTGCATGTGTAACCGTTTTGTTGTGCTCATTAAACTTTGACAATGATCCCGTAGGGGGATCGAAACGCGTCGGTGTTGGTGTGGTGTAAGGGGTAATTAAGTTTGTGGGATTTATATGTGTTTTATTGGCAGCAGTGGAGGGATTGCATGAAAAACATATATATTTCACACAGGCTTGGTTATCTTGCACGTGAGTAGCGGAGTAGCAAGGTAAATTTTTTGTTCGTTGATAGCTCTATACCTATACAATGAAATAATTCTGTTTTTTTTCCTGGTTCGTTTTCGTATCGCTAAGCTTCTACGCGTGCAGGACAGCCAATATGTTGTTGTGTATCTGTTTACTTGTAGTATTGGAATGGCAAGGTCAATATTTTTTGTCCCGATGTATCTGATGTCGACTGTATTCAGGGGTAATTTTATTAGCATAGTGTGCTTCAATAATTGTATGGCACGAACTTCAGACTGGTCGCGTGCGGATAGTGCGATTAATAGATAACATATCGTAAGATGAATGATTGGCGGCGGCGCTCCGAGGCACGCGCCATTGTTTATGTACGAAGCGTTATGTTTGTAGTTATTTCAATAGAACCTAGACACATCAGCACATATTATAAAACAAAGATCTCAGCCGCGAGTGTCTCCAAAATTACTACTGTGTCTATGTATTACTAGACCGCGTTTAGAATCAACAGTTGTCATTTAATACACTTTAAATATATGTATTTAGGATAGTTAACAGATACAATACTATAAAAGTAACAATAAGTAAATGTGTTAATAATAACAACAGAGCGATAACCCAACGACCAGCAAGCACAGCGAACATCTTGGCACTACTTCTTAACAGTTTGGAACGTGGCCTAACTAAATCTGAAATTAAAGAACAACTATTTTAAACAAATTCTTTGGACAAGTTGAGAAACAAAAGTTCAAGTACGGCCTAAGTTTTATAAGTTCAAAAAAAACAAAACAGCGTTCAACATTTGTAGGTAAAGACAATGTGGATATACATGGCAAGTTATTTTAAAGGTATTACTTATAAAATATATTATAGAATAACTGTCAGTTCCATTCCTATTTTATTGCGGTTTAAGACCATTGGGTACACAATAACGGTCCTCCTTTATCTGAGCCACGACTCTATGTAAAAATCACAATTTCCAGTTTATCAAATTAAAATATGGAGTTTATAACTCTATCAAAATTACTAAAAAAATTTCGTAATATTTCAGAGCGCGGGTGCATTTTTAACTTGTTTAGCGGCAGCCGCGGCGCCGCCGGCCGCTAATCGAGTCGGGCTCGCGCCCTCGCAGTGGCGGCGCCGGGCGACCTGCTGTTTATTTACACTTCCAATAAACGACATTAAAAAGGCCTCACAGTTTGACGTACCTATGTAAATCACGTCTTTATCCCTTACGGGAGACAGAGCCTAAGGAAACGATACCTAAAGGCTACGTTTAGCATGAACAAGCGCAGTTGGAAGGGGGAATCAAAATAGTGATGGGTTGCTAGTCGCATCACCTAAAACATGATTCCTAACATTTTTGCCTACTCCCTCGATGGGCTTTTACCATCTCCGTGGGAAGAGAAGCAACAACTGGTAAATTCTATGTTATTTCTTGGCTCCCAGACCAGCGCGGAAGGGAAATCAGTTAATAATTAAGTATTTCAAAGTAGCAAACTGTTTAAAGTTTAAATCTTACGTACTCGTATAGTTGTTCGGTGTAAAAGTTGGGAAGACCTATGTTTTGGCACGATCCCAGCTGGAAAAAGGAATCAGCGGTAAATACAGTACATTACTGTAACATAAAAACGTCTATGTGAGAGTTGCACCAAGTCACTAAGCAGCAACGTTAACCGTAACCAACGATTTGTGAAAGAAAACCTATGAAATATCGTGTCAAACTCGTCGGTTATAGTTTGAATAACTTGGTACGACTCACGCTAAATAAAATTTTAAAAACTTTAGGTACCTACTCATGATACTAACCGGTTTCTATAAAGAATTCTCTATTTGTCGGGATCTTTTCTTGGTTTCATGTTTACGATCACACTGCAACACTATTAATTGCTCAATCACGCGTACGTCGACCACAATTTGGAAAATAAAACAAAAGCAAGTGGGCGTTCGGAACAGAAGTCGTAAAATAACTACACGAAGTGCCCGACGCAAGTTAAGTGCTCCCCAAAACAACGTTAAGTCGAAAACATTAACTCATTGATAAAACACTCGTAAGGCTGCACGCGGCCTGCAGGCAATATAATTACCATGTTTATTGCGCCCTCGCTATTAACAACTATGTTTTATACCGCCACGGAGCACGCAATGCACACCGTCCGCAAAAACATTAATAATATTCATAGCATTTCCATCTCGCTTGAACTGTACGAGTGCGCTAAAGACGGCAGCCGCGCACCCTCGCAAGTCGCTAGGAAGTTCCGCGCTATCTGCGACACAGCAAGTTGCGCGATGTTTGTGCCAACTACTGTATCGCGACTGCAACTCGTGTAGGGAAACTTGCGTTATGAGTTATAACAGTAAGTTGTGTAAAACAATGAGACGGCGGGAGCTGCGCCGGCCGCGGGGCGCGGGCTGGCGGCGGCGGCGCGAGCGAGAACTGGGGCAATAAAAATGTCACGTGTCTTGTGATTAATGGTTTTTTAAGCTTTGAGAGCACTTTATTTTGTACGTGTGATTAAGAAATTGATAGAACAATTGGATATTATTAATTATTAACGATTTCTGTAACTGCCACGCTTTGTCCAAATTAAAGCGTTTGTAAGTGACAGTTTTGCTTATTATTTACAGGCAGTCCCTCGAAAGCGGTTTCCTGTGCCAGTGGTGCACACTGTATGACTTCTTAAGACTTGTATTATGTCTGACTCTGAGCTCAGAATATTTTCCGTGAGCTACCAAAGACCTTCGAGGTTAACTACTATCGCTACAGACGATTTTCCGCATAAAATTCATCGTGGTTCTCTACGTAAATACGTAGCATGAAAAACACCTGAGTCAAATTTCACGTCACTCTTAGGGGATGAGATAACATGATTTTGTATGCGTAATTTTCGATCCCTTGGGAATATCGGGATAAAAAAGATCATGCCTATTTGAAATCCAAATTTCAACGTGCCCAAAATATAGTAAACACACACACGAGATCTTATATAAACTGTCACAATTATGAATTGCTAAAATTGTAGTAATCTTCAAGATTGTGCCAGGGCTTCATGAAACGTTAAGCTAAAAGACAACGAGTCATACAAAACATAGCATAACACTACGCCTGTATCCTTATGTACGCCAGAATCTGGGTCTAGTTATTCGTGAATAAACAGTATACGCAGCCCCGTATTTGCTCGGGACCTTTTTGTCGGACGCGTTGTTTAGGACCAGCAAATACAAACGGCATTAATACTAAAAATAACTTGTAGGTACTGAAGTTAATATTTAGAAATATCCTAGGCATATCCCGTGTCTGGAGATTATGCAACATTACATTTTGAATCTTTGAATTTTTAATTTTGGGTTGTGTCAAAATGTCGAACGAACTTCATTACAAAGTGTAGTCGACCAAGTGATTCTAGTAACAGTTCTTACAGCAGAAAGACAACAATATCCATAATAATGACATAATCACGTTGGCTCAATGAATTTATGAAGCATTGCACTGAATAATACAGGTGTTTTTAGGAGACGTTTTGAAAAAAGGGCAGGAGTACCCGAAACCGATGAGTATGTATGAAGAGATTGATTAATGTGGATGAAGCGAAAGCGTAGTAGCAAGTGGAACAAAGTAGGCTCTACCTGCCCCTATGGGAAAGAGGCGTGAGGGTGTGTATGTGCTAGCAAGCCACACCGCGCGTAAACGCTAGCGGCCAAGAGAACAATCATCAAAACAAATTAATAACCGACGGTCACCTCCGTCGCCTCAGACGCGCATTAGTTAATTAGCATCTCTGTTTGTCAGTTTGCACAAAAGCTTGTCTATTAATCAGGGCTGTCGGCCGGGCTTACCCCGGGCATAAACCGGGCATCCCGGCGCTAGTCTCGGCCCTAATCGGCCAGATCCCGGGACCCCACAGCCCGGGCTCACCCACGCTAATTCAATGGACCCGAGACATGAGCACGACACGAACGTAGGCGACATTGTTCTAGACGGAATGGAGGCGGTACACATTTGAAGGCATGAGCTTTTTCTTTTAGGCAGAGGAAACGTAAAAGTAATTTTCCTGTATTAAAAGTTGACGGTTGTATAGTTTTTGATGGTTCATGTTTTGTATCTAATCTGTTAGACCATTATCTCAATGCAGTTGTATCTATTGACGATCAGGGAAGACATCTTAACATGGGTGGCATGAGAATCCTACTAATATTTTACATGTGAAAGTTTGTGAGTATGGATGTTTGGATGTTTGTTACTCTTTCACGCCAGAACGGCTGGACAGATCTGGATGAAATTAACATAGATAGATTATAGTCTGGAATAACACATAGGCTACTTTTTATCCCGGAAAATTGATAGGATAAACGAATTCTATGCAGACGAAGTTGCGGGCAAGAGCTAGTAATCTATAAAGGTTTAAATGAAGCTCTACGAACAGACTGCTGACAGACAGGTACATGCTATGCCCCCCTTATGCCATCCTTTTCATACCACTCTTTTGATACGGAACATTATTCAGAATTGTGGCCTATTCTGAAACAATAAACCTTGTTATGCCCGTATTGGAAAACATCCATAACACTTAGCGGATGTATTATGTAGAGCTTTGTATCATAACATGTATTATTTACGGTAGGTAATACGATATTGTCGGTCAAGCACCTTTACTTATAAGAATCCCTTCATTACCGGCTGCGAGCTCCCGACCGCTCCCGAGCACTCCCGACCGCTCCCGACTGGAATTCGGAGAAACCCTGATTTCCTCCGAGAGGCCGATTACTTCGGGATGTAAACAGGAATCGCTTTTTACTGATCTGATTTCGGTGCTTTCATAATTGAGCGCATTTTCCGTCACGGCGTTACGGATGCAAATGGCGTTTCGTTTTCCTGTAGGTACATACAGGTGGATGTAAATGATGTACTTCAATGCCGAGCTTTCGGTACAAGGTTCAGGGTTCGTGTTTCGAGTTGGATAATGGGTACAAATTATACACGACCACGCAGTAATGAGCGAGTGAGACAGAGGACATGCATTAAATATTTAGTTGTACAAGGCGAAGCAATCACAGAGACAGATTGGAGTGCTATTTTTGGCTATCGACTTGTTCTAATGACCTTTTTCCCTTAAATTGGCATTGTTTTTGAACTCTAATTACATCTGCTTTTTTGGCATTTCTTCTCGTGGATGACTGCTTGTTTCCTCCATTTCACTATAACCTTTCAGATTTAATTGCCAAATAGTTATCTGATAGAGGTCGCTCTTCAGACAGGACCACCTTGTCCACAGTAAAGTACTGATTTGTGTAATTCGTTGAAGAATATCTGTATTGTACTGTATTATTGCCCAAATACCCTGCGCGTCTGAGCACACAGCTTCCCCGTCACCCCGTCACGTGTCACCCCCCCCCCCCCCCCCCGCGGCAATTTATTCAGCACGCGCAACGCCGCGGCCTAACATATTTCTTACAACTCTGAAATATTACACGGTTGCTTGGTACAGCACACAGGTTGACGACAGTAAGCTGCCAAACATGAACAAAATGGAAATATGGAACTATACTTTCTTCGGAAGTGTTTGAATAAAAACCGGTCAAGTGAGAGTGGGACTCACGCACCGAAGGTATAAGTTCCCTTCAGGTTTCGTACAAGTGCTAGTCCTAAGCAAAATGAAGGTAGTGTGAGGTATATGTTAGTAAAAGAAAATGCATACAATATAAACGACGTCCCTTATTTTTTAATCGACTTCAGAAAAAAGAGTAGGTTCTCGTCTAGGTTGTGTTTTTTTAATTCATTCAGGCATGCCGCTCCTTCATTACTTATACTTCCTTATTACTTCAAGTAACTACCTCACCCCCTCCCTCACCCACCAAACGTCATTATTTGACACTTGAAACTCGAAGTAATGTAGAGCGGCAATAAAGTTTATAAACTTTCTCGTGTGGCTTTAGCAAAAGCGTGTCATCTCTGTGTACTGTGTTAAGTGTTAGAATTATGCTGAGATAATAAACCGATATTACAAACGAGAGTAATATTCAAATAAGACGCGTGAGGGGGGGGGGGGGGGTCCCGTATAAGGAACAAGATGAGGGATAAACACCTGCCATTGCCGCCGTTAGCGTACGTGGCACCGCATTAAAAATGAAATGTTATGTTTGAGTTTACTCCAGGTATTGTGCGTGGGAGTCGCCGCGGTGTTGGAGGGCTTATTTTAAGTTAGTTCTCCAATGACATTGCATCTTCACAATTATGCAATTTGATAGAGTAGAATGTTTTGTTGTCGCACAAATTGGTTCTCGAATTACTCGTATTTGCGCGCTTTACCGAGTTAAACTGAAAATTGAACAAAGAAACATCAGATATTTAAGTGGCTAGTGGTACAGTCGGCATCAGAAATTAATCATCTTCTAATGAGAGCACGCATCACGGAATGATCAGGAAGTGGGTTCAATTCAAACCGCAGTTTTACTTTATGATTTTTCTTTCTGTTGTGTTTGGAGTATAATTTGGAAAAGACGATTCAACTAATCGATTTGTGAGAAGTAAGTTGAAGCTAGTTAAAGCCTACAAGGTGCAAGTCTAATACACACATACATATATCACGTCTTTATCCCTTCCGGGGTAGACAGAGCCCAAGGGAACAAAACCTTAAGGCTTAACGTTCAGCATCATTAAGGAAGTATATAGGTGCAAAGGGAAATTAAAATAGTGATGGATTGCTAGCCGCATTGCCTGTAGCATGATTCCTAAGACTTTCGCCCATTCCCTCGATAGACTTTTGCCATCTGCGCGGAAAGAGAAACAACTGGTAAATTCTATGTTTTTTCTTTACTCCTAGGCCAGCATGAAAGCTAAAGAATCAATTAATTAAGAACAATTTATGATGTATGTAATTTTTATTGAATGAATCAAACATCTAATCTAATCTAAGCAATTATTTTTAGAATGACTAGTTAGTAATTGAGTTGTGTAACTAATCCAGCGTCTAAACCGTTGGAGTTACAGCACACATATCAACATCGATAAAAATGAAATAGTTTTTTATAGAAACCGTTTAAAAGTGTTTGTGCTCAAACTCAATTAAGCAGTTTTTTATGCGTATCATTACGGGGTATTCGAGAAAGTAGTACTGCAAAGTAATAGCCGTGCTTGTAGCAACAGCGAGGATACTGCTCCGACCAAGATAGTGCAGGGGCGGCAGTTAGCGGTAATGAGCGCCGCGGAGTGTACAACCGGGGCGGTGCATAATGCCCCATTACCCGCACACACACACACATACACACACACATGCACAAACACCATCGATTTACCGACCTTGCGATGCGCTGATTAAAAGTTCGCATTTGAAAGGAAGATGTTTTCGTGCTACAAACGCGTTGAGTATATTTATAATTCAAAGCATGACAAAGGCGGCGCTAGCTCGCAATTTCAAAGTAACATTATAATCGGTTTAAAGAGCTGGCTAAAATATTTTGGGTTAAGTTTCACGCTGTCGTGCACACTGACGTACTTGTGTAGTTTATTAGAGAAGCAATAGAGAGTAAGGTTACACAAAAGGGGCATAAAAATAACAAACAAAAGACATGGTGTTATTCAAACGCATTTGGAGTTGAACGCATTATGTGAAATTGCGTCGGGGAAGAAGCAAGATCTCCTGTCTTGTCTTACAAATTTTAATTATTGGAGTTTGAATTGTCCAACCAACCAATACCTCCTATCTTACATTAAGCCGTCGATTGTGTTTTCCTAACGTTCGTCCTAGCTAGGGGAAGAGATGAAATTGTGTACACACCTCGGGCGGTGATAGAGCCTCAGGTATCGCCCTCGCCTCATGCTCGTGGAACAAGTTTTATTTATTTATTTTATTTTTATTTTTATTTGAATAGGAAGGCAAACGAGCAAGTGGGTCACCTGATGGTAAGTGATCACCACTGCCCATAGACACCCGCAACCCCGGAGGGATTGCAGATGCGTTGCCAACCTAGAGGACTAAGATGCAATGCCTCTTGTGCCCGTAATTTCCCCGGCTGTCTTACTCTCCACACCGGAACACAGCAGTGCAAGCACTGCTACTTAGCTTAGTTCCTGCGATCTGAGACATTCTTTATTTCCCCACCCTCAGGATGTAATGTACACACAGCAAAGCTATTCGGTAAGCAGGATAGATACGGCGCGAGCGTGCGTAGGTGCTTACCTGATTATTTTGCCGTGTGTACTATGAAAACTTCTTTTGAAGATGTTGTAAAGCTGCCAGTACTCTGAATGGTTCTATAGCCAGAACCGTTTTAAATCAATCATATTTTGCACATTTCAGCAAGTTCTCAAGCTCATATCTCAGACGACGCCTGCATTAGTGATGAGCGGCGGCGCTCGCGGCGGGCTGAATAAAAAATGGCGCGCGCTGTCCACTTCGTTACCGGGCCGTATTGCTGCGTGACGCTACCGGGCCGTATTGTACAACAAGGTTAAAAATGGTACACACATACACATATCACGTCTATATCCCTTAAGGGGTAGACAGAGCCTATGGTAACAAGATCTAAAGGCCACGGTGAGCATGATTGTGAGCATATAGGTGGAAAGGGGAGTCATAAGTATTAGTGATGGGTTGCTAGCCGCAACGCTTATAACATGATTCCTAAGATTTTCGCCCAATCTCCACGATGGGATTTTACCATCTGCGTGGGGAGAGAAGAAACTGGTACATTCTATGTTTTTTCTTTGCTCCCAGACCAGTATAATTTAAAATGGTACTTACAATAATATTTGCAGGTGTTTTTTTTATATGAATAGTAAGGCAAACGAGCAAGTGGGTCACCTGATGGTAAGTGATCACCACTGCTCATAGACACCCGCAACCCCGGAGGGATTGCAGATGCGTTGCCAACCTAAAAAAAAAGGAGAAAAAGTTTTAAAAGGAGAGTTGACATAATATTTAGGATTTGAAACACGTCAACGTTTTTGTGTGGCGTAGGTGACAGTTAAATTGTTTGCTTGATATAATAATTATGTGTGACTTCTGTGGATGCTGAGGAGGAGTTTGCATGTAAACATAGATATTTCACACAGGTAGAGCTGCCTGGCACCTATGGTAGTGGAGCACTAGCAGGGTTAATGTATTTTGTTTATTAAAATAACCCCCGCGCCTGATTCAATAAAATATTCCAAATTACCTTGCTGTTACACCGAGTACAAACATGTGTCACTTGCGTTACACCGTGTCCACTTCGTGATGCACTGGCACTTCGCACTCGTAATGGCTGGTCGGACACGCCGGCCGGTGGCCGTGCCCCGTGCTCGACACGACACGACACGACACGACGCGGCGTGTCGGCGCGGGCGCGACACTCTCATTATATTGTCGCGGCGCTGAAGAGGTTATAATTTATGGAAATCGTGTTGGTGTTGCGGGATGGCATTTACATTCGTAATCAAATTATAACTTTCAGCATTGTTATAAGGTAACGCAGTTGATATTTGCGACGTGTTATAAAAACATGAGTTAGCTTATTAGATTATCTTTGTCTGAATTTTGAGACTATCTTGAACAATGTCTGAAATCATCAACATGACGCTGAAAGTTATCAAATGAACACAATGAGCTATGCATCAGGGATGTAACGGAGGTAGTTTTATCGGAACCGAAGGCGGAGTCGGAGTTTTTAAATTTGCTTTATCGGAGTCGGAGACAGGGTCGGATAATTGACGATAAAATGCACGTAGTGGGAGTCAGGGTGATTCCCCGCACAACTTGTATGAACCTGTTTATAGCAGACGCCACAGGCCGTCGCCGCCGCTATGTTATGCTTCGACCTCCGATTAAAACCTTCGATTTGAAAGTGTCGGAGCCGAAGTCGGAACCGAAGGTATAATAATAATCGGAAGTTCCGACTTAACGGAACCGGATTCGAAGCTCCGTAACATCCCTGCTATGCATTGTAATCAGAAGAAAAATCTCTGAACGTTTACGAAATCAAATTCAGAAAGCAATGTGTTTGTACGGTCCACATACCGCACATTGCGCTCTCAGCGAATTTACCTCAGGTTGCGTAAATCACTGTAATACAAGTCAGTTCACGTTTACGACCAGCACTCACCGCGCGTGCACTCATTAGCATTATCATTCATGATTTCGTGCTTTTATTGTTAGTTTTACGGTTATCAATAAAGGTGATTAATTCGAGACTATCAGTGAGTTATCATTACAACATAAATCAAAGAACATTAGCTACAAGGTGTACAAGGCACAAGCAGCCCGTACATCTTTTTGGTCCTTCGAGAAGTGCAGTGAAGTGTTTTTTAGCGTTTTAAGTGAGGCAGCGAATCGGTTTGACTGACTTCCCACAAGCGGGTCTCACCAGTCGGATTGAGAAGGCGCATATACCTCGCAGAGAACGCAGGAGCACTGAACTACAAGAATCATCAGCACCTATCAAGCAGAACAGCTTTCATTCAGCATATACCAGCAGTATCATACAGCATCAACATCATCAGCATTCAGCATAGCATCAGTATCAGCAGCATAACAGTCAAGCATGAATCCAAACACAATGGAAGCCATAATTCAAGTTTTGGATTCCCAATTCCAACTTATGGACGCTATGCAAAAGTTTCTTGAAAACTTCAAAAAAGATGGAGCAGACCGCAAGACGCCAGAAAGAATACCAAGGAGGTTACAAGTTCTAGATCGATATTGGGCTGATTTTAAAGCGAATCAAGAAAAGCTAAGTAAGTGGGATGAAATCGATCATCCTTACTTTACGGAAAATCAGTACGATGCCACCAAACAATTTTATCTAAGCACTAGGCAATACGTTAGTGACTTTTTAACACCCGAAGTAAAGCCGATATCTCAAATAGCTGGCCCAACCCCTTTAAAAAGGGGAGCATCTCCGAAACCAAGTCATAATGACCGTGACGAACAAATCAATCCAGAACAACACGAAACAGGAGGCTCACGGGACCAACAGGAAGCTCCTTTTTACGAAAATTTACCACCTTTCAACCCAGAAATGACAGGAACTGCATCACGTGGATCGTCCAGCAGAACAGAAGAGATGTTACGCAAGCAAGCCAGTAATTTTAAAGCATTCGTTAGAACTGCAACTAACCTGACCTTGGAACATATCAATGAAAAATGGGAGTTTGAGGACGCCCTGAAAGCTCTACAAGCACGGTGGACAGCAATAGACACCCTGCACTGGGAAATCGATAGCGTACTTGAAACCAAAAATATAACATACGAGATGAACTACAACACGTACGAAATGCAGTATAACAAGATCAAGAAAGACATTAACACTAAGATGTGGTCAGTCTCACACAGAGATAAATCAACACCAAAGATGGAAATTCCCACTTTCAGCGGAAGTTATCAGCACTGGACATCTTTCAAAGACCTATTTGTCGAAGCAATTCATGCAAACCCTTCACTTCCAAACGGGCAGAAGATGCAATTTCTCAAGAGCAAGGTCAGGGGAGAAGCCGAGAAATTAATCCAACATTTACTTATCAGCTCTGATAACTATCAAACGTGTTGGGACATCTTAAATCATAGATATAACAACAAGAAGATGATTTTTACGTCACATATCAACATACTTCTGAGCCTTCCCAACACACAGCAACAATCAGCAGCATCCATCAAGAAGATCCACGATACAACATACGAATGTCTCCACGCTATCAAAAACCTTGGCGTTGACATAGCATCATGGGATCCAATTTTAGTACATCTTCTTTCGCAAAAACTGGACGCAGAAACGCACAACGATTACGTTGAAGCATTGAAAGCGCCACGAGAACTACCTAATCTAAACGAATTTTTGGAGTTTTTAGAGAACAAGTTTACATCATTGGAGGCATCCCGTCGCAAACCAGATGTACCTAAATCATATCAGCACCATCAGCATCAGTATGAACCTTCAACAAGCAACAAGAAGTTTCATTCATATAAAGCATTCAGCACCAATCAGAACATGAAATCAAAATCACATTCAAATAATTCATTTACAAGAACATCGAACAATTATAATGAATTTAAATGCCCACATTGTCAGAATAACCACAAACTATTCGCTTGCAAGTCATTTCTCGAATTACAGCCTGGCGGGAAACGGGAAATCATTGCGAAATACAATTTATGCAAAAATTGTTTATACGATCATAAAGGCAAAGATTGCTACTCGTATAAAAAATGCCGCGTATGTAACGAAAATCATAACACGCTACTACACGATACTTACGGAAACCCGATACCTAGCACTTCGGGTCAAAAAAATAATGTCGCCGAGAGCAAAAAGTCGAACTTTAACAACAGCAACCACGTATCTCAAGAAGACCTATCGGAGATACTTCTAGCAACAGCATTAATCAAGGTCCGAGCAGTGGACCAATCACAAATAACTTTGCGAGCTCTTATCGATCAAGGATCGCAAACGTCTCTCATCACTGAAAAAGCAGCTCAAATCTTAAGATTGCCGCGCGAACGATGCAAAGGAGTCATATTCGGCGTCGGCGCAAAGGAAAATAATTGCAAAGGCGTAATCAATATCACGTGCTCAGCATTGCACAATCATTTCACATTCAACACCGATGTTTATGTTATGCGGAACCTCATTAATAATTTACCTAATAAATCATTCCAAAAGCCGACATGGAAATTTTTGGAAAATATTGAACTCGCTGACCCAGACTTCCACGCCAGTCGCCCAGTAGATATTCTACTAGGAGCCGACATATATTCAAACATCATTCAAGAAGGTATAATCAGACACGAAAAAACACAACCTATAGCCCAGCAGACCCGCTTAGGTTGGATTTTGTGTGGCAACGTGAAAACACTACAGTGCAACGTCGTCCTCAACAATGTAGAAGAGATCCACAAGTTTTGGGCTGTGGAAGATATATCAGAAAACTCGAATATGTCGCAAGAAGATCTCGACTGCCTACAACATTATCAAAAAACAACAACACGAAATGAGGAAGGCCGGTATATTGTGAACCTACCTTTCAAAGCAGACTTCGAAGAAAAATTGGGGAACTCAAAACCCATGGCCGTAGCACAATTTCGGCAACTCGAACGAAAACTTAGCAGACAATCAATTTTAGCAGAAGCATATAAATCATTCATAAAAGAGTATCAGTCATTAAATCATATGGTTGAGTGTACTTGTAACAAGACACCCAATTGTTATTTACCTCACCATAGTGTCGAGCGTGTGGATTCTACGACCACAGCATTAAGAGTCGTGTTCAACGCGTCAGCAAAAACATCAACGGGCTACACATTGAACGATTTAATGAATCGAGGCCCAAATTTGCAGCAAGATTTAATGAGCCTAATCTTACGGTGGAGGCAATATCAGTACGCGTTCACAGCTGATATTGAAAAAATGTTTCGACAAATTCTTATCAGCGCCGAACATCAACAATATCAAAAAATTATTTGGCGAGAGTCACCAAACGACCCCTTGCGTGAATATCATCTTACAACAGTCACGTACGGAACAAAACCAGCACCGTTCCTTGCGATGATGACTCTGAAACAGTTAGCAATCGATGAAGGGCACAAATACTCAACAAGCAGAGCAGCGCAAGCCTTACAAGAAGAATTCTATATGGATGACCTTGTCAGTGGAAGTTTCACCTTGGAGTCAGCAAAGCAACTTCAGGCAGATTTGATAAAGCTACTTCAGTCAGGAGGCTTTAATCTGCGCAAGTGGTCATCTAACAAGGGTGAACTTCTAGAAGGAGTCAGCAGAGCACAGAACATAGAAGATGCGTTCAACTTTAAGCAATCAGAATCAACCACAAAAACTCTCGGAATAAAATGGCACCCTCAGGAAGATCAATTTTCATTTCAACTGAAAATCAACACTACAGAAACGCCGAAAATATACACAAAAAGAAATCTACTCTCCGATATTTCGAAAATATTCGACCCAGCTGGCTGGTACTCGCCTCTTACAACTAAATTGAAACTCTTGTTTAAACGAGTCTGGCTTTCTAACATACAGTGGTGATGACCAACTTCCGAGCGACATTAGAGCAGAATGGGTCAAAATTCAAGCTGACCTACAACACATCAATGAATTTAAAATACCAAGATGGTATCAAACAAACGAGTGTGACAGCATTCAACTACATGGTTTTGCTGACTCATCAACTAAAGTATATGCATGTGTAGTGTACTGTAAAGTTGGCACCAAAATAACACTCGTCGCAGCGAAATCAAGACTCGTCCCTGAGAACAAAAACCTTACCATTCCCAGGCTAGAGTTATCTGCAGGACTGCTATTGTCTAAACTCATGAGCAAGATACAACAAGCATTATCCGGTCATCATGTCAAGGTCTTTGGGTGGACCGATTCAACGGCCGTTCTCGGTTGGATTCAAGGAGACTGCGGACGATGGAAACCGTTCGTAGCCACCGAGTTAAGCAGATCAAAGAAGTTATCCCACAGAGCAGCTGGCGTTACGTAAGGTCAGCTGAGAACCCGGCTGATTGTGCCAGCCGCGGTATTTCTGGGGAACAGTTAAAAAGCATCCATCATGGTGGCCTGGACCAAGTTTCCTTTTACTTTCAATGAGCAAGAACACAAAGACGAAAATATCTACGACACAGATCAAGAAGTTCGAATAACAAAACCAAGCTACGTAACAACGCGTCATTGCAGCGATGACGTCGTACAACACATATTGAGCAAATTCAGCAACATGACGCGCGCAGTGCGAGTACTAGCATGGGTATTACGTGCAATAACACGTCAACACAAACAATTCGCTTACTTGACTGTGAAGGAATTAGACCGAGCCGAACATATCATCATTAAGTACGTACAAGAATCAGAATTTAAAGAAGAAATCAACAAGTTGAGAACAGACAAACAAGTACACAGAAATAGCAGCATTTTAGAACTCAACCCCTACATTGATCAAAACGGAATCTTAAGAGTTGGAGGAAGAATCAAGCATGCGAACATAAGACGAGAACAAGAAACACCCCTTCATTATTCCACACCGAGGCCGCTTAACAGAACTTATCATTGATCGGGCCCACCGTGCGGTACTGCATGGAGGTGCTCGTCTCACATTATCAGAAACCCGCAACAATTTCTGGATAGTAGGCGGCAACAGAGCAGTAAAAAAGCAGTTACAGCAATGCGTGAAATGCAAAAAGATTAAAGCCAAAATGCAGCGAAGCAACTAATGGGAGATTTGCCCGAACCCAGAACCAATCCTACGCGACCCTTTCATCATACGGGTGTCGATTTCACTGGATATGTCAACATAAAACACAATAAAGGCCGGGGAGTGAAGACCACGAAAGGGTACATTGCAGTTTTTATATGTATGGCAACCAAAGCCATACATCTCGAGCTTGTATCCGACTTAAGCACATCAGCATTTATAGCAGCATTGAAGAGGATGTCTTCTCGCCGTGGAAAACCAGATCACATGTACAGTGATAACGGGTCAAATTTTATCGGCAGTAACAGAGTGCTCCAGCAAGAGTTAGCAGAACTTCAACAAATTTACAGCAATGAGTTTTTCACAGAAATCAGTGAGATGTCTATCCAATGGCATTTCAACGCCCCTGCATGGCCCAGTGCTGGAGGAGCATGGGAATCGCAAGTAAAAGGGCTTAAGTACCATTTGCGACGTGTAATTGGCGAGGAAAAACTAACCTTAAGTTTTACACAATATTAACGCAAATAGAGGGGATGCATGAACAGCCGGCCACTTTGTGCTCTATCTGAAGATCCAGAGGACTTAACTACCTGACACCATCACACTTCCTCAGCAGTGGACCTATATTAACCATAGTAGATACCGAACAAGATGAGCGAACGAGGTGGCACAGAATACAGAAGATACATCAGGACTTGTGGAAACGGTGGCAATCCGAGTACCTCTGCCAACTGTCAGTTCGTAGCAAATGGAAGCGAGACAGCAAGCAAATCTCAAAATCAACGACATAGTCATCATACACGAACCCAAACCTACCATCCGGTAAATGGGCTTTGGGCAGAGTTACGGAACTGCACCCAGGCTCAGACGGCCTTGTGCGTGTTGTGACGCTAAAAACAAAAAGCGGTCACATTAAACGCCCCGTCATAAAATTGTCGTTACTATCAACAGACACAGAGCTAAGCACAGCATTCAAATCAATAACGACATCCAACGAAGCCACCGCAGTTAACAACGATAAAGAGCAGCAAACACTCCAATCAGACATCAGCAGTACTAGAGAGAGAAGGCCCTCGAGAAAAAGTTCAGCAAGAAAGACGAACTTTTCATCGATGTTTATATCATTTATCTTCTTCATGGCCGTAGTTTCGGCCGGACATTGCTTCTTCAACATCACGAAACTAAGCAAATCACTTTATTTAGATCAAGTATCAAGCATGCAAATTATACGTGATGAGTGGAAACTCATCGTCTACTACGATATGAACCCATATTGGGACGGTTCAGCAACGTTTGACAAGTATTTGAAGCAAATTAATTACATATGTGAAAAAACAGAAAGAAGACATATTTGTGACATCATACTATCACAATTACACCACAGCTACAGTGAACTACAGTACTACGACAGCATGCTACTGAGTCAGCACTTCGAAGGTCACGCACGGAAACGACGCGGCCTCGTAGACGGCGTCGGATATATCGCTAATAGCCTCTTCGGAGTGTTAGATCAACGATTTGCGGACCAGTACGAAAAAGACATCACTCTCATCAAAGAAAATCAAAAACACTTGTCCTTACTATGGAAGAACCAAACTTCAGTAGTAGAAGCAGAGTATAACTTACTCAAACGAACAGAAGCGTCGATCAACAAACAACATAAAGTCATCAATCAACATTTAAACAGTTTGACGAACGCCACCAACGAATTAAATAGATCATTTCAAAACGTAGAAGTCATGAATGAATTAGCATTATCAACGATCATTGCCAATAACATGCTAATCAAGTTGAAATCAATTCAAGACACGTTACTAGACACAATCACAGATATTCATCATGGCATGTTCAACATTCACTTGTTATCGCCCGAGCAACTACGTAATGAATTGAATATCATCTCGGGGCAATTAGCGCAAGACTTATCGCTACCCATCGTCAACATACAAACTGGAATGGCAAAAATATATCACTTATTAAAAGTCAAAGCAAGAGTTACGGAACGATACATGATCTTTGAAATCAAGATACCATTAGTAAACAGAGAAAGCTTTGGTCTCTACAAAATTATCGCAATTCCGTATCAAATAGAAAACAAAACAATTAGCGTCATTCCCATCTCCGATCATATTGCAATCAATTTACGCAAAGATACCTATCTAACGATGACAGAAAACGACATACAGCAGTGTCTACAATACGATGAATCAACTCGTCTCTGTCACTCACAAGAGCCAGTCTTTCATTTCAAGTCGGATGAAAGTCTCTGCATTAAAAATCAGATGACAAACAAGTGTCAAACAAGCATCGCCGCGTGCCGCAATAGTTGGACAGAATTAAGCAAAACAAATACATACCTATACTACTGTTGCGAGAAGTGTACACTACGAATCATGTGCGAGGATCAAATTACTGCAGCACAAACAGAAAGGGCCGGGGTTATCGTACTCGGGCAGAGCTGCGTCGTCAAAGGGGAAGACTTTACAGTATTTTCTCATAAAGATCAGCGAAGTGAAATGAAGACTACTTTGGACATTTATACACCAGAAATCGCTCAGATAAATCACATAATAAATATTTCACTTCCGCTAACTGAACTAAACACCACTGAAAACAGTGATAACAGAGGCGCACTCGAACAAATCAAAAATCAAATACAACAGATGAAGACTGAGACTGCCCTAAAGGACGGTATATCATATCATGACGTACATCAGTTCTCAGTTATATACCTATTGCTTATTGGAGCACTAATAGTAACTGGAGTTGTCATTTGTCGCCGCTCACGCTGTCGAAGAGGAAGTGCCGACATACGTTCGGAATCACATGAGCCGCAATCACCAGCATCCATTGTTATCCAAGCACCACAACCTTATCCCAGAGATCCGGGTCACTCTTCGAAACAGCAGTCGTCAGAGTCCACAGAAATGAAAGCACTACCCAGCATCCTCCAGAAGACGAAACAAAACAAATCTACATCTCCCGTTTTTCATAAATCAGTGTTTAGCAACAGTGGACATACATAATGTTAAGATTTATAAGTCATACATAGCATTTAAGTTCAATTTGTATCAATTTGCTTATTATCATTTATTTTGTATCACTCTCATCTCACGCTTCTCTCGCGGGGCAGCATGTACGGTCCACATACCGCACATTGCGCTCTCAGCGAATTTACCTCAGGTTGCGTAAATCACTGTAATACAAGTCAGTTCACGTTTACGACCAGCACTCACCGCGCGTGCACTCATTAGCATTATCATTCATGATTTCGTGCTTTTATTGTTAGTTTTACGGTTATCAATAAAGGTGATTAATTCGAGACTATCAGTGAGTTATCATTACAACATAAATCAAAGAACATTAGCTACAAGGTAGTTCACCCGTACAGTGTTTAAGGCGCAGCTAACTGGAATTCTTCACCCTTTTTTTAGTCGAGCCGAATCGCAGCGGAGTGTCGGCTGAAAATTCAAGCTTCTGCAAACATCCGCGGCATCCCAATCGCCGCTAAAGACGACGGCGGCATCCGGCGCGGGCGCCGCGGGGAGGCGCGAGGGGTGGGGGGGGGGGGGGGGCGGAAGGCGCCGGACGGAACGCTTCCGATTCCGGCACGCAACCGTACGGCGCCACTCACAAGATTTTAAAGTTAGCCACAGAAAACGGTTTCGCGAATTACGTACTTGAATTAAACATTTTCGCCGTTGAAAGCAAAAACTTTGCAGTAACCCAGAAACTAAGAACCGGACGCTCTACCACTGGGACGCTTGTTAAATATTTAGCTTTTTTAAAGGCTACTCTGAAACTAGAACTAGTCAATTTGATGCTTTAGAACCTGCCGACATCCTAACCTCCTCGTCAACTTCAAATGCTGTGAATTTACGAGGATTCCGTTTGACTTTCCAGTAATTATTCACACCTATTGCGGTTGGACCCAAATGCAGGCCATATCCTTCTACATGCACTTACGAATAAACCTGTAGTCACTGAAATAATTAAATTTGGTTTTTCTTTAGTCAAAAAATGTATTTTTTCATATATTCAGCTTTCATAGAGCTGAAGAAAATAAAGTAAACATCGCGGCGGGCGCTGGCATTTGCAGACATCGCTTAAATCACTCGTAAAGCCACTGTCAACGCTACTAGCATTTTATCCAACCGTTACATAATGACGGTCTTTAAAACACCGGTGTGGTTTTTGAAACGAGCATTGGCGAGTTTCAAAATATGATCACGCGAGTGTTTTAAGGCCTAATGATGTACAGTTGCATTCATTACCTACTTTATCTACACACAATTCATAAGTACTGTTACAACCAATTATACTAGGTTCTGTCTTACCCCGTAGGGGATAAAGACGTGATTTATGTAAGTAATTTCTTGTGTGTAGTAGTAGGGGATACCGTAACATTATTACAGTATACATTTTAGTAAGGTTATGGTAAAATCTGTAGTGTAATAACATTAAAATACAATTTTTTGTACTTTAATGTTATTACACTATAGATTATTTTAAGGGTGTAACAATGCAAATCTTTTCCTACGGTTTCTGGACGCATTTTAGAGCACTAATGGTATGTGCACAGATAAAAAACTTAAGGCCACAGCTACGACCTGCTACGACCACAGAGCACCACAGGACTGTCGCACAAGACTAACAAGTATAACTTGCGGCTCGGAAAAGGAGGTCACATTATTTATCGCAACTGTACATAATAGGGTTGCAAATCAGTCATAATCTCCAGACATTTTTAAATGAGTATGTGAAACAGCGTAAATATTTGTAAAATACTGTAAGACAGATGTGGTTAAATAACAGGGGGACTACGCTTTTTAAAAATGATTCTGCAAAAAATCTTAGGAATCATTGTCATAGGCGATGTGGGTAGCAACTCATTATATTAAAAGTCAGCTCGTTTCAGCGGGCCATAGTAGGTGCCAGGTGATCGAGATGATGGATACAAGCAAAGGTCGGCTGAGCCGCGGCGCCCTTCAGAAGCCCGGGGTTTGGGGTAAGGCCGTGGCGTCTCACCAGCTACGCCGTGGATTAAAGATTGTCCATGAACCAAAATAACAGCTACTCCGTGTGCTGCTGAGCAGCAAGGGTACATGCTTAAAATGGTCTCGGTTCATGCACTTATTCGCAGATGCATTGCCAGCCTGGAGGGTTTAAGATGTACCTTAAAGATTCGATATCATAAAAGGGGTATTGTACAAGTTTATACGCGTGTCACAAATATTTACTCTAAAATGTCTACCGGCTCTCGGAATATCTTTGGAAGAAACGCTTTCGCTCTTTTTTTTTTTTTTTTTTTTTTTTTTTATATGAATAGGAAGGCAAACGAACAAGTGGGTCACCTGATGGTAAGTGATCACTACTGCCCATAGACACCCCGCAACCCCGGAGGGATTTCAGATGCGTTGCCAACCTAGAGGACTAAGACGAAATGCCTCTTGCCCGTAATTTCCCCGGCTGTCTTACTCTCCACACCGGAACACAGCAGTGCAAGCACTGCTACTTAGCGGCAGGATTAGCGAGTAAGATGGTGGTAGCGATCCGGACGGACCTTGCACAAGGCCCTACCACCCGCCTTCTTTCTGTCGTTTAAAGGATTATGCAGGTTCCGTCGGCAAATGACTAAACGTCGCCCATCCCACGAAAAAGGTTATATGATAATAAACAACTAAATTGATTTTATTGTTTTGTTTTAATAAGCTATTCTCCAGCTTCAATTCTGTATATAAATTATTTCTCAAATCCAAGTACTTTTTGAGATTTCAACCTTTAAAAAAGTTCCATGTGATATGAACCCGACGTATAAAGTTGTAAATATCGATAGAACTTTACACGCCGGACGCATCGTCGCTCGAGACGGCTTACTAACTTAGCACTAAGTACAAGTTAAATTAATAATAGCATTAGAAATGGTCCAACAGAGGATAGTCATCATGATTCACAAACACGTAAGTCCCTTTTTCTTCTATTTAACAAAATAACGGTAAGTATTTTATTATGTTTTTAACGGTTTAAGTAATTCTTACCATTGATTCCCAAGTAAAAGGTAGCATATTACCTTTTAGAACTTTTTTTATAGTAAATCGATATAAATCGGAAAAATGTGTTCGTAACGTATTATGATGTATGCAATACAAGTTTTATATAGATTTCACATTAAGAAAAGTTTTAATAGGCACGATGTATATAGTTATGTACCGTTTATTGATGGAAACTAGATAGAATTTCAGAGTTGTAAAAGCACTTGCAACCATTTACGCCGGAACAGACACGCGTTATCTAGTTCACTTGTGCATACGTCACCTTTTTCTAAGGAACGCATTTAAGTTAATACCATTTACGTCTCACATTTCATTTTCTATTTACTTTTATAGAATAAAAATAACACACATAGATACATATACATCACACCTTATTTCGTGCAGGATAAGCAGAGACAATACAGCGCTTAACGCTGCTATTTTGACACTTCTCTCGCTTCATCACTCACCTCATACATCGTCGACGGTTCGGGTGCTTCTAATAAAATAAATCTTCTAATATGTTGCCGATCTGGTCGGTGTACGTTTTTAGAGGACACCCTCGACCGGCTGACTTTCAGCACACTTCCCTCGTAAATTTGCTTACAAAACTTCGTTCCATTCATTCTCTCTTATATATAAAAATAATATAATATTGTAGTAATATAGTGGAGTGGTGAATTTCTAGCTATATAACGGAGTAGCAAGGTAAATATTTTTTGTTCATTGAAAAGGACCTCCGCAATGTAACGCCTGATTCAATAAAATAAGTACCTATATCAAAACTAGAAACTAGTACTTTTAGGGATAAGTTCGCCTTTGTGCATGTGTGCTGTCCTTTATTCATCTTTTTCTTGTGTTTTGTATACAATAAAGAGTTATACATACATACATACTAACAAGACGTACTTCGAGACCGAGTAGTGACGGAAGATCCAGTTAAGGCAAGTAGTGCCGATGCCCCAGTCATATCTTCTGCGAATGTAGATACATGGCTCAGTATGGAATCACTACCTATTGGGCTAAAGCGAGACGCGATGGAAAATTTAGGTAAAGAAAGTAGTGCCACCGTTCAATCCGTCACTTTTTGTGTAGCCACATCACCAATATTGGAACCATCTCCTTCAGAGGAACTGACGCCTATAGATGAGCCGCTATCTATAATGGAACCGTCGCCTTTTAATATAGAGGTTACTACCAGTTTCCACAATACTTCAACGCCATCCATCTCTACTAATGACGTGATAAATTGTTTAAATATAGCCACACCCATGCTTTCACCTCTGAATAAGCATTCAGATAAGAAATGTAACGATTCATTTTGCGTGACACATGGGATATGGCAGAACACTGTTGATGAGGCTCCCAGCAAGCCCCGACAATCAAGCAAACTCAAAAGAAATGTGTCAAATTGGTCTGATGTTAAACGAAAAGAACTCAAAAATAAGGGTAAAGCTTTCATTAACAGGGCCGGCAACGTCGTTGAGCTAAAGGTACTGGGGCCGCTTTGCAATTGTCGCTACAAATGTTTCGAAAAATTATCACAAGCAAATAGACAGCTAATTTTTTCAAACTTTTGGGCTACATCAAGTAAAGAAAAAGTGTTTATTTGTGGTCAACAATTCCACGAAACAGAAAAAACGCGTTGCCTTAATCAAGAAGGGCCTAATAACAGGCAATTTACCATAACATATTTCTTACCGCTTGTATTGTCAGATAATGTCGAATCTACTGATAAAGGATGCAAAACCATGTGTGGTTAAATAATAAAAACTGGGACAAAAATATGATGGTAGAGCTATTATGGAGGAGAATCAAAGAGGTCGGCATCAAAAGCACAAGAGAATTATTGTTGACGAGATGATAACTAGTGTATGTGATCACGTGAAAGCTTTCGAACCTATTGAGTCACATTATCTCAGAGAAAAACTACATCGTTTTTAATAAAGATCTCATACTTTAGCATATTTTTTTTTATTTCATCATTGCCAATTATCACGTACCTTAGTCACTATCCAGATGCCTTAGAATATTATGGTTTATCGCCGATACAAAAAAATGTCCTTGTCTAACCAGGCGTGTACCAAAATGACGACAACTTTAATATCCCGCGATAAACACTAGCGCATAGTGGTCACATGTTGTTCAAAAAATGTCAAAATATCCGAGGAACAAAGTTCCATATGCCTATAGACCCCGATTCTCAAAGTCAAATTTCAACATAAATAGTTCTATATTCTCATAATACCACATTTTTGGTTGTACGTTCCCACGTAAAAAATTACATATTACTTTAAGACCCAGAATTCCTTGAAAGCCTTAACATTTAAAATATATTGCTGCTGAAAAGTAATCCTCACTATTCGAGTAAGAACTATACTTAATATCATTGACTTACTTCTTTTACTTACAAAGTTATAATCAAAATTAAATAAGAGAAAATTCAAATGCTCCTAGTGAAAAGTACCAATTTTGCAGAAGTGACTTTATTCGTCGGATGGGACGAAATAATTGAGGATACAGTTTTAGGAACTTACGAATCGTGTTCAATTATCACTAATTAATATATCATTTGTGTGACAAGACCTTGTATTACGTCAATGGTATTATTACAAACTTTTATCTTGAATAAAAAACATTTACTTTGCTACTCCGCTACTTATACTTAAGTAACGGAGTAGCAAAGTAAATGTTTTATTTTCATTAAATGGACCTCCGCAAAGTAACGCCTGATTCAATAAAACTGTTATCTTACTTGCCATGTCAGTTCAGTTAGTATGGAATTTAAGTTTAGGCGGTTCAAATCTTGCGCGTGAAATTGGTCAAATTTCTAGTGGTTAGATTGACTTGAAATTGGTAAATTTGGTAAGAGTAAGTAGAGTTAAAAAGTATCGTAAAAAAGTTTTTTTTTAGAAAACTTATCATCCGCACCTATTTCTACAACCAAAAATTCATTATTATTCTGAATATAAGTTGTCTTTTCATTAAATCTGTGTGTTACAGCCAAACTGATACTGGCCACGATAAAAAGCAACCTGCATTGACATGATTCTACTCTTGATTCCGAGCGAAATGTTTCAGGTTTTCAGTGGGTGATACGTTGCAGTGAACAGTCCGCATTACATGAGCCCTTTCGTGCGATAGAAGAGCTCATGGAGCGCCATCGCATTGCTCTTTATCACGGGGATGTCCTGAGCTAAGCGCTACTTATTAATAAACCCCGCGTCGGGGTCGACACCCTTGACACCTGCACGCCCCCAGACCGCGAGGGTATAATTTACGCCGTCCACTAAAATAAACGTCAGAGAAGACAGGCGCACTATCAAACGATACATTCTAAGAATTACATTCTGAAGTATTCCGGACTCAGAAGACAGTGTATGCCAGTAAAAGCAAGATAACTGTTGACAGAACATAAGCATATACAGGCATGTATTGACTATTGATTACTTTACACTTGGGGCCTCGGCGGGTTGCATTGTTCCCGATTGATGGCACAATAACATTACACGCGCGGCGTGTCGACGATCGTGTCTCACTTAGCGCCAACTCCCCCGAGCTCGCTGCAGCGGACACCTGTGATTGGCTGTCTGATTACCTGTGACGTCACGACCACCCGCAATCGACATTTTAAAGGATTAATTATTAATTCTCAGAGCTTTTCGGCGCAGATTAAAATATACGTAGGAATTGTGTTCCTTGATTAAAGTTTCACGAGTTAATTAACCGGGATTTTAATTTGTTTCACATTTCGGTGCGAAAAGAAACAATTATTTATTACTATTTTCCTTCACACGTGATTATGAAAAATTAATCACATTCATTCTTATTTAGTTCGACAAAGAAGCAGAAACAAAGAGTCCGTAACTGTTCAATTCTGATCCCCAAATAAAGGAACCTTGACCAGAACAGAGCTTGCTTTAGAACTTGGTGGCATCATCAAGTGGAGAGTCAAACCCTTTGAGGATCGTCTTTGTGCGGACGCTGGCTCTGCCCGCCTCACGCTTGACCGCGCCGGCAAATCACACAGCTGTGTAGTGAGTGTTTGCGCGACTCATTAGTCGGCGCCGCGCGAGGGAGAACACCGATTGATCTCATT
Organism: Pandemis cinnamomeana; assembly: GCA_932294345.1. NCBI lineage: Eukaryota > Metazoa > Arthropoda > Insecta > Lepidoptera > Tortricidae > Pandemis > Pandemis cinnamomeana. Next base: position 13,785,164 of record OW028718.1, on the reverse strand, counting down.
TGTTCGTTCCGATCTCCGTCGCTTACACACGCCTCTACAGAGTGCAAAGCCTTGCGATGATGTTGCAGCAAAACGGGTGACGGTAAGTACATGGTGCTTTAAGCTGGCATTGCCAACGTCCTATCACAATGTGGTTTGGTATTTCACAAGAATAACCCCCTTATTCATAAACGCTCTATAGGCTTCTGCTAACTTAGCAATCGTTTGTGGAAGGTAAATGTCAAAGTGACAGATAAGGACAAATGATTGCTAAGTTAGCAGAAACCTACAGAGCGTTTATGAATAAGGGGATAAGACTTTTGATAGTTTATACCGTATTTTCTTATTATAATTTTATGCGTTATGGGCGAAAACCTTAGGAATCATGTTATAGGCGATGCGGCCAGCAACCCATCACTATTTTGATTCTCCTTTTGCGTATAGGTATATGCCCACAATCATGCTAAACGTAGCCTTTTGGTCTTGTTACCTTAAGTTCTGTCTACTCCGTAAGGGATAAGACGTGATTTATATGTATGTATGTATGTGTGAAACGTGAACAGAATATTGAAATCGTATATTTCTTTAGGTGTGCGAACAATCTTGCAATCTATTTTTATTAAGTAGGTACTAAGTTTTCCTGTTCATGTGTTCAAGGTCGGTCAGTGAAAAACCTCGCGTTCTCTTCAACGCAAAAATATGTTCAAAAACAAGTTTATGACTGGAAAGATACCTAATTAGTGGTGATACGAGCGCAGCACGAGAGGCGCCCGCGCCGCGCGGCCGCTTGCAAGTTGATGTTGAATTCGTATTCCAGATACAGAACATTCACTTTGGCAAGTTTTGTGATGGAATTTTAGCGTGTTTTTTAACTGAGTAACTAGAGCAATTGATGAATTCTAAATTGTCTTTTTCAGCATGAAAAGAACACAAACATTTGCGCCAGAAATGTAACAAATGTGCCCCGATTTGTTTCCCCCGCACCGCGTGTCAGTGTGATGCAAACGACGCCGAATGAGCCGTCATTTGGATATCTGCCTTTGTCTACACAAGCTCGTGCACGACATAAAGTTCGTGCACAAACGAAGGCAGCTAAATAAATAACCATCCGGGGGAAAGTCGTAGGCCAAAACTAGCAATAAAATAAACTGCGGTGGCTCGTATGTAAGCAGTGCGGTGAGCACGTAAGCCATAAACAATTCTTTACCGTTCGGCGGACGAACAATATCGCCGTATTGTTGCGATGTAGGGCGCGGGGAGGGGCGCGGGGCGCGGCGGGCGGGGGGGGGGGGGGCTCTTCGGTTCCAGTTCCGCACGGATCCTTATATTATTTAGACGAGCAAATAATGCGGGCAGCGGTTGTGAGTGTTTCGGCCGCGGCGCCTGCAGCCGCCGGCCGCTGCCCAGCTCCGTCTACCTTCATTTTAGCGCCGCGCCCGGATGCGCCGCCATTTGTGCGCCGAACAAAAGGCTGGATTTTTGTAGAGCTCGTTCCAGCTTTATTCCGCATTATCTTGGGAGTTTTAATTACTTTGTGTGCTCGGCGCGCCGCAGCCCGAGAGGCCTCGAGCCGCGCTACACGGACCATAATCGTAACTTAGCTACTCATAAAATCTCCAGATTCGAGCTCTTTACTTGATTCCTACACTATGATAAATATTACCAAAAGGTCAGCCTTAACTCCCTCGACTCGATCTTATTTGCATAAATATCGTGGAACTTAAACGAAGTCGCCCTAAATACTAGCAGCACTTTGGTTCAGCGACAGCGGAAAATTAAATATTTAGACATCATAAAATGTTTTGGATCACGGTATCCGGTGCCGGCACATAATTTTCGTGTTTCGCCTAAAAAATGCGTGAACTTTAACCATTTCGCATGACCTTTAGGAAAAATGAGGCTGGAGGGTACAAGCGACATAAAGAGCCTGAACACATGGGCGTGTAACGAACGCGGCGCGTCGGCAAGACACATGGTCTCGTCACGGCGACGCTTTATTTCGTCCATTATTGTAATGAAGCGTGAAATAGCGCCCCCCCCCCCCCCAGCCCCTCTGCGGCTGCCCCTCCCGTGAAATATGGCGCAATTATTTTTTCCGCAGAGCGTCGTGCCTGCGAGACGAGACACATAATTTCACTAAAAGTTAGTGGAGGCAGCGCCGCAGCGGCCGGCGCGGGGCGGCCAAATGACGGCTTTAAATCCCGTGGATGTTGGTCCGGGGACGATACACAGCGGCGTGTATTGCACGAGTTGTCCAGCTCGCGATATAAAGACTCGGTGCGGTGTAGATTCGGGGCTCCCTAACTTTATAAATAACTAGCGCTGATTCCACAAGCAAAACTTCTTTCCCTTTTCAACTCCAAGTAGCATTTTTCCCTCACGCAGGCGGCTACTGAAAGCGCTTCTGTGACACCTAGTGCCGTCGATATAATCACAAAACGTCGAAAGAAATGTCAAAGCTTAAGCGGAGTACGCCGAAAGGCAGACATCCCTGAAATCTCCTTTTGCAATTTGTTCAAAGAGATAAAGGACGTTAAACCTCAAAGTTATTGCTCCGAGGATGAAGACAGATAAATGCGACTTCCACGTGGAGTGACAGCCGCGACGGGCCGCGGCGTGACAGGAGCGCGGCAATCCTTTCATGTTTTATTTGGCTGACCTTAAAATGTAGTACAAATAAATTTGCCTGAGTGGCTCTTAACTCCGGAGCCCATTCACGGCGGGTGACGCGGCGCAACGCGCGCTAACCAACCAGCGCTCCTGAATGCGGCGTGACTCGCCGAACTGCACTCCCTGAATGGGAGAGAGCTCGCGCAAAATGCCATACAAAAATGTTTTGAAATTATGGGTGGGTGTGCACCGGTGCTGGTGCCGTGCCGTCGATGGATAATTAATGGTTATTGCACGGTGTAATGCGCGGCTGACAAACAGTTCGGGAAAGATAAACAATGACTAGGACGGAAGGACTTTTTGCAAGTTTCAACAAAAATACTACAATGTTTCGTTGAGAGATCATTTTGCAGGAAATCCGACGCAAACGGGGTCATTGTTTAAGAAAGTTTAATCTCGCGGAACGGTTTTCTTTTCCTTCTGGCTTAAATAAAAAGGTGTAAAAATGGAACATGGCAAGGGCAAAAACCGAAGGTTCCTTAGTTTTGTATGAATTGGCACTCTCAGCAAACTGCACCTATGGTGAAATACTGATCTAACATAATAGAAATTATGGCGTCTAATTCAATATCTTTACTTCAGAAATGAAGGCCGAGAAACTTAAAATATTGTATTCAATTTACTTTATCTTTAATTAAAATATCATACCTATTTCGTATCTCTTTGTGTTTACTATACAGATTGCATGTATATATGTATGTATAACTCTTTATTGTACATAAAACATAAGAAAAAGATGAATACAGGACAACATACATCTCTTCCACCTTTGAACGATTGACAGGACATAAGTATTAAGCAAGAGTAGACACACAGAAAAAGTAAAAGAACCGATCGAAACCTAAAATAATCCTAAATGCCTAAATTTTAAATAATGTAAGATATAATAACAAACTACACATAGTAGATAAATACGATACATTTATACACAAAAAATAAAATATACTACATAATATATAAATATATACATACATACACACACAAGTTACGAAACACATCACATTAAGAGGATCCATCATCACAAAAAAACACAGCATGCGTTCTCAAATTATTTTTCAAGGGATCGCATATCAGAGTAAACTGAGAAAGGGTAACTCCGGGGATGAAAGGACTTCGTAAACATTTGTAAATAAAAACTCAAGCAACTACAATGCCAACTCGTCATAGTCCAACTTCCAGTGCCATCACATGAATTGGAGATTTAAAATAACCATCCATTTCAATGAGACCGGCGATAACTCAGCCGATGAATGGAACTATTTCAGTGCACCCAAATTAATCAACTAAGGACCCGCAGCGACTGAAGATGGCGGAATAATTATTCCCTTTCAGTTTTAAAGCTCCGCTCAAGTCTAAAAATATCTAAGTGGATTGCAATTTAATTTCTAATGTTACTGTTCGTGGCGTGGCGTCCATAGACCTCGATTCCCACTGGCTTGTCTATTTTAAGGCTGTTGGGCACTTTATTATGCAGAATTACAGGAAAAGGCTAGATAAATTCCCTTCGGCTTGCCTTCCGACATACTTGACGCCACGCCACTGCTGGGTAGCTAGTGCAGGAATAGGTTCTGCTAGTTTTATACTGGCAGGTTTCTGTTGCTGGCTGCTTTGAGGCTTAGTTCAAGTTCCGTATATCGAACAAACGTTCGATATTTTAAAATATTTTGTTTGGACCTTCGGACGGCTCTCAGATCAGCTTGGACCGGTAACCAAATCGGTGAAACTAAGATATTCTTTGTAATAAATTATTGAAGTTGAAAATAAAATCGAAGTATCTTTTCAATGATTGCGTTTTTACTTTTTGTAGCTGAGGCCTTATGCAAGCAACAGTTTGAATAGGAACACTTTTAACACGATTACCCGTACAGATCTAAGTGCCTCATCAAGGCAGCTACTAGTAAGTGTGGAAAAATAATATAGATTTAAATGTGGCAACATTGCGCCGCTAAGGAACACAGCACGTCGTGGAAAAAGACGGATGACATACACATACTTGAATAATGCTTCGTAAAATGTTTCCAAATGGTTAGTTGAATGCAACACGGCGGATTCAGTTAATTTATGATGCCGCATTCCCGTATTTCCCCGAAAAGTTCATAAATGAAATGAAATAAAATGGTTTATTTGGCTGCGTGGTGAGCAATGGTCTTAAGTAATACATATGGAGTAAAGATACCGCTCACTGAGCTGTACAAGGTCTCTTAGAATAGAATAAATACTCCTGTAATAGATTTTCAAGTAGTCAAAGAATTTAATTCTTGAGCCACCGCAGAACCTCTTTGCATAAAACGTCATATTATCGCATTACTTAGGAAAATATTTTCGACGCTTACTACTATAAAAAGGTTCTATGGTGGGTTGATAATCAAATTCCTTGGGTGTATCTAATCTTTGATGAAAATGAAGCAACCCTTTTGACACCGTACATTTTTAACTAGGGGGAAGTCATTAAAAAAAGCCTGAAAGCACTTACTAAAAATATTCAGTGCATCATGCATTTTCGCTCAAACATGATACCTATTCAGCGACACCAAAATTACCTGTAATGCATCCATATGACGGCCACATGAATGTTAAATGTCTGAATCGACACAGCCGGTAAACTCGGTTCCTCGAGGCATTGGCTGTCAGCAACAGACGGGAGGCTTCCCAAGGTGCCGCAAAAGCATATTTGCAGTCTAATAGCAGCTGAATTATGACAGCGGCGGCTCTAGGCGAAAGCCACAAAGACATATATTATTTATTATGAATTCGCAGTGAATTTCTATCTATAGTCTCGCAACTATATCACTTGACTAAAATTACACATCCACGTGTCATTTTATATTTTCACTAGTGCTTGACCTAAGGTCACAAAGTGAATGATTTGATTATAGGACAAACGAAATATTTTATGGATGTCAGATTCTTAGTTGAGTATATTTTAAAACGCCATTACAATTTTGAGGCTGCCCCCTCACCTCTGCGAGCTGAACCCTATAGCGCTCGAAATAACTAAGAATTCGAATTAAAATGAAGTTAGAAACGTCGAATACGTCGTGTATCGAATATGTGTAAATAAATGTTTCTCTTTCTTTCTTTCTTTCTTTTAAACTTACCTATTCACAGAAGGTCTTAACAGTGTGACACCACGTAAATCGAGTGGAAAAGGATATTATAAAATGTGCGGTCTCGACCACATAATAAATAAAATGTTCGTTCATTCTTTCATTCGCTCACTAAGTTACATCACTATTTAATATTCGCACAAAAACTGACAACACCGAAGCTGTCAATTTACTGAAGTCATCATCATCAGACATCATCATCCACAGTTGAACAAAGGCCTCCGCCTTAGAACACCACAAGGAACGACAACTCGCCACCTGCTACTACACTAAATGCAATATTTATATTACAGGTATTACAAATGTCATACGAGCAATAATATCTTCCCAATCTGCCTATGTGACTGTCAGGTCAGTTGGTTTGGTATGATAATAGAAACTGATATGTTTGAGCGGACACATAGAGCCCGAGGTAGGACAAATAAACCGCAAATCGATACAAAAGCGGCGTGTCACCTGTCGGCCCGCGGACGGAGGCCCGACATTACTAATATCTTATGCCGCTGTACAACTAGACTGGAATAGCTAATGGAATGACTGAACTGGACGCTTCAAACGCTGTCAGACAATACGCAAGACTTAAATGAATGTGACCGTAGTGACCACTGTGTGACAGTAAAGTCTGTTCATTCTTAATTGTCCTATTTGGTAAACAAAATTATAACCTCAATGTAATTGTAAAGGATACGGTATATTACGTTATCAAGTAAATTATCTATACATATAAAATTCAAAGTCCTGACTGACTGACTGACTGACTGACTGACTTAACTATATATCAACGCACAGCCCAAACCACTGGACTTAGAGACTTGAAATTTTGCACATAGATACCTTATACAATGTAGGCATCCACTAAAGAAGGATTTTTGGAAACTCCCACGGGATAAGGAAAAAACGGGAATTATATATTCGATTCTTTGTAATGGCTGAGATGATGATGATGATGATGATGATATATTCGATTCCGAGTGACGCTATCTCTGTAACTATAATAACTAGACTCTTCAAATTTGATACAGAAGTAGGTGATTACAAAACTAAGAAACTAATTTCAGGATATTTGGAAATTTCCACGGGATAAGGAATAAAACGGGATTTATATATTCAGTTCTACGGGATCGATTTTTCGTTTTACTGGTCGTATAAAACTGAAATTTGGCCTTCAAGTTCTCTTGGGGAGTGTAGGGGAGCACTACAAAAGGATTTTCCGAAATTCCCACGGGAACGGAAACACCGGGACTTTTCGTTTTACTGGTTGCAGAAAGCTGAAATTCGGCATGTAGGTTGCTTCGGGAGTGTAGCGGAGCATTAAGAGAGTACTTTCCAAAATTCCCACGGAAACGGGAAAAAAACAGGATTTTTCGTTTTACTGGTCGTAGAAAGCTGAAATTTTGCAAGTGGGTTCCTTGGGGAGTGTAGGAGTTCCCGTAAGAATTTCGGGAATTGGTCTATTTGGCGAAATTCTTACGGGAACGGGAAAAACGGGACGCGGGGGAAAAGTTGAAATTTGTCACGTAGGTATATTCGGGAGTGTAGGGGAACACTAAGAAAGGATTTTCCGAAACGCCCACAGAGACGGTAAAAAACGGGATTTTACGTTTCCAGACGAAACAGCGGAAGAAAGAGACTTAACATTTATAACGTGTTTCTTTAAAGGCTTTAAGTGTACTCCGAAAGCACTCCCAAAAATTTCCACGGGAACGGGAAAAAACGTATTTTTTCGTTTTACATCATAGCGCGTACGAAGTCGCGGGAAAAAGCTATTTAGGGTATATTTTAGGACAGCCCTATAGGTTAGGTTAGGTTTGTTTTATAAAAATCCTGCAATATTTACAGTTTCGTCGGGTGAGAATACGTTTGTGCCATACGCCTCATAGCTTGGTTTACAGGAGAGCGAAATTAAACAAAAACTTAAATTTTAGGTTAAGTTATATTTTATCGTAAATTTAAACTTAATGGTGAAAAAGGTCCAATAATGTGCTATTCCTAGTACAATATACATACACTTTGGGTTATGCTATTAATGAGATTTTTGCAGTTTTATGATTGCTATATCCATTTTTGATGAATGGTTGTTTATCGCATGATGTATGATATGACACAAAAACTTCGATATGGCACAAGATGTTTCAATACTTGTGATTAAATTTATACCACATCCATAATAAATAAATGGTTTTTACTAATTTTTGTTTTAATATTTTACAATCTTGTGTAATTTTCTATTTTAACATGATTTCCTAATAAGATTTATCGTCTTTAGGCATGAATTTCAACATAGAATGTCCGATTTTTTTTGTTTGTAATTTTGTTAACGTTTTTTTCATTCGGAATTGGTTGTAACACTAAGACTTCATCATTCAAAATGTTTATTTTTGACCTGAAAAGATTGTCAAAACTGTAAATTATATCTTTTATTTTCAAATAGTGTACATGTGTAAAAGTTTTGGCAATGATGCCTAACTGAGAACTAGTTTTTTTTTTATATTTATTCACGTTGTAGGAAATTGTTTTTAATAACATACAAAAACAAAGTTTGAACGTAACTGTATTCATTATCTGTTATTATAAACGGCGAACTAAATTCTCCATCAGACGATTAAATATCAATAATTTACTAGCTAGCTATAGTATGACTTAATACGCAAACAACAAGGTAAGGTGCATATTTTTTGTATACTACCACTTGAAATGCCACTCACTAATATAAATAATCATTACGAATAAAGTGGGTACCTATTTGAAATTATATAAAACTAGCCTTCCGTCGGCAGCTTCGTCCGCGATGAATTAATTTTCCCGTAGGAAAAGGTATTTTCCCGCGGTAAAAAGTAGCCTATGTCACTCAGTGATAATGTAGCTTTCTAACGGCAAAAGAATTTTTGAAATCGGTTCAGTAGTTTCGGAGCCTATGCAATTCAAACAAACAAACAATCAAATATTTCCTCTTTATAATATTAGTATAGATAAAATGTAGGTAATTGGGTAGACTGGAAGTGCATATGGCACAAAATCGTAAAAGATCATGTCGTTTGGCACACTGTTTACTGGAGTTTAAGCATACTTTTGTGTCATATCCGGATATAGCACATTTTTGTGATCACTATTTATCTCGAAACATGGATATGGTATAAATTACATGCTATTTTCTCAGTAAAAAATGAGAATTTTGACACAACGATTCGTGCAAAAGATTACTCGTGATCTGAAATATTAAGCTTTACTCCAAATCCATTTTGGTAAAAAATGGATATGGCACAAACGTATTCTCACCCGACGGTTTCAGAAAAATCAAGGTAGCGGGGCAATGCGGGGGCTTGCTTGCATGCTTGCTTGAGTGCTTGCTTTGCATGCTTGATTGCATACTTGCTTTCATGCATGCTTGCATGCTTGCTTGAATGCATGCATGCTTGCGTGCTTACTTGCATGCATGCTTGCTTGCACGCTTGCTTGCATGCCTGCTTGCATGCCTGCTTGCATACTTACATGCTTGCATGCATGCTTGAAAGCTTGCAGGTTTGGTTGTTCGCTTGCTTGATTGCTAGCTTCTTTGAAATACTCATGGTTCACGCGTGCGAAGCCGCGGGCAAAAGCTAGTTTGTGCATATTTTTGCTGATATTTTATCTCCAGTTCCTTTATTTACGATAAAATAGTTAAAAATAATAAAAATGTGGCGTTTTGAGGTTAGAATTTTACCTTCAGTATGCACCTTGTTTTTTTTTTTTTTTTTTTTTTTTTTTTTTTTTATATGAATAGGAAGACAAACGAGCAAGTGGGTCACCTGATGGTAAATGATCACCACTGCCCATAGACACCTGCCACCCCGGAGGGATTGCAGATGCGTTGCCAACCTAGAGGACTAAGATGAAATGCCTCTTGTGCCCGTAATTTCCCCGGCTGTCTTACGCCTTGTGTCTTGGCGGGTTTGACGCTCTGAGGTTGTAGATTCTCAAACTATTGTTACAGTGGCTGCGAGATAAACTAATAGGTTATTTGCAGCCATTATCAATGTCAAACGCTGTCGTAGCAGCAACAATTACGTGCATCAACAGCACGTCATTTATTTATTATTATTATTTTATTGAATTGAATTTGCATTTGCGTTAAAATTTATTCAACACCCATCAAGTTTGCAAGATTACACTATTTAGCTCCTGACAGTTTTCATTTTATTTTAAAGAGTGCGCGTGGAGTAACCGGTGCTCCGCCCGCAGATAAATCCATATTACTTTTACCACCTGTCGTGGCACGAGTGCGTTATTAATTTTTACGGCATCATAAAAACATTAAAACCGAATTTATTCCGGCAACATTTCACCGACGAAAAATTACCGCGCCCTACGAAAATATGTTTAAATAAATATTTTTTCAAATGTGTCATCCTTAAGTGACGCGAGCGGAAACTCCGCCGCAAATAGACACTTTGATGTGACGCTCCGCTAGTCTGCGGAGAATAGTGAACTTTAAACTATGCCGCGCAGAGCGGAGCTTGCTTTGAAGTGCCGGGCGGGGAAATAGGGATGGACGAAAAATTTCAAGCTCAAAGGATTCTGTAGCGGGATTTTTTCCTTATTTGTAAAGATTCGGGAATTCTCGGCGGATCGATGTTAATGAGATCCGGCGGATAATGAAGTGCGCTCGCTGATTAATTAAACTCGAGGAGCGCCTGGACGCGCTGGATCTGGGTTTGTTTGTAATAAGGCTCAAAGGAGCGCGGACTAATTTAATTTAACTCGAGGTGAGCTGACGCAACGCGGCCGTGGCGTGTGGTTTCAAGCTCACCCTTTTTGTGTTACGCATCCCCCCATTCCTGGATTATCTAGAATACCTGGAGGGCTAACATGACTAGCCATCTCGACATGGAATACGTTTTGTAAACGGCAAAACTACGCCTCTTTGTGTACACGTTATCGCTCGCACACACGTGTCCATTAAGCACACGCACACGCCCACAAGACAAGTTGCAGTTTTGGCCGACCTCACTTTGCTGTTCATAGATTCCTGTCTCAATTTTTGTTTTTGTTTGAGTTTGTACTTTTTTCAGTCATGCACTATCCTGATTATAGTGCAGTCGGCAATTGGTAAAGAGGAAGGTATCAAAGCACAGAAACAGAACAAAACCTGCTCTGTATAAGACTAAAATACTCGACAGTAGCGATAAACACGCTGGCCCCGCCCCTCGTTGCTCTACCCACTAACTCAGCCCCGCGTCGCCGCCGCTAACTCTGCCCGCGTCGGGTTACTAAACTACCGTAATTACTTCCTCCAATAGTTGCTCCTGCGTCTTCACAACAAAAAAATAGTTGAGGAAAGATTAATGTGTAACAAAGTTCCGGGTCGATACAGGAAGGAAGTGTAACCGCTTTTGGCATTAACCCTACTCGCATTCAAGTCCGCAGAAGTTACACGAGTGTGTAGTCGCCGCGGGCATAACCGACCGCGCCAGTACTACTTAAACGTTCTTCAAAAAACGAGCCTATTCTTTTCTTAAAAGGGCCGGCAACACACTCTTTACTCCGTTTGCTATGAGTGTCTATGGTCGGCGGTATAAAAAAAACGATACCGCCATCATGTCAAATATACGTGTCACCGACCTTATTGTTTGTGGCATAAAGGTGTTTAGATGTTTTTGACGTCTCAGTACCGTACATTATATTTATGTCCTTGACTGTACACCGCAAAGACTTGTGTGCCTAGCTGTACACACTACTGATGTTCTGGTGTGCTTGTGTAGATACACCTAATTCACGAGAACTGAAAAAAGCAGGCATTGGACAGAAATAATTTTACTGAGTAGCGTTTTATGTTTATGGAGTACATATTAAATCAGATGACCAAACTCTTTAATAATTCCACAACATTGGTCCATTAAGCTTTTTATGTTACATTAAAAGTGGTAAAAGTCAGTTTATTGCAACAAAATTGCTCAAATTACACTTTACTAAACTTTTTAGTTCAAATACCCACGTAACTGCTATCAAAATATTTCTCGAAGATTCTAGTACAAAACGATCGCCATAGTCGTCAAAGCAATAAATCCAATGCGAAGCGAAATATAGTGAATATAAAAGCTCCAAGGAAGATTAAACCATTAATTCATATAACACGTAGAGTCGTTTTATAAAGCTGTTCTGCTGCTCATTCAATTACGCGCCGGCCCGATGTGTCATGCTAATTTGAATCTACATTTTAAATTTCAACCACCCGCCATTTTTTGTGGTTATACCTCGCTTTGCTTTCAACAAAGCGTGTACGAAACGTGTCATTTTTGCGCCTGTCTTTACCTACTTTAAGCTTATCAGTCGTCTCGTTTGTGTATTTTAATGTATATGTAACATTTGGTGAGTGCTAGATCATTGTGCAAGGTCTATTCGGAACGCTGATGTGCTTGCGCTGTTGTGTTCCGGCATGAAGAGTAAGACAGCCGATAAAATTAATGGCTTTCTGAGGTATTCTATCTCGCAATGCGCCTGCAACTCTCAAGTATTGCGAGTGTCCGTGAATGTGGTGCTCACTTGCCATCAGGTTGCCCATTGGTCTTTACAACAGTACATGTACAAAAAAGCACTCTCCTATAATTTGGACAGACCGAGTGCCTTCCGCTAAATGTAAACTTATGCAATGTTTCCCTAACTCCCATCCCCGCGATACGGAGACTTAGAGCAACACAATTCCGAGCTCACATACGAGACGTAATAATATACATATGACGGTGTAGTTTTTTCCTATTTCGTCCTGCTCAGCGCCGTGGAAAATTACCTCAAAGAAACCGCTTCTGAAAATTGAAATTCCGTGAGCAACTTCGTCGCCGAAAAAACTACCCCACAATATATTCCGCGGCGAGGGAAACACTTATTTTAAATTCCGTCTCATTGTTTTTGAGGCTGGCGTCGCGCCAGAGACGTCACGGGTACATTACCGCAGATAACGTCCAGATGCGGGGCTCCGCGGCGCACCTCGCGGCGGGGCCAAGATTGCGTCCAACTTAAGTAGGTAACTTAAATAATCGCTCACTCAACTTGCAGCGCCCTCCCATGTGCTCTCTAATAAGTTGTACCTTCTGGTGTTTTGGCATCCGTTCTTTTTTTAACGAAGAGGAAATCTTTAAGGATGTCTAAAGCTCAGGGTATTGTAACCTCTTCCAATTAAAGCATTTAAAGGTAGATACAGAGGTACACTGAATCTAGAGCTCTCCGGTGGGAGGGGGACGATATGCGATCGCTATTGGCCAATAACCCCGGTGGCTCCGGTTTTCGCCAAAGACGATGTCAAGAAGAGGAGGGGAGGGCGCGTACGCTGAGCACATCATCCCTTAGAGGAATGAGACCGTACAATGCAAGTAGGTAATAATTGGCGTCAATCTCATTGGACCAGACAGGACGTTTGGGTAACTGCTCAGTTGCTCGTAGCGGAGATAAAAATTACTGCGGATCTTTGTTTATCTTGTAGCAGACCTATAACAAAGTCATCTCTGTACAGGTGTAGAGCGACTAGTCTGGCGCAAGTTGGAAGCATTTATGCAACGACTTTGGAAACTTCGATAGCACTTTGTGTACGACATCAGATGTTTTCGTTCTGGCTAGAACACCAGGTGACCGTAGTTGAGTGTTTGTTTTGCTCCTTATACTGAATATCGGGAAATCGCTACGAAAAAGTTGTATACACAAAGTACTTTGATAGGAGTTGCATTTGGATTGTCTTTGAAGTGCATTTTTTCTGCTCGTTTCTGTGGAGGGTGAGGTATTTATAAAAACGTACACTGCTTGGTCTTTTTTCACTTTAATACAAAACAACCACAATACGTTTTGCGAGACATGTACAATCTGGTCATCACCCAGTCGAAATTATGTGTTTTGAAGACTGGTAAAGCGCACAGCATCATCATTTTCTATCAAATGTTACTAACTTACATACATAAATCACGTCTTTATCCCTTACGAGGTAGACAGAGCCTAAGATAACAAGACCTTAGGCCACGTTTAACATGGTTGTGGTAAGGTAAATCAAAATAGTGATGAGTTCCTAAGATTTTCATACATTCCATCAATGGCCTTTTACCATCTGCGCGGGAAGAGAAGCAACTGGTACTTTCTTTATTTTCTCACTCTCACTTTTTACTACCAGACCAGCATGGATGTTATATTGTATGTACGTATTGCGTCACAGGAAACTAACTGGTTACAGGACAAAACCGACGTATAAAACTGAATCCTCAAAGGATCTCTTGAATTTAATTTAACCTTCGAACAACTGACAAGACATCAGAAACAAGAGTAGCCATATCCAAAGAAATTAAAAGAGCAGAGACTTACGAACAACAAACAGACAACAGTATAAAGATTACACAGCCGTTAATTAAAACTGAATTCCCTTTGTAGTATCATGTGTAAAACGAATGAGAAAATTAACGTTATCCGTGCAGTTCAGATATTCAGAGAACATGCCAAATTAGAAATTAAAACCGCTGTTTCCCGAGAACGTCTGATGTTCTTTGACGTGACGTAATCAGATACAAATGAGGCGAAGGAACGGCGTCGCTCATAATAGCGACAGGAACCGAGAAGCGTCGAGATTAGGGGCTTAAACATGTCTCCTCGATGTCAGACGCTGACGTTAGTCTATTTACGGGAGCGAGGAGTGAGGAGTGAGGACGTGGCTTGCGGGCGGGGAGCGGTATTGACAACGGTCGACGCGGATCGCGGGGCTTCGGGAGCCGCGAACGCGAGGCTAGTGCTTGGGCAGATCACTTCAACGACTTGCCCGTTGAAACAATAAAAAAATCAAAAAGCAAAATTTTATTTTTGCAAAAAGGCCGCAAGGGCTCTTTTACGTGTATTTTTGAGACTACCAGCGCATTCGGAAAGACCATTATTGCCAAGAATGCGCCGCAAGAAACTTGGCAGAAAGTCATTTTTTCAAAATAATAATACAGTAAGAGTAGTTAAATTAAATACATTTATAAAAGGGATGTATAAAGTCCCCAAGCCTTAAATTATATTAGTCTATAGTAGAGATATATAAAGTTACTTAATAATACTTCAGTCCTCACTCTTATGGGTTTGATACTTGAGGGAGACCGCGAGACAAATCCAAATGGCATTCTAACTGTATGTACACTTAAATCATCCTCACCAATGTAATAAATGCAAAGCGATCGTAATGTGTGGTACTTAAGGAAGATATTTTGAGACTCTGGGAAGGGCATAGGGTAGTTTTTGTCCCGGACGTTTAGTTCCCGAGCGCTATAAACGACCGCATCGCAGAAGACGTCGCGGGCAACAGCTAGTCATATTATACACAAGTTTTTGTAGGTACGTCGTGCATGATGCCGATTGGAAATTAATTTTATATTTATACGTATTTCACCATCATCTCCACGCTCCAGCTTAAAGAGAACGCGAAGGCGGGTGGTAGGGCCTTGTGCGAGGTCCGTCCGGATCGCTACCACCATCTTACTCGCTAATCCTGCCGCTAAGTAGCAGTGCTTGCACTGCTGTGTTCCGGTGTGGAGAGTAAGACTGCCGGGGAAATTACGGGCACAAGAGGCATTTCATATTAGTCCTCTAGGTTGGCAACGCATCTGCAATCCCTCCGAAGTTGCGGGTGTCTATGGGCAGTGGTGATCACTTACCATCAGGTGACCCACTTGCTCGTTTGCCTTCCTATTCATATAAAAAAAAAAGGCTCGATTCCCACGGCGGAGGACAGCAGAATAGATTAAAAGTTTCGCACACGGCATTGAATGGCTTCGCAGATGCGTGCTAATGCCTTCACGATATTTGCCTTCTCCGAGAATTACGTGATAGTTTTCAAATGTAGTTTTAAAACACAGAGGTTCGAACCCATGGCCCAGGTTAAGGCTTTCAGTCAAATCAGTCATAGGCTACCGCAGTTTTAAAAATCATCACAATTGTTATATTTAAATACGTGTTTAAAATAATCCCGCGGCCATCTTGGTTGTTCTTGAACCAAATAACAATCAAATTCTTATTTAACAGAAGGAAAATTCCAACATTCTCGGGCTCGGAGATAAGATGCTTAAGTGCTGGGCAAATCTGACATTCTGCCATTAAAAATGCGTAAAAAGCGGAAAAGGCTTAGAATATTTACAATTACTCATCCTTATTTTCTTAAAGCTCAAATTTTGAAGACCTTCTGAACTCCGGAAAATTATTTGTTTGGGGAAAAACGTCGAATGATTGAAGTAGCAAAGCAAGTTAATAAACAAGAGTTTATTAGGTACAGAGTAAGCATTTTATCATTTTATCAGCCGTGGCAGCAATTTCTTGGTAATATGTCGTTTCATCGGCAATAAGACTTGCTAAAGAAAACAGACGTTGAGGCTAATAATGTGCAAATCATTAGAGACAAGGTTAGAACTACGAGTAGGTGGTTAAGGAATGTAATATCAGCTTTTATATAAGTACTTCTAAACTTATGTACAAGCTAAGTGATGAGGTATAGATAGGTTAGTGCCGGACATCCCTCACCAATAGATTTATACGATTTTTACATAACAAAATGGGAGTGTACAGGCACTTCTTAGACTATAAATTGCGTCAAAGTACTTTCCACAACTATGTTGAAATTTAAGCGCGATTTATATTTCATCGGCATTACAGCCGTCTCGCTGATCTTTACGACGCGGGCGAAGATTCCACGGAAATCGGTGGCAGTGGAGCCAACGTCACTGAAACGAGTCGTCATCCTAAATCTCTTTTACAGTTAATGCTCTATATCAGTGGCTTGCAAGGGCGAGATACTGGCAAGTACGTATTCGAAAACTGTAGATTCAGGCGTTACTTTGCGGAGATCCATTTTATAACCTCTGCGATATAGTAAGGTCAAGTCATGTTCATGAAGTCAGCTTTAAAAAATAAAAATAACCAACACATAATTAACCAAAACCACAATCAAAACCATCACCTTCTCATATAACACTCGAAACGGCGGAGTACATGACTTGACCTCACTATATTGCGAAGTAAATTTTCCCATATAATTTAAAGGTATTGAATTCGGACTTTGGAGCTAAACGGACGAATGTATAATTGATTCCAATCTAATATGGTCGGTCATATACCTCCTCACATCATTACCGTCACGCTTCTTTCCTGCAGGGGTAGGCAGATACTACTTTGTTCCCCTTGCTACGATCCTGACATACTTTTTACGCTTCATCCACATTCATCACTCTTCACACATGCTCGTCGGTTTCGAGTACTTCTGACGTGACCTTTTTCCAAAACGTCTCCTATTTGGTCTCGGAACGTCCGTCTAGGCCTTTCCCTCCCAACGCAACCATTCACACACACACATCAGTGAAATTTGAAATTCACGGGAAATCATAGATTTATGATATCTACTCTACCAAAAAGAATAACGAAGCAAGAGAAAGAGCGATATAACAGGAGACCCTATACGCGCTATGAGCCTGTGTTAATCCAATGCCACTTCTAAGCGGAATGAATACAGCTTATTTTCCTTAACTTCTTTCAAAGGCAATCTAATCTAATCATAAGGCAATGCTCTAAGTTTATAGTATACTGGCTTGGTAATGACTAAAGCTGGTATCGATTGAAATCCCATGTGAATTTGAAACGACCCAATAAACCGCTCGGCAATCGCTGAAAAACGCTCCCCGGAAACTTTTTGATTGCACTCATTAAACTAGCGCACGCCGAATCGCCACTTCATAACAAATTGCTTGACACTGCGCTGCACCGGCGCGCGGAAGCCACGGCATCGACTAAATTCGGATCAACAACTCAATAAGATTGCCGAGCGAGCTGTAAAGTACAATTACGGCGGCAAACACCCTGTACATCTTCATTCGACTCCGCTTACTTAATACAGCCGTGTCTTCGCGAAATTCAACTTTAATACCAAGCCAATAAAACCGTCGAGGTCCGCGACTCACGTTCCAGTTTACGCTGCAATTGCACGTTCCGTTTAGCGTTTCGAAGAATTTCCAGCGCTTCTTGTTTACTTTGGACTTTCCACCAATTACTGAAAGCCTTTGAGAATTTAAGTGTATTTAGAGATGTTGATGGGAACAGTCTTACGTTATTTTACTTGTAATCAAAGGCATCCTCGGTAGCTCTAGAACAGTTTTTCTTATACTTTTTGCGGTCACGGACCACTTACAGAATTTTGAAAAACCCCATGAAGTATTTGCTTATTATAGCACAAGAAAACAAAAAATAGTAAATCACCTCATTATCCCTAGCGGGGTAGACAGAGCTTGAGGTAATAAGACCTAAAGGCGCTGTTTAGCAAGGTTCATCCAGAGCTACAATGCCCCTGATAGACAGACCCACACACACAGACATCGACGTCAAAATTATAACAAAAATCAAAAAAATATACATATTTTTGCAAATTGGCCGCCAAGATTACATGTATGTTTGAAACTACAAGCGCATTCGGAAAGACCGTCATTGCCAGGAAGAATGCGTCGCAAGAAATTTGGCAGAAAGTCATTCACGTTATTCAATTCAAAAAGCTGTTTTTTTGGTAATTTCTGAGCTGATGAGCTGCAAAATGATAGTGAATCAGAGCTGTATACTTTAACAATCAGCCGAGTTCGATGACAATATTTAAACCGCCGCAGGTTGTCGGCATGTCAGCCGTTAATCCGTCGCCCGCAGCGGCTGGGCGGCTCACAAACGGCAGATTACGGATATCGTCACATGAAAAACAGGGACAACAGACGGATACACCGCCAGCCGCTGCCGACGAAGTTACAGGACGATAAGCTGAGATACATTGAGTGAAAGCCAGGATAAAGCCTTTCAGGTTTATGACTAAAAAGATCAGTGAGCAAAGAATTTTACAAAAAGCAGATACCACAAGCAATTAGAAAAATTATCCTGCGTCGTATGTAATCGTATGCTTAAAAAATCTGTTTATTATTGCAGTTTTTCTATCTTAAGAATCAGAGCATTCAGATTCAATAGATAAAGTATCTTGAATTTCAATTATTTTATTCGAATTCTGCTGACGCAATGCGGGACCTGGCTGACTAGCCAAGATAAAATAAAAGTTTATGCTGAGCAAAAGCACAAAGGCAAGCTATCCCGTAAAGGAATGTCTTCTAGTCAACCATTGAAAGATTGGCAGGAGATCGAACACAAAGTAGACACAAAGGATGTACTCAATGAATAGTAGTACAGTACAAATCGTTAACTCCGGAATTACTAAGAAATTGAAAAAATATACTTTATGTTTGTACAGGCAAGGGCATATATGTCCGTTACCAAGACGTCAAAAACATCAATACTAAAGTAGGTGAAACATACACACACACACACAAATCACGTCTATATCCCTTACGGGGTAGACAGAGCCTGAGGCAACAATACCCTAAAGGCCACGCTTGGCATGATTGTAGGCGCATAGGTGGAAAGGGGAATCAAAATAGTGATGGGTTGCTAGCCGCATCACCTATAACATGATTCCTAAGACTCGCCCATTCCCTCGATGGGCTTTTACCATCTGCGCGGGACGAGAGGCAACTGGTACACTCTATGTTATTCTTTCTCTCCCAGACCAATATGGAAGAAGTGAAACATATATTTGACGTATTTGGCTGTATCGATATTAAAGCCCTGGACTGTACCAAAAAGTCAGCGTAAGCCCTGACGTGCAGGTATCAGTTTTATTTAAAAGCTCGTATCGACACAGAATGCAGCGCGTCATGAATAATTCGAGTCGGGCTAAAACAATACGCTGTCCCGAAAAAGGGAATTCCCTCCCGGCCGCTCGCGAGCCCTGCCCCAGCACGTTATTCAACGAAAAATAAAACCCGACCTAGATCAAACTGAGGCCTTTGCATAGTTATCCAGCCGAACACAACCTCGCGTGGCAACACAAAGACCTATAATATTTAGATAATCGCACCTCGATTGCTGCAAACCGTCGTAGCTTTGATATTAAGTATAATTGTTTACGGCTTTTTAACTTTACTTCGACGATTTTCTTGTTTCACGTCTGAATTCCGTTTCAATTTTACGTTTTAGCTGTAATTTTCCACACTTTCTAGTATGGATCTGACAGCGAGCGATCCAACTTTGTTTCGGAATTGAATCGCATTAAGACGTTATGGGGAGGCCCCAGATATTGCGTTGCTTTACGTGTGTTCTGTTTTATTCTTATAGTAAAGCGATTATTCAACTATATTTGTATTCCATTCTTTCCATCCACCACATCGATCCTAAAGAATGAACGTTTGAGAGAACGATACAGTATCAGGATTCATTTATTACAAAACTAGCTTCTGCCCGCGACTTCGTCTGCGTAGAATTATACATAAAAACCTTTCTCTTGAATCACTCTATCTATTAAAAAAAACCGCATCAAAATCCGTTGCGCAGTTTTAAAGATTTAAGCATACATAGGGATATAGGGACAGAGAAAGCGACTTTGTTTTATACTATGTAGTGACTAGGCAGAACGTTACTTGCCTGAGTTTTGTATTAACAGAAAGCAAAGCTCATAGTTATTAGTCAAGCAATTTAAAGTATCGTTCTCCAAATACACGAGCATGTTCTATCTTAGCCTTAGTAAGCATATTTTGAAGATTTATTTCATTATCATCTCCAGCCTATATACGCCTCACTACTGGGCACAGGCCTTCTCTCAGAATTAAATATTTATGTACCTACGTAATCAAAAACCATTTTAATTGAGTGGCTTTGTTTGTAATTTTTGCGGAATTTGGTAAAGAGAAAGTGCAAATAACAGATTTCCCGCAGGATAGCGATGAACTGGGTTGGACACAGACAAAGTCTAGTCTGACACGACAGCTAATATGCATACACTAAACTCGTCGCAAAATAAAAGGCCCGTTTTGACAGTTCACGCCTATGAAGTTCTCTATTTTTTACCGAACGAAATGTTCTGAAGGTAATTATATTTTTCATTGATGGGTACCGCCCACTCGGCTAAGTGCTGTGCATAACGTTTGTTTCATATTGTCCACAGACTAATAATAATCGGTTAAAGAAAAAAATAAATCGATCAAGATATTTTTTAAGGCCGACTCGCACTTGGCCGGTTTTATTTAATTAAATACTAGTGTTCATCAATCAATTAATTACTGACTTTCACCAGCTGTGGCTGTGTGTGTGTCATCTTTACTGAAAATTATGAGCTTGTAACATTGTAGGTATCATTTCAAAATCTACAACATCAGTGTAAGTAAAATTTTTTAAACAGAACTTTAATCCAATGCACTTTACAATATATATTCAAATCGATCAAGTACTCATGCAAACTTGAATCGATTTATCGTGAGTATCGAGTACCGAGTCGTATGGTTACATCACTAGTTACGTCGCGAAGACAAATGTCAAAACGGGCCTTTTATTTTGCGACGACTTTAATTATGAATTAATTAGAGTGAGATCACTTTGAAATAATTTACCGCATCAAAAAAAGCTCTTCTGGTCCCAACCAACAACCATTTCGTGACTATTTTTCTCTATTCATAATTTCTTAGTGTTTCTTTTTTATCAACGTGTATGGTATTGTAATGAATAAACTTTATTTTCTTTCTTTCTGATTGAAGTTAAATGTGGCTATAAAAACCCACGTGTCGCTATCGCTGAATCAAAACTCAACAATGGCTGACGCAATTTGGTTACTTTTTTATTAATAGGAAAGAAGAAGGTTCTCCCACGCTGGCGAATCGCGAGAAAAAGCTATTCTTAAATATCACATTTATTTAGTGCACTAAGGGCCTGTTTTACCACTGTAAAGTTCAAGTTATCTTAAGTGTCGGTTATCTATGATGTCGTCGCTGTCTGTTTCGCAGTAAAAAAAGGGAGGGAATCATAGATAACCGGAATTTTACGGAGCGTCGTGAGACAGGCTAAATCTAGTTTTAGTAGAGTAATACGACATGTCTCTGCCGATAAATGCGTGAGGCTTGGCAGTCTAACCCTATTGGAAAATGTATTGATCTGCTCAGTTGCTGCAGGCAGAGCCAGGGTAAACGTGCGTCACCTGTCTATGAATTTATTGAGATCGCGTGGTTTATGAAAAATATCCAGAGGCGGTTTTCGAGCAAAATTACTAAAACTGTGCATTCCAGCCCGATGTTTTAACCTCCCATTCGTTAATAATGTTGATCTATATTATGGTACGTATATACACAATTTTATAGAAAATAAACAAGGTAAAACAAAAAAAAAAACATACGACATAAAAAATAGATCCAATAAAAAATAGATTGGTACTTGGTAGTTAGTAATAGGTCTTTATAATCGTACTTAAATATTATAAAAAGAGTTTTTTTCTTAAACCTTGCCAGTCGGGCACAATGGGTACTGCAAGATGAGGCACGTTAACAATACAATGTAATTTCCGTCGCCAAACGGACTTCGGGAGCCCGGTGACTACAGTAGATGGCGAGATAAAGCGCGTCTCGCCGCAGCGTGGCTAATCGAAGCCGTCATGTAACTGTCACGACGCGAAACGGAAGTGTCGAATGAAGAAACTTCTAAAAAGTTCGCCCGAATAACGCCCCGAGGTTCCGCAACTTCTCGAAGAAGCCTCGCGTGAGTCTTAAGTAAATTCGTAAAAAAAAGTTACTGACAAAAGCGCGTCGGAATAACGAAAAACAAGGTCTATTTCTAGTTTCAGGGCGAGGATATCATCATGGTTACCACTAACATGACAACAGTGTAAGAATTGTTGGAAACAAAAACACGACAGCAAAAAAGCCCAGTGGTTTGACTTATGGCTTCTCAAGAAAATTCGTGGGTTCAATCTCAGGCTCGCAAATTCTCGGTGACGCTAAACAGCGCGAAGAAGCCTGAGACATAGACGTAGTAGACAAAGACGATATTTAGTGAATGTACACAGAAAATCGTGCTAGCCATTAACACTTTAGCGGGTAGAGCACAAAGCTAGACATATTTGTAAAAATAACATAGAACCAACCACCTAACTTTTGTTTTTCGCTGACGGATAAAAAGCATGCTAAGGGGAGTTAGCAAGAAAGTATCAATGCTCGGCTGTTAAGGAATGTATCAGTCATTAATAGTGGACGTACGATTTGATCGGGTCGTGATCAGCATACTACTGTGCAGAACCCCAAGGCGCGCCATTATGTTTGGTGCGAAGGCCCGATCTCCTTACGTATTCATAAGAAAATAAACAGTTTTTTTTGTAGTGACAGAACCCTCAGGAGCGGGAGTCCGCGCGCGTCCCCTTGACATCGACAAATGAAATTCTGTCGCGAACCAACGTTCCAACGTATTTATCAGAATTCTATGTTTTTAAAAGAGAGCTTATTTACGGACGGAATCATACCGTTTTCACTTCATGCGAATTACTTAGATGTTATTTACTTAATAATACATTAGTCGGAATATTTAACTTCATCCTTTGAGCAAGTACATGTTTACTTCCATGATGGTCTGGAAGCAAAGAAAAAACAAGGAACGTAGCAGTTGCTTCTCTTCCCACTCAGATAAAAATCAGGACGCGCAAGTAAAAGCCCGTTAAAACTATTTTCATTTCCATTTCCACTTCCACTTATACCTGCACAATCATGCTAAGCGTGGCCTTTGGGTCTTATTACTCTAGGCTCTGTCTACTCCGTAAGGGACAAAGACGTGATACATGTATGTATATTTAGTCAGAGTCGTCCGACGGCGCCTCCGCGAGCTAGTTGCAAGTGAATTCTGCGCCATTTTCGTAGCGCTACATCAAAACTACACAAAGCACTAACCGGCTAATGACTCAGCCATTACTGCAGACAATTTCAGCCACAAAATGGTACGATTACTCCATTTCCAGCTCCAATTATTAGCTTTTTCCATTTGCAATGTTATTTCGAATTCAATTAGGTCTGGAACAACTGTAGCGCAGGCTTACGTGAGGCAGCCGGTCCGGCCCGACCTTCCGGCAGACCAGCCGGTAGATATCGAATCACGCGCTCGGCAGCACCCCCCCCCCCCCCCGACATTGAATATTGAATGCATCGCACCCCTCCCAAACACATGCACCAGTTAATTACATCTAATATCTACGCCAGTTCCATTTGATCGAATGCCATATCATTGAAATTGAATTAGACAGAAATACAATGTATGTAGATATCCTAATTCTCAATAACGTAATGTAAATAGGCGCACAAAACACGCATTTGAAGGCTATAATTTACGGCAACAACGAATCTTGTCAGATTTTAGTTGAGTCGTCTACGTAAAGTTACTGTACACAGTGGCATTCTCAGTATTATCTTTGAGTCGAATGCGCTAATGTTATGCAGACAGACCGGCTAAACACCATGTTGTACAATCAAACTTGATAAACTTGATTCCTGACCCATGCTGGAACCTTGTCGCGGTAAATGTTATAGGGACGTTAACCGTGAGAACGTTCCAGGGTGGGTCAGGAGTCAATTTGTTTGATAGTACACAAGTGATCTCCAATATTCTACATACGTTTAGTAAATCCGTTGTAGTCTCTGCATCAAATAGATACGTAGAGGTATGCTTTTAATAAAATTAAAAGTTCAAGCTTTTTCATTCCCGTAGAGAACCTTTCAAGTTGCGATTAAGATTATTTTATATTTGACGTCATTGTTAGGGAAAGTAATTTGTAAAGAGTATCTGTTTTCAAGGCATCTGCGGTCGAAAACCTTTGAAAGTGCTTCAGACGCTTTGGCGAACTTTCAACGTATTCTGACTTTTGTTTAGATTTCGAACAAAAGTGTAACAATGGCTTTGATCATTGTTATTCAAGAGCCTACACGCGCCGGTACGGAGGAAGTTTCCCTGAGAAATATTACTCCTACGTTTACTGGTTCTGTGATCGCATTCAACTTAAGGTACCATGAAGGGTTTAGAGCTTGAGTATGTCTAAAAAACAAAACATTCCCCTTCTCAACGGGAGCCCCCGCGGCCGTGACACTCGTCTCCCCTGTCTGCCCCCCCTCCCGCAGATCTAATGAAGAGGCGCGTGACTCTTCAGCGAGAAATTTATTCCAAAAACCCTCCACACTTACATTTGACGCGTGTTTGCAAATATATTGTCGGGAACGGTGGGGCCCCGCCATCGATGATAAAGGGACTTGTGAAAATGTCATGTTATCATGAACATGACTCGCTATCTGATATCGACATGGCATTTGGTACAACAATGATAGGCAGCCGAACAAAACGTACGTGAGCAAGAATACGTCGGGCGGAAACATAACGAGAGGAAAATTGTTTTCTTTGGAAGCGCGGCGCGCGGCGCGGCGGCGCTCCTGACGGGAGGCCATCGAATATTGTTCCGTTACATGACTTCGGCTGAACAAAATTGCCCCCGGCCGTGAAATTAAAGCGTGTTCCAATTTGTCGATGCGATATCGCCGTAATCACTGTGTTATTACGCGACGTCCCGACCGGACATTATTGTTAATAACGGTGCGGTGGAAATGATACGTAATAGCCACCGACAAAACGTGACGTTTCTGGGACAAACAAGGCTGTTGATGAATAATGAAAATCCGTATCGCGTCGCGCGGATCCGGCGGAGACGCCGCGCAAGAGGATAATTTTTCAAGGATATTTTCAGAGGACACGATTCTAATTTCGCGGAGGCTTCGCGCCTGTTACGACCCGTTCTCATTTGGGTGAGGAACGAGCTAATCATGGCGCCCGGATCGCCCTAATCGAACCGCGCCACTAATAAAAACCCCGCAGGTTAATAAAGTTGTGCCGACTCCAAATCCAATTAAAGCGGAGTCGATTCGAAATTAAATATACCGCAGGCGATAGCGCAAAATCTAACTTGGAATTCGGTCGAACGAATTGCATTTGGCATCGAGCATGGGACCGTTTGTCCTTTATTGAATGGGGACATGCACTTCGGTTTAATTTGAACCGGACATCGTTCGCCGTTATTTGCATTTCAAATCGCTTTTCATTGCGTCGGATTTATCTGAACATGTCGTTGCGCTGCGCGAGGTGCTCCGAGCCAGCGCGGGTCTTATCTGGTGGATTAGTGTTCCTGATGGGACGCGAAGCCTCGCGGTCGGGTCGCTAGTGTCGGCGATGTCGTGCGCGGGATTAGCGGGTATAACGCGCCTGAGCGCCTTGCAGGCACGGGCTCGGATACGTCGGATATCGTACTCAGCAGATACCGTGCAGCAACGCTCACAAAGAACAAGGTAAGCTCGACGACGTTTCGAAGCAAAAAGTAAACAGTGGCAACAAAAACATACAGCGAATGTTTCCACAGCCTCAGGTAAAAATATCTTGGCAAAGTTTCACAAAACTCACTCCACAATATCCAATTGAACGGAGTTCACAAAAGAAGCGTCCCTCTATAAAATTCTTGTTAAATTGTTGAGTTGTCGGAGGCTGACAGGGAGGAGGGTCGGCCGCACTCAAAGGGTTTCCGTGATTTATCCACAGTCGTAAAAAATACCCGCGATCGAATCACCGCCCATTAATTTTCAATTACTACATAAGTTATAATGAAACATGACAGGTGTTCTACAAAAACGCACGACACGACAAAAAGCGGCCATGAGAGTGTAATTAATTGAATGTAAAAGCGATTTGAACAAATAAACGGTAGGCGATTGACAAAGCCGTAGATTGTATCGGTTTTTCATTTGGAAGGCGGCGGCAGGAGCTCGGCTCGAGGGGAACTATTAGGCGAGTTGTCGCGCGGATAGCATCGCGCGGCTAATGGCGCTCATTACGCTGCTCCCAGATATTGTTGTGATCCGGCGACCTATCGGAACAACAAAGCCTTTAACGCATTAACCGGCCACCGGCACTCGTTTCTGTTGTTAGCATTCACGACCGTTACCTTAGCAGACGACGTCGCTAAGGAACAGGGAGCAATTATTCGAACATACAGGTTTATTCCAGCTCCGTCAGCAACTCGGCGTACACAAGCCATTTCTCATTGAACGAGTACGATTTGATTACGAAATTCGCTGAAAGAGCAATATTGCTTCGTGTAATATCCCGCGCGGGGACTTAGTTCGTTTGCCTGTATATTTGGGTGGGAGGACACTCCAGCACCCTCTGTAGGATTAGGGGCTCAAATATTTCACTTTGTATTATGAAACTGTAACACCGTGAAAGCTGGCTCACGGCTCGGTAAATATTAATTAACAGCCTTGGGATAACCTTTTGCACGAGTGAGATGAAGACGCGTTTTATTGTATTTCTAGCCGCAAAGAAGACAGGCAAGGGACCCGTCGTCGGTCGCGCCGAGCGCGGCAGCACGCGGCGGCGCCATTAATTCAAACCTTGACTCAAATTGTAATCCAATTCCTTTAATACAATTTAGTGTCCGCACAGAGTTGAGGAAACCATTTAACTAGCACTCGGGCGAGTTAGCGAGTTGTGTTGACGGCAATGTAATTTGTTACGGTGAATAATTCGAGGACTCGTTTGTTCGCAGTCGGACCGCTCCTCCGACCATTATTTCATTATTTTAACGGGAATATTCTTCAGCCCACGAGCGCCGATTGTGCGCCCGTCCAGCCGCTCGATAATTAATTGATAGAAGGATCCTTTCGGGCCATGTAATTAATTTCGACGATTGCCAGGAAGGACTGCAAATTCAACCAATTTCGCGAGCAATTCGTTAGATCCATTGGCACAGCAGCGCGGCCGTATGTAGGTCAGCGAGCCGCGCCGCATTTTCTGGAGCGGCCGCTGAGATAGGGCGTCCAGAACAACAGCCATAACTCTATCCTCGAGCTTTTAGTGTAACATTAAATCACATCAGGAAATAGTGAAGGTTTAGAACGTCGGCGCGGCTTATCGGGGCCCGGGGGAGCGATCGCGCCGCGCGACGCCGCGCGCTAAAAGATAACTGCCGCGCGATAGCGGACAAAGCCACCGCCGTACCACTTATCTCGATGAGATTTTATTCACTCATACCGAAGATCCGAGCCGTGCCTCGCAGGAGAGCGCGGCGGGATGTGTGCCGGCGCGCCGCGGGAGTTCCAGTCCATGAAATACATTCCCAAACAAATGATATCAAGGGCTATGAAAATTTATGTCGGAGCCCGGGACTCGACAGCGAGATTTATCGCTCGGTAAAAGGTTAAACGGTTCTGAAATGTGTTTGAGGTTCCAATGAACTTAGTGGAAGGACGAAGACGCCGTTTACCCTCCGAGCGGCGAGCGGCGGCGGCGCCGGCTCGGACTCGCACTATAAATGGGGTTATTCGAAGCCAATTCGAGTCCGCATATTAGTTTATCGCGTCCCCTTGGAAGGGCTAATCCCATTCAACCCTCGGTAAAGCGATTCCGGAGCGTCGCGAGCCTCAACCTGCAATAAGGTTACAACTATTTCTTGGAGCCGCTCGGGGCTATTCAAACTGTATTCCTTCTCCGAGCGAATTAAAAGGCCGTTGCTGCTCAGTTCGCGCGGCGTGGGCGCGGCGTAGGCGCCGGCGCAGGCCACGGCGCCGGATCGGATTTGCCACGAGCTCTCGTCTAAGTTTTAATAAATGAAATTTTCTCCGGGACGTTCCGCTGAAACTTTCTTTTGATAGCGTCCTTTGTTTTCGCTCCGAGAACAATCCGAGCCGTCGCCCGGCACCCTTTACTTTGCGAAGTCCGCTTTTGTTGGTGTCTTAAAGGTTAGTGTTCGACCGATCGCGCGCGGCTGAATTACCTAAGTAATTACGGGGTTAATCAAATAGAGTGTGCTCTCGGAAGATTGTATGTTTTATTCAGAGACGCCGCGCGGCGCGGGCGCGGCGCGGGCTCGGCGCGGGCGCGGCGCGGGCTCGGCGCGGGCGCGGCGCGGCGCGGCGTCGCCGACACACTCGCGCGCTCATCGTTAAAGCCGCGGCCGCGAGCCGAATGCAAATTCACGCGATAACACGCCAGCGATTTTAATTCAGGCTACTGCTACGGTTTTATGAATAATTAAGCAAGAAACTTTGCAAATACGCTCGGTTATTTGAGGAGTTCACTACTGACCGTGTTTGAAAGTTTTTCCTTTGAAAGCGACTGGAGAAAATGTGAGTAAAATTATTCAGGGGTTACCTGCGGGGCCGCGATGCTATCGCCGCTTTGATCCGCGATGGCAGATAGCGCGACCGGCGACCCGACCCGGCTCGCTGCTGCGACCAGAAACTACCTCATTATCACTTCACATCCTTCGAGAAATATACTCGTTCAACATTCACGAATTCAATTTAGTCACTGTCAACTGTCGCCCGATTAATTCTAGTCACTACTCGCGTAAAACTGTTTTCGCAAAAACTTACGACGTACCCGAAAGAGTTCGAAAGACGGAGCGGGAGGCGCGCTAGGAATTCAGGGAAGGCCGCGAGA
This sequence comes from Pandemis cinnamomeana, assembly GCA_932294345.1. NCBI lineage: Eukaryota > Metazoa > Arthropoda > Insecta > Lepidoptera > Tortricidae > Pandemis > Pandemis cinnamomeana. The sequence goes on along the minus strand of OW028718.1, from coordinate 13,756,086 downwards.
GCGGGGCACGGAGCGTAATAGTTAAAGTTTGAAAGATGAAGTTCCGCAGCAAACTTTGAAACATCTCAAACAACGGGCCGCTGAAGTTGCGGGTTTGTTTACGCCGCGCTCGGGAGTCGGGCGCGTTCAGAGCGCGGTGAGCGCTCGCGCGCGCGGCAGGGGGGCGAGCGGGGCGCGCGGCGCGCGGGGGACAAACATCGCACACGACCGGCCCGCGCTCGCAGCCCGGGCTACTGACGCGGCCGGCGGCGGCGCGCGCACGCCGAGCCGCGCGCCTGCGCCCGCCCCAGCCCCCACCCCGACAAACGATCGCTCCCGACCCATACATGATTTTTATATCTGCGCTGCTGTGACATTGAAATTCAATTTTGAAATTTCCAACGACCCCTGAGGACGTGCAGCCTCCTCGCGGCGCCCGACCTGCAGCGACTCGCCTCTGCGAGCATGGAGGTACCTCGCGGCGCAATTGATTGCGGGCCTCGCGCCGCGTGCGGCGGGGAACCGCGGCAGGGCTCCGCGGGCCCTCGCAGCAGACGCGGGCCCCGGGGGCGCTTGCAATGTTTTTGTAAATTCAGATATTCAATAAGCCGCGCGGCGCAGTATTGATACGACGCGCGGTCGTGGCTCGTAACAGTTCCTCACAAATGGCTACGCTTCGGAATTTAATTTCGCGCATTTCTTTTACGCTATTGGATATTGTAAGGATTTGCGGATTCCCTTTATCCGGGACGTATTGAGACGCAATTTTTCCGTGGCTGTCGGCGCGGGGGGCGAGTGCTTTTCAATTCAACTCCATTGTTATATAATTGCGCCACAAAAATTGGAGATAATTTGCGGCCACTTGCTGTTTCAGGCTACAAAGGAAATTGGGGCTCCGAGGATTCTGAAGTAATCTGAATAATTTGGTTTACAGAACGAAGATTAACTTTATTTGTAATTCGCAGAAGCGCGGCGCGAATGGAAAACCTATCAAGCGTGGGCGGCGCCGGCACCCACACTTTGTTATACCGAGAACTACAGCATCGGCACCGAGAGATCGAGCTCCGGCGCGGCCAGGATCATGCAAACGCGACGTGCGATTATCGTTCAACAGGAATACTTAATCCCACGCATTGTCTTATCGCCTCCATTGAATTTGTGCCCTGACATTTTCTCAGGAATGTAAACATAATTATTGACCGAATAAGAAGCGCTCATAGCAAACGTGTTCAGCTAAATTATGCTTTCCTTTTTCTAGCAATGATCATGTCAAAGTCACAAAGTAATAGATATTTCCTAAGGGGGTAGGTCGTTTGCAGAATTTCGTGCATGTATGTTTGTGGAAATGGCAAAAGTTAACAGTTCACCGACAATTTTTATGTGACGGGTTATTCAGCCTTATGTATATTTTCTAATTTCAATCGAAACCGATTATTTGTCTAGAGTTGAACAATAGAAGGATAATTTGATACACCGATGAACACAAGAATAGAGGAAAATACACAAATTCTACGCTCGAACAGACATTGAGAGCTTCTTGTTAGCCATTGTCATTAAAGCTTCCACAGTGCCAATTCCAATTAATCCACAGGTCCAATTATTTATTGCAACCATGCTATTTACACGATGTTCTTATTTTCTAGCCAGTACACACATGGACCCTACTAGGGCGTAGCAAAACTTAAAACTAAATGGAACCATAAGTAACATTATATAATCTATAGAAGTACCAACAGAACCCATCATAACCTTTTTGGGAGCTATACTTTCAGGAGCTGTACTGCGAGCGCAGATCCATAATTCCGCGGGCGCTCGCTGACGCGGGCTGGCCAGGTTTGGCTGCGGCATGACTCAATTTGTGCGTTCCGGTAGCAAAACGAGATTACGCCGGAAACTAAGTTACTCAGGGGTCAGTGCTGGGCCACCTGTTACTTCCGATATATGGGGTTCGATGCTCTGTTTATCAAGGAGAATACTCTGTTATCAGCGAAACGATACAGTGCCACTATCTAAGGCTACCAGGGTTGTTAACATTGTTGTGTTACTCTAAAACCATGTAACCTATGAAACCCTGTCTACCCTCTACCCTTGTAGGGTATCAGAAGTCTCCTGGTGTAGGCATGACGAGCTCGCCTCGCTGGCTCGCCGCGTCGCTCGCCGCACGATTGCTCTCACAGATTGTGCCTCCATGAAAGTCGATCAGATTGCTAGGATACCTTGACTTACTTACATCAGCACGAACGGAAATGAATCCTTATCGACGACTAGGTACCTAATTATATTGAATTAGTTATTGGAAACTCTTTGCAGCAGAGTTTCTTGAATTGCATGTTCACTATTATTGCGCATGATAGGAAATACCTTACGCATTTTATAGGAAAAGTGGCTGACAAAAAAAATCGGTTGTAGCAGAGAATCATGGTCACGAGACTTCCGAGTCGGCGGTCAGGGATATAACCGAGTGTCGATACATGAAATTTTGTATGAATGTTCTTTACTTAAAATATACCAGCGGAATTTTGGGAATTCCCACACATTTTTATAATCACCTACGGATCAAACGTTCAAAAGAAACTTAGTCCTTAAATGCAATGACGACGGATATTCTCCGCAAAGTTACATCGAAATCAATGAAGCGATTATAAAAGAAAGAAAACATTGATTCCTTTATGCAAATATAAGAGCACACACACAATTTTATTGAAAAAAATAAATAAAAACAGACTTGAGTCGTCAGTGTTAAGTGTGTCTTCGCAAAACTGAAATAGTCGCAGGCTCAGCATCACGCTGAGGTGTTAGACACCTGCCAGCACTGATTTTCGGCCAAAACCGTCTGTGACTCACGAATGAAAAATATAAAAGTATTTTAAAAATATGTTTGTAATAAAATGGTTTATTACTGATTAAATTAATGGTCTGGAAGCAAAGAAAAAACGTGGAATGCACCAGCTACTTCTACTCGACGTAATAGATAACATGGACGATATTAATTAATAACGTGTAGGTATTAACATATTGAGTGAATGACGTCACTGCGCCGAATGCCCATTTGAAACAGCAAAAGTGAACAAGTAAACAGAGTGCTCGATAATCTCGAAGTTTCGACGAAATCGAGATTTGGGAGAACCTACAAATGTACAAGTCCCAAAGTCAGAGCAATAGCAGTAGGTATGCAATATATACGCGATAACGAACTCGCCAAAACAAACATGACGAATACAAGTCGATAATGGCACCTATACACACACATATTAATCACGACTTTATCCCTACGGAGTAGACAGAGTCTAGAGTACCAAGACCTAAAGCCGACGTTAGGATTGTGGGCGTATAGGTGGAAAGGGGAATCAAAATAGTGAGGGGTTTCTCTCGATGAGAAGCAACTGGTACATTCTATGCCTGGCAGAATTTTTTGATGGCTACTACTTGGATAGTGATAATGAACTAGCGGGAATATACCAAAATATACCAAAAATATACCCCAATACTTAAATTATTGTTTAAATTCTTGAAAATCCTTTAACCAATAACGCACGTCGTTCAGTAATTACATGCAAATAAATACCGTTCTAAATCAAAGTCTGATAACTTCCAAAGTTGCAAATGGAGACCATTTGTCCTTAACAAATCGCGAGGGAAGTTGGGAATGTTTATATAATTTTATACTGAGACGTCCTTCGTTCTCACAATGAGACGCAATTTAAAGTTTCTGAATCCACTGCAGCTCGCCGGAGTCGGGTAAACCCATCAGCTTAAATAAATTCCGAGGGGGGGGGGGGGGGACAAACAATGGGGTCACTTAACACTTAAAGGGGTGCTAAGCTTTGAGATCAAAAATTAACACATGATTAAAGCCTTAAATGAGTTTTTCGGAAAATACTTAAAATTAAGTTTGATTTATTTTAACGACGCGATTGGCCTAGTTGGCAGTGACACTGCCTGCGAAGCGTCCCGGGTTCGAATCCAGGTAAGGGCATAATATTTGTGTGATGAACACGAATATTTTGTTCCTGAGTCATGGATGTTTCTATTTAAGTATGTATATCGTTGTCTAGTACCCATAATACAAGCCTTACTATCGGTTATTTTGGGACTAGCTCAATTTGTGTGAATTGTTCTCTGATATTTATTATTTATTTGAACCAAAAGTGTTTTACCGTACTCACATTGGTGCCCAATCAGCATGTTGCTGGAAATATTTAGACGTTTGAAGCAACATTTGTCCTAATCGTACTTATAAGAGTAATAGTGAAAATGTGGTGAAGAATTTGGTCTTTGTGAAATTGATCACTTAGTTTTAGCTGGTTTTAGTAGGGTTACCTTAATTGGAAATTCCTGTAAAAATCATTAAAATTTCATCGTAATTTTAGACCCAAAAAGGTCATTTGACGCCGTACGCTTTGGACATCGGCTAATACAACAATACAATACAAATACTCTTTATTGAACACCACAAATCAGTACAAAACAATACAGAAACAAAGCATAATAGGCGGTCTTATCGCTTAATAGCGATCTCTACCAGACAACCAATAAGAGAAATAAGTTGGAGACAGTTTAAGTAGGTGGCGGAAATAAATAGACAGGATAAACGCAGGAATCATTTCAATGTATGGAATCATTTGTGAACCTCAATTCAAAACTTTGTAAACATAATAATGTTCAGCCAAACTAACTTAACCGTCTGTCCCGGATTAGTTTTAATACACGGTATAATATTAATTGAATACCCCCACGCAATCGAGTAATACGTAACTAAATAAATAAATATCTTGGGACAAATTACATCAATTGACCCAGCCCCAAACTAAGCAAAGCTTGTACTATGGGTACCAGGCAACGGATAACCATACTTATATATTGTAGATAAATACATACTTAAATACATACAACAACTATGACTCGGGCACAAACACTAGTATTCATCATACAACTGTTTGCCCCTACCGGGATTCGAACCCAGGACCTCTAGCTTCATAGTCAGGGTCACTAACCACTAGGCTATCCGGTCGTCGGACTAAGAAGATAACTCCTTTTTTTGCATCCGGGTTAAAACCAATTGTATATAGGTACGATAGTTTATGTAAGCTAGCTATACTGTACGTTATTACCAATGTCAACTTATCATAAGGTCAGTCGGGTCGCGGCGCATCAAACATTCAACATTTAATTTTACAGCTTTTATCAACGAAATGACTACTGGCAATGTATTTAATTTTACGCGGTGAATTCGCAAACCACCCAGCGTCGGGTGCTCACGTAAATGCTGGTCGCACGTTTTGTCTCTGTCCATAGAGGAAATAATCATGTAGAGTGGTAACAGACCATCTACTTAATTGTACAAGACTTTGTGACTTACCAATTACACCACATCATCATCAACATCATCATCATCAGCCTATATTAGTCCACTGCTGGACATAGGCCTCCCCCAATGAGCGCCATAGCGCCCTGTCTTCAGCTTGACGCATCCAGCATCTGCCTGCAGCCTTTCGCAGATCGTCACACCACACCAACACACACCTCCACACTAACGGTATTTTCCATGACTCATGAAGGAAATTTAAAATCAAACTTCAGACCTAGCCTAACTAAATTTGAGTCAAATACCTACATCTTGTGTATTTTGTGGCTATGGTACTAGTCTTTTTAACTTTAATTTTACATCCATGTTATTGTGCAGTATCGGGCCCTTGTACATTACTGGTGCCGTCGCTCTAGTAAACAGTATAACAATAACTAGGTCCAATACAATAATTCTGTTGAACACCACATAATATAACAACCAAAACAGAAAAAATACAGAATACAGAATATTACAAGGTTTGTTTTGTTTGTTAAGTAGAATTTAAACACTTTAGTAAATTAATTTTATTTTGAAAGAAATACTTCCTGCCAAGTTTCTTACGGCATTCTTCCTCGGCAAAGATGGTCTTTCCAAATGGGCTGGTAGTTAAAAAGTAGTTGTAAAAGAGGCCTATTTGCAAAATAGAGTTTTGAATTTAGAATTAAATTTTCTAAAACATTTCCACTCTATTAGTTTCGTGTACGCTGTCGCTGCATCTCGCGTTGTTTTCATTTAAACCACTCCAAGCACTCGTTGTCCAAGTGCAGGCACAATTAGAAGCAGTTCGAGTCGGCGTCGAGTGCGCTAAGCCCGACGCGCTGATTATTTTTATCGCGGGCTAGTCACTGGATCCTTGGAGAAGCGTCAGCTATACGCCGTGAATTCTGACTGCTACGTTTTATTGGGTAGAAACTTATAAAACTTATTAAGTTGGTAACTGTTACTATATGTTAGTAACGTGATCTTTGGGTCTTGTTACCTTGGGCTCTGTCTACCCCGTAAGGGATAAAGACGTGATTTATGTATATATGTATGTATGCTATTGCTATATTACCTATTAATTATTTTCTTTATCTATTTCTATATTATTTAATAAGTGGTGTTCAATATAGAGTCATTGTTACATATTTCGATGTTTAAATAAATCAAATAAATGGCCAACCATTATACTAGTATCTTTAATAACATTGTATCGTTAAAGGTGCGACTACACTGGTGCGTAAAAGACGGTGAGAAAACGTGACGCGTACGACACGTCACTGCGTATACGCGACGGTGTGGTCGCTCCTTAAACGTACAAACGCGCATACCATTTTAAAATACAATAAAGAAACTAAATCAACAGTTTTGTTTCCTTCTTCTATTTAATTATAATTTTGCGAGCGACCATTTTCAACTAAGAACAAAGTACATAATGAACACAGCGGTACCAGCGGACTAGCAAAGTAAACATTTTTTTGTTAAAACAAACATTTTTGATATCTACTGAAACCAACTTAAAGCAAAAAAGTTAAACCATCCACTTATGCTACTGAAAGATAAGCTTACAGCCCCAACACGCCTAGTGTTTAAAAAATATGCCGGGTTTTGTAACAATATATTGAACTCAATCACGAATATCTCATTTATTTTGTAAAGGCAATTGTTAATTAACTTTACACGTACTAAGTCCCGCAGGACGTGGCCCGGTTCATGAACAGGCTGTTCAGGGTTTGGTGTCCTTTGTGGTGCCTATTGAGGAGCACAGGTTGGGGTTACACGAGCCACGGGCCGAGAGCGTCGCGGTGGCGGGCCCGGCCAACACGCTGCAGTCGACCAAGAAGTTCCGGTATCACCCCTATTTTCTTATAATTTTAACGTATAAGCCAGCATTTTTAATGAAAGTTCCTAATCGGCGTGATTTTTTCCATAATCTTGAACTGTTATCGCTTAACAACATTATTCGCATAACTTCTATTGAGTAACGTAACGTCATTTTAATAGGATACAAAATGGAATTAAAACAAATTAAACTATTAAATTAAAAACGAATTATAAACTGAACTAAAACTAATCTTAAAATAAAATAATTAAAAAGGAGGGGCCACCATGGCATAATTCCACAGACGCTGGCAGCATTCCCCCTTTGGACAGCGATACTAATACGCTGTCCAAGGAAGCTGCCAGCTCTGCGGGCACCCGTAGCGTCTATTAGCTTCGAAATATCTTTGAAGAGGCTAATAGCGCTAGGACCCCACGGACCAAGGGTCTTAACACCGAAAGGGACAAAGTTATATTCGGTGCTGAGACCCCTATGTTTATTTATCTTGCATTTCTGTTGATAAACACTGTATATCGCTTAAATTTAACAAATCTAAGCGACAAGTACAACATGATTCCTATGATTTTCACCCATTCCCTCGATGGGATTTTACCATCTGCGCGGGAGGAGAAGCAAGCATACAAAACTCGAGCAGAACCATTCGCATTTTTCATTCTGAATATCAGCTCTGATGGGTGTCAGCACCCGGCACCTCCAACTTGACAGTGAAAATCTCTGACCATGCCATCCGCTGGATCCTCAGCAGGTCCGCCAGCTCGACGTCCACTGGGTGCCGTAGCTCCCGCCGCCATTGTTCCCAAACCGTTTCAATATTAAATGAGAACTGCCAATTAAAATTTCTTGACGCATGAACACATCGGCCATGCAACAAAGGGGCACTTCGGCTTTGTAATCCGATACCTATTGTCTGAAACGGAACGAAAAACACACGAGCGAGAGAATGGTTACTGTAATGCAGCTTGAAATAACATTCGTGAAATGAAAGAGTAAAGAAAAGCTATGCATCTTTTAAATGTAAAAATGTTTCATTTCCGTGGTTACGGTGATACCGTGAAAGGTTTTACCGATTTCGCTATTTTTTTGTTGGTTCGTTATTGTCAGAATGTTTATGAAACTATATTTTTAAATAAGTAACATTAAATTAAAAAAATTAAAACTACCTACGCTTTAATCGAGTAATCAAACCGTAAGTAAAATTTTTTTTTTCCAAAAATGCCTCGCATGTCTTTGTAAAAGGGCCGATGTTTTTCAAATCGACACACACACACACACACCGACATCGACATGAAACTTATAACACCACCCTTTTTGCCTCTGGGGTTAAAAAATAAATAAAATAAAAATCTGTAGATATTGTATGTTATTCAGGTACATTATGTCACGTCATCACGTCTTCATCCCTTACGATCATTTCCCTACTGCTTTTGAACCCATCTTACAATACTTATGATATGTGTGCAGATAAAGTAATGAATGCAACTACTGTACTCGTGCGATCTTATTTTTAAACTCGCCAAAGCTGTGACTACGTGTACGATACATTGTAGTAATATTAAATTTTTGCAAGAAATCAATAGGATTACGACAAAGCTTAAGCTTCAACGTTTTTGTTTTCAATCTATTTAGTGTGCGGCGATTTATTTATAGAGCTTCTATTATTACCAAAATATTCTGTAAAATTTGGTCATGAACTTTGTTATCAGACACTGTATAAAGGTCTAATAGCACCCACCTATACGCCCACAATCATGCTAAACGTGGCCTTTAGGCCTTTCTACTTTAGGCTCAGTCCACCCCGTAAAGGATAAAGACGTGATTTAGGTATGTATGTATATATATATTTTTTATTAATCCATATCAGTGCGAATCGTAGCCGGGGTACGGGCAACTATGAAAGCTAGACAAATTATAATTTAGGGAGTCACATCCAGCGGTGGTGATTTCACAACAAACCGATGAGCAAATCTGCTCGCGTGACATCATCTCCACCCTATATACGTCCCGCTCCTGGGCACAGGCCTCCTCTCATAATGAGAGGGCTTGGGCTATAGTTCCCACGCGCACCCAGTGCGGATTAGGAACTTCAAACACTATTGAATTGCTTCGATGTTTTCCTTCACCGAAAACCTCATGGTAAATATCAAATGTCATATCCTACTATCCTACTAATATTATAAATGTGAAAGTTTGTGAGTATGTTTGGATGTTTGTTACTCTTTCACGGCAGAACGGCTGGACAGATCTGGATGAAATTTGGAACATAGATAGATTATAGTGTGGAATAACACATAGGCTACTTTTTATCCCGGAAAATTGCGTTATTCCCGCGGGATAGCAATAAACGAATGCAGACGAAGTTGCGGGCAACAGCTAGTCGCACATAAATTCCGAAAAACTCAGAGGTAAGAGCTCTGCTTGAGAGGCCACAGGTCAAACCACTAGGCTACCACGGCTTTTTCTCGCGTGACATCCCGTGGTAGGAAATAATTCCGGCATACATTCATATAAATTAGGAATATGACGCGGGAGTCACTTGGCGGGTCGCCCCGATCGCTTCGCCCTTTGACCGTCGATAACTTTAATGGTTCCTGGTGTATCGCTTCAAACATAGGTTAATAACCGTTCTTACTTATTAGGTAGTTAGTTTTTTGACTAAAAAGTCAGTGATATAAGATAAGAAGAACAGTGACAAAATTACAAGGAATGATCCCCGCTCAGCATTATGAATACACTGGCCTTACAGCCGATGCTGGACTGCTGGTCTTCCGTTAGGACCATCGGGTGATACATTACATGCAATAAATAAGAGTATTATAGTGAAGCTGACACTATATATAATGTAAAACTTTGTTAAATTAAATTACCTATATCAAGGTATAAAAGAGTAACGTGAACGACTGAAATTTGCAGACATATGTCTTGAGTATCATACAGGTGCACCTAGAAATTCGAAATTCACACGGGATAGAGACTAATATAGGTTTTATTTATTATGTTCGCTACAAAGTATATGTTTTAGTTCTAAAGCGGGCCCTACGTGAGTTTAATCGCTAGGGTCTTGAAATTTGGCGTGAGAGAGAGAGAGAGAGAGAGAGAGAAACATTTATTTACACACATTCGATACACGTTGATATATAATAGGAAGAAATACAAAACACTTAGCAATAGCACTTAGCGTGCAGGTAGGTATAACTGCTAAAAGAACTTTTTGCATTTGGTTGGTTTTTGTACATTTTCGATGGGAGAGAAGAAGGAGTTTAGCGTGTATTTTGATTCTGCGCGGATGAAGTCGCGGGCAAACGCTAGTATAAAATAAAACCCTAAAATACTGAATTACAAGAAAGTTAAGCAAGACTGCATTGTGCATTGCTATGCAGCATAACTTGTGCAGCGCATGTGACCAAGTGCAGACAGTGCATCACGCGTGTCCCGTGCGCTCGCTGAGGATGCTTTATGCTTATCCTGACTAATGTCGGTTGGTTTTTGTGTTTATGCAGGGAACGGATTTATGAAGTTGACAATAAAAGCTACTGTAACGGATGCCTCTCATATTTCTGCTGGGAGTTGTGCGCGAGCTGAGTCTCACCCCACGTACCTAACTGCTGTGGTTGAATCCAGTAAACCTGCAAGGGGTAATTTATTTATTTATTTATTTATTTTTCGGAGATCCAACAGCTATACAATTACAGAGTGAGTTAGTTATAGTAATAACATTAAAGCCAATTATAGGCTCTCACAACTAGACATAAAATAAAACAATCAAAACAAAGTACGCGCGTAGTCGCAAAACACACCACGCAACTAAAGATAAAAGAAAGTACAGTTACAAAACTTATCCACTACACACCAACAAATTTAAAGTAAACAAATACCCACGCACGCATAATAATAAATAGCAAATAGCACGCATCACGGAATTCGATTTTCGATTTCGATTTGTTCTAGTTTACAGTTTTGAATCAATAAACTCTGAGTTTTATTCCGTGTTTGCGAAATAAGTGCTTATCGTGTAGATGCGGCAGTCTTTGGACATGTTTTAAAAATTAAGTCATTGATCAATAACAAAAAACTCACTGCTTAACAATGTTTAAACGCCACATTTCCTGCATCGGACCGGTGATTTTATGTAAATAGTTTCAGCTATCATCTGCAAATGCCGTGTTCGAATTGTCCGTTGTCAGCGCATAATAATTTCAGTAATCACCAAAACGCATGACCGCCAGCGAAATCATTCCTCTAAAAGCCGCGGCTTGTCGTAGTTCCTACAAATTAATTTTCATTGAATACAGTGAGGGGTTATTCAAATTATCGACAGCAAAGCTAGTGAATTCAATTTAACAAAACGTTAACATGCTATAAATTTTGGCCTTTAAGCGACGGATTTTCATTCACGTGATCATGACGCAAGCAACTATGAAAATATCCAATGAGTCTCGGTCTATATCCCGTAGAAAATACATACAATTCGTGTCTATATCCTACGCGTAAACAGAGCCTAAGGTATCAAGACTATAGGCCAGGCTTAGCATGATTGTAAGCTTGTAGGTGGAAAGGGGATCAAAACAGTGACGGGTTGCTAGCTTCATCGCCTACAACATGATTCGTAACGTTTTCGCTCATTCGAGATGCCGTACAAAATATTATGTCTAGTTAATGTGATTTAAAACTACAACACAAGCTTGCACAAGCTTGTGCGATACATAAATCATCTACTCGTATTGTCCAGCTTGTAGACACTTCTCTTTGCTAGGTACAGGTCTGTCAGCATGAGAAGACTTGGGCTATAGTTCCCACGCGGGCAGTGCGAATTAGGAATTTCATATTATAGTTACACCACTGAATTACTTCGCAGGCTTCTGCAGGTTTCTCATGACGTTTCCTTCACCGAAAAGCTCATAGCAAATTTCAAGTGTAACGCACATAAATTCTGAATAACTCAAACGTGCGAGTCCAGGTTCAAAGCCACGAGTTTCTGCTTGAGATAGGTTACCACGGCTTTTCAAATGCAATACAATACAATACAAATACTCTTTATTGAACACCAGAAATCAGTACAAATCAATACAGAATCAAAGTACAAAGTAGGTAATAGCGATCTCTACCAGACAACAAATAAGAGAAATAAGTTGGAGACAGTTTAAGTAGGTGGCGGAAACAAATAGACAGGATAAACGCAGGGATAATAAAAACAACAAATACCAACGTAAATATAATACATAGCTAAATAAATAAAATAAAATAATACATACATACACACATAACATTACTGAAAAATACTTAAGATAAAATAAATGTGAGAATGTAACAATGAAAAATAAGAAGGCCATATAACAGAAAAGGATTTGATTAGAAGCAAAAAGAAAAGATAAGGTACTAAAGACAGGGAGTGGATACGCCTAACCTACTCTAAAATATCCAGTTCTTTCATCAAGCGTCCGTCACTGGTTCGTCCTCACGTGCGTTCCCCGTCAGATTTTTCCGGTGATCTAATTAGGGCTCTTCATTACGCCGTGTCCTGCGGCCCTCGACCCGCCAACATTAGCTAATTAAAGGTAATCCGAAGCAAGCTTCCTCACGCTCCCGACACGAATCTCGAGGAATGAAAATTAACGTTTTAATTTCGCCGGCAAGGCCCCTTTGCATTTATTGTAACACGGGATAAAATATTGAGGGGAATGTATCAAACGTCACCTGATCTCTTTTGACTTCCTTTTCTGTGTAATACGATTACGACTGCGTAATTGCAGAGCGGCAAAATTTATTTCAAAATCAAATTAAGTACAACGTCTGAAATATTTCTTCCATGCTGGTCTGGGAGCAAAGAAAAAACATAGAATGTAGCAATTGCTTTTCTACCCGCGCAGATGGTAAAAACTCATCGAAGGAACAGGCGAAAATCATAAGAATCATGTTATAGGCGATGAGGCTAGCAACCCATCACTATTTTGATTCCATTTTCCACCTATACGCCCACAATCTTGCTAACTGTGGCCTGTAGGTACCTGTTACCTTAGGCTCTGTCTACCCCATAAGGGATAAAGACGTGATTTGTGTGTGTGTATGTGTATGTGTATGTCTGAAATGTTTGCAACGACGCGCTGTTTCTTCTAACTTTGCGTAAATCCTTCGCAAAACTTACAAACTTTAACTTTCAAACGCAAGTTCACGGTTTTTATTAAAAAGGGAAAATAACGCTGCGATGTTAACATAAAATTACCATGACAATGAAACATTGAAATAAACGGACCATACCTTCACTATCACTACATAGTATAAAACAAAGTCGCTTTCTCTGTCCCTATGTCCCTATGTATGCTTATATCTTCAAAACTACACAACAGATTTTGATGCGGTTTTTTTAATAGATAGAGTGAGGAAGAGGAAGGTTTTTATGTATAATTCTACGCAGACGAAGTCGCGAGCAGAAGCTAGTTATTTATAAACAATACTTGAAACTAGTACATGTGGAAAACTCCGAAAAGTACAGCCACGGCCGATGATCAACCCGAAGTCTCATCAATCCGTGATAGAATAGAAGGATCACTCCAATATCAAAATGAAGTCAGCTCGACAGGTTTCGGACTAATCCATTTGTTGCATTTATTTCCGTTTCACTAACGCTACGGGAAACATAACGTATTCAATAAAACCTCGATGTAAAATTTATTGATTCTTGCATGTTAAAAATAGCAGCAAAGTCTACACTTGCTAGAAACACATGAGAAAAAGACACCTGATATCATGATTGTCTGACGCGTCTTAAAATTATAATTACCTACATACATATATACATAGATCACGTCTTTTATCCCCTCATGAGGCAAACAGAGCCTAAAGACCATGTTTAGCATGATTGTGGGCGTAAAGGAAAGGGGAATCAAAATAGTGATGGCCGCATCGCCTATAACCATGATTCCTAAGAATTTCGCCCATTTCCTCGATCATAATTATATCCTACTAATATTATAAATGCGAAAGCTTGTGAGGATGTATGGATGTGACGATGTGTGTGTTTGTTCCTTCTTCACGCTGAAACGAATGGACGGATTTGGATAAAATTTGTAAAGAAGATAGCTGGTACAGTCACCAGCATAAATATATGATGGTGAACAGCGCTGTAAAAATAAATGATCATGCATTGAGGTCAAAATTATTTGACGATACTACCGCGGTAAAAATATGTGATGCTATGTAGCCGGCAAAAACATCCGTCACACCATATCAGCAAAAATATCGGATCGGGACGCTTAAAAATATGTGATTACCCAAAAAATCAATATTATGTGATCACTCATCGCATAATTTTCTATCCGCTGTGAAAGCATAAGCATCGGATGATACGTAGGCCGCATATTTATCTGATGACATGTTGCAAAACCACGAATATGTTATTAATTTGCAAAAACGAACCATTCTTGGTTGACATAGAGCAGTAAATTGTACCTATTAAATGATTTGACAATTCACGAAAAGAGTGCCGTATTGTCATTGTATATGTCTGTCTCACATTTTACTCCATAACACTGACGGGTTCAAATTGCTTAATTGCGAAATTACCTATATGACGCTCTGGGAGGAGGTGTGAACTTTAATAGTATTTTAGGCAACTGCCGTATAAGAGGGGTTTTTATATGCGAATTAGTGTGTAGCGTATGAGCCGTAGGTAATGCTATGAAACAAGCCATGAGTGTTTTAAGATTAAGTTATACAACGTTGTGTATAATATTTTTTCTACAACTTTTTTAAATTATCATCATCATTGTCATCATTAGCAACCGAAAGGCGATCATCGCTTGATCTAGGCCTATGTACTTTTAAATTAAATAGAAATCAACTCACATCTCACATCTCCAGCCTATATACGTCCCACTGCTGGGCACAGGCCTCCTCTCAGAACGAGAGGGCTTGGGCTATAGATCCCACGCGGGCCCAGTGCAGATTGGGAACTTCACACACACCATTGAATTGCTTCGCAGATGTGTGCAGGTTTCCTCACGATGTTTTTCTTCACCGAAAAGCTCATGGTAAATTTCAAATGTAATTTCGCACATAAATTCCGAAAAACTCAGAGGTGCGAGCCCGGGATTCGAACCCATGACCTTCTGCTTAAAAGGCCACAGGTCAAACCACTAGGCTACCACGGCTTTTTAACTACATTATTTAAAAAAAAGAGAAAAATAAATTAAAAAAAAAACAGCCAAGTGCGAGTCGGACTCACGCAGCAAAAGTCCGTACAAATTCGGCAGGTGAATATATAGGTAATCCAGTGTTTGCAGAGCTCTGCCTCTTTAGCAAGATGTGGGCAGCGTGAGGTCATTTTATATTGGTTATTATATAAAAAACCGACCAACCAACACCGGGAGATGACGACGCAGCGGAGCCACAACGTTTCGTCGCCTAAATAACTGAATTTTATAGCGCATTGGTTTCGACTGTAATGCTGTAATTTTGTTGACTAAATAAATAAATAAATAAATAAACATAATAAAAATAGATTTTTAGATTAATTTCAATAGTATTGCTGAAAGAGCTATCTTCGAATCAAATGGCTATATTAAATGAATGGCGATGCTTATTAGATGTCGAGAGCAATTTTCATTCTATTGAGCGACGACGACTAAAACTTCTTCCTCCCATCGAAAATGAACGCGTTTCTTGTATGGACACCTACAGCTGCCATTATTTATATCCCGTCCTTTTGTTCTGTGGAAAACCCCTTCTTATAGTGCCTAAGATCCTCAAATAATATAGGTATTTGTTCGTGTATGCCAAATTTTATCAAAATCTGTTTAGCCGTTTTAGCGTGAAAGAGTAACAAACAAACTCACACTCTCACAAACGTCAGCTCAGCATTTATAATAATGCTAGTAATATTATAAATAATCTTAAGAATCATGTTGTAGGCGATGCGGCTAGCAATCCATTACTATTTTTTTCCCCTTTTCCACCTATACGCCCACAATCATGCTAAATGTGGCCTTAAGGTTTTGTTACCTTAGGCTCTGTCTACCCCGTAAGGGATAAAGACGTGATATATGTAAAATAAGCAAATCTTGCAACGCAGTTATTCTATTACGAAAAAGTTTTGAGATGTAATGTTAAACCAAGGTGGTTATTTTATTCAGTACCATCGAATTCAATTTCTACCAACTTGCCTATTTTAAAACCGGATGGAAACACGTCTTACAGTTCTCAAACTTACGCGGCACTGCCGTGCACCCAGATTCTTGAATGCAAAAATGTGAGACAGAGATATACAATGACAATAGGGCACTCTTTTCGTGAATTGTCAAAACACTTAATTCAATTTACGGCTCTATGTCAGCCACGGATGGCTCGTTTTTGCAAGTTGATAACATATTCGTGGTTTTGCAACATGTCATCAGATATATATGCAGCGTACGTATCATCCGATGCTTATGCTGTCACAGCGGTTAGAAAATTATGCGATGGATGGTCACATAATATTAATTTTTTGGGTAATCATATATTTTTAAGCGTCCCGATCCGATATTTTTGCTGATATGGTGTGACGGATGTTTTTGCCGGCTACATAGCATCACATATTTTTACCGCGGTAGTATCGTCAAATAATTTTGACCTCAATGCATGATCATTTATTTTTACAGCGCTGTTCACCATCATATATTTATGCTGGTGACTGTACCCTAGATTAACATAGGCTACTTCTTATCCCAGAAAATTGCATAGTTCCCGCGGGATAGCGATAAGCACGCGTGGGATTTGCGGGTGGTAGGGCCTTGTGCAAGGTCCGTCCGGATCGCTACCACCATCTTACTCGCTAATCCTGCCGCTAAGTAGCAGTGCTTGCACTGCTGTGCTCCGGTGTGGAGAGTAAGACAGCCGGGGAAATTACGGGCACAAGAGGCATTTCATCTTGGTCCTCTAGGTTGGCAACGCATCTGCAATCCCTCCGGGATTGCGCGTGTCTATGGGCAGTGGTGATCACTTACCATCAGGTGGCCCACTTGCTCATTTGCCTTCCTATTCATATAATAATTAAAAAAAAAAGCATGTCAAATGTCGTAGCTGCCTAGAGTCGCGACGTTAATAACTATTGCTGAATATACTGTGAGTCCGTTCTCAAGTCTATATCTACGCGGACGAAGTCGCGGGCAGAAGCTAGTTATTAAATATTTTGCGCAGGCGTCCTCACACTCCCAGGGGCTATTCCAAGATTCGAAATTCGTATTATACTATCCCTCTAACTCTCACATTATTTACAATAAGTGTGAGCGGAATGCCATGATGTGAACTTCGATGTAACTCCAGAGTGGGCTGCCGAGTTTAGATTCGTATATATAGGGAATGTTTTGTAGCATAGCACAGGAAGAATTTTCTAAATCGATTCGGTAACTTCCGATTGCCTTCGGAGCCGTGCGAACCATTTCCTTATTTATTTCTATAAGATTACGTGCAACGGGGGAAATAGATGTTAACTTAATACGTTTCGGATTTACCGAGTAATGATTTCGTGTCATCCGTTGTGCTTTCCGAAAAGTGTTCTTAATCTTGCATTTTATCTTCATCATCTTCACCTTCTTATTTGTGGCGTATCAAGTCGTTATAGAAAGAAAAAGAAAAAAAATACATTTATTTGACGCATAGGACAACAACAGCCCCAACTAAAAATAAACAAAACAAAAAAAAAGGAAAAATAAAAATTAGTGTGTCGCTGTCCAACATCAGAAAGGTTGCGGCTCAGCATAATGCGACGACAACTTCGCCAATGTCAAAGTAACAAAAATATAAACGTAACGGTATAAATGTAACGGTCTAGTTAGAAAGAAGCAGAGGCGGATAGTGAATAGCATGCTTTACGCCGCAGTACCCACTCAGATTGCTGACAAATATAGGTCTAGTATTACTTATGTAGGTCATTTGTCTGATAAAATCCATAAATTGTTAAAATCAAAAAATATTAATGTCGCTTTTAAGACAAATAATTCTGTGCGTGCGAAACTGTGTAATAACAAGGAACGGGTGGAAAAAGGAAGTAGATCGGGGGTGTATAAGTTAACTTGTTGTGAATGCAATAGTGTGTATGTGGGGCAAACGGGTCGCAGTTTCGTTACCAGATATAAGGAACATACTGCCTCGTATAGGC
This sequence comes from Pandemis cinnamomeana, assembly GCA_932294345.1. NCBI lineage: Eukaryota > Metazoa > Arthropoda > Insecta > Lepidoptera > Tortricidae > Pandemis > Pandemis cinnamomeana. The sequence continues at coordinate 13,737,810 of OW028718.1, read as the reverse complement.
TCAATCACCCGGAGAAATCAAATTTTGCAAAACATTTAATAGATGAAAATCATTCGTTGCCGGATTCAGCGTCTTTCGACATCTTACACTTTTGTGAGAAGGGTTTACAGTTGGATATTTTAGAGCAGTTGGAGATAATTAGGTACAGCAATAGTGGTTCCATAATTAATGAACAAGTGAACTTGCTTTCATCGCCGTTATTGCGTGTTCATTTTGGTGAATAAAAATTATTGTTACAAAATACATAACCCAATTAATTTTTACTGTAGTCGAAATTTTTTTTGAAGGTAGTTGTTAATGGATAATAAAAATCATAAATAATAGGGTACTTTGGGAAAACATATGAACGTAGGTACATTATGCTTATATATACAGTTTAGATTCAGTACGACGTTGGTTTGCATGTGTAACGGTTGTGTGTAAACTTTGATAATGATCCCGTAGAGGGATTGAAACGCGTCAGTGTTTGTGTGGTGTAAGGGATAATTAAGTTTGTGGGATTTATATGTGTTTTATTGGCAGCAGTGGAGGGAGGGAATGCATGAAAAACATATATATTTCACACAGGCTTGGTTATTTTGCACGTGAGTAGCGGAGTAGCAAGGTAAAATTTTTTGTTCATTGAAATGGACCTCCGCAAAGTAACGCCTGATTCAATAAAATAACAAAAATATAATTCAAAAATTTGTGACAAAATGTCGGCAACGTTGTACGGTAACATGGTCAAAGACCCCCTACCCCCCTGTCGAGCTCTTAGCCAACGGTCAATGATGTCCCTCAGAAACTGCCAGGAAATCATTAGCCGATGCCCAGGGTGCACCGGACCAAGCACTGCTCTTCCCCCCGGACGGATCCAAAAACGAACTGCAGCTCTTGACCACACATGGAGGTAATCCGACTCACACCGTCCAATTGTTCATCAATAATTTAATTTACAGTTAAATACTTCGTTTGATGCAATACTGTCATCGAATAAAACTTGAATTAAAATGAAAATACACTGTAATATTTTATTTTCTATATTTTGAGGCAATGCAAAAATATATGTTTGACTTTCAACATGAAACCACCAGATGCTTCATTTAAAACTCACGTAACATTATACGCGCAAAATCTGCAAGTCGTTAAAAAAATAATTTTGAATCCGGATACAAGCAACGCTCTCGCACCACTAAGCCACCGCCACAGAGCTAACAATCTAATAGAGTGGAAATGTCATGCCATTCATCTTACTAATATTATAAATGCGAAAGTTTGCAAGTGAGGATGGATGAATGGACGGATGCGACGATGTGTGTATGTTGGTTCGTTCTTCACGCTTAAACGCCTGGACGGATTTGGATAAAATTGGGAAGGGAGATAACTGGTACTCTAGATTAACACAGTTTTGGGATAGCGATGAACATGTCAATGGTCGTAGCTGCCTGGAGTACCAACGTAAATAATTATTGCATAATATAACCATCAACTTCAGTTCATCAATCTAATTCTACGCGGACGAAGTCGTGGGCAGGAGCTAGTGTGAAATTAAATGAAGCTCAGCCGAAATTGGCGATTACTGCACTCTGTTTGGCCAGCTGAAGGTCAAGCAGGTTATTGGAGTTGACGAAGCAGCTATTACGATCCATGCAGCTAGTTAATGGTTAGTAACTAAACTGTTTTCGTATAACATTAAACATTGATGAACGGAATCGATAAATTTTTGTTACAAGCAAAAATCATATAGTCGAAAATCTAATTACTTAGACGGCTTTGTTGTTGTAGGAGATAAAGAAAAAACTAGCACAAAAATACATACATGATATTTAGTAGTTTATTTATGAATTGTTTGTTGTATTTTGAGATGTACGCTCTATTGTGGCTTTCACTATATGGATATTTTAAACTCACTCTTTCTCGGTCTCTCGCTTAATGCTCCTCTCATTTACTCAAAGGTTAACTGGTAGAGATTCCTTATAGGGATAAGTTCGCTTTTGTGCATATATTTAAGATCTTTTTTTGTGATTTGTCTCTGCTTCTTTATATTTGTTCAATAAAGCATTACTTACTTACATTTACTTACTTACTCGGGGTACTTGGAGCTAAGGTAATGTTTAGCAAGATTGTGGGTGTAAAGGTGGAAGGGGAAATCAAAATAATTATCAAAATAGATTGCTAGTCGCATTTCCTATAACATGATTCGTAAGATTTTCGTTCATTCCCTGGATGGGCTTTTACCATCTGCGCGGGTAGATAAGCATCTGTTACATTCAACGTTTTTTCTTTATACCCAGAGCAGCATGGAAGAAATTAATCCATGGTCCATTTTATGTCCATTTTAATAAACATTTACCTTGTTCTTGTTGAAGTATTAGTATGTTGTTCGTGAAAATAAACTGATGTGTTGCCATAATTGGATAGGGGTCATTGACACTCTATTCGGACATTCCCTCTATGGCCGCGCACTTCGCTACAGAAAACTTAGTCCGTGGTGGAGTAGCGCGGGGAGCGGCGGGGGGAACGGCCAGCTCTCTAATTAAGTCCACGAGATGTCCGCAGGTGCCCAGCCTCCCCTGCCCGGGAACAAGACCCGTTTTGTCCCGAATTCTTAAATTACAAGGACACAATTAAGTAAAGGCAGTCTGTCACTTGACGTGCTCATTGTTTTTTATTTAATTAGCAAGCATTCGCCTTTTTCAACGAGGCTTAACTGTTTTCTTGTTATGTGAAGCGCAGAATTCAAAGCAGCCAAGACCATGCAATTGCAAAGCCAGTGCTTTAACACACACACACACACACACAAATCACGTCTTTATCCCTTATGGGGTAGACAGAGCCTAAGGTAACTGGTACCTACAGGCCACATTTAGCAAGATTGTGGGCGTTTAGGTGGAAAATCGAATCAAAACAGTACTCTCTTCCATGCTGGTCTGAGAGAAAAGAAATAACAAAGAAGAAAAGTGTACCAGTTGCTTCTCTTCCTGCGCATATGGTAAACGCCCATCGAGGAAATCAACATAAATCGTAGAAATCATGCTATAGGCGATGCGGCTAGCAACCTCACTATTTTTATTTCCCTTTCCACCTATACGACACAATCATGCTAAACGCGGTCTTTTTAGGCCTTGTTACCTTAGTTTTAACTACCCCGTAAGGGATAAAGACGTGATGTATGTAAGTCTATAATCTCGTCTATCATCTCCAGCCTATATACGCCCCACTGCTGGGCACAAGCCTCCTCTCATAATGAGAGGGCTTGGGCTGTAGTTCCCACGCGGGAACGTATGTATGTATTAATATTAGGAAAATGCGCGACGACTGAAAATAACAGCATTACGCGTCGGCCATAACCCCCCGTTTTCTGGAAGTCTGCCTAATCATTTAATAATGAGCGCCACGCACATCCCTCACGGCGCCCAAATTACATTCGGGATTGTGGACATAAACCTCGCAAAGATCAGCCATCGTAATTAACGTAACGGCCCCCCAGAGCCCGATGCACTGCCCAACGCTGGGCCAGCGCGGCCAACATCTGTGATAATTGCCCCGCGCCTCCCCGAATAGTCGTAATACGGAATTATTTCTCAGCCATTATTACACCAGTTTATGCTGGTCTCTTCGAGTAGTTGTCTAGGCTCCGTTGTGTCCGCGTTTGTGGAGGGTTTGCGGGGGGAGGTGGGTAAAGCTGCGTTGGTTATGTAGAGCACGGGTGCTAATCCTCTCGCGATATTTCCAGCACGTCGCAGCGCTGCGATTGTCCCGTTGATTGCAGCTCGATCGGCTGCAGTAAGAATAGATTTCAAGCGGATTACCGGGTGCAAGTTATTCGAACGGCTGGTTCGGATGAAACTGGCCAGAACCGGTTTAGATGTCTGCTTTAAGTACGTATGCTATCGATTTGGAGTCAAGAATTGACGTACGAAATTTCAATTACTACTTAAATGAATTCTTGTTTGTATTAAATTAAGTAGACACGGTGTAGACAGAGCCTAAGGTAACAAGAGTATAAGAGTAGACTTAAAGGACACGTAGCATTATTGTTGGCGTATAGACGGAAAGGGGGACCAAATTAGTGATGGGTTGTTAGCCGGATCGCTTATAACATGATTCCTAAGATTCTCGCCCATACCCTCGATAGGCTAAGCACCTCTTTATTAATTAGGTACGAAAGGCTTGTAAGACTTGTAATTGTAACTCATATAAGGGGTGGTTCAGAATATAATTATAGCAGGTAGTAGGATTACTTTGAACACCCCTGTAAAGTCTTTCCTTTGCAATTTATGTTATCCCCTTGATGCCCTGTTTTGAACATGAACCAAATTATTGAATCATATTTGTTCATCGCAATTGGAATATCTTACTTATGTTATAAAAAGTGACGAACTAGAATGGAAATTTCGGAACATATTTTTTCTTGTATTTGAATTGATAGGGTAAACGATTCTTAGCAGGAAAAATCCAAACTATTTCAATTCTAGAATTAATAAATGCTCATGAGGACTTTTTTGGAAAATGCTCTAGTAAAGACGTGATTAAAATGTTTGCGTTTATGTATCAGTAAATCGCAACGATACAAAGCTACAGCATTTATAAAGTTATAAGTATACTACGCGACGCGAATCAAGCCCTACGTTGTCATAGAGCTGTTTAAGATTTCGCTTGCTATTTATGTGAACGCGGCGCGCCGGCCCCGGGAGGATCGGCCCTTGGGACCCGAGAATTATGCGTTCAATTTATTTTACCTATTTTTGTCTGTATACAATTGACAAGGAGTTCGCAAACCGGTTTATGCTTTAGCTTTGGAGTATTAAAAGAGTCTGTGAGAATGATTTTACTGGCAGATGCTTAGAGTAACTCTGACGCTCTGTTTTGTTATGCTCACGACCAAATATAACGAGTAATTCATACAAATTTGTATGAAAAATGACCCATTATTCTTGTTCATCAGTATACACTTCTAGCCAGCCTTTTTTTAACGGAGAGGAAATCTATATGAATGCCCTAGACACGGAGATGCCTTATTTGGGACTGCCTCCCAAAGGGGTATACCCAAACTGAAAACTCTCCGGCGTTGCCTCAACCCGGTGTGATGGGGACGCAGTGGGATGCTACTGGGGTTCACCACAAACTCCGGCTTTCGCCAGGACCGCGACAAGAAGGAACACTGGGTCGTCTTCCCTTAGACGATGAGATCGTGCAATGCAGGTAGGTAATGTCTTCTAGCTAGCCTATCTCAACTGTAGTTGAGATCAAGGAACACTTGTGTTAAGTAGGGACCGATATCATAACTATCATTATCATCAACTCCAACCTATAAATGTCCCACAGCTGGGCACAGGCGTCCTCTCAGAATGAGAGGGCTTTTGTCAAAACAAGTAAGATTCTGACCGGTGCTGCTGTCCATTCTTTTCAGGATGTTTTTTAACTGACTCCAAAAAAGAAGAACAGCTATTGGACAGGGATGACTTAATATAAATAAACTAAATTAAACAAGATATCCGAGTGAATGAACAATTCTCCGTATTCCTAATTTAGCCAAAACATTTTTTTCCATTAAAGGTGACATTCCTCATTCCAAAAAGACATTACGGCTAAATCAACTATTTATGGAAGATAACTAAAACAACATGAAATTAAATTCTCGTTATCGCGCTAGAATGTTTCTCCGGTTTCCGCACTCCGTTTAAAAATATTTATGTAAGGGGAAGAAACTCAAAGACCTGTGTCAAATAAATAATACGGGAGCGTTTCGTTTGCTCAGTTTAGCCGAGTAAACACGGCAGGCGCCGCGGCCTCAGGACGCCACTTGCAATGAAATAAATTACATGAATTTTTAAGCCATATTGAGTGGGAAAAATATTTAACTGACTTCGATATTAATTTCCGCGTCGTCCTCATTCAGTGACTGGTATTTTTGGGATCATGCGTTCAATCCTACGAATATTATACATGCGAAAGTTTGTGAGTATGGATGGATGTTTGCTACTCTTTCACGTCAGAACGACAACAGTTCTGGCTGATAGCACAAGGATAGACTATCGCCTGAAATAACACATAGGCTACTTTTTATCCCGGAAAATTACGTAGTTCCCCACGGAACAGCGATAAACGAATTCTTTACAGACAAAGTCGCGGGTAATAGCTAGTGTTTAATATTTCAATGTCCTGTAGATCTGGAGGCACGGTAGGTAGCACCGCCAAGACGAAAAAAAGAAGGTCTTTTCTTCGTATTTTTTAAACCCTCATAACATCGTCCCAGAATGACATCTTATTTTAGGAGAGACTAATACGGTAAATAATGAATAGTACTTAATTACTGTGATGTATGAATACTTTCAGCAATTGGATTTTGAGCATCATGGATACACTTAATCTCCAATCAATTTCATTGTCCGAAATTACGATGAATAGTAATTTGGGGAAAAAAATGATAAATTGTTTCTTCAATTTGTTTGTCGAGAGAATAATTACGACTTACTTATTTTTTGATAACTTTACTTACGTTTCTAAGACTTTGTATTGCCTTGGAACAACAGACTAAATTTATGAATAAATACAATATGCGTCTGCTAAATTAAATAAAAAATAGCAATCTTTGTAAAGTTATGATTTATAGAATTTTATTGTAAACTTAGGCTAAGATTATAATTTAGTCTAAGTTTTCTATGTCCTTGTTGAAGCAAAACATAGGTACATTTAATTTAATAATATTTACTACCACAGAAATTACAAATGGTACCAACTCTGTGTATATTTTAGAAAAATAAATAATTTCATAAACAAAATGTAAAGATTATTGACACAAAAAAGAAAAAAAGAAAGAAACAACTTTTCAAACCCTCTAATCTCATTAATATTTAAAAAAGTGCCCACCGACTTGCAAAAGGCTCCCCGATACCAACAGATGGCGTTCCAATCAACAGCGCCGAGCGAGCCAATCCGGCGCCTCGAGGGATCAGCCGCGAGCGCCCCCGCCCCCGCCCCTTGCCCCGCGTGCCCCTGCCCGGGCGAATGTTGTTCTTTGAATCAGGTGTAGTTTAGTTAATCCCGGGAGTGATATATCGTGGCTGGGTGCAAGGCGGACATACGGGCGACGAGTCGCGGGGAAAGTGTCGTCGACAATTATTATAATAATATGAAATTTCATAGTAAGATACAGGGTACTTTCGTATCCTAGTTTAGGCATTTAATTTAATTACTTTACGCACAGTTTATAATTATACTTTCGTTGTAAGCGCAGGCGCACTTGTTTTATGTCGAGTCATTAGTTTAGTTCTTAACTTTGTTGTGTACTTACTAATACATAGATAGACATAATATAGTGCTTACTAACCTGTAAGGTGAAGTAATCAAAAGGCAGACATCTTGAATACTCATTTATTCTTTATCTTCCGTCTTATGCATTTAGCGTCTGCATTTATAATTTATTTGTACAATTGATTATTTTAATAAATAATTTGAATTTCAATTTGAATTTGATAGTGGTTCCTGTGTTATTTGGGTTAGTGTGTTATTGCTGGTAGATAAATGAAAAAGAAACCATTTTTCAAACTATTCACGTGACCATGGAAACTTAAATAATTATTGGTCACGAAACAGCAAATTATCAAATCTTCAGATTAGAACAACTTACCTACCGTGTTTCATAGATTGACAAGTAAGCGTTATCAAAATATCCGGTTTAATAAAAAATAAGTTTCCTTCAAAAATTACATTTTTGGTACAATATTTTTTTGCTGACTGTACTTGCAATGTTATCCGTCCTACATATGTGTACCAAATGTCTAGTCAATCGGACCAACCGTGCTTAACAATTGAGTCGCAATATTCTACCCACACAAACATACTTACATACCTGCATACATACATTGCAGAACTTCCCCATTTTTTTGAAGTTAGAAATCACACGCAGTCAGAATCCTCTTTTAACGGCACTCAAAGTAGTTTTGCATAAGCATCATACATTATGTACTTCATACACGTATTAAGAGTGTTATGTTGGCAGCCCGTGTGTCGCCCACGCACCGTACGTCGCGGCTGACAACTCAATTTGCAGCCCCCTCCCCGCCACACCCCCACCCCCCCTTATTACTCACCACGTGGTCGCGAACAGGTGCCGGGGCAGGCCGCCGGAGGTTGTATGTATGTATGAAACACTTTGTAGCGAGCGATGTGGATCATACAATTACAATGTAATGAAATGAAATGAAATGAAATGAAATGAAATTCTTTATTTGCATAACATTATGTCCATTTAGATGTTAACAACAACAACAACGTGTTAGTACAATCTCATATACAGTTTAAAGTAACTTTAGTCACTAGGGCTGGAGAATACATATACACACACATACACAAATCACGTCTATATCCCTTACGGGATAGACAGAGGCTGTAGTAACAAAACCTAAAGGCCACGTTTAGCATGATTGTGTGTATAGGTGGATAGGGGAATCAAAATAGTGATGAGTTGCTATTGCTAGCCGGATCGCCTGTATGTATGTATGTATAACTCTTTATTGTACATAAAACACAAGAAAAAGATGAATACAGGACAACACACATGCACAAAGCCGAACTTATCCCTAAAGGGGATCTCTTCCAGTTAACCTTTGAACGATTGACAGGACATAAGAAACATAACATAAGGCCTGTAACATGATTCCTAAGTTTTCGCTCATTCCCTTGTCTCTTTCCTTTGAAAAAGATCCACACAATAGTACTTAGGACCTCTTAAAACCCCACGCAATATTTTCCAAAAGATATCGAATGGAATTCTGGTAGTTTTCCAGAACAGTATCATAGCAGCATAATAGTTCCCCGAAGGCACTCCACTGTGATCGGTAAACGCATGGTACCGGCCACGAATAGCCCCCCTATTCACCCGTGGGGGTCGTAAAATGGCGTCTAAAGGAGCTAGCTGGAAGATGGACAGTGGCCTTTATGCTGTATAATAGACTTAGTGAGCCAGCACACCTGCCAAGCCAGCTCCTAGCAAGATAACACCCTAATAACGGAGGTAGCTCTAAAGGTGATTGACCTTGGCATGCCTAATTATTGAAAAACGTTAAAAATCCATGCTCTTATTCTTCCATGCTGTTTTGGGAGCAAAGAAAAAACATACAATGTACCAGTTGCTTCTCTTCCCGCGCAGATGGTAAAAGCCCATCGAGGGTATGGACGAAAATAGGAACCATGTTATAGGCGATGCGGCTAGCAACCCATCACTAATTTGATTCTCCTTTCCACCTATATGCCCACAATCATGCTAAACGTGGCCTTTAGGTCTTGTTACCTTAGGCTCTGTCTATCCCGTAAGGGATAAATGACGTGATTTAATGTAAGTATGTTAAAAATAAATAAAAGCAAGTTGCAAGTTAAAACTGCTGGAGTATTTTGATTTATTTTGTTATGGCCTTGTATGTAACTTTTTATTTGGTAATGTGAAAAAAACAAAGTAAAAATGTTAAAAATTTAAGATTAACAAACGCATCAGATTTATTTTCTACGGGATAATGACCGCAATTACCTTTGAAAATAAAACGTCTAATGCTAATGCTAAAACAAACACCATTCTACACAACTTTTAATACTCTAATAAAATGTATACATTTCGATTTTCAATACAATACATGGATACTTATTTAACATTTATGTTGAGCTTCAAATGCAAAAATAAATATTGTTATGCGATTTCAATTTAGATAACGCTTGAGAAAATCAAATAAGTATCGAAGTATTTTTAGTGCTTCGATTCAAAAATTTCTTTTTCTATAATATTGCATTGCTTTGTATATTCTATTGGTAGATATTGAAATGAATTCAGCCTCAAAATAATCGATATCTCTATAAATAGGTATTCATAACGCTGTCCCCAAATTATTAATTATAATTATTCCTCACTTTTTATAATAGCCTCGTACTTGCTTTGATCAGAATTTTAATTTAATTAGGCTTCATTCATGCCCTCTTTTAATTACTATAATTAATTAGTGAATGTCACTCAAAAAGCATTTTGTTTATAGAAACAACTTCTACTAATAGAGGTCCTTTCAATGAACAAAAAATACCTTGCTACTCCGCTCAGTCGCTATCTGTATATTTTTTCAAAGCCTGTCGCAAAGGTGAGTCATATAAAAATCTAAACAGCACCTAGTTACTTTATAAATAATGGAAATTTTTAATGAACTTGAATGAGTAAACGACGGCGTCTAGATTTCAATCTTTTGTGTCAGACGATACTGGAGCCAGCATTGAGTTTAGATTCTAATTAAAATGATGTTGCGGGAGCATTGAACAATTATTGCAGTTAAAATTGAGTAATTTAATAAACCACTTTGTGTAAAATTCAAATAAGAGCGTAGTCTATTATTCTCTAACGCTGAATCAGTTTGTAGAAAAAATATTTATTTTGTAAATAGACCGCCAAGGGCTCTTTTACGTGCCTCGTGGGCAAAAGTGTACCCATTATATAACTTCTACGCTGGTCTGGGAGCAAAGAAAAATCGAATGTATCAGTTGTTTCTTTTCCCGTCCTAGTAAAAGCCCTAGTAAAGGAATCATGCTATGGGTGGTGCGGCTAGCCCACCACTTATTGTACTTTATTCGCCCACAATCATGCTAAGCATGTTCTTTGGGTCTTCTTACCCTAGCTCTGTCTAAGGGACGTATGTATGTATACGTAATGTAATTACCTACCTTCAACATTCAAGCTCAAAATATTGACTAATCATTAAACTTTGATTCATTCGCGTGCCGGCAGTCAACAGAGGGGCGGCGCGACAATTAGCGGCGAGTGGCGCAGCTGTCCCGCGGGCCTCGTCGGCTGTGACGTGCATAAAACACGTCGAAACACGTTTTTGAGTTTGCTGTGCAGTGGTTACCGTGGTTTAAAACTGCGGTAATTTGAAGCGTAGTGCATCCTCCCCGTGATGATATGGATCGGAAACTTGGACACTCAGTGGACAGCTGATCCACCGACTGCAAGTTACCCAGAGGGCTATGGAGAGAGCAATGTTGGGCATTTCTCTCCGCGATCGGGTTTGCAATACCGAAATCCGCAGCAGAACAAGACTCACTGACATTGCGAAAATCATAGCCCAAAGGAAGTGGAATAGGCTGGCCACATATGCCGCAGATCTGATGGAAGATGGGGTGGGAAAGTGCTGGAGTGGAGGCCAAGGACTGGGCGCAGAAACGTGGGGAGACAGCCCAGAAGATGGGCCGATAACCTCATTCAAATAGCGGGGAAGGACTGGATGCGGAAAACCCAAGACCACAGCAATTGGAGGGCCATGGAAGAGACCCTTACTCAGCATTGGGTAGAAAAAGGTCGAAGAAGAGAAGAGAGAATTTGAAGCGAGTCGCTTGACGCATTTTTAATCACCGTCATCATCATGCATCATGCATGCGTTGGTTTGGGCATGTAGAGCGGATGGATGAAAGTAGACTAACTAAATAGATCTATATGGGGACTGTGAATGGTTACGTTGGGAGGGGAAGGCCTAGACGGACGTTCCGAGACCAAATAGGAGACGTTTTGGAAAAAGGTCAGGTCAGGAGTGCCCGAAACCGACGAGCATGTATGAAGAGATTGATGACTGTGGATGAAGCGAAAGGAATATGTCAGGATCGTAGCAAGTGGAACAAAGTAGTCTCTGCCTACCCTTGTATGTATGTATGTCATCATCATCAGCTTTAATTACCACCTAAACACCCGTGAAGCAGGTCCTCGATCGCCTGCGCCTGCGACCTGTTTGCGCTTCGGACTGCGCGTTGCAGGCGGCGAAGTATTTCATTAAATCAAGCGAGACAAACACACAGCTCTCACACCGCTGCCGACTGAATATTCGTTGAACATAAAACATTTAACTTTATAATCCGCTAGTTAAGTGTTTAAGAAGCGGAGTAGCAAGGTTGATGTGTTTTGTTCATTGATACGGACCTCCGCAAAGTAACGCCTGATTTTATGGAATATTCGGTATTTCTCCAGATTTGTACACATACATACATAAATCACGTCTTTATCCCTTACGGGGTAGACAGAGCCTAAGTTGACAAGACCTAAAGACGACGTTTAGCATGATTGTGGGCGCATGGATGGAAAGAGGAATCAAAACAGTGATGGGTGATGGGTGGGGATTTGTACACCTGGTCTAATTAACGCTAATTTGGATAAAACGCAATTAGACACTTCATCTTATAGTTAGTTCTTTTATCTTGATGTTCTCCTGGGATCAGTATTTTATGATGATAATATCCTGTGGTCCCTCAGCAGACGCAAAGGGCTGGAAGTAGGGACCTACCTGTGCTCAGCTTTCAAGATCTTGCCAGCTGCAACCGACTAAGATCTCTTTCTTAACCAACCGTCTCCATGTGTTATTTACGCATGCAACATCCTGAAATCTGATCGGGTAAGTCTAGAGCACTGGTAGGTACTCAAACTTTTTTATTAGACGGACCTCTAACACGTTTTAGTCATAGTGTCGCGGGCTACAAGCAAACATTATTTAAGGGTAGGTTGTAGAGGTCAACCACAAAAGCCGGGCACGTGACCCGCGGACCGCAGGTTGAGTTGTCACTACTAGAGGCAAGGAGATACGCAAGAACGTGCCTCATGCAACATAGATGGAGACTGCAAAGAGGTATTTGGCTTGCCTGAAGTTTTCCTGGGTTCAGTATCCCTACTCTCGACCTTAGATTTGTTGGTTCACTGCAGCGTGATACAAAACTTCTAGTATCTGCAGGCTAGTTGGCACTGTGAGCTGTCCGAGGAAGACACGAGTGCAGCGCACAAACACTTAAGGCTATTGCTTCCCTACACAAATAATGAGATGACCAGCCGCAAACACACACACACACACACTCAGCTCCACACCGACTTGTTTCGAGAGGAATTCGTACGTACGTAACGTACAGGAATTTATCTGACTTCGTGAAGTTCATTTAGTAAACTATACCACCGGGTCTTCGTGGCTTGGCGGTTCTTAGCGTTATTATTAGGCATCGGATAACTCTCTGATTATAGCGTTATCTCATATTTTAGCCTTTCCCAATCGTAGATATTCCATTTAGAAGCGGGAGGCACGAGAAGGGACCTAGGTGACGACGTGTAGTGCGCGAGCGCAGCGGCTTACTGAATGACGTAAGTTGATGTAGAGAGCTCGTATACTGTATTGTGCATATTTTGGGCACATCAACAGCTTTTAGTGCATATTTCTTTCTTTTTTCGTGCATATTCAAATCAAATCAAATCAAATCAAATAATTTATTCGCATGTATATTTTGGCAAGATAAATAAATATAGGGGTCTCAGCACCGAATATAACTTTGTCCCTTTCGGTGTTGAGACCCTTGGTCCGTGGGGTCCTAGCGCTATTAGCCTCTTCAAAGATATTTCGAAGAGGCTAATACGCTACGGGTGACCGCAGAGCTGGCAGTTACCTTGGACAGCGTATTAGTAGCGTCTGCGGAACTATGCCACGGGGGCCCCTCCATTTTTAATTATTTTATTTTAAGATTAGCTTTAGTTTAGTTTTTAATTCGTTTTATTTTTTTTCGTCTATGACTCACGAAACGATACACAGATAAAATATACTACATAATCCATAAACTTTTACGTAAACAAAGCAATAAATAGATAGAACCCGACTTATGTGTAACTAGAAAAAATAGACTACAAAAAAAAAGAATAGGTTAGACTAGACGGCTAAACGTGAAAGACAAAAGACAATCTCATTTTATTATTAGTTGGTATTTTTCGAAGCGTTTCACAACTAGTTCTGTGTAGTGTCGGAGAGCAGCGGCGCTCACGACTCGGGCCGGGGCGGGCCGCGGGCCGCGGGCCGCTTAAACTTATATTTGATCTGTCTCCCGTAATCCCGACGAGAGGGATGATTGTCTGCGAGCGACGTAGGCTGAGAGACAACCGCCCGCATTATGTTATGTTTGTATAACTCTTTATTGTACATAAAACACAAGAACTTTGACTTTGACTTTGACTTTGACTTTGACTTTGACTTTGACTTTTGAAAAATATGAATACAGGACAACACACATGCACAAAGGCGAACTTATCCTCACCTTGTTATCACTTGTTATCACTTGTTATCACCTGATCACTCGGTTTACGCAACGTTAGCTGGTTTTTGCTAAATAAATCGTTTATTGGGCAGAACTGATTTCACTACTTCGACAATTGTCGGTGACCAGTGATAACCGGCATAGGTTCTGAGTTTGTAATGTAAACAGAATTGTCACTTGCAACAACAATTGGCGCGTTGGTGAAACTATTTCACCTGCTCTTTTGCAGTAGTTCATTACAAGTATTCTGATCCGATCTTTGAAATTGGGTTGAATTCTTTGCACGTTTTAAAACGGACAAAATCAACCCCCTTATTTAATACTCTAACTAAACCAGTCTCTTGTCCAATCATATAGTCGCCTTAATTTTTTTTCAGCGGTTCCTTTTTACTTGACGAAAAACGTAATAGCTTAGTTAGTAGCAAGTAGTGCCTAGAAGAGATCGCTTTCAAGCTATTTTCTGTACTCTTTATTATGTGGTGCTCACTAAAAAAATTGTTTTGTGACGTATTGTTTTCTGCGGTCGGCTCTCAGCCTGCAACAGCGGCCTGTCGTGTTGACGGACGGATAAGATGATTGTTCCTGCGATTGGATCCCGCTGTTCCCAAAATATGGAATTTACTCGGGGATTTAGCCAAAATAATTCCCGCAGCACACAATAATATTATCACAACAGCCTATTCTGGGGGATGATATGCTTACTCTTGATATAAGAAATATACTCGTATGTTGTTTTATTCAGGTTCAGAAAAGCCTTACGTAAAAGTCAGCCAATAGAGACCTTCAAAAATAACCTTCGTCTGGCGAAAGTTGGCAGCCTGAAGGTGTTCTTATATTAGGCGCGAAGACGCCCACGGTCCGCGTGGGAACTAAGCCCAGCAATGGGTGGTATATAAGCTGGAAGTGAGGTCTATGTCGTCACTTGAACATGCAATCAATCATGTGTGTAAATAAGTGTTCTCTCTCTCTCTCTCTCTCTCTCTCTCTCTCTCTCTCTATCTGCCAGAATATGAAATTGCCAGGTTAGATTTATGATATGTCTAAGAATTTCATGTGCTCACGGATTTTATAATCGAGCAACGACGTAATTTGAGACAGACTGTGAGTTGTGATTACAAAATTCTTTATTAACATTGTACAAAACCATTTACCATAGGGGTAGGCAGAGACTGCTTTGTTCCACTTGCTACGTCATCTTTTGCGTCATCCACATTCATCAATCTCTTCATACATGCTCGCCTGTTTAGGGCACGATTGGCCTGACCTTTTGGGTTCTATAATAACAGTAAATATTTTTTTATTAGCCCGCAAGAGTGTCCCATCGCTGTCCAAAAGCTTCTCCTCTAGACTTCCAACTCACCCTATCCGCCCTCATGTCTTTTCATTCGCTCGAAAACGCTTTTAGGTCATCTCACCATCTCGGTCTCGGCCGCGGCGCCGGAAGCCATCCTTCATACCCACTAAAAACCACACGGATTCCCTATTCAGTCGTATGTGAGGCGTTACGGGAGCACTCGGAGTCACCGCGACACCCCACGATCACCCCGGGGTTCCTTCGCTGCGGCACCTGTGCAATGCAGGTTTGGGAAATCCCGCCCTCCCCCGCTGGTGCCGCTTGGATTTTTTATAGAGGTTGTCTCCTCGAGGCCCCCGTCTTGAAAAAACCATCCTGGGGCATCCACCAAGTGGTAACATTCAGTCTGGCGGTTGCTCTACCCACGACAAGCGTATGCCAAAACAAAATAACTACACGCGCTCTCGTGTCTATCCGAATTCGGAATGCCTGTCCTCAGCCTCGCCTAACCTTGTCCTAAACTTGGCACAAATTGGGAGCTGCATCATCGCGATCCGGTTAACTGCCGGCCTACATCCGAGTAATTTATCCGGCAGTAAACCGGACGAAGTTTACGGCCGCCGGGTTCTCTTACGGCCGGGGTAGTTGCTTAGACGAATAATTTACATTAGTTATCTGATTATTTGAGCAGAATCAGCGGTGCTTGTGGGTCAGCATACAGCCAGCACAATGAGTTTGGGGAGGGAGCCAAGGACATATAGTTTGAAATGCATACATACATCACGTCTTTATCCCTTACGGGGTAGACAGAGCCTTTTTTTAACAAAACCTTAAGGCCACGTTTAGCAATGATTGTGGGCGTATAGGTGGAAAAGGGAATCAAATTAGTGATGGGTTGCTAGCTGCATCGCCTATAACATGATTCCTAATTTTTCGCCCATTCCCTCGATGGGCTTTTACCATCTCCGCGGGAAGAGAAGCAACTGGTACGTTCTATGTTTTTTCTTTATTCCCAGACCAGCATGGAAGAAAATGAAATGCATAATGGCTATACCTACCTTGTGATCATCATAATCATCATTTCCAGCACACATACGCACTGCTGGCCGCAGACCCGCTGTCAGGTCTATCGGTTACGGAGTTAAGATTCCAGCCGGACAAACATACATACATACATTGCAAGTTAACAAAAAGATTGTAAAAGCATTTAAAATTCAACTTCATAAATGTATCTCAGTGTTTGTCTTATGTTTATTTTGCACAATAATAGTTTACATACATACATAAGCATGCATCATTGGTATAGACAAAGTTTCAACATGCACTGCATACCCGAAAACAAGGTCATGATTGTGTGTAATCCCCCCCCCCCCCTGCCCTGTTCCGTCCACTAATACGAATTAGCGTAATGGACGGAACCACGCTCGCGGGGAATTACATATTACATGCGTAGTTATGTTGCGTGGATTTATAGAATTACTTGTGAGACTAATGTCTGGTATATTGTTCCCAGATGAACGAACACTACAAAGCTGTATCACTGTCTCAGATAAATTCGAGATAGGTACTTCGGGAGCTAGTCGAGTTAGTTTGACTGAGGAGCTCTGGGGCTTTACCAAGACGTCATAACGCGATTCTTCTTCTTCTTTTTATAATATGGCCCCATCGATTGATGCAATGATTTCGCCAATGTCAAATCCTGGATATCCACTAAACGGGGAAGAGTTACATAATTTGGCAACGCTTACCTAGAAGCTTTAACTGCTGCAACGCACACAACAAAATACTTATAAGTTAAGTCTAATGTGTAATTTCTTGTTTTTCTTTTTTCTATTGTTATTTTTAACTTGATTGTGTGTATTGCAGTATCAAATAAACGTGTTATCTATCTATCTATCTATCTATTTAATGTCTTTGGCTTCTAGATAAGCGTTGCCAGATTGTGGAATTGTTGCCCATGTGTATCCATGATTTATGAAATTCCCCTAATTTCGAATTTACCCCAATACACATATTAATTTATGCCCCTGATGTACTGACATTCTTTTGTTTTAATCAAAATGCTTCCCCATGTTTTTCACCGAAACAATACAAATACTAAAGTAAATGAAAGAATAAATCAGTGCTGCAGGTGTCTAACACCTCAGCGTAATGCTGAGCCAGCGACCGTTTCACTTTTGCGAAGACACACAACGCTGATGATCTATTTTTCATGTCTATGTTTTCTTTTTTTGTTATACCTTGTTTATTTTCTATAAAACTGTGTGTATTATCTTATATTTGTGTGTCTTGCAAAAAGGAATAAATGTCTTCTTTCTTTCTTTCTTTCTTTCTTTAAATATCGAAAGTTCTCGCGTAACGATAATATTATATTTCCAAGAAAAACTACGGGCGCCGTGTATGAAATCTCGATAGCGTTCCCGTCTCATTCGCTTTGTTGCAGCGGAATGTCCGAGGTTCGACGCGCGCTCTGTATTACGGAAAATGAGATGTCACACGAACCCGAAGAGAATAGAAAGGTTTAAAAGTATTACATTTTCCAATTTCAACTATTTTACTTATAATGACTGAGAGTAGACATTGCGAAGCTTAACGGATGAAAAAGTTGTCCGAATGGTTACGTTTAATAAGGTTAGCGAAAAAAGCATTGTGTAATTTTTGAATATTTTTCGTAATTGCTGAAATACCTACTATGATTTTAGGTTTTCAACCCCCGTAGCTCCATTTTGTAAAGTTTACAGAAGTCGACAAAACAAAACCGTTAAAAAGTTTACTTGACTTATAGAGGAGACTACACTTTTGCCCAAGTTTCTTCGGTCAATGGTGCTACAGGAAGTAAACTTACAAGCCAGTTAGGTGGCTGCTATCTCGGGATGGTTAGAAATTATAGTCACCAGTTAACACCGATGTATCCACTCAAAAGGGCTAATCCTTCGTTTTTAATTTTTGTGCTTGTTCAATTGTTTAAGCGGAATAACAGCTAACAGTCATGATAGTGGGTGCACATAATCGTCCTTCGGGAATTCGATCTCCCTACTCAAGCTATAAATATACATAGCATTATTTGTATCTCGCTTAGATTATTTCAAGAATCACGGCCAGACTTAGTGCCAACCTATGATTGCCACGTATTTAAACTAGACAGTCCCGTTATACGCGAGCGTTATTTTATTTGTTGCAACTAAATTGTGCGTAAATAAACTGGAAGATTCCCGAGACGCGGGCTTGTTAGTAAAATAAATCTGAGTAATACTTGCGAGTCCCGGCGATGCACGTGCGCTTACGGAGCTAAAGTAGTTTGTTGCCAACTTATAATTTTAAAAAGCGGGGAAATTCGTAGAATACCTACTACTATTACAAATTCTAAAGTTTGTGAGGATGTGTTACCGAAATAGATTTGAATGAAAATTCTGATGATTTCCGATCTGGAACGAAGATTTGTAATTCCTGAAAATTGCATAAATATTTACTGCACGATACCGATGCTTAGCGTGCAGTTCTCGCTGCCTGTCGTCCTCGAACGCATACACTTTATCCTGAACATGGATTCTGCACTCGGATAGCTTTTTAGCGAGGGGTTCCCAACAAGACGGCTCAATACTGCATCTCTTCATGTGTCTTTTCTTTTTCGATATCGATAGAGCCATCACGTCAAATATATGTGTCATCGACCTTATTGTTTGTGGCATAAAGGTGTTTAGATGTTTTTGACGTCTTGGTTAAGTACATATACTACTTTGTTTGTCTGTTGTGTGTTGGTGTTGTTTGTTTGTTGTTTGTTCTTTGTTTCTGTAATTTTTTGTACCTACTGATTTGTGGTGTTCAATAAAGAGTTTTTGTATTGTATTGTATTGTATATATATAAGACAATTTCGTCCGGGTAAATTAAGAACCAGCAAATTAAACAAATGTGTTGCTCTGAAAAGACAAAGATTTATTTTAACTTAAGTTTACATTTTTACGGTATGTATAATCACACTATATTTCAATACTATACCTGAAAAGACAAAGAAACGACATTTAAAGTACTTTAATTAGTTTGCCGATTCCCTGTATACGCTATTTCTTATAATATTATTGCTTTTCACTTAATATTCTCTCCATCTTGAAATAACCCAAAAACATTGACGTTTTGTAGTTCCATAGAGAGGTGGCGCTCTTTTCTAAGTTGCCAGCATTACTCCTGTTTTACCGACTGTCAAAGGAGGCGCGTTTAGTTCAACGGGAGAAAGAAGAAATGTAATTTCTTTACATCTTCCCCCCCAAAAGAGAAAATTTTTACCAAAAGTTTTCCTGAAGCAATGCTCACCCTTCGCTGAGTATTACCTCCGAATTTTTCTGCTATGGTGCTGGAATAAGTTTTGTAATATGAAAGAGATTAGACTCTAATTTTCTATGACCTGTATCTACTTTATATATTGAATTTGAAATTTTTTTTTCAATTGTATAGGGACCAATCCTTATTTCATCTAATTTTCTTCTATTTAGCTTGTGTCCATTTTCTACATATACTTTATCACCTACATTGAAGTTATGGTCCATTCTGTTTTTATCAGTTTCTATTTTATTGTAATTGTGTGACTTAATTGAATTCTCAAATGCTGTTTTCCGGTCTTTAATCCAGTTATCTACTATTCTCTCTCGTTTTAATTCATTTGGTACGAATGACACATCTGTCCCATCCAGCAGGTATCTTGGCGCAAAACCAGTGACAGTATGATCCGTATCGTTGTACTTGTTTATGCAGTCATGGGCAATTGTGGTCCATGCTTTTCTTCTTCCATTTTCATTTATTTTACATCTGATTTTATTTACGAGAGTCTGATTCAATCTTTCATTTAATCCATTTGAAAATGGTGCATTTACTGCGGTGAAAACCAGCAGTATTGACTTTCCGTTTAAAAAAGTTTTCAGTTCCTTTGAATTTATTCCTGGATATTGGTCTGTGAGTATCATGCCAATCTCGTTGTGGTTTGTCACCTTGTTGATAAGGTTAATGAAGTCTTTAGCATTTTGTGTCTTTGATGTTACTATATATGCATAGCGAGTGAAATGATCCACCAGAAGGTGTAAATATCTTTTTGTGGATCTAGAGCCTCCAAAGCCCCCAATCGTATCTATAGAAACAATTTCGAAAGGTTTTGTTGCGGGTCCTAAATGTGACATTAAACCATACTTGACTTGTCCTCTTATTTTATTCCTTATACATGTCTCACATATTTTACAGATATTATTTATATTTTTTGTTAAATTCTTTGCTGTATATACTTTTCCAATTTTCTTTTGCATCTGTCTTGTACCAATGTGGCACATATGTTCATGTATTTGTTTTATAAGTTTCAAACTGTATTCTTCCGATATTACAATTTTTTCTCGGTTTTTTAATTTTTTATAATATATGTTATTTTTATGTATGAATTTATTTTTACTTTTTTGTAATTCTTCATTTTTTTCTTGATCTGTGATAATATCCTGTAACTTTATGAAATTTACTATTTTCAACTGTTCGTCTATGTCATCATTTGCGTCCAATACTGGGTTCCTGCTTAAGCAGTCAGCTTCTAAATTTTCTTTCCCTGGAGCATATTTTATTTTAAAATCATATTGTGACATGTAATACATTAATTCTCCTAATTCTTCATCTGTTCTCGATTTAATATGCATGTTTTCCAAAGGTTTGTGATCCGAAAATACTGTGAATGATTTGCCTATTAGCCAGTATTGCCAGTACCGTATTGCTTCTTTAATGGCTAACGCTTCTAAATATATTGCTTTTTTTTTCTTTTGCGAGTCATTCAATTTTTTTGAAAAATAAGCTACCGGCTTCTCATTCCCATTAGCTTGTATTTGTTTTAATATTGCTCCAACACCCTGTAATGAGGCGTCTGTATAAATATGTATTGGCAGATCTTGGTCAAAAATTTCCAAGACAGGTTGTGAGCATAGTAGTTTTTTTATCTCTTCAAAGGAGTTTTGACAGTCCACAGACCATGTGAATTTTTGATTTTTTCTCAATAAATTATGTAATGGTTCTAAAATGATTGATATCTTTGGTATAAACTCATGATAAAAATTGACTTTCCCCAGGAATTGCCTGATATTCTTTTGAGTTTTTGGTGTTGGAAAGTTCTGTATTGAAATTAAATTGTCTCTCAAAGGTCGAACCGTATTATTCTGTATAATATGTCCAAGATATTTAACCGACTCTGAAGCAAACATACATTTTGTGAATTTGAGTCTGAAACCTTCTTGCTTTAACGCCTCTAGTAGTTGTGTTAAATGGTTAATGTGTTCAATATATGATTTAGAAAAAACCAATATGTCATCTATATAATTAACTGTAAAATCAGTTAGATGATATTTTCTTAGTATGTTACTTAAGATTCTTTGAAATATTGCTGGAGACGTCTTCAATCCGAATGGTAAGCAAGTCCATTGAAAATGACCGGTTTGTGTTACAAAAGCAGTCTTTCTCCTATCCTCAATTCTGAGTGGAATGGACCAAAATGCAGAGTTTATATCTAATGTTGAGTAGTACTTACAGTTTCTTGTCTTGATTACCAGGTCTTCAATCAGTGGGAATGGTTGAGCCTGAGGTACCACTATGCTGTTTAAATCTCTGAAATCAATACACAATCTGGTTTTTATATTATCTTCTTTTTTGTAAGCTAAAGTTACTGGTGCTGCAAACGGGCTGTATGATTCTTCTATAAGTTTCTTTTCAAGTAATTTTCCCACTTGTTCTTCTATTTCTTTTTTATCTTCTATAGAACATCTATACGGTCTTTTACTGCAATACTTATCGATCATTAAATCTATGCGTGCTTCGTATTCTGTCACTGTTCCAATATCATATTTATTCTTGGCAAAGCTTGACTTATATTTATCAATCAGATTATTTATTTCGCATTGTTGTTGGTCATTTAAGTGACTCAAATGCATTTTAAAATCTTCTTCCTTTATGTTTTCGTTAAAGTTTATTGAATATAAGTTATTTTTACTCTTATCATCCTTGATACTATTGTTATTACATACTGTCTTAAATTTTTGGATAATTTCCAAGTTCTCATTTTGAACCAATTTGAATTCTTTTATTATATCTAGTCCAATAAGAAAATCATATTTAAATTCCTTTTCATCCACCACATAAACATTCATGTATTTTTCTATCTCCAAGATCTTGATTTTTAATGTTGTCATACCTTTCGTTTTTTTCACACCATTAATTGTTATCAAATTTGCATTGTTATATTTTTGTTTTCCTGGTTTCCTTACTTTTAATAATTTGGAATTGATCAGAGAAACATTAGCTCCCGAATCATATATTGCCGCTGTCTCTAATTGTTCATTTAATGTTATTTTAACTTTAATTAATGGTGTGATTATTCGTTTTTTGGATCATGGTCGTTTAATTCCACGTCTAACACAGTATTGTTCACATTCTTATTGTAGTATTTCTTGGTCTCATGGTCATTAGTGTTCCTAAACCAGCATTTTTCCTCTGGGTGGAAACGGATCCCTTTGTTTAATTTCTCACAAAACTTGCAGGGTCTGATAGGACTTTTCTCAACATTTACTTTGTTATCAAAAGTTCTTTTTATTTTATTATAGTTCTTCCTGTATAAAACATGCTCATATTTTCCAATCTCGTTATATAGGCTTGCAGCAGAGGTCAATGATCCTCTATCAATTTTATCTATTATATAGTCTGGCAGGCCCATCACAATAAGGTTTATCATAATCTGTATATCAATTTGTTTATTGACCTCTAATAGGAGCCTCTCCTTTTTCGTGGCATATTCCAGTAATGAACCTGCTTGGAATTTGAATGCAAAGGCGTATTTTATTTGGGACCATCCTTTATTTCTGTATGGTTCGCACCTTACACCTTTGAATGTTTGTAGAATTGAAAGAGTAAATTGATAGAAATTGATTTATTTATACTGAACTGATAGTATTACTAATAATGAGTTTGATGAGGTGAGTCCGCGGCGGCTGATAATGCGCAACTGACGCGTTTTACATAGAACGTGGAAATGGTGCTAATGCTATGTCAGCGTTATGAAAATAATGTGCGGTGTTGCACCGTACATGCTCCGGGGCGCGGAGATGAAAATGAAGGGATGAAAAAGATGTGTTACAAAGATGATAAACAATATTTGCTTAATAGTAGATGATTCAACAAATGATGCCCGACATTTATTCACGATTGATTCTCTTAAAACTACATCTCGTGAAAATGGGTGAGGACGCAGCGTTCACTGAAAACATGCTACCGCTTGTAGCATTATGCTTAAGGCCACTTGAACACTGCACTTCACTGTGCTCTGCTTTTACACTAACACACTGATCACTGACCTCGGACACTGCTGGCTCCACCCGCGGCGCGGGTGCCTCCCGGCCCCGCGCGGCAGCGCGACGCGTTTTTGCATATGCGTACGCGGCGTATACTAGCCCTGCTGCTGCAACCACGTAGATGGCTACGTAGTGATGTACATCATGAAATGAAATGTCATTGTTGTCGTCGTCTGTTGGCTCTGGCACTGTTTTCATTTGTTTAATCTGTTTTTGAATATTGGCAAAAGATTCGGTAAAGTTAGAAGAAGTTTCTGTCATCTCATTGATTGGTAATGATAAGTTGATGAGATAATTGACCGGTGCTATTTTTACAGTGACGATATCTGGCTTGATATGAATATCGTTAGAACGCTGTTTGTGCGATGTGATCGTAAATGACTCGCCCTTGATGACGCAGTCGTTTCCTAGTGCGATCAAGCTTACTCCGTGTAATTGTTCCGTTGCAACTTGATTCTCACATATGATCCGTAGAGTGCATTGACCACAACAAGTGAGCATGAATGTGTTTTGTTTACTCAGCTCGTTCCAGACTTCTTGACACGTGCTCGAGATTGTTTTGCATTTATCTTGATATTGACCTTTGATGCATAAATTATGATCTGCTTGTCTTTGATAAACCGGTTTCTGAAATTCGCACAACTTTGTATCTGGGTCTAAGTTCATGCAGTTCTGAAGATCATTTTCAGCAATTGCTATGTAAGTATCTTTCTTTATATCAATGGCCATATAGTTTGATATTGGTGTGACGCTAACCATTTCCCGCTCGTCTCGACGGGGGACTGGTAATAGCTTGTAAATATCGTAGTTGTCTCTGTTGATAAGTGGAATTTGCATTTCAAATATGAAGTATTGCGAAGTCATGCGAGCTCTGACTTTGAGTATTTTGTAAATTTTTGCAAGGTCCGTTTGAATGTTGTCTACAGGTAATGATAAGTCTTTCGCCAGCTGTCCTGATATGATACTCAGCTCTTCTTGAAGTTGTGCGGGCGTCAAGAGATGGAAGTTGAAGTGACGCACGTTGGTGATGGTGTCTATTAAGTTATCTTGAATAGCCTTCAAATTGCTAAGGACGTTGTTTGCTATGATACTTGATACTGGAAATTCTTCCATGATTTCCATGCTTACTACTTCATTTCCCATAGTTGTTACTGCTTTTCCTAAACTGTTTAAGTGCTGGTTAAATACCTTGTGCTGTTGTTCAATGTTGTCTTGAATGCGTTTGAGAAGATTGTGTTCTGCTTCAATTATTGATGTCTGATTCCTCCAAAACTGGGTTAATTGTTTTTGATTTGTTCTTATCATCGTGATATCTCGGTGGTACTGTTCCGCGAATCGTTCGTCTAATACTCCGAACAAACTATTTGCGATGTAACCGACACCGTCAATGAGCCCGCGACGTACTCGCGGCTGCCTATCAAATGCCTGACTCTGCAACATGCGGTCGTAATGTTTCATATCTTCGAGTCCGTGTCGTAACTGGAGTGTTATGATTTCACAACGGGATTTCCCGTCTAAACTTGAGCATAAACGGTCTAAATGTTTACAATAGTCACCCAGAAGCCTGTTGCCGTACCAGTAGGGCTCCATATCATAATATACTACTAATTTCCATTTGTCTTGTATTAGTCGCATGTTTGATAGTTTGTCGAAATAAATGCTGTTGTTTGATTGCAATGGCGTTACGTTATATGCTCCGTAAACTTCTGATGTAGCGACCAACATAAACAATAGGAAGATCGTGGTCATGAAATTGATACATGATGTTTTAAATGATTTTACCTTTCCTTGCTTTGTATTTCGGTTTGTCGACGCTTCAGTTTTTTGATTTTGTTTGTTGATTTGTTCTGATTGTGCATCTTGTGTTTCTTTGCTAGTTGGTAGAATTGATAATTTAACGATGGGACGTTTTATGATACCATTTTTGGTTTTTAAACTGACAACTCGGACGAGACCATCCTTTCCGGGGTGAAGTTCTACTACTCGGGCCAACGCCCATTTGCCTGATGGTAGATTCGCATCATGAATAATCACAATGTCATCTAGCTTGATGTTCGGATAAGTTTGTTGCCATTTGCTTCTGATTGATAGCTGGGTTAGATATTCGGAATGCCATCTCTTCCAGAGATCCTGAAATATCCTTTGAGTTAGTCGCCATCTTGTTCTCTCGTCCCGCTCTGTTTCAATGATAGTTAATGCAGGCCCGCTTGCTAAAAAGTGCGAGGGTGTCAAATAATCAATATCATTTGGATCTTCAGTTATCGCACAGAGTGGACGGGCATTTAGGCATGCTTCTAGCTGCGCAAGCAGCGTAGCGTACTCTTCATATGTTAATTTCTGCTCGCCTACTACTCTGCGTAGATGGTGCTTAAGCTTTTTGACGCTGGATTCCCATAATCCTCCAGCACTAGGCCAGGCAGGTGCGTTGAAATGCCACTTGATCTGCATTTCACTGATTTCTGTAAGGAACTCTTCTGTGCAAATTGATTTCAAATCTAGATATTCCCTCTCTAATATCTTGTTTGCTCCTACGAAATTGGTTCCATTGTCACTGTATATGTGACCAGGGGTACCTCTTCTTGCTGAAAGTCTTCGTAGAGCGGCTAAAAATGCTGATGATGTCAGGTCAGACACCAGTTCGAAATGCACAGCTTTTGTAACCATGCATACAAAAACTGCCACATAACCTTTTGTTGATTTGATTCCCCTGCCTTTGCTTGATTTTACGTCGACGAAACCTGTGTAGTCGACACCACAATGATAGAACGGTCTTGAGGAATTTGTCCTGGATGCTGGTAAATCGCCCATGAGTTGTTGATGTTTGTTGGGATTGTGACGTTTACATAACACACATTTTGATAATCTGTTCTTCACGGCTCTATTTCCTCCCACTATCCAGTACTGATTTCTGATATATGATAGGGTTGTACTTGCTGTTCCATGAAAGGTACGCTTGTGAGCATGGTCTATGATTAGGTCGGCTAAATGTCCGCGATGTGGGATTATTAGCGGATATTTCATGTCTTCACTGATTGATGAGTTCCTCAGTCTCCCTAAAACTCTCAAAAGTCCGTCTTTATCTAGGTACGGGTTGAGTTTTAAAATTTTGCTTTTTGATTTGACCTTGCCTTGTTTAAGCAAGTCGGATATTTCTTCAGAGTACTCTTGTCTTTGAATATGCTTGATAACTTTTAACTTTGCTGCTCGTAACTCATCAGCTGTTAAAAATGATGATGTGTTTCTGTTACGCGACACCGCACGTTGTATCCATGCGAGAACGCGGTAAACACCTGTGAAACTGCTGTGTTTATCAATTAATTGTTGAATAATACAATCATTTGTGTTTTGCATTTGAGTTATGTTAGATTGTTTTATTTTCTTTGATTCTAAATCAGTTGTGAAAACTGATTTTTCTTGTTTGTCTTGATTGAAAGATGATAAAGATGGGGGTCCATTCCACCAGAGCGAGTGCTGTTGTAATTGATCTACCGTCAGACCGCGACTAGCACAATCTGCGGGGTTTTCTTTTGATGGAACGTAATGCCAACATTCGGAAGACATAGTTTCAGTGATGTTTCTCACTCTGTTGGCAACGAACGGTTTCCAACGAGTTGGCTCTCCTTGAATCCAACCCAAAGTTGCTTTGGAATCACTCCATCCATGAACTTCAATGTCATGATTTTGTAAACTTTGCTTGACCTTGATCATCAGCTTTGAGAGTAAGTGCGCTCCACAAAGCTCAAGCCTCGGTAGTGAGACTTCGGTGCGTGATTTGCTGATAGGCACCACTTTTGTTTTGGCTGCTAATAGAGTGATTGATGATTTGTTTTTGTTTGTTATGCGTGCGTAAATAACGCATGAATATGCTTTTATGGAGGCGTCGCTGTATCCATGCAGCTCAATGCGCTCCTTTTCTCCGCTTTGCACCCACCTTGATATTTTGATTTTGTTGATGTTAGCCATATCTGCACTGAGATTTCTCCAGTCTTGTTTTATGACCTCTGATACCTCATCATCCCAATTCAAATCTGTGCTCCACACACGTTGAAATAAGAGCTTGAGTCGAATTGTTAGTGGGGCCAGCCAACCGAGAGGGTCGTATACTTTGGAAATGTCTGCTAATAGGTTTCTCTTTGTAGGCTTAGATAATGGATCTTCTGTCATTTTGCACTGGAATGTGAATGTATCATCTTCGGCAATCCATGTCAAACCCAAAGCCTTTGTTGATTCTTGATGGCGAAAGTCAAAATTAGCTTGACTTTCTGAACTGTTTTTCATGCTTTCCAATAATGCTGGTTCATTCGAACACCATTTGCGGAGATTAAAGCCTCCTGACCGCAGAAGGTCAATAAGGTCAACTTGTAGTTGTTTTGCTGATTCTATGGTATGACTTCCACTCAGCAAATCATCCATATAGAACTGATTTTTTAAGACCTGTGATGCTGCTGGGAAGGTCTCAGATTCATCTTCTGCTAGCTGTTTAAGCGTCATCATAGCTAAGAAAGGGGCAGCTTTTGTTCCGTACGTGACGGTTGCTAGTTGATAATCTTGTAATTGCTGATTAGCTGATGCACGCCAAATGATTTTTTGATATATCTGGTCATCTTCATGAACCAGAATTTGCCTGAACATCTTCTCGATGTCGGCAGTGAATGCATGCTTATACTGTCTCCAATTAAGGATTAATGATAGCAAATCTTGCTGCAAATTGGGTCCTTTGTACATGAGGTCATTTAAACTGTATCCTGATGATGACGATCCTGATGCGTTGAATACCACGCGTAAAGACGTAGTCGTGGACTCCGCACGTTTCACGCAATGGTGTGGTAAGTAGTAACCCAAAGTGTTGTTGCTGTCTGCTGGATGCATGTGTCCTAGCGTGATATATTCATTTATGAACGATATGTAGCCCTCTGCCACGTCTTTCTGTGTTTGGAATTTTTTCTCCAATTGATGAAATTGTGCTATGGCCTTGTGTTTTGATTGACCCAATTTTTCATTTACGTCGGGATGCAGAGGGAGACGTACGACATATCTTCCGTCAGCCTGTCTTTTTGTTGTTGATTTATAAAATTGTAAACAATGTTGATCTTCGGCGCTTATGTCGTTGCTCTCTGATATATCTTCGATCTTCCAGAATCTTTGGAAATCGAGCTCATTGATCATGATAACGTTGCAATGATATGATTTTGCTCCATTGGCGTTCCCACAAAGGATCCAGCCAAAGCGTGTCTGCTGTGCTATTGGTAGGCAATCGTTCTCTTTAACAATACCACTCAATATAATTGTTGAATAAATGTCGGCGCCTAGTAACAAATCGACTGGCCGGCTCACGTAAAACTCGGGGTCAGCTAACTGAATATGATCTATAAAAGGCCATGATGGTTTTGCAAATGAATTATTTGGCAAGTTGTTGATTAACTGTTTCATGATGAAGACGTCTGCATTTAAGGAGTAATCATTGTAAAGTGATGATATAGTTATGGACATTACTCCTTTGCAGTTGCTCTCTTTTGCTCCTACGCCAAAAATGACTCCTTTGCAACGTTTACGTTGCAACCCTAATTGCTGGGCGGCGTTTTCGCTGATAATTGATGTTTGTGAGCCTTGATCAATAAGAGCTCGCAATGTTTGATAAGATCCATCAGCTGATTGCACGTGGACCAGTGCTGTTGCTAAAAGTACTTCGCCGGCTTCTTCTTGCAATACATTATTTTTGTGTACAGTCGGTTGTTTGCTTGCGTCATTAGCAGACGGCATGTTCTTTGTTATTTTACCGAGCGCTTCATGTAACAATGTATTATGATCCTCTTTACACAGGCGGCACTTCTTGATAGAGCGGCACTCTTTGCCATGATGATTGTAAAGACAATTTTTGCAAAGCGACAGTTTCGTAATTGTTGTTAGTTTCATGTTAGGTTGTAATTCTAGAAACGTGTCGCAATGGAAAATTCCGTGATTTTTGTTACAAACCGGGCAACTTTGTTGACTGTTATGAGCTGGTTTGAACAAACTTGATTTATTAGCCGAGAAATTTTGATTGCTTGTAAATGATTTGTAATAATGGGATTTTCTTACATTCGAATTTGATGTTTCTTGGTTATGATATGCCTTCGCAGAGTCTGGTTTGCGCTTTGATGACTCTAATGACGTGAACTTACTCTCCAGAAATTCTAGTAGTTCCTGAAAAGATGGTAAATCCCTGGGGTTTTTTAACGATTCAATGTAGTCGTTATGCGTATCTGCGTCTAGCTTGTTAGATATGATGTAAACAAGCATCGGGTCCCAGGAGCTTATTTCGACGCCCAAGGCCTTAATGGCATTGAGACACTCGTTGGTCACATCATGCATCTTCTTGATTGCTGCTGCGGATTGATACTGGAGTGTTGGTAAATTCATCAAAATGCTGAGGTGCGAATTGAATATTAGCTTATCGTTGTTGTAACGGTGGTTAAGAATGTCCCAACTGATTTCGTAGTTATCGGAGCTAATATGTAGGTGCTGTATTAATTTTTCGGCTTCACCTTTTAGTTTACTTTTTAAAAACTGCATTTTTTGACCGTTTGAGAGCGACCTATTGTTATGAATGGATTCTATAAATAAATCCTTAAAGGATACCCATTGATGATAGTTGCCGCCGAATGTTGGGATATCCATTTGAGGTGTAGCTTTCTCTCTATGAGTTTGAGACCACATTTTGCTATTGATGGCTTTCTTGACGTCATGATATTTTTTCTCGTGCTTGAAGAATGTTTCTTCGTATTCTAAATTTTCTACTAAGAGCTCGCTATCGATCTCCCAGTGGAGAGCATCGATAACAGACCAACGCACTTGAATGGACTTTAAAATGTCTTCGAACTCCCATTTTTCAGAGACAGCGTCGAGGTTGATGATACTGATAGTTCTTTCAAATGCCTTGAAATTGCTTTTCTGTTTACGCAACATCTCTTCTAACTTGCTGCTAGTGCCCCACTCCCGCGGAGCCGGGTTTCTTTGAAATGGTGGATGAGAAGATGATGCTGTGTCTTGATGATGTGTCTGCCCTTTATCCTCTGCAGACAACTGATTCATGATATATGCTCTTGCTTCGATGTAAAACTCTGATGTTTGCTTGTAATCACTTACAAAATACTCGTCTGATTTATCGTCAAACTCGCACAACTTGATATTATTGCTCTGATATTGTTGCCAATAAGAATCTAAGGTGCTCAAGCGTCTCTTGATGTGTGCCGTTGTCTTCCGGTCGGTGCCATCTTTTTTAAAATTTGTTAGGAGTTGTTTCATAGAATCTTGGATTAACGTTTGATTTGCCAGAAGATCTTCCATTATGCCAGACTAGATGCAAGATAGTGATAAAAGATTGATGACTCACCGAAGTATCCTGGTACACTTACTTCACTGCAATTCCATGTGCAATCCACGTGGTTCACACCCGCGAAGTAGGTCCCACCTTCGGCGGTTCGAAGGACCAAAAAGATGTATGGTTCGCACCTTACACCTTTGAATGTTTGTAGAATTGAAAGAGTAAATTGATAGAAATTGATTTATTTATACTGAACTGATAGTATTACTAATAATGAGTTTGATGAGGTGAGTCCGCGGCGGCTGATAATGCGCAACTGACGCGTTTTACATAGAACGTGGAAATGGTGCTAATGCTATGTCAGCGTTATGAAAATAATGTGCGGTGTTGCACCGTACAATTTCCATATGTCTCGCTCAAACTTTTTTTCCATAATGTCCACTCCGAGTCGACTGTAAGTTTGATTAACATACTAGTGTACCAGTCAAAGCATTGTTTTTCTAAGAGGTGCTTTAACGTCTCAATTTTATGGGCATCCTGCAGTATTTCATGTCTATCACATTCATTTTCGAATTCTTGGATCCATTGGTCCACATTTGATGTTTTTCCAGAAAATTTTTCAAGCAAAAATTTTTCTGCTGTTTTTCCTAAATTCCTATTTCCAGGTTCAGTGTTGTTATTAACATTTATCATAGGTTTGTTTTCAACTGTAACTTCTTCCAAGTATTGATCACTAAATTGCAGATTCTCACCTTCATCTAAGTAGGTCTTTCTTAATTCATCCGTCAATATAATCCACAATTTTCGTGATTGATATCTTTTTTTTAGAGAGTTCTTTATTTTCGTAAATACAGCGGAGCTTGTTATGTCTGTGTGTTTACTCACAGGCTTCAAATCATCAGGAACATCATAGACATGTCCATCAGGTGTTTCAATTGAGGTTATGCACAATAAGTTTGTTTTTCCATCACTCGCCGCTAACACCGTAAACGTGAATCTTAATTTCTCCATTGTTGACAATATTCACTAGAAATGTCGTTTTATAAGACAATTTCGTCCGGGTAAATTAAGAACCAGCAAATTAAACAAATGTGTTGCTCTGAAAAGACAAAGATTTATTTTAACTTAAGTTTACATTTTTACGGTATGTATAATCACACTATATTTCAATACTATACCTGAAAAGACAAAGAAACGACATTTAAAGTACTTTAATTAGTTTGCCGATTCCCTGTATACGCTATTTCTTATAATATTATTGCTTTTCACTTAATATTCTCTCCATCTTGAAATAACCCAAAAACATTGACGTTTTGTAGTTCCATAGAGAGGTGGCGCTCTTTTCTAAGTTGCCAGCATTACTCCTGTTTTACCGACTGTCAAAGGAGGCGCGTTTAGTTCAACGGGAGAAAGAAGAAATGTAATTTCTTTACATATATATTTACGTCGTTGACTTTGCCGTTTATTTTCGTGATGTACGGGTTTCCCGCAGCTCTGGCAAGTCTCCGCGGCTTCGACTGCTGCTGCAGAGTGAAGCTACAATGTTTCCTGTCTCGTTGGGTTTCTGCCAATCTGTAGTTTTATTATCGTGTTACTTTGTGTTTTTTACGAATCCTTGTAAAATTCGTGGAGCGCTGAGGAGTGTTCAGCAAGTGGATACAAATAAAAATAACGCAGTGTACGTCACCAATATGTTGCCTTTGTTTCTTTTTTATATGGACTTTTTGTTACCGTACTAAAAGAACGGAAAAAATCGTTGTGAAGTAACCAACTCTTTTATTTTCTCATTTATAACCATGTCCCGGAAATGTCATCGTCAAAGACGGTAATAGAACAATAACTTTGACAGAAGTGCAACTAAAAAGTTAAAACTGTTTAGTTACTCTATTACAACTGTATTGAATCTTATTCTATGTCCGTATTTGTTTTGGCGATGATCAATGGGTTTTTACCATCTGCGCGGAAAGAGAAGCTACTACATAATAATGTATTTTCTTTGCTCCCAGACCAGCATGGAAGCAATGAATCTGTGACTGATATATGAATATATATTATGAATTTGTGGTTAAAAATGTTTTTTTTTCCTTTTAAACCAATTCGTCTTAATCGTTTAAGTTATTTTGTTTTTTACAGGACCGACAGCAAGCGTTCTGACTCGCAAAAGACCGCTTTTTGTTTTCAAACATTATTATTATTATTTTATTTTTTTCATACAAGTACCTATACATAGTTTTAACAAAAAATCAAGTTACTAAACAACGTAGTCGCCAAACATTCGCGGAAGATATTTGACGCGAAGCTCCTGTGATATAAAACTAAAGTAAAACAAAAGGTCAGTAGTAAATTAGAGTCTGCGCAAAAAGCCGTAACGCGACAAGCGAATCCATTTACGACGCGCGCCTCGCTTCCTGCCCTAAGGCTGGCGCCACACTGCGGAAATTACGCACCGGCCCCACCGCCTCATAAATATCACCTGACGTAACTTACGCCGTGGTATAATGAAAATTACTTCATATGAAATTTAAAAATATATCGGCATCTAGTGGATATAAGTCCAGTGTTAGCAGAGTCCTACTCTTAAACAAAATTTAGGCAGTGTAAGGTCAGTTCAGTTTGGTTACCTACATAGACAGACAGAAATAAAAAGTTAGATTTACATCACACCGAAGAAATACATCATTTGTGAAACTTTCAACGGTCTAGCTATCACACTTCCCGAGATACAGTCTGGTGACAGACATACAGACGGACAGCGAAGTCTTAGTAATAGAATATAGAATCCTAGCAATTAGTATTAATTACGAGTGACAATATTAATTTATAAATGATAGATGCATTGCTTTAAAGTTTTGTTTTCATTCGAAGCGTGTTCTGCTCGATAATTAAACAAACTTGTGCGATGACAGCTCATTGATTAATTAAGTTTCATTTGTTATGCAAACTCGTATTTTTGAAGCATTTCTTTACGATACGCTAAATTGTTGAGTTTAACGGAGCATCGAGTAGTTCCAAAAATGTTAAATAATCGTGGTTTCCACAATACGAATTTGAAAACAAGATGTCGTGCTACTTGTGTGTTTTTGTCATTATTTAGCAAAACTATTTATGAGTACTATATCGCTCCTCCAAAGTATCTTTGTCTAATTTAACCATATTTAAAAAAAAGGTAATAATTGAATTAACACCCTGGCTATTGTTGACGAGCATGGCTTATAACCTTATAAGTCACAAAGTAAAAAGGACCTTGTATCTATACTATAAAATCCAAGGACTCTTTATCGAACACCACACGATAAACAATACAGGAAACAGGTATATAGAGAGAATTATCAGGATAGCTTGACATCTAGCGTAAAAAAATAATGTTACGCTTCATTCGCTGGTGTGAACCAGTCCTAAGCCGAAGTCCCGGCCGTAAAACTTCTACAAGAATTAACATTTACTTCGCTGAATTTGTAGTTCTTAATTAGCAAAGGTGGAATTAGTCGCAAAGTTTGTTAGTTCACCTTAATGGTATGAGAATATTTTATTCATAGATGCCATGGTTAATTCGGATCTGAGAAGTTGAGCTGTTTAACCATTATGAGGTTATCTGCGTATTTGTTTGACACGAAAGTATTTTATGAATATTCGTAAATACATATACTAGATAGTACGACGGGTGCTGGAGTGGAGCCCAGAGTGGGACACCGAAGTGTGGGCAGGCAACCGATGCGTTGGACCAATAAAATAAATAAAATAAAATCCATTTAATTCGTGTAACTAAGTGACACATATATGTTGTATGTATGTATGTATGTAAACTCTTTATTGCACATAAAAATTTAAAAAAATGCAAAAATACACAGAAAAAGTACAAGGCGAACTTATCCCTAAGAAGGGATTTCTTCCAGTTAACCTGACACAGAAAGGAAATAGTTAACAAAGAAAGGCAAGCAGTCATTGTTATGCGCAAATAGTAGTCTACTACTATTGTGTTGTTAGTACTATACTTACACTAAGAGGTTAGTTACCATTACATACACACAACACATACAATAAACGATCCAACCAATCCGACCAATGATCTTGTTAAAGTGGGAGGAAAGGATTGGATGCAAAAGGCGCAAGATCGGAGCGAGTGGCGTGCATTGGAAGAGACCTACACTCAGCATTGGGTGGATTAGGGTCCAAGAAGAAGAAGAAGTTACTGGATAATATTGCTCCGGGCCAGGAGTTGTGGAGGTTGAGAGGAGAAGCTTTTGAAACGGGTGCGGATCAGAATATAATAAAGTTTAAAATGTATAATGGGTGAAAATACACAAATAATGGTATTTTCTGTAAAGTTTACAACGATTCTGTTAGTTTAAAATTTTCTGAGAAAATTGCATTATACATTTTATTTTGAACCATTGTGTATTTTAACCCATTATACATTTTAAACTTTATGAATTGTAATACTTACCCCTTTGGGACATTAAAATAGGTTAATAGAATAATAAAGGTTAGTAGAAATATACATAAAAACCTTCCTCATGAATCACTCTATCTATTAAAAAAACTGCATCAAAATCCGTTGTGTAATTTTGAAGATATAAGCATACATAGGGACATAGGGACAGAGAAAGCGACTTTGTTTTATACTATGTAGTGATAGTGATGACTTGGCAATGAATATGAATGCTTTGAAAGCGGTTTTTTTTCCAAACAAAACGTACTGCACAACATTGCGGCATAGCTCGATATGATGACAGTTATTTATAATTAATAAACTAAATGAGAGTAAAGATTTAATACTTTGTTTTGGCGCCGATCTTATAAAGTCGCCTTTGACAGCTACATCTCTGGACCTTAGTGAACAGTGGCGCCAACTGGTGAGCAAAGCAACGATGGTCCCCGTTCCCGCGGGATAGGGATGAGCGAATTCTGTGCGGATCCGAGTCATGAGGATCAGCAGAGCTACTGAGTATCTAATGCAAGATACTTACTTACTTTAATATTAACAATATTGGATTATCTTCAAAGAGTTTTAGCGAATAACTTTAAATAATCCCCCTTACATTACCGAAGTCAAAGAGTAATGGTTATTTTCTAGCTATAAAATTAATGTTAACTTAGTACTTGAAAATTCATTTGAAAACATACATTTTTTGACGAAACCAAAACGGAGGTGGTTCTTGACTTCTTCACTTCTCCGTATGTATGAAGTCTGCCTCAGCACCGACATAGAATTTACACGTTTCTTCTCCCCTCGCAGATCGAAAAAGTTCACCAAGAGTAAAGGAAAAAATCTTAGGAATCATCACTATTTTGATTCCCCTTTCCACCTATACGCCCACAATCACGCTAAACGAGCCTCTAAGTCTCGCTACCTTAGACTGCATCTACCAAAAGACAAAGTCGTGATTTAAACTATGTGTGTTTATCAGTAGCGTGGCGTCATGTATATCAGAAGGCAAGCCGAAGGGCATTTAACTAGCCATTTCTTCACTCTACGCAACAAAAGTACCCAACTGCTTTAAAATAGGCAATACATACATTTTTTTATTTTTTTTTTATTTATTTATTTCATTAAATTTCACAGTATGACAGTAACACCAAGTCACTGTGAAAATAAATCTTACAAAATCCAAAAATACATACAAAAATAAGAGAAACTTAAACTAGAATTTTACAGAAGAAGGCCGCTCATCCGTCATCTCGCAGAACTTCAAACACTCAGCACACACATCCAACCATCTGCTTGCGAACACATCACAGTTTGGTGCATACATACATACCGTCACGCCTCTTTCCCATAGGGGTAGGCAGAGACTACTTTGTTCCACTTGCTACGATCCTGACATATTTCTTTCGCTTCATCCACAGTCATCAATCTCTTCATACATGCTCGTCGGTTTCGTGTACTCCTGACCTGACCTTTTTCCAAAACGTCTCCTATTTGGTCTCGGAACGTCCGTCTAGGCCTTCCCCTCCCAACGTAACCATTCACACTCCCCATATAGATTTGTTTAGTTAGTCTACTTTCATCCATCCGCTCTACATGCCCAAACCAACTAAGCATACTTTTTTCTAAAATAGGCAAGCCGGTGGGAATCGAGTTCTATGGACCACTCACTGGTGTTTATGTGTGTGTCACAATTATGTAAGTACTACATAAACCAGTAAGAGGCTGCTATTCCCGCCAGTGCTCGCCGTGCAGCGCTAAGTTGTGTCGAGTTTAGTGCTAGCGTCGCAGCTTACGAGCAAGTTTGCGTCGGGCTCAGCTTTGTCCGACGAGGCTTATCGCCGCTTAAGTCTTTTCTTCGCTTTGTTTCTAAACCAATTAGATTCGGCCATTGAAAATAATGGAAATGTGGGACAGAATTACATTTTTTTTTACTTGTACCTTCGAATCTTTCGGTCGAAAAAAAAATCGGTCGAAATTACGACGACCAGATAGCCCAGTGGTTAGAGAACCTGACTATGAAGCTTGAGGTCTCGGGTTCGATCCCCGGTTGGGGCTAATATTTGTATGAAAAATACGAATGTTTGTTCTCGAGTCTTGGATGTTTAATATGTATTTAAGTATGTATTTATCTATATAAGTATGTTTATCCGTTGTCTAGTGCCCATATTACAAGCTTTGCGTAGTTTGGGGCTGGTTCAATTGGTGTCAATTGTCCCAAGATATTATTATTATTTCCGTATATTTATTTTTATCTCAAGTTATATTATTATTGTTATTACGATTTTTTACAAATGGGAATTACAAAAAAAATGGCCTGTGTCCTGCAGGGCGTGTATGGGCTGGCTATGATGATGATGACATTTGTACAGACATGCATCCATACATCTTTCATATTTTAATATTAGTAAGGTTTTAACGAAAAAGTAAATTAAAACCATATCAATTTTGGCATACCGCGGAATATTCTCATCAAGCTGGCGTGCTCTGACAAAACACTGTATCTTGAAAACAGCTAATTTACTGAAATCGCAATAAATTGTTTTTTTAGTCACTTGGTTGTAGTTATCCGATTACAATTAAATTTGGACAAATTAAAGATGATGCCATGTTCATTGTAGCTAAGCTACAAAAGATCTGAATAATGTAATAATATTTTTGATACATTATTTAAGTAAAAATTCATAGAAACTTGGAAGAATTCTTAGAACTCAGCAGACGGTAAGTGTTTACAAACACTTTGAATCATAGCAATCGATTCACATTTTGTGTGACTTTATTATGACAAAACACTGTAACTTTGCTTGTTCTGCGCGTTTAGTTTGTCATTAAACTGTATCTATAGAGTTGCTGTTGTCAGTCAAAATGATTAAGTAAGTTTTGGCAGTTACAATCCAAATTGCTCTGATGATTTTCAAAATTTTGATACAAATTGAGTTGACTATTTATGTAAAGACATGGGGCCTTAAGCTCAATTATTGATGCTACCACAAAACACTGTAACTCGAGATACAGTGTTTCGTCACAGCACGGCAGCAGGACACTTAATATTAAAACCCGCCCGAACCTCGTTAAAGTAAATTGACATTCATTTCCTCATATTTTTTAAGTTACCGTTTTTTATTAAAAGCAATAAAGCTCGTACAAACGTAAATATTTATATTTCTCCGAACTGATTTATTTCTCCACTAATGGAACGACACTGGCACAGGTAGGAATCGGCGAACGGAAATACAAAAAGCTTTATAAATAAGAACCGACCAATAGGGGGTCGTAAATAAGAGGTGGGAGGTTGACCTGGACCTCTATAAATTCGGGTTAAGCGAGCCAGCTAATGTCCACGGCGGTTGGTCGTGGAATAATGTCGAGATAGTGCGAATTAGGAAGGCATGACGGCATGGGAAAATCATTACGGGAACTGTTTCAGTAGTTCGCTCGCAGATTTACAGGCTCCCTCAAAGTTAATCCGGGATATTTCTGCAGGCCCCTATTCACAAATTCGACAATTGTCGGTGACAAGTGACAAGTCGAATTGCAATGCGTGGTCAATATGAAGCCATATGGCAACGTTTACCGTGATTGTGGGCGTATGGGTGGAAAGAGTTGCTCTACGGTTTTCATACCGGTACATTCTCTGATGTTTCTTAGCCAAGACATTTATCTTCTTCCCACCTTCCTAAGAGCCGTAGAACAACTCTTTGCGCTGGCTATGGACAGATAAAAGTTTAAGTGTCTGACTGCCAACCTTCACTGACAGCTCTCTACATAAAGTAGGTGGAAAAAGAAATCAAAATAATAATGGGTTGCCAGTCGCATCGCTTATATCATGTTGCAAAAATTCTCGCCTATTCCCACGATGGGCTTTTACCATCTACATGGGAACAGAAGCAGCTGGTG
The DNA here is from genome assembly GCA_932294345.1 of Pandemis cinnamomeana. Lineage (NCBI taxonomy): Eukaryota > Metazoa > Arthropoda > Insecta > Lepidoptera > Tortricidae > Pandemis > Pandemis cinnamomeana. Next base: position 13,698,474 of record OW028718.1, on the reverse strand, counting down.
CATTCTATGTCTTTTTCTCTCCCAGACCAGCTGAGAAGCGGCTAGGAAAAAAATGGCATTTTTATTAAAATGTTAAAACGATGCCATGGTTCCTATGAAGAGATCGTGTCTCTTATAGTTTTTAACTTCTCCCTACTGACCCAATTGGATTGGATTGATTTGGATTGTACAGGTCTAGACATGATGGTTAAATTATTCTACGTTTATTCCAAGCTGTAATAGTAAACGCAGCGAGTTAAATCCGTCAGCGCCGAGCTCGGCATTCCGGCAAAGTGTAAAATGCCTTGTGCCGCCCTCGCGGCCTCCGCCGGTGCCCCGACATGTGACAAACGCATAATCCTCTTTGACCGACGCCGCGCGACGCCTGCATTCCCCAACATACTCGCCGTTTAGAATTTCGTGCACTTGTTTCCAGTTAAAATAACCACCGGATAAAGTTTTGTAGCGGACAGAAAGTTGGCAATGCTGAAGCGGGGAATGTACTTGTTTTAGTAAAAACTGTTAATGAAAATTGAAGCGGTATCAGAAAATTATTTCATGAACTATGCGAAACTTACTCTTGTGTATTTGAAGTCACTAAATAATAATCAACCCGAATAATTATTATTTCAATGTTAGTACAACTACATAACAATATTTAATAATAGGTACAGTTGCTTCTCTTCTCGTGCAGATGGTAAGGAAATGGGCGAAAATCGCAGGAATAGGCGATTTTATATAGAACCAGATACAATTGATTTCCTAAAATAATAGTTATCTGAAATTATTAATCACTAGCCGTTGTCCGCGATTTCGTCCGCGCAGAATCAAAGATAGTCTTTGACAATCACAAATAATGCGGCTTATCTAAAGGTGATGCTGGTCTGGGAGTAATGAAAAAACATAGAATGTACTAGGTTCTTCTCTTCCCGCGCAGATGGTAAAAGCCCATCGAGGGAATAGGCGAAAAGCTTAGGAATCATGCTATAGACGATGCGGCTTGCAACCCATCACTATTTTGATTTCCCTTTCCATACGCCCTTAATCATGCTAAACGTGGCCTTAAGGTTTTGTTACCTTAGTCTTTGTGTACCCCGTAAGGGATAAAGACGAGATATATGTATGTATGTACTATGCGAAACTTACTCTTGTGTATTTGAAGTCACTAAATAATGATCAACCCTAATAATTAATATTTCAATGTTAGTACAATTACATAACAATATTTAACAATACAGTTGCTTCTCTTCTCGCGCAGATGGTAAGAGCCCATCGAGGGAATGGGCGAAAATCGCAGGAATAGGCGATTTTATACAGAACCAGATACAATTGATTTCCTAAAATAATAGTTATCTGAAATTATTAATCACTAGCCGTTGTCCGCGATTTCGTCCGCGCAGAATCAGAATAGTCTTTGACAATCACAAATAATGCGGCTTATCTAATGGTAAAATAATTTTCAAAATCGGTTCAGTAGATCCAGAGGTTACCCCTACAACCTCACAAACTTTACCTCTTCATTATATTAATTAGTATAAACAACCTCATTAGGACGGCTATCGACCTAAATAATCAAAAGCGCCTTAACTTTCCACCGTCTAAATGACATTAAGCCTATCATTTCTCTGCCTCACAAATGGCAATGACAATCATCAAAACAGCAACAATGGTCCCAAAAACTAGCTTAGCGACCCCTTCAAGAGCAGTCGGGTAAAGGCCGCGTTATCGGACGGTTGCGAGGTGACAGCGGCACAAAGACCGCTTTTTGCCGACGCCGGCGACTTACCCGATTGTGGACCGTGAATTAGCTTCAAGTTAGCTGCTAACAGCGACTGGATTACAAATTCAACTGGTTTTAATACAGTCTGTAAAAAAATATCGGGAATATTTGTATTATTTACAAATGTCATCATCATCATCACCACATGGCCCAAAATCGGACTGAAAATAGCTGCCTCGCTCAGTGGTGAAGGCTATACTGGGTTCACTTAAACTCAATGCACGGCGTCTCATAAAAAAAAGACATCTATCTATCTCAACCGTTAGTTAGGTCGTACACGCATAACATTGCTGTTTCTCTTACGTTGACGACGTGTTACTTTAATATAATTCTGTTATGATAATCTTTCTATTACTATTTTAGACGAAGTTCCAAATAAAGTTCCCGGGTGGTAGGACCTCATGCAAGATCCGCTCGGATCGCTGCCACCGTCTTACTTCTAATCCTGCCGCTAAGCAGCGCTTAAACTACTGTGTTCCGGCGTGGAGAGTAAGATAGCCGGTGAAATAACTGACACAAGAAGTATTCTATCCTATACAAAAAATAATTCTTTGTATTCTTAATTATTTATCTAAGTCTATAAAAGACACTTTCGTGCTGGTCTGGGAGCAAAGAAATAACATAGAATGTACCAGTTGCTTCTCTGCCCGCGCAGATGGTAAAAGCCCTTCGAGAAAATTGGCCGAAAATCTTAGGAATCACAGCTTTCCACCTATATACCCACAATTATGCTAATCGTGGCCTTTAGATCTTGTTACCAAAGGCTCTGTCTACCCCGTAAGGGATATGACGTGATATGTGTTTGTGTGTGTAATAGACTCATGGGGATCGTTCAAAAAATTAACTGCGCCATTGGTTTGTCGGGAGAGATAAATTTAAATTTAAAACGTGTTTGAATATGCATGAATTTTAGTGTCAAAATGTTCGAAACTATGTTATAATAAGTATAACAGCGTATTTGAATAACTTTTGATGCGAATAAATACAGTTTTCTATTTCGATTAAATTGTATAAGTTTCGGAGCTCTTAGCTCCTCAAAATATTCATTTGAACGGAAAACTTTCTAAGAAATATCTAAATGAAGAATTTATTCTGCAAAACGGCCGCCAAGGGCTCTTTGACATGTCATGACCAACAACGTCATTACCAAGAAGATTGCGCCGCTAGATACTCCTTTATTTTTAACTAGCTTCTGCCCGCGACTTTGTCTGCGTAGAATTATACATAAAAACCTTCCTCTTGAATCACTCTATCTATAAAAAAAACCGCATCAAAATCCGTTTTGTAGTTTTGAAGATATAAGCATACATAGGGACATAGGGATAGAGAAAGCGACTTTATTTTATACTATGTAGTGATAGTAGGGCTATCTAATGGATACCATGGGGGGATGGGTACCACGAGGTGGACGGATCTGGTTAAAGTCGCGGGTTCACGGTGGATGCAAGCCGCTTCCAACCGCGGCAATTGGAGGCAATTATGGTCCTATGGTAGATAATAATATGATGATCTAATGGATACATGCGTCATTAACGTGATTGTGGGCGTATAGATGGAAAAGGGAATCAAAATAGTAAATGAGTAAGTGCTTTATTATACAAATATAAAAAAAAACAGAGAGAAGTGACAAAAAGGCATCAATAAAAAAAAAATGAAATGGTGATGGGTTGTGATCTCATAAGGGTTATTTTTTGCCAAAGTAGGTTCGGAACCCTAAAAAACGCCAATTTAGAGGACGCACGTGAGCCAATACCAGGCATTCCCCTCCGTTGATTGAACTAAAAGTAAAATAAACATTTTCTCTATCCCAGCCCTGAAATGTGCTAATGTTTGTGTTGCGAATGAGTTGTTAATAAAACGAGTTTTTATTTTGACGCTTACTGAATATTTCGATAAGCACACTAAAGCAAACTTTGCGTTAATTGTATGAAAACATTAATAATTCTTACGCATTTTACGTATTGTTTTCTCCCAACAAAAACCGCGGCGGGTTAGGAACGTATTACTAACTGTTCACATGGCCAGCTCTGTTGCATCTCCTGTGACAGTGTATTTCTTCTTCTTTTTTAATATGGCCCCATCGATCGATGCGATGATTTCGCCAATGTCAAAGTAATAAATACAGCATTCAAAAAACTCGTGACAAAAATGTCGGCAACGTTGTACGGTAGAACACGGTCAAAAGACCCCTCTCCCCCTCTGTCGGACGGATAACGATATCCCTCAGAATCTGCCAGGAAATCGTTAACCGAAGCCCAGGGTGCACCGGACCAAGCACTGCTCATCCCCTCGGACGCATCGATAATTTTAACTATTAGCTAGTATTAACCGAACTGGAGAAGTAAGGGCATAGTTAGAGCATGCAAAGAAAAACGTAAAATGTACATAGCTTTGCAAAAAAGTAGTGATCCATTGTTGCGAACAAGATATAAAATATACTGTAAACAGCTAAAAAGAGTCATCCGCAAATCAAAAATTATCTCAAACGACAAATATTTATGCAGTAGTACCAATAGAAGCAAAGCCACTTGGAGACTAATTAAACAACACACTGCTATGACAAACTCCATAAAAACAACGATAGATAAAATCATGTTAAATGGTGTCAATATCTCAAATCAAATAGATATAGCGAGGGAGTTCAATAAATATTTCATTACTCAAAATTGTAATCATGTGAACACCTCCTCTGAGTACAAGCCAGTCATGAGTAGTGTGCGCGATAGTATTTTCTTGTATCCAGTAGATGCCAATGAAATAAAAAAGGTTATTAAATCGTTAAAAAATAAAAAAAGCGCAGGACATGATGACATTCCAATCCTTGTTATTAAAACTTGCGTGGACTCTATTGTTCATCCTCTTATGTATATCATCAACCTTATATTTGAGACAGGTATTTATCCAGATGACCTAAAAAAGGCTCTAATACATCCTTTACATAAAAAAGGCGCCAAGGATAATCTGGATAACTATAGACAGATTTCTCTTTTACCAAGCTTCTCAAAGGTTATTGAAAAGGTTTTGTATAATAGGACAGTCCACTTCCTGCAGAGAAATTCGGTCATACACGCTAATCAATTCGGCTTTCAAAAAGGTAAATCGACATCTCTAGCGATATTTAGGATCTTCAAACACATTTGGAATGCGGTAAACGAGAAAAAGCCCTGTATTTCGTTATTTTTAGACATGTCGAAGGCCTTCGATTGTGTAGTGCACGAGATAGTCCTTCGTCAACTTGAGAATTCTGGTATTAGAGGTCCAGCGCTTACTTTGTTTGAGAGTTACTTAAATAATCGTCAACAGGCTATCGTGATTGACACCTACAACAAAGTTACTAAAACAGTAGAACGAGTACAATCCAACTTTGAAACAGTACAATTGGGAGTACCTCAGGGAAGTGTGATCGGGCCCCTTCTGTTTTTGATATATATCAATGAACTACCGTCAATAATTGATGAATTATGCATACTATTTGCTGATGATGCAACTATCTTGTTCACGGGTGACTCTTTTTCTGCCAACTTGGAGAATAAAGTGGCTTCTACCCTCGACTCAGTAGTTAAATGGCTTCAATCAATTAACCTAAGAGTAAATTTTAAAAAGACGAAACTAGTACAGTTTAGGAATTATAAAACTTCCTGCCCACCGCTTACTAACATGTCTAATAATGAGGTCGAGGAGGTAAGCAGTATCAACTTTCTAGGAGTAACAATTGATCCCCATTTGAACTGGAAGACGCATATTGAAATACTAAATAAAAAAATAGCAAGCGGTTGTTATGCCCTTTCTTTATTATCAGAAACATGTTCGGAGGCTGTTGTTAGGAGTGCCTATTATGGAAGCGTATATCCTTTGCTAACATATGGAGTTATATACTGGGGAAATTCAGTCAGTGTCCAGTCAACGTTTATTATGCAGAAGAGATGCTTGCGCAAAATTTATCACATGCATGCCAAACAGTCTCTTCGCAATATTTTTAAAGAAAAGCGTTTTCTTACGCTGACTGGCATATACATTTTGGAGCTGTGTTTGTTTGTTAAGAGTCATGCTGAATTTTTTGTATCTAGATCTACACATAGAGGTAACTTACGCTCTCAGTATAAGTGTAACCTCTGTTTGCCCAAAGTTAATAACTCGATGTACAAAAAAAGCTCTTACATTACTGCTATAAAGGTATTTAATCACCTTCCCTTAGATATTAAAATGCTTGAGGGAACAAAATTCAAAAACAAGCTTAAAAACTGGCTGATAGATGGGGTATTTTATAATTTGAGTGAGTTTTTTGGTGCTTCTAATGTTTGATAATTATTACTGTCCCAATCAGCTATTGCCATAATTATTTGTGTAGTTTCTTTTTTTTTTTTTACATATTGTATGCCCGAAACGGGTAACTGTTGATACCATGTACTTATTGTCAATTATCACAGTTTATGCAATAAATATTTCTATTTCTATTTCTATTTCTATTTCTATTTCTAACTATTAGCTATTTGTAGTAGGACCATTTTTTTAAACAATCGATGGACGTATGAGAGTGGTCACAATAGATAACTCTAGCTAGATGATCATTTTTGATAGCGTAATATATAGATTGGTTTAGGTTAGATTTAGTTTATAACAATTCTGTTAATTTGTTATTTTCTGAGAAAATCGCATTATGTATTTTGAACCAATATTACTATTTAACCATTATACATTTTAAACTTTATGTATTGTAATACGTACCCCTGTAATGTTTGGTTACAAAATTAGAATTTTAATCAATGGTTGGCATGCCGATAAGTATATGTCATACTTTCGACCTCGGAGGTTACTTGGCTGCTGAAATCGCTAAGAATATAATTAAAATCGATACAATATCTAGTGAACGTAGCTACCTGGTAACAGCCAGTCTGTCACTTTCACGCGACTCACTCTCAACACAAAACTTTTTGCTGAAGGTTGAGGCCATGGATGAATTAACCAATATACTGCTGGAAAATCAGATGTGGTTATTTTGAGGATCAATTATTTGTATCGTTGTTAATTAGTCTAAAGCTAACTTAAGTCATTGAAGTATCTAATGCAAGGATTATCTTTCTTTCATCTCATTATTTGTTTTACTTTGACTAGTTGAGACTTTATACATCTCTACTATAGACTAATATAGTTTAAGGCTCGGGGACCTTATACATCCCTTTTATAAATGTGTTTAATTTGAGTAGAAGTTAAGTTAGCTTAATGTGTTTTATTTTGAAGAAATGCCTTTCTGCCAAGTTTCTTGCGGCACATTTTTTTTGGCAATGATGGTCTTTCCGAATGCGTTGGTAGATTTTAAAAAAACATGTAAAAGAGACCTTGGCGGCCAATTTGTAAAAATAAAGTTAGAATTTAGAATTTTGTATAAAACTAAAAATAAATTTACCACACAATACTTAAATAATTTATGTTTTTAATTGATTCTTAGGTTACCTACTAATTACATACCCTGAAAAGCGCCCCTAATTTTCTAGCACCTTATTGTGTAAACATTAAATGTGCTTGAAAGGAAATCCACCAGCACCGCTGCGAACTGTATCCTAATTGGCTGGTTTAAGAACAAACAGAATAATTATGTATGTATCAATATCGAAAGTAGAAAATTTTGAATCGTCGCGTGACATTGAAAAAACACAGTTGTTTTTTTGAATCAAATTTTGTAAACAGAGAATAAAGAAAACCCTATGAATTAACAAAAAACATTTACCTTGCTACTATTCGACCTCTAAATAAATTATTCAATTCAAGAAAATATTTTAAAATCCACTGTAAAAATTCTGGGGTAAAAAGTAGTCCAAATGCTATTCCATACAATAAACTAATCTATTTTCGTGCCGAATTTTCGCATTTATAATAATTAATAAGACTAAATCATTTTAATAATAATAGCATTTATTTTCTTATATTCCGTGTTTTTAGTACGTGCCTATCTTTATTTTAGAATTGAACAGCCACTTTTTTTTACCAATCTATCGGTTAATTCCTCTATAGCTCAATCCCTATATCTCTACACACACAAACTTCCCGACCCCGCACGCATCTTTTATTAAAGATCATCGCGATAATCAGCGATAGGCCGATTTCTTTGGGGTGGTGCCACCCACCGCACCTCTACCTTAGGCTATCACCACACGGTCCATGGCTTGTCTGACACGAACATTAAGCCAGGGACACACTGGACAGTCCCGCGACATGCCAAGCGCAGACTTCGCCTGACAGATCTGGCGACATCGCGCGACTTATGTTAAACTATTGCCCGCGACTCCGTCTCTGCAGAATTCATTTGATACCGCGCGGGAACTATGCGATTTTCCGGGATAAAAACTAGCCTATGTTCTTCCTCGGTATTGCGTGAAGCGTGAGAGGGTAACAGACAGACAGGCAGACAGATAGGCAGACAGACAAACAGACAGACAAACAGACAGACAGAAGGACAGACAGACAGACAGACAGACAGACAGACAGACAGACAAACAGACAGACAGACAAACAGAAGGACAGACAGACAGATCGATAGATAAACACACTTTCCCATTTATAATATTAGTATGGATAGCGACGTTAGGCGAAGTTCCCCTGACATGTCTGGCGACACGTAAGTAACATACATACACACAAATACATCACGTCTTTATCCCTTACGGGGTAGACAGAGCCTAAGATAACAAAACCTTGGCCACGTTTAGCATGATTGTGGGCGTATAGGTGGAAAGGGGAATCAAAATAGTGATGGGTTGCTAGCCTTACCGCCTATAACATGATTCCTAAAATTTTCGCCCATGGGTTTTTACCATCACGCGGGAAGAGAAGCAACTGGTACATTCTATGTTTTTTCTTTACTCAGACCAGCATAACCACATGGAAATGGATGTAGGGACAAATGTATCCCTGGCTTTAGAGTTTACCTATACCCTAGAGTTTTGCACCTTCCCATGATATTTCCAAAATCCCTTTTTAACTGTATTAGGTATCGGAAGGTATCTGATGACGTGTGAAGCTACGCTTTGCGAGCGTGGGAGCGACGCAGCTGCTGCCGTGAAATATGGCACGGGACACCAATAACACCCGGACCTGCCTTCCTGCGGAGGTTACACTGTCGCGGGGGTCAGGCTACGCCGGCCGCGTCGCTTAAAACTGTGACAACGCAACGGTTTAAATTTTAACTCGGATGAATAATTGTTGTAAACGGCCGGTTTGAGAAATTTGAGAATTTTTGGGAATACGAGATGAAAAAGGGAAACTTGGTAATTGTGATGATTAAATCACTAGAACCCTACCAGAGTTAGGCAAAAATTATCTATTTACGAAAAACCGGGAAGATAACTAAATCATCTTTTATTTGAGGTAACTAAATAATCCGTCATTTGTTATTTTGAATTTATCTAGATCAGTTTCATTTTTATCTAGATAAATTAGTTGGGATTTTAAGTAAAAGATGAATGACAGTGTGACGGTTTGACCCCACGTGACATTCTGTATACATTTATTATTATAAGCTTACTTCAATAACAAACGAGGTCGGTTATCTTCATCTAGATAATTTATCTAAATAAAAAAGTTGTCAACGCACTATTTGTGATTGAATTTATCTTCGAATAAATTTAATTGAAATTATTTTATTTGAAATAATTATCTAGATAACGCCCAACTCTGAACCCTACATTCGAATAATAAATTGTTGGTTCTTCTCGCGCTGATGGTAAAAGCCCATCGAGGGAATGGACGAAAATCTTAGGAATGCCACTAGCAACCCATCCCTATTGTTTTCACCTATACGCCCACAATCATGCTAAACGTGGCTTTTAGATCTTGTTGCCTTAAGCTCTGTCTACCCGTTAAGGGTAAAGACGTGATTTATGTATGTATGTAAGTATGCAAGCATGCAAGCAATCATCATGCAAACAGTCTGCATGTAATCTATAATCATGTTGCAGCTATAAGAACAAATAGTGAAAACAAAATTCTTATGTCTGTCTGTTTGTTTATAGAGGCGTTTTACACCTCCACAGAACTTAAATTATTTTTATTAGTTTTTTTTCTCTTTCTTTCTTTGCATACTTTGTTTTACTTTGAGTAGTAGAGACTTTATACATCTCTACTATAGAGTAACATAATTTAAGGCTCGGGGACCTTATACATGCCGTATATAAATGTATTCAATTTAAGTATTGTAGTAGCTTAATGTATTTTATCTTGAAAAAATGTTTTTCTGCTTAGTTTCTTGCGGCGCATTCTTCTTGGAAATGATGGTCTTTCCGAATGCGCTGGTAGTTTGAAATCATTTTTTTGTTGAATTTTGTTTCTAACTAATATTGACTTCATACTGTCTACATTTAACATAGGAGGTAGAGCTCTGCTGACACTCAATTTTATAATTACTTTGTACGGAAACCCTCGTTGCGCATGTCCGACTCGCGCTTGGCCGGTTATTTCAAAGACGAAGTTTTTATAATGAGCGAAGTCCCGTAGCCGGTCCGGCGGCCGGCGCCGTAAATCAGCGCCGTGTGCGAACGGAAAACCGTATGGAAGTTTAAATTTCCCTGCGGATGGGTAATTGTGATTTGCGAGACGTCACTTCCAAATTATTTGTTTGGGAACACATTGTCAGGTGCATGGTGTGATTCCGTCGGTATGTGTTCTATAGTAGGTGAAAAGAATGTCTCAATCGCAGGAACTTGCCTGGTTAAAGTCGCGGGTTCACGGTGGATGCAAGCCGCGCCTAACCGAGGCAACTGGAGGTCTATGGGGGAGGTTTATGCCCAACAGTGGTATGGCTGATATGATGGTGATGATAATGATGTACTCGTTTGAATTGTATTCAGTGGAACAGAAAGAAAAAAACAAGGCGCTGGGTTGACGGACGAAATTCAGTTTACCAAAAGGTCAGTGTGGCATGTCTCGATGACGTATTAACAGAAGCAAAAATGGTGAATTCTGCTAATCTGAATAGGTATTTAAAATGCAGGCCGCTGATAGTAATTACGTATGTCATAAAATGAGGATGAGTTATGGGCCAAGACAACCACTAATTGGAGTCCTACTAGCTCAAAGCGGCGGCAGACCGAGACGGCGATGGCGGGACGAGTTGGACACCTTAAGGGACTGGACACGCACCGCAGCAGACCGGGAGCAGTGGAAGCGTTGGGGGGAGGCCTTTGCTCAGCAGTGGGACACGATAGGCTCATAATAATAATAATATAATAAAATAAATCTATGACTCATGTACAAACATTCGTATTTATCCTACAAATGCCTGCACCTACCGGGATTTCAATCCGGGACCTCTAGCTTCATAGTCAAGGTCGGTCACCACTAGGCCATCCGGTCGTTAAATATCTATGCCTATGTCCTGCAGTGGATTTGAATGGGCTGGAAAAGAAAAAGAAGAAGATGCAAAAAATATAAAACTAAATATGCAACTACCTTCATCTTTCAGCGACAGCGGCCAAAACACATTGCGTTTGCACATTCATTTCATAATCATTTCTAACAAATATTTATCCGTGTTATTTTGGATTAACAGTACGTAAAACACCTTCAAAGCGAACACTAAAAATAGAAACAAACAACAAAGGAAAGAGGTAATAAATGACGGCTGCTCAGCTGTTAAAATGTCTTATCCTTGCAGCAAAATTAAACAGATCATTAAAATAATTATTTATTGTTTTATTTTCCTCTATTAGCCAAATTAATGTTTGCCAGAAAAGCCTCAAAGCAGTCGCTCTGTTGTTTTCAGATTATTTTTGTTTTTTCAGTACCAGAGTTGATTGATGCTCGGGTTGTATAGTGTACATACATAATATTTCTGTTCTGTCTGATAACGGGATGCGGGAATCATAGTGCGATGAAGTAGCAGTAAAAGTATTTTTTTGCTTCTCTATTTTATATATTTTATTGAATCAGGCGTTACTTTGCGGAGGTCCATTTCAATGAACAAAAAATTTACCTTGCTACTCTGTTACTCACGTGCAAGATAACCAAGGCGTGCAAGATTGGTTAGGTATCTTGCACATGAGTAGCGGAGTAGCAAGGTACATTATTTGTTCATTTCTCTATTTTATGATCTACTATTATATTACGTCGTCCCGCTACGAGAGGAAATTTCCCCATCCTGGTCAAGGGAAGACGTAAAAGTGTGTAGACCTCGGGCGGTGATAAAGAAAGCCTCAGGTCGCATGTTTATCGCTCTCGCCTTTGGCTCGTGCGACAAGTTCCTGCGATCTGAGACATTCTTTATGTTACCATCCTCGGAATGTAATGTACTATATCCCTTATGGGGTAGACAGAGCCTAAAGTAACAAAACCTTAAGGCCACATTTAGCATGATTGTGGGCGTATAGGTGGAAAGGGAAATCAAAATAGTGATGGCTTGCTTTGCTAGCCGCATCGCCTATAACATGATTCCTGAATATGCTATAAATTATATATATCTGCCGTCGTCTTTTTTTTCTTAAACTGTTGATTGTTTTCAATTGTTTTAAAATTACCCTTATGTATTCTATAGGATGGAGCTCCAGAAAAATACGTTTTTTGAGAAAATAATAATTATGATAAATTATAATTATGACAAATATTAGATGTGGCAAATTAATTCCGGGCTGATGAAATGTCTCCCATTTTTCTAAACCTTGCTAAGCTGATTTGTAACGTTCATTGTGACATTTTGTATTGTATTATCATACATTTAACCAAATATCATAATTTCATATCGCCAAACGATAAATCTCTGTGTTTAATTCAATTAATCTTAGGATTAAATCAGCGGACCACACCCTCTATATTTAAAGACCATCTCAACTCGTAAATCTTGGAAGCCGTCCCCGAACTCCGATACCAACTAACAACAGCGGTCGTTAAAGCTCTCCGTCCTGCTCTAGCTCTTAGGATCAGATAGAGAAGACATGATGAACGGTGAGATTGAAGATTTTATTTTTTTTTTTTTTTTATTTATTGAGATGGGAAACAAACAGCATCAAATTACACGTATAGTTAAATGAATATAGTAAATACATAAGCCAAAACAGTTTCCACTTATAATTTATACATCAATTTGCTCGAAAAGTGGCACGTGCCAAATAAATTCTAAATTTTAACTTTTAAATTTAAAATTTTAATTATAAATTAGTATATAAAAAAAAAAAACAAAATACAATCTAGGAAAACAAAAAGACAAAAAGACAACAAACACAGGAACAGTACCAATCGGATTTCAAGCACCTGAGCTCAACCAAAAACATCCACAGACACACCGGTTTACTAATTCAAAACAACTCTCCTGATTGCAGAAGCAAATTTACGATGGTTGAGTTGAAACAAATCAATATTAGAGTATTTATCATTATAAAACTTGCACGCTCTTACCAAACATTTGTTACCTACATATTTAGTGCGACTCAAAGGCACTGAGAATAGACGAGTGGACCGAGTTCGAAAACTCGGACATCTAAATGAAACCTTGCTCAGAAGATCTTGAGAGTCAATTAAATTATTCAGTAATTTATACAAAAACGCGATATCTTTTTTCTCTCTTCGCAGTTCAAGAGACTCGACTTTTTTGTACTCGAAATGCTTAAATTTGTACTTCAATCTTTTCATAAATTTATTTTGTATTCGTTCTATCGAATCAATATGCACTGAAAAGTGTGGACTCCAAACCGTAGATGCATATTCTAAATGCGATCTTACAAAGGCATTATATAAAAGCATTAAAGTACTAGGGTCTTTAAAATCCTTACTCTGGCGAAATATGAAACCGAGCATTTTGTATGCTTTAGATGTAATTTTTGCAACATGAGACGTCAGCTGAACCTCGCTATCAATAAATATGCCTAAATCTTTAACCTCATTAACCCTTTTAAGCATTTGGTTCCCAATCGAATAACTAAATTGAATAGGATACTTCTTGCGAGTGAAAGTTATTACAGCACACTTCGCAACATTCAAGTGTAGTTTATTCTTTACACAATAATCACCGAGTCTATCTAGATCGCTCTGCAGATTTACACAGTCGTCCACGGATCTTACCATTGTAAAAACTTTTGTGTCATCGGCATACAACAAGATCTTGGAGTGCAAAAAACAGCTTATAACATCATTAATAAAGACATTAAATAGTAGTGGGCCCAAATGTGACCCTTGTGGGACGCCAGAGGTTATTGGAACAAAACTAGAGGTGTAACCTTTAACAGTTACAGCTTGCGTCCTATCCCTTAAGTAAGATGTGATCCATCGCAGTAAATCCCCATGAATACCCAAACATTCCATTTTCTTTACTAATATCGAATGAGAAATCTTATCAAAAGCCTTAGAATAATCCGTGTAAACAGCATCAACCTGACAGTTCTTTCCCATTGCATTTAAAACATAATCCAATAATTCACACAAGTTTGACTCCGTAGAGCGTTTATTGATGAAACCATGTTGTTGAGTAATAAGCATAGGCCTCATGGTTGGGTATAATGTATCATACACAATTTTTTCCAATAATTTAGGCAAAACAGATAATTTAGATATACCACGGTAGTTTTCAACATCATGTTTATCTCCGCATTTATAAATAGGTACTACTATGGACCTTTTCCAAATTTTGGGTAATATTCCGGACGATAATGAGCAGTTAAACAACAGATACACGGGTAACGCAAGGCTTCCACTACATCGCTTTAAAAATACAGGATGAATACCGTCCGCACCACTCCCCTTAGATTCGTCCAACGTTCTAAGATATTTTTCCACAACTGGTAAAGTAACCTGGATATTGTTGATGGCACAGCTTACCGAACTATTACCAGGCTCAAATGCATCGGCCGTATTATCAATGGGTTCAAATACCGACCGAAAGAAGGTATTAAACAAGTTAGCCATATGTTGGCCCTTAGTGGCCGTGACATCACCAAAATACAAGGTATCAGGAATACTATTATTGTTAGTTTTCGATTTAATAAATGACCAAAAACACTTTGAGTTAAATTTAATGTTGCTTTCAGTCCTGGAAATGAATAAATTATAACATGAGGTCGACATGATTTTAATTTTAGAACGAAAATAAGAGAACGCGTCATAGTCGGATGGCCTTGCATATATTTTCCATCTTTTATGCATTTTATTTTTTTTCTTAATTAAGGCAATAAGAGTATGGGAGTACCAAATGGGAAACCTGCTACTACTAGTCCTCATAATCTTAGTAGGAACAGAATTATCAACTATTTCATTAATAATAGTATAAAAATTATCGACAGCCGTCTCAACGTCCCTAGAAGCTAAACGCGACTCCCAATCAATTTTAGCTAACTTTGAATTAATTAAGTCGTAATCGGCCACAAAGAAGCGTCTAACCACACGCGACGCTGGTAATAAGTGACGTTCCGCGGAGACAGAATCAAAAGTCACAGTAAACACGGGGTGATGAGCATCAATTGGCACCAATGGGTCCGCAATATCCACCTTACATATAAAATTAGCCAAAACCAAGTCTAATTGTCTACCATTTTTGTTAGGAATATGATTGAATTGATGCCAGCAGGTAAAATGCATGAATGCCGATAATTGCAAGGTGAGGTGGTTAAAATTTGAATTCTCCAACTTAAGACTCTGAGATCCACAGTCCACCGGGGTCCAAATGGCTTCCCCAATATTAAAGTCACCCATGACAATAAATTCATCATCGGGAAAGTCGGTATGTAAATTAGACAAAAATTCAAAAAATAACAACTGGGAATCCTTTTGATATTTACTTTGGGGAAAGTAGCACGTAAATAATCTCAGCTTTTTCTTGATGGGGCCCTCCGCAATGTGAACATCAAGACACGTGACGTCGGCGTCAGGCAGCGCCACCACGGGGCGAGCGCCGCGCGAGTCGGCGCGCAGCTCGCGGCGCATCGCTATCAGCGTGCCGCCTCCTCTGCTCATCCCTAATCTCTCGCAATCACGATCCGTCCTATAAACATTATAGCGCGCATCGAACAGTTCGGAATCAAAAATACCAGGAACCAACCAAGTTTCAGTAATACATATAAAATCATAATTCGAATTTAAAACATTTAGTTGAAACTCTGACGTCTTAGTTCGGAGTCCACGTGCATTCTGATAATATATACTAATAGACATCGAAGGTTCTTACAAAACATTTCTTATAAATTGTGCTTTCGGTAACCGAATGATTACTGTGGCATAATTTAAAACCAAGATTTGACCTGATTGTCGCAAAAAATATGTAAGAACAGAACCAGTTACAAGTTCTACAAAAAGAAGTACCCAGTTTATATATAAGAAAATTTAAGCCAAACATAAATATACATATTTTGCTTCTGCAATCGAAGACAGCAATAAATTCAACATGAAGAGAACAAGTACAATGTAATAACAATAACCAACAGCAAAGCAACAGCGACATGAGCAGGTCGGCTCTTATGCTATCTTGTTTAAAGCATCTTCCGAAGTAATGTACAAAATAGGGGACTTGTCAGCCTTCCGGACCATGACAGTACAATTCCGGACCCAGCAATGCTCGTACTGCTTCTGCTTTCTTCTGAGTTGAGCTTCTTTAAGCAAGTACTTATTATAGCCGGAGAGGTGGTCATTTATATAAACACGATTCTCATTGCCGCAAAAACCCAAATCAGACGCTTTTAGAAACTTTAATTTACGCAAGGATGAGATGAAATCGTCTTTCTTGTAACGAGCTTGCAACTTGACAATGATAGGCTTCGGTCTCGTGTTGTCCTGATCGTTCCTAACAGCGATGCGAGTCACGAAGTCGATGTCGGTCGCCACGTTCAGAGAGTAACCACTCAATCCTGCCAGACAGTTCACTATTGTGTATAAATTCTCGCCGCTAGTTTCAGGAACCCCATTTATTTGAATGTTGGATCTCCTTACCCACTGCTCATTACTACGCATGTCAGCCACAATACCGGTCACGGTTTTTTTTAGGTCTTCAATCTCGGCCCTACACAATTCAAAACTGGACACCTGGGTCTCAATAGCCTCAATCCGTCCAGACATCTCATCAAGCCTCGAATCGAGGCCACTCCTCAATTCAGCCACATCCAATTTAACCTGGTTCATGTCGTCCTTAATAATATGGATAGCCGAAAACTGTGTCTGTAATTCGCTCACCCTATGCAGGATATTGCTCAACAATTCGGCATGCTGCGCGCCCACTGAGGCCATATCGCCCATTGGTTGGTACGTGTTAGGTGGGGTGAATAATCCTCCGCCGCCATCCGTCCCAGCGCTACAGCGTGTGACGTCATCTACTCTAGACTCGTCAAAAGTGCCGTCACATGACATAACCGAAACGTCCATCACGGTCCGGGACGCTGCGTTGAGGACCGGTGTGTAGTCATTTCTTCGACGACGAGTATTTACAGACGTACAAAACGAGCAACGCCACGAACCTGCTATAATTGCAGAATCTTCATTCAATTGTTGAGGCGATAATCCCGAACAGTGCGGGTGATAGATTGCGCTACACTCAATGCATTTCAGCAAAGAGTCCGCTTCAATGGCTTGGTTGCAAGCTACGCACACCATCTTCAAAACTCAACCCAATCTTCTAAGCAATAAGGGTTAAGGTTCAGATGCAAGCACCGCCGTGCAGTACGTTCGCTAATTTCGGCCGCAAGCGATCAACCAACAGTAGCTCTGCGGTAATGCAGGCGCCTCCGACGCAGCGAACGCACGATCGATCCCAGCGAAAAAATGCAAAAAGACGCTTCTCTCCACTTAGTTATTTTCAAGCATAGGTACTCAAACTAGGTGTTTACCTTCACAATCACACCGAGACACCGTCACTGGAGCGAAAGGTCCGACACAATCCAATATGGCCGACGGGTGATATGGAAGAACTCCCAAGACAAACAAGGAGGTACCGATAATCCGACTGTCCCAGAAATAAATTAAAAAATAATTCCCAATTTACTAAAATCCAATTTAAAAACCAACCAAACACACGTCCACTTCGAGCAAAGTTACGACGCGAAAAAAAAAGAAGATGTTTGTAATACTGTTAAACAAATTATGTAATTGAAGAGATTTATAGCTTGTTCCATTTATGCTTGCTCCTTATTGTTTCTTGGGTTTGTTGATGGATTTCGATAAAAAAACAGAGTGTTTGCAAAGTCGGTTTACGAATAGTTTTACGTGATAACGTCATAAAGAAACATACGCGAACTGCTAGCTCTGATGTCATGCGAGAAGATCGTGCCTCTCTATCGCTTGTTCCGCGCTCTCGCTTGCACTCTGACGTCACGCGGAACGTAACGAAATGAGTCATGCTTTTTCGTGAGTGCAGCCGGCGTTCATCGATTTATAAGACGTTATCACGTCAATAATACATAAATCGTTTTCTCAAAATGTTAACATAAAAAATATCAATGAGAAATAATTGCATACGCTGACCATTTCATTTTCAAATATTCAATGTGAGCGCTTGTTTAAGCTAAGTGTGAGATTTACCTACTTCGACAAATAATATTTACCAACCATTACGGCATATATTTGACGAAAAACCTATGTATTATTATTTCAAAATTGTCGGTTTTGGTATTTACTCTTACTTGTCATTGTTTACTATAGTAAACTTCTACTTTGAGGGAATGGGCGAAATGCTTACGATTAGTAAGTTATGTTAGGCGATGCTAGCAACCCATCACTATTTTGATTCCCCTTTCCACCTATACGCCCACAGTCTTGCTAAGCGTGGCCTTTAGGTCTTGTCACCTCAGGCTCTGTCTACCCCGGAAGACGACGTGATTGGATCTATGTATGTATTGGTGCAACTCACTTTTTTAATGCGAAAAGAAATGCAAAGGAGCACCTGTAACACTACAGGATTGCAGATGCGTTGCCGCCCTAGACGGCTGAGATACATACATATGTACTTACATACATAAATCACGTCTTTATACCTTACGGGGTAGACAGAGCCTAAGGTAACAAGACCTTAAGGCCACGTTTAGCATAGTTGTAGGCGTATAGGTAGAAAGGGGAATCAAAAGACTGAGATAGAATATCTAATATGCCGTATCTAGGCTCAAAATATCGCTTTCCTTTCTAATGCGTGTAACACGGCCCCATGCAGATTTATCTAATTAGTTCCGATACAAATATCCCGTTTACAAAATATATATTTGCGCAAATCATTATCCGGCAGCGATCATATTGTTCCAGGTATATTACATCCGGACCAATATATCCAGATATTGGTTTCTGTTGCCACGACAAACGATATGTCCCGGAGAGCCGACGGCGGTAAGCAGCCTAGATATTATATTGCATGGGCATTTGCCCGCCATTTCTATCGCGAAGACTTCATTTGACATCGCCACCACCACCATATCGGTACTATTCCTAAGTATATTGTATTTCTTCCTATTATAATTCTACCTGTATCGAATGTGTGTAAATAAATGTTTCTCTCTCTCTCTCTCTCTCTCTCTCTCTCTCTCATTTGAACTGAGTTCTTGGGGCCGAAAGGTTCTCGAGGAGACCGCGCGGCAAGCGCAGCGTAGGACATCCAACGAGGTGGACGGACCTGTAGGTTTATTACCTAACTCGCTCGCAATCGCCATCGTGATCATTTTGACAGTTGTTCTGACAATCGGCATCGGAATCAGCTAGCTGTCACATTCATACATGAACTGTCAATATGAACACGATGGCGATTGCGAGCGGTTAGGTAATAAGCCTACTGGTTAAAGTCGCGGGGTCACGGAGGATGCAAGCCGCTTCCAACCGAGGCAACTGGAGGTCTATGGGGAGGCCTATGCCCAACAGTGGACTATGGCTGATATGATGAGGATGGTGAGATTTCATTTATCGATCGGCAATTGGGTTCAGCCAAAGTACATGAAAGAGTCCGTTTAGGGCTCCGTGGGTGCCTTACATCAGAATCTTAGGGATCATGTTATATCGGCAATGTGGCTTGCAACCCATCACTGTTTTGATTCCCCTTTCCATCCATACGCCCGCAATCATGTTAAACGTCGTCTTTAGAACTTGTTACCTTAGGCTCTGTCTACCTCGTAAGGAATAAAGACGTGATTTATGTATGTATGTATAAATTCGGAGAAATGAACCAACTACCCACTGAAATATCCCGGATAAATTTTAAGAGATCCTGAAATACTGAGAATTTATTCATTTTATTAATTACCTTAACATTTAAGCTGTATTACCGCTGGTTTATAAATAAACGCTTAAAGCACCTCTCAAGCACTGCGATCCCAGTTCACCTGGGGATTTTATGGGGGTATTTGACTCGGGGATCGCGTTCGGGGAATTTTCCGGGGGATTTGCGAAACGGTAATAAGCGAGCGTTCGAGGAAAAAGAAAAAAATAATTATTCCTCCATTGTTTGAATATTTTGTTTACACGTTGTTATAATAGAAGCGGCGAATACGCGCAGAGCCGACCTTTGAATGTAATTGTAAGAAATACTGTTATCAATTGATAATTTAGTAGATACTTAAGTAAGCAACTAAGTTTTCTTTGTGAACGAAGTTCTTAAGAGATTTCTCGGTAGAGCTATTGAAGTTCTCAGTTGTTTGCAGACGATGTCAATATTTTGGTACTTAAAATTGTTGTTCGGGA
Organism: Pandemis cinnamomeana; assembly: GCA_932294345.1. NCBI lineage: Eukaryota > Metazoa > Arthropoda > Insecta > Lepidoptera > Tortricidae > Pandemis > Pandemis cinnamomeana. The sequence goes on along the minus strand of OW028718.1, from coordinate 13,678,103 downwards.
CGGCTCTGGAATACAATCTTATCTAAGTAGGTTGAATAATGACGTGTTTGTGATTACTTAAACCACAGTTTACTGAACGGAAGTGGTAGTAAAAGTATTTACAATTCAAATGTATCAAGTTTTATGGATGACATTTCTTCAGTTTAAAAACTGCTTGCGTGATGCACCCTACAAAAGGATTCAAACTTAGATTTATTTTTGTGTACGTTCATTTATTACAAGCTTTATTATGTAAGTATGTTTGTCCGGTGGAATCTGGCGACTCAATTTGGAAGCAGCTAATCTTCATCCGATTGAGCTGAAATTTTGCATACTTGAGTAAGTTAGTTTTTGTAGTAGAATTCTGGTAGTCTAAGACCGTCTACGCAGAAGTAACTCTTCAACGGTTAGACAATGCAAGTACAGTCAGCTATAACCCTAGTAGCATTTACGGTTGGCACCTTCGAGCCAACGGTGGGGGATCCATCGGGATATGGTTAGTTAGTTGGCCAACTCAAAACTGACGTTAGCCCAACAAAACAAAATATTGTTATAATGCCCAACAATTTGCCAACGTCAGGCCACTGCAAGTTCATATACTGTTGGCCAACTATTAGGCGACCAACGTTAGCCCAACAAAACAAAATATTGTTATAATGCCCAACAATTTGCCAACGTCAGGCCACTGCAAGTTCATATACTGTTGGCCAACTATTAGGCGACCAACGTTGGCACTTCTGAATGCTACAAGACAAAGGACCTCAAGAAACAAACCAACGGTGGCCTAACGATACAAAAATATTGTTATCATAGCCAACGAGTAGCCAGAAATGGGCCAAAACAAGTAGAATGTACATCGACCTCGACGGAGAGACCATTAGCTAATTTCGGCTTTGTAGAGCGTTATCTCTATCGCACACTTCATAAAATGTACAGTAAGCAAAACATCGAGTGTAGCACTTCAACAAAAATATTTATTTAGGAAGTATAAATCAGGATTATACAGGACTTGCTATTATATACAGGGAAAATTAAAACTAAAACTAACTAGACAAAATACCTACTGTTAAGAATTCAAACTGATCCTTCGTTATGGTAAATGAGAACAGACTTTATTAAAGAGAACAATCACAGTGATGTGGATGTAATAACATAGAAAGAAAATACTGAAGAAGTTTTATCGGATGTGACAACCTAGAAAGAAAATACTGAAGAAGTTTTAATGGATGTAATAACATAAAAAGAAAATACTGAAGAAGTTTTAATGAATCTACGACTCGGAAATTAAAAACACTGATGACGAGGCGGTATGGTCTCAGACCTTAGCCTGTCCGAAAGGACAAACGAAACCAAAAAAAAAAAAAAAAACAGTGACGTTGACAGCTGACAGATGTCAACGGCACGTTTTGGCGCGAAGCGCTCTAGAAGAGACGCTGGGATTGTATTGTCATTCAGACTGAGATGCTGATATGTTTAGTGATACGTTCGAAGTGTAATCTGTATTAATGGTAATAGAAGACGTAGCGATCAATAAGAAAAGACTATGCCCGTGAGGTTTCTTGCTAGTTCTTCCCGCGGAGGGTCATACTGAACTAGCTCAATGTACTCTGTGTTGTTGACCAAGTGAATAAAACGATGTGCGCTACTAACCCGAGTTTCATTGGATGTAAGGGAAGATTTTAACAAGTCAGAAGCGGTATGGTATTAGAACTAAATTTGGTAAGTGATAACGATTATGTGAACCGGCGTCTTACAAAATCCCGTGAGTATTTATTGAATATAAAATACTGCTTAGTGAGTTGAAAAAAAAATATAGATTCTGCTTCATATGGGTATGAGATGACCAGCTTGAGGTCATAAACTATTTTGATTTACATTGCATGAAGCAGGTACATACAAGATTCATTCACAACTATTAAGTGAACTGTTCCTGACATATTTTGAATGACTAACTTAATGATCAATGAGGATAGTTAATGATCCACAGAGATACTTTACCTGAATCAGATGGTTGATCACTTAAACGCTTACCTACAAATAGGAAGGCAAACAAGTGAGTAGTCTACCCGATGGTAAGTGATCACCACTACTAGTGAGATAGTTTTTCTTCTAGTATTCTGTATGTTTATGTGGGAATAACAAGACATAGAAGAGGTTTTATTGTGATGAATTGTATAACATCCATTATAGTGGTTTGAGATGGATTTAAAGTTTAGATCTACCTTATTTATTTTTAAAGTGATGTAGTATACCTACGAGTGATTTTTATTTAGATTAGACTTCTTGATAATTTTGTGAAATAATTTATAAGAGAAGAGAATGAGAATAATTATTTGTACACCAATAGAAAATGTACAATACTCACACATACACATACAAACACTACACTACACCATATTGTCACACATTGTCTGGACGTGACTCTTCTGAGATGACTTCACTTACTAGGTAGTCCTGGGATTGAAAATATTCATGCGTTAGTATTATTATAAAATAAAGAGAAAAGTTAAGATATATTAAGTGACATATACTATCAGTAAGTATATAGTACTCATGTATGGAAAAGTAAATTTAAAGGCAAGTATGTGAGATGAATACATAAATAACGTTTTGAATATACTCGTAATAGGCTAAAGTACAAAATAGAACATCTAGGTTAGGTTAGCCTTAAGATTTACACGATCCAAAATCTCATTGGCTATAGCCATATCCTACGAATAATAATTAAGGCCATTTACCTATAGTATTTTTGGGTACTCTATGGTTTATTTAAGTATTAAGACATCTTATTTTGATAGTAAACTACAAAGGATTATCTAACAAATAAACCCTAGATGGTTCATGACATTGATATTTCCGTTTACTATTATTATGGTATACGTTGTTGGTAAACGTGTATTTTGATTAATTTTCTTTAACTTTATTCTAGATTAGCTTTTCAAGTACGGGATAGGTAAGTTTTAAAATGAGAGCTTACGCAGATTACACACTGTAGAAGAGGTAACAATATTATATATTATTATATTATATTTCTAATAAAAAGTTGTATACTATACCAGAATAACTCATCCAAAAACTATTTTAAATAGTTATTGTTACCGTTTTAATAATTGTTAATAATTGTAACAGAATGCCTTATATATTTGTATGTTACTTCGTATGTACGACACTGTCCGTCCAAAGCTAAAACTATTTTTGTTAATATTTATTGTGCATGTAGGTACAAGACTGTCTATTTTTTAAGTTATTTACGGTGCATGTAAGAGACTGTCTCTAAAACTCAAACTATTTTTTAAATATTATTAATTTAAATATTTTTATTTTGTATGTTTTTAAGGGTGATTTAGAGATATTGGCGCGAGATTCAAATTTTTCGATGTTTTTTGCTTATTGTGGCTTTCGTGTGCTCTTTCTCAATTATATTCTTACAATAGCGATAATGACAGAGTACCTAGTAATTTATTACACCAAAAGATAACGTTCATACGTAGCCAATTTCATAATAATACGGTATAACCATAAAATTAAATTTGAATCTCGTGCCATTCTCTCTAAATCACCCTGAACACTTTTTATTTTTTTAATTAAGTACAAACTTTCGTTCTTGTCAGACTAATACCTACCCTCGTGACATTGTTAATTCAATTTCCTTATAATTTTAGTAGTTATTAGTTTAGTGGTTTAGTTTTTGTTTAGTAGTAGGTAGGTCCGTGTATTTTGTTTAACTTTTTTGTAGATTGGTTTTTAGTTTTTACATACGAGAAATATTACAAAATTTCAAATAATTTCAGTTTATTACAATTGTGATTTTTTTATAAAATAGCATAAAGTATAACGATTACCAAACTATACCAAAAGTTGTAACTCATCCATAAACTATTTTAGATAGATTCCTAACCTGAAGTACATACTTATTAAATAATCTTACTTACCTAGATATTATTTTTGTATGTCTACAGGTTAAGACCTTTTAAAAGTCTGTGATTAGTAAAAATAAAGTACCTACCTACCTACTTACCTGTTTTATTTATTAGTAGGTAGGTTCCCATATATTTCTTACCAACCTATTTCCACCAGCTGTGGCTACGCGCTACGTTGCTATGGATGCGTTTGATATCTACCAATGAAATCCGATGTTCAAACCGATGTACATGATTGGTGGACATCAGACGCATCCATAGCAACGTAGCGCGTAGTTTAGCTGGTTGAAAAGCACCCTTAGTGGGTCGTAGTATAAGTATTACAGGCCCTACGTGGCTTTGTAACGTTAGACCATCGTAGGAAATTCTTCATAGGCCCAACAATGTCCGACGTAACGTTGGGCTACCGTTGTAATAATGTTCAACGGCCCTACGACATTTGGGCCGTTGTAGGCAATTCCGCGAGGGCCCATACGTGATGGTCCATCAAGTTTTTCGCGGCCAATTCTAACCGTTGGCCAACCAGTGCTGTCCACAATGGTCCAACATAATGCCAACAAAAAATGCTACTAGGGAACGCTTGAATAAAAAATATTTTTTTAGGTAACGTCATTTTTTTTTTTTTAACGGAAGCAATATCCTTATAATTTATTATCTGTCGCTCTATCAGAGCGTCCCGATCCCAGCGGCACCGTTTTCCTCTGATCTCCGTTACACGGACATTTAGACGAAAATAAACTTACAAAAAGTAAGCGCATATGTGAAAACAACTGAAAATTGTTTCAAGCGCTCATAAAAACAACCCTAATATCTGTCGCAAACTAATCGCCACCAACACGACGCGACACGTCGTAAGCAAGCTCCCCTACACCCCACATATGCCCTTTAGCAAAGCAACCGGCCAGCTTGACCCGCGATAAATATCCCAGCCATCCCTGTCACACTTATGCATTTCACTATCACACCTCTCAACCAGCCCAGTTAAGTCCCCAGCCGCTCTTGTTCGGAATCCAACCGTGATTCGGTTTCGTAGGGTTTGTTTTTGCGTGTAGGGGCAATAGTGTTCCGACGTTCAGTTGTTTCAGGGTGTGTTCCCGTCTCGTTCCCAAACACCTTATCTTGATGTGTAATGGAAAGGAATGTAGTGCCGGGAGTTACTTAGGGACGAAAACAAGCGTCGACAGCGCGGGTTTTTGCCTTATTTATTTACCGTCCCGTACCGGAATTATTTTCCAGGAAAAAAACTAGGGTCGTTGCCAATTTGGTATCGGGTTCTAATGCCGCGGCGGACTTCAAAGCGGCGGTAAAAATAACATGTCATAAGTATTTATGTCGGGTAATTGAAAGCTTAGTCGAATATACCTCTTGCTGTTCGAGTGAAAAGAAAGAAAATGTTTATTTATAGCACAATACGCGTCGATAAAAATAAGAAACACAAAGAAATCGTCAATGAAGAAAAATTGACACGAAATGAAATATAAATGGAAATAACATTACAAACATTCTACTCCTTTATTATTAACTTACTTAGCACTTGATTATCAAAACATCGATTTTTTATATGATCGAAAGTTTAACAGACTAGTTCACAAGGTAAAAACTTTATCTACGCACATATCATTAGTGCTTTAAAATGCGTTCAGAAACCAGGAAATGACTAGTATTATTACACCCTTAAATCTATACTATAATATAACATTACAGTACAAAATTCTGTACTTCAATGTTATTACAGTACATTTTACCATAACCTTACAAACATCTATAGTGTAATAACATTAAAGTAGAAATGTTACCTAGTTCCACAGACAAGAAAGTACTCAGATATACATAAATCACGTGTTTATCCCTTACGGTGTAGAGTAGACAGAACCCAGTATAATTGGTTGTAATGATGCTGGTCATTTCCCTACTGCTTCTGAACCCATTGTGAACCCATCTTAGAGTACTTATGATATACATACATACATAAATCACGTCTTTATCACTTACAGGGTAGACAGAGCCAGTGACAAGACCTAAAGACCACATAATGATATGTGTTACCTAAAACCGTCTTTTATTCTGAGATGGCAGAAGGTAAACGGAAGCATCACCATCATTATCAGCCGTAAGACGTCCACTGATGGACATAGGCCTCCCACATAGACTTCCAAGGCCTAATTTCACCAATTTGACAAATGTCAGCGATAGGTGACCATTCCACATGCAAGACGTAGATATATGGAGCCAACCGGCGTAGATTCTGGTCGAGTTTGGAATGTGAACAGAATTGTCACTTGTCACCGACCAATGTCCAGTTGGTGAAACAAGTGCCAGTTGCCTCAGTTGGAAGCGTCCACCGTGAACCCGCGACTCTAACCAGCCTCAAATATTGTTAAAAGAGCCTGTATAATATTTCAATTTCAATACCGCAAATATATATAAAAATATACATAATATGAGAGAGAGAGAGAGAGAAACATTTATTTACACACATTCGATACACGTAGACATAAAACAAGGAGAAATACAATATACTAAGGAATAGTACCGATATGGTGTAAAGTGGACCCCGCTCAGCATAATGTTGCGCATATAAACATAGAATGTACCAGTTGCTTTTCGTCCCAAGCAGAAGGTAAAAGCCCATAGAGGGAATGAGCAAAATTCTTAGGAATCATGTTATAGGAGATACAGCTAGCAACCCATTTTGATTCCTTTTTCCACCTATACGCCTACACAATCATGCTAAACGTGGCCTTTAGGTTTTGTTACCTCAGGCCCTGTCTACCCCGTAAGGGATATGTACGTGATTAAAACAACACACTTGAATAGAGCCTCAGATGTTGCAGCTCACAGCAATCACCGAAAGAAAAACCGGAGGAACCCCTCCAGCCTTCTCCAATAAAAGGAGGAAGTCCTTGTTTCGTCAGCATTTTTAAGCCTAAAAATAGCACAGGTACAGATACAAATAAATGGCTGACGTTGCTAATTTCTTTTTAGGGTTCCGGGATAGTTGAACCCCGGTAAGATCACTCGCGTCAGTCTGACTGTATCAGCCAATTTGCTCCGAATGTACTGAACCGAATAACATCAAAGATACACGTTGTTGGGGTCTCAAAATGTTTATTTTTGCGTGTTCGAGTAGTTTCTTTTAAGCCTGAAATAACATTTGTGCCGGTGCACCCTAGGTAACAACAGTTTCTCAAAGACTAATGACTCAATAACACAATAACATTAAAGGTAAAAATCAGTAATAAATCATCATCAATAATAATTATGCTAAACGTGGCCTTTGTGACTTAAAGGGAAGAATAATAAGGGAAAAATACGTGATTTATAGATGTATGTAAGTATGTAAATCGGTATGGATTTTCCGTCTCTAAATTGCTAAAACGTGGTAAGTGGTAAAAAGTTGGCATGTTTGGTTTCAATGAAAATTGTGCTTTGCATACGCTATGGAATATTTGTTATCTGAGGGGCCTTCGGAACCCTGAGCGCACAAGCCCGACTCGCCCTTGACCAGTTTTGAAATTTTGAAATAAAACAACGACAGGAGCTGCGGGATCAAGAGCCCTCCGCTGTAAGAGCTATCACTTTATTCGTCTATCTGTTATTATTTTCCGACCGAAATTCACTTTGTTTGAAGTCTTTGTTCAAAAATGGCGGTCTTTTAAAGCTCGCCGGAAAATCTGGAGCTGCCAGGAAGCTGAGATCACTTTAGCTTGCAGATATTCTATTTAAGATGTACTAATTAAGTTTGTTACACACACAAAATCATGTAGGTTGGCAACGCATCCGCAATCCCTCCGGGGTTGCGGGTGTCTATGGGCAGTGGTGATCACTTACCATCAGGTGACCCACTTGCTCGTTTGCCTTCCTATTCATATAAAAAAAAATGTCTGTTATGTCTTACGAGATAGACCTTTTTTTTAACGGAGAGGAAATCTTTATGGATGCCCTAGGCCCTAGGATTATGTGGGACTCCCCCGATGGGGTATACCCGAACTAAAAACCCTTCGGCGTTGCCTCAATCCGGTGTGATGGGGACGCAGTGGGATGCCACTGGGTTTCACCACAGGCACCCCCCCGGTGGCCCCGGCTTCTGCCAGGACCGCGCCAAGAAGAGGGCCCGTATGCTGGGCCCGTCTTCCCTTAGACAATGAGACCGTGCAATGCGGGTAGGTACCCCGTTACCGTTTTACGAGATAAAGGTAGCAAGTCTAAGGTAGCAAGTCCTAAAGGCCACGTTTAGCATGATTGTGAGTATAGGTGGCAAAGGGAATCAAAATAGCGATGGGTTGCCCGCATCGCCTATAACATGATTCCTAAGATTTTCGCCAATTATCTCAATGGGCTTTTATCACTGCGCGGGAATAGAAGCAACTGCAACATTCTATGCTTTTTCTTTGCTCCCTGACCAGCACGTTAGCACCTACATAATAATTTTAGTGTGGATCAAGAAAAGCGCCGACCGATCAATATTATTTTTTAACTCCCGACGTAAAAAGAGGTGTCTGTTTGTAGCGTCGTAGCTCTTAAACTTATGGTTGGATTTCGATGCGGTTTTATTTATTCAAAAGCCAGTTTCTTTGCGGTGGTTTTCAGCTATGTTTGGTAAAAATCGGTCCAGCAGTTCGAAGACTATCAGCTCTTTGCCAAAGTGACGTAGGGATTTTTGGCATAAAATTTAATTATTAAGGTTTGTTTCGTACACCGTAGGCCTTTTTTGTGTAGGCTTATTAAATTTAAATTTTACTTATATACTGTTTTTTTTTTGTAATAAAGGACTTGATCGTTTAGATAGATAGATAAAAACTTTATTTTCTCACAATACATTACATAACATGTATTGAGTTCACATATTTAGATGGAAAATAATACATACAACACAACATAAGTACAATTACAACAACTGAAGAACAAAAGAGGTAATAAAAAAAAATAAACAACTAAGTATGATGAAACGAATTCCGGATGCCATGTGTCTGACTCAGCATAAAACTGCGGAAACCGCAGCACTGATATTCTGCCAGAACCATTAGTGAGCTAAAATTCGATCGAGTCGATTGATCGTCTTTAATAAAACTACCTGCTGAATATTCCAGAACCTTTTTAAGGTACCTTGTTGGAAGTGTGAGCGTCCCGTTTCCACCGGAAAGCCACCCGCGGGCGTTTCCACCAATAAGCGGACGAATTTCCTCCCAAAGGCTGGAAACGATTGCAGATTCCTTCCGTCTTTGCTGAACATCAACACTTTATTTATGACGGGTATCCTTTAACTTAATTTTTTTCAACTTCCACGCTGGTCTGAGAGCGAAGAAAAAACAGAATGACAGACAGTGGCGGCGGACTTTTAAAAAAATCAAGGAGACTATGGAATAATGAACAACAATGGCATACAGCCAAGTCGATAGCCGAGGAGTGCGCGTTTTGTTCGAGTGTAACGTTTTTATCAATGTCTCAAATAGCTTACGGTGACAGATGACATAAAAAAACTTAAGAAAAAAGGCGGGAACGTGAAAACCACCTAAGTTGCGAGGAAGTTTAGTGCAAAATTTATTTTCATTTCCTCTCAATGTTTGAGAAAAACATTATATCTGCCTCAGGTGGAAGAGCGATTGCTGGATTCGTAACTTTAAAAAACACTCACCTGCGGTTCATGTTTTAAAACAAGCTACTAATCCAGCAATTGGCTACTTCCCAGGCATTAATCTACTATTGTGCACTTGGCTGTAACATTATATTTCAGAAAACTAAAAACGGAGGTCACAAAAACTTGCAATAAACCTTTGACTTTGACTAACTCTCGCAAAAATTAAAAAAAACTGCGTCTTTTGAATCCAAAAGCCACTGTATTACGTCCAACTGAATCTACAAAAGCGTAGAGTTCCTCATAGCCTTTCTAAAATATACCAAAGTGGATCTTGCGTGAACGTTGCAAGGTTAATTTTTGGGGAGAACCACGGCGAATAAAGAACCATGTCGTAATGAGCCAGGTTTCATGCAAGCTTGTGCTGGTTTAATATTCACTCTGCCGCGATCTCGGAATCCAAAGATTTATTGTTAGATTTATTTTTCATGCGCCCGCGATGACTGGGTGATGAAATCTGAAAGTTTGCGCGGAGCTGAAACGACGCCGTTGTAATATTGGAAGGAGAAGGTGATAGGAGATTTGGGTAAACAGATTTAACATGGCGAGATTTATCGTAGTTAGCCTTTTTTATAATACCACCCTTACCCAGCAAAGAAAAAACAGAGTGTACCAGTTGCTTCTCTTCCCGCGCAGATTGTATAAGCACATGGAAATTGTAGGAATCATAGGCGACGCGGGGCTAGCAACCCATCACTATTTGGATTCCCTTTCCGTATAAGTGGAACGGCCCACAATACAATACAAATACTATTGAACACCACAAATCAGTACAAAACAATACAGAAACAAAGAACAAAGTAGACAATAGGCGCCACAATCATGCTAATCGTGGCCTCTTGTTCCCTTAGGCTCTGTCTACCCCGTAAGGGATATTTACGTGATTTATGTACGTTTATGAGTGTGTGTATTTTAATGTTTGAAAGACAGATGTAAAAAGGGATTTATAGTATTTTGATTTATATTTAATACCAAACGAACAAGTGGATCAACTGGATAGTAATGCGCACCGCCACTCATGGATATCTGCAACACGAAAGGATCGCAGACGCGTTGCCACCCCGGACTAAGATGAGATACCTGATTCTGATATGTATAACCATATGAAACCTATCACTATTTTGATTTACCTTACCACCTATACGCCCTTAATCATGCTAAACGTGACCTTAAGGTTTTGTCACCTTAGGCTCTGTCTACCCAGTAAGGGATAAAGACGTGATATATGTATGTATGTATATGAAACCTATGAAATTCTTAACGTATTCCCGTATACCCATAAGTACAGCCTACTCGAGATCTTTTCCAACTTTTTATACACAATACCATACTTCAAATAACAAAGGCTGTTATATTATTTATCAGCGCTCAGCCTCACTCGCTGTAATTCGTATCGATTACGGCGAAATTACACCCGTAATTCGTAATCCGAACGCGAGGTGGAATGAGTTTCGTTTCCAACATTATTACAATAATATAACAATATCGCGGAACCCGTTTCATCTCGTCGCGCGGAGGTTCGCGGTTTGCGTTGATTTCGGATTCGTCATAATCAGAAAGCTGAATTTTCATCGCAAAAATCAAACAAGAGTTAAAATGTTGAATTTTATCGACTATCGATAAGTTTTTAACGGCGCGCATCTTTTTTTCTTTATTAACAAAGCGATCTCAAATCCACAACAAGCAAAAGAAAATAACAATACTTTAAGATTAAAAAATTAACTTCATAATTATAAACTTGTCGGTGTATGTCGGTGAACGCCATGCAACTCGCTAATTAAGGAAGTCAAATGTTATATTTCTTAAAAACACAAAATGAAAAAAAAATTCACTGAATTGAAAAATAAACGTATAATAATTATTATTGTCAAAGTTTTTTTCTCATTAAGCTTAGAACTTTCAGCCGTCCTTCGTAATATTAAAAGTCTGTAATATAGGAGAAGAAATTTATCGATATCTGGAAAAGTCGATAAAACTTAACGTTCCAACTTTATTGACGTTTGATTTTTGCCATGAAAATTTCGCTCTCTGGTCATGAGTTTAAATGAAGCTGCCAGCTCTGCGGTCACCCGTAGCGTCTATTAGCCTCTTCGAAATATCTTTGAAGAGGCTAATAGACGCTAGGATCCCACGGAATAAGTGTCTTCCTTGGACAACGTATTAGTATCGCTGTCCAAAGGGGGAGTGCTGCGAATGTCTGTGGTACTATGCAACGGGGGCGTTTTCTTTTATAATTGATTTATTTTAACATTAGTTTTAGTTTACTTTCTGATTTGTTTTCATTTTCTATTTCTTGTTTATTCAGACATTTATACGATTACAGAACGCAATATAGAATGAATATAGAATGTACCAGTTGCTTCTCTTCCCGCGCAGGTAAAATTCCGTTGAGGGAAAATCGAGTGAGCAAAAATCTTAGGCAACTCATCCCTATTTTGCACCCTTTCCACCTGTACGCCCAAAATCATGCTAAACGTGGCCTTGGGCTCTGTCTACCCCGTAAAGGATAAAGACGCAGAACGCAAAAAATAAACAGTGACAAAGGAAGGGACAAAGCAGGAGAAAGCACCTAGAGTTTGATTTTTTTCTTTGCTTATGTATTTAATAAGTAAATTTAGGATTTTTCTGTTAGAGGATGTAAGATGAAGAAGGGATTTAAATCTATGTGTTTGGGGATACAATACTACAGTTAACAAAATGTACAGTCCTATTTTGATTCCACTTTCCACCTCTACGCCCTCACTGTCTTGCTAAACGTGGCCTGTATGTCTTGTTACCTTAGGCTCTGTCTACCCCATAAGGGATAAAGACGTGATTTGTGAATGTGAATGTAAATTTTAAACGAAATACCTTTCTATTCATTACGTTAAAAAAATCACGTACAGACTCTCGTTAGCTCAAGTGTATTCCGCGGCCCGCCTGATTTAATTCCGGGCGCCGGCGGGGGTGAGGCAGCGCCGGGGGGCGGGCTAATCTCATTTAGAACGGGCGCGGACCGATTCTGTTAAGAGAAACTGGTTTTATTGCAGACGTAATGTAGGAGCGAGTTGTGTGCGCGCGGACTATGTAGCCGGGTCGGGAAATACGGTGGTGCTGGCTGGCTTTAGTTGGGTTTTGTTGATGCGGCGAGCCTCAGAGGTCTAGCCTTTGTTGGTTTTAGCGTTCCGCACTTTTAAAGGAAAAAAGGAACCCTTATAAGACCACTTCGTTGTCCGTCTGTTTGTCCGTCGGTCTGTCCAGGCTGTATCTCAGGAACCGCGATATACGTACACATACACGAATCACGTTTTTATCCCTTACGGGGTAGAAAGAGTCTAAGGTAACAGGTATATGCCACATTTAGCAAGATTATGGGCGTATAGGTGAAAAATGAAATCAAAATAGCAATAACATGATTCCTATGATTTTCACCCATTCCCTCGGTGGGCTTTTACCATCTGCGCGGGTAGAAGCATCTGGTATATTCGATGTTTTTTCTTTGCTCCCAGACCAGCATGGAAGAAACATGGAACCGCGACAGTTGACATTTTTCTGTTTCCGCTAGTACAAAAAAACTAAAAACAATATTTTTATGCCTGCCTGTCTATGTAGGTAACTAATGTAACATGACCTTATACTACCTACATTGTGCTTAGGAGGCAGGTCTCTGCTAACACTGGCTTTTATGGGTGGTAAATAACTCTGAGCGCTATGCCGTCATTTCTGAGCGGTACAGATTTTTTCTCATACATTAAAAAAAAATGCACTAACTTCCGGCACCACCACTTTAAAGCGGCACTAGGTTTTTCGACATTTATTTTTAATCATCAACAAGCTATAAAAACGCCGTAAATTAATAATTAGTCGTAATTCCTCACTTGTGCCTGAGAAATTCCATAAATGTACCGCTCAGAAATGACGGCATAGCGCTCAGAGTTATTTTATGATATAGTAACAGCCTTCTAAGCTTCATTCACTCTGGTTCATTTCACATGTTTTTTTTCCATGGGCTTGTAGTCTAGAATTTTCAGTGTCGTTTAAAAAAAATACTGGCTTTTATGTTCACTTGCTAAATTCGTACGGAGCCCTCAGTGCGCTAGTAGCCGGTTTTTGTGTTCGGTAAGTTGTGCAAATAGTAGGTAGATTCTTTCTAAAAATAATTTTCCGAAATAAAACTGAAAGCGGCCAGACAAAGAGGCGATAATACCTATCTTCAAAGCGACATTACAATCGGTTCAGTAGATTTAGAGATTCACTCACACGTGACAACTGCTCATATTACCTTTTAAATAATTCTTTGGGCTAACATTTAATATTAGACAGTAGCAGGACCCACATAACATAATTTAGTTATCAAATTCTATAGCAAAATAATCACATTGTGAATCACGACCAATCATGCGCAAGTCCAATTATTTTCAACGTGAAATTACCGTGAGACTTAATCATAATTACACAAAAGTGTAACTCACGTTATGTATGTATGTATGTAAACTCTTTATTGCACATAAAAATTAAAAAAATATAGAAATACACAGAAAATAGTACAAAGGCGAATTTATCCCTAAGAAGGTATTTCTTCCAGTTAACCTGATATCCAGTGAACCGTTATGTATTGTGGCTCTCAGTGTTTGTAATTTTTAAACTCACTCGTCCATCTCTAATATAATACTCCTTTCATCCACTCAAAAGGTTGGCTGGAAGAGATCCCTTAAAGGGATAAGTCCGCCTTTGTGCATGTATCTCAGTGTTTGTCAATTGTATTTCTCTTGTTTATTTTGCACAATAAAGAGTTTACATACATACTCACGTATAAAAGTCGAGTGATGCACGACTTGTTTCAGACTAGTTCGTAGTCCTTCCTCTTGGAGAGCTCACCCCGGCGGCAAAAGAATGAATACTGCGCGCCAGCACTCTGCTCGCGCGGTTTCTCGGCGCACAACTACCCTCGTTTTTGTCGTCATTTTCAGTGTGCAGTGTTCGTTTCGCTGCCGCCGGGGCGAGCGATCCAAGAGGAAGGACTACGAACTAGTCCGAAACATGTCGAGCATCATTCGCCTTTTATACGTGAGTTATCCGTTTGTATAATTAACAATTATTGTTTATTTTGTTCACGATCACGTGATATTCCATGCTGGTCTGGGAGCAAAGAAAAAACATAGAATGTACCAGTTGCTTCTCTTCCCGCGCAAATGGTAAAAACCCATCGAGGGAATGGGCGAAAATCATAGGAATCATGTTATAGGCGATGCGGCTAGCAACCCATCACTATTTTGATTCCACTTTCCACCTCTACGCCCTCAGTGTCTTGCTAATCGTGGCCTGTAGGTCTTGTTACCTTAGGCTCTGTCTACTCCGTAAGGGATAAAGACGTGAATTGTGTATGTGTGTACGATCACGTGCCACCTCAGAAGAAGTAAACATTTTTAACAGTTTTTTAAGATATTCGAAATTTGGTATGAAGGTAGCTTTAGCAGCTAAACAGCAACATCTTAGTGATAAATTAAAAAAAAAATTAAGTGTCTATGTCTGTCTATGTAAATAACAAATATAAAATGACCTCACACCGCCTACGTTTTGCTTAAGAACAGGGGCTCTGCTTACACTGGAGTTACATATTTTACTTGCTAAATTGCTACGGAAACCTCGGTGCGCGTGTCCGACTCGCACTTGGCCGGTTTTAAATATTTTTAAGCAGATAAGTTTAGTATGTTTTATAGAGGCTCCGATCTCGGCCAATATTACTAATGCGGTAGTGTGTTTGTTTGTCTTGCTCTCACGTCAGATCTGAGCAATGGATCGACGTGATTGTTTACTTGGAGGTGGTGAAAGACCAGAAGGTAAAATATTTTAATCAAATCTGGCAAACATCCTACTAATATTATAAAAAATATATTAGTAGTAGTAAAATAAGTTTGTTTGTTACGCTTTCACGCGAAAACGACTCAACCGATCATCATGAAATTTTGTACACATGTTCTTGGAGGTATTAGAAGTAGCATAGGATACTTTTTATTAAAAACATATATTTTTTTCTTCTTCCATGCTGGTCTGGGAGCAAAGAAAAAACATAGAATGTACCAGTTGCTTCTCTACCCGCGCAGATGGTAAAAGCCCATCGAGGGAATGGGCGGAAATCATAGGAATCATGTTATAGGCGATGAGGCT
Source organism: Pandemis cinnamomeana (assembly GCA_932294345.1). Classification (NCBI taxonomy): domain Eukaryota; kingdom Metazoa; phylum Arthropoda; class Insecta; order Lepidoptera; family Tortricidae; genus Pandemis; species Pandemis cinnamomeana. The sequence goes on along the minus strand of OW028718.1, from coordinate 13,662,422 downwards.
AGCAACCCATCACTATTTTGATTTCATTTTTCACCTATACGCCCTCAATCTTGCTAAATGTGGCCTGTAGGTATCTGTTACCTTAGGCTCTGTCTACCCCGTAAGGGATAAAGACGTGATTTGTGTATGTGTATGTATATATTTTTTTATGTCGTCACTCTGACGTTATCTGCGCGGACGAAGTCGCGGGCAAAAGCTAGTTTTCCTTATAAAAGAAAAAATGTTCTTTAAAATTTTACTAATTATAAATACACAAGACACATAAAATACTGTAAACTTAACTTGTAAGAATATTAATTAGACATTACTTAAAGAGCTAAATTTCAATTAAAAGGCTGCTTAGTTTTAATGAACCTCTTTAATTATAATAATGTATCTAAGATGTTTTTGTTTCATAGTTCATTTAACTTTTCTCAGCAATATCTAAAACAGACAACTAGCTATTTCCTGCGACTTTATACGCGCAAAAACAAATAATAACATTCTTTGTTTTTTAGGGATCGCACTAATATTATAAACGCGAAAGTTTGTAAGTATGAATGGATGTTTGTTACACTTTCACGCCAGAACAGCTTGACAAGTCTGGATGAAACTTGGAAAATAGATAGATTATACTCTGGAATAACATATAGGCCTTCTTTTTATCCCGGAAAATTGCGTAATTCTTGCTGAAGATGCGGGCAAAAGCTAGTATTAAATATAATAATTATAGAATTGTAAAGCTGAAAGAATTTTTCAAATCGGTCCAGCAATTTCGGAGCCTAAATATTCAATGGAAACAAACGAACAACCAAATTTTCCTCTTTATATTATTTACTAAGAAAACTACAAACTTAGCTATGAAAAGCTAAGCGTAATAACCGAGTGCTACGCCGTAGACGAGCTACGAGCGTAGACCCTCTACGAGGTGGGATTTTATTTTACGTTTTTGCTGAACTTATATGAGGCTGAAGGTGCATAAATTGAGCTTAGAGTGAACTCGCCGATGCATTTTTAAAGTATTTTCTGAAAGAAATTGCAGGAATATTTTATATCCGTGAACTCATTTTATTCTGCATGTTATTTTAATGTTATGCATGAGTTTACGCTTTGTTTTATTGTGGAGAGACGCGTGCTGTGCTGCGCTGACTTATGTGTGTATGAAACCAAGTAACATCAAAAGAAACATGAAATTATAGCATAGACGAGACATTTACTAGAGTGCAAAATGCCATAATCACTACATAGTATAAAATAAAGTCGCTTTCCCTGTCCCTATGTCCCTATGTACGCTTATATCTTCAAAACTACACAACGGATTTCGATGCGTTTTTTTAAATAGATAGAGTGATTCATGAGGAAGGTTTTTATGTATAATTCTACGCAGACAAAGTCGCGGGCAGAAGCTAGTATAATATAAACTAGCTGTTGTCCGCCTGCGTCTGCATAGAATTCGTTTTCCGAGATAAAAGGTAGCCTATGTGTTATTCCAGACTATAATCTATCTATGTTAAGTTGTCAGAGTAATGCTGAGCCAGCGACCGTTTTCACTTTTGCGATGATCTATTTTTCATGTCTGTGATTTTTTCTTGTTTAATTTGTATAAAATTGTGTATATTCTCTTATATTTGTGTATCTTGCAAAAAGGAATAAATGTCTCCTTTCTTTCTTTCTTTCTTTTATGTTCCAAATTTCATCCAGATCTGTTCAGCCATTCTGGCGTGAAAACAAACATCCATCCATCCATACTTACAAACTTTCGCGTTTATATAGTAAGATAAAAATGAATCGTCGAAAAATACATACGCGCATAACTTCCAAACGACTGCACCGAAATGGATAATTCTTTTTTTAGTTGTGTTTGTTACTGTTAGGACAAGGTATCTATAAAATAAAATTATAAAAAAAAAATTGCAGCGGGTGCGAGGCCCCAGGCAACAGCTAGTAAAGAAAAACATCTAGCCTATAGCGATTATTATTAGTTCGCCTTTGTGCATGTGTGTTGTCCTGTATTCATCTTTTTCTTGTGTTTTATGTACAATAAAGAGTTATACATACATACATTATTATTGCATTCTACATGATTGACCAGTCGCAGGTAAAGTAGGTTACTGGAGATGAGCAGACACCCTATTTTAATTCCTATTTCACCTATACGCTCACAATCACGCTAAATGTGGTCTTTAGGTCTTGTTACCTTAGGCTCTGTTACCTCATAACGGTAACGGGGCATTACCTACCTGCATTGCACGGTCTCATTGTCTAAGGGAAGACGGGCCCAGCGTAAGGGCTCTTCCCTTGCCGCGGTCCTGGCGGAAGCCGGGGCCACTGGGGGGGGCGTTTGTGGTTGAAACCCTAGTGGCATCCCACTGCATCCCCATCACACCGGATTGAGGCAACGCCGGAGAGATTCTAGTTTAGGTATACCCCTACGTAACCCTAGGCATCCCCGTGCCTAGGGCATCCACAAAGATTTCCTCTCCGGTAAAAAAAAGGGTCTGTCTACAGCCAGGTTCACATTTGTCTGTCGTGTTGTGTTGTGATGCTCTCTGTCGTGACGGCTACTGTTCACATTTTTTGCATGAAGTGTTATGACGCATTAAGACGCATTTTTTCATCAGTTCCATCTTGGCACCCGAAGAGTTCAAACGCTTGCAATGTTTTCTCAAGATTCTTCCGATTCCGATTCAGATATTGAAGATATGCACTTATTGACGTTGGCAACGCTTCTAATAAAACAAAGAAAGAGGAGAAGATATTGGTTCCATCCCGTAAATAGAAAACGAGAGAGTAAAGGCGAGTTTCATTGTCTCGTTAAAGAGCTTGAGAGTGATGCTGAAAAATTTCATCAGTATTTTAGAATGTCTAAGGCTCTGACGAGTCACAACACAACACTGGCCGCGTGCACACTGCCCTGACGTGACGCTGCACCGCTCCCCGCACCTCACCCGTTCTGTCGCAGACCGGGATCGCTTGTGATGCGACACAACATAAGCCGTCACAACACACGGCATCAGAGAAATGTGAACGCAACCGAATTAAATGTATGAAACCGATACAGTTCTGATGCGTCACAACACAACACGACAGACAAATGTGAATGCGGCTTACCGCATAAGGTATAAATACGTGATTTATGTATGTATGTAATAAAAAAAAAGTGGCAAACGTTGCGTCATGTTCCACCTAGCCAGCGCCCACTCGTCTGTCCCGGGTGCGCCGGCGCTGTCCCGGCGTGGCAGCCGCGCTCCGCTGCCCGCGACGGACGGCTGTCGGACGCACGGCACCGCCGACGCCCACGCCACCACCTTGGTGACCATAAAAAAGTTACGTACAAACCCAGCAAGTGAATATCCAACTAATATTAAAATATTTCTTCCATGCAGCAAAGTAAAAACCGAATTAATCCACCAGATAAAATTTTGAAGCGGACAGAAAGTTGGCAATGCTTCACGGGGAATGTACTCGTTTTAGTAAAAAAAAATGAAAATTGAACCGGCATCAGAAAATTATTTCATCCATGCTGGTCTGGAAGTAAAGAAAAAACATAGAATGTACCAGTTGCTTCTCTTCCCGCGCACATAATGAAAGCCCATCGAGGGATCATGAATCGGGAATCATGGTATAGGCGATGTGGCTAGACACCCACTACTATTTTGATTCCCCTTTCCACCTATACGCCCACAATCATGCTAATTAAAATGAAAATTTATTTTTGCAAATTGGCCGCCAAGGGCTCTTTTACATGTCTTTTTGAAACTACCAGCACATTCGGAAAGGCTAAACGTGGTCATTAGGTCTTGTTACCTTAGGTTTTACCCCGTAAGGGATATAGACGTGATTTGTGTATTTGTATTTGGTAAGGGAGAAAAGTAATCTCTTTAGAATGTAATCGCCGTTACTTTCAAATCAGATATTATTGTGATCGCTATCAAAACAATTGTAATACCCTAGGGTAGGTAAATACAAGGTAGGTATGAGGGGACAAAATATCAAGTGTCCCTCAAGGCATGCAACCCTTCCACAGAAAGAAATCTAGGCAATCAAACGCGGAATAGGGAGGCTGTAATCCACGGGAAGGGTGGCTACCCTAACAGATGTATTTATTTATGTCTGTGCATTATTTTAGAGGGCTTGTTAGATTTTTTAGATGTCATCACTGACAAAGCGAAATTGCGAATTGGATTTGTTAAATCAGGCTTTGAGGAGAGAGATTAGATATTTATCACAATACATACATACCCAAATAACGTCTATATCCCTTACGGGGTAGACAGAGCTCAAGGTTAAAGACCTAAGGCCCACGTTTAGCGTGATTGTGGGTGCAGGTGGAAAGGGGAATCAAAATAGTGATTGATTGCTAGCCGCATCGCCTATAACATGATTCCTAAGATATTCGCCAATTCCCTCAATGGGCTTTTACCATCTACGCAGGAAGAGAACTAGTACATGCTATATTTTTTTTGTTTCCACACCAGCTAAGGAGGTTCTTGCAATATTTAGAAGGAAAATTCTCAGAATACTTATAGATAATATATTCTACTAATATTATAAACGCGAAAATTTGTAAGTAGGTATGGGTGGATGGATGAATGGATAGATGTTTGATACTCTTTCACGGCAGAACGGCTGGACAGATCTGAACGAACTTTGGAGCATAGATAGATTATAGTCTGTCATAACACATAGGCTACTTTTTTCCCAAAAAATTTCGTAACTTCTGGGAAAAAACGATAAACGAATTCTATACAGAATTGTTGCGGGAAACCGGTGGATGCACGTGGCGAGTTGTCGTTCATTGTGGTGTGCTAGGCCTTTGTTCAACAGTGGACGTCTTCAGGCTGATGATGATGATGATGTATATTAATTTTTTGAGACAATTTTCATCAAAATACATACATACATAAATCACGTCTTTATCTTACGGGGTAGACAGAGCCTAAGATAACAAGACCTATCACGTTTAGCATGATTGTGGGCGTTAAGGTGGAAAAGGGAATCAAAATAGTGAAATGTCAGTAACCATTCTCTTCGTTAAGTTCATGGCTTACTCTTCACACGCGCGTAACTTGACGTGTCGAGCGTAAATCACGCGTTACGTTACGGCGCGCCAGAGCGTAACGGTAACGCCGATGGCCGCGTTATACGTGCGCTCGCAGGCTGCACGGCGCCGAGATTTGGGTGCGAATGTGTGATTTAGGCATGGAGGAAATAACTAATTAGAGTGATAAAATCTATAAAATTGTGGCAACACATCAGGCTTTTTCGGCAAATAGCATTCTAATAAAATTTCTAAATGTCACTGAAAATGAAAACACAGAAAAAAATTCGAAAGTAAAGCTACGGCCGGGAATCGAACCCGGATCCTCGTCATTCCGTGATGGGTGCTATACCCCTACACCACCCATAGCAGGTGGGTCTTCGAATTTTTCTACCTGTTACTTGCTATCACGAGACTTTGTTACTATGCGAATTTTTAATTTTTTTATTAAGAATTTTTATTTTTTTTTATTTTTAATTTGAGATCTAACGGTAAACCCGTAAAAGTAAACATAAAAAATCAAGGTATAAAAATTTGTGAATGTGAATGTAAATTTTAAACGAAATACCTTTCTATTCATTACGTTAAAAAAATCACGTACAGACTCTCGTTAGCTCAAGTGTATTCCGCGGCCCGCCTGATTTAATTCCGGGCGCCGGCGGGGGTGAGGCAGCGCCGGGGGGCGGGCTAATCTCATTTAGAACGGGCGCGGACCGATTCTGTTAAGAGAAACTGGTTTTATTGCAGACGTAATGTAGGAGCGAGTTGTGTGCGCGCGGACTATGTAGCCGGGTCGGGAAATACGGTGGTGCTGGCTGGCTTTAGTTGGGTTTTGTTGATGCGGCGAGCCTCAGAGGTCTAGCCTTTGTTGGTTTTAGCGTTCCGCACTTTTAAAGGAAAAAAGGAACCCTTATAAGACCACTTCGTTGTCCGTCTGTTTGTCCGTCGGTCTGTCCAGGCTGTATCTCAGGAACCGCGATATACGTACACATACACGAATCACGTTTTTATCCCTTACGGGGTAGAAAGAGTCTAAGGTAACAGGTATATGCCACATTTAGCAAGATTATGGGCGTATAGGTGAAAAATGAAATCAAAATAGCAATAACATGATTCCTATGATTTTCACCCATTCCCTCGGTGGGCTTTTACCATCTGCGCGGGTAGAAGCATCTGGTATATTCGATGTTTTTTCTTTGCTCCCAGACCAGCATGGAAGAAACATGGAACCGCGACAGTTGACATTTTTCTGTTTCCGCTAGTACAAAAAAACTAAAAACAATATTTTTATGCCTGCCTGTCTATGTAGGTAACTAATGTAACATGACCTTATACTACCTACATTGTGCTTAGGAGGCAGGTCTCTGCTAACACTGGCTTTTATGGGTGGTAAATAACTCTGAGCGCTATGCCGTCATTTCTGAGCGGTACAGATTTTTTCTCATACATTAAAAAAAAATGCACTAACTTCCGGCACCACCACTTTAAAGCGGCACTAGGTTTTTCGACATTTATTTTTAATCATCAACAAGCTATAAAAACGCCGTAAATTAATAATTAGTCGTAATTCCTCACTTGTGCCTGAGAAATTCCATAAATGTACCGCTCAGAAATGACGGCATAGCGCTCAGAGTTATTTTATGATATAGTAACAGCCTTCTAAGCTTCATTCACTCTGGTTCATTTCACATGTTTTTTTTCCATGGGCTTGTAGTCTAGAATTTTCAGTGTCGTTTAAAAAAAATACTGGCTTTTATGTTCACTTGCTAAATTCGTACGGAGCCCTCAGTGCGCTAGTAGCCGGTTTTTGTGTTCGGTAAGTTGTGCAAATAGTAGGTAGATTCTTTCTAAAAATAATTTTCCGAAATAAAACTGAAAGCGGCCAGACAAAGAGGCGATAATACCTATCTTCAAAGCGACATTACAATCGGTTCAGTAGATTTAGAGATTCACTCACACGTGACAACTGCTCATATTACCTTTTAAATAATTCTTTGGGCTAACATTTAATATTAGACAGTAGCAGGACCCACATAACATAATTTAGTTATCAAATTCTATAGCAAAATAATCACATTGTGAATCACGACCAATCATGCGCAAGTCCAATTATTTTCAACGTGAAATTACCGTGAGACTTAATCATAATTACACAAAAGTGTAACTCACGTTATGTATGTATGTATGTAAACTCTTTATTGCACATAAAAATTAAAAAAATATAGAAATACACAGAAAATAGTACAAAGGCGAATTTATCCCTAAGAAGGTATTTCTTCCAGTTAACCTGATATCCAGTGAACCGTTATGTATTGTGGCTCTCAGTGTTTGTAATTTTTAAACTCACTCGTCCATCTCTAATATAATACTCCTTTCATCCACTCAAAAGGTTGGCTGGAAGAGATCCCTTAAAGGGATAAGTCCGCCTTTGTGCATGTATCTCAGTGTTTGTCAATTGTATTTCTCTTGTTTATTTTGCACAATAAAGAGTTTACATACATACTCACGTATAAAAGTCGAGTGATGCACGACTTGTTTCAGACTAGTTCGTAGTCCTTCCTCTTGGAGAGCTCACCCCGGCGGCAAAAGAATGAATACTGCGCGCCAGCACTCTGCTCGCGCGGTTTCTCGGCGCACAACTACCCTCGTTTTTGTCGTCATTTTCAGTGTGCAGTGTTCGTTTCGCTGCCGCCGGGGCGAGCGATCCAAGAGGAAGGACTACGAACTAGTCCGAAACATGTCGAGCATCATTCGCCTTTTATACGTGAGTTATCCGTTTGTATAATTAACAATTATTGTTTATTTTGTTCACGATCACGTGATATTCCATGCTGGTCTGGGAGCAAAGAAAAAACATAGAATGTACCAGTTGCTTCTCTTCCCGCGCAAATGGTAAAAACCCATCGAGGGAATGGGCGAAAATCATAGGAATCATGTTATAGGCGATGCGGCTAGCAACCCATCACTATTTTGATTCCACTTTCCACCTCTACGCCCTCAGTGTCTTGCTAATCGTGGCCTGTAGGTCTTGTTACCTTAGGCTCTGTCTACTCCGTAAGGGATAAAGACGTGAATTGTGTATGTGTGTACGATCACGTGCCACCTCAGAAGAAGTAAACATTTTTAACAGTTTTTTAAGATATTCGAAATTTGGTATGAAGGTAGCTTTAGCAGCTAAACAGCAACATCTTAGTGATAAATTAAAAAAAAAATTAAGTGTCTATGTCTGTCTATGTAAATAACAAATATAAAATGACCTCACACCGCCTACGTTTTGCTTAAGAACAGGGGCTCTGCTTACACTGGAGTTACATATTTTACTTGCTAAATTGCTACGGAAACCTCGGTGCGCGTGTCCGACTCGCACTTGGCCGGTTTTAAATATTTTTAAGCAGATAAGTTTAGTATGTTTTATAGAGGCTCCGATCTCGGCCAATATTACTAATGCGGTAGTGTGTTTGTTTGTCTTGCTCTCACGTCAGATCTGAGCAATGGATCGACGTGATTGTTTACTTGGAGGTGGTGAAAGACCAGAAGGTAAAATATTTTAATCAAATCTGGCAAACATCCTACTAATATTATAAAAAATATATTAGTAGTAGTAAAATAAGTTTGTTTGTTACGCTTTCACGCGAAAACGACTCAACCGATCATCATGAAATTTTGTACACATGTTCTTGGAGGTATTAGAAGTAGCATAGGATACTTTTTATTAAAAACATATATTTTTTTCTTCTTCCATGCTGGTCTGGGAGCAAAGAAAAAACATAGAATGTACCAGTTGCTTCTCTACCCGCGCAGATGGTAAAAGCCCATCGAGGGAATGGGCGGAAATCATAGGAATCATGTTATAGGCGATGAGGCTAGCAACCCATCACTATTTTGATTTCATTTTTCACCTATACGCCCTCAATCTTGCTAAATGTGGCCTGTAGGTATCTGTTACCTTAGGCTCTGTCTACCCCGTAAGGGATAAAGACGTGATTTGTGTATGTGTATGTATATATTTTTTTATGTCGTCACTCTGACGTTATCTGCGCGGACGAAGTCGCGGGCAAAAGCTAGTTTTCCTTATAAAAGAAAAAATGTTCTTTAAAATTTTACTAATTATAAATACACAAGACACATAAAATACTGTAAACTTAACTTGTAAGAATATTAATTAGACATTACTTAAAGAGCTAAATTTCAATTAAAAGGCTGCTTAGTTTTAATGAACCTCTTTAATTATAATAATGTATCTAAGATGTTTTTGTTTCATAGTTCATTTAACTTTTCTCAGCAATATCTAAAACAGACAACTAGCTATTTCCTGCGACTTTATACGCGCAAAAACAAATAATAACATTCTTTGTTTTTTAGGGATCGCACTAATATTATAAACGCGAAAGTTTGTAAGTATGAATGGATGTTTGTTACACTTTCACGCCAGAACAGCTTGACAAGTCTGGATGAAACTTGGAAAATAGATAGATTATACTCTGGAATAACATATAGGCCTTCTTTTTATCCCGGAAAATTGCGTAATTCTTGCTGAAGATGCGGGCAAAAGCTAGTATTAAATATAATAATTATAGAATTGTAAAGCTGAAAGAATTTTTCAAATCGGTCCAGCAATTTCGGAGCCTAAATATTCAATGGAAACAAACGAACAACCAAATTTTCCTCTTTATATTATTTACTAAGAAAACTACAAACTTAGCTATGAAAAGCTAAGCGTAATAACCGAGTGCTACGCCGTAGACGAGCTACGAGCGTAGACCCTCTACGAGGTGGGATTTTATTTTACGTTTTTGCTGAACTTATATGAGGCTGAAGGTGCATAAATTGAGCTTAGAGTGAACTCGCCGATGCATTTTTAAAGTATTTTCTGAAAGAAATTGCAGGAATATTTTATATCCGTGAACTCATTTTATTCTGCATGTTATTTTAATGTTATGCATGAGTTTACGCTTTGTTTTATTGTGGAGAGACGCGTGCTGTGCTGCGCTGACTTATGTGTGTATGAAACCAAGTAACATCAAAAGAAACATGAAATTATAGCATAGACGAGACATTTACTAGAGTGCAAAATGCCATAATCACTACATAGTATAAAATAAAGTCGCTTTCCCTGTCCCTATGTCCCTATGTACGCTTATATCTTCAAAACTACACAACGGATTTCGATGCGTTTTTTTAAATAGATAGAGTGATTCATGAGGAAGGTTTTTATGTATAATTCTACGCAGACAAAGTCGCGGGCAGAAGCTAGTATAATATAAACTAGCTGTTGTCCGCCTGCGTCTGCATAGAATTCGTTTTCCGAGATAAAAGGTAGCCTATGTGTTATTCCAGACTATAATCTATCTATGTTAAGTTGTCAGAGTAATGCTGAGCCAGCGACCGTTTTCACTTTTGCGATGATCTATTTTTCATGTCTGTGATTTTTTCTTGTTTAATTTGTATAAAATTGTGTATATTCTCTTATATTTGTGTATCTTGCAAAAAGGAATAAATGTCTCCTTTCTTTCTTTCTTTCTTTTATGTTCCAAATTTCATCCAGATCTGTTCAGCCATTCTGGCGTGAAAACAAACATCCATCCATCCATACTTACAAACTTTCGCGTTTATATAGTAAGATAAAAATGAATCGTCGAAAAATACATACGCGCATAACTTCCAAACGACTGCACCGAAATGGATAATTCTTTTTTTAGTTGTGTTTGTTACTGTTAGGACAAGGTATCTATAAAATAAAATTATAAAAAAAAAATTGCAGCGGGTGCGAGGCCCCAGGCAACAGCTAGTAAAGAAAAACATCTAGCCTATAGCGATTATTATTAGTTCGCCTTTGTGCATGTGTGTTGTCCTGTATTCATCTTTTTCTTGTGTTTTATGTACAATAAAGAGTTATACATACATACATTATTATTGCATTCTACATGATTGACCAGTCGCAGGTAAAGTAGGTTACTGGAGATGAGCAGACACCCTATTTTAATTCCTATTTCACCTATACGCTCACAATCACGCTAAATGTGGTCTTTAGGTCTTGTTACCTTAGGCTCTGTTACCTCATAACGGTAACGGGGCATTACCTACCTGCATTGCACGGTCTCATTGTCTAAGGGAAGACGGGCCCAGCGTAAGGGCTCTTCCCTTGCCGCGGTCCTGGCGGAAGCCGGGGCCACTGGGGGGGGCGTTTGTGGTTGAAACCCTAGTGGCATCCCACTGCATCCCCATCACACCGGATTGAGGCAACGCCGGAGAGATTCTAGTTTAGGTATACCCCTACGTAACCCTAGGCATCCCCGTGCCTAGGGCATCCACAAAGATTTCCTCTCCGGTAAAAAAAAGGGTCTGTCTACAGCCAGGTTCACATTTGTCTGTCGTGTTGTGTTGTGATGCTCTCTGTCGTGACGGCTACTGTTCACATTTTTTGCATGAAGTGTTATGACGCATTAAGACGCATTTTTTCATCAGTTCCATCTTGGCACCCGAAGAGTTCAAACGCTTGCAATGTTTTCTCAAGATTCTTCCGATTCCGATTCAGATATTGAAGATATGCACTTATTGACGTTGGCAACGCTTCTAATAAAACAAAGAAAGAGGAGAAGATATTGGTTCCATCCCGTAAATAGAAAACGAGAGAGTAAAGGCGAGTTTCATTGTCTCGTTAAAGAGCTTGAGAGTGATGCTGAAAAATTTCATCAGTATTTTAGAATGTCTAAGGCTCTGACGAGTCACAACACAACACTGGCCGCGTGCACACTGCCCTGACGTGACGCTGCACCGCTCCCCGCACCTCACCCGTTCTGTCGCAGACCGGGATCGCTTGTGATGCGACACAACATAAGCCGTCACAACACACGGCATCAGAGAAATGTGAACGCAACCGAATTAAATGTATGAAACCGATACAGTTCTGATGCGTCACAACACAACACGACAGACAAATGTGAATGCGGCTTACCGCATAAGGTATAAATACGTGATTTATGTATGTATGTAATAAAAAAAAAGTGGCAAACGTTGCGTCATGTTCCACCTAGCCAGCGCCCACTCGTCTGTCCCGGGTGCGCCGGCGCTGTCCCGGCGTGGCAGCCGCGCTCCGCTGCCCGCGACGGACGGCTGTCGGACGCACGGCACCGCCGACGCCCACGCCACCACCTTGGTGACCATAAAAAAGTTACGTACAAACCCAGCAAGTGAATATCCAACTAATATTAAAATATTTCTTCCATGCAGCAAAGTAAAAACCGAATTAATCCACCAGATAAAATTTTGAAGCGGACAGAAAGTTGGCAATGCTTCACGGGGAATGTACTCGTTTTAGTAAAAAAAAATGAAAATTGAACCGGCATCAGAAAATTATTTCATCCATGCTGGTCTGGAAGTAAAGAAAAAACATAGAATGTACCAGTTGCTTCTCTTCCCGCGCACATAATGAAAGCCCATCGAGGGATCATGAATCGGGAATCATGGTATAGGCGATGTGGCTAGACACCCACTACTATTTTGATTCCCCTTTCCACCTATACGCCCACAATCATGCTAATTAAAATGAAAATTTATTTTTGCAAATTGGCCGCCAAGGGCTCTTTTACATGTCTTTTTGAAACTACCAGCACATTCGGAAAGGCTAAACGTGGTCATTAGGTCTTGTTACCTTAGGTTTTACCCCGTAAGGGATATAGACGTGATTTGTGTATTTGTATTTGGTAAGGGAGAAAAGTAATCTCTTTAGAATGTAATCGCCGTTACTTTCAAATCAGATATTATTGTGATCGCTATCAAAACAATTGTAATACCCTAGGGTAGGTAAATACAAGGTAGGTATGAGGGGACAAAATATCAAGTGTCCCTCAAGGCATGCAACCCTTCCACAGAAAGAAATCTAGGCAATCAAACGCGGAATAGGGAGGCTGTAATCCACGGGAAGGGTGGCTACCCTAACAGATGTATTTATTTATGTCTGTGCATTATTTTAGAGGGCTTGTTAGATTTTTTAGATGTCATCACTGACAAAGCGAAATTGCGAATTGGATTTGTTAAATCAGGCTTTGAGGAGAGAGATTAGATATTTATCACAATACATACATACCCAAATAACGTCTATATCCCTTACGGGGTAGACAGAGCTCAAGGTTAAAGACCTAAGGCCCACGTTTAGCGTGATTGTGGGTGCAGGTGGAAAGGGGAATCAAAATAGTGATTGATTGCTAGCCGCATCGCCTATAACATGATTCCTAAGATATTCGCCAATTCCCTCAATGGGCTTTTACCATCTACGCAGGAAGAGAACTAGTACATGCTATATTTTTTTTGTTTCCACACCAGCTAAGGAGGTTCTTGCAATATTTAGAAGGAAAATTCTCAGAATACTTATAGATAATATATTCTACTAATATTATAAACGCGAAAATTTGTAAGTAGGTATGGGTGGATGGATGAATGGATAGATGTTTGATACTCTTTCACGGCAGAACGGCTGGACAGATCTGAACGAACTTTGGAGCATAGATAGATTATAGTCTGTCATAACACATAGGCTACTTTTTTCCCAAAAAATTTCGTAACTTCTGGGAAAAAACGATAAACGAATTCTATACAGAATTGTTGCGGGAAACCGGTGGATGCACGTGGCGAGTTGTCGTTCATTGTGGTGTGCTAGGCCTTTGTTCAACAGTGGACGTCTTCAGGCTGATGATGATGATGATGTATATTAATTTTTTGAGACAATTTTCATCAAAATACATACATACATAAATCACGTCTTTATTAAGATAAAGACGTGATTTATGTATGTATACAGTAGACAGAGCCTAAGACAGAGCCTAAGATAACAAGACCTATCACGTTTAGCATGATTGTGGGCGTTAAGGTGGAAAAGGGAATCAAAATAGTGAAATGTCAGTAACCATTCTCTTCGTTAAGTTCATGGCTTACTCTTCACACGCGCGTAACTTGACGTGTCGAGCGTAAATCACGCGTTACGTTACGGCGCGCCAGAGCGTAACGGTAACGCCGATGGCCGCGTTATACGTGCGCTCGCAGGCTGCACGGCGCCGAGATTTGGGTGCGAATGTGTGATTTAGGCATGGAGGAAATAACTAATTAGAGTGATAAAATCTATAAAATTGTGGCAACACATCAGGCTTTTTCGGCAAATAGCATTCTAATAAAATTTCTAAATGTCACTGAAAATGAAAACACAGAAAAAAATTCGAAAGTAAAGCTACGGCCGGGAATCGAACCCGGATCCTCGTCATTCCGTGATGGGTGCTATACCCCTACACCACCCATAGCAGGTGGGTCTTCGAATTTTTCTACCTGTTACTTGCTATCACGAGACTTTGTTACTATGCGAATTTTTAATTTTTTTATTAAGAATTTTTATTTTTTTTTATTTTTAATTTGAGATCTAACGGTAAACCCGTAAAAGTAAACATAAAAAATCAAGGTATAAAAATTCTTGTTTAATTTGATAGTACCATACTAGTACTTATTTTCCGGCAAATTGTGATGGGTTGCTAGCGGCATTGTCTATAACATGATTCCTATGATTTTCGCCCATTCCCTCGATGGCTTTTTACCATCTGCGCGTGAAGAGAAGCAACTGGTACATTCTATGTTTTTTCTTTGCTCCCAGACCAGCATGAAAGTACCAATTAAATTTGTTAAATATTTAGCTAATTAATATAACATGCTACCCTGCCACTCTAACTCGTGTTTACACATTCGTACATAAACAAACAATCCTTAATACGACAAAGTACCAAATTTCATTACAATACGCGATTAATTGGAAACAATTGGATCGGCCTCAATTACAACAATCAGATTTAGAATAACATTTCTATGATTTCAAATGTTATTGTCTCTTTTTCTCTGTGCTAGAGTAAGAGGGATGGCGAGGATTAATTAAATTAATGGAAGTGATAGATGCAGTGGTATATAGAAACCCTAGAAATGAGGGGTTACTCGATTGAGATTTATTAAACTAGCTTAGACCCGCGGCTTCGATCATCCGCAAAAAAAATACTAGTTTTATTTAAATACAGAATCAAGCGGTATCTTAATTTGGGTGCGAGTCGGGCTACCTCCGCGTGTGATCAAGAGCTACGGTTCGTTTTTGAATCCGTCCATAGGGAAGAGCAGTGCTTGCTCCGGTGCACTCTGGGCATCGAAATTATTTCCTGGCAGTTTCAGAGGGATACCATTGACCGTTGGCTAAGAGACCGACAGGGGATGGGGTCTTTGACCATTACCGTACAACGTTGCCGACATTTTGTCACAAGATTTTTTAATTATATTTTTGTTACTTTGACATCGGCGAAGTTGTCGTCGCTAAAACGACTTGATACGCCACAAATAAGAAGAAGAACACTCAATAATAGTTACACAAATGGACAACTACTACTACAGCTACTTTTGACAATAATAAAAATGACGATGAAAACGAGGGTAGTTGTGCGCCGCTGTCAGCTGACTTGGAACTAGTCCGAAACATTTCGAGCATTACTCGACTTTTATACGTGAGTTATCCGATGTGTAACTAAATTTTCCTTAGTGTTCAAATATCGGTAATACAACTGGAATAAAAGTGGCGATACACGCCGCGATCCCAATAAAACGTAATGTGATTCACGACTTGGGGGTGATAAGTGGGGGGTTTAGATACGAATCTAGTCGCTCGATGTGGATTGAAAATAACGTACTCCCCTCTTAAATAGCAGTATTTTTCAGTGTTCAGCAGCGTTCCTAAACAATGAACACCGCTTTCATTACTTTTTAACAAAGAGGAAAATAACAGTTAGAGTAGTTACAAGGCTGTCCAATTGTGGCGACACATCAGTCTTTTCCGACTTACAACACGCTTGGCGCCGAAAATTCGCATAGTAACAAGGTCACGTGACGGCTAGTAACAGATAGAAAAATTCGAAGGCTTACCCACCTGCTATGGGTGGACCACCCATACACCAGGTGTACGGGTATAGTACGCGTCACGGAATGACGAGGATACGGGTTCGATTCCCGGCCATAGCCTTATTTTATTTGGATTATTCTATCTGTTCTAATTTTCAGTGTCGTTTAGAAACTATGTAGTAGTTTTTATACTATGTAGGGTAGTCTGTTACCAGCTGTCACGTGACTTTAAGGTCACCATAGCAGGTGGTTTGTGCTGGGAGTTTGTAATTGTGTCGTACAGACACATCATTCAAATCAGACGACGCTTGGCGCCAAAAAATTGCATAGTTACAATTGTTACTAAATCTGTTGTGCTTATCTTTACAATTACGCAACGGATTTTGATGCCATTTTTTTAATAGAGTGATTCAAGAGGAAAGTTTATACCTATGTATAGTTCTACGGTACTTCCATATTGGTCTGGGAGAGAAAGAAAAACATAGAATGTACCAGTTGCCTCTCGTCCCGCCCGCGCAGATGGTAAAAGCCCATCGAGGGAATGGGCGAGTCTTAGGAGTCATGTTATAGGCGTTGCGGCTAGCAACCCATCACTATTTTGATTCCTCTTTCCACCTATACGCCTACAATCATGTTAAATGTAGCCCTTAGGGCTTGTTACCTCAGGCTCTGTCTACCCCGTAAGAGATGGGATATAGACGTGATTTGTGTGTGTGTGTTCTACGGAGATACAGTTTCGTGATACAGATCGCGGTATTCGTGGATCACACGATATTACTGATGGTTCAAACCGTGCCGTAAAGTTAATGCTGCATTACTGTGAAGGTGACCGATACAACCCCTACATTCGCTAGCAACGGTTGAGAAAGCGGGTGTCGCATTGCGGGAGGCGGGAGGGGCGCGGCGGGGGCGGGGGAGGGGGGCCGGGCTGCAGGGGATTTATCTATGAGCTGAAATATACATTCAATTTCTGGTGTACGTTTAACACTTTACGTGCATGTTTTAGGTATAATATTTAGTCGATGACTTATTTTTTTATTTTACAACTAGCTTCTGCCCGCGACTTCGTCTGCGTAGAATTATACATAAAAATCTTTCTCTTGAATCACTCTATCTATTAAAAAAAACTGCATCAAAATCCGTTGTGTAGTTTTGAAGATATTAACATACATAGGGCATAGGAACAGAGAAAGCGACTTTATTTAATACTATGTAGTGATAGTGATGTTTAGTCGATAACTTGTTTTTTTTATTTTACAATACAAATACTCTTTTGAGAATACCACAAATCAGTACAGAACAATACAGAAACAAAGAACAAGACAGACAATAGGCAATATAGACAACATATATTGTATTGTTTTAAGTTACTTCATCTTTTTTTCATTTCCATGCTGGTCTAGGAGCAAAGAAAAAACATAGAATGTACCTGTTGCTTCTCTTCCCGCGCAGATGGTAAAAGCCCATCGAGGGAATGGGCGAAAACCATATGAATTTTATTATGTTATAGGCGATGCGGCTGGCAAGCCATCGCTATTTTGATTCCCCTTTCCAACTATACGCCCACAATCATGCTAAACGTGGCCTTACGGTTTTGTTACCTTAGGCTCTGTCCACTCCGTAAGGGATAAGCATATGATTTGTGTATGTGTATAAATGAATCAAGAATTTAACTTCTTATTTTTATCGATTTTTTTATTCGTTAGAAATTAAGTTTCTACACTGAAAATTATAACTAGGAAAAATCCGAAAAGTAAAGCTATAGCCGGGAACCGAACCCGGATCCTCAACATTCCGTGGTGCATGCTATAACCACTAACACCACCCATAGCATACCACCTGGTACCTAGTGTACTTTCGGATTTGTCTATGAGTTCTAATTTTCAGTGTCTTTATTTTTAAAATTTAAGGTCGGTTGTGGAGCGGGCGGCGGGACAGCGCTCCGCAGCGCAGCTTCAGCGATAAAACGAAGCAATCTTGTGGGAGTAACGACAGCACTATACGTCTTGTTTTTATTTATAAGGCTCGGTTAGTTTTATTCCCATTCCTTTAGCATTATTCTTTTACTAAATAATACAAACGTTTTGGAAAAGTTGGCCGGTAAATCAATATGAGTGGTTACCAAGTTTCCGTCGATGCTTAGATACTTTGAATCGAGAAAAAGAAAATTGCGCTTAACAATTTACATTGTTTTATATTCTGTATACCTTTTTCTGTTTTAGTTATAATACCTACATACATATATTAGGTCTCCATCCCTTACGGGGTAGACAGAGGCGTATAGGTGGAAAGGGAAATTAAAATAGTGATTGCTAGCCGCATCGCCCATAACATGATTCCTAAGACTTTCGCCCATTCCCTCGATGGGCTTTTACCATAATATGCGCGGGAAGAGAAGCAACAGGTAAATTTTATGTTTTTTCTTTACTCCCAGACCAGCATGGAACGAAGAGTTTGTTTCTATGTTGTTTAATACATACATACAGACATACACCAATCACGTCTACATCCCTTACGGGTTAGACAGAGCCTGAGGTAACAAAACCTTAAGGCCACGTTTAGTAAGCAGGCCATCGAAATATCTTGAAACTCCGTCTTCTCAAAACACTTCCATCTCACTTTAAAATTCTATCAAAGCTTCAAGTTCCGAGCCTAAGCGAAAACTATTCTGAACTCAAGCACCTCATTCCGTACCCAGCGCGACACGACACTACAATGGCGCGGCACAATAGCCGGTCGCAACTAGTTCGAGGCGGTTCGAGCCGGTTCGAACCGCTTGAAACCAGTTTCAGGCGGTCGCCGGAACATGTTGCGAGCCATTACAGGTGTCGTGTAACGCTGGTATTGCCTATTAGCTGGAGCTGGAAATTAGGATTCCGTTTTGCACCAGCAGGTTTAATATGATGCGTTCACAATTCATGGCTCAAACTTTCATCCAAATTTATCTAAAGCATTAATTATACATACATACCGTTACGCCTCTTTCCCACGGGATAAAGACGTGATTTATATTTGTACGTACTGTAGTCTAATTTCATGCAGGATACTTTATTGTCGACCATTTTTAAAACTCCTTCGATTTGTTTATTTTTATTGTATAGAGGGATGCCTGTCAATCGCTGTTCATTCTACTGTGAACCCTTTTAACAAACTTTAAAAAAAGTTGAGGAAAATATGTAAGTATTTTAAAGAAGTTTTGAACAATGTGTACTATAATTTACTAATTAATTTAAATTTATTCATATTGTAATTTATTTACTTGTATTTCTTCCATGCTGGTCTGGGAGCAAAAAAAACATAGAATACACCTGCTTGTCTTCCCGCGCAGATGGGAAAAGCCCATCGAGGAATGGGCGAAAATCTTAGGAATCATGCCCGTATTGTTATAGGCGATGTGGCTAGCAACCCATCACTATTTTGATTGAGTATGCATTTATGTATGTGACTTTATCACAAAGATCAGAATAACACCCCTTTGTACCAAAAAGCCAGGCTCAAATTTAGAGTGGCAGTTAAGTCGTTCTGGCATGTGAAGGAATGTTAATAAAGCATGGTGATCCGAACAGCATACAGGGGAGCAAGCCGGGGGGAGGCGTTGCTAGCCATATTGGAGTGTTTTACAATTTTCTATAGCTCTACCTACAACAGTTTGAATTATATAGTACTAGCTGTTGCCCGCGACTTCGTCCACGCAGAATTCGCTTATCGCTATCCCGCGGGAACTATGCAATTTTCCGGGACAGAAACTATCCTATGTCCTTCCTCGGGACTCAAACTATCTATATACCAAATTTCAACTAAATCGGTCGAACGGTTTAAGCGTGAAAAGGTAACAGACAGACAGACAGAGTTCCTTTCACATTTATAATATTAGTAGGGATTTGAAATAGCTCCGAGTAATCCAAGTGATTATACATACATAAATATATCACTTCTTTATCCCTTACGGGATAGACAGAGCCTAAGGTAACAGAACTTTAAGGCCACGTTTAGCATGATTACCGGTGTATACGTGAGGGAATCAAAATAGTGATGGGTTGCTATCCGCATCGCCTATAACATGATTCTGAAGATTTTCACCCATTCCCTCGATGTACTTTTACTATCTGCGCGGGAAGAGAAGCATTTAGTACATTCTTATGTTTTTTCTTTGTTCCAAGTCCAAGATCAAATCATCACAGTTCAGAAGCAATCAAATAATTTAAATTAACGACAGCGGACATCGAACGCCATACGAACCGACTACGACCACTAAATTAGCTCTTTGTACCTCACTACCCGGAAATATAATAACAATTTTCCCAAAGCAAAGCAGAACGATGGGCAAATAACATGGAACCCAGGACAAAAGCGAGGCAAGGTCGCCCCACAATACGTTGTTACCCCGAGTCAATACACTACTCAAAACAAAACCTCTTGTTGCCTTCTGCTTCTTCAAGCCACGTCAAAAATATCGCACCAACACTTCCAGAATACAAAACTTCCATTGCTGCGTCAATCAGGAGCTGTTGTAGTTTGTCTTGTTTTAGAGCAGCAATGTATGGTGCTCTTGTTGAGTTTACGGGGGTTGTAAAGGTTCGGTGGTAGTGGGGTTTCGTACGTTTTTTGATCAAGGAGACAGTGTGATCTGTTTTAATTAGAGCCTACAATTATAAGGATCATGACGCCGACAAATTAACAGAAATGAAAGCCCTGCGATAAAATACAGCGGCGGAAGGCATTTTGATTGCTTCTTTTGTAAATTAGTTATATTTTACTGAGGGCCCAAAGGCTCCGAACATTGCAGTGAGTAAAATTTTATGTTCCTACTGTCGGAGGAATGAACAATACTTGGTGGGATGGAAACTGGAGGACTGGGGTTGAAAGTACTGTGGGAGTGAAACTTGAAGAAATATCAGTTTTTTTTGTCTTGGCATTACAACTTGGAGCGCACTACGGGTTTACCAGGACTTCTTGCATTGTTTACGTAAAAGTTTATGGATTATGTAGTATATTTTATCTGTATATCGTTTCGTGAGTCATAGACGGTTCTGGCTGAAAATCAGTGATTTAGTGTCTAACGCCTCAGCGTAATGCTGAGCCAGCGACCGTTACACTTTTGCGTAGACACACAACGCTGATGATCTATTTTTCATATCTATGTTTTTTATTGTTATACCTTGTTTATTTTCTATAAAATTGTGTATATTATCTTATATTTGTGTGTCTTGCAAAAAGGAATAAATGTCTTCTTTCTTTCTTTCTTCTTTCTTACTGCGATTTAATTCCAATTCAGTTTAGGTTCGCTGTCAGATCCATACTAAAAATGACAGCTAAATCCAGAACCGAATCGCATTAAGACGTCATGGGAAGGCCCCAAGAATCATCCGAATGGATAACGAACTTCTTAGTTGACAGAGCAAAGGCACCTTATCGTACCTACCTTCAAGTTCGGAGGCCTCCCGTTAGGACGCCTTTGGAACTTTCGAGAATTAAACAGCGTCTCTATGCATCTGAGATGAGCTTGTCTCATCGACTTTGACCGCAAAGACGATTAGTCTGACATTTTATTATAATAATACTGGGTTTTGAATAATCAAAAGATAACAGCACTTGACAAGTTTAATTTAAGTTTGGCGTGGGCTGGCGTCAAATATCGCATCGCATCTATATCGCATGCCATCTCATCATCATCATCATCATCATCATCTCCAATACATGCCACTGCTGGGCACAGACTCAACCAACAAGGATCCACAGAAAATCGTGAAAACGTCTTATAGTAGATTAAAGTTACGAATCCAGCAATTGCTTTTCTAGCTGAGGCAGATATAATGTTATTCTCAAACATCGAGAGGAGAAAAAAAAAATGCATTCTTCCTCGCAACTTAGGTGGTTATCACGTTCCCGCCTTTTGCCTTAAGTTTTGTTTATGGTTATCTGTCACCGTAAGCTATTTGAGACAGTAACAGCTAGTATTTTATATAATCCAATTTTATCTCTATGAATTTACTGTCATAGTGCACATATGGGAAAAATTTGCCAATACGTCTGGCAGCGAAAGATAAAACTACCTAGCCGTCCGTTACGAGTCGAATAAGGTATCAAGTTATTCAGAAAATTGAATTTTTATACCCTCACGTAAAAAATTATACTCGTGAAAATTCATTTTCAATTTATAAATTCAACATACACAATCGAATAAAAGTGGAATTACAATTTGATTAGATGAATTTAAGTTATGTTTTTCCAAGTAACTTTAGCTAAAATGAGAAAAAGTTTTGTTAGTATTTATTTTCAAGTTTACACAATACTCTGTAAAACAAAAATTGTAGTTGAGAATTTATTTTATTACAACAATTCATAGAAAATGATTATACAAATGATTAAATAGTTACGCATAAAAATTAATTACAGTTGTAGTAGTCGACCATGTGCTTTATCATTTTTTATGCCAAATCCTAACTGAAAATAAAAAAAGGCTGATTGTCATTTACTTCCAAATCAAAATAGTCATGGACAGTCATGTCCATACACACATCATCACTGCATAGTATAAAACAAAGTCGGTTTTTTTAAATACTAATAATTATTATAAATGCGTAAGCACTCCGTCCGTTACTATTTCACGTCTAAATCACTGAAACGATTTTACTGATATTTGGTACAGAGATAGTTCCAATCCCGGGGAAGGACATGGAATAGTTTTTATCAAGAAAAACCGCATAGTTCCTGCGGGATAGCGATAAGCGAATTCTGCGCAGACGGAGTCGCGGGCAACGCTAGTTTCATAACTAACTACTATTTTTAAGAAAATAAACTCTTCGAGAAGAAACACAAGAAAGGTTTGGAGGCTTTTTGAGATGTAATAATAATAATATAATATCTTGGGACAATTGACACCAATTAACCTAGCCCCAAACTAAGCAAAGCTTGTAATATGGGCACTAGACAAGGGATAAACATACTTATATAGATAAATTCATACGTAAATACATATTAAACATCTAAGACTCGAGAACAAACATTCGTATTTTTCATACAAAATATCTGCCCCAACCGGGGATCGAACCCGGGACCTCAAGCTTCATAGTCAGGTTCTCTAACCACTGGGCTATCTGGTCGTCTGGTGCTATAGACGCATTCTTAAGATAAGCGGGACACAGAGGGTGACTGATGAAGAGGTCTCACTGCGTGTCACCGAGAAACGATGTCTTTGGAATAACATACGTCAAAGGAAAGTGGCGTATCTGGGACACGTGTTGCAACATTATCATAGATCACGTCTTCATCCCTTACGGGGTAGACAGATCGCATGGTAACAAGACCTAATGGCCACGTTTAGAATTTCCAAAATTTATGTAAGGCATTTTAAATGTAAAATTGAATTAGTTTTTTATTTATGTATGATTACTCGATACCCTATCTCTTTGTTTTATTCCTCTATAATTTTGAATCTGTTGTCTACTTATCTTATACCTGTCTATGTTGTGTTTATTACGTGTTTAGTTATTTATTTATCTCAAGTCCTTTAGCATTCATATCGCACGTCGTTGACACGTAGAGCAATAAACTATCAAATTGAATGGTTTGAATTACATACTTGAGACTAGTATTGATTATCGAGACGTTCTCGGCTGAACAATGTAAGTACAACTCTTCAACAATGAATGTCACAGGCCAACCTTTTTACAAGTATTATGTAAGCTTGTAGAGGCGACACTACTCTGCTAAAATTATTAAGGGCGAAAATCATAGGAATCATGTTATAGGCGATGCGGCTAGCAACCCATCACTATTTGATTCCACTTTCCACCTCCACGCCCTCAGTGTCTTGCTAAACGTGGCCTGTAGGTCTTGTTACCTTAGACTCTGTCTACCCCGTAAGGGATAAAGACGTGATTTGTGTATGTGTATGTAAATTATTAAGCTAGAAAAACTTACCTTGCTACTCCACTAGTCATACTTTACACACAATATAGTTTTGGAGAAAGCTTTTTAGGCTGCTAAAATGATTTTTATCAAACGTGGCAAAGAACCACCGCAAGAAAGCTGGCTTTCGAATGAAAAAACAGCATTGAAATAAGTCCATACGTTTGGGTGCTACGATGCCACAGACATACAGAAATACAAAAACACAAACACACACACACAGAACATCGACGTTCAACTTAGATCACCCAAAAAGAAAGATGCGTGATTAAACTATTTGTAGGAGGGCGTTTAAACATTTTCAAAGACGTCAACGAATTACTTGGTGGTCAATTATTCGTTTGAGACCAGTGAACGAATATAACTATGGAAGCAGTCTCTTCATACAACCTACCGTTCATTATTAGCCCAAAAACTCACACAGATAGGTTTGAGGTACACACACACAAGCAACGTAAATAAAAATTATCAATGCATTTAAGAAAATAGGTTAATGCTAATTAATCTAGGTCGGTATTAGAATGTGCTTCGCTAGTTGCGACTTTTTGAAAATAAGTACGTAAAAGCTCAACGATTTGAGAAGCGTCGGGTCACATGTCCGGCGATTGGGTCTCGGCGTGACAGATTTACGCTAATTGGTTCGCGGCTTCGATGCAATGTCAGCAGATTGTCAGTGTGTCTTTGAAGCACGGACGATGTTATGCAGAGGGGGACCAGTCAGATTCAAAGCAGCCCAATGCACAAAGGTATGAAATCAGTAAGCCAAATTTTCACTCGCTTTCGCCTACTTCGTCAGCGCGCTTGACTCCTAGTTCGATAAGTGTATTATTGGTAGTTTACATATTTATTTATTTTTGTATTACAAGGAAGGCAAGCGAGTAAGTGGGTTACCTGATGGTAAGTAATCACCGCCGCTCATGGACATCCGCAACACAGAAGTATTGTAGATGCGTTGCCGGCTTAGAGTACTAAGATAGTATACCTATGTGCCAGTAATTCCACCGGCTGTTTTACTCTCCACTTCGAAACACAGTAGCCTAAAATGTTGGTAGCGATTTGGACGGACCCTGCTCGTGGTTCTACCACCCGCAACGAATGATATTACGTAGATATGGTTTCTAAACGTATTATATAGGTGGGTGTAGATAAAAATAATTAAAGAAATATCAGTAGATAATTTATTATAATGACAATTTGGACGTTTTTGAGGACTTTCCTGTGAAGTTTCCGGAATATTTTCTTTGTTTTTAATTTTTATTAATACTGGTTTTTCACTCGAAAACACCATCTGAAAATACATGTCTATTAAACAATCATACAAAGTAGCACTACATTAACTAAAACGTGATCATTCAAACCAAATAAATACGCACAGTACTACAAATTGGTACTGCGCTTTTAGAAGGCATTATGTGTCCCTTCTTCGATACATAAAAATCTACATCTTTAAAATAAATTGAACATATTTTTGAATTCTTGCTCGGTGTCCAGTCATTTTCCTGTCTCTCCAATTGAACAGATTTTTTCCATCGATTTCTACGACTCGGGTCTTGTGGGAATCTAAATTAAAATTAAAATTAAGCGAAATGAGAAACGACTTCGACTTGTTAATCCGATGAAAAACCGAAATTACAACCCAAATCTGTATGCAACTTAATAATAAATATTATGTCCTTTAAAAATAGCTATATTAAAATGCACTAGGTACTACATTATGCATAATGACATCCCTCTAGTAAAAAGGCGATTTTGGATTTTTTGAGTAAACAGTATACTAAACTTACACGTGAAAGGTGATTCCAGTACTCTTGGGACAATATTCCTGTTGACTCCTGCACCACCTCACCACACATGAAGGCATTTTTTAATGGATAAGTTGATTTTATATAATAAAAAACCCGTGTGACACGACTGACAGGCGTGCGCCCTGCGCACTGATCGCGTTGCCGCACTAGTTTTCAAGCCCCGCCCGCCGCGAACTAGTTTACGTTGGGTCATTTTGGAGCGTCAGAAATGCTTCCATAGTTATATTTGTTCACCGTTTGAGACATTTTCTGATAGGCGAAGGCAGAATTGATTTAACAATATTCAAACTCACGTGAAACGTAATTATAAAGATTAATAATGAAACGATACGGAAAGATTTTTACAATTTACTGAAAAAGGTCGAATTATGCCAGACTTATAACAGTGAAAACTGTTTGATATTTGGGCACATTCTAACATAATTACAAACTTAAATATCCACAAAAACTATTTTAATTACATTTCTCAGAAAAGATGTTTCTTTTTGGATATAATGTTTGAAAGACTTCGGAAATTGCCTACTATTTTCTTGTCTATAATCTGTTCCCAATGTCTTTTAGAATCAGATTCATTTGTTTTGTAACAAGAAAGAATATAAACCCGTATAGGGATCGCAACGCGTTAGTGTTCTGTGTGGTGTAGGGGAGAGCCGGGTTTGTGGGATGACGTGTGTTCTTCCATGCTGGTCTGGGACCAAAGAAAAAACATCGAATGTACCAGTTGCTTCTCTACCCGCGCAGATGGTAAAAACCCATCGAGGGAATGGGCAAAAATCATGGGAATTATGTAATAGGCGATGAAGCTAGCAACCCATCACTATTTTGATTCCATTTTCCACCTATACGCCCACAATCTTGCTAAATGTGGCCTGTACGTACCTGCTACCTTAGGCTCTGTCTACCCCGTAAGGGACAAAGACGTGATTTGTGTATGTGTATGTATCTATGTGTATGTGTGTTTTAAATTATATGGCAGTAGTGGAGGAGGAATAGTAAACGACCATGATGTAATCGACAATACTATTTATTTCAATATTGATGCAACGATAACAATAATAAACATAACGGTAGAAGCAATCATTCGATTTATTAGCAATAACGATAACTGAGCAATATAGGTACAAATTGTGATAGATAAAAATAAAAATATAGCCATTGATAGCTGTTAGATAGATACACATCAAATGACAGAAGCAGCAAGCCTGCTAACAAATAATTATAACAGAAGGAAGTACAGTTTATCTGACATTATGGACTGTTCAGTACATCTGCACTGAACAGGATGACAGCTCAACCGGCGGAAAGGTATTTATGCAACTGCATGAAGAGAAATGGTTGTTTACCGTACGAATGCAACTAGGTACAGAATCTTGATTATGAACAAAATACTTACCGTTTATCTCCCACACACATAGGTATACTATATTTCGGGCTGGCTTGGCTATTTTGCGCGTGAGTAGCGGAGTAGCAAGGTAAATATTTTTGTTCATTGCAAACTAACGCCTAAACTCCGCAAAGTAACGCCTAATCACTACAAAGTATATAACAAAGTCGCTTTCCCCTGTTTGTCTGTCCCTATGTAAGCTTATATTTTTAAAACTACACAACGGAATTTTGATGCGGATTTTTTTAATAGATCTGATAATGTGATTCAAGAGGAAGGTTTATATGTATAATTCTACGTAGACAAAGTCGCGGGCAGAAGCTAGTAAAATATAAAGAAAGAAAGAAGAAAGGGAAGACACACTTTGGTGCGGTCACCGCCCTTCTTCATCGGCATGTTATTCGGGTACATCTTGCATGTCTTCAGAGAGAAGATTAAGTTGTCACAGCGGTCGCTCAACTGGTTCCTGTCGCTGGCTGTGGAAGTTCCTGGCGCGCATCTCCTGCGGGATCTTTCTATTTCACATGACTATTCTTTTGGTTGGTTCTTGTTCCTATTCTTGTACGTATTTTTATATTATTCACTTTCTTCCATGCTGGTCTGGGAGAAAAGAAAAAACATAGAATGTACCAGTTACTTCTCTACCCGTGCAGATGGTAAAATGGTAGAATGGGGGGAAATCATAGGAATCAGCAACCCATCACTATTTTGATTCCATTCTCCACCTATACGCCCACAATCTTGCTAAATGTGGCCTGTTGTAGGTACCTGTGACCTTAGACTCTGTCTACCCCGTAAGGGATAAAGACGTGATTTGTGTGTGTGTGTGTCACTTGTAACTTTTGTTTTACTTAACAAATATAGTCACAACTAAAAGAAAGAGAAGAAATGTTTGTAGCCATGCGTCGTTCAATAGTGCATGCATGCAATCGCAGTAATGTTTGTTGAACAGAGATTTGTATAAAGTAGTGAGTGCAGCGAGGCCACTCCAAGTTCAATCTCGCGCTGCAGACAGGGTTAGAGCGGGAGTGCACCTTTTTCTTCGTTGTAAGCTTTTAAATCTCACTATTTGTTTTTTCCTAATAACTATACAATATTTCATGCTGGTCTGGGAGGAAAGAAAAAACATAGAATGTACCCTTTCAGGAAACGGGCAAAAAGGCTTAGGAATCTAAACTATTTTGATTTCCCTTTCCTATACACCTACAATCATGCTGAACGTGGCCTTTAGGTCTTGTTACCTGAGGCTCTGTCTATCCCGTAAGGGATATAGACGGAAGGAGGGAATCAGTTCTTAAAACTAATTCTACGCGGACGAAGTTCAGGGCAGAAGCTAGTAGGTTATAAAAACGTTAGTTAGGTAAATGATTTATTTACGCATGAAATTTGAGCTGGTTTAGTTTCTTTTTTCTCGCTTTTGGGACGCATAAAAGCCTTTTTTGGGATCTTTTTTCAGGTAGACTGGAAAAGGTTAACCGTGTATTTTCGCCCGGTTACGATATTAATAACAAAACGAATGTGAAAACGTGAAACGTGTATTAGGTATGATTTGTTTTACGGCCGTAGATAATTTACTTTGTAACCTTGTCATTTGGTAATTAGAAATACTGCTACAAAAGTTATAAATCACAATCCGAAACCCTATGTAATATATACGATATTGCAGTTTTTGGTAAATTTATGTATTACTGTAATCACCAACTTATTAGAACAATCATTGGTCATTATAACCAATTAACCGACCGTGATACGGTGTTCGGCTTAATTATGGCAATCATGTGTCTAATCTAGGGGACGAGGTGAGGTTACCCTTATTTCACCAACGCGACAATTGTCGGTGACAAGTGACAATTCTATTTACATTACAACCTCGACGACAATCGACGCCGGTTGGCTCTGTCGCCCGCTGCTGATGCTGGACGAGACGGGTAAGCTAGAGAGAGTGGTAGCTGTCCGAATCGCCCGGCACGGAGGGTTCAGGGTAGAGAGAGAGAGAGAGAGAGAAACATTTATTTACACATATTCGATACAAGTAGAGCGGTCCACGATGAACCTATTTTTATGACGACATATTCAATGATAATTTCAAAAATAACCCATCCGTTTTCCGTATTAATGCAAAATATTCGTAGTATCAACCGCAACATCGATGGTTTCAGAGTACTTTTGGAAAGTCTTAATTTGCAGTGTGATGTATTAATCTTAACTGAATGTTGGCTAAAACTGCACAGTGTATTTTTACCCGGTATAGATGGTTATAATTCATTTAGCACTCAAAGTGTCTGTAATCAAAACGAATAACGAGATGTTTACATTCATTTAGAAGAGATACCGTAATTTCTGCAATAACCTACTAAAGAAATTGAAACGTCAATATGAAAGAGCTGAACTAGAAAAAAAATAGTAAGAATAGCAAACATATCTGGAAATTCATCAAAAATATCACGTACTCTCAGGTCAAGCGCGACAATAACCAAGATTTGCTTAATTCGCACTCTAACTCGCAACTAGCTGTAAACAATGCTAACAGTTTTTTTGCAAACATCGGCAAAGACCTTGCGAGTAAATTTGTAAATAATTGTAGTAGTAATATTAATAATAATATGATGACTCATCCGCAAATGAAATCGTTTGTTATAGATAGTTGTATAACTTAGTTAATTAACTATTCATCATTAGGTAATCCTTAGTTTAATAAGTTATAAAAATGCTGATTTCTAACTTTGTACAGAAAATAATAGTCCCCGTATCAATTAATATTTAATCATGGACCCTATTTTTTGCCTAAGATACAGGGTACTTTCGTATCCTAGTTTAGGCATTTAATTTAATTACTCCGCACAGCTTATAATATACTTTCGTTGTAAGCGCAGGCGCACTTGTTTTATGTCGAGTCATTAGTTTAGTTCTTAACTTTGTTGTGTACTTATTAATACATAGATAGATAGACATAATATAGTGCTTACTAACCATTTATAATTTATTTGTACAATTGATTATTTTAATAAATAATTTGAATTTGAATTTGAATGCCTCTACTCCTGTACTATTGTGATTTACGTAATCACGAGCACCACTATAAGAACACTCGTAATAAAACTTTGGATAAGTCTATATTGTCTATTCCCTCTAAAAGCACTTGTTGGCTTATGTCGCTTTAAAAGTGCTCCATCGTTACTCTGCCAGCCATAGACTGCTAGACCTGGGTAAAACTTTTACACGATCAACATTAAATTTACGTTAAAAATGCATGACTACCAACTTAACAAACAAGATTTTTAATAACGTCACTGGCAAGTTGGTAAACGTTTTGGCTAAATGCGCCAAGAACGCAATGCTATAAAAAGTAAACATTAATTAAAAACAAAGTTATAACAAACTTCCAATTTTATCGTTTGTCGTCATGTTTCCCGCTCGTGTTTTGTTTGTTGTTTGATTGCACTAGTTTTAACAAAGTTTTGTAACGTACAGTCAAGTGTAATAATATGTATCTAGACAAAGTTTCAAAAATAAGTACCATACGCTCTTACGCCAGCGTAATAAGGTAGTGGGACATATTTTTGAGAAGTTCCTATCGATACTTATTTTTGCACTTGACCGTACCTATCATGAAAAAGCATGGATGAGAACGTAATTAAATCAACACTGGAAGAAATATCCGCGGCGGCTTAGGAAGTGTTGGAAAATTTCTTGCCTAGAAAATCTCGGCAATGATAAAGCCCACGAGAATTTCATGGCGTGGAGACTGGAACACCGGACTCCTTCATTTTCGAAGAACGTATTACTTTCATTTATTAAGTACCTACCTAAAGGTACGACTAATCGTAGAAAAAGTATTATATGCAACGTTGTATAAGCAAGTCAAAAAACTGTTGTACAGCTGTTGCATAAAATACTAATAATATTGTTATTGTGAGCTCCCGTGGTAGCCAAGCCACTAATAGCACTCGACCGCGTTCGAATTGTGCCGAGAAGATTCGCCGAGAGTCGAACCCGACGGCCCCGGCTGACTCATACATAAAATATATACATAAAAAAAAAAAAAAAAAAAAAAAAAAAATACCGTCACGCCTCTTTCCCACGGTAGGCAGAGACTACTTTGTTCCACTTGCTACGATCCTGACATACTTCTTTCGCTTCATCCACATTCATCAATCTCTTCATACATGCTCGTCGGTCTCGGGTACTCCTGACCTGACCTTTTTCCAAAACGTCTCCTATTTGGTCTCGAAACGTTGGCGGCTGACTCGCCCACACAAAATATTAGCTCACCATGATGCGGTGAAAAGAATAACTTAAAAATTAAAAATAAACTCTTATTTTGAATATCCTTTGTGCCGCTAGCTGATTCCAAAGTCTTACCGTGTAAGAAGTTCCGCGAGAAACCGTTGACTGGCAACTGTTGAGCTGGTAAGCGACATAATTATTGGGTGTGTGGAACTGATGCCGTTAATTACACGGGAAACGCGTTTAAAAGTCAAGCAATGCTCGACATGTTTCGGAGTAATTTGTAGTCCTTCCTCCTTGAGCGCTCGCCCCGGCGGCAGCGGAACGAACACTCCCTTTTATACGTGAGTTAGTTTCATGATTGAATATCACGATAGTTTCATGTTGAAACTGATGTATACGATTAGAGCATCGACCAAATAATGGAAATATTTGTCAACAAAGACAAATATCTGGAACCAACTTCCTGCTGCAACATTCCATGAGCGGTACAATTTAGGGATCTTTAAAAAGCGAGTCTTCCTGTTCTTGAAAGAGCCGGCAACGCACCTGTTATTCCCCAAGTGACGACCGGATAGCCTAGTGGTTAGTGACCCCTGACTATGAAGCTAGAGGTCCTGGGTTCGAATCCCGGTAGGGCCAGACAGTTGTTTGATGAATACGAATGTTTGTGCCCGAGTCATGGATGTTGTATGTATTTAAGTATGTATTTATCTACATTATATAAGTATGTTTATCCGTTGCCTGGTACCCATAGTACAAGCTTTGCTTAGTTTGGGGCTGGGTCAATTGGTGTAATTTGTCCCAAGATATTTATTTATTTAAGTCTTGCAGGTGTCCTTGGGCAATGGTGGTTACTTTCCATCAGGCGACCCTGCTCGTTTGCTCCCTCTTATATAAAAAAAACAAGCTATTAAAAATCAATAAAACATTTACAGAGGGATCTCCTTAAAATAACATAAGCACCTAAAGTTTTAGCATAAAGCTGCTTCCAGGTTCATAGTTACACCTTTGAAAAGCTAATTCCTGGAAATCAGGAGTACAAAGCTAATTAAACAAGGTTCTTAACGCTGCAACTCCAAGCGACCTGCGAATGCAGCTGTTGGCAAAATTAATTAGTTTATTTATTTCTGAGTGGGTGGACTCGCCGTTTGCTTTGTTAATGCGTTGATTTAACTGTTGAAGCTTGTTTCAAGCGCTCGTAATACTTTTGAACACTTCCTTATTCCACAAAGTTAATTGTTGTTTATCAAGTGCGCACGACAGTTCTTTGCAAAACGGCGCTTTGTGCTAGTTTTTTTGTAGCAACAAACGTCTTGGTCCTCATTTTAATTTCTTAGTTTCTTCCATGCTGATCTGGGAGCACAAAAAACATACAGTATACCGGCATACATACATACATCGTCCCGCCTCTTTCCCACAGGGGCAGGCAGAGACTACTTTGTTCCACTTGCTACGATCCTGACATACTTCTTTCGGTTCATCCACATTCATCAATCTTTTCATACATGCTCGTCGGTTTCGGGTACTCCTGACCTGTCATTTTACCAAAAAGCCTCCTATTTGGTCTCGGAACGTCCGTCTAGGCCTTCCTCTCCCAACGCAACCATTCGCACTCCCTATATAGATCTGTTTAGTTAGTCTACTTTCATCCATCCGCTTTACGTGAGCAAACCACCTAAGCATACTTTTTTCTATCCTAGTCACTATATCCTCTTTCAGACCAGCATGTTCCTTTATCATACTATTCCTTACATACATACGCAACATATGTACATACGTAACAAAACCTAAAGGTGGAGAGGGCGTATAGGTGGAAAGGGGAATCAAAATAGTGATGGGTTGTTAGCCGCATCACCTATAATATGATACGTAAGATTTTCGCCCATTCCCTCGATGGGCTTTTACCATCTGCGAAAGAAGAGAAGCAACTGGTCTTTCTATGTTTTTTCTTTGCTCCCAGATTCCTTCAAACGTCTAAAATTGAATATAATTATATATGTCTATTACAGGACACAATTAACACACATCTCTGAAGCACGTAATAACTCCAACTTCTTATCTCAAGACAAACCCATAACATCTCTAAGTTGTTGTTTATAGCCTGATACCGGTATTCCGGTACCGGCGGTAAACCGGTACGTAATAACGGTATCACACGTTGATTGTTACTGCCAAAGTTGCGCGGTGATTACAGAGTTATAATGACTAGTATAATGTCTCTCAACTGATATGGTTCAATGTACTCGAGACGTTTTATGTTAGGATTGGATTTGCTTACGTTTTAAAATAAGGTTAAGCGAAAAATAAATGATTATTATAAGTAATTCAAACAATATTTAAGAAATTATGTCTCAAGAAATTATGAAATTTAATTTCTTGAGACATAATTGAAAGCAGAAAAGATTGAAATAAAATGTTATGTGTATATTTAAACAAATTTATTTTAAATTTCTAAACGACTCTGAAAATTGGAACACATAAAATCCGAAAAGTAAAGCTATGGCCGGGAATCGAATCCGGATCCTCGTTATTCGAATTCCCCTTGTATAAGAATATTCCTAAATAAATGATAACTTGACGTAAGTGAACGTAGATTTTGTCGTAAAAAATGTTTCTTAGAGACTTTTTTTAAATTTCTCGCGTAATAATTCTACATCTTCAATGAAATCGTTGAAACCTAGCTAAAGCTCACGTTTCCAACGCGGGTCGACACATTTGAATGCCATGCTTTGATTTATTCCAGGTAGAAAATAGTTTCGTCAAATTGGATCTACGCATTTAATCTAAATTTACTATTACTCAATTAATGTAACACGTGATTATCCGACCATTTCCAAATTGCTATTAAACTGTTAATGAAGGTTTTTGGCAATTATTTAGTTCAATTTAGCGTGAATCAAAGTAAATGCTATTAATTTTAGTCAAGTCTATGCTCTTGACAAGGGCGAGTGGCTGAAGGGAAGGAAGAAGAAAAAAAAGTCATGTGAATTACTTACTAGATTTTAGTTTCAATTTTTTGAACCGTTTGCATTTTTCAAAACCCATTGATATAACCTAGTACTTTTATAGCTAGTAGATAGACATTAAATAGAAAAACAGTGATATTATTTGCGTATGGTAGAGAAAACCATTTTCTTACAAGCTGTGGACCTGTATAAACCGAAGCTTATTATTTTTTGTTTCAATGATCAAAAACACTGTTATAAAACCAAATTACTTCATCGCATACATACAATGCGATTTTTCGGCATAATTACTCATGTCATTTCCAGTGACTAAAATTATCTCTATTTCGTACCAAATTCCAGCGAAATCGGTTTACAAAATAATGAGTATGGATTAATCTTAGTTACATACACAAATCACGTTAATGTCCGTTTCGGTGTAGACAGAACCTAAGGTCATCATCATCATCATTATCAGCCATAAGACGTCCACTGTTGGACAAACCTCCCCCATAGAGCTTCAGTTGCCTCGGTTGGAAGCGGCTCGCATCCACCGTGAACCCGTGACTTTAACCAGGTCATCCGCCAGCGCTTTGGTTTAGGTAACAAGAGCTAAGGTTAACTTGTAGGCGTATAGGCGGAAATGAAAATCAAAATAGTAATTGGTTATTTTAGCCGCGTCGCCTATAACATGATTCCTAAGATTTTTGGAAAGATTTAGAGACCTTATACATCACTTTTATAACGACAACGCACTGGCATCGTGTAAAGCGCTGCGGGTGTCTATATGGACAGTGGTGATCATTTAACATCAGGTGACCCACTAGTTCATTTGTCTGGCCTCTCTAACATAAAAAAATGTATTATAAGTTAAGTAGAGTATCGTTGTAAACTTACTTTGTTTTAAAAAAAACTGACTTTCTGCTTTTCTTGCGGCTTCCCATGTTTTCTGCTTCTCTGCTGCTCATGTTTCGGCTTCATGGTTTCCGAATGCGCTGGTAGTTTGAAAAAACTACGTAAAAGAGCTCTTGGCGGCCCATTTGCAAAATAAAGTTTTGAATTTCGGAATTTTTGGCCGTCCCCTCGAGTGGAAAAATCCGCTTATCACGAATATTAGTGAGAACCATGACTCAAACGCAGTGAAGTACGAACGGCAAACAAAAAATGTAAACAGAAAGTTATTGTATAACCTGGCAGTCATTTTTCGCGTGCGTCTGCCAGGCCGGCAGGGGTGCTGCGGGCGCGGGCTGTCAAACTCAGCTCTGTCTGAATACATTAGATGCACGACCAGGCGCTTAATTGTGTAGAAAATTGAAGGGGAAACTTCTTTATAATTTTTTTAATTGAGTGACAGAAAAACGCGATGCTGCGCTGTTTTATTAGGTTTCACTTGGCTGTTTTAGAACAGTCACAATAATTACACATACACGGATATCTGACGTATAAAAAGTCGAGTGATGCTCGACATGCTTCGGACTATTTCGTAGTCCTTCCTCTCCGAGAGGAAGAGATCCGTTTATGTGTAATTATGATTAAGTCTCACGGTAGTTTCAGGTTGAAAACAGTCACAATACTCGTATAGAGCTAAGAGAACGTTTTGAATGATATCCATCCATACTTGCATTTTATAAATCTAGCATAGGTGGGTAGATGAATCAAATTCGACTCGAAAGACTCGAAAAACAAAGTGAAAAATCTTTAAAAAATATCCGCGCGGCGCATATTAACTGTTTAGGTTATTTTATAATATTTTTTAATTAGAATTCGTTCCAAGCTGGTCTGGGAGCAAAGAAACAGAATGTACCAGTTGCTTCTCTTCCCGCGCAAATGTAAAAGTCCATCGAGGAAATGGGTGAAAATTTTATTCATGTCATAGACGATGCGGGTAGCAACCCATCACGTCTTGTTACCTTAGGCTCTGTTTACCCCGTAAGGGATAAAGACGTGATTTGTATGTGTATGTATTTAATTAGAAAGTCAATTCTTAGGTATACATTTTTTTACATTGCAATTTCAAATAGACGCCAAAGGTAGGTGTAACAACTTAAAAGCTCTAAATCTATCAAACATTTTCTTTAAAAAATGTCGCCCTTAAATAATAATTTGCTTTATTTTTTATTTTTTAAGGATCAATTACCAATGCTGCTTTTTTGCGAATGAAATAATATTATTGGTTCGTGTTTAGTAAACAGTATTTGTATTCTATTCCTCTCCGATTCACATTCACACTGACAGATGTTTGTTCGCACGTAATGAAATCTGATCGATCATTTCATTAAGCGGGTATCTGTGACGCCTCTGGGGCGCGGTGACGCCGCGCGGGGCGGAATTACGCCGGGGTCGGAGTTACGCAGGGGTCTACGACATAACTTCATTATAAGTGATAGAGAGACACTTAATACGGAGCTTGTTTGATTGTGGGGCAGCGATGCCTTGGAAAAGACGTGGGGTATGCCCCTAAACATAGGTGTTGTTTGTATGTTGAATTACGTGGGGTGAGAAATTGCAATAGAATTAATTACTTCCCTGCTGGCCTGGGAGCAAAGAAAATACATAATATGTACCAGTTGCTTTTCTTGCCGCGCAGATAGTAAATGCCAAAAATCATAGGAATAATGTAATGGGCGATGCGGCTAGCAACCCATCACTATTTTAATTATTTTTCCGTCTATGCGCCCACAATCATGATAAACACGTGTAGGTCTTGTTATCTTAGCCCCTATCTACCCCGTAAGGGATAGAGACGTGATTTTTGTGTGTATGTACGTGTTTTTAAAAAAAAATCCAGATGGTGTTAAGCTTATGTAAATGTAAATATTTCTTAAAAACTCGCATTGGTTTATTAGTTAAGGCAATAACATCTCATGACATCTAGCGCTATGACGAGAAACTAAATTCCTAAGTAATCCCTAGGTAATCCTTAGGTAATCCATAGGTAATCCCTAAATAAACCCTAGGTAATCCCTAAGTAAT
The DNA here is from genome assembly GCA_932294345.1 of Pandemis cinnamomeana. Lineage (NCBI taxonomy): Eukaryota > Metazoa > Arthropoda > Insecta > Lepidoptera > Tortricidae > Pandemis > Pandemis cinnamomeana. Next base: position 13,625,243 of record OW028718.1, on the reverse strand, counting down.
CTCTAGGTAATCCCTAGGTAATCCTTAGGTAATCCATAGGTAATATTTAGGTAATACCCAGGTAATCTCTAGGTAATCCCTAGGTACAACTGTACAAAACTTTTACATTATGAAACAGAATACGTTTCAAAAATGTATTCTCGTACATTTAACATCTAGTTGCTAGGCCGAAGCATGCGTTGGCCTCCAACAGTGCTAAGGCTTCCGAGCTGTGGATGAGTTTGGAATTTATTATGCGTCCAGCATTTCTAAGGTTTTTGATTTCCACGCCGCCGTGACGCATGATTCTAAGCTATGCGTAATTAAAGCAGGGATGAGTAACTTCCATTCGTGTTGTCATTTTAATTAATACTTGTACTGTTTTTAAGGTTTTTTTAAAGGACTTTCGCAAAGTTAGAATGATGGAAAAGTATAATATTTATATGGGCACCAGTTGCTGACCGCGACTTCATCTTCAATTAGTTTTTCGCTCTCCCGCGGGAACTATGCATTTTTCCGGGATAAAAAATAACCCTTAAGTAGACAGAGCCTAAGGTAACATAACCTAAAGACCACGTTCAGCATGACTGTAGTGACGGGTGTACTTTTACCGTTTGCGCGGGTAGAAGCAACATTTTTCTATTCTTTACTCCCAGCTTTTTCCACCTATACGCCCACAATCTCGCTAAACGTGGTCTTTAGGTCTTGTTACCTAAGGCTCTGTCTACCCCGTAAGGGATAAAGATGTGATTTGTGTATGTATGTTACTCCCAGCTATCATAGTTACTTCATAATTTATTGAAATTTTCTGGCACTGTCTCCTGCTATAAACAAAAACGCAATATGTCGAAGTATGTCACATTTACGTAATTCGACACCAATATTTATATTATTTACGCGGCGACGAAATACAGAATCTCGACGAAGCAAAGCGCAACTAATAGGGGCGGGCATCGATCGGCGGCGAAGCGGCATCGACAGCACTTAAGCGTGTCATCCAACAGCGATCGGTAACCCTAGACGACTTCACGCCGGCGAGGCGCGCTCCGCTTGCCACCGCTGGACGACTTATTGCCAAAAATGCGCCAATAGCCGGGTACTCGCTAGCCACGTAGCATGAGCTGTGTAACACTCCCATTCTCCTAATAACCTATATAATGTATTTATATTTATTACTGTTTGGTATTAGGTACCTGTTACCACAGGCTCTGTCTACCCCGTAAGGGATAAAGACGTGATTTGTGCATGCATGTGCATGTGCATGCATATTTATTACTAGCTGACCCGGCAAACTTCGTACCGCCTAACAGTCGTTTTTTTTTTTAATTTTTCTCTCTGTACGAACCATCCATCATCATTGTACGAACTTCAAGGAATATTTAAAAAAAGGAATTAGCGAAATCGGTTCAGCTGCCCTCGATATTTGCGCTTAGCAACACATTCTTCGATTTATTGATAGATAGTTGTGGTTACTTCTATGCTGGTCTGGGAGCAAAGGAAAACCATAGAATGTACCAGTTGCTTCTCTTCCCGCGCAGATGGTAAAAGCCCATTGAGGGATTGGGTGAAAATCATAGGAATCATGTCGTAGGCGATGCGCCACCTATAGGTACGCCCTCAATCTTGCCAAAAGCGGCCTGAGGTAAAAAGACCCCGTAAGGGATATAGATGTGATTTGTGTAAGTATGTATGTATAGTTGTGCTTACAGCAGCACTTGCAGTTGCAATTGTGTGCAGTTGGATTAGATGTGTGTAGCATGAAAGTAGAATAAATGGTGTAGAAATGAGAGTGTTAAGAAGTATGGAAGAGGTGAAACTGAAAGACAGAATAACGAATAGTGTGATAAGGGAACGTCATAAAAAAATAGTATAAATATACCTTACTAGTTGTTGCCGTGAGCTCCTCTGCGTAGACTTAAAATGGTATTCCAAGCAGCTTAATTGACTTATCCCGGGACTTTCAACAACTTCATACATACGTACATCACGTCTTTATCCCTTACACACTCTCAGAGAACAGCGCCTATGGCATTAAGGTAACAAGCCCTAAAGGCCTCGTTTAGCATGACTGTGGGCGTATACGTGGAAAGGGGAATCAAAATAGTGACACAGATGCAAATGGTATATTCTATGTTTTTCCTTAACACCCAGACCAGCATGGAGGAATACTTTAGTCAATACATCCTTCCTTGACCAATAACTAGGTCGTTCCATAAAACCTGGGCACAAAGCGGCGGGTCCTAAGACGAACACTCCCGGAAGATTAATGGCGTGCCCCCTCCCCGCCCCTCAGCATCAATCACTTATCCCTTTGATGTATTATTTACTCGGGAAACTTTATTTTTGTGTCTCCTATGTTTTGAAGGCAAGGCAAATATTTTTCAAGACCATCTGTCATTGTGGACTGGAAGGGTCCAGAATCATTCACCCTGACGTCTGTTCTGTCTCTGTGTTAGTACAGAGTTCAGTTTTGTTTGCAGTTGGGCGTGGATTTGTGGCGTTTCGGTGCTGTGTTCCGCAGAAAAATGATTATGTGTTAGTATTATATTTCTGGGCAAGGGATTAGTATTGATGTGCTATGTAACGGCTTAATTATATTAAGGCTGTTGAAATGTTTCCGATGCGTTCTTTTTGGATATCCTTTGGTAAAAGAATTGTTTTCTGTTTATTGCGAGGAAATAAGCATTTTTAACGTGGATTATTACGAGTTCGCATTGGATTAGACCGTGTACATTTCTTATTGGTATTGTAACGAGATGTGAGGAATCATGAGAGTTAGATAAGAGGAATACAAATATAGTTTACGAAGAAGAGATCGTAAATAGATAACAAAGACTTTTTAATAGTTCCATGCTGGTCTGGGAACAAAGAAAAAACATAGAATGTACCAGTGGGAATGGGCGGAAATCATAGGAATCATGATATAGGCGATGCGGCTAGCAACCCATCACTATTTTGATTCCACTTTCCACCTATACGCCTAGAGTGTGTTGCTAAACGTGGCCTGTAGGTCTTGTTACCTTAGGCTCTGTCCAACCCGTAAGGGATAAAGACGTGATTTGTGTACGTATGTAGACTTTTTAAAACGATGTTTTGACATGCTTTTATATGGTTTTGAGTCCAATCTTCTAAGTCAAATTCCTCGGTCGGATTGCCTTGAAATTTGGTAGGTACGTTTAAAAATAGATGACAACGCAAGTACGGATAACAAAAAGTACCTACATTCAGCAAAAAAGTTTGTGTTAAAAAAAAATTAACAAACTTGTTTTCTTGTATTGCCTGTAATCATTATATTAGGACTAGTAATTTTAATAGAAAGTGATACATCACAAAACTTCACCAAATTTCTGAGTAAGAGGTACCGACGTGTTCCAACCACTTCCACGGTACTGAACATGAATGGGGATATTATTTTGTAAACTAGTTTCTAGATCGAACCCAATTTTCGCCTCAAGGGATATCAGGATTTGTAACTAACTTCCTCTTACCGTTGCAAAACTACACCGATTTCCTTAAATATAAGGACATAAAGACGATGTTGGCTGAAGTTGAAGTTGTTCAAATGTAAATTTAGTTATGTTTTTGACAAGATTTTGGTGAGTTTGTCGAAATTTCACCGCCTAAAGGTATCATTGCTGTGTATGGGTTGGGTTGTTCACGCGGTTTAAAGCGTTTAACTAAAAGTTTTTTTAATTGCTAACAGTTGGATCTCTGCGAGTCCCATCATTTTTATTGGTCACTAGCTGTTGTCCGCAACTTCGTCTGCATAGAATTCGTTTATCGCTATCCCGCAGGAATTACGCAGTTTTCCGGGATAAAAAGTAGCTTATGTGTTATTCCAGACTATAATCTATCTATGTTCCAAATTTCATCCCGATCTCTCCAGCCGTTTTTGCGTGAAACAGTAACAAACATCCGAACATCCATACTTCATACACAATTGCTTTAAAAATTACAGTTTTTTTTAAAGCAATTGTGTATGACGTTCCAAACCCGCATGGATGGATTAACACTTAAGTAGTCGCGCCCTTATTTCAAACGCTTACAGTCGCTACCGGGTCCTGCGAACCCAGTAAATTATGTGCGGATATTCTAAGAAGTATTCAAAATTATCTTAATGTAAGTTAAATATTTTATTAAAGAGTAATTAAATTTATTAAAACAACAGTATTTGTAAAAATCAACAGTTTAATTTTGTGGATTTCTACAAAAACAGATTAATTACAAAAATGCCACATGTCATCTAAGTTTTTGGCATTTTTTTTTATTATTGTAACTAACGTATTTATTTTTAATACATTTTCTTAAGCTACTATTTTATACTTATTTAAAATCACAAAAACAGATCAGGTTGTATTATATAAAAATGTGTCAATGAGCTCCGCAAATCAATCATCTCCAATATTCAAACGAAACATAGATAACCTGCTTTAATTTAATGAAATTTAGTTTAATTTGATTTGTTTTTCTTTTTTTTTATAATGTTAAAAATAATGTTATTGATTGCGGGAAAAAAAACATAGATTCATAAGAATAATGTCCTAAATAACTATATTAAAATTGAGTACATAAATAGTCGCTACTGGGTCCCAGCGGACCCATTTACAAAATTATTGCTTTCGTAAATGGTCGCTACCGGGTCCAGTAGACCCATACATTACCTTTTACGTCTGTCGGTCACAAATGCGGCGCGCAGACGGATTGGCGAGGCGACAACGCGACTCGCAAGATATTAATTGGAAGGTAGAAAGAACGGCAACGTCGCGTAGTGCAAAACGAAAAAGTTATTCATTAAAATCAACTGAACCGGGTCCTGTAGACCCATTAGCGACTGCTCAAGTGTTAAAGCAATTTTAATGTCTAAGTTAGTTAAGTTATTTTTCATACCCTCGGTTGGCATACACAAACTTAAAAATAGCGGTCTCCAAACCACGCATCTTGCATCAAACAAGTAAACGCTGACTCACCCAGCATCTCGCTAAACGAAACACCAATAATTCCAAAACACATCGAATAAAATAACCATTCCAAACAACTCAGTTAGTTCGAGACAAAGAACCAAAGAACAAAGGAAACCGCATTCACGTTTCTTATTACATTGCTTACACGATACAAAACAACATTGATTGTCCACAGTACTAAATGCTTGTACAGACACCGTCGATCTTGTTATGTTTAAACGAGAGTACTTGCACCGTTTGCACCAAAAAGGCAGTTAAGAAAAGTTCAAAGGCGTTTATTCTTAGACTGTGTTGTGACGTGCCGCGGTGCGCGCGCGTATTGAATGATAGTTGCAGTTGCCGAGCGACATCAAAGCGGGTCATTTGTTCCGGAGATGTCTTGCTTGGGTTCGTGCAGTCGTGGGCTTCCACTGGCGCGGAGCATGGAGGCTGAATACGAATAGAATGTAAGTTACAATCGATGAGAGTAACGAACAATTTTTAGCTTCTAAACGACACTAAAAATTAGAACACAATCCGAAAAGTAAAACTATGGCCGGGAAGCGAACCCGGATCATCATCATTTCGTGAGGCGTGATATACCCTTACACCACTCATCATCATCATCATCAGCCCATGTTAGTCCACTGCTGGACATAGGCCTCCCCTAATGAGCGCCATAGCGCCCTGTCTTTAGCTTGACGCATCCAGCATCTGCCTGCAGTATTTCGCAGATCGTCATCCCACCTGGCCGGAGGGCGTCCTACACTACGTTTGCCGAGTCGCGGTCTCCACTCAAGAACACGTTTCCCCCAGCGGTTGTCGGTTGTTCGCGAGATATGGCCGGCCCACTGCCACTTCAACTTGCTAATTCTTTGAGCTATGTCGGTAACTTTGGTTCTCTGTCGGATGTATGCACCACCCATAGCAGGTAGGTAAGCCTTCGAATTTTCCTATCTGTTACTAGCTGTCACGTATTATTCGATTTTTTGTCGCTAAGTGTCATCTGTACGACACAATTACAAACTCCCGTGGAACAACTACTGCTCACCAGAGACGAGAAGCGCTGTTTTTCAAATGGTAGGTACTATCAAATGAATCAAAAATTTTTACGTCTTGATTTTTATGTTTGCTTTACTGCTGCTTCTTTCCCTGTGCAGATGGTAAAAGCCCATCGAGGGAGTGGGCGAAAACATTAGGGATCATATTATAGGTGATGCGGCTGGCAACCCAACACTATTGTGATTCCCCTTTCCACCTATACGCTAAGCGTGGCCTTTACTGCTGTCCTAATACCAAAAGACGCATGCCAAAAAACAGATTTTGGACATATTAGTCATCAATCTATCACACTGCCCTCTTAATTCAAAAGAACGCAGACCTAGCTGTTTCATAGGTTCTAAGAAAATTATGATAGACTAGCTGCTGCCCGCGACTTCGTCTGCAAAAAATTAATTTTTCGCTATCCCGCGGGAACTATGCAATTTTCCGGGATAAAAATAGCTTTTGTGTTATTCCAGACTATAATCTATCTATGTTCCAAATTTCATGCAAATCTGTCCAGCCGTTCTGTCGTGAAAGAGTAACAAACATCCATCCATCCATACTTACAAACTTTCACGTTTATAATATTAGTAGGAAGTAGGATTGATGTCTATGCGTCAAAAATTTTGAAAAACGAAATCTTTTATTTTGAACATGCGTCCTTTTGAATTAGGATGGCAGTTTAAGTCTTTACCTTAGGCTCTGATACCCTGTAAGGGACAAAAACATGACATGTATCAAATTGAGAGTTATAAAGATCATCCAACCGCTTTACCGCCTTTTTACTCAGCTAACTAAAGCTAAAGCCTGTGTAGTGGCGCAACTCCTAAATTCCAAGCAATCGGCCGTATCTTGGCATCGCGTTCATCACGGCTCGTAATTCAGTGTCCGTTGCGCGGCGGCGGGGCGAGCCGGGGGATTAGCAGAGCGCGGCCCGCAATGGATGCCGTCCGATTTATTAGGCTATTGCCTTAGCAGTGGATTTAAGGAAGAACGCAGTCAATTGGGCTCGGAACGGTCACCAACGGTTTATTTGAATCTGAGGATCATGGAGATTTATGGCGATGGTACGAAAGCGTTTGAAAAGAGCGGGGTTAGGAGATATACCTTCTATACATACATACATACACACAATTTCTAAATGTCGGTGGTAATTAGAACACAATAGAAAAATCCGAAAAGTAAAGCTATGGCCGGGAATCGAACCCGGATCCTCGTCATTCCGTGACGCGTGCTATACCCCTACACCACCCATAGCCGGTACATAAATCCATAAATCACTTTATCCCTTACGGGGTAGACAGAGACTGAGGAAACGAGACCTAAATACCACGTTTAGCATAATTGTGGGCATAAGGATGGAAAGGGAAATCAAAATAGTGATGGGCAGCTAGCCACATCGCCTATAACATGATTCTCGATGGGCTTTTATCATAAGAGATGAAAGAGAGATGGAACTGGTAAATTGTATGTTTTTTCTTTACTCCCAGACCAGCATAGAAGCTTCTATCTGATTGGATAATCCAGCCCGGTATCTGATCGTTTGACCGACAAATGTTTGATAAATGTATCGTTTGACGAACATTTCATTTGACAACCCTTAATATCTGATAAACCTTTTTTTAAAAACGAAAACCTTTAGGCGTGAATGTCATTAGGTTAGGTTAGGTTTGTTTTATAAGTTTATTTAAGAAAATACAAAAGAATTAAAAAATGAACGACTTCTAAATGCCTTTTTAGAAAAAGATACTTTCGTAAACTTACTCCTAATCCTTCGCAGTTCACTCTGCTAGGCTGTGAAATCGGTTACTGACCTCCATCTGGCAGTCTGCCTCCGTGGCGTCGTTCAAGGAGGGCTTGAGGAAGATGTGGCTCACACCATCTCGTTAAATATTGTGTAGACTGTATAATCTAGTAAAATTAAACAATTTAGATTATAGTAAAAATTCAACACGCAGCGCTGACAAGAGCAATGACACGACACTCTTTTGTTTTAGTTTTCTTTTAGCGCTGCGTGCAATTAACTTTATTTATGGCCAGTGCCAAAATATAATAGTTTGTCAAAAAGGTAGCTGCCTAAATAGGTGCGTCGCCTACATATTGTATGTGTGTATTCATTTTGTATGTAGTTTATTTTATGAAATTGTTTGTTGTATTTCGAGATGTACGCTTTATTGTAGATTGCATATTTTAGACTCACTCTTTGTCGGTCTCTCGCTTAATGCTTCTCTCATCCACTCGGTTAACCGGTATAGAGATCCCTTATAGGGATAACTTCGCTTTTGCGTATACATTTAATATCTTGTTTGTGTCTCTTTCTTTGTATTTGTACAATGAAGCATTTACTTACTTACTTCGAATAAAATGCGACTAAATAATTTCAATGAGTCTATTTAATTCAATATACACAATAGCAACAATTAACTGGGCTTAAAACAATATTTCAAAGTATTCCTTTCATTGTCAATTATAACTTTGACCTCAGTCTAATATTAAGTAAAGGTCATCTAATTTGAGCGTCCCAAATAAAAATACTTTATTCTTTATATCTCTTGTAACAATGAAAGAATGTCTAATATCAGATTGGAATCGCCTCCGTACAAACATATATTATATACATAAATCACGTCTTTACAGACAGAGCCTAAGGAAACAAGACCTAAAGGCCACGTATAGCATGATTGTGGGGGTATTTATATATAAGTGGAAACGGTTAATAAATTAGTGATGAGTTGCTAGCATCACTAACATGATTCCTAAGAATTTCGCCCATTCCCTCGATGGGCCTTTGCCATCTCGGGACGAGAAGCAATTCTTTTATATCTCTTGTAACAATGAAAAAATGTCTAATATTAGATTGGAATCGCCTCCAAATATACACATAGATATATCAAAAAGATAACGTATGTATGTAGAGTACGTACACGTCTTCGACCTAGATTAGTGTTCGCCGAATGTTGGAACAGGCATATTCAAACGTGAGTCGAATGTGTACAACACGTTATAACTTGTAACGTTCGCACGACTTTTTACGTGTTAAAAGAAGTTTCTAAAAGGTTGTTCTCACATTTACGAGTATTATTGCTCCCGCCTTTTGTGGATTTAATAAGTAAAGTAACTGCCTGTTTGCGTTCAAAATGGATGACAAATTTCAATTTTAAGTTTAATCCAACCAACTTGCAACCCGGTGAAGTACTCCGTAGTCCGTATTAATTTTGAAGGCTGACTTTCACACAAAAAAAAATCTAAAGCTTTATTTTGTAAATAAAGCATACTACCAGCGCATACGAGACTTGGCAGAAAGTCATTTGATAATAAAATAAACTTAATTTTTTATAAGTCAGGTGAGATAGAGGTCAATCGCTAATCATACATACATACACAAATCACGTCTTTATTCCTTACGGGGTAGAGCCCAAGGTAACAGGTACCTAAAGGCCACATTTAGCAAGATTGTGGGCGTAGAGGTGGAAAATGGAATCAAAATAGTGATGGGTTGCTAGGAACATCGCATATAACGTGATTCCTAATATTTTCGCCCATTCCATCGATGGGCTTTTACCATCTGCGCGGGTAGAGAAACAACTGGTACATTCTATGTTTTTTCTTTGCTCCCAGACCAGCATGGGAGATCAGTTTTAAAAAAAACGCAGTTTGACCGCGGGGTTCGTCTCCGATACGCGATCGTAGCTACATGCATGCTGCGCGGGGCGATCGGCTCTGTTCTATTGCAATCGAAGCTGATTGGTGGAAATGTTCCAGCTACCTGACGCGATTAGCTGTTGCCGCTATTTGTGTCCTTTCCGATCCGACGTGATGCGTGCTGATTGGTGGAAATTATCCTTAAGATACAGTGTATATTTATGTGCTCATTGTTAACCTGCTTTGCCATGCTGGTCTGAGAGCAAGGAATAAAACATACTGGTAAGTTGCTTCTTTGGTTAATGCCCATGGAATGGGCAAAAATTTTAGGAATGGTACAGGCGATGCGGCCAGCAAACTATCACTATTTTGATTCCCTTTTCCATCTATGGCTCTTGTTATGGCTCTGTCTACGATAAATACGTGATAATTATGTATGTATGTATAACTCTTTATTGTACATAAAACACATCCTTTCCATTCTTCCATGCTGGTCTGGGAGCAAAGAAAAATCGAGAGAACAGGCGAAAATCATAAGAATCATGTTATAGGTGATGAGACTAACAACCCATCACTATTTTGTTTCCATTTTCCACCTATACGCCCACAATCTTGCTAAATGTGGCCTGTGACCTGTTACCTTAGGCTCTGTCTACCCCGTAAGGAATGAAGACGTGATTTGAGTGTGTGTGTGTGTGTTGATTGTGATCAACATAGCTTTAAGACTGTCTTTTTGTATTCTTTTTTTGATTAACAAGAAACTAATAAGGAATTGAGACTAAACGTGGGCTTTAGGTCTTGCCTTAGCTGTCTTCTCCGTAAGGGATAAATACGTGATTTATGTGTGTATGTACACAAGAAAATAATGACTAACTTATCTATCAATTGTGTCGTACAGACACATCATTCAAACAGATGACGCTTAGCGACAAAAAAATCGCATAGTAACAAAGGTCACGTGACAGTTAGTAACAGGTAGAAAAATTCAGATACTACCCACCTGCTATGGATGGTGGGTATAGCACGCGTCACGGAATGACGAGGATCCGGGTTCGATTCCCGGCCATAGCTTTACTTTTCGGATTTTTCTGTGTTCTAATTTTCACAGACATTTAGAAATTAAATAAGTTATCTCGAAAAGATCTCTTCCAGTTAGTATGTAGTTATGGATATGTTACCCATACATACGACGTCGGTCCCTCCATGTAGCCGGTTATTTGCCGAGCGTCACGCGACGGGCCCTTCCGCCTGTCGGCGACACATTAACAACGCAAATATCTTCGACAGACATTAATTAGTATACATAATACGTATATGAACAAATATTGGGTGTTAGTTTGTATAGACTGACGGTGTAGGCACACAAAACGTATCGATGACGCGATGAGTTATGTTTGGATGTTGTGTTACGCGATATTTTGAATGCCGTCCGAAGGGAGCCAGATATAATTATATAAACGAATGTAAATAAATAAATAATAATAAATATCTTGGGACAAATTACACCAATTGACCCAGCCCCAAACTAAGCAAAGCTTGTGCTGTGGGTACCAGGCAACGGATAAACATACTTATATAATGAAGATAAATACATACAACATCCATGACTCGGGCACAAACATTCGTATTCATCATACAACTGTCTGCTCCTACCGGGATTCGAACCCAGGACCTCTAGCTTCATAGTCAGGGTCACTTACCACTAGGCTATCCGGTCGTCGATGTAAAATCCTGATTAGAATATACCAGTTCAAATCAGTGTAAAGTTGGGTGTTGCACAGATCCGCAATATTTAGTAGTGTCAGTTAAATGGTTTTGCACTATAGGTGTTGTAGACACGCAGTATTTACCAGTGCTAGTTACGCGGTATGTTTATCGCTATTCCGCGGGAACTATGCAATTTTCCGGGATAAAAAATAGCCTATGAGTTAGTTTGGGGTATCAGCTATCTTCGTTCCAAATTTTATTTAAATCCATTCAGTAGTTTTTACGTGAAAGAGTAACAAATATCTATCCATCCGTACTTACAAATTTTCGCGTTTGTAATATTAGTAGGATAGTTTTTCAACAAGCTACAATCCTCAGCTAACCTACCTAGCGTAAGTCACGCGAATATTTTTTTGAATTATGTTTTTAATTTACAAATTTGAAGATCACTATCACTATCACTACATAGTATAAAATAAAGTCGCTTTCTCTGTCCCTATGTCCCTATGGTATGCTTATATCTTCAAAACTACACAACGGATTTTGATGCGGTTTTTTTTAATAGATAGAGTGATTCAAGAGGAAGGTTTTTATATATTATTCTATGCAGACAAAGTCGCGCGCAAAAGCTAGTAATACTATAAATGTTTATCAAATAAAAAGTGAAAAGTTTTTAAGCAAGTAATGATCTCTTTCATCATTTTTATGGCAGAACGCACCAGCGAAATACCTATATGAACTAACCGGCTTCGTGTTTGTGACGAGACGCAACGAAAAACATCGCTATCAGATTTCTTTCAAAAGTTTTTCTATTTTTAAACTCGGCGAAACAAAATGCCACGCGGACAGCCGGCTGCAAATAAAAAAATCGTTGCGCAATGTTTACTTTGAGGGTATCTTTGCAATTTAATTATTTCGAGTCCTGGTTGCGAAACGGTCACCGTGCAAATGGAAATTCCGCAGTCATTTTTATGGGGACACCATGAGAATATATTAATTTTTAATTGGATATTGTAGGAAAGTAGCTTTTGCTATCGATGCAAGTTTGCGATGAAATTAGTTGGTTATTGTTTGATTTCTATTTAGAAGGAAGTAGAAAAATTCATGCTAAAATATTTTTTCTTCCATGCTGGTCTGTGAGAAAAGAAAAAACATAAAATGTACCAGTTGCTTTTCTTCCCGCGCAGATCGTAAAAGCCCATCGAGGGAATGGGCGACAATCTTAGGCGATTCGGCTAGCAACCCATCACTATTTTGATTCCCTATAAGCGCCCACAGTCATGCTAAACGTGGCCTTTAGGTCTTGTTACCTTAGGCTCTGTCTACCTCATAAGGGGAAAAGACGTGATTTATGTATATGCATGTATTTAAATATTCATTTGCGAAAGGTTGACATCAAAAAATACTTAGAAAACACCAAAAGCGAGTAATTTACAAAATTATTTTAAGAGAAAAGTCATAAACTAATGCTTATCTGGACCTCAAGCGCAACTTTGCCCTTCCCAGGTTTTATCTCGATCAATTGAGTAACCGAAATTTAAACTGTATGTCGTTTAGCCTAAAATGCATTTTTCAACCGCTTCTTCAACTCAAATACGAGATTGCGGAAGTAACCAGTCGAAATACCACCGTTTTATTTACACAGAATTTTAAAAAACTCCGCTGCGATTCTAAAATGATATAAACGCCGTCGTTGCCGTGTTTGAATTCAAATCTTATGCTTTTCTGTTTCAGTTGTTTTCGGCTTATTGTGTCGTTTTTATAGAACATTGTACAGTTTGGTTGGTAGATGTTTGAGGGGTATCTTTCTGTGGAGCGTGAGAGCAATACAAAAATTGATATTTCATGAAAAGGGTTGCCTTTAATTTTCATTTGAATATTCTGAACGGAACACGTTAATGTGCGCGAGTGCTCTAACGTACAGTCAGATACAGTTTAATTATTTTTACATACATGCATATATCTCGTCTTTATCTCTTATAGAGTTGGAGAGTACCAGTGTCTTAGGAGCCTTTTTTTTTAACGGAAAAGAAAACTTCATTGTCCTAGGCACGGGGATGCCTACGGTTATGTGGGACTCCCCCCCGAAGGCGTATACCCGGACTAAAAACTCTCAATCCGGTGTGATGGGGACGCAGTGGGACGCCACTAGGGTTTCAACCACAAACGCCTCCCCGGTGGCCCCGGCCTCCGCCAGGACCGCGCAAGAAGAGGGCCCGTACACTGGGCCCGTCTTCCCTTAGACAATGAGACCGTGTAATGCAGGTAGGTAATGAGTGTCTTGTGCCTAAGGTAGCATGACTTAACGGCTACACAGAGTATAGAAGTCGATGCTCGAAATGTTTCGGACTAATTCGTAGTTCTTCCTCTTGAAGCCCTTGTCCCGGCGGCTCCGAAATAAACACTCCAGCGAGCTCTAGGGCGTGCGCTTCAGGAGGAAGGGGAAAGCAATGTATGAAAGTCTAGTCGTGCCTGAAAAGTGGCTATTAGCGGCCTATTTGTTAAGGAACACAGCACAACATTAATATTTCATTGCATGTTTGTGAAGATACAAATTACAAGCACGACTGTCCTATTACACACGTAATTTGGACAATTTGTGGAATGAAAAACGTGTGCGGATTTTAATATTCAGCTTTTTTATAAGTTATTTTTGTTTTTTGTAAGTTTTTTTGTTAGTAGAATAAATGCAGTAGAAATGAGAGCGTTAAGAATGGAAGGTGTATCATTGAAAGATAGAATAAGGAATAGTGTGATAAGGGTGCTGGTGTGAAAGAGGATATAGTGACTAGGATAGAAAAAAGTATGCTTAGTTGGTTTGGTCACGTAGAGCGGATGGATGAAAGTAGACTAACTAAACAGATCTATATAGGGGGAATGTGAATGGTTGCGGGAGGGGAAGGCCTAGACGGACATTCCGAGACCAAATAGGAGACGTTTTGGAAAAAGGTCAGGTCAGGAGTACCCGAAACCGACGAGCATGTATGAAGATATTGATGAGCGTGGATGAAGCAAAAGAAGTATGTCAAATCGTAGCAAGTGGAACAAAGTAGTCTCTGCCTACCCCTGTGGGAAAGAGGCGTGACGGTATGTATGTATGTTTATAAATTATTTAAGCTGCTTATACTCGTTTAAATTCTTGTGGTCCTTCCACGAAAAAAGCGTTCAACAAAATATCACTACGACAATGCGAGCGGGAATTAGCAACTTCTAAATTTATTTTCCTCTCATTGATTGAAAATTATTCTTTGAAAAACTCCTCAAAGGCCAGATTATGGAGTGCTTAGTTAAAAAAAAGAAATAACTGAATCGGCGAAGTTCGGGGAGGGCTCCGAGCTTCTTGCATCGTTCAAAGGCAGTTTTGTTGTCCAAATTAACTTCAAAGAAATGATTCGGGGAAAATTAGATGCCGTCTATTTATTAAGAATACGTCATTAATTATTAATTAGCGTATTTCTTGAAGATAAGAACGAGGAAGCCGGGAACAATGATCGGGCAGCAGCCGATATGTTAAAGAACCAGAGGATCTACCAAGTTTGAAATTTGAAGTTCATATCATAATAGCCTCTGTCCCTATAATATTTAAACATTATTTTAGCTTAAACCATCTATGCTACTGTGAAGGGTTGTAGCCAGGTCCACACTATTGACTGAATAGGAAACTCCTGGGTTCGGGTGACTGTACGGCGTCTCAACGCTGCGCGAAATTGATAAAACTGTTAAGGTCTTCAACCATATATTCAAACTTAGGAACTTAAACCTTTAAAATACACCATCATGCCTTCGGAGGCAGCTGTCCAGGTAATGCCCTGAAGAAACACTTTGTTTCTTTATTCCATTAAAATTCTAAATTTAAATTACAAATAATTGCATTACCTGCCAGCACGTTGGTTTGTTTGTACAAATCTTTGTACAAACAAACTCAAGTTCCTACACTACATACATACATATATCACGTCTTTATCCCTTACGAGGTAGACAAAGCCTGAGGCAACAAGACCTCGAGGCCACGTTTAGCATGATTAAGGGCGTATAGGTGGAAATGGAAATCAAAACAGTGATGGGTTGCTGCCGCGTCGCCTATAACATGATGCCAAAGAATTTCGCCCATTACCTCGAGGTGCTTTTACCAATACTGATAAACAAATTTATTTCACCTTTAAACCTTATGTAGACTTAGCGTTGGGTACGTTCCGGGCAGACCCGCGCCGCACGACTCATTGTTCTAAACTGGAACGTAACCTTTTGTTTCTAGAATAATGGATTTTTAAGCAAACTTTGATGGAATGATTTCGTTCTTTTGTTAAGAAGGACTTAGTTACAGATGGTAATAAAGAGTTCGTGTTTGATTAATTGCTTGTTTGTTTTGAATGTATCCGTGTGACAACTGGACCATTTACACGGTTAATAAATTGTTTTAATTAATTAATTTGTTTATTTTTTAGATGGACTATTGCTGTTAATCTTAAATTACTTAGACATGACACACATAGAGTCAGTTTCCCCGACTAGTCGGCAAGTAGTCAGCCCAGCAGCCAGTTTCTAATATATTCTATACCAGCTGTTGCCCGCGACTCCGTCCGCGTAGAATTCGGTTATCGCTATCCCGCGGGAGCTATGCTGTTTTCTGGGATAAAAACTATCCTATGTCCGTCTCTGGGACTGAAACTGACTGTATTCCAAATTTTAACTAATTATAATGTTTAATGTAACCGCGGCAATATAAGGTGTCAGCTCGCCAATTTTACTTAATTAGATGCTTAAGTGGTTGTGAATTAAGCTGCATAAGTTAAAGTTTTTTAATTATCCCACGGGAACTCTTTAATTTCCCGGGATTAAAAGTATTCAAAATATTGACTAGAGATACAAGGTACTATCACGAAAAATTTCATTTACACCGGTACAACAGTTTTGGAGATTAGCGAACACAGACATAGGTAAATGAACACATCCATAGATATATACATACAGACTGACAAAAATTATAAAATCTACTTTTTTGTGCACTCTTCCCTAATCGTTAGCACTGTATTTTTGATGAATTTATTCAATGTACAGATACGAACTTTCTACTAATTTATTATGTATAGATTTCCACCACTACTGAATTTCGCTAAACGTTGTTGGTTCTTGAAAAAATAAATATTTTTCTTCACAAATTCACGGACTGTTGTTTAGAATTTTAATTCAATCACGCTTCTACAAAATTCCTTACACAACTTAGAACCCGCGTTACGCCATACTTGCGAGAAACGACCAGCCATGCTCGCTATGCAATTTTGCATGTTGTTAATGCCTTCATTAAAGACTGAACTCCTTTAACACCCCAAGTTTGGAGTGATCCCAGCGCCATCTAGTTAGTGAATAGATAAACTACTAGGGGAGCTAGCGCTATTGACGTCAGTCATGTTCTACATCACACTATTGAAGTTGGTTTTTAAACTTGACGTCCAATTGGCCTAGTGGTAAGTGACTCTGACTGTGAAGATAGAGGTCCCGGGTTTAAATCCCGGTAGGGGCAGACTTGTATGATGAATATTATGAATGTTTGTAACCGAGTCATGGATGTTATTTTTGTTATATTTGCTTATGATGTAAGTAGTTTTACTGACTATCTTCCATCTACGACTATCGACCTTCCATGCTGGTTTAAGAGCAAAGAAAAAACATAGAATGTACCAGTTGAATCCCATGCAATCAATTCCGATTCAGTTTAGGTTCGCTCGCTGTCAGATCCATACTAAAAATGACAGCTACGGTCTGAACTGAGTCGCAATTGAATCGTATTAAGACGTCATGGTAAGGCCCAGTGCAAAGAAACATTGACAATCACAATTAACAAATCCTGAAAACAAGGATATTCTGATAAACTAACTCCATCGAGGAACTATTTCACATTACACGCCACAGTGACATCGCATCGCATTAAGAAGGAAAACCGTTACGACGCTAAGCGTCCATGGAACCTTCTTATTGTAAGCAATAAGAAGGTTCCATGGCGAGTTAGGAATGAAATTCCTTGACTGCATATAGATCTCACAAACCAGATTAAACCAGCGTTTATTGCAGTACACCGTCTTAACATTTTATTTGGTCTGATCGCAAAAGACTCCAGTTCTGTGTCCCTCATATTTGAGATACCAAAATTAGCTTACAAAACAAAGGCGGCGCTTTAATTGGTCTACCGCCGTCATCCACTTTGGCAAGACGTTCTTGGATATAAGTTGGGAGCTCTAAAAACTGTCCGATCGTAATTCGCCCCGGGACGCTTCGCAATTTATCCCGGGAGATTGACGGCCGCAATTAAAATCCGGGGCAAGATAGCGGCTTAAATATTTAAGATTTTTACCCGGGCTGCTTAGCGAGGCTCTATTTTACCTTAAATACGCCGCGGTTAAAAACGACGCGCTGTGTTTTTGGTTAAACAATGGGGACTAATTCTTTGCTCACCAGTTGGCGCCACTGTTGACTAAGGTCCAGAGGTACTGTCAAAGGCGACTTTACAAGATCCGCGCCGAAACAAAGTTTTAAATCTTGAATCTCATTAAGTTTACCAATTATAAATAACTATCATCATATCGAGTAGCTATGCTGCAATGTCGTGGAGTTCCATTATTTGTTCGAATGTGTCGCCAATATTTGCGATAATTTCACGAATATCATTTTTCAACAAGTAAATGAAAAAAAATATAATGTATGTCACGAAGCCCACCAAAACCAGTGAAAAGTGAATGTTATTGGACCTCACGCGACACGCCTCTAGTAGCAAATTCACACGCGATAGCCCCCATTGTATATTTAAAAGTCATTCATAGGTCGACAAAATGCCTTTACAGTTTTGCAGATAAGATCATCTGTTGCAGCTGTAATTATAGCTGAAACTATAGTCTATCATTTAATAGGGATCACAGTCCATCATTTAATAGGCACCATAATCTATTATTTAATAGATACCATAGTCTATGATTAGATTCATTATGATTACACCCCTCCGCAAAATAACGCCTGTTCAGTTTGCCTCTAGCTAAGCAATTGAGAAATTATTAGTCAAAACATGAACCATCTTCAAAATTCCCTTGTACCTACCTTCCAATTTCTCTCTAGAATTGAGAAATCGGATGCACTGTGAACGTGACACCTTCTATCTTCCAAAGCTTAGATCTTGGTTTCGCTCCGAAATTCAAGCTCAGAATGGAAGCATGGACCGCAGAGCTGCGGCTGGGGCCTTCGTAATATTTTGACAAGGTCTTGTCGTCAGCCAGCAGCTCTTACGATTTATCTCTGCAATAAATTAAATTACTAGTTTCTTGCCCGCGACTTCGTCCGCGTAGAATTAAAGAAAGAAAGAAAGAAAGAAAGAACTGTTTATTTGCTTAGAACACGTCAAAAGGATGTTAATTTAGACTTAAGAACTGATGGTTGATAATAATCTGTAATAATGATTAACGTCGCGACTCTAGACAGCTGCGACTTTTGACATGTTTGTAGCTATCCCGCAGAAACTATGCAAATTTCCGGGATAAAAAGTAGCCTATGTGTTAATCTAGAGTACCAGCTATCTCCGTTCCAAATTGTATCCAAATCCGTCCAGTCGTTTCAGCGTGAAGAAGGAACAAACACACACACTCACATACATCCATCTTCACAAACTTTTGCATTGTAATATTAGCAGGATTCAGCTGTTCAAATTGAGATCAAAATTTGTGTAGATTTTCGCTCGATTTGAGGTCACTCCAAAGAATCATTCAAAAATACCATTGACGACCGGATAGAGTAGTGATTAGTGACCCTGACTACGAAGCTAGAGGTCCTGGGTTCGAATCCCGATAGGGGCAGACAGAATGATGAATACGAATGTTTGTGCCCGAGTCATGAATGTTGTGTGTATTTATTTTCTACATTATATACTCGTAAGTATGTTTACCCAAGCTTTGCTTAGTTTGGGGCTGCGTCAATTGGTGTAATTGGTCCCCAAGATATGTATGTATGTATGTGTGTCAAATTAATTGATTTTCCAACGATACATTTGTCAAAATGTGTCATCCAAATGATCGAACACAGACAATGTGACGTCGTCAACAAAATGTGAATCGTCGATTCTGGTACGCTCCGCTTACAAAATGTTTGGAACTAAAGCAAAATTCATTGACCGCCATTGACCTTACGAAAGCAGACGCCAAGTTTCGACAAGAGTAATCTTTAATCTGGGAATAGTCCTTTATTTTTCTAAAATGTTAAGACGTGAAAAATCTTGATAACGACTAGTGAAATTTCGCTTGAGCTAATAATTTCTGTGAAATCTACGTCCTATCAAATGAATCAAGAAATTTTATTTCTTGATTTTTAAGTTTTACTTTTTCGGTTTTACCGTTACAAATTAAATTTCTAAATGTACCTGCTATGGGTGGTGTAGGGGTATAGCACGCTTCACGGAATGACGAGGATCCGGGTTCGATTCCCGGCCATAGCTTTACCTTTCGGATTTTTCTGTGTTCTAATTTTCACTAACATTTAGAAATTTGAAATCTACGTCGTCTCTTTAACCCCCCACGCATAAAAAGAGGAGTGTTACCTCTCTCTCTCTCTCTCTCTCTCTCTCTCTCTCTCTCTCTCTCTCTCTCTCATTATGTAAGGCATTTTTGCCATAAAACTGAATTATTTTTTATTTACGTATGATTTATTTTGCGGGTGGTAGGGCCTTGTGCAAGGTCCGTCCGGATCGCTACCACCATCTTACTCGCTAAGCCTGCCGCTAAGTAGCAGTGCTTGCACTGCTGTGTTCCGGTGTGGAGAGTAAGACAGCCGGGGAAATTACGGGCACAAGAGGCATTTCATCTTAGTCCTCTAGGTTGGCAACGCATCTGCAATCCCTCCGGGGTTGCGGGTGTCTATGGGCAGTGGTGGTCACTTACCATCAGGTGACCCACTTGCTCGTTTGCCTTCCTAAAATATATAAAAAAAAAAAAAAAAGATCATTAATTTCATTTAACCTACATTTGTTACTACAACTACAGGAAAGGGTAATGAGAGTTATTGTTTTGTCAGTCTTCCATGCTAGTTTGGGAGCAAAGAAAAAACGTAGAATGTACCTCGCATCTCTACCCGCGCAGACAGTAAAAGCCCATCGAGGGAATGGGCGAAAATTTTAGGAATCTTCTAATAGGCGATGCGGCTAGCAACCCATCACTATTTTGATTCCCCTTTTCACCTATACGCCCACAATCATGCTAAACGTGGCCTTAAGGTTTTGTTACCTTAGGCTCTGTCTACCCCGTAAGGGATAAAGACGTGATATATGTGTGTGTATGTGTCAATTTTTAAACAGTCTCTAAAATTAACTAAAAAACGGTGCTAAGCAGAAACCAGGTTAAGTAAAATTGTTCTGTCCATTTTAAGTAAATAAGCAAGCGTATTAAGTTATGCCAACGTTGCAACCATTACCCGGTATCTCGAGAGCGTAGTTGCAGCTGCAATTAACGTGAAGGGTAATCCGACGCCGGAACGACCCGGACAAACGGACCGGACTGCCGGACAAACGGACCGGACTGCCGGACAAACGAGCCAGACGGAGAAGCGGTATACTGTAACGCTAGTGGATATACAAAGAAGCGTTGTTTCTGGGGAGTTGAGTTTGAGTGTCTTTTTGGGTTGTAGTAATTGTATGTGTTCAGGAAAAGTGGATTCAGGATATGCTTTCAGGGGATATTTGAGGGGGAGTTTGATGGTGGTCATCTTACGAATATACATTAAAGTTTTACTTAATTAGATGCTTAAATTGTGTACTTAGCTCCATAAGTTATAATTTTTTAACTATCCCACGAGAACTCTTTAATTTTCCGAGATTAAAAGTATCTAAAATATTGACCAGGGATATAACGCCACGCAAAATTTCATTTAAATCGATTCCATAGTTTCGGAGATTGCCGAACACAGACATAGGTAAATGAACACATTCATACTTACATACAGACAGACAAAAATTATGAAATCAATTTTTTTCAGTTTTATTACACACACACATGACACATAACGTCTTTATCCCTTACGAGGTAGACAGAGCCTAAGGTAACAAGACCTTGGCCACTTTTAGCATGGTTTTGGGCGCATTGGTGGAAAGGGGAATCAAAATAATGAGGGGTCCAGCCGCATCGCCTATAACATAGATTCCTAAGAGTTTTATTACTCTTCCCTAATCATTAGCACTCTATTTTTGACGAATTTATTTAATGTAATGACGCGAACTTTCTACTGATTTATTATATTATTATGTATTGTATAGATTATGGCGCGTATTTAAGCATTATGGCGCGTATTTACTATTAAGTGCATATGCACTTAATGACGCCGCCATTTCCCAGCTCCGTGGGACAGCTTCATTAGGTGTTGCACGCGATGCAGTTGTCATTCGTGTCAGAGCACTATTACTATACTACTAATGAGCAATGGAGCAGTGTTGCGAGGGATTGCGGGAATTGCGATATTGTTTTGTTGCTGTGGCAATTGTTTGTAGCACGATGAGTGTTCATCGATGTATTACAAGCTTTAACTGGATGTTCGCCCACAATCTTGCTAAATGTGGCTTGTTTACCTGTTACCTTAGGCTCTATCACCCCGCAAGGGATAAAGACGTGATATACATACACTTACACAAATCACGTCTTTATCCCTTACGGGGTAGACAGAGCCTAAGGTAACCTACAGGCCACGTTTAGCAAGATTGTGAGCGTAAAGGTGGAAAATGGGATCAAAATAGTGATGGGTTAAATAGATAACATGCTTCCTATGATATTCGCCCATTCCCTCGATGGACTTTTACCATCGGACCAGAAAGGGAATCCTAGATAACTGCTTAAGAAATGATGAACGTTACAGTGGTGAACAGGCTTCTGGATTTTGCAGCTAACTGAACTACTCCATACACGATCGAGTCTGTGCTTTGTATAAAATAAGCAACTACTCCGGCGTGAAATACCTTCGCACCTTTTTTTGACCTGTCACCTAAAAGTAAAAGACCTAAGATAAAATTACACGAACGATATTAAATACCCTTAGGACTAACCACATATCTTAGACGTTTAGATCGGCACTAAAGTTAGGGACCATAAAAACATCCACATAGAATATAAATGAAGTGTTCTTTCAACTATTTAATTTGTATTTTTAGAGGTCCGTACCTTATAATAATTATGTTTTGCGAATAGCAACACCAGTATACAAAAACCAAAAATATTACACACACACACATACACATAAATCACGCCTTTACCCCTTACGTGGCAGACAAAGCCTAAGGTAACAAGACCTGTAGGCCACGTTTAGCATGATTGTGGGCGTAGAAGTGGAAAGGGGAATCAATATAGTGATGGGTTGCTATCCGCATCGCCTATCTATAACATGATTCCTATGGCCATTCCCGCGATGGGCTTTAACCATCTGCGCGGGATGAGAAGCAACTGGTACATTCTGTTTTTCTTTACTCCCAGACCAGCATGGAAGGACCAGAAACAATGATCCGCAAAAAAGATACATACATACACATACACAAGTCACGTCTTTATCCCTTACGGGGTAGACAGAGCCTAAGGTAACAAGACCGCCACGTTTAACAAGACACTGAGAGCGTTGAGGTGGAAAGTGGAATCAAAATAAAAGTTTTGTTGGAAGCAAAAAAGATGTTTGTCCAAAAACAGTGAAAGCAAACCTTCTCCTTGCTCACTACGGAATCCTAAAAAATGGAAGTTATATTATAATTATATTTTTAGTTGCTTGCATCACGTGATGGCCCCAACGGAAGACCAGCGCTGGCTGTAAGGCCAGCAAATGCTGAGATGGGTCCATTTTGTGACAATGTTTTTTATCTGTTGCTTTTATTTTTTTTTGTTTCTTAACTACTTGTATTTGTTACTTCTGTAGTTTGAGGTACGTCAGACATTCCTTTTTATCACTACATAGTGTAAAACAAAGTCGCTTTCTCTGTCCCTATGACCCTATGTATGCTTAAATCTTTAAAACTACGCAACGGATTTTGATGCGGTTTTTTTAATAGATAGAGTGATTCAAGAGGAAGGTTTTTTATGTATAATACATGCATAATATACCGTGCGAAGCCGGGGCGGGTCGCTAGTGTTTTTATAATTGTTTTTTTTAAGCAAATAAATTACTTATAACTTTTTTTTTTTTCTTGATGTTTTTACTTTGGCACGTTAAGAAGCATTTTTCGATCTATTTAAAAAATAAATATATAAATTTAATAATGCTTTAATTGATGTTGGGAATAAATCGGAGAAGATCAAGATAAGTTTGGATCAGATCCAGCTAGTTTACTTTCCAGTCGAGCTTGGTCGTGATCACTAATCCCAATTCAAACTAAAGCTACCTCAGTCACTCTTTATGTCACCCGCAGGAAAAGATGGGTTCTGTATATTTCACAAAAGTAGACGACGCTGAATACAAAGTCTCCCAAAGGTTCCGAAATATTTCAGCAGACCTATTACACCAACGCGACAATTGTCAGCGATAATGTGACTATTCCGTTCACATTACACACTCAAAAAAACAAGAAAATCGAAATATATATAACTCAAATTTGACTGACTGGCTGACTGACTGACTGACATAGTGATCTATCAACGCACAGCCCAAACCGCTCGACGGATCGGGCTGAAATTTGGCATGCAGGTAGATGTTATGACGAAGGCATCCGCTAAAAAAAGATTTTGATCAATTCTACCCCCAGGGGGATAAAATAGGGGATGAAAGTTTGTATGAAACTTTGTCAATTTCTTAACGCGAGCGAAGCCGCGGGCAAAAGCTAGTATAATATATTTTTGCAAATTGGCCGCCAAGGACTGCAGGTCTGGGAGCAAAGAAAAAGCATAGAATGTACCAGTTGCTTCTCTTCCCGCGCGGTACAAACCCTTTGAGGGAATGGGCGAAAATCTTAGGAATCATTATTATAGGCGATGCGGCTAACCTATAGCAACCCATCACTATTTTAATTCCACTTTCCACCTCTACGGCCTCAATGTCTTGCTAAACGTGGCCTGTAGGTCTTGTCACCTTAGGCTCTGTCTACCGCGCTGTATAAAGACGCAATTTGTGTATGTGTGTATGTATGACTTGTATCAATTCGAGAATAAAATACATTTGACAACTCTGTAGCCATTCGACCGTTTGGATGACGTCACAGCACAATCTTCATCGTTTAAGATTTTATTACTTGGCATCCTCAGCGGGCGAGTGTAAACGCGATCGATTCCGGGCCGTATTGCTCTGGGAATAAGGGTTTGGTCGATTGGGCCACTCGCAGTTATTGACGAATTGTAACGACCGTTGAAAACTTTGTAATTTTACGAGCTGTGAGAGCGCAAACACCGCAGGCGAGAGAAAGAGCTGCCTCAAAAGGATATCTATTTATTAATGCCGCCAAGCAGCACAGCTTAAATTATTGGCACAAGAGGTATTCTATCCTAGCCGTCTAGGCTGTTATCCTCTAACGTTGCGGGTGTCCATGGGTGGTGCTCGCTTATCATCAGGATGACCCACTTGCTCGTTTGCCTTCTTGTCGAATAAACAAATGATAAAGTTTTTTAGAAAAACCTATTTTCGAAAGTGTCATAGGAATATTTAATTAGGTGGATATATAACATTGTTTAAGAAACAACATTTATTTAAAAAAAATGCTTGAAAATGTTTGACAACTTTTTGGTAACGAGCTGATACTTTTCAAACCACAAATTAAAACCATATAGAAATCGGTCCCTCCGCTGGAGAGCTACAATGCCAAAGACAGACATACACACACACACAGCTGACATGAAACTTATGTATAACACCCTTCTTTTTGCGTCGGGGGTTAAGAAATTTGTTTTGACTAGTAGAGACTATATACATCTCTAATATCACTATCATCACTACATAGTATAAAATAAAGTCGCTTTCTCTGTCCCTATGTCTCTATGTCCCTATGTATGCGTATATCTTCAAAACTACACAACAGATTTTGATGCGGTTTTTTTTAATAGATAGAGTGATTCAAGAGGAAGGTTTTTATGTATAAGTCTACGTAGACGAAGTCGCGGGCAGAAGCTAGTAGACTAATATAATTGAAAGCTCGGGGGCCTTATACATCCCTTTTATAAATGTATTTAATTTAGGTAGAATTTAAGTATTTTCACTGTATTTTATTTTGAAAAAATGAGTTTCTGCCAAGTTTCTTGCGGCGCATTCTTGGCAATGACGGTCTTTCCGAATGCGCCGGTAGTTTCAAAAAGACATGTAAAAGAGCCCTTGGCGGCCAATTCGCAAAAATAAATTTTAATTTTAATTTTGGAATAAGCCTATTCACTTAGATTTAAATTTAACATAAAACGACTATTTTTGATTGAAGTGTGTGGAAGTGTAGTCTGTGTTGCCAAATAACGCACGAGTCCAGAACAAAAGTAATATTTTCAGGTTTACAAGCAAGCTAGGCGCCGCCCCGGCCCCACCCGCCAGAACCCACCCACTTATTTCTCACCTTAATCAAAACAAAGTATTTTTTTTTCTAAACTTCACTGAAAATTAGAACAGAAAAATCCGAAAAGTAAAGCTATGGCCGGGAATCGAACCTGAATCCTCGTCATTCCGTGCTATACCCCTACACCACCCATAGCAGGTATTAAAACAAAGTAGTTGTAATAGGTATTTTAGGAGATGCTAGCAACCCATCACTATTTTGATTCTCCTTACGCACGCCCACAATCATGCTAAACGTGAGCTTTAGCTATTGTCACCTTAGGCTCTGTCTACCCCGTAAGGGATAAAGACGTAATTTGTGTATTGTGTGTGTATCACTATTAGAGTAGTACGAAACAAATAAATAACCGTTGTATATAACATACTAGCTGTTGCCCGCGTCTCCGTCTGCGCCGAATCGTTATCCCGCGGGAACTATGCAATTTTCCGGGATAAAAACTATCCTATGACCTTCCCTGGGTCTTAAAATATCTGTGTACCAAATTTTAACCAAATCGGTCTAGCGGTTTAAGCGTGAATAAGTAACAGACAGACTGACAGACAGCTACTTTCGCATTTATAATATTAGTAAGGATTAGTAGGGATCAGTTCAGGGATAAAAAAACTAAATATCTTATAAGAAATTTCAGAGGATACCTCACTCAACTGTCTGAATCATCGCTCTACTAAATTTATATCCTTCCTCATTTACACAAATGCCATCCTAAGAATATTCCCTTTGATATTTAAAATAAGAGAAAAGAAAACTAATTGATACAGCGAAGCATGTCCACCTTATAGTACTAAACCAACAGGAGAACTCGACACGAATAATACACACACACACACACACACACACACATTCCTTTATGCTGGTCTGGGAGCAAAGAAAAAACATAGAATGTACCAGTTGCTTTTTTTGCTATAAAATTGTCTATATTCTCTTATATTTGTGTGTCTTGCAAAAAGGAATAAATGTCTTCTTTCCGCGTAGATGGTAAAATCCCTTCGAGGGATTGGGCGAAAATCTTAGGCTAGCAACCCATCACCGTTTTGATTCACCTTTCCATTCATTATACGCCCACGTTCATGATAAACGTGGTCTGTAGGTCTTGTTACCTTTGGCTCTGTCTACCCCTTAAGGGGTAAAGACGTGATATATGTATGTAAGTACGTATGTATGTGACATGGTCAATCCAGGCGGCCCATTTTTTTATATTTCCAAATAATTAACTATTGATATGACTCCAATTCATCCTACTCGTAACATCAATTAATTATTATTCTCATTTCAGATATGCTGCCTCGCCCGAATTATCAGTTTAAAAATAGTTCCCAATGCCGACTCCAGTTCGTCAAATGCTCCAAGGCACTGCATCTATCGTCGCCAACCGTAAACTGACGCGTAACAAGGGACGCGGAGGGTATTTGTGGAAACGTATTTTTATACTCATTTCTAACTAATACGATACTTTAACATCTGCTACTTGAAATAGCTAAGTTTACAATTTAGAACTCTGTCGTTTATGGCTCTCACGTCCGGAGCGAAGTTTTTAATTATTTTTATATGGAGACAGTTTTTGAGGGCAAAAGTTTTAATGTGTAAACTAGACGTGGGTGCCCTACCTGGAATATTAGGTATGCAATGCATACACAATAATTATCGACTCCCCATCTGGAGCTATGGAGTATGGAGTCTCCTCCTGGGACTATGCAATAGGGACTCCCCTTCTGGGGCTATGGAGTATGGAGTATAGAGTCTCCTTCTGGGACTCTGCAATATGGACTCCCCTTCTGGGGCTATGGAGTATGAAGTCTCCTTCTGGGGCTATGCAATATGGATTCCCTTTTTAGGGTTATGGAGTGTAGTCTCCTTCTGGGACTTTGCAATATGGACTCCCCTTCTGGAGCTATGCGGTATGGGGTCTCATTGGTCATATCGACCAATGTATGGGAATATTTTGTCAACCATAATTGTGGTGTTCAATAAAGTGTATTTGTATTGTATTGTATCCTGAAAACAATTTACAGACATTAACATTTCTTAAAAAATTATCATAGTCGAAGTCGCTAGTAACTGAAGATTTAACAATCAGTGAAAGAAGCCAATTCGATTCCAAAAAACGAAGAATTCTTCTGCGCCCTCACTGAAGTCATAGTCAACAAAACTTCCAACTCGACATTCTTCAGCAAGCCAATATCCTTTGTGAGGAAAAACAAGTGAGCGCTAACTCAAAGCAAGTAACGAGGCGATCAAAGAGTTATACTTGGACTAATCGGACAACTTGTCGGCCGACTAGTGGCCTCTCAAATTAGAATCAAACAGTACAAGTCGTGATTTGTTTGGTTGTTTCAGATGAAGTTTCTAGAAGGATGCTTATGTTGATTTTAGGAATTGTTTAAATGTGTGTACGTTGAGCTCAGTGAAGTTCTGAGAACCATCAGGTAACCCATGGGAGCCATGGGTATTCGGGTGCCTGTGACAATTCGATGCATTTTTTTTCTAAACTGACGAGCAAAAATAACGGTTCGCTTTCCATACTAATTTGTATTCACCGCACATAATTATTACGACTGTTTGCTATTGTTAACTCTTCCTCTCTTGAATCAGGTTAACTTAAAAAGATTCCTTTCTGGGTTATGTGCAATAAAAAGGTCGTACATTTTAATAGCGACTCCAATTTGCAAAAGCATTTGCAGAATTTCCAAAATCCTTTGGGTCGTGGTAACAAAAAAGAAAGTTTCCCTGCAAATAAACTGGGAGTTTTTGGCAAACTATGTTATTTAGGCTCGGTCTCATTCACTCTACAGCCTGAAAATTTTCAAGTCAAATGTTTTACGTGGACCATACAAGAGATACTCGTAAGCTTTAGCCCCATTAAAGCAGGTTATCAATAAAACAAACACCCTCATTCCCATTAATAACCTATTACGATAAACCCGTTCGATTAACTTTTGGCAAATTAAAACGGCCCTCGACGGACGAAAACAGAAATTATCGAAACAAAATGTGACAATCAAGCGGGCGAGGGCTGGGAATATAAATGCCTTCCTGGGTCAGTGCAGGCTGCCGTCACACCGCACACTGGGCAGGTACCTAATGCTTCATCACCATGTCTTCCGTGAAGTATCCGTTGAAGGCCAACAGACTGTTAATAATATTTCTATCGACACGGACCCTCCGAGTCTCTGTGTACCTTATGATGACCGTATGGACTTAAATGTAGACTCTCGTGATATTAGGCCAACTTTAATACCATTAAATAGGGGCATACATTGTTGAAGCAAGTGAGAAAAACACTGATTTGAATTGGTAATACACTGTAACTATAAAATACAGTGTATAGCCCTAACAATCTCTTGATTCGCTTCAGATGACTATCGCGGCAATACAAGTTATCTATGTTAAATCATTGTATTTACAGTAAAATATCTTTTTATTGCTGGGGCTGAAAACCTTATGAAATTTCCTTTTTATTGATATCAAACACTCAAAACTTTCTGAAGAAAATGGAGGAGTAATCGGCTAAAAACTAAAGAAAGTGTTTTACCCGTTTTCTCAAAATCTGTCTTTCGGAGTTACAGTGTATTGGATACACAGGGTACAACTCTGCTAGCTCTGGCGGTGAGAGCGAAAATTTCTGGCAAAACCAAATTTCGTTTTGAAGGTGCAATTACATGGCATACAGTACAACTGCCCACGGAGTTATAGGTGTGTGTAAGAAGGCTAAGAACAAGAAGAAGCAAGAATATTTTGCTAGGCAAAGAGTGAGAGAATATTATACCAGTAGAAGTTTTGTTTCTTACTTCTTCACAGCAAAACGGCTTGACAAATTTGAAAGAAAGAAGACATTTATTCCTTTTTGCAAGACATAAATATAAGATAATATACACAATTTTATAGAAAATAAACAACGTAAAACAAAAAAAAAACATAGACATGAAAAATAGGTCATCAGCGTTGTGTATCTTCGAAAAAGTGAAACGGTCGCTGGCTCAGCATTACGCTGAGGCGTTAGACACCTGCAGCACTGATTTTCAGCCAGAACCATCTATGAATCACGAAACGATACACAGATAAAATATACTACATAATCCATAAACTTTTACGTAAACAATGCAATACATAGATAAAACCCGACTTATTGAACCAGTGAGTTACACCTTTGGCCTCATCTGCACCTTCCACCAAGTGAGATAGAGGTCAATCACTGGTCAGTTTGTAGTAAAAAAAAAAAAAAAAAACTTATGTATAACTAAAGAAACTTATAAATTAATTAAATGGTTTACAATAAATAAAAAAGGAGAGAAAACTAAATTGTTCAAAAACAACAGGTTAGCATATCAAAGAACAAAGTGCTGGGGGGTTATTGTAAGGATTTTTGGAGCGTCAATAAGTGATCCTTCAGCTTGCGCTTGAAGGATATTGATGAATTTGCATGACATCTGTAAGAGAGGTAAATTATAATGTAACTTATCACATAGGCTACTTTTTACCATCGTTTTTCACACTTCATCAATATTTTGACTTTCAATTGGATCTTTTCGATTCGTCTATCGCAACTGGCGTCGACGAATTCGTTGCGAATATTCGAGGTTGCATTCCGGTGTGTTACGGGAATTCAAAGCCGGGGTATCGATAGGAAATGTGGCTCACGCGAACGGCCCATCAGTTCGTGGCTAGCACGACACGTCATTCGGAACTTTATACTATTAATGAAACCCACCTGATAATCATATTTACACCAAAACTTCAGCTAATGGGTCTATTTGTTTTTTTCGACCACGAAATGGAGAGAGCGCGATTAAGACAGATTTGTCGGTCATGAAAGTGGAACAGTAAATCAAAGTGAGTCCTCCGCCAATAAAGTGACCACTTTAGTCACAAGAAATACAGTACAGTACATATATCACGTCTTTATCCCTTACGGGGTAGACAGAGCCTAAGGTAACAAAACCTTAAGGCCACGTTTAGCATGATTAAGGGCGTATAGGTGGAAAGGGAAGTCAAAATAGTGATGGGTCGCCTTTTAACATGACTCCTGAGACTTTCACCCATTCCCTCTATGGGTTTTTACCATCTGCGCGGGAAGAGAAGCAACTGGTAAATTCTAAGTCACAAGAAATGATGCACATATCGTCACGCTTCTTTCCCATTAGGGGTACAGAGACTACTTTGTTCCACTTGCTACGATCCCGATATACCTCTTAAGAAATGATGAATGATAAAAAATGTTGTGTCGCATTTTGTTACACGTTTTAATTTAGAATTGTTTGTCCGTACATACCTAATACTTGGCGTAGGTTGCGTCAACTTTAACAATAGAATTTCTGTCAAATGTACGTCAAAATCATCGGTTATAGTTATTGTTAAACCTGATGCAACTCACTGTTAGCTGTGTGTTGTCGGCAAGTGAAAAAACTTTGACTAGTAGAGACTTATTTATGCATCTCTACTATAGACTAATATAATTTAAGTATCTGAGACCTTATACATCCCTTTTATAAATGTATTTAATTTAAGTAGAATTTAAGTATTCTTACTGTATTTTATTTCGAAAAAATGACTTTCTGCCAAGTTTCTTGCGGCGCATTCTTCTTGGCAATGATGGTATTTCCGAATGCGCTGGTAGTTTTAAAAAAACATGTAAAAGAGCCCTTAGCGGCCAATTTGCAAGAATAAAATTTTGATTTTTGATTTTTAAAACGATGTGCGCTACTAAACTGACTTTCAATGGATGTAAGTGAGACTTTAACAGTATAGACAGTCTATAAAATGAACCGAAAGCAAGGAATAAACATAGTATTTATAAACTGCTTCTCTTCCCGCGTAGATGGTAAAAATCAAATGCTCTAGCAACCCATCACTATTCATTCCCCTTTCCACCTACGCCCGCAATCATGTTCAACATGGCCTTTAGGTAGGACTTTATGCTCTGTCTGCCCCGTAAAGGATTAAGACACGTGTATTTCAACAATAGAAGCCTGTAACATTCCAAGCGCTTTGTGTCTGTATTCCTAGACCCCGTTTACGAGTTAATTCAATCTTACGTCAACACAATTTCCTTTGCGGTATCCATGCGAAACAATATCAAAGACTCAGTCGTAGCTCGTTCCAAGTTGTATGAAGTGTTGCTCGTACACACATTTCTGGTTGCATGAAGCGTGCACGATACTACGTGCATATCAGTGTTCGTATCCAGCACTAAAAGCCAGGAGACGGTCGCAGTCACTTTCCCTTTAGCAATCAAGTCGACGATGTCTCGCCTCTTGCAATCTTATACATATTCTTTAAATTCGTCCTTAATATATAATTAACTTCCCTATAATATGTCCAGAATCAATAAGCAAATCACCTAATTTAAAGAAACTTTCTGTGTTGGTACTTTAATGTCTACATTAAAGTATCAATGTCGGTGCTTTAATGACATCCAAATTTGGAACATTTTCACAAAAAAAATTCTTTGGGAGAGGCTTATGTCCAGCAGTGGAAAGCTTTTGGCTGATGAAGATGATCTTTAAGCGGCAGGAATATTAACTTAGTCGATGTTTGCTACCCACGATCACAAGAAGAAAAAACTCACGGTTGAATTGAGAAATTTCTCCTCTTTTGAAGTCAGATAAAATTCGCTAATAAATTAAAGGCTACTCCTGTAGTAAGTTCTTTGAGGTTGATGTATATCGAGTACAGTTGCCGTTCGTTATTCATTAGTGGGTGGCTATTGCTGTGCAGGCGACATTTATCACCGTATCAAATTAAATAAGAATTTTACTCCTTGATTTTTGTATTTAT
Organism: Pandemis cinnamomeana; assembly: GCA_932294345.1. Lineage (NCBI taxonomy): Eukaryota > Metazoa > Arthropoda > Insecta > Lepidoptera > Tortricidae > Pandemis > Pandemis cinnamomeana. Next base: position 13,592,642 of record OW028718.1, on the reverse strand, counting down.
TTTTACGGTTATATCCATTCGAAATTAAATTTCTAAATGACGACGCTGAAAATAAGAACACGGAAAAAGCGGCTGCTATGGGTGGTGTAGTGGTATAGCACGCATCACGGAATGATGAGGATCCGGGCTCGATTCCCGGCCATAGCTTTACATTTCGGATTTTTCTGTGTTCCTATGTTCAGTGTCGCTTATAAATTTAATTTATCACTCGATTTAAAAGATTAAATGATTGAAGTCTTGGAACACATATTATTTATGCCCTTAACTGTTTTTTTTTCACTGTACATTTTTAAGAAAAAACTTCGTCCTGGCTGTAACTTGGCTGGTGATTTTCTCAACAGATTAGTAAAGTTTGCATCAACGTTCAGCGGTTTTCACGTGATGCGCTCGCAAATATACAGACAAACAGATAAACAGACAAAAAATCTGTGCAAAATCAATGCGGCTGGCAACCCATTACTATTTTGATTCCCCTTTCCACCTACGCTATCTATCATGCTAAACGTCGCCTTTAATTCTTGTTACTTTAGGCTCTGTCTATCCCGTAAGGGAAGACGTGATTTATGTATGTCCCTTACAGACAAAGTCGCAGGCTACTGCTAGTTTGTAAATAAAAATAAGTAAATAGTCTGCTATGGGTGGTGTAGGGGTATAGCACGCGTCACGGAATGACGAGGATCCGGGTTCGATTCCCGGCCATAGCTTTACTTTTCGGATTTTTCTATGTGTTCTAATTTTCACAGACATTTAGAAATTAAGTAAGTATAAGTTCGCCTTTGTGCATGTGTGTTGTTGTATTCATCTTTTTCTTGTGTTTTATGTACAATAAAGAGTTATACATACATACATACAAAAATATCGAGTGGTACCAGAATAGCCGTCCAGGTGTGCCGCACTAATCAGGCAGTTAGTATTCGCTGCGGGTTCGACTCCAGCCTTATCGACGGTTTTTAACGACTCTTAAAGTAAGAATAAAGTGTAACTAGTGCACTTTTAGTTGGCTACGTGCGGGTTTGAGGAATTAAAAGTATCGACTATCGATTACTCAATGGACTGAAGACTCCAGCCGGTTGCCATTCGCTACCATTATGCCAACTGGGCGAAAGTCTTAGGAATCATGTTAAAGAAAAAATAAAGGTTGGCAACGCATCTGCAATTACTCCGGAGTTGCGGGTGTCTATGGGCAGTGGTGATCACTTACCATCAGGTGACCCACTTGCTCGTTTGCCTTCCTATTCATATAAAAAAAGGAACAAAAGAAAACGGAAATCCATAAGCTTAACAATATACCTACCTAATATTTATCTTAGTTCTGGCGAACTAGCCAAACCGCCTGCCAAAATATTAATGTAAATTATATTCCTGATTACTATTGCCTTTTTTCATTAAATATTGATTAGAAATCGCATCTAGCCCATCGAGGGAATGGGTATCATAGGAATCATGTTATAGGCGATGCTAGCAACCCATCACTATTTTGATTTCTCTTTCCACCTACACGCCATCATGCTAAACGTAGCCTAAAAGGCCTGCTAAAGGTTTTGTTACCTAAGGCTGTGTCTACCCCGTAAGGGATAAAGACGTGATATATGTATGTGCTCACGTGCATTCATTGTGCGCGAGGTTTTACCGCTAAGATCGGCTACATAAGCCATCTTCAAGCGCATGCGCGTTATAATAACTAGCAGTCAAAGTGGTTGCCATGGCCGAAATCGGGCGGAAGGATCATCATCATCATCATCATTTAATGATAGGCTTGTCTGTTGCCTTAGATCAAGAGACTATGTTTTAGATAACTGTTATTTGTCACCCTAATCTTTGTTTATATAAAAATGAATCCCTATTTCCCTTGGTCACGGCATCACGCTTGAACGGCTGGACCGATCTCGCTGATAATTTTTTTTGTCTTTGTAATTGTCAGAAAGTTCTTATGTAACAATATTTTGAAGAAAAAAAAAACTGGTGCGTGGTCGAAGCCGCGGGTAACAGCTAGTACCTATGTGATAAAATTGTATAATTTTCGTAAAGTGGGGTGATGTTTTTAATAGTCTCAATAGCCAGGGAAGCAGAATGTTTTCTATATTGGTAGTTTCTTCTTACAGAAGTTTCCGTGTCGCTGCGTCTGAAAAAAAGATAGTCAAGAGCGAGTTGCTCTCGCGGACTGAGAATTCCGTAAAAAACATGCTTTTTAATTTGCACAATTTTGTTTGTTAAAGCAAAAACAAAAAAATGTTTGGGTAGGGCTTAAGTGCAATTTAAGTGAAGTAAATCAAAATAAAATTTCACAATATATTATATTACAAATGGAAGTCTGTAATTCCGATATTTAAATGTGTTTTTTTTATTTCTTTCTTTTAAATTATGTTGTGAATAGGTTTTGATTTGTGGGACATAATTACACATAAACGGATAACTCACGTATAAATAGTCCGAGAGGAAGGTCTACGAAATAGTCCGAAACATGTCGAGCATCACTCGACTTCTTATACGTGGGTTATCCGTTTATGTGTAATTATGATTTGTCGTCTCACTCATGATATTATCCGTCACCTTCACACCCTCTTACGTTCCATTCCACATTCATATTTTGTATCTTTCGATCTTCTTGGAATTTTTTGGCCATCGGTTGGAATAAACTATATCTGCATTACGTTTTATCTTATCTTGTTACACATTTCTAATAAAATGAACCCTGATAGACAGACAGTCAGACGGACTACGAAGTGTTCGAATAAAATATGTGGTTCCTTATTTGCCAGTGTGGTACGGAACTCTAAACACGCCAAATAAATAACTCCAATAATTTATTGTGTGACAACCAGGAATGGGGGCCAGTGCTCTTTTGAATAAGTTTTGGGAATAGTGAAAGTAGAGCTGACGGTCCAGGGTAGAGGAGGGAGCGGGCGCGACAGCGGGAGCGATAAATAACCAAGTTATTGTGGCTACTGTAAATTTCTTTAACATGATATTTTTAGTATTATTTTCCACGAATATTAAAAAACACTGAGTCACGGCCAGTTAAACTTTTTCGTATTGGAAAAGTGATTGAAAAAAACCAAGGATATCTTCTATTTGCTACAACGACCGCCTGCAATGCTGGCCTGTCAACGAAATTAAGTCTCATGATGTTGTAATAAGGACTATAATTACGAGTGTAAGTCCATTTTCCACCTATACAACCTCAATCCTGCTAAACGTGGCCTGTAAGTTTTCTTACCTTAGCCTCTGTCTACCCTGTGAGGAATGAAGACGTGATTTGAGTGTGTGAGTGTTGATTGTGATCAACTTAGCTTAAGGTAGCAGGTACCAACAGGCCACATTTAGCAAGATTGTGGGCGTATAGGTGGAAAATGGAATCAAAACTGCGAAATAAAGGGTTAAAACGCTGTCGGACCCTCGCTTGTACTACACACTCAAATATGAGGTGTTTGTGTATCGAGGCCGGAGAGTTCAGGTGATAAACGATGTTGCGAGTGATTTAGGCGTCTGCGCGGCTCGCACGACAGCGCGAGAGCTGTGTCTTTTTCTTACTGTTCATTCTAGAAAGAGATGGGTAGTGCTGCGCGGGCGCACACGTTCACAAAATCCATAGCTCTTGAAATAATCTATACATAATAATAAAGCTGAAGAAGGTTGGAAGTTTGTACAAGGAAGATGTAAAGAAATTGGCTGAGGATATTTAGAATCGATAACAGAACACGTTCCAACAGTTTCTAGAATTTTAACAACAGTTATTACAATGCATACATAAATCACGTCTTTATCCCTCCATGGGGTAGATAGAGCCTAAGGTAACAAGACCTATAGGCCACGTTTACCATGATTGTGGGCGTATAGGTGGAAAGGGGAATCAGAATAGCTAGGGTTGCTAGACACATCGTCTATAACATTATTCCTAAGATTTTCGCCCAATTCCTCGATGGGCTTTTACCATCTGCGCGGGAAAAGAAGGAACTGGTACATTCTATGTTTTTTCTTTACTCTTAGACCAGCATGCATTAATAATTATTAGCTCTAATTAATGTTCTTTCAAGCGTGTCTGAGAGTAAAGAAAAACATAGAATGTACCAGTTGCTTCTCTTCCCACGCAGATGCTGAAAGCCCATCGAAAGAATTGGCGATGATTTTAGGAATCATATATTATTACAGGCGATGCGGCCAGCAACCCATCACTATTTTGGTGCCCCTTTCCACCCACAATCATGCTAAACGTGGCCTTAAGGTTTTGTTACCTGAGGCTCCGTCTACCCCGTAAGGGATAAAGACGTAATATGTATGTATGTAATTAAGTTTCATTCTGTCAACAACTTGCCGCCTCAAATTATCCCAAATATATTTAAATGTGATGTTACCCAATAACCCTAACTATAACTCGTTACCAATTACCCACAATGCAATAACCGAAGGTCGAAGTTTATGAGTTGCGACAAAATTTGAACACAATCAAACAACGTAATTACAGGCGGGCTTTGATCGGAGGCACACTAATTGCCGGCAATTTACATAACAGGGGGTCGTGAAATACGGTTAGCAGAGACGGTAGACGGTTCAGAGGTGCAACTGGAAGATCAGCAGACAATTTTATGATGGCACTAGCTGTTGCCCGCGGCTTTGCTCCCGTTTTTTTTCTGCTAAATTTCAATATTTTCTCACCGTTTAAACCTTCCCTGGGCTTCCACGAATATTTCAAGACAAAAATTAGACAAATCGGTTCAGCCGTTCTCGAGTTTTAGCGAGACTAACGAACAGCAATTCATTTTTATTTAGATAGATAAAGATAATTGCTGACCCGGCGAACTTTGTTCCGCCTTAAATTTGAAAAATTCCAGTGGTTTGGGCTGTGCTATCCCGCGGGAGCTATGCAATGTTCCGGGATAAAAACTATCCTATGTCCTTTCCCGGGACTCAAACTATCTGTATACCAAATTTCCACTAAATCGGCCCAGCGGTTTAATCGTGAAAAGGTAACAGACAGACAGACAGACAGACAGAGTTACTTTCGCATTTATAATATTAGTAAGGATTAGTAAGGATTAGAAGTTTAATTGATTTTGTCAATACCTGACATGACATTTATGTTTGCTTTACAGCATTTTGCTATAGATTGTTAATATTTGTGTAGCTAATTGGGAGCGTATATTTTTTAAAGCCTACGCTATTTGTTGACTCAGGCAGCGCCGGGTGCGGGGCCTATGTTATTCAATCAATAATAGGTCGCCGCGTTTCACGTTGTTTGTTTGTTCCTACTCTGAATCGTTTTCGGTTAACACCTGCCATTCAACTGTAGGTTTAGCTAACTTTGTTATGTTTGTTCTATAAACTCTTCTAATGTTATAAATGCGAAAGTTTGTGAGTGTTTCCGTCTGTCTTTTGTAGTTAACCTTTGACTCTAAAACAGCTGGACGAATTTGTATGAAATTTGGCACCTATAAACTTGCTGCTATACATACATACACAAATCACGTCTTTATCACTATTAGGGGTAGACAGAGCCTAAGGTAACAAGACCTAAAGGCCACGCTCAGCATGACTGGTATAAAAGAATGTATAGTGACTAGGATAGAAAAAAAAGTATGCTTAGTTGATTTGGTCATGTAGAGAGGATGGATGAAAAAAAACTAAACAGATCTACATGGGGAGTGTGAGGTGCGTTGGGAGGGGAAGGCCTAGACGGACGTTCCGTGACCAAATTGCGGACGTTTTGAAAAAAGGTAAGGTCAAGAGTAGCCAAAACCGAAGAGTATGTATATAAAGAGATTGATGAATGTGGATGAAGCGAAAGAGGTATGTCAGGATCGTAGCAAATGGAACAAAGTAGTCTGTGCCTACCCCTATGGGATAGAGGCGTGACGGTACGTATGTATGTAAAAGACCAAGGGTATTATCATGACGTCTTCTACTTATTTTAAGTATGGATCTGGCAGCGAGCGAACCTAAACTAAATCGGAATTGAATCGCATTAGGGGTGCGAGTCAGATTACCTTCGCGTGTGATCAAGAGCTGCGTTTCGTTTTTGGAACCGTCCGGGGGAAGGGCAGTGCTTGGTCCGATGCACCCTGGGCATCGGCTAATGATTTCCTGGCGGTCTCCGAGGGATATCATTGACCGTTGGCTAAGAGCCCAACATTTTTCTTTTGACCGTGTTCTACCGTACAACGTCGACAACATTTTGTCACAAGATTTTTGAATACTGTATTTATTTCTTCCATGCTGGTCTGGGAGTAAAGAAAAAACATAGAATTTACCAGTTCCTTCTCTTCCCGCGCAGGTAAAGGCCCATCGAGGGAATGGGCGAAAGTCTTAGGAATCATGTTATAGGCGATGCTAGCAACCCATCACTATTTTGATTTCCCTTTCCAGCTATACGCCCTTAATCATGCTGAACGTGGCCTTAAGGTTTTGTTACCTTAGGCTCTGTCTACCCCGTAAGGGATAAAGACATGATATATGTATGTATGTATTTATTACTTTGACAATGGCGAAATCATCGCATCGATCGATGGGGCCATAGTGATTAAAGAAGAAGATTCGCATTAAGACGTCGTGGTAAGATCGCTATTAAGCGATAAGACCGCCTATTGTCTACTTTACTTTGTTCTTTGTTTCTGTATTGTTTTGTACAGATTTGTGGTGTTCAATAAAGAGTATTTGTATTGTATTGTATTGTAAGTCTCCTGTCTGTACTGTCAATTAGAGATACACTTTCTCCGAGAAGCGTGACTTCTTTTATTTGTTAATGACTTGTTAATGTCCGGACTCAGTGACGTCACAAGCGCCGGCGCATGAATAAGGGCCGCACGCGATGTTTCAATTACAGCCGCCATTTTTCAACGCTATCATTGCGGCTTGATTAATGGGGTATCGAGCACTTGGAGGTATGGGCGAGGGAACAAGTGTTAGAAATTTTAGGGCGTTCAAGTTTAAAGAAAAAGGTAGTTCGAATACGAATACGTGAATAGGTGTGAATAAAATTTCGTGTTAAGAAGTTTTTGTTCTGTAATGTCGCAAAGGTCTGTTTTGAATTCGTTTAATTTTAATAATGTAAATATAAATGCACATAAATTGACCTAGTCCCAAAGTAAGCGCTAGTAAGGCTTGTGTTATGGATAGTAGACAACGATAAAACATACTTATTATACAGAAATACATACTTAAATTGAAACATCCATGACTTATGATGATTATATCTGTTTCTTTATATTTGTACAATAAAGCATTTACTTACTTACTTGCTCAGGAACAAATATTCGTGCTCATCACACAAAACATAATGTCCTTACCAGGATTAGAACCTGAGACGCTTGCTTCGCAGGCAGGGTCACTACCAACTAGGCAAACCGCGTCGTCAAAGAAATTTTTTGTTTAATTCTTTTATTATTGTGTGTCTTGCTAAAAGGAATAAATGTTTTCTTTCTTTCTTTCTTTCTTTCTTTCTTAATTGTTATTGATTGAACATAAATCTTTTTCCTTTCTTTCCGTGTCAAAGTTAAGTTAAAGTGAACAAATTTGTGTAACCACTTGTCTCCCCGCCAGTACCGGCGTGGAAGGCGCCGCGGCCTATTTGCCCACTAGCGCTTTTGTGCGGCATTGTACCACACAATTAATGAAACATTCATTATCTACTATTCGTACACCACGGAATGAAGAGGTTGGCTCGGATTGAGTTTCAACAAAGAATTTCATTGGAAGTACCTTCAAGGTCTGATAATAATACATATTGGATTGTTAATGACTTTTCACGTGTTCAATATCATAGCTATATTTTGTATACATACAAATATAGGCGAATCACGTGTTTATCCCTTACGGGGTAGACAAAGCCTATAACAACAATATATAAAGGCCACGTTTAGCATGATTCTGAAGTATTCAGAATTTTATTAATACAAACAAATAGAAGGCCACATTTAGCATAATTTTGAACTATTCAGAATTAAATTAATACATACCAACACAAGGCCACGTTTAGCATGATTCTGATAAATTCAGAATTCAATTAATGCACATAAACAGAAGGCCACGTTTAGCATGATTGTGAAAATTTCAGAATTAAATGAATATTATACAAACACAAGACCACGTTTAGCTTGATTCTGAAGTATTCAGAATTAAATTAATACATACAAACACAAGGCCAAGTTTAGCATGACTCTGAAGTATTCGGAATTAAATGAATACATACAAACACAAGGCCACGTTTAGCATGATTCTGAAGATTCTGTAGTATTCAGAATTAAATTAATACGTACAAACACATGGCCACGTTTAGCAAAACAATGTGGGCGTATAGGTGGAAAGGGGAATCAAAAATAGAAGTAAATTCAAGGGACAGCAAATAACATCCATAACAGAACGCTGCCCTTTGATCTGAATAACATTCAAACATGACGCCCTTAACCGAGGCTCCGTGCGCTTAACAAACTTAACACAAATAATATCCAAACAAAAGCAGCATCTTTGTTGCAATGGAATCAAAGTTTACGACGTTTACGCGTTCCTTTCACGAGGACGCTTTGATCATGATGAGGGACGAACGAGATTACCGTACCAGGAAATGATATTAACACTGGAAATAATATTTACTGGAGCATTGTGTGGCAGCGTCAAAATAACACGTTTGGTTTCGTTTTGGACGATAGAATACACATTTTTTTTTGACGACCGGATAGCCTAGTGGTTAGTGACCCTGACTATGAAGCTAGAGGTCCTGGGTTCGAATCCCGGTAGGGGCAGACAGTTGTATGACGAATACGAATGTTTGTGCCCGAGTCACGGATGTTGTATGTATTTAAGTATGTATTTATCTACATTATATAAGTATGTTTATCCGTTGCCTGGTACCCATAGCACAAGCTTTGCTTAGTTTGGGGCTGGGTCAATTGGTGTAATTTGTCCCAAGATATTTATTTATTATTTATTTATTTATAAGAGGGGGCAAACGAGCAGACGGGTCACCTGATGGAAAGTAAGCATCGCCCAGAGACACCTGCAAGACTTGGGGAATCACAGGTTGCCGGCACTTTCAAGAACAAGATGGCTAGCTTTTAAAGATCCCTAAATTGTACCGCTCAGGGAATGTTGCAGCAGGGAGTTGGTTTCAGATCTTTGTCGTACGAAGAAAGAAATTGCGTTTGAAACGCACAGTACTTGACTGCCAACCATCAAGATGTTGAGGATGGAAAGACAGGACACATACATAAATCACGTCTTTACCCTAAGGAGTAGACAAAAGCTAAGGTAACAAGTAAAATTTATAAATGTCAGTGAAAATTATAGCACCCGAAAATTCCGAAAAGTAGCGACGGAAGAGTCACAATAACGAGGATCCGGGTTCGATTCCCGGCCATAGCTTTACTTTTCGGATTTTTCTGTTCTTATTTTCAGTGACATTTAGAAATTCAATTTCTAACGGTATAACCGTCAATAAAGTAAACACAAAAATCGAGAAATAAATATGACATGTGTACAAAATTTCATGATGATCTGTTGAGTAGTTTTCGCGTGAAAGCGTAACAAACAAACTTAGTAGGACTAGTAGGATAGTTATAAATTTAAATACTCTACGAAAATAGTTCTATTACGCTTATACAGTAAACTACGAACTAACGGCTCTCAGAATGAGGTCTTAGTCTAGACGTTTTACCAGACATTCTTTGTTCTAAATCGTTTGGGAAGATGGAAGAACACTAGAAGTTCACCAGCTATTTGGACGGACGTCAATGTCTGCTTGTAATTCTATTAATGTTATTTGTTATTAGTGTTATTGTTGTTATTAATGTTATTTTTATTAATGTTATTTGTACTTATTTCTTGCATTGGTTGTCTGGAAGAGATCGCTATTAAGCGATAAGACCGCCTATTGTCTACTTTGTTCTTTGTTTCTGTATTGTTTTGTACTGATTTGTGGTGTTCAATAAAGAGTATTTGTATTGTATTGTATTGTAATGTTACACTTTTTGAGTATTGTGTGTTTGACTGCATGTATTGTATTCTTTTACTGGATATTAGCATACGTGGGCAATACTTAAATTCTATCTAAATTAAATACATTTATAAAAGGGATGTATAAGGTCCCCGAGCTTTAATACATTAGTCTATAGTAGAGATGTATAAAATCTCTACTAGTCAAAGTAAAACAAAGATAGCAATTTTGTTGCGGAAAATGAGGTGATTTCGGATCATTGCCATGAAAAAAAAAAATTGCTGATGAAATTGCTCTGATTGTACCCGACTAATTAACAGTAATTAATTAACTTTTGCGTACCTATTGAATATAATAAAGTTGATGATGACATTTTAAAAATTCCTGAAAATGCTCAATTTCATGTGTTTCGAAAAAAGAAACTATGTCTCACTAATAATTTTACTATGACCAATGAGAAATGGGACATAAAGCATCAGAAAATAGTAACAATTTCTTTTACTTCCATGCTGGTCTGGAAGCAAAGGAAAAACTTAGAATATGCCAGTGGCTTCTCGTCCCGCGCAGACGGTAAAGGCCCATCGAGGGAATGGGCGAAATTATTAGGAATCATGTTATAGTTGATGCGGCTAGCAACCCATCACTAGTTTGATTCCTTTTTCCACCTATACGCCTACAATCATAATAAACGTGGCCTTTAGGTTTTGTTAGCTCAGACTCTTACCCCGTCTCTAGACCCGTAAGGGAGATAGATGGTCTTTCCGAATGAGCTTCATTTCAAAAAAGACACGTGAAAGAGCTCTTGGCGGCCAATTTTCAAAAATTAAATTTAGATTTTTGATTTTAAATACGTGATTTGTGTGTGTGTGTATGTTGGTTTTATTGCCACATTGGCTTGTAAACTAAAATAGTCTGGATCAAAAATACAAATGGCTTTGAGTCTTAGGGTGGTAAGGAACTCCTTAATGGTCTACTGTCCCATGGGACATTAGCGCGTATGAATGAAGACATCGTGTTTGCCCCACTCCGCTTAATCTAACGAACCTCATGTATAATTGAGGTGGTGTTTGCGAGGAGTCATAATTACAAATAGGAAGGAGGGGTGCATAAAGTTATAATTCATTCCATGAAACGATAAATATACGTACTTGTACTATAATAAATCACAACGATAGCGCCGGAAGACCAGCACTGGCTGTAAGCCTGTAAGGCCAGCAAATTTTGAGTTTGGACCAATTTGTGACAGTTAATTTATCTGTAGCTTTTTATATGCTTCTGTTTCTTAACTACAATACAATACAATGCAAATACTCTGTATTGAATACCACAAATCAGTACAGAAACAAAGAACAAGATTACTACTACCTACTAACTACTTTTGTGACTGTTATAAATAAACTTTTTCTTTCTTCCTGTATTTCAACAGTGTTAAGAAATCTTCACCCCGATTTTCACTCATTTTCAATGTTCAAATTGGCTAGAAATGTAACGCTTTGGTAATTCGGATATAATCAATCCGTTTGCAAATATTTAAAGCTATAAAATTTTAGAAGAATACGGTCACAAGAACCCCCCTCCCTCCCTCAGAATTTCATAGAAGTTGACACATTGTCGGGCTCTTAGACAACGCTCAATGATATCCCTCGGAGACCGCCAGGAAATCATTTGCCGATGCCCAGGGTGCACCGGACCAAGCACTGCTCTTCCCCCAAGACGGATCCAAAAACTAACCGCAGCTCTTGATCACACGCGGAGGTAACCCGACTCGCACCCCAGTTAATATCTAACTCGCTCACAATCGCCATCGTTTCCATTTTGACAGTTACTCTATGAATGTGACAGCTAGCTGAGTCCGATGCCAACTGTCAGCCGATACATGAACTGTCAAAATGAACACGATGGCGATTGCAAGCGAGTTAGGTAATAAGCCTACTGATTGTCATTCTATTTTGTTAAAACTAGAACATACTAACTTGAAACTAAAACCGCACCAGGCAATCGCGACTCCCGAAAGCATGTCATAAACATTCAAAAATTAAAGTTTCATGCACTCCTCCAAGGCTGTTACAGCGACTAGAATATTCATGTAACTTCACTCTAAAGTCTAAAGGCAAGTTCTCAAAGCTCAGTAATTCTTCTGACATTCTCATTTATTCAAATGCAAATAAAAAACTGAGGGCGACTGGAGTGGTCGGCGGACTCGTTAAATTATAAAAAACGCATATTACTAAGGAACGAGTGCGAATGTAAAATAAATGTGTTTATTATTTCGTAGTGCGGCTGCTCGCAGTTTCGCGAGAAATGTTATTCCTTTGGGTTACTTTTCTACGTAAAAAACGGCATTCGCTTGTATCTTTGGCGCATTACTTGTATTTTTATGCTATGAGAAAAGTTCATTCAACTTCCAAAGAATTTATATTACGCGCAAACTAACAGTAGGTAGTATATTTCGGTGATTCCCACTGAATATGTATAAAAAGATGATTATTATTTTCGGTTTTAAAGGTTTCCTCCGTAACCAGGATTGTACATACATACATACACACCGTCACGCCTCTTTCCCACAGGGGCAGGCAGAGACTACTTTGTTCCACTTGCTACGATCCTGACATACTTCTTTCGCTTCATCCACACTCATCAATCTCTTCGTACATGCTCGTCGGTTTCGGGTACCCTGACATACTTCTTTCGCTTCATCCACATTAATCAATCTCTTCTTAATACGCTCGTCGGTTTCGGGTACTCCTGACCTGACCTTTTTCCAAAACGTCTCCTATTTGGTCTTGGAACGTCAGTCTAGGCCTTCCCCTCCCAACGTTATAATTATCAGATATCTAATATAATTATTATGCGTACTGCACTGCTGATGTAAATGAAGTTGTAGCGTAAGACAGTAATTTTAACTTTTTTCTAGCTAATTGAAACAATAACATTAAACATTTAACATATACATACTTATATCAGGCTTTATCCCTTACGAGGTAAACCGAACCCTTTATAGCAAAATGTTAAGGCCACGTTTAGCATGATTAAGGGCGCATAGGTGGAAAGGGAAATTAAGTGATGGGTTGCTAGCCGCATCGCTTATAACATGATTCCTAAGACTTTCACCCATTCTCTCCATGGACTCTTACCTGCGCGGGAAGAGAAGCAACTGGTAAATTTTCTTTACTCCCAGACCAGCGTAGAACATTTAAATGAAACAAATACAAGAATGAACTGTGAACAATCAATTTTACATGAACAAAGCTCCAAAAATACGTCAAGTTGACATTGAGTTAGAGCTATCCTGGACTTTGGAGCAATTAGCCGGTTAATTTATCCAACAGTTAGACTCGTGTTTACGGCACTTGTCTGACAGATAAATTTAGAGCTGCATCGCGCTGTAAAATTCCAATTTAACTTCCGACAGTTTCAAATTTCGAGACAAATTGGTGAGATACTGAATATAATTGTTGATTAAATACAAAACGGACGCATTCCAAAATCATTCGCCATTGCATCTAAAACCAAAAGGCGGTCGTTATAAGGTTTCAAATGTTACAGTGCCCGATTTTGAAATGTGTCGCTTTTGTATTTAATCAGCTATTTGGTTCACTTTAAGGGCTTGCTTTCACCACTCTCTGTTTCAGTTATCTTAAGTAAATAAGTAAATGCTTTATTGTACAAATATAAAGACAGATACAATTCACAAAAAAATGGAAAATCCCTTTGCACCTCTCTGATCATCAAGGAATGTCTGCCAAAAACCAAGAAACTATATTAGCAAGTTAGCTGCTGTTTTTTTCAACCCACGTGAATTTCGCAAAATCCTGGAATTAGTTTTCAGATATGATAATTACGGTATGTAATGCCAAATTTAAAGATTCTAGTAATAATACGGAGATAAGCAGATTTCAAAGTAATTATATAAATTCCTTTATTCTCCCTATCCCGCGAGAATTTAGAAATGTCTTGAAATTATTTTTCAGCAGTTATGATTTCCTACTTTGTGCCAAGAGTCTAGTAAGTGAGTCTAGTAATTACAGATCCCGTTAAAACAAAACTTGTAAAAAAACCAAGTCTCGCAACTCAGTTCTTCTACCGTAAAAAGTTGTGAGATCCATGTAATACCAAGTCGGTTAATTTATTCAGTCCCTATACTAAAGAGACCTCCTGTCTTAAGTAATTACGTAATTAGCTAACCTAACAACATAATAATAATAATGCCCATCAAAAATTAAAAAATCGTTTATGTTTTAAATAAGTAAATTGACTTGGCATTCGCATTAACCCGTCGAGCGTCCTGTGTGCACGGGTGTGCGCACAACGTTATGCGCCCTGTGCACACGGGACGCTCGACGGGTTAAACCATCAATTTAATATAATATGCATAAAACACAATTTTTCTCACAAGTAATACAGACTGCCTGCTTGGTTACAGAAAATACAGGCTTCTAATTTTATCCACAACGAAGTTAAAGGGGGGTCGAAAATGGCCTGAACTGCTTCGAGAAAAGATGGTACGGCCGTGCCGCTTTTTTTGCTCGACTTGGCGGGAGCACTGCCGTGCCCCCAGATATTACAGATCTCAACTTTTTCCGGTTGGCCATCACCACCTCAACGGACACATTTACATGTGTTTAGAGAGAGAGAGAGAGAGAGAGAGAGAGAGGGAGAAACATTTATTTACACACATTCGATACACGTACAATTATAATAGGAAGAAATACAATATACTTAGGAATAGCACCGATATGGTGTAAAATGGGCCCCACTCAGCATAATGTTGCGGCAAGCCGCAACGCTGTTTTTCAGTAGTGTTTAAGTCACACTTAACACCCACCTAACAAAATATTCCAGGACAATCCTACCTAATGGTTTCCCTATAATTGGGTCGATGTTATGTAGGTACGTATGGAAGTGAAGATAAGGCACAAAATAATAATAGACATTATATACACATATATTAAAGGTCACAAAGGCCCTAATACTCTTTAAAAAGCAAAATTGATTGGCCGTAATGCCTACGCAGTTCCTCTGTTGCTTCCATATATCTCTAATTGGGTAGTTAAATTTGTCGAATGTATGTAAATAATCCTCTCTCTCTCTCTCTAATGTGTAGGTTGGAACATTCAAGAACTCACAGGAAATGATATTATGTTATTTAAGATTTATTTTTATGTATAATTGCTGCCAGCGGCTTGGCTTATTTCGTCCATATATTTCAATTTACATACATACCAGTTCTCGTCCCACGCAGATGGTAAAAGCCATCGACGAAATGGGCGAAATTCTTAGGAACCCCGTCACTATTTTGATTCCTTTTTCCACCTATACGACTACAATCATGCTAAACATGGCCTTAGGGTTTTGTTACCTCAAGCTCTGTTCACGTATATCTATAGACGTGATTTGTGTATGTATGTATGTACGCATGCATAAATCACGTCTTTTCCCTTACGGGGTAGACAGAGCCTCAGGTAACAAGATTGGGGGTGTATAGGTGGAAAGGGGAATCAAAATGGTGATGGGTTGCTAGTCGCATCGCGTATAACATGATTTTTACGATTTTCGCCCATTCCCTAGATGGGCTTTTACCGTCAGGAATGAGAAGCAACTGGTACATTCTATGTTTTTTCTTTGTTCCCAGACCAACACACAGAGTACCAAGATAAAACTGTATCGTGAATCATCTCAAAATACTTTTTTTTGAAGTATTGTAAAACTGTTTTACAAAACCTAAAGAGAATAAAATGTTTTCTCTTCTCTGAAAGTCTTTGTTGAAATGTTGATAATAGAATTAACTCTATTCGCTTGTAGCTAAGCCCGGCAGAATACTAAACTAAAGAAATATAACTTAATATTTTCCAGACAAAGAAACATCTAACACTAGCTGTTTCCCGCGACTCCGTCTGAGTAGAATATGCTTATCGCTATCCCGCGGGAACTATGGCATTTACCGGGATAAAAAGTAGCCTTAGTTTTAATTTAGGGTATCAGCTATCTCCGTTTCACTTCTTGGCGCTTTCCTGGCGGAAGCCGGGGCTACCGGGGGGGGGGGGGGGGGCGTTTGTGGTGAAACCCCAACACACCGGATTGAGGCAACGCCGGAGAGTTTTTAGTTTGGGTATACCCTTTCAGGGGGTAGTCCTACATCTTCCTAGGCATCCCCGTGCCTAGGGTATCCATAAAGATTTCCTCTCCGTTAAAAAAAAGGCTGTGTTATTTGCGCGGGAAAGAAGCAGTTGGTATATTCTTCTTTGCTCCCAGATCAGTATGGAAGGGATAGCATGTTTTGTAATCTATCTTTCAACATAAATGCCAGTTAATTTGCACCTTTTATTATATGCAAATAAGTACTGAGTTTTACATAACAATTTCTGTTTAGTACGAAAATAATAATACACAAAGAAATGTCAGCCTTTGATAAAAGCTAAACAATTGTAGAAGAACCTAATGAGACAACCCTGGTATCAATTGAAAACGTTTTGTCGAGCGTTGTACTCGACATTGAGCAAAATGGCTGACGGATTTTTTATTCCACATCACCAAATGGTTGGAACAACCATTTTGTTGTTGTTGTTCTCTCCTATTAGCGAGGGAGAAAAGTAGTACACTTTGTTGAAAGAAATTTTGTGTTTTTGTGTTTTGTACTGGTTTTTATTTTTTATTTTAATGTTTCTGCATAGTTCTTGACATCGTTTCGCATCGGTGGTCTACGCGTGACTCCACC
Organism: Pandemis cinnamomeana; assembly: GCA_932294345.1. Taxonomy (NCBI): domain Eukaryota; kingdom Metazoa; phylum Arthropoda; class Insecta; order Lepidoptera; family Tortricidae; genus Pandemis; species Pandemis cinnamomeana. Next base: position 13,576,005 of record OW028718.1, on the reverse strand, counting down.
AAATAACTCCTAAAGTGACATTGGGAATTGTTTTGACACACTTTTGGGCGGCTTCTACGATAAATGATGTGATGTGTTTTGTAACTTGTGTGTGTATGTATATTTGTATATTATGTAGTATATTTTATTTATTGTGTATTAGTTTGTTGTATTAATCTATTATATGTAGTTTATTATTATATCTTACATTATTTAAAATTTAGGCATTTATAATTATTTTACGTTTCGATCGGTTCTTTTACTTTTTCTGTGTGTCTACTCTAGCTTAATACTTATGTCCTGTCAATCGTTCAAAAGTTAACTGGAAGAGATGCTTTTTGGGGATAAATTCACCTTTGCGCATGTGTGTTGTCCTGCATTCATCTTTTTCTTGTGTTTTGTGTACAATATAGAGTTATACATACATTAAATAAATTCTTATGCTATTATTATGCGATATTTCAGTTGAATTTTTACACTGCTCGTCACGTATACCCGTGTAAATCTTGTGCTTTCGTTAGAGCACAAACAATCCCTTTACAACCTCAAATTAACGACCATTCGAAACCCTTAAAATAAACAAACAAACAATTGTAACGGAAAGCCAACCGTGAAACGTGCCCAACAAAATTAGCCCATCATTTTCTTTCTCAAAATGTCGGGCCACCAAAACTACAAAGCCAGTCGCCGGCCGACCGAGACGCAAGACAAACGCCAGCCAGTCCTGCCACCTACGATACGCTGGCCCCAAACAACCACAATACGGCGTAAAAACTACCTAATTTTAAACCCCTTACGCCCTTCTGGAGACAACGCAAACTTCCGGACATTAAGGCCAAGTACTCAACCACTGAGGTTTTCCGTTTTTGCCCCGTTAGTTTTGTAGTTCTTGTTCGGAATGCTCTGACAGTTTTCGGCTTATTTAGGCTTCACCTTTCTGGGCAACTCTGCTGAATTATAAATGTTAATGGGCAAACTACTTTGGGCTTGGAATGGCGCTGATAATTTTACTTTACTGTTTGGCTGGAGCGTGTTTCGTTCGTTCGTTGTAAAGTTTTATTGGTAGCTGTGAAATCTGCGGACGTTGACTGGAGAAAAATTAATGGAACAAAATTGTGCCACGTTTAGCAATATCATGGGCGTGTAGATGGAAAATCGGCTAAAACATGATTCCTATTACTTTCGCCCATTCTCTTGATGGGTTTTTACCATCTGCGCGGGAAGAGAAGCAACTGGAACATTTTATGTTTTTACTTTGCTCCCAGACCACTATGGATAGCAAAGAAAGCAGCAAAGTAACCTACGTACATAACCAAGTTACGTTACCAGCACTGGTAAAATCAACGTTGGATGCTTAATATGGATTAGTTTAGGTTTAGGTGCGGTCTTTATTTTACCTTAGAATGTCCTAGTAACGCAACTCGGTTATGTACGAAGAACAAGTGTTATTTTCACACTGAATCATAACCAGCCGTCTCTTTCATGACTGAACAGTTAGAAAAAGACTGGTAGTCAATCTATCTCGCGACAAAACTCTCGAGCGTTTTCATGCTAGCTCTGCTGTTAACATAAAAAAACGTATGACCATTTAAATAAACTGCTAAACAAAACCTTTCACAGATTGCTTCCGCCGCACCCCTAAATCCTCTGCCATCCTTCTCTGTAAGCGAGACAGATGGCGCTGATCCGTCAATATCACCGAGGATTGGGGCAATCCCGGAATGCGTGGCGTGCGTCACTACACCTTATACTACGACATTAGAATTACGAATTCCGTATCGCTCTGTCCCGCTCGTACTAATACATACATACATACATACATACACAAATCACGTATTTATCCCTTACGGGGTAACAAGACCTAAAGACCACGTTTAGCATGATTGTGGGCGTAAGGATGGAAAGGGGAAACAAAATAGTGATGGGTTGCTACCCACATCGCCTATAACAATGATTCTTAAGTTTTTGCCCACTCCCTCGATGGGCTTTTACCATGTGCACGGGAAGAGAAACAACTGGTACATTCTATGTTTTTTCCTAACTCCCAGACCAGCATAGAAGACACATACGATACAGATACACCGATACGATTACGATATAGATAGATACGCCTCAGCGTAATGCTGAGCCAGCGACCGTTTCACTTTTACGAAGACACGCAAAGGTGATGATCTATTTTAAATCTCTATGTTTTTTATTGTTATACCTTGTTTATTTTCTATAAAATTGTGTATATTGTCTTATATTTGTGTGTCTTGCAAAAAGGAATAAATGTCTTCTTTCTTTCTTTCTTTCTTTACATACTTATACTGTTTGATAGTAATAATGTAATAATATTAATAAAAGGCTCTCGCTAGGTGGTTGGGTTAGGCGGTGCTTCTGGACACGGCTCGGATAGTCAGGAGGTTCCTCTCTCTGTCGCCCTGACCACCGGTAGCTTAGGCCTCGCCTCGCTGCCGGCGGCACCCTAGGTTAGGTTTTTATAGTGTTTTATATTTTGTAGTAATATTGTTTTATTACTTTTTATATGAATATTGTAAAAATCTAACTTCCATGCTGGTCTGGGAGCAAAGAAAAACATAGAATGTACCAGTCGCTTTTCAGCGCCAGCCAGCCACCAACAGCCAAAAAGGTTGAAACACTAATTGACTATGATTCAAAATACTTGCACAATGTTGTCTATTTTACGGGAGAAATCCTCTGAAACACGAACAACTAAGTCACCACTAACGGTCTTAGGAGTCTCGGAACTAATTAAGGCCTAATACAAAATGTAATGAGATCATTTGGTAGATTAGTATCTATTGTTGCTTCGGTCAACCGGAATTGGGTACATATACTATATTATCTCGAGCTTGGCTGTGCAAGTATTTCGGATAATAATCAATTTTTAGGGTTTCAACCTTTTTGGCTGTTGGTGGCTGGCTGGCGCTAGTCCATTGCCACGCGCCGCGGCACCGAATAAAAAGAACAATAAGGCGGCTGTCACTTGTTTTGTCAATTGTCGGTGGATGGTCTTTTATTAGGATTTATGTTTAAACTAATGTAAATTTTAATTATTGTGTGTAATGTTTGTTGTAATGGTCTAATTAGTGTATAGTATATAACATCACGGATAGTCTTCGCGGGTGTGTACATTTACTAAGCGGCGGCAGTGGCTAAAAGACTCTACACACGGACTCTACACAGCTTTGGTCGAAGCCGGCTCCTCAAGGTATGTGCCTCTGAAATTGATTGTTAGACCTACTGCACAAGGGACAGCTAAACCACGGGCTTGGTAACAGTCACTATTTGTCCATAGAAGGTATTTAAAACAATGGCAATCAATCGAGTGGAAAAGCCATTTTTTCCAAACATATAATATGTAATCACGTCTTTATTCCTTATGGAGTAGACAGAGCCTAAGGTAACAAGTCATTATTGGTGGAAAAGGGAATCAAAATAGTTATGGGCTGCTAGTAGTTACACCTTCAAGCGTAAGCTGAAAGATCACTTATTGACGCTCCAAAAATCCTTACAATAGTCCTCCAGCACTTTGTGTTTTGATATGCCAACCTGTTGTTTTTGAACAATTTAGTTTTCCCTCCTTTTTTATTTTTTGTTTATTGTTAACTATTGAATTAATTTATGTATTTCTTTAGTTACACGTAAGTCGGGTTCTATCTATGTATTGCATTGTTTACGTGAAAGTTTATAGATTATATGTAGTATATTTTATCTGTGTATCGTTTCGTGAGTCATAGACGGTTCTGGCTGAAAATCAGTGCTGCAGGTGTCTAACACCTCAGCGTAATGCTGAGCCAGCGACCGTTTCACTTTTGCGAAGACACACAACGCTGATGATCTATTTTTTATTTCGTATGTTTTTTTTTTTTTTTTGTTTTACCTTGTTTATTTTCTATAAAATTGTGTATATATTTGTGTGTCTTGCAAAAAGGAATAAATGTCTTCTTTCTTTCTTTCTAGTCACAGGCGTAGGCAATAAAAGACAAGTCAAGATATTTTACTTAAGACAAGTACATTTTTATCAATAATTATGCAAAAAAGCATTAAACTAGCAATTTAAACGAAATTTCTTCCACGCTGGTCTGGGAGTAAAGAAAAAAGATAGAATTTACAATCATGCTAAACGTGGCTTTAAGGTTTTGTTATCTTAGGCTTTATACACCCCGAGATGAAAACGTATAATGTGTATGTATGTATGTATACATAAAAAAATGCTAAAAAAATTGACGTAAATAACTGCACCCACACCAACATAACAATCAATCACGGCTCACAATCGTTCACTCACACATCGCAGCCAACACGCACACTAAAACATCGGTACATTTACACCCGGACCAGGTAATTCCACCCACGAACACATGTCCCGGGACATCGCGATACCGGAAAATATATTATTGCGGTAGGGTAGGACACCGATCACGGGACGGTTCTTTATTCGACGCATAAGTTATTCTTAGATCCGTATGGGGTGTTTTTACCGAAATGTTATCAGTTTGCAGCCTTTTGGTGGGTCGACGGACGCGCGTAGAAGCTGTTTTTAAACGATTTTATATATCTTAGCTGTTTAAGTATTTATAGTAAATAATAAAAATAATAAGGGTTTTTTTATTGATAGAATACATTTTACTTTTTTATTTTAATATTGATTTAATGTAATGATTGTAGGCGTATAGGTGAAAAGGGAAATTAAAATAGTGATGGGTTGCTAGTCGCATCGCCTATAACATGATTCCTATGTGTTTGGCCATATCTTCGATGGGCTTTTACCACCAGCGCGGGAAAGAGAAGCAAGTGGTACATTCTATGTTTTTCATGTTTTATTCGAAAAAAAACCATTTTCTTACACAAAATTTCGTTTCGTGAGTCACAAGCGGTTCTGGCTGAAAATCAGTGCTGCAGGTGTCTAACACCTCAGCGTAATGCTGAGCCAGCGACCGTTTCACTTTTGCGAAGACACTCAACGCTGATGATCTATTTTTCGTGTCTGTGTTTTTTTAATGGAATTATCTTTCTTTTATTTAAAATTCATCAAAATCACTTCTCGCACCATTCGTTTTGATATGTTTACAATCAACTTGCAAAACTTTAGTTGTATTTGCTTTTACAGAGTAAAATTCACCGCTAAATACTCCAGCCAACTTGTACAAACCCTTCACAAGATTCAAGATAATCAAATAGTACTGTTGATAATGTAATTAATTAAATTACACAAGTACGTTCATTTTCCACGCAGCCCGCCCACACGTAGGTTAATTCGAGCCGAAATACCCTCAAAATCCAAACTTAGGAATAAATCCCTCATTCGAGAACTTTTGACGTTTTGACTAATGTCATTTTGAAGTTCTACTACATCATAATGACAACCAACTTGGCTGTAACTTGTAATTGAATCTGATTTCTCTATCCAGCGCTCGCCATTTAAACTTAAAACTTCTTAATTATGTTATTCTTTGTTAAGTAGTAAGTTATACTTGAGACTTGTTAAAAGTGTGCTGAGTTTAAGCGTTTGTGTCTCCAAGAGCGTTTTAAATTCCTGACTCCTCTCCGGTCTGCGCAAAATCTCCTCCTTGCTGTTCCTGCTTCTTCCTCTAAGTTCTATCGTGACTGCCTTACTATGACCTCTATCGTCTGTGCAATTCCCTTCCTGTAGACCTACGACGAGCTAAAACTTTACCTATTTTTAAAAACCAACTCAAATCTCACTATTTATCACTAATTTAATCCACTCCCTGTCTTTAGTACCTTATCTTTTCTTTTTGCTTCTGATGAAATCCTTTTCTGTTATATAGCCTTCTTATTTTTCATTGTTACATTCTCACATTTATTTTATCTTAAGTATTATAAAGTAATGTTATGTGTGTATGTATGTATTATTTTATTTTATTTATTTAGCTATGTATTATATCTATGTTGGTATTATTGTTTTTATTATCCCTGCGTTTATCCTGTCTATTTGTTTCCGCCACCGACTTAAACTGTCTCCAACATATTTCTTTTATTGGTTGTCTGGTAGAGATCGCTATTAAGCGATAAGACCGCCTATTGTCTACTTTGTTCTTTGTTTCTGTATTGTTTTGTACTGACTTGTGGAGATCAATAAAGAGTATTTGTATTGTATTGTATTGTTGTAGACATACAGAATGACTATTGTGGTCAATGCAATCAAACCTTTAAGCTTTCAGTCTATATTTTTTCGATGAATAATTACACTCTTCAATCACTGCGACACTAAATATACAGCCAATGAATTTAATTCCTAACCCACCATGGAACCTTGTCATAGTAAGCGTCGTATCGATTTTCCTTCTTTAGTAATGTGATGTCACTATGTGAAGAAGTTCCTCGATGGCAAAACAAAGTCACTTTCTCTGTCCCTATGTCCCTAAGTATGCTTATATCTTCAAAACTACACAACGGATTTTGATGCGGTTTTTTTAAATAGATAGAGTAATTCAAGAGAAAGGTTTTTATGTATAATTCTACGCAGACGAAGTCGCGGGCAGAAGCTAGTAAATAATAAATCGTAAATGTTACTATAAATTCCTTGACTGCACTTTTTCAAGCTAAAACGGGTAGACGAATTGTAAATATATAGATTCCTGTTTGTCTGACTCACATAGGCTCCTTTTTATCCCTATTTACCACGGGCCGCGGGCAAAAGCTAGTGCAAAATAATTAGCAGTCTACTATTCGCGCGCGTACCCTACTCGAACCAGTGCTGGCAACAGTGGCAACTTGGAATAAGCAAATTAATCCACCGCAGGTGCCGAGTGCAGCTCGCAGGGAACTGTATTACGCGCACTTCGTTAAGTTCGTAATAGAACTTGTCTAGTTTCGTAGCGGTTCGGCCATGTTGAGTCAGTGTTTTCCAAAGAAAAGTCCACGTCATTTTTTCTTACTTAGTATTGTTTACCCTATCCATCCTTTTACAAGAAAAAATGTGCCCAAAAACTTCCATTCCACTACCTATGTATAGAACGTGACGTACTGGAAAAAAAACATGGTCATGTCTGGGACACGATTTTTCATGTATGAAAATTGATAGGGTAAACGATTCTGAGTAAGAAAATATTGATGTAGACTTTTTTTTTAAATGCCCAATTATGCATTATGTTTGTGTAAAATGTCAACACTTACTATCCATTCAGGATAACAATTGCTACTAGCTCAATTACTGTACATTGTCCCTGATTTAGTAACTCGCTAAACACAATGAACATAAATCGGTCGCAGGTGGCGAGTGCACGTGCACTAAACAACGCGGGAAGTGCATAAACTCGCGCGTCGGGTAAATGCAACTTAGTTCGCCGGCTTTTTAATAGAATGATCTAGAACTTGGCCAAGTTGGAAGTAATAGCTTATTATCATATTTATAAACGACACTGAAAATTTAGAACATATCGAATAATCCGAAAAGTAAAGCTATTGCCGAATATGGCATTTGATAGTATTATCGACGACCGGATAGCCTAGTGGTTAGTGGCCCTGACTATAAAGCTAGAGGTCCCGGGTTCCAATCCCGGTAGGGGCAGACAGTTGTGTGATGAATACGAATGTTTGTACCCGAGTCATGAATGTTGTATGTATTTAAGTATGTATTGTATAAGTATGTTTATCCATTAATTAATTTATTTATTTATCATAGGAGAAAATGTTAATTTAAAATTAAAGAAGCCACCCACGCCAAAAGATTTATATCTTAAGAAAAAAACCCTTAATGATTCTATTTTATGCCAAAAATGCCTTGACATCAAACAGATGACACCTTAGCGACAAAAATTCGCATCGTAATCAAGGTCTCGTGACAGCTAGTAACAGGTAGAAAAATTCGAAGACTACCCACCTGCTATGGGTGGTGTAGGGGTATAGCACGCGTCACGGAATGACGAGGATCCCGGTTCGATTCCCGGCCATAGCTTTACTTTTTGGTTTTTCTATGTGTTCTAATTTTCAGTGTCGTTTAGAAATGCAGGATCTTTTTTATTCCAAGTTTGAAATTCCGGAATTTTAAATGCCACCTAAGCTTCATACAAGCAAGGCGTGTATACAGCTAGTTTAAAAATACCACGTCTTCTTCATTAACGCTAATCAGCGACTCTCGTCGCCGTAAACGGATCATTACCATACAATCTCGACCGAGAGCACCTGATTTACCTTCTTAGCACTTCAAACGCCTTGATACTGGGTATTACGTGTAAATGGGCGCAAAGAGCGACTCACGCAACAGACCGGTGTAACTTTACCCGTTGTTACAAGCAATGTTGGTGCTGAAGCGGATCGCGGTAGAGTGGACGGTAGGCGGTTCATTACTCTTACGCGATTCGCTTAATTTAGTTACAGTTTGTGGCGAGAGATGGCGCTTAGTGAGTAGATTTGCATTGCAGTTAAAGTTTTTTTTGGCGCGTTTTAGAAGCAGATGGTGCTTTTTTTTAATTTGTGTGATTTTTTGTTGAAAAATTCCATAAGGTTAAAACAAACCATATTTGATGCAACAAAGTAAATATTTATTAATTTGTATGTATAACTCTTTATCTCAAACTCTTTATCTTTGTCGCAAGTGCTGCCGAACTTTTCAACCTCGCGAAGGATCGGAGGAAATATGCGGAGCTGTCTGCCAACCTCCACTAGTTGGAGAGGCACTATGAGAGAGAGAGAACTCTTTATCTATACTAATATTATAAAGAGGAAAGATTTGTACCTATTTTTGTATGTTTGTATGTTTGTAATGAATAGGCTCAAAAAGTACTGGGCCGATCTGGATGAAATTTGGAACATAGATAGATTATAGTCTGGAATAACACATAGGCTACTTTTTATCCCGGAAAATTGCGTGATTCCCGCGGGATAGCGATAACCGAATTCTATGCAAACGAAGTTGCGGGCAACGGCTAGTTGCACATAAAACACATTCAATTTTACAGGTAATGGAAAAAACTGATGTAAAAAGGCGAACTTATCCCCTAAACGGATCTCTTCCAGCTAACCTTCGAACGATTGACAGGACAAAAGAAACCACAGTATAGAGAGTAGACATAATAAAAAGCTAAGACCAAAGACCGAAAGACCCCAAGCTAACCTAAACAAATAAAGCATTAAAATAATAATAAGAATACACCTACACAACAATACAGGTTAATTTATTAGTATCTTTGTCACAACACAACATTTAACGAAAAAAAAGGAGTAGGAGCCTCGACTTTTTTCTCACTTAACGTTGTACGACATACGCCTGGAAAGTAGGCACTCTTTGGAAATTGCCTACTTTCCGCACTTGTATCGTAAATAACTATTATGTGATATGTTCGATACTTTTACCTTGATATTAATAACGGATGCCCACACAAGTTCAGTTCAGTCAAAGTTAAATTAACTTCAAAATAACCAGAAACTAAATTATTAGACAATCGAGCGACGCCTCCAGAACTTTAACTTTGCGGTTTGGAATTAAGTCTGTCTTCATCTCCGTCATTATTAGTCTAGATGAAAGTTTCACCTCCATTATTAACTTTGATATACTGAATTCATAAAGCATTACGCTAGCAGTGGATTTTATATTTTCACGTTTTTTAGAGCTCTGCGTAAAAAAAGAACAGAAAGGATCTGTTATAGCAGTTTTTATGAAACTTTTTGAAAGCATTTTAAAATGAGAAAACCGTTAAGATACGAACGACGATTTTAAATTTGCAAAATTCATTGCCCCCATCAAGAACACATTTAATTAAAAAAAAAACTTTACGTCGCCCGGGCTGTAAGTAGCACTTTACCACCCGCTACGCGAGCGGCAATTAGAAAGCCTCAGGTCGCATGTTTATCGCTCTCGCCTTCGGCTCGTACAGCAAATTCCTGTAATCTGGGACATTCTTTGCTTCAACACCCTCGGGGTGTAAATGCTGTGTTCCGGCGTGGAGAGTAAGACAGCCGGAGAAATTACTGGGACTAGTATTCTATCATTTTCCTCATTTATTATTATTTTTGTTATTTAGTGTTCTGACAATATTTTCACATTTTGTGATTTTACATTTACTATTTGACATTTTAAATTGATTTTAAAATAGGTTTTATTTTAATTATTATTATTTTCTCGTTTTTATGTACCCATGACGATCCTTTTGTGAATCTACATTGACATATTTCATTACGCTTTATTTTTGTTTGTTGCAATTTTGTTTTAATTTGATTTCAGTTATTATTATTATTATTATTACTATTTTATTTCAATTGACGATCCCTTTGTGAATTACTTATGTTTGACATTTAATTGTACTTTTAAAAGGGTGATAAATAAATCTAATCTAATCTAATCCTGACCCTCTAGGCTGGCAACGCATCTGCAACATTCTAATGTTGCGGGTGCTGGCTTACCATCAGGTGACCCACTTTCTCGTTTGCCTACCTTATCGTATAAAAAGCAGGGTGAGTTAGTCTGAACATCCATGTAAATATTTCATGAGATTGTTATTGTCATAGACATTATTTTCCATAAATTTGTCTATGCTCAAATTATGCGGCGTCAAAGGAGAAGTAAAGCTATGGCCGAGAATCGAACCTGGATCCTCGTCGTTCCGTGACGCGTGCTACCCTACACCACCCAAAGCAGGTGGGTAAGCCTTCGAATTTTTCTATCTGTTACTAGCTGTCACGTGACCTTGTTACTATTCGAATTTTTGTCGCCAAGCGTCATCAGTTTGAATGTGTCTGTACGACACAATTACAAACTCTCGTAGAACATCTGCTCACCAGGGACGAGAGAAGACGCTGTTTTTCAAACCGTTAAAGTAAACATAAAAAATCAAGTAAAAATTCTTGATCCATTTGATACTACCTACCTTGGATATCAAAAATTAAATTACTAACAGTACCACAATTCATAATTTCTTCGATATGAGTAGATACAACGGCTTACCCAAGTTACATTGTATTCTAAGGTCTAAGAATAAAGGTAATACAGGAACAAAGGGTCCCGATCAGGTTAAATTAGGGCTCGTTAGGACAATTGGGTTCAAGTCGCCCCCCGCCCCCCTCCCAGTGATCTAGAGTGATTGGTCCACAGAAACAAAGGACTAATTTGCCCAGACTTTGCAATGGGGATGAACATCGCTCCGTAGGAAATGAGTTTTGACATGCACACCGCACAATACAAATACTCTTTGCAGAGCACAAAAAAACTTAAAAATGAGCTTAAGGATTTTTTACTTTGTATGTGTTTTTATAATTTAAATGAATACTTTTGTACGAATTATCACTACATCATCATCACTACATAGTATAAAATGAAGTCGCTTTCTCTGTCCCTAAGTCCCTATGTCCCTATGTATGCTTATATCTTCAAAACTACACATCGGATTTTGATGCGGTTTTTTAATAGATTGAGTGATTCAAGAGAAAGGTTTTTATGTATAATTCTACGCAGACGAAGTCGCGGGCAGAAGCTAGTTGAAATATAAACAGAAATCATTTATAATAATAACTAGGTACCTAAAATATTGTACGTCCGAAAAGGACTAACTGTTGAAACTTAAAAAAATCATGTTATCACAATTGTACGCGATTTTATACAATAAACGTTTCTTATTTTATAAACAAAACTGATTTTGACAAGTTACAGAAGTCTAATACCTACCTCCTTGCTTACCCCTCATCCATTCGCATATCGACAGTCCACAAAGCCCTACATTGTTTCAAATAAACATGGTCATCAAGAAAGTGACAGGCGCATAAATATTTGTAGACATAAAAATTAACACACTTACATCACACATCTTTGCAATTGGGATTGTCTATTTTTTTACAATGTATAGTAAATCGAAAACCATTTCGAGATAAATGCTTTTTAAATCGTTTTCTGTATTTACTTTATTTTATTTTGCTATAATGAATTTATTACATGAAAAATAAGCAATGACTTTCATTTGATATTCCCAGACATGACGTAGACGGTCCAAAATGTACTTTATTTGCAAAGGTTACAAATTCTATGCTATTTACGCGTGTATTATACTACGGAGTTCAAATTGGACCCGCAATCTGACATTTCATTCATCTTATGACAGATGACAAGCAAATGGGCAATCTTGTTACTGTCATTCTTGATTTTTCCACTGTTCACTTTCATATTGTTGTATTATAGTTTAGATTTAGAAGCACTTTCGGTAGATAATTAGGCAACAGTGTAACCGCACAGCGATGTGCTTCGCTCACATGAAAGATTTTCCGCTAAATATTTTAATGGAGAGCAAAAATATTACGTTTTTCGGTTTACTTTCGCCTACTGAGTTTGCTGTCTTATCTCCGGGTCCTGTTTTGTCTCGATAATACCTGGTATGTGTTTATGGACCTTTCTGCTTCGCGCAGAATGTTATGGTATGTGTAACGATTGTGAAAATATAAAATTCATAGGAGAAGATCGCGTAAATCTTCCTGTGTTATTGTTGAATCATGTTGACATTGATACTGATGACAGTTTGCCAACTTCACCACAGATAGAAAAGACGTTAATGGCGGCGCTTCACATACGTTTTATGATCAATTTGTCCAATAAGCAGATGTGTGACACCGGCAATGGAAACTCTGACGTCACAATGGAAACTCTGACGTCATCAACCAAAATACTTTCAATAATTAATAGTGAAAAAAATACCGAGTTTTATGAGAAAACATTGAAATTGGTTTCTTATAATTGACTATTCTGCACAAAAAAAATATAAAAAGGATAGGTATTTTTTTTTAGACAATCCCAATTACCTTTCGTTTATAAACACATATAAACATCGAGTTTAAAATCAACATGGAAGTTAACAACGCTCGAATCAAACCTAAGAATAGTCAGTAAAGAAGAATTCCCTTTGAGCATTAAGTCTTTGAAGATTTTTCATCGAGTCAAGTTGAAAATAAACATAAATAAACGTGGATTCTGGGTAGTTCGCCTTCTTAGGCAAACTAGAGCGAGAGAAAGCATCTGCTTTTGATGAGAGGTCGATGGCCGACGGTAAAAGGTGTTTATAAATAATTTTGATTGGAGTATTGGTTGTTTTTATAGTTTTGTCTTCGCAATTGGTAATATATCTGGTACTCTAAAGTTTTTATATGTACACACCCACACACACACACACACAGACGGTATAACTTTTAAGATATAGTTTAGTGTTTAACTTAATTATTGTCTGCAAGTTTCCTTTTTTCTCTCTATGTGTATTGTATGTGTGTGAATAAATATGCCTTCTCTTTCTCTCGCCACAACTTAATTTTGTACGGAACCAGTGCTCGTGGCCGACTCGCGCTTGGCCGCTTTTTATTTATAACGGTCACACTTAATTAGTAAGCTGTTGTTAAGTTTTTATTTGAATTGTGAAAATTTTATTTGACCGTCGCAAAATAATTGTAACTTTGTAACTGCATTAGCAATTGATTGCATATTAATTGAATGTGCAGTTTCATAATGAATTGGCGGTAAAATTTGCAATTGAATTATGCAGTATGTTTGAGCTACAGTAAATGTGATTCATTACATAATACAAACAATAACCATAGTAAATAATATCTAATAATGGATTGGTCATTGTAGTAGACCGTTTTCCAAAAAATGTGGACTACATACATGCAGAAAGACAATAATTATAAAATCTACTTCTTTGTGTTTCATTACTCTTCCCTAATCGTTAGCACTCTATTTTTGATGAATTTATTTAATGTATCTTCCATGCTGGTCTGGGAGTAAAGAAAAAACATAGAATGTACCAGTTGCTTTTCTTCCCGCGCAGATGGTAAAAGCCCATCTAGGGATTAGGCGAAAATTTTAGGGATCATGTTAAATAGGCGATGTGGCTAGCAACCCATCACTGTTTTGGTCCCCCTTTCCATCCATGCGCCCACAATCATGCTAAACGTGGCTTTAGGTATTCTTACCTAAGGCTCTGTCTACCCCGTAAGGGATAAAGACGTGATTTATGAATGAATGAATGATGATTATTTAATGTACAGACAACGAACTTTCTACTGATTTATTATATGTATAGATGAAAAAGTTAAAAATAAAATCTTAATAGAAATGTTCATTCACAGGTTGATATCACAATTCACGCCTAAAATGTAAAGTTTGACTCCTAAACAACTTTAAAAAGTTTTAGGTGTCGAATATTTTTATTGGAGGGTACTCGTTATAATGAGATTCTAGGGCAGTTGAGAAATATTAACACTTTTTTGCTCGTTAATAGATTTTCTTTACTTTGTTTGAATATGAATAAAGATGGGGTTTAAGCGGTGACCGGAGAGGGAGGCGATATTCAGCCTTGAAAATGCAAATCTTTTCAAATTTTCCAATATAACACGGACCATTTTAGTAATGGAAAACTGTTTTGAAAACACTTAGAATGTATGACAGGACGCAACTACAACATATAAAAAAAAATATATTTATATAGAGATATATATATATATATATTATATGTTTGAAGATTTTAAGTCAGTATGGACTTACGTGTTAACTAAACTATCTGATGAAAAAGCGTGTTTCTAATTATGTAAACTGGTATCTCGTTATATAATTATTTATCACATAACGCTAATATTATAAAGGCGGAAGTTTGTGAGTGTATGTGTGTGTTTGTTGCTTCTTGACGTGCAAATGGCTGGACGGATTTAGATACAATTTGGAAATGACATAGCTGGTACTCTAGATTAACACACAGGTCATTTTTTATCCCGGAAAATTGCATAGTTCCCGCGGGATAGCGATGAACATGTCAAAGGTCGTAGCTGCCTAGAGTAGCAACGTAAATAGTTATTGCAGAATATAACTATCAACATCAGTTCTTAAAACTAGTTCTACGCGGACGAAGTCGCGGGCAGAAGCTAGTTTAAAATAAACAAAAACCCGACTACGTCAATTTTTTTTTAAATAATTTTGATGTGTCTCTTACGTCTAAGACAAATCCAAGCACAAATTGCACCAGCCATTTAGGCTCTTGAGCGTGCAAAAGAAATGTACATACTACATACACTTGAAAAACATAACCCTCCTTCTGGCGCAGTCGGATAAATATAGTGCAGTCGCACTACAAACTTTATGGCCATGAAATTTAAGCGAATGAAAGGATTCGCTTACCAACAGGCAACACGTCAAAATGCCTTGCGTCAGCTCTCTGAAGCATACATATACAGGGTGAAATTTTGAACGTGATACAAATTACGTGTTTCCTGCTCAGCAGATGCTGTATAATTAGATGCATTAACTCATTTGTTAAAATTTGTCTTAATTAAATATTGATAATTTCCTAACAAAAAAATAATTCAGAAACTGAAAGTATTGCTACCCTACATTTGACAGTTGAAAGGTTCTATCGCTGTAATTAACATCTAGTGGATAATGTCAAATAATACGAGTAATATCAACATCGCAGATAACTTAAATCCCTAGCTCTTATGTATTATTTTGGTGTAGGTAAATAACAAACAGAGTGGTAATAATCATTATTTAATATCAAAAACAAAATGGATTTCTCAAACATACTTCAATAAATGCTCAAAATGACCACCACCTTCCCGCCGGCATAGCTCTGCTCGACGTCTTAGGTTGTCTTTGAGTTTTCCAAGCACAAACACATTGGCTTTAACAGCATCAAACGCCTGTATGATTTTTTGCCGAAGTTCTGTGACTGTGTGGGACTCACGTTTGTAGACTCGCCTTTTAATTTCACCCCATAAAAAGAAGTCCAGCGGTGTTAGGTCGGGACTACGAGGAGGCCATGCGATTGGCCCGTTGCGGCCAATCCACCTATCGGGGAATTCTTGGTCTAAATAATTCCGCACCCGACGAGAAAAGTGGGCTGGAGCTCCATCTTGTTGGAAGTGTAGGTCGTTCTGATTTTCTTCCGGAATTTCAAAACGCCCTACACTTCCAGTTGCAGTTCCGACCTACACGTCTTGTTGGTAAGACGTTCCTCAACAGATCTTCATACTTAGCTCCATTTAATTACTTTGGTAACACAAGACTTAGCAGAGCCTTTTAGTCCTTCAGAGATGTATCGAAAACATCGACTTTGTATCACGTTCAAAATTTCACCCTGTATAGATAACTACATACATAAATCACGTCTTTCTCCCTTACGGGGTAAACGGAGCCTAAGGCTAGCAAGACCTAAAGGCCACGTTTAGCATGATTGTGGGCGTCAGGCGGAAAGGGGAATCAAAACAGAGTGATGGGTTAGCCGCATCGCTTATAACATGATTCCTAAGATTTTCGCTCACGAAGCATTTCTGCACGAAAGTTTCACAACTCCATGTTTTTCAGTTGTAGCAGTATGCAGGATAAAACGAGCTATATTTGAGCCTTTATGTGCGAATTGTATTGGCGGTAACGACACAGAGCAAATCGCCGGGGCTGCGCCGTCGGGCCCCCCAGTCAGCGGTTGGTGCCACTCCACAATTGGTAAGGTGAGAGAAAGAAGAGAAAGAAGACATTAATTCATTTTTGCAAGACACACAAATATAAGAGAATATACACAATTTTACACAAAATAACCAAGAAAAAAAAAACACAGACATGAAAAATAGATCATCAGCGTTGTGTGTCTTCGCAAAAGTGAAACGGTCGCTGGCTCAGCATTCCGCTGAGGTGTTAGACTGCAGCACTGATTATCAGCCAGAACCGTCTGTGACTCATGAAACGATTCACAGATAAAATATGCTACATAATCCAGAAACTTTTACGTAAACAAAGCAATAAATAGATAGAAATAACCCGACTATATTAATTAAATAGTTTACAGTAAAAAATGAAAAGGAGGGAAAACTAAACTAAAAAAGAGAGAAGACTTCGTATTCAACGAGACGTTTTTCGGGGAACTCAATGATTTTTAGCGTTTCGTACTTAAAGGGTAAACACAGAACCTCTCTGTCACCCGGCTGAACCTCAGGAACCTTGATTGATAGACAATAAAATTTTCTGTTGCCGCTGTATCTATTTGTATGTCGGTTTGTATGTAAGTAACCAATATAATGTCTAACGCGCGAAAATCTTAGGGATCATTTTATAGGTGATACGGCGATACAACACATCGTGGCCTTCAGGGCTTGTTGCTTTAAGCTCTGTCGTCCCCGTATGGGATATAGACGGGTTGTGTATGTAAGTAATACAAGGATTAATATTTGTGTAGAAAGCGTATTTTCAGTCCGCCTGTGTTGTTACTCCACCTGGTTCCGGCGCAGCGCGTTCCGCCTGCAATCAGCCGCTATTGCTGCGAGGTGGAGCAACGTTCCAGTCCACAGTCCGCGATGCACGTTTTCTCTAACGATGCTGTGTTTGAATGTTTTTAACACATTAAAAACTATTGTCACTAAGGATTATAAAATTTAACAGAAACTGTTAACTACATACATACATAAATGACGTTTATCCGTTACGGGCCTTAGAGCCTAAGGTAACAAGACCCATAGGCCACGCTTAGCATTATTGTGGGCGTATAGGTGGAAAGGGGAATCAAAATAGTGATGGGTTGCTAGCCTCATAGCCTATAACATGATACCTAAGATTTTCGCCCATTCCCTCGATGGGCTTTCAAAGCCAGCTCCATCTGAAAGCAAAAAAGATATTTTTTCCATTAACAAAACACTAAACTTTTCTGTTATAATTCTTTATAGGAATCTATTACAAACCGTTTGTAAGCAAACCATCCAAACCAACCATTCATCCAAATTCCCACACAATCACTGAAGGATCATACTTCTATCTCACGACATTATCTTTTGCCCGCGACTTCATCTACAAATACTACTACACCATTTTTCGTTATTCCAGATCATAACCTATCTCTGTTCCAAATTTCATCCAGACCCGCTCAGCCGTTCTAGCGTGAAAGAGTAACAAACATCCAAACATCCTCACAAACTTTCGCGTTTATAATGTAAGTAGGAATGTTATATTCCCATTTTATTTGAACGCAGAGACTTGTTTGTTTACAAAAACTTTAAAATGGTTTGAAAAGCACTACACAGTAAACAGTTTGAACCAACTTTACGGGATTAAACAAAGAAAAATAGTACTAGCCACAAACTATAAAGTAGGAGTTAGCGGTACAACAGAGTAATAACTATTATACTTTCTCGAGTCTTTAGAACTAGTTTATGGGGATTACTAAGCTTTGCAGTGTGTTGCAAAGTTAGCGCAAATAAACATAATATTATGGTAATGAATTTGCTACAAGTTTTTCAGCGCAATAACAATTCAAATAACCGTACAACTCTGTGAGACTGATTAGAAAAGAAGAGGAGTTATCGAGTGTCAAATGCTTAGTCATTAACTAGCTGTCACATTAATACAAGAGCTGGCAAAATGAACACGATGGCGATTGCCAGCGAGTTACTTGATAAGCCTACTGGTTTGAGACAGTTGCTAACAAGAGTCACAGAGAGAGAGAGAGAGGAAGGGGGGGGGGGGAGAGAGAGATCAAGGCGATTCGGTAACGACCACTTCAAACATCTCTTGTCAGGCTTGTGGTAGAGTATGTGGCTCTCGCATGGGTTTCTATAGTCCATAGAAGGCGTCTCTCAGAAGATACGTCATAATTCGTCTTTATTAAATGGACGCAAATTCCATAGGCATCAATATACTATAGTGAATTCCACGTATATTGACATACCTATATCACGTTAATTATGCCCGCCTAATCCATGCAATTTATACATATCATAAGGTAGTTATACCTCATAAAGTCAGTGCAATAATAAGAGAATGTGTGCCCGTAACAAGCAGTGACATGCACTGGGGGTCGCTAGGGTAGAGTAGGGTAAGGTAGGGTAGGCGTACCCTCCGTGCATAAAGAGGCCGGAAGAGAGAGTCCCACATAACCATCCGGGCCTCCCCGGACCCGGTGGTACTCGTAAAGAGTTTTCACTCCGGAAAAAAGGGTAGGTATACCCTCCGTGCGGAAAGAGGGTGGGGGAGAGAGTCCCACATAACTATTCGGGCCTCCCCGGGCCCGGTGGTACTCGTAAAGAATTGCCACTTTCACAAAAGGGTAGGCGTACCCTGACGACCCCACTGCATTCCAAAGGCAGAGCCAATCCAAAGGTGGCAGCAATTTAATACTCCATGCAGAACTGGACTCTGTATAAATCAAGGAGTTTCTCCACAGTATGTAACATTACATTAATTTAATGCTCATGTGCTGTTTAAATATGGGTACGGAGTGCAAATAAAGCAAGCAGCAAGTTTTATGTTTAAATCAGGAAGTGTACAGTGGGCAAATAAGCCAGCGAGCGATGAATTATTCACCGCCCAAACCGATTGTTTACCGCCCATCGCCAGCTGGGAGGAGCAGAGATGAGAGAGGTCAGGTGAGCTCGTAAAATAGTAGGCGTTTGACTAAAACAAAGGGTCTATTAAAAACATCATCATCATCATCAGAATGAGAGGGCTTGGGATACAGTTCCCACGCGGACCCAGTCATTGAATTGCTTCGCAGTTGTGTGCAGGTTACCTCACGATGGTTTCCTTCACCAAAAAGCTAATAGTAAATTTCAAATGTAATTTCGCATATACGTTTCGAGAAAAACAGAGGTGCGAGGCCGGGATTCGAACCCATGACTTTGAGAGGCCACAGGTCAAACCACTACCACGGCTTTACGATTGCTTTTGTGTCATAGTTAATG
This sequence comes from Pandemis cinnamomeana, assembly GCA_932294345.1. Classification (NCBI taxonomy): domain Eukaryota; kingdom Metazoa; phylum Arthropoda; class Insecta; order Lepidoptera; family Tortricidae; genus Pandemis; species Pandemis cinnamomeana. The sequence goes on along the minus strand of OW028718.1, from coordinate 13,556,373 downwards.
GTTAAAGTAATGGTTCCTAGAAAAGCATCCCTCGGCGTCTTCAGAAAGTAGCCACCAGTCAGCGCTCTGACATATATCATGTCTTTTTATCCCTTACGGATAGACAGAGCCTAGGGTATCAAAACCTTAAAAGCTTCGATAAGCGTGACTGTGGTACAAGTGATCGCTACCGTCTTAATTGACATTCCTACCGCCAAGCAACGATGCTTGCGCTGCTGTGTTCCAGCATGGAGAGTAAGCCGGTGAAATAACTCTAAAATTCAAATTTTTGAGTTTTGCAAATTGGCCACCAAGGGCTCTTTTACCTGAGGCTTTGGCCCTCTGATAATGCATCTGCAACCTTCTTACTTTGCAGGTGTCCATGGGTGGTGCTCGTTTCTCGTTACGTGACCCAATTGTCTTATATATATTTTTTTCATCACTGACAAGAACTATCCCTTCCCTAAGCTAAGGGTACATTCTCTCGCCCCTCATCCCTAGTTTTACCTCGGTTACTATCTGCATATATATTAAAGGTTCGTCGATTTTTCTCCACGGATAAACATCTTAGCCCGCTATATGCCGGAGTCTGCGGAAGTTTGAGTGGCGCGGGTAATCCTCGATGCAGGTGAGGCTAAAATACAGCTACTAGACGATAACAAGCTATTATATTGTATCATAATACTTTGCTAGAGTTAATATATATTTTCGTGACAACGCTTGAACTACTGGAATGCACTTAGGAAAGTTTTTTCCGAAATGTGTAACGTATACGGTACCAAATGGTGGTAGTCTGGTGGTTTGACCCATGATTCTTCAAGCAGAAGATTGTAGGGTCAAACCCAGGCTTGTACCTCGGAATTAAATAGTAAATAAATGTTAGGGAACAATTCACACAAACTGACCTACTCCCAAAGTAAGCGCTAGTAAGGCTTGTGTGGGTACTAGACAACAATAGACATACTTATATAGCATGACTCAGGAACAAAATATTCATGCATCAAGAAGAAGAAGAAGAAAACATTTATTCGTGACATTACATTGTAAATTACAAGAAAAAACTAGTAAAAACATAAGAACATACATGTCACGAAATGGTCCCACCTCAGCATAATACTGGCCTTAATCCCAGCGCTGATGTTCCTTTGGGACCATCAAGTGCTACTATAAGCACATATAAAAAAGTCAAACACATTATATGCCCTTACCAGGATTCGAACCCGCAACGCTTACTCCGCAGGCAGGGTCACCACCAACTAGGCCAAACGCGTCTTATTTATTTGAGGATTTTCATTTCAAATTTATCAGCTTTTCGTGAAGGAAAACGTCGCGAGGGTTTCCTCTTTTAGGCCATTTCCACTGAGTTTAGTGGTGTGTGTGAAGTTACCAATCTGCAATGGGTCCGCATGGGATCCATAGCCCCAAGTCCTCATTCTGAGAAGCCTGTGCCCAGCAGTGAGATGTGTGTAGGCTGGAGAAGACGAAGATGACAATATAAGGGGGATTTGCCGTTGATTTGAAAGTGGCTCTGTCTCCACAATTACAGTTATTAGAAACTTCAAATTTTGAGCCGTGCGGCCAGAACATGGTTCAAACCCTCAATCGACAATCACGACCTCTCTACCAATAGTTTAGCAACTAGAACAAGAAATTATTAAGTAAGATTCTAACGACGTTTATCGCAATCCATAACTTAAGTCAAAGACAGTTTAGTGTCAAGATTTTTACAGACTACTGGCACGGAAACCGATTGAACTGTGGCCAAGGAATGTAGATCAGCTAAGAACACCTATATCCATAAATATCAGTACTTTCACGCAAGGCTGGGCTCACTCTAGTTTTAGAAATATGATATTATCAAAATGAATGGTGTAAAATGAATCTGAAATATTTCCGCCGGTGGTAGAGTTAAAGATCCTTGTAAAAGTTTCTCAGTGGCTATTCCGGTTGACCAATGATTTGATTAGATTAGATCCATTCCAAAACACAAGAAAGTCACAAAAACAAAATAAAAACAATAAGGTACAGTAAAATAATTCATACAAAAAATCTATGTAAACTTTAGTCATCACTGCGTTCCCCCACAATATGGACGACCTGGTGAAGCATGAAGGAGTTTGCTGGCTGAGGACGTGCAAGACCGATTTTATAGCGCTCTTTAGGGGTCATAAAACGGTGAAGTGGCTGATGATGAAGATGATGATCAACATGGGACAAAGTCGTGACTACATCTTGAATGAAAACTATAGCTGGAGCTCTACAGGAATGTTCTTTACATTTTGGAATTTTTCGAATACCGTGACATCATGTTCCGTCGTGTTAACAACGCAAACATAGATATTTGCTTCTTCAAGTGCTTCTCTATTATTAAAAGTCGGCAGTTTTTTAAATTTTTCCTCGTCCAGAAATTCACTAGTCAAAAAAATTGTTGCGCGGTCTGTACTTTCGTCTAAGTACATTACATTCACTTATTATTGCATAGTACAATGTCGTCAACATAGCTCTTCAATGCGACCAAACACGAAAGTAATCCCTTACTTTCACCGCTAATACACGCTGATAATAAAACCAAAAGCTTTAAGCAAAACGCAGTCCTTTTACTAAGTAAATCTACAAAATCCCACTTGTTTTAAAGATTATTGGCATTGTTCAAAGGGATATAAAGTCTATATTCTCGACCACTTTACTACTTGCTATTAACAAACGGCTCGCAACTCCGTCCTTTGGCCACTAAACGCCCGTTAGTTATATAAAGGTCATATAGAACCCCTATAGAGATCGTATAGAACTCGTATAACATTTATTGTGAGCAGGATATCATTTATTTAGGTCCTTCTCGGTCACGGGCCACTAAAGCCGGAGCGTTTGATTAACGATTATGTGCCGTATTATGAATGGTAGTGGGACTATTATTCGATGCTAATAGAGGTCGATTACTGCGGATAAACAACGCTCGAGAGGTATACAAGTAACCGTTACAAAGGACATGTTTATGTTGACTCGTAAATTGATTTGTCTGTCTGTACGGAACTTTTTAGAGTCTAACCTAAGTGTAAAGCTTAAATTTATTTTTCTGTTACTGACAAACTCGCTCTTCTGTTGCGTGTCGTATGTGCAGTGAATCGTTTTAAAACATTTATTTTCTTTACTGTGAATCTTGCTTTTACCCATTTTCTATCAGGTTATGGGCCTAGCTTACTTCCACTGCGCGCCAAGGCCACGGGTTTGTTAAGTCACATTTGCTCTAATTTTATAATTGTAATTTTCAAAATTTCGGAATCATGTTAAGCGATGCGGCTAATCCATCACTAGTTTGATACCCCTTTCCATCTATAATACAATCACAATCAAACTAAACGTGGCATTCAGGTCTTGTTTCTCAAGGCCTTGTCTACCCCGTAAGGGATAAAAACATGATCTATCTATGTAATTACTAGCTGCTACCCGCGGCTCCGTCAGCGTAGAATTCGCTTATCGCTATCCCACGGGAACTATGCAATTTCCGGGATAAAAACTATCCTATGTCCTTCCCCGGGACACAATCGGTCCTGCGATTTAAGCGTGAAAAAGTAACAGACAGACAGACAAGAAGAAGAAGAAGAAGACATGGGAATACATACTTTAGGATATAATCAGAAAATACGATTGAAAAAATGTATTATATTATTTGTATTGTACATAGCCTGCATAAACAAGTGAAGAGTGAAATTCAGCAACATAATTTTGTCTTTCTTTTCGTCAACGGCACATTAATCCATCTAATGTTTAATATAATATTCAACGACTATCTTATAATTTACATTTGGGGCTCAGATTAATCGTCGGGAGGTGACCTGCGCTTCATTAATTCACGAAATTACCTGCTTAAGGAATCTCTTGTTTATTAAATACTACATGTAGCCCGTGGCTATGCCCGCGTGAACTACCAACGTGAACAGAAAATAGTTCGGTGCTACTCGCTTGTTGATTTTAAATCACGTTTCGATTAAATTCAAAATACTTCAAAGAACTTTTTAAATAGAATCATCCCAACAATATCAATTATCAGGCGGCAAAGAAATCGATAATTTTTTTTAAAATGATAAGGCGCAAACGAGAAAGAGGTCACCACATAGAAAGTAATCACCGCTGCCCATAGACACTCGTAACATAAGGCGTTACAAGCGTGTTGGCGGCCCTTTAAGAAAATAATAGGCTTGTCTTTTGAATATCCCTAAAAAACCAAAACCATTCTTCGTACCATTACGAAACGATTACGAAAAGATAGAAACGCGCCTATTTATTTAACTTTTATAATATACCGATGAAACTCAAGTTGGTCTCCATTTTCTGTTGAGTGGTATGTTTGTGGTTTTTGAAATACGAACGGGTGGAAGTTTCGATATGTCAAGGCAAGGTTACCTACAAACCAAATACCTAGTTCTACTAAAAGCAATAAAATGTAGCTTGAGTGGATTTAATACTGGACTACGGTTTACTTTGTTCCGGCCCGTATCGACTTCAACGGAAATTGTTACAAGGTTTATCGAACTAGCGTATTTGATTTAACTACCTTCAGTAATAAATGTTTAATAATAAATACAAAAGGGAAATTAAAAACTAAACTAAAACTAATACTAAAATAAAAAAATTAAAGAAGGAGGGACCACTGTGGTGTTGTTCCACAGACAAACATACATATATCACGTCTTTATCCCTTACGGGGTACAAGAGCCTAAGGTAACAAAACCTTAAGGCCACGTTTAGCATGATTAAGGGCGTATAGGTGGAAAGGGAATCAAAATAGTGATGGGATTCCTAAGACTTTCGCCCATTCCCTCGATGGGCTTTTACCATCTGCGCGGGAAGAGAAGCAACTGGTAAATTCTATGTTTTTTCTTTACTCCCAGACCAGCATGGAAGAACCACACAGACGCTGGCAGCATTCCCCCTTTGGACAGCGATACTAATACGCTATCCAAGGAAGCTGCCAGCTCTGCGGTGACCCGTAGCATCTACTAGCCTCTTCGAAATATCTTTGAAGAGGCTAATAGCGCTAGGACCCCAACCAAGGGTATCAACACCGAAAGGGACAAAGTTATATTCGGTGCTGAGACACCTATATTTATTGATATTGCCTTCATTTATGTAATACTAGCTGTTGCCCGCGACTTCGTCCGCGTGTGTTTTTGTGATACTTACGGCTTTTCTCGATATCAAAATTATTATTATTATGACTATTAACTTCGTCACGTGAACCACTGAAAGCGTGTACGAAACTATACTTTTAGAATTACGTCATGAAAATAATAATTTGTGACACGGAATCTTGAAAAAAAAACAGGGGTAAACTGGTTAATGACTCATCACATTTATTTATACCTTATTTTACAACAGTTTTATTTATAGTTTTGTTTATAGTCTCTTTATTCAAAAAAAGCTAAGTACAGTTTTAGTTCATCACTATTAATTTCGCCAAACTATGACGCTTATTGCCGAATACTGCGCTCACTTTAACGATATTTGTACCCTGATTAATTAAAAAAAAATTAATCTATTCTAATCAAATTATACATAAATGTTTACCTTACGGCTAACAATTCATTTACTAATCCGTTTTAATTAATATTTTGCGACTATTTTTTTTTCTAACAAAAGCTTTTTAATTTATTTTCTTGGTTTAAGTAAGTAGATACAGATTATTAACACTTATTATCTTTCTACAAATTAATTACCTACACTGCCTTACCATCAAGTCTTAATGCGATTCAGTTTAGGTTCGATCGCTGTCACATTTATACTAAAATAAAATTACTAAAAGCACCAACTTCCCTATCAATACATAGCATAAAATAAAGTCGCTTTCTCTGTCCCTATGTATGCTTATATCTTCAAAACTACACAACGGATTTTGATGCAGTTTTTTAATAGATAGAGTGATTCAAAAGAGGAAGGTTTTTATGTATAATTCTACGCAGACGAAGTCGAAGCTAGTTTCACAATAAAATTCTGACATGTTCGTAGCCCAGGCGTGAACGCGCCTTTCGATTTAACCTTTTTTAGGCAAAGGTACTAAGAACATACAGGCAAGCGTTTCACGCCGCCCTCATAATAATATCAGGTTTCAAATAAGAGTGCGTTCGAAAACCGAACGCGTTGTGAATAATGGCGCAAAAACTAAGTAACGGTATTGCATATTGAACTTAAGGTGTTAGGTAAAGAACACAATTTAAGACGCCAATTTAGGTTGATTTAGGTTTGACAAAAATGTCTTCGTTGAAAAAATACCTGTACAGCATGTAATTATTTTATTAATGTTTTTTCACAATAGACACACTTTTCCGCTTATATGTCTTATGTACATTAGTATCTATCTATTTTCTTCGTAGTATTATTTTGTTTGTAATTATTACCAACTACTTATACCGAGGAAAGCTGATTTTCTTGAGTTCCGCTATTTTGTGCGTAACCACCTCAAAAATCAAATTTCAAGAAAACTGAGAAATTATATTTACCTGTGTTAAATTGGAAGTATTATATAGCATTTTTAAAAGGTTACACTTCATTGGTTTTTATTATATAGGTGTTTGAAGTTAATTAATTTTAAACACAAAACCCTCTTTTTTGCGTCTCTGGATGAGACTTAAAAAAAATGCTTAAACAGGTATTTCTTTATTTTTACTACTAAGTATTTATTCTGAGTTTCATGATTCTAGAATAATCTAATTTTGTTTGTTCATACAAACTTTAACCCCCCTTTTCACCCCCTTTTTCCAAAATTTTTCAAAATTTCTGTAGCCTATATCCTATTCTGAATTTATTGAAATCGATTTGTGAACATTTCATCAATATCCGTTCAGTAGTTTTTACGTGATGCTCAGTCAAACAAACAAACAAACAAACAAACAAACAAAAATTTTAAAAATGGTTTCAATATGTTCAGTTAAGTACCGATTTTAAGTCACCCTGGTCGGTTTTTTTTTTTTAATCTTCAATGTACAGATTTTTTGGTCTCAACGATTTTATTATAATGTATAGATAGATACATTATGAATTACACAATGTTGCGGTGTAGAGCTGGATGAGCGGTTTCGGCATGTAGTTTGATCAGCAGCAATGATTTAGATGTTTTTTTTAAAGGCAATATCGTTTAATCCGTTGACAAGCTTAGGGTCGTATTTTACAGGGTCGAATCAAATCTAATAAATATAAAAGAAAGTCGTGTTAGTTACACTATTTATAACTCGAGAACGGCTGAAGCGATTTGGCTGAAAATTTGATGGAGGTAGCTTATAACCAGGAGACGGATATAGGATACTTTTTATCCCGATTTTCCCATGGGATTGGAAAATTCCGAAATGTTGTACTAATAAAGCTACATTACATTTGGTATACCTATATAATTATTCCTTGATTACTACAAAGTAATTTTCCGAATTTCGAAATAAAAACCTTACACTTGGAGACATGAGTGGATGTATGGGGTATGTCGTCACTCTGACGTTATCAGCGCGGACGAAGTCGCGGGCAAAAGCTAGTTAAATATAAAACAAAAATCGGTAGTATGTGTGCGCATCGGCGCTGTGAGAAGGCGAATCCTAGATGATTGTGCACACTCTCGCCGAGAGTCTTGACCAATCAGAGCAGCCGTAGATGACGTGATATCGGTGCTGATTGGTTCCCGATGTCGTGATGTAGGGTAGGCGTTGCATGTTAAAATATGCATGTTTTCATGTCATGCATGTGTACAGTCAATCACGTAAGTTGCAATGACACGCTATTGCGTTGTATTCGAGTACCTAATTGTTTAAAATAACTATATTGAAAGTTAAACAATATAATTCAGTGTAAAAACTAAAGTGCATTGCGGAAAATTCGTTGTAGAAATAGACAAGTATACTCAATCTCGCGCGCTATTCCTATGTTTGTCTGAAGATCGTTCTGAAGCGATTAAAGCCTTTTGGTTATCTTGTAGTTAATTTCCTCTATGGACCTGTTTTCTGTACTGTTGCTCATCATAATCATCATATCAGCCGTAGGACGTTCACTGTTGGACGTAGCTTATCTCATAGACCTCCAGTTGCCTCAGTTCCAAGAGGCTTGCATCCACCGTGAACCCGCGACTTTAACCTGTAGGCTTATTACCTAACTCGCTCGCAATCGTCATATAATAATATGGGCTGACAATTGGCATCGGAATTAGCTAGCTGTCACATTCATACATGAACTGTCAAAATGAACGCGATGACGATTTCGAGCGAGCTAGTTAATAAGCCTACAGGTCATCCGTCTTCGTTGGTGAATGTCCTACGCTGCGCTTGCCGTGCGGTCTCCACTCGAGAACCTTTCGGCGTCAACGACCATGTTCTCCGTGCTATATGGCCAGCCCATTGCTTCAACGAGCTAATTCGCGCTCGAATTGTATGATCCAAATTTGGCAAATGCGTACGTTTAATATTTCAAAACTTTATCTCAACGGCATACAAACCCCACGTCCGTATTCGACGTTCGCAATCACGCAGCTCTGGGGACGACAAATTTAATATAAAACTATGCCGGCCGTATTTCACGCGACACATCTGCTCACAAATTCGCCAGCCGTTTTTTACTGGGAAATTTTAAATTAGTTCAGAAAATGTAAGCAGAGATGCGAGTTCGCGGGGCCTTTTTTGTTCGGAAGTGTTTTCGCTGTGGGATGGCTGGTTGTAATAACGGCATGTATGTGCGGCGGACTTATCCCTTAAACCTATTTCATCTTCTTCTTTTCATTGTGGCGTTACAAGTCGTTATAGCGACGACAACTTCGCCAATGTCGGTAAAAAAAATTAATTATAAAATCTTGTGACAAAATGTCGGCAACGTTGTACGGTAACACGGTCAAAGACCCCCCTACCCCCCCTGTCGCGCTCTTAGCCAACGGTCAATGATATCTCTCAGATACTGCCAGGAAATCATTAGCCGTTGCCCAGGGTGCACCGGACCAAGCACTGCTCTTCCCCCCGGACGGATCCGAAAACGAACCGCAGCTCATACGTGGAGGTAACCCGACTCGTACCCCTTTAACCTATTTTCTACAGGTTGTCATATTGTCAGCCCATACATGAACTGTCAAAATGAACACGATGGCGATTGCGAGCGAGTTAGGTAATAAGCCTACAGGTATGTACTTCCATGCTGGTCTGGGAGCAAAGGAAAAACATAGAATGTACCAGTTGCCTCTCGTCCCGCGCTGGTAAAAGCCCATCGAGGGAATGGGCGAGTCTTAGGAATCATGTTATAGGCGATGCGACGTGATTTGTATGTATGTACACACAACCATTTGACACAATATGACATATATACATAATGTATGTCGTATTGTGTCAAATGGTTGTTAAATCCTTACGAATTGTTTTTACTTACATACATAAATCACGTTTTTATCCCTTACGGGGTAGACCGAGCCTATATTAGTAACAAGACCTAAAGGCCATTAGCAAGATTGTGGGCGTATAGGTGGAAAGGGGAATCAAAATAGTGATGGGTTGCAAGCCATCTATGAAATGAAATGAAATGAAATGAAAAGTGTTTATTCCAAACAAATTTTAGGTTAGTTACAACTGAGGGCCCTGTGCTAGGATACCCTGTGTTACAGGACCCTTCCATTCAGATACAATGTTAAATGCTACAAGTCGTACAGAGAAGAATAAAAATAAAAATATCATCACGCGTATAACGAGTAAAGAAGTAGGTCAGGAGACCTACTCATTAAATTAGGCATAGGCACCATTGCTGCGAAATAATGTGCGCGTGTGCATGCTTTTGTAAGTTATGTAAGTGATGTGTATGTGTGAGTGTGTGTGGGTATGTATCTATAACATGATACCTAAGATTTTCACCGATTCGTCTTTCATCGCCAATCGCTTTCGTGTTCATTTTGACAGTTTATGTATGGGCTGACAATTAGCATCGGAATCAGCTAGCTGTCACATTCATACAAGAACTTTCAAAATGAACACGATGGCGATTGCGAGCGAGTTAGAAAATAAGCCTACTGGTACGACTTCACCAATACTTAAAAATCGAAATTCTATTTTAAAGAACATAAAATCTTTAAATGTTTCCAAAAGCAATAACGGCAGACTAAAACTACAATTAAAGTTAACCGATACGGTCCAAGCACTACGGTAATTACAGGAGTTTTAAGAGATGGCAGTTGCAAAAACTGACTTAGCGCGCCTGTTGAAATATTTCGCTCGTTTGTCTCTGTCGCCCATCCCTTTTGGCTACGCGCAGGGTAGTAGAGACGGACAGAAGAGGAGCTTTGGCTGTTAACACACTTTAAAATTAAAAAAAAACAACTGGTGTGTACAGAGTTGTTGGTAATTCAACGTGCCTGTTAGGAGGTGACAGATGTGACTATTTGTAATAATTTTAACCCCCATATTGAATTATGCAAAAGTTATGTTTTTTTTTTCAAAACAAGTCGAAAATTTTTAAAAAATATAATTTTGAAGCTATTTTTATTCTGGTTTAGAAAAACCATTGAACACTGGTTAGTTATCAATATTAAAGCAACTATTATCGGTCCAAATTTAAAATGCATGACGGAAAACGAAATTTTTCAATATTTTTTTTTTACTAAAATGCCTTTAAACCAGAAATAACGTTATGGAACTTGCAGATTAAGATTATTTTAAAAACATCACCGTTTATTTAGCAGATCGAAATGGCAACAAACTGTTCTCATAGCGTTTGAAATTTTTACGCAAACGTTCGTCATACTTTGTGAACGAATCTTACACTAAGCATACAACTTGGCCGTGAAAAGGTCACGCCTTTTTTTAAGAGTTTTGCCCCTTTGCAATACCTTTGGCTCTTTGCAATATCTTTGCTTCTTTGCGATAGCTTTGCCTCTTTGCGATAGCTTTGCCTCTTTGCGATAGCTTTGCCTCTTTGCCATAGCTTCCACTTCCTCTACTGTTGTCCATTGTATTGCGTTGGCACTAGCTCCCGTTGAATTGGAGCTGACTGCCAGCTAATTGGCCATCCTGAGTTATCGGGAATATTCGGACGCCTGCAATTTCGCCAGGCTTAGCGTCCGGTACTTGTTTACAGCTGTATCGAGAAGATGTTCAATAATGTTTTGTTTACATATATATAAACATATCTACATAAATCACGTATTTATCCCTAACGGTGTACACAGAGCCTTGTTTTTTTGCGGCGGGAAAATACGACGCCGTGGGGACGGCGCGGAAGTTATGTGGGACTCTCCAAAAGAGTGGAAGGAGGTGTACACAGAGCCTAGGGAAACCAACAATTGTGGATCTTTTTGGTAGCTTATGCATTTTCTAACTGTGTTCATATTTATCTCTTTTATTTATTTATTTATTCAAAAGTGGAAAGGGGTATCAAAATAGTGGGTTGCTAGCCGCATCGCCTATAAAATGATTCCTAAGATTTTCGCCCATTCCCTCGATGGGCTTTTACCATCTGCGCGGGAAGAGAAACTACTAGTACATTCTATGATTTCTCTTTGCTCCCAGACCAGCGTGGAAGAATAGCGTATACAAGCAAGCTTTTGCAAATTAGAGTCGCTCGACAGATTGCACTCCAGCTTTTATTAAAATGAGTCAGCGTTTTGCGAAAAAAAAACTGTAAAAGAATGTAAAAACGGAATAATATTAATATCACGGCTAAAACAAGTCCGTAAACACAGATGAAAAGAATCATTAAGTCGCAAACGAGCTCGAACTTGGCTCGGCTTTGTCGTGACTAAAAAGGAAACAGCGAGTGCAATCGCTTTTTTTATATAATTTTCCGGCCCAATTTTGTATTTAATATGTAAGTCTTCCGAGTGGAGAGCCTTGGAGGCCTACCTCTAGCAGTGGACGTCTTTCGGCTGACATGATGTTGATGAAATGAAATGAAAAATGACATAATTTATTTTGCTTTAGACATGGTTAAAAAGTGATATAGTATTTAGTGTTGATGTCCGGCGATACGTCTAACCAAATAAATTGGCATGCAAACATTAACTCATTTTCTAAAGTGGTGTTTAGTAGTTTGAATAAGCACATTTTACAAAGTTTTAGTTTTTATTAAACATACACATACACACATGCCTTTATCCCTTACGGGGTAATAATAAAATATGAATGTTACTATAAATTATTAGTATTGCAGTTATTCATTTTAAGTACTCTTTGATTGAATAAAATGCTTTGTCCTTGAGTCATTGAAATAGTTTAAATCTGAATTTACTTATGATGATTGAATGCTTGTTTTGTGATTATAACTATTTATTTTTTTCCTCGTGTTTGTTTTTTGCCTTATTCAGTGCTTTGGTGAAATGTCACGCTAAGTAAGTTTTTATGAATAAAAAAATAGCTAAACTAAAACTATCCAGTGAACTATCTTCGTGTCACAACTTACGCCACTCGAGGGCAGGAAAGAACGACCCAAGGCATAACGCGACGGATAATTAAAAAGTTACGGCGCAGGTGGGCTGCGTTTCGTTATTGCATCGCATATTTAACAAAATGCGTTTTGTTATTGCAATGCGTATTGCGTTTTTTTTCTGAGGAAATCAGGAAGGCATTTTTTTTAATAAATGTGGGTATCGTAAAAGTGATGACAAAACGTTAAATCGGTCTGGAAGGGTCATTTTTCAGTTTTCTACTCAGAATCACTAGCACTTGTCTTGACTATTGGTCCTTTTAGGAGAAAAATGCGTCCCAAAGATGCCATACATTTTGTGATCTGGGGCCCGACTTATGAAAGCACATGTGTGAAAATACCACTCGAAAGTGGTGAAAAATTGTGCTCAATTGGAAATACAAGTAGCTTAGAAGACACTAGCAGTTCTCATTAATCTTGTGAACTAGTCAAAACTTTGATAAGAGCTGTAGTTTAGAAAATATAAGCTGATTTATACAACTTTCGAGTGGTATCTTCACACATGCACTTTCAAAAATCGGGCCCCAGAATTTATGTTCGATTCCTTACCATCATACAATTTGTATAAATGAAGCAGCGGAATGGAACAGTTAATTTTGAAAGGTTATTTTTTCTCCTATTTACATCCATGATGCCTTCTGCTTCTTCCATGCTAGTCTGGAAGTAAAGAAAAAACATAGAATTTACCAGTTGCTTTTTTTCTCGCGCAGGTAAAAGCCCATCGAGGGAATGGGCGAAAGTCTTAGGAATCATGTTTATAGGCGATGCGGCTATCCCATCACAATTTTGATTTCCCTTAATCATGCTAAACGTGGCCTTAAGGTTTTGTTACCGTAAGGAATCAAGACGTGTTGTATGCCTGCCTGAGTAGAAAAACGAAAAAAAACCCAGAAAAAAGTTGAGTGTAGTTTCAAAAAATTCTGAATTTGGAATATTTAACAAAAAATACTACTATTGAGAGAGATAGAGAGAGAGAGAGAGAGAGAGAGAGAGAGAGAGAGTCGTAGATATATAATAGGAAGAAATACAATATACTTAGGAATAGTACCGACATGGTGTAAAATGGTGTATTGGTGTATTATTTAAAAAGTTGATGATGTTCCAGAACAAGACTGAAGGAACATCAATCTCTAATCCAATAAGAATGTTCCAATATTTTAGCAGTTCCCGAAACACCGACGCCTAGAGCCTAAAGCGTTATTGATGGGTTTGCTAAAACAATGTTTTATGCCCACGCAGGCTCTGGTTGGAACTGTAATTATTTTCGACAGCTAATTACTTAAAAAACTTCAATAAGAATTTAAAATTTTTTTTTTTTTATGATAGGTATACAAAGTTTCTCAGTAGTCAAACTAAACGAACCAACTACCCTAGACCCTGTAAGACCATACATACATACGGGATATACTGAGCCTTAAGTAACAAGTCAAAAGCTAAAGGCCACGTTTGGCATGATTGTGGGCGTATAGGTGGAAAGTGGATTCAAAATAGTGATAGGTTGCCAGCCGCATCGCCTATAACATGATTCCTAAGACTTTCGTAACTACCTAACTTACCTAAAAGGCTGCATGTTGATTTTGATGTCAATACACAAATCACGTCTTTATCCCTTACGGGGTAGACAGAGCCTAAGTTGACAAGGCCTACAGACGATGTGTGTACCCATCACTATTTTGATTTCACTTTCCACCTATACGCCCCTAATCATGCTAAACGTGGCCTTAAGGTTTTGTTACCTTAGGCTCTGTCTACCCCATAAGGGAAAAAGACGTGTTAATGTATGTATGTATGTATATATGTCTCAAAACTCTGTGCACGCCACTGATGATGATGAATCTAATCTAATCTGTAATGATCGGCATATTGCAGAGCTAATTCCAGGGATATTTTTATTTCTCAATCTTAATTAATTACTACGAAATACCCAAAATTAAGAGCACATTTTAACTTGAGCTTAGCTTTTGTCAAATCATCGCGGGAAATGAGCCTCTTTCCATCCAGCCTAATTAACAACGGCCTATATCTCGCCGTGGCCATATGTTTGCGCTTTTTGGAAATAAACATGTGTTTGCATGCCGCCATTTGCAAATGAGTGAGACGGGACATTAAATGGAAGACGGTGAACTGGGGTAAGTGTGAATTTTGAAATTTTAATACGTCTATATTTTAATAGATTCTAAGAATTAACTCTGAGTAAATTTAAATCTTTTGATATATAGATCCATTTTTTTAAACATAATCCATTCACACAAACCTCCATTTTGCACAGTAACATCTTGATATTTATGTAATGAACATGATTTGAATGATTAAATGAAATAATAATAATTGGATCACCGTCACTCTCTTGTGACCGACTATTGTTATTGTATTTTGGTTCCAAATTTTGTAGCTTTTGTACTTCTCTCTCTTTCTTTCTCTTACATAATAATAATTTTCCAATGATCAAAAGATGACTTTTACACATCTGCCTCGTCTGAGCATTCAATACGTTTGAATAATTTTTTAAGACTAATAGTCCGAGTGGTAAACGTTATTCAGGAATGCTTTCTTCAGACAGCTGTGGTGAACGATTGTATACGTTATGCCTTAATACACGAATAGGCGTGCTTTTTCTGTCTTAGAAAATAGCATCCTGTATAGTAAAATTATCAATCATCGAGGGAACGCGCGAACATCTTAGAAATCATGTTATAGGCGATGCTAGCTACCCGCCACTATTTTGATTCCCCTTTCTACTTTTGACCCCCCTCTCTCTCCCTTGGTGATATTTAGTGATTATAACGTTACCCTCTCCCCTCATTCAAGATCACGTGTATTTTTCGGACTTAGTATGAATTAAGTTAGTTGATATAACGATAGCTTGATTTTTATCGTTATTTTTTGACTTTCCTGCTGTGTAAAAAAATTACGCGTGATGTGTACTTGGACACCCCCCCCCCCCCCCACATCGTGATCATTCGTGATATTCTGCTGACCCATCCCCCCCTCACCCCTATAAACGATCACATGATTTCTGGACGAGCCCAAATTAAAATTTTTGCACTTACAGCAGTTTACCCCAATGCCGTGCGCGTTTTGTTCAAGCGAGCGGGAGTTAATAATCACACCGCAGATATGTCCTTATTGTCGGGAGGCTGTGACACACTGGGGCCGATACGATAAAAAAAATAAAAGAAAAACCGGCCAAGTGCTTCCCACTAGCGCACTAACGGTTCCGTACAAAATTCATTCATAAATAGAAACATACATGACAGGAAAAAAATATTTGTGCACGTCACTCAAATACATGCTATTATCATAGGCTTATTATCTAGCTCGTTCAATTGGCATCGGAATCAGCTAGCTGTCACATTCATACAAGAACTGTCAAAATGAACACGATGGCGATTGCGAGCGAGTTAGACAATAAGCCTACTGGATTCGAAGCCGGGACGCTTGTCACTACCCCACCGCGTTGCTGTTTCAATTACGGTCTAGCATTTTTATTTTCAAGCTTTGCTTAGTTTGGCACTTGGGTCCCTTCAAATAAGAAAGTGTTCTGAAGTTTTCTTCTTAAACTTAAGAGCTAGGCTTATGTCGGCTGAGCAATTTCCATGTGGTCATTTCCAGGGCCTTTCAGCTGTCACGGTATACTTATAAGGCAAGCCCTAACAAACACCTCCGAGGCATTCTCTGTCAACAACAGATGTAGCCGATAAGAACTTCCTTTGACCCACTTGAGAAACTTGCAGAGAATCTATGACCTAAACAAATTAAGTACGCAACAACTGAAATTAAGTACAGACTCGTAATAAATTAAGAAGTCCCAGTGTACCCCCACCCCAAAGGGTAAATCACGAAGTAATTTGCCAAGCGACTTTATACAACGGAAATTATTCGGTGCGACGTCTCAGGCACAATGGGAAATTAATGTGACAAAGTTACAACGATTGCCCGCATTCTCCTGTGGTACCATGCCGTAGTAAACAACGCCCCGGGCTAGCTGGCAAGCCTTTACGATTTTAATTAAGATGTTTAAATGTACACATGTATGTACGTAAAACATTTTATCCTACTAAGATTATAAATTTGAAAATTTCTGCGTTTCTCTTTCACGCTAAAAGGGACCGATAAAATGTGCTAAATGTGGTCTTGTTACAATATGTACAATTAATGATGTTATTTTTACTGAATGAATAAATAATCTAATCTTAATCGAAATCTAAGATTGTGTGTAATGCCCCGGACAGATCCGTTAAAAAAACAGTTTTAATGTTACAGAGCCAAGTTCCAGAACGTGAAGTGTACGTAGCCTCACAAAGAAAGCAAAGCTTAGAGCAAGCTTAAAGCTCAGACATTACCCTTGCAAAGTGCGGTAAGTACGAAGCGGAAAATTAAAGTTGTAAATACATTCAAGAGCTGCGCAAATTGTTTCCCCATTACGAGATATTTGCATAAATATTACACTTACAGCGATTTCGCCGGCGCGGGCGCGGGGCGGGAACAACTTGACGGTCTTATGGTGAATGGAATAAGATTGCAAGTGTTTGCTTGGGAGCGGGAGATTTTGTCAAGAATTGACAGTGTAATTTGACATTTCTGTAACTGGCGTCACTGAAAATCAGCGTCACAACATTATCCTGGATCTTATCGTGTTACATAACCGAGTTGCCATTTGGCTGGTTGCAATAAGTATCCATGTACAATATTCTGTTTGTGTTTCTGTATCAGCTAATAAAATTTTCTTATTCTTATTGAACAAACAATTTATACCTTGCTACTCCGCTACTCACGTGCAAGATAACCAAGCCTGTGTGAAATATATATGTTTTTCATGCAACCCTCCCTCCACTGCTGCCAATAAAACACATATTTCCCACAAACTTAATTATCCCTTACACCACACAAACACTGACGCGTGGCAGCAGTGGAGGGAAGGATTGCATGAAAAACATATATATTTCACACAGGCTTGGTTATCTTGCACGTGAGTAGCGGAGTAGCAAGGTAAAATTTTTTTGATCATTGAAATGGACCTCCGCAAAGTAACGTCTGTTTCAATAAAATACTTATACTTATTCTTAACTAGCTTCTGTCCGCGACTTCGTCTGCGTAGAATTATACATAAAAACCTTCCTCTCGAATCACTCTATCTATTAAAAAAACCGCATCAAAATCCGTTGTGTAGTTTTGAAGATATAAGCATACATAGGGACATAGGGACAGAGAAAGCGACTTTATTTTATACTATGTAGTGATAGTGATTTTAACTACCGACGCAAAATCCCAATACATACATTCCATTTCCAATTTTTCTTCCAAACTGGTCTGGGAACAAAGAAAAATCAAAGAATGTACCAGTTACTTCTCGTCCCGCGCAGATGGTAAAGGCCCATCGAATGGGCGAAATTCTAAGGAATCATGGTTATAGGCGATGCGGCTGGCATCCCATCGCTGTTTTGAATTCCCTTTCCACCTATACGCCTACATTTATGCTAAACGTGACCTTAGGCTCTGTCTGGAAAAATGTTCATGTGTTGTATGAAACTTAGGTGGCATGTAAAATTCCGGAATTTCAAACTTGGAATAAAAAAGATCCTAAATTTCTAATCGACACTGAAAATTAGAACACAGAAAAAAACCATAAAGCAAAGCTATGGCCGGGAATCGAACCCGGATCCTCGTCATTCCGTGACGCACCCCTACACCAACCATAGCAGGTCGGTAGTCTTCGAATTTTTCTACATGTTACTAGCTGTCACATGACCTTGTTACTATGCGATTTTTGTCGCTAAGCGTCATCAGATCTGTTTTAATGATGTGTCTGTAAGACACAATTATAAACTCCCGTGGAACATCTACAACTGCTCACCAGGGACGAGAGAAGGCGTTGTATTTCAAATGATAAGTACTACTATCAAATGAATCAAGATTTTTTGCCTCTTGATTTTTATATTTGCTTTTACGGTTTTATCGTTAGAAATTAAATTTCTAAATTTCACTGAAAATTAGAACACACAGAAAAATCCGAAAAGTAAAGCTACGGTAATTAAAATTGTTGAAGCCAACTTAAATATCGATAAAGTCAAATTTACGACGAGCTGTTTCAAAATGGCCGACTGAATAGAGAAATTTGCGTTTTTTATTTACAGTTTTATTAGTCTCCATTCATTTCATTTGATACACTGATTGCAGTTTTAGGGTTCCTCGGTGTTATGAAGTGCGGGGTTTCATTTTTGACAGAATTAGTTGATTTCTGAACTTTTTAACTACGAGTACTAAACGTTAAAGTTTTATGAAAATCGGAATACCTTTTCACACGTCTCACATAAAATTGACATGTTTTTTTTTTTTTATGTTAGAGAGGCCAGACAAACGAACTAGTGGGTCACCTGATGGTAAATGATCACCACTGTCCATAGACACCCGCAGCAC
Source organism: Pandemis cinnamomeana (assembly GCA_932294345.1). Classification (NCBI taxonomy): domain Eukaryota; kingdom Metazoa; phylum Arthropoda; class Insecta; order Lepidoptera; family Tortricidae; genus Pandemis; species Pandemis cinnamomeana. The sequence goes on along the minus strand of OW028718.1, from coordinate 13,537,557 downwards.
TTTACTTTATGTGTTAAAAAAGTCTTCCATGTTGGTCTGGGAGCAAAGAAAAAACATACAATGTACCAGTTGCTTCTCTTCCCGCACACAATATGGTAAAAACCCATCGAGGGATTGGGCGAAAATCTTAGGGATCATGTTACATAGGCGATGTGGCTAGCAACCCATCGCTGTTATGATTCCCCTTTCCCTCTCCCCGTGTGGTGAAACAGTCGTGTCATACGTCATAAAATTATTATGGAACGCTTGAGCGCGTCACGTGGGTTTTAGCTTAGTATTGCTAGATGCAAAAAGCAAGAAAAGCTTGGCTCAGCCTGGAAACGAATTGTCTGGTGGAACGAAACCCTTATGTGTAAGTACGACTCGCACTTGGCCGGTTTTTAACCAACTCTGGCTTGTCCATTTAAAATCCTGGCTTAATCAAACGTGAAACTGATCTGTTGGATTGAGCGCATCGTATCAAAACGACATCGTATGAAAGCATAAATAAAAATTCGTTCCAGTCAAAAACATGTGAAAAACCGACGGATTTTTTTATACAGAAATATGAATATTAATTATTTTGATAAAAAAATGCTTCATTTAAATACTGGCCATGTGTAACCGCGCATAACAAAGCGGTGCTTTTGCATAATAATATTTTTTTGTCTAACTTGGTCGAATCGTTTGGTATAATATTTCTTCAGTCAAATGAAAGAAACATTTTTTTTTATTCATAAAATTATCTCACGCCTAAAAAAATCATTTTGTTCGTTCATAATATTATAGTTAAGGGTATAAATATATGTACTACGTTACCAAGACGTCAAAAACATCTATACACCTTGACACATTATATTTTTTTTTTTTTTTTTTTTTTTTTTTATTTATTGAAATGGGAAACAAACAGCACCAAATTACACGTATAGTTAAATGAATATAGTAAATACATAAGCCAAAACAGTTTCCACTTATAACTTATACAACTATTTGCTCGAAAAGTAACACGTCTGCCAAATAAATTTTAAATTTTAACTATAAATTAGAATAGTAAAAAAAGAAAACAAAATACAATTTAGGAAAACAAAAAGACAATAATATTGGAACAGTACCTATCGGATTACAAGCACCTGAGCTCAACCAAAAACAACCACAGTGACACCGTTATCTAATCCAAAATAACTCTCCTGATTGCAGAAGCAAATTTACGATGGTTGAGTTGAAACAAATCAATATTAGAATATTTTTCATTATAAATTTTGCACGCTCTTGCCAAACATTTGTTACCTACATATTTAGTGCGACTGAAAGGCACTAAGAATAGACGAGTGGACCGAGTTCGAAAACTCGGGCATCTAAATGAAACTTTGCTCAGAAGATCTTGAGAGTCAATTAAATTATTTAGTAATTTATACAAAAACGCGATATCTTTTTTCTCCCTTCGCAGTTCAAGAGACTCGACATTTTTGAACTCGAAGTCCTTAAATTTGTACTTCATTCTTTTAATAAATTTATTTTGTATTCGTTCTATTGAATCGATATGCACTGAAAAGTGTGGACTCCAAACCGTAGATGCATATTCTAAATGCGATCTTACAAAGGCATTATATAAAAGCATTAAAGTACTAGGGTCTTTAAAATCCTTACTCTGGCGAAATATGAAACCGAGCATTTTGTATGCTTTAGATGTAATTTTTGCAACATGAGACGTCAGCTGAACCTCGCTATCAATAAATATGCCTAAATCTTTAACCTCATTAACTCTTTCAAGTATTTGGTTCCCAATCGAATAACTAAATTGTATAGGATACTTCTTGCGAGTGAAAGTTATTACAGAACACTTCGCAACATTCAAGTGTAGTTTATTCTTTATACAATAATCACTGAGTCTGTCTAGATCGCTCTGCAAATTTACACAGTCGTCTTCGGATCTTACCATTGTAAAAACTTTTGTATCATCGGCATACAACAACATCTTGGAGTGCAAAAAACAGTTTATAACATCATTAATATAGACATTAAATAGTAGTGGGCCCAAATGTGACCCTTGTGGGACGCCAGAGGTTATTGGAACAAAACTAGAGGTATAACCTTTAACAGTTACAGCTTGCGTCCTATCCCTTAAGTAAGATGTGATCCATCGCAGTAAATCTCCATGAATACCCAAACATTCCATTTTCTTTAATAATATCGAATGAGAAATCTTATCAAAAGCCTTAGAATAATCCGTGTAAACAGCATCAACCTGACAGTTCTTTCCCATTGCATTTAAAACATAATCCAATAATTCACACAAGTTTGACTCCGTAGAGCGTTTATTGATGAAACCATGTTGTTGAGTAATAAGCATAGGCCTCATGGTTGGGTATAAATATTTGACATGATGGCAGTATCGATATTATTTTATGCCTTCGACTGTAATATATACAATGATAGACTAACAGAGAGGAGCAAACGATTTTAGATTTGGCAAAATGCTACCGACTCTAAAAATATTTATTCTTTAACATCAAATCCTATTATAATCCGCAGGATAACAGAATTCACTATTTGATTCGGTTTGTTCACAAAAATAGCTTGAAACTGCCTGAAAATTCCATTTAAATACTTAAACGATGGCCGATTGGCCTAATTCTGTTCGATTTTCGAAAATGTACTACCAAAACTTGAATGGCTGATTGCCAGCTACTTTCTTACAATTCCAAATCAATGAAATAAAGACTTTGGCAACATCATATTGAAGTTTATTTTTCAGAAGCAAGTCGCCTATTTATTTTTAAATTATTCGAAATGCAACTGGCCGTAATAATGGGGCGAAAGCCGTTAAATCGTTCTTAGTTTAAATTTCAAATTTGGAACGCAAATGGTTCGACGGTTAAAGCCTGTCTGCCGGACCTATAAAGCTGTGGACACACTGATTTAGAGATTAGATTTTCCTTTTTTTATTTTGTTTTAAAGAATTTCAGAAATGAAAAACCGCAAAGAGGTGTTAGCTAACAATTATTTGATTTTAATTATTTAATGTTATTGAGCAACAACAGGTTTTTGAGTAGGTAACGCTTCCTGAAAATTATTTATAACGGAACATTAGGCTGTTCCGATTTGTTAGTAAGAGATATCCGTTTTTGTTCTCAAGTATAATATCTGAGTTGCAAAGTAATTTTATTGTTAATGGTATCAAATCCATAGAAAATAACTTGATACCTAAAAATTTAGTTTCTTCTTTGCTTTGAAAAAAAAAACTAACGAATTTTAAGGCGAAGTCTAGTACGTAAAAAAACAGTATCATTACAACCTATACACAGACGACACATACTTCCAATTTATACTTCCAATTTTTTTTTTTTTAAGATAATAAATATGAGCTACTTCTATTTTTTTGAAGCCGATTAAATGAGCGCCCAGTGTGTACCCCACCACATGCAAATGGCGGTCTGTAGACAGGTAGCCTGGACGCGGTGCAGCAATTTGTATCTGTTGTCTCGAACGTTCGAGAAAATTCTCGTATTGCAAATCGCCCGGACTGATTCGACGCACACAATGTTGTCCCACGATTAAAGTTTAAACCCCCTTATTCAAAAACGCTCTGTAGACCTCTGCTGACTTAGCAATCGTTTGTCCTGTGAAAGGTAAATGTCAAAGTGACAGATAAGGACAAACGATTGCTAAGGGCGAGTCGGGTTACCTACACGTGTGGTCAAGAGCTGCGGTTCGATTTGGATCCGTCCGGGGGGAAGAGCAGTGCTTGATCCGGTGCACCCTGGGCATCGGCTAATGATTTCCTGGCAGTTTCTGAGGGATATTATTGACCGTTGGCTAAGAGTCAGGCAGAGAGATGGTATGGTGGTGGTGTAGCGGTACAGCACGCGTCACGGAATAACGAGGATCCGGGTTCGATTCCCGGCCACAGCTTTACTTTCCGGATTTTTCTGTGTTCTAATTTTCAGTGTCGTTTAGAAAATTAACAAATCACATCAACTAACATTATAAAGGCGAAAGTTTGTGGGTATGTTTGTTTTTCACGCGCAAACGGCTCGACGGATTCGGATCAAATTAGGAACAGATGGTACCCTAGATTAAAATAGACTACTTTTTATCCCGGAAAATCGCATAGTTCCCGCACGATAACGATAAACATGTCAAAGGTCGTAGCTGCCTGGAGTCGCAATGTAAATGATTATTGCAGAATAACTACCAACAGTTCTGTTCTTCAACGTAATTCTGCGCGGAGAGGAGCTAGTCATCACTACATAGTATAAAATAAAGTCGCTTTCTCTGTCCCTGTGTACCTATGTCCCTATGTATGATTATATCTTCAAAACCACACAACGGATTTTGATGTGGTTTTTTTTAATAGATGAAGTGATTCAAGAGGAAGGTTTATATGTATAATACATGCATAATATACCGTGCGAAGCCGGGGCAGGTCGCTAGTTAAAAATAAATTATAGACGCACCCAGTCAAGGAAGTAAGTGAAAAAGATACAGATTTTCTTTATAAATACATAATTAATTGAAACCTTAGATCTGCGCCTCGTTTTAATAACGCGGATCCCTTATAATCAGGAGAAGCGAATCAAGTCGTTATTTTTAAAATGGCGGCTAATTTCATTGAGAGGAAATAGGAAGCCGTTTTCGTCAAAATTAGAATTTATCGGTTGCCAAGGCCTTTATGAGCGAGAAAAAAAATGCTACGTCACAGGCCTCCCACTAGGTGGACCAATGGAGCTTGATAAACGACCAGTTTGTGTTATTTTTAGTAACTCATTGTACAGAATGGTCAATCCAAATGGGTAAGTCGGGAGAAGTCGAAAACTATAAGAATAGGATCTGTTCTTAGGAATGATGGCATCCATTTAAGGATTTCAAAAATTATACTTATTTTAGCCTGTTCAAAGATGTTTCGAAGAGGCTAATAGACGCTACGGGTGACCGCAGAGCTGGCAGCTTTCTCGGACAGCGTGTTAGTATCGCTGTCCAAAGGAGGAATGCTGCCAGCATGTGTGGTTCTTCCATGCTGGTCTGGGTGTAACAAAAAAACATAGAATTTACCAGTTGCTGAAGAGATTCCCGCGCAGATGCTAAAAGCCCATCGAAGGAATGGGCGAAATTGTTAAGAATCATGTTATAGATTTTGTTGAGGGCGTAGAGAAAGTGGAATCAAAATAGTGATGGGTTGCTAGCCACATCGCCTATAACATGATTCCTATGATTTTCGCTCATTCCCTCAATGGGTTTTTAGCATTTGCGCGGGAAGAGAAGCAACTGGTACATTCTATGTTTTTTCTTTGCTCCCAGACCAGCATGGAAGTAATATATACTGTAGAGAGATCTGTATTGTGGTCACACCACATCACTACATAGTATAAAACAAAGTCGCTTTCTCTGTCCCTATGTCCCTATGTATGCTTGTATCTTCAAAACTACACAACGGATTTTGATGCGGTTTGTTTAATAGATAGAGTGATTCAAGAGAAAGGTTTTTATGTATAATTCTACGCAGACAAAGTCGCGGGCAGAAGCTAGTTATAAATAAATGGTTTACATGGTGCAGTATATGAATATAGCCTGTTATTACCTAGGATTCATTTTTAACATCCAAGTTTTATCAATACCTAGCATCTTGGCCCGCTGCCTAAATTATATCGGAAATAACCGTTACCCTTCCGTGCTCAGCTCTTGCTACCTTAGCCATTCCAAATTGAAATTTGCATTCCGGAATTCGGAATTCAAAATTGTAGATTGCCTTTCGGATGTGGGTAACGCGGGGCGCGGGGCGCGGGGCGGGGCACGCACGCGACAACGGTTACCATGAGGAAGGTAGTTTCAAATGTAGTCCTTCTTATTTGGTACCAAATTTATACGACGTGCTTGCATTTTTCGGAAACGTTCGCCGTGTTATATATGTAAAAAATGAATATTTATTCACACTCCAAAACAAACAATACAATAAAAACAGAATAAAAATAAAAAAAACAATTTGTGAAAAGGAAAGGACTCGGCAGAACTGCTGGTTTTCAGTCCTCACCTAAGATGTAGGAAATGGTTACAACATTTTGACCTGTCATAGATTTGTTACTACAATATTAGAAGCTTTTATTTAACTTGCGATGTATGTATGTTTTTCCAATTGTGAAGCAGATATCTTCATCCGATTCAACTGAAATTTCGTATACTTGTGTAAGTCAGATGACAATACAATCTGGTAGTGAAATTCTGGTGGCCCGTAGGCTTATTATCTAACTCGCTCGCAATCGCCATCGTGTTCATTTTGACAGTTCTTGTTTGAATGTGACAGCTAGCTGATTTCTATGCCAAAGACCATACGTGAACTGTCAAAATGAACACGATAAGTCTACCGTTCAGGACCGTCTCCGCAGGAGAAAACTCTTCAACGATTGATCCGATTGGCTTGAAATTTTGTACATACGAAAAACGAATGACAATTCAAGCGCAGTTAACAGAAAGTACAGTCACCAAGAATTTGTATCAAAAAGGAATTTTTTAGGTTAAGTTTTTAAAACTACGCGTTTGCGGTTGCAAAGATGAAACAACAAGGGTCAAAAGTCTATGTAGCGGAAAAATCCTCGTTAAAACCTTCTACTCCATAGTCACCCTACCCCAGTGCAATTTCATTCAATTATCGCCCGTGTTGCCATCTAATTAGAACTACCCGCAAACTGGTGCGGAAATTGCTTGCCTCTTTACTGACGCTTAAGACAATGCCGGGAAAAACTAGCGGAACTAGCTCGCGGGAACTCGCTTAAATGGTAATTTGTTTGGTATTTTCCGCGGGTTGTGATTACAAAAGTTTTTTTATCTAATTTGGTCGAAAAGTTTTTCTCCTTCAAAATCAGCGTGGAAAAGTGCTTTTTCCCCCCTTGGTTGAAAAAGGTTTTGAAACCGAAAGCATTGTCCACCTACTCGTATACTCAGAAATTTTAAATTTGAACTTCGTATGTTGCCGTCTCTCTTACACAAATAATACTTAATTAAATACTTGGTTAAATAATGTCTCGTTAGCATGGTTGTGGGCGTATAGGTGGAAAGGCGAATCAAAATAGTGATGGGTTGGTAGCCGCATCGCCTATAACATGATTTCTAAGATTATCGGCCATTCCCTCGATGGGCTTTTACCATCTGCGCGGGAAGAGAAGCAACTGGTACATTTTATGTTTTTTCTTTACTCCCAGAACAGCACCCGTTACAACTAACTAACTATGCCACCCCTTGCAACTTTCATCATCATCATGACTATAATCAGCCATAATAGGGCGTCCACTGTTGGACCTCTTATAGACCCCCAGCTGCCTCGGTTGGAACTGGCTTGCAAACGCTATGAACCCGCGACTTTAACCTGGTCCTTCGTCCAACTACTTGGTGGACGTCCTACTGCGCTTGCCGATCCACGGTCTTTTGAGAAACTTTCGGCCCTAATTTTACCGAGTACATTTCGTTTTGCTACAGCTGAGATCAGCTCATTCTTTCCAATAAATCGACGGATAACCCCCATCACCCCTAAAATAAGCCGAACTCACCCCGAACAGCTAAATATGCAATATTTCAACCCGGCACTAATGACTTTATTCATTTCTTTTGTCATTAGCAAAGAATTCTCATTAACGGTCCATGACTGGACGGAAAGGAACCCCAAGATATTTATCTCCGGATCGATTACGATTTTATTAGGGTCCCGTAACAAAAATAGATGGACGTGCCTGATAGCTGTGATACGGGAAAGCGTAAGTCATCGCGATACGCGCGTGGGATTAGCGGTAGCCCGGTATTACGGGAGGTATGTGAGCTCCACCGGCTAATGCCAATAGACTACAAGCCCATGGACAAAAAAAAGATGTGAAATGAACCAGCCTGAACGAAACTAGAAGGCTGTTACTATATCATAAAATAACTCTGAGCGCTATGCCGTGCTTTCTGAGCGGTACAGTTTTTTTCTCATACATTGAAAAAAAATTGCACTAACTTCCGGCACCACCACTTTAAAGCGGCACTAGGTTTTTTGACATTTATTTTTAATCATTTATAAGCTATAAAAACGCCGTAAATTAATAATTAGTCGTAATTCCTCACTTGTACCTGAGAAATTCCATAAATGTACCGCTCAGAAATGACGGCTTAGCGCTCAGAGTTATTTTATGATATAGTAACAGCCTTCTACGCTTCGTCTACAAGACTGCCACGGCATGCCTTTATTCTTGACCTGAACGTTCTCACATTTTAGTGACTCTAAAAGACGGGTGATAAAGTACAAGTTTGAAATGTATATAGTCAAGGGCATAAATTTGACGTTACCATTATGCCACATACAATAAGATTGGTACAAACATATATCACGTCTTTATCTCTTACGAGGTAGACAGAGCCTAAGGTAACAAAATCGTAAGGCCTCGTTTAGCATGATTAAGGGCGTATAGGTGGAAAGGGATTAGATTGGTGACACATTTTGTCAAAATTTGTAAAGAAAAAACATAAAATGTACCAGTTGCGAGAAGCAATAGAATGTTCCCGCGCTAATGGTACAAGCCCATCGAGAGAATGGGCATAGGAATCATGTTATAGGCGATGCGGTTAGCACCCATCACTATTTTGATTCCCGTTTCCACCCATACGCCCACAATCAAGCTAAACGTGGCCTTTAGGTCTTGTTACCTTAGGCTCGAGTCTGTCTACCCCGTAAGGGGTAATGACGTGATTTATGTTACACATATTACGTACGTTACGTGTATATCCTTTACGAGGTAGAGAGAATCTAAATCTAGCATAATTGTAGCGTATAGGTGGAAAGGGGAATCAATATGGTGATGGGTTGCTAGCCGCATCGTCTATAACATGATTCTTAAGATTTTCGCCCATTCCTCGATAAGCTTTTACCATCTGCGCGGGAAGAGAAGCAACTGGTACACTCTATGTTTTTTCTTTGCTCTCAGTGGTCTGGTGCATGGGAGAAAGAAGAATATAATGCACGGGGAAACAAGATACACCATACAAGAATAACAGACACTATAATGTTTATCATAAGTTTTATTTGGATACATTTGCAAGGAATATTATTTTATTCTAAGAAGTAATATTTCAGATGTATTATAATATCTCTGAACAACCTCATTCCACTGGGAGCACGTCTGCTGACAAACGCTAGTGTACCGAACTCTGCCTTGTCTCGAGGTCGTGTGTTACGCAGCAATTCCAATACGTTTTAGTAATAGATTAGATAGATATATTTATTTATAACCTTTTTAAAAGTACAATTAAATGTCAAACATAGGTAATTCCTATTTGGTCTCGAAACGTCCGTCTAGGCCTTCCCTTCCCAACGTTACCATTCACACTCCCCATATAGATCTGTTTAGTTGATCTACTTAGTTTAGATTAGTTTGTTTTGGAAAAAGGTCAGGTCTGGAGTACCCGAAACCGACGAGCATGTATGAAGAGATTGATGAATGTGGATGAAGCGAAAGAAGTATGTCAGGATCGTAGCAAGTGGAACAAAGTAGTCTCTGCCTAACCCTGTGGGAAAGAGGCGTGACGGTATGTATGTATGTATGTATAAGTAATTCACAAAAGGATCGTCAATATTAATAAAATAGTACCTATGCGTATGACTGACTGAATCAACGTATCTGCTAATTTCAAGATATATTTATAACCGGCTTGGTCAAAGAAACATCAAGGAAAATAGTTGTACACCACTCAAGATTGTCTAATCATCTTCTCAAACACTTGACATTTTACATAGATGACTGTGTTGTGGATTTCTACGAAAAGTTGACAGATGTGGAAGTGGGTGGGTATTTATCTGATTCTGCTGCTCCCCACACTTCGGAGAAATTCACTATATTGTATTTTATATTGCTTTGAACCTGAAGGTAATTTGAATAAAGCATTGTCTAGTTTTATTATATTGTCCGACTATAAATGATAAGTAAGCAGCTTCGAAAAATTCAGTTGTTTACCCCAGAACTCCGTCAGTTGTGGACCGATTTGGAAAACATTTTTTTGTTGGAAAGGGAATACTTTCAGTTTGGTCCCATTAACATCAAAATCAGGATCTGATGAGAGCTTGGAGAAACCGAAGGAACTCTTCAAATCTTATAGGCATCGGCTTCAAACATACAAGTAAAATAGGTATACAATTTATTGTGAAATGTATAGGCGGACTTTAGCTACATTTGAAGGCTGTTCTATTTTTTTATTGTCCTGTGCCGCCGTGGAGAGTAAATAATTTTCGCCCATTCCCATGAAGAGATTTTGCTATTTATCTACAGGTCTGCTGTATCAGATGGGCTTCCAACCTCCAAAGTTCCTCAGAAACGGCACCTCCGGCACGTTTGGCGCTCGTCCAAAATTACTGGAAAGTTTGGTGGCCACCGGGTTTTATACTCGACCGCCAAAAAAGGCCAGAAAGTTTTGAATAATTAAAATACAACAGTTTCGTCCCCATTACTATAGCAGTGCGTTAAAGCTCAATTTCAATTTGTTTGTTATTTTGATATTTATAAGAACCCTCGGCGGTCAATTTGCAAAAATGTTTTTTGAATTTCAGACACTTGAGTGGTCCTTCGAGTATAATATTTCCGTTTTTTGTTATGAATTCCGAACGAAAAATTACAAATTGAATTGGGATTGTCTATTTTTTTACAATGTATAGTAAATCGAAAACCATTTCGAGATAAATGCTTTTTAAATCGTTTTCTGTATTTACTTTATTTTATTTTACTATAATGAATTTATTACATGAAAAATAAGCAATGACCTTCATTTGACATTCCCAGACATGACGTAGACGGTCCAAAATGTACTTTATTTGCAAAGGTTACAAATTCTATGCTATTTACGCGTGGATTATACTACGGAGTTCAATTTGGACCCGCAATCTGACATTTCATTCATCTTATGACAGATGACAAGCAAATGGGCAATCTTGTTACTGTCATTCTTGTTTTTTCCACTGTTTACTTTCATATTGTTGTATTATAGTTTAGATTTAGAAGCACTTTCGGTAGATAATTAGGCAAGAGTGTAACCACACAGCGATGTGCTTCGCTCACATGAAAGATTTTCCGCTAAATATTTTAATGAAGAGCGAAAATATTACGTTTTCAGTTTACTTTCGCCTACTGAGTTTACTGACTTATTTCCGGGTCCTGTTTTGTCTCGATCATACCTGGTATGTGTTTATGGACCTTTCTGCTTCGCGCAGAATGTTATGGTATGTGTAACGGTTGTGAAAATATAAAATTCATAGGAGAAGATCGCGTGAATGTTCCTGTGTTATTGTTGAATCATGTTGACATTGATACTGATGACAGTTTGCCAACTTCACCACAGATAGAAAAGACGTTAATGGCGGCGCTTCACATACGTTTTATGACCAATTTATCCAATAAGCAGATGTGTGGCACCGGCAGTGGAAACTCTGACGTCATCAACCAAAATACTTTCAATAATTAATAGTAAAAAAATACCGAGTTATATGAGAAAATATTGAAATTAGTTTCTTATAATTGACTATTCTGCACAAAAAAAATATAAAAAGGATAGGTATTTTTTTTTAGACAATCCCAATTGTGCAAGGTCCGTCCGGATCGCTACCACAATCTTACTCGCAAATCCTGAAGCTAAGTAGTAGTGCTTGCACTGCTGTGTTCCGGTGTGGAGGGTAAGACAGCCCGGGAAATTACGGGCACAAGAGGCATTTCATCTTAGTCCTCTAGGTTGGCAACGCATCTGCAATCCCTCCGGGGTTGCAGTTGTCTATGGGCAGTGCTGATTACTTACCATCAGGTGACCCACTTGCTCGTTTGGCTTCCTATTCATATAAAAAAAAAACGAAAATACTACGGTAAAAATATCCCGTCGTCCACGAACAGAACCGACTACTAACCACACAAAAATATTCATCAGCTCCACCATCCCAACCACAAGCCGTAGTAGATAAAACAAGCCGAAAGCAGTAAATAAAATCGCGCAGTACGCGACACGCGCGTAATCCCACCTTATGCAATTCAATGAGCATTTTGTCGCGTGACACGCGTCGCGGGGTGTCGCCGAGCGTGGTGCACGGCAGAAGAATACGGCAAGTTTTTTTTTAGGTTATGACTTTGTAACTGGACCTTTCAGCCTGATTTGTATCAAAACTAAATGACATAATAAAAAGTCACAAGCATAACCCGGGTAACGAACTATAGAGATAAAAAGGTGAAATGGTGAAGGTATATCAGTAGGCTTATTACCTAACTCACTCGCAATCGTCATCGTGTTTTGACAGTTCATGTTTGGGCTGACAACTGGCATGGGAATCAGCTAGCTGTCACATTCATACAAGAACTGTCAAAATGAACACAATGGCGATTGCGAGCGAGTTAGGTAATAATCCACTGGTCTCCCTGGGCGGGCATCTGGTCGGCATGGTCTTTAATTTCAACTGTTTCACATTTTCACATCACTTGAGGTAAATTGATACACTTAATTTTACCAACAGTATTTTTGATATACTTGAAAACTGGTAAGAAATCTTTCGAGTTTTTCAATAGATCTGTGAGGAGGCGGGAGAAAGAAAGTAAGCAAGAAAGAAGCCATTGATTCCTTTTTGCAAGACGCACAAATATGAGAGAGTATACACAAAAGATAGATAGATAGAAGATTCTTCTGCTGCATAGTTATGATATTTGAAGATAGCGAAACACGGTAAGAAAACTAACCCTTTCGTAAGACAGAACAACACAAATTACTGTAGAAAATATTTATTTGAGACGATAAATATCAAAAAAATCATGGTCACTAATATCAATCTCAGACGTAATTTTATTACCAAGAGGCAGTTCTAAAAATTAATCTAGGTCTATATCCCGTTGATAGCATGCATAAATTACGTCTTCATCCCTTACGGGGTACACAGAGCCTAAGATAACAAGACCTTAAGGCCACGTTTAGCATGATTGTGGTATAGGTGGAAAGAATCAAGTGATGGGTTGCTAGCCGCATCACCTATAACATGATTCCTAAGATTTTCGCCCAAATCTTCGATGGGCCTTTACCATCTCCGCGCTTCAACCTATTTGCTAAACTACGTGAGATGGACAGATGATCTTGTCAGAGTAGTAGAGAGGAATTGGATGTAAAAGGCACAAGATCGGAAGGATTGCATTAAGAATGGGTGGGTATGGTGGAAGAAGACAGAGAGAGAGTCAACGGTCTTCTGAGCGTTTGATGTTTTATCACCCGCTATATCTCGTCCCTTGGCGCCCCGGTCTGTGTAAGCCTCGGCGCTTGACACTACGTCTCTTTGCTGGGACGGAGTTAGCCTTGAGAGCTTTATTTAAGCTCCACTACTGCCGTTACCTCGTAGGGAAAGCTCCTTGAAACTTATACGATTTTATTGTTTTTGTACACTCCGGATTTGAATTTGCCTGGAAAGACGGTGTACTGACGATTTAAGATGACGCTAAACAAATTGGATTGTTTTATGCCATATCTTTATTAAGACATGAAGGACAGACAACAAATGTTCATCACGTCTTTGTCCCTTAAGTACTTAACTTGACAGAGCCTAGAACAAGGCCTAAAGGACACAATTAGCGTGATTTTGTGAGCATAAATGGAAAGCGGAATTAAAATAATGATGGTTTTTTTTATGAAACCAGTCATACAGAAAGTTTGCCGTGGAACGGGGTGAGAAGGGTGAGAACTAATATTTTCTGTTTTCATTTGCAACTTAACATATCTGGCACAGCTTGCTCTAAAAGTAGTTTATATCTCTTTTTATCTGGTAATTTTCTATCGTCATTTTTTATTTGTTCCGATCCCTTCTGACCCCACTACGGGGTGAGCTGGGATTTGCCTATATTTTAGTGTTTATTGATTATAATATGAAACTAAACGAAAGGTATTAAACTAACATTCATACCATCGAAACATTTTTTGTCTATAAAAGTCAACTTGCCACATAGAAAAATATTTTTATCGAGGTTTGAAATCCAAATCAGTCCCTGCTGACCCCGTTTTAGCAATATTTATACAATACAATACAAAACAATACAATACAAATACTCTTTATTGAACACCACAAATCAGTACAAAATAATACAGAAACAAAGAACAAAGTAGACAATAGGCGGTCTTATCACTTAATAGCGATCTCTTCCAGACAACCAATACAAGAAATAAGTTGGAGACAGTTTAAGTATTTATTTAATGGAAAATCGGACAGTTTCTGTGGATAGCGTTATCCAAATTTTCTAAGCGAAGTACCAGATTATAAAACGTTTAATTGTCAAAATTTACATACATAAATCACGTCTTTTTCCCGTACGTGGTAGACGAAGCCTAAGGTAAGACGTACATGCCACATTCAGCAAGATTGTGAGCGTATAGGTGGAAAATGGGATCAAAATAGTGATGGGTTGCTAGCCGCATCGCCTATAACATGATTCCTAAGACTTTCGCCCATTCCTGCGCGGGAAGAGAAGCGACTGGTAAATTCTGTTTTTTCTTTACTCCCAGACCAGCATGGAAAATTTCGTAAGTCTAATTAAAGTTTAATCAACCCAGTCCATTTTTAAAATGTTAATCCAAGTTAATAAAGTCAACAGAAATGAAGCAGTTCTTAATAAGACCAATACAAAGGTTACTAAGTCAACTCAAAATAAAATCAGGGATCCCGGTAGGCCGTAAAATAAATGCTTAAAAGGGATAAGATCCCTTAACGCCTTCCCTGGGGATTGGAATCGGTCGCGGAACTTGCTTTTAGAGATTTTTTTTGGTGAAATTGCTTTAAAATATTGGCGGGGTAGCGTGGAATCGTAATGTGGATCTTGGAAGAGTTAGACTTCCAAGGTATCTTTATATTGTTCCGGTGTATTTAAGCAGGTTGAGTTCAGCATCTCCAGCTACACCCCACTGCTGTATAATAATAATCCTTACTTCCTTCCTTACTAATATTATAAATGCGAAAGTAACTCTGTCTGTCTGTCGGTCTGTCTGTCTGTCTGTCTGTTACCTTTTCACGCTTAAACCGCTGGGCCGATTTAGTTGAAATTTGGTATACAGATAGTTTGAGTCCCGGGAAAGGACATAGGATAGTTTTTATCCCGGAAAATTGCATAGTTCCCGCGGGATAGCACAGCCCAAACCATTGGAATTTTTCAATTTAAGGCGGAACAAAGCTCGCTGGGTCAGCTAGTTCTATATAATTTAAATGTTGACGGTAATTTTATCTAACACTAGATTAATTTTATATTTGCATGACTTTTTAAGTTTAAATGTTTGAAACTAGAATATTCATGACATCTTTTTTGTACAACATTTACTGCGAATAAATATTTCATTCACTCATTCATTCATTTTCATTCATTCATTCATTCACAGACCTCTCGGAATGAGAGGGCTTGGGCTACAGTTCCCACGCGGGCCCAACGCGGATTGGGAGCTTCACACACCATTGAATTGCTTCGCTGATGTGTGGAGGTATCCTCCCGATGTTTTTGTTCGCACATAAATGCCGAACTCTGAAAAAAAGCAGAAAAGCAGGTTGAGTTACATACATACATACATCACGTCTTTATCCCTTACGGGGTAGACAGAGCCTAAGGTGACAAGACCTAAAGACCACGTTTAGCATGATTGTGGGCGTATGGATGGAAAGGGGAATCAAAACAGTGATGGTTTGCTAGCCACATCGCCTATATAACATGATCCCTAAGATTTTCACCCAATCCCTCGATGGGCTTATACCATCTGCGCGGAAAGAGAAGCAACTGGAATATTTTCTATTTTTTCTTTGCCCAGACCAGCATGGAAGAATGACTGAATAAGTTACTTCAAATGAATAGCATTGTAGTGTTTAAGGATTTCTGAATCAGAGTTGACAATTGTTTCCGTAAATTGATGGATGCTCAAAGTAAATCGCGTTGAAGGATTAAATATTGACATAGGTACTAGATTTAAATCAAAAATTTAATTGAAACATCTTTGTAAAGGCATTCAGTTGAACTAAACCCACCCACCTGGCCCCTGTTTCACCAACTCGACAATTGTCGGTTGCCATTGACAATTGGGATTGTCTATTTTATACAATATATACCTACTGATTCAAAAAGCATTGGGAGGAATAGTTTTTCAGGATTATTTGCAGTAAACAGATTTCACAACAATGTTGTTCTTAATTTGTTATTGTTATTTTTTCATTTGCCTTTCATTTGACATTTGGAAAGGGCATCTATTGCTATTCCCATCGCCTATGATTCCTAAGATTTTCGCCCGTTCCTTCGATGGGCTTTACCTGCGCGGGAAGAGAAGTAACTGGCACATTCTGTGGTTTTTCTTAACTCCCAGACCAGCATGGAAGAACTTGCGTATTATTATATATTTACGGAAAAACCATCGTCTTAAGTGGTCAATACACTCATTCCTTGCAAACAGTCTCATTACAAGTTTAATTAGCACTCTCAGAGTCTACTTAAGTTGCGTCGTATCGGCCGCTAATTTCCTTAAAGAGATTTAGCCAGCTTCGAAACTGAGACGTGATTGGTGCCGGCCAAGTAAAGAGCGGTGGAGAAACCTAGCATTTTCCTCCACGCTGGTCTGGGAGTAAAGAAAAAACATAGAGTGTACCAGTTGCTTCTTCTCCCTCAGATGGTAAAAGCCCTATCACTATTTTTTCCCCTTTCCTACACGCCCACAATCATGCTAAATGTGGCCTTAAGGTTTTGTTACCTTAGGCTCAGTCTACCTAGTAAGGGATAAAGACTTGACGTATGTAGCATTTACCTATTTTTTATATTTATTATTTTGTTGCAACTTTGCCATCTGGCTCCAACATTGCCTCAACTGGTTCAGGTTTGTCATTACTTAGCAAGGTATTTATTTATTTTTTCAAATAATTCACTCGGTCATTTAACAAGCTTATATTAACTTGCAATGTATGTATGTAGGTATGTTTGTCCGGGTGGAATCTTGCGACTCCACTTTGTAGCAGATATCTTCAACCAGCTGTGCAATTTTGAGTAAGTCAGATGAAAATACAATAATCTGGTAGTGGAGTTCTGGTGACCCAGCCAGGATCGTCTCCGCAGGAGGGAGCTCTTCAACTGTTGGTAAAATAGTAACATGTAGCTTAAAAAACGGGCCACAAGTGGCAAAGTTACATAAATCATAAATCATAAATATACATAAATCAAGTCTTTATCGCTTACGGGGCAGACAGAGCCTGGACAACAAGACCCATTGGCCACGCTTCGCATGATTGTGGACGGACGGTGGAAAGCATTGGCAAAGTTGCACCTAAAACAACTTTGCCCCACGACATCCCAGACTTCATTACACCCTAACGCCTGTCCCATACACCTCGGTTCATTTGTATTCATTGCGCGCGCGCTGTCATTCGTCCCGCCACGATGGAGATTGATGGCGTGGCGCTCAAATAAACGCTAGTGTGGACTCGGCTTTATGGAGATTGACGTTCGATTGGGGAATTAATAGGGGACTTTTGGTGGTCCAGATGTGATCTCATTAACACTTGTGATGAGCGAGGCCGTTTGTAGGTCGAGCGGTCAATCAAGGCAAACTAAGTAATTAAGGTTTTTTATGGAATTAACTACTTTCCAATCTCGTTTGTATCAAGTAATTGGATCAATATTATTCTACACAACATATATAAATCACGTCTTTATCCTTTACTGGGTAGACAGGACCTCAGGTAACGAGACCTAATGGCCACGTTTAGCATGATTGTGGGCGAATAGATGGATAGGAGAAACAAAATAGTGATGGGTTGCTTGCTAGCCGTATTGACTGTACCATGATTCTTAAGATTTTCGGCCATTCCCTCGATGAGTTATTACCATCTGCGCGGGGAGAGAAGCAAACTGGTACATTCTATGTTATTTCTTGGCTCCCAAGTCCGAGACCAGCATAGAAGGAATAACAGTACGTTCCAGCCTAGCACAGGCCTCCTCTCAGAATGAGAGGGCTTGCGCTGTAGGTAGTTTCCACCCAGTGCGGACTGGGAACTTCACACACACCATTGAACCGCTTCGCAGGTGTGTGCTGGTTTCGTCATGATTGCAATCACATATTTTTAAATAAACATACATACATACGTACAAACATACCGTCACGCCTCTTTTGCACAGGGTTAGGAAGACACTTTGTTCCACTTGCAACGATCCTGACATACTTCTCTCGCTTCATCCACACTCATCAATCTCTTCACACATGCTCGTCGGATTCGGGTACTCCTGACCTGACCTTCTTCCAAAACGTCTCCTATTTGATCTCGGAATTTCCGTCTAGGCCTTCCCCTCCCAAAGTAACCATTCACACTCATCCATCCGCTCTACGTGACGTGATCGTAGCAAGTGGAACAAAGTAGTCTCGGCCTACCCCTGTGGGAAAGAGGCGTGACGGTATGTATGGAACACTAGGTGCCCGTGGGAAGCCGGAGGGGGACGCTAGTGATACATAAATTGGACACAAAATGGACAATTCGACCATAACAATCAAACAGCCGTCCGCAGTGATCAACAGCTATTCGGGCCATGATTTACCGCCCAATTGCACTAAATCACGGAATCCATGGCCCGAATACTATTAGGGTTAGATCTAAGATTTACTGTCCAGGCATCGCAACATACGTTAAAACGGACGCCAGGAACGGTATTCGTTAACGCGTTATTTAATTAACTGGTTACCAGTTAATTTGATTCATTTGAATGAATAAATGTAATGGGGAATGTAATGTATCACTGTCTCTTGGTCTTTGGGTCTTGTTAACTTAGGCATTGTCTACCCCGTAAGGGATAAAGACGTTATTTATGTTTATGTATGAGAATGTAATGGGTCCTTCCATGCTGATCTGGGAGCAAAGAAAATAACGTAGAATGTACTAGTAGCGTCTCTTTCCGCTCAGATGGTAAACGAATGGCCGACAATTTTTGGATCCATATTTTAATACATACATACATACAGAAATCACGTCTTTATCCCTTATATAAATAACTAGCTTCTGCCCGCGACTTCGTCTGGTTAGAATTATACATTAAAAACCTTCCTCTTGAATTACTCTATCTATTAAAAAAAACCGCATCAA
This sequence comes from Pandemis cinnamomeana, assembly GCA_932294345.1. Taxonomy (NCBI): domain Eukaryota; kingdom Metazoa; phylum Arthropoda; class Insecta; order Lepidoptera; family Tortricidae; genus Pandemis; species Pandemis cinnamomeana. Next base: position 13,518,473 of record OW028718.1, on the reverse strand, counting down.
AATCCGTTGTGTAGTTTTGATTCCATTTTCCACCTATACGCCCACAATTTTGCTAAATGTGGCCTGTAGGTCTTGTTACCTTAGGCTCTGTCTACCCCGTAAGGGATAAAGACGTGATTTGTGTATGTGTATGTATGTAGTTTTGAAGATATAAGCCTACATAGGGACATAGGGACAGAGAAAGCGACTTTATTTTATACTATGTACTAGTGATAGTGATTTTGCTCACGAGTGGCTCATAGTTTTCACACCGAACATTAAAAAACTTGAAAAAATATAGCTAAATATAATTATGCTCTTTAAATAAAGAGCAATCAGCTTCGATAATGGCGTGGTTTTAAAATTATAAAAACAAAAATTTGCTATCGCAAAAAAACACTTAGAAAAGCCTTGAACAGAAAAGTTGCACTTCTCGTCCCTTCCTCTCGTCAGGTAGCAAAAGTTACTTTTCTGAATGAGAGACCCACCCTTCTAACGCAGTCAGGTGAATCAACAAAATATTCACGACGCTAGAATGTACTAGATATATTCTTTGCTCAGCTATGCGGTCAGTCTGGAAAAACCAACGGCGCTAGTTTTTAGAAGAGCTCACATTTCGCATAAATGCATGTACATTTTTGAAACGTGTAAATGTACATATGGAAGCTACTCGGAGCTGGAATATGATTATGTCTCCTTTTTTGCTTGAAGGTAAAAAATTGCCACTTGTTCTAAGTATAGTGCTTCAACCTTCAAAGAGACGCGTAAATGAGTTACTTGGAAGAGACGTAAAAATCTTGTAATGGTAAGAAAAAACTGATAATTCTACAATCGTACCTCGTACCTCGTGAGAATTCGCTTTCATTTTAATTTAATTTACATTTTTTATTTTATTGAATCAGGCGTTACTTTGCGGAGGTCCATTTCAATGAACAAAAAATATTTACCTTGCTACTCTGCTACTCAGCGAGTTAGTAGCGAGTAGCGGAGTAGCAAGGCAAACATTTTTTGTTCATTAATTTACCTTATATACACACAATACATATGGTGAAGACAGAGACTAAGGTAACAAGACTTAAAGGCCACGTTTAACAATATAACATCAATGGAGGTAGCAAAGACAGCATACTATGGTAATGTTTATCCTTTTCTTACATATGGTGTAATATTTTGGGGCAATTCAGTAAATGTTCAGTCTACATTTATACTTCAAAAGAAATGTCTACGTATTATATATAATGTTAAAAATATGGACTCTGTAAGAAGCATCTTTATAAATAATAAAATATTAACGCTGACATGCATATACAGGGTGTCCCAGAAAGTAGAGTCAAGCGAAAGTCCTGATGTAGAGCAACTCAAGGGGCATCCGAATCACCCCCATGTATGTTCCGCGATTTTTCGTAGTTTAGGAGTTATGGCCTTTTTTCACATTTTCTATTAATTTACGACCACGGAGACAGTTTTGCTCACTCTGATTGCAATAATTGAGATAATTGGCTTTTTGTTTTTTTATCGAGTAGCTGAATAGTACGTGCATGTATTTCATTTAAAAACAAAACAACATCGTTGACCGTTTGGGCAAAAAAAAATATCGAATCACAAAAAGTGACAAAATTTAGACTGTAGTTCAGACTTTGAAGGCCGATTACAAAAAAAAGTAGCATAACTTTTTTTTTTCAAACCATGTTTAAAAACTGCCTTATTTTATTGACTTTCTACCCTATTAATTTTATTGATCTATCATTAAGGGATCATGCCAAAAAAAAATATCAAAACGTACTTCATCCGTAATTTTCACTTTTTCTAGTAAGGCCAAGTACAAATCTGAAATATTTTTTAATTTTCATTTAATAGCCTCAGAAAATCAGTGGCCAGTATTATTGTTCTGCACCAAGAAGTTTTTCATGCTAAATCCGGAGCACAAACCTAATTTCAGATTTGTACTTGGCCTTACTAGAAAAAGTGAAAATTACGGATGAAGTACGTTTTGATATTTTTTTTTGGCATGATCCCTTAATGATAGATCAATAAAATTAATAGGGTAGAAAGTCAATAAAATAAGGCAGTTTTTAAACATGGTTTGAAAAAAAAAAAGTTATGCTACTTTTTTTTGTAATCGGCCTTCAAAGTCTGAACTGCAGTCTAAATTTTGTCACTTTTTGTGATTCGATATTTTTTTTTGCCCAAACGGTCAACGATGTTGTTTTGTTTTTAAATGAAATACACGCACGTACTATTCAGCTACTGGATAAAAAAACAAACAGCCAATTATCTCAACTATTGCAGTCAGAGTGAGCAAAACTGTCTCCGTGGTCGTAAATTAATAGAAAATGTGAAAAAAGGCCATAACTCCTAAACTACGAAAAATCGCGGAACATACATGGGGGTGATTCGGATGCCCCTTGAGTTGCTCTACGTCAGGACTTTCGCTTGACTCTACTTTCTGGGACACCCTGTATATATACTAGAAATTTGCTTGTTTGTTAAAGAACATAACGAGTATTTTACAAAGAAAAGCGACTTAAAGGACAACTTACAATCACAATATAAATATGATATGTGTACAGTCCGACCTTCTAGCTATATTCTTAAAAAGAGCGCCTATGTAAACGGTATAAAGATTTATAATCATTTGCCCGAATATATAAAATCTTTAGATGGCAATAAATTCAAAAATAAACTAAAGGATTTTTTACTTTCAATGTGTTTTTATAATTTAAATGAATATTTCTGTACAAATTTTTAAAATAAAGTTATAACTAATAATTTATAATATCTAATAAATCTAAATATTGTACGTCCGAAATGGATAAACTGTTGAAACTTATAAAAATCATGTTATCACAATTGTACACGGTTTTATACAATAAACGTTTCTTATTTCTTATTTCTTATTTCTTATAACATGACCTTGGGCATATACGTTTAAAGGGGAATCAAAATAGTGATGCGTTGCTAGCCGCATCGCGTATAACATGATCATCGCCGATTCCTTCGATGGGCTTTTACCATGTGCAAAAACAGCATTCCTTTCCATTAAGAGTAGCACTTAGACTTTAATGTCTCCTATTGGCAGAGTGCAAAGCGGGTGGAGGGGGTAGCCTAAACGATCACAGCGCTCGCTACGGCTAAAATTGACATTTTTGTCGCTGACTTGAGCTGTCAAATCCATATTGCAGTAAACATTTTCTAATCGTTTTTGAGATAAAAATATGGTCCTGGTAAGATGTGTTGTTGTGAATTCTAATAACACCAAGAAGAATAGCGACTGTAAATTTTACCAATTTCCAAGACCATGGTGGAAACGAGACCAAAGAAATAAGTGGATATTTGCCGTAAGAAAAAAAAAGTAAGTTACCTACCTAACCTCTAAAATTTTACTTAAAGTACGTTATCATTTGTTACTGACTACCATTGTCCAAAATTGTGTAATATAGTAAAATAACACAAGATTTCATTAATATTTTTCACAATATTTACTTACTTCTTGTTTGACAGCGGTGACAATATTGTCCATAATGGCCGCCTATCACGTGGCGCTGTCGTCGCGCTCGGTCCCAATATCTACCTCACTTTGACGCGTACATCGTTCTTTCTCTTGCGTTGCTGATCCAATAGTAGGAAGCGTAAAAAAGAAAAAAGATCGCTTTTCCCTTTCAGGATTCCACGCTCACAATACTCGAAGTTCGCTACTTCTATTAGCAAGTTTACACGCCATTTTAAACCCTTAATCCACCATTGACGCTCACAGCGACATGTCAAGATAAAACCAAGCAAATTCAATGTAAACCGGCAATCCGCTTTCCAGTAAACAACCTCGGAATGCTTTGCATAAAATCGCGAGTCAAAAAATAATGGAACTAAGCTGACATAAGCCGGCTCCCACTCGGGACAGGAAACCATTTATATTGCGACTTCTATACTTGGGAACGGAAGATGACGGAAAAAGTTGTCAAGAGACGAAAAACCTGAATCCATTGGTACTGCGCCATAGCACTCAACCTCTTGGCAGTTGCGCAAAAATTATCTATTTACGAAAGACCGGGAAGATAACTAAATCATCTTTTATTTGAAGTAACTAAATAATCCGTCATTTTACACATAAACGGATAACTCACGTATAAAAAAGTCGAGTGATGCTCGACACGTTTCGGGCTATTTCGTAGACCTTCTTCCTTGTCTCTATGTATGCTTAGATCTTTGAAACTACGCAACGGATTTTGATGCGGTGTTTGATAGATAGAGTGATTCAAGAGGAAGGTTTATTATGTATAATTCTACGCAGACAAAGTCGCGGGCGGAAGCTAGTAACACTATAAACCTGTTTCAACTTGGTGACAGTCTTAAACGAAATTAATAAAAGTTTTTTTTCTTAGATATTTTGTTTATTAATATTATTTTGCTTTCAAATAAAAAAAGAATCATTAAAATCGCTTCGCCCAGTCGAAAGTTATGAGGTAACAAACATAAAATCGCCTATAAAGATAATTGTAAATGTGGAAATAAATAAATAAATAAAAAAACAGACGAATTGAGAACCTCCTTTTTTTGAAGTCGGTTAAAAAGATAAAATACTTAGCTTACTTGATAGACTGACTTATTCACAACAAAATTACTTATCCAACACCTATTTGTATTTCTTAAAGCTCTGCACGTGGCAGCGTTTGAAGCGGAGACATTTTTTTAACCGACTTCAAAAAAAGGAGGAGGTTCTCAATTGGTCTGTATTTTTTTTATGCAGAACAAGCGTGCGTTTGACCTCAATCAAGCCGGGTTAATAAAGTTACGGTCTGAAATGGAACACGCTTGCCCATTCACTCATTATTTTACTGTAGCGTTCAGAAAACAGACGCTGGCAGAAAACGCTCATCAGCTGACTACGAAAAAATATAAGGATAACCAATATCTCCTAGAAAATTCAGCGCCGCGTCTACAAATATGTCGGCCTCTCCTCGATGCTAGTAAGGAAATTGAATACACAATCTCCAATCGAACCGCGTCCCCTTCCCGCCTCCAAGCCGCGCCGAAAACGCCGTGTATTTCTAGCCTTTAAATATTAATAACTAGCTGTTGCCTGCGTCTTCGTCTGCGGACAATTCTATGTTTCTCCATGCTGGTCTGGGAGCAAAGGGAAAACCGAATGTACCAGTTGCTTCTCGTCCCGCGCTGATGGTAAAAGCCCATCGAGAGAATGGATGAAAATCTTAGGAATCATGTTATAGGCGATAGCAACCATCACCATTTTGATTCCTTGTTCCACCTATACGCCTACCATCGTGCTAAACATGGCCTTTATTGTTACCTCAGGCTCTGTCCACCCCGGGATATACACGTGATTTGTGTATGTATGTATGTATCTATTGAGTAGTTTAAAACATTTACTGGTTATAAATTAGGATATTAACTTACAATGCATGTGGTATAGCAAAGCACTTTCTAGTTATTTAAGACGATAGCTATGTTTGGGGTTACTCTACGGGATCGAATCAGAAATGACGTATTTACGTTCAAGAACAAGGGTCACTGACATAGCCAAGTGATTAGCTCATCAAAGCAATAGGCAGGCCATTTGGCAGGGTCATTGGGGCCTAAAGGTTCTCGAGTAGAGATCGCATCGGCAAGCGCGACGGATGACCTTGTTAAAGTCGCGGGTTCACGGTGGATGCAAGCCGCTTCCAACCGAGGCAGCTGGAGGTCTATAGGGAGGCCTATGCCCAACAGTGGACGTCTTATGGCGGTTATATGGTGATGATGATGATGAGGGTTATAATTGCCTTTAGAGATAACGTAGAATCCATCTAATCAGTCCACATCCACCACTGCTGAGTAAATAAATCGAATGACAATACAATAATCTGGTAGTGGAGTTCTGGTGATCCAGGGTCGTCTCCGCAGGAGGGAACTCTTTAAAGGTTAGTCTGACTGACTTGAAATTTGGCACAAAGTATAACAATGCTTTTATGTATTGTACAGTAATAAAACAAGCTATTTTCTTGTTTCTTTCTTCTCTTCCGTTCTCTTTTTACTTCTTTTTCCTTCATTTTTTTGTGTTCAGTGTTATCACTACTAATAAATTGTAGTGTAAACATCGTCTATCTTATTGGAACTAACTGATTTATTCACAAACTGATGCCCGGAGCCTGTTTATTCGGCCGTGGGTATTATTTGCTCAGATATGAGTATATTCGTGTTTTTACACGACCCATTTCAGCTTCGACGATAACGCAGTAAAGACTGAATAGCGCTCTATGGAAGCAAATTTGGCACCATTCACATACTTAATTCTACTAATTGCATACGACCATGTGTTTACCAGGCTCTCATTTGGTTATCTAGAGTTATTATTTAGTTTTGGACTGTAGTATTTTAAGGTAAATTAATGCATCTACTTCAATTTTAAAAAATGATAAAAAATCACCTTTTAGAGAAACAAATGCAAATATGAAACACCCGCAAAAACGCTTAAGACCGAAGAATTGATGGGTTAATGCGAATGCCAAGTCAATTTATTTATTTACTAGCGACCCGCCCCGGCTTCGCACGGTATATTATGCATGTATTATACATACAAACCTTCCTCTTGAATCACTCTATCTACTAAAAAAACCGCATCAAAATCCGTTGTGTAGTTTTGAAGATATAAGCATACATACGGATTTGGGGACAGAAAAAGCGACTTTGTTTTATACTATGTAGTGATAACATAAACGATTTTTAATTTTGACATGGGCATTATTATGTTGTTAGGTTAGCTAATTACGTAATAACTTAAGACAGGAGGTATCTTTAGTAGGGACTGAATAAATTAACCGACTTGGTATTACATGGATCTCACAACTTTTTACGGTAGAATAACTGAGTTGCGAGACTTGGTTTTTTTACAAGTTTTGTTTTAATGGGATTATTCATTTTACTAACTATATTTTACCATGTAACAATCTAGTTCCAATTCTCGTAAACATTTCATCGAACACTGTTAAGCAAATATTTATCGTACATTTATTATTTACAGTTTATCAATGTGTGCCATCACGGCAATCGATATCAGATACTGTCATTTGGCCTACAACAGTTTACAAAACTAGTGTATTGGGACCGTGCGCGACGACAGCGCCACGCGACAGGCGGCCATTATGGACAATATTGTCACCGCTGTCAAACAAGACGCAAGTAAATATTGTGAAAAATATTAATGAAATCTTGTGTTATTTTACTATATGACACAATTTTGGACAATGGTAGTCAGTAACATTATTGCCAATAATATTAAAATTGTTGTTTTTAGTGAAATTTTAGAGGTTAGGTAACTTACTTTTTTTTTCTTACGGCAAATATCCACTTATTTTCTTTGGTCTCGTTTCCACCATGGTCTTGGAAATTGGTAAAATTTACAGTCGCTATTCTTCTTGGTGTTATTACAATTCACAACAACATATCTTACCAGGACCATATTTTTATCTCAAAAACGATTAGAAAATGTTTATTGCAATATGGATTTGACAGCAGAGCTCAAGTCAGCGACAAAATAGTCAATTTTAGCCGTAGCGAGCGCTGTGATCGTTTAGGCTACCCCCTCCACCCGCTTTGCACTCTGCCAATACCGCTAGTTTTAGTTAGATGGCTAGAACCATAGAGCTAACAACCTAATAGAGTAAAACGTTTAAAACTATGTTGAAGGAGCACTATCTGTCATCTTGTAGCTGGCTTTTTTGGGTAGGTATGTATGTATGTGTCAATTTATATCTCCATTTATAATCAATGTGTGTTTCATGTATAATGTACTTTCACTACTTAGTATATATTAATATAAAATATAGGTATTCTAAAATGCACTACCTACTCAGATCTGTTCCTTTTTCCAGTTCATTACCATAGACATCGCTCTGTAGCAATAAGGCCGCCTATTGTTACCTTGTAATATTCTGTATGCCTTTTTTCTGTTTTAGTCGTTATATTTTATGTGGTGTTCAATAAAGGGTTCTTGTATTGTATTGTATTGTATTGTAGAGTAGAAACGTCGTACTTACTTATTGGCTTTTACAATCAAACAACTGTTTTTCTTTGCCCGCATACCATCCATGCATAGAAGACTAATATTGCTTTTAGGACAGTTTTGACGCATTTTTTTTTAATTTATGTGATATTGAAGAAGCATGAATGCAGGAAACATGGTCAATGGGCCGTAGCGCGCCTTTGTGAGCAGTGAGAAGGTGTCGAAGAAAGTGCGTCTGGCTGTCTGGTTTGGTCACGTAGAGCGAATGGATGAAAGTAGACTAACCAAACAGATTTATAGGGGGAGTGTGAGGGACGTTGGGAGGGGAAGGCCTAGACGGACGTTCCGATACCAAATAGGAGACGTTTTAGAAAAAGATCAGGCCAGGAGTACCCGAAACCGACGAGCATGCAGTATGAAGAGATTGATGAATGTGGATGAAGCGAAAGAAGTGTCAGGATCGTAGCAAGTGGAACAAAGTAGTCTCTGCCTACCCTGTGGGAAAGAGGCGTGATGGTATGTATGAATTTTTTGTTGCAAGCTTTGTACTTGCCTTCGATAAATCTGCCAGAATACAATCATATAATATGTAGTATTAGAACCCCCGCCGATTCTTGGTAATAGGGTTGCCACTCGAATGAGGAATGGGTCTCATTTGCAATTCAACGAGCACACAATTGGCCCGGTGTTGTACAACCTTAAGACGATTTGTTCAGCCTTGCCTCAGGAGTCTCCATTATTTTCATGAAGAGGTTTCAGGGTGAAGCGTTATGACTTAATTAACTTCATGTTCAATTCTCTTGTTTCAGAGTAGTTCGATCGACAATAGGTAGCCTATATCTTTTTGGCCTTATACAATTTTGTTGTATGTACCGTTTCGCCCAGTATGTACGAGTATATCATGTCTTTATCCCTTACGGGGCAGAGCCTAAGGTAACGAAACCTTAAGTCCATGTTTAGCATGATTAAAACGTATAGGTGGAAAGGGAAATCAAAATAGTAGTGGATTTCTAAGATTGAACATGATTCCTAAAATTTTCGCTCAATCCCTCGATGGGATTTTACCATATGCGCTGGAAGAGAAGCAATTGGCACATTCTATACCAACAAAACAACAGAAAAACACAAAAGAAATGTATTTTAAAATTGTAATATACAAACCGTTGATTAAATACAAAGCGGACGCATTCCAAAACCATTCGCCATTGCATATAAAAACAAAAGTCGGCAGTTATAAGGTTTCAAATGCAAAAGTGTCCGATTTTGAAATGTGTCGCTTTTGTAATTAATCTGCGAAATATTGAAGCAGTTAATATACAAACTATGAACTAAAAGGAGGCTCTAACGATGACCACAAACCTATAGCCTAGTTCCACTCCACACGAAAAGCAATAACCATACCATCGTTTACACAAACTAAATATTCCCAGATCCGTATGCCACCGGAATTTAATAACGAAGTAATAATTTGCACAAATTGGGAACGGCTTCCCCGATAGCAATGATAATTGTACTATAATTCCCCGATGTAGGGATCGGAAGTAATTGATGTGGCTGATATTAGGCTGTGGCCATTCGTTACCGGTATTCATTATCCAGGTTTTAGTCACTTTATACTCGCCGTTGTTGGAAAATGGCTGATAAATCTGGGTATAATTCGAATAATCAGTATGGGATTATAGCTCTGTGGCCTAGCAAAAGCCGTTGGTTTTTATGTTTTAATTTAAACTGTTTCTACATTTATGGATGGAATTGGTTGATGAGGGTAAATAGAGGTAAGTAAAGGCTTCAGACAGATAAAAAAGCGACAGGGGAGAGAAGAATAAATTTATAATATTTGTTCAAGTATGAGGACAAAATGGCGGCTAATGAAAAAGGAAAGGCTTAGGGGTCATTTTGGTTTTGTTCAGTTCTTTATAAATAAATCGAAATAATGAGACACTTACCTACATAGGTACTAATACGTTTTTTTATAACAGTTTATAGTGCCATCTGGCGGCGATATTCCAAACTACTATCTAACATAAAAATTAATATTTTATAGCGACATCTATTTGCCACAGTTGAGAATTAATTAAGAGAACCGATTAGTAATTAAGTCAAACTACTTCTCAAATAATTTGAATAGACTTACTGTAAAAAGTCATCTTGTCTAAACGAAATGGCCGCCTCCCGGTTAAATTTACGGTTGCCGAAGACGGTCTAATAACGGCAAATTGCCATCATATCGCCCAGTAATTTCTCGGCCGGGCATAACTCATGCCATATCGCCTATTAGCCCGTATAGTCTCCAACTTTAGTGATGCCGACTTCACATGAGGCATGAAGAAGAGTTTTAACCGGTTCAAACCGGTTTATACCGGTTGTTCCCAGCAGCACCAGGGCGGGAAGGTGTACACTGGGTGTTGAATCAGGCGTTACTTTGCGTAGGTCCATTTTAATGAACAATTAAAAATAAAAAATAAACCCGGGACTGTCTAGACATTTTTTGGTCGCCATTGACCGACGTCCAAGACCCAGAACTTTATAAAATGCTTATATACGAACGGGTCAGTTATTATTGTTAACTACAGTATAACCCCATTGGAAGTTTATACAGGAGGTAATAAACTTATAAAGCGTCAGTTTTTAAGGAAACTACTACAATTTTACGTCAGAAAACAATCCATAAAACTTGGTGAATCCGTTCCTCTGGATAGGCCTCCTTTAATCAATTGGGATTGTCTAAAAAAAAATACCTATCCTTTTTATATTTTTTTTTGTGCAGAATAGTCAATTATAAGAAACCAATTTCAATATTTTCTCATATAACTCGGTATTTTTTTCACTATTAATTATTGAAAGTATTTTGGTTGATGACGTCAGAGTTTCCATTGCCGGTGTCACACATCTGCTTATTGGATAAATTGATCATAAAACGTATGTGAACCTCCGCCATCAACGTCTTTTCTATCTGTGGTGAAGTTGGCAAACTGTCATTAGTATCAATGTCAACATGATTCAACAATAACACAGGAAGATTTACGCGATCTTCTCCTATGAATTTTATATTTTCACAATCGTTATACATACCATAACATTCTGCGCGAAGCAGTAAGGTCTATAAACACATACCAGGTATGATCGAGACAAAACAGGACCCGGAAATAAGACAGTAAACTCAGTAGGCGAAAGTAAACCGAAAAACGTAATATTTTCGCTCTCCATTAAAATATTTAGCGTAAAATATTTCATGTGAGCAAAGCACATCGCTGTGTGGTTACACTCTTGCCTAATTATCTACCGAAAGTGCTTCTAAATCTAAACTATAATACAACAATATGAAAGTAAACGGTGGAAAAAACAAGAATGACAGTAACAAGATTGCCCATTTGCTTGTCATCTGTCATAAGATGAATGAAATGTCAGATTGCGGGTCCAAATTGAACTCCGTAGCATAATACACGCGTAAATAGCATAGAATTTGTAACCTTTGCAAATAAAGTACATTTTGGACCGTCTACGCCATGTCTGGGAATGTCAAATGAAGGTCATTGCTTATTTTTCATGTAATAAATTCATTATAGCAAAATAAAATAAAGTAAATACAGAAAACGATTTAAAAAGCATTTATCTCGAAATGGTTTTCGATTTACTATACATTGTAAAAAAATAGACAATCCCAATTAGCGGCGACTGTGTAGGCTATCTGGCGGATAGCGAGTTCATTTCTCGTAAATCCACAAAATAATCCTCTGTAACCGGTTCGAACCGGTTCACACTGCCCCACAATTCCGATAGGCTATATTCAAATAAGCTTATGCTTGAACCAAAGCGTTGGTATATTTTAGTTCAATTTGCACAAAAGGTCAATCACCCCTCTTATTAAGCATGCCCCATTATAATTCAGTGTGATTTCACACACACACACACATAAGTATACAAATCACCTTTACAGGTAAACTTAAAGGTCACATTTAGTATGATTGTGCGCGTGTAGGTGGAAAGGGGAATCAAAACAGTGATGGGTTGCTAGCCGCATCGCCTATAACACGATTCCCAAGATTGTTGCCTGTTGCCTCGATGACTTGTAATGTTGTTAGGATGTGAAATTTTGCAGCCAAAATTATTAGGCAGCAGTGAAATACTGGCAGATGAGGTATAATTATCTTACTGTATTTTATTATGAAAAAATGACTTTCTGCCAAGTTTCTAGCGTTCTTCTTGGCAATGATGGCCTTTCCGAATGCGCTGGTAGTTTCAATAAAGACATGTAAAGATCCCTTGGCGGCCAAAGTGAAAAATAAACTTTAGATTGTTTTTTTTAATTCTGTCACCCCTCTAACTTAAAAGCTGAAAGATTACTATTAATATATTCATACAGAAAGATACCGCAAGCAAAATTAATATCTTTGAGTTTGCAAAAGAACTTTAAAACAGTGCTAATGTGGTTCAGCGATCAGATAAAGCGACTTTTAGATGCATCGGTTCGACTGGTAACTTGGTAATTGATTTTGATTGCGCTTGGGCCGATTCATATTAATTGGTGGAAACTCGGAAACTTTTGTGCCCTACGGCCGTCAGTTCCGCGAGCAATGGCCACCGACTGATAATTCATAAGCGAGAAGAAAACTTTAACACAAAAAGAAAATCCGACGACGGAAGTTTTCCGTGAGTAAGGAGACAATCATTTTTTAAGTTGTAGCTAGTTATAGGCTCATGCTTGGTAGATAGTTAGATAGATAGATCGTTTATTTGATACACACAATAAAGTTAAAAATAACAATAAAAAGAAAAACAAGAAATTACACATTAGACTTAACTTATAAGAAGTACCTATTTTGTTGTGTGCGTTGCAGCAGTGCAAAAGGGCCATAGCTCAGTGGTCAACATTGCTCGTGGTAGTTAGATTAGATTACATACATACATACATACATAAAACACATATTTATCCTTTACGGGGTAGACAGAGCCCAATGTAACAAGACCCAAAGGCCACGTTTAACATGGTTGTAGGCGTATGGATGGAATAGGGGAATCAAAATAGTGATAAGTTGCTAGCCACATCGCCTATAACATGATTCAAGATAACTAGAGGAAGGTTTATAATGTACAATTCTACGCAGACGAAGTCGCGGCCAGTGGCTATATAATCATAAAATACACACAAGCAAATGTCAAGTTTAATGTCACTGTATTATTTACAGTACAGTAACAGTGACATATCCTCACAACATGTTCTAAAATTTTTATTGTACTCATCATCATCATATCAGGCATAGGACGTCAACTGTTGGACATAGCCTCCCCCTTAGACCTCTAGTTGCCTCGGTTGGAAAATAACATTGCAGCGTAGACTGCATCATGCAAAAAGCTCAGCAATTTCAACGCTGGAATCAATACCGCCGGATGTCCAAACCACGTCATTTAGCGAGACTGACTATGGTCATTTTTTGCGGTCATTTTAATTTTGGTAAAAGTTCCGAAAGTCAAAACCTTTTTTCCGAAATCAAAGCTCTGGCCGGGAACCGAACCCGGATCCCCATCAATCCGTGATGCGTGCTGTACCCCTACGAAACCTTAACAGATAACTGGACTTGTTCTAGTCTTCAGTATCGTTTTATTTCATCATCTCCAGCCTATATACGTCCCACTGTTGGGCACAGGCTTCCTCGCAGAATAAGAGGGAACGGGAACTTCAGTGCAACTTTCTTCGCGATGTATTATTTTACCGAAAAGCTGATCTACCTATCTACAGCTATTGTCCGTCCACTGCTGGACGTAGGCCTCCTTCATATTGCGCCAGCTTCCGCGATCCTGGGCCCACACTACGCTTTCCCAAACGTGGTCTCCACTCTAGGATACGGTTAGTAAAAGCTGATGTAAAGTTTCAAATGTAATTGCGTACATTTGATGCGGTTTGCTTCATCCTTCCTAATGCGAACTGCTAGGGAATGGAATTCGCTCCCATCGTCTGTATTTCCGGACAGATACAACCTAGGGCTCTTCAAGGCTAGAGTGAATAGGCTATTACTGAACCAGTGAGTTACACCTTTGGCCTCATCTGCACCTTCCACAAAGTGAGATAGAGGTCAATCACTGGTCAGTTTGTAGTAAAAAAAAAAAAAAGATAAATTCCGAAAAACTCACCTTAATAGTTGGCAGTCCCCCTCTCTTGACTTGAACATCTGCAATGAAAGTTACCAACATGTCGGTTCTGCTAACCAATCTAATTTTTCACTTACCAAACGTGGATTAGAACGAAGCAGCATCCGCAAGCAATTTCCAATTTAAACGGATTTCTTTGCCAGCTTGTTGGAATGGTAAGGGACTAGATTCTTTCAACATGAAACTACCGTGAGACTTAATCATCATTACACATAAACGGATAACTCACGCATAAAAAGTCGAGTGATGCTCGACATGATGCCGCGAGCAGAGCGCTGGCGCGCAGTGTTCGTTTCGCTGCCGCCGGGGCGAGCGCTCTAGGAAGAAGGACTACGAAATAGTCCGAAACATGTCGAGCATCACTCGACTTTTTATACGTGAGTTATCCGTTTATGTGTAATGATGAATAGATACTTACATACATACACTACACGTCTTAACCCGTACGGGATAGACAGAAGTAACTAAGGTCTCAAGACCTACAAGCCGGATTACAATACAATAATCTTGGTAGTTAAGTTCTGGTAACCCAGCCAGGATCGTCTCCGCAGAAGAACTCTTTAACGGTTAGTCCAATAGACTTTAAATTTGTCACACGTACACGTAGGTACAGTCAGCAAAAAAAGCTTGTGTTAGAAATGACATTTTTAAGAAAAAAAGAAAGAAAGAGGACATTTATTCCTTTTTGCAAGACACACAAATATAAGAGAATATACACAATTTTATAGAAAGCAAGAAAGAAAGAAAAGAAAGAAGAAATTTATTCCTTTTTGCAAGACACACAAATATAAGATAATATACACAATTTTATAGAAAATAAACAAGGTAAAACAAAAAAAAACATAGACATAAAAAATAGATCATCAGCGTTGTGTGTAGAAAATAATCAAGACATGAAAAATGATCATGAGCGTTGTGTGTGTCTTCGCAAAAGTGAAACGGTCGCTGGCTCAGCATTTTTGACAGGAATTTATGAATTTTATAAATAGTTTGATTCCTGGAACTCTGTGACTCGTAAATACTAACGACAAAATCTCGCCTTTCAACGTCTCTAATCGCAGAATTATGTGGAGCGACTATAAACGTAGATTTTGCGAAATAAAAACAAAGCCTGCGTTCGACTTTCGTTAATACAATCCACGTTTCAGGACAACATCGTAAGTGGCTTTTGATTCTTTGAACTGGAGAATGTTGAAATAAAACGCGGGCCTATCCGGGAAATATTAATTTGTCGGGGACTTCAAATGGGCGTTCAAGAACAATTGTTTGTTAACAGAATTAATTTAATACGTGGTATGTCCTAAACCTTAAGGCCACGTTTAGCATGATTAAGGAAGTATAGGAAAGGGAAATCAAAACAGTGATGGGTTGCTAACCGCATCGCCTATAACATGATTCCTAAGACTTTCGCCCATTCCCTCGGTGGGCTTTTACCTGCGCGGGAAGAGAAGCAACTGGTAAATTGTATGTTCTTTCTTTACTCCCAGACCGGCATGGAAGAAAATAAAATATGATCTTCATAACAAATGCTTTGAGCTGACCGTTGCTAAACTGAAAAGAGAGGTACCATCGAACAAATTTATTTCTCCCTCACACTGTAGGTATTTTATATTCCAGTTGTTCTTTGCCACTTCAATGTTCGACGTTCGCATTCCACAAGCTCTAACTGCCAGAAATACAGTGAAATATCGACCCGGCATACACAATCGTCCCATCGTAAACGTAGTTATACCTACCGACATTAAACCTAGCAAATAAACCTTTTTGTCGGTCACGTATCAGCCCGTAGTTTCGCGCCCTTTTAGAAATCTATTTCACCCCCAGCAATCAAATTACGACCTCTCCATGGATTAGAAGATTTCGCTGAAACGTCTGCAGGATTCGGCTACGTGACCACTGCATGGTTCACCCCAGGATACTATATATGTATGTAAACCCTTTATTGTGCAAAATAAACATAAAGACAAGTACAACTACTATATACTAAAGAGTTGCCTTCGTTATGTTGCTTTGTTGCTGGGTTGGGTTTAGAGGAAATCGATTTGGCTTTATGAAATTTTATTTGCCTTAAGACACCATTAAACAAAATAGCAAAATCAGAACTGTTAATGTTTCGCTGTGTCCGTTTGTTTGTCTGAGGCTTATTAGTTCAGCTTTCATTAGAAACTAGCTTCTGCCCGCGCCTTCGTCTGCGTAGAATTATACATAAAAGCCTTCCTCTTGAATTACTCTATCTATTAAAAAAAACCGCATCAAAATCCGTTGCGTAGTTTTGAAGATATAAGCATACATAGGGACACAGGGACAGAGAAAGCGACTTTATTTTATACTATGTAGTGATAGTGATTTGGAATTTACTTCTATGCTGGTCTGGGAGTAAAGGAAAGACATAGTGTACCAGTTGTTTCTCTCCGCGTAGATGGTAAAAGCCCATCGAGGAAATGTGCGAACATCATAGGAATCATGTTACAGGCGATGCGGCAAATCTCATTATGATTCAACTTTCCAACTCCCACAGTCTTGCTAAACGTGGCCTGTAAGGGGTAAAGACGTGATTTGTGTATGTATGTTTTTTTAAACGTTAGATTTTCTACCGGCAAAGTAGATGAGAGGTCTAAGTTTGAAAGTTCGACGTTTTCATTCGATCACCTGAAATGTTATTTCCTATAAAATTTACGAGTACCATTTGAAACTACTGTACCGGGATATCAAGAAAATATTCACGTTTAATATTGAAGTTTCCCTCCCGTAGGAAAGTTCCAGTCATAAAAATTTCCGATGGTACGGCTAGTGCCGTGTTACTCTTATGTTCACAGGCTGTAAACCCAGTGAAGCACGTGATTTCTTGGCGATTGGCTTGATTTACCAAAGGATATTTTAAAAAAGCTTTATGTCAAAGCAGTAGACTAAATTTTCGAGAGTTTTTTTAGTGTGTGAGAATGGTAGAGCTACTTTAATAGTCAAGGGCATAAATATATCTAGGTTACCCAAACGCTCCACGCAACGCGGTTTCTTCCACGCTGGTCTGCGAGCAAAGAAAAAACATAGAATGTACCAGTTGCTTCTCTTCCCGCGCTGATGGTAAAAGCCCATCGAGGGATTGGGCGAAAATCTTAGGGATCATGTTATATAGGCGATGTGGCTAGCAACCCATCACTGTCTTGATTCCCCTTGCCATCCATACGCTCACAACCATGCTAAACGTGATCTTTAGATATTGTGACCTTAGGCGCTGTCCTCCCCGTAAGGGAAGAGACGTGATTAATGTGTGTATGTATGTATGTACCCAAACGTCAAAAATATCCATACACCTTTTTTCTGTTTTGGGTGTTATTTATGTGGTGTTCAATAAAGAGTTATTGTCCTTTATATCATTAACAATAAGGCCGATGACATATATTTGCTCTAGACTGTACTTACGGGGTGCAAGTCGGGTTACCTCCGCATGTGGTCAAACTTGCGGTTTATTTTTGGATCCGTCCGGGGGGAGGAGCAGTACCTGGTCCGGTGCACCCTGAGCATCGGTTAATGATTTCCTGGCAGTTTCTGAGGGATATCATTGACCGTTGGCTAAGAGCCCGACAGGGCTGTCTTTTGACCGTGTTCTACCGTACAACGTTGCCGACATTCTTGTCACAAGCCCTCCCTGAACGACGCCACGAAGGCAGACTGCCTGATGGAGGTCGGACCGATTCCACAGCCTAACAGAGTGAACTGTGAAGGCCTCGCGGGATGGTTGGTAATTTGGGTCCATCGTTGTGGGTGCTTTCGGTAGACGTGACCAGCGGGTGGTAGGGCCTTGTACAAGGTCCGCCCGGATCGCTACCACCATCTTACTCGTTAATCCTGCCGCTAAGTAGCAGTGCTTGCACTGCTGTGTTCCAGTGTGGAGAGTAAGACAGCCGGGGAAATTACGGGCACAAGAGGCATTTCATCTTAGTCCTCTAGGTTGGCAACGCATCTGCAATCCCTCCGGGGTTGCGGGTGTCTATGGGCAGTGGTGATCACTTACCATCAGGTGACCCACTTGCTCGTTTGCCTTCCTATTCATATAAAAAAAAAGCCCAATTCCATTTAAGCTTGGCGGTGTTGGCGAACGCGAGTTTTGGGGCACAGCTCCGTTTTTTTTTTTACTACGAACTGACCAGTGATTGACCTCTATCTCACTTGGTGGAAGGTGCAGATGAGGCCAAAGGTGTAACTCACTGGTTCAGTAATAGCCTATTCACTCTAGCCTTGAAGAGCCCTAGATTTTATCTGTCCGGAAATACAGACGATGGGAGCGAATTCCATTCCCTAGCAGTTCGCAATAGGAAGGATGAAGCAAACCGCCTCGTGCGGGCCAATGGTATGTTGACAACAAATGGGTGAAAACGCTCCCCCCGCCTGGAAGTCCGTTTCAAATTCGATCCCTTCTGCGAACACCTAAAATGCTGCGCTCCATTGCCCGCTGGCAAACCTTGAGCCTGGAATTTCGAGCTTCAGTTAATGACCAAGTTTGATCGCCGTAGATTAGGAATAGAGTAGGAATAGCGTGACTTCTCACAAGGTCTTGCAAATCTTGCAATGTTAGAAATAAACTGAGCGTCAACTTAAAAAGCCAAACGCGTCAATTGGACTATTTAAGCGCTAAATGCTGTATTTTTTCAGCGCAAATGTTTGATCAAATCGCTCTGCTGTTTGTGTTCTAAGTTAGGTGAGAGGCTGCATAAACTTAGGCGGTTGTTGACTGTTTGACTTGTTACGCACTTTGTTGGAACGGCGGCGATGTTTGCAGCGGTTTTGTTAATTGCTCCAGTTTGTTAATTAAATGCATATTTTGTGTAAATTGCTCAGTAACTTATTGACATACGAGACTATTTATGGTGTTTTGGGTTTGTTTCCACACTTTTTCATTCTTACATGCTGGTCTGGGAGCAAAGAAAAAACATAGAATGTACCTGTTTCTTCTATTACCGCGCAGATGGTAAAAGACAATTGGGGTTGGACGAAAATCTTAGGGATCATGTTATATAGGCGATGTGGCTAGCAACCCATCACTGTTTTGATTCCCCTTTCCATTCATACGCCCACAATCATGCTAAACGTGGTCTTTAGGTTTTGTTACCTTAAGCTCTGTCTTACCCGTAAGGGATAAAGACGTGATTTATGTATGTATGTAAGTATGTCATGTACTTTCTGTTAGAAAAAGTATGAGACAGGTCTAATTAACCTTCTCTGACTGTTACATCAAAATAAATAAAGAATGCACCGATTCAGACTTTATGGAAGCGTTTTACACTGAACTTACATTATTTTTATTCCGTAAATTTATTTTTATCTCTAGTTAGGTTTTTACAATATTTATATAAAAAGTAATAAAACAATATTAGTACAAAATATAAAATCATTATAAAAACCTAACCTAGGGTGCCGCCGGCAGCGAGGCGAGGCCTAAGCTACCGGTGGTCAGGGCGACAGAGAGGAACCTCCTGACTATCCGAGCCGTGTCCAGGAGTACCGCCTTCTGTATCTGGCCCTTGACCCAACCACCTAGCGAGAGCCTTTTAAGGTGATGGTCAAGGCTCTTCGCTATTAGACCGTTCGCCGAAACTTATAATGTTTTATTATTATTAAAATATAAGAGAATATTCCATGAATCGTTTTCGATGAAATGAAATTAGATAAAAAGTTTGTCGACAAAACAAGGGGATCCCTAGATGACTGACATTTAAAATAACAAGAACTTTACAGGGAGTGGTGAAGCAGACTCTAAATGTACCTAATTTATTTTGAAAAATGACTTTCTGCCTAACTAGTAACTTGCGGCGCATTATTCTTGGCAAAGATGGTCGTTCAGAATGCGCTGGTAGTTTCCAAAAAAAGACATGTAAAAGTCAAGAGCCTTTGGCGGCCTAGATCAATAAGCCGTGGTAGCTTAGTGGTTTGACCTGTGGCCTGTGATCTGTGGCTGTGGTTTGACTCTCAAGCGGAGGGTCGCGGGTTCGAATCCCTGGCTCGCATCTCTGAGTTTTTAATTTCATAAATGCGAAAGTTTGTGAGTATGCATGTATGGTGTTTGCTAGTCATTCACGCTAGAACCGCTAAAAATATCTGGATGAAATTTAGAACGTAGATAGATTTCAGTCTGGAAAAAAACATGGACTACTTTTTGTTTCGGAAAATTGCGTGGTTCCCACGGGACAGCGATAAACGAATTTGCAGACGAAGTCGCGGGTAACGCTTGTGTGTAATATAATCCATGTTGTCGTGGCTCAGCAGCAATTCCTCACCATTTGTCACACAATACAATAACTCTTTATTGAACACCACATATAACAACTAAAACAGAAAAAAGGTATACAGAATATTACAAGGTTACAATAGTGGACCATAATGGACTGGAGAACAGAACAGATCTGAGCAGGTGGTGCAATTTAGAATATATTATATTAATATGCTAAGTACTGAAATACATAATATTACATGAAACACACATTTATAATAAACTAGCGACCCGCCCCGGCTTCTCACGGTATATTATGCATGTATTATACACATAAACCTTCCTCTTGAATCACTCTATCTATTAAAAAAAACCGTATCAAAATCCGTTGCATGGTTTTGAAGATATAAGCATACATAGGGACATAGGGACAGAGAAAGCGACTTTATTTTATACTATGTAGTGATAGTGAAGTGATAGTGATAGATATATAAATAGACACATACACACATACCTAAAAAAACCAGCTACAAGATTTATGCACAAGACAACATTTAATCATATTTTACAAAAAAAGTTTATTTTTAAACACATTCACAGCGACCGAAAAAACGCGGCGTTTTTCCGTCCCGTGCGCTCCGCCGGCACGCGCGTGCGTTTGATTATGCTAATGCGTGTTGACGCACGCGGCCTGTCGCGAGTGTGGTGGGCCAGCGCTAATGCCGCATTATCTATTCGCGCCGTGATTGAATTTGCCGGCATTTGTGAGACCTAGATTCGAGCGAGGATTATGCGTACGCGTCGCCGTCGATTAATTATGAAATATGGCTTTAAAACCACAAAATTAACAACCTACTAAAGGGCAGTTCTCCGGAGTGGCATTTTTACGTGTCCGGGGCAAAAAATAATAGATTCCGTCGCTAGATAATACTGAAAAAAATCAGACATATACTTTAGGCTCAGTCCCGCTTAGAGAACTATTAAAATACTCCATAGTTATTTACACCTCCAAAGAAAAAAATATTACATTTAAAAATTGACATTCGGTGGTAGTGTCCCCTACGCAGATGAGCGGAGAAAAAAAAATATATCTTAAGATACGAATTTTATTTCCAGGTCTCAAATGGGTTCCTATATACAAAACTTGTTTATAAATCATATAATACACACAAATAAAAAATATCATTTAAATTCATTCAATTAAAACAATTTTTCCCCATGTCCGAGGGTAACGTTTGAACTCGGTGGAGTTTACGAAACGCGCCGGCATCCTAACAAAGAAACATACCAGGAATCTCGCGACGCGCGTGTAGGTAGCCTCAGATGTGCCGTGTTTGCTGGCGAGAGCGGAAGTCGATTCACAACTCAGCGCCAAATTTTTCGAGGTAATGTTCGTCGTTCGGTGGGTTTGGTTTCGTGTTTTGTTGAATTCGGTGAGGCAATTAATTTTTTCAGTGTTAGTTCTATTGGTAGTTTGATAGTAAGTAAGTCATCTCTAGGGGTATGTGATTTCATTATTAAGTGACTCTTGTAAGTACTATTCCTATATTTTCTGTTATTTGGAAAAAACGTTTAATTTTGAATTCGGTGGCAATGATCTCAGTGGATTCGGTGGAGTTTTGGGTCACCGAAATCAAGAAAAAAAAAAAAAAAAAAAAAAAAAAAAAGAATATTTATTCACACTCCAAAACAAACAATACAATAAAAACAGAATAAAAATGAAAAAACAAATTGTGAAAAGGAAAGGACTGCCACTGAAATCAATAAAACTGCTACCGAAATCAATAAAGCCGCCACAGCTATCAATATTTGTTTAGAAAAACGTTAAAGTATTTTTTATTTTTGGACGAATACTTATTGCACGCACATAATAAAATTAAAGAAGTATGTCTGTCCATCTCTCAGTCAAGTTGTCGCTTGTTTACGCTTTTTAAACGGTTGAATCGATTTAAATAAAAGATTTACCCCTGTGGGAAAGAGGCGTGACGGTATGTATGTATGTATGTATGAATCGATTTATATGAAAATTAATATAGTATGTGCTCCAGAAAGATTAAAATATACGTTTCATCAAGTGATCCAGAACTCTACGAGGCATACAAAGCGAAAAATAGGAAAAGAGATGAAAGAAATTTTACGATTATTTTTAAATATTCCCTTTAACCGAAGACTGATTACTATTATGAAGATCCAAGTGCCTAGATAGGATAGACGAATTATTTTCTTTTGAAGAAAAGTTGAGATTTTAATTATCTCAGCATTTTAAAACTGATTATTGAGGAATTTTGCTATCCTAATTCTTAAATTTCTTTGAATGTCTTTTTATTGTTTGAAACTATGGTGCAATGAGACTTCAAAAATCATTATTCTTTACTTATCTCTTACTTATTTAGTTACTCTGGCACATTTGAAGCTGGAGGCATTTAAGCAAGAATGTGTTTTTTGAAACCATCCCGCTTTTCGCAATTATGTAAGAATTACTGTATGATTTTTTTTCATATATTTTTTTGTAATTAAGGCGTGTTTGGTATAATTAAAATGCGATTTATTATTATCCAGTTGATTTCACTGGAACCTTTTTGATTTAAGTGGCACTGTCTTTTGAATTTTGATTTCGGTGAGTATGTTTGATTTCGGTGATTGTTTAAATTTAAATATCTTACTAACTAACAGGTTTACTAGAAGGCCTTTACTACTAATATTTTTTAAATTTAGGCCTGTATTTAGATTTTGAGGTGATACAATAAAAAAGTTAGTATAAAAATTTGCCACCGAAGTCACCTAAAACAGCTTGTCTCGGAGAACTGCCCTAAACTATTCTTCCATGCTGGTCTGGGAGCAAACTAAAAACATAGAATGTACCAGATGCTTCTCTTCCCGCGCAGATGACAAAAGCCCATCGAGGGATTCGGCGACAATCTTAGGGATCATGTTATATAGGCGATGTGGCTAGCAAACCATCACTGTTTTGATTCCCCTTTCCATCCATACGCCCACAATCATGCTATACATAAATCACGACTTCATCTCTTACGGGGTAGACAGAGCCAAAGGTTACAAGACCTACATGCCACGTTTAACAAGTTTCTGGGTGTACAGGTGGAAAGTGGAATCAAAATAGTGATCGGTTGATAGCCATTTCCACCCATTCCCTCGATGGACGATCTACGCTTTACTCCAAGCCCAAAATGGAAGAACTGATTAATTTCCTGATAATCAAAATAAAACAAAACTGCCCGGTTTTTTGTACAAACGGCAAAACTTTTCACCTCAATATACAACAAATTTCCGTTCTAATATCCACAATATGCATATTTTATCGGGCACTCCTTTCAGAGCAAAATCTAATAAAAACAAAGCTCTCGTTAGACGAATATCAAAAGAAAATATGACACGATGAAATTCTCATTCGCAAAAAAGGAGACCATAGATATCTCGCAGTAGATTAAATAACTGAGATTTATTTCGTGAGAGGAATAGCTGAGGGATAAATAGTGGGCCGGCCTGCCTGGAATAACAACTAGTCGCGTTCGAGTCCCGGACGAATTAAATTAACAAGAGTTTGCTGAACTTAACTTTGGGTCCACAGTGTTGTTCATTCCACATCTTTATTGTTGCTAAGAATTGTTAAAACTGGCTGTTTTTTTGAATTCTTTCATTTGCCCCAATTTAATTTGCCATTATTATCATTTGTGCTAACTTTTTTCGCCGAAACCTATCGGTTTTTCAGGAGCTTTGATATGATCCTGTAAAACTCTTTAGGTTACATCAGTTTTATAACAATCATGTTCAAAGAGAAAGTAGAATTATGACAAACGATCATTATGCCAAAAAATACATTATGACATTAAATTTGTCATACATACATAAATTATTTCTTTGTCCGTTCCGGGGTAGACACAGCCTAAGGCAACAATACCACAAGACCACAAGACCACGCCCAGCATTTGAAATTATGATAAACGGTAAGGAACTGTATTTTATTTCATTTTTGTATGCAATAAGAAAGTAACCTGAAGTAGGTCACCTGATAGTAAGAAAGCACTGTAAGCAGTTCATTCCGAGGATAGTCGCAAGAACAGAGGATTGCAGAGGAATTGCTATGACCTCATGGGACAGTAATTTCACCGGTTGAGTTACTGTCCACGTTGGAACACAGCAGCCCAAATACTGCTGCTTGGCGGTATCTACACTAATCACTAGTCAAAACGTAACGCCTTCTTTGTGCAGATTTTACTTTTAGCATTCCCCTCTAACAAAATTATTTCAGTGCACATAAACACGAAATCTCATATCCACTATTTGCCAAAAACGTCTGCCTCCTAAAGGAGCCCAAATTCGTCTAACAGAACGACAACGGGCATTTCCTCTATGCTTCTCAAGTGCCCATGTCTCCTTTGAACCCCGATTTAGTACGCATAACTTTCCTCCGGGCGCGGCTCAAAACAAAACAGATACTTCCAGGGTCATGAAATGCCCACGTCTCCATATAGCGTCAGTTCACCCTCCATAAAAGAAAAAGTCGGCCAAGTGTGAGAAGGACTAGCGCTTAGTGTTCCGCACAAAATAATAAAAAAGAATGTTACTTCTGAATTTGTTCGTATTATCACGCTCTCAAATAAATCTTTCTTTCCTAGACATCAAATTATTATGTGACATTTATTTTTAAAATCAATGTTAGTCATACTAGTACATACATGAATACATACATATATCTAACCTATTGGTTTTTCAGAAACTTTGATATGACCATGCCGTAAAACTCTATAGGTTAGGTTAGTTTTATAACGATCCTGATCAAAGAGAAACTATAATTATTACAAGCGATCATTATGCCAAAAATAAATATCACATCTTTTTCCCTTACGGGGTAGACATTTTAGTATTGTAAGTAATAACTCCCACCAACACCACAAAAAATGCTGACGCGTACCTATATGCCTTAGGTAAAGGCCTCTTCATTTTTCAGCCAATTTGCCCGGTCCTGTGCCAGTCTCATCCACACCTTTTCAGCCGACGGCCAAAAGTCATTTGACCACCGGGCTGGTCGTCTGCCCACTGACTTTTGACCCAATCATGGCCACCGCTCTGTGCCAGTCTTCGACCATCTCTCATCGGTGCGTCTTGCCAAGTGCTACAAGGGTCCTTCTTTCCTTTTGGCGTACGGAACTCTAAAAGTAGAACAAAAATGGTCCTGTGCAGGTGTAATTCATGGGGGGCCATATTTCGGGGGTGCGATGTAACTCCCGACAAATGACAGCAATCTCCCAGGACAAATTACTCGATTACGGCTATATATTACGGACTCACTTACCTGCAGAGTAGTGTTTTAAGTCCCCATATGTCGGGGAGATTTTTTTTTCCACATTACAGCGGATTAGATTTGCTGTTTGTTAAGTAACTGTTTGTGAGATTGTGTTTTTCGCTCACGATTTTCATATTTCATTTGGTTGGGGTGGGTTACACTAAGTAAATGTTTTATCTATTTGATTTTCTTACTCGATTTGTCAGAATTAAAACAGAATGATTTTCCTTTACCAAAAAGCTCATAGTAAATTGTGAGAAAACGTGCACACATCTGCGAAGAAATTCAATGGTGTGTGTGAAACTATAGCCCAAGCCCTCTCGTTCTGTGAGGAGCCCTGTGCCCAGCAGTGGGACAGATAGGCTGGAGTTATTATTATGTTATATTATTATTATCAAGATTTTTATTGTACTTGCAATTTATCATCTAATTCTACACAATGTGATTAAATTTTGATATGAGTAAATTTGATCTCTCTATTTTGACTCCACTTTCCACCTATACGTCCACAATTATGGTAAGCGTGGCCTTTAGGTCTTGTTACCTTAAGCTCTGTCTGCCCCGGAAGGGATAAAGATGCAATTTATGTGAGTGTGTGTGTGTGTGTGTATGTGATCTCTGAGAGCGGAGAAAAATCGTCTTGCAAGAATTGACCAACTGAAAATCATTTAACACTTTTGATAGGTTTACCAGTTTAGAGTTACTTACTACTTTTTAAACATCTGAAGAGTCAATCCTCATCATCGTCATCAGAATGGGGAAAGCAAAGGCCTCCTCTCATAAGAATCAATAATTTCGATGAAATAAAAATTAGACGAAACGATCATTAGGCCAAAAATTACAAGAGGAAAATCGATAATGACAAAATTGTCTTTTATCCTCATCATATAACCCCACGGTACGAGATAAAGCCAAGAAAAATATTTTGTCCAACAACGCTATTACATAATCGTTATAACTCCAGATAAATACGACAACATATTAAAACAAACCATAATCCAGATAGAACTAGCATTATGCACCCTAATCTAATTTGCAATAAAGAAAACCGATCTGTACACCCGTGTCATAATTTTTTACGAGCCGCGGCAATCATACAAGATGGCATATAAACACATAGCTCGGGTTAGGCTCTATTTATTCGATAGGATAAGCGTACGAAACAAAAGAAATAAAATAAGTATGAGTTTCTTATTTTAGCAGAAGAATGTGGATCGATATTTGTGTCCATTTTGATATCCATTTTCTCCAACGATACGTCCCACTGCTGAGAAAAAACGAGTAAAGATCATTTTTTAAAGATCTGTTTACAATGTTTAAATTATTAGTTTGTCTGTTTGGTAACAAGTAAAGCTAACATAGTCTAAAAGTAGCGTAAAATGTTTTATAGTGTAAAATGTTATAGCTTTACCATACTTCGGTTGGCCGATATGTCGAATTAAGGTCTTCGCACATTAGACCAACTCCACGCCAATCCGACACCAACTCAACTCACACTCTCGATGAGTAGTCAACTAGTTGATCCACCCAATGGTCACTAGTGGGCAATGCGTTGTCAACGAGTGGACAACGCGGTGTCAACGAGTGGACAACGCGGTGTCAACGAGTGGACAACGCGGTGTCAACGAGTGGACAACGCGGTGTGCTGGCAAATGGTTGCCCGTCACGCGTCAGTCGCAAACGCATAGTCGTTGCGTGGACAACGTGTGGTCGATGCGTGGACGACGTGTGGTCGTTGCGTGGACGACGTGTGGTCATTGCGTGACAAACGTGTCGGGGTTGACCTTGCGTTGACGATGCGTAGGCCTCTCGTTGTACACTACTACTTTATAATCATTTTTTGAAATTAAACCTAAAACATATGACACAGGGCTTAAATTTCAATGTCTAGCATAGAGTCGAGTCGCCGTTGAGTTGGTCTAATGTGCGAAGACTTTTAATCTGGGCGCAGAGCAAAAGCATAGAATGTACCAGTTGCTTCTCGTCCCGCACATCCCGTCAAATGGTACAAGCAAATCGAGGGAATGGACGACAATCTTAGGAATCATTATGAAAGGGATGCGGTTAGCAATCCATAAGTATTTTGATTCCCCTTTCCACCTATGCGCCACCATCATACTAAACGTGGCCTTTAGGTCTTGTTACCTTAGGCTCTGTCTGGATCTTGGCGCGGTCCTGGCGAAAGCCGGGGCCACCGGGGGGGCCTTTGTGGTTGAAACCCTAGTGGCATCCCACTGCGTCCCCATCACACCGGATTGAGGCAACGCCGGAGAGTTTTTAGTTCGGGTATACCCCTTCGGGGAGTCCCACATAACCCTAGGCATGCCTGTGCCTAGGGCATCCATAAAGATTTCCTCTCCGTTAAAAAAAAAAGGCTCTGTCTGGATGGATATAGACGTGATTCATGTATGTATGTCTGCACATAATCCACTCGCTTCTAAAGTCCAACTGGAAGCGTATCTTCAATTGCCAAACCAGTATAAACACAGCCAGAGTATTTCGATATGGTTAGTTCAAATCTTAGTATTCGTTGCAAAACAAGAATGACAGAAACAAGATTGTCATTTGCTTGTCATCTGTCATAAGACGAATGAAATGTCAGATTGCGGGTCCAAATTGAACTCCACTATAATCTACGCGAAAATAGTATAGAATTTGTAACCTTTGCAAATAAAGTACATTTTGGACCGTCTACGTCATGTCTGGGAAAGTCAAATGAAAGTCATTGCTTATTTTTCATGTAATAAATTAATTACAGCAAAATAAAATAAAGTAAATACAGAAAACGATTTAAAAGGCATTTATCTCGAAATGGTTTTCGATTTACTGTAAAAATAGACAATCCCAATTGCTACCTCTTCGCCACTCCTTATTTCAGCCAGTACAGTTGCCCAAAGTAATTTATCACACCAACATTTTCAATTTTAACATTTAACAGTAAAGTTCGCAGGAAGTGCCATAAACATCGCGTCAGCGGAATGCGATCAAAGGGGCCCCGATAACTTCTCAATAAAAAGTTGGTAATTGGTCAAATTTATTCAGGTCAAGGCTTCGGGTGTTGATTTAAGTTATGTATACCTAATCCTGTTAGGGATCCCTTTGTTCGAAATTAGAATTAGTTATAAATTTAGAAAAGGGATATTAACGGTTGAGAAAATGTCGACAACGGAATTTATTACAGTTCCCGCACACGCCTTAGCGTGAGAGGTATGGCATTTGTTCACTGTCTGGAACTTTCGATCATATTTTTTACTAGCTGACTGCTTTTGTCTGCGTAAGCCTTAAGAACTGATGTTGACAGTATATTCTGTAATAATGATTTACGTAGCGACTCTAGGCAGCTACGACTATGAATTAATCTAGGGTACCAAATATCTCCGTACCAATTTTCATTCAAATCCGTCCAGTCTTTTCGGCTTGAACAAAGAACAAACTTTCGCATTTATAATATTAATACGTTCCATACATACACAAATCACGTGTTTATCCCTTACGGGGTAGACAGAGCCTAAGGTGGCAAGACCTAGGCCACGATTAGCAAGATTGTGGGCGTATTGGCAAAAAATGGAATCAAAATAGTGATGGCTTGCTAGCCGCATCGCCTATAACATGACTCCTATGATTTTCGCCCATACCCTCGATGGGCTTTACCATCTGCACGGGAAGAGAAGCAACTGGTACATTCTATGTTTTTTACTCCCAGACCAGCATGGAAGTTCCATTTGAGGTGAAATTAGACTTAAAATTTACCGCTATTCAGCTTCACTCTTGATTTGACATAATTATTTTTTGTCATAATTTGTTTCGCATAGTTGTTCATAGATCTAACGGCTTTGATTACGGATTCTATACAAATAGGTTAAGAGCTGATTAGAACCAACAAACTAATGGATATTTCACTTACTTAACGCTTTGAAACTGTGGAACTTTATCAATTTTTAGTTCGTTTAAACTCATTGCCGTTTTTATAGTGCGGCAGTTGAAAGTAAGTAATTTATGTAAAGAATTGACTGCATTCCCGACGTAGTTGGCTGGCATGTCGAAAGTCCTATAGATAAGCCAGTCAACACGGCAGTAGGGACTTCCGGGCCCGGTTCCTCTTCCTGTTTGTGCCATTTTATGGGACCTGGGCAAATGGGCAAGGTCAGGCCGTTTAAATGCTAATAACTGATAACTGGGGGAAACTGGACCACTTTGTTAGGTTCCGTGACGTGAGGATACGCTGAGGTAAAAACTACAAACAAATCGTGCTCGTAATGTTGTTAAGGTAGAAGGTAGACAAAGATGGCGGAGCGGTTTGGACGCGTTTACAAAGCTTCTTAGAATTAAACCTTTTAACTTTGGCAGACCTTATTCAAGTGTTTTTTTTTTAAAGTCGACAATACAAACCCTTTATTGAACACCACAAATTAGTACAAAACAATACAGAAACAAAGAACAATTTTTCCAGAATTTAACAAATTTTGGTTACTCAGAATATTTTACCCTATCGAATCTAATACAAGAAAAAAAAATTCCCACATTTTACTATAGATTTTTTCCTGCGAGTCACGTTTCATACATACATACATCTAGCCTCATTGCCTATAACACGATTTCTATGAACTTTCGCATTTATAAAACTTAGTTGAGATTAATCTTAGTTGAAGTTTGTAATTGTACAGACACATCACTCAAACAGACGACTCTTAGCGACAATAATTTGCATAGTAACACGGTCACGTGATAGCTAGTACCAGAACACCTGCTATGAGTGGAGTAGGGGTATAGCATGCGTCACAGAATGACGAGGATCCGGGTTCGATTCCCGGCCATAGCTTTACTTTTCGGATTTTTCTGTTCTGATTTTCAGAGTCGTTTAGATATTTTTTTAGTTTAATTCGTTTACGTCATTAGCTGACATTGTTATGCGACAGGCAAGCCTTGGCAGGCCTAGGCGTTAGCTAACGATTCGAGAGTACTTGTTGTCTCTTTCTTTCTTGAAAGTACCCTCGAAATCTTGGCAACGGAACAAAGAAAGTTTGTTAAAGGGTTAGGAGTTTGATTTAAATTAGATGGAGATACTGTCGTGGATTTCTGACGTTTTAAAACGGCCAAGTGCGAGTCGGGCTCGCGCACCGAGGGTACCACACAAGCTCGGCAAGTGATTATAAAATCCAGTGTTAGAAGAGCTCTATTCGTATGCAAAATGTAGATAGTGTGAGTTCAGTTTATATTAGTAATATACATAGACAGTGTGAGTGCCAACTAGTTTTAAGTTCTTACATGGTTCTTACATACATACATACATACCGTCACGCTTCTCTCCCACAGGGGTAGGCAGAGACTACTTTGTTCCTTGCTACGATCCTGACATACTTTTTTTGCTTCATCCACACTCATCAATCTCTTCATACATGCTCGTCGGTTTCGGGTACTCCTGACCTGACCTTTTTCCATTTTTTTTTCTTTTTAAGTTCTACAATACTCAAATCACGTCTTTACCCCTTACGGGGTAGACAGAGGCTAAGGTGACAAGACCTACAAACCACGTTTAGTAAGATAGTGGGGCTAGGTATAGATGGAAAATGGAATTAAAATAGTAATGGGTTGCTAGCCGCATCGCCTATAACATGATTCCTATGATTTTCGCCCATTCCCACGATGGGCTTGTAAGAGAAGCAACTGGTACATTCCATGTTTTTTCTTTGCTCCCTAGCATGGAAGATTCGATCGTTACAGTGTCCGTCGAAAAAGCGTTAATTTTGCATCAAACTTTTCAATGGATAGCTTATTTTTCAAATTTATACATAGACTTGTTTAGACATCAAAAAATATATGTTTCCCGCGTTTGCCGCCATTTTGCAAGTAGATACTCTTTGCAATAAAGAGGGCAGCGGCTTTATCTAAGAAATAATCTCAAAAGCACCCGACTCCCCATGTCGGCCACAACCTTGACTTAGTGCTGCCTGTCTATAGTGTTTCAATAGGTTATCGATACTTTCAACATGAAACTACCGTGAAACTTAATCATCATTACACATAAACGGATAACTCACGTATAAAAAGTCAAGTGATGCTCGACACGTGGTGGTGTTCGTTTCGCTGCCCCCTGGGCGAGCGCTCTTGGAAAAAGGACTACGAAATATACCGAAACATGTCGAGCATCACTCGACTTTTTATACGTGAGTTATCCGTTTATGTGTAATGAGGTTATCGATAGTTTGAGCAAAACAATAGTATCGACAGTTATCGATAGTATTGACAACTCTTTTCGCAATCCTACTAATATTATAAATGCGAAAGTTTGTGAAGATGGATGAACGGATGGATGTGAAGTTTGTTTCTTCTTCACGCTGAAACGACTGGACGGATTATCATAAAATTTGGAATCAAGATAGCTGGTACTCTAGATTAACACACAAGCTACTTTTTATCCCGAAAAATCGCATAGTTCCCGCGGGATAACGATAAACAGGTCAAAGGGAGCTGCTTAGAGTCGCATCGTAAATAATATTATTAGGTACAGAATAAACTTATTCCACCGAGTATATAAAAGAACTAAAACGTGTGCCGTTCACAAAAACGTCAATATTAAAATTATGATTATTAGAATTTAATTGACGTCTCTGAGTGAGAAAGTTAACTTTAATTGCCCTGTCAATTATTATTGTATTGACTGACGGTGGAAATTCAGAACTTTTTACTGTGTTCACGGTCAAGTTCAAGTTTAAAGTTATCTTGCCGCGCTTAGAATTCTACGCGGATGAAATCTACAGGTACAAACATAATAGT
The DNA here is from genome assembly GCA_932294345.1 of Pandemis cinnamomeana. Classification (NCBI taxonomy): domain Eukaryota; kingdom Metazoa; phylum Arthropoda; class Insecta; order Lepidoptera; family Tortricidae; genus Pandemis; species Pandemis cinnamomeana. Next base: position 13,486,067 of record OW028718.1, on the reverse strand, counting down.
ATCACCACGAAGATTATAATAGTATCGTTACTATCAATAGTTTAGAAAGTATCAATAGTTCATGCATTATCACTACATAGTATAAAATAAAGTCGCTTTCTCTGTCCCCGTGTCCCGATGTATGCTTATATCTTCAAAACTACACAACGGATTTTAATGTGGTTTTTTTAATAGATAGAGTGATTCAAGAGGAAGGTTTATATATGTATAATACATGCATAATATACCGTGCGAAGCCGGGGCGGGTCGCTAGTTAGATACTAAAAGATTGATAATATGGACGTAGCGTAGGACGTCCACCAACGAGGACGGGTGACCTGGTTAAAGTCGTGGGGTCACGGTGGATGCAAGCCGCTTCCAGCCGAGGCAGCTGGAGGTGTATGAGGGAGGCCCATGTCCAACAGCGCAGACGTCCTATGGTTGATATGATGATGATTTCTTCCATGCTGGTATGGGAGTAAAGAAAAAATATAGAATTTACCAGTTGCTTCTCTTCCCGCGCACATGGCAAAAGACCTTCGAGAGCGAGAGGAATGGGCGAAAATCATAGGAATCATGTTATAGGCGATGCGGCTAGCAAATCATCACTATTATGATTTCCCTTTCCAGCTATACGCGCTTAATCATGCTAACCGTGGCCTTAATTTTTTGTTACCTTAGGCTCTGTCTACCCCGTAAGGGATAAATACGTGATATATGTATGTATCACCATCGATATGATCAATAGGCATATCGATATTATGGCATTTCTCGACTAAAACTATCGATTTTGGTGCAACTCTACTATCGATTAAAATATCTACGGCGTTACGACTATCTTCATACATTTTCTGCCATAATAAAGGCAGAAAACCCACATGCTAATGTCAATAACGCGCATTCATTGTAAACCGTATCTTTGGATAAATAAGGTGGTTTCTTGGTTGGAGTTAAATCGTTAAATAGGTGCTTGAAAACGGAGCTTACGTCAATTTTATGGGGGATCATTTATTGACAGAATTGCCTACAATGCGTTCGCTTGCCTTTGTCATACAAATATAAAGAAGTTGAGGGTAGTTTGGTCAAATTTATGGTGAAGTGGGTACCGTGTATGAGTGTACTCTAGGGTTTTACAACAGTGGTATACTTCTTTAATAGCTCGTCGATTTTGTTTAACATTGTTCTTGATCTAAGCGAAAATTTTAGGAATCATGTGTTATAGGCGATGCGACTATCCCATCACTATTTTGATTCCTCTTTCTATGCATTGCCTATAACATGATTCCTATGACTTTCGCCCATTCCCTCGATGGGCTTTTAGCATCGGCGCGGGAAGAGAATACAATGCAATACACTACACAAATCACGTCTGTATCCCTCACGGGGTAGACAGAGCCTAAAGTGACAAGACCTACAGGCCACGTTTAACAAGATTGTGGGCGTATAGATGGAAAATGGAATCAAAATAGTAATGGGTTGCTAGCCGCATCGCCTATAACATGATTCCTATTCCTATCATAGGGAAGAGAAGCAACTGGTAAATTCCATGTTTTTGCTCCACTCCCAAATAAGTTGATACGCTGTTTTGATACTGAAATCTGAATAAAAACATCAGTTTAAATTGCCATTCATCAGTAAAACCTTTCTAATTTCAGCGAGGCTTATAAAACAATTACTCACGAGGTATAAAATCTCGATAATTATGACAAGTGCGAATACGTAGCGAATCCAAGTCCCCATTTGTGCGAAAAAACAGCCGAGTGATCCATCAACGAGGATTAGTCCCTGCCAACCCTATTTCGAATCACCCGCATTCACAGACACACCACCAAACCTAGCTTTATCTCGCTTTAGCATCCTAAGCGGGGAAGAGACGGGGCGCTTCTTTTTTCAAATGTAACGCCCGGGGTTGGCGCTCTCGCGATTTCTTTGCTTAAATGTCTCAGCAAATAACGGTCGTGACAATTTTAAGTACACGACCCGTGGGGTCGTATTACGTGTTCTTGATAATTAACTTCGTTTTAGAATTGGGCTGTTTTTGTTTTGTTTTATTTTGTTTACGTACGTGAGGGATAATTAGAGCGTGTCTCGTGTGTAATAAGATTGTGTTTAGGTCCAAAGGATGTTTTGTTCGGGAGCTACTCGCAAAGGGCTTTTGTTGATTTCGTTTGAGCACGCATGGTAATAAATTGCTAATATGCTTTGAGTTTCGTACGTAAATGCTAATTACCTTTTACAGCAGTTAAAAAAAAATCGTGTTTATTTTTTTGCCTACTGTCACTGTTTTCCATTGCTAGCCTAAATGGGAATCCATGCTGGTCTGGGAGTAAAGAAAAAACATAGAATGTACCATTTGCTTCTCTTCCCACGCAGTAAAAGCCCGTCGAGGGAACGGGCAAAAATCTTAGGAATCATGTCATAGGCGATGCGGCTAACAACCCATCACTATTTAGATTCCCGTTTTCACCTATCTGCCCACACTCATGCTAAACGTGGCCTTTAGGTCTTGTTATCTTAGGCTCTGTCTACCCCGTAAGGGATAAAGTCCTGATTTATGTATTGTGTGTATGTATGTCGACCAGAGTAGTCTAAGCAGCATAGAACAGCTTCAAACTTATTTTGTTTTTTTTTTCAGATGACTGGGAGATATATTTATAATTTTACGCTAGATGAAATTATCAAAAAGGAGGTAATATTAATTAATAGAATGGCTATCCTTTCTGTATGATTTATCCTAAACACTGCAGTATAAAAATTCTTCGCCATTAACTTCACAAAATTACGTTTGCCTATAAACTCAAATATTCCTCGCATAAAACAAATAGTCCGTCAGCGGTCTCAAGACATTCCTATATATAACAATTTCAAAACAATAACAATTATTATTCAACAACCGCGTCCCCATAAAACCGCCAAAACGTAAACCAAAACAGTTGTATAAAGTTTCCCCTTGAGACCAACAGGGAAAGGAAAATTAAACTTTAACTTCACCAAGACGGTAACCGGCGTGGCTGTAACAATTTAAGTGACGGAACTAGTGAGAGGCGAGCCTAAGTTCGGCCGTAAAGCTCGTGGGCCGGCGCCCTAATGGCGGCAGCGATGAGCCGATTTGAATGAACAATCCGTCGCAATTATTTTATTAAAATTAAACTATTTGGTTATTTACCTACAAAGTCTGAAGAATAAATAAATAAATAATAAATAACTTGGGACAAATTTAGCATAGCACTTGATGGTCCCATCGATCGGAAGACCAGCGCTGGCTGCAAGGCCAGCATTATTTTGAGATGGGATTGGACCATTTCGTGATGTATGTCATTATGTTTTTTATTTAAATAAATAAATAAATATCTCGGGACAAATTACACCAATTGACCCAGCCCCGAACTAAGCAAAGCTTGTACTATGGGTACCAGGCAACGGATAAACAATACTTATAATGTGGATAAATGCATACTTAAATAAATACAACATCCATGACTCGGGCACGAACATTCGTATCCATCATACAACTGTCTGCCCCTACCGGATTCGAACACAGGACCTCTAGCTTCATAGTCAGGGTCACTAACCACTAGGCTATCCGGTCGTCAGAATATAAAACCACTTCCAAAACTTTGAGTCAAAGATTACAAGGTTTTCATTGGACTTATTGACTTAAATTAATTAATAAAAGTAGAAACAAAAACTTGATAATGGTTAATGGATAATTCGGTAGTTAATTAAATGACACATTTTATTTAAAATTATATTTTTTTTATTTTTGTATGTTCTTAATTTGTCGATTTTTCTTTTTGACATATTGTATCGATTTCTGTTTCTGTTTTTGTGTAATAATTTATCGTGTGGGTGCTTTGGTGTTATCATGTGGTGTCAGCTTACACTGTATTTAAATAATTAAATAAATCTAAAAATTGTAATTGGAATACGAAAATCAAGATTAATCAACAAAAATAATAGTTTCTGTTCTCTTTCCTCATCAAAACCACGCACAGTTTAAATTTTAACTTTATTAATGATAAATTTACTTAACTATTATTATTATTAGCAACCGTTTAATTCGCGAAAATCATTAAACGTCCCATACACGCTCAATTTAACCAAATATTTGGACGGAACTCTGAAATATTACTAAATTTGTCGGAAACAATTGCCGCAGGCGAATTGTATGGGAAACAATGACTTGCAAGCAATTAACCCCTTTATTGTGACAGGTTCAGAGTTGGAAATGGTCGGCGATGTCGATAAAGCGATTAAAAACCGGGATTCGGCGGTTCTAGGGTAGGCTGTAAGTTAGAGACGGCGAGCGTTTGAAAATTAGGACATGTTTATTGCTATCCTCCGAGAACTATGCAATTTTCCGGGATAAAAGTAATCTATGTGTCAATCTAGAGTACCAGCTATCTCCGTTCGAAATTTAATTCAAATCCGTTTAGTCGTTTCAGCGTGAATAAGGAACAAACACACACACTCACATCTTCACATCCATCCATGCTCACAAACTTTCGCATTTATAATTTATTAGTAGTAAGCGCCATGCTGGTCTGGGAGTAAAGAAAAAACATATAATGTACCAGTTGCTTTTCTTCCCGCGCACATGGTAAAAGCCCATCGAGGGAATGGGCGATCTTAGGAATCATGTTATAGGCGATGCGGCTAGCAACCCATCACTGAAAATGAAAATGAAAATTTATTTTGCAAATTGGCCGCCAAGGGCTCTTTTACATGTATTGTCTTTTTGAAACTACCAGCGCATTCGGAAATACCATCATTGCCAAGAAGAATGCGCTGCAAGAAACCTGGCAGAAAGTATTCTTTTTTCAAAATAAAATACAGTAAAAAATACTTAAATTCTACTTGGGATAAGATTCTTACGATATTTTTGCCAAAGATGGCCATGTCATGTTATCATCACACATGTAGTCATCGACTGTGCAAGTGTGTAATATGCTTTCTTTAAGAGCGTGTTCTTTATGTATTTCTTGAATAACACATTATGGCAATTTCCACGCACCTACAAGCACTTTGTTGTACTCTATTTTTGATTTCCCTTTCCACTTATACGCCCACAATCATGCTAAACGTGGCCTTTAGGTCTTGTTACCTTAGGCTCTGTCTTAAAGACGTGATGTGTGTGTGTGTGTGTATAGTAAGCGCTTTTCATTAATTGATGACAAACGCCTAAAGTAGCGTTTGCGAGATGGCGCCACTGTCGCGCACGGCGCAATACAGGAACATCACCAAATAAGTCACACTCTCACATGCGCTCCACATTCGAACATTTGGTTACCGCAACAAAGCACTAAAACAATTGAATCTTCAGGCATTAAGGCGTCTCGACGCCCATGCATATTGATGAGGACAGGAGAGCCCTCGGCTCTCGGCGTCGGCTTTCGGCGATCGGCTCGGCCTTCGGCGTTCGGCCGACGGCGAATTCGGTAATGCGTGAGCCGTGTCTATGGTCGAGTGTTGAATGCGACCGTATTCTGACTGGTTCTATTCCACGATTGTTTTGCTGTTGGAAATAGCTCGTGCAAGGTCTGGCTGGATCGCTACTCGGTAATCCTGCCGCTAAACAACATTGCTTGCACTGCTGTGTTCCCGTGTGAAGAATTAGCCAGCTGGTGAAATGAGGTACTCCTTCTTAGTCCTTTAGACTGGCAACGTTGCAACCTTTTGGAGTTGCTGGTGTCAATAGATTCTGATGGTGATCACCTAGCATCAGCTGATTTGCTCAATTGCCGTGGCATGCTATTTTTGCGCTGGATGCAAGCCGCTTCCAACCGGTCTTATTGGAGGTCTAAAAGAGAGGCCTATGTCCAGCAGTGGACTTGTAATGGCTGAGATGATGATGATGATGATGATGCTATTTTTACGTACCTATGTAAGTAAGTTTGTCCGGGTGGAATCTTGCGACTCAATTTTGAAGCAGACATCTTCAACCGATTGCTGGAATTTCGCATACTTGTGTAAGTCAGATGACAATACAATCTGTTAGTGAAGTTCTTGTGACCAGCCAGGACCGTCTCCGCAGGAGGGAACTCTTCAACGATTGGTTCAATTGACTTGAAATTTGGTACGCATTATCTAAGACGGATTACAACGCAAGTACAGTCAGGAGAAAGTACCGTCAGTGAAAAAAAACTTTTGCTTCACAATCATGCTAAACGTGGCCTTTAGGTCTTGTTACCTTACGATTTGTTGCCTTTTTGTAGTCAACTATTCCTTTCTGTAGCAGGTTTGCTGGAAGAGATCCCTTCTTAGGGATAAGTTCGCCTTTGTATTTTTTTCTCTGTATTTCTGTATTTTTTAAATTTTTATGTGCAATAAAGAGTTTACATACATTTGTGTATGTAGTTTTTCCTTTTGTGGTTAAAACACTTAAAACGATGTCCTAACAATATTGTAGGCAGCATTTCTCCGCACCAGAATAGGGCTAGCACAGGCGACAAGTGGAATCCATTTGGGTACTCAGCAGTATGGTGCTTGTCCTGCGATCGAATGTGTGAAGTGTTAAACAGATGCGCTTGCAGATCAGATGGGTTTGCAGCTCGGAATTGCCATAAATGGACGCTGCGTCGAAGCTTGCACAGATGACGCGTTTGCAATGATAGATAGTCAACAAGCGGTTTCTCGATGTTTTACAAACTCATACATACATACATAAATCACGTCTTTATCCCTTACGCGTCTTTAGACCACGTTTAGCATTATTGTGGGTGAGTGGAAAAGGGGAATCAAAATAGTGATGGGTTGCTAGCCGCATCGCCTATAACGTGGTTGCTAAGATTTTCGCTGTTCCCTCGATGGGATTTTACCATCTGTGCGGGAAGAGAAACAACTGGTACATTCTATATTTTTCCATCGAGGGAATGGACGAAAATAGGAATCATATTATGGGCGAAGCGGCTGGCAACCGATCACCGTTTAGATTCCCCTTTCCAGCTACACGCCCACAATCATGCTAAACGTGGCCTCTAGGTCTTGTTACTACTGTTGTCTACCCCGTAAGGGATAAAGACGTGATTTATGTATGTTTTCGGTCGCGTAATTTTGGCTGCACACCTACTAGGAGGTCCCTAACCTTCTTATTATGTACTCCTGAATGTTAAATAAATACATTTTCATTTTCATACATCAATTTACGCTATGTGAACGAAACGGGATTTTTGTATGAAACTGAATGTAGCAAAAGTTAGTGAATCAAAAAATTGCGCTCGTTTGGCTTCCCCCTAAAAATCGACACTAACTTTTAGAAAATGTATAAAAACCTAACCCAACATAATAAGCTTTTGCAACTAAATTGATGAACTAATATAACTTAAACTTCATATACGTCCCGATATCTCACCATAGGGTATATAATCGTTATCAGTTTACGTACTACATAAACAAGTATGGGTTTAGTACACAAGTTAGCGCGCTGCGGTAAATAGCTGGCAGGGTGTTTATCGGAGTTGCGGCGGTAAGTAGCGGGCACAAGTTTGTCGAAGTGCTCTGTACAGTCACAGCGAATTTGTCATTAAAATTTAGACACTTTCAACATGAAACTACGGTGAGACTTGATCATAGTTACACATAAACGGATAACTCACGTATAAAAAGTCGAGTCGAGGCGCATGGTCGGTGCCCCGAGTTGGAAAACTGTTTTAAATATTGACCAAACGGTGAGTGTGAGCGAACCTTTACGGAGTGACGTGATCAGTGTTGTGTGCTGCCCTACATTTGACAGTAATAAAAATGACGATAAAAACGAGGGTAGTTGTGCGCCGCTGTCAGTTGCGTCGAGCAGCCGCGCGAACAGAGCGCTGGCGCGCAGTGTTCGTTTCGCTGCCGCCGGGGCGAGCGCTTCGAGAGGAAGGACTACGAAATTATGTTATTATTATTATTTATTTTTTTAAATTAAGTTTCGGTCTTTTGGTCTTTTAAGCGGAAGATCGTGTCTTCGAATCTGAGCTCGTGTTTCAATGTTTAAAGCCGCGGAAGCATAATGGTTTAACTATGGCCTCTCAAGCCGAGTGGGTTCAAATCCCGGGATCGCACTTTTGAGTTTTTTTGGAATTAAAGTGTGCAATTATGTTTCAAATTTACCATGAGCGTGTAAGGAAAACGTCGCGAGAAAACCTGTACCCACCTGCAAAATAGTTCAATGGTGTGTGTGAAGTTCTCAATCCGTACTGGCGCGCTTGGGAACTATAGACCAAGGCCTCTCATTCTGAGAGGAGGCCTGTGCCCAGTAGTGGAACGTTTACAGGCTGGAGATCATGATGCGAAATTACATTTGAAATTAAGCATTGTCTTTCTAACAAAACTAATTATCATCCTATACCTACAATAGATTTCAGGAAAGGAAACTCCTCCTTGTTAAAAAAAGGCGGTAAAAACTTCTTCATTAATTGACTAGGTTTTGTGACTTTGTCTCCGTCTTTGTATCCCGCAGGAACAAAACAAAAATCCGGGATAAAATGTATCTCATATAATAAAAAATGAATAAACATCTGTGAGCAAAATTGTAGCATAAAAAACTAAAAAGTACACACAAAAATAACTATATATTTCATTTTCTTTTACATTTCTGTCACGTAACTAACATTAAACAAAAAATATTTACCTTGGCACTCGGCTACTTACGTGCGAGATAACCAAGCCTGTGTGAAATGTATATGTTTTTCATGCAAGCCCTCGCTCCACTACTGCCACATAAAACAAATATAAATACCACAAACTTAACTATCCCTTACACCACGCAAACACTAAAGCGTTTCGATCCCTCTACGGGATCATTATCAAAGTTTAATGAGCACAAATGTTACACATGCAAACCAACGTTGTACTCATATAGGCTTGGTTATCTTGCACGTGAGTAGCGGAGTAGCAAGGTAAATATTTTTTGTTCATTGAAATGAACCTCCGCGAAGTAACGCCTCATTCAATAAAATACATAACTAACATTGCACGATTAGTAAAAAACTGTAGTTTTCTAGTTTAATGAATGAAAAACACGTTACAAAACACGCCATTTTCGACACAAAAAATATAGGACGGGACAAAGCTACAATTTTATATATTCCGTATAATCCGCGCCAAAATGTTAGCAATTTATCGGCGTTGTTCGTCCGACTGTACTTCGGCAGAATAGCGCATATTTCCGGCAACTATGCTGTCGTGTAATACGTACGATGGATGCACATGCACGCCCTCTGGTGGGGGTAGGCAGAGCCTGGAATCCTACATTGTTTTAGGCACTCCCGCGGAAGTTAAGTTGTACATGTAGGGTGGACAGAGCCTAAGGTAACAAGAGCTACACGTTTAGCAATACACTGTGGGTGTATAGGTGGAAAGTGGAATCAAAATAGTGATAGGTTGCCCATTTCCTCGATGGGTTTTTACCATCGCGGGAAGTGAAGCAACTGATTTCTTCGTTGCTCCCAGACAAGCATGGAATTATATAAAAGTTGTAAGGACTATGTATACAGCGTGTAAATTTCATACTGCCGTATTTTTACTCAGCAATGTATAGGTACGATCCAAATGAGTGTTTCTTAACAAACGATAGACTGTCAGCCAGGAAAACACCGCCTATTGTCTACTTTGTTCTTTGTTTCTGTATTGTTTTGTACTGATTTGTGGTGTTCAATAAAGAGTATTTGTATTGTATTGTATTGTAAAACAAATAAATAGACACATGAAATGTACAACCGATAATTAAATAGTAGATTAATGCCGAAGCCTGGGAAGTAGCCAATTGCTGGACGAGTAACTTGTTTAAAAACACGAACCACAGGTGAGTGTTTTTTTAAGTTACGAATACAGCAGTTGCTCTTCCCTCTGAGGCAGATATAATGTTTTTCTCAAACATTGTCTCAAACTACCTCGAAACTTATACCCGAAACCGACGAGTATGTATGAAGAAATTGATGAATGTGGATGAAGCGAAAGAAGTGTCAGGATCGTAGCAAGTGGTACAAAGTAGTATCTGCCTACAATATGGGAAAGATGTGTGACGGTAAGCGCTTACTTGCAAGCATCGGCTTACCACTTTACAACCATCCACATGAACCCCGAAACAAATATTTTACAGCAGGCAATAAGTCTGTTTATTTAACACGTGCAGCAATCAAAGCTCGCGACACGTTTATTCAGAAGCTATAAAGCATGCGAAAAACATCGCATTTGCTACAATTTATGCCTGGCCCGATTTACTGCGATGAGTTATGGGCGAGTGAGTTACGAGGGGCGTATTACGTGTCGGCTGATTCGATATTTTTGGGTAATAGACGGTGGACAAAATGTCACCATCAACTCCAGCCTATATCCGTCCCAATACTGGGCACTGGCGTCTCACAGGGCTTGGGCCATAGTTCCCACGCGTCTTTTTATAACTCTTAGTTCTAGAAAAAGAGAAATAAATATTTTTTATGACAAATATAAAAGTAGTTAAAAAACAAAAAAAAACATAAAAGACTAAGGGGTAAATAAATTGTCACAAAATGGTCCCACCTCAACATTAGTATATAAATACACAAACATACATAAATTACATCTTTATCCCTTATACGGTGAGACAGAGCCTGAGGTAACAAGATCTAGAGGCCACGCTTAGCATGGAATCAAAATAGCTTTCTAGCCGCATCGCCTATCGCCATGATTCCTAAGAATTTCGCCCATTCAGGGGCTTTTACCATCGGCGCGGGACGAGAAGCAACCTGCAACATTTTACGTTTTTGCTCCCACAGCATAGAAGTTAAACTCTATCGGATTCGCTATTGCCAACCGTCATCACACGTAACCAACGACTAGTATTACAAGATCGTACGCACCGATACGTCGCGTAACGTTGCGCCGTGTGTCGAATGTATGTTCCCGGCCTTACGGACTTATGGACCATTTATACATACATACTTTATTTCCGTATAAACTGCCATGGGAGCTGTTTGCCTTTTACAGGGCATGCAGGTATTTTAGGCGATGTTGGATTGGCTAATAAAATTGAGGGGGATCAAATGGTTAAGTGTGCGTATGAAATTGTCACGTGATTTTAATAAAATTGATGTGTGCGTGCGTACTTGGAGCTGGAAACATGATACCTTTGATGAAGGTCTTACAAAAAACGAAACCGTGCCAAGGCAAAGGACGGAGACAAAGGAAGGTCGGTTGCTTACCTTTCGTCAAATACAAGAGACGTCACCTATACGGTTGACTTCTTTTTTCAATGCCTTAAGTTGGAAAATGAAAAAAAAAAGTATTTTTTATTGGATATTCAGGAGTACATAATGACAAGGCTAGGAACAAGGTAAAGGCCAAGTTTAGCATGATTGTGGGCGTATAGGTGGAAAGGGAAATCAAAATAGTAATGGCTTGCTGGCCGCATGGCCTATATATAGCACGATTCCTAAGATTTTCACCCATTCCCTCTATGGACTTTTACCATCTGTACATTCTATGTTTTTTCTTTACTCCCTGACGAGCAAATAATGTTGCAATATAATAAATCAAAATTTCATACAATAGACTAGATATTCGGAACAAAATGACTTTGGATCGACGCTACATTATTTTAATGTAAAAATATGTACTCTCTTTGCAGGTAATATTAGAATGAACAAAAAACGTTTACTTTGCTACTCCGCCACTAAATGAGCAAGTGTTTTGAGCAGCGAAGTAGCAAGCAATTTTTTGTTCATTGAAATGGACTTCCGCAAATGCGATTCAATAAAATAGTAATATTAGAGGTTTATCGAGGGAATACGCGAAAGTCGTAGGCTCTGTCGGCCCCGTAAGGGATAAAGACGTGATTTATACTTTAACATCATTCGTTTAGGATTAGTCTTACATAAACATTTACATTTCTTCCATGCTGGTCTGGGAGTAAAGAAAAAACATAGAATGCACCAGTTGCTTCTCTTCCCGCGTGCTGGTAAACGCCCATCGAGGGAATGGGCGAAAGCCTTAGGAATCATGTTATAGGCGATGCGGCTAGCAACCCATCACTATTTTGATTCCTTTTTCTACTTATACGCCTACAATCATGCTAAACGTGGCCTTTAGGTTGTGTTACCTCAGACTCTGTCTACCCCGTAAGGGATATAGACGTGATGTGTATGCATGTGTATGTAGAGTTTCCAGTTTATTCTCTTTCAGTCGCTGCCCGAAAAGTACACAACTAAACTTGCACAATAAAATTGCCAGAACCTCCACCCGGGTCAGCATCGTTGGGGAACAGTTTGTCCCGGGAAAAAGCGGGCTCTTGACCGACGAAAAACGTTTCAGTCACTCGCACCGACATTGGGTTTTAGCAAAGGGAATAATTTAAAGGATTTAGCTTGGTGGTGAAATACGCGGCTATTGGCAACGTTTTATGTAAGACGAGGTAGACAGAGCCTAAGGTCACGTTTAGCATTGTGGGGGTATAGAAAAGGGGAATCAAAATAGTGATGGGTTGCTAGCATCGTCTATAACAGGGTTTCTTAAACTTTTTGCAGTCACGGACCACTTTCACAATTTAAACAACTTCACGGACCCCTCTCAAAAAATATTTTAGGGAAATAATAAAAAACCTTATTTAAATAAAAAAAAATCTATTTGCGCTTACAGTGCTTCACAGAATAGACCGGCCTCGCCGCCCGACGACGACGATGCGTCTCGTCAAGTTTACGACACAATTTCCTAATAAATATGATTACATTTAACTGACCTACTGCGGACCCCTGATAGACATGCCACGGACCCCTAAGGGGTCCGTGGACCACACTTTAAGAAACCCTGGTCTATAACATGATTCTTAAGGCTGTCGCCCATTCCCTCGATGGGCTTTTACCTGCGCGGGAAGAGAAGCAACTGGTAAATTCTATGTTTTTCTTTACTTCCAGACCAGCATGGAAGAAATGTAAATGTTTACGTAAGACATATTTAACACTTATGTCCTGTCAATCGTTCAAACTGGAAGAGATCCCTCTTAGAGATAAGTTCGCCTTTGTGCATATATTTAAGGTCTTTTTTGTGATTTGTCTCTGCTTCTTTATATTTGTACAATAAACCATTTACTTACTTATTTCACTGTGAACCCGTCACGTTTTGTCACAGTCTCATTCTCTATCTCACCTGTGGACATAACGTGTCTCTTTTTAATCTCGCGATTGGCAGTAAACGTGGCAATACGAAACTGCGGCACCTGTGAGCTCGTTAAATTCATACGTGCTTCGACCAGCTGCGGATTGTATCGAACGTTGGATGTAAGTATCTGTTTGGAAATGGCTGTTACATTCTGTGTACTGTGAACTCAAAAGGACGAATGTCCAAAAAACATACACACAAATCACGTCCTTTTTCCTTACGGGGCTGAAAGAGCCTAAGGTAACAAAAGGTAAGGTCAACAAAAACTACAGTCAGCGAAAAAGCTTGTATATAAAATGTTTTTCGCTAATACAGATAGATATGCTTTCGGATAAGTTTAGCCATTAAAGATATATCTTAAGATGCAGTGGCAGTCTACAACTCCTCCACAATTTAGACAAACGTTTATACTTCGTTTGGCTGCTTTATGCATCCTGCTTTAACTAGTACTGTAGGAATGAGATGGCGTGAACGATAAACGTGACATAGTATGCGCTAGTTATATTAGGTTTAGAACTCAGATCAAAATGTTGTGCTGGAGGCGGTATCTATACAAAGTCGTTGAGGGAATATTACGATATGTACTGAACAGTGGAACCTTTCACATATTCATCATTTCGCAGGCATATTTATCATTTCACACATACATCACTTCACAAACGCATCATTTCACAAGCTACTATCTGGTAATTTATGAACTATTCCCAGCTAACGTATGTAAGCTCTGCGATCAGAGTTTTAATTTTTTATCATTTGTATAATGTTGGTCAGCAAAATGATTAGATGCCAGCTTAGAGAGCTAGGATAAAATACCTCTTGTGCCAGCAATTTCACCGGTTTTCTTTCTTTCCACGCCGGTACACAGCAGCGCAAGCACTGCTGCTTGGCAGCAGGATTTGCGAGCAGGACGGTGGTAGTGATACGGACGGACCTTGCACGAGGTCCTTCCCGCAAAGACGTGACGTTTTGGTGTGACGATGACTCGTTACCTACTGAAAAACTTTGAGCGCAAGCAATTACTGAAAGAACAACATGAAATTAAAAATTTTGATCTTCCATGCTGGTCTGGGAGTAAAGAAAAACAAACTTTTAGCCAAAAAATGCCTTACTTCACTTTATAAAAGAGCTGATATTCTTTAAACAACTGGACCGATTTTTACCAAACATGGCTAAGAGCCACCACAAGAAAACTGGCTTTCGAATGAAAGAAACTGCATCTAAATCGGTTTATCGACTTCAGAGCTATGATGCCACAGAGACGTCAACTTATAACACCCTTATTTTTCCGTCGGAGGTCAAATTTGTCGTTTCCAATAAAATGTATGCCTTCTCTAGTAAACACAACTCTTGTTCTTTGCTCTAAGCGTAAAACAATCGGACGTCGGTTTGTTGAGTCTTCGCTGTCCGCTCCGTGTTTGCCCGACTTCGCCCGACTCCGGCCGACTCCGCCCGAAGTTTAGCCAATTACGTCGATTGCTGGCGAAACTTAGGCAGCTAAATTAACGCTTTTGATATTTCATGGAGTGCTACGATTCCACTTGATAGACGGTATTGAAAATTGAAATTGATGGCCAGTGCTAACAAAGTTCCATGCATTCCAGGTGTAGAACTAGTGGATCGAATCCGGAACGCTGACCTACGCTCCATGACTCAAATCACAGACGTTGGTTAAAAGGCGGCAATGCTGAAATGGGACTGGGCTGGTCATGTTTGCCGTATGCCGGATGAGTTATGGGCCAAGACAACCACTAATTGGAGTCCCACTAACTCAAAGCGGCGGCAGACCTAGACGGCGACACGTACCGCAGCAGACCGAGAGAAGTGGAAGCGTTGGTGAGGCCTTTGCTCAGCAATGGGACACAATAGGCTCATAATAATAATAATAAGGTATGGAGCACCGAGGATCGCAAGACTGAATGGGAGAGTAAGGAGGTACACGGGCGGTTCTATAAGGCCCTCATGGGGCCCGATGTAGACCTGCTCGCGTCGGTGAACTGGCTACGCTTCGGGGATCTCTTCGGGAAAACCGAAGGTTTTGCCTGTGCAATAGCGGACGAAGTTATCATGACTAATAACTACCGGAGATATATCCTGAAGGACGGTACGGTCGACATTTGTCGGGCATGCCGCCGTCCTGGAGAGTCACTCAGGCATATTATTTCTGGTTGTTCTAGTCTTGCTAACGGCGAGTACTTGCACAGACATAACCTTGTAGCCAGGATTATTCACCAGCAACTTGCTCTTTTATTCGGTCTTGTGGACTTCGAAGTGCCCTACTATAAGTACACACCTGCACCAGTTCTTGAAAATGGTCGTGTCACGCTCTATTGGGATCGATCGATCATCACGGACAGGACTATTGTCGCCAATAAACCTGATATCTTGCTGATATATTGATCGAAGCGCCAGGCAGTGCTCGTAGACATCACGATCCCCCATGACGTGGACCTCGTGAAGGCCAAGAAGGACAAAGTCAGCAAGTACCTTGACTTGGCTCACGAGGTTACCGCCTTATGGCCTGTTGATTCCATGATCACTGTCCCGATAGTCGTTTCGGCGAACGGTCTAATAGCCTTGACTATCACCTTAAAGACTTATACATACATTATACTTACATACAATTTATTATTATTTGAAAGCTGGTGCCGCAATCACAGCCTTCAGCAATCGAATTAACCTCGATACAAAGGAGCCATTTAAAAAAAGCGTCTCACAAACAATGCCATTTAAATTATCCCTCGCAAAAACTCCCAAAGCCAACAAAGGAACAGCGATCTCGAGAAAAGTGGGCTAATTAAAACATCTCTGCGATTATTACCTACTCATTAATAAGCTGAGAGAATGTTTCCCAAATGAGTTTCTTTCTTCCTCCGCCTATTTAGTAGATTAAATGTTTAATTACACTCTCGGAGCCTGTAGGCCTACTCTGAAGTAAAAAACGAAGTTCGTTTCGTGTTGTTTCGCTCACAACGTCACATAATATGAACCACATATTTCAAATTTTGGAGTAGCTCCCTTGTTTGTTGGATGCGTCGTAGTCAAGATAACTCGAAAGATACTCCACTGAACATAAATTATTTTGAAATGAACAAAAAATATTTACCGTGCTACTCCGCTACTCACGTGCAAGATAACCAAGCCTGTGTGAAATATGTGTTTTGCACACAGCATAATTTTTACACAGGCTTGGTTATCTTGCACGTGAGTAGCGGAGTAGCAAGGTAAATATTTTTGTTCATTGAAATGGACTTCCGTTAAGTAACGCCTGATTCAATAAAATATTTAAATTACTTTTATTATTATTCTGTATATTTATTTTTTACATGAGTTATGTTCTTACAATACTAATGTAAAAAGTAATAAAACAATATTAATACAAAATATAAAAACATAAAAACCTAACCTAGGGTGCCGCCGGCAGCGAGGCGGGGCCTAAGCTACCGGTGGTCAGGGCGACAGAGAGAGGAACCTCCTGACTATCCGAGCCGTGTCCAGGAGTACCGCCTTCTGCATCTGATCCACCTAACCACCTAGCGCGAGCCTTTCAAGGTGATGGTCAACGCTATTAGACCGTTCGCCGAAAAGACCATCGGGACTGTGATCGTTGAATCAACAGGCCACGTGGCGGTAACCTCATGAGCCAAGTCATGGTACCTTCTCGGCCTTCACGAGGCTCACGTCATGGGGGATCGTGATGTCTATGAGCACTGCTTGGCGCTTGTATGAGAATCGATAGGGCAAAACGATTCTGAGTAAGAAAAACCCAAAACTTTAAATTCTGAAAAAAAAATCTTTTTTTTTTACTAGAAACTGACCAGTGATTGACCTCTATCTCACTTGGTGGAAGGTGCAGATGAGGCCAAAGGTGTAACTCACATGTGGACTTTTTTGCTCAAATGCGTCCGAGACTTTTCAGGGACTCAGGCACTCAGGGGGGACTTTTTAGGGATAAGTCCGCCTTTGTGCATGTATCTCAGTGTTTGTCAATTGTATTTTGTCGTGTTTATTTTGCACAATAAAGAGTTTACATACATACATACATACTTTTCTTGCGGCAAGTGAACTTCAAGTGACAGCCTACACGGCCAGCACGAGATAGACAACCCGCCTCTCTTTCTACTTGGAACGAACAAGATGATCGGACGAGGTTAAAACGTTAAAAAATACAGCCCCAAAAATAAAACCCTTCCGTACACAAAGCCACTGTTTTGCTTCACCAAAATTCCGATGCTGACAAAGAGTAAAATACAGAGATATTTTCGAAAGACCTGCGTAATGTAGCGAGCAGTTAAATAAATGAATCCGTAGTGAATTGTCGGGACGCTCCGAGGCGTGCCGTGGACTAGAAGGAAATAATTTGCCGGCACCGGACGCCGGCGTTGCGGTCGCTGGCAATTGTAGTACAGGGTATTAATAAAATAAAAACGAAGTCTCAAATATCGTAAAGTGAATAAAAGTATCTATGTAAGTGTAGTAGTAACTATGTTGAAGGAACACTATCTGTCATCTTGTGCATGAATCTTGTAGATGGCTTTTTAGGTATGTGTCTATTTATTTCATGCCATCACTATTTTGTATTTTGGGGAAGGCCTAGACGGACGTTTCGAGACCAAATAGGAGAGGAAAAAGGTCAGGTCAGGAGTACCCGAAACCGACGAGCATGTATGAAGAGACTGATGAATGTGGATGAAGCAAAAGAAGTATGTCAGGATCGTAGCAAGTGGAACAAAGAAGTCTCTGCCTACCCCTGTGGGAAAGAGGCGTGACGGTATGTATGTGTGTATGTATTTATCACTATTTTGATTCCCCTTTCCACCTATACGCCCACAATCATGCTAAACGAGGCCTTTAGGTCTTCTTACCTTAGGCCCCGTCTACCCCGTAAGGGATAAAGACGTGATTTATGTATGTATGTAAAATATTATAGAAAAGGTAGGCGTCAGGTCCCCACGGACTGCGGCCTCGCAACAAACACCGGAAAGTTGAAATTGCCGCAGAGTTGACAGTGATTGCTATTTTTTCGGATTCCGCAGAACGCGAAGTTATTTTAGCCTACTAAAATAAGTAAAAATAAATGGTAAAATATCATAAGTGGTCATATCTAAACATATAATAAATCAGTAGATAGTTCGTGTCTGTACATTAAGTAAGTTCATCAAAAATAGAGTGCTAACGATTATAGACCACAAGCCCATGGAAAATAAAACATGTGAAATGAACCAGCGTGAATGAAGCTTAGAAGGCTGTTACTATATCATCAAATAACTCTGAGCGCTATGCCGTCATTTCTGAGCGGTACAGATTTTTTCTCATACATTGAAAAAAAATGCGCTAACTTCCGGCACCACCACTTTAAAGCGGCACTAGGTTTTCGATTTTTTAAATCATCTAAAAGCTATAAAAACGCCGTAAATTAATAACTAGTCGTAATTCCTCACTTGTACACCCTGAGAAATTCCATAAATGTACCGCTCAAAAATGACGGCATAGCGCTCAGAGTTATTTTATGATATAGTAACAGCTTTCTAAGCTTCATTCACGCTGGTTCATTTCACATGTTTTTTTTCCATGGGCTTGTAGTCTATTTTAGGGAAGAGTAATAAAACACAAAAAAGTAGATTTTATAATTTTTGTCTGTCTGTATGTATGTATGTAAATTAAAAAAAGATGGCACAAATGCCTTACATCATTTTGGAAAAAACTGATACTCTTCAAACTACTGTACCAATTTTGACCAAACATGACTACGAGCAACCGCAAGGAACCTGGCTTACTAAAACCACATCAAAATCAGTCCATCCGTTTGAGAGCTACGGTACCACAGATAGTCACACACACAGACATCGACGTGAAACTTATAATAACCCTCTTTCAGCGCCAGTAGTTAAAAAGCCAGTGGTGAAAGTGCGTTCATACATAAGTATGTATGTCTCATTGTGTACTGAAAAGCTGAAATGACAAGCCAAATAAAGAACTCAGAGAACAAGTCGCACAATAACCGATACGCCAATAAATCAAATAGTTCCGACGTGCTGCGCCGGCGCACGATTGTGGCCCGTAAACGGTCACAGCAAGGTTTATAATCGCCAGCGTGTTTTATGAATGCAGGTCGGCGAATGTTGCTTTTATAAGCTGGAACAGCCTATACACTCTCGATTATTTTTCTCCAGTCCTAATAATATTTGTAAATGCGAAAGTATCTCTGTCTATTACTTTTTCACGCTTAATCTTCTGAACCGATTTAGGTTGGATTTGCTATACGATTAGTTTCAATTAGTTTTCTTCTATGCTGGTCTGGGAGTAAAGAAAAAACATAGAATCTACCAGTTACTTCTCTACTCGCGCTGATGGTAAAAACCCATCGAGGGAATGGGCGAAAATCTTAGGAATCATGTTATCGGCGATGCGGCTAGCAACCCATCAGTATTTTGATTCCATTTTCCAACTATACGCCCACAATCTTGCTAAATGTGGCCTGTACGTTGTTACCTTAGGCTCTTTCTAACCCGTAAGGAATAAAGACGTGATTTGTGTGTGTTAGTTGCAGTCCCAGGAAAGGACATAGGATAGTTTTTATCCCGGGAAATAGCATAGTTTCCGCGGGATCACGATAAACAAACTGCTCAGACGGAGTCTCGGACAATAGCTAGTATTATAAATGCTAGAACCGCTAAAGATAGAAAACCCTCACTCATAGCCAGTGGCGTAACTATAGGGTGGCAGGGGTGGCAAAATGCCACGGGCCCCTAGTTCTACTGGGTCCCGAACTGAGTTGGTGAAGGGACGCTGATGGACTTCTTTATATTGAGGACTAGCTTCTGCCCGCGACTTCGTCTGCGTAGTATTATACATAAAAACCTTCCTCTTGAATCACTCTATCTATTAAAAAAAACCGCATTAAAATCCGTTGTGTAGTTTTGAAGATATAAGCATACATAGGGACATGGGGACAGAGAAAGCAACTTTATTTTATACTATGTAGTGATAGTAATGATGATAGTATGTAAACTCTTTATTGCACATAAAAAATATAAAAATACATTAATACAGAGAAAATAGTACAAAGGCGAACTTATCCCTAAGAAGGGATCTCTTCCAGCACCAGCCAGCAGCAGCTTAGTAGGACCATTTTTTTAAACAATCAATGGACGTATGAGAGTGGTCACAATAGTGATAGTGAAGTGATGATGGTGATAGTGATGATGAAGGAGCCCCATCTGGTGAATTTGCCGCGGGCCCCAGACGTTATAGTTACGCCACTGCTCATAGTTTGAACAAGCAAAAGGCATTCAGAATCGTCGCTTCTCTCTGGCGACCCCTTTGTAAAAAGGAACTAGCAGGACAATTGCGTTCGGAGTCAGGTCGAGAATAAATTGTTCACGAGCTGCTATAGATTTACGATGTATATATATACATATATATGCCTTTGTCGCGGGGTACGAGGCATTTGCATAAGAATTGATTTTTAAAATAAGCGAGGGAACGTTTATCGACCGATATTGACTTGTTTCCCATTTGGTATTGGATCGTAAGGCATCTCAGAATTTTTCCGGTGTATTTCAGGCATGCTTGCAAGTCTTGTTACCTTAGGCTCTGTATATTGTAAGGGATAAAGACGTGATTTGTGTATGTATGTATATTTCAGGAAGTGGTGGAAATTTAAATTTTTAATTCAAAATTCAGTGCTCTTAACGCGGTGCAATGTACGGAATTTGTCAAGTATAAGTCAAAAATCCTAAAAAACAATTACAGGGGCCTTATGATAACGTCTTAATGCGATTAAATTCCGATTCAGTTTAGATTCACTCGCTGTCAGATCTATACTAAACACGACAGCAAAAACCTGAACTGAATCAGAATTGAATCGCATTAAGACGACATGGTAATCCTCAAGGGCTATTCAGTCAAAGTCTGAAATAATGCCGAATCAATTCCAAGAGACCCTTTATAAAAAAAATGGTGTCCATTAAATTTTAAATCAAGGGACACTTCATCATCATTATCTCCAGTCTTAATACGTCCTACTGCTGGGCACAGGCCTCCTCTCAAAATGAGAGGGCTTGAGCTATAGTTCACACGCGGGCCCAAGCGACATTTTCTAAAATTAAAATATTTCTGCGCAAATATATTTTCTCTCGCATTTGAAGTCAGTTCATATTCTGTTTTACGAAGAAAAATTACCCAAAATTCTAATTCGAGCATTATTTTATTAGGTAGCTCTCAAGCAAATTATACTGACAGAAATATAATTCACTTTTCACTAGAGCGAAAATGGTACCCAGGGGCAGACCTTCGGAGGTAACCTTCGCAGGACACGGGTTATGTAATTAGTTTCACAGACCTGCCACGAATTTATGCTAACTCGGACTTAGGCATAGTTTCAAGGTGATAACTAGCCTGTCATCCATATACATGAAGTTACATAACACTGATAGTATGGACCACTCGTATTCAGAGTGGCTGGAAAAAGGTGACTTTGTTATGCAGAAGCCTAAGATAATAATAATTATCTTTAATAAAGTACTACTCCCATACTAGACTGGGAGCCAAAGAAAAAACATACAATGTACCAGTTTCTCTTCCCGCGCACATGGTAAAAGCCCATCGAGGTAATGGGCGAAACTCATAGGAACCATGTTATAAGCGATGCGGCTAGCAAACCACCACTATTATGATTCCATTTTTTGCCATCTATACGCCCACAATCTTGCTAATCGTAGTCTTTGGGTCTTCTTTCGGGCTCTGTCTGCTCCGTAAGGGATAAAGACGTGATTTTTGTATGTGTGTATGTATGTAGGTAAAGCAATGAAGCTTAGTAGGACAGGACAAGATCGAAGAATACATGTTTTTGAAGTCTTAATGATTGAAACATTAATGCAAGCAAAACTCATGATAAACCAACAGTACTCTCTCAAGTTCCAATACTTGTCTTGCCATTTCATGGTGTGTCGACATTTTGTTTACGAACCCAGTTTAATTATGAATCGTCCCACGCCCTTTCCGGCCCAAAAATAGGACAAGTGATAGAAAATTTACGAAAGAAAACTACAAAGCATCAGTCAATGAAAATAAAGGAGCCCAAAGAGCCATACCGACAGGTCAGATTGACATTCCGAAATCTAGAAAGGGAATCGGCAGGTAAAAGTCGTCCTATCGTACATTCCGGTGACATTTTCTTTCTTATTTGGTCCGAAATAGATCTGATATCGCTAGTGTAGTTTCCTGATTGTACAGTTGACATCGGATATTACAGCACTGACTCTGTAGTTGTAACTACGTGAGATATTTGTGAAGAACGAAGATATTGTTATAAAAATGTGTTTTACCGTGTCGTCAATATACAAGGTCTAAAATTACGTTCTTTGTATTAACCGGTAACCGGTACCTATTATTTTAGTTCCCTTAATTAACCGGTTAATTCAATTAACTTTATGAACCAGTTTTCTGAACGGAATTAATGTGCGGCATTTACAATAAAATTAACCGTGAGCTAACATCGTAAAGAAACCTGTACACATCTGTAAAGCAATTCAATGGTGTGTGTGAAGTTCCCTATGCCCACTGAGCCCACGTGGGAACTATAGCCCAAGCCCTCTCATTCTGAGAGGAATCCTATGCCCAGCAGTGGGACGTGTACATGATGGAGATGATGATGAGAAATTACTTAATATTAATTACAGAAATTTCAGCGAAATCACGAATGTCCTTGCATCGTCACAACAGCGCATTCCCAAAGCCCACCGCAAGTTGGGCGATAAAAAGGCGCCATTGCCGTGTTTATTGTAAACAAACGCAGTTACGGCGGCTAACGGGACAAGTTTTATTAAAAAAATTCGACAATTGCCAGTTCTGGGCATTCCGGTCTTACTGGCAGCAAATAATGGCTTTAATATAACCGTATCGGCATCTTATTTATTAAGATTTTGAAAGTAGCCTTTCATTTTTGCTGAAAAATTGTTTTTGTTGCTTCCATTTGCTAATTATTTGTTTATGTATTATTGCATGTTGCATTACTTAAGTAGCTTGGTATTCTTTATAATTCCGAAACAAATTTCTTATTTGAACAAATTCTCAGCTCTATTAAATCTGGAATATCGAACGTCAAATTTTTCCGATTGTTGGAATTTTACTTTGTAACATTAAATAAGAAGCTAGAAGACAACATTTTAAAGCAAAAGCAAGGTATAAAGGCGAGATTAAATTTGTTTACCCGTGCAACCCCACAATAGTTGAAAGTATAAAGTGGGTAGTAAACCGGCAGCAACTTATTATAAGTCGACAAGTTTTTTACGACAGCCTCACTGAACTTTGAGATTGTCCAGGGACCCTCATTTCCCTACTTTAGCCGAGCTTACAAAATAAAGAACATGCGATGAGGAAATTTTTACGTTTTAAAAAGTGACTGGTGTACACTGAAAATTTATTTGAATTTAATGATAGTCAAACAAAATGAAGTACATACATACATACATAAATCACTTCTTTATCCGACAGAGCCTAAGGTAACAAGACCTAAAGGCCCCGTTTAACATGATTGTGGACGTATAGGTGGAAAGAGGAATCAAAATAGAGATGGGCCTAGCCGCATCGCCTATAACATGATTCCTAAGATTTTCGCTCACTCGATTTTCCCTCGATGGACTTGTCCCATCTGCGCAGGAAGCATGGAAGATAACAAATAAAGTACAATTTAGAATAACAGTTAAGAACTACATAAGAAACAAAACAAGTTAATTATCACATTGACACGTAAGTGAAAAATAACATTGAAGCTTATGGGGGTAATTTTTTTCAGGCGATGCTGCCAGCAACCCATTGCTATTTTGATGCCCAGTTGCACCGATACGCCCATAAGCATGCTATACGAGACCCTTTAGGTCTTGTTACCTTAGGCACCGTTTAACCCGGAATAAAGACGTGATCCATGTGTGTATGTATGTAAAAAATAAAATCATCAAAATGACATCCGCGTACGAGTCCAGCATAACTTAAAAGCATGCATCAAAGAATCCTTTTAAAAACGGCGCACGCGGCGCTGGCAAGAATTTCATTAAACTTGCCTCGTTGGTCGGGACCAGAATTACTGGCTGTTCGGGCGAGTTGGACGCCTCATACACCGATGTACAGTCGAGAGCATAAATCGATACAGCCATCATGTCAAATCTTACTCTTACTTATATTACAAAGAGGAAAGTTTGGATGTTTGGATTTTTGTACAAAGATAGTAATAGTTCCGGGGAAGGACTTAGAGTTTTCATCCAACATCGCATGGTTTCTGTCGGCAACAGCTAGAATAATATATGTGTGTCTGAACTTATTATTTGTGCCATAAAGGTGTACTGATGTTTTTGACGTCTTGGTAACGTACATTTATTATGTTTATGCCCTTGACTGTACTTATAATAGTATGTGGCAGACTCTATAAATACAGGACGTTAAAAATGACACTTCATTTGCCGTCTGTCTGTAAGTTCCTTTATTTCAGAAACGTGCTAACAAGTTAAACAATAAAAATGTACGCAGCTAGTGTCTCTAGTAGGTTATTGTCTCGTCTTCCTATCTCATTTTAACATTCACGCATTATAATAGATGCTGGTATTGGAGCAAAGAAAAAATATAGAATGTACCAGTCGCTTCTTTCCCCACGCAGACGGTAAAAGCCCATTGAAGGTAATGGCAAACATCTCAGTAATCATGTGATAGGCGATGTGGCTAGCAATCCATGTTTTGATTCCCTTTTCCACCATTATGCCCAGAATCATGCTAAACGTGGCCTTTAGGTCTTGTTACCTTAGGCTCCGTTTACTTGAGATAAAGACGTAGATATGTATCTAAATCACGCAGGAAAATGTGACAAAGTAATTTTATTATTGTTTGGTCTGATATGCGGTCAGAAAGGCTTTTGATTTGATAGCCTACACTAATTTTAGGTCTAAGTGCCAGAGCATTTTGTCGTGGCTAGCGTACAAGCTCTCTGCTCGTCTGTTTGCACTACGCGCTTAATGGTTTGTCTTACGGGGTAGACAGAGGTAACAAGGCCTAAAGGTCATGTTTAGCATGATTATGAGCGTATAGGTGGAGAGGGGAATCAAAATAGTAATGTGTTGCTAAACGCATCGCCTATAACATGATTCCTAAAATTTTCGTCTATTCCCTCGATGGACTTATACCATCTGCGTGAGAAGAAAAGCAACTAGTACATTCTATGTTTTTTCTTTACTCCCAGACCAGCATGGAAGAAATTTGGCTATCTAGTATTTTGCTGTTTCTATAAATAATAAAAATAAAATCTAAAGGGAGGAGATAACTCTACATAAACGAAAAAATGGGTAATGATTATGACAGCCAAAGAATTTTATAGAATAGTCGACGTGTTTAACTTTCTAAGAAAGTACACTTTTTATTAATAATATTAGGTACACAGAATCAATTAAAAAAACGGTTTTTTTTTTGTTTTTTTTTTTATTTTTTTTTCTGTACGAACCTATATTACATGATGAATTTGAAGTTGAAACCAATCACAGTACGTTGTCAAATACTTTTCAAACTACACTACTTTAAAGTTTTACTGGGTTTTATATAAACAAAATTATTTAATTGCAAATATCAACAGAACATTCGCAAAGAATTACGATAAATACGATACCTATTTTTAGTGACACTTGAAAACAAATCAATCGACGTAAGTATCATCAAAATCAGTCCAAGCAAATTTCGAGAGCGTCGCAAAGGAATAATCGTACATACACACAGGCTGTAAAACACGTTATCCTTTTTTGCGTCGCGTGATCGTGTGATCAGGATCGGGACCGGTTTTTGAAATACTGGTTAATATCGTTTTGAAAACCGGTATAACTACGTTCTTAGGATTAACCGGTTAACGAATGGAACTAAATTATTAGTAGGTATTAAAATGATTCTGACCGGTTAGTACGAAGAACCAAGTTTGCGCTGAGTCACGTCGCGATGTTCTTTTTTATCTCTTTTCTGCATGCGCTAGCTACAAAAAATGTTTGAAGAGAAATGACAAGAGATGGCAGTTTGGCGTAAAATCTGAATAGGTGCGAAAACCGGTTAACCGATAGCCAAACCGTAAACCGCAATCCATTTCGGCTTCGGTCATTGATCCCAAACCGGTTAATTTCAAAAACCGGTTACCGATCGCTGCGTGTGATAAATAACATTTTTCACTACTTATCGAGAAATTATTTAGATTTAACCTATTTTCTGGCTGTCAATTTAGGAGTCAGACGTTCCATTGAGATATTTACATTTATTTAACATTAATTATTCCCTAAAGATGGTATTCAAAGTTCATTGACGTCACATTCACAACGCTCCGGCAGTTTCCAGCGGCACTCAAGCATACCCGACAAACGTACTCAAACTTTGCACAACTTAATCTTCGAAAGTTGGTAGTGGTCTTAATTTTGACAATCGACTCACTTCTACAAGTTTTCGTCACAACATTTTAACTTTGAGTGTGTTATTATAAATTACTTATAACGAAGTTAAGTTTTTGGAAAGGTGTGTTCGTATGCTTTTCGTAGGTATCAGTATCACACACACACACACACACACACACACACACACGCACACACACACACACATACACACAAATCACGTCTTTATCCCTTACGGGGTAGACAGAGCCAGAGGTAACAAGACCTAAAGGCCACGCTTAGCATGATTGTGGGCGTATAGGTGGAAAGGGGGATCAACATAGTGATGAGTTGCTAGCCGCTTCGCTTATAACATGTCTCCTGAGATTTACGCCCATTCTATCGATGGGCTTTTACCATCTGCGCGGGAAGAAAAGCAAATGGTGCATTCTATGTTTTTCAAGCGTAGCATTAAAAATGTAAGTCGGTTAGCGTAGGCCAATGCATCCTGGGCAACAACGGTTAACTAAAAAAGAGGCCTAGGCACAAAATGTTACTATTAACGTTCCCAAATGTTGCAAACTGATAAGACAATTAAATAAGGTATGTATGTTTGTGTATGTAAGTAAATGAAATTGGAAATATCCCTCCATTTCGTACCAAATCTCCTATGTTTAAGTAAACGACTGTTACGTTTTGATTCTTCGTTATCTCGAAGCATTATTAATAAAATAACAAAGCTCAGAAATTCGAACCAGAAACCATAAAAACTCGTAAACTTTGGGAAGTTCAAAAGCTTTCTGGTAGTTAACTGCAATTTGCTCACTTTATTACAGAAATATGTATAAGTTCGAGTTTGATGGAATTCCGGAGCTTTTAAGAGTTCGACGCGTTCATTAGCTTAGAGAATACTCTGTAATTCCAATTTAAAACTTCATAATCATACCGACCTTATCGCTCTTATGTCGATCACTGTGAGTGTGGGTGGAAGGCATGAGATGAACTTTGAATTTTCATTTTCAGAGGACAAAGACAGGTTGGTTCTTCATTGCTGGTCTGGGAGCAAAGAAAAAACATAGAATGTACCAGTTGCTTCTCTGCCCGCGCAGATAGTAAAAGCCCATTGAGGGAATGGAGGAAAATCGTGCAATAGGCGATGCGGCTAGCAACCCATCAGTATTTTGATTCCATTTTCCACCTATACGCCCACAATCTTGCTAAACGTGGCCTTAAGGTGTTGTTACCTTAGGCTCTGTCTGCCCCGTAAGGGATAAAGACGTGATTTATGTGTGTGTTAAAATGCTCGCGTGTTGAAATATGGTTTACGCGTTAGTTTGTCTTTCTCGCCCTGGCATACGCGTGTTCCATCGCTCTTTCTCATGCCGCAAATTTACCTATAATTCTATATCTATGTTAACTAAGCCCAAGTAATAACCACGGATATCGTACATGGATCGGGTTGAGTATGAATACGTAATCAGTTGGTAGCTAACAGAATTAACTTGCATTTAATAGGGGTAAGACCATAGAGTAAATAACTAATTAGAGTGGAATAAGAGCTACGCAGTTGTATCAAGACATCTGTCCTTTTAGACATATACCATTTTAGTATTTATTAAAATTAATCTAGTTTTATTCACTACTAGCTTCTGCCAGTGACTTTGTCCGCGTAGAATTAGACAGCTACGACCTTTGACATGTTTTCCGACAATTTTCCGGGATAAAAAGCGGCCTATATGTTAATCTCTACCAGCTATCTCCATTCTAAATTTTATCCAAATCCGTTCAGCCGTTTCAGCGTGAAGAAGGAACAATCTTACACACTCACATCGTCACATCGATCCATCCTCACAAACTTTCGTATTTATAATAATTAGATTAATTGAAGGGAAAGAAGTATGTCAGGATGGTAGCAAGTGAAACAAAGTAGTATCTGCTTACCCCTGTGGGAAAGAGGCGTGACGGTATGTATGTGTGTATATTCATATGCCGCACAACGACTAAACATTAACCATCCATGTCGATCAAAATAGATGCTTGCACAACTTTATTCACCCTTCTGACCTTCGCGTAGCCAATCAGTGTGCAGTAATCGCTAATTTCGGCTTGGCATAATTTTATGAATTTTTTGTCGTTCCCGCTCTATTAGGTGGTTTGCTCTATGGCCCAGGCCTACTCTGAAGTTAGACATTCGAAGTTCATTTCATGCTGTTCCGCTCACACTAATTAGCCATTAATGAGAGAGAGCGAGTGAGAAGATATAGTGATTAGGATAGAAATAGGTACTATGCTTAACTAGTTGAGTTGGTCACGTAGAGAGGATGGATGAAAGAAGATTAACTTAACAGAGTTATATGTTGAGTGTGTTGCTTTTTTTTTAACGGAGAGGAAATCTTTATGGATGCCCTAGGCACGGGGATGCCTAGGGCTGTGGGACTCCCCCCCGAAGGGGTATACCCAAACTAATAACTCTCCAGCGTTGCCTCATTCCGGTGTGATGGGGAGGCAGTGGGATGTCACTAGGGTTTCACCACAAACGCCCCCCCGGTGACCCCGGTTTCCGCCAGGACGCGCCAAGAAGGGGAGGACCCATACGCTGGGCCCGTCTTCCCTTAGACAATGAGACCGTGCAATGCAGGTAGGTAATGTGAGTGTGTGGCCTTGACGGATGTTTCGTGACCAAATCGGGGAAGCTTCCACAAAAACCCCTAAACCCTAAACCGCTTGATGAAGATGATGAATGTGGATGAAGCGAAAAAGGTATGTCAAAATCAAAGTCGATTCAATCAATTGCTAATAAAATTGGCCGCCAAGGGCTCTTTTACATGTCTTTTTTGAAATTACCAGCGCATTTGGAAAGACCATCATTGCCAAGAAAAATGCGCCGCAAAAAACTTGGCAGAAAGTCATTTTTTCAAAATAAAATAAATACACATTTATAAAAGGGATAGTAGATATGTATAAAGTGTCTACTAGTCAGAGAGATTTAAAACAAATCTTAGGTATCATGTTATAGGCGATGCGGCTAGCAACTCATCACTATTTAGATTCCCCTTTCCAGCTATACGCTCAGAATTATGCCAAACGTAGCCTTTAGGTTTTGTTACTTTAAGCTGTGTGTACCCCGTATGGGTAAAAGACGTGATTTATGCGTTGGCAAGTGAAAACACAATGCTATTAACAGAAACAAATTATTTATTTACTGATTTATTTCTTTACCTAGTTCTAAAGAGGAAACTGGACCAACGGCACAAAACAAAGTCACATATCAGGCACTTCCGGCCCCGCCGGAAACGCCCCCCCCCCCCCATTCCGTTTTACTACCAACGTACAAAAAATAACGGCACCCAGTCATTCTGTCTTATTGTGGAATTGTAATTATTTTTATGTTGGTAGCATGGAACGTTAGTGCGGTGGAAGGTATAATAGGAAAGTTTCCAGCTTTTTGTTTTCGTACAAACAGTTTTGTTGTGTAGGTTGTGGAGCAACAAAACTAAAAGGGCATTTTTCTGTAAAATCCAGTCACCCTTGCTCTCAAATTATACAACTGCGATGGCAGTTCTGCTTAGAATCACGATTACTATTAATTTTAGTAAGTCTTCGAATTTTCCTATGTGTTACCAGCTGTCACATGACCTCGTTACTATGCGAATTTTTGCCGCCAAGCATCATTCGTTTGCATGATGTGTCTGTACGACAAAATTACAAACTCCCATGGAACATCTACTGCTCACCAGGGCCGAGAGAAGGCGCTCGGCTGTTCAAATGATAGGTACTAACAAATGATGCGTGGCTAGATATTGTACAGACACATCATTGAAACAGATGACGCTTGGCGACAAAAAAATCGCATACTAAAAAGGTCACGTGACAGCTGCTATTCGGTGGTGTAGCGATATTGTAGCACGCATCACGGAATGAGGATTGCCCTTTGATGCGCTTTTACCAGCTAAAAAAAATGTTTTCAAAAATAGGCTTACGTAGTATAACTTTAGCCTTTGGCTTTGTTGCCACGGACTTAAAACTACTAGCTTCCACGTTGTTCTACTTTACATTATTTTTTACATCGGATTTTGAAGGCTACTAACAGAAAACTAAAGACTACACCGGCCTAGCCAGCTTTAATTAACTATTAAAACAAAAAACCGACTGCGTCAATATTTTTGATGTAGCCATTGTCACTCTCACGACTAAGCCGAAGCTAATGATGCCTCAAGCTCAAATAACCAGACACATACACACGAAAAACATAAACCTCCTCCTGGCGCAGTCGGGTAAAAATACCTAAAACTTCTACCACAACGCGCGAAACAATCCCCTAAACCATAACCCTATATCTGACATTCAAAATGCAATCGCAAAATTCCAAATTCGAAACAAAACACGGCGCGGACGGATTCGCGAACACCCGCAACTCTCAAAGCAATTCTGTGCCGTAAAAAGACGTACGTAGTTTCGTTGAATCGTATATTGCGAAAGGGTTGGCTGCTTACCGACAAGAAGGGGTATGTGACATTTTATGACAAGTATTTCAATTGCGAATAAAAAAAAACTAACCAAGTAGGAGGTGCAAAGCTACACAGAACACTGCTTTTTATTGTTCCGAGCCCAAAAGGTAAAAACAGCATCCTGTTACTAAAGCTAAGCGCGCACTGCGGTGCGCTTAGTTGCGGTTTGCTCCCGCAAAAATCTGTGATGTATGAACCACAGTGGAGGTTCGCACACTGCGGTTGCGGTTGTTAAACCGCATGCGGCTAAAAAATCTGTGATTTGATACATGTGTTGCGGTGAAAACCGCAACCGCAACTCGCCGCACCGCAGTGCGCGCTTAGCCTAAGACTTTACTGTCCGTCCGTCCGTCTGTCTGTCTGTCCGTCTGTCATCCAGGCTGTATCTCATGAATGTCTCATGTATTTCTGTTGCCTCTAAAACAACAAATACTAAAAACAGAATGTTTTTATGCCTGTCTGTCTATGTATTAACCAATTTGACCTCCCTGGATTTTATAATATACTAGCGACCCGCCCCGGCTTCGCACGGTATATTATACATGTATTATACATATAAACCTTTCTCTTGAATCACTCTATCTATTGAAAAAAACCGCATCAAAATCCGTTGTGTAGTTTTGAAGATATAAGCATACATACGGACACGAGGACAGAAAAAGCGACTAAATTTTATACTATGTAGTGATAAACTTCGCGAATTTGTGCGGGACCCTCGGTGCGCGAGTCCTGCTCGCAGTTGCGTTAGTAGGTAGTTAAATTACCACTAACTTTTTCCATTGTGACACGCATATTAGTCATACATTTGTATGGATGCCAAACATATGGGCATGTGTAGGGCATCTCACTTCTTGACCACCACATCCCCAATTAGAAGTGGCAATGGGCGGGGCACTTGGCAAGACGGAACGACAGATGGTCGAAGGCGGTCACAGAGTGGCCAAGACTGGGTCGAAGGTCAGTGGGCAGACCTTCAGCCCGTTGGTCAGATGACAGCTATCATTTGGCTGGAAAACTGTAGATGGGACTGGCATGGAACCGGGTAAAATGGCGTGAAAATGAAGAGGCCTTTACTCAGCAGTAGGTGTATAGGCTGATTAAATTGCATGGATTTCGTGTCACAATGGAAAGAGTTAGTCGAAATTTTAACGCAACTTTAACGGTGTGTATTTTTGGTCCTCACCCATGTTTCTGCATAGTAATTCTTTACCAAGTTTTAACACCCGCCAGCCACATTTGCCAGATGCAAGTTTTGCAAAATCGAGTTCCTCTGAGGAGGTGCGCGAGGCTGCCTCTGTTTCGATTTGCGTCTCAATGCTGCCGGCTCTGCACCAATTATGGACGCGTATTGAGCGGTCTTAACGCTTTTAGTTTACTGGGTTCGCTAAGTAGCAGTGCTTGCACTGCTGTGTTCCGGTGTGGAGAGTAAGACAGCCGGGGAAATTACGGGCACAAGAGGCATTGCATCTTAGTCCTCTAGGTTGGCAACGCATCTGCAATCCCTCCGGGGTTGCGGGTGTCTATGGGCAGTGGTGATCACTTACCATCAGGTGACCCACTTGCTCGTTTGCCTTCCTATTCATATAAAAAAAAAAAAAAAAAAACTGGTTTTAGCTTTTACATACATACATACATACCGTCACGCCTCTTTCCCATAGGGGTAGGCAGAGACTACTTTGTTCCACTTGCTACGATCCTGACATATTTCTTTAGCTTCATCCACAATCATCAATCTCTTCATACATGCTCGTCGGTTTCGGGTACTCCTGACCTGACCTTTTTCCAAAACGTCTCCTATTTGGTCTCGGAACGTCCGTCTAGGCCTTCCCCTCCCAACTTAACCATTCACACTCCCCATATAAATCTGTTTAGTTAGTTCCGCTCTACATGCCCAAACCAACTAAGCATACTTTTTTCCATCCTAGTCACTATATCCTCTTTCACACCAGCACGTTCTCTTATCACACTGTTCTTTATTCTATCTTTCAGAGATACGCCTTAGCTTTTAAATGTAACGTAATTGGAGTCCCGCTAACTCAAAGCGGCGGCAGACCTAGACGGCGATGGCGGGACGAGTTGGACACCTTAAGGGACTGCCAGTAGTGGGACACAATAGCCCCATAACAATAATAATAATGACTATGACCTTAAAAGGCTCTCGCTAGGTGGTTGGGTCAAGGGTCAGATACAGAAAGCGGTACTCCTGGACACGGCTCGGATAGTCAGGAGGTTCCTCTCTCTGTCGCCCTGACCACCGGTAACTTAGGCCCCGCCTCTCTGCTGGCGGGGTAGGTTTATAATGTTTTTATATTTTGTATTAATATTGTTTTATTACTTTTTATATGAATATTGTAAAAACCTAACTAGAGATAAAAAAATATACATGATAATAATGTAACGTTCAAAATAATCTAACCTAAAAATTGCGTAAGGGATATAAACGTGATTTGTGTATGCGTATGTAGGTATGCATGAAACTAAACGACAGATAATCATTATCAAACTAAAATTAATACCACCGGAACATTACAATAGTTTTTTTTATCGTAGTTTGAACTTTAATATTGTCTCTACTCCCCCCCATTAACAAAACAATAAATATATAAATAAAACATTGACCCAACCTACAAATCGGCGGTTCAGATTCGACCAATGTTAACAGGTCAGACTTGTTAAATTTTAACTTCGGGGAACGACAGTGTAATTAATCTGACAAAACTTTACAAGCCCTACATTCTGCATTTCAAGTCTGTGTCCTGTCTATTTTTGTGGTGTACCTGTGCAGTTAATTAATTACTGTAATTACATTTATGTACTATCCCGGTGTTAGTTAAGATTACGGTGAGAAGTGAACGTGTCCCGGTGAGGTCGAGGTGACGCTGCGACCGCGCATTACTCGACACGAAACGAAGCGATCCGTCAAGGCCCGCTAGTGGGTGAGTTCGAAGTGGTATAGCAATCGTTTGACCTAATTTTTGTTTCGTCGAATTATTATTTCACATAATTTTTTAACATGCTTGAAAAATAATGATTCATGTTTGAATTTTGATTTAAATGGTTTTTTTTTCAATAAAATGTTATGGAAGTGTGTACTGGCTTTCACGACAGTGTTTGAATCCTCGACCGTCTGCTTGCAAGGATTTATGTATGTAGGTTACTATACTTAACTAAGTTCATCATCTCCAGCCTTTATACGGAGTGTGAATGGGTGCGTTAGAAGGGGAAGGCCTAGACTAAACTGGGGACGTTTTGAAAAGGTTAGGTCAAGAGTACCCTAAACCGACGAGCATGTGTGAAGAGATTGATGAATGTAGATGAAGCTAAAGAGATGTGACAGGATCGTAGCAAATGGAACAAAGTAGTCTCTGCCTACCCCTGTGGGAAAGAGGCGTGACATGTATGTATGTATAAACTCAAACGAAATACAATACAATACAATAACTCTTTATTGAACACCACATATAACAAGCAAAACAGAAAAAACGTATACAGAATATTACAAGGTAACAAAAGTCGGCCTTATCGCTACAGAGCGATCTCTTCCAGGCAACCATAATGGACTGGAGAACAGAACAGATCTGAGCAGGTGGTGCAATTTAGAATATATATTAATATACTAAGTATTGAAATACATAATATATTATACATGAAACATACATTTATAATAAATGGAGATATAAATAGACACATACACACATACCTAAAAAGAAGCCAGCTACAAGATTTATGCACAAGATGACAGATAGTGCTCCTTCAACACAGATTTAAATATGGGATTGAAATATTACTCATAACATTCTTAACTTAACTTCACCTGTGAAATAATTGACCAAACCTTCACCGAATCGATCTTCAAAGCTACCGAAAGGCCGCAACTTTCCCGACGAGCGGTCTGAAAGCTATTGATATACTCACTCTTTGTTCTTCGGGTACAAATTACCTTTTATACCAAGTCAGATGGGAACAAATACGATGCCCACAATCTGTTTTATTTTGGTCAAAGATGTGGCTTGCAGACGCGACACTCAGCTGACGACGTAGTGTGATTACTTTGATGTTACATTTGCTACTAAAAAACATTAGATTAGAACATTAATAACATATTTGAAATCAAAATAAAACAATTTTGGGAAATCAAGTAAGTTGTAGCGATCGCAACATACAGAAATTAATAATTTACTAGCTTCTGCCAGCGACTTCATCTGCGTAGAATTATACATAATAAACCTTCCTCTTGAATCACTCTATCTATTAAAAATACCGCATCAAAATCCGTGGTTTTAAAGATCTAAGCCTACATAGGGACATACAGACAGACAGCGGAAAGCGACTTTGTTTTATTCTACGTAGTGATGAGATAACGACTTCATGATACACAATTAGGTAGTTATTATGATGTATGCTTACTAACAAAAGTTAATTCAACAACTGGCACATTGCAATAAAAAATGTGAAAAGCTGACTTTTTCTGATGTACGAAATGTGTACAGCACTTATTTATCTTGAACGACGTTTTAGTTTTACTATTATTCCAATCCTTCTATTCCAATATTATAAGTAGACTAAAGGATCCATAGTCCAAATCCTTCTAGATGCCCATTTAAAACTTAGACTAGCCGACACTTTATTACCTCTTAACCTCTTGCGGCCCAAAGTCGAATTTTGGTTGTTAGATTTCAAATATAGTGTCATTCCTGTAAAATTTAATTATTCTTTGACAGTTGTCCATTATTTAAGACATTAGACGGCAACGTCGACCTCAAGAGAAATGGGAATCCAAAAACAGAGGAAATGACTGGGGTGCGAGTTGGGTTACCTCTGCCGTCAAGAGCTGCGGTTCCTTTTTGGATCCTTCCGAGGGGAAGAGCAATGATTCTGGTGCACCCTAAGCATCGGCTAATGATTTCCTGGCGGTCTCCGAGGGATATCATTGACCGTTGGCTAGGAGCCCGACAGGGGAGGGGGTATTTTGACCGTGTTCTACCGTACAACGTTGCCGACATTTTTGTCACAAGATTTTTGGATACTGTATTTATTACTTTGACATTGGCCATATTGAAAAAGAAGAAGAAGAAGAGGAGATGACTGTCTGTCGTTTTGAAATCTTTGGTCGTGTTCAGTGGAGTGTGTGTGTTGGTTTGTTTGATAAATCGTTTAGGGCGCCCACTGACTCGGGCGCAATCCCAATTCTGTAAAAGCCTGATACTTTGAGAATTGAAAAATGTGAACTTTACGTATTCGGTCGAGATGCGCAGCTTAAACGTGTTTACAAGGAAAACATTACGCAATGTTTTTTAGAAAAGTCTTGTGAGGCGTTCAGAACTTAAGACAACTTACAACGTATATAATATATTTATGTATGTATAACTTCCATGCTGGTCTGGGAGTAAAAAAAAAAACATAGAATTTACCAGTTGCTTCTCTGCCCGCGCTGATGGTTTTGCTCATCGAGGGAATAGGCGAAAGGTGTTATAGGCGAAGCGGCTAGCAACCCATCACTATTTTAATTTCCCTTTCCACCTGTACTCCCTTAATCATGCTAAGCGTGGCCTTAACGTTTTGTTACCTTGGCTCTGTCTAAGGGATAAAGACTTGATCTATGTATGTATGTATTTTATTTGAATCACTAAGTATTTTAATTAGGATTTTCCTTATTTTCTCACCACACACAATATCTTCACAATAAACATGAAACTACCGTATCATCATTACACATAAACAGATAACTCACGTATAAAAAGTCGAGTGATGCGCGACATGTTTCGGACTATTTCGTGGTCCTTCTTCCTGGAGCGCTCGCCCCGGCAGCAGCGAAACGAACACTGCGCGCCAGCGCTCTGCTCGCGCGGCTGTTCGACGCAACTGACAGCGGCGCACAACTACCCTCGTTTTCATCGTCACTACGAAATAGTCCGAAACATGTCGAGCATCACTCGACTTTTTATACGTGAGTTAGCCGTTTATGTGTAATGATCTTCACAAAAACTTCACAAACTTAATTACCCTGAACTCTAACCTTAACAAAATGCAATCTACGTATTTCTCAATCCCAGTTCGTTTAAAAAAAACAGATAACAAACACGTATCTACATATAAATCGGATACATTCAATTTAAAGCACAAAGGGTCTCACCTGTGACGGCCATTCTTTCTCCGATACTATCTCCCGGGGCCTTTAATGTGGATACGGCGGAGAATCTCAATAAGGGGGAACAACAACCTTACAAATAGGCTAGAGAACTAAAGGTGCGTCTACGCTACAGCCGAGCACGAGCCGAGCACGAGCCGAACGCAATTCGTCTAGTGTGGACCGATTTACAAGCCTCGAGCCACACTTGACGCACCGAATGACGAAGCTCGAGCTCAGGTTAGTGTAGTTGCACCTTAACACTTTAAACGAAACAGGTCCATTTCTTCAGGATGTTTTAAATTCATTCAGAATATCGGTATGTATCTTTTAGTACGACTGGACATCCCAAATTTGTCACTTAAATATTTTGATATAAAATGTGGTTTATTGATTCCTTCCGACTTAGCCGGCCAAGGCAATCATTTTGACTTGACAGATTAATTGTTCAGGAACAAAAATGGCAGGCATTTTTTTTGTGACTGGATTTTTTTTCTGTTAAATATTTTATTGAATCAGGCGTTACTTTGCGGAGGTCTATTCAATGAACAAAAACATTGATCTACTCCGTTCCTTAACTTACTAAAGTGGCGGAGTAGTAAGGTAAGGTTTTCTGATTTATTCTGTTGACACTTTTTCAGATACTTATTTTTAAGCAGCCTGTACTTAAAATAGTAAAAAAATATTAAACAATAGTTTCGAAATAGCCAAAACTTTTGAAGCTTACTAAATTATTTCACAAACTTACACTAAAATTTTTATATGAGCTAAAACTTTCAAATTATTAACAACCTACTAATATTATAAACGCGAAAGTTTGTAAGTATGGATGGATGGATGTTTGTTACTCTTTCACGCCAGAACGGCTGGACAGATCTGGATGTAATTTGGAACATAGATAGATTATAGTTTGGAATAACACATAGGCTATTTTTGCGTTTTTAAAATTGCGTAATTCCTGCGGGATAGTGACAAACGAATTCTATGCAGACAAAGTTGCGGGCAACATCCAGTATTAATATAAAGCTCTAATAAATTGCTTTCAAAAAGCTTGATATTACGCAGCTTTCACAACAATGTGAAAAAGCTTGAACTTTTTGAATGCTGCCTGCGTCACCGAGCTTTGTACCTAACTTTAAAGTTCGCTTCAATGAATAAACTTTAAAACCTCGTAAGGCGTGCTA
Source organism: Pandemis cinnamomeana (assembly GCA_932294345.1). Taxonomy (NCBI): domain Eukaryota; kingdom Metazoa; phylum Arthropoda; class Insecta; order Lepidoptera; family Tortricidae; genus Pandemis; species Pandemis cinnamomeana. The sequence goes on along the minus strand of OW028718.1, from coordinate 13,447,774 downwards.
AGGAAGCTTTATAGGAGATTTAAGCTTAGCCTCACTATATTTTTATAAAGCTTGAGGGGCGTCATTATAAAAGTTTTATTAGAAAAGATTTGGCGTTTATATGTGCTCATAAATGCTTGCGTTGAGCTGAACATAAAATATTTCGCGCATTTTTTGCATTTTTTATTAAAGGATTCTTTGTCCAAATGCAATTTTGGTAAAACGATCACCAAGTGAAGTGAGTCAAGTGAGTGTGAGTGAAGTTCTGAGAGGTCTGTGCCCAGCAGTGGGACGTGTATGGACTGAAAATGATGATGATGATGATCATCAAATATAGTATAACTGTACTAACATAATCAACTTGAATTAGAAAAAAAAATAGTACTTTCCATCATTATTTTGATTCCTCTTTCCATCTATACGCCCACATGCTAAACGTGGCCTGTAGATCTTATTGCCTAAGGCTCTGTCTACCTCGTAAAGGATAAAGACGTGATTTATGTATTATGTATGTAGGTACCTACACTTTCAAATTTTAAATATTAGTAACGTTCTCTTAGGTCCCATGCATGCATGTGGAATGTACCAGTTGCTTCTCTTCCCGCGCACATGGTAAAAGCCCATCGAGGGAATGGTCGAAAATCATAGGAATCATGCTATAGGCGGTGCGGCTATCAACCCATCACTATTTTGATTCCACTTTCCACCTAAAGACCCACAGTCTTGCTAAACATGGCCCGGTAGAACTTGTTACGTTAGGCTCTGTCTACCACGTTAGCGATAAAGTCGTGATTTGTGTGTGTGTGTGTGTGTGTGTGTGTGTGTGTGTGTGTAAAGTTCTCTTTCACACATTTCGCTCTTTCATCAGATTAAGGCAAGAACACACGCGTTGCATTCACTCCCTTCCTTCATAGGGATTACTTCCTTTATGTTGCCACCCGTCAGCGCATTCACAACCTAAATCCACCGGCACACGACTCATTTTCAACTAACTGCAGTATTAAGATGTGGTCGCACCGTAGGAGTTAAATTTAAATTAAGTCACCAAGAAAACAGTTGAAGGTGCAAGAGATTTAATGGGGATTTAATGCGATGCAATATTGTTTTAAACCGGTTAGTAAAGTTGGGTGTGATTTGAGGTCCGTCCGGGTTGCTACCACCATCTTCTTCGCTTAAACCCCCATAGTGCTAGCGGTAAGGGATTCACTAAAAAGCTGCTAATGATTAAAAGCGAATCAATTTGACCCTTACTAAAAAAAAGGAGAGTTATGACGTCACAATTTTACCGTATTGACGTTCTTCCATGCTGGTCGGACAGTAAAGCAAAAACATAGAATATACCAGTTGCTTCTCTTCCCGCGCAGGTAAAAGCCCATCGACGGAATAGGCGAAAGCCTTAGGAATCATGTTATAGGCGATGCTAGCAACCCATCACCTTTGATTCCCTTTTCCACCTGTACGCCCTTAATCGTGCTAAGCGTGGCCTTAAGGTTTTGTTACCTTAGGCTTTGTTACCCCGTAAGGGATAAAGACGTGATATATATGTATGTATGTATGTTTATACCTACTTGTTTCAACTAACTGTGTCTCTGAAAACTAGGTATTAATATGTGAGTAACCAATGCAAGCTGACTTCACACTGCCTACATTTTGCTTAACGGCCGACAGCGCACTGGCATCGCGTAAAGCGCTGCGGGTGTCTATGGACAGTAGTGATCATTTAACATCAGGTGACCAACTAGTTCGTTTGTCTGGCGTCTCAAACATAAAAAAAAAGAGTAGGGTGGTGCTAATACTTGATTTTATAATAACTTGCTGAATTTTGACGGAACACTCGGCGCGCGAGACCGACTCGTACTTGGTCCGTTTATTATATATAACTTGCAGTCTCAACTAGGGATTTATTTGTCTGCAATCCACACCGCCATCTTGGTAGCCATCCGTCAGGCTAATGTCGCTTCTGTCCTAACTAAGACTGATCTTTGGTCGCTGCGACTTCGTTGAAGTTCATTGAACCTAAAGAGTATTATTTGTACAGTGTATTTGTAAACCAGTATGTACTAGGATGTATGTCTGGTGACAGCCGCCTCTGTAACTCTGTAACTGGCTGGCTAGAATAAGTATAGGTACATACATACATACATAAATCACGTCTTTATCCCTTACCGGGTAGACAGAGCCTAAGGTGACAAGACCTAAAGACCACGTTTAGCATGATTGTGGGCGTATGGATGGAAAGGGGAATCAAAACAGTGATGGGTTGCTAGCCACATCGCCTATATAACATGATCCCTAAGATTTTCACCCAATCCCTCGATGGGCTTATACCATCTGCGCGGGAAGAGAAGCAACTGGTACATTCTATGTATTTTTCTTTGCTCCCAGACCAGCATGGAAGAATCCGTGTACAATATTCTGTATAATAAGTATCCATGTATATTATTCTGTTTGTGTTTCTGTATCAGTTAATAAAGTACTTTTATTCTCATTCTTATTCTTATAATATTCCGGAAAAAAATTAAAAGATCTTGTATTGATGACCGGATAGGCTAATGGTTAAAGTAGGTCCCTAGTTCAGTCGATATTGCATGAGACCCTTAATCTCAGGGTCGTGGGTTCGAGCCCCACGTTGGGCGCCACTGTCACAGTCGGAGAACAGAAAAGAAAACAAGGCGTATGTATGTCGGTATGTTTGTCCGGGTGGAATCTTGCGACTCAATTTTCTCGTAGTAGAAATATGGTGGTTCTGCCAGGTCCGTCTCCGCAAGAGGGCACTCTTCAACGGTGACAGACGCAAGACGGGTAACAATGCAAGTACAGTCAGCAAAAGACCTTGTATCAAAAACGTTTTTTTGCATTGAAAAATAACCAAAATTAATCTAAACTCAATTTAATAATCGCTATTAAAGTGAGAAGCCTCGACCTATCGAAACTACATTCAAATATCTCGCATAAAAAAACCTAACCTACCTATTTCTTTATTATAACCTTCGGAGTATTCAAAAACCCCTGTGCAAGACTGATTGCACCCTCTTTGTACGCTTTCGTGAGATAATCTGAAAAAATCACAACTCTCATGTTATTTTCGCTTCAAGCCAAATCCGACGCTAAACAACAGTTTTACAGTACGTTTTAGCTAACAATCTATCTGATGACCCCACTGTGATTACTCGATACCAACGACGTGATAAACAAAATGGCCGTTCATTGCGCGCTTACAACGCTGACTGCCCAAGACTAGCTGCTAATAGCCGCAATGTATACTGAATTTGTTCGGTGTGCGATGACCTTGGGTGTTCTTGGTCAGGTATAAGGGTACGTCCCGAAGGAGGCACCTTTTCTCAGAAACACATGAACAGGATATCAGTCTTCATTCCCTCTTAATTCAGGGATTAGCGCCATGATGAGGTTCCTCTTAAAACGTTAAAGTCAAAATGTCTTCGGCTCTCATTATCATTACTTAGATGCGTCGAGTTTGGGTGAGTTATGAGTTTGTAAAGTATTATTCGGGTGTGTGTTTAGGGAATCTCTCTAAGTGTCTTTAAATTCATAATGTCCAGTCTGTTGTGGCTAGCAACCCTTTAATATTTTGATTCCCCTTTCCATCCAACAATCATGCTAAACGTGGTCTATGGGTCTTTTTACCTTGGGCTGTGTCTACCACGTAAGGGATAAAGACGTGATTTATAATATTTTGACGACCGGATAGCCTAGTGGTTAGTGACCCTGACTATGAAGCTAGAGGTCCTGGGTTCGAATCCCGGTAGGGGCAGAAAGTTGTATGATGAATACGAATGTTTGTGCCCGAGTCATGGATGTTGTATGTATTTAAGTATGTATTTATCTACATTATATAAGTATGTTTATCCGTTGCCTGGTACCCATAGCACAAGCTTTGCTTAGTTTGGGGCTGGGTCAATTGGTGTAATTTGTCCCAAGATATTATTATTTATTATTATGTATGTATGTATCCAGTCTATTACAGGTACAGGGCACAGGCCTCTCAGAATAAGAGGGCTTGGGGTAGTTCCTACGTGGGTCCAGTGCGGATTGGGAACTTAACACCATTGTATTGCTTCCTGACTGCAGGTTTTCTCACGATGTTTTCCTTCACCGAAAAACTCGCTCGTAAATAATGCATGAAACGGAGTAGAATTAATTAAATTTAATTAATTCCGCTTTAGCTGCGTTAATCTCCACATTTAGAACTGCTACCCCAAGCGATACCGCTACTTTACGTAAAGTCGAATTCACATAAATACAAACACATGCACAAATCACGTCTTTATCCCTTACGGGGTAGACAGAGCCTAAGTTAACAGATACCTACTGGCGTGATTAGTGAAGCTGAAAAATGAAAGTCTATTAAAATAAATAATTTGTCCCTATTTCATAATTTCTTTAGTTTTACTTCGTCTTCGAAATAATAATTCTTCCAATGCTGGTCTGGGAGTAAAGAAAAATCATAGAATGTACCAGTTGCTTCTCGCGAAGATGATAAAAGCCCATCGAGGAAATGGGCGAAAATCTTAGGAATCATTTTATAGGCGATGCGGCTAGCAACTCATTATTATTTTGATTCCCCTTTCCATCTGTACGCCCACAATCATGCTAAACGTGGCCTTTAAGGCCGGGTATTCTTGCGAAAGTAGGCATTTAGCGCTAGCCCGGCCACTCGTCAAATACATCGCGCGGGCGCCGCGATCGTGACCCCTGAGCGTCACAGTGTAGAAATAAAACTTTATTTTGACTTTAGTAACGCATTTATTATGATCAATCTTTAGTAACTACCTAATTAATATGTCTGTCGCGGATAAAACTGACACAGGTCCGTCGCCCGTAAGCGCCAGCGCGCGACTGATCGGGCCTGCCGAGCCTCCGCGCTAGCGCATTTTGTAGGTATTTAAACATAGTAATTAAGATAATCATTTTATCTATTCAAACTCTGCGAATTTCCCTACAAATATTTAATGGCTTTAGTTTAGTACAAATTTTTAATTTAAAATGTCAATAGTTTAGTCATAGTATTGAAAATGCTTTACGAAAAGAGGTAACTTTGGGATTTTTTTCTATCGAGCGAAGTTCATTAGATCGTGTAACGGAATACGACTTTCCCTATACTAGATCCTTAAGTAATACATATATTTTTTTCCGATTTTTAAACCCTATTTTCTATGTCTGAGATGGTTTTTAAAAACTCTAAAACGCGGCATCTGTTGGCCTACCTAGCCTTAAGTCTTGTTACCATAGGCTCTGTCTACCCGTAAGGGATAAAGACATGATTTATGTATGTATGTATGGTCGTAATAGAAGAACTGCCTTGCGAGACTTGCTTTTTTAACCAGCTCCGAAAAATAGGTGTATAAGTTTGTAAGTGATCACCGCTGCTCATAAAAGCCTGCAGCACCATTAGAACTGCTGGCGCGTTGCCGGCCTATAAGCCGAGCTTTCCAAATGTTTGTTTGTTAGATTAGAACTAACATTTAAGTCAAAAAGCTAATGCAATTAAGATACTCTACTTGCATACGGCAAATGAACACAAGCACAAAGTTGTGTTGGTAAACTGCGGACCGTGGCGCGGGCGTGGCGTTTTGCCACAGCTGGCATAGCTGCAGCTACATCAATTATATAATATAAAAATATATATTATATATGTCGGCGTATGGCCAGTGTCCTGCTCATTTACTTTAGACATCTCGATTGGTCTATGGGAACCGTTACTTTAAAATGAAACAATGCTTCACACTTAGATTTTAATGTTGAAATCAAATTGAATTTACAGTAGGTAATATTCTGATGATATTCTGAGGCACAACGATCCGTCGGAGGTCCGCAAATCAAAGTGCCGGAGCGGCCGTAGCGAGCAGCTGATCGAGCTCCTGCCCCCACCATACCGCCCCGCTCCGATGTTTCGTTGGGCGCGCTTGTAGCGCCATCTAGTGGCGCGCACCTTGGCCTCAGAATAGTCAATAAAGAGACTCATTTTGAGGTTTGCCGACATATAATAAATATCTATACATATAAAATTCAAAGTCCTGACTGACTGACTGACTGACTTAACTATATATCAACGCACAGCCCAAACCACTGGACTTAGAGACTTGAAATTTTGCACATAGATACCTTATACAATGTAGGCATCCACTAAGGAAGGATTTTTGGAAATTCCCACGGGATAAGGAAAAAACGGGAATTATATATTCGATTCCGAGTGACGCTATCTCAGTAACTATAATAACTAGACTCTTCAAATTTGATACAAAAGTAGGTGATTACAAAACTAAGAAACTGATTTCAGGATTTTTGGAAATTCCCACGGGATAAGGAAAAAACGGGATTTATATATTCAGTTTAACGAAATCCCATGAACTATATAATTACAAGATTCTTCAAATTTGGCATAGAAGTAGGTGATTATGATAGCATAATAATGTTTTAATATTTTTTGGAAATTCCCACGGGATAAGGAAAAAACGGGATCTACATATTCAGTCGTATAAAACTGAAATTTGGCCTTCAAGTTCCCTTGGGGAGTGTAGGGGAGCACTACAAAAGGATTTCCCGAAATTCCCACGGGAACGGGAAAAACGGGACTTTTCGTTTTACTGGTTGCAGAAAGCTGAAATTCGGCATGTAGGTTGCTTCGGGAGTGTAGGGGAGCATTATGAGATAATTTTCCAAAATTCTTTTTCTTCGTTCCCGTAAGAATTTCGGGAAATGTTCTATTTGGCGAAATTCTTACGGGAACGGGTAAAACAGGAAGCGGGGGAAAGTTGAAATTTGTCACGTAGTATTCGGGAGTGTAGGGGAACACTAAGAAAGGATTTTCCGACACGCCCACAGGGACGGGAAAAAACGGGATTTTACGTTTCCAGACGAAACAGCGGAAGAAAGAGACTTAACATTTATAACGTGTGTTTCTTTGAAGCCTTTAAGTGTACTCCGATAGCACTTCCCAAAATTCCCACGGGAACGGGAAAAAACTTATTTTTTCGTTTTACATCTTAGCGCATACGAAGTCGCGGGCACAAGCTATTTAGTTAGGGTATATTTTAGGACAGCCCTATTATAGGTCGTTCAAGGAAGGCTTGAGGAAGATATGGCTCACACCATCTCCTTAGATATTGTGTGTACTCTTATTGTATTTTGTATGTATGCATGTGTGTAATGATATTTAGTAGTTTTTTATGTTTTTTATGTTTTGTTTATTGTGCTTAGATAAGTACGCTCTATTGTGGCTTTCACTATCTCGAATTTTAAACCTTCACTTTGTCGGTCCCTCGTTTAATGCTCCTCTCATCTACTCAAAGGTTAACTGGTAGAGATCCCTTATAGGGATAAGTTCGCCTTTGTGCATATATTAATGTTTTTTCTTTTTTTTGTGAATTGTATCTGTTTCTTTATATTTGTACAATAAAGCATTTACTTACTTACTTACTTACTTATAGGTTAGGTTAGGTTTGTTTTATAAAAATCCTGCAATATTTACAGTTTCAGAAAAATGCGGTGGCTTGCTTGAGTCCTTGCTTGCCTGCTTGCATGCCTGCTTGCATGCATGCTTGAAAGCTTGCAGGTTTGGTTGCTCGCTTGCTTGATTGCTAGCTTCTTTGAAATGCTCATGGTTCACGCGTGCGAAGCCGCGGGCAAAAGCTAGTATGTAATAATTATCACCATGCTGGTCTGGGACTAAAGAAAAAAACCGGTCAAGTGCGAGTCGGACTCGCGCACCGAGGGTTCCGTATCATTATCTATAAATATCTAAAACCAGTGTAAGCAGAGCCCTGTTCCAAAGCAAAATGTACGCAGTGTGGGGTTACTTTATATTGGTCACTGCTATATACAGACATACATACACATTTACGGTTTTCGCAATTATTCTTTAATCTGTGCTATAAGACCTACCTTCATACCAAATTTCAAGATTCTGCGTTCACGGGAACTACCTTGTAGGTTTTGATTCCCTTGAGAGTTGAAAATTTGCGGAAATTTGCGGCATAAACGGCTGTATCTTTTGATTGCGTTGGCTTAGAAGTTTGATTTTTTCACAGCTTCAAGGGACAGTAGACCTGAGTAATTGATATAAATTTCAGCTTCATACCTCCACGCGTTCCTGAGAAAAAGGGTCTTGACAGACGGACGGACGGACAGACGGACAACAAAGTGATCCTATAAGGGTTCCGTTTTTTCCTTTTGAGGTACGGAACCCTAAAAACATAGAATGTGCCAGTTGCTTCTCTTCCCGCGCAGGTAAAAGCCCATTGAGGGACGGCGAAAATAATAGGAATCATGTTATAGGCGATGAGGCTAGCAACCCATCACTATTTTGATTCCATTTCCACCTATACGCCCACAATCTTGCTAAATGTGGCCTGTAGGCACCTGTCTACCCCGTAAGGGATAAAGACGTGATTGGTGTATGTATGTATGTATGTATAATTATAACGTGCGGGTCTGAAAGAGGATATAGTGACTAGGATAGAAAAAAGTATGCTTAGTTAGTTTGGTCACGTACAGCGGATGGATGAAAGTAGACTAACTACCTATACAGATCTATAGGGGGAGTACGAATGGTTGCGGGAGGGGAAGGTCTAGACGGACGTTCCGAGACCAAATAGGAGACGTTTTGGAAAAAGGTCAGGTCAGGAGTACCCGAAACTGACGAGCATGTATGAAGAGATTGATGAATGTGGATGAAGCGAAAGAAGTATGTCAGGATCGTAGCAAGTGAAACAATTTTATCTCTACCCCTGTGGGAAAGAGTCGTGACGGTATGTATGTACCTATGTATAATTATCACTACATAGTATAAAACAAAGTCACTTTCTCTGTCCCTATGTCCCTATGTATGCTTATATCTTCAAAACTACACAACGGATTTTGATGTGGTTTTTTTAAATAGATAGAGCGATTCATGAGAAAGGTTTTTATGTATAATTCTACGCAGACGAAGTCGCAGGCAGAAGCTAGTAAATAAATAAACGTGAAAGTATTTTAAACAAAGCAAAGTGATACAGCTGCTTTTAATCTGTGCCAACCCCGCTCTTGGTCCTAAGCAGATATTGTATTTGCTTGTAGTGGACCCACCGTATGTCTGTTTGTTGCTAACTATGTAACTATGTACTCAGCATTAAGTTAAATTTGTATTTAGGATTTTGCTTTATCCGGAGTTAGTTTGAGAATAAAATTAAATCATCCTTGTTACTTGTTAGGTGGTTATCGTCGTCCTTTTTAACCGACTTCAACAAAAGGAGGAGGTTCTCAATTCGTCTGTATGTTTTTTTTTTGTTTATACCCTTTCTGACCCCATTAAGGGGTGAGCAGGGATTTGCTTATAATTAAGTGTTTATTGTTTAAACCTAAAAACTAACTGAACAGATCTATATGGGGAGTATAAATGGTTACGTTGGGAGGGGAAGGCCTAGACGGACGTTCCAAGACCAAATAGGAGACGTTTTGGAAGAAGCTCAGGTCAGTATGAAGAGATTGATGACTGTGGATGACGCGAAAGAAATGTCTCAGGACCGTAGCAAGTCGAATAAAGTAGTATCTGCCAACCCCTGTGGGAAAGCGGCGTGACGGTATGTATGTATGTATGTATGTATGTATGTCTTGTTTAAACCACGAAACTAAACGACAGGTACCTAATCATTATTAAACTAAAATGCATACCACCGAAATTTTTAATCCATAAAAATCAACTTGCCACATATGTCTTTTTTTCTATCTAGGTTTAAACTTCAACCTTTTCCCTGTATTAGGCGATGCGGCTCCCAACCCATCACTATTTTGATTCCCCCTTCCACCTATACGCCCACAATCATGCTAAGCGTGGCCTTTAGGTCCCGTAAGAGATAAAGACGTGATTTATGTATTTTAAACAACTGCAGCATTGATTTTCTGCCATAGCTTGTAATAGCTTGTAATTTAATAATTCCAAATTATTGCTTGCACCAAATACCTGTGACCAAAAAAAATACTTGTTCCCCACGGAACAGGAATACATCTGACCTTTTTTAGACGACAGGGAAATTCTCGAGGACAAGCTGTGTTATATGTTATACGTATTACCGTCACACGCCGTCCCAGGGGGGGTGTTCTGTCGTGGTAACTTGGATGTTGTGTTGGCAAGGTTTTTTAGCGAATGGAAGATAGAAAATGTCGCCACATGGCAACACTTTGAACACTTTGAGCCGGGGAAATTACGGGCACAAGAGGCATTTCATCTTAGTCCTCTAGGTTGGCAACGCATCTGCAATCCCTCCCGGGTTGCGGGTGTCTATGGGCAGTGGTGATCACTTACCATCAGGTGACCCACTTGCTCGTTTGCCTTCCTATTCATATAAAAAAAAAAAAAAAAATTTCAACGTCATTCTAAAGTAACAATTGTTACAGAAGTCTCTTATCATCATATTGATGGATTACTTACCTCTTATCTATATCTATACATACAATAAATCAGTAGAAAGTTCGTACATATATACATACATATATCACGTCTTTATCCGTTAAGAGGTAGACAGAGCCTGAGGTAACAAGATCTAAAGGCCACGTTTAGCATGATTGTGGACGTAAAGGTGGAAAGGGAAGTCAAAATAGTGATGGGTAGCTAGCCACATCGTCTATAACATGATTCTTAAGACTTTTGCCCATTCCCTCGATGGGTTTTTACCATCTGCGCGGGAAGAGAAGCAACTGGTGTATTCTATGTTTCTTCTTTATTCCCAGACCAGCATGGAAGATAGTAAGTTCGTGTCTGTACATTAAATAAATTCATCAAATATAGAGTGCTAACGATTAGGGAAGAGTAATAAAACACAAAAAAGTATAGATTTTGTAATTAGTGTCTGTATATATGTATGGATGTGTGTATTTACCTATGTCTGTGTTCTCTGATGTCCAAAACTGTTGAACCGATTTAAACGAAATTTTGCGTGGTGGTACCTCATATTCCTGGTCAAAATTTTAGATACTTTTAATCCTGGAAAATTAAAGAGTTGAATCTCCGAATTCCGGATTCTGTTGTGCAAAGAAACTCCAAGCATAGCTCCCTCCATAGCTCTTACTATACATCTATCTTAATAGCATTTAATTACTTTAAATAATTACTATGTACAAATTTACTAGCTAGCAATTTATTCCGGCCAATCCGGTGCCCACCCCAATCTATTCAAAGCGGTTACATAAAATATTCGACTGTGCGTTCCCTGCGCAGAAAATTAATGAACATTCAGTTTATTTGTACGTTAACTTATCTTTCTCAAAAATATGTCCGTTAAAGTCGTCATTGTTAACTACATATCAGAACAGGAAGTTAATTGTTGCCAGTCAGTCCAAAATTAAAAAAAAAAAAACCATTACTGTTGTACTAAAGTCGACAGTAATGTAGCATACAAATGTCATTACTGTCTAGTTATTAACTTTTTAAAAATGCAAATCACCATTATGAAATAAAGGCACAAGACTTAAAACACCAAATTAAAAAAAAAAGCTAGTACGACAGCGTGTTTATCCGTGTCTGAATTAGCTTTAGGTGTTCTGGGCAGAAAAATACTCTCTTCAAATGCCATTGATAGAAAAATGGCGGCAAAGCAAAATAATTTTCACTATTTTGTTTTCAATTTTTGTTGTTGTTTTATTTTCGATTTTTGAGAAAAGCCTCGGCCAGAGCTGGCTTCGTATTATTAAACGAACTCGCAAGTTCAAACCAATACTCAGCCAGCAATCGCCTGCTTCCTGGCCTAGACAATAATGTACTATTAAAATCACCATCATCATTATCAGCTTGGGCGTAGGCCTTCCCGAAAGACCTCCACGATGACTCATTTTATGCTACCCGCAAAAAATGGCTTCTTGCGATCTTTACGATACCATCCGTTCTTGCGAAAAGCCTACCAACGTTTTGCGTTCCGCTATGCGGTCTTACAGCCTTAGCCCCAACAGTTCTACCAGCTACTGTAACTTTAAGTTTACAATTCGCCGTGCTATGTGGATGACTGACTCAGGATTTCCGCTTCAATCTCGTAAAGATGCTCCAGGCATAGCTCTTTCCACGGCCCTTTGACTTGGAACCTTCTTTATGAGACTCACTGTAAAGGAGTCTTAAGTTCCATAAAATGTCATCCCTGGATTGACATTTACACACTGGTTCACGCGGTCTTGGAATAATGCGTTTGGGTCGATTTTAAAACACAATGGGACAGTTCACTTGTTCGTCAATTTAATTATGCTTACGGATAGTTAACGTGACCATACGTCCCGGTTTGGGCGGGACAGCCCCGGTTTCAGGCAGTCCCCAGCGAAGCCAACTTCGTCCCGGTTTTGCAAGCAGATCCAACGATAGTTTAAAATTATACGTACTCGTATCGAAAAACAAGACCCGATGTTTAAAAAAAAATTTGTTCAGTCGACAAATACAAAAATACGACTTAGAAGTCACGCCACTACTGGGGGCTTAGTTAGTAAGTCGTGCCAACTTAACTATTTTGTGTTTAGAGCTTTAATTATTTTGTGTTCTTCTTACTTGTAAAACACTAAAAACTTTTTTTAATTATATATTTCCGCAGATGAGTCCCGGTCTGACAAAATAAATAAATGGTCACGTTACGGATAGTCCGTTGTTACATATCGGCTGAGGAATACAATTATCCGTGTTCAAATGCATCGGCAATTACTAGACAAGCGTGCGGCGTACTACATTATTATTATGTAGATCACGTCTTCGCTTAGCAGCTGGTATGATTGTGATCGAACTCAAGTCTAATATGCATAAAAAGTTGGATATCATTGGCCGTTAACAATTCAAATATTTCGAATGTCGAGTTTTTTTTTGGGGGTTTATAGGTTGTAATGCTTCTGGCTAGCCAGTTTTTTTTCGAGAAAAAAAATAACTGCCGAGTCAATTATCTTTTTTTCCCGAAAAAAAAATTTAGCTTGCCAGTAACATTGTTTAAGGCTGCATTTCAGTGTACCCAGGTAAATAAGTGATTCGGAAATGCCGATGTATTTGTCAGAAAAGGTTGAAATCTCAAGTAAATGGCGAGGTAGCAAGTGTGCGTAACGTTTTCAAGTTGAGACCGCCCTCTATAAATTAGTAGCAATGCTCTTTACGACTTCAAAGGGTCACTGACTCGGGGAAAAGTTTTTTTTTTCTTCAATTATTAGAGGACCTTCGAACGGCTTTGTGTAATAACTTTTGACCTTTGCATTGTAAAGTTTTTGGTAAATATTATAAAAACGTGGACCGTGGTTAGAAATGTGTTGTGACTAACGGTTAATGTAATTTTTATAAAGTGACAGAGTAAATGTGACATTGCAAATAAAGTCATGAAAATGAACTGCCAAAAATTGGTCCTTTTTTAAAGTCTCATGAATAAACAAACACTTCGGGAGAAAATATGAGATAAAAAGAAATTTGAAATTGTCCCCGAAGAGCATTAGGCACTTTGTTTTTGAATACGAAGAATAAGTGAATGATGATGTAGACATAAAATGGTATGTATTTGAAACTAAAATTGTAGATGAAATAAATGAGTCTAGTTCTAGCGCGCAAACAATTCGTCCTCATATTATAAAATGTGAAAGTTTCGGTCTGTTTATCTATTCTGTATATTACCTCGATCTTCACGATTAAATCGTCGATGGACACAAACATCTACGCAAAGTAACGCCTGATTAGATTAGATTAGATTAGATTTATTTATCACCCTTTTAAAAGTACAATTAAATGTCAAACATAAGTAATTCACAAAGGGATCGTCAATTGAAATAAAAATAGTAATAATAATAATAATAACTGAAATCAAATTAAAACAAAATTGCAACAAACAAAAATAGAGCGTAATGAAATATGTCAATGTAGATTCACAAAAGGATCGTCATGGGTACATAAAAATGAGAAAATAATAATAATCCCTTCCCTTTTAGGGATAAGTTCGCCTTTGTGCATGTGTGTTGTCCTGTATTCATCTTTTTCCTGTGTTTTATGTACAATAAAGAGTTATACATACATACATACATAATTAAAATAAAACCTATTTTAAAATCAATTTAAAATGTCAAATAGTAAATATAAAAACACAAAATGTGAAAATATTGTCAGAACACTAAATAACAAAAATAAAGACTTAAACAATTACTCAAAAACATATATTCCAAGTCAAAGTGTTGTTTGTTATTTTTCAAGTTTTATCCGCTAAACCGATTTACACGAAATTTGATAATACATGGATTATAGTTACCGTCTCTATGAAGAACATAGAGTGCTTATTACGGGTAATATCTGTGCTCTAATTAAAATTTGGCCACTTACTTTTTTGTAGGCATGAAAACTAAATACATACATACATTATTATCACTACATAGTATAAAACAAAGTCGCTTTCTCTGTCCCCATATCCCTATGTCCCTATATATGCTTATATCTCCAAAACTACACAACGGATTTTGATGCGGTTTTTTTAAATAGATAGAGTGATTCAAGAGGAAGGTTTCTATGTATAATTCTACGCAGACGAAGTCGCGGGCAGAAGCTAGTACATTATAATACATAAATCACGTCTTTGTCCCTTACTTGGTAGACAGAGCCCGAGCATAAATCCCCAAAGGCCACACTCAGCATGATTGTTGGCGTATGTACATACAGGTGGAAATGTGAATCAAAATAGTGATGAGTAGCTAGCCGCATCGCCTATAACATGATTCCCAATATTTACGCCTACTCCCTCGATGGGTTTTTACCATATGCGCGGGAAGAGAAGCAACTGGTACATTCTATAATTTTTCTTTGCTCCCAGACCAAAATGGAAGGAAAAGTAAGCATCCGAGATTCGTAGACGAAGTCGTGGGCAAAAGCTAGTGAGATATAAATCTAGCAAGATAGGCGATAAAAGGGACTTTTGTGGTCCGCTTTAGTTATATCGCATTTATTCTCTGCGACCTTGTCTCAAGGTTAAATTGATGAGGGCATTGTGAAGTATAAAATCGAAGGTCGTAGTGTCTGGCGGCGGTTACCCCACAACGCTTGGAACTTACGCATTTTTTGTTTCTTTCTATCTCTTTCTATTTTTTTCTGCGAAAGAGTGCAGGCAGATGCTGGATGCGTCAAGCTAAAGACAGGGCGCTATGGCGCTCATTAGGTGAGGCCTATGTCCAGCAGTGGACTAATATAGGCTGATGATGATGATGATGATGATGCTGATATCTTTTTAACCACCACGCAAAAAGCGGAGTGTTATAAGTTTGACGTATATGTCTCTGTGTGTGTGTGTGTCTATCAACACTTTTCCAAAATGGTTGTTTCTCTACCATACTGGTCTGGGAGTAAGCTAACACCCCGTCGATGGAATGAGCGAAAATCTTAGGAATTATGTTATAGGCGATGCGGCTAGCTTACTATTTTGATTCCCCTTTCCACCTATGCGCCTACAAACATGCTAGACGTGGCCTTTAGATCTTGTTACGTTGGGCTTTGTCTACCCTATAAGGAATAAACACGTGATTTATGAATTTTCAATTAAGGTCACTATCACTACATAGTATACAACAAAGTCGCATTTCACTGTCTATCCCTATGTATGCTTAGATTTTTAAAACTACGCAACGGATTTTGATGCGGCTTTTTTTAATAGATAGAGTGATTCAACAGAAAACTTTATATTATTATGTATAATTTTATGCAAACGAAGTCGCGTGCAGAATCTAGTTTTTAATACAGCTTAAAGTACACCTCAGCGTAATGCTGAGCCAGCGACCGTTTCACTTTTGCGAAGACACAACGCTGATGATCCATTCATGTCTGTGTTTTTTTTCTGTAGAATTGCGCGTATGCTCTTATATGTGTGTGTCTTGCAAAATGAATACATTACTTCTTTCTTTCTTTGTAAAGTGATTGTAGGGAGACCGGTATCGCCGCATGCTTTCTCAAGAGAGCACTTAGGAACGCAATAAACAGCCTCTTATGGTTCTTGAACCGTGACAGGTTTTTGTCCATGCCATCCGCCTCTAGAAAATATACCTACATTAGTACAAGAGACTGAAGCACCTACTACACATACACACATACACAAATCACGTCTTTATCCCTTTTTTTTATATGAATAGGAAGGCAAACGAGCAAGTGGGTCACCTGATGGTAAGTGATCACCACTGCCCATAGACACCCGCAACCCCGGAGGGATTGCAGATGCGTTGCCAACCTAGAGGACTAAGATGAAATGCCTCTTGTGCCCGTAATTAATTAATTCCTGTCCGTACTTTTTGGTGACTGTACTTGCGTTGTCATTCCGTCCTACCATTCCGTTATGTCTACCTTACCAGAGAGAAAGTAACCACTACCCTTGGGCATCTGCAACACCGGAGCATTACAAATACACTGCCAGGCTCCATTATCGTTTTTTTTTAAATAAACATCTGCATCATCAGAATGATGAAACTTAAAAATTAATTTACTAACCCCCTTATTCATAAACGCTCTATAGGCTTCTACTAACTTAGCTATCCTTTGTCTTTATCTCTCACTTTGACACTTACGATTGCTAAGTTAGCAGAAGCCTACAGAGCGTTTATGAATAAGGGAGGGGGTGCGAGTCGGGTTACCTCCACGTGTGGTCAAGAGCTGCTGTTCGTTTTTGGATCCGTCCGGGGGAAGAGCAGTGCTTGGTTTGGTGCACCCTGGGTAACGGCTAATGATTTCCTGGCAGTTTCTGAGGGATATTATTGACGTTGGCTAAGAGCCCGACAGGGGGGGTCTTTGACCATTACCGTACAACGTTGCCGACATATTTTTGTCACAAGATTTTTTAATTTTATTTTTGTTACTTTGACATTGGCGAAGTTGTCGTCGCTATAACGACTTGATACGCTACAAATAAGAATAAGAAGATGAATAAGGGAGTAAGACAATGCAATGGATACATTATTACTTCAAATTTCCACGTATACGCCTACAATCATGCTAAACGTGGCCTTTCGCTCTTGTTACCTCAGACTCTGTCAGCCCCTGATATAGACCTGATTTGTGTATGTATGTATGTGTTACTTCAAAATTATTACCTACGTAATAATTCACCTCGATAATTATAAACCCTGCCAACACTAAATAAACTTATTTAACACCCAGTAAGCTCTTTAATTATCAAGTCCGGAAACGAAATAATAACAGGCGAGAATCCGTTCGTTCAGAATTAAAATAAACCAACCCCGGGTTTTTGATCGAATCGTTTTTTGTGTACTCGGTTTTCGCGAGCGAAAAAGGATTTTTTCCTAGTGATTTTTAATTAATGACTGCTAAATATTACGCGGTGGAATTCTATAGCTTGACTGAAGCCCGTTTTTTAAAGCACATAGCTCTGTAGCTCGTTAATGCTGGACTGCGAAAAGAAAATAGAATGCGCATGCTTCTCTTACCAAAAGTCCATCGAGATTTCTTTGGGCTTTTACCATCTCCGCTTGAAGAGAAGCAACTGGTACATTCTTTTTTTTCTTTACTCCCAGACCAGCATGGAACTTTATTATGTCAATAATTACTGTGATTATTAATTATTCTATGCTGGTCTGGGAGCAAAGAAAAAACGTAGAATGTACCAGTTGCTTCTTTACCCGCGCAGATGGTAAAAGTCCATCGAGAGGGGGCGAAAATAATACACACGCAAATATACAGACAAACAGATAGAGACAAAAAATCCTAAAACTATTGGAACGTGTTCTATTATCGATTTAGTATCTCCAGCCAATTTTTTTTAATATCATTCTTGTACAGACTTTCGACCGTCTTCAGTTTTATAGACACACACACAAAAATCACGTCTTTATCTCTCACGGGGTAGACAGAGCCTAAGGTAGCAAGACCTGAAGGCCACGTTTAGCATGATTGTGGGCGTATAAGTGGATCAGCTTTATTATGTGTGTATTATTATCTATAGATTACAATGATCCCTTAACATTTTCGCCCTCGAAAGTTAAAGATAACTAATTAACGACAATCCCACGTGGCCCAAAATAAATAAGAGGCCGCCATTAACGAATTAGCTTTATTAATAAAGGAAATTAATGTAACAATTAAAGTAATTTATTCGAGCCCGCATTAGCCCATGAATAATTGCACCGAATGCCTCCGCCATCAAGAATATTGTAATGCAATTAATTATGAATATTTTAATTTTATACAGTTAATAAATGCGATCCTATGCCCATAATGCAGCGTAATGCTGAGCCAGCGACCGTTTCACTTTTGCGAAGACACACAACGCTGATGATCTATTTTTAACCGACTTCAAAAAAAGGAGGAGGATCTCAATGACACCGACTCCAGAAATAACAATAATTGTAACAACATTAGATAGATCGTACCTTCATATTGATAAGTAGAAAAAGTAAGTTGATTATTAAGTTTTAGAAGAATATGCAATTATTTTTTTCTTTATAGTGCGTATTAGTTTGTTTTGGAATAGTTTCCTTTTGTGAAGTCGGTTTTTTTTGTTAAAATTTTTGTTTTTCATGTCTGTGTTTATTTTTCCTGTTCATTTTCTATAAAATGTGTTTATATTCTCTTATATTTGTGTGTCTTGCAAAAAGGAATAAATGTCTTCTTTCTTTTTTTCTTTCTTTCATTCCTTCAATGGGCTTTTAGAGCGCGGGAAGAGAAGCAACTTGGTACATTCTGTTTTTCTTTAAATACTTCCAGACCAGCATGGAATGTTTTAGGCGATGCGGATAGCAACCTCTCACTATTTTTATTCCCCCTTTCCACCTATACAACTGTGCTAAGCGTGGCCTTTAGGTCTACTTACCTCAGGCTCTGTCGGGATATATACGTAATTTGTGTACCTATGTATGTATGTATTGGGATTTCCACAAGTAAAATACCGAACGCAACGGTTGACTTCAGATCCATTATTTTTTCCTCTAACAGTCTTCATGCATTGTGTATTTAATTAATCAAACATTGTTGTTCTGCCAACATCCAATTTAATTCGAAAGAATCCGAAAGTTATTACAATTTTACAGAAACAAACGTTATCTAGTTTGTAGCACGGTACAGCGCCATCTAGTGAGGAACAAAGTAAACTTTGATTTCATTCAATACATTGATGAAGTTCACGAGAAACAAACGATACTAAGTTTGAATCCGCTAAAGCGACATCTAGCGGGAATTTATATAAACAACGGCTTCAGCACATTTTAAATAAAACTTATTATGTTTTTTTTTGGAATTCCCGCGGTATTTTTGTAAACACCTGTTGGGGATAATATTTTATACAAAAAATTAAGACCGTCAGATCAGACGAGCAAAGCCGTGGGTAGAAGCTAGTGATAATATAATTGCAAATCGACATAGACAAAGTACTATTTAGTTTTGGTTTGTAATAAAAACAGTCGTAAACTTTTATGGCTCGCCAACATTTTGCTACGCGTAGAGCCAGCTACGGCGTAGCATTTGCTACGACGTAACACTTGCTACGCCGTACGAAATCGAGGCGTATACAAGTTGAAAGCCTCGCATTGCGTCTTTATAATTGGAAAAGGCAATAAAGGGCTTAGCAGGCTAAGGAAGGACGTGTGGCCCCTGTCAGGAATATTGGAATTGCTAAATGTCAATAATAATTGTTGGTGGCCTCATAACTAGTAATCGTTCCAACTTTTAGCCCTCTATCTTGAACTGTCACAGAGATAATGTCAAAAATGTATTTTTATCCCATTTTTTTTCAAACTCTTGTATCTTCTCTGATCCATACCAGCTAGAGCATTGAAACAAAATCACTGTTATGTAGGTTTAATGGGAGTATACCCTATAATTTTATTTATATTTTATACGTGAGAAATAAAAGAAATAAATATCAAATTATTTTTTGACAGCTCTTTTCAACAAGTGTTTTTGAAAGTACAACTATGAAAAAAATCATATTATTATGTATTGCTTCTAGTATTAGCTACTAGCCTACGCAAAATCAGTTAATTATATTTGGTGGAACATACTCATACATAAAGGAAAGTTCGCTTAAGATATTATTCGAAACACCTAAAATTCCTAGAACTAAAAGCGATTTGTCCTAATTCCACATTAAATGTGGTCTAATATCAGACGTTTTCGGTTAACGAGAGTGTGGTGGTGCCTTTATGTCGCTTTGGTCGCTCGGGGGAATGGAGACAGTACACAGTACAGTCGCAGAAAAAAGTGTTTCAATAAAAAAAGTCCAAGCCTGTCGGGTAACTTCGTAACTATCAAAAATAAATGAATCAAGGATTTTACTTTTTGATTTTTATATTTATTTCCACGGTTTCTACATATTCAGATAAATCACGCCCTTATCTCTTACGGGGTTGACGGAGTCTAAGGTAAGTTTTGTTACCTTAGACTCGGTCTACCCCGTAAAGGTTAATTAAATAATAAAAACCACCAGTCAAGTATAGTTATTTGTGTCACAAGGGACCAAAATGATGTATTTACGGCGAGGGCACTACCTTCAATCCAGAGCGTAATAAGGGATTCCAGTGTTAACGCCCAAGATGAAAATAATTTTGCTCCCGAGTGGCTCATACAACTTTTCACACCGAACATTAAAAAACTTGAGAAAAAACTAAATATAATTCAAAAGCTACTGACACATAGAAAATAGCGTCGTTTTACAATAAAATTATCAACTTCAAAAAAATTATATTTGCTAAAAAAGCCTTGAGTAGAAAAGTCGCTCTTTGCTCGCTCACAACAGGCAGCAAAGCTTACTTTTCTGAATGAGAGTGTCTTTAGTTCACCTAAAATCTTAACCAAATCGCTTTAGAACCCTAAACCCCGTCCCAATATCAGGGCACCGAGGCCGGCGACCCGGCTACTTTGCGGATATCACAAATATTGACGTTTGTCCTCCCTGACGAGGGTACACCATTAAAAGTTAGATTACTATCCAACAAAGACTGGCGACAAATTCCGAATGGATTTTGAATAATGTTTATTTAAATTAGACTTTCGTTCTGAAGTTTAAAATTGGTTTGTTCTAGTTTATTCGATGGATTATTGTTTTAATGTATGAGTTGGCCGGGACGTGTATAATGGGGGGTTTTAATTGCTTCGTTCATTTCTATAGGGTTTCGTTTAATATTACGACGGATTCGGGATTACAGGCCGGAGAAGTTCGTAGCAATTTATGAAAAAAAATCTGAAAATCTTAAACTTTTGTTTTTTAAAGAAAGAAAAAAGACATTAATTCCTTTTCGCAAGACACACAAATATAAGAGAATATACACAACTTTATAAAAAATAAACAAGAAAAAAACACAGACATGAAAAATAGATCATCAGCGTTGTTTTTAAATTTTCAGTGTAGTTTAGACATTAAATTTCTAACGGTAAAACCGTCAAAGTAAACAAAATATCAAGACGTGAAAATTTTTGATTCATTTCATAGTACCTATCATTTGAAAAAACAGCGTCTTCTCTCGTCCCTGGTGAGCAGTAGATGTTCCACGGGAGTTTGTAATTGCGTCGTACAGACACATCATTCGAATAGATGACGCTTAGCGACAAAAAATCGCAACAAGGTCACGTGACAGCTAGTAATAGATACCCACCTGCTATGGGTGGTGTAGGGGTATAGACCGCGTCACGGAATGACGAGATTTTCGGATTTTTCTGTGTCGTTTAGATTTTTTTTGCATTGCACTTAAAAAAACTCTTGTAGCTTTTTGTTGGCGACTGTACAGGAAGGAAAACAGCATCAAATGCGAATTACAGTCGTTGTGCTCAATGGTGCACCGAGCGTGCTTTGTCCATTGTAGTTGAATACAAGTCCATATTATCAAAAGTACAAATGAACAAAAAAATATTTACCTTAATCTCTCAGCGGAGTTAGTCAGGTAAATATTAGGTGGTATGTTTCACATACATACATGGGTAGGCAGAGACTACTTTGTTCCATTCCCTACGATCCTGACATACTTCTTTCGCTTCATCCACATTCATCTCTTCATACATGCTCGTCGGTTTCGGGTAGGTACTCCTGACCTGACCTTTATCCAAAACGTCTCCTATTTGGTCTCGGAACGTCCGTCTAGGCTTTCCCCTCCCAACGCAACCATTCACACTATGGTATGTTTTGTGTCTGTATATTTATGTAGTTTATTATGTATTACATTTCTGACATAATTATTACCAGTTTATCGTATTTTATATGCATTTATATGGCTTAAGTTAGCGTCATTGCTGGTTTCTGTTGTCCTGTCAATCATTCGAAGGGTAACTGGCAGAAATCCCTTTAAGGGATAATTTCGCCTTGGTACATCTGTTTATCTCATTACCTGCATACTTACTACATACATACAATTTTTTTGTTAATTGAAATGGACCTCCGCAAAGTAACGCCTGATTCAATAAATTATTCAAAACTACAAATCAATTAAGTATACATACATACATACGTGGCAGCCTAGTGGTTTGACCTGTGCCCTCAAGCAATTAAAGGCGTTGCGTCTAGCAACCCATTACTATTTTGATTCCCCTTTCCACCTAAACGTCCAGTCTTGATAAATGTCACCTGTAACTCTACCTTGAGCTCTGTCTACACCATCCTTACTAGTCCTTATCCTTACTTTAATATTATAAATGCGAAAGTAACTCTGTCTGTCTGTCTGTCTGTCTGTCTGTTACCTTTTCACGCTTAAACCGCTGGGCCGATTTAGATGAAATTTGGTATACAGATAGTTTGAGTCCCGGGAAAGGACATAGGATAGTTTTTATCCCGGAAAATTGCATAGTTCTCGCGGGATAGCACAGCTCAAACCACTGGAATTTTTCAAATTTAAGGCGTAACAAAGTTCGCCGGGTCAGCTAGTAAGGGATAAAGCCGTGATTTGTGTGTGTGCGTGTCGTCTGTAACATCAAACTTTTCAATTTGTGTAAGAGCCATCATTAAACAGACCACTGTAACTAATGAGGGTTCCCGCAATAACCGCAGACTTATGCATAATTTATTAAGCAATAAAAAGTATTCCACTGTATAGACTGCAGATTAACATTTTTCGCTCATTAGGCTAATGTATCGATGATCGAGTATTGAGAAATGACGGTGCTTTAATTTTTAATTGGAAAACAATTTCGCCGGAATTATAGACTACAAGCCCAAAAAAAACATGTGAAATGAACCAGCGTGAATGAAGCTTAGAAGGCTGTTACTATCATAAAATAACTCTACAGATTTTTTCTCATGCATCGAAAAAAAAATTGCTCTAACTTCCGGCACCACCACTTTAAAGCGGCACTAGGTATTTCGACATTTATTTTTAATCATCTATAATCGTAATTCCTCACTTGTACTTTGTTTCTGTATTATTTTGTGCTGATTTGTGGTGTTCAATAAAGAGTATTAATATTGTATTGTATTGTTTTGTATTGTACCTCAGAAATTCCATAAATGTACCGCTCAGAATGATAAATGATATAAAAATTCTCAGAAAACTAAACATGAAATGAGTGCGTTACATGAAACTTTGTTTTCATTACGCGACATTAAAGAGGACTTAATATAAGTATTCTTTCCTATGAAACCGTAAATCGGTTACCGCACTAGTCTCAGCTCCAGATATCACAACTCATAATTATTATGACATTCTATGAAAACTGCAGCAATTTTGAAACCATGCTCAATCCCATCGGCTCATGGAAAAAAACACCCTACGTTCTCTACTTAAGACGTCTATTTACCGCAAGAAATGCAGCGTCAGAAGTAAATGGCGACGATGTCACTAGTTTCATGGAATTTGAACTCTGCTTAATAGGAAATAAGAGTGGAGATATCAGCAGAATTATAATGGGTACTGTAACGAGCTCAGTTTTAAATTTGTCACACTAAAGTGTGATTTATGCTTATAGTTTTAAAGCTTCCGCGGTTTTCGTTTCGCCTTTTTTGGTTTGCGACGTTCGAAGTGATTTCGTAGATTTATTGTTGTAGCATTGGGCAGGTTTTGTTTAAACGGATTGTAAGAGAAATACTAGAATGTATAATAACTGAGTATTTTTTAAATCACAATCTTCTTCGTATCAGCCGGGAGACGTCCACAGTTGGACATAGGCCGTGCCGAATCTGACAGGAAATCATCATTCACTTGGATTCAGTGGCGTAGCTAGGCCTAGATTGAGGGCCCCTGGGTAACTACGCCATACTTGGATTTATATTATTTACAATGTTTTGGTTTTTGTTTCTATTTAGCCTTTAAAACGCATCAAGCAAATAGACAGCTAAAGCTAAAGAAAATTAGATTTTGTACTTCAATAAAATACTTTGATTTCAAAATAGTTTTTTCGACAGTTCTTTATCCATTTGACAGATAATGATTGCCAATTTTGACGCGTTCATCCAAAATCCACTATCTAAGCCGACAATCACTCACCCAAATCCAACCAAGCGTCCAAAATTACGCAAATAGAACTCCGCGATAGATAAAAAAAAACTAAAATTTTAAAACCGCATTTGATGAATCACTTTTTCCGAATCCACCCGATGCCGATGACGCTGATAAATGGATTCCCGAAGTGTTCCGAGCTCAACAAATTTCTTCGATCACCCTGGTTTGGACAGGCGTGTGTCTACACTTACCCACACAAGCACACAAAGCCACAGAGTACGTTTGTCCTCAATAAAAGTGAGCAGAGTGTAAACGCGCTCGTGGTTTTCGCTGGGTGTTTTTGTAGGCTGTGTCGGTTTTTTTAGGGTTGTTGGTATAGTGGTTGCGGTGAGAACGCTAATGTTTTTGTTTAGTGACGCGGGTCGACCGAGTAAACACTTTTAACGCCGTTAAGCAGCTGAAATAGGCGATGGGTCCGCGCCACGGCAAACGTTTGCTTACGAATATGCAGCTTTTATTGGGACGTTTTAAAGTTACACGTGTTTTTTTATCAAGGTTCGGTGACCTGTTTCAATGTTCTGGTTATAAGTGAATGGTGTTACAGATTGGGAACCATTTTCTCCGTAAAGTATTGACAAAACAAAAATTTTAACAAAAAAAAAACTGACTTCACAAAAAGAAACTATTCCAAAACAAACTAACACGCACTAAAAAGAAAAAAACAATTGCATATTCTTCTACAACTTAATAATCAACTTACTTTTTCTAATTGTCAATATGTAGGTACGATGTATCTAATGTTGTTACAATTAATGTTATTTCTGGAGTCGGTGTCTTCACAGTTCACTCTGCTGGGCTGTGGAATCGGTTACCGACCTCCATCAGGCAGTCTGCCTCCGTGGCGTCGTTCAAGAAGGGCTTGAGGAAGATGTGGCTCACACCATCTCCTTAAATATTGTATGTGTATACTCATATTGTATGTAGTGTGTATGAATGCGTGTTTAATGATATTTAGTAGTTTATTTATGAATTGTTTGTTGTACTTTGAGATGTACGCTCTATTGTAGCTTACACTATAATGGATATTTTAAACTCACTCTTTGTCGGTCTCTCGTTTAATGCTCCTCTCATTTACTCAAAGGTTAACTGGTAGGGTGCATATATTTAAGGTTTTTTTTTGTGATTTGTCTCTGTTTCTTTATATTTGTACAATAAAGCATTTACTTACTTACTTACTTACTTACAAGCAAGAGCGTGTCAGTCATGTTCGAAGTAAGAGGGACTGGCGACGCAGCCGTGTGTATATTTATGAAGTATTCCACCGAATCCCACAAAGTGCGAACACGCTTCGAACAAGGCTGGCTTGTCGATCGTTCATGGGAGGATTTGGACGGTTGATTCTAGTTAAGCGATAGATTCCGTGTGGATACACCAATGTGTGTAAGGGGATATAAATGGGCGTGTGTGTTAAGTCTACCTCGTAAGGGAAAATACGTATGTATGAGAGCCGTAGCTGTGACAGAGTTTTACCAAGTACGTATATACATACACATACATACATAAACATACACAGGTACATAAATCACGTCATATCCCTTACGGGGTAGAGAGGCCAAGGTAAGAAGAGCTAAAGGCCACGCTTAGCATGATTGTGGGCGTATAGATGGAAAGGGGAATCAAAATAAACGTTTACTTTTTCATTTTCAATGCACTTCGTATGGATAAGTTACATACATACATAAATCACGTCTTCATCCCTTACGGGGTATACAGAGTCTAAAGTAACAAGAGCTATATTCCAATCCATCATTATATCAATATTATACTTTGAAACTTCCATGCTGGTCTGGGAGCAAAGAAAAAACATAGACTGTACCAGTTGCTTTTCTTCCCGCGCAGATGGTAAAAGCCATGTTATAGGCGACGCGGCTAGCAACCCATCACTATTTTGATTCCATTTTCCGCCTATACGTATATAAACGTGACTTGTAGGTCTTGTTACTTTAGGCTCTGTCTACCCCGTAAGGGATAAAGACGTGATTTGTGTAAGTGTATATTTTGAAGACACTGTGTACCAGACCCAATCCATGGAATCCATGGAACATTGTTAATGTTTTTTTTATTGATAGGCACTACTAGACAACGACCTTAGTCGTTCATAAATGACAGTAAATATTTCTGGTGTTCCGTTGCTGTTATGGCAGTGGGCAGGGCACATAGCACGGAGGACGGATGACTGATGGGGTCGAAAGGTCCTCGAGTGGAGACCACGCACCGGCAAGCGCAGCGTGGGACGTCCACCCACAAGGTGGACCGATGACCTCATTAAGATCGGAGGATCGCGCTGGATGCAAGCCGCTTCGAAACGGTCTTATTGGAGATCTAAAGGAGAGGCCTATGTCCAGCAGTGGACTTGTAATGGCTGAGATGATGATGATGATGATATTGCTGTTATTTCTAAGCAGTTGTCCCAATGTACTTGAGATAGCGAAACTCAAATAAAAACGTACTTACATAAAGGGGAAAGGGAAATTTTAATGCTACCCAATTACATAGTTCGGGTTCGGCCGAAGTTGCCCGACTCGGGCTAAATCAATTACGAAGTTCCCTTTGCGAGGAGACGCACTATTAGAATGGGTTCTTCGGATTCTTTCAAACTTTTATATTTTATTCTGCTTCTCAAGGGCTCGGATTTTAAAAATATATATGTGTGTGTAAGACCTAGTATTTGTATAGGGCCGTTAGTGACACCAGCGTTTGTGCAGCTATTCTCCGAATTGGTGCATTGTTACCTTCTGAGTGTAGTCTCAAAAAATCGGCCGTATTAAACTGTGTATCAATTGATAATCTATAAGTGTTCTAAGAATCTTCTAAAAACTACAAAAAACACACATCATTGATTACAGCGCCATCTAGCGGGACTTCTTCAATGAGCTAACGCGAGCATCCGCCTTAATGCTGGTCTGGAAGCAAAGAAGTGCCATTTCCTTCTTTTCCAACGCAGATAATGAAAGGTCATCGAGGGAACGAGCAAATATATTAGGAATCATGTTATAGGCGCTGCAGCTAGCAACCCATCACTATTTTGATTCCCATGTCCACATATACACCTAATCATGCTAATAGTGGCCTTTAGGTCTTGGTACCTCAGGCTCTATCTACCCTACATTTTCCCATCTAAATAAAAAGACTGTCTACCCTGTTAAGGATAAAACCGTGATTTATGTATACATTTATCCCTTACGGGGTACACAGAGCCTGAGGTAACAAAACCTAAAGGCCACGTTTAACATGATTGTAGGCGCTTAGTGATGGGTCGCTAGCCGCAGCGCCTATAACATGATTCCTAAGAATTTCGCCCATTCCCTCAATGTGCTTTTACCATCTGCGCGGGAAGAAAAGCAACTGGTACAATATAAATATGTTTTTTCTTTACTCCCAGACCAGCGTGCGAGATGTACTAATGAATATAATATTCATTTCAACTTTAATCCTTCCTCTACGCCCACAACTTTACCTAAGCTAAGTTTAGCTACTGGCCTCGCTACTTGACCGTACAAGCTAGATAGATTAGCTGCTAGAACTGTGGCTAATGATAACAAGTCGCATTTAGCCGGCGACTGGTCCCCACGGCTTAGCTAAATGGAGTTAGTGATAAATCTACATGACTTAACCTGAACTTGAGGTTAGCACTGCTAAATGTAGCTAAGCTAATACATACATACATACATCTATCACGTCACCATCCCTTACGGGATAGACAGAGCCTAAGGTAACAGGTACCTACAGGCCACATTTAGCAAGATTGTGGGCGTATAGGTGGAAAATGGAATCAAAATAGTGATCGGTTGCAAGCCTCATCGCCTAAAACATGATTCCTATGATTTTCGCCCATTCCTTTGATGGGCTTTTACCATCTGCGCGGGTAGACAAGCAACTGGTACATTATGTTTTTTTCTTGCTCCCAGACCAGCATGGAAGTACTAGCTAAGGTAAGACGGCGCTAAATACTTTTGACTACTGAAACGTTGGACTTACTGTATTATAAGTAAGTAAGTAAGTATATAAAGAAACAGATACAAAGTCACAAAAAAGACATTAAATATGTGGCAAAGGCGAACTTATGCCAGTTAATTTTTGAGTAAATGAGAGGAGCATTAAGCGACGGACCGACAAAGAGTGAGTTTCAAATATCCATACAGTGAAAGCCACAATACAGCGTACATCTCAAAATACATTAAACAATAAAATAATTAATGGAGGACAATGAAGGAAAATCAGAAATAATAACGTACAAACACCAGAAAACTGCTTCTTTTTACTGCAGTTTAGCAACTGATAATAAAATGACAAGAATTTAAAAACAAAAGTTAGGAGTTCGCGACAACTTAAAGAAAATGCATTTTAGATTTTAACTTCGGTATTTCAATATTAGGAATACAGGCCTGTTGTATGTATTAGTGTATAGAACTCATATGGGACTTAAGTCATTTTTGAATGGAACGTCAATTTGTCTATTCGCACACATTACACACATACAACATTTATTTGTGTATATTATCTTATATTTGTGTGTCTTGCAAAAAGGAATAAATTTCTTCTTTCTTTCTTTCTTTCTTTCTTTCTTATTTAAGTTTTCATCTATACTTACTTATGTGCCATCAGCTAAACAGACTACCGCCTCAAACCGTCTCCAACTTATTTCTTTTTCTTATCAGTTGACCGCCTATTGTCTTCTTTTTCTTATTTGTGGCGTATCAAGTCGTTATAGCGACGACAACTTCGCCAATGTCAAAGTAACAAAAATCTTGTGACAAATGTCGGCAACGTTGTACGGTAATGGTCAAAGACCCTACCCCCCTATCGCGCTCTTAGCCAACGGTCAATGATATCCCTCAGAATCTGCCAGGAAATCATTAGCCGATGCCCAGGGTGCACCGGACCAAGCACTGCTCTACCCCTCGGACGGATCCAAAGACGAACCGCAGCTCTTGACCACACGCGGAGGTAACCCGACTCGCACCAAACGCAGCACAAACGCTTAGAAAAAATAAAATAAGTATGTATTATTTTGATCACAAATCTTTATTTTTTTACGCTTATCGAATAAAGTCTCAAGAAACTCCCAAGTTACTCGGTTTGTCATAGCTAAATGTATCCTATATGCGTGTCTACAAAGGTTTATTTTGCGTATAAAATGAAACAGCGCCATCTCGGTAATACCTCGTAATAATCCTACTTGTATTTAAAAATAATTCTACCACAAAGGAGCTTAAACGACAATCCATACCCACTTATCCTGCCTTTCAATTCCCGATCCTTTCTTCGGATTAATCACATTCTTGGCCGCAATTATTTCAAAAGTACTTGGTATTTTTATGCAAAGGGGCGCGAATACCTGGTATTTTTACTCCCTGAATTCGTGAGAAAACTAAAGGTTGTTTTTTTTTACAGAAATGAAGGCAAACGAGCAAGCTACCACTGCCGATGAATATCCACAACACTGGAGCATTACAAATGCGTTGCCAGCCCAAAAGCCTGAGCAACAACATGGCCGTAATTTCACCGGCTGTCCCTCTCTCCGCGTCGAAACACAGCACTGCTTGGCGGCAGCATTAGTAAGTTAGATACACATATAAGTACAGTTTGCCGGTGCTTTGCTCTAGCCTGGAGTTTATTACTACACTTACATTAGTCGGTGAACTGTACAGTTAGTATAGTTGTATTTATTATCCCTGCGTCCTGTCTATTTGTTTCCGACACCTACTTAAACTGTCTACAACCTATTTTTCCATATTATTGGTTATCTGGTGACATCGCTATTAAGCGACAAGACCCTATTGTATACTTGGTTCTGTATTTCTGTATTGTTTTGTACTGATTTGTGGCGTTCAATAAAGAGTATTTGTATAGTGATCTTATTACGAAACTCGCCGTGCCTCGCCGTGGCAAGCCACAAGGTGCATTGGGGTAAATTCGAAAAACGGGCAACAATTTCATAATCTGGCAACGCTTACCTAGAAGCCAAAGACATAGGAGCTTCTAGGTAAACGTTACTAGATTATGTAATTGTTCCCCGTTTAGTGGATATCCACGAGTTTCGAAATTCCCCCATTTCCGAATTTACCCCAATGCACTATATAGTGTGTGTTAAAGATCTACTTACGTGTCAGATGCATAAAGTGCTATTCGTTCTTGAGAAAAGCACAACGTAATAGTAACCTACTAAGTATTTTCAACATCCAACTCAAACTTAATACGAGTTGCCCGCAACTTACAAAAGTTCCTCGGGACTGTTTTTCCTTTGATGAAGCTATGTTTTACTCTTATTAAAGTATTTTTACCTCAGCAACTGGTATTTCTACTCGTAAATACTAGCAACTTCAGTAATGGCATGGAAGTTGTGTTATGGACTGTTTTTGCTGCGAAAGTTGGAAACTTCGTACGAGAGTAAAGAACGCTAGTGAACAGACATTTTTTGCTATAATCCATACATGATAATATTAGACTGTATAATAATACATACAGTCATGCCTCTTTCCCATAGGGATAGGCAGAGACTACTTCGTTCCACTTGCTACGATCCTGACATACCTCTTTCGCTTCATCCACAGTCATCAATCTCTTCATACATGCTCACCGGTTTCGTCTACTCCTGACTGGTCTCCTATTTGGTCCCGGAACGTCCGTCTAGGCCTTCCCCCCCCCCCCGAAACCATTCACACTCCCCATATAGATCTAAGCATACTTTTTTCTATCCTAGACACTATATCCTCTTTCACACCGGCACGTTCACTTATCACACTTCTCTTTTTTTGTGATTTGTCTCTGTTTCTTTATATTTTGTACAATAAAGCATTTACTTACTTACTATCCTATCGGTTATTTTTTTAGT
This sequence comes from Pandemis cinnamomeana, assembly GCA_932294345.1. Lineage (NCBI taxonomy): Eukaryota > Metazoa > Arthropoda > Insecta > Lepidoptera > Tortricidae > Pandemis > Pandemis cinnamomeana. The sequence continues at coordinate 13,416,570 of OW028718.1, read as the reverse complement.
GTCACCCCCTTCCATACTTCTTAACGCTCTCATTACCCTCTGCTCTGCATTTAGTGCTAATTTTATTAATTTATTATAATACATGTCTCATACTCACAAAACTGCTCCAACTCTAAGTACTTCAAACAGTCACAAGTAAAAATACTCGCGGCCTACTTAAAAAAGTATGTCCTTTATTTGGTCATACGAATCTCTTTGTGGGCCTTTGTCCCTTTGGCATTTGTCGGTTCGGAAACGTCCTACCCCGCAGATATTTGCTTTAGGCTATAGAGGAAACAACCATTTAGAGTGCTAAAAAAGCTTTAAAATTATGGCAACGCATCTGACTTTTTCATCATATACCATACTCACTTATTTTTTGCGATTGATTTTATTTTACCTTCTACACGGAAAAAAGTCATTTTAAGTAATTATAACTGACATTATTTTCTTTCTGGTTCCTTGCGAACTTTTATCGAGTTTTATGGTAATCAAGGCCTTTACATCTTGTTACCTTAAGCTCTGTCTACACCGTGAGGGATAAAGACGTGATTTATGTATGTATGTATATGTAATCGAGTTTCACTCACTATGCCACACAACTACTAAACATTAACCCCCTTATTCATAAACGCTCTTTAAGCTTCCGCTAACTTAGCAATCGTTTGTCCTTATCTGTCACTTTGACATTTACCTTTCACAGATAAGGACAAACGATTGCTAAGTTAGCAGAAGCCTATAGAGCGTTTATGAATAAGGGGGTAACTATCTATATTGATCATAATAGTTGCTTACTCAATTTTAGTGACCTGTTGGACCTTCGGCTGGCCAATCAGAATGCAGTGATTGCCAATTTCGGCTTGGCTTAATTTTATGCCATGTAACATTATACACACACATCACGTCTATATCCCTTACGGGATAGACAGAGCCTGAAGTTACGAGAGCTAAAGGCCACGTTTAGCATGATTGTGTATAGGTGGAATGGGGAGTCAAAAAATTACGGGTTGCATGGCCTATAGTATGATTCCTAAGATAATATACATACAATACATACACATACATACACAAATCACGTCTTTATCCCTTACGGGGTAGACAGAGCCTAAGATAACAAGACCTACAGAGGCCACGTTTAGCAAGATTGTGGGCGTATAGGTGGAAAAAGGAATCAAAATAGTGATGGGTTGCTAGCCGCATCGCCTATAACATAATTCCTAAGAATTACGCCCATTCCCTCGATGGGCTTTTACCATCTGCACGAGACGAGAAGCAACTGGTACATTCTATGTTTTTCCTTTGCTCCCAGACCAGCATGGGAGTGCCTAAGATATTTTTGTCATAAAATTACATGGCATGTCCCCTCTATTCGGTTGTTTGCTCTATGCTTTAGGCCCATCATTTCAGAAAGTATGCGCCTGAGAAATTGTATTGTTGGAGGTTTTTGGCGTAATTAGAGGGCATTGTGGGAGTTAGGTCTTTAGGGTTAAGGGTAGCACACGGTGGTTGTTTACAAGATATCTTTCTGAAATGTAGAAAATGCGACTGAAGGTCAGTCATGTCGGATCAGGCGTAGCTTTTCACATGAAATAACAACCTGGATGACTAAGTATTTATTAAGTACTAAGACTACTTATTTGCGCATAACAATGACTGCTTGCCTTTCTTTGTAAACTATTCCTTTCTGTGTCAGGTTAACTGGAAGAAATCCCTTCTTAGGGATAAGTTCGCCTTTGTGCTATTTTCTGTGTATGTCTGTATTTTTTTATTTTTTATTTGCAATAAAGAGTTTACATACATACATACATACTAAGTTGTTAAGTTTCACTTTTGCGAAGACAGCATCTATTATTGCCTGTGGTTTTTCTCTTGTTTTTTTTTGCTATAAAATTGTGTATTATATTCTCTTATACTTGTGTGTCTTGCAAAAAGGAATAAATTTCTTCTTCCTTTCTTTTCTTTCTTTACTTAGATCGATTTATCGTTCCCGAAACCGCATGCGCACTAAATGTCATGAAAATCATTGCAGCCGTTTCCGAGATTCAGATTATACCTACTTAGACTAGATTAGTACCTACTTCAAAATAAAAAAAAACCCATCGAGAGCATGGGCGAAATTCTTGGGAATCATGTTATAGGCGATGCGGCTAGCAACCCATCACTATTTTGATTTCTTTTTCAACCTATACGCTAATCATGCTAAACGTGGCCTTTAGCTTTTGTTACCTCAGGCTCTGTCTACCCCGTAAGGGATATATACGTGATTTGTGTATGTGTATGTATGTTCAAAAGAAAAAAATGGAACAATTTACAGGACCAGTTAGTATGCGGTGCTCTTCAAATCCTACAATATTCCAGAGTTCATAACATCCAAACAATAGGGTTGAAGTTCCCCTGGGTCTACCAGCGTCCATTAAAAGTTGAATTAAAGCCAGGACTTCTGGCTCCCGGGGGGAGGCCTGACGAAGGTGTGGATTGGACGCATGGAGCGCTTACGACTGGAGTAGGCACGCCGTTACACATTAAAAAGGCACATGATATTATTATTATTTATACTACTATTTATATCTCCATTTATTATAAATGTGTGTTTCATGTATAATATATCGCTACCTCGGGGCTCAATTGTCGTATAAGCCATTTTGACGAAAATGAGATTTGAATGCAGTCTTGCTCAGTTTTTTTTTTCTCTATCGATCTGTGTATTTAAAATTCTCCAAAACCCAAAAAAATATCGAATACAACCTCCATTTTCTGTAACTCTAAACAGGAAATTTAAAAAAAACGAGCTATAAAAGCCAGCTACTCAGAGTGTGAAAAAGGCAAAGGTATTATTGACCCTAAATCAAGATTTATAATTGGCATAAAGGACATTGCTTATCAAACTTGGCGTATACGACCTTAACGATTTCTGAAAATTGAACAAAGTTTATTATACAACCTGCCATTACGTTTCATTTTTAAAATGTATAAGCCACCACTAAACCAATTTGGTGAATACGACCTGAATTATTTCCAATAACAGAATAAAGTTTGGTGTACGGCCTGCAGTAGCATTTCATTTCATGGCAATAAACGCCAACAAAAAATAAATTTGGAGTAAAAACGGCGTTAAACACATAACTTTTATAAAAAAAGATTGTTTTTAATTGAAAGAGATTAGAAGTATTAAATGCTATATTCTTGTTGCTACTTTTCATTTTTATCGTTTTATGTGGTACTTGAACAATCTTTTTAATAATAACAACGTAATTTGTGTTTTTTTTCGCTGGCATTGATGTTTTACCTTCAGCAATATATATTTTTTCTATACGAATTTTTTCTTACTTACCAAACCCTCAAACCTTTTTAATATGAATGGACTTTGAAAGTTAAATACGATTCTCAAACCAACTGATTTGGTTTATACCTACCATATCATCATTATCCCAGTAAAGTAGTTTAGGCTGTATATACATGATTTATTTTTTTACAGTAAAGTACCTAACCAAAAAAAGAAAACCGGTGACTAATACCTTTGATTTTTTCAAAAATCGTAATAGATGACTTATACGTCCTAAGTAGCATTTACAGCAACTATTATTTTGGGTCATAAACGTCATTCTGTTTGCTTTTAAGAAGCGTATAAGCCATCTATTTTCTTTGTTTTGGGTTCTATCTTAAATATTATGAATTCATATTATTCTACTCATAATTTTAAGAACTTTCATCCTACGAAGCTTCTTTATAACAGTTAAAACAAAAGAGTTACAATTTTTTTTTGTTTTTCTTTTTAGTTTTTTGGCTCTCCTGAAAAATCGACTTTTGGCTCATACGACAATTGAGCCCCGAAGTAGCGATATTATGTATTTCAGTACTTAGTATATTAATATATATTCTAAATTGTACCACCTGCTCAGATCTGTTTGTTGTTCTGTTCTCCAGTCTATTATGGTTGCCTGGAAGAGATCGCTCTGTAGCGATAAGGTCGCCTATTGTTACCTTGTAATATTCTGTATACCTTTTTTCTGTTTTGGTTGTTAAATGTGGTGTTCAATAAAGAGTTATTGTATTGTATTGTATTATTTACTATCAGCGGCTTGCAACCCATCACTGTTTCGATTCCCATTTCCACCTGGCCCACAATCATGCTAAACGTGGCCTTAAGGTTTTATCGCCTTAAGCTCTGTCTACTCCGTAAGAATAATAATCAGTTATTCGAAATAATGACAGCATTTTTTATTTTTTTTATATTAAAACCGACGAACGGGCATACGGTGCACCTGATGGTAAGTGATCACCAATGGGACTGCTAGCGCTTTGCCGGCCTTGCAAGAAATGGTAAACTCGCCTCTTAAAGGTACCCATGTCATAGCCAGTTGGAAAAACCCCAGCCGCCAGCCCATTTCAAATTTTCCAGTGTTTATTCCGGGTGGGCGAAATTAGATGGTCCACGGCCCACAGCCTTTAAGTCAGCTCCAGTCGTACGTGGTGTGAGGCAGGTGGCTTCCAATACTATGTCCGTGGCGCTGGTTATTGTTTGATTAGGGTTCCTTCCCGGAACCTTTCCGGGAGTTACTTATTATGATAATTATTTTTGTAATATTATTCCTGCATGATAATCAAGTTTAAAATGATACTGCATACCATTAAATTACAATATCAAAAATAACCCCTTTGCATTATTGGAGTAATCATAAGCAAAAAAAAATTTATCAATCACATCATTTTGGATGAGAGCTCATATTTCAACAGGAAACTACCGTGAGACTTAATCATAATTACACATAAACGGATAACTCACGTATAAAAAGTCAAGTGATGCTCGACATGTTTCAAACTATTTCGTAGTACTTCTTCCTCATGATTCGACGCATTATATCAGGTTTGATAAGGTGTCCGTACTGGCGAGAGAAAAGTATTTCAGTCCGCGGAAAGTACGTGAAGCCATTAACACAGTAAGTCGGTAGGTATCCCAATTTCAACCGGGATAGTGGATGGTCGGTGCCCCCGAGTTGGAAAACTGTTTTAAATATTGACCAAACGGTGAGTGTGAGAGACCCTTTACGGAGTGACGTGATCAGTGTTGTTTGCTGCCCGACATTTGACAGTAAAAAAAATTACGATGAAAACGAGGGTAGTTGTGCGCCGCTGTCAGTTGCGTCGAGCAGCCGCGCGAACAGAGCGCTGGCGCACAGTGTTCGTTTCGCTGCCGCCGGGGCGAGCGCTCCAGGAAGAAGGACTACGAAATAGTCCGAAACGTGTCGAGCATCACTTGACTTTTTATACGTGAGTTATCCGTTCATGCGTAATTATGAGAGCTCATATTTTTCAAACTGCTGGACCGATTTTTATCAAACATGGCTAAGCACTACCGCAACGCTTTTTTTTTTAATTCTTAGCTAGTAGTACGAAGATTATCCAGCCATTAAATCACACAAATGTCATATCGACTTTAAAAAAACATTTCTACTTAAAAAAGGAAATAAAAATAAAAGAGCAGCACCTCGATTATTAAGACGTCCACTGTCGCAAAAAATATATAACGTCTTCAATAAACTTTACTTAGCCAATTGTCAATTTCTCCGATTAGTTGTTTCAAGTTAAGACGTAGTGCGCGGAAGTTTGAACTGCAAGTTGAACCGGTCTGAGCGGATCCGGCGCCCGGCCCGCGCCCGGCAGTGCCCGACAAGAAAAACAAAAGATGTCGAATTGCCCGGGGCTATTGTCAAAGCGAGCGATAACATTAAATTTAAAAAATTCAAAACAATTCTGCCAACAATGCCACACACACACACTTTGTCGGTCGCTTGTTTAATGCTCCTCTCATCGACTCAAATGTTAACTGCTGTTATTTTTATTTTTCTTGTGAATTGTACCTGTTTCTTTAAAAAAAAAGAAATAAAAAAATAGGAAAAAAAATAACAGGAATCATGCGAAAATAATAGGAATCATGTTATAGGCGATGAGGCTAGTAGCCAATCACTATTTTGATTCCATTTTCCATCTATACGGCCGCAATCTTGCTAAATGTGGACTCTAGGTACCTGTTGCCTTAGCCTCTGTCTACCCCGTAAGGGATAAGGTCGTGACTTGTGTACGTGTGTGTATGCATGTATCTGTTTCTTTATATTTGTACAATAAAGCATTTACTTACTTACTTACTTAAAATGACTTACACCATTTTGGAAAAGTGCTTCAAACTCTTATTTTGATGTCTCGCTCATTCTTATGGGTTTGATACTTGAATCGGCCTAGTGACGGAGACAGCAAGACAATCCCGAATGTAATTATATGAGCTCGCGGACTGTACACTACATCTATTGTATTTTTATAACTATAAGTTATTATCAAGAATTTTTACTGCTTGATTTTTTATGTTTACTTGTCGGTTTTATCATTAGAAATTAAATTTCTAAACGACACTGAAAATTGATTAGTCGATAGTTTGTCGAACGATGTCAGGATAGGACCCTTTGTCGAATTATAAAGAAGCTGTGAACAGGGCTAGTTCAAGTGAATTTGCGACTGCGTCGGATTAACGGGGAGATTTTAATAAAGGACGGTAGTTTGCAATGCAGATTGCAATATTATAGATGACTCCGGGACGTTCTTTTGTTTAAAGAGCAAGTTCGAAGATTGAACGAGGGCAGGGCAAGTTGCAACACGTTTAAGCAACTTTGTCGCTAGATGTAATGACTTTAGGACTGCTTTTAATTTAGCGAATTTTTCAGTTGGTTTTCCATACATTTAGCGATTTTTGAAACTTGTGACAGAATACCAGTGTTTAGCTCCTACGAGCAGTCTTGACTGAGCTATGACCCTTTTGCGCTTTAGCGGACACAGACAAAGAAAATCTTGTAATTTAAAGTTTTGGCTTATGTCATCATTGTATTTTTGGTAACAGGACACGAAGGGCCTTGTTGCGGTCCCGACTGACCTTAAAATCGGATTGCTACACTGTTTTTCATTTGTTATTCACTTTTTAAAAAGTTAAGGAGACTATGGAACAATGAACAACAATGTCATACAGCCAAGTCGATAGCCGCGGAGTGCGCGTTTTGTTCGAGTCGAACGTTTTTATCAATGTCTCAAATAGCTTACGGTGACAGATGACATAAAAACAGTTAAGGAAAAAGGTGGGAACGTGACACCTAAGTTGCGAGGAAGGTTAATGCAAAATTTATTTTCATTTCCTCTCAATGTTTGAGAAAAACATTATATCTGCCTCAGCTGGAAGAGCAATTGCTGGATTCGTAACTTTAAAAAACGCTCACCTGCGGTTCGTGTTTTTTAAAGTTACTCATCCAGCAATTGACAACGTCCCAGGCTTCGGTGTCTAATAATTATCTATCACATTATCTACAACCTCTTTTAAAGTTAGCAACTTTGGCAAAGTTGAGCGGCATACAACACTATCTATAGATGGCATAGTTAGACAAGCTACGCCATCTAGCGTAACGAACATGAACGCGTTATTGCCGCCTATTTAGGCAGTTAGGTAAGTAGGCAATTGGCGCGATCATCGGACCCCGCTCGTAACAGAACTTGTCGTGTTACGGTTGGGTACACTGCTGTGCTCGCTTTTACATCGTCACTAACATACATACATACATATATCACGTCTTTATCCCTTATACAAAATCTTAAGGCCACGTTTAGCATGATTGTGGGCGTATAGGTGGGAAGTGGAATCAAAATAGTGATGGGTTGCTAGTCGCGTATATAGCATGATTTCTAAAATGTTTGTCAATTCCCTCGGTGGGCTTTTAACATCTGCGCGTGAAAAGAAGCAACTGGTACATTCTATGTTTTTGCTTTACTCCCAGACTAGAACCTAACCTAAAAATTTATTTTTTCATAATATTTCATTTTAATATAAGGTGTATTCGGGTGTTTCCGAAAATCAGATACCTCCAAATCAAATCAGGTCCTTCCAATCAGATACGTAATAGTACTACTAAGCACAGGCCTCCTGTCAGAACGAGAGGGCTTGGACTATAGTTCCCACGCGGGCCCAGTGCGGATTAGAAACTTCACACGGGGAAATTACGGGCACAAGAGGCATTTCATCTTAGTCCTCTAGGTTGGCAACGCATCTGCAATCCCTCCGGGGTTGCGGGTGTCTATGGGTAGTGGTGATCACTTACCATCAGGTGTCCCACTTGCTCGTTTGCCTTCCTATTCACATAAAAAAAAAACATTACATTGATTAGCTTTGCAGATGTGTGCAGGTTTCCAAGCTCATAATAATTTTTCACTCTAAGAAACTCAGAGGTGCGAGCCCAGGACTCAAATCCACGACCCTCTGCTTGAGTGGCCACAGGTCAAACCACCAGGCTACCACGGCCTTATCAACTTCTTACAATCATACATACACACAAACACATACACAAATCACGTCTATATCCCTTACGGGGTAGACAGATTCTGAGGTAACAAGACCTTAAGGCCACGTTTTGCTTGAATAGGGCGTACAGGTGAAAAATGAAATTAAAATAGTGATGGGTTGCTAGCCTCATTGCTTATAACATGATTCCTATGATTTTCGCCCATCCCCTCGATGGCCTTTTACCATCTGCGTGGGTAGAGAAGCAGCTGGTATATTCTATGTTTTTTCTTTGCTCCCAGACCAGCATGGAAAGTAGACATGGAAGTTACAATCATTATCATTGTATTTTCTCACAACACCATCCACATACCTACTTTTAAACTCCCGATGCAGCAGACCGAACCCCCCCCCCCCCTCCCCTCCACTCCCCTTTACATTAAAGCATCCCTTAGTCAACCCTCAGTTCATTACGAATGGAAATTTCTCGTGAAAAAAGCGGCCAATCGCGAATCGGACTCAAAAGTAAGGTTTTTTTTACCAAAACTTACATGATTAAGATCAAACAAGTAGACAGCCTTGTAGTCTGGAAAAACTGACAGTGATAGGCATGGTGTCGGCCATTATGTTACATTGATGTCCAATGACGTCCATGTCTCATGATAGCGCATGTCCATGATATCCCCATATACCATAATTCCCCATGTCTCATGATAGCGCATGTCCATGATGTCCCCATATACCATAATTCCCCATGTCTCATGATAGCGCATGTCCATGATGTCCCCATATACCATAATGCCCCATGTTTTATGATAACCCATGTCCATGATATCTCCATATACCATAGTGCCCCATGTTTTATGATGACCCATGTCCATGATGTCCCCATATACCATAATTCCCCATGTTTTATGATGACCCATGTCCATGATGTCCCCATATACCATAAAAGGGATGTATAATGTCCCCGAGCCTTAAATTATTTTAGTCTATAGTAGAGATGTTTAAAGTCTCTACTAGTCAAAGTAAAACAAAGTAGTTATGGAAAAGAAGAAAGACAACAGAAAAAAAAAAAAAATTAAGTTCAGTGGAGGTGTAAAACGCCTCGTCGCAGTTCATACAGGTTCTGTAATAGACAATATACCTTTAATATAATAGGATTTCTATGGATAGGGAACCCTAAAAGTCCTTCAGCACTCACGTGAATTGGCCGAGTCATTGCTTATGTGGGTTTTTACAGGTTTTACAGATTACGTTACTGGTGAAACGAGGATAATGTCATTCTATTACAATGCAATTTAATAGTACATTACAATTTACCAGTTGCTTCTCTTCCCATGAATAGGAATCATGTTAAAGGCGATGCGGCTAGCCCATCACTATTTTGATTCCCCTTTCCACCTATACGCACTTAATCATGCTAAACGTGGCCATAAGGTTTTGTTACCTTAGGCCCTGTCTACCCCGTAAGGGATAAAGGCAATGTGAATGAGTAATTAGTTTGACGGACAAAGCGCAGAAGCGTTTTTGGTTCTTATTTTATCTACACTCAAATTTCCTGTTAAATAATAAAATAACCATCTTACGCTAGTTGGACAATACGCTAAAGAAATATGGAACAAAATGTCTTAAATACTTTCCAGCTGAAATTAAATTCCGTGCTGGTCTAGGAGCAAAGAAAAAACATGTACCAGTTGCTTCTCTTCCCGCGCAGATGGTAAAAGTCGATGGAATAGGCGGTGATCTTAGGAATCATGTTATAGGCGATGCAGCTAACCCATCACTATTTTGATTCCCCTTTCCACCTATACGCCCACAATCATGCTTAACGTGGCCTTGCTACCTTAGGCTCTGTCTACCACGTAGACGTGATTTTTGTTGTGAAATTAATGTAGAGTGCACTGTACGCCGCCAGTAACGGGCAAAGTTTCTCGCTTGGCAGCTCTCCGATGCCGACGCGACGCCTGTACATGCCAGTGAACGAAACAAGTCCGTATAATTATTCCCCTCTTTTTTTTATTGCAATGGTATTTAGTTTCTATGATTCTGCAATGTTTTAACTCATCGACAAATGTCTCAGAATTATTTAGTGGCCGAGTGAAGTTTCGGTCTCCGTTTCAGTTTCGGCCATAGGTTCGGTTTCGGCCATAAAACGGCCGAACCTTTCAGCGGCGCCGAAACTTACAATATCGCATTTTTTAGGGTAGTTTAATTTAGACCCAGTATCTTGTAATTTATATATCTGAAAAGAACGGCTGACTGCTTCCACAAACTCTTCTTCTTCTTCTTTTTCTAATGAATGGCCCCATCGATCAATGCGATGATTTCGCCAATGTCAAAGTAATAAGTACAGAATTCAAAAATCTTATGACAAAAATGTCGGCAACGTTGTACGGCAAAACACGGTCAAAAGACCCCTCCCCCCCTGTCGGGCCCTTAGCCAACAACGGATAACGATATCCCTCAGAATCTGCCAGGGAATCATTAACCGATGCCCCGGGTGCATCGGACCAAGCACTGCTCTTCCCCTCGGACGGATCCAAAAACAAATCGCAGCTCTTGACCACACGCGGAGGTAACCCGACTCGCATCCCCGAAACTCAGAGGCGTGGATTTGAGGCAACGGCAATGCTTGAGAGGTTTGAGGTCAAACGATTAGGCTATCACGGCTTTTTTATTTAAAAAGTCACCCTAAAAAAGCGACCGAGCACAAATAAACTTTTTAATTCCCCGAATGAACCCGGGGGCCGTCAATCGCCCAGTCCAATATCGTATCAAGTCAAATGTAAATCGGACCAGGGCGGGCATTTTGTTTCATTTTAATGTTTTGTCAGGCGCGGAGGAGATTAAATAAAAACACGATTTAACTGGCCGATGGATTTTTATTTGTGTTTGCCGTAAATCACTTACGACAGGAGTCGATTTTTGATTATCTGTACAATAACAATACAATACAATACAATAAAAATACTCTTTATTGAACACCACAAATCAGTACAAAACAATACAGAAACAAAGAACAAAGTAGACAATAACATCTGTACAACAAGTATTTTGGGTTAACATTTCAAGATTTTATTGAACGAGACATTACTTTGCGGAAGTACATTTTAATGAACAAACAACATTTACCTTGCTACTCCGCTACTCACGTGCAAGATAGCCAAGTCTGTGCGAAATATTATGTTCTACATATTATGTTCTACATACACCACACAAAGCACTGACGCGTTTTGATCTCTCTACGGGATGCATCATAGGGATTTTAACGATGAAAATTAAAAAAATAAAATGTCTTTGTGAGATGGCCAACACTGTTCATAGCAAAATTTCTCGTAATTGAGTATTACAATTATTTTATTTTCACAAGCTAAGGGCTGTCATCTGGTTGCAGTTAAAATATTTACCCAGAAATCCTTAAGAAATTTAAAAGAAACTTAAAACTATCACAGACGAAACTCATAAACATCTCTAAGGGCGTAAAGTGAGCCATAAATATAAACTGAGATAAAGGAACCTGTCTTATGGTCATTGAACATTCGAAGACAAATACAACTCCAATATTTCTTTTGCAAGCTTTCTTAGAATTGAAATAAGTGATTACTTCCAGATGCGACCTAGTCCGCGTGAGCGTGAGAAAGGGACGGTGTGTTGAGGAGGACGATCTAAATTTCGAATGGACCAATCGCAGTGACGCTCCTTTTTCAATAACCAATATCCATACAGATTTACTGGCGGGAACCTTTCTATCAATTACAGTGACCAATAACGATGATCCGCTGGAAGTGGGGCAGGGATGCCTTGCGTTGCGTGGGCGCAGCGAGGAACACAGGACAGTGAAGTTCACGACCGCCTAACGGGAAGACGCTTAATCTAGAGATACAAATACTTTGTACACCAATATCTTCTATTCTATAAATTTGTAATTAAATTCAGTAAAACTAAATTAACAGTAAAGTCAAGTTTTGAGTGACGGTGAGCAGCAGGACCTAGGAGACCCGGTAAAGTACCGCCTTTGTAATAGTGTATACAGGCAAGCAACAAGCCTTCACTTCAACAATCTTCTTAATTTTGTAATAAAATAGAATCATCTCTTCATCCTCATCCCTTTAATGATAACGGCTTTCAGAACTATTAAATGTTTTGTAGAATTAAATATGATACTGATCATAGTGGGCATTTGCCGTGTAGAGTTGATACTGATGTGATTTTTATATAAATCCAATAAGAATGACAAGGCTCATATGCAATAATTACAGTAATGTCTTACCCAATTAAGGTAAAGAGCTTATATACCAACAGGGACTAGCCCCTTCGAACGGGAGCAGATTATCCATGTGTTTTAAATATTTAACGTGTGACCTAATGTGTAATTAATTAATGATTAACTTGTGATATTAATGTCTTAAAATATGTGCATGTGTGTATAGTACATAGATTGCCAAAAGGGTTTTTCGTTTGGACTTAACATTTTCCCTTTATTAGAATTGGCAGTTAGGAATGGAAAGTCCGGTTGTCATTAGATAGCATACTATCAATGGCAATCTAAATAATCAAACAGTTTCTTTTGATGCTCAAGTGTGTTCAAATAATTTTATTTTGAGTAAAATAAATTCTTTTGATATTAAAACTTTTATGTTTTCTTCATAATATATATATATTCCCAGACCTTCAGAGATATTTAGTAATGGAGATTCTCCCTACCTGATTATTCTAGTGATTTGGGTACATACATTGGACTTTTAATTTAAATGTAGAGGTGTTGCCTTTATACCAAATGTCTCTCCAATACTGAAGATTTCCACAATACACTCAAACATGATTTCCTAATCATTCATCCATTTAAATGGCCTCGTCCAATTGAATATTGATTCTTTTGAGCTACATTTAATTGTGGCAGTCTAAGTAACCGGTTGTGTTTTAACTGTGAGAGATTATGGTCGATATATTTATCCTAGTTGTCATTATTAAATTTAGCTTCCTCCAAGCATTAATTGAATTGAGTACCTTAGAGTTTGTGTTGAAGTGATTGAACCATTAATTGACTTATTTATAAATCTAATTGGATCTCAACTAAAGTTACATTATTGCAATTACATGAGAGTTTTGTAGAGTTGGGTGATTTAATAAGACCAAAGTGAAACAGAGGCGGAGGCCTAATGTCAATACCTAAATAGGTATAGACCACATTTGTACTAACTCTAAAGACAGTGACCCTATGAGTCTTTCCTTAACCTTGGGAGGTTAAGCTCGCGGAGTTGGAAGCATCAAAGTTACAGGAGGTTTCAGCGTTCAGACCGGTTAGAGGAAGTATTGCCATATAAACGAGCACATGATTTGGTGGCGACTGGTAGCAACCCTGGGCACCCAATACACGCCATGTCTTACAGATTGACCTCCGACCTGGTTTGGCCAAACCATAACTCATAATATTATTGAATAATCATAAATCCATGGTAACAAAGGGGGGGCCCGTCTGGCCACACTAAAAAGTACCCGTCCTTGGATGGTGGAAACATTAAACGCTTCGTAGCGAAAGGAGGTCATCTGTCCCCCAATAATCTGAGATGCCAGAACCGGTTACCGGTGTAGGGAGTCCCTGTGTCAGAGTGAGGTTGGCCAGAATCGTTCGGGCGTACCCGTGCTAATATTTTACTGTCCATTACGCTATCCGAGCACTTACCTTTTGGCCCGTACTAAATAATAGCTTCTAGATGATGTTCTCAAGATCTTATAAGAATAAGATCAGTCACGATAACACTAATCCTTGTTTGTTCGACGTGCCAAAGTTATGGGTAAGCGGGTTGAATGGTTGACAGTATGGGTATTAGACCACTCAATCGCAATGTGCCGTGTAAAGCCTCGAAAACTCAATAACAAAGCTGCCTCCTTGATACGAAAATGTGTTCCGACTCTACGAGTCGACCTGAGTAACTTTAAATACATTCGATACACTCAATAACTTAATTATGTAGACGATCACAGCCGTACCATCACATTACATCACGTTGGAAAAGAACTTATACTCTTCTAAATGTTGGACCGATTTTTGCCGAACATGGCTGAAAACTACCGCAAGAAAAACTAGCTTCCGAATGCACAGAATGCGAAATCGGTTTATCAGTTTGAATGCTACAATGCCACAAACAGACAGATACACAAGTACACAGACACCGACGTTAAACTTATAACACCTCTCTTCTTGCGTCCGGGGTTGAAAACAATATGACACGACGAATAATATGTATGTATGTATGTAAACTCTTTATTGTGCAAAATAAACAGAAGAAATACAATTGACAAACACTTAGATACATGCACAAAGACGGATGACGATTAGAAGATACAATAATACAAAAACAAAGTAGGACATTATTGATTGTCGCTCTAATGTGATACGTGACGTTTCTCATGACCAAGTTGGTAGACTTTGATAGAGTGAAAAGCGCACGGTGTCTTCTCCAGTCGTAAATGCTATATGGTATTTGCTTATTCGTGAGGTGTTAAAATAATACGATGATACGAGTACGAATGAGAGAAAGCTGTCAATTTAAATATATTTACATTACTAACATTGTTTTAATGAAAGTCAATACAACATGTCCCATACAATACATGCTGCATGCTGGTCTGGGAGCAAAGAAAAAACATAGAATGTACCAAATTTCTAAATGTCAGTGAAAATTAGACCACAGAAAAATCCGAAAAGTAAAACTATGGCCGGGAATCGAACCCGGATCCTCGTCATTCTGTGACCCCTACACCACCCATAGCAGGTGGGTAGTCTCCGAATTTTTCTACCCGTTACTAGATGTCACGTGACCTTTTTTACTATGCGATTTTTTTTTAAATGTTCCAGGTGCGTATCTACCCGCGCGGATGGTAAAAGCCTATCGAGGGGGCGAAAATCATAGGAATCAAGTTATTGGCGATGAGGCTAGCAACACATCACTATTTTGATTCCATTTTCCACCTATACGCCCACAATCTTGCTAAATGTGGCCTGTAGGTACCTGTTACCTTAGCTGTCTACCCCGTAAGGGGTAAAGACGTGATACATACCATCTCGCACCTTGCGGGTATAGCTGAGACTACTTTTTCCACTTGCTGAATCTTGAAATCTGACAATATATTGTATGACCAATCTACCGACAATCCAAATCGGTTAAAACAACGAAAACTATTCCACGTAACAAAAATTGCGAAACAAAAGGCCGACAGAACTCGAATACCGGTTTGTACCAATTGTCACCAGTCAGCTGAAAAAGTGCAATTACGTTCTAAAACAGCAGTTGTCTTTTTTTTACGTAGCCGCCCGTCCTTGTCCCTCGAACAAAGGGAGACATGGTGATCAAACAACTGGTTTTAGGCGAACGGTGTAGATTGTTATTTCATAGCATGAAGTATGTTTATTGCTGAATAATATTTGCAAAAAATATGTAGAACATGCTACGGGTTTAAAAAAAAACGGTGCGAGCGGTTGATGAGGTTTTCATGGAATACTTTTGAATCGTTCTTAGATTTAGATATGTTTTTAGATGAATTCGTTTTTACATTTAATACACATACATAAATCACGTTTTTATCCCATATTTGGTAGACGGAGCCTAAGGTAACAATACCTAAAGACCACTAGCATGATTGTGGGCATGATGATGGAAAGGGGAATCAAAACAGTGATGGGTTGCTACCCACATCGGCTATTTAAGATGATCTTTAAGATTTTCGCACAATCCTTCGATGGGCGTTTACCATCTGCGCGGGAAGAGAAGCAACTGGTACATTCTATGTTGTTTCTTTGCTCCCAGAGAGATATGTTTTTTTAGCTTTACGGGATGGATTCTCCGTTCTAACCTATATTCTTCCCCGGGGCTGAAACTGACTGTACCAAATAGGTACCAAATATCAGCTTAATTGGTCCAGCGGTTTAGGCGTATAAAGGTAACAGACAGACAGACAGTTACTATCACATTTATAATAGAAAGGAAGAAAGAAGACATTATTTATTCCTTTTTGCAAGACACACAAATATAAGAGAATATACACAATTTAAAATAGAAAATAATCAAGACATATAAAAATAGATCATCAGCGTTGTGTGTGTCTTCGCAAAGAAAGAAGAAAGAAAAGAAAGAAAGAAGACATTTATTCCTTTTTGCAAGACACACAAATATAAGAGAATATACACAATTTAAAATAGAAAATAATCAAGACATATAAAAATAGATCATCAGCGTTGTGTGTCTTCGCAAAAGTGAAACGGTCGCTGGCTCAACATTACGCTGAGGTGTTAGACTGCAGCACTAATTTTCAGCCAGAACCGTCTGTGACTCACGAAACAATACACAGATAAAATATAGTGGGTATATAATAATATAGTAGTAAGGATTTATAAATTTCAAAGTAACGAGTTGCAAAACCGTTTATGTTATTCCTTTTAATCCGCATATTTTAATAGAAAATGTTGCTAAACAAACACATTCCAAGTAAGTCTTATAAATGTAATACCCAGTATTAAAATTAAATGTTAATAGAATATACGGGTCTCATTGAAAAACATACAAAGACCGAGCATAAAATATTTGATTCAACAATTACATGATATGAAAGGCCTTTGAAATAGAAATAGCATCAGAAATAATAAAAGTATTCGCTTAGACATCGTGGACTATTTTAAAATTGAAACTGAATTTGCGGTCTATTTTTGCGTTTTTGGAGTTAATTTGATAGGTAACTGAGTTAGATTTACTGTTGTAGATTCGAGCAGTAAATAAAACATTTTGCTGTTTATTTTAGGGTACCGTACTGTAAAAGGATAAACGGAACCCTTATAAAATAAAATAAAAACCATTTATTTCGGACATAATCCATGGAGATTAGTTAATAATAACAAGTGGTATTAGTGGATAGCACAATTTAAAAAAATCATTTAATAAATAATAAAGTCGAAGACTCGCCTCCCCCCTGTCGGGCTCTTAGCCAACGGTCAATGATATCCCTCAGAAACTGCAAGGAAATCATTAGCCGATGCCCAGGGTGCACCGGATCAAGCACTGCTCTTCCCCCCGGACGGATCCAAAACTGAACCGCAGCTCTTGACCACACGTGGAGTTAACCCGACTCGCACCCCATAAAATATGAGTCTATATTCTTACCTATATAACCGTCTGTCGCTAAATATCTTCAAAGTTTTGACACTTGCAAAAGACACGAAACCTACCCACTGCGTATACGCAGCGGTGTTTTCGCTCCTTAAGACAAGACAGCCAATAAAATACTGGCAAATGAGGTATTTTACTTTAGTCTTCTAAGCTGGTATGTTACGCTTGTCTACAGGTGGTGGTGTTCGCTTTCCGTAAAGTGACCAACGTGCTTGTTTGCCACGTTTTTTTAAAGGCTGACGCGGCATTTAACGCTGTTCGCGTAATTTGAAGCCGTTAACACTTTTAATGAATAAATTCGGTAGTTTTAACGAATGCTTAATTGGGAGCGACGAGCGCTCACTGAAGCTCGAACAATGCATGCCATCGTCATTAATATTTAAAAAAAAAACAAAATGGAACGTAAATTGTATCCATAAATAGGTTTTTGTTAATAAAATTCATTTCACATACAAATTTTTTACGTGACTGTTTTTTATAACGGCTTTAGTTAATGACATTTAACGACCGCATAGCCTAGTGGTTAGTGACCCTATGAAGCTAGAGGTCCTGGGTTCGAATCCCGGTAGGGGCAAATAGTTGTATGATGAATACGAATGTTTGTGCCCGAGTCAAAGATGTTGTATGTATTTAAGTAAGTAATATAAGTAAGTAAGTAAGTAAATGCTTTATTGTACAAATATAGAGAAGTAGAGACAAATCACAAAAAAGACCTTAAATATATGCACAAAGGCGAACTTATCCCTAAATATATATTTATGTACATTATATAAGTATTGTTTATTCATTGCCTGGTACCCATAGTACAAGCTTTGCTTAGTTTGGGGTTGGGTCAATTGGTGTAATTTGTCCCAAGATATTTATTTATTTACATCCATTTTAGTTTGCAGCAAATATCAAGACTTTTGGTATTTTGGTGGGCTTGGACTATTAGTTTCCTTCCAGGTTTGACAGCAAAAAGAAGTCGAAAGGCGAACACAACGCCTGGAGGTGCTATTGGTCCATGAAACACCTGATAAAAGGCAATTTTTCAATTTCAAAAAAGAAGCTTTTGGACATGTGCGTACTTCCAATTCTCACGGTGCTCAAATTTGGTCTTTGACAGAGACTGAATTCCAAGATCGGGATTTGCCAGCGAGCCACGGAACCCAGCATGCTAGGTGTAAAACTAGTGGATCGAATCCGGAACACTGCCCTGCGCTCCATGACTCAAGTCACAGACGTTGGTAAGGCGGCAAAGCTGAAATGGGACTGGGCTGGTCATGTTTGCCGTATGCCGGATGAGTTATGGGCCAAGACAACAATTGGAGTCCCACTAACTCAAAGCGGCGGCAGACCTAGACGACGATGGCGGGACGAGTTGGACACCTTAAGGGACTGGACACGTACCGCAGCAGACCGGGGGCAGTGGAAGCGTTGGGGGAGGCCTTTTCTCAGTAGTGGGACACAATAGCCTCATAATAATAATAATTTGGTAGGTACTAGACTTAAGTCAACGATACACACAAAACGACGGCATGCAAAAGTGTGCGTGTTGTTTATTGGTATGAGATACAGAATACGTTATCCTATTTAGTATTATAAATGCGAAAGTTTGTAAGGTTGTTTGTGACTATTTCGCGCCAGAACGGCCGAACGTATCTGTAGGCTTATGGGCTGACAATTGGCATCGGAATCAGCTAGCTGTCACGTTCATACAAGAACTGTCAAAATGAATACGAGGGCGATTGCGAGCGAGTTAGGTAATAAGCCTACTGGATGGAACTTGGTCTAGAGATCATAATTTGGGAATAGCACATAGGCTTTTTTTATCCCGGGCAATTATTGCATTTTTCCTGCGACATAACGATAAACGAGATGAAGGCATGTCATTCAAATTACTATCATGTACTGCGATCTTGGATTTTTCTTTAATTCTCCGTCTAAGGTATAATCGTGACTTTAATCATCAAGCGTTCATTTATTTCAAAAGAAACGAAAAACAAAAGGCAAGAACAATTCCGTGCATGGCGGGAAGAACTTGATAACTCCAAAATGGCAATTTTACAGGGCAGCGATTTTAAAGTTTGTCATTTTCTCCAAAATCCGTTTTTATCTCGAACTCATCTCTATAGCTTGATTTATGGATAATTTTATGTAATCTTTCAAATTATGTTACGTATTCTCGTAAATTCTGCTTATTTTGTAAGATATTAGACTTATCAACATACTACCCAGAGACTTATCAACTTATTACCCATACATTAGTGCTCAAACCAGTGAAAACATTATTTAATTTAATTCCTAAAAATCAGTTTTTCAGTGTAATTGAAATGTCTAAATTGATTTAAGAGTAATTTTAGATGGTTTTTCAAATATGGTTATGTTTATCTTTCTTACTATCTTATTATTCATAATAATTGACTTATCAACATGTTCACCGATCATGATCACCGAACATGTTAACTTATTCACCATAGAATTGGTATAGTGTAAGTATAAATTGACATATCAAGTTACGTTCGTTTTATCAGTAGTTGAATATAAGTAGATAAAACGATATATTTATTTGTTAACGTAATAGTGTCTAATGTCGTAATAGTCGTCTTTTATTTGATATCTTGTTTTGTCAATTTACGTACGCTAGATCGGTTTTTGAGCATAAGTTGATGTAAGGATATATTACGATATTATATTTTTTTTTGTGACTCATCGCGTATATATCTCGTTTCGTTAAATAAAACACGCAGCGTATGGATATATTCAAATACTCACAAGGCAATATCTCTAAAAGTATCGTAGGTATCGAGTTGTCAATTTTTTTCCTACAAAACCAATGCTGTAGGAAGCCATTGCGACGGTAAAAAAAAAATCGTGTAAGTCGAGTTATCAAGTTCTTCCCGCCATGCACGGAATTACAGATGTCAAACTTTGTCAAACAAAGTTAAACAAACGGGTTAAAATGACCCGCTTTTTCAACTTTTCATCCAGCCGTGTAAAGGCTAAAAACCTCTTGTTTTTACAAAGAACGGCAAGGTAATTAAATACTGCGCCGGAACAGGGAAAAAACGCCTAATGAGCCGTTGTTGAAACCATTCTGCTCTTATTTTGAAGTCAGTGAAATCACAGAGCAAGATTATTGTTTAACCAAACGCGCGGCGTGGTGCCAGGGAGTGGCGACGGGTACGTTGCCTTTTTGTAATTTTAATTTAATTTAATTACTGCAAAACACCTGGTTAGCTGCTCACTATGTGGTGTCCGACTGTCCGAAACTTTCCGAAAGACAAACAGTCCCCGGCAGTCCGGAATTTCCCGACAGTCCGACAGTTCCCAACCGTCCCAAAATTCGAACAAGTCCGATAATTCCCGACAGTCCGACTCCGATAGTTAAAGAAAGAAAGAAAGAAGACATTTATTCCTTATTGCAAGACACCAAATAAAAGAGAATATACACAATTTTATAGAAAATAATCAAGACATGAAAAAATAGATCATGAGCGTTGTGTGTGTCTTCGCAAAAGTGAAACGGTCGCTGGGCAGTTCTCGACAGTCCAACAATTTCCGTGAGTCCGATACAGCTTAGCGCCGCGCTGTGACCTCCAAAAAGACCTCACAGAAAAATTTAAACTGTCGTATAAATATCCATTTTTAGTTCTGAGGCATCATGGTTTTTATTGTTTAATGATATTGCTCTGTATTCAGTTTTTGTTCAAAATTTTAGTTTCATATCAACCCTATCTTGTCGATAGTAAAAATAGCAAAAAAATGACCAATTTGCTGCAAACCAACTAGATACAATGTATTCAATTCAGTTTTTTTTTTTATTTGTGTTTTCTGATTTGTATATGACGCTATGAAACTAAAATTAAATGTATTATTTTATCCGTTAGCGTCAGACGAAATAAAACACTAGAATTACGCGTACGTGTGTCTACTCTGGGGCAGTCCTCTCTACCTTGTGTCGTCTGGTTTAATGCAGTAAATGTATTTTTATCCTAACAAGCTCCTATGCAGTGCTTTTTTGTACAAATATACCAAATTACATAATTAAATACATACATATCCAAAAATTCAAAATTTATTGTTGCAGCTTAGCCGCCAAGGGTTCTTTTACATGTCTTTTTTTAAACTACCAGCGCGTTCGGAAAGACCATCATTGCCAAGAAGAATGCGCCGCAAAAAACTTGGCAGAAAGTAATTTTTCAAAATAAAATACATTAAGCTACTACAATACTTCAATTCTACTTAAATAAAATACATTTATAAAAGGAATGTATAAGGTCCCCGAGCCTTAAAGTATATTAGTCTTCTTTAGTAGATATGTATAAATAAAGTCTCTACTGGTCAATAGACAGAGCCTAAGGTGACAAGATCTAAAGGCCACGTTTAGCACTTGATTGTGGGCGTAAAAGTGATAGTAATGGGTTGCTAGCCGTATCGCCTAATAACATGATACCAAAGATTTTTGCCCATTCCCATGATAGGCTTTTACCATCTGCGCGGGGAGAGAAGCAGCTGGTACATTCTATGTTTTTTTCTTTGCTCACAGACCGGAAGTTTAAGGAAATTTAAGAAATAATCTGAAACCAAATCACCAAAATATGAATTTAACAAATATAGTTAATCAATAAATCGCGCTTTTCCAATATGAGAAATGAAATAACCAAAAAACCCTGTTTGCAAAACTTCGATAAAATCAAAGCCGTGTTCCCGCTACACCAACCGCATTCAGTCCGTTACTGATTTAATTAAAGTGTAACTTGAAATTCGTGAAAATCAGTTGCAGTGGCTAACGCGGCGACCGCAATTGGCATCGTTATTCTGCCTACCAAAAAGGCAGTTAAGCTAAAAGTGGAAACAGTGTAAGTCAGATGATAAATAATCTGGTAGTAGAATTCTGGCGGTCCCGCCAGGACCGTCTCCGCTGGAGGGAACTCTTCAACGGTGAGACCGATTGACTTGAAATTTGGTACATATGTAGGACGGATAATAATTAAAGTACAGTCAACAAAAGATGCACTCAGCAAAAAAAGCTTGTATCAAAAATGAAAATAAAAGGTAAGGTTATTTAGGTGGTAAAACTCAGTTGGACGCCAGTCTTGAACGCTACCACCAATTTACTCGCTAATATTATGCTACTAGCGGTGCTACTAGTGTGTGGAGAGTAAAACTAGTGATTTTGACCAAGTAAGTCCCCAGGTCTTACTTCCAAAAAAAAACTGTATTTGTCTTGATTCAAAATTGAATACGACCTTTTTCGTTGGCACCTCAGTGATAGTATTGCGGTAACCTCACTTTGTTACGGCTGCAGAACCTAATCGTCCGACACGCACTTGACCGATTTTCGGTTTTTCTACCTTTCGTTATAGTTTTACCGTGGCTTCGCACGGGCGTAGTAAGGAGGGTTTTTGGGGGTTCGAGCTCCCCCCGAAAAGTTCAGATATTAGCATTCATAGAATTAAAATAAATTGCTTATATAAGGATTATTTTACGTACTTTTAGTCGTTTTATTTTGATACTAAAACCTGACTACGCCCGAAGCTAAGCCTTAGCTAAAAGGCCGTAATAAGCGCGAATTACTTTCTCCCCGTCAGTAACGTTTGTTGAATGAATTTTTGCGGTCAACTAGGTTTGGTTGTGTACACCGCTACTGCGTTTTTGGGCCACATGATAGAGGTAGCGGTAGGTAAGATACAATTCAACAAAACTCGTTGCTCTAATTATTTATTATAAAAAAAAAAAATTACAACAAAAATTTTAAGTTTTTGGTGACGGAATCGCAACTTTAACACATATACAAATCACGTCGCCATCCCCCACGGGGTAGACAGAGCCCAAGGCAACAAGACCTAAAGGCCACGCTCAGCATGATTTTGGGCGTATAGGTGGAAAGGAGAATCAAAATTGTGACGGGTTACTACATCGCCTATAACATGATTCCTAAGATTTTCGCCCATTCCGTCGATGGGCTTTTACCATCTGTTAGGTTATGGCGTGTAAATAGCCAATTTTCGTTCTTGCGGAAGGCCAGGAGTGCGCTGATGCCCAAAAAAGTAAAATTTAGAACAGTGCAGAGGCACTCACCTTAGAGCGTTCTTCTGGCGGCGTGGTTGAAGCGAGGAAGGCGATGCGGGTCAGGAAATTGTAGGAAGGCGGATGATGAAACAGCGGTGGAAAAATTACGTAGCACAACACAATGTTAAAGACACTGACGTATATATGATTTTCTTTTTATGTGCCATAGAGCACCCCTGCACTGCATACAACCAAAAAAGGTTTTTAGCGCGCGAACATGCTCCCGGCCTTGAAATTTGGAAAATTTCAATGAAGATGAGGTGCGGTGAGGTGTAGGTATGATGCGGTGCGGTGCAGTAGGAATAAGGAAGTTAGAACTTCGGGATGAAAATATGAAACGATATATGAAAGAAATTACTGTGATGGTAGAGGATATAATTTTACAACAGGACGCTTAAATGATCCTTTGGCGGTTTTGATCGTGGCGACACGAACAACATTATCGGACCCTGGATAAACGTGAGTTACAACACCCAGAGGCCAATGAAGTGGAGGTACATTGTCGTCACCCATTAAGACCACCGTCCCTACTTTGATGGGATGATCTTGAAAAGGTATTCACAAGTGTATTTTTATTTCCGACTTGCAACGTATGTGCAAACACAGTCAGACGCGGGTAAAACAAAAGCGGATATACTTATAATAGAAAGATCGCAAACGTTAATATTATACGACGCGGATTCAAATATAAGACAGAGTAAGAGCGGTATTGAATATAAAAACGGTTAAAAATGTTACTAACGCGAGTGATGTCTTCATTTGATATGAAGTAACATCCTGTATATAGCGGTTAAAAAGCGGTATCATTATTACAAGTAACGATTTAAATAAACAATTAGCGGGTAACATAACTTGAAGACATTATGCGATAAATATAAGCTGTTCAGTTTGAACAAATTTAATGCGGTTAAATATTACCTTTGCATTCAGGTAACTTGTCCACTGTTGTGGGACAAAAAAATTGGATAGGCCATTCAGAAGGCGGGTTTCGTAACCAAGATGGGCCGTTCCACCACAAATCATGCGATATCAATTGCGATGGTAGCATACCGAGAGACAAACAATCACTAGGGTTGTCAACTCCGGCAACGTGATAGAAGTTCTGTGGTGCCACGTTCTCTTGACATTGGGCAACACGGTTGCTAACAAAAATAGACCATCTATGAGGAGATGATTTAATCCACGAAAGGGCAATTGTTGAATCTGAAAAAGCGTATATTCCTGCAATTGGAATACGAGACAGGTAAGTTTCCTGAACAATTTTCATTAGTTTGGACATTAAGAGAGCGGCACATAGCTCTAAATGAGCGAGAGTAGTAATTTTTGCGGGAGAAACCTTTGACTTAGAGCACAGCAACCTAACAGTGACATTACCAACTGGGTCAATAACATGCAAGTAAATGACACATCCATATCCATTGAGACTGGCATCCGAAAATCCGACTATGTTTACCGTACAGTCAGCAGAAACACCAATATGACGTGGGATTTTCAACGTAGACAGCATCGGAAATTCTTGTGTCAACATGGAGTAGCTTTTTATTATATGCTCGGGGGGTGTGTCATCCCAGTCGATTTTACAGAGCCAAAGTTCCTTAATTAACAACTTGGCGTATAACACAACGGGAGCTACTAAGCCAAGGACATCAAACAAGCGAGCTACGGTAGATAGAATTATTCGCTTGGTGCACTTCCCACCAGCGGGCGAAGACGAAGTTATGAAAAAAGTGTCATTTGTAGGTTCCCATGACAACCCTAACACCTTTGATACACTTTGCTTGTCGTTAAAGTTGACAGAAGCACGATGTGAATCAGGAAGACTATCTAACAGAGCAGGCGAATTACTTGACCATTTGACTAAATCAAATGCGCCAGATTTGAATAATGAGATTAATTCTTGCGATAAACGCATGGCGGTGTCATTATCCAGACAAGAGTGAACCAGGTCATCCATATACAGCTGGGAGCTGGCCACACTTGCAGCATCAGGAAAGCGGTGACTTTCATCTAAGCATAACTGCTTGACAGTACGCATAGCCATAAAGGGGCTCGATTTGAGTCCGAAAGGGACACGAGTGAATTGAAAAGTGCGGATAGGCTCGCTTTCAGAAAAGCGAAATAATATTTTGACGTATTTATAATCATGCGGAGGCAAACAAATCTGCATATACATTTGTTTAATATCAGACGTCATAGCTACTGGGAATAAGCGAAAGTTCAGCAAGAGCAAAAATAAATCAGCCTGTAGATTAGGACCAGTATGCAATATGTCATTGAGTGACATACCTGAATGAGTCTTAGCACTGGCATCGAGAACGATTCTAACAGAAGACGTTACTTTCTCCGGACGAATGACAGGGTGATGAGGAATGTAATAACCATCATCAGTAACTTCGGATTCAGGTACTTCTGTGAGATAACCATTTTGCATGTACTCAGTGATGACTTTATTGTAGGCATCGCGAAGCGTGGGTATTTGCTTGAACCTTTTCTCCAGATACATGAGACGACGTTGAGCAACAGAACGAGAGTTCCCTAGTTCTGAAGGATCTTTACAGAAAGGTAAGGCAGCAGTGTATCTACCTTTCTCATTGCGGGAGACTGAAGTAGTGAAGAAATTCTCGCATTCAGTCTCTTCTGGACTTAAATGACGTTTAAATGGAATTTCTTCCAATTCCCAAAATCGCTCGAGGCTCGACTCGAGGTCATTGCGGACCAAAGCGGTGAAAGAAACATCGTTATTAGGGTGAGACTGATAAGGATAGTCCCCCATTAAAATGTAACCGAAAGCGGTCAATAGAGCGGGAGGAGCACAAGTGCCAGACTCTACTCTATTCCCCAAGTAGATGTACGGGAAGAGCTGGACACCGAGCACTACATCAATGCAGCCTGGAATGTTCCATGTGAGGTCTGCGAGCGGTATATTATTAAGGTAAGCCATGTCACCTTCATTATATTCGATGAAATGTGAGGGCAATTGATCAGTTATATAATCTACCACTAAAGCGTGTATTTATTATTTGGATATATGCGGGATTCAATATGTAAGTAAACATATCCGTGTATTGGTCTTGAAGTTAAACCAACACCCTTTATATAAGAGTTTGACAGCGGTATGATAGGTAAGTTTAATGATTTACAGCAATCGAGCGTTATTAAATTGTTTTGAGATCCGTTGTCAATAAGGCATCTAATAATCATTTTATTGTCGCTATTGTTTTGTTTAGCGTAGACTTGAGCGGTTGACAGTAAAATAGTCGAATGTGGTTGTGACTCTACTTTTAGAGAGAGCGAAGCGTTCGCGGGATTTGGATTACCAACTGGCAGCGGAGTTGCTATGTTATAGGACGGAGACGCGATTTGATTACCGTCGGGTGGCGGATGAGCACACGAGCACATGGCTACAGGCGGCAGCGGAGCGCGGTCAACGTTCGCAGCAGCAGCTGCTAGCTCACGCGGATGGGGCGCAGCAGGCTCCGCGCGCGGGAACGATGCGGCAGACGAGGCGTTCGGCGCATGCGCGGCAGGCGATGTTGAACCGGCATTCGCAAACAATTGCGTAGATTTTACGTTTGCCTTTGCGGAAAAGCGTTTTTGCGATTGCGGGTTAATATTGTTGTCAAAATGCAGCAACGTATGATGACGTTTTTGACATAATTTACACGTGTGTCTTGAGCTGCAATTGAGCAAAGTGTGTGACAAGCTTAAACAGTTCACACAGCCACGATTATTTTTAATAAATTCAAATCTTGCTTGCGGAGAAGTCATATTTTTGAATTTGGAACAACCATACAGTTGAATATGATCATTGTTATTGCACAATACACAGGGTTTATTATCTGCGGGGCTAGAAGAAGGAATATCGTGACTAGCTACAAACGCTTTGTAAGTAGTACGCGCGGGTTGAGCCGGTGCATTGGCAGCGGGTTTGAAAGCGGTTCGCGGAGTATTTATGACAGAAGTATTGCCTGACCGTTCCAAAATTTTAACTTGGCTTTGCATGAATGAGACAAATTTCTCATACGAGGGAAACGTTTCGTCTCGCACAGACATTTCGAATGTTTGTAACGTCTGTTGATCAGTTTTCCTT
Organism: Pandemis cinnamomeana; assembly: GCA_932294345.1. Classification (NCBI taxonomy): domain Eukaryota; kingdom Metazoa; phylum Arthropoda; class Insecta; order Lepidoptera; family Tortricidae; genus Pandemis; species Pandemis cinnamomeana. The sequence continues at coordinate 13,388,975 of OW028718.1, read as the reverse complement.
AAAGCGCATTGCAAAAAGAAGAAATCTGTCAGATCAGGAATATCTAGTTGTTTTAAAGCGGCTACAGTTGCGCAATATTTCTCGATGAAACTGTTGAGACTGCTGGACGAGTTAGAGCAAGGCTTCATATCGAGAATATTATTTAGATAGTAAGTACCTAAGGCGCGCTTGTCTTGGTACTTTTTGACAAGACTGTCCCAAATAATAGCGTAGGTCTCGCCTGTGGGTACTAAACCCGCGGTTATATTAAGGGCGCTATGAGTCAGTTTGCCCATGAGGTATTGCACGCGTTGCGAGTCAGAGAGCTGATCATTATTATGAATATTGGCCTTAAAGGACTCGTAGAATATGGGCCAGTTTTCAGTCCTACCATCAAAAGAGGGAAGGTCGATAGGCGGAAGCTTAATGGTTGGACCTTTAACCTGTGGCGCGGGTGAACAAGACGAACTCGTTTGCGGGGCGGTTATTTTCAAAATATTAGCACGAGAGCGCTTTATTCTGGCATACAAATTTTCAAAGGTATCCAGGGCCTCATAATCAGGCTCATGTTTAGGATTCAGAGAGATTGAAATTTCATTTATCTGATCCAAAATACTCTCGAAATTGACACGAAAATCGTCAATCGTCTCTGACTCTGCCATGAAATTCTCGTTACTGCGAGAATCGAGCGTAGATATTTTTTTCGACAAATCGTATAAATAAGCAAAACGTCGTAAAATACGTTCCTCTTTACTTTTTAATATGGATAATTTTGCTTCTAAAGTTGATTTCGCCATTATTTAACGCGAAAAGCTTGCGAAAAAATTAATTTAATTCCGAAAATTATATGATGTTGTCAAATGAAAATGATGACAGATATGGCGTTTGAAAATTATGACAGATATGGCGGTTGAAAATTATGCCTATTGTGAGAACCAAAATTACGTTATGTCACAGGCGAAGTAAAAATGCGGATGAATAATTTAGCACCAATTAATCCGGTGTTCGAATGGACCAAAAAGAAATGTTAGGTTATGGCGTGTAAATAGCCAATTTTCGTTCTTGCGGAAGGCCAGGAGTGCGCTGATGCCCAAAAAAGTAAAATTTAGAACAGTGCAGAGGCACTCACCTTAGAGCGTTCTTCTGGCGGCGTGGTTGAAGCGAGGAAGGCGATGCGGGTCAGGAAATTGTAGGAAGGCGGATGATGAAACAGCGGTGGAAAAATTACGTAGCACAACACAATGTTAAAGACACTGACGTATATATGATTTTCTTTTTATGTGCCATAGAGCACCCCTGCACTGCATACAACCAAAAAAGGTTTTTAGCGCGCGAACACCATCTGCGCATCAGAGAAGCAACCGCTACATTCATTGTTTTTTCTTTACTCCCATATCAGCATGGAAGAAACCTATAACACTCACAAACGATGATGCTTTGTATTGGTAAACGAATTCAAAATCGAATCAGTAGATCCAGATATTACACTAGAACCTCACTAACTCACAAACTTTACCTCTTTATAATATTAGTATTGAAGTATAGATTAAGAACATGAATCATCTGGATAACTTACTTTTTGTGATTCTCAGTAATAAAAAAGACAAATTGGACGGGAAAATGTATGCCTCCAAGCCGGTACGTGTCACTTACGGTTTTCTTGTTAAGGGCATTTTTGTAGGAACATTATTTACACCTAATATCAAATGACAGGTAGTAATAAAAATTAAGGAAACTTTACCTAATAATAGATGGGTGATGGTGATGGGTGATGGGTGGGTATGGGTGGCTTTTTTAGGTATGTGTGTATGTGTCTATTTATATCTCCATTTGTTATAAATGTGTGTTTCATGTATTATGTATGTATCAGTACTTAGTATATTAATATATAATCTAAATTGCACCACCTGCTCAGATCTGTTCTGTTCTCCAGTCCATTATGGTTGCGTGGTAGAGATCGCTCTGTTGCGATAAGGCCGCCTATTGTTACCTTGTAATATTTTATATACCTTTTTTCTGTTTTAGTTGTTATGTGGTGTTCAATAAAGAGTTATTGTATTGTATTGTATTGTATCTCTATTTATTTAATAGTTTGTTACACAGTTAGATATTATTAAAAGCATATCCCTATTAAGATGAACCTGGAAAGTAAATACTGTGTTTATTTGTGCACAGGAGACTGTGCTGGACCAATTTCTGACAAAAAGAGCATTCGTTGCTCTCCCTATGCGCTTTTTGGTGCTTTGTTTGTATAGCTAATTAGTGGCCTTTGAGGAAATGAGTAAGCATACGTTGGTCCTAGTCTATAACGCAGTTAATAAATACAACTTGGCTGCAGTTCTACAAGCTATTATTTAATTTACAGTGTGTTTGTGCAGGACATATCTTGCTAGGGAAATTATATTCTCTAGCTGTCAGATTGGCTTGGAATTTGTTAAGTAGGTACACATTTTTAGCGCAAGTACAGTGAAGTTAGTTTGGTAGTGGAGTTCTGCTGACCCAGCCAGGATCGTCACCGCATAAGGGAACTCTTCAACTGTTGGTCCGATTAACTTGAAAAAAAAATCAACAAAAAAAAATCTTCGACAAAAACTTGTTCTTAGATTATTTTGAATCCAACTTGTCCTGGCAGTAACTTTAAGTTTGTAACGTCTGAACTAGGAATAACAAAAATATTCATGAGCTACCGACACATTAGCATGAAACTTCGATGAAAACTACGTTATAAATAATTCAGGCGTGCCGATAAAAACCTTGTAAACTATTTGAATTATTGATGCTAATATTCGCTAAGAACAACGCTCCTGATAACGTGTTTTTTTCGTTGAAAATTTTAGATTCTTGCGATTTTTTTATATAAGAGGGGGCAAACGAGCAGACGGGTCACCTGATGGACAGTAATCACCATCACCCAGGGACACCTGCAAGACTTGGGGAATCACAGGTGCGTTGCCGGCCCTTTCAAGATCAGGAAGGCTTGCTTTTTAAAGATCCGTAAATTGTACCGCTCAGAGAATGTTGCAGCAGGAAGTTGGTTCCAGATCTTTGTCGTACGAGGAAAGAAATTGCGTTTAAAACGCACGGTACTTGACTGCCAACCATCAAGATGTTGAGGATGGAAGGTCAGACGGATTCTTGCGAATTCTTAGAATCTTAGATTGTCTTGCGTCTTTTTACATTCTTATGTTCAAATACTTCCACAAAGACCATTTTATATTTTTTTTTCGCAACTGTATTAAAAAACATCTATCGACACACGCAAGGAAGTGTCATTCTTCACTCGTCCCAAGTCTTTCCACTCGCCTTCGAGACTCGTGAGGTATTGACATACTTTCCGCACTAGCATCGAAATGTACTATTTCAACAGTCTGAAGTATATTATACTTTATAAGTTATTAACATAATGCGCGCTTGAATTGTGATCTAATTATGCTTGTCAATATGCCACTTAATAAATTATTATTTTTCATTTTTAACAAGAGAATAATAAACTGTTGCCGTAACTTCTGAGAATAAGTTCTAGGTCGTGATGAAAATATTTTAATAGCCCAACCATTAGTGCAAGTCATTTATCAAGAAATATTGGCTTACAACGCCCCGCACAGAATATTTTATTCCATGCTGGTCTGGCAGCGAAGAAAAAACATAATAATGTTAAAAACAGAATCATGTTATAGGGCCCTTCATTTCCATCCTACGCCCACAATCGTTGTAAACGTGGCCTTTAGGTCTTGTCACCTTAAGAGCTCTGTCTACCCTGTAAAGGATAAAGACAACATCCTTCCATCGATCCATCCATACTTACAAACTTTCGCGTTTATTAGTAGGATTACGAAGGGTAAAGTAAACCGCTTCGTGTGGGCCAATAGGAAACCAACAACACACGGCATAAAAAATAAAAAATAAAAAAAATATTTTTGCAAATTGGCTGCCATGGGCTCTTTTACATGTATTTTTGAAACTACCAGCGCATTCTGAAATACCATTGCCAAGAAGAACGCGCCGCTAGAAACATGGCAGAAAGTTTTTTCAAAATAAAATACTGTAAGAATACTTTAATTCTACTTAAATTAAATACAATAAAAGGAATGTATTAGGTCCTCGAGCCTTAAATTATATTTATCTATAGTAGAGCTGTACAAAGTCTCTACTAGTCAAAACAACAATAAAAATAATTTAAATTCAGTGGAGGTGTTAAAACGCCTCCACCGTCAAATAAATTAATTGGAGGTGTCTTCAATGTCGAAGAGAAAAAATATGACATTAATTTCATGTCAAGTAAGTAACTAATAACCTTTTGGATTCCGAAGGCAAGCAACCGGATAATTTTACAATACTTAACGGATTTCTTTAAAACGTTTAACACTATTTCAAGTCAACGTGTCAACCTCAAACCAGCCAACAAAACCACTAAATCCAATTGTAATCACAATTTAATTGACAATTTAATTAGCTATCGGAAAGCTTTAATTATTTACCGGATTCAAATTAAAACGGACATAATTCCGGCGGCGGACTACTAGTGTCCGGTAGCCGCGCGACCGGGTCACCCTCGGAGCATTAAACCAACCGGAGTTGTCAAATATTTCTATTCAGTTCAAATTTGATTGCGTTTCATGTTGTATATTGAGGTCTTAAATTTAGGTAGGCATAGTTACAAAACAAACAAATTTAGGTAGGCAAGGTTACCGACATAGCCCAGTGGATTAGCAAGTTGAAATGGCAGTGGGCATGGCACATAGCACGCACGGATGACCGATGGGGTCGAAAGGTCCTCGAGTGGAGACCACGCACTTTTTTTAATTTTAATTTTAGATAACTTTTGGAACCGTGTTGCATATTTTAAGTTGTGTTTACTTTTGTTAATTATATATCAATGTTTTTTGGGCCATGTTTGTTTTGAGGTGATTGAAGTTTCTATCTATCTATCTAAAATTTTAGGAATCATATTAGAATGCGTCTAGCAACCCATCGCTATTTTGATTCCCCTTTCCACCTATAAGCTCGCAATCATGCTAAACGTGGCCTTTAGGTCTTGTTACCTTAAGCTCTGTTCCCGTGAGGAATAAAAACGTGAATTATGTATGTATGTATGTATAAGCATGGTATTTTACCGTAACGTGCCGCTGTCTTTGCCAATATTAATTGAGTTGGTAACGTTTACTAAAAACTGGCGCAGTCCTTCGAAAGTGGCAGTTTCTTCTTGTATATCAATTATTGTGTATGTCGCCTCCAGTTGTTTTATAGCTACTAGTTATGGCCCACCGGATAGCCAGATGAAAAATTAATGAGTAGAATGTTAATGTGGAATTATTTGGACATAAATTTTGTGTTAATCGCCAATTCAAATTTGTTGACGTGAAAATGTACGTTTAGTTTTCGGACGATTGCGTCCTGGTTGGAACCTTGCCGCAGTAAGCCACCTGTTTACGAATAATTATGATTGACATTTACAATAAGCAATTAATATGGATTTTAAGTTACCATCTGCCAACCAGCATCAACATTGAAAATCAAACAGTTTATTTAATTATTTAAAACAGCGGCCTTAGCTGTCATTTTCAGTATGTATCTGACAGCGAGCGAACCTAAACTGAATAATCCTACTAATATTATAAATGTGAAAGTTTGTGAGTATGTTTGGATGTTTGTTACTCTTTCACGCCAGAACGGCTGGACAGATCTGGATGAAAATTGGATCATAGATATATTATAGTCTGGAATAACACATAGGCTAATTTTTATCCCGGAAAATTGCGTAATTCCTACGGGATAGCGATAAACGAATTCTATGCAGACGAAGTTGCGGGCAACAGCTAGTATAATAATAATATCTTAGGACAATTGACACCAATTGACCTAGCCCCAAACTAAGCAAAGCTTGTAATATGGGCACTAGACAACGGATAAACATACATATATAGATAAATACATATTAAACATCCAAGACTCGAGAACAAACATTCGTATTTTTCATACAAATATCTGCCCCGACCGGGGATCGAACCCGGGACCTCAAGATTCATAGTCAGGTTCTCTAACCACTGGGCCATCCGGTCGTCTAAATCGGAATTGAATCGCATTAGCACGTCATGGCAAGGCTCAGTTTTAACGCTTAAATAAACCAGGTTAATAATTACACCAGTGCTTTTGTAAGCTCGCAGCTATGAAATAAAAGCTCACCGCGCTACTTTAATTTTGTGTTGCGCTGTGTTTTTGAAAAACTAGGGAGCATTGCTGTAATTTAAGTCAAATCTGGTCATAATCTTTGTAACTAAGTACGTGTACGTACTAGGTAACTATCTGAGCTAAATGTGACCAATATTTTTTAAGGTTTACACAGATCGTTGATTAAATACAAAACGGACGCATTCCGAAATCATTCGCCATTGCATCTAAAAACTAAAGACGATCGTTATAAGGTTTTAAATGCAACAGTGTCCGATTTTGAAATGTGTCGCTTTTTAAGCAGCGAGATGTAATACTGTAACAGATGCTTCCATGCTGGTCTGGGAGTAAAGAAAAAAGATAGAATGTACCAGTTGCTTCTCCTCCCGCGCAGATGGTAAAAGCCCATCGAGGGAATGGGCATAGGAATCATATAGGTGATGCTAGCTACCCATCACTATTTTGATTTCCCTTTCCACCTATACGCCCACAATCATGCTAAGCGTGGCCTTTGGGTCTTATCACCTTAGGCTATAATATCTGCCCTGTAAGGGAGAAAGACGTGATTTATGTATGTAATACTGTAACTGTGTATTTATTTCTTGTAATACAAAATTCTATGTGCACAAAAACAATCAACTGAAAAGAAGAAAAACAAGCATTTACACTCTTATAATAGAATTTCGTTTGAATTAAAATGGAATGAATGAAATGAAATGACAGCCGGCGGGGACACGCCGTAATTACAAATTACAGACCGTACCCGCGCTGTAATTTTTAATCTTAACCCATTTCTTTTGCAAGAGTTTACTTACCTAACCTCACTTGTTACTAAGCCACACTATTTTAAAAAAGCAAATATGATGGAATCAATACATGCATACACAAATCACGTCTTTATCCCTCACGGGGTAGACAGAGCCTAAGATGACCTAAAGGCCACGTTTAGCATGATTGTGGGCGTACCTGGAACGGGGAATCAAAATAGTGATGGGTAGCTAGCATCACCTATATGATTCCTATGCCCATTCCCTATATGGGCTTATACCATGGCGCGGGAGAAGCAACTGGTAAATTCTGTTTTTTCTTTACTCCCAGACCAGTAGGCTTATTACCTAACTCGCTTGCAATCGCCATCGTGTTCATTTTGACAGTTCTTGTATGAATGTGACATCTAGCTGATTCCGATGCCAATTGTCAGCCCATACATGAACTGTCAAAATGAACACGATGGCGATTGCGAGCGAGTTAGGTAATAAGCCTACTGCATGGAAGCAAGTCTGTGTGGAATGGTGATTTAAAACAAAACGATTGTTTCTCTGATACAAGTGCCATAGATTCAAGCGAGTTTCCCGAAGCGTATAACATACTCTAATATAATTATAGTTCGCATCATAGTTGGAGTTTCGCGCATTAAAGTTAGCCATGTTCTCAATAGTTAACACCAAACTGTTTTGGAGAGACGTGTCATTGTGGATGGTGATGAAGGAGGGAGAGAATATTGTCATACATACATACCGTCGCGTCTCTTTCCCACAGGGGTAGGCAGATACTACTTTGTTCCACTTGCTACGATCCTGACATAGTTCTTTCGCTTCATCCACACTCATCAATCTCTTCATACATGCTCGTCGGTTTCGGGTACTCCTGACCTGACCTTTTTCCAAAACGTCTCCTATTTGGTCTTGGAACGTCCGTCTAGGCCTTCCCCTCCCAACGTAACCATTCACACTCCCCCTATAGCTATGTTTGCTGAAGCCAACCCGCTGCAACACACTAAACGAAGTTCACCAAAACGCGTATGTGCGTGCCGGACAGAAAACGTTAAATTTCAAACCCCTAACTGTCACGCCCGATTTAATTCCGAGGAATGGCCTAAAAATAATTCGGGAATAATTCGGGAACAGTGTAAAATGTGTTAGGATTAACTGCGCGTCAGTCGGAGCAAGTATTTGAGTAATGCCATCCCTGTTTACGGCAGCGGCATATTAATTTGAGCTTTGAGAGGGCTGGGAAGTATAAATACTTGGAACAGGTATTTTTGGGACGGTAAAATACCTGTTCCGGCTCAAGTGAAAATTAAATGCTTTATTGCAATTACTCTAGACATTCATTTATAAGGAGCTGATATTGTATTATTTTAAATAATAATAATTATTCACTAAAACAGATTAGTAAAAAATCTAAACGACACTGAAAGTGAACACAGAAAAATCGGAATTCCGAATCCGATTCTGAGTGTTCCATTTTTCAGTGTCGCTTAGAAATTTCATTTCTTACGAGTAACATCGTAAAAATAAATACAACGCATATAATTATAACGAAGTAAAGTCTTGGTTCGTTTGATAGTAGATATACAACTTAAATAAAAAAAAAATAGAAAAAATGAATCGAAGGCGAACCCTTGGGATTGATTGTTACGAATAAAATACCTGTATCGCTTTTTTCTGTTACCTAGTATTTAAACTATAGTATTTGTACTAAGTATTTCTAAATTCATTCCAAAGCCCACACAAACGGTCACACTGTTTTAACATTTCTAATTTGTTTGTTATGTTTTTCACTCGTTTTTGTACGCAGATTGTTTTTGTCCCAATTTTTAGGGGCCTTCTGTATTGTTTCTGGGCGGGGAAAATAAATTTCGACGCTGGCAACATGGATTGTCACTGGGCGGTCTATGTATGGAAGATAAAATCTTTTGTTAAAATGAAATTGAATTCGAACGATTTTTTAAAGATGCTGTTTAATTGCTTTTGTTCGATAGCTCCTGCAAGGTCCGTTTGGATCGCTACCACCGTCTTCCTCGCTAATACTGCGTCAAGCAGCAGTGCTTGTGCTGCTGTGTTCCGGCTTGGAGACTAAGACAGCCGTGGAAATTACTGGCACTTGAAGTATCTTTGCCCTTCATGTTCCTTTCCAGATTCTTCTTTTTTTTTGTTTTGTATTCACGCAGGGGCTGCGTTGTACCACATCAAGGGGCCTTTCTGTAAACCAGCGCTGAGCTCTCGAGCCCAGCATACGCTGAGATTGGTACCCGTTGCTAAACTTGTGTACTGTTACTTTTAAGTTTATAGCATGTCATTTTTTGTTTCAATGTATACCTTGTCATTAGCAATAAAGATTTTTATTATTATTATTATTATTAAAGTATCTGCAAAATTGAAAAATTAGACCACCTGCTATGGATGGTGCAGGGGTAAAGCACACATCACAAATCGACGATGATCCGGGCTCGATTCTTGTGGTGTTTTCTGTTTTATTACCGTTACGAAATACATTTTCTTTGTTTGTATCAAAACGTTAACAATTACATTATACACTGTAGTCCAAGGATCCTCTCCAGTAATTCACGAAATCCAAAACTACGAATTCAGACCCAACTCGAAGAAAACTAGAAACTTCTGCGTCTTGTAGTAAAATAGCACAGCCTTCCAATAACAGTGGGAACTTCTGAGATCACTTCAATTTCGGTGGCTGACTTCCCTGTATTATTGCAAGTGCTAGAGCATCGGATACCCGGCCCTAGGCCACGGCAGCTGAGATGGGTCGCAGCGGACCATGGTCGAACAGTAAGACAACTGTGTCGGTCAGATGACATCTGTCATTCGGCTGGAAAACTGTGTATGAGGCTGGCACTGGCAAAGTGGCGTGAAAATGATGAGGCCTTTACTCAGCAGTGGCTTGATGTGGGCTGATTAGATAGATAGATGTACGTATAACTCTCTATTGTAGAAAAAACAGGATAATTTTACAGGTAACAATTTTGTTACTGCTTATTTAAGCAGTAATACAGAAGCAATCTCATCCCTTAAAGGGATCACTTCCAGTTAATTTAGTAATTAACGAATTCGCTGCCAGCTGCTAAACCCGAAACTTCTTCAATTGCCTCAAACGCACATATGCATATGCTTTTTCATAGAAATATCTGCCCCGACCGGGGATCCAACCCGGGACCTAAAGCTTTATAGTCAGGTTATAGAACTACTCCGCTATCCGGTCGTAGGTGTAAATTAAAAATGGCTACTGTTTATAAGAGCGCCACTGTGGCTACCATCTGTCGGACATTTAATTAAACTCAACCAGTCGTAATTAAATGCTTATATTTTGCAGATGATCGCAGTTTCGAGTTCAGCGTGATCCCGGTTAGTCCAAGCAATGTTCCAGTTTAACTCCTAACTACTAAGGTTTAACGTAACACCTTGCTGTAGTCATGCATAACTACGAGTTCACAGTTTCTCAAAATTAAACCTGTAGTGGAGTAGTGACGTAGTTATAAGATCTATATACAATCAAGATGCGTTATCCAACAAATCAGTATTTACTCATCATTCGGCAGTTTCACTTGTTCTCTCATATTGCCTCATTACATGGCGACCGTGACAGGACCCGATTACTTCAGAATTTTTTATTATTAATTGGATACAAAATGGAATTAAAACAAATTAAAAACTAAACTAAAACTAATCTTAAAATAAAATAATTAAAAAGGATGCCCCCGTGGCATAGTTCTACAGACGCTGGCAGCATTCCCCCTTCGGACAGCGATACTAACACGCTGTCCAAGGGAGCTGCCAGCTCTGCGGTCACCAGTAGCGCCTATTAGCCTCTTCGAAGGATATTTGAAGAGGCTAATATAGCGCTAGGACCCCACGGACTAGGGTCTCAACACCGATAAGGACAAAGTTATATTCGGTGCTGAGACCCCTATATTCAGAAATACAAACATATCTGATCATGACTAAAAATGTGTCAAGTCAAAGTTTTACACAGATATACTTACGAACGAGGTAAGATAAAAGCTTATAATAAAACTAGCGACCCACGCCGGCTTCGCACGGTATATTATGCATGTATTATACATATAAACCTTCCTCTTGAATCACTCTAACTATTAAAAAAACCGCATCAAAATCCGTTGTGTGGTTTTGAAGATATAAGCATACATAGGGACATAGGGACACAGGGACAGAGAAAGCGACTTTATTTTATACTATGTAGTGACGACATACGAGAAATCATTATTCTCTTTTCAATTCCATGTTCTGTCTGGTACATTTATAATAAAAAATTGAAAAGCAAAAACTCTTATAAAACTCAAAAGCTGCAATATATCTCCGAACCCTTTAAAAGCTAAAAAGAAAGGCGTAATTCAATTATGAATATAAAAGCTTCCAGAGCTTTCGTTCCGCGGCGTTATGTTCAAGGGGCTTTCGTAGCTTTGCTAGTGAGGAATGCACTTAAGCTTTTTACGGGAGAGTAATTCCTTAACCTTTTTGATATTGAGCTTTTTTTAATGCTTCGCTTTGTGAAAATTTACGTTTTGCACACGTTCGTTCGAGTTGTGTTGTATCTTTGTTACATACATACATACATACATATGGCACGTCTTTATCCCCTACAGGGTAGACAGTGTCTAAGATAACAAAACCTTAAGGCCGCGGTTAGCATGATTAAGGGCGTGTAGCTGGAAAGGGAAATCATAATAGTGATACCCATCACTATGATACATCTATCTATCTATTTAAATAAAAATGAATTGCTGTTCGTTAGTCTTGCTAAAACTCGAGAACGGGTGAACCGATTTGTCTAATTATAGTCTTGAAATATTTGTGGAAGCCCAGGGAAAGTTTAAACGGTGAAAAAATACTGAAATTTAGAAGAAGAAAAAAAACGGGGGCGAAGCCGCGGGCAACAGCTAGTCCTAAATAAATAAAAATACGCAAATATACCCATACGCACATAAACAAAAATTGTTTTCTTCCATGCTGGTCTGGGAGCAAAGAAAAAACATAGAAGGTACCAATTACTTCTCTACCCGCGCAGATGGTAAAAGCCCATCGAGGGAATGGGCAAAAATCATAGGAATCATGTTATAGGCAACAAGGCTAGCAACCCATCACTGTTTATATTCCATTTTCCACCTATACGCCCACAATCTTGCTAAATGTGGCTTGTAGGTACCTATTACCTTAGGCTCTGTCTACCCCGTAAGGGATAAAGACGTGATATATCGCACCCTGAAAATCAAACCGTTACTAACCAAAAAACGCATTTTTTGGCAACGGACGTTTAAAAATCCAAAAATCAAGATACATTTTTAAATTGGTTATTTTAAAGATAAATACGAGTTTATTCATTTTATTAGCTACTTTTATGTACTAGCTTTCTACTAGAAATTAATTGGGTCTAACATATGTATTAAATACTGTAAAGAATCGAAATTAAAAAAATATAGTGTCATTTTTCCGTTTATTTTCACTAAACGCCAGTTTTCTGCTAATTTTACGAGTTTGTATCATTTGTGTTGGAAGTAAAAATGACACTATAGTTGTTCATTTTGGATGTCTTCATAGGAAAAACTGTTTATTTTAGCAAGTACTTGTAAACAAAAGCTCTTATTCAGTTTTTGAGATTATTTATTAAGTCTAGCACCTAACACATTCAGTAAAAATAATTCCACCAAAGTTTAAAAAGTTTATGAAAGAGTTTATGAAGTAAGAAAATATTACCGACTATAAATACCGAATAACATAGTTTTCTTCTAACAGACGCTCTTGGCCTCACGGAGGGGGGGAAGAGTAACGCTTAGGCCGGTGCACCCTGGGCAACAACGGTTAATTAATTTATTTTGTAAGTTAGTTAACTGTTGGCTAATATCCGACTAGGGGGGGAGGGGTGGTAAGATGAACCCGCAATTCGTTGCGGGGGATCTGAGCCAGCGGGTCTAGAAATAGACCTGCAGTGAGGGCGGCGCCTCTGGGCGCCTTTTTGACAGAGGTGAACCTGAGCCAAGTGAGCAAGGAAAGGTGAGGGCAAGCCTTATTGGACGGTGGCGAAAGTTCACCGTCGGAGCGGTGCGACCTACGGGTTGCGATCGCGGAGCGGAGTGACTTCGGTCACTGCCGGTCAACACGTAACCCGGCTCGTGGGGTCGGAACGTGGGCCGCTTGTCTTTTTCAAGACAGGGGGCCGCGAGGAGTAAACCTCTATAAAAAATCCAGAGGGTCGCACCCGCGGGTGCTTTTGGTGACGAACGCGATCATGCCTTCGGTACTGCTCTGCTTTCAGAGTAGTACATGAGGGTGTGAGAGCTGACGTAAGGGTAGGCGGGCATAAGCCTGCCGTCGGAGCGGTGCGCCCCGTAAGGGACGGGATCGCGGAGCGGCGTGGCTTCGGCCACTGTCGGTCAACACGTAACCCGGCCCTTGGGGTCGCAACATGGGCCGGTGTCTTTTTCAAGACGAGGGCCACAAGGAGACAACCTCACGGTAAACCCGTACCAGGCGGATGCATAAGGCGCATTTTCCACACCAGAAAAAAAAGGCGAAAGCTTCTAAAGATATTGATTCACGCAGGCCATATGGAGCTAGACTGGAACTGGAAAGACGTATCTTGAAAATTTTCAGCAATTTCCGGCATATGTTTTTCTTTAGACGATGATGACTTGAATCGAGGTTCATTATAGTTTACCTTGAAGAAAAAAAACGGATTAATACTTGTACGAACCAAATTACCTTGCTATTCCGCTACACACGTGCAAGATAGCAAAGCCGGTGCAAAATATACATGTTTTTATATACAACCCCTTCCTCCTCTACTGCTACATAAAACATAGGTGCATAAAGTCCACAAACTCAACTACCCCTACAGCACACAAAACACTGAAGCGATTCAATCCCTCTACTAATAATAATTGTGAAATCTGTGAAAGAATATACCTTTCACATCCTTATATAGTTTCTGCAGTTGTGGTTGCATTAATTTATTTAATGATAGCCCTAAATTTCTGCGATCTTGAGTTCCGTTGCAACGTTTTTAACTGTAAAAAAAGATATTTATACACCCTTTAAAGTTGAACTCTAATAAGAAAAAATGACATTAAACGATAAAAACATTGTTGCATTTAGTTACTCAAACAATGAATCAACGCAAATTGAAATTAACTTTTCATTTAAACCCTGCTGACACAATGATCAAGAGTCAAATTCAAATGTACTGCTTAAGTAAAATCGGCGAGAATTGAAGAATACCGGCATTATTCTCAAAATAACAAACTTAATAAGATAAAACGGCCATTATGACGGAAAATATTGAAGCAAAATTGTCATTAAACCGTTAAAAACGTTTTATTTCATTACTATCTTTCCCAAATACTAGACCAAAATTGTCTTTAAACGTAAAAAGTCAAAAAACATTGAACGGAGACCGCATTATGGTATTGAATTAAATGCAAAAATGTTATTAAGCACATTATCCCACTTTACTTTCAACTAAAAGTAACAAATACTTGCGAAAAACTGGCTCTAAGATGAAAATAACACTGTTGCTTTAGGTAAAAACTTTGTTATGATACTAGATTAAAAAATGAAAATGACACATTATTGATAGAAACATTAGTCCATTTAGGAATATTATCAAACACTAAAGGAAAAACGTTGCGAAACAAAAAAATACGCTATTGCTTTTAGTTAAATCAACATGTTGAGTTTGAATTATAAATCAAGAGTGACACATTATTCATAGATACATTATTCCGTAAATTAAAATCGTACTTACCGATCAATTTCATCGAAAATCGTCACTAAACCAAAAATGACAGACTTCCGCATAGTCCTCGATGTATTACGTTTACCATCCCCGTCACTAATGACAATATGTCGCTGTTCCCATGCCGCACTCACGCATCCCCTCCAATATCCAAAACGACACTAGTGCCCTCTGTGGCAGCTAATGGAGTTAGAGCGACGGGTGTCTTTGCATTGCACGCTTTGTAAATTGAATGGCTAGATGGCGTTGATAACTCAAAATATCGACATTTCGTATAGTGACGGTTTGATTTTCAAGGTGCGATATGTATGTAGGTATATTTTGTTTTCCGCTATTATTTACAGCTAACAAAGATATATTCTTCCATGCTAAATGAGATGCTGGTCTGGGAGTTAAGAAAAAACATAGAATTTACCAGTTGCTTCTCTTCCCGCGCAGATGGTAAAAGTCCATCGAGGGAACGGGCGAAAGTCTTTGGCATCATGTTAAAGGCGATGCGGCTAGCAACCCATCACTATTTTGATTTCCCTTTCCTTACCTTAGGCTCTGTCTACCCCGTAAGGGATAAAGACGTGATTATATTCAGTGCAATATCGATATATGTAAGCCATTTGTTCGTAGCCCTTCATGGTGGGAATGAAGGAACAGTGTGTTCTCACTTTACATAAAAACACCATTTCCAATATAATAAACCTCCAAATAAATCGAACATCTTAAAATAAACTATCATATCTCTAAAATCTCGATCTAATAAATCTACCCGCGGAAACCATTCAAAATCCACCTCTGATTCCCCCCAACACGGTTCACTTTCCTTCATCAAAGTAAGGGTGCGTTTACGAAGACAGCTAAGCTCAAGAATCCGCCATTACGTGAACAACAAGCGCCGTAAACGCGCCCTTAGGGAAGGAGTGGTTTACACTAACGGATAAGGGCCTGAATTGATGGCAGCAAAAAGTGGGCTTAGCGAGTCGTTATTTTGTAGTTCAGGAGAGTTATTGAGATGATTTCGAGCGGTGCTGACTCTAATGTGTGGTTATGCAGATTGGGTTTGTTATTGGATCTGTTTGAAATAACCTGACTGTTACCAAGGCCCTGGTTTAGCTGTCCCTTGTGCATTAGGTCTAACAATCAATTTCAGGGCCACAAACCTTGAGGAAGCCGGCTTCGGCCAACGCTGTGTAGTCCGTGTGTAGAGTCTTTTAGCCACTGCCGCCGCTTAGCTTAGGTTAGTGACGTTATATACACTAATCACACTGTTACACCAAACATTACACGCATTAATTAATATTCACATTAGCTTAAACAGTCTCTGCCTCCTGTGGGAAATAAAAAAAAATAAAAAAAAACATTTATTACCAAAACATAAGCAGATAGAAGTTAAGTTGACAACAGATTCAAGACTAAAGAAGAAAGAAAAAAAAAAGAGACACACTAGGCGGGCTATGTTCCGGCAACGGGTACCAGTCTCAGCGTGTGCTGGGTTACATGAACCCAGCGCTGGTTTTCAGTCTGCTCCCTTTATCGGAGGCTAGTTGCAACAGATTACTGAGCAGAGGTGTGGTGTGGTGTGTGTGTGTGTGTGTGTTTGTGTGTGTGTGTGTGTGTGTGTGTTAGTGTGTGTTTTGTGTGTGTATCTGTGTGTGTGGGTGCGTGTTTGCGGGTGTTTCATATTTGCATTTGTTTCTCTAAAAGGTGATTTTTTATCATTTTTTTAAATTGGAGCAAATGCGGGAAAGAGATGTGACGTGTGTACGTAACATTGTAAAAGCCCTTTGACAGAGGCTGAGCGTTGTACAACGTGCGCGGGCGACTGTACCAGCAGATTTCAACGTCCGGAACAAGCCTGGCTGAAATATCACTCAAATTCTCGACTACGCCGCTTTTTGCACTTTTTTACGGGACCACGATACTCAGGGGTCCGTAGGAAGTCATTTTAGTGAAAAAGGGAAAATGTGCAACTGTACTTAAACTGCCGTCATTACACATAAACGGATAACTCACGTATAAAAAGTCGAGTGATGCTCGACATGTTTCGGACTATTTTGTAGTCCTTTTTCCAAGAGCGCTCGCCCCGACGGCACGTATATAGGTACGTGACGGGATTTATACGTGAGTTATCCGTTTATGTGTAATGATGATTAAGTCTCACGGTAGTTTCATGTTGAAAGTAAAACTGCCGTCTTTGAGTCTTGTTATCTTAGGCTCGGTCTACCACATCGTGGTGAAATCCTAGTGGCATCCCACTGTGTCCTCATCACCCCGGATTGAGGCAACGCCGGAGAGTTTTTAGTTCGGATATACACATAATTTCCTCTCCGTTAAAAAAGGGTATGTCTACCACGTAAGGTAAATACGTGATTTAGGTATGTATGCGTATGGAAAGTGTGTTTTTCATAATTATCATCTTCATCAGTCAGCCTATTACTAGTCCATTGCTGGACATAAGCCACGCCATCCTCGGCTAAGATCCTCGGCTAAGTTACCCTCATCCAGTAATATGTTTGTATGTCTGTGGATTGAAATTTAAAACGTCATTCCGAATATCAGTTTTGATACTATCACTGCATTACTATCAACATACATACATACCGTCACGCCTCTTTCCGGGGTAGGCAGAGACTACTTTGTTCCACTTGCTACGATCCTTACTTCTTTCGCTTCATCCACACTCAACTCATCAATCTCTTCATACATGCTCGTCGGTTTCGGGTACTCCTGACCTGACCTACTACTACTAATACTACCAATAGTTACTGTCAATACATAGTATAAAACAGTCGCATTTCGGTATCCGTCCATGTATGCTTAGATCTTTAAAACTACGCAACGGATTTCGATGCGGTTTTTTAATAGATAGAGTGATTCAAGACGAAGGTTTATACGTACGAGGGCCACACCGAAATGATCGGGAATTGAGTACCCGAGACTGAGTTAGCGTAACACCTTTTTGGTGACGTGAGTACTAGCTACTTACGATCAAAATGACGTTTATAAAATTAAAAAAAAGTGTTTTGTTTTTTTTTATTCTCATTTAAACTTGACAAGTCGATGAGCAAAATGGACCTCACGCGAGAAAATTTTCGCGCCATAATTTACCACAACTTTCGTCGCGGGATATTGCGAGATGAGTGTATCGCTGAGCTTGTATTTATTTATAATGATGAAGCATCAAACCAAACAACAATATATCGTTGGTACTCAAAGTTTCGGCGAGGTCGTTCCTCTCTCAGCACCGTACCTCCTACCGGTCGACCAAAAACAGGGGTAACGGCCGAAAATGTGGCGGCCGTGCACAAAAATATTTTAGAAGACCAACATATTACCTATGATCAGATACGAGCGACTATGGGCATTGGAATGACTGCAATTCAAAAGATTTTGCACGATGGACTGGGTCTCAAGGAGCTTGTTTCCCGCTGGGTGCCTCATAATTTGACTGAAGAGCAAAAGGCGGCTCGTGTTGATTGGTGCCGCTTTACTTTAAAACGGTTTAATGGAGGAACGTCAAAAGCCGTTTATAACATCGTCTTAGGTGACGAAACATGAATTTATTCCTATGAACCCGAAACAAAACGTCAGTCGGCAGTTTGGGCCTTCGAAGATGAGGTGAAACCAACGAAAGTGATGCGTTCCCGTATCGTTTCTAAGAAAATGATCGTATCGTTTGATTCCAAAAAGGGACATGTGACTACAATTCCACTACAGGAAGGCAGAACGGTTACAGCAGATTGGTACACCTCGGTTTTTTTACCAGAAATGTTAGCCAAATTCCGTGCAGGCAACGCTACTCGTCGGGTCATCTTGCATCTGATAATGCGAGCTCCCATACTGCTCGCAAAACAAAAGACTTTTTAAACGGGGAAAACATTGAGTTGATGTTTCAGCCTCCATATAGGCCCGACCTGAGTCCAAACGATTATTTTACGTTCCCCAGAATTAAAGATATGTTGCGTGGTCAACGGCTTAAAGACCCAGAAGCGGCAGTAGAAGCTTATCAATCGGCCATTTATGAAGCAGCTACTTCCGATTGGAATTATTGTTTCAAAAATTGGTTCCAAAGAATGCAAAAGTGCATTAATTGCAGGGGAGAATACTTTGAAAAACAATAAAATATAATTTAGGTAAAATATGCGTGTAGTTTTTTTTATTCCCGATCATTTCGGTGTGACCCTCGTATAATTCTACGCAAACGAAGTCGCGGGCAGAAGTTAGTAAATTATAAAACAAAGTCCTCTGCTGCATCTGTCTGCCTTTTCGCGGTAAACTCAAAAACCACTGAACGGATTTCCATGCTGTTCAGAAGAAGACTGACGAGGACAATTTTGGTACTTTTGTAAATTTGGAATACAGCGATAATAAAATTGTTAGAGTATCAGAAATAGCCAAGTTCCCAGGGATACCATTTTAATTCTTAAAACATTAGAGATCGACCGCTTCATGAGTCCTCGCCCGCGCGGCACAGGGGCGCGGGGTAGGACGACAAAGGGGACAGAGAAGTGCGGGCGGGTAGTGCACCTGCCACACCTCTCCCGGCCTCTTTGTCGTTCCACCCCACGCCCCTGCATCGCGCGAGCGAGGACTGACTATAGCGGTAGGTTTCACAGGTAAATGCTAAGTCATTATTACACATAAACGGATATCTCACGTATAAAAAGTCGAGTGATGCTCGACATGTTTCGGACTATTTCGTAGTCCTTTTTCCAAGAGCGCTCGCCCCGGCGGCAGCGACACGAACACTGCGCGCCAGCGCTCTCGCGCGGCTGTTCGACGCAACTGACAGCGGCGCACAACTACCCTCGTTTTCATCGTCATTTTTATTATTGTCAAATGTCGGGCAGCACACAACACTGATCACGTCACTCCGTAAAGGTTTATGTGTAACTAGCGACCCGCCCCGGCTTTGCACGGTATATTATGCATGTATTATACATATAAACCTTCCTCTTGAATCACTGTATCTATTAAAAAAACCCGCATCAAAATCCGTTGTGTAGTTTTGAAGATATACGGACTTGAGGACAGAAAAAGCGACTTTGTTTTATACTACGTAGTGATAGTGATGATAGTGAAGTGATAGTGATAGTGATGATAGTCAAGTGATAGTGATAGTGATAGTGAAGTGATAGTGATGATGATTAAGTCTCTGGGTAGTTTCATGTTGTAAATGCTAAATATTTATTTTTTAATATTTTTCCTGCGGAACCATTCTGTTGTAAACCAGATCGCATTGATGCCAGCCAACGTTAAAAGTCCAGTGTACTGGACACCGACAATTTACGAGACCAAAGTTGTGCCCGGCTTTTTTGCTGACTGTACGTTCGATTGTAAACGATGATTTTAAATGTTTGCCCTATGTATCACGCTGTTTTAGTAGAACCTTTCCACTTTAAATATCAAAAGGATTTCAGTGGGAATCACAGTGAGGGCTTATTGCGACAAGGGTCTCCGTCGTTCAGAAATTTTACCTAGATCACTATCACTACATAGTATAAAATAAAGTCGTTTTCTCTGTCTCTATGTCCCTATGTATGCTTATATCTTCAAAACTACACATCGGATTTTGATGCGGTTTTTTTTAATAGATAGAATGATTCAAGAGGAAGGTTTTATGTATAATTCTACGCAGACGAAGTCGCGGGCAGAAGCTGGTTATTAATAAAACGCAATTCCCACGCATCGCAGTTAGCAAACATTCCCAAAATCCAGCTTATATATATTTTTAAAGCAGTAGCCGCTTTATAAACAGGGATAATCCCACGGGACCATCCTATTAATTCAATTAAGGCTTGTTTGTCATCCCTGACGTAGGAAGGCATTCATTATGAAACATGGCATTCCCTTTTTAACCGACGACGGATGAAGGGGTTTTAATGTGTGCGTTCTGTTGTTTTTATGGTTAATTAAGACAGAACGAGCAACGGTTAATTAAAGCATGTTTTTTTTTCATTAATGTATTTAATTAATTATGTTACTTGTTACGAATATCTGATGTGTTTAAAAACATCCATGCTGGTCTGGGAGCAAAGAAAAAACATAATAACTAAAAAATCAAAAAGTTTATTTTGAAACCAAAGAAAAAACATAGAATGTATCAGTTGCTTCTCCCGCGCAGATGTTAAAAGCCCATCGAGAGAATGGGCATAGGAATCTTATAGGCGATGCGGCTAGCTACCCATCACTATTTTGATTCCCCTTTCCACCTATACACCCACAATCATGCTAAGCGTGGCCTTTGGGTCTTGTCACCTTAGGCTCTGTCTACCCCGTAAGGGAGAAAGACGTGATTTATGTATGTATGTATGTATTATTTTGCAAATAGGTCACCAAGGGCAAGTTTCATGTCTTTATTTGAAACTACCAGCGTATTCGGAAAGACCATCATTGCCAAGAAGAACGTGCCGCAATAAACTTGGCAGAGAGTCATCGACGTAAATTGTAGGAATCATGTTATAGGCGATGTTGGCTAGCAACCCATCCCTATTTTGGTTCCAGATTTGAGAGTAACAAGACCTAAAGACCACGCTTAGCATGATTGTGGTCGTATAGGTGGCAGGGGGAATCAATGACTTGCTAGCCGCATCGTCTAAAAAGAAGCCTAAAAGATACCGTACTGATTCTGTTTTTTCTTTACTCCCAGACTTTAATAATTGTAATTGTCAAAACAATGGCATGAAACAACCGCGAGACTCAATCATAATTACAAAAACGGATAACTCACGTATAAAAGTCGAGTGATGCTCGACGTGTTTCGGTTTTACGAAGTGACGTGATCAGTGTTGTGTGCTGCCCTACTTTTGACAATAATAAAAAATGACGATGAAAACGAGGGTAGTTGTGCGCCGTTGTCAGTTGCGTCGAGTAGCGCGAGCAGTGCGCAGGCGCGCGGTGTATGTTTCGCTGCCGCCGGGGCGTGCGCTCCAAGAGGAAGGAGTACGAACTAGTCCGACTTTTATACGTAAGTTATCCGTTTGTGTAATTATAGTCAAAACCAGAGTTGAGCGTTATCTAGCTAATTTCTTATCTAGATAATTATTTCAAATAAAATAATTTCAAATAAATTTATTCGAAGATAAATTCAATAGCAAATAGTGCGTTGACAACTTTTTTATTTAGATGAATTATCTAGATGAAGATAACCGACCTTGTTTGTTATTGAAGTAAGCTTATAATATTAAATGCTTACAACAATGTCACGTCGGGTCAAACCGTCACACTGACATTCATCTTTTATTTAAAATCCCAACTAATTTATCTAGATAAAAATGAAACTGATCAAGATAAATTCAAAATAACAAATGACGGATTATTTAGTTACTTCAAACAAAATATGATTTAGTTATCTTCCCGGTTTTTCGTAAATAGATAATTTTTGCCCAGCTCTGGTCAAAACAATGGATTATTCTTCGGTCACGGACGTAACTAATTGTTATCAATTGGGGACCAAAACATCCAATACGAATTAATTTATGGCCACTAACAAATCCACGGGGAGGCTATTAGGGTAGTTAATGATTAGCTAAAATAATTGATGGCATCCGACCGGCGCGGGATTAGAATAGGGTGTTCAGGTGAACCGAATACTTGTATGCATTTTTTATCACATTCCGTAACAAAATATGACGATACGTAAAAGAGATGACAAAATAGTATAGGTATGTTATGCAACCGTTATATAAAGAGGGTCCTTAAAACACAAGTGTGGTTTTTGAAATGAGCCTAATTATGTCCATTTGCATACATAACTTGTCTTTATCTACACACATATAATAAGTACTCTAAGATGGGTTCAGAAGCAGTAGGGATATTAGGTTTTGTCTACCCCATAAAGGATAAAGACGTGATTTATGTAAGTATTTCTTGTCTCTGGTAATAGGTAAAATCTGTACCTACTTCAATGTTATTACTTTGTTTATTCACTTTTGATAAAATTAAACATTACAGTATACCAGGGAAACGGTTTGGGTCATGGCTTAAGCAGATCTCTCGCCCTCAAGTTCTAAAACAAAAGCCGAATAAAATCGAACGAGTGTTCGATTTATAAAACTTGAGCACAAACACGAACCAGCCAGTCCGTAAACCAGCCAGTCCGTAGACCTATAAAACCTATCCTAACAATTTATGTATTTTTTTTAATTAGGTACACTTAAGTCGGGTTCTATCTATTTATTACTGTGTTTACGTAAAAGTTTATGGATTATGTGGTATATTTTATCTGTGTATCGTTTCGTGAGTCTTAGACTGTTCTGGCTGAAAATCAGTGCTGCAGTCTAACACCTCAGCGTAATGCTGAGCCAGCGACCGTTCCACTTTTGCGAAGACACACAACGCTGAGCATCTATTTTTAATGTCTGTGTTTTTTTTTCTTGTTTTTTTTGCTATAAGATTGTTATATTCTCTTATACTTGTGTGTCTTGCAAAAAGGAATAAATGTCTTCTTTCTTTCTAAATTTTACTAACCTTGCTAAGTGACAGGCCTTTCCTACATTACTTTCCAAAACACGTGAAATTACTATTTAAATAAACATTTCCGTCTTAACACAAAAACAACTAAGGAAAATGTGGCTCAATGAATAATATAGCGCCCACAAACCGGAAATAAAACCAGACTGTTTGAAAATTTCCACGAATTAAAGCTTTATGTATTTATGCTGGCTTTGGAGGCACGGGACTTGTTAAGTACCTATTTGGAGTATTTAAATGTTGCGAGCTTTGAGAAGAAAATAGGAAATTACCCAAAGTCCACGTCTAAGTATGCACGCGCATAAGAACCAATATTTTCTAAAGTCAGTCATCACAAAACGACAAATGATGAGTTTTGGAAAACGGTCAGGTCAGGAGTACCCGAAACCGACGAGCATGTATGAAGAGATTGATGAATGTGGATGAAGCGAAAGAAGTATGTCAGGATTGTAGCAAGTGGAACAAAGTAGTCTCTGCATACCCCTGTGGGAAAGAGTTGTGACATACATCACGTGTTTATCCCTTACGGGGTAGACGGAGCCTAAGGTAAAGACCTAAAGGCCACGTTTAACATGATTGTGGGCTTATAGTTTGAAAAGAGGATCAAAATAGTGATGGGTTGGGGCTGATACCTAAGATTTTCGCCCATTCCCTCGATGGCCTTTTACCATATGAGAGAAGCAACTGGTATAGACTAAAAGCCCATGGAAAAAAAACATGTGAAATGAACCAGCGTGAATGAAGCTTAGAAGGCTGTTACTATATCATAAAATAAGTCTGAGCGCTATGCCGTCCGTCATTTCTGAGCGGTAGATTTATGGAATTTCTCAGGTACAAGTGAGGAATTACGACTAATTATTAATTTACGGCGTTTTTATAGCTTATAGATGATTAAAAATAAATGTCGAAAAACCTAGAGCCGCTTTAAAGTGGTGGTCGTAATTCCTCACTTGTACCTGAGAAATTCCAAAAATCTGTACCGCTCAGAAATAACGGCATAGCGCTCAGAGTTATTTTATGATATAGTAACGCCTTCTAAGCTTCATTCACGCTGGTTCATTTCACATGTTTTTTTGTCCATGGGCTTGTAGTCGAGTACATTCTATGTTTTTTCTTTGCTCCCAGACCAGCATGAAAGGGAGCAGTATGACAGTTAACTCCTTTGATATGAACTGAACGTGTCTAAAAACTGTCAACCAACTACAATTTGCAACTCGTTACAGTATAATAATTTGTAGTAAGTTCGGGAACGAGTTAATTGTTCGGCACTCCAGGACAACTATTTCCATAAAACTGGAGTGTTGGAATATGTTAATGGGAACTAAATGCTTCGCGCTGGAGTTAACTTCGATCCAAATAACTTTAAAATAAGAGAGGATACTATTAATCTCCGAGACAAAAATGTTAGAAGTATGACGTCAGTGTCTTTGCGTCTTTGTCTGTATGTTGCATTTTAGGGAAAAGGTTAAATTGGAAATACTTTATTCACTTAACTGTGTATTAATAATTACATACATACCGTCACGCCTCTTTCCCATACTACTTTGTTCCACTTGCTACGATCCTGGCATATTTCTTTCGCTTCATCCACAGTCATCAATCTCTTCATACATGCTCGTCGGTTTCGGGTACTCCTGACCTGACCTTTTTCCAAAACGTCTTCTATTTGGTCTCGGAACGTCCGTCTAAGCCTTCCCCTCCCAACGTAACCATTCACACTCCCCATATATATCCGTTTAGTTAGTCTACTTTCATCTATCCGCTCTACATGCCCAAACCAACTAAGCATACTTTTTTCTATCCTAGTCACTATATCCTCTTTCACACGCACGTTCTCTTATCTTATCACACTGTTCCTTATTCTATCTTTCAGAGATACACCTTCCATACTCCTTAACGCTCTCATTTCTACTGCATTTATTCTACTTTCATGCTTCTTTTGTTAATAATTAAGTTTAGTAATTAAGTTTGCATAAATAAATTACATGATTTACAGTGAGCACCGCTAACTTAAGGCTGGGGCATGAACACACGGCAATATAATCAGGTAAGCACCTACGCACGCTCGCGCCGTATCTATCCTGCTTACCGAATAGCTTTGCTGTGTGTACGTCCTCCAGTAAGCTCCGCGAGTGACTACTTATAATGTGGGCTTGGCCCAAGTACAAACTGCTTAGTCAACTCATATTCCAGTGCGAATGTCCTGGGATATAAGCTGACTTGGCTTAAGGCCACAAAGTGTCCCTACAGCATCGTAGCTCTCAAGCTGATGGCTTGACTTGGATACGGTTTATTTCAATTTCCTTGAGGCAATTCTTAGCCATGTTTGGTAAAAATCTGTTAAGCAGTTTAAAGAGTATCTGAGGTCTTAGCATGACGTTTTAATCCGATTGCTTAAGTTCGCTCGCTGTCAGATCCGTACTAAAAATGACAGCTAAAACCTGAACTGAATCGGAATTGAATCGCAGTTGGCACAAAATAGTTTCTTTTTTTAATTTCTAAATTTAATATTTACGAATCTTTTTTTCTTATACAAGTAAGGCTAACGAGCAAGCGGGTCACCAGATGGTATAGTTGCTCTTCAAACCACTGGACCGATTAACCAAAATAGCTACGAACCACCGTAAAAACATTGCATTCGGAAGAAAAAACTGCATCCAAATCGGTCTATTCCTTTGACAGTTACGATTCCACATACAGATACACACAAACACACACACATCAACGTCAAACTTATTACACCCTTTTTGCGTCAGCGGTTAAAACAATTTCCAGGCCAATATCGGTTTACAAACGACAAAGTTATAAGCTAACAAACGTACAATCCAATTGGGAACCACCATGTTTGAAGTCACACACACTCAACCCAAAAAACTCACATTCTAATCAAGAACTTTCAAAATAATTCCAAAACAAAACAAAACAACATCGTAGCGGAATGAAGTCCGCAACGAAACAAAACTGCCAACACAAGGCATTAAGAGATCCAAAACCTTGGACAAGTTGCCTAAGCAAACAAGAACACAGTGATAAATAAAGGCAGGATAATGCCGACCTCGGCTGTCATCGCTGATTGATGGATGACGGCCCGTAAACAATCCACCTAGATAGGGCGGCCGTCCATCGCGGAGAAGCGGTATTTGTTATTCGGGCGTCACTGTTTGTGGTGTGGTTTGAGGTAGCACTGAAAGACGATGGAAAATGACTTTCAAGTCCAAAAAACGTCGTGTTACAAGCAAAACAAGTATTCCAAAAAGTTTATTTTTATGCTGATTTTGCTTTTGACATTACGTACCGTTAGGATAGGTTTTATAGGTTTAAAAAAAAAGGTTTTATAGGTCTACGGGCTGGCTGGTTTACGGACTGGCTGGTTCGTGTTTGTGCTCAAGTTTTATAAATCGATCAATCGTTCGATTTTATTCGGCTTTTGTTTTAGAACTTGAGGGCGAGAGATCTGCTTGAAC
The DNA here is from genome assembly GCA_932294345.1 of Pandemis cinnamomeana. Classification (NCBI taxonomy): domain Eukaryota; kingdom Metazoa; phylum Arthropoda; class Insecta; order Lepidoptera; family Tortricidae; genus Pandemis; species Pandemis cinnamomeana. The sequence goes on along the minus strand of OW028718.1, from coordinate 13,362,354 downwards.
CAGGAACCAAACCGTTTCCCTGGTATGTAACGTTCAATTTTATCAAAGTTGAATAAACAAAGTATTTAATGTATTGCATTTCTATTTCAAGTCGACTGGATAGCCTAGTGGTTAGTGACCCTGACTAATGAAGCTAGAGGTCCCGGATTCGAATCCTAGGGGCAGACAGTTGTATGATGAATACGAATGTTTCTGCCCGAGTTATGGATGTTGTATGTATTTAAGTATGTATTTATCTATATTATACAAGTATCCGTGGCCTGGTACCCATAGTACAAGCTTTGCTTGGTTTGGGGCTGAGTTAATTGGTGTTATTTGTCCCAAGATATTTATTTATTTAGGCTTTAAGCAACTAAAGTTCGTTTAGGACGCATCGTGATCCGTACTTGCTACATTGTCCGATTTAGGTAGTGTTTCAAGAACAGCTCCACATTTTGGAAATTTTGGAAACGTGGAGATTTTGATGCACTCGAACGAGTGTTCGATTTATAAAACTTGAGCGCAAACACGAACCAACCAGTTCGTAAACCAGCCAGTCCGTAGACCTATAAAACCTATCCTAACAGTATGTACTACTTTATAATATGACTTTTTTGAGCTAGTTACGAGAAAGTAATTTAAGGTATTTGAGTCGCTTAACGTCGTTGCAATTTTAATAACAAAACTTACTGATATAATTTATATTGTCTACACGATTGAAGAGTAAACAAAACAGATTTAAAAACATAATTAACACGTATCGAGGCAACAATAAAACTGTATTTTACGCCTGCACATATTTTAATGAACAACTTAAATTAATAAATATTTAAAAACACCTCACTGGCTTAACGACAGCATACCGATAATATTGAATCAAGGAATTAGCAATGCAAATTGTGTACAGTACTGCCCTTAAATGCACCGAGCTGAAACAAACAGCCACGAAACCTCCGAAACCACAATTTCAATCCTTATTCCTTCGACATACGGCTGTGCAAACTGGCATGGTAACTTTGTAATTATTTATTTATTTATTTATTTTATTTATTTAATCATTCAAGTCATGTTCATTACATAAATATAGATGTTACTGTGAAAATGGAGGTAGGTACATGACACCCTGTCAGGGTATAAAATGTTAACAATGCTTAATCTATTAGGTACAAGTGTAATAATATGTATCTAGACAACGTTTCAAAATAAGTATGTTGTCGTCACGGTGTTTTGGCGTCTACATTGGCAACACTAAGCGTGACTTATCCGGGACTGTCAAAAACTACACGCTATAAAAGACCCATACTGACGGCGGAAGCTCCTCTTTTCGTCTCACCACCGGCAGCCGAAGGAAGTTCAACTACTCCGTGCAGCTACGCATAATACTTAAGTATATTGTGTCAGCCCCCTTGCAGATGAACCTATCGGTGTGACGTTTCATAAACATTAATCCAGAACCCAATTAATTAGTGTGTACTAGAAATAAAGTTAAACCAATAAACCTTCCCAATAAGTATTTCCTTCAACATAATGTGATTTGAGTAATGTACAATGTATGCTTATGGCTACTCGGTTAAGTGGTGCTGCATTTATAAGATGCCCATTTGCATTCATAGGAACTGTGTTTTTGTATTATTCCTTAGGGTGTGAATAAATAATATGTTATAATGTTGCTGATGTTTCTGTTAAGTATCAGTATAATGGAATGTCAATTAAATCTAAGAATCAATAATAACTTAACAATCTTAACTTATAATCTTAACTTAACAATCTTAAACTTAGAATCAATACAATGGTTTATAAATAATGTCATATAAATTTGAGAAAAATATCTATAGGTAGTTTGAAATGTCAATGTTTCTGTAGTTTCATTTAAATTACTTTACAGTTTGATCATTTAGGAACTCGTTAACAGAATAGTAGCATTTTTTTATAAGGAATGTCTTTAAGTTATTTTTAAATATATTGTTTCGGGATTCTTGTCTAATGTATTCAGGGATTTTATTCGCTATTTGCGTACATTTATATTGTGGTCCATTTTTAAACATCGCTAAATTGGACTTTGGTAACAACCATTTATTTTTATATTGTGTTCTAGTTGTATATGAGTCTATCTTTGCCTTGAATAAGTCAGGATGTTTACGTACAAAAAGTGCCGATTCTAATATGTAGATTGAGGGTAGTGTCAACAATTTGTGTTCTATAAAATGCTGACGGCAGCTTTCTGGTATACGTATGTTTGCTAGTATACGGATGCACTTTTTTTGCATTATGAATAGTTGCTGGGCATCAGGGCTAGCACCCCACAGTACCACGCCGTACCGGAGCCAGGCGAACGCGTACGCGTAATAAGCGGATAGTGCACAATCAAGATCGGTGTTCACCTTTAGTACGCTTAGTGCATACACAAATTTTGATAGTTTTGTTTTTATGTTTTGAATATGTGTTTGCCAGTTAATATTCGAGTCTATTGTTATGCCTAATAACTTAAAATTTGTTACTTCTTCAATGTTATTGTTGTTAATTTGCAATTTTAGTTGTAAGTGATTTTTTTGTTTTGGTTTGAATTGTATAATTTTGGTTTTCTTTAAATTAATATCTAGATTATTGTCATTTAGCCATTCTACTACAGTGTTTAGTGTTGAAGTGAGTTTTTGGTTGCATTCTGTGTCACTTGTGCCGTTAAACAATAGCGATACGTCATCAGCAAACATGACGCATTCCGTGTCTTGGTCTAGCACCTTGGACAGGTCATTGATATAGACCAGAAACAGGAGACAAGCACTAACACTTCCCTGCGGAATCGAGCAGGTTGTATGACGCATTTGTGATGTGATTGCCATTACTTCTTTGGTGCATTTGTTATAATAATCAATTTGCACATACTGCCTACGATTTTGAAGATAAGATTTGAACCATTTATGTGCGGAACCGCGTATCCCCATGCTATATAGTTTTGTCAGAAGGATATCATGAGATACTCGGTCGTATGCTTTTGTCATGTCGAGGAGTAACCCTACGCCATATTTTTTTACATTTACATGTTCTAGTATTTTTTGTACATATTTATAGACCGCTAGGGATGTAGAATGAAACTTTCGGAATCCGTATTGATTTTTATCTAGCAGGTTGTATTTTTCTAGGAAGTGGTATACACGACTAGACATGCTTTTTTCAAATATTTTTGAAATCGATGGTAAAATCGCTATGGGGCGGTGTTGGCTTGGGTTTGTGACGTCACCTCCTGGTTTTAAGATTGGTTTAATTTTAGATATTTTTAGCAGTTCCGGGAATGTGCCTTCTGTAAGAGATTGATTTATTAATCGTGTTAATGGTATCACTAGCTCCGTTTCGCATAGTTTTATGAGCGTCATTGGTATTTCGTCTATGCCAACGCTCTTTTTATTTTTTAGCTGTCTAATAATTTTGATTACTTCGCATTCTGTAACTGGTCGTATGTAAATAGAATTAATCGAGGGGGTGGGTGCGGCGCGGGGGCGGCCGCGCCGCGGGGCTGTAGCTCCCGCCGGCGGTGACTCGCCCACAGAGGCGAAGTATTCGTTTAGTAAGTTTGCAACTTCTTGAGGTGATTCGGTAGGTATAGGCATATCAGCGGTTTTAATAGTCGTGTTTTTGTAGTTACAATTTTTGTTTTTGTTCATTATGTTGTTGATAATTCCCCACATTGTTTTTGTTTTATTTTTTGAAGTTTTCATTTTCCCTGCGTAATTTATTCGTTTAGACTTTTTAATGCATTTCTTTAAAATATTTTCGTATTGTTTGTAGTGATTCCGAATTATTTCATTATTACTTATATTAACTAGTATTTTTAATTGTCTTTTATGTTTGCATGATTTTCTTAAGCCCGTTGTTAGCCAAGTCTTTGTATTCTGCTTTTGTATTAATTTTAGTCGTTTTTGTGGCATATGTCTATTTAGGATTTCTATTAATTTGGCATTAAATACATTATAGTTCGTGTTAATGTCGTGTTTATCCGAGATTATAGTATCCCATTCAATGTCTCTTAATGTTTGCCTAAAGAGGGACATATTTTTTCGGCTAAATATTCTTATTTTAGTGTACCACGGATCTTGCTGCGCCTGTGTTGTTCGTTTTTGAATTTGATAAAGAACGCTTTTGTGGTCCGATATGCCGTGGTCCGTTACTTCGACTGTGTAATGTCTTTGATTTGTGTTGGTAAATATTAGATCAATACAAGAACTAGAGTTTTTTGTTTCCCTCGTAGATTGATTTACAATTTGGTTTAGGTTGTATGTTAACATTAAATCTAAAAGTCTCTTAGAGGTAGCAGAATGGGATAGAACATTTATATTAAAGTCACCCACTATAATAATGTTTTTGTTTCGTTCCTTTTGTTTGATTTTTTCGAGTAGTTTATTCAAACAGTTGAAGAATATATCTATTTCACGGTCGGGTCTGTACACATTAATTAGGAAAATGTCTTGATCCGGGATTTCCAATCCACAGCATTCGAAAATACACTCTTGTGATAGATCAGCAATATCCGGGCGTTCCACGTAGGTCATTCCTGTTTTTAGTAGTATTGCTACGCCACCGCCTTGGCGCTGCTCGCGGTAGAAAGCTGCCCCGAACTCGTATCCGTTGATGGTTATTGTGTCTTTCTGGTTCTGAGATATCCATGTCTCGGACATGCAAATTGCTGATATATTTTTATCAAGTAGGAAGGATTCCATGATATGGGTTTTGTTTTTTAGGCTCTGTGTGTTTTGTATAAATATTTTAAAATCTTCATTTACGAAATGTCAGCTTGTTGATATCCTGTCCATTTGTGGTATTAGTAGGCGTGGTCGTGTGCTGGTTTTGCGAGTGGGGGGGGGGGCGATGATTGTGTTGGGCTTGTGGTGGGTTCTTCTGGGACAAATTCCTTTCCATTGATGAATAATTTATTTTGTTTTATTATGGCGTACTTTCCATCGCGACGTGCCTTTTTCAAACTATTTCTGAGGATGTTTCTTCTTTCTAAAGATTTTCCGTCCAAAAACATTGAAACCCCGTAGCCCGTATTTCTAAAGTATTCAGCGTTTTCAAGCACGTACGTTGTCATTCTCTTGCTTAGAAACTCGATTTTTAGAGGACGACGATGCCCCCTTTTGCCGATACGAGTGGCTCCCTCTATGTAGCCATTTATATTAATATTTAATATGTTATAAAATAAGTCGTCTATTCTGTGGCACAGGTCTGTTTCGGTCTCGTTCTGGTATTCATCAAGGCCGAATAAAATAATTTTTCTACTTTGCTTATTTTCAGTTTCGTGTATAGGTGTATCTAGAGTTTTTACACTGTTTTTGAGGTCCTGTAATTCTTGTTGCAATTTTATGTTATCTCTCTCTAACTTTTCAATTTTTGTGTTGGTTTTTGTTATTTCAGTTTGTAGGGTTTCTTGGTGTTTTTCTAAAGTGTTCATGTTTTGTGTTATTTCCTGTTTTAGCTTACTGACTATGGTGTTTATCTCTTTCTGTATTGTACTTTTTAGCTCGTTGTATAAGGTTTTGTTGTTCTGGCTTAATTTCAAATCTAGAAGACTGCTTATTTGTTCCAATGTTGCTGACTGGTTATTTGAGGGAGTCAGGGTTTTGGGAGTATTGTTGGGCTTATTGTTGTCTATGGTGTCGATAACTACGCTTTCGTCATGGAGTAGCAACTCATCAACAGACATTGTTGTGTCGTCTAGGTGTGGCATGTTTCGGTTTCGAACCGGAGTATCGTCGTCGCGCCTCCTGCGCGTGACTCCACTGTCACAAGTGGGACATCGCCAAGAGCGCTTTAGTTCCTGGCAATTTTCCCTATAGTAAGCCGACGACATATTGGTGCATAAGTAGTGGTATAGACCTTTGCATGCGACGCATATTAATGCTTCTAGTCTGATATTAATCGGTTGTGTGCAGGCTAAGCAATTCATCCTATAGTATAGTAAATTTTTAATTTGTTATACTTTTAATATACAATACTTGCGCTTGCGTGTCGTTATTTTAAATCGAAACGTGCATGAGCAGGACGCACGATCCGCAGATGCGCGCGCGCGAGCGAGTCGCCACACGCGAGCCGGCGTCACAGCTGATTCACTAACGGTCATTAACCTCTTGGAACTATTTATTTCACTTTTCTAACTTTCTTGACCACCACTGTTATTTTTTAATTTTTATATCGGTTTGTGTGCACTATTTACTTCACAATCTTGTCACTTTTGTTATATTAAGTTAATATTTCCTTTCGTAAATAAATAAAATACGGAGCTGTTTGTTTTCGTTGCGCACGGACTACCCGCAATCTCTTGCGCACGGACTCCGACCAACAAAGCTGTGCAGTGGAATTACGCGATTGTATACGATCGGTGAACGAGATAAGGTTCATAAGAGCAGGGTCAATAATGTGGCGCTGGTCAGTGCCTGGTTTAGGCTAAACTTTGTCTCAATCTTAGACCAAAGACAAGGATAGACGTATTTGCAAAGTAGTAACAAAACAACTTCAGTATGGTACAATTTTTTTTGTGGTGGTCTATTTAATGAGAAACAGTACCCATTATTTTAGCTTGTCAGTGTATAAATTTCTAGTTTACGTTTAGGCGAAATTTGTTCGAAAATCTATTGCAAAAATACAGCCTTAAGGCGGATGCTCGCGTTAGCTCATTGAAGAAGTCCCGTTAGATGGCGCTGTAATCAATGATGTGTGTTTTTTGTAGTTTTTAGAAGATTCTATTAGAACACTTATAGATTATCAATTGATTTGCGCACACAGTTTAATACGGCCGATTTTTTGAGACTACACTCGGGGGGTAATAATGCACCAATTCGGAGAATAGCTGCACAAACGCTGGTGTCACTAACGGCCCTATACAGATACTAGGTCTTACACACACATGAAAATAGGAGGCGCCAACTAGTGGAAAAATATTGCAACACCTTGCTAAGCTGCAAGCGTAATTTTTCAAGTTATATTTACGTTTTTATATCAACTTTACTTTTACCAGAAATTTTACAAATCTATACGTACAAAACTAAGTCGTGTTATTTAAACCATTTATAACTTTGGAATGGCTGCAGGGATTTTTATAATTTTTGATTTGTTAGCTTTCTCTCTTCCTCGAATAGCCAAATATCTAATCATAAATATGAAAAATGCACAAAAAAAATCTTTAATTTTTCGTATGCAGCGCCATCTGTGACAAAAACTGACTTTAACGCGGAATATTTTTTTGCCAGCTCGGCTAGTTACAAACACATAATAATATTATATATGAGTCTAGCAGATGCAAATATGTGAATCAATGCCACCTTCAACCCTTTTTGAATATTAGGGAGTAATTTTAAGAGGGCTATCGTATTTGTACTCACTAGTTGGCGCCACTGTAGGATTTCTTTTAATTTATCATTATCATCATTTATTACCCAGTGTTGCACAGTCCCGTTTATCCTCTAAATTAGCTGCCATTTTATTTGCCTTCTTAGTCTGGCTCCTACTTTTCATAGCTTCTCTTTTAACATTTTAATAAACCTGTCGTATGTCTGCGAAAATATTCGGAAACAATGTAATGTAAAGCCGGAATATGCAACTTGTAGGTAGTACTAATTTTACGTTGCTTTAGTGCCTCTAGCGGCGAATTCATATGCCGTCATTGCTAGTATCTTGAAATGTCTTTGAGTATTTAGTATGTAGGAACCTGCGATTCATATCTGATATTCGCTCACACGTAGAGACATCATCATCACCATCGTCTGACAGTTTATTAATACTCCTATGCATTGCATTACAAACGTTTCGTCTGAGGCATCTAAACAACTAGCGCCGCACTATAGGTATTGTCGTTTCGCGTCATAGGCTTTCGTAAACAGGTAACTTGAGAATCAGCCTGCTTACAGCAATGAGACGAAGTCACTCGTGCTAGCCATTCGGATCCTTTCCTTTCACCAAAATGCAATGGAGTATAGGTATAGGATCACATAAATGAAATTAAATAATAACGCATAGCGCGTAGGGACTAAGTCTGAATGCTTCTTGGCTAGGGATTTTGTTAGTCATCGGACGTGGGCCACTTGCCTAGTTCACCTGGGTGGACCACGAGCACATTTTCTTGCCGATGTTCCACCTCAGAACACCTAGGTGAATCACGGGCAAATGACTATGGGCCATGATCCAAAAAGTGCCCACGGTTCACCTAGGTGCACTGAAGTGGACCATTGGCAAAAAAAATTGCCCAGGTGAGCTAGACAGGTGGTTTTCGGTTAGATATTTGTTCCGGAGTTGCGACCTGCCTTTTTATGTTATGTCATCATAATTCATATTACTAATTCATGGTACATCGCATAAAAGGAAAAACAATATTAGATAATTATGATGACTTTGCAATAGGTAGGTATGACGAATAAATAATGACAACTCCAAAACAAATTGAATCCATCTGAAGTCACTTTTACTTACTGATACTTACTTCCACAAAAGTCGAACTTCATCCATCGATGGTTTTGAGTAGCGTTACCAACAGTGGGATAAAGCAGATTCTCACGGTGTCTAGTCCACACGCGAAAAATAAAAATTGCAGCTCGACGCGAATTATATCAGCGCATGGACCAACTCTATAAGCACAACTGGTTGTGCCAATAGGAATTTCGGGCTTATAAAAATATAAATTCTCATTAGAGATAGTAAAATTAGGTTAGGTTCATTAGGCATCTTCAAATGCCCGAAGGGCAAACCCAATAGAAATAGGAACCCCGCCGGCAATCTTACGGTGGAGTGAAATTCCTAATGGCACAACTAGTTGTCCATAATATAGAGTAGGCCCAGGAGAAAAGCGTCATACAATTTAGGCACAAATCGTGTGCATAAAAATTACATAGAATTTAGCTAGCGTCGAGCAGCAATAGCGCCTGTACTATACGCGTGTCGACCAGTGAAACAGGGAACAGAGACGTGCTAAACTACGAAACTCTAGATATTTTTTTCGGTCTGTAACCGTGATCCACCTGCAGTTTGTCCACCTGGTTTTTGACAGAGCTCCTCCTGGGCGGAGCTCCTTCTTCTGGGTATTGGAATCTCAGTGGTTTTCTGGGTGGACAAATTAGGTGGGCTACGGGTAGACTGCAAACAAACTGCACAGTCGATTTGCAGCTAGCTTGCAGTTCAAATGCTGACCGTCTAGTTTATTATAGGCGTTAGATAAGATCCCACAATAGCTAGGCCAATACGCCACGCAACACGTGGTATGCGCACATAAGGGTTGATTTATCAAAGCACTGATAGTTTAAAAAAAGACCTCGATATTATTTAAATAAAACTTAATACTTTTTTTAATGAAAACTCTTTTATGATGTATGTAATCAATCATATTGGAAAAATTCAGGCCATTATTATCAGGGAATTTAAAAGGAAACATTAACATAACTACATACTTCAAAGCTCAGATCAATTACTAAAGCCTAGATACCGCCCTAATATCAAAACAATGTTACATATAGCTTGACCGTTTACTCATACGACGTTTGATAATGGGAGAAAAGGTAGTCTATATATTTCTTAGGTACTCAAAACTACAAGGTTGTACACTGTTCCTCCACTGTTCAAAATCCATAGAGATGTAGCAAAAAGTTTTATCGAAAGATTATTATCGATATTTTGAGATTGTGTATGGTCTTCTGGTGTGGATGGATTTTCGGTATGGAGCATAACGCGGTAAAAAGGCGATGCCTCCTTATGACTATTTAAATGATCGCGGGGTTCTAGTCAGAATAATGTATGGCTAGGGTGGTAGCAGAATACCCCGTACCCCGGCTTTAAATGAAATTTCGAGAAATCCCTGGATATCAAACAGCGGTTTCAAATAAATAATTTAATCGTTCAGAGATTTGTTTTCAAGTCAGTAAAAAGTATCTGTAATTGAATAGACTGTAAGAGAGAAGGTTGTTATTGTATATTGTACCACCGTCTACCCATTTTCTTACCTTGGTATTTGTACACCCTATACGAGTTTAAAACGTAGATTCTTGATGTGGTGTCGCCAGTGCCGATAAAGCTGTGACCGCCACCGACAAAGCGTCGCTGTCCACTAAGATAATGGATAGACTTTATTTAGCATAAAATAAATTGCTTTGGTATTTAGAGGATATTCAGAGGCTCAGACTTACGCTCAAAACTGCAATTAGTATGGCCTTAATCTGAGGTTTGCCCTTCAATTTTTAAATTCGGCATGGAATAAAAAAACAAAAATCTGGACATGTTTACATAATATATTTAATTTACATTTTCAGTTAAAATCAATAACATCTTAGCATTACCTGCACATCGAAATGTTTTTTAAATGGCATTATTTACATTATTATCCTATTTACTTTTAGATCAGTCATATCGTACAAAAAAAGACGCTTAAATTACAATAATTGCGGTAAACTTGCATTTTTGATATGTTGTTTGGGTACACCTAGATAAGTAATATTCCAGATTTGCAGTTAGTGATACTGTACAGTTTTAAGAATACGTCTTTTTGAAACCTTCTTCACTCTGTCCAAATCTTGTTCCAGCTGACTGACCCGCTTCCTTAATTCTGGACAACATGTAGAACTTGTCGTGGGGTATTCAATCTCAACCTCCATCGGCGCAGGAATTATACTGAAAAAAAAAAACTACTGATGACTATCATGTATTTACACATAATTAGGGCCGCCGTCCGGGTTTCACGGGATTTGTCCTAGCTTGGAGAGCATCGTTATATTATATCATTACGTACACCGATAAGTAAGCCTACTAGGTAGACTCCTGAATTAAAAAAAAAAACATTATTTAAACTAGCGAGCACCTTTTTTAAATTAAAGTAAAATGGGAATACAATACCCTCTCCAAGCCTTGAATCAGATGTTAAAATATGTGTCGTGCTTGTGGTAGCTTGGCATTCATCGACTTCCATAGCGACGGTTGGAATCTAAAAACAGCAAAATGAATAAACGCGGTTCAATCAAAATAGCTTTAAGCATTCATTTGAATATAATAATAACACATCTTGATAATAGTCTGTTCCTGCACCTGTCCGATCCTGGAATTAGTTAAAATATGTCTCGTGTTTGTGGTGGCTTGTTTCCCTTGAGGAATAATTTGGCACCACTTAATTTTTAATTTTATTGTTCGTCCATAGGAAATCTGTAATTGTTATTATTACGTCATTATTTATATAAATAATTTAGTCCACAATACAAAGTTTAGGAAAGTAATTCGATATCGATGAAACTGGCAATGAACAGGAACATCACTATCACCCATACCTCATAACCTCTAAGCTATTACAAATTACCTAATTATCTCGAAGATTCATCGCCCTTATTGAGTCCAAAATGTTTATTTGTTACAATAATCAAAGTTTTAGGTTTATAAATTTTAATTCAGCTCAAATTGGTTAGCATATAATATTGAAAACACGTAAAAATGTACTCACCGATGGAAGCTTATATATTCCCGTTCATTTTCTTTGCGAGACGAATGAGATTTACATCCCAAAACAATACAAGCCATTTATACGACCCTTAGGCACACAATACCACTTTCACCTTATTTTAAAACTTTACTGTTAGGTAGAGGTTTATGAAAATCAATCACTGGTCGACTTGCAAATATTTACCTGTCATAACCATTTCAAATACAACTTAATACAGATGACCTGCTGTTCTCAACGGGAAATATGATTTTAAACACTTTTTAAATTAGTAGCGTAAAACTAGACCAAAGAGACCACTTGACATTTCAGGTGTGTACGGCCTGTACAGGCAGACTAGATAATGCTACATTTATCTCTTTCCAGCTTGTTGATTTCTTCATGTGAATTAAGAGATGTACATATTGATGTCACTAGTTAAATTTTAACGCGGTATCTAGGCTTTAGTAATTTGATCTGAGCTTCAAAGTCAAGAACATATATTGTAATGATTAGATGTTTTCTATACCAGGCGTCAGGCTCCAAATGAAAGAGATGAGACGATCACTGACAAGTTGGTACTCTTCTCGGTGATTGTCAACGTCAACAAGAGATGAGCTTCGCTACAATCAAAAACACGTCAGGCCATATTGAATCTTATGACTTATTTTTATTTATTTTCACTCGACATGAGATTAAATCTTATACCATTTAAAATAAAGCTCAGTTTTCTAGTGTGCTCCATACTTTTGGATACTTTGGCTACTACGCTACCAGTGGCGGTTTGGAAGTTACGGTACTAATGTCGGCTTGAATGTTACTAAGTATTTGGTGATGTGCGTGCTCTGGTACATTTGTGCACGATGGATGTCCCGAACAATTTGACCGCTTTGGTTGAGTCACTGCTAATTACCATTTTGGGTGTTTCCAAGTAAATGAAGGTCTTGACTTCTACTTGCTATATAACGCTGACTGTACATACAAACATAAAACACGTCTTTATTCCTTGTGTAGTAGGTATACAGTGTAGTTATCATCTAAGAAAATAAGACGAAAGATACAAGCCTTTCCAAATACACGAGTATCTCGATTCGAAACTCAAAATATTTATTAACTTATCAAAGGATGTCACGAAATTGTAGTTTGTAGATCACGCAACATATTCAATTCATAAAGTATTACATAACTGAATTGCATGTAATGGAAATTTGCTAGTTATTATTTATTTATTGTTCACAAAATATATTTTTTTACATGCATACAAGAACAATCATAACTTATTTTCCTACTTCTTCCATCTTAATTATATAGGCTGACTTTTTTATCACTGTCGAAAGCAACAACACGACGAATACAAGCATTATTTTTAAGTTTGGTGTTGGATTAAATGATACCTGTCATCATTATCATCCTCATCATATCAGGTGTGGGACGTCCACTGTTGGATATAGGCCTTCAGATACCGCCCATAGAACTCCAGTTGCCTCGGTTGGAAGTGGCTTGCATCCACCATGAACCCGCGACTTACGGTACCTATACGGTTGCATATGATACCTAGGTTAACCTAAAAAGTTTTAGGACGGTGATATTAATATCATCCTGTATCATACAGTTTCCTTTTCCTTCTTTCTACCGATCATAGGTAATGGGAACATGAAAGACGGACAAAGTCTTCAAGTCTTCAGAACAGGGTTGACAAATCTCCGCTGTTGGACATCTGGCAATTCACGGTCTCGATAATTTCCCTAGTAACATAGAGTAATTAACCAATTAGAGTGGTAATAGGGGTTACAAAATTTTGCAACGCCGCACTATTGATACATACATACATACAAACGTAAATCACGTCTTTATCCTTTACGGGGTAGACAGAGCCTAAGGTAACAAGACCTGAAGGCCACATTTAGCGTGATTTTGGGCGTATAGATGGAAGAGAGGAATCAAAATAGTGATGGATTGCTAGCCACATCGCCTATAACATGATTCCTAAGATTTTCGCCCATTCCCTCGATGGGCTTTTACCATCTGCGCGGGAAGAGAAGCAACTGGTATATTCTAAGATTTATTTACTGCCAGGCCAGCATGTAAGAACATACATATATTGATAGTTTGGATGAAACAAAAACAGACCATATCGATTAAATCGAGAATTTAACTTCCCAATACTGTAATTAAGACTTTTTTAGGTTTTTCTATGACAGTTTTTGACTCTCCTGTGACATATACATAATTATGTATGCATACTACATACATACTCAGTACCTAAAGCATAACGAGGTTTTTACCTCGTAACGTTATTATAAAATACATCAATAAAAATCTGTGTTTTAGACCCAACCAATTTTTTTTGTCATCACACCAGCAGTAAAGTTCTTGCTCTTCTTGCACAATAATAGCAAGTAAAATCTCGCTTCCAGTGGATGTATGGTTCACTTATTTCCTGTTAATGCACAAAAATTACCTTCCGAATCCAATGTGAATCTGAAAAATTAACGTACTGTCAGTACAACAAAAGGATAAATAGATAGTTTTTTAGGCTTGCATACTATGACATGATGTTTCACTAAGAATTGAACTCAAGTCAAACGTGTTCTGGATACAAAAATACTTGTTTTGCGCATTTATATTCGTTACTATGATTAACATAGACCTATTGAATGTTATCTCACTCGCAAAATAAAAATGAAATAATTGAAATAAAAATCAATTCACAACAAAGGAAACCAACAAACATACATACTGACACTCACTAACATAAACAGACCACATAAACTTCCATCCATACATCCATTTTTTGCCAGACACACAAATATAAGAGAATATACACAATTTTATAGAAAAAAAAACACAGATATGAAAAATAAATCATCAGCGTTGTGTCTATGATATAGAAACCCCATTGGATTATCGCTCGGGGTGATTGTTATACCTGTGTACCAGTTTCTGAGAATAGAATAGTGACAGTCAAATAGACAAACAAACGACAAACAAGATGGACGGCATGCAGACATACGGATGGGCAGACCGACAAACACACAGACAGATTTACACACAAACAGATGGACAGATGGATAGTAAGACGAACGGACGGACGGATGGTCGGACGCACAGACAGACAGATGGACGGACGAACGGATGGTCTGACGCACAGACACTCAGACTGACATTCAGACAGACGGACGGAGGCACGGACAGACGGATAAACAGAAAGAGAAACGGACGGACAGTCGGCCGAACGCACAGACAAACAGACAGACAGACAGACGGACATGCAGACAGAAAGAAATAAAGAAAAAGTTTATTTATAACAATCACAAAAGTAGTTAAAAAACAAAAGTATATAAACATAAAAAAGCTAAAAATATAAAAATTACAGATTAATAAATTGACACAAAATGGTCCAGAAGAATGGACAGACGGAAAAAAAGACCGACAAACGGACGGACCGACAAAATATGTGCTTCTGCAATGGTTCCTTTTTTCAATTTGACGTAAGAAACCCTAAAAAAATCAGACAATACAGTCATGTATTGTGTGTTTATTTTACCTCTCTTTTACTTTTCTATATACATACGTAGGTATCGTTTTTAATAATCATTATGACGGCAAATTCAGTATTCGGAAGCCGCTCGGATACTCTGTAAAATATACATAGGTACATATACACAAATCAGGTCTATATCTCTTACGGGGTAGAAAGAGCCCAAGGTAACAAGACCTTGTGGCCACCAAGAACAAGCATGATTCTGGGCGTATAAGTGTAAAGCGGAATCAAAATAGTGATGGATTGGCGTATCACACGATTCTCAAATTTTTGCATTTACCATCTGCGCGGGAAGAGAAGCAACTAGTACAATCTATGTTTTTTCTTTACTTCCAGACCAGCATGAAAGGGAGTAGAATATAGCTACCTAATATGGGTAAAAAAGCTGTAGTTAGACAGACGGACAGATAGACAGACATAGACGAACGGATTTGAACAATGTGGCCATAAAATAAACCACGATACAGCGTGAACTTGGTAATAGATAAGCTCCTTTGTGTTCCGAACACCAAAACCTGGCCAAGTGCGAGTCGGACTCTCGTACCGAGGGTTTCGTCCAAATTCGGCAAGTAAATATAAAATCCAGTGTTAGCAAGCCCTGCCAACTAAGCAAATTGTAGGCTGTGTGAGGTCATTTTATGTCGGTTACTTACATACCTACTTAGACAGACCAAAATATTCTGTTTTTAGTATTTGATGTTAGAGCGGCAACAGAGAAACTTCATTTGTGAACTGTCGCCAGACAATCATGATAGCTGATAGCCATATCACATAAGATACAGCTTAGTGACAGACAGACAGACGGACAGACAGACGGACAGTGGCTCCTAAATGAAAAAATATAGCTACGTAATATGGTTAAAAAAGCTATAAAGTTAGGACAGACGGACAGATAGACAGACATAGACGGACGGATTTGAACAATGTGGCCATAAAATAAACCACGATACAGCGTGAACTTAGTAATACATAAGCTCCTCCATTGGTTACTTACATAGACAGATTGACAAAAATATTCTTTTTTAGTAGGTATCTGGTTGTTATGGCGGCCACAGAAATACATCATCTGTGAAAATTTCCTTTATCACGATTCACGAGATACAGCTTGGTGACAGACAGACGGACAGACAAACATATACACATACAGACGGATAGTGGAATCTTAGTAATAGAGTCCCGTTTTCACCATTTGGGTACGGAACCCTAAAAAAGCTGGTCAATAGCAAGTTCGATTCGAACACTAAAGATTCCTCTAAGTTCTAAGAGTTATAATTAGATGTAAGCGTAATGTATGGATAGTTGTTACTCTTTCTGTTGATGAGTTTCCAACATCGGAAATGGGTCAAAATTCACTTGCAAGATTTGATTACATGCAGACACCGGGAGCGGGACTGAGCACTTCAATTGCATTTACAAAAATAATTTGTACCAATCACACAAACGTTGAAATGTTGTAGGTATCTTACAAAAAATTATTATGATAAATTGATAAGTACATACCTGTACATGTACATACGTACAAATAAATGTCTACGCTGCGTCCAATATCGTAGCTTGTAACGTCTTTTACTTTCTTCCTTTGACTTCAATTAATTCCGAATAAAATGAATATATTATTTTTATTATAAGACACCACGTTCTGTCAACCATTAGTTTATGACAATTCATATCATTGTTTTTTTAATTACCTGTCTAGCCAGCCAGGTTTTTGACTCGCATGTTTTTTTTAATTGTTCTGCAATTGAGAAAACCTATTTACTCGGCCTATTTTGTATTTAGCGCTTGTCGGATTTCACGAATCATTGCCGTGGTATAATGTCCGTGATTTGATGTAGAGGGTTAGGGTTCGATTCTCGTGAGAAGCATTAGTGCAAAATTAACTGGAAGCCTTTTTTATTTTTAACTTTCTGTGGTCGAGTACTTTTTTTAATATATAAGGCAAAACGTGTTTTTAAGGTGGCAATATGACTGCGGGGCGCCACCATCAATGCCAAATTAATAAGCACGTGTGGTCCTAATACCTACTAGAGAACTTACTAGTCATGAAAGCTTTGCCAAGTTTCGGACTGGCAATGCCACCCGCTAAACCATTCAAATTGGCGATGCCTCACTGCTACAAGGCTATATAAAAAAAATATGAAGGACCTGACGATGGATTAAACGTAGGTACGGATGAAACTATGTGTTTGCTTTAAAAAGATCCTGGCTAGAATAAATTTACCACCACAAGTATACATATATTTTATTTTCAAGTAATTGATGGTATAGACCATTTATCGTAAACAGTAAAATCTAATTAGGGTAAGCTTGTGGTTGTTCAAAAACCACTTAGTACTTACTTTTTTTGGTTTGATTTGACAAGAAAAATATTGAATTTACCTTAAAGATTTCTACATCTCATCGGGATAGTATTACTAAGTAAGTAAGTTATTAAAAACAATGTTTAGAAAATTAAAAAAGAATAGTTCATACGTCGGGGTTTGAACTTGGTCACTCACTATTCAGTCCTTTAAGTCACGACCACTGAGCCAAATTGGAGGTCATGTGACAGCTCGAAATATACGATTGCTTTTTACAACATGTTTTATTTGACACTAGCTACTCACACTATTGTAAAATGCATCGAAATTTACTGCATCATACTGCAATTTAGGTATGATAAATGCACTCTGTTTTGTAATTTGCGCAGACAATATATCCATAGCTAACTATCCTCAAAAAACCGCATTGAAATTAAGTATGTGGACGAAATGCAGCTGCACGGAAGGTTTGTATGGAAGAGCAACCGCCTTAAAACATCCGCTAAACAAGCGATAAGACCCTGTTAGTTGTCTACTACTACTTCTTTGATTCTGTGTTCTTTTGTACTGATTTGCGGTGTTCATGTTCAATTAAGAGTATTTGTATTGTATTGTATTGTATCCTTTTTTGCAACCAAACGGTCTTTATCAGCCAAATTGGCATTGTCAAGTGAGAGGCCAATAAAAAGAGATATAAAAAGTATTAATCACATTCTAATGTAAGTCCTTTTCCTATTCGGAGATAAAATACGAGGCGACGTAACGGCGAGTTCCACAGCCAGAGAATTACAGACAAACGACAAAACAAATAAATTGTTGAATAGGCTGGAAACGTTGGAAAAAGGTCAGGTCAGGAGTACCCGAAACCGACGAGCATGTATGAAGAGATTGATGAATGTGGATGAAACGAAAGAAGTATGTCAGGAACGTAGCAAGTGGAACAAAGTAGTCTCTGCCTACCCGTGTGGGTATGTATGCGGTATGCATTGGCTGCCACGATACAGGCTGTGCCTAGTGTGGAGTCATTGAACTTCCTAACATTATGTATTTCGTGTCTATTTTGGAAAATAAATTTTACTTTACTTTACTTTACTTTATGTATGTATGGACAGCTACGGGGAACGTTGAAGAGTACATGCTATATTATGACAATTACCACTTTGGTGCGGTCACCGCCCCTCTTCATCGGCATGTTATTCGGGTACATCTTGCATGTCTTCAGAGAGAACTGGTTCCTTTCGCTATGGCTGTGGAAGTTCCTGGCGCGCTCCTACGGGATCTTTTTCACATGACTATTCTTTTGGTTGCCATTATTCTTGTTCCTATTCTTGTATGTGTCTTTCGCAGTAAGATCCTGGTGGTCTAGCCAGGACCGTCTCCGCATGAGGGAACTCTTCAACGGTTGGTCTTGACTTGAAATTTGGTTCACATAATGTTGGACGGATGACAATGCAAGTACAGTTAACAAAAAGTACAGTCATCAACGAAGCTTGTATCTAAAATGTAGTTTTTAGGTTAGGTTAGGTCTTTTGTGGTGGAGCAGGAGCGCGAGAATGACCCCCTCGCGCCCCCACTCCGGCGCAGATGGACGGGGAGGAGGCGGCGGCAGTTTGCCGCTGCCCTCCCCTAGTGGTGCCTGCTGGCGGGGGATGGGGATCCCCTGCTAGCCTGTAGAGACCCACGTGGCTAAGGGGGGGCAAGTATTCCCGGCCCCCCTCTCTTGGCGCGGGAGCCCCGGCGTATAGGCTGGGGCGGCCGGTGGGGCGTGCGTGGTGACACCCTTATGCTCCCACGGCGCCCCCCCAATGGCAGCGAGGGAATACCGGCGGGTTTTAGTGGGTAGGCCTCCCCCGCTTCCTTCCACTCGGGAGGGGGGCCGGGGAGGAGAGTCCCACATAACTCTAAAAACGGTGTTTCAACTTCGAAAACTCCTTGAACTGAAAACTTTAAAGCATCTGTTCTCGTCTGGTCCAGCCGCTGTGTTAAGGGACTCAGTTTAGATCCGTCCGCAGTTATTTCACGACTCATAAACATTCCATTCTGTAGAAGCATACGATATTCATTCCCAAGTACCGACCATTTAAGAGAGAAAGAGAAAGATATATTGATTCTGATTCCAAAGAAGCGGCCGAATCTGGCAAGATAAATAAATATAGGGGTCTCAGCACCGAATATAACTTTGTCCCTTTCGGTGTTGAGAGCCTTGGTCCGTGGGGTCCTAGCGCTGTTAGCCTCTTCAAATATATTTCGAAGAGGCTAATAGACGCTACGGGTGACGGCAGAACTGGCAGCTTCCTTGGACAGCGTGTTAGTATCGCTGTCCAAAGGGGGAATGCTGCCAGCGTCTGTGGAACTATGCCACGGGGGCCCCTCCTTTTTTAATTATTTTATTTTAAGATTAGTTTTAGTTTAGTTTTTAATTTAATAGTTTAATTTGTCTTAATTCCAATTCTGATTTTGGTTGTAATTAAATTTTTTGCGCAATCTGTGGGACACGGTTGTCTGTCTCCTCGAGCTCGCCTTGATAAAGCACCATCGATTGGCTCGAAACATGTCGGGCCTCAACAATGTACTTGCGTGACTTGTGTATTTTATTTACATTTTGATTTCGATTTCCATTTCGATTGCGATCTCGAATTCGTTTATGATATTGAAATAAAACGAAGTCAATGGTATTATTGTCAACGTCGGCGGGAGAGCGGAATATCTTAATCAAGGCATCTAACTCCGTATAATGTGTACTAGCAACAGGGTCAAGTTATGATGGTCCGAGTGCAGCGAGTGCTTCAAAGACGAGGTTCATTTGTTTTCTAAACTTTAAAGAATCACGCAGCATACCTCTTCGAGAGAGCGCGAAATAGATAGCCCGTCTTTTTCTAACTGTTCGTTCTAGAAAGAGAGGTAGTCTATGCTCCGGCTGCTGTTACTCACAAACTTTAGGAAAACATAGGATTTAACGTACAAAACAATGCCAACCGGTAAAACCCTTTGACAAACCTAAACCTAATTCTAATTATTTCACAAATTATTATCCCTGTCAAAGACAAGGCAGTTAATTATAATAATTAATGACAGTAAACAGAACTCGGGCCGTCCCCACCCTGCGGGTTAATACGGTGTGGGAAAGCGATGCATGCTGCTAGCCGCACCGAAATCGGGTAAAATATAACATTACCTGACAGTTAAATGGGTAAATCCATGTAGCGTTATGTATGTATTTCAGTACTTAGTATATTAATATACTAGCTGTTGCCCGCGACTTCGCCCGCGTGTGTTTTCTGTTGAAATTTTTCCTGAATTTTCTTTGCTATAAGCCTCACGGAGCCCGAGACCTTTCCAACGAATGCAAAACCGTGGAAATCGGTTCGTGCGTTCTGAAGTTATAGCGTCAGGAAGGAAAACCCGACTTATTTTTATATAGTAGAAAAAATTTATAATATATTCTAAATTGCACCACCTGCTCAGATCTGTTCTGTTCTCCAGTCCATTATGGTTGCCTGGTAGATTGCTCTGTAGCGATAAGGCCGCCTATTGTTACCTAATAATATTCTGTATGCCTTTTTCTGTTTTGGTTGTTATATGTGGTGTTCAATAAAGAGTTATTGTATTGTATTGTAGCGTCACGCCCGCTGTATCTTCTACGCTACTTAAATCAATGAAAACATACACCGTCACGCCTCTTTCCGTCAGGGGTAGGCAGAGACTACTTCGTGCCACTTGCTACCATCCTGACATACTTCTTTCGCTTCATCCACACTCATCAATCTCTTCATACATGCTCGTCGGTTTCGATAACTCCTGACCTGACCTTTTTCCAAAACGTCTCCTATTTGGTCTCGGAACGTCCGTCTACGCCTTCCCCTCCCAACATAACCATTCACAGATCTGTGTATAGACAGACTGCAATCGGGTAATCGCACTACAGTCATGTCTCTCTCAATGTATAAATGTTTCTCTCTCTCTCTCTCTCTCTCTCTCTCTCTCATGTCTTTCACTTATTGACGCTCCAAAAATCCTTCCAATAGTCCTCCAGCACTTTGCACGTTGATATGCCAGCTTGTTGTTTTTGAACAATTTAGTTTTCCCTCCTTTTTTATTTTTTGTTTACTGTAAACTATTTAATTAATTTATGTATTTAGTCACACAAAGTCGGGTTCTATCTATTTATTGCTTTGTTTACGTAAAAGTTTATGGATTATGTAGTATATTTTATCTGTGTATCGTTTCGTGAGTCATAGACGGTTCTGGCTGAAAATCAGTGCTGCAGTCTAACACCTCAGCGTAATGCTGAGCCAGCGACCGTTTCACTTTTGCGAAGACACACACAACGCTCATGTACTATTTCTCATGTCTTGATTATTTTCTATATAATTGTGTGTCTTGCAAAAAGGAATAAATGTTTTCTTTCTTTCTTTCTTTCTTTGTCTAATTTGAAAAGAATTTTCAACAAATAATATCCTTACCATTGGAAGGTACAAGACGACATTACAGTTGTTTGAAACAGTGAATAACAGTTGCAAGCTAATGGTTTGCGAGATGGAACATTAAATGCTAAAGTCTATGTAGATTGCTTTGCGACGAGACTGGATGAGACGCCTTAAGCCATTTTTGTTGGTAGCTGTTTTAAAATACTGAGATTTTTATGCGTAGTCTCTTCTGTCGACTTACATTTAATAAATGTTAATCGTAACTAAATACTTAACTATACTGAAAAGCCAAAATAGTGGATCACTTTTCATACATACACACATACACAAATCACGCAAATGACTTTCTGCCAAGTTTCTTGCGGCGCATTCTTCTTGGCAATGATGGTCTTTCCGAATGTGCTGGTAGTTTCAAAAAGACATGTAAAAGAGCCCTTGGCGGCCAATTTGCAAAAATAAATTTTCATTTTCATTTTCATTTTCACGTCTTTATCCCTTACGGGGTAGACAGACCCTAAGGTAACACGACCTTAAGGCCACGTTCACCATGATTAAGGGCGTATAGGTGGAAAGGGAAATCAAAATAGTGATGGGTTGCTAGCCGCATCGCCTATAACATGATTCCTAAGACTTTCCCCCAATCCCTCGATGGGCTTTTACCATCCGCGCGGGAAGAGAATCAACTGGTAAATTCTATGTTTTTCTTTACTCCCAGACCAGCATGGAAAAATGCTCATACATCCTAATCACTACATAGTATAAAACAAAGTCGCTTTCTCTGTCCCTATGTCCCTATGTCCCCATGTCCCTATGTATGCTTATATCTCCAAAACTACACAACGAATTTGATGCGTTTTTTTTTAAATAGATAGAGTGATTCTTGAGGAAGGTTTTTATGATTCTACGCAGACGAAGTCGCGGGCAGAAGCTAGTATTTTTATAAACGCGAAAGTTTGTAAGTATGGATGGATGTTACTCTTTCACGCCAGAGCGGCTGGACAAATCTGGATGAAATTTGGAACATAGATAGATTGTAGTCTGGAATAACACATAGGCTCCTCTTTATCCCGGAAAATTGCGTAATTATATGCAGACGAAGTTGCGGCCAACAGCTACTTCATACATAAATCACGTCTGTATCCGTTACGGGGTAGACTGCGTCTAAGGTAACACTAATTAAAGGCCACGTTTAGCATGTTTGTGGGCATGGTGCAAAGGGGAATTAAAATAGTTACGGGTAGCCGCAATGCCGCCGCGATTCCTAAGCTGTTTCCTCAATAAATAAAATGCTACAAAAACAATAATAATAAAAACAAATAAATTGGGAAAAATAAGGAAAATCGCCGTTCAAACTATTACCAGTTTAGCAGCAACACAGTCTAAAAACGGAGGCTAACCGGCCGCCGCACAAATCGCCTCTTTGTCCTGTATCCAGCCTCTTTGTCCTTATTGTACTACTTGTCCTTCGCTATCCTAATTACTCTATTGTCATACCGTAGTATTGTTAGTTGGATCTTTATGAAATAGGATGGATATAATTTAGGATACAGTGTGAATGTGATTTTTAACCGCTGTTGTAAATTTTAGAAGAAGATTTCTTCCATGCTGTAGGAGCAAAGAAAAAACATAGAATATATCAATTGCTTCTCTACCCGCGCATGGTAAAAGACCATCGAGGGAATGGGCGAAATTCTTAGGAATCATGTTATAGGCGATGCGGCTAGCAACCCTTCACTATTTTGGTTTCATTTTTCACCTATACGCCCTTAATCATGCCAAACGTGGCCTTAAGATTTTGTTACCTTAGGCTTTGTCTACCCCGTAAGGGATAAAGACATGATATGTATGTATGTATGTTGTCAATAAATAAAATATTTAAAAAAGGAAACTGGCTTTCGTATGATAAAATCCGCATCAAAGTCGCGGTAAACAGCTGGTTAAGGTTCAAATAGATGACGGATTGACGCAGCGGAACCCTTTTTAATAGATCCCCGTTAGCACCCTTTAGGTTAGAACCCTTGAAAGCCTGTTTACAACAGAAAAATGTGCCTTTTAACAATTTCCTTCGTGGATCATTTATTTACGCATTGTAAAATGGATCGATCAGATTACGACTGGGGACCCCCGGGACACCAAAAAGCTTTTCTGTTGTTCCAAAGAGAAATAGTGTAGTAATATATCTGATATTTCTTATTGCGAACGTTTTTTATTCAGACATGGAGGTACAAGAGTATAATAGAAAATCTTCGGAATAATGTTTTCGGTTTGATATTTTTCGAGAATGAAAATGAGCCAAGTCACTTTAAAATTAACTACACACGTCTCCAGCCCTAAGCCTAGTTATAATTCAGCACAACATTTCAAGTTTAGAGTTCCTGCATGCATGGGCCTAGTGGTTTGCTTTTTCAAAGCACGTCTGTTATGTACTGAATAAAAACCGCAAATTAATTTATTACGTTTTAAATTGCTTACTTATATTATAATGCTCATATACGACGTTACTTTGCATATATAATAGTTGTGCTCATTAAACTTTGATAATGATCTCGCAGAGGGATCGAAACGCGTCAGTGTTTGTGTGGTGTAAAGGGATAATTAATTTGTGGGATTTATATGTGTTTGAAAAACATATTATTTCACACAGGCTTGGTTATCTTACACGTGAGTAGCGGTACCAGTAACTTATAACTTAACATTTTAGTATATAAAGGAAGTATAACAATAGTAATAACTTTTCTAACTCTTGACCTTATTTGAAAAGCAATCAAATTGCAAAAATTTTAATTTCGTGCCGAAATTTTGAGAGTTGCAAGTTTGAACCCACGGTCATCGGCTTGATAGTCCGTTACCCTAACCACTAGACTACAATACAATGGCTTTTTATTGAACAACAAGTATTAAACAACATAGAAAACAGGCCGGTAAATTACTAGGTAAGCAATAGCCTACCACGGCTTACCTTACAACGCATTAAAAAGTTAAAGCTATTCAAAATCAAATGACTAGAAGACGGCACAGCAAAAACCGTGTCCCCGGCTTCAAACTTTAACATGTTAAACTCGTCAGTAACTCATACCTAATGGAATAATCTCCCAAAGTCTGCAATTACACGTGTATGAATATGTATGGAGGGAGTAATCGCCGCGCAAGTTGGGCAGTTCGGGGAATGTTCCGAACTTGGCTCGAAAACGCTTTTATTCTGATTGAATAATGCTTTTTGGTGTGAGTATAATATGATAATGATAAATTAAGTACCTACTTCGCATGAAATAATACATACATACATACATAAATCACGTCATTATCCCTTACGGGTTAGACAGAGCAGTGGCATAATGGTAGGGTGGCAGGGGTGGCAAAATGTCAGGGGCCCCTAGCTCTACGGGGCCCCGAACTGACTTGGTTTAGAGTACAGAAGGGATGCTGATGCACTTCTTTATATTGTGGAAGGAGCCCCATCTGACGAATTTGCTGCGGGCCCCAGACGTTATAGTTACATTCTACATTTTTTATTTTAATGAATCAGGCGTTACTTTGCGAAGGTCCATTTCAATGAAAAAAAATTATTTACCTTGCTACTCTGCTACTTATACGTAAGTACCTAAGTAATGAAATTAAATGAGTAGCGGAGTAGCAAGGTAAATATTGTTTGTACATTAGAGATAAGTTTATAAACATTTATTTAATTCGATAAACAAACGTTAATCTTTTAAAATTAATCGCGGCACAAACACCGTAAATTATTTAGAAAACTTTCAGGTCCAAACATTGTTTATTTTAATACAGATAGAATTACCAAGGGATTTAAGTAATAATTTGGATCCCAGGTGTGGGAGGGATTGTTTTATTAAATTAAAAGTTTCGGCACACGCTGCTAAAGGTTAGCGTTAATTATTTTATTTATTAATACTTACTTAATGGCCCTTATTTCTATTTTGATTTAGAGGACGATAGAGATATAAACGTGGGCTAAACTGACTATTTATCCTCCACAAAACAGTGCCCGGCGATAACGCTTGCACATCGGTTTTCTCGGCTATTTTTTTTCCAAATTGGCCGCCAAGGGCTCTTTTAAAAGTCTTTTTTTAAACTTTGGCAGAAAGTCATTTTTTCAAAATAAAATACATTAGGTTACTACAATAATACTGAAATTTTACTTAACTTAAATACATACATACACATATACAAATCATTTCTTTATCCCTTACGGGGTAGACAGCCTAAATGTAACAAGTGAGCATACTTGCGGGAAATCAAAATAGTGATGAGTTAGTAGCCGCATTGCCTATAAAATAATTCCTAAGATTTTCACCCGTTCCTTCGATGGGCTTTTACCATTTGCGCGGGAAGAGAAGCAACTGGTACATTATTTTTTCTTTGCTCCAAGACCAGCATGGATGTAAGTTTTTATTACAAAATATCTGAAAAGGCATCAATGCTAAATAACATGAATAAGTAAAGACAAGAATTCTGCAGTGCTTACAGGAGAAACCCTAGTTAATTCTGCATAGGTACGATTCGTCACACATGCCGCCGACAAGTCGTTCTCTTGTATTCATTCCGGCCCTCAGCACTGTCGAGCGAAAATAGGCCGCTTTGTGCGAAGACTGACATAATATTTGACCTATTACTTTGCTTTTCTAAAAGACAATGAAAATTAAAACACCGAAAAATCCGAAAAGTAAATTTATAAACGGGAATCGGACCGGGATCCTCATAATTCCGTGATGCGTGCTATACCACTACACTATCCAGATGAGTAAGCCTTCAAATTGTTCTATCTGTTAATAGCTGTCTCGTGACCTAGCTAAGCGTCATCCGTTTAAATGATGTGTCTGTACGACACAATTACAAACTCCCGTGCAACTACTGCTCACCAGGGACGAGAGAAGGCGCTGTTTTTCAAATGATATGTACTGTCAAAATGAATAAAGAGATTTTACTTCTTGATTTTTTATGTTTACTTTAGATTACCCCCTACAACCTCAAAAACTCATAAATATTACTCTTTATAGTATTATTATAGATAAGTTAAAGTACTTGCTGTGAAACATCCTTCCAGTTTCTAGAGTTACGTAATTCCTAACTCTATCATGTAGTTATCATAATTCATTGAAATAATTCAAGACAGTTTGTTGACGTACATAATTAATTTCTATTAATTCAAAGCCGAGACCAAAATTAATAGAAACGCTAAATCCCCGTTCGTAAATCAAGCTTCGCTTTAGAATAATCCCCGAGTAAATACCTACACGACAAACAAATAATATGAGAAGAAAACTGGAATAACCACTCGCAGAATTAACAGGATTTTCCTTTCCAACGACCTCTTAGTGAAATACCTAAACATTCACAGTTAAAACATTCGCTTGTTTTAAATATATTTATTTAGACAGACTAAATTAAGGGCTATTTTCGCCAATGGATTTATTTTATTTTGGGTTCATCTTTAAGCTGTATTCTTTACCTGTACTCTGATTTCTTAATTCACACTACGCTAACTCCTCTTCAGCGTCCATTGCCCTTTCCCTTCGGTCAACTGAAACAGGAACTCAAACAAAAACATCAACGTAAAGCGCTTGAACGCGATGTCAGCAATGCGTCGATTTGCTAGTACACTCGGTACAAGATTTCTTATAGACGTGGAAGATAAACATCCAACGGAGGAAAAGGTCTCTGCTGAATTTCGCCGCCCATTTCGACCTTTTTTTTGTGCGCCGACCAGATTCTTTCATTTTGTCGGCATTCCTACGTAGATGATATTGATAAAAGACGGGGTCAGTGGAGAAGTAGTACCAATTCAGTTGTGATGGCTGACGATTTGAAATAAATCATCATTTGAGGAAAGAATAATCAAATATGTCGATGGCTCTATCTGCAGTTTTCGCCGGCAGTTTCGTTAGAACAGTAAATAAACTGTACGTTATGAAATCACCGTCAAAATACAACGCTTCAAAGGCTATCCTAATATTATTCAATAGAAAGTGACCCGGTATGTTTGCACCCGAGTATATAATAGTTAGCGCGAAAAAACGAAGACCGACTCGTAAAATGCGAAAGTTTGTGAATGTTTTGTTACTCTTTCACGCCACAACGGCTGAACAGATCTGAATAAAATCAGGAACATGGATAGATTTTAGTCTGGGTTATTCCAGGTTACTTTTTATTCCAGAAATATTGCGTAGTCTCGCGGAATAGCATGTATGATTGATGAATGTGGATGAAGCGAAAAAGGTATGTCAGGATCGTAATAAGTAGAACCAAATTGTACTAACTCCTAATAGGAAAGAGACGTAACAGACAATCTGTGTATTGTTACAAAACTACTAATTTAATTTTCAATACCATACACAATACACAAATCACGTCTTTATCCCTTACGGGGTAGATAGAGCCTAAAGTGACAAGGCCTACAGGCCTCGTTTAGCATGATTGTGGGGCTAGGTATAAATGGAAAATGGAATCAAAATAGTAATGGGTTGCTAGCATCGCCTATTTAACATAATTCCTATGAATTCCGCCCATTCCCTCGATGGGCTTGTACCATCAGAATTTCTGTCCGGGAAGAGAAGCAACTGGTACATTTTATGTTTTTTCTTTGCTCCCAAAGCAGGTTATTTTCAATCAGGT
The DNA here is from genome assembly GCA_932294345.1 of Pandemis cinnamomeana. Lineage (NCBI taxonomy): Eukaryota > Metazoa > Arthropoda > Insecta > Lepidoptera > Tortricidae > Pandemis > Pandemis cinnamomeana. Next base: position 13,334,043 of record OW028718.1, on the reverse strand, counting down.
TTAATTTTTTTCTTTTTTTTTTTCAATCTAATGATACGTTTGTTTTTGCTTTCAGAAATCTGTGATTTCAAACTTCCGGTTCTCCCAATTGCTATACAAATCGTGTATATTTTTTGTTAAAATACTCAAACCCAGTTTGAAGTTTAAAATGTTTAATTCGGCGCGCGGAATATTTGGGATTTAATATGATTGGGCAACATTTCAGCTGCGAACTCTGAAATGTCGTTAAGAAGAGTCGCTCCCGCGTCCGACTGCCACAGAAACAAGGGCGTCACCAAGGGGGGGCAGGGAGGGGCAGCCGCCCCCCCTAGAGATTCTAAAAAAGTTGCCAAATATAATGCAACCAAAGTCCTAAGTTTTTATATCGTCATAGAGAATGAGAAAAGTATGAATTGTAGTAGGTAAAGTCAACTAGCCCCCCCCCCCCCCCTGCGCCATTGGCTGGCGACGCCCTTGCACAGAAATAAATAAATAAATAAATATCTTGGGACAAATCACTCAAATTGACCCAGCCCCAAACTAAGCAAAGCTTAAAGCCAGGCAACGACAACATCCATGACTCGGGCACAAACATTCGTATTCGTCATACAACTATCTGTCCCTACCGGGATTCGAACCCAGGACCTCTAGCTTCATAGTCAGGATCACTAACCACTATAATGAATATGCAATTCTAGCTATTGCCTGCGACTCCGTCCCTATAGCTATCCCGCAGAAACTATGTTATTTTCCTTGATAAACCATATCTTATCTTTCCCAGGACTGACACTTATCTGTATGCCAGATTCCAGCTAAATCGGTTCAGTGGTCCAAGCGTGAAAAGGTGACAGACAGAGTTACTTTCGCATTTATAATATTAGTAGGGATTAAACAGTAAAGTTTAGAAATTTAAAGTTAATTTTAGGTACATCGATTCAATAACAAAAATGGTAAGGGTTCGCTTCCCTGTCATAGCTTTATTTTGCGGATTTTGCTGTGTAAAACAGTAAAAATACTCGTAAATATAAAAAATCAAGATATTCTGGACTCATTTAGTACGTATTATTTTCCACATGTACGCTCACAATCATGCCAAACGGGGACTTCTGGTCTTGGTACCTTACGCTTTGTGTAACCCGTAAAAGATAAAGACTTGATTTATGTATGTATGTAAGTATTATAATTACACATAAACGGATAACTCACGTAAAAAAAGTCGAGTGATGCTCAACATGTTTCGGACTATTTCGTAGTCTTCCTTCCTGGAGCGCTCGCCCCGGCGGCAGCGAAACGAACACTGCGCGCCACCGCTCTGTTTGCGCGGCTGCTCGACGCAACTGACAGCGGCGCACAACTACCCTCGTTTTCATCGTCATTTTTATCACTCGACTTTTTATACGTGAGTTATCCGTTTATGTGTAATTATGATTGAGTCTCACGGTAGTTTTATATGTAAGTATTATTAAAATAATTAGCATATTGTTACTGTGGGGCAGCGGTGTCGCTCCGCGTCGTTACGAGCAGCCGGCGGCGCACTAAATAACAGCGAGTGTCTTGTACGGAGCTAACTTTATAATATCCTGCGACGCCAGTGTTTTGCTATTGAGGAGATTATCTTTAATTACACTTCTGTAACAAAAATTATAAATCGAGCGTAACGCTCGGGCGTTACGCTCGGGAGCTACGCGCTTGGTGGCTACGACTATTTTTAAACTCTGACGCAAAAGAGGCGTGTAATAAGTTTGAGGTCAATGTATCTGTGTGTGGCTTCGTAGCTCTTAAGCGGATAGACCGATTTGAATGCAGTTTATTTCATTATAAAGCCAGTTTTCTTGCGGTGTTTCTTAGCTATGTTTGGTCAAAATCGGTCCAGTACTTTGAAGAGTATTCTATCAAACTATTGGCTGAAATGTTCCGCCTAACTAAATGTAATGCAAATAAAAAACGAAATTACTAAATGTCACTGAAAATTTGAATAAATAGAAAAATCCGAAAAGTAAAGCTATGGCCGGAAATCGAACCCGGATCCTCTTCATTCCGTGACGCGTGCTATACCCCTACACCACCCATAACAGGTGGGTAGTCTTCGAATTTTTCTACCCGTTACTAACTGTCACGTGACCTTGCTACTATGCGAATTTTTGTCGCTAAGCGTCATCTGCTTTGAATGATGTGTCTGTACGACACAATTACAAGCGTGGCCTTTAGGTTTTATTACCTTGAGCTCGGTCTACGCCGGAAGGGATGAAGGCGTGATTTATGTATCAGTGGCGTGGCGTCAAGTATATCAGAAGGCAAGCCGAAGGGCATTTGACTAGCTTTTTCCTTTTCTGCGCAATGAAAGTGCCCAACTGCCTAAAATAGGCAAGCCAGAGGGAATCGAGGACGCCACGCATATCTAGAGATAGTACATCCAATCAAACGCTAACATACCATCAATAGATCATTCGGTAAGACACGCTTCGTTGACGTCACGGCTCTGACGCCGCGTCAGCTGTTGCACGTCACATACGCTGTCTGACGTCTATTCACTGACAACCTGACGCGACCTAACGAACGTAAATACCCGATAATATCGGATAGAACAGAGCTCAAAGCATGTGATACCCTATTATTTGACATTTATTTGATTATTGTAATTATTTGACATTTATTTCTTAATTGTATGATTGGATTTCTGATTTCTAGTTTTGTATGAATTATTTTATTGTACCTTATTGTTTTTATTTTGTTTATTACAATTGACAATCTTTTTGTGACTTTCTTATGTTTTGACATAAAAATATGATGTAATTTACAAATAGAAATAAATGTATCTACCCAATCTAATCTAATCTATGCCTATGAGAGTAGAGGTGTTAGAGGTTTTTAAAGGCTTTGTTTTATGTTATACTAATGTTTCTTCCACACTGGTCTGGGAGCAAAATAAAAACATAGAATATACCAAATTCTTCTCTTCCCGCGGAGATGGTTAAAGCCCATCGAGGGAATGAGCGAAATTCATGTTGTAGGCGATGCGCCTAGCAACCCGCTATTTCGATTCTCCTTTCCACCTATACGCCTCCAATCATGCTAAACGGGACCTTTAGGTCTTGTTACCTTGGGCTCTGTCTACCCCGTAAGGGATATAGACGTGATTTATGTTTGTTTGTATGGACAATTAACTGTTCCCCGCGACTTCGTCCGCTCACATTGTGTCTTCATAATTAACATACCTCCTTCATCCAATCACGTCTTCAACTATTAATTCTTTATTTCCTATCCTGTCCAAAAGGAGGGTACAAAAATCGCAGACTTGAAATTTTGTAAATAATAGAGCTTCTTTTCTAGAATCATGTTACCGACAGCAAAAACTGTGTTTTTTACTGGAGATAAAAACGATAGATCAGAACAGTAAAATAAAACGGCATGAAACGGCGTGAAATCCGATTCCACAATCCTCATTAAAAACTTGGGACGTAACTAAAAAGAAACTTGGACAAAACCAATGGCTCTTGCCGTAAGTATTTTCTTTTCATAAATATAACAGCAATTTTTATACGCAGTGAAATTTTAAAATTGTGCGTAATTATTAGAGTGTGTACTGGAGAGACTACCTTCCGGCTCTCTGTATTACTAATTTGTTGCTCATACAGACACACACGGCACACGCACACGCACACGCACACGCACACGCACACACGCACACACACACACACACACACACACACACACACACACACACACGTTCTTAAAGCTGTTTTTTGTTTTTGTGTTTCGCTCCTATTTTTATTTTTATTTTTAGTTAGAAATTACCTTAACTTCTAACTGACGTCTACTAACCACTGTAAGTGCGAATTTGTCTTGTATAGTGCACTCCAAGGTCTCAAGATAAAGGCTCTGCCTAGTTTGGGGTCTGCCAGATAATCGTTTTTGTATACTGCTGATGTATTTTTTACGAAATAAATTTATTCTTATTCTTATTCATATGTTACATTTTGATTAGTTTTAAGTGCAAGTGCCATAATAATATTAATGATGTTATTACAATAATAAGTTTTAGTTTTAAGATTATTTTATAATAAATTGCCGTGCCCTTACTGGGTAAATGTTTGAAACTGTATACAAAATAACATCTTTGTCACAACATTTTTAGGCAATAAATAGTTGAGTTTGAGTTTGAGTTAGTTATACATATCTACACCCTTCCTACTAATTTATAAACGCGAAAGTTTGTAAGTATGGATGGATGGTTGTGATTCTTTCACGTCAGAATGGCTGGACGGATCTGGATGAAATTTGGAACATACCTAGATAGATTATTATTTATTTTATTTGGGGCATCATAAGCAATACAGTACATTATAATGCGACTTAGGTACTAAACAAAAAGCCAATGACAAATATATGAAACTATCATTACCTACACCAAACTTTATATTAGGACAATAAATATTAAAATTATACAATGACTATAGAAATGAAGAATGAATACTGGAAGAAATCTCTGTCAGGGCTTTTGCATGGATATTGTCCTGTAATCATCTTTTTCATGTGTTCATATACATACATACTTAGCGGCAAAAAATGTAGCGCTCGTATACAACAAATATATAAGAGGGCAAACGAGCAGACGGGTCACCTAATGGAAAGTGATCACCATCGCCCAGGAACACCTACAGGACGTGGGGAATCACAAGTGCGTTGCCGGCCCTTTTCGCAAGAAATTGGGCTATACTTTCTACCGCTGAGTATGTCATTAGAGCAATCTTAATATACATACATACATACACACAGACGCGTACATCCCTTACAGGCATATAAGCAGTGCTTGTAAGCATACGTAAATGTGCCCGACACGCTTCGTACCAATAAGGGTTTTGTTGTCAATATGCCTATCCTCTGTCAGAACCCACTGCACGCCCCTGCATACACATACACAAATCACGTCTTTATCCCTTACGGGGTAGATAGAGCCCAAGGTGACAAGACCTACAGGCCCCATTTAGCAAGATTATTGGCGTATAGATGGAAAATGGAATCAAAATAGTGATAGGTTACTAACCGCATCGCCTATAACATGATTCCTATGATTTTCGCCCATTCCCTCGATGGGCTTTTACCATGCGCGGGAAGAGAAGCAACTGGTACATTCGTGCTTTTTCCTTTGTTCCCAGGCCAGCATAGAAGAAATCTTAATATTAGGGCAAAAATATAAGACTAAACAGAAAAGCCGTTACATAGTTAACCTTAAAAAACTCAAGTTTAATATCGTCCTGCTAAAACTGCCGACAAGCTCTTAGACGCTGCAGTAACGCAATTTCTTTCAATTAATGTAGACAGCTTGAGAAAGTCAACAAACATAGCCAGCGTGGCTTGACCTTTGTTTTCCCCCCAACTTGCCCTTTTTCTGGGTAATTTTTTGTCTGAGCGCAGGGTGAGGAAGGTCAGTTTATAGTGGCGGCGAAGTAAATTGCAACGGAATTGTTAATCGAGGAGAGATAGTCTACGAAATGCAATTAGGACGCAAAGTGACGCCTTCGGTTGCTTTTAAGATAGCCTACAGTGTCGGGCATACGAATGTACCCACTAACTCTCTTCTTCTCTTCTTCTCTTCTTCAGCGTGTAAGCCCACCGGCTTACGCGTCTCCAACCCGTCTCCATCCCGAACGGTTGCCTGTTTCCCTCTTCCAGACTGGGTTTCTTAAAATGGCTCTGAAATACAGGGTGTTTGGTAGATACAAAGCTTTAAGGGGATGATAGCTGAGGTATTTTTGAACATTTTTAGCCATATTATGTCTTAGCCGAAATTTGTTTTTTTTTTTAAATTGAAGACTTAGAAATTTTAGGAAAATACCCAGAATTTGATAGGCACGAGTCAATATTGCCCTAATGCTAAAATGCTAGTTCTACGGGGCCCCGAACTGGCTTGGTTTACAGCACAGAAGGGACGCTGATGCACTTCTTTATATTGAAGAAGGAGCCCCGACGAATTGGCCGCGAGCCCCAGACGTTATAGTTACGCCACTGATCCTAGGTCACCTCTGAGTTTTTCGGAATTTATGTGCAGAATTACATTTGAAATTTGCCATGAGCTTTTCGGTAAAGGAAAACACCGTGAGGAATCCTGCAACACAATTGGCGAAGCAATTCAATGGTGTGTGAAGTTCCCAATCCGCGCTGGAACGCGTGGGATCTATAGCCAAAACCCTAAATGGAGAAGACCTATGCCACGAGGCACGCCGAATTACGCGATAATAAAAAAAAGAGACTACACAATTTACTGGAATTGTAGCGAAACGAAATAAAAGGGGCTATATATAACCCAGCAACTTGTCTGCCAAAACGACCATTTAAGTTTGCTCAAACAGTGCACTGCCGGGCTCATTCATTTTACTCTCCGACCGTTTATTTGCACTCAAGTGTACTCGGTCATAACGAGCGAGTAAAGCTGTTTAATTGTTACACAACTCGAGGTAAGTGTGCTCTGTTAAGGACGACTGTTAAACATTTGACTTTAACTGGATTGGATTAAAAATGGTAATTTTTTTTCTTAAAAATGCTATGAAAGGCCTTTATATTTGTGAAAAGGAGCCAGAATGTTGAACATCCTGGATCACTAGAGTCATTTTGAATTTGGAATCTAAAAGTGTCCAGTAAAGTTGTTGTATGAAAAAACATACCAGCGAAATATCCTATATATTTATATATTATTATACATATAGGATATTTCGCACAAGCTTGGTGATCTTGCAAGTGACTAGCGGAGTAACGCTGTACAATAAAATATGCAAAAAAGTTTGTTTTTATCAAATCTCCAGTGTCAAGTGTACGGTAAGCTCCACATTTGTAAACAGGTCAAACCATTATTACGAAGAAAACCAAACCTTTATCACATATTCAAAGAGGAAAACATCCAATATTTCCTTAGAGTTTGTGATCGGTTCACAATCATAATAAAATCTTAGATAAAGTATTCAACAAAGGTAGGGCTCGTACGGTTAAGTCGGAATCCCCTCCGAAAATATTTCTATACATAAAAAATAAGGGAGGTCCCGAATAGCTGTGCGTCGGTAAAACTTGTTTCGAGGGCGGACAAAGGAAACTAAATTGATGAAAGAGCCTCCGAGCTACACAACAACAATCTAGAAACAACAAAAAATGTATCCGTTGCATCTTCCCGCACTGGTGAAGCCCATCGAAGGAATGAAAGAAAGAAAGAAAGAAAGAAGGAAGACATTTATTCCTTTTTGCAAGACCCACAAATACAGGCTGAAATTTTGAACGTGATACAAAGTCGATGTTTTCGATACATCTCTGAAGGACTAAAAGGCTCTACTAAGTCTTGAGTTACCAAAGTAATTAATTAGAACTTAAGTAACGATTTTATTTATCCCATTTTTTATTGGCATGTGTGGTTACCCCACCCTTTAAATGATAGAGTAAAAAGTTTAAATTTGTTTTATAATAGGCACTTGCCTCTTTGGTTCACTTTGACATAAAAATAAAATATACACAATTTAAAATAGAAAATAATCAAGACATATAAAAATAGATCATCAGCGTTGTGTGTGTCTTCGCAAAAGTGAAACGGCCGCTGGCTCAGCATTGCGCTGAAGTGTTAAGACACCTACAGCACTGATTTTCAGCCAGAACCGTCTGTGACTCACGAAACGATACACAGATAAAAACCGCGAAACCCTAGGAAATATAGGCGATGCGGCGAGCTAACATTGTGTCGTCGCAGCTGTCAAGCGGATGGACCGATTTCGATTCGATTTTGTCATTCCGAAGCCAGTGTCCTTGCGTAGTTCTTAGCCTATTTTGGTAAAAATTGTTCCAGCAGTCAAAATGATGTAAGGCATCTTTGGCATATTTTTTTTATTTACGTAAGATTACTCGATTCATTCCTTTTTTTTCCTTTTTTATTTCTTTTTTTTTCGTAAGGTTGTTATGTAACAATTATTTTGTAAAAAAAATATTATTCTATTCTATTTTATTCTATTCTTGGGTTTTTTTTTAATTTCATTTTTTCCTATCAATGTTATCTCTTTATTACTTAGTAGGTATTTACAAATATCCGCTACGCAAAATTTATTTAAAACAACAAAACCTATAAACCTTGCTTTGCAATTGAAATGTGACGCTTTTTTCTATCTGTCGCGAAGTTCGCGAAGGGTCCAGCCCTCCGGGACTGCGAGCAACCATTAAAAGTTAGATTAGCGCCATCTGTCGCCTCACTTCATTACGACGTATAGTATTGCCTGAGTTTTAGGACAACCCTTTTTTCGCCAACATTACGTGTTTAGGACGCGCCCATAATCATTTAGCTTACGCCCATTTGTAAGTTTTACTCAGATAGACCACAGATATACACACAAAACATAATGTTAAACTTAAACCGACAGCTTTTCTATCATTTAATCTATATAAAACACTCCCATGCTGGTCTGGGAGCAAAGAAAAAACATAGAATATACCAATTGCTTCTCTTCCCGCGCAGATGGTACAAGCCCATCGAGGGATTGGGCGAAAATCTTAGGAATCATGTTATAGGCTATGTGGCTAGCAACCCATCACTATTTTGTCCCTCTTTCCACTTATGCGCCTATAATCATGCTAAACGTGGCCTTTATGCGTTACCTTCGGCTCTATCTACCCCGTAAGGGATAAAGACGTGATTTGTGTGTGTACTTATGAATGTACGGTCAACCAAATGGGACCTTATCGTAATGAGTGATCGGCTTGTTGTTTGCGTCTGTCAGTGCCAAAGTACTCTGACGTTGGTTGTGAAAAGTCCTTCGTAGAGATTAGGGTTTAATTTGACTGACTGACTCTATGTAATGATGTAAGTCATTTTTGCACAGATTAAAAATATACTTATTTCATTCTTTCATTTCGTTCCAATATTATAGGTCATAATACCCTCTTTTATACGTTCGATGGATACCTATCCATTATCTAGACTTAAGCTGAAGTCAGCCATTTTGGATTTAAACGGACAAAGAATCTCTGTGACAAAGAACGAAGTTTAACGATATCCTGAATTTAAAGATATTTTTTTAATAAGCACTCGTTCTTGAGAATTTCTATCTCTTTGAAGTCGTAGTTCTGAAAGCAATATCTTGTTTCCTTGATATAAAGAACATATTATATTACAAAGGTTAAAGCTTGCTTTTTGTGTTAAAGTTCGAAATAGTATGTTTTTGCTCGACTGCATCAGAATGAGGGAAGTTTTTTGCGAGTATTCAATTTATAAAAACATTATGTTAGTAATTACATAGTTTAACGGTATTTTTAAAACGCTGATAATATTAAAAATAACCCTTTTTACCTTCAGAGGTACCTCCGGAACCCAAAAATACATGTAACAGTTTTTTTTTTTAATTTTGGTTACAATTGCTGCTGTACTTCCATGCTGGTCAGGGAGCAAAGAAAAAACATAGAATGTACCAGTTGCTTCTCTTCCCGGGCAGATGGTAAAAGCCCATCGAGGGAATAGGCGAAAATCATAGGAATCATGTTATAGGCGATGCGGCTAGCAACCCATTACTATTTTGATTCCCCACAATCTTGCTAAATGTGCCCTGTAGGTCTTGTCACCTTAGGCTCTGTCTACCCCGTAAGGGATAAAGACGTGATTGTGTATTGCTGCTGTGCTCCAGCGAGGTGAGTAGGATCCGGTGATGTTACTAGCGCAGGGGGTTTTCTTTACTATTATTCTAAATTCTAGAATACCAGGGAGTATTCTTTAGTAGGGAGTATTTTTGCGGGTGGTAGGGCCTTGTGCAAGGTCCGTCCGGATCGCTACCACCATCTTACTCGCTAATCCTACCGCTAAGTAGCAGTGCTTGCACTGCTGTGTTCCGGTGTGGAGAGTAAGACAGCCGGGGAAATTACGGGCACAAGAGGCATTTCATCTTAGTCCTCAAGGTTGGCAACGCATCTGCAATCCCTCCGGGGTTGCGGTTGTCTATGGGCAGTGGTGATCACATACCATCAGGTGACCCACTTGCTCGTTTGTCTTCCTATTCATATAAAAAAAAAAAAAAAAAAAAAACTTTTTGGGGGGTTTAGGCTTGCAACGCATCTGGGAATTCTCTGGTGTTATTGACTTTGGAGATAAGCGATTTTGTTCTTTTTTTATGTTTGAGAGGCCAGACAAACGAACTAGTGGGTCACCTGATGGTAAATGATCACCACTGTCCATAGACACCCGCAGCGCTTTACGCGATGCCAGTGCGTTGTCGGCCCTGCAGAAAATTGTACACTCGCCTCTTAAAGGCACCCAGGTCGTAACTCGATGTTCGTTTGCCACCTGATTTTATGAGTAAAAAAAAACAAAACAATTTGGTACTTTTTGCTGATAAGAAAGGTTAGGACTCTAATATTTTTTCCGTAGCCATTAAATTAGTTGCCGAGATTAGTTGCCTTTCAAACAGAACCAATTGTCTGCAAAGTCGGTTTACGAACGATAGTTTTACGTGATCGTGCCACTCTATCGCTTGTTCCGCGCCGCTTGCACACTCTGACGTCACGCGGAACGTAACGCAATGAGCCACGCTTTTTCGTGAGTGCAGCCGGTCATCGATTTATAAGACGTTATCACGTCAATAAGTGTCAAAGCAAACCGTGTTTCACTCACCGCTCAATAGATGGCGCTGCCCTCTGTAATCTAACTTTTAATGCGATACTACCCACAATGGCGGGCCTTAATAAAGGGGAACTATTTTAAAAGGCAGACTCCGAGGAAACCACAAATACCCGCGATGTTAGATATCGTAACATAAATTAGCTTTTAGTTATAGACTTACCTACACGTTAAGCCTGCTCCACATTCTCGGTAAAACTACACGAGACTTGCCGAATGCGAGAGTGTGGTGAGTATTCGTCTATGTTCGTATTGTTTCACGTATATTAGTGTTGTTTTTGGCTGCCGGCTAGTTTTTTTTAAGCTTACAGACACGGAGGTCACTGTCAATAAATTGTCAACTTATATTTCAAGTTTAAAAAATTACATGCATGCACATGCACCAATCACGCCTTTATCCCTTGCGGGGTAGACAGAGCCAATGGTAACAGGTACCTACAGGCCACATTTAGCAAGATTGTGGGCGTATAGGTGGAAAATGGAATCAAAATAGTGATGGGTTGCTAGCCTCATCGCCTATAACAAGATTACTATTATTTTCGCCCATTCCCTCGACGGGCTTTTACCATCTGCGCGGGTAGAGAAGCAACTGGAACATTCTATATTTTTTCCCTAACGTTTTTACCTAACGTAATAATTCCTTATTCTCGTTATATACGCTTCCATGAGGTTGAATGAATAGCATGAATGTTGTTTTCAAAAATTTTGCCTTCTACAATTAAAAAGGAACTATTTGTATCGATGATTATATAAAACATAGATTACATGGCTGTACACGTATTTCCATTGTTATATACCTCATTTGGATTAGCTGTGAAGGGTTGAGATTTTGGTTTTCAAATTACTTTTTTTTTTTATTACTTTGTGCATATATTTAAGGTCTTTTTTTTGTGATTTGTCTCTACTTCTCTATATTTGTACAATAAAGCATTTACTTACTTACTTACTTACTTACTTTTAACCCAAGGGTCGCGATGAGTCACTTCCAACCCGCTATCAAGATACTCAATGACCTACTTTCAGAGTACCTGTTAAAATCCTCTCTTACATCCAATGAAAGTCGGGTTAGTAGCGCACATCGGTTTATTCACTTGGTCAACAACACAGAGTACATTGAGCTAGTTCAGTATGACCCTCCGCGGGAAGAACTAGCATCTCAGTCCTGAATGACAATACACTCTCCGCGTCTCTTCCACGGGGTGGAAACAGCCATACATTTGTACCGACCGTAGAGATGCCATATTTTTGACAAATTAAATATCAAACTTATGCACTTGGCATAGAGTTCTTAGTAGTTTGAAAGGTTGTTGAGCGCGTAGGCCATGACAGAAAGTTTTTTTTTAAATCACCACAGGCTATAAAGATATCACAATTTTAGAATCGAACGATCGATAAAAAACCGTTAATTTTCGGTTCACTTTTGAATAAGTATTTGAATTTGACATTTCATTTACTAGTTGAATGTTTCTTTTGCGCTTCGTGAGAGAAATATTTACTTTACTGCGAAAAAATACTAACGAATCATTATTTTGTTGCTGAACCAGAAACAACAAGCGACTGGCTGCTTACGTTGCGAAGTGTATTTAATTAATTTCTGTTTGTGCTTTGTGTGTTTGTTTTTGTGGTTTCAGGCCTGTCTCCTGTAAGAAAGTGCCTCGTCAACGGCTGCGCATCCACGTCGGGAACAGCAAGCGTGTGCTGGTGGCCCTGCAGCAAGCAACTAGACCTTTTGGCGCCTCGCAGCTCAAGATTAACGTCGTCGCTTATACACCGGGACCGCGCTGATCACAATTTTTGTGTGAGTTATTTGTTATTTGATCCATAGGAGCGACCTTCGTCGCTAAGCGTCGGTAAGCCGCAGAGAAATGTAAAGTCTGTTGTTTTTAAACTTTCATGCAACAAAGGTTACTTCGCAGCTGACTGTATGTGTTTACCATGTTTAGTACAACCTGTTCTAAGGTTGACACTACATACAAAATCTTTGTAAATTTCAGGTTTGCAAACTTCATTTTGAGGAGAAATTCTTCAACGGTGAAAAGAGAGTTCCATTTTCATGGCCTACCTTATTCACCGAAGAGGAAATTTTGACTCGGAAGCCCACAGTTCCTGTTACTGTCTGTAAGTATTTATTCTTTGAACTTGATCCTGAATTTAAGTGCTTGTACAGCATGTATACAAATGGAAAAAAATTGGTGTGGAAATTTATTGTAAATTAATTGAGAACTTGAAATGACAAAAGTCTGTCACCATGTACTTAACACTTTTTGCAACTTATGAATATTATCTCAGTACTGTGTGAGGGTAACACCTGCACATTCATGTAACTGAACTGAAAGACCAAAGAACCCATATATTAAGATCACTTTGTTGTTCGTCTGTCTGTCTGTCAAAACTCTTTTTCTCAGGAAAACATGAAGGTATCAACACAATCAAAAGATATGGCTGTTTATGCTCCATTTAGACGACCGTATAGCCTAGTGGTTAGTGACTATGAAGCTAGAGGTTCCGGGTTGGAATCCCAGTAGGGGCATTCATTTGTATGATAAATATGAATGTTTGTACCTGAGTCATATACAGACATAGGAATCCAGGGGGCAACATTTTATGACAGGTCGGAAATTTCCTATATTGAGAAACTCAATTGGGAATGGATGATTATTTTAAAAGTGCTCGTCTGTCTTTTTTAATCTGTCTACGCCTGCGCATCATGCTGTCGTTTCGCAATTAACATTTGGCAGCCTGATTCGTTTCGCACCTTAACATTTCGCAACTGTTTAATATTTCTGAAACTGTAACACAGTTTCAAAGTTTGCGAAATGAATCAGGTTGCCAAAAGTTAGTTGCGAAATTAACGGATCCCTAAAATTACATTTCCATTCAACCTTATAAGATCTTTGCGCCATTGCTAAGAAACTATAATAGTTTTATTTTGCTTTTACTGGGTGAATACATATGATTTTTGCTATTTTTCGGTCCAATTAAAGTTAGAACCAGGAATTGATTAAAGTAACTATGAGACTACATTTTAATATACTATCTATCCTTTCAATAATTAATAATATGTATCAATCAGAACATTAAACACCCAATTAAAGTAGTTTTCCTTCTGTTCCTAGATAAAAGGATATCACAGGCATAGATTAAATGTAGAGACCTAGTAATATTATAAACCTGGTTCTCTTATTAACCTCTCACCCCTTGCAGAACTGTAACAAAGACATACTGACCGCTGACAAGTTCAATCTACTGTATCGTGTTGGAGTCCCATAGGGTCTATGGTATGTGGGACACAGCTACTGGCAATTGTCCAGGGATAAGACCAGGGCGGAGGCGGGGCCCTTAGCTATAACACAAATCAATTTGCCTTAAATATCAGAGAGTAATCATTCCTATTACAGCTATATTTCAGCTCCACATATAATTAACACTCCTTAACCTGTATTTGCAGATAATTTATTACTAGCAAGTTGAGAACATATATAATATTTTTATAGATAGGTTCAGGTTACCGCCTAGGTATGCTAGTAAGTGACCGTTTATTAAATATGTTCAGTTTAAATATTTCTTCTTAACAATTTGTATTGTACTTTAAGTTTTGTGCTCTTTGTTCGTAAGTTTATGATTTTTTATGAGAATCTTCCATATATTGTCACTCGCGGCGGGCGTTCGCGCGTAGTGTGATGTGAAATGTAATGGCTTAGATTCGAGCATTACAACCCAGCATAAACTTTATCGTTCATACAATACAATTCCAACGTTCGTGCTTGCTGTGAGTGCATCGAACAGCCCGAGCGAGCGTCAGAACTATTGTCTGCGTTGCACATTCTGCAATCCATGCATATCTGATGATATGAATAAATTATTTTTGTAATTAATTAACATGTTTTCCTGCCGAGTTTCTTGTTATTATTAATTAGGACATAATTACGTTGTTATGCTATTAATAAAATAATTTATGCAAGCACGATACGGTATTTTATTATGAGCGGAAGGGCTCTGTTATTTTCTTTGATGCAGGGACCTTAAGCTCATTTCTAAACCTACAAAACATTTCAGCATTTTGAAAGCTTAACTGTGACGAGTACCATTATTACCGGTATTTTTTACGTAAAACTACGATATGAGACCTCACTATTATCGGCATAAACCGATCCATAGTCATAGGGGCGCATCACTACGGCACAGTGGCTCCCCCACGGTGCTGTGGTGCACTCCTCAACTATCTCTACGAACGGACCGTTGTAAGGCCTGTTTCCCATCTGTACTACTATATCTCTCTAATCTGTGGTCTCTTCTAGAGCGCTTCGCGCCAAAAAGTGACGTTGACATCTGTCAGCTGTCAACGTTACTGTGACTGTTCTCATTTACCATAACGAAGGATCAGTTTTGAATTATTAACATACCTATGAGAAATAGAAAATAAATTAAACTAGAGTAAACAATTATTTGGTGTAATCTAATGTTTGGGAGAATATCTAATAACATTCAACATTCTTTTCAATCCTTCTGCTGCCATGTATATTTTCGAGCGATTTAGCTACTTGGCTGCCGGTAGCCAGCATCGGCTACGGTCTGATACTAATCTCTTTTTAGCCTGTCCTTTTTCATCTTCCAAAACTTACCCCAAAACCTTTACAGTTCACTCTGCTAGGCTGTGGAATCGGTTACCGACCTCCATCAGACAGTCTGCCTCCGTGGCGTCGTTCAAGGAGGGCTTGAGGAAGATGTGGCTCACACCATCTCCTTAGATATTGTATGTGTGTACTCATATTGTATGTAGTGTGTATGTATGCATAATATTTAGTAGTTTATTTATGAATTTTTTGTTGTATTTTGAGATGTGCACTCTATTGTGGCTTTCACTATATGGATATTTTAAACTCACTCTTTGTCGGTCTCTCGCTTACTGC
Source organism: Pandemis cinnamomeana (assembly GCA_932294345.1). NCBI lineage: Eukaryota > Metazoa > Arthropoda > Insecta > Lepidoptera > Tortricidae > Pandemis > Pandemis cinnamomeana. Next base: position 13,318,524 of record OW028718.1, on the reverse strand, counting down.
TCCTCTCATTTACTCAAAGGTTAAGTGGTAGAGATCCCTTATAGAGATAAGTTCGCCTTTGTGAATATATTTAAGGTCTTTTTTGTGATTTCTCTCTGTTTTTTTTATATTTGTACAATAAAGCATTTACTACTACTGCTATTACTACTAATAGTTTGGTGGTTTGGTCTTAATAAATTATGAAGAAGTTGATGGCAATTATTCGAGTATCAGGCCTGGGGAGCGAACTGGTGACCCAAGTAAATGATAATCAGAGGACTATGCTACAAAGAAGGCGTTGCTAAGTATAAATTACGGCATACTGATCCTTTTCAAGTATTGCAACAAAGGTGTAGATCCAATGAAATTTAAGTGGATGATCCGAAACCTTAAGGTTAACTGGTAGAGATCCTTTGCAGGGAGAAGTTCGCCTTTGTGCACATATTTAAGGTCTTTTTTGTGATTTGTCTCTGGTTCTTTATATTTGTACAATAAAACATTTAGTTACTTACGTACTTACCTTTATACGATTGCCTTATAAATGCCTGAGAATATGCTAGCTAACAGTCTTTAAAATTATATATGCACAAAGATGTTCATTGTTTTTATGATAATCTTCATACCTTTATTTTAAGGAACTTATTTTTATTTCACTACTGCCAATAAAACACATATAAATCCCACAAACTTAATGATCCGTTACTGGAGGGAGGGATTGCATGAAAAACATATATTTCACACAGGCTTGGTTATCTTGCACGTGAGTAGCGGAGTAGCAAGGTAATTTTTTTTGTTCATTGAAATGGACCTCCGCAAAGTAACGCCTGATTCATTAAAATATTATATTGAAATAAACAACTTATTCCTAAGATTATACATGCAACTTATTATGTAATCTAAGTTTCGACGTTTAAGTTAATAAAACAAACTTGAACTCAAATGATAACAATGTTTCATTAAAATCCGGTTTTATATCAATACGTAAACAAATATCACTTAAAAAGAATAGTAAAGCGTTTGCTTGTTATGTGGCGATGTTAAATGCCCCAATAATAAACCTGCTATGTTTTCCAATTATCGTTTTTGGCTACCATTGGTAATAATTTTTATTTGTGTGTCTACTATTTCATATGTCCTGGTGATATTTCGAAAGTTAACAGAAATAGATGTTTATTTGATAGGATACAACTTGGAATTAAAACAAAAAAAATATTAAATTAAAAACGAATTAAAAAACTAAATTAAAACTAATCTTAAAATAAAATAATTCTCCCGTGGCATAGTTCCACAGACGCTGGCAGCATTCCCCGCTTGGACAGCGATACTTATACGCTGTCCAAGGAAGCTGCCAGCTCTGCGGGCACCCGTAGCGTCTAAATTTAAAATAATACTTGATTTTGGTAGCCACGAATAATATAAACCAGATTAATAGTGCCTAAAATACTTTGCGTATTAATTTAACTTACTTTAGGGGATAAACAGTTTATATAATTATGTTCTGTTAAAAAGTTGGTATAAAACACATTGCGATTTTTGGAATCGCACCGACGTTATTTAATTTTCGGTAGAATGGTCGTTTGATCTAACATTTTCTCCAGCTAAATTAGGAAATGTTTGACACTAGCTGTTACCCGCAACTTAGTCTGCATAGAATTTGTTTCTCGCTATCCCGCAGGAATTGCGCAATTTTCCGGGATAAAAAGTAGCCTATGTGTTACTCGAAACTATAATCAATCTGTTCCAAATTTCCTTCAGATCAGTCCAGCCGTTCTGGCGTGATAGAGTAACAAACATCCATCCATCCATCCATCCATCTATACCTGCTTAAGAACTTTCGCGTTTATAATATAAGTAGGATAGGCTTTACTTTACTATTTTGGGTTACGTTTATGTTATGTTATTTCCCGAGCATTGGACAAATACCTAAAATCATAACATTAGACCAAACAAAAATATTATTCGACCATTCGAATACCTATTTTATTTACCACTTGTATTTATATTTGTTCTTAATAGAAACCATACGATTGTTCTTTGAAAACCAAAGTTATTAATCAATTAAGTTTTGGTCTTTTCACTTTATTATTTGGTTTTGAGAGATGTTACTTCTTATCAAACACCAATATTATTTTCAAAGTACCTAATCGAATGGTTTTGATGCGGTTTCGTTTGAAAATACACATTCAAAAGGTTTTATCTGTAACAACGCTGATGATTAATTTTTCATGTCTATGTTCTAAAGAAATGATCATAGAAGCTTTTTATTTATTGAGTAAGGAACCCTGAAAATAAAGTGTCTTCAGAATGATATCGTACGTTCTTTGAATTGAAAATAATGCATAACGAAGATACCAGTAGCAGTTAGTTATATAACTGGCGCCATAGAGATAGCATTTATTGGATTATTTGGTGGGGTATTTTCGATTTCGGCGGGACTTATAAGGTAAGTACATGCGCAAGTACTTTCAAAAATTTTACCTTCTTTCTGCCGGTGGATGATTAACACTAGTCCATTGCCCCCAAGGTTAAAAGATTCAAAACTTTATTTTGGAAAAAGGCCGCAAAGGGCACTTTTACATATCTTTTTTAAATCTGCCAGCGAATTCTGAAACCATCATTGCCAAGAAGAATGCGCCGCAAGAAACTTGGCAGAAAGAGTCATTTTTTCAAATTAAATTAGATTTCATTATTATTACATTCAGCTACTACATACTTAAATTCTACTTAACTTTTAATACATTTATAAAAGGGATGTATAAGGTCCCCAAGTTAAGTAGGTAGGTACGTTAAATTATTTAGTCTCTACTGGTCAAAAATATCATCAAAAATAAAATTATACATGGAAAGAACAAAAAAAAACGAATAAAAATATTTTAAGTTTAGTGGAGGTGTAAAACGCCTCCAACGTCAAATAAATGAAGACGTTTTTAGTACAATGATCCTGTTTCTACTGACTGCTTTGCTGGCCGCTGCGCTGGTCTGGCTGGCCATCAAGTATCGCCAGCGCAACCAGTTCTGGGCTAAACGAGGGCTCCCACACAGCCCCCCACATCCTCTGGTCGGCAGTTTCTCCTTCTTGTTCAACCAAAATGTGGTAAGTCACTTTTTCCTCGAATGCGGGTCACAACAAACTAGTGATGTTCCAGATATCCGTATTCGAAATCCGAGATATCCGAGGGAAAAGAATTTTTTTTTTTTTTTTTTATATGAATAGGAAGGCAAACGAGCCAGTGGGTCACCTGATGGTAAGTGATCACCACTGCCCATAGACACCCGCAACCCCGGAGGGATTGCAGATGCGTTGTCAACCTAGAGGACTAAGATGCAATGCCTCTTGTGCCCGTAATTTCCCCGGCTGTCTTACTCTCCACACCGGAACACAGCAGTGCAAGCACTGCTACTTAGCGGCAGGATTAGCGAGTAAGATGGTGGTAGTGATCCGGACGGACCTTGCACAAGGCCCTACCACCCGCCAATCCGTATCCGTGTCCGTTACATTTTACGCGGATCTTTTACGGATCTTTTACAGGTGATTGAGTAAAATTCCATTAGAGTATTTTTATTCCTTAAAATAAAATATTTGGCACCTTTATATTGCAAACATTTATTGCAGTAAGTTACCATACCAATACTACATAAATGAAAGAATCTTTCGTCAACTATCGCTTCAAGGTCGCGGGCGCCGACACCAATCGAATAAAAAAATGAAGATCCGTACTCGCGGATCTTGACACTAATTATCCGTAATCAAATCCGTATCCACGGGTATACATTTTTAACGATCCGGCACATCACTACACAACAAACGTACAAACATAAATTACGTCTTTACGCAAATGTAGGCGTGAACCTCTACTCATGACCGCGGCTGCCGCATTGCCCCCCATCGTCAGGGTAATGAACCAACAAATAATTTACGTGAACTCCCAAGTAGTTGTAGATAATGAACGGAATCGCCATTGATGCCTCTCATTTCCACAGGGTATTTGGATTCGAGACCTTCATCAGCGCTACGCCGCCCCTCTGGTCGGCATCTGGGTGTTCTGGAAACCGGTGCTGGTGGTCGGTGACCCTCAGATCGCGCGCCGTATCCTCGTCAAGGACAGCGACTTGTTCCGCAACAGATACGCCAACTCTGGGAAGTCTGACCCTATCGGAGCTCAGAACCTTTTCACCGTCAATGTAAGTAACCATTTCATTATTTTCAACCACATTAAGTATCACTGACACTGAAAATAAAGCACGGAAAAATCCGAAAAGAAAAGCTATGGCCGGGAATTGAACCCGGACCCTCAAAGCAGAGCGGTACCAAAGGCATGATCGCGTCCGTCACCAAAAGCACCCGCGGGTGTGACCCTCTGGATGGTTATAGAGGTTTACTCCTCGCGGCCCCCTGTCTTGAAAAAGAAAAGCGGCCCACGTTCCGACCCCACGGGCCGGGTTACGTGTTGACCGGGAGTGACCGAAGTCACGCCGCTCCGCGATCGCCACCCGTAGGTCGCACCGCTCCGACAATAAGGCACCCAGAGGCGCCGCTCACTACATTTGTACAACCGTATTGTACTACTAAGGTCAATGTTCCATTCACCACGACGATAATATCATTTAATTTGTTATTTTAGTTCATTAACGTATGTTAACAAACAAATAGTTGTAAGATCCATATTCATTCATATATGTAGTTTGCCAAGACGCCGTTAGATGGCGCTGTACGGGGCGGCGCGAATCCTAGATCGCGCTATTAAGATTTTTCTTGGAAACATGACCTTCCATGTACAAAATTTAAATCATTGAACTATTACACCACTTGGGATACGAAGCCTGTGTTTTATTCAACATTTTTGGACCCGTTGGCTCAGATCCCCCGCAAAGAATTGCGGGTTCACCTTACCACCCCTCTGCCCCAGTCGGATATTAGCCAACAGTTAACCTACTTACTAAATAAATTAATCAACCGTTGTTGCCCAGGGTGCACCACCAAGGTTACCCTTCCAAAAGCCTCTGTTAGAAGGGAACTTTAACGCTAGAGGTCCAGGAGGTTTCCGACCATAACTTACCCACCAAACTTAACTGTCATTATCTTCAAAAACCTGAGACCCTTCGATGGTTTAGTTCACAATCGTATTAATTATTTTTTTGACAGTGAATTGGCAACTTGTAACTTGTGCTCCATCGTTATATTTGCATCGTCTTTTTTCCCGTAATTATTACAACCATCGATATATTTAACATATGTATTGCCTAGCTAACGGGCACTCGAGATCTGATGCGCTATGACCTTATCTCATCGTTTACCGTTTAGCAGTAAGAAAATGGGATATCGATTCTAATTGCGATATTAAGGCCCCTGACTGAGACGTCAAACATTGTAGTATTGCAGGCGTTTTACCAAATATGAAAACAGTGGCTGCCATTTTCGAGAAAAATCATGAATTAATATTTTTATGCAAGAAACCCAAAAAATTAATAAATTTGCATGTTAGTTTAGTAAAGTTATACAAATAACCGAATAAGCAACCTTTTATTTCTGTGCCACCAGATGGCATAGTTATACCTACTTATTCTTTGCAAATAAATAATATTATATTCTTTAAATCCATTTTTTCTCAGGACCCGACATGGACAAACGTTAGGCGTCGCTTGACATACATTTTCACTGCAGCCAAATTGAAAAACTTGCAAGGATTCGCCACAGGAAAAGCAAGGGATGTCGTCAAGCGTATCACACAATTCAACTCTGAAAAGAAGTCTATTGAACTTAGGGTGTGTATGTAAATGAAAATGTAAAAACATCTAAGCTATATATTTCATGCCAACCAATATGAACCTGTACATTATTATCTACATGATCTTTTAGAATTCATGTCATCTCACCATCTTAAAATAATTAGAATTAGCCATGAAAGTAACGAACTACTGATTTATATCACTATCACTACATAGTATAAAACAATGTCGCTTTCTCTGTCCCTATGTCCCTATGTATGCTTATATCTTTAAAACTACGCAACGGATTTTGATGCGGATTTTTTTAATAGATAGAGTGATTCAAGGGGAAGGTTTTTATGTATAATTCTACGCAAACGAAGTCGCGGGCAGAAGCTAGTTAGTAATAAATTGCAACACTCACCTAGTCGGGGCAAACACAATTCACTTTTATATTATTTTGTAGGAAACTAGGAACTAAGTAATTTTATAGACTACTAGCTTTTGCCCGCGGCTTCGCACGCGTGAACCATGAGTATTTCAAAGAAGCTAGCAATCAAGCAAGCGAACAACCAAACCTGCAAGCTTTCAAGCATGCATGCAAGCATGTAAGTATGCAAGCAGGCATGCAAGCATGCAAGCAAGCGTGCAAGCAAGCATGCATGCAAGTAAGCACGCAAGCATGCATGCATGCAAGCAAGCATGCAAGCATGCATGAAAGCAAGTATGCAATCAAGCATGCAAAGCAAGGACTCAAGCAAGCCCCCGCATTGCCCCGCTACCTTGATTTTTCTAAAACTGTAAATATTGCAGGATTTTTATAAAACAAACCTAACCTAACCTATAGGGCTGTCCTAAAATATACCCTAAATAGCTTTTTCCCGCGACTTCGTACGCGCTAAGATGTAAAACGAAAAAATACGTTTTTTCCCGTTCCCGTGGAAATTTTGGGGAGTGCTTTCGGAGTACACTTAAAGCCTTTAAAAAAACACACGTATTAAATGTTAAGTCTCTTTCTTCCGCTGTTTCGTCTGGAAACGTAAAATCCCGTTTTTTCCCGTCCCTGTGGGCCCCTACACTCCCGAATAAACCTACGTGACAAATTTCAACTTTCCCCTGCTTCCCGTTTTTCCCGTCCCCGTAAGAATTTCGCCAAATAGAGCATTTCCCGAAATTCTTACGGTAACAAAGAAGAAGAATTTTGGGAAATTATCTCATAATGCTCCCCTACACTCCCCAAGGAACCCACTTGCAAAATTTCAGCTTTCTACGACCAGTAAAACGAAAAATCCTGTTTTTTTCCCGTTTCCGTGGGAATTTTGGAAAGTTCTCTCTTAATGCTCCTCTACACTCCCGAAGCAACCTACATGCCGAATTTCAGCTTTCTGCAACCAGTAAAACGAAAAGTCCCGGTGTTTCCGTTCCCGTGGGAATTTCGGGAAATCCTTTTGTAGTGCTCCCCTACACTCCCCAAAGGAACTTGAAGGCCACATTTCAGTTTTATACGACCAGTAAAACGAAAAATCGATCCCGTAGAACTGAATATATAAATCCCGTTTTTTTCCTTATCCCGTGGAAATTTCCAAAAATCCTGAAATTAGTTTCTTAGTTTTGTAATCACCTACTTTTGTATCAAATTTGAAGAGTCTAGTTATTATAGTTACTGAGATAGCGTCACTCGGAATCGAATATATCATCATCATCATCATCATCTCAGCCATTACAAAGAATCGAATATATAATTCCCGTTTTTTCCTTATCCCGTGGGAGTTTTCAAAAATACTTCCTTAGTGGATGCCTACATTTTATAAGGTATCTATGTGCAAAATTTCAAGTCTCTAAGTCCAGTGGTTTGGGCTGTGCGTTGATATATAGTTAAGTCAGTCAGTCAGTCAGTCAGTCAGTCAGGACTTTGAATTTTATATGTATAGATGATGAAAAATTAAGTACAGCCTCACGAACAGTTTAAATTAATCAAAAATTAGTGACCAGTAATTATTATCTTACTAGCTTCTGCCCGCGACTTCGTCTGCGTAGAATTATACATAAAAACTTTCCTCTTGAATCACTCTATCTATTTAAAAAAATCGCATCAAAATCCGTTGTGTAGTTTTGAAGATATAAGCAGACATAGGGACATAGGGACTTAGGGACATAGGGACGTAGGGACAGAGAAAGCGACTTTGTTTTATACTACCTATACTATTATCTTATATAATCTTTTGCTATTTTTTTACATAATATTGCTACATTTTGCAGTTCGAGGGTTTGTTCTTTTCGTACGCCAATTAACCCGCTATATTCGGCACCCCAGCTTGAGCCACAGGGGCAGGCGGAAACCAGCGCTGGCAGCTTCTGCGTAAGCGCAGCATAAGCTGAGCCTGCTCCTTTTGCCATGTGTACACGTTTTTTTTGTTAACAAATTTTCTTTTATTTCTTATTTTTAATGGCAATAATCGTTATCCTATCTTATCTTATATTTGGAGGTGTCTAGATCGGTATCGTTCGTCGCTTAGAGAAAGTAATGAGTCGTCTTACCTCCGTCGCGCGAGATACCCACCTCCCACGCAATTTAGTACCGCGCTGTATTCCGCGTGTTAAACGCCTATTGCATTTAATTAGCTATTATTCCTCGTGTCAATCTGTGTAGCTACTTGGTTAACTTAGGAACTTATTTAGGTTTAATCATTGTAAATAGTTATTTTTATTGTAAATAGTTTAATGAGTGTAAGTTGAAAATAAGTAGATTGTACGATAAAGTTGCTTACTCCTAACACGCTGTAGCGGTTACGTTACATCCATTTTATATACGTCCCACTGCTGGGCACAGGCCTCCTCTCACAATGAGAGGGCTTGGGCTATAGTTCCGACGCGGGCCTGGTGCGGATTGGGAACTTCACACACACCATTGAATTGCTTCGCTGCTGTGTGCAGGTTACCTCTAGATATTTTCCTTCACCAAAAAGCTCATGATAAATTTCAAATGAGATATCGCAAATAAATTCCGAAAAACTCAGAAGTGAACACGACCAAAATCCAACTGATGACTGAAATCCAAAAACCATTACAGAAGTGTTTATCGAACTAACTCTACCTGAATATTCCAGAACGATCCTAAGACACCTTGTATTACTCTATTGAAGTGGACTTCTTTGTGTCCCCTTTATGCTATATTGTCACTACATTTATTTACTGTATAAATATATCAAATAGGTGATTACCCTTTTCCAGTCTTTATTCTCTGATTTCTCAACTGACATTATCGGCACGTTTGCATTCGGACTCGAGACCGATGCTGTTCTGACCGGGGACAGTGTGCTCCGCGCCGTCACTCGCACCTTCCAAGAGTTCGACATGTACCGTGGTCTCTGTTGGCTCAGTATCTTCTTCTGGCCTGCCCTCGTTGATATCTTCAGGTACTGTATCTATTTTACCATTTGGGGACTTTGTAATTTCATACTCATTGTATCAGCGGTTCTTGATGGCTATGGACCGTAGTAGACAGTTACAGTTCGTAGCATAGAGGTAATTACTTGCTGATGTGCTTCATCTTTTCTTCTTTGTCTTTCTCTTTGAGAAGTGGTTGTGTTCATCGTTCATATCTTACTAAGTCACTGAAGAGTAATTGTTGGTTAATTTTATTGTTTCTATTCTGAGCTTCAACAATTATGGCATATCTTTTCCTTTTCAGATTCTCATTGTTTCCGAAGAAAACAACAGATTTCTTTATCAAGACAGTTCACGAAATCATTGAGTACAGAATTCAGAACAAAGTCGTGAAGCCAGATCTTCTAGACGCTTTGATAAAAATGAAAAAGGATGGATTGAATGAAGGAGTAGGTGAGTTTACAATATTATCATGACAATAATTACTAACTTTTTTTCGATAATCTGTTTTCGTAAATGATTTTTTTATTTAATTACATCTAAATTAACTGAAGAAAAGCAAATATCATGCTACTCCGGAACATAATCTATTTTCTCTGTTTGTCTTAATGTCTACACCAAGATAACCATCAAATAAATAATTTGAGACTGCCTTATTATAGCGACAAGTATTGCCAGCAAACTATTCTGATACTTTGTCACAAACTCGTTAGAGGCGACACTATATACCCTAACTAATGCGTACCACACCGAGAGCCACAGCTTTGGCTCTGGAACCTCCATCTCAAGTTTTAAAAGAACTGTTTACCTGGACAAATCATGTGCGGGGATTCCACTGGGATTCCATGGCGGCATTGCTGGCTACCTACCAAATCCAATCAAAACCACTTAGTGACAGTTTGCAGCGTCAACTTTGTTATTTGTGATGTTGTCATAGAGTCCCAGTTGGTTAAGTCCCTCAGACTTGAATACTTGGTCTTCCGCTTTACCTATGCCTCTGTTCTCTCATTGCTGGTGGCTCATTTCAGAATTCGATGACAATCTCCTGGCAGGTCAGGCCACCATCATGCTTCAGGGTGGATTCGACAGCACCGCTGGTGCTCTAGTGTTCCTAGTTAATGAGCTAGCACATGACCCTGATATTCAGGTATTAAAAGACTTTATCCTTTACGGGGAAGACAGAGCCTAGCATAAGAAAACCTCAAGGATGCGCTTAACATGATTAAGGGCGTATAGCTGGAAAGGGAAATCAAAATAGTGATGGGTTGCTAGCCGCATCACCCTAACATGATTCCAAAGACTTTCGCCCATTCCGTCGATGGGCTTTTACCATCTGCGCGGGGAGAGAAGCAACTGGTAAATTCTATGTCATTTCTCTACTCCCAGTACAGCATGTAAGTACAGATCTAAATGTAAGTATAGAGTAGGTATTTAAAATAAAAAGCAAAGAAACTGTACACACTTGCAAAGCAGTTGAATGATGGGTGTGAAGTTCCACTTGCACTCAGCTTGAATGAGAACCACAGCATCATTCTAAGAGGCATGTCTAACAGTAAGATGTATATGCTGAAAATGGTGGTAATGTCAAAATAGCTTCCAACGCATTGTTATTTTTCTTTACAGGAGAAGCTTTACAGAGAACTGGCTGAAGCGAAGGCAGAAAACGAGCAAGATTTGAGCTTCAATGATTTAGAGAAACTAACTTATCTTAATTGTGTTATTAAAGGTAACCCCACGGTTTTTTCTCCATTACATTCACGAATCAAGTTCGTTACTCCCCATTGTTACCTTGTAATATTCTTTATACCTTTTTTCTGTTTTGGTTGTTATATATGGTGTTCGATAAAGAATTATTGTATTGTATTGTATTGTCTGTGTAGAATTATACATATAAACCTTCCTCTTTAATCGTTGCGTAGTTCTAACGATCTAAGCTTACATAGGGACAGAAAGACTGACAACGGAAAGCGACTTTGTTTTATACTATACTAGCGACCCGCCCCGGCTTCGCACGGTATATTGTGCTTGTACTATACATATAAACCTTCCTCTTGAATCACTTTATCTATTTAAAAAAAACCGCATCAAAATCCGTTGTGTATAGTTTTGAAGATATAAGCATACATAGGGACATAGGGACAAAGGGACAGAGAAAGCGACTTTATTTTATACTATGTAGTGATGATACAATAGAATACAGTACAAAACAATACAGAAACAAACTACAAGGTAGACAATAGGCGGTCGTATCGCTTAATAGCGATTATGTATTGATTGATAAACGAAATATATTATAGTGTAGTAAAATTGACTGATACATCATTTACGATAGTCCAGTTTGAGCTCCTGTAATTTGGTCATAAATGCGAACACGCAGTGTTGCCAGGTCACCTGATTTTTCAGGAGTTATTCTGATTTTTGACCATGTCTACTGATCTACTGAATTTGCAATCGAATCTACTGAATTTTGTGAGTCTAATTTGAACCTCATAATTATTACCCTGATGAATGATTCTGAGGTTTTGAGGATCCTTTATACCCACGTGTATGCTAAAAGTGGTGCTGGAACATAAGTTTCATGTGCTCTGCCTACCCCTTTTGGGAATAAAGGTGTGAATCTATGTATCTATGTATTATTTTATGATATGAAGGGAAGACATCTGGATTAATATAAATTAGGTATGTAAGTTTTTGAATCAGAATACATGAGAAGATTTGCTTTTAGGTAAGTTTTGCGACTTTTCTAGCATAAAATTTGATCAACTGATTTTTTTCAAACCCCTTATTATTAAGGTTTTACAATTCTGACATTTCCTGAATGGACCTGGCAACACTGCGAACACGTTCGAAAAATTCATTGTTACGAAAATCTTAAGAAAATGGTTCTTGGTGCCGCAATCTGATATTTCAATCATTGTCCTCAATTCATGTATTCACAGAAGGCATGAGGAAGTATCCTGCCATGGGCTGGCTGGACCGTGTCGCTGCTGAAGATTATAAGATTGATGACAAGCTCACTGTCTCCCGCGGTAGCCCTGTCTACGTGAACGCCATCGGGATGCATTACGATCCTCAGTACTTCCCTGATCCCCACAGCTTCGATCCTGACAGGTTCTTACCTGAGAATGAGAGTAGCATAGTTCCATTCTCATACCTGCCTTTTGGAGATGGACCGAGAATTTGTATTGGTAAGTTTCTTGGTACCACTGGTTGGCACTTCCATGCTGGTCTGGGAGCATAGAAAAAACATAAACTGTACCAGTTGCTTCTCTTCCCGCGCAGATGGTAAAAGCCCATCAAGGGAATGGGCGAAAATCATAGGAATCATGTTATAGGCGATGCAGCTAGCAACCCATCACTATTTTGATTCCATTTTCCATCTATACGCCCACAATCTTGCTAAACGTGGCTTGTAGGTCTTGTTACCTTAGGCTCTGTCTACCTCGTAAGAGATAAAAACGTGATCTGTGTGTGTGTTAGTTTCTTGGTTGTAGTCGAAAATATTATAGATCAAAGACAGTGCAATTAAAACATCATTCAAATTTTAATTGTATTAATGAAAACAAACGAAGAAAACCATTTAAATTGCTATTCCGCTACTAACGTGCAAGACAGCCAAGCCTGTGCAAAATATAAATGTATTTACATCCATTCCCTCCCCCCTTTACTGCCACAAAAAACATACATAAATTTTGTAAGCGTAACAACTCTCGACCCCCGAGTAATTTTGAAAATCATCTTTCCAGGTATGCGTTTCGCATATTTGGTCATTCGGACGGCGCTCTCCGAAATCGTTCTAAACCTCGAGATAAAACCGAAGCCTGGTTACCCAAAACCTGCAGATATCCAGTTTGAGGCCAAAGGACTCTTTCTCTCGCCAGGAACACCTATTTGCGTGGACTTCGTTTCTAGGAACTGAACAGACCGGGAGCATCCATTAATTAATAAATTTATTTATTTTATTATAACAGTATTTACATAAACAATACATTATTAATATTCACACAATTTTTTATTTTTTTATTTTATTTTTTATGTAAATAGGAAGGCAAACGAGCAAGTGGGTCACCTGATGGTAAGTGATCACCACTGCCCATAGACACCCGCAACCCCGGAGGGATTGCAGATGCGTTGCCAACATAGAGGACTAAGATGAAATGCCTCTTGTGCCCGTAATTTCCCCGGCTGTCTTACTCTCCACACCGGAACACAGCAGTGCAAGCACTGCTACTTAGCGGCAGGATTATTACAAGACAATAACCCATGTTCATGCACCAATAACAGGCATGTGCCTTTGTGCATTTGTCCATCCCACCGGGGATCGAAGCGGGAACCTCTACCATCATAGCCAGGTACAATAATCACTAGGCTATCCAGTCATCGTAAAATTGTCTAACCTTTTTTCCTGGGGTTGTAAAGACCTTTGGGAAGCTCGATATCTTCGACTGAACTGTACCTATTCGAATTCATTAAAGGGGGATCCAACGCCGAACTTTGCCCACAAACAGGCAGTTTCTTCCAATCACCGCCTTTTATTGCTGTTTTATTTTATTTTGCGCTAATAAAGACACTTTGGCTGGAATAAGGACGTATTTATACCGTACTAATGTCAGAGGTTCGTGCTAGAATAAAGACACATTGACAACGATGCTAACATCAACCTTGACTTTTATTTTATACAGTCGACGCCTAAATTAAGCATTTTAAAAAATGCCACTTTTTATTCCTATTTCATTTCTAAACGACGTTGAAAATTAGAACACAGAAAAATCCGAAAAGTAAAGCTATGGGTAATCGAACCTGGATCCTCGTCATTCCGTGACGCGTGCTACCCCGATACCACCCATAGCAGGTGGGTAAGCCTTCGAATTTTTCTATCTGTTACTAGCTGTCACGTGACCTTGTTACTATGCGATTTTTTGTCGCTAAGCGTCATTTGTTTGAATGATGTGTCGGTACGACACAATAACAAACTCCCGTGGAACATCTACTGCTCACCAGGGACGAGAGACGGCGCTGATTTTCAAAAGTACTATTAAATGAATTAAGAATTTTTGCTTCTTGATTTTTTGTTTACTTTTACGGTTTTACCGTTACTAATTAAATTTCTAAACGACTCTGAAAACTAGAACATAGAAAAATCCGAAAAGTAAACAGCGCCTTCTCTCGTCATTGGTGAGCAGTAGATGTTCCACGGTAGTTTGGAATTGTGTTGTATAGACATATCATTCAAACAGATGACGCTTAGCGACAAAAATTTGCATAGTAACAAGGTCAGGTGGCAGTAACAGGTAGGAAAATTCGGAGACTACCCACTTGGGTGGGTGGTGTAGGGGTATAGCACGCGTCACGAAATGACGAGGATCCGGGTTCGATTCCCGACCATAGCTTCACTTTCGGATTTTTCTATCTGTTCTAATTTTCACCGACATTTACAAATTTAATTTCTAACGATAAAACCGAAAAAGTAAAACATTAAAATCAAGAAATAAAAATTCTTGATTCGTTTGACAGAACTCCATTTCCATCATCCAATCTGAAACACTGCTTTTTGATCACGTGTACGATGTCACCATGTACATCCCAAACGCTCCACGGCCCCGCCACAGATAATCGATCTATATGTACAACGCATCTTCCAGGTCATGTAACCCCCGCCATTTCCTTTTATCCGCCTTTACAACGTATAAACATCCGACTATTACACCGCAAACTCGTTTTGCCGTCGCCAGGGGCGCCACCATCCACTAAAGGCTATAGAAACCGCGAGGTTTCCCAAGTTTTCCGACAGCAAAGTTGAGTTGGTTCTGGTATAGGCATAAACATTTGCTGCCCTGTGTCGTGACCTGCATTCGAATGTCTCTTTCGCCCGCCGTATAATATTCGTTTTTATTATTGCACGCTTTATCACCGGTCAGTTAGGGGTATATTGTTTTTTTGGGATGCCGCTCGGCTAGCATTGCGTAAGTTATTGTCGCGTGGTTCAACTAGCGTTGCTTGGAAGAAAGAAAGAAGATAGTTATTCGCTTTTGACACATACAAATACAAAATAAATACAAATACAAATACGTTTATTTTGCAAAAAATGTGGTACAAAGGTTGATTATGTGTTTAGTAAAGATTCACACATTTCACCAGCAGCTGGCATGCAAAAAATATATTATTATTATTATTATTTTTCAAAATTATATACTCTATAATAAATATTACTCAAATGTCAAAACTAATACAAAACAATAATAAATAACTAAATCAAATATCAAATAATCAAATGTCACAGTCATCAGTATCTATAATAATCAAAAAATTCCTCCACAGAGTAAAAACATTCTTGTATCAACCAGTTCTTAAGTCTAATTTTAAATAAACTAATTGGCAAGTCTTTGATGTCATCATGTAAGCGATTGTAAATGCTAATTGACATGCAATAGGCGTTCTTGCCATACAGTTTTGTCCTTTTAGCAGGAACAACTAGTCGATTAGGATACCTCGTGTTAAAGTTACAAATGTCATTATATGTCTTGAATAATACTGGATGCAGTTTCACAAATAGACAAATTTCGTATATATACATGCTTGGTACAGTCAAAAGTTTTAAGTCCCTGAATAGAGGTCTGCAAGATGTTAGGGTGTCTACATTACAAATCGCCCTGATGCACTGCTTTTGTGCTAATAAAGCCCTTTTAGCATGACTAGAATTCCCCCAAAGAAGAACGCCGTATCTTAGCAGGGAGCAAACGTATCCATGGTAAGCTTTTAATGCAGTGTCTTTAGTGCTGATCTTTGCAAGTCGCCATAAGGCATATGCAAACGAGTTTACCTTGCCAGATAACTTACCAATATGATCGCTCCAAGAAAATTTATCGTCCAGGACTATGCCTAAAAATTTAACCTCGCATGATTCTGTTAAAATATAATCAGCAAAGTTTACAGTTAGAGGGTACTTCCTCCCGTTTCTATTTACAAACTGAATGAATGTTGTCTTACTTATATTCATATTTAGATTATTTTTGCGTAACCAAGATACAACTTTACTAATTGTGTCATTTACATCATTATTGTACATGTTCTTACGTGTACGTGTGTTATTGTAGTGTACATACATACATATACCACATTTTTGGGCATTTTCAAAAAAATGTGTACCCTTTTTCCGACAAGATTACCTTAATTTCCCATACAACTTTTTCGTGTCAGTTTTGTGACGCCCCATTTAAATCGTATGAAAATAGTGTCACAAAACTGTCAAAAAACCAATGAACACTCTTTTTCTTTACAAAAGTAAATAGTGCTAATAATTCTGATTCAGAAAAACCCAAATGTCATCATTTTGGAAAAAAAGTCAAGGGTACATGTTTTTTTGAAAATGCCCTTTTATCCCTTATGGGATAGACATAGCCTTAGGTAACAAGACCCAAAGGCCACGTTTAGCATGATTGAGGGCGTATAGTTGGAAAATGGAATCAAAAAAATAGTGATGGGTTGCTAGCCTCATCGCCTATAATAATAATAATAATAATAATAATAATCTTTATTTGCTTAGAATAAGTACATTACAAGTTGGTTAAATTATTAATTAGAGAGCTTATTCAGCTATATATGTTCGGTATACTTAATTACGAAACACTAGCATGCAAATATTAATTTGAAGTTACATAATCCTCCAACAAAAATGTTTTGACATCGTAGTAATTTTTTTCTTTTAGGAATATACATAACTTTTTTTTGAATGTATGGAATGGCAGTTGTCGCATGTCATTTGGCAATTTATTAAAAAGTTTCATGCACATCGCAAAACAATTGTTTTTGTATAAAGCTGTCTTAGGGGCTCGGCCATAGACCAATCTCCCAGGATTTCTCGTATTTCTTGGGTACATTTGCCTGGCTGTGGTAAACAGGTACATATGCTTCTTAACAAAGGTACACGCTGCTAATATGTACAAACATGGCAATGGTAGAATCCCTAATTTCTGAAAGAACGGTTTACAAGATCTGTCTGCTGCTATACCACACAGAGCTCTTACACATTTTTTTTGAGCTCTAAATGCTCTGATAAAATGACTACCATTGCCCCATAAAAGGAGACCGTATCTTAAATTTGAGCCTGCGTAACCGTGGTATGCGGCAAGCGTCGCAGCTAAAGTGGAAGTTCGTCTTAGCCTACCGAGGACATATACAAACCTATTAATCTTACAGCACAGTTTATCGATATGGGCTTCCCAGTCTATATGCTTGTTAATTGTTATTCCTAAGAAATTAACATTACCCATTTCAGTTATCGGTTCCTGTTTATAATGTATGTGTAATTTTATGTCATTGGCTCTTTTACTGTTGAAGTGTACGAAATTTGTCTTGTTTAGGTTAATTTTTAAATTATGTTTTTCCAGCCATTTAATTATTAAGTTTAATGTGTCGTTTATTTTACTCTCATGTTCGCTACAGGTTTCAGTATTTTTATTTGATGAAACTATAACTGCAATATCATCTGCAAACAAAACAGATTTACATGGTATAGCATCTACTAAATCGTTTATGTAAATGTTAAATAAAATGGGGCCAAGTACACTGCCTTGAGGAACGCCATATTTATTATATTTATAATCCGATTTATATAACGTCTCTTCATTATGATCATTTAACTTTGATATTTCAACGCAGTTTTTTCGGTTTTGTAGATATGTTCTTAGCCAATCAATTGCAGGACCTCTTATTCCATAGCCTTCAAGTTTTTTTAAAAGATAATTATGATCTACGTGGTCAAATGCCTTAGACATATCTAGAAAGATACCTGTAGTATATTTTCCTTCATCAAGACACTTAGTAATATGGTGCACTAAGTTGAAAGAAGCTAAAGTAGTCGATTTATTTTTTTGAAAGCCGTTTTGTTCTGTTTTAATGACATTAAATTTTTCAAAATAATTCATGAGCCTTTTTAGCATACATTTTTCAAATATTTTAGAGAGTACAGGCACCAATGTTATTGGTCGATAATTTTCCATAGACGTTTTGTTATTCTTCTTAAACAAAGGCTTGATAACAGAAATCTTGAGTGATTCTGGAAAGTTCCCACTTTCAAAAGACCGGTTAACCAAATAGGTTAGGATTGGTATCAATTGTTCTCTGCTTTTTTTTTATAATCTCAGTATCAATTTCGTCGTACCCTACAGATTTCGTATTATTTAATGACATAATAATCCTATTCATTTCTTTTTCTGACACTGGTGTTATGAAGATGCTATTATTTCGTGCATTACCATGTATGTGCATTTGGGGTGTTCGAGGTTGTTTAACTGAACCTGCTAGTTCTGTGTAGTAAGTATTAAAATTTGATGCCATTTCAAAGGGGTCCGTTATAATTTTATTTTTTATTACTAGTTTATTAATATATTGCGGTGTGTTTATAGTATTATTTGTTTCATTTTTTATTATTTGCCACGAGGCTCTGCATTTATTTTTATTGTTGATCAAATATTTGCTATTATTTAATCTTTGAGCAGTATCTATGCATTTTTTTAACAATTTAGTGTATCTATAATATTCATGTTTATTTTGTTCGGTTCTTTGTTTTTTATAATATCGAAAACGAAGTAATCTTTTTCTTTTGCAGCTAATTTTTACTCCTGTTGTCATCCATTTTGGGGAATTATGGTTTGTATTGTTAATTTTTTTCCGCATAACTGGAAAACATAGCTTATAAAACAATACGACCAAGTCGTGAACATATAACATGATTCCTATAAGTTTCGCCCATTTCCTTGATGGTCTTTTACCATCTGCGCGGGTAGAGAAGCAACTGGTACATTTTATGTTTTTTCTATGCTCCCAGACCAGCATGGAAGAATCTTTGCTGCCAGACCAGCATCATGGAAGAAGAAAACCGACATGATTTCAAAAGCC
Source organism: Pandemis cinnamomeana (assembly GCA_932294345.1). NCBI lineage: Eukaryota > Metazoa > Arthropoda > Insecta > Lepidoptera > Tortricidae > Pandemis > Pandemis cinnamomeana. Next base: position 13,299,555 of record OW028718.1, on the reverse strand, counting down.
AGCCCCTAACGAAAACTTTTACACTCGACGCATGCCGTGGAAACATAAAAACTCGTACACAATTAAAAACGGCCATGGCAGCGGTAAGTTTGGTGGAGCAAAAACGATGACAACACATCAATCACTAGCGCTATCTATCACGCGGACAATGCGGTCAACTCGTGTTCGAATACGTTCCAAGTTGCCACAAAAGATACGGGAATTTTGAAAGAAAAGATGTTAGGTTTGGACGTTGCGGTGTAATGATCTGTGGGGAATATGCTTTTGTAAGTAGTGGAATACATGTAATTCCGTGCTGGTCTGGGAACAAAGAAAAAACATTGAATGTACCGGTTCTGGATCCCGCGAATAGTACCTATTATATTATAGTACAGTAGTTATTGTATACCTTCGTACTTAATGATTTTCCCGTTTTTTTTAGTTTTAGTTTTTAGTTTTTGTGTCAATTTGTCACCTCGTAATTATAAATTCAAAAATTTTAATTTTAATTTTAATTCGCATCTGGCAGGACTGTAGGAGTATAATAAGTCAGGGTGTCGGCTGAAGACCAGCGCTGCGGGCGCCCTCGGGACCGGCACCAGCAGCTTATGCTGACGCCGACACCTTTTGTCACAAACCGTTTAGGTACATACTTAATTTGTAGTTGTTGTAAATCTGTTTTTGTGGCAATAAATTGTTCTTTCTTTCTTTCTTTCAGTTGCTTCCCTATTCGCGCAGATGGTAAATGTCCATCGAGGGAATGGAAAAATAATGGGAATCATTTTATAGGCGATGAGGCTAGCAAGCCATCGCTATTTTCATTCCATTTTCCACCTATACGCCCAAAATCTAAATGTGGCCTGTAGGCACCTGTTACCTAAGGCTCTGTCTACCCCGTGTGGCTAAGCGTTGCATTTCATCGGGGATAGTGAAATACTCGTAACTAGCACTGGTAAATACTGCGTATCTGCACAACACCCATAGGGAAAATCCGCATAACTGGTATTGGTTAAAAACCGCGTATCTAACAAAATGTAGCCAAACTAAGATTTCCCGCCAACGAACGTAAGATCCTGATCGGAATACACTAGTTTAAACCAGTATAAAGCTGGGTATTGCGCAGATACGCAGTATTTACCTGTGCTAGTTACGTGGTATTGCACTATGGGTGTTGTGTAGATACGCATTATTTACTAGTGCTCGTTACGTGGTTTTCACTATGGGTGTTGAGTAGATACGCATTATTTACCAGTGCTAGTTACGTGGTATTGCACTAAGGGTGTTGTGTAGATACGCAGTATTTACTAGTGCTAGTTACGTGGTTTTGCACTACGGGTGTTGTGTAGATACGCATTATTTACTAGTGCTCGTTACGTGGTTTTCACTATGGGTGTTGAGTAGATACGCATTATTTACCAGTGCTAGTTATGTGGTATTGCACTAAGGGTGTTGTGTAGATACGCAGTATTTACTAGTGCTAGTTACGTGGTTTTGCACTACGGGTGTTGTGTAGATACGCATTATTTACTAGTGCTCGTTACGTGGTTTTCACTATGGGTGTTGAGTAGATACGCAGTATTTACCAGTGCTAGTTACGCGGTAACTGCACTATCTCCGATGATTTGCGTTGTTGTTAGTTGTTTACGAAATTAAGCTGTTTCTCTGGTATCGTTGCCACTCTGAGCACAGAACCGTAAATAATCTCAAGGAATACGCGAGATACAAATGAAATTGGAATAGCAGGTATTTCTCAGAGCTTATGAAATTACGCACTTACGCGCCTCCGGGACGGTGATCGGTTGTTTTAGAAAAAAAAATGTTTTATTCACATATTTAAATGAGTAAAGGTGAAAAACTTATGTAAATAACCTGTGTATATGTATGTATTAATTTATTTTATTTTATTAGCTATGTATTTTATTGATGTTAGTATGTTTCCGCCACCTACTTAAGCTGACTCCGACTTATTTCTTTCTTTCATTGGTTGTCTGGTAGAGGTCGCTATTAAGCGGTAAGACAGCCTATTGTCAACCTTGTTCTTTGTTTCTGTACTGATTTGTGGTGTTCAATAAAGAGTATTTGTATTGTATTATTTCCATACATAGCGCGATGTTCGAAGTGAGCCGCGACTAAATTTAGAACCAAAAACTTTCATGAAAAATCTTTAAAGGGGAAGCCAGCTGAAATATTTCGAAAAAAATCTGAGCTTGTCCAAACATTTTTAACTTGCACTTGACTTTGACCTGTTACAATTTATAAGCCACTGGTTGATTTTAAAACATTATAACAACTCCATTTTCGCCGCTTAAAGTCAATCACGTCGTGAGCGGCCGGAGCCAGGGTTTTGCATAAGTGCCGTTTACTCCCGCCCGGGGCATCGGACGACGTAATTTCCCATTGAAAATGTAAATTCCCAGGAACTTTGCAGAGTACTTAAAGTTCTTCCTGAGTGGCTGTAGACTGGGAGCCAGTGGCGCAAAAGAGAGCTTAATTTTTATTTATAATACAATACAAAATCTCTTTATTGATTACCACAGACACATTGAGTACGAAATTATTTTAATCGGTTAGACAATCGCTCAATCAATCAATAGTTTTTTGTAACCATGGTTATAGGTAGTCTTACGCTTCTAAGTGATTTTTCGTATTTTCTGATTGATGACCAAATTACAGCAAAAAAGATTTTTTAAGTCACAGAAAATTTTATTCTAGCCTCAATTTTAACAATAACTATTTGTAGTTAAAACGTCTTAGTACCTAAAGTAACTTCAGTTTTTATTCTCAACTCTGAACCGGAGTAAAAGTCCTGTGACGTAGCACTTGGAAAGTCTTAGAACGTATTTTAAGGAGATCCCTATTTGTGTTCAGAAAAAACTACACCCTAAAATTGATAATTTGAAAGGGACTATGTTTTCAAGATTGTGTGTGCAAATGAAGTTTGAACATCGTAAATCAAGGTTGAGATGACGTTTATGCGATCAGTGAAACAGCTTCATACTAGACTCCGGGTCTGTATCGCGAGTGCCAAGTGAAGTACTCAAAAAACAAGAATAATACAAAATAAAAAGAGAAAAATAGTTATAAAGTGTGTGTGTGTGGCTACACTTTACCATTAGTAAGTGCCTGTGCCAATTTAAATATGTGTTTTAATAATTAAGTGTGTTTAATCCATTGCCGCTGGAGCAAATAGTCCCGAACTAATTTTTTTTCACAAGAATTTATTTAAATTACACTGTTCTGTAAGTAAGTAAATACTGTAAGTTTGTAAATATTTTCGACCACGTAGATTAGACTAGTGGATTAGTAGATTGACTTGAAATTTGGATGTTAATGGTAATGTTAGAAAAGTTAGCAAAATTACAGTCCGAGAAAAACTTATTTAAAGTATGTTAATGTGCCTCCCGCGCTAGAACAAGAAAATTTCGTTATTTGTTGAAAAGTTGTCGGTCCATGTATAGTCTCGAGCTGGAACCTCCCGACGATTTATCTTAGTTCCTTGTCGTTTATGAGGAGGAAATTCATAGCCTCATAAATGGCTTCTGGCGAGCAAAAATGCAATAATTATTTTTAAAAAGGTACGCTTTAATAGCGCCTCCGAACTCACGCCGAGAACCCCCGAGAACAACCGAGAAGCGTGAATGTGATCGCTTTCTCGCCGTCTCATTCTCGCGCTCGCCTGTTCTCCGATCGGTGTCGGTATTTTTGCCCGCTTCAAAGGGTTTCTCGAGCTTTCTATGAGAAGGTCGCATGAGTATATGCCTTCTCGGTTCTCGCGTAATTTCTCAGCAAGAGTTCTCGGCGAGACTTCTCGCGTGAGTCTGTAGCCGCTATTAGTATTATATTATATAAATATTAGTTGGTTGGCGGATAAAACAGCCATTTGCAGTATTTCGTGTAATTTAGATACAAGCATGTTTTGGATGAAACTTGTGTACATTTCGGTTGGTGCGGTCCTGTAAGAACTACACCCAAACCAAACCTGCGTTTCACATTTACTATTTAGCTTTGAACTTGGTTAAGCTGCGTTGAGAGAGCTTTCAGATTTCACATTCGTTAGTCAATTATTAATTTCAAAAGTAAGCACCTTACTTCTTACACTAAGCTCCTTTTCCGAACTTTGACGCGATTTATCGTCATGATTTTTTTGTTTGACGAGAAAAAAATATGTCTAATGTTTTTCGGTAATCTTACAAAAGTAAGTAAACAAAGCTAATTATGGGTAGAAAAAATTGTTAGAACTTAGATAACAGTCATTTTCTGATTCAATACTTAAATTTCACTCTGTATATATACATAAATTACGTGTATATCCCTTAGAGCCTAAAGTTAAGACTAAAAGTCAAGTTCAGCATGATCGTGGGCGTGTAGGTGGAAAGAAAGAAAAAGAAAGAAAGAAGAAAGAAGACATTTATTCCGTTTTGCAAGACACACAAATATAAGACAATATACACAATTTTATAGAAAATAAACAAGGTATAACAATAAAAAACACAGAGATGAAAAATAGATCATCAGCGTTGTGTGTCTTCGCAAAAGTGAAACGGTCGCTGGCTCAGCATTACGCTGAGGCGTTAGACACCTGCAGCACTGATTTTCAGCCAGAACCGTCTATGACTCACGAAACGATACACAGATAAAATACAAAGGAAAGGGGAATCAACATAGTGATGGGTTGCAAGCCACATTGCCTATAACATGATTCCCAAGATTTTCTTCCATCGATGCCCTTTTACACGCATTCTATGGTTTTTTTACTCCCAGACCAGCGTGGAAGCTCACCCAGTATTGTAAAAAACTCAAACATAAATCGATACGGCCAGTACCTTCGCTTAATAACTGTAAATGTATCTCGCGGACGGCAGAAAATCAATTTCACTGAACACCCCAGAGATTACCAGGCCTCCAGTTTTTAAATTAAAATAAAGAGGGAATATTTCTTATTTTATAGCGCAAGTAACCGTTATGAGGTCGGGGCTTCGCTAAGGTTTCATTTCATTGGCCACGGATATTAGGAATCGCGTGTTTCTGGAGGTCGCCCTCCCGTGACATGCTTAGGGAGGGACTTGGCCAATTTTTACACAAGTCTCCGAGGAGATGTTTCAATGACCCCGTTTCAAAATTAGTCTGCGGCGTGTGCAGAGACGAGGAATCCGACCAATCATCATCACCAGGCTCTACCCCGTAAGGGATAAAGACGTGATTTATGTATGTATGTAATCACCAGTCTATTTTATTTATTTATTTATTTAATTGTGGTGTTCTACAGCGTTACAACCATACTTATTCTAGTATACAATGCGAGTCTTAAGGCCAATAACAGAACTCCTTAACTAGTACAATCATAATGCCTGGGTGGGAAAGCAAATGGGTCCACAGCCTGAAAGGATTTGTTGTACGTGCGTACAGCCTTAGATAGAATTGAGTTCTGGGCATAGTTCGTACGTTGGAAGGGTACTTTGAAGAGAGGAATATTTAAAATTAATCTGGAACGTCTCAGCAGACCCCTAATTTTAACCAATTCTAGAATTGTCTGTCTGTCTGTTACCTCTTCACGCTTAAACCGCAGGACTGGTTTAGTTGAAATTTGGTATACAGTTAGTTTCAGTCCCGGGGAAGGACATAGGATAGTTTTTATCCGGGAAAATTGCATAGTTCCCGCGAGAAAACAATTCTGCGCAGACGGAGTCGCAGGCAACAGCTAATTGTACATAAAACACACGAAAATGAATTGAAAATGAAAACGATTTTTTTTTTCCAATTGGCCGCCAAGTGCTGTTGTTTTACATGCCTTTTTGAAACTACCAGCGCATTCGGAAATACCATTGCCAAGAAGAATGCGCCAGAAGAAACTTGGCAGAAAGTCATTTTTTCAAAATAAAATACAGTGAGAATACTTAAATACTCCTTAAAGTCAATACATTTATAAAAGGGGTGTATAAGGTCCCCGGGCCTTAAATTACCACCACGAAAAAGCTGAATACAGAACAACAAAAATGGATTTTTTCCAGTTAACTTTTACGCGATAGTTTGTCTGAACACTGTTAAGATTTTCTATCATATTCTCTTGCCGTACCTTATAAGGATCGCATTAACAAAAAACCTAAAAAACATACAGAAGAATCCAGTTAAACCAACCTCGCCACCAGTTCAAATAATCCAGAGTATTATACGATACCTCGTAATCCCACAGCTGGAAACAAGAAATTTTAGAAATGGAACGTACCTAAATCCCACAAGAACGCTGTAAAAAGTCACCTCTTAATAGCCTTCTTTCTCCAGTTACAGATTCTAGTTACCGATACGGTTACTTAACTGCATCTGCTAACTGTGAACGGCTTTAGATAATCGATTGAACGTGAACCGTTAAACAAAGCCCTGATTGCAGTCTTTGTTACCGGCAGCTATCCTGTGGACTTAGCGTTTTTGCGATTGCTCTAGCAATTGTGTTAGATAGCTGTCCAACTAGCAGACTAACACTAGTAGTATAGTATTTACACAAATAGCAGCCTATTTAGTAGCTTTCGGCTGTAAAATAGCGGCATAAAGGTTCAAAAAGTAGTTCAAAGTTGCATAACTGCGTCTGTAAAGCTCTTTAGCTTTAGAAGTTACTAAAAGTGCCAGAAGCTGAACCAACACGGAAAAAAAAACTTAGCTGTGGTAACTAGGAATTAGTTGGCGCAGCTAAATTCCTTCGAAACTATAGGGACATCGAAGTATTTAGCTATCGTTGCAAAGAGTTTTTCGCTACCGAAACTTGGCTGTGATAGCAAATATTCTTAGTTGTGATCACTTTGAAGTTTGGGAAACTTAGCAGTGACTGCTAATCATATTAGCTAAAATTAGTTGTGGCTGCTAAGTATATTAGCTATATTTAGCAGTGACAGCTAATTTAATTAGCAATATTTAGCGGTAGCTGCAAACAAATTTGCCGTAGCTGCTAATTACTTTAGATGTGACAATCAAAATAATTCGTTGCATCGGCGGAAGTGTTGGCTGTAGCAACTAAGTTAGTTTGATACTCTATCGCATTTCTTTAGCGGTATTCGACAACGAGTTTAGCTGCAGCTGCTAAAAGGGTTTGTTACTATAAGAAAGACTTAGTTGTGAGATGTAATCAAGTTAGTTGTAGCTGCTAATTAAGTTTGTTACAGTTACTAAGAGTCTTAGTTGTGGGATGTAATCAGTTTGGCTGTAAGTACTAATTGGGTTTGTTACTGTAACCAAGAGTCATAGTTGTGGGATGTAATCAATTTAGCTGTAGCCTCTAATTGGGTTTGTTACTGTAACTAAGAGTCTTAGTTGTGAGATGTAATCAGGTTAGCTGGAGCTGCTAATTAAGTTTGTTATAGTTACCAAGAGTCTTAGTTGTGGGATGTAATCAATTTGTGGCCCGAGGAAGCGACCGCCACTGCGATACGGCAACCCGTGCACACACCTGCAAAGTCTGATAGACCGGGCCCGTTAACGTCCTAACGAATTAGAAGCAGTAACGTGCACACTAGGCTACTCAGACTCGCTTCCTGTGTCTGTTACAAGATAATCATTCAAAATCATCTCGGGTATATATGGACGCTCGGTCAACCAAACGATAGCGCGATGTAACTTGCGCGCAGCGCCATCTGTTGGCGTATTTCGTAAGCTCAGTTGCTGTTGGCCTTAATACTTATCGTTTCTGTGTCGGCCATACGATACCGCGTTCTATTGCGCGCGGCACCCTCTAGCGGGTTATCTTATAAATAATGACGTCATGCTACACATGTAATTTGTACGAAACTTTCATTCAATTAGTTATGGCAGTTACATTTGTAACATAAAGGTAACTTCTTGTGCAAAATATCTTTCAAATTTGAAAGCATTTTAGTCCATTGTGTTGTGGCAATAAAACGTTTTTTAGTACTCCTGGCTTTGTTTCATTTAGGAGAAGGTTTTGGTATTTTAACATACTTCATGAAAATGATGTTCTCAGTTCCATTTTCAGTTTAGAAAATATACATTCTAAGATGTAATTTAATTCAATGATGATATTGAATGTTTCAATAAGTTCAGTTTGCAAGGTACCTGCAGTGTCTATAGTGTTATTTCACAGCAACATTGAAACTGTGACGTTTATGATACCTCAAATTTTATATGTTGCAAAAAGAATATAGCTGCAATAATAACACCATAAGTTTCAGATAACTTTGACTGCAAATTGCCTGTAATGTTTTTTATGAAAGTTTCAACAACGTATAAAATGTGTCGTTGAAGCAACATTAAAATACTTATATTTCAAAATGTAAATTGCTGCAATAATCATTTCTTGGCTGCAACACTTAAGTCTGATTTGCTACGACTGCTAATATAATATTGCTGTTCATTTCAAAGTAAATTTGTTGGTGCGGCTAAGATTCTTAGCAACATTAGCAAAAAATTATTTAGCAGATGCAGCAAAAAATATTAGCTACAGTTTGTGAATAAGTTAGTCAAAGCTGCAAAAAGTTCTTGGCTGCCACACTTAAGTCTGATTTGCTACGACTGCTAATATAATATTGCTGTTCATTGCAAAGTAAATTTGTTGGTGCGACTAAGATTCTTAGCAACATTAGCAAAAAAATATTTAGCAGTTGCAGCAAATAATATTAGCTACAGTTTGTGAATAAGTTAGTCAAAGCTGCAAAAAGTTCTTGGCTGCAACACTTAAGTCTGATTTGCTACGACTGCTAATATAATATTGCTGTTCATTGCAAAGTAAATTTGTTGGTGCGGCTAAGATTCTTAGCAACATTAGCAAAAAATTATTTAGCAGATGCAGCAAAGAATATTAGCTACAGTTTGTGAATAAGTTAGTCAAAGCTGCAAAAAGTTCTTGGCTGCCACACTTAAGTCTGATTTGCTACGACTGCTAATATAATATTGCTGCTCATTGCAAAGTAAATTTGTTGGTGCGACTAAGATTCTTAGCAACATTAGCAAAAAAATATTTAGCAGTTGCAGCAAATAATATTAGCTACAGTTTGTGAATAAGTTAGTCAAAGCTGCAAAAAGTTCTTGGCTGCCACACATAAGTCTGATTTGCTACGACTGCTAATATAATATTGCTGTTCATTGCAAAGTAAATTTGTTGGTGCGACTAAGATTCTTAGCAACATTAGCGAAGGATATATTAGTAGATGAATCAGAAAAAAATTAGCAGCCGTTGCAAAAATGTTATTAGTGATTGCAAAATGTATTTATCAAACGTATCAAAGATATTATCTGCTGTCTAACACATGTAAAATTAGTAATAGTAACGAAATTTTTATCCACTATAACTAAGAATTATTAACGGTTACAACTAACAGCAATTACTAAATTATTTTGTTGATAAATTAGCTATAGTTGCTAATCAATTAGTACTGTTAGCAAATTATTTGAAATTCGTTTAGCTAAATATCGTTATCAGTGGTAGCTAACTGGTTTTAGTTGCTATAGACATGGCCTTGTTACAGTTGCAAACAAATTGTATGCCACAGCAAAGAAAATTTCAGCAAAGGGAGCTTAGCTATCACGGCTAATTCATTTCTCTCCGTGAAATACCACTCAAATCTTCACAATAGTTCACAGTAGAACTCATTAACGTTTACACCTTTACAAGAGAATTACGGAAGCTATTCTGCCACTTACAGCTGCATAGTAGTTTCCATTGTAACTTTTATACGCTACTCAACTACAAAATGGAGTATATTGCGTATGTTTGCAGCAACTGTACAAAGGTCATAGTAGCCACTATTATACTACTACAAGTTTCACTATAGAAATACTAGACGCTCTTATACATACTATAGTTACAAATAAATAATCTTTAGTAATACAATAGAAATAACCTTCTTTCTTATTATGCTCTTGATGAGCATCTATAAAAATAAGTTCTAGTTTTCCAGTTGTATCCTAATTTGTAATTGCCGCGGAAATGTTACAAAGTATCGCAAATACTTACTTTTAAAACTCAGTTAAACAACTTACAGAAGCACTTAGGTAACCTAAGGCTTCCTTAGGGACACAACTCTTGATGTACAACTGCGCGAGACCGCGTCGAGTCTGATTTGATTTATGATCTACTTAAGATGGTATCTATGGAAACGCTTTCTGAATACTAGATCGGCATTAAGACTCGGTCTAGAATCTATTAAAATAACAACTTCACTTCTATGTACAGTAAATTATGTCGTGAAATGGCTTTGCTGTCAATTACATTTCAAGTTGTTGGGTAATCTAAATCGGCTAGAAATGATTGGTCACTGTATAGATTTTATACATACATACATACATACATAAATCACGTCTTTATCCCTTACGGGGTAGACAGAGCCTAAGGTGACAAGACCTAAAGACCACGTTTAGCATGATTGTGGGCGTATGGGTGGAAAGGGGAATCAAAACAGTGATGGGTTGCTAGCCACATCGCATATATACCATCTGCGCGGGAAGAGGAGCAACTGGTACTGGTGGTGGTATGGTATGTGTAGGTTTATATGTGTTAAAAAGACTAACTGTTACCCGCTGGTACTGCAACTTAGTCCGTGCCAAAATTAAAATTAAGAAAAGACATATAAGAAGATTAAATTTCTAAATGTCTGTGAAAATTAGAACACATAGAAAAATCCGAAAAGTAAAGCTATGGGCGGGAAGAAGAATAAGGAGATAAGAATAAGAAGGATAAGAAGATTTTTCATGTCTATGTTTTTTTTTTTTGTTATACCTTGTTTATTTTCTATAAAATTGTGTATATTATCTTATATTTGTGTGTCTTGCAAAAAGGAATAAATGTCTTCTTTCTTTCTTTTCTTTAAAAAATAAAGAAAGAGGACATTTATTCATTTTGCAAGACACACAAATATAAGAGCATACCTACACACAATTTTATAGAAGAGAAACAACAAAAAAAACACAGACATGAAAAATAGATCCTTAGCGTTGTGTGTCTTCGCAAAAGTGAAACGGTCGCTGGCTCAGCATTACGCTATTTAGCATAGCAAACTATTTATTTATTTATTTATAAATTTGCTACACAGCATTACAGTTACAAACTACTGTGAAACTACAAAAAACTTAGTCTAGTTAGGGTCTATGATAAGGCACATACTGTCCCGTAAGGGGAGAAAGCAGGTTACAATACATCAAGTAGGAACGCTAGATTGTCTGTCATACCTCTTCTCGCAAAACAGCAACAATTGTCGACACACAGCCAATTTCACCTATATACGCCCACAATCTTGCTAAATGTCGCCAGTAGGTAAATATTACCTTAGGCTCTGTCTACCCCGTAAGGGATGAAGACATGATTTGTGTGTGAACAACTTTAAAGATTCATAACTTCGCACCTTTCAATTCCTGAACGAAAGCGCTTCTTTTCACAGTCGTGCAGTCTGATGAAAAATCGCGAACGCCGGTTTCCCAAAAAAGTAAATTTCCAGAGAGCTCTACAGATAAAATTAACGTTCTCATGTTGCCGACGTGGAAGGCCATTGGACCCCATACATGTATCGAGATGATTTATTATTTAATTTGCATAACCAGTCCTCCGTTTGGGTGGCGCGGCGCTGTTTTCTGTGAAATTTCAGAGAGAGAGAGAGAGAGAGAAACATTTATTTACACACATTCATTCGATACACGTTGATATATAATAGGAAGAAATACAAAATACTTAGCAATAGTACCGATATGGTGTAAAATGGGCCCCACTCAGCATAATTTTGCGGCAAGCAGAGCTGGGTCTTGCGTTTGCATTTTCTACTAAGCTGTTGCCAGTGGCTTCGCTCCCGCTGCAAATTTTTTTTTAATGTTTTATTTTATGCGTTGACAACTTTTTTATTTACATAAATTATCTAGATGAAGATAACCGACCTCGTTTGTTATTGAAGTAAGCTTAGTTTATAATCGTTTTTTATATTTCTATTGTTCAAATAATTAATTAAGAAATGATGCTATATAATTAAACTTATGAATACATATATATAAAATATACAAACTCTAATCCTAAAAACCACATATCTATGCTAAAAATAACTATAAAAAACCTATATTTACTATTTTATACTATCCTTTGTCATTTGTTATACCGTATCACACATTTATAAATTAAATTAGTTTCTTGTTACTTTAAGTTACTTGAAATCTCTCAACTGATAGTGCTTATGTAATTTTAGTTCGGATGTTTTACGATAGATGTCACTCTCAAGTTCAGTCCCCATCCTGCATCGCGCTGTTGAGATTTTTCTTAATGGGGGCTATCGTTTCTTTGCTCACCAGTTGGCGCCACTGTTGACTAAGGTCCAGATGTATAGCTGTCAAAGGCGACTTTATAAGATCGGCACCGAAACAAAGTTTTAAATCTTGAATCTCAGTAACAAACACAACTAAAAAATAATTATCCAATACGGTGCAGTCGTTTGGAAGTTTTGCGCGTACATACATTTCGACGATTCATTTTTATTTCTATAGAATAAACTAGCATCTTTCCGCGACTTCGTCTGCGTAGAATTATAGGTACGTTCAAGTGCAAAAATAAGTATCGATACGATCTTCTCAAAAATATGTCCCATAATTATTATTACACTTGACTGTACATACAAACCTTACTCTTGAATCTCACTCTGTATTTAAAAAAACCGCATCAAAATCCGTTGCGTAGCTTTAAAGATCTAAGCATACTGTTCCGGCTCACGCCTGCAAAATTCGCCTGCTCTACTCTACCTTCATACAACAGAGTTGCATTAACTTTCGTTTAGGCGCTTCGGCCTGATACGTTACAACTTTACTAACACTCTGCATCTTACCGTTGCTTAGAAGTTAGAACACATTGTAACAAAATTGAAAATTTTAACAATCTTTGCAACCCTTAAACCTATTTTAAGAATTCCTTAGTTTTCATCTAAAGAAAATTCCATATCTTCTGCATAAGAGGAAACACATACATAGGGACAGACAGAGAGACAGACTGACGCGTTTCTTTGAAACAACGTCAATCACCTTCATTCAATTGGGTTTAGGTTATCGCTATAAAGAAGTCTGGCGTATGGGTGACGTCTCTTGTATTTGGCGAAGAGGTTATAACATCACTTCGTTGTCCGTCTGTCTACAACAAAGGTGTGCAAGTATTTTGAATAGTAATACATTTTTAGGGCTTCAACCTTTTTGGCTGTTGGTGGCTGGCTGGCGTTAGTCCATTGCCACGCGTCGCGGCACATAATAAAAAAAAAACAATAAGGTGGCTGTCACTTGTTTCTAAATTGTCGGTGCACGGTCGGTCTGTTTATGCGGATTTATGTTTAAACTATTGTAAATATTGATAATGTGTGTAATGTTTGGTGTAAAAGTGTAATTAGTGTAAATAACATCACGGATAGTCTTCGCGGGTGTGTTTTTACTAAGCGGCGGCAGTGGCTAAAGACTTTACGGACGAACTCTACACTGCGTTGGTCGAAGCCGGCTTCCTCGAGGTTTGTGGCTCTGAAATTGAATGTTAGACCTAATGCACAAGGGACAGTTTAACCACGGCCTTGGTAACAGTCACTATTTGTCTATCGAAGGACATACCTATTATACACAAAAGGTGCTGTGTTTGGCTTTGTTTCAAATCATCCTACCTCAGTTCCCACTTACTACTACTACGAGGTAGCAAGACCTAAAGGCCACTTTTATCATGATTGTAGGCGTATAGGTGGAAAGGGGAATCAAAATAGTGATGGGTTGTTCTTATGCTTTTTGCCCATTCCCTCGATGGCCTTTTACCATCTGCGCGGGACGAGAAGCAACTGGTTATTCCATGTTTTTCCTTTGCTCCCAGACCAGCATGGAAGTATAACCGTTACCTGCATAGAATAACCCCCTGATTGGATCCACAACAATATTTAGGCGTGTCTAGACGCGCCCGCTTCGGGGGGGGGGGGGGGGGGGGCACGCCAGTAATTTTGTTTCCTTCCTTTGACGCAGACTGCGAAAATTGACGGCCACAAACACGCTTTGAGGTAAGTAGATGCCAGCTTAGGAGGACACGGCAATAATAGTAGATTATTAACTCCGTGGCAATGACAAAATTACTGCATAGTACAAAACAAAGTCGCTTCCCGCTGTATGTCTCTATGTGTGCTTCGATTTTTACATTTCCTTAGATATTTGCACGCCCCGTTATCTTTAGCATTATTGACCAAAATAATCCAGATTAAAAATATGTTCAACATAATAAAAATATGAAGTTATTTTTAGCATAACATTAACCATACGGGGTAAACAGCGCCTAGAGTAACAATATCCAAAGACCACGCTTAGCATGATTGTGGGTGTATAGGTGGAAAGGAGAATCAAAATAGTGATGGGTTGCTAGCCGCATCGCCTATAACGTGATTCCTAAGACTTTCGCTCTTTCCTACGATGGAATTATTTTTTCGTTTCTTTTTGACATGATATAGGAACCTATATCATAGGTTTTCTGTTAAAAAATAAACGCCACATCTCCGGTTATGGAAAAAGTTATCGTTATTTAACTCTTAGGCAATTGACAGCAAGGAGCCTCTTTATCAAGACACTAGCTTTTCTCTAGAATCACTCTATCTATTTAAAAAGCCGCATCAAAATCCGTTGCGTAGTTTTAAAGATTACATAGGACAGACAGAGACAGCGGAAAGCGGCTTTGTTTTACACTATGTATTGATGAATTTTGACCGATTATGCATTTCAAACTATGTATTTTAATACGTGCCTTAAAATAAATAAAGAAATAAAAATAAATATCTTGGGACACATTACACTGAGTGACCTAAACTAAGCTTGTACTATGGGTACCAGGCAACGGCTAAACATACTTATATAGTGTAGATAAATACATACAACATCCATGACTCGGGCACAAACATTCGTATTCATCAACAGTCTGCGTTTACCGGGATTCGAACCCAGGACTAGCTTCATAGTCAGGGTCACTAACCATTGGCTATCCGGTCGTCAAATAAATGTTCCCAATTTTAGACAGTTACTTACACTGTCCGCGCCGCGTGTTGTACCAGCACGTGCCTGCAAATTGTGAGTCGGTGCGACACAACCGCCCGACCGCCCGACCGCCCGACCGCCCGACGCCCGAGCAGGTCGACCGCACCCAAGGGCCGTGTGAGCGAATTTTATATTTTCCGAAATGTTTTCAGCTAGATTTTACGGCGCTGTTCGAACGTTGGTAGTTCGTTTGATTTGGAATTGTTTCGTACTATGTCAAAAAGTAAAACGAGTCAATACTTTAGAATGGCGCGTGTCATTTTTAACCTCCCACGCAAAAAGAGGGATTTGACGTTTGAGTTTGACGTCTATGTTTGTGGGTCTGTGGCACTGATTCAATTTCGATGCGGTTTTTTAATTCGAAAGCTTGTTTCCTTGCGGTAGTTTCCCTCAATGGGCTTTTATGGCAGCTGCGCGGGCAGTTTGCAAAAGTTTGCTTAGTTGATTTGGTCGCGTAGAGCGATTGGATGAAAGTAGACTAACTAAGGACCTATATGGGGAGTGTGAATGGTTGCGGGAGGGGAAGGCCTAGACGGACGTTGCGAGACCAAATAGGAGACGTTTTGGATAAAAGTAGGGTCAGGAGTACCCGAAACCGACGAACATGTAATAATAGTAATAATAATATCTTGGGACAATTGACACCAATTGACCTAGCCCCAAACTAAGCAAAGCTTGTAATATGGGCACTAGACAACGGATAAACATACTTTTTATAGATAAATACAATGTATGTCATACTTAAATGTATTAAGAGATTGTCGAACGTGGATGAAGCGAAAGAAGCATGTCAGGCTCGTAGCTAGTGGAACAAAGTAGTGTCTGGTTTGGTTACCCCTGTGGGAAAGAGGCGTGACGGTATGTATGTATGCGCGGGCAAAGAAGTAACAAGTACATTCTATATTATTGATAACTAACACAAAAACAGTATGAACACAGATAATAAATGATTTATTCCACAAAGCCTAACATTAAACGGTAATTAGCAATTTCTATGCATGCGTGACTTTGTTAATTGGTTTGGAGGCTGTAGTCTCGTTTCGTTCTAAATCAAATGCCCGTTCGTAATACAACTATATTATTAATAATCATTATATCCAGCTGTAACGATACCACCCTCTCTCTCTAAGTACTAGCTGTTGCCCGCAACTTCGTCTGCATAGAATTCGTTTATCGCTCGCAGGAATTACGCAATTCTCTGTGATAAAAAGTAGCCTATGTGTTATTCCAGACTATAATCTATATATAATTATGTTCCAAATTTTATCCAGATCTGTCCAGCCGTTCTGGCGTGAAAGAGTAACAAACATCCAAACATACTCACAAACTTTCACATTTATAATATTAGCAGGATAATGCTAAAGGCCACCTAATACGCTCTACTGGAACAACATCGCTTACCCTTAAAAGAGTGCCCTTCTCTCGGCCCTTCTTGTGCAGCTATTTTAGAGAGAGAGAGAGAGAGAGAGAGAGAGAGAGAGAGAGAGAGAGAGAGAGAGAGAGAGGGAGAAACATTTATTTACACACATTCGATACACGTAGACATAAAACAAAGAGAAATACAATATACTAAGGAATAGTACCGATATGGTGTAAAGTGGACCCCACTCAGCATAATGTTGCGGCCGCAACGCTGTTTTTCAGTGGGACCCAGATAAAATTATAAAACTAAACACAAAAAACACATACAATGTGTTTTTAGTCGTCTGTCCAACCTTAGTTCCAAATGTATGGTTTGGTAAATCGCAGCGGTAACCAAAACTATATACGTAAATATGTACCTATATATATACTAAAACATAAACTAAATATAAGCTCAAGTCAGCTCACGCGCTTACATTATTAACGGGGCTAAATACAAAACGCCTACCGATCTTCTTCTTTATCTATACATCTATCTATACATAATAATAAATCATTTTATTGAATCAGGCGTTACTTTGAGGAGGTCCATTTCAATGAACAAAAATATTTACCTTGCTACTCCGCTACTCACGTGCAAGATAGCCAAGCCTCTGTGAAATATATTATGTTTTACATGCAATCCTCCCTCAACTACTGCCTATCAAACATATATAAATCCCACAAACTTAATTATCCCTTACACCACACAAACACTGACGCGTTTCGATCCCTCTACGGGATCATTATCAAAGTTTAATGAGCACAACTGTTACACATGCAAACCAACGTCGTACTGATTCGAAAACGTATAAAAAAACATAATGTACCTACATTCATATATTTTCCCAAACTATCCTTTTATTTATGATTTTTATTTGTACACAAACAACTACCTTTAAAATAATAAATCAGTAAAAAGTTCGTGTCTCTGCATTAAATAAATTCACTAACAAAAGAGTGCACACAGTTAGGGAAAAGTAATAAAACACAAAAAAGCAGATTTTATAATTTATGTCTGTCTACAGGGTGGAAAGTTGAAATGGGGCAGCAAGGGCAGCTACTAGATCCCTTGCTGCTACGCGAAAATGCTCTTAGGAGACCTTTACTAACTTTTTGAGTGATGACAATCGACATTCACAGATTTTTGATAAAATGTACAGTCAGCGAAAAAATCGTCAGTTTTGACTTTTTTTTTTTTGATGCCAATCGGTCCCATTTCTATCAAGGATTAAAACACTCTTTGAGACCAACCGAGGTTTGAGTACTAGAACACCCACAAATCAAAGAAAACTTTTTCCATACAGTTCGTAGGGTAATTAATTACAATGTGAAATTTTCTTCAGCTTAAAGATCATTAAATTGTAGACAACTACAATTAGGGTAAAAGAAATGAGAAAAATCAGTATGATTGTAAAAAAAGTACCATTGTAAACCCACTAGTTCGTTTGTCTGGCCTCTCTAACATAAAAAAAAAAAAAAAAAAAAACAACTAGTCTGTGCGGAAAGAGAACTTTAAATACGAACATTTTGCTACACAGATAAAGCTGGCCGTCATGGATGAAACAGTTAACAAAAACCAACATGTGAAAGTTTCACAGGGTAATTTGCACCCAAGGAACTGTATGGAAAAAGTTTTCTTTGATTTGTGGGTGTTCTAGTACTCTAACCTCGGTTGGTCTCAAAGAGTGTTTTAATCCTTGATAGAAATGGGACCGATTGGCATTAAAAAAAAAAAAAGTCAAAACTGACGATTTTTTCGCTGACTGTACATTTTATCAAAAATCTGTGAATGTCGATTGTTATCACTCAAAAAGTTAGTAAAGGTCTCCTAAGAGCATTTTCGCGTAGCAGCAAGGGATCTAGTAGCTGCCCTTGCTGCCCCATTTCAACTTTCCACCCTGTATATGTATGGATGTGTTCATTTACCAATGTCTGTGTTCGCTAATCTCTAAAACTGTTGGATCAATATAAATGAATTTTTGCGTGTTGGTACCTTATATCCCTGGTCAATATTTTAAATACCTTTAATCCCGGGAAAGTAAAGAGTTCCCGTGGGACTACAAACTATAATAACTTATGCAGCTTAGTTCACAACAACTTAAGCATCTAATTAAGTAAAATTGGCGTGCTGACGCTGACACCTTATATTGCCGCGGTTACATTAAACATACATAATTAGGTGAAATTTGGTATACAGTTAGTTTCAGTCCCAAGGACCGACATGGGATAGTTTTTATCCCAGAAAACAGAATAGTTCCCGCAGGCAACAGTAAAGTATAAATGTCGAGAACCTACACTATACTCTAGTCGTGATATGATACGTGAGAAATTGATAATATTATAATGATAAAAAGCTGATAATATATATATATAATACCCTTCGTTGTGTTGGCATCCTACTTAACCCTTGGACGTTTTGTGACGAGTGAACATTGATCTACATATTTATTAAAACGAACTATTCTAATACATGTAAACGCGATGGCTAGCAATACATTACCTAAAAAACCTTAGCTTGCGCTAACAATAGGAAACAATTAGATTATCCGAATTAAGATATTGAATGTCGAGTCAATGATGCATAAAGTATACATAGACGGTTCTGGCTGAAAATCAGTGATGCAGGTGTCTAACTCTAACACCTCAGCATAATGCTGAGCCAGCGACCGTTTCACTTTTGCGAAGACACACACAACGCTGATGATCTATTTTTCATGACTGTTTATTTTCTATAAATGTGTGTATATTCTCTTATATTTGTGTGTCTTGCAAAAAGGAATAAATAATGTCTTCTTTCTTTCTTTTTTTATAAAGTATAGTTAGGTGATTATTTGGGCAAATATGGAAGCAAGTCAAACATATTTAATGAATTTTGAAGCTCGTCATAACGGGCGTAGTAATGAGATCACGGAAAACTCTTACATTTTCCGAATTTCTTGACCGATATTACTTTTATTTTCACTTTTTGTTATCTCTTTTACAATTTACTATTATATTTTATCAAGCAAATATTTTTATGTGTATTCGCTATTAACAGTGTAGAACAAAATAAAATTAGAGCTCTTACGTGATTTCCTGTTACGCTATTTTAGTCCTCGACTTACTTACTAAGTACCTAATGTTAGTTATGACATCAAGAATTATAATAAATATCATTGCTTTTTTACCGGAGCTATTTCTAACCTTGATAAAAATAATCCGACTTAAATATAAAATATTTAGTTAAGTAACTTTGATGACTGAATTCTGGGGTAAGAAAAGATAGACTATCCATCTCTTTCAAACACGAACAGAAAGAAAAATACGAGTAGTCTAACTCGCGTGCGACACAGCTCTCGCGCGCATTTGTGCTGGCCTTGCTGACAAGGAATGTCTCGTGCCATTTCCTTATTATTATTATTTTCATCTCACATAGAAAGAAAGAAAGAAAGAAAGAAAAGAAGATTTTTTTTCCTTTTTGCAAGACACACAAATAGAAAAAAAGAAAGAAAAGTTTATTTATGACAAACAACAAAAAACAAAATACAGAACAATTAAAAAATCTACAGATAAATAGTTTGTCACAAAATGGTCCCAACTCAGCATTTGCTGGCCTTACAGCCAGCGACGGTCTTCCGTTGGGGCAATACATGAGCATACACACAATTTTACAGAAAAGAAACAATAAACACAGACATGAAAAATAGATCATCAGTGTTGAATGTGTTTTCGCAAAAGTGAAACGGTCACTGGCTCAGCATTACGCTGAGGTGTTAGACACCTGCGGCACTGATTTTCTGCCAGGCATACATGGCTCGTTCTTGGGTTTTTAATGACTCAATGCCACAATTGTTCAGTTTCTAGGAACAAAGTCCACGCAAAGTGGCATCCCTGGCATGAGAAAGAGTCCTTTGGTCTCAAACTGGATGTCTGCAGGTTTTGGGTAACCAGGCTTCGATCTTATCATGAGGTTTAGAACGATTTCGGAGAGAGCCGTCCGCATGACCAATTGTCCGAAACGCATACCTGGAAAGTTATTTTGTAATCATTGGAAGCATAATGTAGACAGTAGTAAGTCTAATATACCATGATACAACCAGAAGATAAGCCTATAATTTGTGCTCCACTGCCTGAGCAAAGGCTTCCCCTTTCAACCTCCACACTCCCGATTCAGCCTCTCGGCCAGTTCGGTTCAGTACAGTAACCGCGGGTGGTACCCACCATGTGCCAAGTTGCCAATTGCTAAGTCAGTTCCCTCCTGCGGAGACAGACCTCACCGGCCCGCCAGAATTTCACTACCAGATTATTGTATTGTGATCCGATTTACACACATAATGCAAAATTTCAGCTCAATCTACATATCTTAATCTCTAATGTCTATAGACTTACCAATACAAATTCTCGGTCCATCTCCAAAAGGCAGGTATGAGAATGGAACTATGCTACTCTCATTTTCAGGTAAGAACCTGTCAGGATCGAAGCTGTGGGGATCAGGAAAGTACTGAGGATCGTAATGCATCCCGATAGCGTTCACGTAGACAGGGGTACCGCGGGAGACAGTGAGCTTGTCATCGATCTTATAATCGGCAGCAGCGATCCGGTCCAACCAACCCATGGGAGGATACTTCCTCACGCCTTCTGTGAATTGGAATATGTAAATTGTAGACGAGGATGGTCAGAATATTACGATTATTACGGTTCTTGAACCATTGGAAGCTTCTCGTAACAACAAATATTACGAATGCGTTCGCGTTTTGTCTGACTAAATTACAAAAGCTAGACTGGATCTTCGGAAATAATGTACACACGGGTTAGAAAGAGTTTAACGTAACAAAACCTAAAAGATACGTCTAGCATGATTGTGGGCGTATAAATAAAAAAAGGAATCAAAATAGTGATAAGTTAATAGCCGCATCGATTTCCTATGAAATAATGATTCCTAAGATTTTCACCTATTCTCTTGATGGGCTTTTACCATTTGCGCGTAGGGAGATGTAACTAGTACATTTTAAGTTTTTTCTTTGCTTCCAGATCAGCATAATATGGAATGGAATAATTTAAATTTTTCTGTGGTATAAAACGATTTGAAATAAATGTGGGGATTTACCTTTAATAACACAATTAAGGTAAGTTAGTTTCTCTAAATCATTGAAACTCAAATCTTGCTCTTTTTCTGCCTTCGCTTCAGCCAGTTCTCTGTAAAGCTTCTCCTGTAAAGAAAAAGAACATACGAGTTAAAAACTATTTATCATTACATTACCACCATCATTTTCAGCCTGTATAGATTCCACTGCTGAGCATAGACCTCCTTGATGAGGTGAGCTATGGTTCTCACGAAATCTAAATGCAGATTGAGAATTTTACACGTACCATACATACAACTGCTTTGCAATAAAATTGTGTATAATTTCCTTTGCCATATTTTAAATACTCGCAAGGTACACTTAGACTTCAAAGGCCCTACCGTCTAACGCACTCGGCATTACAATCATACTGATAATTTATTTCTGACAAATGTCTGCATAGTGTTAACATGAGGCCAGAAGGATATGGAAATGTGATTGCGAACGCTCACGGGTTTGATATTGCTTCCTACTCTTTTGATCGCATAAAGTGTCTGTATTATCAGGATATATCATTAAAACTACTAATTTATAAACATTTTTCACAATAACTGGGATGCATAACAAGTCTTTAATCACCTGAACATCAGGACGATGTGCAAGTTCTAAGGCGATGAACGTTAGAGCACCACCCGCGGTTTCGACCGAAGCCTGCAGCATGACAGTGGCCTGAGCTGCCAGGAGACCTTCATGGAATTCTGAAATTAATACCATCAATGAGGTGTCTGGACTAGACAACGGCAGTAGACCGTACTGTGAAGTTCAAGATCGAGTATTCAAGTGTGAAGTTTTAAACCATTACTGGGTGATAGTTGGATTTGGTAGCAGCAATGTGACCACGGAAGACCAGTGGGTTGGAGCTTTTAAGGAAGATGATTTGGTGCCGGTCGCTGGAAGGACGGCCGTGCCTTGGTATGCTGAAGCTTTATGTATGTATGTATGTATTGATATGCTTCTGAAAACTCACCTACTCCTTCTTTGAATCCATCTTTTTTCATCTTTATTAGAGCGTCAAGAAGATCTGTCTTCTCGACTTTATTCTTAATTCTGTACTCAATGATGTCGTTAACTGTTTTGATAAAGAAATTTGTTGTTTTCTTTGGAAATAATGAAAACCTGATATGAAAAAAATATCAAAATTATAAAATTGAAACTCAGAATGGAAACAGTTTTTTTAGCACTTTAGTGACTTAAGCGATAAATCGTGGCCACTCTGACAAGAAAAAAGCGAAGAATAAAACGAAGAAGCATCTGAACAGATATGTATGTTACAAAAAAAGAGGAAAATTTCAAATATCTAGTTATTACGATTCAAAATATACAACGCAAGTACAGTTTGCTGAAGAGCCAAAAAAGCAGTCCCCAATTAATGAAATCATGGCGGAAATAACGAAGGTGGTTTGCTCTATGATGATAACAGATACAGTACCTGAAGATATCAACGAGGGCAGGCCAGAAGAAGATACTGAGCCAACAGAGACCACGGTGCATGTCGAACTTTTGGAAGGTGCGAGTGACGGCGCGGAGCACACTGTCCCCGGTCAGAACAGCATCGGTCTCGACTCCAAACGCAAAGGTGCCGAATATGTCAGTAGTGAAATCAGAGAAAAGAGTCTGGAAAGGGATAATTACCATAAGTGGAAAGAGGAATAGTGATGGGTTGCTAGCCGCATCGCCTACAACATGATTCCTAAAATTTTGGCCCATTCCCTCAATGGGCTTTTACCATTTGCGCGGGAAGAGAAGCAACTGGTACATTCTATGTTTTTTCTTAACACCCAGACGAGCATGAAAGAATTACACTTAAACCAGCGTGGTAGAAAAATCTACAGTAAATGTAGAGAGAATACAGAAAAAAAGGCCAAAAAAATTCCACTTCAAGGCGTCTTAGAATTATTCCAGAACGGTAGGTTTGGTTAAAAACTCTTGTAACAGTTTTTCTTTTATCGTAATTTTTGATTCAAAATTGACTCGCTCTTTTACGCCGTCCATTCCAAACATCGACTAATGTATGGCAGCATTTGTCAACGACAAGAAAACAACCATGAATATATTTACAGAGGTATTCAGACCCACTAATTCAACCTCCTGGTGGAATAATCCGGAATAATCCTAAGAGACCTTGTGGATTACAATGTACTGGCCCATATTATTGGTTATGTAATGTAATGTATAACTCTTTATTGTACATAAAACACAAGAAAAAGAGGAATACAGGACAACATAATATTCTAAAAAAAAAAAAAAAAAAAAAAAAAACACACATGCGCAAAGGCGAACTTATCCCTAAAAGAGATCTCTTCCAGTTAACCTTTACCTTTAGTTAACCTTATAATGAATTTGTTTATCCAAATGTAATACAATGATGTATAACTAGGTCTTTTACACATACCCTAAGTTCGGGACATTTCTTTTCAGAGTTCAATTGTGTGATACGCTTGACGACATCCTTTGCTTTTCCTGTGGTGAACCCTTGCAAGGTTTTCAATTTGGCTGCAGTAAAAATGTATGTCAAGCGACGCCTCACGTTTGACCATGTTGCGTCCTGTGAAAAAATGAATTAATGCATCTGAAACTGAATAAAATTAATGATTCTTCTCTAAACATCCGTGAACTGTTTTCATATTTGGTAAAACACCTGCAATACTTCACATCTCAGTCAGAAGCTTTATTAAAGCACTTGATATCACAATCGCACTCACCTTTCCTTTCTATTAAACGAAGACAATAGAAAGAGATGGAGACTTACCATCAGGTGATCCAATTGTTCATTTGCCCTCCTTGTCGTATATTTAAAAAAATCTTACGTTGGCAGTAAAAAGGTTCTGAGCTCCGACAGGGTCAGACTTCCCAGAGCTGGCGTATCTGTTGCGGAACAAGTCGCTGTCCTTGACGAGGATACGGCGCGCGATCTGAGGGTCACCGACCACCAGCACCGGTTTCCGAAACACCCAGATGCCGACCAGAGGGGCTGCGTAGCGCAGATGAAGGTCCCGCATCCAAATACCCTGTGGAAATAAGAGGTGATCAATGGCGATTCAGTTCATTAACTACAACTACTCTTGGAACTTTACATACATTTTTTGATGGTTGGTAGAGTACACGTCTACATTTACTTATGTTTGTATGTGTGTTGTGATTGTGGCCCACATTCAGGGCAAAATGACTTACCACATTCTGTTTGAACAAGAAGGAGAAACTGCCGAACAGAAGATGTGGGGGGCTGTGTAGGATCCCTCGCTTGGCCCAGTACTGGTTGTGCTGGCGATGCTTGATGACCAGCCAGACCAGCACAGCGGCCAGCAAAGCAGTTAGCAGAAGCAGGATCATTTTACTAAAAACAAGGTCTTCACTTGAGCCAAAATACGTAAAATATGACTTGCACATCAATTATCCCCGGCCTTTTAAAAATAATGGGTATATTTCTGGTATTTCTATGTAGTCAATTCCTTTAAGTGCATTATATCAATAATAATACTGGACTTTAATTAAGGGTTTATTAATTCCGTTAATAGTCCTGGACAGCCCGCCAACTTATCGACTAGTGATGTGACATACTCATAACACCTCGTTATTAAAAAAGTTAAGTTATTATAATTTTATTACAGCTTGAAACAGTTTGCAACAAATTGACTTAATTCTAAACAACAACTTTGACATTAAAGACTGGTTAAATTAACTAAAAATAAGGCAATTTGTTGAATTGAGTCTCTATCTATATATGTTCTAGATAGACTAAACTAACTTAATCAGCCCTTCACAGTAATTGCCTAAATGTTGGCTTAATAAACACAATATTAACTTTTATAAATCTAACCGTCTTCGTGGTCTTATGACTCTTCCACACCTAGTGCGCATTTCCACTGGAGTTGTAAGCTTTTCAAATAGCTGGTACTGTTTGAGAATTAGGAGATGTCTTGATATTTGGACTTCTTTGTAACATATCCTGAAACACCGTTTGATGTGACTGCAGAGGCTTCAAAATATGCTGTCTATTTCTTCTTCCTATAAATCCATCAGACCTTTCAACATTATAAGACCTAGGCTGATCACATTTGGAACTTACTGTGCCTGTAATCCATTGAGTATCTGGTATTTTCTTAAATAGATCTTATCTCCTTCTTGTAATTCTGGTAATGATTTATTATTTCTGTCATAGTAATCCTTTATTTTTTTTAAATTTTCTTTTGCTCTTTTAAATACTATAATTAAGACGCTCATTATGCTCTTGTAGTGTTTGACCGCTTACAAAAATATCATCGATGTATACTGCCACCCTTGGTATGTCACCAAACATTTCCGTCATAATTCTGTGAAAATACTCAAGAGCACAGTTGCTTCCACATGGAAGACGTTTAAAGCGGTACCAGCCAAACGGTGTATTAAAAGTTGTGAGGTAAGAACTCTTCTCACTCAATTTGCACATTCAAAATCCACTACTTGCATCCAAGGCGGAGAAAATCTTGCATCAGCCACCTTGGCGCGGACCATGTCTTCTGATGGAATAGGATAGTGAGACCTATTAATTGCCTGATTCAAATTACGGGGGTCTAGACATACCCTTAATTGACCAATTCTTTTTCTATTAAGATAAAAGAACTCACTAATGTAGTAGACTGTGACCTTGGCAATAACATCCATAATTTCTATCTTCTCGAGTTCTTCTTGAAGTCTATGATGTAATGCAAATGGTACCTACCTCGGAGCATCGACTTTTGGCTGTGCCTCAGGATTTGTATTTATGTGACACTCACCAGGACCACAACCAAGACCGGTAACAAGAGAATTATAACATTCAACAAGTTTATTTAAATTTATATTTTGATCGACTTGACTGTAATGGAAATGTCTGTGACTGACTTTTTGTCACTTTAGGACTTGCTTGACTTGAATTTGACTCATTTTGACTTATTTCAGCAGACAGTTGACTAACATCACCTTCTGACGTTGGCATGCTTGTAGTGTCTACACAGAAAACTCTTCTAACTAGCCCAATTTCCGTGCATTTAAGTGACTGATTTGTATTATACAATCTCTTCTTCATTACCTATGTCTTTACTCCTTTTATTAACATTTTGTGTGAAATTAAATTTATAAAATGTCGGTGAAAATTAGAACACGGATCCTCGTCATTCCGTGACGCGTGCTATACCACCCATAGCAGGTGGGTAGTCTCCAATTTTTTCTACCTGTTACTAACTGTCAATATTGTGTGATTTTATTAGCTCTAATAATATAAGGCTTTAATTTAACCTGTATACTCCATTTTGTGTACTCACACTAATTTTGTCACTCAGCCGAAAAGGGGTTTAGTTGCAAAATTATTTCCTTGCTGCTGCTCACTCGTTGACGTGGACAGAATCAACCGCACACTTGTCATTTAAACTGACATTGGTCCAAGCCTTACGGCCGCCATTAAGGGAGATTAGAATAGATTAATAGAAACACGGTGATTTTTTGTAAACGATAAATACTAATTACCGACAATTATCTGGTCGCCATATGTAAACAATGGAAGGTCAGATGACAACTGTTATTAGTCACGTATCCACAAGACTTTAATTAAGTCAGCCATCCTGTTGTTTCAGGTGTGACGGTATGTATGTATGTATGTATGTATCCTGTTGGTTTTTGAACAATTTAGTTTTCCCTCCTTTTTATTTTTTGTTTATTGTAAACTATTTAATTAATTTATGTATTTTTCTCAGTTACACATAAGTCGGGTTCTATCTATTTAATGCTTTGTTTACGTAAAAGTTTATGGATTATGTAGTATATTTTATCTGTGTATCGTTTCGTGAGTCACAAACGGTTCTGGCTGAAAATCGTTTCACTTTTGCGAAGACACACAACGCTGATGATTCTATTTATCATGTCTGTGTTTTTTTTTCTTGTTTATTTTCTATAAAATTGTGTATATTCTCTTATTATTTGTGTGTCTTGCAAAAAGGAATAAATGTCTTCTTTCTTTCTTTCTTTCTTTCTAAGTGGTAAACAATTATCAGTTACGCTACACACAACGTTCTTTCGGCTTGAAAAATAGTTGAGGACCAAAAAGTTACACAGCGTTCAAGTTGCGTTAGTAAGGAAGTTAGAATTCGCTAACTTTTTCCATTGTGACACGAAATTTTGTATTGTTTCGTGTCACAATGGAAAAAGGTTGCTAATATTAAATACCTTACTATCGCAACTTTAACGGTGTGTATCTGTTTGGTCCTCACCCAAATATGAAACGTCAAACGGTTCAGATTTGATGGACTGTATTTCTGTATCAAATTGTGCTTCTTTGCGGAACTCCGTTGAACAGTTTACCTCCTACGGAGGCGGTCCTGACTAGGCCACCAGAATTCTAGTACCAAATTATTGTATTGCCATATCTGATTGCCAGAAGAATGGAAAATTTCAGCTCAATCGGATGAATTTATCTGCTTCAAACTTGAGGCGTGAGATTCCGCCTGAACAAACACATACATACATTGCAAGTTAATAAAAAGCTTGTAAAATAATCCGGACACGCGTTTCACCTTTCTCCGAGACATGCTTTGCACTTGCAAACACTGATTACTTTTTACATGGTCATACATAATCATGAGAAACTTTAATAATACTATACGGCCGAGCGGCTGAGTCATCGTGGAGCGTCGCTGCTCGTGCGTTATTAATATTGTGTGATCATGATATTTAAAACGTTCTTATATAAATCCACGTCACAACTCCTCAACAAAAATTGCGGAGGCGGAGGCGGAGGCGGAGGCGGAGGCGGAAGCGAAGGCGGAGGTGGAGGTGCGATTTCTTGCGGAACTTCCGCGGTAACGGAGGCAGAGGCAAGGGTCTGTTTAGTTTAGTTTATTTATTCTCACAGCATAAAATTACTGTATAAATGAGTTTGATGTCATGTATAATGATTTATGTTGAGATCGTCAATGTAGAATACAATACAATACTTAATCAATTAAATTAATAAAGACAGAGGAAAATAAAAACTGTTACCACCCTATAAATACAAGTTCCGGTTGCTAAAAGAGGTGGTAGGGAGCCGAGTTCGAGGGTTTGCTGGAATTGCATTACAGAATTGCAATAAATAGACAAAATTTGAAAAAAAAACATTTAAATGTGAAAAAAAATGTATCACAAGAAAACGGTAGCTCAATATCATTTATGCATAAATTTCATAATAATATTCTTCACGACATGCAATGTCACGCGAACGGCATCGACTTGATTTCTTGAGAACTCACGATGCAATTATGTACCTGCCGTCAAATCAGCTTATTACGCATAACGAGAATGCAACTTGTGTGGTACAAATTCATAGGAGAAGCGACTGTTTATATTTGTACAATAAAGCAGTTACTTACTTACTTACTACTGTCCCGATAGTTGTTTCGGCGAACGGTCTAATAGCGAAGAGCCTTGACCATCACCTTAAAAGGCTCTTGTTAGGTGGTTGGGTCAAGGGCCAGATACAGAAGGCGGTACTCCTGGACACGGCTCGGATAGTCAGGAGGTTCCTCTCTCTGTCGCCCTGGGCACCGGTAGCTTAGGCCTCGCCTCGCTGCCAGCGGCACCCTAGGTTAGGTTGTCATAATAATTTTATATTTTGTACTAATATTGTTTTATTACTTTTATATAATTTATATTTATGAATATTGTAAAAACCTAACTTAAGATAAAAATAAATATTCAAACAATAAAGGTGAAATTCAAAATATGATAAATATGTACAGAAAGATCGTTTAATACGAAAGTTTAAACTTTTAAACTATAAACAATTATTGCCTTAATGTTATGACATAAAAAGTATTACAAATATTATTTACTCTTTATTAATTACCAAACTATTAAAAACTAAATAACAATAAAGAATTCTAAAACTAGGAAAGTTAATATAAATTAAAGTATGTTAAAAATTATTAAAAACTAACCTAAAAAACGCCCCCCTGTTTCGTGCCTGGTTCAAAGGTTCCCATTATGCTGGCCGCGTTGCCTCTTTGAACTGCAATGGAAACCCTTTGAACCAGCCATGAACCAGAGCGGGGATCGCACCCCCTATCTCTCAGTCTGCGGCCCAGCTCCCTGACTAGCTCCTTTACAAATATTATTAATTTTTTATAGGAGTTATTTCTAATTTTGATCAAAATAATCCGACTTCACTATAAAATATTTAGTATAGTTACTTTGATGACTGAATTTTGAGGTAAGAAGAGATAGGCTAGGTACCCATCTCTTTCTAACACAAACAGAAAGAAAAAGACGGCAATCTCGCGTGCGATACAGCTCTCGCGCACATTGGTGCTGGCCTTGCTGACAAAGAATGTCTCGTGTCATTTCCTTATTATTATTATTTTCATCTCACATAGAAAAAAAGAAAGAAACAAAGAAAAGAAGACATTTATTCCTTTTTGCAAGTCACAAAAATAGAAAAAAAGAAAAAAAAGTTTATTTATGACAAACAACAAAAAACAAAATAAAGAACAATTAAAAAAAATCTACAGATAAATCGTTTGCCACAAAATGGTCCCAACTCAGCATTTGCTGGCCTTACAGCCAGCGATGTTCTTCCGTTGGGGCAATACATAAGCATACACACAATTTTACAGAAAAGAAACAAAAAACACAGACATGAAAAATAGATCATCAGTGTGTCTTCGTAAAAGCGAAACGGTCACTGGCTCAGCATTACGCTGAGGTGTTAGACACCTGCGGCACTGATTTTCAGCCAGGGATACATGGCTCGTTCTTGGGTTCTTTAACGCTTGAATGCTACAATTGTTCAGTTTCTAGGAACAAAGTCCACGCAAAGTGGTATCCCTGGCATGAGAAAGAGTCCTTTGGTCTCAAACTGGATATCTGCAGGTTTTGGGTAACCAGGCTTCGATCTTATCGCCAGGTTTAGAACGATTTCGGAGAGAGCCGTCCGCATGACCAAATGTGCGAAACGCATACCTGGAAAGTTATTTTGAAATCATTGGAAGCATAATGTAGACAGTAGTAAGTAATACATGATACAAGCAGAAAAAACAGGTCGCAAATTTTATATAAGCCTATATTTTGTGTTCCACTGCCTGAGCAAAGGCTTCCCCTTTCAACCTCCACACTCCCGATTCAGCCTCTCGGCCAGTTCGGTTCAGTACAGTAACTGCGCGTGGTACCCACCATGTGCCAAGTTGTCAATTGCTAAGTCAGTTCCCTCCTGCGGAGACAGACCTGACCGGCCCACAAGAATTTCACTACCAGATTATTGTATTGTAATCCGATTTACACACATAATGCAAAATTTCAGCTCAAGCTATATCTTAATCTCTAATGCCTATAAACTTACCAATACAAATTCTCGGTCCATCTCCAAAAGGCAGGTATGAGAATGGAACTATGCTACTCTCATTTTCAGGTAAGAACCTGTCAGGATCGAAGCTGTAGGGATCAGGAAAGTACTGAGGATCGTAATGCATCCCGATAGCGTTCACGTAGACAGGGGTACCGCGGGAGACAGTGAGCTTGTCATCGATCTTATAATCGGCAGCAGCGATCCGGTCCAACCAACCCATGGGAGGATACTTCCTCACGCCTTCTGTGAATTGGAATATGTAAATTGTAGACGAGGATGGTCAGAATATTACGATTTTTACGTTTCTTGAACCATTGTAAGCTTTTCGTAACAACAAACATTACGAATGCGTTCGCGTTTTGTCTGACTAAATTATAGAAGCTAGACTGGATCTTCGGAAATAATGTCCACACGGATTAGAAAGAGTTTAAAGTATAAAACCTAAAAGATACGTCTAGTATAATTGTGGACGTATAAATAAAAAAGGGAATCAAAATAGTGATAAGTTAATAGCCGCATCGATTGCCTATGAAATGATTCCTAAGATTTTCACCTAATCGCTTGATGGGCTTTTAGTATTTGCGCGGAAAGAGATGTTACTAGTACTTTTAATGTTTTTTCTTTGCTTCCAGATCACCACAATATGGAATGGAATAATGTAAATTTTCCTGTGGTATAAAACGATCCGAAATAAATGTGGGGAAATTACCTTTAATAACACAATTAAGGTAAGTTAGTTTCTCTAAATCATTGAAACTCAAATCTTGCTCGTTTTCTGCCTTCGCTTTAGTCAGTTCTCTGTAAAGCTTCTCCTGTAAAGAAAAAGAGCAGACGAGTTAAAAACTATTTATCATTACATTACCACTATCATTTTTAGCCTGTATACATTCCACTGCTGAGCATAGACCTCCTCGATGAGCTTGAGCTGTGGTTCTCACCAAATCTAAGTGCAGATTAATAATTTTACACAGCTCATACAACTGCATTGCAATAATATTGTGTATAATTTACTTTGCCATATTTTAAATACTCGGAAGGTACATTTAGACTTCAAAGGCCCTACCGTCTAACGCACTCGGCATTACAATCATACTGATAATTTATTTCTGACAAATGTCTGCATAGTGTAACATGGGGCCAGAAAGATATGGAAATGCAATTGCGAACGCTCACGGGTTTGATATTGCTTCCTACTCTTTTGGTCGCATAAATTGTCTCTATTATCAGGATCTATCATGAAAACTACCCATTTATAAACATTTTTCACAATAACGGGGATGCATAACAAGTATTTTGTCACCTGAACATCAGGACGATGTGCAAGTTCATAGGTGATGAACGTTAGAGCACTAGCCGTGGTATCGAACGCACCCTGCAGCATGATGGTGGCCTGAGCTGCCAGGAGATTTTCATCGAATTCTGAAATTAATACCATCAATGAGTTGTCTGAACGGTGTGGTGCGGAAGGACAGCGGCAGACAGTACTGTGAAGTTGAAGATCAAGTATTCAAGCCTGAGGTTGCAAACAGTGCTGCAGGTGTCTAACACCTCAGCGTAATGCTGAGCCAGCGACCGTTTCACTTTTGCGAAAACACACACAACGCTCATGATCTATTTTTTATGTCTTGACTATGTTCTATAAAATTGTGTATATTCTCTTAAATTTGTGTGTCTTGTAAAAAGGAATAAATGTCTTCTTTCTTTCTTTCTTTCTTTGTTTTAAACCAACTGGGACTGAATGGAAATGTCACCTGCTACGTATCCTATGAAAATTGAGGATGCAAACCATTATTTGGTAATAGTTGGATTTGGTAGCGGCAATGTAACCACGGAAGCTTTTAAGGAAGATGACTTGGTGCCGGTCGCTAGTAGGATGGCCGTGCCTCGGTCTTGGTATGCTGAAGCTCAACAGTGTTTTTGAAAACTCACCTTCTTCTTCCAATCCATCTTTTTTCATCTTTATTAGAGCGTCAAGAAGATCTGTCTTCTCGACTTTATTCTTAATTCTGTACTCAATGATGTTGTTAACTGTCTTGATAAAGAAATTTGTTGTTTTCTTTGGAAATAATGAGAACCTGACAGAAAAAGTATCAAAATAATAAAAATGAAGTTCAGAATAGAAACAGTAAAAACAGTAAAAATATTTTTTAGCACCTCAGCGACTTAACCCCTAAATCATAACTACTCTTAAGAGTAAAGTAAATAATGAAACGAAGAAGCATTTTAACAGATAAGTGTGTTGCATAAAAGTGGAAAATTTTAAGTGTGTATTTCTCATGATTCTAAAGATATAATAGCGCTATTACAGTTTGCTGAAGAGCCAAAAAAGCAATCCCCAATTAATGAAATCATGGCGGATAAAACCAAGGCTGTTTGCTATATAAATAAAATAGGTACAGTACCTGAAGATATCAACGAGGGCAGGCCAGAAGAAGATACTGAGCCAACAGAGACCACGGTACATGCTGAACTCTTGGAAGGTGCGAGTGACGGCGCGAAGCACACTGTCCCCGGTCAGAACAGCATCAGTCTCGACTCCGAACGCAAATGTGCCGAATATGTCAGTAGTGAAATCAGAGAAAAGTGTCTGGAAAAGGGTAATTACCTATTTAATATCACGTCTTTATACCTTAGGAGGTAGACCGAATCTAAGGTAACAAGACCTAAAGACCACGTTAAGCATAATTGTAGGCGTATAAGTGGGAAGAGGAATAGTAGTGGGTTACTAGGCGCATCGTATATAACATGATTTTTCAGATTTTTGCCCATTCCATCGATTGGCTTGTAACATCTGCGCGGGAAGAGAAGCAACTGGTACATTCTATGTTTTTTCTTAATGTTCTGTATAGCATGAATGAATAACTCCCAGAACAGCATGGAAGAAAAATCTACAGTAAATTGAGGGAGAATAAAGAAAAAAGGACAAAAAAGTTCACTTCAAGGCGTCTTAAAATTGTTCTAGAATATTACTGCAGGTAGTTAGATGAAATACTCTTGTTGGAGTTTTTCTTTTATTGTAATTTTCGATTCAAAATTACCTCGCCCTTTTACGCCGTAGGTACATTCCCAACATCGACCAATGTATGGCCGCCTTTATTTTGTCAACGACAAGAAAACATCCATGAAAATATTTACAGAGGTATTCAGATGCACCAATTCAACCTCCTGATGAATTAATCCGGAATAATTCTAAGAGACCATGTGGATTATAAGGTACTGGTTCATATTATTAGTTACAATGCATTTGTGTATCCAAATGAACCATGATGTATAACTAGGTATTTTGCACATACCCTAAGCTCGGCAGACTTCTTTTCAGAGTTGAATTGTGTGATACGCTTGACGACATCCCTTGCTTTTCCTGTGGCGAATCCTTGCAAGTTTTTCAATTTGGCTGCAGTAAAAATGTATGTTAAGCGACGCCTCACGTTTGTCCATGTTGGGTCCTGTGGAAAAATGGATTAATGCCTCTGAAAATGAATACATTTTATTGATTCTTCTCTAAGCATGCGTCTACTGTTTTCACTTTTTGTCGGGTAGTAAGACCTTGTGCAAGGTCCTTTCAAATCGCTAACACTGCCTTACACGCTAATCTTGCTGCCAAGCAACAGTGCTTGAGCTGCAGAGTCAAGGCGCGGATAGTAAGATAGCTGGTGAAATCACTGGCACAAGAGGTTTTCTATCTTAGGCTGGCAACGCATCCACAATTCTCTAGAGTTGTGAATCTCCATGGGCAGTAATTGCCATCAGGTCTGGTGATCTACTAGTCCGTTTGCCCTTCTTGTAGTATATTTAAAAAACCTTACGTTGACGGTGAAAATGTTCTGAGATCCGACAGGGTCAGACTTCCCAGAGCTGAGGTATCTGTTGCGGAACAAGTCGCTATCCTGGACGAGGATACGGCGCGCGATCTGAGGGTCACCGACCACCAGCACCGGTTTCCGGAACACCCAGATGCCGACCAGAGGGGCTGCGTAGCGCTGATGAAGGTCCCGCATCCAAATACCCTGTGGAAATAAGAGGCATCAATGGCGATTCAGTTCATTAACTACAACTACTTTTGGAACTTTACATACATTTTTTGATGGTTGGTAGAGTACACGTCTACATTTACTTATGTTTGTAGTTGTGTTGTGATTGTGGCCCACATTCAGGGCAAAATGACTTACCACATTCTGTTTGAACAAGAAGGAGAAACTGCCGACCAGAAGATGTGGTGGGCTGTGTAGGATCCCTCGCTTGGCCCAGTATTGGTTGTGCTGGCGATGCTTGATGACCAGCCAGACCAGCAAAAAGGCCAGCAAAGCGGTTAGCAGAAGCAGAATCATTTTACTAAAAACAAGGTCTTCACTTGAGCCAAAATACGTAAAACATGACTTGCACATCAATTATCCCCGGCCTTTTAAAAATAATGGGTGTATTTCTGGTATTTCTATGTAGTCAATTCCATTAACAAGAACAAATATTTTGTCAGAGCATAGCGTGAAAGTGATCACCATGCCATGGTCATCTTCATCATTATCGGGTGACGTCCACTGTTGAACAAAGGCCTCCTCAGAAAGCCAAAATGAACGAGCTCCGTCCACCTGCATATGTTAGCCCGCAACTCTCGCGATGTCGGTCGTCCTTCCTTTCTTCCAATGATTATAATGATATAAATAAATAAATAAAATAAAAACTCTTTATTGCCATAGTATAGGTGTGACAATCAAAAACATTACAAAATAATAAAATTAGGACTACACTTTGACAATGGGTACCGTTTTCAGCAAATGCTGGTTTAAGTTTTTAGCGCTGGTTTTCAGCCCGGTCCCTTTGGCAAGGGCAGCCGTAACTAATACAAAAAAATATGAATATATAGGAGCGATGTGGCTCGCCCATTGCCGCCTTAACTCACATCTTCAAGCTATAACGGTGAGTATAGTCCACGCAAGCTTAGTACGAAATTCTGACTAGCTACTAATGGTATTACGCTGGGCTTGGCATTGAAAAGGTCTGTGTGTTGGTCAGTGTATTATATCAATAATAATACTTAAGGGTTTATTAGTTCCGTTAAATATTACATCACAATCATAACACTCATACACCATGGCTCTAGCGTCATCTTGACAGCCCGCCAACTTATGTAGTGATGTGACCTCCTTACAAGTGATGGGACATACTCATAACATCCTCGTTACTAAAAAAGTTAAGTTATTATAATTTTATTACAGCTTGAAACAGTTTTCACAAATTGACTAAATTCTAAACAATAACTTTTGACATTAAAGACTGGTTAAATTAACTAAAAATAAAGCAATTTGTTGCATTGAGTCTCTATCTATATATTATGTTCTAGATAGACTGAACTAACTTAATCAGCCCTTCACAGCCATTGCTTAAATGTTTGCTTAATAAACAAAATATTAACTTTTACAAATCTAACCGTCTTCGTGGTCTTATGACTTTCACACGTAGTGCGCATTTCCACTGGAGTTGTAAGCTCTTCAATAGCTGATACTGTATGAGAATTGGGAGATGTCTAGATATTTGGACTTCTTTGTAACATATCTTGAAACACCGTTTGAGGTGACTGCAGAGACTTCAAAATATGATGCAAGGCAAATGGTACCTACCTGGGAGCATCGACTTTTGGCTGTGCCTCAAGATTTTGTATTTATGTGACACTCACCAGGAAGACAACCAAGACCGGTAAAAAGAGAATTATAACATTCAACAAGTTTATTTAAATTTATATTTTGTGATTGACTTAACTGTAATGGAAATGACTGTGACTGACTTTTTGTCACTTTAGGACATGTTACTTGACTTGAATTTGACTCATTTTGACTTATTTCAGCAGACAGTAAAGTTGACTAACATCACCTTCTGACGTTGGCATGCTTGTAATGTCTACACAGAAAACTCTTTTAACTAGCCCAATTTCCGTGCATTTAAGTGACTGACTTGTATTATACAATCTCTTCTTCGTTATGTCTTTACTCCTTTTATTAACATATTGTGTGATTTTATTAGCTCTAATAATATAAGGCTTTAATTTAACCCGTATCCTCCATTTGTGTACTCACACTAATTTTGTCACTCAGCCGAAAAGGGGTTTAGTTGCAAAATTATTTCCTTGCTGCTGCTCACTCGTTGACGTGGACAGAATCAACCGCACGTCCAAGCCTTACGGCCGCCACTAAGGGAGATTAGAATAGAATAGAAATACAGTGATTTTTTGCAAACGATAAATACTAATTACCGACAATTATCTGGTCGCCGTGTGTAAACAATGGAAGGTCAGATGATAATTGTCATTAGCGTCGTATCCACAAGACTTTAATCAAGGCCGGGTATTCCTGCGAAAGTAGGCATTTAGCGCTGTCCCGACCGCGCGTGAAATACTTCGCGCGGGCTCAGCGACTGTGAACTCTCATGACCCGGCAGCGTCACAGTGTAGAAATAAAACTTTATTTTGACTTTGGTGACGCATTTATTATGATCAATCTTTAGTAACTACCTAATTAATATGAATTTTAATAAATAGGTAATAAAAGAATAATTAATAGTTAAACTTACAGTAGAATGCATTATAATTAAAGCCGCAGAATTACAACAACCCTGAAAAATACTTATTTAATTAGATATTTTGTTACTATGGGCCTTAAATGCCTGAAATAATTGGTAGGTATATTATTATTTATCTATTTAACAACCAATATTGAACCAAAGAAACATGTGTCTCAATACATACCTAGGGTGCTTTGGGGTAATTGCGAAATTGGGTATATTCCGAAAGTTTGTAATAAATACCAAACGCCGCGATATTCTTTAACTGGCTACATTGCTTTAGACACCATTGTTATCGGCTTTAATGCTCCAATCGCCGTTCGTCGCTGCTAGCGTGAGTGTGTGAGCAACGTGCCATCTCGATTGACAAGTGGTTTTCGCGCCTTTTTGGGTGATTCGCAATAACTCCAACACTCTTTTCTCGGAACCCAGGTAAGTTATTAAAATAATTGTTTTTTAGTATTATAGATTATCGTTTTTTCCTAATGATTGCAGGGAACACGAAGTCCGAGTGATGTTTTTATTTAGTTTTGGAAATACTCCTCTAGGGTTATTCAGTTCATTACGGTGAAACTAAAGCACACACGTACGGGTAACAATAATTCGAATAACAATCTTAGAGTACCTACATAAGTTGCACGCAAAACTAGATCTAGGATTTTAGTCTTCGTCATCTACACCCTGTATAAACATAACACAAATAGATAAAAATTAGCATAATCTCTTAAACAAATCGAGTAAGGTGCATTGGGGTTATTACGATAGAAATTTTGACGAGTTGAGTATACATCATTTCAGTGAAAAAATCATTCTATTTTTAAATTTTCTGCCTTTATTTTCATAACTCTTGAAAATTGGTGAATAGACTTATGGTTAGTACACACAAAAATACGCTGTTCTTTCTTTTTTATGCATATTTATTGTCATTGTAAAATAAGCAGCGCGGCTTTTCGGATTAAAATACGTTTATTTAGTACCTCATTTACAAGTCATTTTACAAAACCCAATTTTCATTAGACACTGACATTACTTTATTTTTCAGTTTATTCTACTCTTTCGAGTCTAGCGCGAGATTCTGTATCGCACTATCGTTTACGAACATTATTTCAGCCACATCGTTGAGGTACCCGAAATCCGTTTTAAGCTCGATAGTTAGCACTCCTGTTTGAGCCTCTGACAGCTTCGTCTCGAGTGAATTTGCAGCTTGTGTAAATTTTCGCCGCAACTGCTTCCTTTCTCGAAGATGTCGATCCATCTTGTCTTTATCGTTGTCACGGTCGCCACAAATGTAAAATAAGCAGCGCGGCTTTTCGGATTAAAATACGTTTATTTAGTACCTCATTTACAAGTCATTTTACAAAACCCAATTTTCATTAGACACTGACATTACTTTATTTTTCAGTTTATTGCCAGTCCGCAACATCCTCCCACTCGAAAGAAAAAATGCAAAAAATTATGTTTAACAAACTAAAAAACAACAACACCCTCCCAACCGACAGAAAAAATAGACGACTAGTACTTACTTTAACACACATATCGAAACAAAAGACAAGCTACAAAAGTAATATATTATGTGTTCGAATAGGTCTCAATTACTAGAGTAGGCAAGCGTTCAGTTTCAACTTACTCATGTCCTAATTTGACTCACCTGTAACTCCGGTACCTACATTACTTGTCGCTATTTCCAGAAGGTAAGTTCTGGCTGGGTGTTATCTTGTCCCTGATGCTGTTCCCAGCTTCATAGCTCCCGTACAACCAGCTGCTCCGGAGTACATTTCGCTCATAGTATCAACCGGCCAATCAATATTCTTTTCTCCAAAGTTGATAAGTGAAATGTCACCTACTTGCGGTTCGCAACTTTTCTTCTTAACTCTACTAATTATTAACAACGAAATATACTTATTTCTAAATCGTTGTCTGAAATCGCCCCGGAACTTCTGTATGTAACGGTATTGGTTGCCTGTGTTCTTCAAGTTCTTAGTCACCGAATGCAACCTTGACATCGCTTGCTCGTAGTTTGTGTCGATTTTAGAAGAATTTTTTGTCCACAAAGGACCACCTTCATATCTTCCTTCCTTGTTTATTTCTATGTCGTCGTTGAAGGATTTCAACCGCTCCGCTTCAATCACTCGTAGTTCCTTTTGCATGTAAGGATCTGTTATGCCTAGCGATTCCGTATCCCATATTTCCTGCGGATAACAAAACAATGTATTGGTCTTAGTTCCTCCTGAAGTTGATTCTAACGGCCCTTGGAGAGTCCAGCCTAATTTAGTTTTCAGCGCTAAAAGACTATCGCCGAGGAGTACCGTTTGTGAATCCGTCATAATGGAACCCAAGTAGTCACACCCAATGAGTAGGCCTATCTCTGTCTCGTCATAATCTACATCGCTCAAATGTATGTTCATACCGCGTAATTTATGGTTAAAATCAGGATCATCTAATTTAGGTAGTTCGCCGCATAATTTATTTTGTTCAAGACACGTAACTAAGATACTGCATGAGTTATCGAAGCTACTGACTTTTAACTGTACACGCCGATGTAGTTGGCATTGCTTTGCCACCCCACCAAATAGTGCGTGCCCCAGCATTTCAGTTCCAACGACTTTAGGTCTCAACTCCTCGACAACACTGCTCTTCACGTAAGTGCGCTGTGAACCACTATCGAGTAGCGCGCGAACCATCTTTGACTTACCATTATTTTCTATGCGTACGAACAATGTCTGTAGCAGTGTAGTTTTATTTTTAAGGCACAAACATTGGTTTGAATTTGGCTTCGGAGTTTCGATTTTAGCCTTATTGTGTAATTCAGGGCACATGATTACAATGTGACGTTTTTGACATGACAGACATTTCAAAAATACTCGAGTTTTGCAATACTTTGACATGTGACCTTTTTTAAGACAGTTATAACAGGCGGAGTGTTTCTTCAACGCATCTTTTTTCTCATCTAAAGACATACTGTGCGCCTTGTTGCACTCCAAGGTGGTATGAGAATGTTTATCGCAAAAATAGCAAACTTGCTCCTTACCTTCGAACTTTTTAGTTTCTTTTGCTTCCGTCGACACGATGCAGGCTGCTGTAGGCGTAATCTTAGGCATGCTGTCGCGAGGTTTGTTGTACGCAGAGCTCGACGGCCCCGAGATGAATTCTGCCCTGGAAAGACTTATTCGTTCTTCAGCTTCAACCTCGTTCCTTAAAAACTCTAAAAGATGACTTAGTTGATCTGAACGCTTGGGTTTCTGTACCTGAGACCTATTCCACGCTAGCAAAATATTTTCAGGAAGAGCAGACTCTACTAAAGGATACAACATAGCCTCATATTTGTCTTTTGTTACGCCTAACGCATCTAAAGCCTGTAAATAAGTCATTAATTTATCATACAACGATCTAGTGTCCAATAAATATTCGCCCTTGGCTTGACATAACACTAGTCGCAGCAGCTCGCGCACGTAGGTCTCCACAAGTATCTCGTCCCTGGCAAAACGGCTCTTCAAATGTTCTAAAGCTTTACGGTAGCTCGCGCCGGACGGCGGGAAACTCTCCACCAACTCACGTGCGTTTGAGTTCTCTTTCATCGCTTGTACGAGGTACTGGTACTTATCATCATTACTCAGCTCAGTATCCTCGTCAATCTTCTTGAACTGTCCCCAGAAGCTTAACCAGTTCTTGGGATCGTCATCAAACTTCCTCAGTTCGAGTTTGGGTAGCTTAAGATTCCGACAACTGCGGACTGTTGCTGCTGACCCTATCTCTGACTGCTTATCTTCTTGATTGGCCTCTCGCGTAATATGTTCGTACCGTAGTCGTAGTGCCATCCACCTTCGTTTATAATTCTCCGCCTCATCAAAGAGCTTTTCTAAGTCCTTTTCGTCAAAAGCCTCTTTCGAGTCTAGCGCGAGATTCTGTATCGCACTATCGTTTACGAACATTATTTCAGCCACATCGTTGAGGTACCCGAAATCCGTTTTAAGCTCGATAGTTAGCACTCCTGTTTGAGCCTCTGACAGCTTCGTCTCGAGTGAATTTGCAGCTTGTGTAAATTTTCGCCGCAACTGCTTCCTTTCTCGAAGATGTCGATCCATCTTGTCTTTATCGTTGTCACGGTCGCCACAAATGTAAAATAAGCAGCGCGGCTTTTCGGATTAAAATACGTTTATTTAGTACCTCATTTACAAGTCATTTTACAAAACCCAATTTTCATTAGACACTGACATTACTTTATTTTTCAGTTTATTGCCAGTCCGCAACAGTCATGTCTCCCGTTTTTAGACATTTGGGGGAAATACGAAATATGGCCGGG
Organism: Pandemis cinnamomeana; assembly: GCA_932294345.1. NCBI lineage: Eukaryota > Metazoa > Arthropoda > Insecta > Lepidoptera > Tortricidae > Pandemis > Pandemis cinnamomeana. The sequence goes on along the minus strand of OW028718.1, from coordinate 13,257,887 downwards.
TAATTCAGAAATAGTTGAAAAGTAGACCTTACTACTAATAAACTGATGGTTTATACTTATTTTTCATTTTTGTAATTGCCCCTTACTTGTAATATTTGTAACTTTGTTAATAGTTTCGCTTTTACAGTCATTTCGAATAGATTACTTCGGATTTACCCCGGTGAAAGGAAGTGGTTCTCAACATTTCATACAGATACGTATTGTTTTAGGCCTCGCCTCGCTGCCAGCGGTACCCTCGGTTAGGTTTTCATTATGTTTTTATACATACATACATACATACCGTCACGCCTCATTCCTACAGCGGTAGGCAGAGACTACTTTGTTCCACTTGCTACGATCCTGACTTTCTTTATGTTTTTATATTTTGTATTAATATTGTTTTATTACTTTTAATTAATTTATATTGAAGAATATTGCAAAAACCTAACTTAAGATAAAAAGAAACATACAAACAATAAAGGTGAAATTCAAAATACGGTAAATATGTACAGAGATCATTTAATATGAAAGTTTAAACTTCTGAACTACAACCAATCATTGCCTTAATGTTATGACATAAAAAGTATTACAAATATTAATTATTCTTTATTAATAACCAAACTATAAAAAACTGAATATCAATGAAGAATACTAAAACTAATTAAAAATGTTTAAAAACTAATAAAAAAAAATGCCCCCCTGTTTCGTGCCTGGTTCAAAGGTTCCCGTCATGTTGGCCGCGTTGCCTCTTTGAACTGCAATGGAAACCCTTTGAACCAGCCACGAACCAGAGCGGGGATCGCACCCCCTATCTCAGTCTGCAGCCCAGAGTTATTTCTACCTTTGATCAAAATAATCCGACTTCAATATAAAATATTTAGTTTAGTTACTTAAGGACTGAATTTTTAGGTAAGAAGACCCATCTACCCTTCTCTTTCTAACACGAACAGAAAGAAAAAGACGGCAATCTCGCGTGCGACACAGCTCTCGCGCGCATTGCTGCTGGCCTTGCTGACAAGGAATGTCTCGTGTCATTTCCTTATTACATATTATAATTTTCATCTCACATACAAAGAAAGAATGAAAGAAAGAAAGAAAAGAAGACATTTATTCCTTTTTGCAAGACACACAAATAGAAAGAAAGAAAGAAAAAGTTTATTTATGACAAACAACAAAAAACAAAATAAAGAACAATTAAAAAAATCTACAGATAAATAGTTTGTCACAAAATGGCCCCAACTCAGCATTGTTCTTCCATGTTCTTCCGTTGGGGCAATACATGAGCATACACACAATTTTACAGAAAAGAAACAAAAAACACAGACATGAAAAATAGATCATCAGTGTGTCTTCGTAAAAGTGAAACGGTCACTGGCTCAGCATTACGCTGAGGTGTTAGACACCTGCGGCACTGATTTTCAGCCAGGGATACATGGCTCGTTCTTGGGTTCTTTAACGCTTGAATGCTACAATTGTTCAGTTTCTAGGAACAAAGTCCACGCAAAGTGGCATTCCTGGCATGAGAAAGAGTCCTTTGGTCTCAAACTGGATGTCTGCAGGTTTTGGGTAACCAGGCTTCGATCTTATCACGAGGTTTAGAACGATTTCGGAGAGAGCCGTCCGCATGACCAATTGTCCGAAACGCATACCTGGAAAGTTATTTTGTAATCATTGGAAGCATAATGTAGACAGTAGTAAGTCTAATATACCATGATACAACCAGAAGATAAGCCTATAATTTGTGCTCCACTGCCTGAGCAAAGGCTTCCCCTTTCAACCTCCACACTCCCGATTCAGCCTTTTGGCCAGTTCGGTTCAGTACAGTAACCGCGGGTGGTACCCACCATGTGCCAAGTTGCCAATTGCTAAGTCAGTTCCCTCCTGCGGAGACAGACCTCACCGGCCCGCCAGAATTTCACTACCAGATTATTGTATTGTGATCCGATTTACACACATAATGCAAAATTTCAGCTCAATCTATATCTTAATCTCTAATGCCTATAAACTTACCAATACAAATTCTCGGTCCATCTCCAAAAGGCAGGTATGAGAATGGAACTATGCTACTCTCATTTTCAGGTAAGAACCTGTCAGGATCGAAGCTGTGGGGATCAGGAAAGTACTGAGGATCGTAATGCATCCCGATAGCGTTCACGTAGACAGGGGTACCGCGGGAGACAGTGAGCTTGTCATCGATCTTATAATCGGCAGCAGCGATACGGTCCAACCAACCCATGGGAGGATACTTCCTCACGCCTTCTGTGAATTGGAATATGTAAATTGTAGACGAGGATGGTCAGAATATTACGATTATTACGGTTCTTGAACCATTGGAAGCTTCTCGTAACAACAAATATTACGAATGCGTTCGCGTTTTGTCTGACTAAATTACAAAAGCTAGACTGGATCTTCGGAAATAATGTACACACGGGTTAGAAAGAGTTTAACGTAACAAAACCTAAAAGATACGTCTAGCATGATTGTGGGCGTATAAATAAAAAAAGGAATCAAAATAGTGATAAGTTAATAGCCGCATCGATTTACTATGAAATAATGATTCCTAAGATTTTCACCTATTCTCTTGATGGGCTTTTACCATTTGCGCGTAGGGAGATGTAACTAGTATATTTTAAGTTTTTTCTTTGCTTCCAGATCAGCATAATATGGAATGGAATAATTTAAATTTTCCTGTGGTATAAAACGATTCGAAATAAATGTGGGGATTTACCTTTAATAACACAATTAAGGTAAGTTAGTTTCTCTAAATCATTGAAACTCAAATCTTGCTCTTTTTCTGCCTTCGCTTCAGCCAGTTCTCTGTAAAGCTTCTCCTGTAAAGAAAAAGAACATACGAGTTAAAAACTATTTATCATTACATTACCACCATCATTTTCAACCTGTATAGATTCCACTGCTGAGCATAGACCTCCTTGATGAGGTGAGCTATGGTTCTCACGAAATCTAAATGCAGATTGAGAATTTTACTCGTACCATACATACAACTGCTTTGCAATAAAATTGTGTATAATTTCCTTTGCCATATTTTAAATACTCGCAAGGTACACTTAGACTTCAAAGGCCCTACCGTCTAACGCACTCGGCATTACAATCATACTGATAATTTACTTCTGACAAATGTCTGCATAGTGTTAACATGAGGCCAGAAGGATATGGAAATGTGATTGCGAACGCTCACGGGTTTGATATTGCTTCCTACTCTTTTGATCGCATAAAGTGTCTGTATTATCAGGATATATCATTAATAAATAATAATAATAATAATAAATATTAGGGAACAATTCACACAAATTGACCTAGTCCCAAAGTAAGCGCTAGTAAGGCTTGTGTTATGGGTACTAGACAACGATATACCTACTTATATAAAGAAATAGATACTTATAAGGTCTTTAAGGGCTTTATAGGGTTTTTAAGGTCTTTTTTTATTTGTGATTTGTCTCTACTTCTCTATATTTGTACAATAAAGCATTTACTTACTTACTTACTTACTTACTTATATAGATAGAAACATCCATGACTCAGAAACAAATATTCGTGCTCATCACACAAATATATGCACTTACCAGGATTCGAACCCGGGACGCTTGCTTCGCAGGCAGGGTCACTACCAACTAGGCCAACCGCGTCGTCAATCATTAAAACTACTAATTTATAAACATTTTTCACAATAACTGGGATGCATAACAAGTCTTTAATCACCTGAACATCAGGACGATGTGCAAGTTCTAAGGCGATGAACGTTAGAGCACCACCCGCGGTTTCGACCGAAGCCTGCAGCATGACGGTGGCCTGAGCTGCCAGAAGACCTTCATGGAATTCTGAAATTAATACCATCAATGAGGTGTCTGGACGGTGCGATGCGAATAGACAGCGGCAGTAGACCGTACTGTGAAGTTCAAGATCGAGTATTCAAGTGTGAGGTTTTAAACCATTACTGGGTGATAGTTGGATTTTGTAGCAGCAATGTGACCACGGAAGACCAGTGGGTTGGAGCTTTTAAGGAAGATGATTTGGTGCCGGTCGCTGGAAGGACGGCCGTGCCTTGGTATGCTGAAGCTTTATGTATGTATGTATGTATTGATATGCTTTTGAAAACTCACCTACTCCTTCTTTGAATCCATCTTTTTTCATCTTTATTAGAGCGTCAAGAAGATCTGTCTTCTCGACTTTATTCTTAATTCTGTACTCAATGATGTCGTTAACTGTTTTGATAAAGAAATTTGTTGTTTTCTTTGGAAATAATGAAAACCTGATATGAAAAAAATATCAAAATTATAAAATTGAAACTCAGAATAGAAACAGTTTTTTTAGCACTTTAGTGACTTAAGCGATAAATCGTGGCCACTCTGACAAGAAAAAAGCGAAGAATAAAACGAAGAAGCGTCTGAACAGATATGTATGTTACAAAAAAAGAGGAAAATTTCAAATGTCTAGTTATTACGATTCAAAATATACAACGCAAGTACAGTTTACTGAAGAGCCAAAAAAGCAGTCCCCAATTAATGAAATCATGGCGGAAATAACGAAGGTGGTTTGCTCTATGATTATAACAGATACAGTACCTGAAGATATCAACGAGGGCAGGCCAGAAGAAGATACTGAGCCAACAGAGACCACGGTGCATGTCGAACTTTTGGAAGGTGCGAGTGACGGCGCGGAGCACACTGTCCCCGGTCAGAACAGCATCGGTCTCGACTCCAAACGCAAAGGTGCCGAATATGTCAGTAGTGAAATCAGAGAAAAGAGTCTGGAAAGGGATAATTACCATAAGTGGAAAGAGGAATAGTGATGGGTTGCTAGCCGCATCGCCTACAACATGATTCCTAAAATTTTGGCCCATTCCCTCAATGGGCTTTTACCATTTGCGCGGGAAGAGAAGCAACTGGTACATTCTATGTTTTTTCTTAACACCCAGACGAGCATGAAAGAATTACACTTAAACCAGTGTGGTAGAAAAATCTACAGTAAATGTAGAGAGAATACAGAAAAAAAGGCCAAAAAAATTCCACTTCAAGGCGTCTTAGAATTATTCCAGAACGGTAGGTTTGGTTAAAAACTCTTGTAACAGTTTTTCTTTTATCGTAATTTTTGATTCAAAATTGACTCGCTCTTTTACGCCGTCCATTCCAAACATCGACTAATGTATGGCAGCATTTGTCAACGACAAGAAAACAACCATGAATATATTTACAGAGGTATTCAGACCCACTAATTCAACCTCCTGGTGGAATAATCCGGAATAATCCTAAGAGACCTTGTGGATTACAATGTACTGGCCCATATTATTGGTTATGTAATGTAATGTATAACTCTTTATTGTACATAAAACACAAGAAAAAGATGAATACAGGACAACACACATGCGCAAAGGCGAACTTATCCCTAAAAGAGATCTCTTCCAGTTAACCTTTACCTTTAGTTAACCTTATAATGAATTTGTTTATCCAAATGTAATACAATGATGTATAACTAGGTCTTTTACACATACCCTAAGTTCGGGACATTTCTTTTCAGAGTTCAATTGTGTGATACGCTTGACGACATCCTTTGCTTTTCCTGTGGTGAACCCTTGCAAGGTTTTCAATTTGGCTGCAGTAAAAATGTATGTCAAGCGACGCCTCACGTTTGACCATGTTGCGTCCTGTGAAAAAATGAATTTAATGCATCTGAAACTAAATAAAATTAATGATTCTTCTCTAAACATCCGTCAACTGTTTTCATATTTGGTAAAACACCTGCAATACTTCACATCTCAGTCAGAAGCTTTATTAAAGCACTTGATATCACAATCGCACTCACCTTTCCTTTCTATTAAACGAAGACGATAGAAAGAGATGGAGACTTACCATCAGGTGATCCAATTGTTCATTTGCCCTCCTTGTCGTATATTAAAAAAAATCTTACGTTGGCAGTAAAAAGGTTCTGAGCTCCGACAGGGTCAGACTTCCCAGAGCTGGCGTATCTGTTGCGGAACAAGTCGCTGTCCTTGACGAGGATACGGCGCGCGATTTTAGGGTCACCGACCACCAGCACCGGTTTCCGGAACACCCAAATGCCGACCAGAGGGGCTGCGTAGCGCAGATGAAGGTCCCGCATCCAAATACCCTGTGGAAATAAGAGGCGATCAATGGCGATTCAGTTCATTAACTACAACTACTCTTGGAACTTTACATACATTTTTGGATGGTTGGTAGAGTACACGTCTACATTTACTTATGTTTGTATGTGTGTTGTGATTGTGGCCCACATTCAGGGCAAAATGACTTACCACATTCTGTTTGAACAAGAAGGAGAAACTGCCGAACAGAAGATGTGGGGGGCTGTGTAGGATCCCTCGCTTGGCCCAGTACTGGTTGTGCTGGCGATGCTTGATGACCAGCCAGACCAGCACAGCGGCCAGCAAAGCAGTTAGCAGAAGCAGGATCATTTTACTAAAAACAAGGTCTTCACTTGAGCCAAAATACGTAAAATATGACTTGCACATCAATTATCCCCGGCCTTAATAATGGGTATGTTTCTGGCATTTCTATGTAGTCAATTCCTTTAAGTGCATTATATCAATAATAATACTGGACTTTACTTAAGGGTTTATTAGTTCCGTTAAAGATTACATTATAATTACAACACTCATACACCTTGGCTCTAGCATCATCTTGACAGCCCGCCAACTTATCGACTAGTGATGTGACATACTCATAACACCTCGTTATTAAAAAAGTTAAGTTATTATAATTTTATTACAGCTTGAAACAGTTTGCACAAATTGACTTAATTCTAAACAACAACTTTGACATTAAAGACTGGTTAAATTAACTTAAAATAAGGCAATTTGTTGAATTGAGTCTCTATCTATATATGTTCTAGATAGACTAAACTAACTTAATCAGCCCTTCACAGTAATTGCCTAAATGTTTGCTTAATAAACACAATATTAACTTTTATAAATCTAACCGTCTTCGTGGTCTTATGACTCTTCTACACCTAGTGCGCATTTCCACTGGAGTTGTAAGCTTTTCAAATAGCTGGTACTGTTTGAGAATTAAGAGATGAGTCTTGATATTTGGACTTCTTTGTAACATATCCTGAAACATCATTTGATGTGACTGCAGAGGCTTCAAAATATGCTGTCTATTTCTTCTTCCTATAAATCCATCAGACCTTTCAACATTATAAGACCTAGGCTGATCACATTTGGAACTTACTGTGCCTGTAATCCATTGAGTATCTGATATTTTCTTAAATATATCTTATCTCCTTCTTGTAATTCTGGTAATGATTTATTATTTCTGTCATAGTAATCCTTTATTTTTTAAAAATTTTCTTTTGCTCTTTTAAATACTATATTAAGACGCTCATTATGCTCTTGTAGTGTTTGACCGCTTACAAAAATATCATCGATGTATACTGCCACCCTTGGTATGTCACCAAACATTTCCGTCATAATTCTGTGAAAATACTCAAGAGCACAGTTGCTTCCACATGGAAGACGTTTAAAGCGGTACCAGCCAAACGGTGTATTAAAAGTTGTGAGGTAAGAACTCTTCTCACTCAATTTGCACATCCAAAATCCACTACTTGCATCCAAGGCGAAGAAAATCTTGCATCAGCCACCTTGGCGCGGACCATGTCTTCTGATGGAATAGGATAGTGAGACCTATTAATTGCCTGATTCAAATTACGGGGGTCTAGACATACCCTTAATTGACCAATTCTTTTTCTATTAAGATTAAAGAACTCACTAATGTAGTAGACTCTGTGACCTTGGCAATGACATCCATAATTTCCATCTTCTCGAGTTCTTCTTGAAGTCTATGATGTAATGCAAATGGTACCTACCTCGGAGCATCGACTTTTGGCTGTACCTCAGGATTTGTATTTATGTGACACTCACCAGGACCACAACCAAGACCGGTAAAAAGAGAATTATAACATTCAACAAGTTTATTTAAATTTATATTTTGTGACCGACTTGACTGTAATGGAAATGTCTGTGACTGACTTTTTGTCACTTTAGGACTTGCTTGACTTGAATTTGACTCATTTTGACTAATTTCAGCAGACAGTTGACTAACATCACCTTCTGACGTTTGCATGCTTGTAATGTCTACACAGAAAACTCTTCTAACTAGCCCAATTTCCGTGCATTTAAGTGACTGATTTGTATTATACAATCTCTTCTTCATTGTCTTTACTCCTTTTATTAACATTTTGTGTGAAATTAAATTTATAAATGTCGGTGAAAATTAGAACACGGATCCTCGTCATTCCGTGACGCGTGCTATACCCCTACAGCACCCATAGCAGGTGGGTAGTCTCCGATTTTTTCTACCCGTTACTAACTGTCAATATTGTGTGATTTTATTAGCTCTAATAATATAAGGCTTTATTTTAACCTATACCCTCCATTTGTGTACTCACACTAATTTTGTCACTCAGCCGAAAAGGGGTTTAGTTGCAAAATTATTTCCTTGCTGCTGCTCACTCGTTGACGTGGACCGAATCAACCGCACACTTGTCATTTAAACTGACATTGGTCTAAGCCTTACGGCCGCCATTAAGGGAGATTAGAATAGAATAGAAATACAGTGATTTTTTGTGAACGATAAATACTAATTACCGACAATTATCTGGTCGCCATATGTAAACAATGGAAGTTCAGATGACAACAACTGTTATTAGCGACGTATCCACAAGACTTTAATTAAGTCAGCCATCCTGTTGTTTCAGGCGTAGCGGTATGTATGTATGTATCCTGTTGGTTTTTGAACAATTTAGTTTTCCCTCCTTTTTTGTTTTTTGTTTACTGTAAACTATTTAATTAATTTATGTATTTTTCTCAGTTACACATAAGTCGGGTTCTATCTATTTATTGCTTTGTTTACGTAAAAGTTCATGGATTATGTAGTATATTTTATCTGTGTATCGTTTCGTGAGTCACAGACGGTTCTGGCTGAAAATCGTTTCACTTTTGCGAAGACACACAACGCTGATGATCTATTTTTCATGTTTGTGTTTTTTTTCTTGTTTATTTTCTATAAAATTGTGTATATTCTCTTATATTTTTGTGAGCCTTGCAAAAAGGAATAAATGTCGTCTTTCTTTCTTTCTTTCTTTCTAAGTGGTAAACAATTATCAGTTACGCTATACAACGTTCGTTCGGCTTGAAAAATGGTTGAGGACCAAAAAATTACACACCGTTCAAGTTGCGTTAGTAAGGAAGTTAGAATTCGCTAACTTTTTCCATTGTGACACGAATTTTTGTATTGTTTCGTGTCACAATGGAAAAAGGTTGCTAATATTAAATACCTTACTATCGCAACTTTAACGGTGTGTAACTGTTTGGTCCTCACCCAAATATGAAACGTCAAACGGTTCAGATTTGATGGACTGTATTTCTGTATCAAAATTATGCTTCTTTGCGGAACTCCGTTGAACAGTATACCTCTTACGGAGGCGGTCCTGACCAGGCCACCAGAATTCTAGTAACAAATTATTGTATTGTCATATCTGATTGCCAGAAGAATGGAAAATTTCAGCTCAATCGGATGAATTTATCTGCTTCAAACTTGAGGCGTGAGATTCCGCCTGAACAAACACATACATACATTGCAAGTTAATAAAAAGCTTGTAAAATAATCCGGACACGCGTTTCACCTTTCTCCGAGACATGCTTTGCACTTGCAAACACTGATTACTTTTTACATGGTCATACATAATCATGAGAAACTTTAATAATACTATCAGACCTTTAACTACCGTTATTTTTGCGTAACGCTATTTTTCATAACGTTAGATTACCGAATAGCATTTTTCAATAAAACGTTTTTAGGTAGCGCTATTTTTCAGTACGTTATATTACCAAATAGCGTTTCTTAATAAAACATTATTTATTCTGTAGCGGTATTCATTATAACGTTATTAATAGCGATATATATCGATACTTCGGCAAGTGATATAATAACGTTATAGACCATCTCTTTCTTACACTCTATAACACCCGCTCTATATAACGTGCGACAAACATATGCAATGACAAATCTGTACTGTTTTCGTGAATTGTCAAATCATGTCATTCGTTCATAATCAGTTTCATAGCGTTATTATACCTAACGCTATTTCATAACGTTATGGTTTTCTTTAAACACAAACGACATATACCGGTATTATATCGTTTTTTTCATAACGTTTTAAAGGTCTATAACGCTATTTCGTAAAGTTACGGTTTTCTTTTCGTTATGATATGATATAACGTTATGAAGGAATATAGAATTTGTTTGAACGAAATTTTAAACACAAACGATATATACCGCTATTATATCGTTTTTTTTTATAACGTTATAAAGGTCTGAATACTATACGGCCGAGCGGCTGAGTCATCGTGGAGCGTCGCTGCTCGCGCGTTATTAATATTGTGTGATCATGAGATTTAAAACGTTCTTATACAAACCCACGTTACAACTCCGCAACAAAAATTGCGGAGGCGGAGGCGGAGGCGGAGGCGGAAGCGAAGGCGGAGGTGGAGGTGCGATTTCTTGCGGAACTTCCGCGGTAACGGAGGCAGAGGCAAGGGTCTGTTTAGTTTAGTTTATTTATTCTCTCAGCATAAAATTACTGTATAAATGAGTTTGATGTCATGTATAAAGATTTATGCTGAAATCGTCAAAGAAGAATACAAAACAATACTTAATCAATTAAATTAATAAAGATAGAGGAAAATAAAAACTGTTACCATCCTATAAATACAAGTTCCGGTTGTTAAAAGAAGTGGTAGGGAGCCGAGTTCGAGGGTTTGCTGGAATTGCATTACAGAATTGCAAAAAATAGACAAAATGTAAAAAAAAATATTTAAATGTGAAAAAAAAATATTACAAGGAAACGGTAGCTCAATAATAATATCATTTATGCATAAGTTTCATAATAATGTTCTTCACGACATGCAATGTCACGCGAATGGCATCGACTTGATTTCTTGAGAACTTACAATGCAATTATGAACCTGCCGTCAAATCAACTTACGCATATCGAGAATGCAACTTGTGTGGTACAAATTCATAGGAGTAGCGACTGTTTATATTTGTACAATAAAGCATTTACTTACTTACTTACTTACCGTCCCGATAGTTGTTTCTGCGAACGGTCTAATAGCGAAGAGCCTTGACCATCACCTTAAAAGGCTCTCGCTAGGTGGTTGGGTCTAGGGCCAGATACAGAAGGCGGTACTCCTGGACACGGCTCGGATAGTCAGGAGGTTCCTTTCTCTGTCGCCCTGGCCACCGGTAGCTTAGGCCTCGCCTTGCTGCCAGCGGCACCCTAGGTTAGGTTTTCATAATAATTTTATATTTTGTATTAATATTGTTTAATTACTTTTATATGATTTATATTTATAAATATTGTAAAAACCTAACTTAAGATAAAAATAATTATTCATACAATAAAGGTGAAATTCAAAATACGATAAATATGTACAGAGATCATTTAATACGAAAGTTTAAACTTCTGAACTACAACCAATCATTGCCTTAATGTTATGACATAAAAAGTATTACAAATATTAATTATTCTTTATTAATAACCAAACTATAAAAAACTAAATATCAATGAAGAATACTAAAACTAGGAAAGTTGATTGAAATTAAAGTATATTAAAAATGATTAAAAACTAATCAAAAAAAATGCCCCCCTGTTTCGTGCCTGGTTCAAAGGTTCCCGTCATGTTGGCCGCGTTGCCTCTTTGAACTGCAATGGAAACCCTTTGAACCAGCCACGAACCAGAGCGGGGATCGCACCCCCTATCTCAGTCTGCAGCCCAGCTCCCTGACTAGCTCCTTTACAAATATTATTGATTTTTTATCGGAGTTATTTCTACCTTTGATCAAAATAATCCGACTTCAATAGAAAATATTTAGTTTAGTTACTTAAGGACTGATTTTTTAGGTAGGATGACCCATCTACCCTTCTCTTTCTAACACGAACAGAAAGAAAAAGACGGCAATCTCGCGTGCGACACAGCTCTCGCGCGCATTGCTGCTGGCCTTGCTGACAAGGAATGTCTCGTGTCATTTCCTTATTATTATAATTTTCATCTCACATACAAAGAAAGAATGAAAGAAAGAAAGAAAAGAAGACATTTATTCCTTTTTGCAAGACACACAAATAGAAAAAAAGAAAGAAAAAGTTTATTTATGACAAACAACAAAAAACAAAATAAAGAACAATTAAAAAAATCTACAGATAAATAGTTTGTCACAAAATGGCCCCAACTCAGCATTGTTCTTCCATGTTCTTCCGTTGGGGCAATACATGAGCATACACACAATTTTACAGAAAAGAAACAAAAAAACACAGACATGAAAAATAGATCATCAGTGTTGAATGTGTCTTCACAAAAGTGAAACGGTCGCTGGCTCAGCATTACGCTGAGGTGTTAGACACCTGCGGCACTGATTTTCAGCCACAAATACCTGGGTCGTTCTTGGGTTCTTTAATGCTTGAATGCTACAATTGTTCAGCTTCTAGGAACAAAGTCCACGCAAAGTGGTATCCCTGGCATGAGAAAGAGTCCTTTGGTCTCAAACTGGATATCTGCAGGTTTTGGGTAACCAGGCTTCGATCTTATCGCCAGGTTTAGAACGATTTCGGAGAGAGCCGTCCGCATGACCAAATGTGCGAAACGCATACCTGGAAAGTTATTTTGAAATCATTGGAAGCATAATGTAGACAGTAGTAAGTAATATGATACAAGCAGAAAATACAGGTCGCAAATTTTATATAAGCCTATATTTTGTGCTCCACTGCCTGAGCAAAGGCTTCCCCTTTCAACCTCCACACTCCCGATTCAGCCTCTCGGACAGTTCGGTTCAGTACAGTAACTGCGGGTGGTACCCACCATGTGCCAAGTTGTCAATTGCTAAGTCAGTTCCCTCCTGCGGAGACAGACCTGACCGGCCCACAAGAATTTCACTACCAGATTATTGTATTGTAATCCGATTTACACACATAATGCAAAATTTCAGCTCAATCTATATCTTAATCTCTAATGCCTATAGACTTACCAATACAAATTCTCGGCCCATCTCCAAAAGGCAGGTATGAGAATGGAACTATGCTACTCTCATTTTCAGGTAAGAACCTGTCAGGATCGAAGCTGTAGGGATCAGGAAAGTACTGAGGATCGTAATGCATCCCGATAGCGTTCACGTAGACAGGGGTACCGCGGGAGACAGTGAGCTTGTCATCGATCTTATAATCGGCAGCAGCGATACGGTCCAACCAACCCATGGGAGGATACTTCCTCACGCCTTCTGTGAATTGGAATATGTAAATTGTAGACGAGGATGGTCAGAATATTACGATTTTTACGTTTTTTTTTTTTTTAAGCTAGACTGGATCTTCGGAAACACGGATTAGAAAGAGTTAAAAGTAACAAAACCTAAAAGATACGTCTAGTATAATTGTGGACGTATAAATAAAAAAAGGGAATCAAAATAGTGATAAGTTAATAGCCGCATCGATTGCCTATGAAATGATTCCTAAGATTTTCACCTAATCGCTTGATGGGCTTTTAGTATTTGCGCGGAAAGAGATGTTACTAGTACTTTTAATGTTTTTTCTTTGCTTCCAGATCACCACAATATGGAATGGAATAATGTAAATTTTCCTGTGGTAATAATAATAATAATAATAATAATAATAATAATAATCTTTATTTGCTTAGAATAAGTACATTACAATAGTTGGTCAAATTATTAGTTAGAGAGCTTATTCAGCTATATATGTTTGGTATACTTATCTACTAAACACTAGCATGCAAATATTAATTTGAAGTTACATAATCTTCCAACAAAAATGTTTTGACATCGTAGTAATTTTTCTCTTTTAGGAATATACATAACTTTTTTTTGAATTTATGGAATGGCAGTTGTCGCAAGTCATTTGGCAATTTATTAAAAAGTTTCATACACATCGCAAAGCAATTGTTTGTGTATAAAGCTGTCTTAGGGGCTCGGCCATAAACCAGTCTCCCAGGATTTCTCGTGTTTCTTGGGTACATTTGCCTGGCTGTGGTAAACAGGTACATATGCTTCTTAACAAAGGTGCACGCTGCTAATATGTATAAACATGGCAATGGTAGAATACCTAATTTATGAAAGAACGGTTTACAAGATTCGTCTGCTGCTATACCACACAGAGCTCTTACACATTTTTTTTGAGCTCTAAATGCTCTGATAAAATGACTACAATTGCCCCATAAAAGAAGACCGTATCTCAAATTTGATCCTGCGTAACCGTGGTATGCGGCCAGCGTCGCAGCTAAAGTGGAAGTGCGTCTTAGCCTACCGAGGACATATACAAACCTATTAATCTTACAGCACAGTTTATCGATATGGGCTCCCCAGTCTATATGCTTGTTAATTGTTATTCCCAAGAAGTTAACATTATCCATTTCAGTTATCGGTTCCTGTTTATAATGTATGTGTAATTTTATATCATTGGCTCTTTTACTGTTGAAGTGCACGAAATTTGTCTTGTTTAGGTTAATTTTTAAATTATGTTTTTCCAGCCATTTAATTATTAAGTTTAATGTGTCGTTTATTTTACTCTCATGTTCGCTACAGGTTTCAGTATTTTTATTCGATGAAACTATAACTGCAATATCATCTGCAAACAAAACAGATTTACATGGTATAGCATCTACTAAATCGTTTATGTAAATGTTAAATAAAATAGGTCCAAGTACACTGCCTTGAGGAACGCCATATTTATTATATTTATAATCCGATTGGTATAACGTCTCTTCATCATGATCATTTAACTTTGATATTTCAACGCAGTTTTTTCGGTTTTGTAGATATGTTCTTAGCCAATCAATTGCAGGACCTCTTATGCCATAGCCTTCAAGTTTTTTTAAAAGATAATTATGATCTACATGGTCAAATGCCTTAGACATATCTAGAAAGATACCTGTAGTATATTTTCCTTCATCAAGACACTTAGTAATATGGTGCACTAAGTTGAAAGAAGCTAAAGTAGTCGATTTATTTTTTTGAAAGCCATTTGTTCTGTTTTAATTACATTAAATTTGTCAAAATAATTCATGAGCCTCTTTAGCATACATTTTTCAAATATTTTAGAGAGCACAGGCACCAATGTTATAGGTCGATAATTTTCCATAGACGTTTTGTTATTCTTCTTAAACAAAGGCTTGATAACAGAAATCTTGAGTGATTCTGGAAAGTTCCCACTTTCAAAAGACTTGTTAACCAAGTAGGTTAGGATTGGTATCAATTGTTCTCTACATTTTTTTATAATATCAGTATTAATTTCGTCGTATCCTACAGATTTCGTATTATTTAATGACATAATTATCCTATTCATTTCTTTTTCTGACACTGGTGTTATGAAGATGCTATTATTCCGTGTATTATCATGTATGTGCATTTGGGGTGTTTGAGGTTGTTTAACTGAACCTGCTAGTTCTGTGTAGTAAGCATTAAAATTTGATGCTATTTCAAAGGGATCCGTTATAATTTTATTTTTTATTACTAGTTTATTAATATACTGCGGTGTGTTTATAGTATTATTTGTTTCATTTTTTATTATTTGCCACGAGGCTCTGCATTTATTTTTGTTGTTGATCAAATATTTGCTATTATTTAGTCTTTGCGCAGTATCTATGCATTTTTTTAACAATTTAGTGTATCTGTAATATTCATGTTTATTTTGTTCGGTTCTTTGTTTTTTATAATATCGAAAACGTAGTAATCTTTTTCTTTTGCAGCTAATTTTTACTCCTGTTGTCATCCATTTTGGGGAATTATGATTGGTATTGTTTATTTTTTTCCGCATAACTGGAAAACATAGCTTATAAAACAATACGATCAAGTCGTGAAACTGATTAAATGCGACATTGAAATCACTTTCTAAATATATATCTGAAAAAGATAGACTTGACAAACATTTCTGAAATTTATTTATATTATCAATGTTATAATCTCTTTTAAATTTAAAATAATGTCTTAAAACTCTGTCCTTGGTCTTGACCTTAAAACTTAACATTTGTGCTGTGTCATGATCGGAAATGCCGAGAGGTAAAATGGCAGCATAGGCACTTTTTACATTGCTCAATATATTGTCTATACAGGTTTTATCCCTTGTAGGTTCTTTTAAATGAATTGTTAAATTATAATTATTCGATATGTCTATTAGTCTGTTACAGTCGTTACTAATTGCTAGTGTATTGATGTTGAAGTCACCACATACGATTATTTTTTTAAATTTAGATTTTGTGTTCAATTCGTGCAGTAAAATATCGAGCTTGTCAAGAAATAAGTTAGCGGATGAATTTGGAATTCTGTACAAACAAATGACTACAGCATTATGTTTCGGTACCTCAATACCACAGCACTCAAAGATCCTCGATACCGACATTTTCTGCACAAAATCGAGTTTCTTAAAAGTTACCTCTGGCTTTGCCAAGATACAGACTCCGCCTCTATTTTGGTCTCGGGAATAGCTACTGGCCAATGTGTAATTGTGAACTCTAATATTTTTTTCATTTCCAGATTTAATGAAAGTTTCTGTAAGACATATAATATCTGGCTCATTTTTTTTCCTTGTTAGCTCATCCAATGCCGCTTCAAGCACATATTTTTTTGAGAGGACACTGGCTACATTTTGATGCATGATTCTAAAGTACAGGCCTTTGTCTACCGATTGGTCGAAAAATATCACTGTCATGTTGCACTGTGTTGGATTTTGAGTCAGTAGCTTTAACAAAGTAATCAGTTATTTTTTTTTTGGCTTGTGCTTTATCAACGTGCAACGCAGTAGTGCCGCTTTGTGAAGCCCATCGTATATTATAGTCCAAGTTTTCAATAATATTTTTTATACCCGAATTATTAATCCGCCCGGACCTCTTGGAAAACATATCAAAGGTCAGATTTAAATTGGGCTCATAGACAAAGTAACATGTATCATTATTCATATCTTGTTGTATTAAATAGTTAAATCGTTCAACTCTAGCGTTATATAAAGGTTTGCCACATATGTATGTCGGGCAGACCACTATAACATTTGTAAAAGAAGTACATTTTAAAATATCCAGTAAATACTTCACTAAGCTATTTAGATCAACTGAATGATGAAAGTCGTCCTCTCCAATCATAACTACACAATAATCCTGTTGAGTCATAGAATTAAGCTTTTCCGGTAGGTCCTTAATTAAATCCTTTATTCCGACTCTTGGTGAAATATGGTGACAGTAAGAAAATGTTTCAAAATACATATCATTAGTAATGGTTTTCACTATGCTATTTTTATTATTACTACTTATAATTAGCAGTCTATCCTTTGATGACCTATCTACGATTTTAGTATCTGAAGATCCTGCTGACGTCGGCTTTAAAGCTGGCTGGTCGCCGCCTGCGGGTGATGATGATGAGCTCAATTGGTCAGATAGTTTTGTCGATTCGCCCTGATGCACAATTCGGTTTGGAAAACTATCAGGCAACGCAGCCTTCGAGGTCGACTTCTGCAATCCCTTTTCCTTTGGTATAAAACGATCCGAAATAAATGTGGGGAAATTACCTTTAATAACACAATTAAGGTAAGTTAGTTTCTCTAAATCATTGAAACTCAAATCTTGCTCGTTTTCTGCCTTCGCTTTAGTCAGTTCTCTGTAAAGCTTCTCCTGTAAAGAAAAAGAGCAGACGAGTTAAAAACTATTTATCATTACATTACCACTATCATTTTCAGCCTGTATACATTCCAATGCTGAGCATAGACCTCCTCGATGAGCTTGAGCTTTGGTTCTCACCAAATCGAAGTGCAGATTAATAATTTTACACAGCTCATACAACTGCATTGCAATAATATTGTGTATAATTTACTTTGCCATATTTTAAATACTCGCAAGGTACACTTAGACTTCAAAGGCCCTACCGTCTAACGCATTTGGCATTACAATCATACTGATAATTTATTTCTGACAAATGTCTGCATAGTGTAACATGGGGCCAGAAAGATATGGAAATGCAATTGCGAACGCTCACGGGTTTGATATTGCTTCCTACTCTTTTGGTCGCATAAATTGTCTCTATTATCAGGATCTATCATGAAAACTACCCATTTATAAACATTTTTCACAATAACGGGGATGCATAACAAGTATTTTGTCACCTGAACATCAGGACGATGTGCAAGTTCATAGGTGATGAACGTTAGAGCACTAGCCGTGGTATCGAACGCACCCTGTAGCATGATGGTGGCCTGAGCTGCCAGGAGATTTTCATCGAATTCTGAAATTAATACCATCAATGAGTTGTCTGAACGGTGTGGTGCGGAAGGACAGCGGCAGACAGTACTGTGAAGTTGAAGATCAAGTATTCAAGCCTGAGGTTGCAAACAGTGCTGCAGGTGTCTAACACCTCAGCGTAATGCTGAGCCAGCGACCGTTTCACTTTTGCGAAAACACACACAACGCTCATGATCTATTTTTCATGTTTTGACTATGTTCTATAAAACTGTGTATCGGCGCGAACGACAGAAAACCCTCGGCAACCGATTTGCTGAGGTAAGCATCCAGCCACCTGCTACCGCGCGCAGCTGGGCCGGGTGTAAACAACAGGCAGTCGCACCGTCACTCGATGATTTTATAAATAGTTGACACAGCCCAAGCGGATCATTCGTTCTTCAGCTCTCGACTCGAGAACATCGTCGCATATTTGAGTCTGCGATACTAACGATTAAAATAAGTGTCTCAAAAATTATTAAATAAGTGTTTTGGTTTGTGATATTAAACAATTAAATTAAATAAAAACAATTACCGAAAATGACGGTTTTACTGGTCAAAACCCCCCTCCTCTTATATCAGAAGAGGGGCCGAACCAACGCCAACAATGAACGGTACCTCTTGGTAACAATCTTACCAGTGGAGCGTAATTTATACCTACCACGAGGCACTTAAGCACATGGGCTGGAAGAAGACGCTAGCGAAACCTAAAGATAATTTTTGATTTCCAAAAATGTCTACAACTGTCAGGTACTTTCTTGAGCACTGTGTAGTGTGTAAAACAATGAAAGGGACGTCTGAAGCTTTGCAAAGTCGTTTGCATCCAATTGAAAAGATATATCAGAACCGTTCCACGCTCTCCACATCGACATTTTAGGTAAACTAAGTGGCTCAGTGAGTTGAGTAGCGGAGTAGCAAGGTAAAATTTTTGTGCATTGAAGTGGACCTCTGCAAAGTAACGCCTGATTCAATAAAATATTTAAGCGGCTCAGCTACGAGTACACAAAAAGAGTACGTCTTCGTAGCCATACAGGCTTCCACGACATTTGTAATGTTGCAACATTCTAGAAGCAAGAACCAAACAAGTGCTATGCAACACCTTAAAGAAACCGTTTTCCTATTTGGTGCTCCAAAGCTCACTATAGTTGACTGTGAACGATGAAGGTGCTTTTGTCTCTCATTACAAGGCATTTTATGATCAGTATGGTATTGAACTACATCAGTGTGCCGGATACACAAGTAGAACTAATGGGACAAACACCAAATGGATTGCTAACTGGCAGAAAAGGATGTGTTCCCCCAGAGCTACTCAATATTATTAATGAAGAAAATGAACGTGTAAATGTAGAAGCTGTGATAGGAAGAATGACCGAGCAGGCTGAGAAAAACGAAGCACGTTACAACAAAGGATTAACAAGCGTGGTCCACCCAGAAAAGTCTGTGATGGGCGCTTACGAAGTACTCCGAAATTTAGGACACAATGTGATGTGCCGTATCGGGAATGAATAGAAGCGAGTTATTCGAGACAAGACAATCTGACGAAGATATCTTATAACAGTGTTGGTAACAACTGTTACTTTCTTTTCTTTTTATTTACTTTGTGTTTTAATAACATTGTTGTTTTCACGTGGTGTATTATTTACTTTTTTTTTACGTGTCATTAAACCAAAATTAGCGCCGAGGCTATGAGGTTAAATGTACGTGAAAAAGTGGCCAAAATAAGCGCCGAGGCTTTGAGGTCAAATATACGAGAAAATAGGGCCAAAATAAGCGCTGAGGCTTTGAGGTCAAATATACGAGAAAATAGGGCCAAAATAAGCGCTGAGGCTTTGAGGTCAATTATACGAGAAAATAGGGCCAAAATAAGCGCTGAGGCTTTGAGGTCAATTATACGAGAAAATAGGGCCAAAATAAGCGCTGAGGCTTTGAGGTCTGACAAGAAATGCAACTACGAGTAGTTCTATGCGCGTACTTATTAACGTTTGTGTGTCTGTGTTTCTGTGTTTCTCTTTTTCTTACAGCTTGCAATAAATAGACGCAGAGACGCGTCTTGTAGCAGAATGGCCGTATCGGCGCGAACGACAGAAAACCCTCGGCAACCGATTTGCTGAGGTAAGCATCCAGCCACCTGCTACCGCGCGCAGCTGGGCCGGGTGTAAACAACAGGCAGTCGCACCGTCACTCGATGATTTTATAAATAGTTGACACAGCCCAAGCGGATCATTCGTTCTTCAGCTCTCGACTCGAGAACATCGTCGCATATTTGAGTCTGCGATACTAACGATTAAAATAAGTGTCTCAAAAATTATTAAATAAGTGTTTTGGTTTGTGATATTAAACAATTAAATTAAATAAAAACAATTACCGAAAATGACGGTTTTACTGGTCAAAACCCCCCTCCTCTTATATGTGTATATTCTCTTATATTTGTGTGTCTTGTAAAAAGGAATAAATGTCTTCTTTCTTTCTTTCTTTCTTTGTTTTAAACCAACTGGGACTGAATGGAAATGTCACCTGCTACGTATCCTATGAAAATTGAGGATGCAAACCATTATTTGGTAATAGTTGGATTTGGTAGCGGCAATGTAACCACGGAAGCTTATAAGGAAGATGATTTGGTGCCGGTCGCTAGTAGGATGGCCGTGCCTCGGTCTTGGTATGCTGAAGCTCAACAGTATTTTTGAAAACTCACCTTCTCCTTCTTCCAATCCATCTTTTTTCATCTTTATTAGAGCGTCAAGAAGATCTGTCTTCTCGACTTTGTTCTTAATTCTGTACTCAATGATGTTGTTAACTGTCTTGATAAAGAAATTTGTTGTTTTCTTTGGAAATAATGAGAACCTGACAGAAAAAGTATCAAAATAATAAAATTGAAGATCAGAATAGAAACAGTAAAAGAAATAATTTTAGCACCTCAGCGACTTAAGCGCTAAATCATGGCTACTCTTACAAGAGTAAAGTAAAGAATGAAACGAAGAAGCATTTTAACAGATAAGTATGACATTGTTACAAAAAAAGAGGAAAATTTTAAGTGTGTATTTCTCATGATTCTAAAGATATAATAGCGCTATTACAGTTTGCTGAAGAGCCAAAAAAGCTATCCCCAATTAATGAAATCATGGCGGATAAAACCAAAGCTGTTTGCAATATAAATAAAATAGGTACAGTACCTGAAGATATCAACGAGGGCAGGCCAGAAGAAGATACTAAGCCAACAGAGACCACGGTACATGCTGAACTCTTGGAAGGTGCGAGTGACGGCGCGAAGCACACTGTCCCCGGTCAGAACAGCATCAGTCTCGACTCCGAACGCAAAGGTGCCGAATATGTCAGTAGTGAAATCAGAGAAAAGTGTCTGGAAAAGGGTAATTACCTATTTAATATCACGTCTTTATACCTTAGGAGGTAGACCGCGTCTAAGGTAACAAGACCTAAAGACCACGTTTAGCATGATTGTAGGCGTATAAGTGGGAAGAGGAATAGTGATGGGTTACTAGGCGCATCGCATATAACATGATTTTTCAGATCTTCGCCCATTCCATCGATTGGCTTGTAATATCTGCGCGGGAAGAGAAGCAACTGGTACATTCTATGTTTTTTCTTAACTTTCTGTATAGCATGAATGAATAACTCCCAGAACAGCATGGAAGAAAAATCTACAGTAAATTGAGGGAGAATAAAGAAAAAAGGACAAAAAAAGTTCACTTCAAGGCGTCTTAAAATTGTTCTAGAATATTTCTGCAGGCAGTTAGATGAAACACTCTTGTTGCAGTTTTTCTTTTATTGTAATTTTCGATTCAAAATTACCTCGCCTTTTTACGCCGTAGGTACATTCCCAACATCGACTAATGTATGGCCGCCTTTATTTTGTCAACGACAAGAAAACATCCATGAATATATTTACAGAGGTATGCAGATCCACTAATTCAACCTCCTGATAAATTAATCCGGAATAATTCTAAGAGACCATGATTGTGGATTATAAGGTACTGGTTCATATTATTAGTTACAATGCATTTGTGTATCCAAATGAACCATGAGGTATTTTGCACATACCCTAAGCTCGGCAGACTTCTTTTCAGAGTTGAATTGTGTGATACGCTTGACGACATCCCTTGCTTTTCCTGTGGCGAATCCTTGCAAGTTTTTCAATTTGGCTGCAGTAAAAATGTATGTTAAGCGACGCCTCACGTTTGTCCATGTTGGGTCCTGTGGAAAAATGGATTAATGCCTCTGAAAATGAATAAATTTATTGATTCTTCTCTAAACATGCGTCTACTGTTTTCACTTTTTGTCGGGTAGTAAGACATTGTGCAAGGTCCTTTCAAATCGCTAACACTGCCTTACACGCTAATCTTGCTGCCAAGCAACAGTGCTTGAGCTGCAGAGTCAAGGCGCGGATAGTAAGATAGCTGGTGAAATCACTGGCACAAGAGGTTTACTATCTTAGGCTGGCAACGCATCCACAATTCTCTAGAGTTGTGAATCTCAATGGGCAATAATTGCCATCAGGTCTTGTGATCAACTAGTCCGTTTGCCCTTCTTGTAGTATATTTAAAAAACCTTACGTTGACGGTGAAAATGTTCTGAGATCCGACAGGGTCAGACTTCCCAGAGCTGAGGTATCTGTTGCGGAACAAGTCGCTATCCTGGACGAGGATACGGCGCGCAATCTGAGGGTCACCGACCACCAGCACCGGTTTCCGGAACACCCAGATGCCGACCAGAGGGGCTGCGTAGCGCAGATGAAGGTCCCGCATCCAAATACCCTGTGGAAATAAGAGGCGATCAATGGCGATTCAGTTCATTAACTCCAACTACTCTTGGAACTTTACATACATTTTTTGATGGTTGGTAGAGTACACGTCAACATTTACTTATGTTTGTATGTGTGTTGTGATTGTGGCCCACATTCAGGGCAAAATGACTTACCACATTCTGTTTGAACAAGAAGGAGAAACTGCCGAACAGAAGATGTGGGGGGCTGTGTAGGATCCCTCGCTTGGCCCAGTACTGGTTGTGCTGGCGATGCTTGATGACCAGCCAGACCAGCACAGCGGCCAGCAAAGCAGTTAGCAGAAGCAGGATCATTTTACTAAAAACAAGGTCTTCACTTGAGCCAAAATACGTAAAATATGACTTGCACATCAATTATCCCCGGCCTTTTAAAAATAATGGGTATATTTCTGGTATTTCTATGTAGTCAATTCCTTTAAGTGCATTATATCAATAATAATACTGGACTTTACTTAAGGGTTTATTAGTTCCGTTAAAGATTACATTATAATTACAACACTCATACACCTTGGCTCTAGGGTCATCTTGACAGCCCGCCAACTTATCGACTAGTGATGTGACATACTCATAACACCTCGTTATTAAAAAAGTTAAGTTATTATAATTTTATTACAGCTTGAAACAGTTTGCAACAAATTGACTTAATTCTAAACAACAACTTTGACATTAAAGACTGGTTAAATTAACTAAAAATAAGGCAATTTGTTGAATTGAGTCTCTATCTATATATGTTCTAGATAGACTAAACTAACTTAATCAGCCCTTCACAGTAATTGCCTAAATGTTTGCTTAATAAACACAATATTAACTTTTATAAATCTAACCGTCTTCGTGGTCTTATGACTCTTCCACACCTAGTGCGCATTTCCACTGGAGTTGTAAGCTTTTCAAATAGCTGGTACTGTTTGAGAATTAGGAGATGTCTTGATATTTGGACTTCTTTGTAACATATCCTGAAACACCGTTTGATGTGACTGCAGAGGCTTCAAAATATGCTGTCTATTTCTTCTTCCTATAAATTCATCAGACCTTTCAACATTATAAGACCTAGGCTGATCACATTTGGAACTTACTGTGCCTGTAATCCATTGAGTATCTGATATTTTCTTAAATAGATCTTATCTCCTTCTTGTAATTCTGGTAATGATTTATTATTTCTGTCATAGTAATCCTTTATTTTTTTTAAATTTTCTTTTGCTCTTTTAAATACTATATTAAGACGCCTCATTATGCTCTTGTAGTGTTTGACCGCTTACAAAAATATCATCGATGTATACTGCCACCCTTGGTATGTCACCAAACATTTCCGTCATAATTCTGTGAAAATACTCAAGAGCACAGTTGCTTTCACATGGAAGACGTTTAAAGCGGTACCAGCCAAACGGTGTATTAAAAGTTGTGAGGTAAGAACTCTTCTCACTCAATTTGCACATCCAAAATCCACTACTTGCATCCAAGGCGGAGAAAATCTTGCATCAGCCACCTTGGCGCGGACCATGTCTTCTGATGGAATAGGATAGTGAGACCTATTGATTGCCTGCTATTGATTACGGGGGTCCAGACATACCCTTAATTCATCATTTTTTTTTCTATTTAGATTAAAGAACTCACTAATGCAGTAGACTCTGTGACCTTGGCAATGACATCCATAATTTCCATCTTCTCGAGTTCTTCTTGAAGTCTATGATGTAATGCAAATGGTACCTACCTCGGAGCATTGGCTTTTGGCTGTACCTCAGGATTTGTATTTATGTGACACTCACCAGGACCACAACCAAGACCGGTAAAAAGAGAATTATAACATTCAACAAGTTTATTTAAATTTATATTTTGATCGACTTGACTGTAATGTAAATGTCTGTGACTGACTTTTTGTCACTTTAGGACTTGCTTGACTTGAATTTGACTCATTTTGACTAATTTCACCAGACATTTGACTAACATCACCTTCTGACGTTGGCATGCTTGTAGTGTCTACACAGAAAACTCTTCTAGCTAGCCCAATTTCCCTGCATTTAAGTGACTGATTTGTATTATACAATCTCTTCTTCATTATGTCTTCACTCCTTTTATTAACATTTTGTGTGAAATTAAATTTATAAATGTCGGTGAAAATTAGAACACGGATCCTCGTCATTCCGTGACGCGTGCTATACCCCTTGGCCACCCATAGCAGGTGGGTAGTCTCCGATTTTTTCTACCTGTTACTAACTGTCAATATTGTGTGATTTTATTAGCTCTAATAATATAAGGCTTTAATTTAACCTGTATACTCCATTTTGTGTACTCACACTAATTTTGTCACTCAGCCGAAAAGGGGTTTAGTTGCAAAATTATTTCCTTGCTGCTGCTCACTCGTTGACGTGGACAGAATCAACCGCACACTTGTCATTTAAACTGATATTGGTCCAAGCCTTACGGCCGCCATTAAGGGAGATTAGAATAGAATATAAATACAGTAATTTTTTGTGAACGATAAATACTAATTACCGACAATTATCTGGTCGCCATATGTAAACAATGGAAGGTCAGATGACAACTGTTACTAGCGACGTATCCACAAGACTTTAATTAAGTCAGCCATCCTGTTGTTTCAGGCGTAGCGGTATGTATGTATGTATGTATGTATCCTGTTGGTTTTTGAACAATTTAGTTTTCCCTCCTTTTTATTTTTTGTTTATTGTAAACTATTTAATTAATTTATGTATTTTTCTCAGTTACACATAAGTCGGGTTCTATCTATTTAATGCTTTGTTTACGTAAAAGTTTATGGATTATGTAGTATATTTTATCGGTGTATCGTTTCGTGAGTCACAATCACAAACGGTTCTGGCTGAAAATCGTTTCACTTTTGCGAAGACACACAACGCTGATGATTCTATTTATCATGTCTGTGTTTTTTTTTCTTGTTTATTTTCTATAAAATTGTGTATATTCTCTTATTATTTGTGTGTCTTGCAAAAAGGAATAAATGTCTTCTTTCTTTCTTTCTTTCTTTCTAAGTGGTAAACAATTATCAGTTACGCTACACACAACGTTCTTTCGGCTTGAAAAATGGTTGAGGACCAAAAAGTTACACAGCGTTCAAGTTGCGTTAGTAAGAAAGTTAGAATTCGCTAACTTTTTCCATTGTGACACGAAATTTTGTATTGTTTCGTGTCACAATGGAAAAAGGTTGCTAATTTTAAATGCCTTACTATCGCAACTTTAACGGTGTGTAACTGTTTGGTCCTCACCCTAATATGAAACGTCAAACGGTTCAGATTTGATGGACTGTATTTCTGTATCAAATTGTGCTTCTTTGCGGAACTCCGTTGAACAATTTATCTCCTACGGAGGCGGTCCTGACTAGGCCACCAGAATTCTAGTACCAAATTATTGTATTGCCATATCTGATTGCCAGAAGAATGGAAAATTTCAGCTCAATCGGATGAATTTATCTGCTTCAAACTTGAGGCGTGAGATTCCGCCTGAACAAACACATACATACATTGCAAGTTAATAAAAAGCTTGTAAAATAATCCGGACACGCGTTTCACCTTTCTCCGAGACATGCTTTGCACTTGCAAACACTGATTACTTTTTACATGGTCATACATAATCATGAGAAACTTTAATAATACTATCAGACCTTTAACTACCGTTATTTTTGCGTAACGCTATTTTTCATAACGTTAGATTACCGAATAGCATTTTTCAATAAAACGTTTTTAGGTAGCGCTATTTTTCAGTACGTTATATTACCAAATAGCGTTTCTTAATAAAACATTATTTATTCTGTAGCGGTATTCATTATAACGTTATTAATAGCGATATATATCGATACTTCGGCAAGTGATATAATAACGTTATAGACCATCTCTTTCTTACACTCTATAACACCCGCTCTATATAACGTGCGACAAACATAATGCAATGACAAATCTGTACTGTTTTCGTGAATTGTCAAATCATGTCATTCGTTCATAATCAGTTTCATAGCGTTATTATACCTAACGCTATTTCATAACGTTATGGTTTTCTTTAAACACAAACGACATATATACCGGTATTATATCGTTTTTTTCATAACGTTTTAAAGGTCTATAACGCTATTTCGTAAAGTTACGGTTTTCTTTTCGTTATGATATGATATAACGTTATGAAGGAATATAGAATTTGTTTGAACGAAATTTTAAACACAAACGATATATACCGCTATTATATCGTTTTTTTTTATAACGTTATAAAGGTCTGAATACTATACGGCCGAGCGGCTGAGTCATCGTGGAGCGTCGCTGCTCGCGCGTTATTAATATTGTGTGATCATGATATTTAAAACGTTCTTATATAAATCCACGTCACAACTCCTCAACAAAAATTGCGGAGGCGGAGGCGGAGGCGGAGGCGGAGGCGGAGGCGGAAGCGAAGGCGGAGGTGGAGGTGCGATTTCTTGCGGAACTTCCGCGGTAACGGAGGCAGAGGCAAGGGTCTGTTTAGTTTAGTTTATTTATTCTCACAGCATAAAATTACTGTATAAATGAGTTTGATGTCATGTATAATGATTTATGCTGAAATCGTCAAAGAAGAATACAATACAATACTTACTCAATTAAATTAATAAATATAGAGGAAAATAAAAACTGTTACCATCCTATAAATACAAGTTCCGGTTGTTAAAAGAGGTGGTAGGGAGCCGAGTTCGAGGGTTTGCTGGAATTGCATTACAGAATTGCAAAAAATAGACAAAATGTAAAAAAAAACATTTAAATGTGAAAAAAAAATGTAACAAGAAAAAGGTAGCTCAATAATAATATCATTTATGCATAAGTTATATAATAATGTTCTTCACGACATGCAATGTCACGCGAATGGCGTCGACTTGATTTCTTGAGAACTCACAATGCAATTATGTACCTGCCGTCAAGCTTATTAAGCATAACGAGAATGCAACTTGTGTGGTACAAATTCATAGGAGTAGCGACCGTTTATATTTGTACAATAAAGCATTTACTTACTTACTTACTGTCCCGATAGTTGTTTCGGCGAACGGTCTAATAGCGAAGAGCCTTGACCATCACCTTAAAAGGCTCTTGTTAGGTGGTTGGGTCAAGGGCCAGATACAGAAGGCGGTACTCCTGGACACGGCTCGGATAGTCAGGAGGTTCCTCTCTCTGTCGCCCTGGGCACCGGTAGCTTAGGCCTCGCCTCGCTGCCAGCGGCACCCTAGGTTAGGTTGTCATAATAATTTTATATTTTGTACTAATATTGTTTTATTACTTTTATATAATTTATATTTATGAATATTGTAAAAACCTAACTTAAGATAAAAATAAATATTCAAACAATAAAGGTGAAATTCAAAATACGATAAATATGTACAGAAAGATCGTTTAATACGAAAGTTTAAACTTTTAAACTATATACAATTATTGCCTTAATGTTATGACATAAAAAGTATAACAAATATTATTTACTCTTTATTTATTACCAAACTATTAAAAACTAAATAACAATAAAGAATTCTAAAACTAGGAAAGTTAATATAAATTAAAGTATGTTAAAAATGATTAAAAACTAACCTAAAAAACGCCCCCCTGTTTCGTGCCTGGTTCAAAGGTTCCCATTATGCTGGCCGCGTTGCCTCTTTGAACTGCAATGGAAACCCTTTGAACCAGCCACGAACCAGAGCGGGGATCGCACCCCCTATCTCTCAGTCTGCGGCCCAGCTCCCTGACTAGCTCCTTTACAAATATTATTAATTTTTTATAGGAGTTATTTCTAATTTTGATCAAAATAATCCGACTTCACTATAAAATATTTAGTATAGTTACTTTGATGACTGAATTTTGAGGTAAGAAGAGATAGGCTAGGTACCCATCTCTTTCTAACACGAACAGAAAGAAAAAGACGGCAATCTCGCGTGCGACACAGCTCTCGCGCACATTGGTGCTGGCCTTGCTGACAAAGAATGTCTCGTGTCATTTCCTTATTATTATTATTTTCATCTCACAAAGAAAGAATGAAAGAAAGAAAGAAAAGAAGACATTTATTCCTTTTTGCAAGACACAAAAATAGAAAGAAAGAAAAAAAAGTTTATTTATGACAAACAACAAAAAACAAAATAAAGAACAATTAAAAAAATCTACAGATAAATCGTTTGCCACAAAATGGTCCCAACTCAGCATTTGCTGGCCTTACAGCCAGCGATGTTCTTCCGTTGGGGCAATACATAAGCATACACTCAATTTTACAGAAAAGAAACAAAAAACACAGACATGAAAAATAGATCATCAGTGTGTCTTCGTAAAAGTGAAACGATCACTGGCTCAGCATTACGCTGAGGTGTTAGACACCTGCGGCACTGATTTGCAGCCAGGGATACATGGCTCGTTCTTGGGTTCTTTAACGCTTGAATGCTACAATTGTTCAGTTTCTAGGAACAAAGTCCACGCAAAGTGGTATCCCTGGCATGAGAAAGAGTCCTTTGGTCTCAAACTGGATATCTGCAGGTTTTGGGTAACCAGGCTTCGATCTTATCGCCAGGTTTAGAACGATTTCGGAGAGAGCCGTCCGCATGACCAAATGTGCGAAACGCATACCTGGAAAGTTATTTTGAAATCATTGGAAGCATAATGTAGACAGTAGTAAGTAATACATGACACAAGCAGAAAATACAGGTCGCAAATTTTATATAAGCCTATATTTTGTGCTCCACTGCCTGAGCAAAGGCTTCCCCTTTCAACCTCCACACTCCCGATTCAGCCTCTCGGCCAGTTCGGTTCAGTACAGTAACTGCGGGTGGTACCCACCATGTGCCAAGTTGTCAATTGCTAAGTCAGTTCCCTCCTGCGGAGACAGACCTGACCGGCCCACAAGAATTTCACTACCAGATTATTGTATTGTAATCCGATTTACACACATAATGCAAAATTTCAGCTCAAGCTATATCTTAATCTCTAATGCCTATAAACTTACCAATACAAATTCTCGGTCCATCTCCAAAAGGCAGGTATGAGAATGGAACTATGCTACTCTCATTTTCAGGTAAGAACCTGTCAGGATCGAAGCTGTAGGGATCAGGAAAGTACTGAGGATCGTAATGCATCCCGATAGCGTTCACGTAGACAGGGGTACCGCGGGAGACAGTGAGCTTGTCATCGATCTTATAATCGGCAGCAGCGATACGGTCCAACCAACCCATGGGAGGATACTTCCTCACGCCTTCTGTGAATTGGAATATGTAAATTGTAGACGAGGATGGTCAGAATATAACGATTTTTACGTTTCTTAAACCATTGTAAGCTTTTCGTAACAACAAACATTACGAATGCGTTCGCGTTTTGTCTGACTAAATTATAGAAGCTAGACTGGATCTTCGGAAATAATGTCCACACGGATTAGAAAGAGTTTAAAGTAACAAAACCTAAAAGATACGTCTAGTATAATTGTGGACGTATAAATAAAAAAGGGAATCAAAATAGTGATAAGTTAATAGCCGCATCGATTGCCTATGAAATGATTCCTAAGATTTTCACCTAATCGCTTGATGGGCTTTTAGTATTTGCGCGGAAAGAGATGTTACTAGTACTTTTAATGTTTTCCAGATCACCACAATATGGAATGGAATAATGTAAATTTTCCTGTGGTATAAAACGATCCGAAATAAATGTGGGGAAATTACCTTTAATAACACAATTAAGGTAAGTTAGTTTCTCTAAATCATTGAAACTCAAATCTTGCTCGTTTTCTGCCTTCGCTTTAGTCAGTTCTCTGTAAAGCTTCTCCTGTAAAGAAAAAGAGCAGACGAGTTAAAAACTATTTATCATTACATTACCACTATCATTTTCAGCCTGTATACATTCAACTGCTGAGCATCGACCTCCTCGATGAGCCTGAGCTGTGGTTCTCACCAAATCTAAGTGCAGATTAATAATTTTACACAGCTCATACAACTGCATTGCAATAATATTGTGTATAATTTACTTTGCCATATTTTAAATACTCGCAAGGTACACTTAGACTTCAAAGGCCCTACCGTCTAACGCACTCGGCATTACAATCATATTGATAATTTATTTCTGACAAATGGTTTGATATTGCTTCCTACTCTTTTGGTCGTATAAATTGTCTCTATTATCAGGATCTATCATGAAAACTACCCATTTATAAACATTTTTCACAAAAACGGGGATGCATAACAAGTATTTTGTCACCTGAACATCAGGACGATGTGCAAGTTCATAGGTGATGAACGTTAGAGCACTAGCCGTGGTATCGAACGCACCCTGTAGCATGATGGTGGCCTGAGCTGCCAGGAGATTTTCATCGAATTCTGAAATTAATACCATCAATGAGTTGTCTGAACGGTGTGGTGCGGAAGGACAGCGGCAGACAGTACTGTGAAGTTGAAGATCAAGTATTCAAGCCTGAGGTTGCAAACAGTGCTGCAGGTGTCTAACACCTCAGCGTAATGCTGAGCCAGCGACCGTTTTACTTTTGCGAAAACACACACAACGCTCATGATCTATTTTTCATGTTTTGACTATGTTCTATAAAACTGTGTATATTCTCTTATATTTGTGTGTCTTGTAAAAAGGAATAAATGTCTTCTTTCTTTCTTTCTTTCTTTGTTTTAAACCAACTGGGACTGAATGGAAATGTCACCTGCTACGTATCCTATGAAAATTGAGGATGCAAACCATTATTTGGTAATAGTTGGATTTGGTAGCGGCAATGTAACCACGGAAGCTTTTAAGGAAGATGACTTGGTGCCGGTCGCTAGTAGGATGGCCGTGCCTCGGTCTTGGTATGCTGAAGCTCAACAGTGTTTTTGAAAACTCACCTTCTCCTTCTTCCAATCCATCTTTTTTCATCTTTATTAGAGCGTCAAGAAGATCTGTCTTCTCGACTTTATTCTGAATTCTGTACTCAATGATGTTGTTAACTGTCTTGATAAAGAAATTTGTTGTTTTCTTTGGAAATAATGAGAACCTGACAGAAAAAGTATCAAAATAATAAAAATGAAGTTCAGAATAGAAACAGTAAAAACAGTAAAAATAATTTTTAGCACCTCAGCGACTTAACCCCTAAATCATAACTACTCTTAAGAGTAAAGTAAATAATGAAACGAAGAAGCATTTTAACAGATAAGTGTGTTGCAAAAAAGTGGAAAATTTTAAGTGTGTATTTCTCATGATTCTAAAGATATAATAGCGCTATTACAGTTTGCTGAAGAGCCAAAAAAGCAGTCCCCAATTAATGAAATCATGGCGGAAATAACCAAGGTTGTTTTCTAAATAAATAAAATAGATACAGTACCTGAAGATATCAACGAGGGCAGGCCAGAAGAAGATACTAAGCCAACAGAGACCACGGTACATGCTGAACTCTTGGAAGGTGCGAGTGACGGCGCGAAGCACACTGTCTCCGGTCAGAACAGCATCAGTCTCGACTCCGAACGCAAATGTGCCGAATATGTCAGTTGTGAAATCAGAGAAAAGTGTCTGGAAAAGGGTAATTACCTATTTAATATTACATACATACATAAATCACGTCTTTATCCCTTACGAGGTAGACCGAGTCTAGGGTAACAAGACCTAAAGACCACGTTTAGCATAATTGTGGGCGTATAAGTGGGAAAGGGAAAAAGTGATAGGTTACTAGCCGCATCGCCTATAATCGATTTCCTCGATTGGCTTGTACCATCTGCGTGGGAAGAGAAGCAACTGGTACATTCTATGTTTTTTCCTTACTTTCTGGCTAGCATAAAAAAATTACTCCCAGACCAGCAACAGTAAATTGAGAGAGAATAAAACAAGGACAAAAAAACTCCACTTCAAGGCGTCTTAGATTTTGTGTATCCAAATGAAATACCATGATGTCTAACAAGGTCTTTTGCACATACCCTAAGCTCGGCAGACTTCTTTTCAGAGTTGAATTGTGTGATACGCTTGACGACATCCCTTGCTTTTCCTGTAGCAAATCCTTGCAGGTTTTTCAATTTGGCTGCAGTAAAAATGTATGTCAAGCGACGCCTCACGTTTGTCCATGTTGGGTCCTGAGAAAAAATGGATGAATGCCTCTGAAAATGAATAAAATTAACGATTCTTCTCTAAACATGCGTCCACTGTTTTCATATTATTAAGTAAAACGTATGCAATACTGCAATACTTCACGTCTCAGCCAGAAGCTTTATTAAAGCAAAATCTCAGTCACCTTTCCTTTCTGTTAAACGAAGGCGACAGAAACAGAATCTGATGAAGAAGAAGCTCGCTATTGCCCACCAGTTAGACTATTATGGGCTCGAGTTTTTGAAAATAATAACGATTACGTCTGAGGAAATGGGTAACTTAATTGAGGGCTAAGACAGAATACGCTTGCGTAGAAGCTTATCCAGGTTTCTGAAGATATTGAGCAATAACAATCACATCAGACAAGTAACTAAGTTGTGGTTTGGTTTGCAAAGCTTGCTTAGTAGAAATCCATTCATATTCGATTTGAACGGTCAGGAATTCAGGATGTAGCGTTCAGGAACACAGCGTCCGAATAATAACAGACAAACGCCTTGTGCAAATTTTAAGAATACACGTTGAGTTGATAGATTATTCAAGATAATTCCAAAACCAAGTATAGTTACAAACAGATGAGTTCTTCATTGACTCTCATCCGATACGTGTAGTTGAAGATTTTCTGTGTTCGAATAAAACGGTAACTTTTTGTCGGGTACTAAGACCTGGTGCAAGGTCCGTTCGGATCGCTACCACCACCTTACTCCCTAATCCTGCTGCCAAGCAACAGTGCTTGAGCTGCTGTGTCGTGACAGTAAAACGGCTGGTGAAGTTACTGCCACAAGAGGTATTCTATCTTAGGCTGGCAACAGTGGCAACGCATTCTCTAGAGTTGTGAATGTCCATGGGCAGTAATGATCACTAACCATCAGGTGATCCGCTTTTTAATTTGCCCTCCTTGTCGTATATTTAAAAAATCTTACGTTGACGGTGAAAATGTTCTGAGATCCGATAGGGTCGGACTTCCCAGAGCTGACGTATCTGTTGCGGAACAAGTCGCTATCCTGGACGAGGATACGGCGCGCGATCTTAGGGTCACTGACCACCAGCACCGGTTTCCTGAACACCCAGATGCCGACCAGAGGGGCAGCGTAGCGCTGATGAAGGTCCCGCATCCAAATACCCTGCGGAAATAAGAGGCATCAATGGCGATTCAGTTTATTAACTACAACTACTCTTGGAACTTTACATAAATTATTTGATGGTTAATAACCTCGGCGTTTCAGCCACAATGCAGCAGTCGCGGTCACGAGTAGAGTACACGTCTACATTTACTTATGTTTGTATTATTTATTTATTTATTTATTTATTTAGTCAATAAAAAATTACAGCATTACAGTCGAAACCAATGCGCTATAAAATTCAAAAACATAATAAATTTTATTTAGGCGACGAAACGTTGTGGCTCCGCTGCGTCGTCATCTCCGGTGTTGGATTCGGTAGATTGCCCCGGAACTGACGAAATACAACACCCTTCGGCCAGAAGTCAGCGCACGCGATGGTCTCCTGCAGCGGCCGCGGAACGCGCACCACAAAGGAACTGAAGTGCACGTAGTGGCGCGAACGCAATTGGAAGACCCTCAGCAAGAAGCCGGTCTTCTGACGGACATACTCTGCCATCTCATCAGCCGTGGCGGAGTGGTGCAGGCGCGAGACATACAGCGCCATTCCCGGTGTGGCGACCCGCAGACCACAACCAACCGGTTCTGGTTGTATGTATGTTGTGACCCACATTCGGGGCAAAATTGACTTACCACATTCTGTTTGAACAAGAAGGAGAAATTGCCGACCAGAAAATGTGGTGGGCTGTGTAGGACTCCTCGCTCGGCCCAGTATTGGTTGTGCTGACGATGCTTGATGGCCAGCCAGACCAGTACAGCGGCCAGCAAAGCGGTCAGCAGAAACAGGATCATTTTACTAAAAACATGGTCTTCACTTGAGCCAAAATACCTAAAATATGACTTGCACATCAATTATCCCCGGCCTTTTAAAAATAATGGGTATATTTCTGGTATTTCTATGTAGTAAATTCCTTTAACAACAACGAATATTTTGTCAGATCATAGCGTGAAAGTGATCACCATGCAATGGTCATCTTCATTATTATCGAGTGACGTCCACTGTTGAACAAAGAACAACCACTGGCCACCTGCATCTGATAGCCCGCAACTCTCGCGATGTCAATCCACCTAGTGGGAGGCCAACGCTGCGTGTTCCAGGTAGTGGTCGCCACTCGAGAACCTCTCTTCCCCAATGGTTATAATTATTATAAGAGCGATGTGGCCCGTCCATTGCCACCTTAACTAACATCTTCAACTATAACGGTCAGTCTAGTCTACGCAAGTGTAGTACACGATTCTAAATAGCTACAAATGCTACTATGCTTTAGTTAAAAGCAGCATTGACGTGTGACCTACAGCTATATTTAGCGTTTGTTGAAATACAGTGATTTTTTGCTAACGTAAATATTCACAGCCCACACTTATCTGGTCGCGGTATGTAAACAATGGAAGGTCAGATGACATCTGATATTAGGCGACGTATCCACAAGACTTTAATTTATTTGTCAACAACTATAAGTTTGGCTATACAACGTTTTTTCGGCTTGAAAAATGGTTGAGGACCAAAAAGTTACACTGTTCAAGTTGCGTTAGTAAGGTAGTTAAAATTCGCTACCTTTTTCCATTGTGACACGAAAGTTATCCATGCTAATCACTATCACTTTACTACATAGTATAAAATAAAGTCGCTTTTTCTGTCCTCATGTCCCGATGTATGCTTATATCTTCAAAACTACACGACGGATTTTCATGCGGTTTTTTTAATAGATAGAGTGATTCAAGAGGAAGGTTTATTGGTATAATACATGCATAATATATCGTGCGAAGCCGGGGCGGGTCGCTAGTGTATGAATATAAAACTCCGTTACAACTCCGCAAGAAAAATTGCTTAGGCGGAGGTGCGTATTCTTGCGGAACTTCCGCGGTAACGGAGGCGGAGGCGGAGTTCCGTTACAATCCCATAAATACAAGTTCTCTCTGAATTATTCCAAAATTCATTAATTGGGTTAGTGAGATTGATGAATGTGGATGAAGCGAAAGAGGTATGTCTTGATCATGGCAAGTGGAACAATATTATAGTCTCTGCCTACCCCTGTGGGAAAGAGGCGTGATGGTATGTATGTATATATATATATTCCAAAAAACGTTACCTCTATGGCGTCTTTGATACAACTGCAGCTGGTATCTTTTGGTCCATATATTTATATGCGAAGAATGTGCGATATCATTCTAAATGATAACCATATTTTAGGGATCCTTGTTCTATAGATTAAAAAAAACTTACATTATCACTAGCTTCCGCCCGCGACTTCGTCCGCGTAGAATTAAACTTAAGAACTGATGTTGATAGTAATTATTTTGCAATAATTATTTACGATGCGACTCTAGGCAGCTACGACCTTTGACATATTTATTACTATTGCGCGGGAACTATGCCATTTTTCGGGATAAAAAGTAGCTTATGTGTTATCTAGGGTACCAGCTATCTCTGTTTCAAATTTGATCAAAATTCGTCGAGCCGTTTGCGCGTGAAAAAGTAACAAACATCCACAGACAAACACACACTCACAAACTTTTGCATTATTTGATTTTTTAGAATTATTATTTGATAAGAAGTAACATCTCTGAGGTGTGTTGCGTTACATATTCTTAGATATTATTATATTCTACCTAGATATAAGACACTTGCATGTGTCATTAGTTTAAGGTTTCTTCTAATACCGCTGATCAGTGAACTCGTCTGTCATTTGCGCTCCAAGCCATCCTACATGGCGACCCTGCCATGTCGATTGATAGATGGATAGCGAGACAGACGCGGTGCGCGACCTTCGATTCTTTTAGCGGGAAGTATAGTTAAAGTGAAACGAGGTCGAATACCAGCACGGATATGAAATACAAGTGAGCACGACATTAAATAACCTTTATTTCAACCACACTTGGAAGATCTCAATGACTATAGAATTTGTAACTTTGAAAATAAAATAGTGTGGACAGAGTAAAGAAATTAGTCATCATTAAAATTAAATCATCTTACATTGATCGAAATCTCATAGAATGTAATGCGCGAAATACGCGGACGTTTTTTACTTGGACGGCGATACGGCGATAGGTCAGGCAGACACCATGAGACACATCAGCGTTAGACAGAATACGAAACCTGTCTATACGACACCGTATAGGCTACTTGCAGCTATGAAGGCTGAAGTTAATAAACAAGTAATATTATTTTTTGTATATAAAGAACCCTATGTGCTTGAGACCGATTCGCACTTGACTGGTTTTTTATCACTTGTGTCTCCAGAGGACACAGTTTGTCAGATTGTTCACCGTTTGATATCTATTGAAAATAGGAGTCTGTTTCTTTGTTTTTAACTTTATCGTGTAACGAATTTATTGAACTTTAATGTCGCTCCGAAATATTTGATGACCTCGCCCACTACGATATATCTGATAGCGACTGTACGTATGTATACTGTATCGAAAAATTTACAAAGTCATGACTAATTTTATAACCATCGATTTCGTATTACCCTCGTATGGTATCATGCGAGTACTAAAACCCGAAATCCTAGAGAAATTTACATATTTACTACTTTACCTAACGCACTAACAATATCACCAGCTCCCCTCGACACAAGCGACAAACTCGTAGTACATTACGGCGTCTGTATCGGACTGCGAGTACCGCTTTTGAAATGAGGCAGCAATGTGATCGGGGGCAGGGGAGCCTTCGACTGCTGAGTGTTTATGTGTTTTGGGGAAATGCTCATTGAATTTCATAAGATGCGAGATTACAAGTAGGGCCATGTTCAAACTTGCTGCTTGCACATAAACAAGTTTATAATGTATTATATTCCAACGTAATCATCGGCGTTATGTTTACTGGATATATTATCATTGGGTTGCCAAGTTTCTACTATGTTTATAAGGAATCGGTATCAGTACGTATATACTTCCATGCTGCTCTGGGAGCAAAGAAAAAACATACAATGTATCAACTGCTTCAATTCCCGCACAGATGGTAAAGGCTATCGAGGGAATGGGTGAAAATCTAGGAATCATGTTACGCGGCTAGCTACCCGTCTACACCTCAGCGTAATGCTGAGCCAGCGACCGTTTCACTTTTGCGTAGACACTACGCTGATGATCTATTTTTTATGTCTATGTTTTTTTGGTTTTACCTTGTTTATTTTCTATAAAATTGTGTATATTATCTTATATTTGTGTGTCTTGCAAAAAGGAATAAATTTCTTGTTTCTTTCTTTCTTTCTTTCTTTCTTTCTTTCACTATTTTGATTCCCCTTTCCACCTATACGCCCACAATTATGCTAAACGTGGCCTTTAGGTCTTGTAACCTTAGGTTCTCTCTACCCCGTAAGGGATATAGACGTCATTTTTTGTATATTGGGTGTCAAAGAAAAGACCCTGGAAAAGATCACATGAAAATTGCTCCACTGACAAGAGCCTCTTAAGTTTAAGTAGAAGTAGATTGACACTTGGTGTCAGGACTTCCTGCAAGGTCCGGATACTCGCTAATCTTGCCGCTAAGCAGCAGTGCTTGCGCTGAGTTTAACAGCTTGTGAAATTAGTGGAACACGATTTTGCATCTTAGCCGTCTAGGTTAACAATGCTTCTGGAATTATCTTGTGTTTCAAATGTTCATAGGTTGACTAACTTGTCCATTAATTGCTTACTTTCTAGCCTCTATAACATAGTAGGTACCTACTTTTTCTTTTCATTGCTTTGATAAGATATAAAACAATAAAATAATTGTCATTGACAGTAAATCCTAATTATGATGGATTTGTGAGTAAAACTTTAGTTATCGACGTGCTATTTATACGTATTATATGCCTAATATTTAATCACCTATGCGGGTATTTCCTTGATAGTTAGTTCCTCTTAGATGTTATCTATTTTTTGTTTGTAGGTAAGTATCATTATGTGACGTATTATTCTGACATTGTGTTAGTTTACCTATCGTAGGTATTTAAGATTATGTATTCACGTATAGGTATTTACTTTGCTGCT
Source organism: Pandemis cinnamomeana (assembly GCA_932294345.1). NCBI lineage: Eukaryota > Metazoa > Arthropoda > Insecta > Lepidoptera > Tortricidae > Pandemis > Pandemis cinnamomeana. The sequence goes on along the minus strand of OW028718.1, from coordinate 13,218,663 downwards.
TGTTACAAAATATTGAGATTAGTTTTAGGTCACTGCCCTTTCCACTTCTTTTATCTATTCTTGTTTTTGCTTCTCTCAAGTCTAGTTTTTTCACATTTTTTTTTTGTGACCTGTTAACTTAGGCTCTGTCTACCCTGTAGGGGATAAAGACGTGATTTGTGTATGTATGTATGTATGTTTTTTCTTATTCCTTGAGAACTAGCCGGACAAAGCTCAAGATCGGGGCGAGTGGAGAAAATGGGGGTGGCTTTTCCCAGCAGTGGGAAACCTATCCAGGCTAATAATAATAATAATTTGAATGAGTATTACGCTTCCCTTCCATGCTGGTCTGTGAGCAAAGAAAACATATAGAATGTACCAACTGAAATTCACAAGAATAGCCTTGTTTAAAATGAGTTACGCTAGTTAACTTAGTTAAATGTATTTTTTGTCACATTGTCGCATTAGGCATCGCCTGTAAAGATAATTGTAAATGTGGAAATAAATAAATAAATAAACTGCTTTGCAACCCGCGCAGATTGTAAAAACCCGTCGTCAATTTCAGGAATCATGTTATAAGGCGATGCGTAACTATTTTGATTCCCCGTTCCACCTACATGTATGTAGGCGTATGCCTCCAACACGCTACATATGGCCTTTAGGTCCTGTTACTCTAGGCTCTGTCTACCCTACGCGGCGCCCCCCCATTGGCAGAGAGGGAATACCGGCGAGTTTTTAGTGGGTAGGCCTCCCCCGCCTCCTTCCACGCGGGAGGGGGGCCGAGAAGGAGGGTCCCACATAACTTCCGCGCCGTCCCCACGGCGCGGTCGTATGCGCAACGCATTTTCCCGCCGCAAAAAAAATAAAATCTAACGGTCAACCGTAAAAGTAAACAATAAAAATCAAGAAAAAAATCTTGATTAAATAGTACCTATCATTTGAAAAACAGCGCCTTCTCTCGTCCCTGGTGAGCAGTAGATGTTCCACGGGAGTTTGTAATTGTGTCGTACAGACACATTATTCAAACAGATGACGTTTAGCGACAAAAATTCGCATAGTAACAAGGTCACGTGACAGCTAGTAACAGGTGGAAAAATTCGAAGACTACCCACCTGCTGTAGGTGGTGTAGGGGTATAGCACGCGTCACGGAATGACGAGGATCCGGGTTGGGTTCTAATTTTCAGTGACACTTAGAAATTTGATAAAGACGTGTTTTATCAATTTGGCGCAGCTCACCTTTGTTGATAAATAAATAAGCTAAACTCGCCGCAAAATAAAAGGCCCGTTTTGACATTTGTCTTCGCGACGTAACTAGTGATGTAACCATACGACTCGGTAATCGATACTCACGATAAATCGATTCCAATTTGGATGAGTATTTGATCGATTTGAATATGTATTGTAAAGTGCATTGGATTAAAGTTCTAATAAGAAAATTTAACTTAAACTGATATTGTAAGTATTTTGAAATGATACAATGTTACGATACGTCAACTTTCTTTTATTTAATATTTTTGTTACAATAACACTCACTCAATCACCAAAAGAAATCAGTTAATTAATTTGTCCAAACACTAGTGTTTAAAGAAATAAAACCGGCCAAGTGCGAGTCGGCCTTAAAAATATATCCGTGCATGGCGGGAAGAACTTGATAACTCCAAAATGGCAATTTTACAGGGCAGCGATTTTAAAGTTTGTCATTTTCTCCAAAATCCGTTTTTATCTCGAACTCATATCTATAGCTTGATTTATGGATAATTTTATGTAATCTTTCAAATTATGTTACGTGTTCTCGTAAATTCTGCTTATTTTGTAAGATATTAGACTTATCAACATACTACCCAGAGACTTATCAACTTATTACCCATACATTAGTGCTCAAACCAGTGAAAACATTATTTAATTTAATTCCTAAAAATCAGGTTTTCAGTGTAATTGAAATGTCTAAATTGATTTAAGAGTAATTTTAGATGGTTTTTCAAATATGGTTATGTTTATCTTTCTTACTATCTTATTATTCATAATAATTGACTTATCAACATGTTCACCGATGACTTATCAACTTATTCACCATAGAATTGGGTATCAATAATACACATTAATCGTTTGTAATAAAAAAAAAATGTAATAAAAATGTTCGTAATAAAATTTCAATAATTTGGGAATGCAAGCGCACTTTTTGCACTACCTAATTTGAAAAAAAAAGAAAAATTAGAACGACTTCTGGGCTACGTTCAGTAACTAAAGTCGGATGAAAATCGTCCGATCATGAACACACTTACCGAACGAGTTGGGACGTTCTTCTGTCAAAAGTGTCAATTCAAAATAAATATAAAATAAATATTTGCTCCGAGACCTGAATAGAAATTCATTTTATATTTATTTTGATATTATATTTCTGATATCTTTGATATTATATTATTATATTTCTGTCCCTTTTCATCTTGAATCATTAACGTCTTCATTGAATCTCCCATTTTAAATTAAATTCACATTAAATTTAAATGTCGATGGTATGCGATTTCGTATTCGTAATAATAAGTTTATATCCCCAGCGTTCGAATTATAAATTTTGCCGCTTTTCAACTGTCAAAGTGACGTCTGGGCTTTTTTTACCCATCTATTTTATGGGGTGACCGGTGTGATCGTCCGATGATCGCACTGACTTACTGAACGGGCCAGTGCGTAGTCGGGCGTCGTCGGGTGATCAAACTGAACGCACCCCTGTTCTCATATATCTCGGGAAAAGTAGTATGCGACATCAGTATGAGACATGACACAATGTGACAAGTTATTCAATAAAGAACATATTTTTGATTTGACCCGGTCTATAAATGAGAAACTACTAAGATAACACGAGATATCATATTCCGTGCATAGCGTGAGTAACTTGATAAGTCGAAATATAACGTCAATATATTAATTGTTAACTTTATAGTGTAAGTATAAATTGACATATCAAGTTACCAGTAGTTGAATATAAGTAGATAAAACGATATATTTATTTGTTAACGTAATAGTGTGTTAGTCGTCGCTTTGATATCTTGTTTTGTCAATTTACGTACGCTAGATCGGTTTTTGAGCATAAGTTGATGTAAGGATATATTACGATATTATATATTTTTTTGTGACTCATCGCGTATATATCTCGTTTCGTTAAATAAAATACGCAACGTATGGATATATTCAAATACTCACGAGGCAATATCTCAAAAAGTATCGTAGATATCGAGTTGTCAATTTTTTTCCTACAAAACCAATGCTGTAGGAAGCCATTGCGACGATAAAAAAAAAATCGTGTAAGTGGAGTTATCAAGTTCTTCCCGCCATGCACGGATATATTGATCGATTTATTTTTTTCCTTAACCGATTATTAATAGTCTGTGAACAGTATGAAAAAAATCGTTATTCACAGCGCTTAGCAGAGTGGGCGGTAACCATCAATGAAAAATGTAATTACCTTCAAAACATTTCGATCGGTAAAAAATACAGAACTTCATGAGCGTGAACTGTCAAAACGGGCCTTTTATTTTGCGACGAGTTTAAGTTCTGTCAAAAAAAATGACATTTTAGCGATGTTGACAGACCGCGCGGGCCGGCCAATTAACCTGGCCCAGGGCTGGCCCAATTGGGTTTGGCCTGCTTTCTGTGGAAATTGAATAATTCCGACTCCTCTTCCCTCTTTACTCCAACAAGGGTACTGATCCATTACTACGACGTTATAGCGACAGAAAACACATAGCTACAGAAGAAGCAAGAATAGCTTTGTTTAAAATGTGTTACGCGAATTACCGTATTCGTAGTTATTGGTCTTAGGTAGATATTTAAACGTTTCTAGTTAGTAAAAATTACATGCAAAACCAGCCTTGGCCGTGATTACAAAATAAATGTTTTTTAGACCAATTTTTTTTTGTACCTTCAGCTGTATTTTTTTTCCCACACTTAAATCTTTACATACGATGCCTAATGCGACAATGTGTCAATAATATTTTATTTTTTTATTTAGCATGATTAAGGGCGTATAGCTGGAAAGGGAAATCAAAATAGAGATGGGTTGCTAGTCGCATCGCCTATAACATGATTCCTAAGACTTTCGCCCATTCCCTCGATAGGCTTACCATCTGTGCGGGAAGAGAAGCAACTGGTAATTCTATGTTTTTTTTACTCACATACCAGCACGGAAGAAATGTTTTTAGCACGTGATTCTAAAACGGATTGAATTTACTGTTCTCTTCGTAGTCTTGAAGACATGCAAAGACAACAAGTATTACGTTTATTTATGCACAACTAGCTGCTACCCGTGACTTCGGCGGTGTTAATAATAGCCAATGTTAATCAGAGACAATGTAGGATTCCAATGATGAAAAAAAAAATCAAATCAGCCCTGTACCTAGTTTCGCACTATTCAAAGCAAACAAACAAACAAACAGTCCAATCATACTCAACAAGTAACTACCTTGAGACACAAACAAGCAAGCAGAGCGCTGGTCGCAGTGTTCGTTTCGCTGCTGCCGGGGCGAGAGCTCCAGGACGAACTACGAACTAGTCCGAAACATGTCGAGCATCCTGAGTTATCCGTTTGTGTAATCATAGTCCAATAATGTCACTTAATAAAGTTAGTGGATAAAAACCATTGACGTACATTAAACAACTAGACTCCCAATCACGCTCAAAAACTGTCCGAAGCAAAAGTCTGAACACGCGTCTATTGTTCAGAGTTTTTGTTCAGTTGTGTTTCGACCGCGCTTTGATAACAATGTATATGTCTCTTTCGCACCGTAATCTTACTATTGAGAACAAAAGAGACAGGCAGGTTTCCAGCGCGTGGCGTCGTGTCATTACTTCTCACGATCCTACGCCATTGATATTAAACATTACTGCCACGAAATAAGGTGTCAATTTGAACGAATATGTTAAGTTATCTGTCTAAGTCGATGTGTTGACACACACAACACATAGACAAAGCAACTCGGACGTTTCTTGAGGAACCTTTGTTAGCGACTGAGAGTCTAGTTGTTGTTTATTGTAAGTCAATGATAAAAACGCAAATCGTTTCTCATTCGCTTTGTTCCAATGGACGAGCGGCCGTGATTCCGTTAATTTAATTCCACGCTATGATGTCAGCCGACTCGATATTTCCTGCTTTCCTCGGACAAATTATATTACTCTTTGCAGACAATATGTCAGGAGAGATCAAATGAAAAACAGGAACAAGTTAAATATTTTGCAATTTAGTCGTTTCGTTTGCTCTGATGTTGAATTGGATGTAAGCCGAGGTCATTTGGATGCGAGTGACAGATGACAAGATCATTCATCATTGTAAGCACACACACATACACACAAGTCACGTCTTTATCCCTTACGGGGTGGACAGAGCCTGGGGTAACAAGACCTAAGGGCTACATTTAGCATGATTGTAAGCGTATAGGTAGAAAGAGGAATCAAAATAGTGATGGGTTGCTAGCCGCATCGCCTGTAACATGACTCCTAAGTTTTTGGCCAATTTCTTTGATGGGCTTTTACCATCTGCGCGGGACGAGAGGCAACTGGTACATTCTATGTTTTTCTTTCTCTCCCAGACCAATATCGAAGGATTAATATTAATAGAAATTTTAATATTCCACAAATCGCTTCCCGTGTTGCTCTGTGGGATGGCCATGGAAGTTGATAAAGTAAAAGGGAATCAAATTAGTGATGGGTCGGTAGCATGATTCCTAAGATTTTCCGCCATTCCCTCGATGGACTTTTATCATCTGCGCGGGAGCACTATGTGCCAGGCATTCCGTTTTTTCTTTTCTCCCAGACAAGCTTGGAAGTCCCAGCATAACCTTAAAAGTCAGTTCTCTAATAGTTCTAATTTGCTTAAAGGTTGCCTGAGAGGTTGCCAGGGTTTTAAATACAGTTCAGGCTTCTGAGTTTAATGTAATCATGAAAGAGTTGAAAGGTAAGTAATGCTATTAAATGATATTGACGGCTAAAACAATTCAGCCGCGAGTCGGGTGAAGTATTGAATATTCATGATATTCTAATATTCTGGGAACATCTGCACCATAAAAACTTAATTGGATTTTTACTGAAGAAGGGTGTTTTGGATTTAAGCGTCGCCTAAAAAGAACTCGAGGTATTTTAAGGTTGCGCTTTGAAGTTTTGGTAGTGACGAAGTTTTTATGGCATGCTTCTTTTATGGGTAGCAGATTTTTTATCAAAAGTGCCTTAATAGGTAACTAGCTGTTGCCCGCGGCTTTGCGTCGTTTCTGTTTTTTTTCTATATTTTCTCACCGTTTAACCTTCCGTGGAATTCCACAAATGTTTAAAAGTCAAAACTAGCCAAATCGCTCCAGCTATTCTCGAGTTTTAACGAGACGAACGAACAGCGTTTTAAAGAAGTCAAGAAGATTAGGTACGTAAGATTTGTGAACTGCTAAAACTGTGGATTAAGTAGGTATGTTTTTCCTTAGCCCGTATTACTGTGCCACTGCTGGGCAAAGATCTCCTTCGTCCACCACTCGCCACCGCGATCTCCACCAAGTGGCCTTGTAGTCTTGTTTTGGTCTTCTTTTTGCAACGTAAGTATGTAGGTAAAGGTGATAAAAGTCCATCGAGGGAATGGCGGAAAATCTTAGGAATCATGCTACCGACCCATCACTAATTTGATTTCCTTTTCCACCTATATTTTATTTAGTTTTCCCTCCTTTTTTATTTTTTTGTTTATTGTAAACTATTTAATTAATTTATGTATATTTTTTTAGTTACACATAAGTCGGGTTCTATCTATTTACTACTTTGTTTACGTAAAAGTTTATGGATTATGTAGTATATTTTATCTGTGTATCGTTTCGTGAGTCACAGACGGTTCTGGCTGAAAATCAGTGCTGCAGGTGTCTGACACCTCAGCGCAATGCTGAGCCAGCGGCCGTTTCACTTTTACGAATACACACACAAAGCTGGCGAGCAATTTTTCATGTCTGTGTTTTTTTTCTATAATTTTTTTGTATATTATTTTATATTTGTGTGTCGAGGATGGGATTTTTGTTTACTAACCGAATATAATTGCGTTCAAAAATTCAAGTTGTTTTCAGAAAAATTAAACTGATAAGCAATCGGGAATTAGTGTCATGGTTCAACTGATAGAACTTTGACACGAGTCCAAAGTACAACTTTAAAATAACGATGCATGAACAGTGATATAGCCAATTTTAGTCATGCTGTGGTAACCTTCGCTCTCTCAATCAGATCTCAGGGGCTATGACGTCTTCTTCTTCTTCCTTTTCTAACATGGGCCCATCGATGCGATGATTTCGCCAATGTCAAAGTAATAAATACAGTATTCAAAAATCATGTGACAAAAATGTCGGCAACGTTGTACGGAACACGGTCAAAAGACCCCTTCCCTTTATCGGGCTCTTAGCTAACGGATAATGATATCCCTCTGAATCTGCCAGGAAATCATTAACCGATGCTCAGGGTGTACCGGACCAAGCACAGCTCTTCCCTTCGGTTGGATCCAAAAACGAACCGCAGCTCTTGACCACACGCGGAGGTAACCCGACTCGCATGTCTTTGACGTTGAGTGCAGGTTTTAGCTGTCATTTTTAGTATGGATCTGAAAGCACGCGAACCTAAACTGAATCGGTATTGATTCGCATCAAGACGTCATGATAAAGCCTGTGCATCAGTGACAGGCGCGATGTCTTGCAAAAAGTTAACAGAAGCTTGTAAAAGCACCTAATCGCGTACGTTTTGCGGGTGGTAGGGCCTTGTGCAAGGTCCGTCCGGATCGCTACCACCATCTTACTCGCTAATCCTGCCGCTAATTAGCAGTGCTTGCACTGCTGTGTTCCGGTGTGGAGAGTAAGACAGCCGGGGAAATTACGGGCGCAAGAGGCATTTCGTCTTAGTCCTCTAGGTTGGCAATGCATCTGCAATCCCTCCGGGGTTGCGGGTGTCTATGGGCAGTGGTGATCACTTACCATTAGGTGACCCACTTGCTCGTTTGCCTTCCTGTTCATATATAAAATAAAAAAAAACGATTTTGACCGGATTTCCCGAATTCCCGAACGCTGATATTATTCATCAGGCAACTTGGTCGCGAGCGAAATATGAAATTCATATTCAACACATTAATATTTAATGGTTCCGTGAACTTCGCTAACAATCTGGAATTACGATGTTTTACAATTTTTGTTTATGTTAAAACTCGCGATTTTCCGAATGTCTGAATCATGCATTCGTTTTTAGGGTTCCGTAGCTCCAAAGGAAAAAGATAACCTTTACAAGTTCATTGTCCGTCTGTCTGTCTATCAAGACCCTCTTTCTCAGAGGTTTTAACATACATAGACACTGAGGGCGTAGAGGTGGAAAGTGGAATCAAAAAGTTTTAAAGGTTTTAAAGTTGAAATTAAATACCGAACAGTACTTGGCTTCAACGTACATACTCCAAACTGTCAACTCCAACTGCCTCCGACTTATTTCTTTCTTTTATTGGTTGTCTGGTAGAGATCGATATTGATAAGACCACCTGTACTATTGTCTACCTTGTTCTTTGTTCCTGTATTGTTGTAAAAGAGTAACAAACATCCATCCATCCATCCATACTTAAAAACTTTCGCGTCTATAATATAGTATAGTATAGTAGGATGAATGGAATAAGTCTAAAACTGTGTCATTTTTAACATTTTTTGTACGAAATTCTTATAATATAAAACGGCAGCAAATTCCAAAACCTTTCAACTTCTTATAATGTCGACACTTAAACATTAAACCCTTGACGTTGTTGCAAAAATGTTTCTTAACATTTCCCTAATTATCATCTCCGCTTCCAAACTTAACTCTTATTAAGAAAACCCTTGAATATTCAAAGTTCCGCTTAAAGGGTAACTCCGGAGTCAACTTGCAGCCGACGCTTAATTTCCAACTCACAAATACGTATTTTGGACTAATTCTTAAGTAGTTCGTGAGGGAGAGGCACATTTAGTATAAGTAAAATTCAAAATTCAAAGTTTATTTTTGCATATTTGATTGCCAAGGGCTCGTTTACATGTTTTTTTTGAAACTACCAGCGCATTCGGAAAGACCATCATTGCCAAGATGAATGCGCCGCAAGAAACTTGGGAGAAAGACATTTTTTCAAAATAAAATACAGTAAGAATACTTAAATTAAACATTTATAAAATAAGGTCCCCGAGCCTTAAATTATATTAGTCTATAGTAGAGATGTATAAAGTCTCTACTAGTCAAACAAAACAAAGTATGCATTGAAAGAAAGAGAAAAAAATCGAAGAAAAATGATTTAAGTTCAGTGGAAGTGTAAAACACATCCACCTTCAAATAAATGAATTGGAGAAATAAAAATACATTTCATGTCAAGTAAGTAACCAATAAGCTTTTGGATTCCGATGGCAAGCTTGCGTCTGCCGCCCCCAATGTTGGCTCTCACGCACTCATGCCCTGCTCTCAAAGCAGAGCGGTACCGAGGGCATGTATCGCTTCCGTCCCCACAGGCACACTATGGGAACGTTTTAGGAAGTTCAACGTCGCTAAATTGGGAATTAGTTTATTTTACATTATGTGGCGGTCTACCATCGAGGATTGTTTCTAAACTCTTTGGTGCGCCGCGTATTTTGTTTTGCTGTCAGTGTCTTGACTTGACATTTGTTTTTGTCAATAATCAGTTCGGATTTTTATGTTTAATGTATATCGTTTATTCGGTTTGTTTTGAAATTACATAAAGTTATATAAGCGGACTTTAAACTGTTTATTATTTAGCCCACATGAACAAACATACGAGTACATAAATAAATAACGTCTTTATCCCTTATCAGTCAGTTGATTATTATCCCTACTAATATTATAAATGCGGAAGTAACTCTGTCTGTCAATTGCCTTTTCACGCTTAAACCGCTGGTTCCATTTAGTTGAAGGTATACAACTAGTTTGTCCCGGGGATAGTTTTACTCGGGAAAATTCCATAGTTGCCGCGGGATAGTAAATCTGCGCAGACGGAGTCGCGGGCGACATCAAGTTACAAATAAAAGGTTTGGTGTAGGTAAGTATGACTTAATCGTTAATAATGTAAACATGGTGTAATCGATATAATTATATTATGACGTCACCAGATAGTACTAATATGTAGGATAATATCTCACAGTATATATAAGCTAAAGCAGTAAGGAAACTACGAACAAAACGGTCGAAACTAACGCACACAGACGCGCGCTTCTACAAGGCCCTTAAGCGGATCTCGCGTTGACCACAGTCGAGAGTGCCGCGTTGAGACGAGCGGCCATATGTTACGTGCGCCCAAACAGTCCACGATCTTATCGTTTTAAAGATGCCAAGAGCGTATTGCGCAGTGTGTCCATGTTTCCCAATAGCATATTTAAGAAGGCTTGTCATTCGGATGAGAATTTTTCATAGCATAAAATTTAATAATAGAGGTTTCCGAACGTGTCGTAGCAGGCGAAAGTATTTTTCAGTAAGTAATATATAATACTTACCTACCGAAGAATAAAAAAATCTTAAATTGTTGAAGTTTTTTTTTATATACGAGTCAAAGAAATTTTATTTATATACGAGTTCATATTTATTCAATTATTAAATTATTGTAGAACCCAAATATTTCTGTTTCTTTTTTACGTAAATGAAGGGTGCCAACCTTACTTAAGTAAAGTTAAGTAACTCTTAAGTAGGTAACTTAAGTAACTCTTATTTAAGTGTAGCTAATTACTTTAAAACATGCCTTACTAGCAGAGATAGCGCTAACTAAACAAACAGCTTTTCAATTTTACAAAGATTAAATCGACAACCCTAACGCTCTATTGGAGCGTAGGTATTTATTTCAAAAAATATTTCCCATACTGCTCTATTTATTTACTGTGCTAATACTGTCAGCCAGTTAACAGACTGATAGATACATTAAAAAACCGATAATATTTCGTAACAAAGGCAAACAACAATGACAAGCAGTTTCAAAATGGCAACAGATACCGGTATAGATTACTAAACTTTATCTATTTTGTTAGCAATAGGTATTCAAGTACGTTTGTTAGCGGTGTCGTAGGCGCAATCAGGAAAGCGGGTGGTAGGGCCTTGTGCAAGGTCCGTCCGGATCGCTACCACCATCTTACTCGCTAATCCTGCCGCTAATTAGCAGTGCTTGCACTGCTGTGTTCCGGTGTGGAGAGTAAGACAGCCGGGGAAATTACGGGCACAAGAGGCATTTCATCTTAGTCCTCTAGGTTGGCAATGCATCTGCAATCCCTCCGGGGTTGCGGGTGTCTATGGGCAGTGGTGATCACTACCATCAGGTGACCCACTTGCTCGTTTGCCTTCCTATTCATAAAAAAAATGTCAGAAGAGTAAGACCTTAAAAATAAGGAGATTGAAAAAAAATCTGTAGATCAAATTTTATGCTAGAAAAGTCACAAAACTTACCTTAAAGCAAATCTTCTCATATTCTGATTAGTATTTTGTTTTTAATCGTGCTGATTTATAATATAGCTATTGATTAGGTAGTTAATGTGAAAAAAGTTACATACCTATTTTATATCAATCCAGATGTCTTCCGTTCAAATTATAAAATAACATACACACATAGATTCACGCCTTTATTCCCAAAAGGGGTAGGTAGAGCACATGAAACTTATGTTCCAGTGCCACTCCTCAAAACCTCAGAATCATTCATCAGGGTAGTAATTATTAGGTTCAATCTAGACTCAGAAAATTCAGTAGATTCTTTTGCAAATTTCAGTAGACATAGTCAAAAATCAAAATAACTATAATTTTTCCAACCGATTCTACGGGGCTTATTCTGGATATTTTTACCTAACTAACCTAACCTACCTATTTTTATATTAAAACATTCTTGAGTGATTCAAGATAATGGCAGCATTTTTTCCGGAATCATGTTACAGGCGATGCGGATAGCGACACATCACTATTCTGATTCCCCTTTCCACCTATACGCCCACAATCATGCTAAACGAGGCCTTTAGGTCTTGTTACTTTACGTTCTGTAAGGGATAAAGACGTGATTTGTGTGTGTGTATTAATTACGCGTCTAGTAACATAACAATAATTTTATTAAGGCAGGCGATCGCTCGTCCTGCCAGCTGGGCTGCTGCCAGGGCCGAATTCAATAATAAATAATTAGTTCCTGCATAATATACTACTGGCCGATAACTTGAAACCAATGCCGGCCCAATTTTTGAAATCATGTACAAATCACGTCTTTATTTCTTACGGGGCAGACAGAAACAAGGCCACCAAACCTAAAGGCCACGTTTAGCATGATTGTTAAATTAAAATAGGTTGGGATGTTAGCCGCATAGCCTATGACATGACTCCTAAGATTTTCGGCCGTTCTCTCGATGGGCTTCTTCTAAGGGAAGAGAAGCAATTTGTACATTCTATGTTTTTTCCCAGACCAGCATGGAAGCAGCCCCTAAATCTACATTATTAACGTAATTACAAAATTGCGATGTCTGTCTTAAAACAGCGGTCCGTTGTTCCCAGTTGCTGTGAAATGTTAGGAGTTCGCAACAGAATTTTTGATACAACTCAGTTTCTTAGAGCTTAGTTAGAAATTGCTTTGTTGATTTTCTTAAACTCGCGAAATATTCTAGAATTCACAAATATCTGACAAGGGAAACTTCGACCATTATGTTTGGAAGTAAAGAGTTATTATAAGGCAGGCTTTTGTTAGGTAAAATATTAATCGGGCGTGGAACTTTGATTTTTGAACAAGGATTTTGCCTGACACACTGGTCGAATAGTACCGACAAAACATTTATCAAGTACTTTAAGAAGTAATAACTGATTTTTTGTATAACCTTCTTCTATATAGAATTATACATAAACCTTCTTGAATCACTCTATCTATTAAAAAAATCACATCAAAATCCGTTGCGTAGTTTTAGAGATCTAAGCATACATAAGGACAGACAGCGGAAAGCGACTTTGTTTCATACTATGTAGTGGTAATATATACAAACCTACATGACAAGTAACATCACCTAAAGGCCACGTTTAGCATGATTGTGGGCGTAAGTGGAAAGGGGAATCAAAATAGTGATGGGTTGCTAAGTAGTATCGCCTATAACATGATTCCTAAGACTTTCACCCATTCCCGCATTTTCCTTATAATTTATGCACATACATACATACATACCGTCACGCCTCTTTCCCAAAGGGGTAGGCAGAGACTACTTTTGTTCCACTTCCTACGATCCTGACATACATCTTTCGCTTCATCCACATTCATCAAATCTCTTCGTACATGCTCGTCGGCTTCGGGTACTCCTGATTTGACCTTTTTCCAAAACGTCTCCTTTTTGGCCTTGAAACGTCTGTTTAGACCTTCCTCTCCCAACGCAACCATTCACACTCCCCAAATAGATCTGTTTAGTTAGTCTACTTTCATCCAACCGCTCTACGTGACCAAACCAACTAAGCATACTTTTTTCTATCCTAGTCTCTATATCTTTTTCACACCCGCACATTCCCTTATCACACTATTACTTATTCTATCTTTCAGTGATACACCTTCCATACTTCTTAACGCTCTCATTTCTACTAATTCTATTAATTTATAGGCCCTTGATAGTAGTACGTCGTCTACAAAACTTTTGACCTTACAAAATCCCAACATTTCCTGTGTACAATTTTCCATCCCGAATAAGCACAAAATCATATTTTCCAAGATTAAAACATTAACATTTGGGAAACAAACGATTAAGCAAATACCTTGTAATTAAGGAAATACCTATTATAATTAGGGCACACACGGCGCAAGTTACGAGTAAATTGATTAATTTGAAGCAATAATTTAAGATTAGATAGGTATGATGCCGGGTACAGCACCCTCGATTACCAAGAAGTATCTCAGGCGCTTCGTAATGAAATAATTAAGATTTTTGAGACGCCTTCGCTGAAATATTGAACAACAAATTAATAGCCTGAAGCGTTGAATTAAGGGGAATCCGTGAATTCGGGTGAATAAATATAAATACGAGCTCGGCGGTGTTCGGTAACGATCCTTTAATTATTAACGCGAAAGTGTTGCGAGCTCTTTTGTTTTGTAGAGTTGTAATGGCGAAGATCCATCAGTTACGCGGAGAATTAAAATTGTTCCGAGATATTTTAAGAGGCTGGGTCACTTTGACCTAATAGCCCTGTAACACACAACACTGCTACTGTTATACAGTTTGGCAGATACACGATGATTTGAACCTAGCTCTTTTTCTATGATAATTTTAATCCCGAGTAATTTTTAGACCCATCCCATCACTATTTTGATTTCCCTTTCTACCTATACGCCCTTAATCATGCCAGGCTTTAAGGTTTTGTTACCTTAGGCTCTGTCTACCCCGTAAGAGATAAAGACGTGATATATGTATGTATGTAGAGTCCTTTGCGTCTATTACAGACGAATTATGGTGTGCTTTCTTGGAGACAACGCCATCTGAGGCTATGTAAAGTACTTTTACACGTTTTACTAACTAATCATTTTAGCAACTTCCCTATTATTATATATTATGTTGAGGCGCAGGTTTTCTTCTATTAAAACATATTTCTTTGTAATCACTGTTTTATTAATAATCCTGATACCTTCTTTAACATGATTGATATTCTACAAATTTTTTAGCAGCCATAGAGTAGTTACATTTTTATTCACTGACCATAGATTAGAAAGGGGAAAAACGTTTGTGTTGCATTTCAACACTCTTCCTCAACACAATCGTTTTTCGGTATAACACGTAATTTATTTACTAAGTTTACAAATATATGTTTTCCTAAAGGTTTGGTAAAAATGTCTGCTAACTGTTCTTTAGTACTAATGTACTCTATGTTGACAATATTTTCTTCTACTTTCTGTTTAATGTAATTATATTTTACATCAATGTGTTTTAGCCTTTTCTGGTCTGTATTTTTAATTGCTTTTATTGTACTTTGATTATCTTCATAGATTTTTACATTCTTAATTTTAATATTCAAATCAGCTAACAATTTTAACATGAAAGAAGCCTCCATGATCGCTTCACACAGAGCTACAAATTCTGCCTCAGTTGTGCTTAAGGCAATACTGCTCTGTTTTCTAGATTTCCATACCACACTATTATTATAGACTGTAAAAATATATCCAGAGGTTGACTTTCTATCATCGGTTCTTGCAAAGTCAGCATCTGCATATCCTATCAGAGGTTCACTCAAATCATCTTTTGTGTACAATAATGAATAATTCACAGTTTTCTTTACATATCTCAGTAATCTTTTCAAAGCACGCCATAACCCTGAACTGGGCTTAGATTGAAATCTACTTAAATAATAAACAGAAGCAGCTAAATCAGGTCTAGAGCCTACAGTAGCATACATAAGTGATCCTATTAATGATCTACATTGGTATTCAAAAGTCAAATCAACAGGTTCATTTTCATCAAATTTAAAATTTACATCCATTGGTGTGTCACAGCCTTTACAATCTTCCATATTGAATTTCTTAAGTATATTTTTTAGATATTTGGATTGGTCTATTGAGATGCCTTTGGAATGTTTTTGAATTGATATACCTAAATACATTAAATTTTGATTTCCCATGTCTTTCATGCGGAATTGGGTTTTCAAAAAATTTTTTACTGACTCTATATCTTTTAGGCTATCACTGAGGATCAATAAGTCGTCTACATATAAAAGTAAGTATAAATTCCCCTTGGTAAACAAGCAATAATCATTATCCGATCTTTTAAACCCATATGAAATAATTGTCTCATTAAACTTATCATACCAATATTTTGGTGACTTTTTTAACCCATATAATGACTTCTTAAGTTTTAGTACGTAGCCATCCTGTATAGTCATTCCCTCTGGAGGTTTAAGGTACACATCCTCATCTATGCGACCATATAAAAACGCTCCTTTCACATCCATCTGGTGTATATGGTAATCTTTCCTAGCAGCTACTGATAACAATGTCCTGAGTGTCTGAAGTCTTAAAACCGGTGAGTATACATCTTCAAATTTTTCTTGCTGTTGGTATCCTCGAACTACTAGTCTTGCTTTACAAATAGTTTCATTTCCTGTATCCTTTCTTGTAAACACCCATCTTGAGTCTAATATCTTCTTATCTGGTCTTTGTACTATTTCAAATGTCTCACTTTCTTTCAATACATTTAGTTCTTCAATCACCGCTTTCTCCCAGTCTCTTTTGTCTTCTCTTTCTTGAATATCATTATATGTCACTGGTACATCTTCAGTGTAACTGGTAAGCAGGGCAAACAACGCTTCATCTTCATTTTCTTCTAAGTCTAATACATAGTCTTCTTGCCATTTTGGTTTTTGAATTTTCCTTTTCTCTCTTCCTCCTTCATAGCTCCTCATTTCCGTCTCTGGTTCACTTTCTTGCCTTATTTCAGATGTTTCTGTGTTCTGTGTTTTTTCATATTCGTTTTCTGTTAATTTTATGTTTAAATTTTCATTTCCAGGTCCATGTTCATCTTCTGTCACATCCCAAGTATCATCCTCCAGTATACTAACTGTCTTGTCCGATTTTGTAGGTCTCTCATCAAATACTATGTTCCTTGCTGTCACTGTTCTTTGTTTTTCCTCATCAAAAAGTTTATATCCACCAATGTTGTATCCTATCATGATCATCTTCTTACCTTTGTCATCAAGTTTCTTTCTCAGCTCTTTTGGTACATGATTATAGGCAGCACATCCAAATACTCTTAAATTTGATACATCAGGCTTCCTTCCTTCCCACAATTCACTAGGCGTTTTCTCTCTTCCTGCAACTGGACTTCTGTTTGTGACATATGTTGAAAACAAAACAGCCTCGCCCCAAAATTCTTTCTTCATTCCTGAGTCTATTAGTAAAGTCCTTGCTTTGTCCATTAGGGTTAAATTCATCCTTTCAGCAACACCATTCATTTCTGGATTGTACGGCACTGTATGCTGCATGACTATTCCATTTCGATTACAAAAACCCCTAAACTCATCTGAAAGGTATTCACGACCATTATCGATTCTCAGCTTTAACAGATTTGAATTAAAATGTTTAGTTACTATATTATAATATGTTTCAAATTTTTTGAAAACCTCAGACTTGCTTTTAATTAAGTACACCATTGTGAAGTGAGTATAATCATCAATGAATGTAACAAAATATTTGTTACCATCCCAAGTTACAGGTGAAATTGGTCCGCAGACATCTGAATGTACCAACTCTAAAGGCTTCTTAGCTCTAATTCCTAATTTATTGTATGGTTGTCTACGACTTTTTCCTAAAAGGCATGGTTCACATAAACTGTCATTAACAAATTTATTTTTTAATTCAGACAATCCATCTACCATATTTTTACGCACTAGAACATTTAAATTTTGTGAACCTAAATGGCCAAAACGTCTATGCCATAAATCAGTGTCAATTTTATTCATTAGCTGGCAAGAATTTACATCACCTTGGCATTGAACAGTGTATAATGTTCCAGTACTGTTTCCAATCATTATTATGCTATTGTAGTTATATACACGTACCTTTCTATTTGCAAACTCAATCCTTAATCCAACTTTCTCCATTTTTGACACAGATAATAAATTTTTTCTTAAATCTGGAACATAATACACATTTTTAATTGTACATTTATTTTCTTTTTTGCCTACTTTAAATATAACTTCAATATTCCCTATACCCAATGCCTGTAGACTTACATCATTTTTAGCCGCAGCTATTTTTCTTGGTACTTTCAATTGTACATAGTCTGTGAAATAATCCAATGAATTTATCAAATGATCCGAGCACCCTGAATCGACACAAAATTCTATATTAGGTTGTTCACTTACATGTCCACAAAAAAATGCACTTGAATCACCACTTTCCTCCGCATAATTTGTACTCCCTTGTCCTCGTCCTTGGCTCGATCCACGTCCCCTTCCTTGGTGCCATACGCCACGTCCACGTCCTTGATTAAATCCAGCTCCTCGATTCCATCCACCATGTCCATACCCCTGATTAAATCCGCTTCCTTGATTATATCCACGTCCTTGATTATATCCCTGTCCTTGATTATATCCCTGTCCTTGAGCATATCCACGTCCTTGTCTGCATTGAAATTTCCTGTGGCCTGGCTTACCACAAGTAAAGCAATTAAATGCATTTGAACTGACTGGGCCAGTATGTTGATAACTAAATTTTTTCTGTTTTTCCTCCTCTGCTAGAAGTCTGTCCTTTACAGTGTTTAATTTCAGGTCTCCTATAGTTTCTAGTGCTGTTACAACAGATTCATAAGTTTTTGGCATGGATAGTAAAATGTAGTTAATCTTCTCTTCCTCCGACAAGTCTGATCCAGCTTCTTGTAATTGTGTGCATATTTCTTGTATTCTCGTCAAATGTTCTTTTAATGATGTTTTCTCGTTGTACTTTAATTCACTTAACTGTCGTCGTAAAAATAACTTGCTCCTAACTCCTTTTTCTTTAAATCCTTCTTCTAAATTTCTAAACATTTCAAAAGCCGTGTCCTTTCTTACATATTCCAAGTGGCTGTCGGCCACTGCGGAAATTAAGATTGCTTGTGCCCGCGACTCCGCCCTCGAGTTTTCTTCAGTTTGCGAAAATTTTTCATCTTGAATTGCCCCCAGGCACATGTTTTCCTTTAGTACACTTTTAATTCTGAATGCCCAATTATTGAATCCGTCTCCATCGAATGGCACAATATTGTACTTGTTGTTTTCCTTGCTGAACGCCATTTTTTTCCGTATTTAATTTTCCTTCACTTTTACTCGCAGAACTCGTATACCTGGGCCCATAACTATTATTATATATTATGTTGAGGCGCAGGTTTTCTTCTATTAAAACATATTTCTTTGTAATCACTGTTTTATTAATAATCCTGATACCTTCTTTAACATGATTGATATTCTACAAATTTTTTAGCAGCCATAGAGTAGTTACATTTTTATTCACTGACCATAGATTAGAAAGGGGAAAAACGTTTGTGTTGCATTTCAACATTCCCTATTATCATTAATTCAAAAAAACCAAATCCAATTTTTTTTTGCAAATTGGCCGCCAAGGGCACTTTTACATGTCTTTTTTTAAACTACCAGCGCATTCGAAAACACCATCATTGCCAAGAAGAATGCGCCGCAAGAAACATGGCAGAAAGTCATTTTCAATACATGCATTATACATACGAGTACATACATAGTATAAAATAAAGTCGCTTTTTCTGTCCCGATGTCCCTATGTATGCTTATATATGTGGAATGGAACGTAAGAGTGTGAAGGTGACGGACGATATTATGAGCGAGACGATGAATATTCGATTTGAAGAATGAGATGACGTATGTAAGATCATTAGAGTGAGTTGTAACGAGTCTGCGGTACGATTTCGCTATGTAAAGACGGAATAAATAGTTAAACGGTGACTAAATTGGTTTCCTTTATTAATTTAGTCCCACAAATGGGGGCTCGTCCGGGATTTTAAACGAGATATTATGAAGAAGTGAAGAATAAAGAAAAATATTAAAATTTGACACGACGACGATGAAAAAAGAAGACAGTTAAGAAGAAAAGACGAATGACGGATGACGGAAGACGAAATACGATAAAACGATAAAAATATAAAAGACGACGACGCATAAATAAGACAATTTTCACGAAAAACTACTACAAAATGTTTCACATGACGGCGGACTTAATACCAGCGTTCAGCGGGCGCGACAAAACACAGTCGGCAACGAGATGGGTCGAGGAAGTAGACCACCACGCAGAGATCTACGGCTGGACCCCGCTGCAACAGCTTCTGGCGGCGCGACGTGCGCTGACAGGTACGGCAGCGTTATGGGTAAGCACGGAGCGACTGCACAGGACGTGGGCTGACTTGAAGGCGGCTCTCATCAACGAATTCGAGGATTCCATAAACTCCAAGACGGCTTACAAAATGATGAGTGCAGAAAATTCATTACGAAATAGGCAGGACAGCTGTGGAGGAATAAATCATTCGTCGGAGGATTGTCCATACAAAGAAAAATGCACCAAGTGTTTTAAATGTAACGAGTTTGGCCACATGTCTACGAAGTGTACGAGTACGCAGGCGCAGATGCAAGCGGAAACTTCAGGTCGTTGCATGAATGACACGAATGCGGCAACAAGAAGAATGGCCGATGCGGAATTGCAACAGAATTCCAACCCGAAGTTCGTGAGCGATGTCACTACGAAGGCAGCCAATGAGGACGACGTTGTAAATGACTGCGCACATGCGTACAACGGTAATTTAAAGATGGCGGAATCTGTTGAAACCGCAATGTCTGAAATTGACACTGACAGCTACAAGGAAATAAACATTGAAATTTGCATCGAACGATCTGCGAACGAATCTTTGTGTAAAAAGCCCACGAAGAGTGTAACAATTTGCAAGAACGCTGTCAAGGTTGTGATACACACGGGCTGCGATATGAAGAAAGATGTACGACGACGCCACAAACCCAAACGAACGGAGCGACGACGAAGCGAAGACGACGTGCCGGTGGCAAAGAGACCGCGGCGAAGGACCCAGCAGCGAGTAGAGCGGCAGGAAAGGTACGAGTGGCCGACGGATGCCATCGCACGGACGAGTACAACTCTAGATCCTGACGACGCGAAAGACGGCTGGCTTGCAAATGATATGCAATACAAAAAGAAGGTTAAGATGAAGACTTACTGAGATAAGTTTTGTAGGTATTTTATTTTATATGAGTTTTAATCCGAAGTAAGATGTTTGCCATTTGGAGAGGCATCATTGAAAAAGATTATAGATTATGTAGTATATTTTATCTGTGTATCGTTTCGTGAGTCATAGACGGTTCTGGCTGAAAATCAGTGCTGCAGGTGTCTAACACCTCAGCGTAATGCTGAGCCAGCGACCGTTTCACTTTTGCGAAGACACACAACGCTGATGATCTATTTTTTATGTCGTATGTTTTTTTTTTGTTTTACC
Organism: Pandemis cinnamomeana; assembly: GCA_932294345.1. Taxonomy (NCBI): domain Eukaryota; kingdom Metazoa; phylum Arthropoda; class Insecta; order Lepidoptera; family Tortricidae; genus Pandemis; species Pandemis cinnamomeana. Next base: position 13,197,714 of record OW028718.1, on the reverse strand, counting down.
TTGTTTATTTTCTATAAAATTGTGTATATTATCTTATATTTGTGTGTCTTGCAAAAAGGAATAAATTTCTTCTTTCTTTCTTTCTTTCTTTATCCCAGAGCCATAGAGGTTGTGGCGAAAACGTACGAGGAAGGCTGGCCTCGAGTGATAAAATCAGGAGAAAGCAGAAGATTACATTACGTATAGATATTTTCGTCCCGGGAAAATTTAATACTTCCCGTTGGATACTAAACAAATGGATTCTTGACGGACAATATAAAAAAAAACTGTTATATCATAAAGCACAAAAAAAAGAAAGACGTATAATTTTTTTGACACAAATTTATTTTAAACGGCATCCCGAAATTGTAAGCAGTCGCAATAAGAGGAAACACTCAAAGAATTTTCCGGCTCAACGGATCACAATTGAGCACGCGCACCCCACCATTTATAAAGTACAGGTACTTAAGTATTTTTGAAAATGGAACAAATCCAAAATGGCGACCGAGTACTAACGAACGACTCTGATGTCATCTTTGGCGTGGATTACACGGACATTAATCGTGATGTCGGTATGTTTATAGAATTGTTGTTTTCAAAACAACCGGATTCGCTGCGACACGCATCAATATTCATTAAAAAAAACATAGAATGTAACAGTTGCTTCTTCTTCCACGCAGATGCTAAAAGTCCATCGAGGAATCGTTCGAGAATCTTAGGAATCATGTTATAGGCGAAGCAGCTAGCCTTAGGTCTTGTGACCTTGGTCTCTTTTTACCCCGTAAGGAATAACGTAATTACTATACTGAACTAGGTGAAGTAAGGTAATTATTATATAAATTTTGCCTACATACATACATTAATCACATCTTTATCCCTTATGGGGTAGACAGAGCCTAAGCTCACAAGACCCAAATGCCACGTTCTGCATGATTGTGGGCGTACAGGTAGAAAATCAAAATAGTGATGGGTTGCTATCCTCGTCGTCTATAACATGATACTATTGACTTTTACCATCTGCGCAGGAAGACCAACTGGTACATTCTACGTTTTTCTTTACACCCATACCAACATGGAAGAAATTGGCATTTTGCCTGCCCCAAAAAAACCTTAAGCCCTAAGGTCAGAATCAAATAGCCTTGCAAATGGCGCCTATAATAAGGCTCCGCCTCTCCTTTTTAATTAGTTAATGGCTTTGGTAGGCCGTTATTCATAAAAGCCTGGAAGTATACGAAATAACGAAAAGGTATCAATGGAAGGATTACTTGCCCATAGATATAGAGCTGTAACATTAGTAATGTATGAGATAGAGCGTTGTATAAGTAGACCCAGTGACACTTAATTGAAGGGAGTAATGCTTCTTTCGCTACTCACGTGCAAGATAACCAGGCCTGTGTGAAATGAAACGTATGTACGACGTTGGTTTGCATGTGTAACAGTTGTGCTCATTAAACTTTGAAAATGATCCTGTAGAGGGATCGAAACGCTTGTGTTTGTGTGGTGTAAGGGATAATTAAGTTTGTGGGATTTGTATGTGTTTTATTGGCAGTTAGGGGGATTGCATGAAAAGCATTTATAATTCACACAGGCTTGGTTATCTTGCACGTGGGTAGCGGATTAGCAAGGTAAATATTTTTTGTTCATTGAAATTGACCTCCGCAAAGTAACGCCTGATTTAATAAAATATAAAGCTTCTTGACTTACACCTGTAGATTTTTAACCTTTTACGCGTTACAAGCTTGACGGCAATGTCTGTGATGTATCTATCTGTGGCATCATGGGTCTCAAACAGATGAACCGATTACGATGTGGTTTCATTTATTCCTTGCCGTTCATAGCCGTGTTTGGACCAAATCAGGCCAGCAGTTTGAAGAAGCTGTTTTCCTTTTGAAAATGGGAGTCCGGACGGACCCTGCATGAAGTCCTACCCTCACAAGTCTTATAAACTTTTATCTCTTAACAGAATAATTACTAACCCAACCTAAAAAATTGATTTTTGATGCAAGCTTTTCGACCGACTGTACTTTTCGTTAGCTGTACTTCATTGTCATATATCCCGCATATGCATACCAAATTTCAAGTCAATCGGGCCAAGCGTTGAAGAGTTCCCTCCTATGGAGACGGTTCTGACCTGGCCACCAAAATTCTACTACCAGATTATTGTATTGTCGTCCGACTTCCGCAAGTATGCGCAAACTGGCACAATCGATTGAAGATATCTGCTTCAAAATTAAGTTGCAAGATTCCACCCGGACAAACATACTACCATACCTTCATAACGGTCTGACACTGGTTCCTTGGCGGATGGGTCGGCCCTTAGTTTGGGATGCAACGTGCGTTGATACTCTTGCTCCGACCCATCTTTCAAGGACCCAAAATGTTGCTGGCTCTGCTGCGGCCTCAGCGGAGGACTTCAAACGCCGAAAGTATAGCTCGCTTGGAGGCAGCTATATTTTCGAGGCGTTTGGAGTCGAAACTCTGGGGCCATGGGGGCCAAGCGCGCGCCGTGTCTATAAAGATATCTCGGCGCGCCTTATAGAGGCCTCCCGTGACCAGAGGGCTGGCCAATATTTCGCTCAGCGAATAAGCATTGCCATACAACGTGGCAATGCTGCCAGCCTTCTGGGCACCCTCCCCATTGGCGGCGATTTGGGAGAAATTTTTTATCTTTAATAATAGTTTTAGCTAGGTTTAAGTTATTTTTAAGTTTTGACTGTTCTTTATTGTTTTCTTTTGCTGTTTTAAATATATACCTTCATAATAAAAATAAATATAAAACACTTTCCAACACCAAGAAAATTGGTAAAGGAATCAAACTTAAATAGCATACATCCATCTTTATGTTTATGTTTAACTTTATTCTCTGCGGTGTCGGCTCTTCACCACTTCGGGTAAACGAGACGGGCTGCGATAATTCGCCCTTGTCAGCGGCGCCGACGCAGCGACCGGAGTTCGACGTCACCCGAGTGCCCCCGAACGCTGCATTAACTGCTGCGCTTGAACGTCGACGCCGTCACTCATCGGAGCGCTCTGATTGATACCCGCAATAATCGTTTAAAAAATGGCTGTTAGTTGCGCCGCTTGTCGCAATGAGATTACAACATCACAAAAAATAAAATGCTCCTCATGTTGCGTCAGTTATCATCCAGAATGTGTTAACTTACAGGATTTTCGCAAACTTTCCAAGGATGCTATTCTAGGCTGGAAATGCCCGGCGTGCCATAGTAAGATACCTAAAAAAGATAATTCTGATACACCGGTTCGATCGGCGGCCTCAGCGAGCGCCTCCGCCGACGCGTCGAAGTCAAATGCAACTCATCGCTCGCAAAATAAGGCTTCAGACAAGCGAGCACAACCTCAAGTATCGACCCCCGATAATGATCCGCTTACGGCCCTTACTAGGGAGATTAGGTTGCTGCGCGATGATATGACCGAGGTTAAAAAACATTTGAAAAATATATCTACTTGCGTCACACAATGCACTGCGCGCCTCGACGACCTCGAAAACAAGCTGACTTCTTCTGATGCCAGGATTCGTGTCCTTGAAGAGAAGGAGACGGAAAATATTCTCCTTCATCAAAGGGTCATTCAGCTCGAGGAGCAGTTAAATTTTCAGGCTCAGATTTCGTTACGCAACGAGATCGAAATCTTAGGCATAAACGAGCAACCGAATGAAAACTTAGGCCACATTGTGCGTCTAGTTGCAACGAAAATAGGTGTAAAACTGGCAGAAGCGGATATAGATGACGTATTGCGTGTTGGGCCACGTCGGACCGAGGGTGGCGCTGGCGCTGACGGCTCGGAGGGGTCGGAGGCGGTGGCACCTTTGCCACGGCCTGTTGTTCTTCGTTTCGTGCGGCGTTTGAAGCGAAAAGAATTTTTAAAATCGGCAAAATCTAGGCGAAATATTACTTCAGCTGACATCGAAGTTGCGGGTCAAGCTCGAAAGCTTTTCATCAACGAGAGATTGACAAAGAGCAATAGGTATTTATTTCGTCAAGCCAGGCAACTTAAGGCAACGCAGGGCTACAAGCACTGCTGGACTAACGATGGACACATCCTTATTCGCAAGAAGGAACGCAGCGCTGTTATCACAATACAAAGGGCTGCGGATCTTGACCGAACCCGTGAAGCAGATCCCACCGACCCCCGTGAGCCTGAGGCGACCCCTGTCGCCGACGATAGCCACCTGCCTGACGATCCTCCCGACGACGAAGTTGCATCGTCCAGCGCTCAGTCGGATCTCAGTGTTAGCGTTAGCTAATTATTATTGTTGCTCTTTTTATAATCATTGGGTTTTGCTTTTTCTTATATCACTTATGAACAAATTTGAATATTTTCATTGTATCACGACTTTAGCAGTAAGTATTTGCGCAGCTCTCACACAGTCTTACGACAGAATCACTCACATTAAACGACACATTCCACACAAACTAATTATACACTTACGCATTAACACATACATTGGAGCAGGAATCAAACATCAGCCGCTGTCAAATCACTACCTTTTTATGCAAAGCACTGGCGTCACGACAGACTCACAAGTCTTTCGTAATTTTTACACATATTGCAGCCAATGGCATTACTAGATGTTAACGTTGATATAGATCAAACTGTGGCCATTGACTGCCGAATGCTTGAGTCATTGGAACTAAGCAATACCTTTTTTGCATCGGTTGATCCCTTTAAATGTATGACACTCAACATCAGAAGCCTTCAGCGAAACTTTGACGCATTCGAGGTCGCCTTTAAACGAATGAATATTGATTACGAAGCAATAATTCTAACTGAATGCTGGTTGAACGAACACTCGGTAATTAATCAACTGCCAGGTTACAATGCGTTTTACACATCCAAATTCATAAATAAAAGTGGCGGTGTAGTTGTGTACATTAAGGAGCATCTAAACGTCTTGGTCTCGGAGCCTGACATTGTTGAGGCAAACTGTCTTTCTGTCACTGTTTCTGATAGGTTAAAAATTTTTGGAATTTACCGCTCTCCCTCCTTTTTGAACAAAGATAATTTTTTAAATTCGCTGGATGTGGCTCTTAAGCAGGTCAAAGGTTTCTCGAGTGTGGTAATACTTGGGGATATAAACATTGATATTATGAATTACTCATCAAATCAGTCCTCAGACTACCTTTGCCTTTTGACGATGCATGAATTTCTACCTGCAATCACTCTTCCGACAAGAAATGACTCGTGTCTGGATCACATTTTTATTAAGTCCAAATCTCGCTCGGTTGGTGCTGTGTGTCAGTGTTCGATTACAGACCATAATATCGCCATGGCTGCAGTCGCTCTTCCCACGTCCGGAGTTAGCCAGCTTTCGCGATTGTCGATCCAAACTGACTATGCCGCAGCTGTCCTGGACCTGCGTGCGGCTGAATGGTCGAGGGTTTTGAACTGTTCTGACGTTAATGAAGCTGTTGCCCAGTTTGACCTATTGATTTCCACCGCAATAAAAAACAATACCCGTCAAGTTAAAATAAGCCGCTCCAAACTAAATCTCAAGCCCTGGATAACTCCGGGCCTGATTAGATGTATGAGACACAGAGACAGGCTACACAGTAAAGCAAGGGCTTCTCCTGGCGATCAAGTATTACAAGTAACTTATAAGCGATATAGAAATTTCTTTGATAACCTGCTTTACAGAATCAAACTCGAATATCAGAGTAAAAAACTTGCGGAAGCAAAGGATAACCCAAAGAAATTGTGGAAATCTATAAAAACCATCTGCCATAACCCAGTTAACCGAAACCAATTCTCTGCTAACGCTCTCACCACACTGACCGATTCCCCTAAGGCCTCTTTAAATATCTGTAACGAACATTTCGCCACGGTCGGTCAGAAACTGGCTACCGGCATACTCTCTGGACTCTCCAAGACTCAAACTTGCTTAGCAGATCAAGTAAAATCTTCTCTGATAGCGGGCTCTTTGTTTCTTCACCCAACCGATGTTAACGAGGTGAGCAAAATAATATCTCAGCTCAAATCCAATAGTGCTCCTGGACCAGACGGTATAAAGCCGTCGTTCATCAAAGAAGTGAAAGACGTCCTCCTGGAGCCACTGGCTCACATCTGCAACCTGAGTTTAGCCTCTGGTTGTTTCCCAGACCGATGGAAGCTGGCTCAAGTCTCTCCCATCTATAAAAATGGACAAAAAAATGATCCGAATAACTACCGTCCGATATCCCTGCTTAGCGTTTTTTCCAAAATTCTGGAAAAAATTGTCAACTCGCGGCTTATTGTTTTCCTCGACAAGTATAACCTCATTTCCGATTGCCAATTTGGTTTCAGAAAGGGCAGGTCGACCGAAGATGCTGTAATTCAACTCACAGACAAAATATCCGGGTTTTTGGATAGAGGTGAAAAATGCATTGGAGTCTTTTTGGACCTGGCGAAAGCTTTTGACACTGTTTCGATAAGCATTCTCCTTAAAAAGCTCGAGGTGTCCGGTGTGAGGGGAGTGAGTCTTGAGTGGTTTCGCAGTTACCTGACAGATAGACGCCAAACAGTAAGGGTGGGTGGGCTCAGTAGTGATCAGTTGCCGATAGGTTTTGGGGTTCCCCAGGGCAGTATTCTCGGACCCACACTTTTTCTTGCTTATATCAACGATATCCTCAGTCTTAACTTACCCCGAGCAGAAATAATCTGTTATGCAGATGATACTGTAGTTCTGTTCCACGATAGGACTTGGGAGGGCGTACTGGGCCTTGCGGAGAGTGGTTGTGTGGATATCCTGTCGTGGCTTGATCATAATTTACTTACCCTAAATGTCAGTAAATCTAATTACCTAGCTTTTTCAAAGACAGCTGCTTCGTCTGGTGTTCAGCTCAGAGACCTTACGATACATTCCAGTCGCTGTAACAAGCCTGTTGATGGAAACTTATGCACATGTAGTAAAATAGTTAGATCTGAGACGGTTAGATATCTGGGACTGATCATCGATCAATACCTCTCCTTCAGATACCATATTGCTGCTCTCTCAAATAAAGTCCGGAAGTGTATCTACGTCATGAAGAAGCTCCGAAGTTGTGCCTCGGAGCAAGTGCTTCACATGGTTTACTATTCCCTGTGCCAATCGACTTTGCAATACTGTGTGCTAGCCTGGGGTAGCGCCCCCAAGACAATTCTGCTACAGTTGGAACGGGCGCAGCGTGCAGTCATTAAAGTGATGCTCAATAAACCTTTTCGTTTTCCCACTGACGCACTTTACCGAGACTCCAAGATATTAAGTGTGAGACGTCTGTATATCTTAAAAGCTGTAGTACGAGCGCACAGCGTTATCACAAAACTGCCGAGTTACACCCAGCTACTGACCAAACGTAGGTTTAGAGCTCCCTTACCAAAGACCAGATCCGCTTTCGCAAAGCGTTTCCCTGCCTTCATGCCCTTACGTATTTATAACGCTGTTTGTAATGTGCACGGTGTGCAGCGCTGCACGACAGGTAGACTCGTACTGATCGTAAGAAAATGGCTTGCGTCCTTGTCATACGATGACACGGAGGCTCTACTTCGCGTCAACTCCTAACTACATACACACACACCCGCACACACACACACACACACACACACACACACACACACACATACACACACACACACACACACACACACGTTCTTAAAGCTGTTTTTTGTTTTTTGTTTTGTGTTTCGCTCCTACTTTTATTTTTATTAATTTTATTTTAATTTTATTTTAATTTTTAGTTTCAAATTACATTAACTTCTAACTGACGTCTACTAACCACTGTAAGCTAATTTGTCTTGTATAGTGCACTCCAAGGTCCCAAGATACAGGCTCTGCCTAGTTTGGGGTCTGCCAGATAATCGTTTTTGTATACTGCTGATGTATTTTTTACGAAATAAATTTTATTCTTATTCTTATTCTTATTCTTTAAAAGCCCAAAGGGCCAAAAATTCTTAATGAGATTAAAAGTCCGCCCCTGAACCCTGCTGCCCAGGGTGGGGGGGGGGGGGGGGGGACCAGGGTCGAGGGCAGTCATCTGTAAAGCGGAATGGACGCCTTTGCTGCGCTGGCCACGCGATTTTACCTCGCGATTTTTCTTTTAATATCATCGCCTCCAGTGAAAACGGGAATAAGACGACTTATGCCCTTATGTTTTTACTAGCCTTTTTCCGCGGCTTCACTCGTGTTAAGAAGTATAGTATGCATGCAAAGTCTCAGCCCGATCGGTTTAAAATTGACAAAGTTTCATCCCCTATTTTACCCCCTTGGGGGTAGAATTTATCAAAATCCTTTCTTAGCGGATGCCTACGTCATAACATCTACCTGCATGCCAAATTTCAGCCCGATCCATCCAGTGGTTTGGGCTGTGCGTTGATAGATCACTATGTCAGTCAGTCAGTCAGTCACCTTCGAGTTATATACATTTAAGATTACACCACTAGCTGTTGCCCGCGACTCCGTCAGCGCAGAATTTGCTTATCGCTATCCCGCGGGAACTATGCTGTTTTCTGGGATAAAGACTATCCTATGTCCGTCCCTGGGACTGAAACTAACTGTACACCAAATTTCAACTAATTATCCATGTATGATTAATGTAACCGCGGCAATATAAGGTGTCACGGCAATTTTACTTAATTAGATGCATAAGTTTCTCTTTAATTTTCCAGGATTAAAACTATCTAAATTATTGACCAGGGATATAAGGTACCACCACGCAAAATTTAATTTAAATCTGTCCAACAGTTTTGGAGATTAGCGAACACAGACATATAGGTAAACATACATATGTATACAGAGACAAATTTGCTTTTACCATCCGCGCAGGCAGAGGAGCAGCTGGTACATTCTATGTTATTTCTTTGCTCCCAGACCTATATGGAAGTTTCTGTCAAAAATTTCATTTTTAATAAAAGCCTGTTTTGCTGACTGTACTCGCATTATCATCCGTCCAACATTGTGTACCAAATTTCAAGTGAATCGGAGCAACCGTTGAAGAGTTCCCTCCTGCGGAGACGATCCTGGCTGGGTCACCAGAACTCCACTGCCAGATTATTATATTGTCACCTAACGTACACAAGTATGCAAAATTTCAGCTCAATCAGATCAAGATATCTGCTTCAAAACATACTTACTCGTACATACATACATATAGATCTCTCTCCAGGCAGATGCTATGCCTGGGGACCGAAGTCCAAAAAAGAGAGTTGAGAGTTGTATTCATGCAGCCGCATTGAGAAACTTCGTTAGCGGCATGTAGAACGATGTGACAGCTGTCATTAGAACTGGCGCTAGCTACTCGTGCGTCGGGGTGCGAGTCGGGTTATATACCTCCGCATGTGGTCAAGAACAGCGGTTCGTTTTTGGATCCGTCCGGGGGGAAGAGCAGTGCTTGGTCCGGCACCCTGGGCATCAGCTAATGATTTCCTGGCGGTCTTCGAGGGATATCATTGACCGTTGGCTAAGAGCCCGACAGGGGGGGATCTTTTGACCGTGTTCTACCGTGCAGCGTTGCCGACATTTTTGTCACAAGATTTATGAATACTGTATTTATTACTTTGACATTGGCGAAATCATCGCATCGACCGATGGGGCCATTTAAAAAAAAGAAGAATAAAAAAAGACTCGTGTGTCGTAGTAGTTGTGTGCCAACTAGGTGGCGCTAGGGTCGCTACAATAGATACGTTGCAAGTTGATAATATAAAGTTTGTAAAGGATAATTCCTGGCCACCCTAAATTGGAATAACCGTTGATATATTTTAATCGCTTCACGGAACCCTTCTGAATGGAATTCAATCAAATTTCTAATTTCTTTGCGAGCAAATGAACCGACGAAGGATTATGATTGCGGCGATCTTTGTACCGCTATTTAGTACCGATCGGCTTTGAATTAATTGGATTTTTAGGCCAAGTATTTTTTTCAAGAGCCGCAAAATTATCAAGAATATTAAAGATGTCTGGGTTTTAAGGTATTGGCGATAAATGGAAGTCTTCTCGCTGTTAATACCGGGAAGACTGTTTAGTGTTTGATATTTTTTAAGTACCTACCAGATTTTAAAACGGGTTGAATGATTTTTCTGCTATTTTATTAAATTTGTCTTGAAAAGAAGCCGATCCGTAAATGTTTGGAGAGAAACTCGGTAACATTTCGATGAAAAACTCAAAACTCTTTTGAAATTACGCCAAATTTTAATTAAATTACAGGAAATTTATAAAAAATCCATACTTTTAAAAGTATTGAACATGGTAACCATAAAAAAAACATAACTAATTCCACTTCATACACATTCATTAATCTCTCCATACATCCTCGTCGTCTACTCTTGACCTGAGGCCTTACCATGACATCTTAATGCGATTCAAATTCGACTCAGCACAGGTTCTACTGTCATTTTTAGTATGGACCTGACAGCGAGCGAACCTAAATTGAATCGAAATTGAATCGCATTAGACGTCATTGTAAGGCCCTGACCTTTTTGTTTTTTAATTGTTTTTTTTTTTTTTGCAAGGCGACAAAAGTTCGCATAGTAACAAGGTCACGTGACAGCTAGTAACAGATAGAAAAATTCGAAGGCCTACCCGCCTGCTATGGGTGGTGTAGGGGTATAGCACGCGTCGCGGAATGACGACGATTCGGGTTCGATTCCCGGCCATAGCTTTACTTTTCGGATTTTCCTGTTCTAATTCTCAGCGTCGTTTAGTAATTTGCTTTTTAATTGTCACGAATATCTTTCACTTTCTTTAAATTCCACAAACAACTACCGAGAATATACAAGGAAGTTCATAAAATACATATTTGATACGTGTTGCCGGCCAGGGCGCCCATAATTTTAGCTTCATAAAAACTTTCCGACAGAAGTTAAATGTAATATTCGAAGCATCCCTTTCTGCCCAAGGGAATAGCTCGTGCATAGAAATGAGATGGAAATCGATAACGGAAAGATATTCGTCGGATCGTACATTATCAGACATTTTCTAAGGGATGGTAGACCGCGATTACTTTTTAGTGCTAGTTAGTTGCTACAAGTTAATCCTACGAATATTATAAATGTGAAAGTTTGTGAGCGAGTGATTGAGTGTGTATGTTTGCCCCTTCTTCACGCCAAAACGACTGGACCGATTTGGTTAAAATTTGGAACGAAGATAGCTGGTACCCTTGTGATGGAAATAAAAACTCTTGAAGAATTTAGGCTTGCTGTATTTGAGATGACTTTTTGAACAACCGACATTAGTAAAACAAAACTTGCTTTCAAAAATTAGACATTTAGAAAAAAACATTATAAAACTATAAAGAGTCCGCAACATCCTCCCGCCTTTGGGGCGAAAGCCACAAAACACTGTGCACTGTGCTGGTCGCGATCTCTAGGGGTATAGGCGTTGATGCGGTCTTGTATATGCGTCGGCCATGGTCCAAACCTTTGCCAATCGAGGGTTAGTATCTCTTCCCGAGTAAATCTTTAGCATTAATCCTAAAGGCCACTTAATACGCTCTACTGGAACAACATCGCTTACCCTTAAAAGAGTGCCCTTCTCTCTGCCTTTCTTGTGTAGATATTTTAGCTGTCTGTCCAACCTTAGTTCCAAATGTATGGTTTGGTAAATCGCAGCGGTAAAAAAAACTATCCAGCCCTTCCCTCCAGACAGCAAAAATAACGGCCCCGTTAATTCAATTCCTGTGACTTCGAACGCAGCTGCAGATTTCGCTTTATCTTTAGGTAGCGGCGCTGCTGCTGCTTCGGCGTGCTTTGCTGATTGGCGTCTGCAGGTAATACATTTGGATATTGTGGATTTGACTGGTTTCCAAGGTAAGTCCTCCTCGTGACGCCCCTCCGTGTTTATTATAGAGTCCGCCTTGGTTTTGCTCGCAATTTCGGCTGGGTCTTTAGTTCCTACTGACTTTAGATCTCTTGAATCCGTCAATTGAAAGTTTACTGACACCACATTCGTAACTGTGCTACATGCGTTCATGATGGGTCCTTGGAGTGTCCATCCGAATTTAGTTTTTATTGCAATTAAATTGTCGTTTAGTTGTAAGAGATTCCCTGTGAGCAATAACCCAGCGTAGTCCGCGCCGATTAACAGTCCAATTTCTGGTGTCGCGTCTTCGCTGACGTCGCTCAGAGCAATATTATGCTTCTCCAACTGCGACAAAATGGCATTGTTATTATTAGGCACACGAGGAATATGTCCGCAGATTATAGTCTTATCGAGAGCCGTCATGTTTAGTTTGAATTCATTATCCAGGCTGCTGACACAAAATTCGTAGCATTTATATTGCTGGCGTTTAGTTTCGATGCCACCAAAAAGACAATGCGATAAAGATTCAGTACTCACCGACTTCAGACTTAATTCTTTAATTATATCGCGACGTATATATGACCTCTGTGAACCAGTGTCTATAAAGGCTCGAATTTTTACGGATTTATCACCATTCACGATCTTAATTATAACCGTTTGGAGTAACGTAGTTTTATTGCCTTTGTTTTGTGACACATTGTTATTTATTTTTGGTGAACTGACGTTGACAGGTTCTTCACTTTTATTTGTCTTAGTGTCAGGACACATTAAAATTGAGTGACATTTATGGCAAATAAGGCACTTCGAAAAGTTCTTACATATTTTATAATTATGCCCCGTCCTCAGACATATTATGCAGCCTCTTTTCTTCTCTAGTAACTCTTTCCTTTCCTCATACGACATTTTATTAGCCTTATAGCATTCCAAACTGCTATGAGTAGTTTTATCACACCAAATACAAGTCTTCTTACCTGCCGGGTCTTCTGTGGATACCAGGCAAGCTGCGGTGGGTTGAGCAGGAGCACCAACTAAATTATCACCCGAAGCCAAACCGCTACGGGCGAGCTGGATACGTTCCTCCGTCTCCACTTCGCATTTCAGAAACGCCATGAGCTGGCCGAGATGGTCTTCAGTCTTCACTCCTTGAGTTTGAGATCTCTCCCAGGCACGAAGTACAGATTCGGGCAGGGCGGACTCAACTAATGGGAATAGTAAAGCTGCGTATTTATCCATCATTACGCCTAAACTCTGTAACGCTTGTAATTGCGTATTTAACTTGTCGTATAAGTGGCCTAGATTATGCAAAGTATTACCTTTAGCTTCGGCAAGTACTAAAGTGAGGAGCTCACGTACGTATACTTCAATTAGCAAGTCATCCCGGGCAAACCTGGACTTCAACTGCTCGATCGCCTTCCTGTAGTTAGCCCCTGAGGGAGGGAAGCTATCGATAAGTTCTCGAGCTGGAGATTCTGAAACAGTGCACTGGTATAGATATTGAAATTTATCCTCGTCGTCAATAGACTCGTCGCTGTCAATTTTTCGAAACTGTCCCCAAAAACCGATCCAATTTTTTAAATTTCCATCGAACTTGCGTAATTCAATTTTTGGTAAACGAAATCTCCTTGATTGACAGTTAGAGCTGCACGTTGACTTGGCCGGCTGCTGCGATTTCACCGTATCGTTTGACACTTGGCTTCCGTTGGATTCGCTTGACCTCTTTATGTGTCCGTACTTCTGGAGAGCTTTATCATACATTACTTTCATACGCTCCCAGTCGTAGCGGTAATTATCACTAGTCGCACTATCCTGCAAGAATGCTTCTTCGTCTATATCATCCTCGGAATTAAGCCACTATTCTTTAATGCGCTCGTCGACGCCGAACAGCTGTTCTGCTTTATGTTCGAGGAGCCCGAAGGCGGAAGTCGCGTCGTCGATGTCGCAGTCGCGCAGTTTTCCTTCCAATACATTTTTAGCTTTTGTAAATAAACAGCGCGCCACTGTTCTCTCCTTTTTTAATCTATCCATGTTCACGGTCGCCACTTGTTGGAAATAAAAACTCTTGAAGAATTTAGGCTTGCTGTATTTGGGATGACTTTTTGAACAACAGACATTAGTAAAAACAAAACTTGCTTTCAAAAATTAGACATTTAGAAAAAAACATTATAAAACTATAAAGAGTCCGCAACACCTTGATTAAAAAGGAAAATTGTATAGTTCGCGCGGGATAGCGATAAACATGTCAAAGGGCATAGCATAGATACATTCAAATTCAAATTCAAATATTTTTATTGATAGATTGTGAGTTAGTATATATATATAGGTTCTTATTATTAATTTTAGTAGGTACGTCACAATCTGCCGGGGTCCAGCATACAATATTTAACCTTACAAACTAAGTGCTCAAAGTTAACAGAATAGGTGGCCCAAAATCACGAATGTGGCAAATTCGTGTCCGCGTGATTTAAATAATTGAATTTATTTATTTTAATTAAAATAAAGCTTCATAGATTATACTAATCAACTTATTTAATCGGCACATCAAAACTTTTTTTCTTAATTTATTGATTAAATATGTTTTTTTTCACAAAATACCCCCTCAAAATCATTCCGGGAACGTGTCCGTATTCGTTATCTGCTGACAACAACAGCTAAAATACACATTAAAAAAAATATTTAATGCTTTAAAGAGTACTTTTAACTTAGTTTATATTATAATTAAACGATATTTAGAAGTCTCTTCGGTGCAACAATATTATTTTTTCTGAAAATTTAACTTGAAGTTTGTCCGACAGTTTGTGCGTCATTTCGGGAACGCACACATTTTTTTTAAATATCCACTTTCAGCGAAATGCAATAGATAGTGCTTCTGGGTAATTATATAGAGCACTCAAATGCAAATGAATGTCTGAGGTATTTTTTATTAAAATGTGAAAACTTAAAGAGGTAAGTACAGTTTTGTTTGAAATTTTAGCACCGTACATGTATTCAGCGTCATTCCGGGAACGCTAACAATTGCAAGAAAAAAAAAGTAAATGGCTTTTAATACACTACTTTGTAAAGATTATTATGGCCTATTTCTATATTAACCTCAAAAAATCCTGTTTTTGTGACAATTGTTTATTTTTTACGTATTTTTATGAAGAAACGTCATTCCGGGGACGGTCATTCCGGGAACGATTCAGGATATTACGTGCGTTCCCGGAATGACGTTTGTTTAATTCATTACAGTTTTTTGTTTGTAAATGCATTATTTTTAAATATTTATTTTTGTTACAGTATTACTTTATAAAAAACAATGGAAAGCCAATCAATTTCTCAAGATAAATAACAAAACAAAGAAATAATATATTGAAACTGTCTATACTTAAGAAGAGATGACCTTAAATGTTAATTTGTTATGTAAAACATTAAAACAAGAGAAATAGACGAGTTTAATAAATATTTAAAGGATTAATTATGACATTATTTTTGAAAGTCATAGGATTTTAGACAAAACCGTCATTCCGGGAACACTAAATCCTTTTCGGGAACACCACTATTGTTTGTTTTTTATTAGTAATGTAAAATATTTTTAAACGGATAAATTCTTACATACGAAGAGAATAAAGTTCTAGTCATGATCCTAACCAAGTTTAGTTTTCTTGTCATTCCTATTCTTTAGTATAGTAACTTTAATGCTTGAAATTTGGAACTTTATGATCATGTTGACTTTAATTATTATTTTTTTGAAATAATGGTCACATTTGTACATAAATTTCTTTTGCACTTAGTATAATATAATAAAACACTGTAAGTAGTAATAATTAAGTAATGTTTTAATGAGAGTTTTTATTTAAAATGAAATAAAAACTATCGTTCCCGATATGACGAATTTTACTGCCGAGTTTGCTTAAAATCGCTATAATAAAAAATAAAGCTAACTCTGTGCGCGCTCCTTTTAAATCTATTAAGAACAATAACGTAGCAATTATTTTATGTCTTTAATTTTGATATTCCTTTTAAGATTTTACGTGCAAATTACCAAATCGGAATTCGCCACCTTCGTGATTTTGAGCCAGGTACTTTATGTAATATGTTAATTAGAAGATTGGAATGTCGCACATGAATCAACAATTATAATAATGTCACAACACAATGTACATATAATTCAAGATAATTAAGTTAGGAAATGCAATAAGATAACTAAAGTTAAGACAAAATGTAAATATGTAAATTATGATGTCACAAATGTCCAGTCTCAATATGTTCACCAACACTATAGTACATCCTTTCCAGGCAATAGTCAAAAAGCCGTGCCCTAAACTCTGGAAAGTTAAGAGTCTTAATTTTATTTGGTAGGTGGTTGAAAGCTCTTACTGACATGCTCAAGATACTGTTTCGGTAGTGTGCTGATTTACTACTTGGAACTACCAGGTTGAGCCCATGGTATCTGGAAGTTTTCCTGGGGTTTGACTGTTGTATCCTGAACATACCAATATTCCTCTTTGCAAAAAGACAAACTTCAAACAGATACAGTGCTGGTAAAGGCAGCACTTTACATTTTTTGAACAATGGTCTGCATGAGTCGGTCATCTGAGCGCCACATACCGCCCTCATGCATTTTTTTTGAAGTAAAAACGCTTTTTTGGCGTCTGTAGAGTTACCCCACAATATGAGCCCGTACCGGAGGTTCGACATAATATGTCCATGAAAAGCGAGTAGGGCAGAACTCTGGGAGGCCACGTGTCTCAACCTTCGCAAGGCAAAGACAAACCGATTTAACTTACTGATCAGATATTCAATGTGCGAGGTCCAATCACAGTGGCAGTCCAGAAGCAGGCCCAAGAATCGAAATGATTTCACACACTCAATCTTTTCCTGGCCATATTCAATAGATAATCCCTTTGGGCTACCTTGAGGAGCATAGAATTCCATAAATTTAGTTTTGGTTAGATTTACCTGCAGCCCATTGGCCCTCATCCAGCAGTTCATCTCCCCAAATACCAGATTTGCCTCTGCCTGGTAATTAGCAAGGTCGTTGCAGGGAACAACGACGGAGCAGTCATCAGCAAAAAGAATTACCTTATATTGAGTAATGTTGGGTAGATCATTAATGTACACTAGAAATAGTAACGGGCCCAATATGCTGCCCTGTGGCACACCCCTATCTATTTCTACCTGATCCGAAAGTACTTTTGTTAAGGTTTTCGTCTTATCGCAATATGTTGTTATCTCTGTTTTTTGTTTCCTGTGTGTTAAGTAACTCACTAACCAATCACTACAGCTGCCTCTTATACCATAGTGATATAGTTTTTTTATTAGAATATCATGGGAGACACAGTCAAATGCTTTGGACATGTCCATAAAGATAGTTGAGACTGGAATCGATTGATCTCTACATGTGGTGATATCCTTCAAAAGCTCGTGAATAGCCAAGGTGGTCGACTTACGTTTACGAAATCCGAATTGACTTTCGTTTAATATATTGAATTTTTCAAAGAAACTTGTCAATCGATTAAACAATACTTTTTCGTAGATTTTAGAAATTATTGGGATAATCGCGATAGGTCTATGATCACCGCAATCAAGTTTGTTGCCTTTTTTAAATATTGGTTTAATTATGCTTAATTTCAAGTTGTGAGGAAAGATCCCGTCTCGCATTGACAGGTTAATGGCATGACTGAGCGGCCCCGATAAAATGACAGCATTTTCCTTCAGAATCGAGGTAGTCAAATTATCATACCCGGAAGACTTTGAATTACGCAAGGATTTAATGATTTTTATGATTTCTGACTGGTCCGTGGGCTTCAAATAGATTGTCGCGCTGTTGCAAGGGCCCATAGAGTTCATACAGTTGATATTTGGGGTAGGATTTGTAAAATCCCTAGTAACTTCCTTAAAGTGGTTATTAAATACATTTGAAATACTTTGGGGATTTGTGATTATTTGTCCATTGTGGAATATTTGTTTAGGTTTAGTTTTGCCCGTGTTTTCATTAATTAAGTTCCAAGTTGCAATGGCAGCATTATCAGAGTCAGAAACTATTTTATTATTATTGATCTTTTGCGCCTGCCTTATACATTTTTTTAAGATTTTAGTGTATAATGTATATGTGCTCTTTACTTGAGCTCTGGAACGTTTATTTTTCCCGTGAATATATTCAAAAAATAGCTTTCTTTTGACTTTCGAGGCCACTCTTATTCCAGGAGTGATCCATCTCAGTTTTTTATTTACCTTAATTTTCACTTTAATGCGAGGGAAACATAATTTAAAAAATAATTGTATGTGGTCATGGAACATGTTAAATGCTTCGTTTGCATTATCACAAGAAAAAATATCTCCAAATGTTAATTTTTTTAGGCATTGACTAAGCTTTTTGCGATTAGTTTCAGCAAAGTCAAATTTCTCCATGAACCAAAAATCTAGACGCTTTACAAATTTTGATGGTATAGTGATTGTCTGCGCTGAGTGATCGGATAAGTTAAGGTGGTGAACAGCCGATTTACATTCTTCTTTGAAATTTATCCCTATGTTGTCTATGCACGTGCTAGTCATATCCGTTATACGAGTGGGATCTTTGATTTGTAGCTTTATGTTGTAGTTTTCTAATATTCTCTCGAACCCCCTACTTGTATCTAAATTTGGCTTTAGCCGATCTATATTAAAGTCACCACAGATGACGATCCTCCTCTTATTTTTATATTTTTTAGTTAATTGTGTCAGTAATATATGTAGTTTATTGAAAAATACATCCATATCTACTCGGGGAGTTCTGTAGATACATATGATTGTTAGGTTACATTCTGAAACGTCTGAGCCACAACACTCAAACAAATTTTCAAGGCTATGGTCCTTAATCCAGCGAATTGGAGTAATATCTACATTATTGGCTTTTGCCAGTATGCACACACCACCTCTCCTAATTTTAGATCTACTGTAGTGAGATATCAAATTATAATTTTTTAAAGCCAAGTTTAGTTCCTCGCCCGATTTAATAAACGTCTCACTGAGACAGATGATATCTATTGACTTATTGTTATGCTCTAACTCTTGTATAGCTATTTCGAGTGCATCTTGCTTGTTTAGCAGACCCGCTATATTTTGATGTAATATTGTTATACAATCGGGAGACTCGCTATTACAGTCCTTAATGGCCGCTGGTACTAATACAGGTATGCTTGGCTGAAGATCACTGATACATTTGTTACATTCAATATTGTTAATATTCTTTACAAGACTACATGCAATTTTCGCTGCTGTCGATACTCCTTCTGCACAGGAGACATCGGGACCATACAAAGTAGATTGCACGTTTTTAGGCTCGAAAGGAATTATTGTCGCCTCCTCTTTCCTGCTCATGATTATGTTCTATATCCAATAACATACACTTAACATTTTCAAAAATATTATACACCGCAGAATTATACATTTTGCCTGTGTGGGGAGAAAACATATCGAAGGTCAGATTTAAATTTGTGTCATAAAAGTGTGCGCATTTCATAGTTTCTAATTGATGGTTTAACAAGGTATTAAATAGCTCCACTCGGTAGTTAAACAATGGAGCTCCGCAGATGTACGCTGGCGTACATATGACTACATTTGTATGACTAACTGTGTCTAGCGCCGATTTTATTTCTCGAACAAGCCTTGCGCCGTCGAAGTCCTCAGTCAGCCGGAAGTCCTGTTCACCTATCAACATAATGCAATAGTCCTGCATATTACGGTCACTCAGTCGCGCCTGCAGTCCATGAAAAAGTTGTTGGATTCCCCCTCCTGATATTGCATGATGGCAGCTATGGGAGTCTTCGAAGTATTTCAGCATCGCTTTTAGGACAGCTCTGTTCCTTATGGTTATAGTGTTGCTTATGACGTTTACTTTTTTGCGTGTTACGGTACAGCTTTCAAAGTCATTGCTTTTTTCGGATTTCGTTCGGTTTGCTGTTACCTGTTCAACAGTTGTATCCTGGGAAAATAGGTGGGGTGGGGAAGCTGGTTCCCTTGTTGCCTTGTCTGTGGCTTCATTTTCAACCCTTAACGGCTGGCTGGGGCTAGATAGGGTTGTTTTCAAGTTTTTCCGATGGATTTTCGTTTTATGTGGCGTAGGTGTGGACGTACAGAACTGAGTTAATCGTCTAATGATTCGGTCGTTTTCCTCTAATTGTTTCTTTAATGTGCAATTTTCAGAGACTAGATCCTGTATTTCGTTCTCCGCCGATTGCAGTCTTATTTCTAAGGCCGTAATTTTATTTTTGTAGGCCTCAAGTGCTTCTTCCGTTATACCTCTTAAGTCTGGGCAGCTTCTGCTTAGGGTAGACGTTTCCAAGATTGTATCGCCACCGTCGTCATCGTGAGGAAGCGATTCGAATGAGTTATTTGCCGAGACAGTTGCTTCCGATAACTCTTTTACAGGAGCTTGCGTTTTATTAAATACATTCGACCTACGAGCTGAATTATTTTTCCGAATACATGTCTTGCATCTCCAATTCTGCCGTTTTTGGGGATCCATAATTTTATATAGCTTTTCCGAATAGCCCTCGCAGTCAAAGTGTAGTGTTAAGTTGCATCCGGAGCATAATGCACATTTTCTTGGATTTGCTGTCCGTTTACATATAGCGCAAGCAACCGCACTATTGCGGTTACCGTGCGTACGTGCGCGTTTATTACTTAACTCCATTATTGTATAATTACTTTTCTAAATATGATATGGTAAATCGTTTTATTTCCTAGTCGATTAATCGTTAATTAAGGATTAGTCGATCAATCGCTTTATTTCTGAACGATTTTCCTTCTCCTGGCAACACTTGTTGTTTTATGTCAGTTAAACTGTCAGTGTCAACATCAGCTGTTGGTGGACACCGTCTAATTAACTCCAAATAATAATTTAGCTCCGTTAAATTATTTGTTTTCAAATATAATTAAGTGCTAACGGTCAAAATGTGTTGCTTACCGATATGCTCAACAAGTGATTTCTTCTATGTGCAGTTATTTAGCAAGCGTTTCTTAGCAAATGAACTAACACAGGTATATAGCTTGATGTTCTAGTGCACTAAGAATTGTGTTTTTATGGAATTCTCATTGTTAAAGAATTGCTACGCGGGCGAAGTCGCGGGCAGAAGCTACTTCAGCAATAATAACAACCACTTGCATCTGCCCGCGACTTCGTTTTGATTGATCCAATAGTAATTCAAAATTCAACATTTTTTTTTCGCAAATTGGCCGCCAAGGGCTCTTTTACATGTCATTTTTGAAACTACCAGCGCAATTAATCCTTACTAATATTATAAATGCGAAAGTAACTCTGTCTGTCTGTCTGTCTGTTACCTTTTCACGCTTAAACCGCGGGGCCGATTTAGTTGAAATTTGGTATACCGATAGTTTGAGTCCCGGGAAAGGACATAGGATAGTTTTTATCCCGGAAAATTGAGAGAGAGAGAGAGAGAGAGAAACATTTATTTACACACATTCGATACACGTACAATTATAATAGGAAGAAATACAATATACTTATAAATTGCATAGTTCCCGCGGGATAGCACAGCCCAAACCACTGGAATTTTTCAAATTTAAGGCGGAACAAAGTTCGCCGGGTCAGCTAGTAATTATTATAATTAATTACCAGAATTAAAATCCAAAATAGTCGTTAACTTTAATTCAGCAGTAACTATTAAAGAGGATGATAACACAGAGTTATTATTAATAAAATATTAACGGGCTGCGGTCCAAAACGTAATAAATGGCCAGGAAGGTGCATAATTCCCACTGAAATTGTGCATTACTATGCAATTCCATGCAATTTATGCGACAATTCGGACAGCAACGGGACTATGGCGGCGGATTAAATTAATATTAAGCTTTAATGCCTAATTATGTATTAATAGCAAATGATAACCATTACAGCAACTATGATGTTATCGTGCGATTGCATATTATACCACAGGTTGGCGATAGAAACCGAGAAATAGTATGTTTGTTACTAGCTTCCGATCGCGACTTCGTCTGCCTAGAATCCTACTTCCCACTAATATCCTACTTCCTACTAATATTATAAATGTGAAAGTTTGTGAGTATATTTGGATGTTTGTTACTCTTTCACGCCAGAACGGCTGACAGATCTGGATAAATTTGGAACATAGATAGATTACAGTCAGGAATAACACATAGGCTACTTTTTATCCCGGAAAATTGCGTGATTCCCGCGGGATAGCGATAAACCAATTATATGCAGACGAAGTTGCGGGCAACAGCTAGTTATATTATAAACCTTCCTCTTGAATCACTGTAGACACACACACGCACACATAAATCACTTATTATCCCTCACGGGGTGAACAGAGCCCAAGGTAACAAGAACCAAAGGCCACGTTTAGCATTGTTATGGGCGTATAGTAATCACTGTCTTCCTTATTCATAAACGCTCTATTGGCTTCTGCTAACTTAGCAATCGTTTGTCCTTATCTGTCTCTTTGACATTTACCTTTCACAGATAAGGACAAACGATTGCTATGTTCTAAAAATATTGAAATCAGTTTTTTAGTGTTACAATCATTCTACATGTGTGCCGAGTTCTAAGAGTTATTACAGTTATAATATAATTACTGAGGAATACACAAGCGTAATTTATTCCCTATCCCGTAGGAATTCCAAAGAATCCCTTCTTAATCCCCCTCTGGGATACTCAAGATATACGTCTGCCAAATTTCAAGTTCCTAGGTCCAGTGGTTTAGGCTATGCGTTGTGTGTCAGTCAGTCACTACTGTTTTATAGGTATTGATTGTGAGTTCCCAAACTCCGTCTAATCCGGGCGACGAACGTGCGCAAGGGGCCGATCTTGAGCCATTGTCGTCGTATTTTTAGGGTTCATCGAAAATTGTGACCCAATTACGTTATTATTTGACACACATCTCAAGCCTTGGAGCGTCCAACCGACCGGAGACGGCAATGACAGACCTGTGTGCTATCAATTTTAGTATAAGGACAAAAAGGTATCCTGTTTTACATTCCTTTTCTGTTACTTCTCCATATTATTTATTATTATTATTTTTTTGTAAAATGCCGTGGTCTGCCGTACAACGTTGCCGACATTTTTTCACAAGATTTTTGAATACTGTATTTATTACTTTGTCATTGGCGAAATCATCGCAACGATCAATGGGGCCATATGGAGGTACGATGACACAGAGACACTACTATACCACGCGACCTAGTACACTACATAATGTAGGCTAGCTCATACTCGTACACACACGCCAACACACACACAGACACACACACACACACACACACACACACACACACACACACACACACACACACAGAGAGAGACACATACACACACATACATACACACACACACACACACACACACACACACATACACACACACATACCAGTACCTACAGATTCTTTTAATATTACTATTATATAAATTTGATTTAATTTAATTAGTTCAGGTATCTTGCATACCTACTAGGATGTCCCTAACCTTCTCATTATATACTCCTGAATGTTAAATAAATACATTTTCAATTTCATTTTCATATAAAAAAAAGATGAAGAAGAAGAAGAATCAGTTTTTTACTTTCAAAATGGCGCCCAACTCCGCTCCTCGCCACCAACTTTCCACATTCGAGCTGTTCAAATTCCACATAACAATAATAAGTCGGCGCCGCATCGATCGCCGTTTAATGAAGTAATTTGTATTCGTAAACTTGCTCCGCGTAAATCCGGTGGCCGCGAACTTCTCCAGTTTTAATGAAAGCTGCACGTGTGGGAATCCCGTTTGATTGGTAATGGGAACGCAAACACGGCTTCGTTAAGACGGCGTGTAGGTGATTTTTTAATGCGAGAGCCCGTTCTGTACTTTTTGTGGAAAAAACCGTGGTAACCCGACGTTTACCACAGACATCAGATCTGATATATCCCTCCTTTTAATTTTTGTTTATTGTCTACTAGCTTCTGCCCGCGACTTCGTCTGCGTAGAATTATACATTAAAACCTTCCTCTTGAATTACCCTATCTATTAAAAAAACCGCATCAAAATCCGTAGTGTACTTTTGAAGATATATGCATACAAAGGGACATAGGGACAGAGAAAGCGACTTTATTTTATACTATGTAGTGATGATCTATCTAATCAGCCCACATCCACCCACTGCTGAGTAAAGGCCTCTTCATTTTCATGCCACTTTGCCCGGTCCAGTGCCAGTCGTCCACGGTTTTCCAGCCGAATGACAGATGACATTCGACCTAGTCTTGGCCACCACTCTGTGATCTCCTTCAACCATCTGTCGTCGTTCCGTCTTGCCAAGTGCCCCACCCATCGCCACTTCAACTGTGTTATCCTAGTTCTGACATTCAGAACTCTAGTCCGTTTCCGAATTTCGGATTTGGGGATGTCGGAACTAGGATAACACAGCTGAATGCCGATGGGCGGGGCACTTGGCAAGACGGAACGATGACAGATGGTCGAAGGCGGTCACAGAGTGGTGGCCAAGACTGGGTCGAAGGTCATCTGTCATTCGGCTGGAAAACTGTGGATGAGACTGGCATGGGACCGGGCAAAGTGGCGTGAAAATGAAGAGGCCTTTACTCAGCAGTGGGTGGATGTGGGCTGATTATAGATAGAAATTACATTGAGGGTTCCCATCTGATAGGCAAACAAGTCTTAGACGTGACAGTTACGACACTGGCTTCTCTACTATTCTGCCACTCAATCGCCAGCTATCCGCATACTGTTTATTGCAGGAACAAGCCAGATTTGCAGCACGATTGAATTCTAAATATTCTCATTGACTTGCATAAGGCAAGGCCAATACGGCGTAACGTATATACGGCATTTGTATACCATCAGAAGTACTATCAGTTTACTACGTACCATAAATACAACGATGATTTTTAAACTGTGATCAGGGATTTATTATTTTTATTCGTTTTTTTTCTCTTACTTTCTTTGTATACTTTGTTTTACTTTGACTAGTAGAGGCTTTATACATCTTTACTATAGACTAATATAGTAAGGTTTGGGGACCTTATCCATCCTTTTTATAAATGTATTTATTTTAAGTAGAATGTAAGTATTGTAGTAAGTAGCTTAATGTATTTTATTTTGAAAAAAATAGTTTCTGCCAAGTTTCTTTCGGCGCATTCTTCTTGGCATTGATGGTCTTTCCGAATACGCTCGTAGTTTCAAAAAAGACATGTAAAAGAGTTCAAGGCGACCAAATTGCAAAAATAAATTTTGAATTTTGAACTTTGAGAAATATCAATGAAAAGTTAAGACACGTTACAAGTTAGACATTCCAAGTGGACCGTCCGAGACTTTGACATTAGCAACAATTGGTCATTTTGCAAAACATTCCACGATGAGGACTGTCCGAGACTTAGACTTATAAATCTATTTTATTCTGAAAAAATGACTTTCTGCCACGTTTCTTGCGGCGCATTCTAGACATTCCACGATCCAGATTGTCCGAGACTTAGACATTAGTAAAGGTTAGACATTTTACAAATTAGACATTTCACGACGGGGCCCGAGACTTGAGACATTACTAAAGATTGGACATTTTCAAAATTAGACATTTCCCAATGAGTACCTTCCGAGACTTAGACATTAGTAAAGATTGGACATCTTACAAATTAGACATTCCACTATTAAGACCGTTCAAGACTTAGACATTACTAAAGAATGGACATTACATTGCCTATAAATTCACAATACACAAATCACGTCTTTATCCCTTACGGGGTAGACAGAAGGCGACAAGACCTAAAGGCCACGTTTAGCAAAATTGTGGGGCTAGCCGCATCGCCTATAACATGATTCCTATGATTTCCTATGATTATTCACGAAGGGCCTGAAATTTGAATGATTGATCAATCAATTACAGATAAAATATAAATAGCATGACCCGTCACAAAACGCAACGGAAACGGAAACACGGGCGGTTAACGGTAACTCGCAAATACTCGACGCTGATTGGCCGAGCACGGAACGTCCGGTCCATTTTAACAATCTCCGCTAATTAACGATATTTGATTTGACGTTAAAATGTTATTTCGAAATGCTGTTCCAAATAATAGGCTGTTTGGCGAGGACCGTTGCGTATTCTATTGTTTTTTACCTTCCGTGCAGGTATTGCAAGTCTGAGAGCTAAAAAAACATAGCTAGTTAAAGATTACGGAAAGCATATATTCTTGATACATCCCACTGCTGGGCACTGGCCTTCTCTCTCTCTCTCTTAATTAACATACGACAAAGTCATTAACGGATTGAAAACACTTTGAGGAAGATGTGGCTCACACCATCTCCATAAATATTGTATGTGTACTCTTATTGTATGTATTTTGTATATAAGCACGTGTGTAAAGATATTTAGTAGTTTATTTTATGAATTGTTGGTTGTATTTAGAAATGTAACGCTCTATTATGGCTTTCACTATCTTGAATTTTAACTCTCTTTGTCAGTCCCTCGTTTAATGCTCCTCTCATCTACTGAAAGGTTAACTCGTAGAGATCCCTTAAGGGGCATAAGTTCGGCTTTGCGCATACATATAATGGTTTTTTTTAGATTTATGTCTGTTTCCTTATATTTGTAACAACTTTGTAACAAGTATATAGTAAATGAGAGGAACATTAAGCGAGGGACCGATAAAAAGTGAGTATAAAATATCCATATAGTGAAAGCCACAATGGAGCGTACATATCAAAATACAACAAACAATTCATAAATAAACTACTAATTATCGTTATACACATGCATACATATACACACATACAATATCAGTGCACACATACAATATTTAAGGAGATGGTGTGAGCCACATCTTCTTCAAGCTCTCATTGAACGACGCCACGGAGGCAGACTGCCTGATGGAGGTCGGTAACCGATTCCACAGCCTAGCAGAGTGAACTGTGAAGGATTTGGAGTAAGTTTTGGAAGATGAAAAAGGACAGGTTAAAAGGAAATTAGTATTAAACCGTAGCCGAAATTACCACTAAGATATCCCATTTCCTTAATTATTAGGCTAATAAATTAGTCTCTCAAGACTAAAACCTTCTCTTAGCCAAATCGAATCCAAGAGAATCAAGCTCCGAGAGCACTCCATTCCAAATTAAATTTAGTACTTACTCGTATATATCCTTTAATGATATCTACTCAGGTGAATTGGCCTCCTAGGTCTTAGTCTGGGAAAACCGCTGGCCGTTCTAGGTCCCAGTTAAAGCTAATAATAATTACATTATACCTAACTAATAAAATAAGTCATCTATGAGGCGTAACAATACAACGCAATGACTACATTGGGGGTGCGAGTCGGGTTATCTCGGGCTGACAACTGGCATCGGAATCAGCTAGCTGTCACATTCATACAAGAACTGTCAAAATGATCACGATGGCGATTGCGAGCGAGCTAGGTAATAAGCCTACAGGAGTCACTATCATTTCATCATCATCACTACATAGTCTATACATATAATAAAATCGTTGAGACCAAAAAATCTGTACATTGAAGATTTAAAAAAAAAAACCGACCAGGGTGACTTAAAATCGGTAACTGAACATAATAAAACAATTTTTAAAATTTTTGTTTGTTTGTTTGTTTGTTTGTTTGTTTGTTTGACTGAGCATCACGTAAAAACTACTGAACGGATATTGTTGAAATGTTCACAAATCTATTTCAATAAATTCAGAATAGGATATAGGCTACAGAAATTTTGGATTTTTTTGGAAAAAGGGGGTGAAAAGGGGGGTTAAAGTTTGTATGAAAAAATAAAATTAGATTGTTCTAGAATCATGAAACTCAGAATAAATACTTAGTAATAAAAATAAGGAAATACCTGTTTTAGCATTTTTTTTTAATCTCACCCAGAGGCGCAAAAAAGAGGGTTTTGTGT
The DNA here is from genome assembly GCA_932294345.1 of Pandemis cinnamomeana. Classification (NCBI taxonomy): domain Eukaryota; kingdom Metazoa; phylum Arthropoda; class Insecta; order Lepidoptera; family Tortricidae; genus Pandemis; species Pandemis cinnamomeana. The sequence goes on along the minus strand of OW028718.1, from coordinate 13,170,100 downwards.
TTAAAATTAATTAACTTCATACACCTGTGGTTATGTGGTGGTGCTTACTTGTAGGGAGGCGGTGCGTGAAGGTAAATAAGCGCAGCAAAATATGATTTCACTGGATATATTGTTCAACAAAGCACAGAAGAAACAGTTAGCACAGTCACAGTAATAGTTCAGAAGGATTAAGAAGATAAAGATAGTAAGCGAGGCATAAGCAGAACAGAGATCGATGCAACTTGATAACAATAACATTAATTCGTATAAGCAAGCGTGAGCTCCGCGTCGTTAGTGAATATCGACTGGCGCGGGCGCCGGCCGCGCTCCGGGCGGCGCGCGCGGCGAAACAGGTTCTCGATGCCCGCGCTCCGAACAAAGGAGCAGCTGGCGCAAATATCTAATAAGAAATCGAGTTGCTCTGTCCGCTGTGACAAACATTTTTCGTTATACAAAATTAATATTTCTTATTTATTATTATTAATATTGATTAATACATTGCTAACATTTAATACAATTTTATAAATTATTTATATTGACATGTATTTAAACACGTAATATTGATATAAATAACAATAACGAATAGATTTGGAAATATGAAGTAATTATTATGAGATTATTAAATTACATTATTATTATCATATATTATTAACTTATTATTATCTATTATTATTAGAATTCATAGGATTAGTTGTAGGAAGATCAGTAAGTGGCGAGTAGATACGCCACAACACCCCCCTCCAGAGACCGTCCTAAGGGCGATAATAATCGGGAAAGCGTACTTCACGTCCTGAACGAGTTCTTTTTATCGGACATTTGTTTTCAGGGGTTGGCTTATTTTCCGGTGTAGTTGAAGTCTCTGGAGTAGTGGTTGTCTTACTTGGCATGTCGTCCAATATGTAGGCTGGTTTTAAGCGGTCTATGGATACTGTGACGACTTTTCCTTTCACACGGATTCTGTAAATCTTATCTCCTCTCTCCACAACCTCGTGAGGGCCCGTGTAAGCTGGTTGAAGAGGTGGACGGCAGGTATCATCGCGTAGGAATACGTGGCTGGCTGTTTTTAGGTCCTTAAAGATGAAAACCGATCGCCTGTTAGAGTGGCGTGAGGCTGGTATAGGGGACAGGTTATGGGCAAACTTACGAAGTCGCGCGATATAGTCTGCAACGTCTATGGTTTCGTCAGCTCTTGTTTTAATCCCCATAAACTCTCCGGGTACTTATTAGAGGCTGTATAGCGCCTGATTATATACTGGCTGTAATCTATTTACAAGTACATTAGAGTTTAAACGGTTGTCTAAGCAACACCGAATGTTTTGCTTAGACATGACATCAATAATATTGTATTGTGATTGAGAGACTGACGTGCGTACACACGTCAGGGCCTGTTTTTATAGTTTTCCTTTAATATATACCATTTACTGTTAAATCTGGCTGCTCATTTCCACATAATCTCATTTGGTTATGGGCCCAGGACCTCAGCAGTCCAGAAATAACGTGAAAGGTTATTAAAGTGAAATAAAAGTGGTTTGAAGCTCGTGAAAATTTTCTCCGTGACAATGTCAGATGAAAACAGCTGCTCATTTCCACATAATCTCATACGTATAGTTGTTGTTATAATTGTTTTATGTTTGAATTGTTTTGTGTAGGTATTAGATTAATTTATTTTTCTTGATGGTTATGCGGTTATTCATTTGTTAGGTTTAGGTTTTGTATGTTTTGTTTTATTTGTAAAATAATGTCAAGAGTACAGGCAAGCACTGTGTGTTTCATTACTTGTCTGTATGTGTGTATGTCTCTAACATGTAATAGATTAAGGGGGCGTATTAGAGGCTGTATAGCGCCTGATTATATACTGGCTGTAATCTATTTACAAGTACATTAGAGTTTAAACGGTTGTCTAAGCAACACCGAATGTTTTGCTTAGACATGACATCAATAATATTGTATTGTGATTGAGAGACTGACGTGCGTACACACGTCAGGGCCTGTTTTTATAGTTTTCCTTTAATATATACCATTTACTGTTAAATCTGGCTGCTCATTTCCACATAATCTCATTTGTACTCTTAGCGGCTCCCCGTAGACCAGCTCGGCGGCTGAGGCTTTAAGGTCGTCTTTATAGGCGCTGCGTATTCCGAGCAGCACCAAAGGTAGCGTTTCAACCCAATTGCTGTTCTCGTGACAGGTAATAGCCGCTTTTAATTGCCTATGGAATCTCTCGATGAGTCCATTACAGGCTGGATGGTACGCGGTGGTTCGGCGTCGCCGGAACCCAGCCAGCTCAGACAAGTGTTTGAAGAGGGCGCTTTCGAATTGTCTGCCCCTGTCTGTCACTATGTCATTAGGGCAGCCGAATCGAGAGATCCATCCGTGTAGCATGGCCTTTGCTACTGTTTCAGCCGTTATGTCTTCTAATGGAATCACCTCAGGCCAACGCGTAAATCGGTCTATGACGGTGAGGCAATACTTGAATCCGTGAGATTGTGGTAAGGGGCCAACGAGGTCAATATGTATGTACATAAACCGTGATCCTGGTAGTCTGTAGGTGCCGATGGGTGCTGACACGTGGCGGGTTATTTTTGCCCGCTGACAGGCTAAGCACGTTCGGGACCACTCTCTACAGTCTTTTTTGATCCCTGGCCACACAAAACGGTCTGTTATTAATTTAATCGACGCGTTGGCGCCTGGATGACTGAGGCCGTGCAAGCTCTGGAACACTTTCCAACGGAGATCTTTTGTGACGTAAGGTCTTGGCGTTCTGCTCCTTTCGTCGCAGTATAGTTCAGCATGTGATCCGGGCAGTTTGATCTTAGTTAGGCACAGGGAGGTTTCATTCTGCAACACCTGCTTGAGTTCAGGGTCTGAATGTTGCGCTTGAGCTAACTCGTTCATGTCAACTGGCTGAGTGATCTCTTCAATGCGGGATAAAAAGTGTCAGCCACGACGTTGTTTTTTCCTGAGATTTGCCTAATATCTGTAGTAAACTGCGAGATATAATCGAGATGTCTGAACTGTCGTGGTGAGCAGTTTTCTTTGCGCGAACTGAATGCGAAACATAAGGGCTTGTGGTCCGTGTAAATTGTGAAAACTCGTGCCTCAACCATATGCCTGAAGTATTTAATGGCTTCATAAATCGCAAGGAGTTCTCGGTCATATGCAGAATATTTCCTTTGCGCAGGGCTTAACTTTCGTGAAAAGAAAGCGAGGGGCTGCCAAACACCATCCACGTACTGCTGCAGTGCCGCACCTAAGGCGGAGTCCGATGCATCAGTAACGATGGCAAGATTAGCCTGGCTATCGGGATGTGCCAGTAACGCAGCTTGGCATAAACTTTCTTTGCATTTGGCAAAGGCCTCATGTTCTTCTGAAGAGAAGTTCACAGGGTGAGAACCTTTGACAGAGCCGGTCAGCAGTGCATTTAAGGGGCTCTGAAACTGCGCTGCACCGGGAATGAACCTGCGGTAAAAGTTTACCATTCCCAGGAATCTTCGTAATTCACGTACGGTCTTTGGAGCTGGAAAGTTTGTGATAGCTTCCACTTTTGCTGGAACTGGCTTCGTACCCTCCGCTGATATGTGGTATCCGAGAAAGGTCACCTCAGGAACACCGAAGACACATTTTGATGTGTTGATGATCATCCCATAGTCACGCAACCGGGAAAATAATTGGTGCAAGTGTTCTTTGTGGGTCTTCTCGTCTTTCGAGTAGATCAAAAAGTCATCGAGATACGCGTAACAAAAATCGAAGCCCCGTATCATCTCGTCCACGAACCGTTGGAAGGTTTGGCCAGCGTTGCGTAGTCCGAAGGTCATATAGGGAAACTCGTATAGGCCGAACGGTGTGGTAATCGCGGTCTTTGGGATGTCTTCTGGGTTCACAGGTATCTGGTTGTATGCTTTCTCTAAGTCTATGGTGGAAAATACCTGACAGCCCGAAATGTGGTGCGCAAAGTCATGAATATGACGTATCGGGTACCTGTCCGGGATCGTTCTGGCGTTCAACATCCTGTAGTCTCCACAAGGTCTCCAACCGTTGTCCTTCTTAGGGGCCAGATGTAGAGGTGAGGACCAGGGTGATTCCGAAGGTCGAGCGGTACCATTAGCTATCATCGCAGCAAATTCGTCCTTGGCGATCTTCAACTTGTCCGGGGCCAGTCGTCGAGGTGAGCAAGACGAGGTAGGTCCTGGAGTTGTTCGGATGTGGTGGACGATGTTATGTTTACGAACTTGATGCACGCCCGAAGGGCGAGTGATGTCGGGATATTTTAGTAGTATGCGATGATAAGGTGTGTCGCCGGATACAATTTTTACCGAAGATATACTATCAGCCGGATTGGCAGGCAAAGCCACGGTGGACAGACTAGTCTTGTTGTCGATTAAACGTTGATTTCTGCAGTCAACCATTAAATCGTAGTGCGACAAAAAATCAACTCCGATGATTGCCTTAGTAACGTCGGCGACAACAAATCGCCAAGTAAAGTCACGGCGCAAGCCTAAGTTCAATATCAGGTGCACATATCCGTATGTTTGAATGGGTGAGCCGTTTGCTGCACATAACTGGTAGCTTGTTTTCTGACGACGTTGTTTGAGTGCTGACCTTGGGAAGACACAGAGATCGCTGCCGGTGTCCACGAGGAACTGCGTCTTCGTAGTGAGGTCTTTGACGAATAAGCGACCAGTGCTCGGGCAATCGGCGGTCGCCATTATCGAGTGCCCGTTTAGTTTCCCGCCTTGTAGTCGCAGGGTTTTACGCACTTTTTTGCATTTTCACCGAACTTAGCATGATACCAGCATTTGGGGTACTTGCGGTAATTGGATGACGACCTTGTAGAAGTTGACTGCTGGCGGGTATGACTCGATGAGCGCGATTTTGGGCGTGCCTGCCTGTGGTTCAACTGGGTCTTAAGCGTTTTCATCTCTCTCGTAAGCTCGCTGACTTGTTTGATGAGAGTGTTCAGTGGTGACTCGCCGACAGGAACAGATGTGGACGCTACCTGAGCACTAGGAAGCACGTCATGGATGCGGTCGGCTAAGTCGGCCAGTACATCCAGCGTCGCAGAGGGATTAGCCGCTATAATGGACTGGATGTTCTGTGGCAGCCGACTGGTCCAAATACTTTTTAAAAAATCATCAGGAACTTCGGGGCCCGCCAGGTGCCTTACGTGCCGGAGGAACTGTGATGGTCTTCTGTCTCCTAGTTCCTCATCATTAAGGAGTTGGTGAACCTTCTTCTCCCTGGATGCTGACAGCCTCTTGATGAGCTCGTTTTTAAGCCTGGCGTACTTATCCGTAGCCGGTGGCGCAAGAATAATGTCCTCGACCTCGGCGGCGTACTGCGCGTCAAGTTGCGCTACAACGTAGTAAAACTTCGTCGAATCAGCCGTAATGTTGGAAATTGCGAATTGGCTTTCTATTTGAGCGAACCAGATTGCTGGTTTTTCTGGCCAAAATGCGGGTACTCTGACACCGACGCGGCATACGTCCGATGATGCAGCAGATTGCGATCCACTCCCGCTGCCCGCTGAATTGTCCTTATCTCCAGCCATGTTTCTCGGGGTCACCAGTGTGGTTATGTGGTGGTGCTTACTTGTAGGGAGGCGGTGCGTGAAGGTAAATAAGCGCAGCAAAATATGATTTCACTGGATATATTGTTCAACAAAGCACAGAAGAAACAGTTAGCACAGTCACAGTAATAGTTCAGAAGGATTAAGAAGATAAAGATAGTAAGCGAGGCATAAGCAGAACAGAGATCGATGCAACTTGATAACAATAACATTAATTCGTATAAGCAAGCGTGAGCTCCGCGTCGTTAGTGAATATCGACTGGCGCGGGCGCCGGCCGCGCTCCGGGCGGCGCGCGCGGCGAAACAGGTTCTCGATGCCCGCGCTCCGAACAAAGGAGCAGCTGGCGCAAATATCTAATAAGAAATCGAGTTGCTCTGTCCGCTGTGACAAACATTTTTCGTTATACAAAATTAATATTTCTTATTTATTATTATTAATATTGATTAATACATTGCTAACATTTAATACAATTTTATAAATTATTTATATTGACATGTATTTAAACACGTAATATTGATATAAATAACAATAACGAATAGATTTGGAAATATGAAGTAATTATTATGAGATTATTAAATTACATTATTATTATCATATATTATTAACTTATTATTATCTATTATTATTAGAATTCATAGGATTAGTTGTAGGAAGATCAGTAAGTGGCGAGTAGATACGCCACACACCTATACAATAAAAACCAATGAAGTGTAACCTTTTAAAATTGCTAAATAATACTTCCAATTTAATACAGGTAAATATAATTTCTCAGTTTTCTTGAAATTTAATTTTTGAGGTGATTACGCACAAAATAGCAGAACTCAAGAAAATCAGCTTTCCTCGGTATAGGTAGTTGGTAATAATTACAAACAAAATAATACTACGGAGAAAATAGATACATACGAATGTACACACAGCAAAATAATGCGGTTAGCACAGCCACGCACACGTCTATGCGTGTTGAGTATCGACATGAACGTTAAGTAGAATCTATGACATGTGAATGTGTGAGTGAGTTCGATCATAAAATCTACCCCCTAAGTACAGATTTTTTAGCAACAAGATGAATGAGCAATGTCACTGTAAATTACCTGTTTATTGAATAAACAACAACTAACTATAAAATAACAATGAAGAAAGTTACAACTATTTAAGTTAGTTTATAATAAATTAAGTAAAAAATAATTACAAATTAAATGAAAATAATCCCCGCCGGTATCGTGTCACACTCAAAGGCTGAAAATGCAATATCTCCGGTTTCAGTTACTTCTACAAAAATAATGTAAAAGTATTTTTTTTATTTAGACTGTCCTAAAAATATTTTACCTAATCTTACATTGGATATTGTCATCCCCAGTGTAAGCGAGAGAACCGAATCGAAGCTTCCTTCGACCTTGAATCTTCAAATTTATGCAATCCCACGCATTGAACTATTATTACTAGCGAAGAGTAGTTACCATCTCACTGATGCGACGATGTTATATTATTATTTCTCAATAAGTCTGAGATTCCAATTCCAAAGCAATATTCCTCACAACCAGCACGGCCATCGAAATAACATCCAAAAATGTCATATTATTATTACTATTTTATATTCCGTTTTCTTCGGATACGAACCCGGTTCACTAAAGCAGAAGTCAAATCTTCGACCTGTCTTTGACCGCTAGGCCACCGAGGTATGCAAGTTACATGGTGAATGTATGAATTATGTTCAATCTGCGACTACTGTATTGCAATTTGTGTAAATAGCAGTTTTATGAGCTTTGAAATAAGGTTGAAATTATAATTTATTTTTTTCCGAAACTATTTAATTTTATGGTGGTTGCAGTCTATTGTATGTTTAATTTTACTCTTATATAATATGTTAAAAACGCAAACGCATTGTGTTTTCTTTTAATATAATTATTAATAGGTATGACTCTTTTTACTGGAGTTTAAAAGTTGCTAGCTGATGGCTATTTTGGTCGTTATCGTCTTAAACAATATAAAGTGTTTTCTACCCTCAAATTTCTAATAATATGATTTTGTGAACAAACTGTCACCGCTGGCAGCCATTATTAGCTGCGGGATGAACCGTGTGTTATACTTACGAACTGTTTAATTTTGCCTTTCGAATACCTTGTGACTTGCAAAACATGGATTTTCATTTATCTTTGTTGAAAAGAGCAAAACAATATAACTATTTATATAAGGAATCGCTAGGCGTTTTTTGATATGGGTAAGTAGACAAACGGTGTTAAAAACAATGACTTATTATTTTATCGGTAATGTTTTAAACAACTTTCTTTGACGAAAAATGTTTTTATTTAAACTTCATTTATTTTGCAGCGGAAGACTGTGCCATTATGGATTCACCCTTACGCAGACTTCGGACACGATAAAAATATTCGTTCTGGGCCTAAACCTGAAGCCTCATCTCCTGCCATTTGATTTGGACATTATGTAGTTGCCGCACCCGCTAGTGACCCATTTCACAGCAACAAGACACAATGCTACGTTGCAACCTGTGCGAAACCATCTGCATGCTGCAGGATTGCATTGCCGTAGACCAGCAAAAAACATGCTTTAACGGACCAGCATAGAAGAAACCTTTGCTCGTGAATATCTTGACTTTGATTATTACATCAATCAAAGTCAAATGTAGTGATTTTTAGTGATGAAGACGAAATATATTAACTTAATTAAATATATAAACACAGTAATGTTTTACAGTGCAGAACGAGTGGCAGTGTTACTTTAGGCTATGGGGTTGGATCTCATCGATGGGCCCTGGTGTCCAAATCCAAACCAAATCGAGATAGGTAGCTTAGTCGCTTCAAAGTGGAGATTATAACCCAGTGTGAAATGATGTTATTGTTAATGGCTGTCATTTAACATCTATTCATTTCACCACTGACTTACACGTCCGCAAATAAAACGTTTCGTTCATCTTTATCAGACTTAAACCTAATAAACCAGAATTTAAGATATTAATTATGTGTCATCTTAAAAATAGCCCTATTATGGTTGTGTATTCAATTTGCAAGATAATTATTATGTTAGTGACATAAGACTTTTTAGTAAACATAAAATCATACTGGCCTCTAAAGTGTGTGTTATTTTATGAATATTATTCTATAAGGAAAAGTGTGCAGTTTTATTTAGCTAATTTAATTACTTTTGGTAATAATAATAATAACACAAATAGAGGCTAATACAATAAAAATTAAATGTTGCAATAAACAATTTGAACCAATAATTGCATTTTATTGTTTTATTCTTTTACGTCCTTTTTTTCTTGTTTTAGGTAAACATGAGTTTATTTTGAGATTAGTAATTTAAAATTGAAAACAAAAAAGATACACTTGTGCAGGATTCGAACCCGGTTCTTTAGGTTTCATAACCCTAGGTCAATACACCTGAGCCACCACGCTTATAATACTGGTGGCAAAATTATGCTTCCATTGAACAAAATACCAGCAGGTTTGAATAACTATGCGTGAAGGTAGTCAGAAAACACAATTAGCACAGACAGGGCATTTTGTTGTGTGCGTAATAAGGCAGCGGATAAGTGCGGATGTGTGTATAGAATGACACACTTGGATAACTAGGGTGCTCACCGATTCGCTTTGCTGTGTGTACATAAGACATAAAGCCGAAAAACTGTGTCAATTGTGAAAAAACATTAATAAAATAATTACATGCTGTACAGGTATTTTTCAACGAAGACATTTTCGTCAAACCTAAATCAATCTAAATTGGCATCCTAAATTGTGTTCTTTACCTAACACCTAAAGTTCAATATGCAATACCGTTACTTTGTTTTTATTTATGTGCTATTATTCACAACGCGTTCGGTTTTTGAACGCACTCTTATTTGAAAACCTGATATATTATGAGGGCGGCGTGAAACGCTTGGCTGTATGGTCTTAATATCTTTGCCTAAAAAAATCAAAAGCAAAAGGCGCGTTTACGTCTGCGCTACGAACATGTCAGAATTTTATTGTGAAAAAAGTTTGTGCTTTTAGTATGAATCTGACAGCGAGCGAACCTTAACTGAATCGCATTACGACGTCATGGTAAGGCCTCTGTAGGTAATTAATTTGTAGATAAAGATAATAAGTGTTCATAATCTGTAGCTACCTACTTAAACCGAGAAAATAAATAAAAAAACTTCTGCTAGAAAAAATTGAGTCGCAAAATATTAATTAAAACGGATTAGTAAATGAATTGTTAGTCGTAAGGTAAAAACAGGTAAACATTTATGTACCTATTATTTGATTAGAATATATATATTTTTTAATTAATCAGGGTACAAATATCGTTAAAGTGAGCCAATTATTCGCCAATAAGCGTCATAGTTCGGCGAAATTAATAGTGATGTAGGTAACTAAAACTGTAGGTACTTAGCTTTTTTGAATAAAGAAACTATAAACAAAACTATAAATTAAACTATTTTGTAAAATAAGGTATAAATAAATGTGATGAGTCATTAACCAGTTCACACCTGTTTTTTTTTAAGATTCCGTGTCACAAATTATTATTTTCATGACGTAATTCTAAAAGTATAGTTTCGTACACACTTTCAGTGGTTCACGTGACGAAGTTAATAGTCATAATAATAATAAGTTTGATATCGAGAAAAGCCGTAAGTATCGCAAAAACACACGCGGACGAAGTCGCGGGCAACAGCTAGTATAAAATAAAGTCGCTTTTTCTGTCCCCGTGTCCGTATGTATGCTTATATCTTCAAAACCGTCAACGGATTTTGATGTGGTTTTTTTTAATAGATAGAGTGATTCAAGGGGAAGGTTTATATGTATAATACATGCATAATATACCGTGCAAAGCCGGGACGGGTCGCTAGTTTAAAATAAATTAAATAACTGTTTCTTTGCCTCCTATTGTAATTTGTTACAAATCCAACCCCACGTTTCACACTACAGCCATTCGCCGCACAAATGAAATTAACTAAGCCATTTCAATACCCAAATCAGTCTTTGTCTGAGTCAAATTATAATGATCTGGAATCGAACCGAAAGGGCCAACAAAGCCTTCCTTTGTGCTTTAATTAACTTCCGATCAACGAAATTGGCGGAGACGCTGGCAAATAGGCAGCCATTTTGTGGATCAATTTTTAATTTGAGAATATTGGGCGTTGGATGGTGTAAATAAGATTTGTTGACACGCTAGGCTGCTGCGAGGTAAGGGTCTTTTGACCTTTTTTTAATAATTGATCAAATCAAGAGTTACTTTGCAATGGTTGTATTTTACACACTGTCTTTTTATTCAGCAGATGGCCGCTTTAGTTTGACATACACATACACAAATCACGTATCCCTTTCGGGGTAATAAGATGTAAAAGCCACGTTTAGCATGATTGTAGGCGTATAGGTTGAAAGGGGAATTAAAATAGTGATGGGTTGCTAGCCGCATCGCCTATAATATGATTCCCGAGAATTTCGCCTATTCTCTCGATGAGCTTTTACCATCTGCGTGGGACGAGAAGCAACTGGTAGATCCTATGTTTTTCATTCCTGTTTAAATTTGAGAATTTGTAAACGGTTGACAGATATTTCTCTTTCTATGACATTGCTTGATAATCGGAGTGTACCGTCATAAATTACGATAAAAAACCTTAACAGAAGTTAAATTTCTAAACGGCACTGAAAATTAGTACACCGAAAAATCCGAAAAGTAAGGCTATGGCCGGGAATCGAACCCGAATCCTCAACGTCCTGTATTGAGTGCTATTAATACCGCTACTTTTAATTTAATTTATATAAAATAAAGAGACCCCCTCCCCCCTGTCGCGCTTTTAGCCAAAAGTCAATGATATCTCTCAGAAACTGCCAGGAAATCATTAGCCGATGCCCAGGGTGCACTGGACCAGGCACTGCTCTTACGGACGGATCCGAAAACGAACCGCAGCTCTTGACCACATGCGGAGGTAACCCGACTCGCACCTCCAATTGTTTCCTTCAAACAGCCAACAAAATAGCGCTGTCCACCCGACGTTCCGAGTGCACGTAGGGAACATACCCAAACTACGTGACCGATTTAGGGGGGGGAGGGGGGTCTTCAAAGTACCACTCATGGTCACCGGGGGGAGGGGGGGGGGTTTGGTTTCTTGTCACGTAGTCAATAATTTTTTACTAAACACAATTACAACCGTATGCAATTATAGGTACGCATTCTCAAAGTACGCACTTTTAGGGGCCGTATAAGAAAATACAAACAAAAGCCATTATTTTGTAACTTTACGCAAATATTGATAAAATATACTACGTGAAAACTAGGGGGGGGGAGGGGGTCTGGGCATATACTACGCTTGGTCACCGAGGGGGGGGAGGGGGTCAAAAAACACGAAAAAAAGGGTCACGTAGTTTGGGTATGTTCCCTAACTTAGTTAGCTTACATTATTCACAAACCAAATTACCCAGGACGCAAAAACCAGCATTTACCTTCCTCGTAAAACGGAACGCTTAGTTTAAAATTCAAATTCGTAACGTCTAACACTGCGGGCGGCCAGTCGATTTAAGTGCAAATACCGCCAAATGAGAGAGTCCTTCGACTCGGACATTCGGCATGGTAATGAGAGGCACTTCCCCACGGCCGGATAATTCTATTCATAGTGCAAAGACCGAACGGACTGTACAAATAGCGAATTATGCGCCCCGAATAAAAGTACCGCTCAAGTTTTTCGTTTAGTTCCTCCGTGTATTAACATATTGCGACTTGTGAGGGTTTTAGACGGAATTTTGCAGCGGTTCTATAATTTTGCGGTCCGCTGGACTTCTGGGCTGTACGTGGGAGTTTCCCGCTCTTGTTACATACATACATACATACATACATGTCACGTCTTTATCCCTTGCGGGGTAGACAGAGCCTAAGGTAACAAAACCTTAAGGCCACGTTTAGCATGATTAAGAGCGTATAGATGGAAAGGGAAATCAAAACGCTCTTGCTCTTGCGCGGGCGGTCTTGTTGCCTCTCGTAATAAGTAAAGAACTTTTTACTAGCGTTAATTTCATCGACTTAACGAACGACCACACCGCCGCGTATACGCAGTGACGTATCGTAGGCGTAAACGCACCGTCAACGTCTTTTACGCACCGGTGTCGTTGCACCTTAAAACGTGGTCCGCTTAGACCAGATGTTTTCCTCTATAAATGTCACGAGACAAATGACAACAGTGTTATAATGTTTTCATCACTTAAGCTCTGAAAGTAGGTTGCATTTAACTTGAAATCCGAGTTGTAAATTCGATTTACATCCTTAGGGATGTAAGTGAATTTAAAAATCGAATGGTGCTCCTTTGTATTGACGAACTGGTAAACAAGGAGATTGTAATGCGTAATGCTGCTGCCCAGTGCTGGCTGAATGTGCCAAAGCCAAAGAGCGCGAGGCCATTAAAAAAAAACAAAAGACGGTTTGGCGCGATAAATTTTCTTCCGCTCTATTACAAATTGCGTATTTTTTTTAACAATAATGACGAGTTCAAGTGACGATTTGGATTTTCCTCGCATTTGTGATGAAAAGTAGAGTGTTCAACTCGAGTGTAAATGATCAATTACACCCGCGAACTATAAGCACCCTCGCTCGCTTTGCTCGCTCGTGTGCCTAAATATCTTGGGTGTAATTGATCACTTACAACCCTTGTTTATCAATCTACTATTATAAGGTGATGGGACCTCGTGCAAGGTCCGTCTGCATCGCTACCACAGTCTCACTCGCTCTTAACTCGAATCTACGACCTTGTTGAGAGCACTTAATATTATGACAGGTGCACTTAATGAAGTGTTATTAGAGCAACCTGGTTTCTGCCAGCTACAATATGCAATCCCATTGCAAACCCATAACAGTTTCAAACGCGCCATAATGTATGCATCGCACGATTCCATTTTTTATCACCACCAATGTAATTGCAAAGTGTCAACGCTGTAAAATCCCACATTCGTTCTCCCGGGGCAATGCATGCCTGGGGCCGCCATATTTCATTCATCGACGAACGGTTAAAATGAAATATGCGTCTTACCACCTCTATTTGAATATATGGGGGGAAGAAAAATCTGCGGCGAACGATTTCAGCCGATGAATATAGTGAATGCGTTTATTTGAATTTACTGCAGTTTCGGAGACTTGGTTCTGAGGGATTCATGGGACGTTGAATGGTGGCTTTTATGGTTTGAGGGAAATAGGCCCGCTTTACGCAACCCTAGAGCTGTAACGATGTATGTTTTGGATATTGAGATGGCGAATTGAATCTTAGCTGCGGTTGGAAAGCATTGAATTTTGAATAAACATTTAAAATGCTTATTTGTTACAATAGATCGCAAGATATAATGTACTTAATAATATATACATGTCTCAGTTTGCAGATGTCAGGCATTTTGAATGATATTTATTTCCACGTTGTTCTGAGAGTTCTTCCATTATTTGCCTTACACATCCTTCTATCCTTACTCCTTACTTAATATTATAAATGCGAAAGTAACTCTGTCTGTCTGTCTGTCTGTTACCTTTTCACGCTTAAATAGCTGAGCCGATTTAGTTGAAATTTGGTATACAGATAGTTTAAGTCCCGGGAAAGGACATAGGATAGTTTTTATCCCGGAAAATTGCATAGTTCTCGCGGGATAGCACAGCCCAAACCACTGGAATTTTTTCAAATTTAAGGCGGAACAAAGTTCGCCGGGTCAGTTAGTGGTAAATATAGACGAACACAGAAAAAGAAATGAAAAAATAGAGGAAAGGAGAAGGAGAGGAAGACCATGGAGAAGCAAATTAAGGAGAAGGTTGAGGTTGTGTCCTGTGAATACTAAAAACAGATTACTTCTATGTCTGTCTGTTTTTGTAAGCAACCAATACAAAACGACCTCACACCGCCTACATCGTTTTTGTCTAAGTGTTTTTTTCTCAAAGCATTTCCATTAACAAAACCTCCGGCGATTCCTGTGAACCCCAATTTTTCAACAGAACCTTTTCCTATTAAATAGCCATAAAGGCTTATTATTCCAATAAGGCTTACCGTCCTCGGATCCACATTGTCTAGAATAATTGCCTGCCCGGGATCGAACCTGTAATTCAATTACAATGTCGGCAGGGTATTGTCCGCAGCCAATGACTTCGGAGATTCGGAAGTTATCGGCAAATGCGAAGCTATTATTTGCTAAATCGACAAATAGTTTTTAGACTAAACTGTTTTAAGATTGATTTGGAAAGATGCAAGAGGGTAAGATGTTTTCCAACATGAAACTACCGTGAGACTTAATCATCATTACACATAAACGGATAACTCACGTATAAAAAGTCCGAGCGCTCTTGGAAAAAGGACTACGAAATAGTCCGAAACATGTCGAGCATCACTCGACTTTTTATACGTGAGTTATCCGTTTATGCACACGCTGAGACTGGTACCCGTTGCCGGAACATAGCCCGCCTAGTGTGTCTCTTGTTTTTTTTTCTTTCTTCTTTAGTCTTGAATCTGTTGTCAACGTAACTTCTATCTGCTTATGTTTTGGTAATAAATGTTTTTTTATTTTTTATTTTTTTTATTTATGTGTAATGAGGGTAAGATGTGTTTTGAAAGAAGTGAAATGGAGCGGAGATTGCGTTTTTATGTGATATAATAGCTGTAGCCCGCAACTTCGTCTGCATACAATTCGTGTATCGCTATCCCGCAGGAATTACGTAATTTTCTGGTATTAAAAGTACCATATGTGTTATTCCAGACTATAATCTATCTATGTTCTAAATTTCATCCAAATCTATCCATCCGTTCTGGCGTGAAATAGTAACAAACATACATCTATCCATTCGTACTTACAAACTTTCGCGTTTATAATATTAGTAGGATGGGGAAAACGAACTTACATACACAAATCACGTCTTGATTCCTTACGGGGTAGACAGCGCCTAAGGTAGCAAGACCTAGGCCACGATTAGCAAGATTGTGGGCGTATAGATGGCAAAAAATTGAATCAAAACAGCGACGGGTCCCTAGCCGCGTCGCCTACTACATATTCCCTAAGATTTTCGCACATTTTCACGATGGGCTTTTACCATCTGCACGGGAAGAGAAGCTATACATTCTATGTTTTTCTTTACTCCCAGACCAGCACGGAATATTTTTGCGATTACTAATTATTAATGTGGGTATAGGTACCTTTACTTCCAGTAGTCGTATTGACTTCAAATTTGGTACACATGATGTACTAAAAATACTTGTATACAAAACCTTTTTATTTCTTTTCTCAATAGTTGGCGCAGTTGCACGAAGTTTCAGCTAATTAAGTATTCAGTTACCTTGATTTACCTATTTTATTACCCTCCCAAACTTCGGATACTAACTTCGGAGGGTAAACAAAGTCCCTAATTACAGGGGGGCTTCTATCGCCAATTAGTCACGTCGCTCTCTATTCAGAACATAGAGCAAACAGCCTAATAGAGAGGAAATGTCATATAATTCATTTAAAATACAATTGCTCGCATCCACACTAGTCTAGAAACATTGTACCATTTGCTTCTCTTTCCGCGCAAATGGTAGAATTCCATCGAGGGAATGGGCGAAAATTTTAAGAAAACAAATCATAATAAAAACAGTCAATAAAGAGTATTTGTATTTGTCTTTGTAATGTTAAGGCGTTGTGTGGCATAGCGAATGAAACTCGATCATGTTTTATAAAAATCCAAAGTGACATCGTTCCATGTAAGAAATAAAGGAATAACCTAACCTGAAAAAATTCATTTAAGATACAAGTTTTCTTGCTGACTGTTCATTATGTTGTCTATACTTGCGTTGTCATCCGTCCTACGTATGTAAACAAAATTTCAAGTCAATCGGACCAACCGTTGAAGACTTCCCTCCTGCGGAGACGGTCCTGGCTGGACCACCAGAATTCTACAACCAGATTATGGTATTGTCATTTGACTTACACAAATATGCAAATTTTCAGATCAATCAAATGAAGATATCTACTTCAAAATTGAGTCGCAAGATTCCACCCGGACAAACATACGTACGGTCAAGTGCAAAAATAAGTATCGATATGAACTTGTCAAAAATATGTCCCACGACCTTATTACGCCGCTGTAAGAGCGTATGATACTTATTTTTGAAACTTTGACTAGATACATATAATTACACTCGACTGTACATGAAAATTAAAATGAAAATGAAAATGAAAAAATATTTTTGCTAATTGGCCGCCAACATACATACAGACGTTGCAAGTTAATAATATTTAATGCTTGTGAAATAAAACAATCGCGAATAACTCGTGGTAGTATAGCGTTAGTGGAAAAAGACTGATGTGTTGCCATAATTAAATAGGTTATTGCTCTATTTGGATATTTCCTCTATGGTTCAGGTAAATATTCGACGATCACCCTTATCTCAAAGGGGGAAAAGTTCGAGATGAGGAACCAGTGGACAAAGGTCCCATGGTATGTTCACGATAATCTAAAATTATCTCGTTTCTTTTACAAAAGGTGGAATTAGGAATGGTACAGTCAGTCACCCATCACTATTTTGATTCCCCTTTCCACCTATACGCCCACAATTATGCTAAACGTGGCCTTTAGGTCTTGTTACCTTAGACTGTCTACCCCGTAAGGGATGAAGACGCATCGCCTATAACATGATTCCTAAGATTTTCGCCCATTCTCTCGATAGACTTTTACCATTTGCGCAGGAAGAGTTGCAACTGGTACATTCTGTTTATTCTTTACTCCCAGACCAGCATGGAAGACGAATGTGTGTATTAATTGAATGTAGCATTGTTACATTCTCACATTTATTTATTTTATCTTAAGTATTATACAGTAATGTTATGTGTGTATGTATGTATTATTTTATTTATTTAGCAATGTATTATATTTATGTTGCTATTGTCGTTTTTATTATCCCTACGTTTATCCTGTCTATTTGTTTCCGCCACCTATTTAAACTGTCTCCAACTTATTTCTCTGTTTTGTTGGTTGTCTGGTAGAGATCGCTATTAAGCGATAAGACCGCCTATTGCCTACTTTGTTCTTTGTTTCTGTATTGTTTTTGTACTGATTTGTGGTGTTCAATAAAGAGTATTTGTATTGTATTAATTGTTAAGAAATTGTTGGTGAACCTTAAATAAATAATTTTATATTGTGTGTGTATTGCATGATACTAGTCAAGTGTTCCCAATATAATACCTTACAAATATTACCAGCATTACTACAACTAAAAAGCTTGACCTCAGCTGACACGGCTTGTGAAGCTCAAAGCTTTTAAACAACCTTCAAGAATATTTATGAATATGAACTCCGAAGCCAGTACATTTTGGGTCGGTAGCGAACGGCAAATAATATTAGGTGTCTGAAAATGGGGTGATTTACGACACGAAGTACAAAGGCCGACGCCGCACCGAGAGCGGAATGATAAGCGGCAAGCGATACGCTTACTGACGTAGCGTATACTATGATCATGAAACGTCTGATGTTGCCTTAGCTAAGCCTAAGGCTAAGACAAAAATAAATCAAGTAATAAAGTTAACTTTCTTCAATCAAAAGTGTTTGTTAATTGTTGTATATTAATTTTGCACAATACAGAGTTTACATACATACATACACTTAATTAATTCCTGTAAGAGTCCAAAATATCTACCTATTTTTAGGATAATATGGCCCCATCGATAGAGGCGATGATTTCGCCGGTGTCAAAGTATTAAAAATATATTCCAACATCTTATGACAAAATGTCGGCAACGGTGTACGGTAGAACACGGTCAAAAGACCCCCTCCCCCTTTCAGGCTCTTAGCCAACGGATAAAGATATCCCTCGGAGACCGCCAGGAAATCATTAACCAGTGCCCAGGGTGCACCGAGCCAAGCACTGCTCTTCCCCCCGGAAGGATCCAAAAACGAACCGCAGTTCTTGACCACACGCGGAGGTAACCCGACTCGCACCCCAGAGTCCAAAGTAAATAATGTAAGCTATCTTTATCTGTGACTATCCTACAAATATCATAAAAGCCAAAGTTTGTGACGACGTGAGAGAGTGTGTATGTTCCTTCCTCCATCACGCTGAAACGTGGACGGATTTGGATAAAATTTGGAATGGAGATAGCTGGTACCCTAGATTAAAGCACAAGCTACTTTTATCCCGGAAAAGCATAGTTCCCGCGGGATAGCGAAAAACATGTCAACTGCTAATTTGCGGGCAGAAGCTAGTTTCTTATAAGAGTAGAAACTATTTCGTTTATGACAAAGACAAAGGTTTATTACGCTTAGCTTTGGTATCATACACGCAAAAGTTATTTACCTTAATTATGCCCCTGATTATTTTGCACGTCCTAAAACCAAAACGGACGACCGGATAACCTAGTGGTTAGTGACCCTGACTATGAAGCTAGAGGTCCTGGGTTCGAATCCCGGTAGGGGCAGACAGTTGTATGATGAATACGAATGTTTGTGCCCGAGTCATGGATGTTGTATGTATTTAAGTATGTATTTATCTACATTATATAAGTATGTTTATCCGTTGCCTGGTACCCATAGAACAAGCTTTGCTTAGTTTGGGACTGGGTCAATTGGTGTAATTTGTCTCAAGATATTTATTTATTTATTTATTTATATATCCACTTAGCAAAAATAGATGTGACCAACTCAAGGATTATTTGCCAACGAGAAAATCTTTCAAAAAATACCGAAGAAAGGAATTAAGTGAACTTTTTTTCATTCAGACCTTATATTTTAACCCACTTAAGCAACTTCCCGGTTAATTCTAACTGGGAGCTATGATTTAATTTCACCCTCAGCTCTTTAACGTCGGGGTGGTATTATCAAAGTTCAAAGTATTTCGAACCGTTAAGCTCCGTAATGTCCATGTTACCGAGAAAGGTTTGGGCTGTTCTTGAGAATTAGCCCTAACTGCTTTACCGAAACCGGCTTTGATTGACCTACTCCGTCCCTCGGCGAGGCCGTTTCTTGGAGGACCGGGGGGATGGACCACAGGGGAGTTGGGGCCCGGTTATGCTGGTGTTAAAGTAAAGGTGGCGAATAAAGTTTTATGCATTTGTAACGGCCGGTATGGCTCGTTCTGTCGGTTAGGAATAGTACGGTTTGAGGAAGAGTTGTGCTAATTTTAGATAGCTTTGTCCATGTGCAGTTATCGTAACTGGTGATCTGTTGGAGGTCAAAGGCAAGCGACAGAAAGAGATGCAAGACGGGAATGCGTCGCAGACGCGGCTATTCACTAAAAAGTTTTCACACAAATTTATTGAAACGCCCTTCTATGATGGTGTGCGAGCAAAGAAAGCACATAGAACGTACCAGCTACTTCTCTTCCCGCGCTGATGGTAAAAGCACATCGAGGGAATTGGAGAAAATCTTAGGCATCATGTTATAGGCGATGCGGCTAGCAACCCATCACAAACACGCTAAACGTGTCCTAGGTCTTGTTACCCGAGACTTTGTCTAACCCGTAAGGGATAAAGAAGTGACTTATGTGTGTATATAAGTACAGATTTAAATAAACCTGAAGACCCCAGAAGTTTGAATGCGTCTATGTTTCTTTCCAGAATCGATGATTGTCATTTTTTTAAGGCAATGGAATCTTACCTCTATTTTGTTAAATACAATGTTGATTTATCAGATCTCGTCTCCGTAGGAAACTAGATGTTATCAAAAAATCGCACCCTTCGTGGAAGAAAGACGTTAGTCCTATTGACTTACCATGGGACTTACGTCTTTCTTCCACGAAGGGTGCGAAATCATCTGTTCTTTGGATGCCGCTTTTCCACGTGTGTTTACAGCATAGAGAAATAACCAAATAGAGTGTACAGGGCTATCCAGTTTGGCACAACACAACCGCTCAAAGCATGCTGACACAAATTCGCAGCCATTCTTCAACATCTTTTACATGGAACTAAGCCATTCAAGTTATTGTATTTTTTTACTTTTTCGTTTATATTACAATTAAGTTGGTTTCATTGACTATGCCAAGAAACTAACCAAGCATAAAAGCAAAAATTTTAAAGAAAAATATTTATAGTCCGGTGCACCTTGGGCTAATGCTTTCCTGGCGGTCTCCGAGAGATATCATAGACCGTTGGCTCCTGACATGGGAGGGAGGGTCTTTTGATCGTTTTCTACTATTTATTATTTTGACATTAGCGAAATCATCGCATCGATCGATCGAGAAGACATACTATACAAGTCTATAATGTGTATTATCTGAGCATGATTTGTCTTGAATGCGTACGCCGTTTTTTTTTCTTTACACGACAACGAAGGTAAACGAGCAAGTTGATTACCTGTCGGAAAGTCACATTTTATTTTATTTTAATTATCACATTTGCACACTACTGGTTAGTTCCTCGGTGGTAACAGTTTTTTCGCTCAAGGCAACAATCTTCGATCGGAAGTGGCCGTGGCTGCCACGGTCGTAGGAAATTGGGACGATATCACGGGACGCATCGGCAGAATCATAGTAAGTAAGTAAATACTTTATTGTATACTAGCTTCTGCCGGTACTTTGTCTGCGTAGAATTATACATAAAACCTTCCTCTTGAACCACTATATCTATTAAAAAAAACAGCATCAAAATCTGTTGTGTACTTTTGAAGATATAAGCATACATAGGGACATAGGGAGATAGGGACAGAGAAAGCGACTTTATTTTATACTATGTAGTGAAAATATAAAGAAACAGATACAGTATACGTAGTTCTCTCCTAACGAGCCAGGGGGAGGGTTTTTGGGATTCAAACGGGGAGGGTTTCAGTTCAGATATTGACATAGAATTAAAATGAGAACAGGCGTGCGGCATATCTCATTGATTACTAACTATCCATCATCATTTCTCAAGCAGAGGGTCGTGGGTTCGATCCCGGGCTCGTACCTCTGAGTTTTTTGAAATTTATGTGCGATATTAGATTAGAAATTGACCATGAGCTTTTCGGTGAAGGAAAGCATCGCGAGGAAACCTTGGGGATGTCTTTTTTCGAGAAGTGGGAAGTGGGATAAACAAGAAGCTAAATAAAAAAATAACATACATACATATATAAATCGCGTCTTTTTCCCTTATGGGGTAGACAGAGCTTAAGGTAACAAGACTAAAAAAGATTGTGGGCATATAGGTGGAAAGAGGAATCAAAATAGTGACGGGTTGCTAACCGCATCGCCTATAACATGATTTCTAAGATTTTCTCCAATTCTCTCGACGGGCTTTTACCGTCTGTCCAGAAAAAGGAGCAACTGATACATTCTATGTTTTTCTTTGCACCCAGACCTGCATGAAGACAAAAAAAAGAGAAATCGTGTAAGTTTGAAACAGTATCAGTCCACCAGTCTCATCTTTCAAAACAAGAGTTTCCGCCATTATATCTGCGTGTATATGTGCATTCATATTTTGATGGGTCAATCCTTATGTTACATCCGACTGTACGCTTAATAAGCGTATAAATTCAATATATTTTATAAATGAAACAGTGCCTACTATGCGGAGACGAGCTTTGGATCGCTTCCAATATAGTCGCGGGGCGAGCACTCAGAGTAGAGACTTCGGAAAACTTTTGCTAGAAGTGTATGAAAAAACCTTCGATGGACGAATAGTAACTGCCCATTGTGCAGTATTAGGTCTAGCAATAAATTATAGAGCCACAAACCTTGAGGAAGCAGGCTTCGACCAACGCTGTGTAGTCCGTAGTGTCTTACTCACCGCCGCCGCAGAATTGAATGTCTAAACACACCATAAAAATATCCGTAATGTTATTTACATTTATTAATTTACACCAAACACTATATACAACATTTTAAAAATATTTATACATAAATAAGTTCTGAATAAACAACCGCGCCGCGCACCAACAATTTTCAAGAACAACTGACAGCCCTTTATTTTTCTTTTTGTTCGCTTCTCGGCGCGTCGCAATGGTCTATCGCCAGCCAGCCACCAACAGCCAAAAAGGTTGAAAGTCTAAAAAATTATTACTATTCAAATTACTTGCACAAAGTGTAAGATCATTGCCGCCCCCCGGAACCCTTAGTGAGACCAGCGGGCGAGAGACGTGGATCCCCTGCTCGCATTGCACAGTCCTACACGTCTGGGGTCGAATTTTTCTTGTTTTTTTTTAAAAGGCTCTTGCAAGGTGGTTGTTGGGTCAAGGGCCAGATACAGAAGACTCGGCTCGGATAGTCAGGAGGTTCCTCTCTCTGTCGCCCTGACCACCGGTATACAAAATAATAATAATATTTGTTCCCAAGTCCGGAGCAACGGAGCGCTCGACACTCGACTAGAGACCTCGTAGAATTTTGTCTGAATTCAGCTACAAAGGGGTTTTGGATCAATTTTACCGTTTTATTTCAAGTCCGTCTGCGTTGCGAGCGCGTCTTGTTATATAATGCTCTCTTTATCCCTACTGCACAAAGAAGAGTTATGGTGACGTACAGACTTAACCTAGTATTTCGTTTTATGCTAATTCACTGCGATTAGAAATAGTTTATGCAGGTAAAGCTCTCACATACTGAAAGGAAGCTTGCAAGGCTGGAAACACGTAAAAGAGCTCGTTTTCCTCTCTTGTTGGATAACAAAAAACCGTATATTTATGTAACTTTTTTCGTTTATTTTTTTTTGCTTTTCGGTCACCTTGCGTCCATAAGATATGATATTAAGAAGCAAAGAAACAAAGGTTACTCGACTTTCCCCTGAATTACTTCAATCATGGCCAACAAATACTCGGGCGAAAGAAACTTTAATTAGTTGTCCAAACATCCCGGATTACGGCTGAGCCAAACTTGATTAGGTATTTGATAAATAACAACGACATCCACTGAATAATTCCGCTTTCTTTCGACTTTGGCTTAGGGATGGCCGCCATACAGCCTCTTATTTACGACGACTCACTTCGGGTTTTAGTTGTCAATTTTCATAAACTGAATTGGATTTGAATCGCATTAATAAGTCATGGTAACCCCCCAGCTCTAAATAAATTGGGCGCTATCCTTTGCTCACCAGTTGGCGCCACTGTTGACTAAGGTCCAGAGGTACAGCTGTCAAAGGCGACTTGATCGGCGCCAAAACAAAATTTTAAATCTTGAATCTCATTAAGTATATCACTACATAGTATAAAATAAAGTCGCTTTCTTTGTCCCTATGTCCCTATTTCCCTATGTCCCTATGTATGCTTATATCTTCAAAACTACACAACGGATTTTGATGCGGTTTTTAGGGTTCCGTACCTCAAAAGGAAAAAACGGAACCCTTATAGGATCACTTTGTTGTCCGTCTGTCCGTCCGTCCGTCCGTCTGTCAAGACCCTTTTTCTCAGGAACGCGTGGAGGTATGAAGCTGAAATTTATATCAAATACTCAGGTCTACTGCCCCTTGGAGCTGTGAAAAAATCAAAATTCTAAGCCAACGCAATCAAAAGATACAGCCGTTTATGCCGCAAATTTCCGCAAATTTTCAACTCTCAAGGGAATCAAAACCTACAAGGTAGTTCCCGTGAACGCAGAATTTTGAAATTTGGTATGAAGGTAGGTCTTATAGCACAGATTAAAGAATAATTGCGAAAACCGTAAATGTGTATGTATGTCTGTATATAGCAGTGACCAATATAAAGTAACCCCACACTGCGTACATTTTGCTTTGGAGCAGGGCTCTGCTTACACTGGTTTTATATATTTATAGATAATGATACGGAACCCTCGGTGCACGAGTCCGACTCGCACTTGACCGGTTTTTTTTTAATAGATAGAGTGATTCAAGAGGAAGGTTTTATCTATAAGTCTACGCAGACGAAGTCGCGGGCAGAATTAATTATAAATAACTATCATCATACCAAGTAGCTATGCCGCAATGTAGTGCAGTTCAGTTCGCATTCAAAGCGTTCACATTCATTGCCAAATCCATATTTGCGAGAAATTATAATTTACTAGCGACCCGCCCCGGCTTCGCACGGTATATTATGCTAGTATTATACATATAAACCTTCCTCTTGAATCACTCTATCTATTAAAAAAAACCGCATCAAAATCCGTTGTGTGGTTTTGAAGATATAAGCATATATCGGGACACGGGGACAGAAAAAGCGACTTTATTTTATACTATGTAGTGATGTCACGAAGCCCGCCAAAACCAGTGAAATCTAAATGTTATTGGTCCTCACGCGACACTAGCGCCTCTAGTGGCGAATTCACACGCGATAGTCCCCGACAATCGATTCTGCCGCATTCGATTCGAACGACAAAAACGGTTTTTTGACTAATGCCATCCCTATTCTGACTCCGGAGATTTGCCGATTCCCTCCATTTACTGTAAGGGAATGCGATTAATTACAACGGGAATAACGGGACGGGAAATAACAAAGGAATAACTGTATTAAAAACAAAGGACAAACTAATAAACGATTACATACAAGGGTGTTTGGAAGTGGGCAACTTATACGATTAAGATCGAGAAAATAATAAAGAACTATTCTGTATGATACGTCAATAGAATGAAAAACATTCGTCGTAAAAGTATATCTAAATTAAAAAAAGTGCTAATTGATGACGATAATAAAAAAACCTTAGAGATTCTCAAATTTAATCAAAATCAAAATTTTGTTTTTGCAAATTGGCTAATGGGCTGTTTTACGTGTATTTGTGAAACTACCAGCGCATTCGAAAAGACCATCGTTGCCAAGAAGAATGCGCCGCAAGAAACATGGCAGATAGTCATTTTAAGAATACCTAAATTCTACTAAAAAAAAAAAAGTACGCTTAAAACTATTAAGCGAAGTGATAAACACTGCCAACAATCCCAAAACATGTAAAAAGATACTCAAAAATCACTACTTAAGTACCTAGAGAGTGACAACAATGTACCTACTTAGTCTGGTTAGCGAAGCACTGAACCGCTGTAACTCGCCTACTACTACATAAACCCCCAGAGGGTTTTTCAATAGTGGCATATGAACCCCAATTCTGTGTATTTTATATATATATTAAATAAATAAAAAAAAAAAAAAAAAAAAAAAAAAAAAAAAAAAAAAAAAAAAGTATGCTTAGTTGGTTTGGTCACGTAGAGCGGATGGATGAAAGTAGATTAACTAAAATGATCTATATGGGGAGTGTGAATAGTAACGTTAGGAGGGGAAGGCCTAGACGGACGTTTCGAGACCAAATAGGAGACGTTTTGGAAAAAGGTCAGGTCAGGAGTACCCGAAACCGACGAGCATGTATGAAGAGATTGATGAATGTGGATGAAGCGAAAGAAGTATGTCAGGATCGTAGCAAGTGGAACAAAGTAGTCTCTGCCTACCCCTGTGGGAAAGAGGCGTGACGGTATGTATGTATGTATGTATGTATGTATGTAAATTCTACTTGAATTAAATACATTTATAAAAGGAATGTATATATACATAAGGTCATCGAGCCTTAAATTATATTAGTCTATAGAAGAGACGTATAAAGCCTCTACTAGTCCAAATAAAACAAAGTAGGTAAGGCAAAAAAAGTAAGTAATACATTTATTAAGCACAAAATACTACAACCTCGAACTTATCCTAAGAAAGGGATCTCTTCCACTAATTTGACTGTGGAAGTGTCATCATAGGCGTAATTTTATTAATGTTGCAGACGTCGCCATTTTGCGTGCATAAATTCCCATCCCGTGGGAATATCGAGATAAAAAGGCAGCCTGTTTTATTTCAGAGATCTATTTAACAACATATCAAGTTCAGCCCATCACTATTTTGATTCCCCTTTCCATCCATACGCCCACAATCATGCTAAGCGTGGTCTTTAGTATATATATGTATGTATGTATGTATGTATGTATGTAAGTTACTTCCATGCTGGTTTGGGAGAAAAGGAAAAACATAGAATGTACCAGTTGCTTCTCGTCCCGCGCAGATGGTAAAAGCCCATCGAGGGAATTGGCGAAATTCTTAGGAATCATGTTATAGGCGATGCGGCTAGCAACCCATCACTATTTTGTTTCCTTTTTCCACCTATACGCCCACAATCTTGCTAAACGTGGCCTGTAGGTCTTGCTATCTTAGGCTCTGTCTACCCCGTAAGGGATAAAGATGTGATTTGTGTATGTGTATGTATGTATGTATGTAAGTTCAACGTATCAAATGAATCGTAATGTATCGTAGAGGATATAGTGACTAGGATATAAAAAAAGTATGCTTAGTTGGTTTGGTCACGTAGAGCGGATGGATGAAAGTAGATTAACTAAACAGATCTATATGGGGAGTGTGAATGGTAACGTTAGGAGGGGAAGGCCTAGACGGACGTTTCGAGACCAAATAGGAGACGTTTTGGAAAAAGGTCAGGTCAGGAGTACCCGAAACCGACGAGCATGTATGAAGAGATTGATGAATGTGGATGAAGCGAAAGAAGTATGTCAGGATCGTAGCAAGTGGAACAAAGTAGTCTCTGCCTACCCCTGTGGGAAAGAGGCGTGACGGTATGTATGTATGTATGTATGTATGTTCAACTTATTAGTATCGTTGTCCAAAGGGGGAACGCTGCCAGCGTCTGTAGTACCATGCCACGGGGGTTCTTCTTTTTTAATTGTTTCATTTTGAGATTAGTTTTAGTTAAATTTTTCATTTCAATGAACAAAAAATATTTACCTTGCTACTCCGCTACTAATGAGCAAGATAACCAAGTCAGTGTGAAATATATAATACATGTTTTTCATGCAATCTCCCTCCACTACTACCAATAAAACACACAAATCCCACAAACTTAATTATCCCTTACACCACACAAACACTGACGCGTTTTGATCCCTCTACGGGATCATTATCAAAGTTTAATGAGCACAACTGTTACTCATGCAAAGCAACGTCGTACTCGTCGTCGTTTGTTTTTAATTTAATTATGCTTTAATTTGTTTTTATTTTCTATTTATAATGTTACTAGTTTCTGCCCGCGACTTTGTCTGCGTAGAATTATGCATAAAAACCTTCCTCTCGAATCACTCTATCTATTAAAAAAAACCGCATCAAAATCCGTTGTGTAGTTTTGAAGATATAAGCATACATAGGGAGAAAGCGACTTTGTTTTATACTATGTAGTGATGTTGATTCCAATAAAATGGTTTATAACAAGTTTAGAGCTTGAACATACCGACATAATAAAAAAAATCCGCTATTATAAAATTACCAGGAGATTGTTTTCAAATGTGTTTTAGTTCCAAAAACAACTAAAATAACGGAGAGCAATAATCTCCGAAGGCATCTCCCAAACTCTTCGCTTCTAAAATTATGCTCGTAAACTACTAATTCCATCTTAATTATTAACATAATTCCCATCCCCGAAACTAGACAAACAGTATTAGAAGCTCAACAGCCTAGCTTATAATCAAGAGCTTACCAAAGCTCGTACAGAAAAGTCCCGGGGCTCGCGAAGCTTCGACCCGGAAAAGCTTCAGGATATCCGTAGACAACCTGTTCGGAATCAATAGGGAGGTACCACGTCCTTATGAAATATGCAACGAATTCGCGTCCTACATACATTAAAGGGGGGCAGTATTCAGAGAACGCGCGTCGTTCTGAAGTCGCCGAGTTCTGTAGGCTTATTACCTAACTCGCTCGCAATCGCCATCGCGTTCATTTTGACAGTTCATGTATGCGCTGACAATTGGCATCGGAATCAGCTAGCTGTCACATTCATACAAGAACTGTCAAAATGTACACGATGGCGATTGCGAGCGAGTTAGGTAATAAGCCTACTGCTGTCGAATCCGAAATATCAAATGCTAGCTATAAGAGAGAATAGGCGCGAGTCGGGTTACCTCCGCGTGTGGTCAAGAGCTGCGGTTCGTTTTTGAATCCGTCCGCGGGGAAGAGCAGTGCTTGCACCCTGGGCATCGGATTTTCTGGCGGTCTCCGAGGGATATCATTGACCGTTGGCTAAGAGCCCGACAGGGGGGGGGGGGGGGTTTGACCGTGTTCTACCATACAACGTTACCGACATTTTTGTCACAATTTTTTTTAATAAGAAGAGAGAATAGGTTACCAGCGCCATAAGCTTGTTTAAGTTACAAACACATACATGAATCACGTCTGTATCCCTTTCGGGTAGACAGAGCCAAAGGTAACAAGACCTAAAAGCCACGTTTCGCATGATTGCGAATCAAAATTGTGATGGGTAGCATTGCCTATAACATGATTTCGCCATTTCCCTCGATGAGTTTTTACCATCTGCACGAAAGAGTAGCAACTGGAATATTCTATGCTTGTTCTTTGCTAGACCAGCATAGAAATTGTTTCAGTTAAGCTTATAAGCTTAACTTGTATTTTGGAACTATCCGTGACATCCTATAATTGGCTCTTTGTTCCTATTTTCATAATCAATTTATTACTAACTTTAAATTTCAAAATGTCAGTGAAAATTAGAACACATAGAAAAATCCGAAAAGTAAAGCTATGGCCGGGAAACGAACCCGGATCCTCGTCATTCCGTTACGCGTGCTATACCCCTACACCACCCATAGCATGTGGCTAGTCTTCGAATTTTTCTACCTGTTACTAACTGTCACGTGCCCTTGTTACTAAGCGAATTTTTGTCAATAAACGTCATCTGCTTTAATGATGTGTCTGTACGACACAATTACAAACTCCCGTGGAACATGTACTGCTCATCATTTATTTTTTTATTTTATATGAATAGGAAGGCAAACGAGCAAGTGGGTCACCTGATGGTAAGTGATCACCACTGCCCATAGACACCCGCAACTCCGGAGGGATTGCAGATGCGTTGCCAACCTAGAGGACTAAGATGGAATGCCTCTTGTGCCCGTAATTTCCCCGGCTGTCTTACTCTCCGCACCGGAACACAGCAGTGCAAGCACTGCTACTTAGCGGCAGGATTAGCGAGTAGCGAGTAAGGATCAGGGACGAGAGAAGGCGCTGTACCAACAAAACAACAAAAAAATAGTGTTAAATCCTGTTCCACCCTTTAAAACAGCCCACTGTCTGCTTCGGAATAGGGACGCGCACATCGCCTTATCCGTACGTCAGCTCTGGGCCAATCGATAATTACTACAGCCAGTAATGAAACAGCTGGCTCCAGACAGTGTAGAACGTGGTGCATGCTCCTGCGACTACTCTATCTTGTCAATCATGTACAATCCTGCATAAATATCATAGCATACATCACGTCTTTATCCCCTACGAGGTAAAAAGAGTAAGTAAGTAAGTAAATTTTCTGCAGGGCCGACAACGCATTGGCATCGCGTAAAGCGTCTGTGGACAGTGTAATAAATAATAATAATAATAAAAATGATTTATTGTACAATCAAAAAACCAAAACAGAAACAAGTACAGTACTCAGGGACTATCGAAATGTACCGAGAAGTCACCTGACGTGTCAAAAATTCCGACCCCCAAACTAGGTAAAAACCTGTGTCTTGGGGGACCAGTGTCTATGGACAGTGGTGATCATTTAACATAAGGTGACCCACTAGTTCGTTTGTCTGGCCTCTCTAACATAAAAAAGCTTTATTGTACAAATATAAATAAGCAGAGACAAATCACAAAAAAAGACCTTTAATATATGCACAAAGGCGAACTTATCCCTAAAAGGGATCTCTACCAGTTAACCTTTGAGTCAATGAGAGGAGCATTAATCGAGAGACCGACAAAGAGTTTAAAATATCCATATAGTGAAAGCCACAATAGAGCGTACATCTCCAATAGAGCCTAAGATAAGATCTAAAGGCCACGTTTAGCATGATTGCGAATCAAAATAGTGATGGGGTGCTAACCGCATCGCCTATAGCATGATTCCTAGGATTTTCACCCATTCCCTCGATGGCGTAGAAGAGAAGCCTATATCCGCCCGGTACGGGGTTACCGGGGGTATGTAGGGCTCTCCCGCGACGGCAGGCATACCCACTAAAAACCATACGGATCCCCTATTCGGTCTTACGGGAGCACTGTCCCCCACGACCACCCCGGGATGGGGTTCCCTCTTCGCGGCACCTGTGCAATACAGGTTTGGGAATGATCTGCCTACCCCTACGGGAAAGAGGCGTTGTGGTATTTATGTGCATATAAAACAAGTGTTCAACAAGCCAAGGCAGTGCTAACTACCGCCTAACACCCTTCAGACTTGTGAACTCCCAAATAATTTCGCAAAAGCCAACTAGGTGTGCTCGCGTGCAAACTTGACTTCAAAGTATAATAGAGTCATCCATATACAGTTCTGACGTACAACGTTTAGGCGGCCCCGACCACAAACTGGGGTCTCCAGCATTTCGCACATGTGACCCTAGGATAAACCAAGACAACATACACTTAAAACATGCAAACATCAACCTTGAATCATCCGAAACAACGACCAAACAGCCGCTTTCATAACATAGCGGAGCGCCTAAAACGCCCAGTCATAACTTTGCCTTTGGATTAAAGGAGTGTGAGCTCTCTGTCACCAGATTTAAGGTGAGCTGGAGGGTAGATACAAGTTGGTTCATGGACTAAATACCTCATAGGACTAATGCCACAGTTGGTGTTTCTCTTACAGCTTATAAGTACGTGTCGTGTGCTTGGCTCGTATAAACGGACGGGGAATTAAAAAATAAACACCGGCAAGGTTTTCACGGCGTGTTCACTTTTGGGATAATAGAAAGAGGTTAGTATGAAAGGAATACTAAATGAATGAATAAATAATTGGTAATTGTCACCCATACACATTATAAAATTACATAACATTACATTTAAAAGCATCATCATCATAAAGCTACATTACATTTGGCATACCTACGTATTATTCCTTGATTAGTATAAAGGCGAACTATAAAGGAATTTTTCAAATTTCCCACGGGATAAAAACACGAGGTAAATAATTAAGACTATAATTAGTAGATAATATTCCTCACGTAGGTGCTCTAAGAAGGGATTTTCTGAATTTCCCACGAGATAGGAAATAAAAACCTTATACTTGGAGACATAAGTGGATGTATGGGGTGTGTCGTCACTCTGACGTTGTGCGCGGACGAAGTCGCAGGCAAAGGCTAGTTTGTAATGAATTCATCCACGTAACTCCTGCACGCTTGCATGCAGAACTCAAACGCCAAAGAACAAGAACAATCAAACAGGGAACACTTTAAAGTCTTAAGAAAACAAATTCCGGGATCCGTCACCGCGACCGCGTCGATTTATTGGCCAAGTTTGGCAATAACTGCGTCTGTACAGCGGGAGTTGTGGATAAGAGATACGCTAGCGTTTGTTTTAGATCCCCATTTGATTAAGGTCAGCTTGGTATAAAAAAACCGGCCAAGTACGTACCGACTGTACCGAGGCTTCAGTACAAATCTGGCGAGTAAATACCAAACACAGAAGCATAAAAGCCTATCGAGGGAATTTATTTATTTATTTAGAGGAACACAAACAGTCTATGGCTCATAAACAAATTACAAAGTGTTAAAACCTTCTTGTGTCGTATGCTAATAGTAAACACCCTGGCCACTTTTGATACTATTGATTTATAATTTAGAATACGCTTTATTGTGTTCTATTGTATCAATCACTTGTCTCTGTACTCTCTTGCATACCGTTACGACTAATATACATTATTTTTATGCCTGCTTTGCTTATTTTACTTCAAGACAAAGAGTTTATCTCTTTGACAAAACAGTGTTCACATTTGGCATAGCACATTTGAGTAATTCAGCCTCCTAGCTGAATGTGACGGACGCAGCACAATGCAGCAGAATGGGCGAAGAACTTAGGAATCATGTTATAGGCGATGCGGCTAGTGACCCACCACTATTTTGATTTCCTATCCACCTATGAAAATGAAAAAATGAAAATGAAAATGAAAATATATTTATTGCAATATCCAACAAGTCATAATAAGAGTGTTAGAGACCTCCTAGTAGGTATATGAATATACCTGTGACAGGAGATCCCGCTCCTCTAAAAAATAATAATGCAGTTATTAAGACAGTAGCAATAACCATAATAATAATAAACAAATTTTACAATTGAATAATAATTTAAACTTAATTATAATTTCATTATTGTATAATTTAAGTGTGTGTGTGTGTGTGTGTGTGTGTGTGTGTGTGTGTGTGTGTGTGTGTGTGTGTGTGTGTGTGTGTGTAAGCACGCAAGCTAGTTAGTTTACATTGCTTTAACTTAAAACATCATTAAAACTTCATACGACTAACATCTCGTAGGTATGGCAACTTTGATAATAAGCCATATGATATTAAGCTACACGATGAAGTAGTGCTTCTGTGTCATCATAGCTTAGGTCACTCAACCATTCAACTAAAGTTTTTTTGCAGTCATAGCCGTTTAAGGGGTATATATTAACTTTTTTATTAATTCTGTTGTACACGTGCGCAGATTGAGATGCGAATTGTCTCCTGGCGAAGATGGATTTGCAATTCGAAGATGGGGCAACAGAATCAATTCGTCTACGATTTAAGAGGGCTGGGTTAAATACTAGGGTCTTATGTAGCTTCAGAACTACCGATAATATGTATAGCTTTCTTATCGATAAGAGGCCACTGAAGCGATACAATTCACCAGTAGGGAACCTAAAGGGCTTAAAATACATGACCTTCAAAATGCAGCGCTGTCCTCTTTCTACTTCTAGGAGCTTGGTTTTAGCTGCGCCACCCCAGACACATATGCAGTATGTCATAATAGACTGTGCAAGGGCAGTGTACAGTTGATTAAGTACGTGAAGTTAAGTTAAGTTGTGACCTATACGCTCACAATCATGCTAAATCTATTCGCACACATTCAGACAGTGGTATAGGTAAACAACTTAAATAAATGACCTGTTGTATGTAGTAGTACAGAACTGATATGGGACTTAGGTCATTTTTCTAATTTGGAATGTCAATTTTTCTATTCGCACACATTACTCACACATACAAGGTAATTTAGTATTTCACCTATAGCAAGGTGATAGTAGATTAATGCCGAGGCCTGAGAAGTAACCAATTGATGGGTGAGTAACTTGTTTAAAAACACGAACCGCAGGTGAGTGTTTTTTAAAGTTACGAATCCAGCAATAGCTCTTCCAGCTAAAGCAGATATAATGTTTTACTCAAACACTGAAAAGAAATGAAAATAAATTTCGCACTAAACTTCCTCGCAACTTAGGTGGTTTTCACGTTTCTGCCTTTTTTCTTAAGTTTATTTTTTGTCATCTGTCACCGTAAGCTATTTGAGACATTGATAAAAACTTTAGACTCGAACAAAACACGCACTCCTCGGCCATCGACTTGGCTGAATGACATTGTTGTTCATTATTCCATAGTCTCTTTGAATTTTTAAAAAGTCAAAAACAAATGAAAAGCAGTCTAGCAATCCGATTTATGATCAACAAATCCCGCCTGCAATGTAACTCGGCCGTCAACAAGGCCCTTCGTGTTCTGTTACTAATAAATTGAAGCAATATTAACGTAAACATCAAACGCCAATCATGTTCGTGAAAGTACAATTTAAACTAAATAAATGAAGTAACGTTGCAGTGCGGGTATTGTCGGGCATTGTTCGCTCTCAATCAGGATTCAATCTGGTCTGTTTTCATATCGGCCGATCGAAATATCATTGGAAATGTCGCGAGCAGAGCGACTGTGATCAGCTGCGGGTTGTACTGTGGGAGAGTGCGGGCGGGCACGGAGCGTTTTTTAACCGACGAAAAAAAGGGAGAGATTATTTATTGCCTACTAGCTGTTGCTCGCAGCTTCGCCCCCTTTCCAGTATTTTTATTCAATTTTTTTTATAGTTTGGAAGTTATGCTCGTATATCCATTTCGACGATTCATTTTTATTTATACATACATACATCACGTCCTTATTCCTAACGAGATAGACAGAGCCTAAGGTAACAAAACATTAAGGCCATGTTTAGCATGATTAAGGGCGTATAAGTGGAAAGGGAAAGCAAAATAGTGATGATTGCTAGCCGCATCGCCTATAACATGATTCATAAGACTTTCGCCCATTCCCTCGATTGGCTTTTACCATCTGCGCCGGAAGAGAAGCAACTGGTAAATTCTACGTTTTATATAGATCTAAAAATAACTGAAAAGATAATTAAGGGTCGGCAACACGCATGCTAGTTCCTTGGACTTGTAAGCGTTCATAGGCTACGGTAGCCGCTTACCATCAGGCAGACCCCGTACACTTGTTTGCCACCGACATGATGTAAAAAAAGAACATTAAATAAAAAGATGTACACACACCCACACTCGTGCAAGCGTCCAGTGCCGCTTAAACGACCAAGCAGCGCTCTCCCTCAGTCTTACTTATCCTGACGATCACATGACCTGACGCGAGTTTATAATTTTTTACCCACCTCAAAAGGTGCAGAATGCCGCTAAAGAAGTTCTCACTTCAAAAAATTACACGCACAAATAATAGAAATATTCAATTATATGCCTTACATAATATTGGAACAGAGCTAATACTCTTTAAACTGCTTAACCGATTTTTACCTAACAAGGAAATTGGCTTTATAAAAAAAATAGAGAGAGAGAGAGAGACAGAGACAGGGAGATACATTGACGTTAAACTTATAACATCCCTCTTTTTGCGTCGTGGATTAAAAAATATAACAAATTCATAACACTCTTAAAACAGAATTTCATTTTATTTTATTTAGAATGGAATAAACTTTTCTCAGTTTCCATTTTCATTCTGACACTATGTTTCACGACTCAAAATATCCGAGCTTTATCTTCCAGCACAAACAGACAGAAAACCAGACAGCGAAACTATGCGTTTAGTTTTTACTATTTCGACAATGGATCTTAAAAAAGTATGTATGTATAACTCTTAAAAAAAAAAAAGTACGCCAGCGGTTTGGATTGCAATAAAATACCGTGTGTTTCCACGCCAAAGCGGGTCGGAGCAAAACGATTTCACATCGCATTTCGTGACGGTCCTTTTTATTCAAGATTCCTCTGCTCCATCCGAAATGCTTTAATTTCCACCCAAAGTTCTTTAAGTATTTAAATTAATGAACAACTCAGCTTCGACATATCATGCGTCTGTGTTTATTTAACTGTAAACTGTAACCTTGCATTTTTAAAGTATCCAAAAAATTTTAACTTACAAAAATAATAGAAAAAGTAGAGCTATGGCCCGTCAAGTGAAATGTGCTTTATCTGTACATCACCCATAGCAGGTGGGTAGCTAGCTGACGATCTTTTTGTGAATCTTGCCGCTAAGTAGCAGTGCTGGCACAGCTGTGTTCCGGTGTGGAGAGTAAGAAATTACGGGCACAAGAGGCATTTCATCTTAGTCCTCTAGGTTGGCAACGCATCTGCAATCCCTCCGGGGTTGCGGGTGTTTATGGGCAGTGGTGATCACTTACCATCAGGTGACCCACTTGCTCGTTTGCCTTTCTATTCGTATTAAAAAAAACTACATTATTGACATTTCATTAAACTTTAAATATTTTTGTTTGTTGTTATTTCGTTTTAATTTAATTTCAGTTATTATTATTATTATTACTATTTTATTACCATTGACGATCCTTTTGTGAATTACTTATGTTTGACATTGAATTGTACTTTTAAAAGGGTGATAAATAAATTTAATCTAATCTAATCTAATCATTATACATTATAAAAATATGCATTTAGTCTAATATGACTAGGAACCCTTATGCATTCGCACACTTATAGATTTTGACCATACTTTATCAGTTTGAAAGTTATGTCAATTAACATTTATATTTTTAATATATTATATTTTTATGTTTTTCGGCATGTCAACTTTATTTATTTTAAAAGCAATTTTCTCTAGTCAGAATTCCAAACCCGATTGATCTAATATATTATAATGAATTCATTCTAAGTTAACGACGGCCTAATGTGATTTAAATTGAGAAGACAGTAATTACATTTTTCATTGTTTCAGACGACCTTTTGTAAGTTCAGCAACTTATCAAGTACAAACCCAACAATGTCTAGACCTAGACGAGAAATCGACATAACTACTTATAAAATTACCACGCATAATGTCAAGTGTTGCCTTTAGCGTCTGTACACAACAGTGGCGTGGCGTCCATAGAACTCGATGCTCACCGGCTTGCCTATTTTAAGGCAGTTAAATGCCCTTCGGCTTGCTTTCTGATATACTTGACGCCACGCCCACTGGTACATACATAATATATACACCGTGGGAACGAGTTATGTGACAAATTTTAACACTTTGCGTTTCTGAGACAATGAGTCTTGGCAGACAGACGGACGACAAATGAAGCCGTATTTTCCATTTTAGGTACAAAACCCTGAAAACATGTCAAAGATCCCTTTGAACACATATCACGTAACCCTTACGGGGCAGACAGAGCATACGGTAAGACATAATTGTAGGTGGAAAGGGGAATCATAATAGTGCTGGGTTGCTAGCCGCATCGTCTATAACATGATTCCTAAGATTGTCGCACAATGTCCTCGACGGGCTTTTAGAGGAGCAACTGGCACATTGTTATTTCTTTGCTCCCAGGCCACTGTGGAAGAGTCCCTTTGAAGTTTATTTATTCGAATAGGTCTGATCTTCCCCAGTTTATATATCAGGAACAACAGTTTAGCTAAAATAATATTTGTTCGGCAGATATAGTGTCCTGGTCGGCGCGGTTGTTGCCCCAATCTATGGAGGTAGGCAGAATAATAGTTAGACGTGGGCTACCATTACTATGTACCCTTACTACACAAACTTCTATACAGTGTGTAAATTCATACGGGCGTATATTTTAACACCTGATAATATAAACAACAATTAACGTAAAAAACATGTGTAACAGCAACATTAATCGATTTTTTTTCTAACTAATTGATTTAATAATTAACGTACCTACCTACCAATGTAAACGTCAAAAATATTGATGATTTCCAAGATCGTGGAAAGAGAAGCAACTGGTACATTCTATGCTTTTTCTTTGCTTCCAGACCAGCATGTCGCAGTGCCCTGCTACATGGTTTCATGTTGGGAAATACATGAAAGCGACGAATAAATGACTTATGACCCTAAAGAGTTTAAAATTGGAAATTGACGTCAAAAAATAAGAAATGGGTCGTCTTCGAGTACAGGCTGCGTTACAGTGGTACAGGCAGCGCTGCTCCCGTCCGCGGGCCCCGCAATAAAACTTTATAGTAGCATATGTTGCTATAATAAAACCTTTCGCCCCAAAAAACTACCTTTTACAATCCCGGCGATCGGCGCGCATAAAACTGACCGTCGTTACTCAAATCTTAATAGGTTATAGGAAATATTCAGATATTACTAACTTTTTGACCGATAGGATAGGTACTGTTTCTCTTTCTCCCTCTGAGTTTCTGTGCGGGTGTGTGTGAACGAGATTTTATCCTGAGTTGTATTTGCGAAGCTTGCATTGCTGTAACCTTCTTTGATACAAGTCAGTATACCTTAGACTACTTCTAACTCATTTTTTTCAATGTGAGAAAGAGAAGATCAAATATTTAATAATGAATTAGGTATAGGTTAGGTATTACGTAAGTAAGTAAGTAAGTAAATGCTTTATTGTACAAATATAAAGAAGCAGAGACAAATCACAAGAAAAAATAGGTACATACACATACACAAATCACGTCTATATCCCTTACGGGGTAGACAGAGCCCGAGGTAACAAAACCTAACGGCCACGCTTAGCATGATTTGAAAAAATAGGTACCTTAAATATATGCACAAAGGCAAACTTATTCCTATCAGGGATCACTACCAGTTAACCTTTAAGTAAATGAGAGGAGCATTAAGCGAGAGACCGACAAAGAGTGAGTTTAAAATATCCATATAGTGAAAGCCACAATCGCACATCTGAGTTTTTCGATTTGTGTTCAGGTGGATACTGACCAACGTTACGAGGTGTAATGTAACATGTTACACAGCGAGCAATCATGCAGTCAGTACGTAGTTGCTCGCTGGTTTCCCCGTAACAACTACGTACTGACTGCACGAATGCTCGCTGTGTAACATGTTACATTACACCTCGTAACGTTGGTCAGTATCCACCTTTCGAAATTGCATTTGAAACACCTATGAGCTTTTCAGCGAAACGAAACATGACATGCGAAGCCATTCAGCTTTACCCAAGCCCTCTCATTGTGATAGGAGGCTTACAGCTGGACGTGTATAGGCTGAAGATGATGATTTTATGAAAATCTTTCCCCACTGCCTCTACATTCACTAATCGCTTTCCAAAACTTCAATAAAACTTTGCCGCCATCTTTTCCCGCTAAGACATCGCGCTTTGCCAAAAATGCCTCCCCCATCGGGCATAAATTAGTTTCTTTGTGGAACTTGGCCTATTAATCACGCGCACCGGCCTTTGAAGTCGATACAGAAGACGGTTAATGGTGCGTGACATCAAGATAACTCGGAAACTAAACATTTGACCAATGAGGAATGAGCATTTGAACCAACGAACGTGAACATAAAATATTTACTCACACATGCAAACCAACCATCTCCATGCTGGTCTGGGAGCAAAGAAAAAACATAGAATGTACCAAATGCTTCTCTACCCGCGCAGATGGTAAAAGCCCATCGAGGGAATGGGCAAAAATCATAGAAATCATGTTATAGGCGATGAGGCTAGATACCCATCACTATTTTGATTCCATTTTCCATCTATACGCCCACAATCTTCCTAAATGTGGCCTGTAGGTACATGTTACCTTAGGCTCTGTCTACCCGTAAGGGATGAAGACGTGATTTGTGTGTGTGTGTGTGTGCAAACCAACGGCGTACTCGTCGCGTGCTAGAACTTAGTGCAATGTAATCATAATCAATGAAATAGTTGTAATGCCTACAATAATGTCATTATTTAATGGAAATGTACCAAATTTGTTAATGTAAAATGTATTTTGTGAGTGAGCCTATTTTTTGGTGTAAGGGCCCAACTGTTGGAGCGAGCAGTATGTGTTCCGGCTGAACAGCGCTGAAGTGTCGCTCGTGCGCCGGCACTGGCAGCGTTTGCTGACGCCGAACCATTTACCACTAATTAATCCTTTTGTTTTTGTGTTTTGATGTTTTTCTTATGGTTGTTAGTGGTAATAAATATTTTTTTCTTTTTTTCTTCTTCTTCTTTCATGATCCCGTAGAGGGATCGAAACGCGTCAGTGTTTGTGTGGTGTAAGGGATCTAACATTTTGGAGTGATCGGATCAATTTGTCGCATGTTTTTTACAGTTTCCTTTAGGGAAAAGAGCATCAAGTAAAACAATAAATAACGGATCGGCTCGGACTCAGATCCCTAATGATCGCGACTTGAACCATTTTATTATTAGTCCCACATACAATACAATACAGTACAATACAAATATTCTTTATTGAACACAACAAATCAGTACAAAAACAATACAGAAACAAAGAACAAAGTAGACAATAGGCGGTCTTATCGCTTAATAGTGATCTCTACCAGACAACCAATAAAAGAAATAAGTTGGAGACAGTTTAAGTAGGTGGCGGAAACAAATAGACAGGATAAACGCAGGGATAATAAAAACAACAATACCAACATAAATATAATACATAGCTGAATAAATAAAATAAAATAATACATACATACACACATAACATTACTGTATAATACTTAAGATAAAATAAATGTGAGAATGTAACAATGAAAAATAAGAAGGCCATACAACAGAAAAGGATTTGATCAGAAGCAAAAAGAAAAGATAAGGTACTAAAGACAGAGAGTGGATTAAATTAGCGATAAATAGTGAGATTTGAGTTGGTTTTACATAATGCAGACATTAAAATATTGTATGAAACAAATTCCCCTTTTACAGCTCTGACCGCACATTTTTAAATCATACTTAATCACGTACCAATTGTCACCGGCCAGTACCTCGCCATCAAAACC
Source organism: Pandemis cinnamomeana (assembly GCA_932294345.1). Taxonomy (NCBI): domain Eukaryota; kingdom Metazoa; phylum Arthropoda; class Insecta; order Lepidoptera; family Tortricidae; genus Pandemis; species Pandemis cinnamomeana. The sequence continues at coordinate 13,129,731 of OW028718.1, read as the reverse complement.
CTAGGGCCCATTAACGATGACCAACATTGGCAGCCCTAATTGCAATTACGTTTATTATGTTGGCACGCCGGCCGCACAGTGCGTTGTGATTGGCCAGCGGGAATGTTTAATTGGCTCTGATTGGCGGGTGATATAGTGATTAGGGTTGTCACGACATTTTCGAAATAATTACGTAATTGGTTGTAGCATTTGCAGGGTTATTAAAGTGTTTTGAGATTGTTTTTTTTTGTTAATTAGTACGTACGTGGTTTTTAAGGGTAATAGAGCATTAATTACGTCAAAAGGCAACAATGGTGTACAGAAACGTGAGTTTATGTTAGAGATTCAATTTATTCCGAAACTACTCGAACTATTGAGTGGATATTTGGTGGATATAATTTTTTATTAAATTTTTTATTTTTATTTATTTATTTATTTATAAACATGATACCTTTGGGGGTTAAATTAGAAAATTAAAAAGAAAAGTTTTGCTAAAATTACGTCGACACATGAAACAAAAGGGTTTCTGTGAATCTGGAAAATGTAGAATTTTTAATTTTAATTAAATATTTTCGAAATTATTGTAGTGGTTGGTTATTTGTGGAAGAAAATTTGTTCGAATCCTTGAAGTTTCAGTCTACGGCTAAAGCGCTATAATTATCTTTCTGAATCGAGCCTAAGTGTAAAATGTTCCTTAATTTAAAGCAGCGCGGACAATTTAAACTTTGCCGGGCAAAAAATCGTTTCCCGGAAAGTTTCTTTCAACTTTGCCCAACTAATTTACTGAATGAGCCGTAATTAAGCTTTGTTAGAACCGTGCGAACTTTATATACAGAATTTGCTTCAAATTTAAGGGCGTCGTGTTATTTATTTACTAAAACTGCTCATTGACTTAGCGGACTCCCGACGGAACTCAACATTGTTTGTTGTCAACAGCAAACATCACTAACTGCACTGCTGGTACCAAAACTACATACAAAGATACACAACACACAAACACACTCACATAAATCAAATCTTTATCAGAGTAACAAGACCTAAAGGCCACGTTTAGCATGATTGTGGGCGTATAGGTAGAAAGTGGAATCAAAGTAGTGATGGGTTGCTAGCATCGCCTATAACATGATTTCTAAGATTTTCGCCCATTCCCTTGATGGGATTTTACCATCTGGAAGAGAAGCAACTGGTACATTCTATGTTTTTTTGCTCCCAGACCAGCATGGAAGTAAAGATACACAAAACACATCTGAATCCCTTACGGGTAGACAGAGCCTAAGATAACAAGACCTAAAGGCCACGTTTAGCATGATTATGGGAGCATAAGTGAATAGGGGAATCAAAATAGTGACGGGTTGCTACAACAAGATTTTCGCCCATCTCGTGGACCACCAGTTTTACCATCAGCGCGGGAAGAGAAGCAACTGGTACATTCTGTCTTTTCTTTGCTCCCAGAGCAGCATGGAAGGGTTGGTCTTTTACCGTTTGATAGATCAACAAATCAAAATCAAAATTTTACTGTTGCAAATTGGCCGCCAAGGGTTCTTTTACATGTCTTTTTGAAACTACCAGCGCATTCGGAAAGACCATCATTGCCAATAACGCGCCGCAAGAAACTTGGCAGAAAGTCATTGCTGACAAAAGTGATGCTGGGTGTTAGTATATGGCAACGCGGCTTTTGCCCTGTCATGGCGTCGGAACGTTGTTCGATTTGTCTCAAATAAACAATAAGTAAACACGAAATTAAGTGTATTTATTTATACACAACATTGGCGACGAGGATACCGACCATGTTTGGTTCTCTCCGCGAGCAACATTGCAAAAACAGAAATCACGACTAGAAAAATGATTAGGCCAAGATCACGGCGTATGAATCATTAGGTATTATCATAAATAAATATTCAGGAGCGTATTAAATTTCATCCCGCTGTGGTGGCTTGGCGGAGTTCCAAGGGACGCTGATGGTCAACGAGATGGGGGGGATGGAAGCGGCCTGTGACGTCACTGAGCGTAGTCTTCTTCTTCTTCTTATTTGTGGCGTTTCAAGTCGTCGTTGCGACGACAACTTCGCCAATGTCAAAGTAACAAAAAAATCTTGTGACAAAATGTCGGCAACGTTGTACGGTAATGGTCAAAGACCAAGTCGGGCATTTAGCCAACGGTCAATGATGTCCCTCAGAAACTGCCAGGAAATCATTAGCCGATACCCAGGGTGCACCAGATCAGGCACTGCTCTTCCCCTCGGACGAATCCAAAAAGGAACCGCAGCTCTTGACCACACGTGAAGGTAACCCGACTCGCACCCCACCCCCTTATTCATAAACGCTCTGTAGGCTTCTACTAACTTAGCAATCGTTTGTCCTTGTCACTTTGACATTTACCTTTCACAGATAAGGACAGACGATTGCTAAGTTAGCAGAAGCCTATAGAGCGTTTATGAATAAGGGGGTTCTATAGTATCCGCCAAACCTCTTCCATGCTGGTCTGGAAGTAAGGAAAGAACATAGAAGCCAGTTGCTTCTCTTCCCGCGCTGCTCGTAAAAGCACATCGAGGGAATGGGCGAAAATGTTAGGAATCATGTTTTAGGTCATGCTAGCAACCCATTACTATTTTGATTCCCCTTACCACCTATAGGTAGGCCCAATCATGCCAAACGTTGCCTAGATCTTGCTACCTTAGGCTCTGTCTACCCCGTAAGGGATCTAGACGTGATTTGTGTGTATGTATCCGCCGAACCCAGTGGCGAGTCAGGCCATTAATGGCAAAGAGCAGCACACATTCAAACATCCAAACATGCGGCTAGCAACATTCACTATTTTGATTCCCCTTTCCACCTATACGCCCACAATCATGCTAAACGCGGCCTAAGGGTCTTGTTACCTTAGGCTCTGTCTACCCCGTAAGGAAAATAGACGTGATTTATGTATTGTATTGTAAGATAAGAAGTAACATTTCAATAAATACCTACTCAATAAAAACAAAAGATTTGAAAAGGGCAAAATTTTTTAGCCCGCCGTATTTATGTTTATGTTTATTTAATCACTAGCTGCTGCCCGCGACTTCGTCTGCGTAGAATTATACATAAAAACTTTCCTCTTGAACCATTCTATCTATTAAAAAAAACCGCATCAAAATCCGTTGTGTAGTTTTGAAGATATAAGCATACATAGGGACATAGGGACAGAGAGAGCGACTTTACTATGTAGTGATTTAATATAAAATTACAGCATCACTTAAAATTAACCCAAGCGTTCTCATTCTTCGAGGGTATGACGAGAGAAAGGACGTAATAAGCTGCAGATAATCTCTGCCACATCTAGCCCTTCTACCCTTAGGGTCGAACTGACTATGCAAAATGTGCTCAACGTTCCCCTCGCGTACTATCCATTCTCTATCCATTAAGACGCCGATTCTTTGCGCGATTGTTTGCCCTCACTCGGCCGTTTTAAGTGAAAACTTTACTGGCTGATGTCTGAATAAAGAATTTGGATTTCCTTATCTAACAGGTACTTGTGAAAAAACTTTTTTAATATACCCTTTTTGTCGAAGGTAAATATTTGGATAAAAATTAAGTGTAGCTCTTAGTCTACGAATATTGTCGCCAAGCGCCATCTGTTTGAAATAATGCGTATTTAACAATGTGATCAAATCTTGCAATTAACGATGGCGAGCGAGCTTTATGTGTGGTAAACACGTATCGCGCATACGTGTCGAAGTGTGCGTGACTTATAATGCCATTTTCCTTTAATGTATACAGAGGTGAGTTGATACAAAGCCGATTTCTCTGCACCTATGGCAGTTAGCGAGGTCACAACTTCACACAAACTGTGGAGTGTAGAAAGAGCAACGAATCAGCGAAGTTACCACCCCGATAAACTGTCACAGTTCAGAGAAATCGGCTTTGTATCACCACACCTCTGTCTCAACTCTCCTCGGTCTCCCTACTATGCCCAAATTCGCTCACACGCACACTTAAACACGTATGGCAGATACGTGGTTACCACAAATAAAGCTCGCTCGCCATCGTTAATTGCAAGACTTGATTACACTGTTAAAGACACATTATTTCAAACAGATGGCGTTTGGCAGCAATATTTGCGGAAAAATGACATGATGTACAGATGGGAAAATTCGAAGACAAAAATTTCATTAGGACAGCTGGTACAGATGGGAAAATTTGAAGACTAGCCCACCTGTTATGGGTGGTGTGTAGCGGTAATAAATCACGCATCAGGAATTAATGAGGGTCCGGGTTCGATTCCCGGTCATAGCTTAAGTTATCGTATTTTTCGTATAAATATTAATTTCTAGTACCTAATTCATTAACAAAGTTACTATAAGTTAAGTCTTGCTTTCTTCCATACTGGACTGAGAGCAAAGAGAAAACATAGAATGTACCACCTGCTTCTCTTTCCGCGCAGATCGTAAACACCCATCGAAGGAAAAGGCGAAAATCTTATGAGTCATTTACAACCCATCACTATTTTGATTCCCCTTTCACCTATACGCCCACAATTTTTTGTTTGCTAACCTAGGCTCTGTCTACCTCGTAAGGGAAAATTAAACGCTTTATATAATATTGTTTATTCTTCCATGCTCGTCTGGGAGTAAAGAAAACACATAGTGTTGAGGTTTCATATCACATTTACTTTTAATAGATTTTTATAACTTCGTGTCAATTTAGTGTCATTGTCAGTCGGTCTAATAAAGAACATCTCTCGCAAGGAATAAGTGCATTTTAATTTGAACAAGTGGCGACCGTGACAGGACACGGCCGACGATTTCGATGGAGTAAAAGTGACGTTTGAGATACTCCAAGAAAAAGCGAATCAATTGTTCGAAATCGAAGAAAAAGTAAGACGTAAGTGGCTCGAAGAACTTGATTACGAGAGTAGCAAAGAATTTGATGACGATTGCGAAACAGCGGACGAATATCGGTATTTTTGGGGAGAAGCAAAGCTCAAGTACAACCGACTCTGCCCCAGCGATGCTCGCTCCGTATCCGAGAGCCACTCCCTAGTCGAAGATCCTACGGTAAGATCCAGAGAAAAAAATATGTCAGACTCTGGGAGCGAAAATTCGATAGAAAGATCTAGAAGAAGTAATATGTCAGACAAACATACAATTTCGAAGAAAACTAATTACACCGACACTGAACTTAAAAGAAAATTCGTTTTGCCAAAAATAAAACTTATTGAATTCGATGGCAAAATTAAGAACTGGCTTAGTTTTTGGGGACAGTTTAAGAAAATTGACGAAGCAGTAGACATCGACATCGATGACAAATTTCAATACCTGATCCAAGCAACATTACCGGGTTCTCCAGCAAGAGAGCTCGTGGAAAGTTTTCCGCCGTCAGGGGAGAACTACAGAGCGGCCATGGATCAACTTAAAGGGAGGTTTGCAAGAGACGATTTACTTATCGAGATTTACGTAAGAGAGTTATTGAACCTTGTTCTCACTCAATCACAAAGCTATGAGAAGAATGCATCGACTCTGAGTTCTCTGTTTGACAAACTTAACACGCAGCTACGCGCCTTACAATCCCTAGGCGTCACGAGCGACAAGTACGCCGCCATGTTGTACCCGCTGGTGGAGTCGGCGCTGCCCGAAGACGTGCTCAGAGCCTGGGAGAGAGCAAGAGGACAAGCGGTCAACACTGCTGACGACTTGAAGAACTTACTAAATTTCGTCAAGAGAGAAGTCGAAAGCGAAGAAAGAATAAAAATATCTCGAAACGGTATTTCCAGTACGGACGGCGAAAGTAATATTAATGCGTCGAACTGTAGCAATAAACAACCTACAGCTTCTTGTCTTGTTTCTACCGAACCGAAGAAAGATGTCAAAAGTTCTACGTGCATATGGTGTGAGAGAACGCACAGCAGTCTGGAATGCTTCAAAGCTGCCAAAATGACGCTTGAAGAGCGAAAGCAGTTTTTGATGAAAAAAGGCGTATGTTTTATTTGTTTAAAAGCGAATCATACGGCCAAGCAATGCAGGAGCTTCACAAAATGTATTCTTTGTGCGCGACGACATACCGTACTACTGTGCCCTGGAACTCAAGATAAAGGTCCGTCTACTGACGAAAAACCAACGATCAAAAGTAGTCAAAATCAATCCATTACTGAGAACACTGCATCACAGAAGACTAATACTACCACTCTACTTCAGACGCTGATAGTAAAAATTGAGCACGAAGGCAAGTCCTTGACTACACGAGCCTTTTTGGACAGCGGATCGCAGCGGTCGTACGTTCGACGTGATATTGTGAAGAGCCTGGGAATAACTACAACTAAACGAATCTCTTTGGCACATTCGTTGTTCGGCGGCATAGAAACTGATAAGGCTGACTATGGCATTTATAATTTGAACGTGAAGAGCCTAGATAACGAGTTCGAATTTCAAATGACGGCTCTCGATAAAACAAAAGTCTGTGGCGTTATACCGCGACTACTTGAAAACGATCGCTTGATGGTTCAGTTGAAGAACAATAACATTAACTTGAGCGACAAAGGAATAAATTCACCTGACATCGGACTGCTTATTGGAGCAAATTATTCAGGGATGTTGTTGACTGGTTGTTATATACAATTAGAAGGAAACTTGACCGCCATAAAAACAAAACTCGGATGGACGGTTCAAGGACAGAAAAGCATCGGTTGTTCCAACCTCGAGTACCTGAGCAATAATAATATAATGGACTTATGGGAACTCGAAGTGATAGGAATAAGGGACCCGATTGAAATTAAATCTAAGAAAGAATCACAGGAAGAAATTTTGAATTATTTTGAAGAAACCGTGAACAAAAAAGAGACTGGTAGATATGAAGTTAACTTGCCGTGGAAAATTGGACATAATAAATTGGAGAGCAATAGAGAGATGGCAACGAAACGATTAGAAACAACTACTAGAAAACTTATGCAGACAAATAATTACAATGAATATGACAATATCTTTAAAGACTGGTTAAAAGAAGGGATGTTAGATATAGTTACAGAGAATGACATGAAGGGACACTACATGCCACATCATGCAGTAGTGAAAGAATCCAGCCTGACAGCAAGAGTTCGACCTGCTAGAAAATGGATTGAAACCAATCCCAGGACGAGAAGGAGTGTCGAGAGTGGCAAGAGTCCACATGGGCAGATGCCGAGTATAAACGTCCCCTTTAGACGTTATACCAGCTCGAAGTCAGGAGCTCAGCTTTGCCGCCCGGAGGATGTTGAGGTTTCATATCCGATTTACTTTTAATAGATTTTTATAACTTCGTGTCAATTTAGTGTCATTGTCAGTCGGTCTAATAAAGAACATCTCTCGCAAGGAATAAGTGCATTTTAATTTGAACACATAGCATGTACCAGTTGCTTCACTACCCGCGCAGATGGTAAAAGCCCATCGAGGGAATGGGCGAAAATCATAGGAATCATGTTATAGGCGATGAGGCTAGCCACCCATCACTATTTTGATTCCATTTTCCACCTAAACGCCCACATCTTGCTAAATGTGGCCTATAGGTACTTGTTACCTTAGGCTCTGTCTACCCTGTAAGGGATAAAGACGTGATTTGTGTGTGTGTGTTATTTTTCCAAAAAAACCTCGCCATTCACATTACGTCTTCATTTTGTTTCTTAGATCTCACCACACCTGGAGATAAGTCGTGAGTTCCAACTCCAGGACTAATGGATCGCATTTACCCCTCCCCCCTTCCCCCGTGCGATGATAAACTAGCACCTGCGGGTTGATTTACTTTTGTTAAGATAGAGCGCGCCATTCAAGGGCGACTTGATGCGACTGGGTCTCAGTTCTTATACTAAACGCAGACTCGCGGCAGATTCATAAATCACTCGTGACATCCGCTAGTAGAGATGTAAAAATGCAGCTTTACAGAAACAGCGTTTTTGGGGCGGTTATACACACACACACAAATCACGTCTTTATCCCTTACGGGGTAGACAGAGCCTAAGGTACCTAACAGGTACCTACAGGCCACATTTAGCAAGATTGTGGGCGAAAGGTGGAAAATGGAATCAAAAATAGTGATGGGTTGCTAGCCTCATCGCCTATAACATGATTCCTAATATTTTCGCCCATTCCCTCGATGGGCTTTTACCATCTGCGCGGGTAGAGAAGCAACTGGTACATTCTAAGTTTTTTTTTTTTGCTCAGACCAGCATGGAAGGCATGGGGCGGTTATGGAAATAATAAATTTAAATATTACTGACACGTCTCCGCGTTTTTCTTCTCTTCCACATTGGAGACATCTCCAATTAATTTATATGACGGTGGTACCGTTTTACACCTCCACTGAAGTTAAATTATTTTTATTGTTTTTCCATATCTAGTTTATTTTACTTTGACTAGGAGAGACTTTATACATCTCTATTATAGACTAATTGTTTCTTCGTGAAAAAGTGGCGGAGTCGGGAAGGGAAAAGACTTCTGGTTTCAATGGTAGCTTTATTGAAGTGTGTTTTTGATACAAGAACTTGCTTGAATAACGCCATCTGTCGCCTAGATCCAAAACTAACTCGGCAGATGGCTAGCAACATGATATAATTAGACTAAGTAAATGGTGTCCTTAATGAGGTGGAAGTTAAAGCTTTGTACAATAGATGGCGCTGTCGTAGACACTAATATAGTTTAAGGCTCGGGGACCTTATACCTACATCCCTTTTATAAATGTATTTAATTTAAGTAGAATTTAAATATTCTTACAGTAATTTATTTTGAAAAAACCGGTCAAGTGCGAGTCGGACTCGCGCACCGAGGGTTCCGTATCATTATCTATAAATATATAAAACCAGTGTAAGCAGAGCCCTGCTCCAAAGCAAAATGTACGCAGTGTGGGGTTACTTTATATTGGTCACTGCTATATACAGACATACATACACATTTACGGTTTTCGCAATTATTCTTTAATCTGTGCTATAAGACCTACCTTCATACCAAATTTCAAGATTCTGCGTTCACGGGAACTACCTTGTAGGTTTTGATTCCCTTGAGAGTTGAAAATTTGCGGAAATTTGCGGCATAAACGGCTGTATCTTTTGATTGCGTTGGCTTAGAAGTTTGATTTTTTCACAGCTTCAAGGGACAGTAGACCTGAGTAATTGATATAAATTTCAGCTTCATACCTCCACGCGTTACTGAGAAAAAGGGTCTTGACAGACGGACGGACGGACGGACAGACGGACAACAAAGTGATCCTATAAGGGTTCCGTTTTTTCCTTTTGAGGTACGGAACCCTAAAAATTACTTTCTGCCAAGTTTCTTGCGGCGCATTCTTCTTGGTAATGATGCTCTTTCCGAATGCGCTGGTAGTTTCAAAAATACATGTAAAACATTAACATTTACCACTAACAACAACTATAAAAATTTTCGGAAATATTCATGAAAATTAGCTTCAACAGTGTTGCCAATTAAATAAGGTTTTCGTTCCGCAATTTTAGGGGCGTTCAATTTTATTTGGCTGGCAATTTGACCATAACAATCCAAACCAAGGCAAGTTTGACTAGTGTTCTCCGACAAAATGACAGCCGAACGAAAGCAAAGGTGCGCCGGTACAGCGCTGAACAGAGGCCTTGGACTATAGTAGGTATTGCCTATAACAAGACCTAATTCAATTGTTTGCCAATTCGTTTCTAATATCGTAAACGTGAATAAAATACCGAGAAGATTTTTTTAATGAAGCACTTAATACTAACATCATAAACAGCTACTTATTTAAATATACTAATAAATTTTGGATTGGTGCTAGTTTTTGTGAACTTCTATAAATAAAAGTTTTTTTTTTATAAAATTGTTCAATCCAGTCGCCCCGTGAACAGCCCCGGCGCGAGTTATAATGAGTCGCGGCGTATAATCGCCGTGACGCTTTGTCCGCGACAGAACAATGTGCTCCCATTCACGGACAGGCTTTTGTTAACCTCCAGTTAATTTATCGCGCGCTCAAACGCAGGGTTCTTGTTTCTTTGAATGGCTTATGTCATGATGTCTTTTAAATATCTGTTACACTGGAACTATTTTGTGTGAGAACTGTGGCTTGTGTCCAGCGGAGCGTTAGGCGGAGCGGGGAGCGTGGCGGGCAGCGTGTACTCAAAACGCTCACATACATTTTGCTTGTCATCACTATCACTATCACTATATAGTATAAAATAAAGTCGCTTTTCTGTCCCTATGTCCCTATGTAAGCTTATATCTTCAAAAATACAAAACGGATTTTTATGCGGTTTTTTTAATAGATAGAGTGATTCAAGAGGAAGGTTATTATGTATAATTCTACGCAGACGAGGTCGCGGGCAGAAGCTAGTAAGTCATAAGTCATTTATTGTCGCTTTCATTGTGTACATTGGATCTTACAAGCTAATAAATTTACGAACATGAAACCCTGCAGCAGAGCACTGCGAGATAACTTAACCTAATATTCTTATTTATTAATATTCTTATTTTCAACATGAAACTACCGTGAAACTTAATCATCATCTCTCTCGCTCTTGCTAAAAAGCTCTCTCTTTCGCGCTCCTGGAAAAAGGACTACGAAATAGTACGAAACATGTCGAGCATCACTCGACTTTTTATACGTGAGTTATCCGTTTATGTGTAATGATGAAAATTCTTATTCTTATTCTTAATCGAATTTATTAATAACGTAACAACAATCATGTTATATTAATAGTATAGTTGTATTGAATCTTATACAAGTTAGATGTATTTATGAGATCAGTTTATTTAATCTCAGAGTTCTTCCATGCTGATCTGGGAGTAAAGAAAAAACATAGAATGTACCAGTTGCTTCTATGCCCGCGCAGATGGTAAAAGCCCATCGAGGGAATGAGCGAAAATCTTACGAATCATGTTATAGGCGATGCTAGCAACCCATCACTATTTTGATTTCCCTTTCCAGTTATACGCCCTTAATCATGCTAAACGTGGCCTTAAGGTTTTGTTGCCTTAGACATGATTAGATAAAGACGTGATATATGTGTGTGCGTGTGTGTGTGTGTGTGTGTGTGTGTATTATGCACGCACGCTAAATTACAGCTTTTTTTAAAGTGCCTCTCAGCTAAGCCGCATTAAGACAGACAGAAACTATAATGGTTCCGTTTAGCCATTTGGACTAAGGAACCCTAAAACAGCAGCTCCACAAACAAACACAGATTCAATTGTATAAATTCGCGAATCATCTTTGGCAATCAAAACAGACTCCATCCTCCCTTACTTCCCGATGAATAATTTCACTTGATCAAGTGGAAGGGAGGTTTATTGTAGCAATGCAAGATGTTATCGACAACACGGGGTGGGGGTAGTGTGGGCGGGTAGCGGGGAGGAGAGCGGGGAGGGTAGCGAAGCGGCAAGCGGGGCGGATAGCGGTACAGGTCCTAACCCAAGTCTCGATCTACCCCGTAAGGGATAATGACGTGTATGTGTATGTACTCTTCCATGCTGGTCTGGGAGCAAAGAAAAAACACAGAATGTAACAGTTGCTTCTCTTTCCGCGCAGATGGTAAAAGCCCATCGAGGGATTGGGTGAAAGTCTTAGGAATCATGTTATAGGCGATGCCGCTAGCAACCCATCACTATTTTGATTCCCCTTTCCACCCCCTTCATGCAAAACTTAGCTTCAAGGTTTTGTTACCTTAGGCTCTGTCTACCCCGTAAGGGATGAAGACTGATATATGTATGTATGTGTATGTATAACGCTCAAAGTGGGGCCCCGCCCGCATCAAACCGTACTCACAATCATTTCCCGTCACATTGTAACTCATCACCTTGTTATGACACTTGTGTCGTTATGTGTCTCGAAATACTTACGACAGGGAAGGCAAGGCCTATATCCATTTTCGTTATCATGTCGTGCCTTTCTTTCATGCTGGTCTGGGAGTAAAGAAAAAAGAGAATGTACAAGTTGCTTCTCTCCCCGCACATATGGTAAAGAAATCTTAAGAATCATACTACAGGCGATGCGGCTAGCCCATCACTATTTTCATTCCCCTTTCCACCTATACGCCAATCATGCTAAACGTTACCTTTAGGTCTTGTTACCTAAGTCAGTCTACCCCGTAAGGGATAAATATGTGATTTATGTGTGTGTGTCCATTTTCAGAATCAGAATCAGAATCGTTTATTTGTGAAACATAGGTATAAAGAATACAGGTGGAAACAAAGAGTAATAATAATAGTAGGTATCACTATGTTTTGCATTTTGATTTTTTTATAAGTGTGTTTCATTAAGGCGTTTACTGTTTGCATGGCGCCAGGCGTGGTGGACTTAAAAACTGTTTTAAATTAATTTCTCCTCGCGTACAGCGCCTATTGATTGTTTATTGTCAGTTGCAACGCCATCTACCGGTGATGTTCGGAAACGCCAAGCAGTAAAACTTGGGTGCGGTCGACGCAGGACTAGCGATCGAAAGGTTGGCTAACCTGACAGGCGGTAGTCTCTCCCTCCACTACTGCCAGATAAAACGCGTGAAAATCCCACAAACTTAACTATCCCCTACACCAAACAAACACATGTTTCGATCCCTCGACGGGGTCATTCCCGTCATCATTGAGTTGAGTAAAACTAACGAAATAGTGGCACTAAGAGGCTGTTTCATCACTCTGTAAGGTTTCGGTTAACTGAAATGTCGTCTCTGTCTGTCTCCTAGTAAGAAATAGAGAGGGAAACTTTACAGAGAGTGGCGAAGGCCCTATGTATTTGCTCGATAGTCGTATCAACACCGTAGCATACAGTGCAAATGCATTTTAAACGCAACAGAATAAACAGCAACAATGCATGTGCGACAGGGCTAAGCCGGCGATGTCGACAATCGATTATTCGGCGAGCGGGGGTTACCGGGCTGCGATAGATATCAATATTGCACACCATTCGACATTGCGATTACAAATTGCCTCTACTACATGAATTCGCTTTCATTGTGTTTTATAAAATGTTATTAACTTTATCAGTTTATCGAAAATTCTGCTTCCCGATTTTGAAATAATGATTTTATCTATCATTGAAAACAGCGCCATCTCTCGTCCTAGGTGAGCAGTAGATGTTCCACGGGAGTTTGTGATTTCGTCAGAGACACATTATTCAACTAGATGGCGCTTCGTGACTAAATTCGCAAGTGACAATGATAGCTGGTGAAAAATGCTACAATTATAAGACATACCTGATATATGGTGTAGCGGTAGCACGCATTACGGATTACTTTTTATGGTTCCGCACCCAAAGGGTAAAAACGGGACCCTATTACTAAAACCTCACTGTCCATCTATCTGACTGTCTGTCTATCAGTCATGATGGCTGTATCTCAGGAACTGCAGACAGTTGAAATTTTCACATATCATGTATTTCTGTGGACGCCATAACAACAAATCCAATCGATCTATGTTTTTATGTCCTCACACCGCCTATATTTTGCTTAGAAGCAGGGTTCTACCAACATTGGACTTACAATTCACTTGCTGGATTTGTTTGGAGAGGATTGGCTGGAGCCAGAAAGCGACGAATGGAGAAGTGCTTGACCGACTGACTGAAAAGCCTCGCCTGTCGAAGTTCATCGAGAACAGAAGGGGAAAGATGTTGGGACACCTGATACACGACGAATACATTAAGATCATAATTGAAGGGAAGAGGAAGAGAGGCCATGAAGAACATTTATGGACCTGGTGAAATAGATGGTAGAAGTCGTGTCGTATCAGGAAGTCAAAGAAAAAGCCCTGGAAGGACCACATGGAAATTGCTCCACCGACAAGAGCCTAGGTCTTAAGTTTAAGAAGAAGAATTTGCCCGGAACCCTCGATGCGCGAGTGAGACATGGCCGGTTAGCTATTTGTTTAGCTTTACAGTTTTAATCGGCTTCACATCGCCGTTCCCAAGCCTCCGTTATTTAGTCAGAAGATGTATAACGACATAGGAATAAGAAACATCTTTGGGTGATAACAAAGTGACTTCCACTAGTACATTCAAAGATACAATTGCAGGCGTGTTCTGTTAATAATTGATCGCAATATCTGGAGATTGCTCTGTCCCAGGACGATTGGAAGTCGACAAGTCATCAGTGAGGCTTCACAAGAGTTAAAATCATCTTATCAGCCGTAGAACGTCCACTGACATAAGCCTACCCCATAGACCTCCAGTTGCCTCGGTTGGAATTGCTTGCACCGTGAACCCGCGACTTTAACCAGAATATGTGATGAAAAGCATAATTTTTGTATTGAACTTGGCTCTCCTTTTTTACATTTATGTTCTTGGTGGGATTAACGTCTTTTTGGCAAATCGTTCGTTCAATTGCTTTCAAAAATGGCTCGCAATCGCTTTCGAATGCGATGTCAAGCCGATCGAGTTACGTGGAACGATTGTTTTCATTTTGAAACCAATCTCGGAATCAACTGTCAAAAATGAAGACGATGCTGATTGCGAGCGAGTTACGTAATAAGCCTGCTGGTCATCCTCACCTCGTAGGTGGACGTCCTACGCTGTGCTTGCTCCACGCACCTGTAAAGCCATTTTGTGCAAGTATCGAGTTTGTCACCCACACTGACTTGTCTGACGAAACGCTATTGCTAAAAAATAAGTCGGAAATAAATCGCTAACCGTCGTTTCGCGCGATAAAACGCCAGTCGTTTGACGCCACGGCCGACTTCCCTGGCAAATATCGGGGCCGTGTTTGAGCCCATAGAGCAAATCAGCTATAGAGTGGGAATTTTGCGGGTGGTAGGGCCTTGTGCAAGGTCCGTCCGGATCGCTACCACCATCTTACTCGCTAATCCTGCCGCTAAGTAGCAGTGCTTGCACTGCTGTGTTCCGGTGTGGAGAGTAAGACAGCCGGGGAAATTACGGGCACAAGAGGCATTTCGTCTTAGTCCTCTAGGTTGGCAACGCATCTGCAATCCGTCCGGGGTTGCGGGTGTCTATGGGCAGTGGTGATCACTTACCATCAGGTGACCCACTTGCTCGTTTGCCTTCCTATTCATATAAAAAAAAAAAAAAAAAAAATGTCATACAGCGTGCAAATTTCATATGAGCGTAAATTTTAGTAACGGTTGTTTTCATTAACTAATTGTGTTTACCCAAAATAATTGAGCACGCGATGTACATTTAACTATTAATGATCGGTTATTTAATTTAATATTCGTCTAAATTTTGAGACAATATTAACTTGTTTTCCTGGCTAGTAAAAATGAAATAAGAAACATTGCTGCTCGACCATACTTTAAAAATGAAATGCGCTTTATTAATTAACCTCCTACACCTATATGAAATTAACACGCTGTCAAATTCTTATAAAATAAAATTAAGCGAAGCGGAAATTGGCGTTTGCTGTACTCTGATTGGCTAGCTGAAGCTGAAGCTTATTGTCTAACTCGTTCGCAATCGCCATCGTGTTCATTTTGACAGTTCTTGTATGAATGTGACAGCTAGCTGATTTCGATGCCAAATTGTCAGCCCATACCTACAGCCTTTAGTGACCTATAGCCTACAGGTCACTAAAGTTGATCACACAGCTATTACAACTGACGTGGATAAATTAATGTTCGTTGAGTGGCATTTTGAATGAAAATCAATTATATTTTGTAAAAACCAAAAAGTAATTGAAATCAAAATTCCATTTAGATTCCATGTAGAAAAAGGAAAAACAACCGCAAAAAACGCATCACTGTTTTTGATTCCCTTTTCCACGTGACCTTTAGGTTATGGTCTCTGTTACATTGGCTCTCTCTACCCCATAAGATAAAGACGTGTTTCTGTATGTAAGTTTTTAATGGAAATAAACTGATGTGTTGCCACAATTTGACAGCCGTATTGCCGCTCTATTTGATTGATTCCACTATGTCCCGGGCAAATATCGGCGTCCTGTTTGGGCGCGTCAAATGCACGCTAAAAGGCCCAAAAGGCAAATATTTGCCGCCGCCACTCGCTGACTTGTTTGATACAATGAATATTATTCAGAATATTCGGTCGAAAGAGTTAACAGCTAGTTTCTATGTAAAAAGTACATACATACACAAATCCCGTATTTATCCCTTACGGGGTAGACAGAGCCTAAGGTAACAAGACTAAGCATACTTTTTTCTATCCTAGTCACTATATCCTCTTTCACACCAGCACGTTCCCTTTTCACAGTATTCCTTATCACTATCACTACATAGTATAAAATAAAGTCGTTTTTTCTGTCCTCATGTCCCGATGTATGCTTATATCTTCAAAACTACTCAACGGATTTTGATGCGGTTTTTTTTTAATAGATAGAGTGATTCAAGAGGAAGGTTTATATGTATAATACATACATAATATACCGTGCGAAGCCGGGGCGGGTCGCTAGTTCCTTATAAAATATTCCTTGAGAATAACTAAGGGGCAAGAAAGGACTTTTCGAAAATCCCACGGGACACAAAGAATGAAAAATTAAAAACATGGTGTTGTCATGTCTGCGCGGACGAAATCTCAGGCAGAAAGCTAGTTTACTAGAACTCAAGCAACATAGCAAACGCCCGATGTTTGTCCACAGTTCACTGGTTACCCTTCGATGTCCCGTTTCGCCCCGCCGCGCCCGTCCTGCCCCATCCCGGGTCACTCGGGACTATAAACTAGAATTGATGAGTGCCTAACTGGGGGCGTGAATGTGCGAGTTTGCTGGAACTAATAATAGTTTGATGTGCAGACAAAAGTTAGGGCTGTAGGGGCGATACTGTCTAGCGTTTGAATAATAACGGTGCTGGACTGGATATGTTTAATTAAATTGTGAATATCTCGTTGTGAGAGGCCTGTGCCCAGCAGTGGGATGTAGACTGGAAATGAAATGATACATATATACATACTTAGTTACATATATCACGTCTTTACCCCTTACGAGATTGACAGAGCCTAAGGTAAGAAGACCTAAAGGCCATGTTTAGCATGATTGTGGGCGTATAGGGTGAAAAGAGGAATTAAAATAGTGATGGGTTTTTCGCCCAATCCCTCGATGGATGAGATGATGATGAGTGTATAACTAACAATTGCCCACGACTTCGTCCAACCAGAGAATTAAATATAGCTCATGACACTCACTAATGTGACTTTCTATTGATAAAAGAATTTTCAAAATCGGTTCAGTACGACACCTCCTAAGTATACTGAGGCAAGTGACCATTTTGACATTTTCGGTTTTTTACATAATTTTGACTACAATACTAATATCTACCTGCCACAAAAATTTCGTGGTAAAATTCCTGTTTGTTTCGAAAATAAAGTGACGTATATAAATGTATACAACACAACTTTGTAAATCAGTACGTTGTATACTGAGGCAAGTCGCTTGCACCACTGTACGCGGCACAGATATTGTGGAGGGGCGGCACAAGTGTGGTGTAACCTGACGTTGCCTCAGTATACGCGATAGACCAACGACGCGGCGGACGTCAAATTTACCTTTTACGATAGAAATTAAATTATTTTGTCCAAGATACAACCACTTATTTTCTAATGCACTAAGATTTCCGTAAAATTAATGATTATTATACTTGAACCTGGCAAAATGAAGCTTTTCTTGACAAGTTATTCAACTGACCTTAACAAATTGATACAAATTAAAAAAAAACTGTCTAAATCGTTTCTCTCCTTATTATAATGGCACTAGAATATTTATCATTTAATATAAAAATCACAATAATGAGTAAAAACCTTTATTCCGAATTGACAAGGTACTATTATTTTTCTTTAGTCATTGTTTTTTGTGACCAACCTGTTGTAAAATTCAGTGTGTTGAGATGGTATTATACCACTTCGACAAAGATCATTAATGATCTTAAGATCTTTAAATTTTTGTTTGTCAATTGGCAAACGTTCGTGGTACGCTACTTTAATGTTTCTTAAGCCAATTATGAGGTCATTTTGGAGACTCCTTAACTTTTTTACTGGAAGAACATTCAATTGATTTATGATTGTCGTCTTCAAAAGTATTTTTGTAATTTATTTTGAACTAGCTTCTGCCCGCGACTTCGGCTGCGTAGAATTATACATCTAATCCTTCCTCTTGAATCACTCTATCTATTAAAAAAAACCGCATCAAAATCCATTGTGTAGTTTTGAAGATATAAGCATACATAGGGACATAGGGACAGAGGAAGCGACTTTATTTTATACTATGTAGTGATGATAGTGATGGATCTTCGCGTGATACATGTATTTCACATATTTGATTCCACATTACGGTTTCTCCATTAGTACCCTTTTTTCAGTTTTGAAACAGAGGCAAGCAAGCTTTAAAGTCAAATATCAATTCTTGGTATACTTCTGTGACTTCATAGGGTTTGTCAGTTTTTGCCATACGAATAGCCATGTACCACTGTTCAGGCGTGTATATATATTAAATTTTTGGTTCTTTTTTCAATTAGAGCATACATGCTATCACCTTCGTTTTGGGTGTGTCCAACTACTAAAAAACGATGTGAAATTGTTATATACTGCCAACAAGCGTACATGTACATGAGAAATACAATCCGGTTACGGTTTTGCCCTCCACAATTGTGGTATAATACCGTCGCAACACACTGAATTTTACAACAGGTTGGTCACAAAAAACGATACTTAAAGAAAGTAGTTAGTACCTTGTCAATTCGGAATAAAGGCTTTTACTCGTAATTGTGATTTTGATATTAAGTGATAAATATTCTAGTGCCATTATAATTAAGAGAGTAAACGATTAAGACAGTTTTTTTAATTTGTATCAATTTGTTAAGGTCCGTTAAATAACTTGTCAAGAAAAGTTTATAAATATTAAGTTTTTTTTTTGTAAAGAGGAACCAGTAGTGATCTCATAATAATATTGTAATTTTTAAATAAGTAATTATTAATTTTGGAAGTTAAGAATAAAGGTGCAATGATAAATCCTACTAAGGCGTTAAAAATAAGGAATGAATCCTTGCTAATGATAAATCGAACCTTTAGAAGAAGCCAGTTAAGTTTATAGATTTTTTATAAGTACTTAATAGTACAGTCTCAATAATTAAGAAAAGAAGACTATTTTGGATATATATTTTAAACTAAAACGAATATTGCTCAAACTGTGGTTGTTAAATAAGTTACGTTTAAGAATGTGTAACTATGATTAAAAGATTTACAAACATAATAAAAGCAGTTTTTATTTGAAATTTACGTTTGTTTATTAAAAAACACTTTTTTCTATTATTAATAATAAAAATATATAATATAATTTCTCGTTTTAAACAGCAAAACATTAAATATTATTAACAGTATACAGGTGTAAGCGAACTTAATTTAAGCGTATACTGGTGCAAGTGACTAATATGTCCACCAAATAATGGATAAAGGGCATTGAGCATGAGCTATGTATTTATTTTTAAACAGTATGGATTTATGTAACATATTTATCTAATTATTAAATGAAAAATAGAAAAAAATAACAATTAACTTAGTACGGTGTATACTGGATCAAGGGGTAGTTGCCTCAGTATACCACAAATCAGAACACGTAAAATACGCGTACACTAGTGTATTTACCATTTTCTCAAAAACTAACATTAATTTCAGAATTCCATATATGTAGTCTGAAAAGAGGTACTTTTGTTCCAGCGAATCCAAAGTTTTATGGTATGGACTTTACAGATAAAAAAGTTACAAATGATTTTACCTTTGCACGGCTCTCCTGTAAAATCAAGATTTTGCAGTTGCCTCAGTATACTTAGGAGGTGTCGAGTAGATCTAGAGATTACCTCTGCAAACTCACAAACTTTTTCTCTGTATATTATTTTATTAGTATAGCTAAAGCAGCATAGGGAAAGCTTCATTATGACCAGTTTTTTTTCTTTCATTTTCTTTAGTTATCTATCCGTGTGATAACATTTATCTAAGAAACTTCTGTATGAGTTTCTGGTCTTGAACGGGTCTAAAATGAGCTTAAAGCATCATGTATTATCACTACATAGTATAAAATATAGTCGCTTTCTCTGTCCCTATGTCCTTATGTATGCTTATATCTTCAAAACTACACAACGGATTTTGATGCGGTTTTTTTTCATAGATAGAGTAATTCAAGAGGAAGGTTTTTATGTATAATTCTACGCAGACGAAGTCGCGGGCAGAAGCTAGTTATAAATAAAAAAACGTTATCATTAAAAGTTGATTGAAACAGACGTTACTTATCAAAGGTCCATATTAATGAACAAAACACAATTGCCTTGCTACTCAGTCACTGTCAGTAACTGTGGTAGCGGAGTAGCAATGTTTTTTTAATATTCTGTAAAGAAAAGTTAAAAAAAAAAAAACACTTCTTAAAGCGAAGGCTAGGCGAACGAAATCGCAGGAGACAGCTAGTCTCAAAAATGTTATATTTTTAAATGTTATACCTATGTTCTGATATTCGATGTTATGATATTTTAGAATAAGAAAAACACATTTAAAAAAATTGGCTGCAGCAACCAGGAAACAAAAGATTTAGACATTTTCATTTCGGAATAAAAGAAAATTGAATGCGATGTTTGTTTCGAGTTTTTTTAATCTATAAGGGACGGCCTTTTCTCATCAGTGATTGAAACCAATCAATAAATGCAAATCAGGAAAACCGTTGCCAATTTTCCCCCAAAAACCTATATACTGTCACTTTCCCATCAAAATCACCGACTGTCCAACGGTATTTCCAAAGGGGTTTTAACCTTTTGCGCAGTCGTTTTTATTAATATTTCGACCGCGCCGCTAAGCATTCAAACTTTTTATATAGTTTTAAAAATTCAACGACTTCTTTTAAATTTGTAATGCGAGTTGAAAAATAAAAAAGTTGGTCCGACGGAGAGGTTCTCTAGGGGGACATAAGTTCACCAGAGCGGGACTGCGCCTGCCGTCAGACAACGCTATGAGGACACGCTGTTTATTTTTGTTTCTTAATTGAACTTACACTAGTCACTTTCAACATGAAACTACCGTGAGACTAAATCATAATTTACACATAAACGGAACGGAACGGCGGCAGCGAAACGAACACTAACCAGGAGGAAGGACTACGAAATAGTCCGAAACATGTCGAGCATCTCTCGACTTTTATATGTGAGTTATCCGTTTATGTATAAATTATAAATAGTCATTTTATTATAACTACGTAAACGGGTACATATTTATATTAATTATTAACGTGATGGTCAAGGCTCTTTCGAAACGGCTATCGACTAACTTTGTATTAATGTTTTCGTGATCTTACACCAAAAACTCAGCTCGTAGATACCCGGCTCAACACTACTCCCCTCCTGCCCCACGGGCAACGTTCGTACATACGCGTAAGATTTACAGCGCTGCTGATAGAGCCGGGAAGTGTTTTGGAATCCCTGTTTATTTTAAAAGGAAAATTTACGAGCGTGATACGGGCGCCGATGCGATTCATTGGAAGAGGATTTGGTGACAATCGCACTGCCGTAAACATTGCTATAGAGCTCCATAGCACTAACGGCACAGACTTCATTTATAGTTATCCCGTGGGAACTTGCCAATTTTGCGGGATAAAATATATACACACACATACATTATCAGATCAGAGAGAGAGAGAGAGAGAGAGAGAGAAACATTTATTTACACACATTCGATACACGTTGATATATAATAGGAAGAAACACAAAACACTTAGCAATAGTACCGATACGATCAGTACGTTCTCCAGTCCATTATCCGTTTGACGACCGGATGGCCCAGTGGTTAGAGAACCTGACTATGAAGCTTGAGGTCCCGAGTTCGATCCCCGGTCGGGGCAGATATATTTGTATGAAAAATACGAATCTTTGTTCTCGAGTCTTGGATGTTTAATATGTATTTAAGTATGTATTTATCTATATAAGTATGTTTATCCGTTGTCTAGTGCCCATATTACAAGCTTTGCTTAGTTTGGGGATAGGTCAATTGGTGTCAATTGCCCCAAGATATTATTATTATTCTGTATATTTATTTTTATCTTAAGTTAGGTTTTTACAATATTAATATAAAAAGTAATAAAACAATATTAATACAAAATATAAAAACATTATAAAAACCTAACCTAGGGTGCCGCCGGCAGCGAGGCAAGGCCTAAGGCCTTATTATTATTATTATTATGGTTACCTGATAGAGATCACTCTGTAGCGGTAAGGCCGCCTATTGTTACCTTGTAATATTATGTATACCTTTTTCTGTTTTGGTTGTTATATGTGGTGTTCAATAAAGAGTTATTGTATTGTATTGTATTGTATTATCCCTGCGTTTATCCTGTCTATTTGTTTCCGCCGCCTACTAAACTGTCTCCTTATTTCTCTTATTGGTTGTCTGGTAGAGATCGCTATTAAGCGATAAGAACGCCTATTGTCTACTTTGTTCTTTGATTCTGTATTGTTTTGTACTGATTTGTGGTGTTCAATAAAGATTATTTGTATTGTATTGTATTGTATTTATACACCACGTTATTGTCATGCTAAACGTGGCCTTTAGGTCTTGTTGCCTTAGGTTCCGTCTACCCCGTGTGTGATTTCTGTCGTTATCCGTTACGGGGTAGAGCCTTTTTTGCGGATAGGAAATCTTTATGGATGCCCTAGGCACGGGGATGCCTAGCGTTATGCGGGACTCCCCCCCCCCCCCCCCCCCCGAAGAGGTATACCCAAACTTAAAACTGTTCTAATATTGATGAAATCATCTATTACTTAGGTTCCCAAACTTTTTTGGATATCCGTCCAATCGCAACTTTTTTGTCACTACCTTCCAAATATGAAACATTAAATTAAAATTTTTGAAAACTCCTGGGGAGCTTGTGACTTAAAAAAAAATACCAGAAATGCCTCCCATCATTTTGAAAAAGAGCTAATATTTTTCAAACAGCTGGACTGATTTTTACCAAACATGTCTAAGAACTACGGCAAGGAATTAATAAAACCGATTGATTTCTGTCCATCTGTTTAAAAGCTGCGACGCCACAGACAAACACACACAGAGAGAGAGAGAGAGAGAGAAAGCGAGAGAGAGAGAGAGAGAGAGAGAGAGAGAGAGAGAGAGAGAGAGAGAGAGAGAGAAATTGACATCAAACTTATAACAACCCTCTTTTTGCGTCGGGGGTTAATGAAACAAATAACGACATGCATTGTAAAGATTAATAATTGTTTCCTTTTATACTCACAAAAAACAATGACATTGAAAGATTAAAATTATTTAAAAATGGTGGATGCAATGATTAACGTTTTACATCTTTACACAACGTTCTACAAAAAATATGGACCGCTGCGTTGTGAAAAATCAAGTGTATCCATCTAATTGACGACCGGATAGCCTAGTGGTTAGTGACCCTGACTATGAAGCTAGAGGTCCTGGGTTTGAATCCCGGTAGGGGCAGACAGTTGTATGATGAATACGAATGTTTGTGCCCGAGTCATGGTTGTTGTATGTATTTAAGTATGTATTTATCTACATTATATAAGTATGTTTATCCGTTGCCTGGTACCCATAGTACAAGCTTTGCTTAGTTTGGGGCTGGGTCAATTGGTGTAATTTGTCCCAAGATATTTATTCATTTATTTTTATTTAATTGGAATTTCGTTTTCAAACTATGTATTTTAACGTATTTTTTATCAATAACCTCAGTATTACCTCCAGCGCCTTCTAGCGGGCGGTGGGAAAACTAATCAATTACACCGTTCTTGGTCGAGAGAAAGCGCGTGTTTGCTCATTTTCACAACAGACTTTTAATTGGGCGTAATCCTCGTAAGCTAATCGAAGATTATTCGACCTTGGCCTTCCAACAAAAGTTCAATTAACAACAATTGACTCCACATGAAAGTCAAACATCTGCCGGCAATTCTCAAGTTAATTTATAAAACGGCGACACAACCACTTGCCCCACACCCACACCCTAAACCCAACGCGATTCCGTCGAAAATCCTTCGTCTCAAAGCCATGTTTTGTTGACGCGTATTCTGTGTACATATTTAAAATGGTGCACTTTCACACGGTGTGATAGGAGCTATATTCCGTTGTTCAACCCACAATTGAGGTGCTTAATATATTAAAGGATGTTCGAAGTTTCATAAACCGAACTGTCTGGTTTCTAAGTTGTTAATTATTTCCAGACGGTGTATTTGGGGAATTTAGATATTAGAATTTGGTTGTAGTTTCGAATGTTAATGGAGGCCGGGTAATTTATTTGCTGGGGCCTTAACATGTCGTCTTAATGCGATTCAATTCCGACTCAGTTCATGTTTTAGCCCTCATTTTGACTATGGAGCATGGAGCTGACAGCGAGCGAACCTCGAATCGGAATTGAGTCGCATTAAGACGTATGTATGTATGAATGTAAACTCTTTATTGCCCATAAAAATACGACGTCATGATAATCCCCATGTAATTTATTAATTGGAATACAAAGCAAAAGCATTCATGCCTGATTATGTCGTACCTTTCAAGAAAATACGATCATTAGAAGTGGATTAAGATTAAATTTCTAAATGTCTGTGAAAATTAGAACACATAGAAAAATCCGAAAAGTAAAGCTATGGCCGGGAATCGAACCCGGATCCTCGTCATTCAGAGTCAGTTCATTCAGAGTCATAGCAGGTGGATTAAGATTACATTACCTACATAATTAACCTTACGTCAAGGTCGAATTAGTGATAAAAAAGCCCTTGAATACTGGTCTAAGAGCAAAGAAAGAACATAAAATGTACCAACTGCTTCTCTTCCCGCGCAGATAGTAAAATCCCATCGAGGGAATGGGCGAAAGTCTTAGGAATCAATTTGACGACCGGATAGCCTAGTGGTTAGTGACCCTGACTATGAAGCTAGAGGCCCTGAGTTCGAATCCTGGTAGGGGCAGACAGTTGTATGATGATTACGAATGTTTGTGCCCGAGTCATGGATGTTGTATGTATTTAAGTATGTATCTACATTATATAAGTATGTTTATCCGTTGCCTGGTACCCATAGTACAAGCTTTGCTTAGTTTGGGGCTGGGTCAATTGGTGTAATTTGTCCGAAGATATTTATTTATTTATGTTATAGGCGATGCTAGCAACCCATCACTATTTTGATTTCCCTTTCCACCTATTCACCATCATGCCAAACGTGGCCATAAGTTTTTGTTACCTTAGACTCTGTCCACCCCGTACGGGATAAAGACGTGATATATGTATGTATGTATGTATGTTGAAAGCTTTTCAACAGCCGGCGTTTCAGCCTCATGATGAACTCGTGTCCGATGCACCGATCAAGTGCATCCCGCTGCCATTAATTCCGTGACGTCAGAGCGCGTTGCATCGCGATATTGATGACGTCACGGGTTCACAGCTTGCATTACAATGCATTTCCGTTGAAAATAATAGTCATGCTTGCTCGTTTATAGGGCTATCCAAAGTATAAAACGGGACCCTACAATACAAGATACTCAGCGGCGAAACATTATGCGATATGGGTAACTTTGTACCCTTAGTCCGTTGTGGTCTATTCAGACCTACTAATAGAATTAAACGGAAAAAGCAATCCTGTTGGAGCCTCCTTTTACTTCATAGTTTGTATATTAACTACTTCAATATTGTATATTCCAATTTTAAAATGCCTATGTTGCTAGTTTGTATAATTAACTACTTCAATATTGTCTATTCCAATTTTAAAATACCTGTGTTGATAGTTTGTATATTAACTACTTCAGTATTGTATATTCCAATTTTAAAATACTTGTGTTGACATCAACTTCGAAGACAGTTGCTCTGTCAGGTTGCTAGCATAAACAGCTGTTCCGTGATTATTCTTCTATTTAACTTTTTTGTGTGTTAGTCCGTGTTATTAAACCATTCAAACCATAGCGGAAACGTTTTTAAATTCCGTCGCCAACACCCTCTTTTTTTTATGGTGTGGAAAATGCGCCTTATGCATCCGCCCGGTACGGGTTTACCGGGGGTATGTGGTGCTATCCCGCGACGGCAGGCATACCCACTAAAAACCACACGGATTCCCTATTCAGCCGTATGTGAGGCGTTACGGGAGCACTCGGTGTCACCGCGACGCCCCATCACCCCGGGATGGGGTACCCTCTTTGCGGCACCTGTGCAACGCAGGTTTGAGAAGACCCGCCCTCCCCCGCTGGTGCCGCTTGGATTTTTTAAAGAGCCGTCGCCAACACCCTGATCCAACTGAGGAACTAATCGGATAATTCTATCATTAGTAGATAATATTCCAAGAGGATCATGTAGGTGCTCTAAGAAGGGATTTACCGAATTTCCCAAATAAAAACCTTATACTTGGAGACATGAGATGTATGGGGTATGTCACTCTGACGTTATCTGCGCGGACGAAGTCGCGGGCAAAAGCTAGTATTTACTATACCTTATTCCGATTCATAAGCCACAATAGCACATTACTTACGCGCGTGCTCCATCGGGAATAATGGATTATTGTTTTATCTGCTAGATAAATGTAAATGCGTTTCTGTACGGAAGAGTTAGTAATTAATTGCACATATCACTTACACCGGGGCCGGGCTGGTACTTCCTTCACGTGGAGCCACGGAAGCCGAGGATTAAAGTTCTACATGTCAGTGAAAATTAGAACACAGAAAAATCTGAAAAGTAAAGCTATGGCTAAATCGAACCCGGATCCTCGTCATTCCGTGACGCGTGCTATACCCCAGCATACATTCAAACAGATGACGGTTTCTAAATGTCAGTGAAAATTAGAACACATAGAAAAATCCGAAAAGTAAAGCTATGGCCGGGAATCGAACCCGGGTCCTCGTCATTCCGTGACGCGTGCTATACCCCTACACCACCCATAGCAGGTGGGTAGTCTCCGAATTTTTCTACCTGTTACTAACTGTCACGTGACCTTTTTGTTACTATGCGAATTTTTGTCGCTAAGCATCATCTGTTTGAATGATGTGTCTGTACGACACAATTACAAACTCCCATGGAACATCTACTGCTCACCAGGGACAAGAGAAGACGCTGTTTTTCAAATGATAGGTACTATCAAATGATGACGATTAGCGACGAAAATTCGCATAGTAACAAGGTCACGTGACAGCTAGTAACAGGATAGAAAAGTTCGAAGGCTTACCCACCTGCTATGGGTGGTGCAGGGGTATAGCACCCGTCACGGGATGACCAGGATCCGGGCTCGATTTACTTTTCGGATTTTTGTGTGTTATAATTCTCAGTGTCTTTAAGAAATTTTATGGACTCTTCCGCTAGTGAATAGAAAACAGTTTTAACACGGCTTTCCGCTGGTCTGCTGGCCTGCCCTTTAATAAATAGTTCACGTAAACATTTTCCTCTTAATTCCCTCCAGATTGAATGGAAGGCACGCGCGCCGCCTGCCAACGCCCGTATTCCACCCGCGTACTGGACTCTTCGACAGGTAGACTAATGGAATTGGGCACAAACATTGATTTTGTTGAAAGGCCTTCTTACGTGGTTGTTCTGTACAATGCTCTTGTTATCGCTGTTATAGTTTGTGAAATTTTATTGCAGCAATTGTGAAATAACAGGACGAATGTGTAGTGGATACGCGGCAGCTGAACTGTGTAGAACTATTTACGAAGCATTAGTCAATGAGGGTTTTCTGAGTGCAAAATACCGCTGTACTTAAATACTTGTTTACCTTATGCACTCTTAAAATTGTTATTGCAAATTTTATTTAAACAGGTATTATTAGTTAAGTAGATTTTGTAAATGTTTATTTCAAATTAGTAAAGAAAAACGTAAAATTTACTGCTTGCTTCTCTTCCCGCGCAGATAGTAAAAGCCCATCGAGGTTATGGGCGAAAGTCTTAGGAATCATGTTATAGCGATGCGACTAGCATCCCATCACTATTTTGATTCCCCTTTCCAGTTATACGCACAATCATGCTAAACGTAGCCTAAAGGGCGAAAATCTTGTTGTAGCAGCCCATCACTAGTTTGATGCCCCTATTCACTTATGCTCTCATAATCATGCTAAACGTGGCCTTTAGGTCTTGTTACCTTAGGGTCTGTCTACCCCTTAAGGAATAAAGACATGATGTTTCACTTCATGTATTAATACGTACCCAAGTCGGACCTGCCTATACTAATAATGTCTACCGTGTCGTTCCTATGCTTTCTGAACACCCAGCTTCAAATTGCTAATCCTGCCGCTAAGTAGCAGTGCTTGCACTGCTGTGTTCCGGTGTGGAGAGTAAGACAGCCGGGGAAATTACGGGCACAAGAGGCATTGCATCTTAGTCATCTAGGTTGGCAACGCAACTGCAATCCCTCCGGGGTTGCGGGTGTCTATGGGCAGTGGTGATCACTTACCATCAGGTGACCCACTTGCTCGTTTGCCTTCCTATTCATATAAAAAAAAAAAAAAAAAAAAAACGTAGGTATGCTTTTTCTTCCGCATCACCGCAGCGTCGCCAGCATCTGCGCCAGCGCCAGTTATTATTCCCGTATTATTTAATCCCGCATACCTGTCCCGTTCTTTATCTGGTATCTTGTCGGTGGGTCGTAACGTGGAGATTCGCGCGTGAACGCGTCCCGTGGGATCGGCGGGATGGGATACCGTGATAAGCGGAAGCGGGTGCATGTATATCACGTCTTTATCCCATACAGGGTAGACAGGGCAGCACGCACAGATGATGCAGTGGGATGCCACTAAGGTTTCACCACAAATGCCCAAAGTGGCCCCGGCTTCCACCAGGATCGCGCCAAGAAGAGGGCCCGTACACACATAAATCCCACAAACTATAATAATAATAATATTAATAATATCTTGGGACAATTGACACCAATTGACCTAGCCCCAAACTAAGCAGAGCTTGTGATATGGGTACTAGACAACGGATAAACATACTTATATAGATAAATACATACTTAAATACATATTAAACATCCAAGACTCGAGAACAAACATTCGTATTTTCATACAAATATCTGCCCCGACCGGGGATCGAACCCGAAACCTCAAGCTTCATAGTCAGGTTCTCTAACCACTGGGCCATCCGGTCGTCATTAGGTCACAAACTTAATCATCCCTTACACCATACAAACTACGCGTTTCGATCGCTCTACGGGATCATTCTCAAAGTGAGCACAACTGTTACACAAATGTTGCCGACATTTTTGTCTCAAGATTTTTGAATACTGTATTTATTACTATGATATTGGCGAAATCATCGATGCGGCCATATTAAAAGAAAAAGAAGACTGTACAGTTGCATATGTTTTTGTTGGAAAGGGTATTTTTATCTTCTTGATTTTTTTAAGTTAAAATATCTCGATAAAACTACCCTCTTGTTTTACTAAAACCGCTACCGATCCAAGATTTCGTTTTTACGATCCCGTTAAATATTCAAAGGGAGGTATTCCACAAAATAACCGGAAATGGGGGGGGTGAGGAGGGCCTCCCACCGGAGAATGTTTACTTATTTATGTCTAATGATTTATGATCGCATTCCTTTACGGGAAGAGGTTTTATTTTATTACTTTTTTAAGATGTCGGTGTCGCGGTGTTTTATGCGTTTTTGAAGTTTATTCGAATGGTTGAGGTGTCGTGATTTGCTCGCGGCTTTATTATGTTACGCCTTGTCAAATGATTTGCTTTTTTTCATTCGCCCCATTTGGAATAGGCAAAGGATTCCAAGTCCATGCAACCAAATTTATGTCAAGTGTTTTGTATTGCTTGTAATTTTGACAATCAAACAATTGAAACTGTTTGACATTTGTATTATCGTCATCATACCGGAGATCGAAGCCGGGACCTCAAGCTTCATTAGTCAGGTCTCTACCACTACACTCTTTGATCGTCTGATGGGCATTGATTCTTTTTTCAACAAACAAGTATCACCTTAAACAAGGAAAGACATAAAAAGTTGATTAAAATTACATACATACATATCACGACTTTAACCCTTACGGGGTAGACGGAGCCTAAGGTAACAAAACCTTAAGGCCCCGTTTAGCATGATTGTGGGCGTACAGGTGGAAAGGGGAATCAAAATAGTGATGGGTTGGCTTTCGCCCATTCACGCGATGGGCCTTTACCTTTTGTAAATTGTTACAAAATGGCCCCAACTCAGCATTAAGTTTCCGTTCCGGTGATAAATAATTTAAACATAAACATATAATACGTCATTTGTGTATGTATGTTTGCAAATACACTCGGCCTGAACTAGTTAACTCCCTTTTATTTTCGCAAGCCTTCATCACGGGTGTCAGCAGATAAAAGAGGTCACACATTATACGGCTCTGAAGAGGGTTCAGTACCCACACTTAGGGGTCGTTTGTAAGTGCCCGCTTTCTTCCCCTCGGTTTTAGTAAATAAAGTGAACCAAGTTTTAGCTGAACACGATGAGGTCAATGAACAAAATATTTACCTTGCTACTCCGCTATTACTAGTTGCGGAGTAGCGGAGTAGAAAGGTAAACATTATTTGTTAATTGAAATGGACCTCCGCAAAGTAACGACTGATTAAATAAAATATTAAGTACTTCCATGCTGGTCTGGGAGCACAGAAACATAGAATGTACCAGTTGCTTCTCGTCCCGCGCAGATGGTAAAAGCCCATCGAGGGAATGGGCGTAATTTTCAAGAATTATGTTATAGGCGATGCGGCTAGCAACCCATCACTATTTTCATTCCTTTTTCCACCTATACCTACGCCCACAATCTTGCTAAACGTGGCCTGTAGGTCTTGTTACCTTAGGCTCTGTCTACCCCGTAAGGGATAAAGACGTGATTTGTGTATGTATTAAGTACTAGTTATTTAAAATCTTCTCTTTTATTAAAAGTTGCTGTGCGTTTGTCTCACTAAACTCTAAATGGCTATTTCTAATTTTGGTATTGAAATTGCTAAAGTCCAGAGAAGGTTTAAGCAATGAGAAAACATTAAAAAATCTGGAACGGGGGCGAAGCCACAGGCAACAAAGTAAAGGTATGGCCGGGAATCGAACCCGGACCCTCGTCATCCCTGACGCGTTCTATACTCCTGCACCACCCATAGCAGGTGAGCAAGCCTTCGAATTTTTCTATCTGTTACTAGCTGTCACGTAACCTTGTTACTATGCGAATTTTTGTCGCCAAGCGTCATCTGTTTGAAAGATGTGTCTGTACGACACAATAACAAACTCCCGTGGAACATCTACAGCTCACCAGGGACGAGAGAAGGCGCTGTTTACTTTTCGGATTTTTCTATGTTCTAATTCTACTTGTAAAAGTAAACATTGAAGTAAAGATTCTTGGTTCATTCGATAGTAAAAGCCAGTATGTAATAAACTTATCAAGTACCCCGCTAGCTCGTTTGCCTTCTTCCCAAAAGAACCAGATCACCAAATTGAGTGCAAAGTTATAAAAACTACTCTTAGCTTCCTTAGCCATTTCCTCCATTTCAACACTGACCTATCAACATAACACATAACCCCTTATCTCGTTCGCATCGCTGACAATCGTAAATTTAAAGCCCCCGCCTTAAGCTGTCATTACAGCTACAAACGACCTATACGTGACCTCTATAGCCCTTAAATGACTTATATGACCCCTATAGCAAAGGTCCGACAGCTATTTGTCACCTATTAATACTTCCGAAGAGAATCAATTACGCTCCCCTGTTTATGAAGACCCCTCTATATTGCGTTGTCCTTGTCTGGTTGGTTGTGTTCGACAGAGAAAGGAGGAGGGTTTGTAATTGTGCACGCTGTTTGATGAATCGGTCCAGTTTTTAACGCAGATATTTGAAACGCAGAAAGTTCACTTTTCACCAAACGCCAATTCTAACTAAATGCTCATAATGATTATTGACACTAATGTAAGTAAGTAAGTAAATGCTTTATTGCACGCTTCGCACGGTATATTATGCATGTATTATACATTTAAACCTTCCTCTTGAATCACTCTATCTATTAAAAAAAACCGCATCAAAATCCGTTGTGTAGTTTTGAAGATATAAGCATACCTACATAGGGACATAGGGACACAGGGACAGAGAAAGCGACTTTATTTTATACTATGTAGTGATATTGAAATATAAAGAAACAGAAACAAATCACAAATAGACATTAAATATATGAACAAAGGCAAACTTATCCCTATAAGGGATCTCTACCTTTGAATAAATGAGAGGAGCATGAAGCGAGGGACCGACAAAAAGTGATGTAGGGTGGACGGATGAAATAAGTCGCGGGTTTACAGTTGGTGCAAGCCGCTTCTAACCGAGGCAACTGGAGGTCTAAGGAGGCCTATGTCCAACAGTGGACGTCCTACGGCTTAGACAATTTGGCTTTATCTCCATTCTAATGTCTGTCGAGATAACGTTTTATGAAATGACACCCCAACTGAATATTGGTCCACACATAGGTGTGGTTCATTTTTAAATCCGTGTAATTATTGCCGAATATATTACATTACAATGTAAGGTATTCTATAATGTAACATTTAGTCTGGGCACTATAAAAAATGAGGGTAGCAACCCATCACTATTTTGATTCCATTTTCCACCTACACGCCCACAATCTTGCACCTGTTACCTTAGGCTCTGTCTACCCCATAAGGGATAAAGACGTGGTTTGTGTATCATATGTATGTATGTACTATAAAAAGACAGCTTGCATTAAAATATCGTGTAATTGATTGCCGTCTTGATTCTGAACAAACTGTTTTCATATTTTATTGAATCAATCGTTACTTTGCGGAGTTCCATTTCAATGAACAAAAAACAACAATATTTACCTCGGTACTCCGCTACTTATGTACAAGATAGCCAAGCCTGTGCGAAATATATATGCCTCACAAAACCCACAAACTTAACTATCCCCTCCACCACACAGAACACTGACGCGTTTCAGTCCCTCTACGGGATCATCCTCATATAGTAAGACTACAAGCCAGTAGCGTAGCTACCAAGGGAGTAGGCGGGGCAGTTGCCCCGGGGCCCTCAACCTCAGAGAACCCTCGAATCCTTACCAGAAAATCTCGATCGAACTATTATTATTAAAACGTAACCAGTTTAGATAGTAGTGGGGCCCCATTTTTTATTTGCACCAGGGCCCTTGGTTACCTAGCTACGCCACTGCTACAAGCACAACCGTTAAGCATGCACACCAACGACGTAATAAACTATTTTCAGATGTCTTACCATGACGTCTCAATGCGATCCAATTCCGACTCAGTTCGGGTTTTAGCTGGCATTTTTAGTATAGATCTGACAGCGGGCGAACCTAAACTGAATCGGAATCGCATTGAGACGTCATGGTAAAGTTTTGAATAGGGGTTGTGACGTGTTTCATATCGAGTGACTTCGCTGTCGTCGCAGTAGTCTACGGAACATCCTCTGATTTGAATAATTACTCCTCTCTCTGTTTTAAATTTCGCTCAATGACGGCCGGAAATGATTGGTGGGGCCCGTTTTGCGTTTCATTTTACAAAAAAATATATATTTGCTTTCGCCCAGTCAGAATGGCATGCGGAACAATATTATTTTTTATGAAATTTTGTGGGAAACAAGTGATCACCACGATCCATGGACGACATCATCATCTCAAACCTATATACGTCCCACTGCTGGGCACAGGCCTCCTCTCAGAATGAGAGGGCTTGGGCTATAGTTCCGCGGACCCAGTGCGAATTGGGAACTTCACACACACCATTGAATTGCTTCGCAGATGTTACAGTCAGGTCATGTTATGTCATCCGTAGGGCCCTCGTCAGCATTAATGTGCCAGCCATTCTGGAACCTAACGGCTTGGGAAGAGATGATGGCAAGAGGCCCGACGGTCTGACACTGGTTCCTTGGCGGATGGGTCGGCCCTTCGTTTGGGATGCAACGCGTGTTGATACTCTTGCTCCAACCCATCTTTCAAGGACCCAAAATGTTGCTGGCTCTGCTGTGGCCTCCGCGGAGGACTTCAAACGCTCGCTTGGAGGCAGCTATATATTTGAGGCGTTTGGAATCGAAACTCTGGGGTCATGGGGCCATGCGCGCGCCGTGTGAATAAAGATATCTAGGCGCGCCTTATAGAGGCCGCCCGTGACCAGAGGGCTGGCCAATATTTCGCTCAGCGAATAACCATTGCCATACAACGTGGCAATGCTGCCAGCCTTCTGGGCACCCTCCCAATTGGCGGCGATTTGGGAGATTTTTTTCATCTTTAATAATAGTTTCAGCTAGGTTTAAGTTATTTTTAAGTTTTGACTGTTTTTTATTATGTTTTTTTTTCTTTTCCAATAAAAACAAATACATTCAGTGAGATCTTAGAATGTCATTCAGGATTGTCTTGCTGTCTCCCACTCGGCCGATTCAAGTATCAAACCCTCAAACCCATTAGAACGAGTGAGACAGCAATACAACCCCGAATCGCGTAAACATCTCGATGTATGGTTACTTCGATAGGTAGCTCTTTTGTTTTTTAATTGTACATCATCTGGAGTAAGTAATATAGGTACAGAGGTCAGAATTAAGAGGCCAACAAACAGCGACCGAGCCTTGATTGAGGTCGCTGTTCTGAGCTCACCTAAAACGCTTTTTGATGGAATAATTTATTGCTTCAGCATCACAATAATTTAATTACTTGTACTATCAAATGAATCAAGAATTTTTATTCTTGATTTTTATGTTTACTTTTACGGTTTTACCGTTAGGAATTAAATTTCTAAATGTCACAGAAAATTACATACTCAGGGTCACCATATGGCTTTTTGGGCTTCAGCCAGAGAGAGCTTAAGGTAACATTTTGCAAGATTGTGGGCGTATAGGTGGAAATGGGATCAAAATATTATTATTTTTATTTTCTTTATATTTGTACAATAACGCATTTACTTACTTACTTACAAATGCCTGCCTCTATCAGGATGTTGAACCCGGGACCTTTAGCTTCATAGTCAAGGTCAGCGTCACTAATCATCAGGTCAGAATAGCTTCAGGTCGACCCACCGGTGATTCGCAAGTGGATTAGGTTCCTTACCATGACGTCTTAATGAGATTCAATTCCGATTCAATTTAGGTTCGCTCACTGTCAGATCCATACCAAAAATGAACTGAGTCGAAATTGAATTGCATTAAGACGTCATGGTGATCTCTCTTGTGCCCCAATAGCCCTACCAAATAAGACATTTAAAAATTTTGACATCATGCGAGTCGCGGATTGGATTACTTTGAGAACCACTGCATTATACTAGTCATTGGAATTCAGCCTGTGATTCAAAACAGATGTAATTACTCTAGATTAATTCAATAATGAAACAACAGACCAAACCGTATGCAAAACGCAAACGGCGCTTTCAACATCCATCTATTAGATTATTTAATTCATTAGTCAATCTGTTTATCTAAAATCAATCAAGCAAAAACGGCACACGCGTCACTCAAACTTTACGAAATCCCCTACAGGTCGGTAAAAAAATAAATTAGATTTTCGTTCGATAAATTCAATTACAGAATTCGAAACGGGCCGCAAGCGAAAGCTCCGAGGAAAAAGCAGCGGGAAAGTTGCGAAGCTCTTTAATCCTATTTAATTTCAGCGAAGCGAAGGAAGCTAAACAATAAATACCTAAAAAAAACTTTCGTATTCATAATTCAACGCAAGTGTAAACGATAAAAAGTCTACTCTTCGTGCTTGCTTCAGTGCGGGGCAGTTGGCGGGACAAGTCTAGTTGACCAAGTAAACAAGAAGTCTAGTCGACCAAGTATACGAGAAGTCTAGTCGACCAGGCAAACAAGAAGTCTAGTGGACCAAGTATACAACCATTCTAGTCGACCAAGTAAGCAAGAAGTCTAGTCGACCAAGTAAGCAAGAAGTCTAGTCGACCAAGTAAGTAAGAAGTCTAGTCGACCAAGTAAACAAGAAGTCTAGTCGACCAAGTAAGCAAGAAGTCTAGTCGACCAAGTAAGCAAGAAGTCTAGTCGACCATAATAAACAAGAAGTCTAGTCGACCAAGTAAACAAGAAGTCTAGTCGGCCAAGTAAACAAGAAGTGTAGTCGACCAAGTATACGAGAAGTCTAGTCAGCCAAGTAAGCAAGAAGTTTAGTCGACCAAGTATACAACAATTCTAGTCGACCAAGTAAGCAAGAAGTTTAGTCGACCAAGTAAACAAGAAGTGTAGTCGACCAAGTATACGAGAAGTCTAGTCAGCCAAGTAAGCAAGAAGTCTAGTCGACCAAGTGTACAACAATTCTAGTCGACCAAGTAAGCAAGAAGTTTAATCGACCAAGTAAGCAAGAAGTCTAGTCGACCAAGTATACGAGAAGTCTAGTCGACCAAGTAAACAAGAAGTCTAGTCGACCAAGTAAGCAAGGAGTCTAGTCGACGAAGTATACAACAAGTCTAGTCGACCGAGTAAACAAGAAGTCTAGTCAGCTTTCTCGCACAAAGACTGGCAATTGCGATACAACGCGGGAATGCTGCCTGCGTGATGGGGACCCTACCTGGGGGTCTAAATTTATTTTAATTTTTAATTTTTTACCTAAGTTTTATTTTATTAAGTTATTTTTAAGGTAGCCTTAGTTTATATTTTAATTAATACTTTTATGATGGTTGTCTTCCACGTAAGGAATATAGCCGTGATTCGTGTGTGTGTGTGTGTCCAAAGGATATTTGACCTTATGGTAGCAGAAGTCTAGTTGACCAAGTAAACAAGAAGTCTAGTCGACCAAAACGTTTTACAACTATTTTGTAACTAGACTTCCGTGTGTGCTATACCGCTACACCACCCATATATGGGTGACGGAATGGTGAGGATCCGGGTTCCATCCCCGGCCATAATTTTACTTTTCAAATTTTTCTGTGTTCAAATTTCAGTGTCGTTTAGAAATTTAATTTCTAACAGGTAAAACCGTAAAAGTAAACATTAGAAATTAAGAAGTAAAATTCTTTATTCATTTGATAGTACCTCGCATAAAACGTCATGCCGACCCTTGCCAGTAACTCGCCCCAGTACTGGCCTGTTCCCAATGCGCCTGTCCCGTAAGGAGACGTTGTAGAGAACTTTTCGGCCGCCCCGTGACAAATTGCTTAAAGATTACCACTGCCAACATTTCAACTTCTTACTTCCGCTAGCTCCTATCTCGCCAAGCCGTGTGGTTACAAAAATAACCTTAATCCAAACACTGACTGTAGCTTTTTTAACAGCATCACGTGGGAATATACGACGTTGGGGAAGTGCAAAGTGGATTTCTCTCTCAAGATTCTCGTTCCTCCGCTTAGTACAAACTCGTCAAATATAAAAAGGGAAGCAAAAAATTCACGCGGGAAAATTCGTACAAACGAACCGCGTACGAGTTTTTCCGTGTTTTTTTTTTGTTTTTAGGAATGCGTTGGGCGAGGTTCTAAGGAAGTTAAATTAATATATAATTCTGGCGCAAAAACTTGCAAGGGCAATGTAATGCTCTGCCTGATCAGGGGATACGATTCGATTCCGATTCAGTTTAGGTTCGCTCGCTAATAATAATAATATCTTGGGGCAATTGACACCAATTGACCTAGCCCCAAACTAAGCAAAGCTTGTAATATGGGCACTAGACAACGGATAAACATACTTAT
Source organism: Pandemis cinnamomeana (assembly GCA_932294345.1). Classification (NCBI taxonomy): domain Eukaryota; kingdom Metazoa; phylum Arthropoda; class Insecta; order Lepidoptera; family Tortricidae; genus Pandemis; species Pandemis cinnamomeana. The sequence goes on along the minus strand of OW028718.1, from coordinate 13,092,287 downwards.
ATAGATAGATACATACTAAAATACATATTAAACATCCAAGACTCGAGAACAAACATTCGTATTTTTCATACAAATATCTGCCCCGACCGGGGATCGAACCCGGGACCTCAAGCTTCATAGTCAGGTTCTCTAACCACTGGGCCATCCGGTCGTCAAAAAACGCCATACTAAAAATGACAGCTAAAACCTGACCTGAGTCGGAATTGAATCGCATTAAGACGTCACGGTAAGGAAATTATTTTTAAAATTTACGAAGTATCAGATAGTATGTGTGTATGTATGTAAACTCTTTATTGTGCAAAATAAACAAGAGAAATACAATTGACAAACACTGAGATACATGCACAAAGGCGGACTTATCCCTTTAAGGGATCTCTTCCAGTCAACCTGTGAGTGGATGAAAGGAGTATTATATTAGGGATGGACGAGTGAGTTTAAAAATTGCAAACACTGAGAGCCACAATACATAACTTTACCGAATATAATACATAAACTCCTAAAACCTACCAGTCAATAAACTACTTTATACTACCTATAATATATATCATTAAAATATACTACACTAGCTTCTGCCCGCGACTTCGTCTGCGTAGAATTATACATAAAAACCTTCCTCATGAATCACTCTATCTATTAAAAAAACCGCATCAAAATCCGTTGTGTAGTTTTGAAGATATAAGCATACATAGGGACATAGAGACAGAGAAAGCGACTTTGTTTTATACTATGTAGTGATGATAAAATAAATAAAGAGCGCAATAAACAAAGGAGTACTTACCATTAATTTAAGAAGATGGTGCGAGCCACAAGTATTTAGCTCCCGCAAACTCCCGGAACCCGCGAAACCAGCCGATTCGCGCTTATCCATTCCTTTTTTACAATATTAGACTTAGCCGTTTGTTTGCGGGAGCGATTTTACACGCATGCTGTATGTTTGTCAAAGAATTTACGTGTGCCATTTGTCAGGTTTTTTATTCCGAGAATAGGGGCGCGCTTTTTGTATCCTTTTTATTTGGTTAATGTGTAACGTGGCATGTGATTTGAGCATGTAAAAGCGAACGGAATGTGACGAATGGGCGTGTGAATGTTCACGTTTCTGTGCAGTCTACTTATGTGGGTGAAAATCTACGAATAATAAGTCAAGAAGCGTAATTCCCTAACAGCTTCAATTGTTTGCTTGTTATTCCACTTACGCACACACAGTAACAGCAATGCAAATGTAACACTCTCACTCCGATAGACAATTACTTGCACGCGATTAGTCCGCGCATCATGATAGTGTCCCCCCACTTGCGGCAAGGGAAAGGTGCGTGGATCGCATGCATCCAGAGTCGTCAGGTATGGTGTCCTAAAATATTTATTTACTTACATTTGAAAGGTAAGTCCTCTATTTTTCATATCTGAATGGCTTCTGCACTACTTCACACAACACGATGGCTTTTTTTTCTAATGACGTATTAGCGCAAAAATACAATAATAACGTCACGATAACGGCTCGAGCGTCCCGGCCGAACTAATTCGCCGCGCGGTACATATTTTAAGCCCCGCCCCCAGCGGTTCACTTCGCGTGGAGTGTTTTTTCGGGCTTAGTTACGCTTCTTGACTTATTTATTATTAATCGTAGTTGAAAATCTTAGGAATCATGCATCCCATCACTACAGGGATTCCCCTTTCCACCTATACTCCCACAACTATGCTAAATAAAGCCTTTAGGTCTTGCCTAAGGCACTGTCTACCCCATAAGGGATAAAGACATCATTTGTGTATGTAGCTAAATGTTACTAATACATTATATGTTAGGAAAAACTTAAATACTCGGACATGACCTTGGAGGTCCTAAATGAATAACAAAGAATGTTCTCAGAGTTACACGATTAAGAAATCATTCAGTGTGCACGTCAGGCACAGGTAACTGATCTAGCGAGACTGCCTTCACTGTAATGGTACTTAGGTAGAGCACCTATAGCAGCAGGTAAAAGTAAAGCTATGGCCGGGAACCTTACCTAAACCTGCTACGTGCCATGGGTGGTGTAGGTTCGATTCCCGGCCATAGCTTTACTTTTCGGATTTTTCTGTGTTCTAATTTTCAGTGTCGCTTAGAAATTTAATTAAAAGTAAAACCGTAAAAGTAAACATAAAAATCAAGTAGTGGAAATTCTTGATTCATTTTGATAACTATTTTAATATAGTAATCACGATTAAACAAAAGTGCCCATTTTTAAAGTAGTTTAGTAACCAAGTACTAGTACCAAGTAGTAGTAGTAGACTTGAAACTTTAAAAACGTCAAACAGTTTATTACATTATTGTGCCAGCCCAGCAACGCTTGAAACTACAGAACAAGAAATATTTAGTCGCTTAACTCTAAAATAAGATAAATGAAACTACCCTCGAGAGACTGGCGGGCAATGAACTTTGAGCATCGCTCTGGTTTACAGGCTACGAAAGTTCGTAGCACTTCGTAGAACAGCTACGGCGTAGACCGTATCTTAAGGAGATTTTGGGATTTACAATTTCCTCCGTAATAAATTTCCGGCATAAAAAGTAACCGAATAGGTGAAATAATTATAAATCATCTAGTTAACATTAACGACGACCGAATAGCCTAGTGGTTATTGACCCTGACTGTGAAGGTAGAGGTCCTGGATTCGATAACAATACCTAAAGGCCACGTTTAGCATGATTAAGGGCGTATAGGTGGAAAGGGAAACCAAAATAGTGTTGGGTTAGCCGCATCGCCTATAACATGATTCCTAAGACTTTCGCCCATTCCCTCGATGGGCTTTTACCATCGAAGTATCCGGTAAATTATATGTTTTTTCTTTACTCCCAGACCAGGATGGAAGAAATACATGGTATTTTTTTTTATAATTTCTGTGGACAATACAGTTTCTTGCTTAAGCAAACTGTAAATGATATAAAACGCATACTAAAGCGAACTAACCTAACATAACCTGACCCGGCGGTGAGACGACTATTCATCTTCCAGTAGACCCTGGATATACTGGACAATGTCTGGAAAAGACAGGAATTATACTCTGTCATCATCTCACCAACAGCTTAAATACTTCCCGGGTTCCGTCTAGGATTATACATAGAACGAGACGGCTGTAGTTCCCACGTGGGCTCAATGTGGATCAGGAACTTCACACACGCCATTGAATTGCTTCTCAGGTTCACGCAGGTTTCCTCACGATGTTTTCCATCGCCGAAGAGCTCATGATAAATTTCAAATTTATCGTCGCACTATTCCGAAAAATTCAGACGCAAGCCCGGGTCTGAACGCACTAAGTAGGCTAACGCTAAGGAATGAACCGATTTGAATGCGGTTATTTTTATTCGAATTATTTATTTTTTACTTCCATGCTGGTCTGGGAGCAAAGGAACCACGCTGGTTTGAGCGTAATTATTTCATGCTCATCTGGGAGTTAAGAAAAAACATAGAATGTTCCAGTTGCTTCTCAACACGCGCAGATGATAAAAGCTTATCGAGGGAATGGGCGTAATTTTTAAGGATTTTGTTATAGGCGATGCGGCTAGCAACCCATCACTATTATGATTCCTTTTTCACCTATACGCCCTCAATCTTGCTTAACGTGGCCTGCAGGTCTTGTTACCTTATAGGCTCTGTCTACCCCCTAAGGGATAAAGACGTGATTTGTGTGTGTGTGTGTGACTCCAGCCTTATTGGGGTTGGGTCGCTCTGAACCACCTACGCTCTAAAACCTCTTCGGCCCACGCTCGCCTCTCACTTCTTTGTTACACAAGATTAATGAAAGAAATGGCGATGTTTTCGACTCGTTTATGCGTATACTATGAGATGACTGTACCTCGCTGTTTAATGTAGAGTACAGTCAGCTATATAACAGAGTAAGCTATTATTTTCGACCGACTTCAAAAGAGGAGGTTCGCAATTTGTCGGTTTTTTAAGTATGTTTACCGATTACCTACTCGATTCTTCCATGTTGGTCGAGTAAAGTAAAAACATAGAATTTACCAGTTGCTTCTCTTCCCGCGCGGATGGTAAAAGATTGTAGGCGTATAGGTGGAAAGGGGAATCAAAATAAAGATAGGTTGTTAGCCGCATTGCCTATAACATGATTTCCACGAATTTCGCCCATTCCCTCGATGACCTTTACCATCTGCGCGGGACAAGAAGCAACTGGTTTCTATGTTTTTTCTTTGCTCCAAAACCAGCACGGAAGTAAGTCAAATATTTGATGACAATACAAAATGCACACTTACTTAAAGGCTTCTAAAATGTTTTCATTACACATAAACTGATAACTCACGTATAAAAAGTCGAGTGATGCTCGACATGTATCGGACTATTTCATGTTGAAACTTCTAAATTTTTTTGTGTTTTAGCAAACGCTTGTTTTATTTCTGTTATAATTAAATTAAATAATTTCAGGTTTAAGTTAGCGCAAACTAATTAATCAACGGTATTGCCTCATAATATTTCCAATTGGCGTACAAAATATTAAACAATGGCCGCTGTCGTGACGAAGGTCTAAAAGGTCCTAATACCTCAATTTGTCTCCGTTACTGTTATTTATTAAAGCTTATTAATTTATTTGTCAAGCCAAACACTGTAGGTATTAAAGAAGCCAATTTTGCATGTTTTTTCAACTCGCAATGTATGTTCTTGAATCGAATTAAAAATAGGATCAAGTTCTAAATTACATTATGGCGCCGAATTTTTTCTGTCCTAACAATGTTAGATTGACAACACTAAAACGAATGAACAAAAAATTTTTGCCTTGCTACTCCGCTACTCACGTGCAAGATAACCAAGCCTGTGTGAAATATATATGTTTTTCATGCAACCCTCCCTCCACTGCTGCCAATAAAACACAAATAAATCCCACATACTTACTTATCCCTTACACGACACAAACACTGACGTGTTTCGATCCCTCTAAGGGATCATTATCAAAGTTTAATGAGCACAACTGCTTACACATGTAAACAACAATTTTCTGTATTCGGTAGAATACCTATCCACCTCCTCTTAAGTTTGTCATATCATACTTACGGGACATCTTGAATTCGATGATGCCTCCAGCTATAATGAGTGTCATCGCAAAACGTATTTTTTTTAATGAATATTAAATTTAAAACTAAATCCCAATTCCGCGAACCAAACAACCGTATAAACGAAGCTGCTTATAAACTCATAAAAGCTATCGAGCGTAGCCAAATTAAATTTACCTAATTCCCTGGCATATATCTCCCCTCTCCCGCTGTATTTCACGCGAACAGGGTGACCATGAAGTATATGAATTCTGAAGACTTGTAAAAACAACTCGCATGAATTATCTATACTAATATTTTAATCGCTTGTATATTTCATTAATTTATGTATTTTGTTAGTTACAGATAAGTCGGGTTCTATCTATTTATTACTTTATTTACGTAAGTTTATGGATTATGTAGTATATTTTATCTGTGTATCGTTTCGTGAGTCACAGACTGAAAATCAGTGCTGCAGGTGTCTGACACCTCAGCGTAATGCTGAGCCAGCGACCGTTTCACTTTTGCAAAGACACACAACGCTGATGATCTATTTTTCATGTCTGTGTTTTTTTTCTTGTTTTTGTTTGTTAAAATTGTGTAGATTCTCTTTATTTGTGTGTCTTGCGGAAAGTAATAAATGCCTTCTTTCTTTCTTTCTTTATAATATTGCAACGAATGAAATCAAAAACTATTCGTTCGATTTTATTAATTCGTTCACAATTAGAATGCCTCATTAATACATGCTATATTTTGATGCACGTTTGATGACATGCAAAGATGTGACCTAAGATGGGGAGTAAATAATAACAGCTTATTCCTTAAAGCAATCTCCCAACTGAGCGATGCACAAAAAAATATAAAACCAATAACGCAAATAATCATAATAATAATTTCGCATAGTCAATGAGCATTTTTAAAAGGGGCACAGTCCCGCAAAATCCCAGACACATGGTTACCCGAAACGCGATAGAATACGGCCGTAAATCCTCCCCCCCCCCCCCCTCCCAATATTGCGATAAAAATATTGTCCCACTTGTTATGCCTGTGCTGGTGATGAATCGGACGTGTTTGTGTAGGCATGCGCAGGTCAATAACAATATGGCTGAGAATGGAAATATTTCACCTTTAGACCAGTGCTCGTTACACTTTTTTTTTCTTTTCTGGTCAAGGGGCACACAGGACAGTGTGAATTATCACTGTGGTGCCTCCACTGATGAACTTGATATTAAGTGCAACAGCTAAATCGAGCATCACTCTGTCCAAACTACTCGCTCTCACCCCCAATAATGCGTACATACATACACAAATTATGTCTATATCCTTTACGGGGTAGACAGAGCGTGGGGTGAACCTAAAGGCTACGCTTAACATGATTGTGGGCGTATAGGAAAGTGGAATCAAAACAGTGATGGGTTAGCCGCATCGCCTATAACATGATTCCTAAGATTTTCGCCCATTCCCTCGATGGCCTTTTGCCTTCTGCGTGAACCAATTCTATGTTTTTGTTTGCTCGTAGATCGCCATAGAAGTTAAAAATTAAAAAAATAGTATATATTAGAAAGTACACGCTGTATAGTTGTCGACGAAAAAAATCCTGTACTATCCGGTACAATGTAATACCTACGTCTCATAATATAGAAGACTTTCAGATGTAGGAACATCATCTTCAATCCTGTCACATTTTGTTAAATAAATATTATTGTGAACAACTAAGCGACGTCAGCTTAAACTACGCCTTACCTCATTTGTGTATGCGTAACTCTGTTATCTCGCTTGGCGATGTTTAGATACACGTGTGGCTGTGTGCATAGCTAGGCGTAGTTTTAAGTCTCTGCCCCACTTTGCCGTCCGCTTAACTCTTTATTTATTAAGTTTGAGATTTTAACAGATTTTAGTCTCAAAAGACCTCAATTTTTCCCAGTGACAGCGAAATATGGCGGTCGGGACGCCCGCAGTGCCCCGGCTCGGGAATAAACAAAGGTAATCCGGCCATCAGTAGCGCCGTATCTAGACGGGACATAGTAAGGAACGATCTTGAAACGATCTGAAAGTTTCCATGTTGTCAAACATAGATGGCGCTGTAAGTTTTACACAATGTGTTTTACACAAGCGCATAATAATGTCTCGTCAATCGTTAGAAGGTTAAATGAAAGAGATCCGTTAAATCCATGCGTTTTATGTGCAACTAGCTGTTGCCCGCGACTTCGTACGCGCAGAATTCGCTTATCGCTATCCCGCGGGAACTATGCAATTTTCCGGGACAAAAACTATCCTATGTCCTTCCTCGGGACTCAAACTATCTATATACCAAATTTCAACTAAATCGGTCGAACGGTTTAAGCGTGAAAAGGTAACAGACAGACAGACAGAGTTACTTTCACATTTATAATATTAGTAGGGATTAAGAGTCATATTTACATACGTACACCTTTTCCTACTAATACTGTCTTCGGAAGTGCTACAACTAGACAAAGGGCAGTCGTGAAAAGGGCTTACGTTAAAGCGATGTGAAAGTTATTTTATGTTGTCTATCATAGATGGCATCACATTCACCTTATTTACCTCAGTAAATTATATTAATATGCATTTATGTTTACTTCATTAAATATCTATTTGCACCATCTGCTTTTATATATTCTTTACTACTTTCTATTATTGAGGTTTACCTGTTTTTCATGTTGTTTACTATGCGGTGTTCAATAAGGAGTCTTTGTAAATTTAATCAACACGAAAAAGCTATTGGATAGTCAGAGAACAAAGGCAATACTGCCGTCAGAAGCGCCGTATCTAAACGAATTACGGTCATTACGAGGAAAGATGTTGAAAAGATGTGAAATACCACGTTGCCAACAACAGAATCAGTATGTTGTTTTAGCAGTAGTCTATCGAGATCGGTCACCTGTGCCGGTGGTGCACACTGTGTTTTCTTTATAATGTCTGGGGGCATTCCTCAAGAATCATACAAGACCGCAGAGGTTTATTCCTTGTAACTAACTCTTGCAATTGATGCCGTCTCTTGAGCCAATAAATATAAATAACCACAACACAAATTGGACACCTAACCATCTGACAGACAAAGACGCTTTGCAATTTGTGATTACAAAGAGTGTTGAGAGCGTGGACTGTAGCTGCTTTTTGGACTTCAATGGACTTGAAATTTTGGACTTTTTGGACTGGTTGGTTATTCAAAGATTTGCTGTTTCATTGAGTTTATTTATTGGTACAACAAAGCAAGTAAGGAGTTTCACGACACCATTAAGACCATTGATTTCGCCATGATAAACGGAAGTAGAGTGGGGAGCCACGCTTTGCCAACATAATAGAGCTAACCTAGTGTTGCCAGCAACAAAGAGAACACCATTTTTAAAGAGCTTATGCGTAATAATCATAGAGCACGCTGGTCTGGGAGTAAAGAAAAAACATAGAATGCACCAGTTGCTTCTCTTCCCGCGCAGATGGTAAAAACCCATCGAGGGAAAATCATAGGAATCATGTTATAGGCGATGCGGCTGGCAACCCATCACTATTTTGATTCCCCTTTCCACCTACACTACCTACTATAACTATAATTATTACGAATAAATGAGTATGAGTATGAGTATGAGTACACGCCCATAATCATGCTAAGCGTGTCCTTTAGGTCTTGTTACCTTAGGTTCTGTCTACCCCATAAGGGATAAAGACGTGATTTATGTATGTATGTATGCATGTTATGCATTTACCATTTTTCTTCGCGAGTTACATCTTTTTTCTCTTTCCTTCCTATATCGTTCCTCGCAATATCGCTCCGACCACGATCGGCAGACAGTCGTAACGCCGCGATATGTCTCCGCAAGCCGCCGTTTGTCTCCTAATCGCGTTACGACTACTCTGAGCCTAATGAAAGAACTGGATATAACTGGAAAGAACTGGATCGCACCAGTACGGAGCGGATCGAGCCGGAATAGTCCGTATCTTGATCTGGGATGGCTTTGGTTTCGTTTTGGATGGCTGGTTGGGTTTAAAAGACGTTTGAAGAGTGGTCGCGTTGGTGTAGTTTGTTGTACTTATGCTGACTATGTTATTATACCTATTTATTTATAACTCAGCCAGATTTCCTTTAAGATTAAAAAACAATAGGGCAAAGGGATTGGTACTATTAATTAAATCATTTTTTTTTCAATTTTTAAAAATCTAGCTCAATCGATACTGTCGATGATTCTGCCAATGTCGAGGTTGAAGAAGACACTACTTGTTTTTATTCAGCCGTTGTTCGGTAGCTTCAGCGTGCGGTACTCTGATGAGAATCTACTATTAATTAAATGAATGTTTGTAATTGTGTCGTACAGACACACCATTCAAACAGATAACGCTTGGCGACAAAAAATCGCATAATAACAAGGTCACGTGACAGCTAGTAACAGATAGAAAAATTCGAAGGCTTACTTAGCGGCGATGTAGTGGTATACTTCGCGTCACAGAAAGACGAGGATTCGGGTTCGATTCCCGGCCATAGCTTTACTTTTCGGATTTTCCTGTGTTCTAATTTTCAGTGTCGTTTAGAAGTTTCAACGAGACTGGATTTATTAAGAATTCCAATTCGTAGTCAGCTTCGTATCAGGATTATTTCTCCCATTTGGAAGCCAGCTACAAAACCTGGCTGGGAAGTGGGACTGATGAATTACCGTTTCGTAGCTTCCTACGAATCGGAAATATACTGTCGAGCGAAAATAACGGGGCACTTTTATACAACTTAGTATGGGAAGTGAGCTTCAAAATCTGACTACGAGATGGGACTAAATGCCGAAGTCGCGGGCAACAGCTAGTAAGCTATATTTCTCTGTTGCACAGCCAAAGGCATAAATATGTTTTTCTGTCATCTTGTGCATGAATCTTGTAGCTGGCTTTTTTAGGTATGTGTGTATGTGTCTATTTATATCTCCATCATCACTACATAGTATAAAATAAAGTCGCTTTCTCTGTCCCTATGTCCCCATGTCCCTATGTGTATGCTTATATCTTCAAAACTACACAACGGATTTTGATGCGGTTTTTTTAATAGATAGAGTGATTCAAGAGGAAGGTTTTTATGTAGGTATAATTCTACGCAGACGAAGTCGCGGGCAGAAGCTAGTTTATTATGAATGTGTGTTTCATGTATAATAATAAATTATGTATTTCAGTACCTACTTAGTATGTTAATATATATTCTAAATTGCACCACCTGCTCAGATCTGTTCTGTTCACCAGTCCATTATGGTTGCTTGGTAGAGATCGCTCTGTAGCGATAAGGCCGCCTATTGTTACCTTGTATACCTTTTTTTCTGTTTTTGTTGTTATATGTGGTGTTCAATAAAGAGTTATTGTATTGTATTGTATTGTATGTACGTTACCAAGACGTCAAAACATCTATACGCCTTTATTTATTTATTTATTTATTTATTTATCTTTAATATATATTTATGCCAACATTAAGGTCGGTGACATATATTTGACATGTCTGTATCGATATTTATACCCTCGACTGAACCCCAAGGGTACAATTGGGGTACAAGTGAGCCGTACGCCGCCCACTCGGTCCCCCTCACGCAGCCATTAGAGCACAAAGGCTTGCGCAAGAGCAAATGCATCCTGCCGTAATGCAGGCGGAGACAGCGAGCGACAAGCGGCGGCGACGAGCGGAGCGGAGCGTGCAGAATCTGGATGATTTTGGAAGCGCACTTTTTATACAAGACACCGAGGAAGTGGGTCACTTGATGAAGGCAATCAGTGCTGGGGCCTTGGCATGACGTCTTAATGCGATTCAAGGCCGACTTAGTTCAGGATTCAGCTTCTTCTTTTTCAATATGGCCCCATCGATCGCTGGAATGATTTCGCCAATGTCAAAGTAATATATACATACATACATACACATACATACCGTCACGCCTCTTTCCCACAAGGGTAGGCAGAGACTACTTTGTTCCACTTGCTACGATCCTGACATACTTCTTTCGCTTCATCCACATTCATCAATCTCTTCATACATGCTCGTCGGTTTCAGGTACTCCTGACCTGACCTTTTTCCTAAACGTCTTCTATTTGGTCTCGAAACGTCTGTCTAGGCCTTCCCCTCCTAACGTTACCATTCACACTCCCCATATAGATCTGTTTAGTAAAGTAATATATAGTATTCAAAAATCTAGTGACAAAAATGTCGGCAATGTTGTACGGTATAACACGGTCAAAAGACCCCTCCTGTCGGGATCTTAGCCAACGGATAGCGATATCCTTCAGAATCTGCCAGGAAGTCTAAGATAACAAGACCTCAAGGCCACGTTTAGCATGATTGTGGACGTGTAGGTGGAAAGGGGAATCAATATAGTGATGGGCTGCTTGCCTCGTCGGCTATAACATGATTCCTAAGATTTTCGCCCATTCTCTTAATGGGCTTTTATTTGCGCGGGTAGAGAAGCAACTGGTACAGACTATGTCTTTTCTTTACTCCCAGACCAGCGTGAAAGAACCTAAAGTTTTATAAAAAGTACTCTGTTCGTTTGTCTATGCTCTTCTATTTCGAGACGTTCAAGCGAGAATACAAGCTATTCAAACAGTTTTTATTGAATTTATCAGGTTATGGGCCCAGCATTGTAATTTAATTACTTTAAATATGCTTAAATTTGTTCCAAAATCACAACCTTGGGACTGACAGTGTCTCGGTCGGAAGTATTACACCTGTTATCAAAAGCCAGGGCTTGATAGGTTAGTTATGATGAAAATAGTGAACCGCTGTCGCTTATGCCTTGAGCGCTTCGAGAGCCCTCGACCGGAGCCCTTGGCGACCAATCAATGCTGCCTCTGTGAGTATGCTAACAGCTACGTTTGCACGCATTTTAAACTAACAGCGAGTAGATTTCACGTCAGGGTAAAGACAACATAGTTCCTTCGATAAACGCCGGAATATTAGATGTCGATGCCAGTGCGGAAAGTATGTAATTACTACACGACTCCCGAGATATCTCGCCACGAGTCGAAGGCGAGTGGCTATACTCGGGAAGAGTGAAGAATGACATTTCCGCGCGTGTATCGAACGACGTTTTTAATACAGTTGCGAAAAAAAATCAACACAGAATAAAGTAAGTTAATTTGACAGTGAAAATTTTTGACAAATTAAAGGCGGTTTTGGTAGCTTTCATTATTTCTTAAGGCAATGGCTTTTGCTATTCAGCCTACCCAATGACAGATTTTTTTCAAATATTTTTTTTATACGAAGAAAATAATTTTATAATCTGACATTTTACTATTATTACCTTAGTATCATTATGTTACCTTATTATTAGGTTGCCTTTACTCGTAGAACCTTAAAAATCATGCTTGCAGTTTATTTATTTATTTATTTAGTCAATAGAAAATTACAGCATTACAGTCGAAACCAATGCGCTATAAAATTCAAAAAATATAATAAAAGTTATTTAGGCGACGAAACGTTGTGGCTCCGCTGCGTCGTCATCTCCGGTGTTGGATTCGGTAGTTTGCCCCGGAACCGACGAAATACGACACCCTTCGGCCAGAAGTCAGCGCACGCGACGGTCTCCTGCAGCGGCCGCGGAACGCGCACCACAAAGGAACTGAAGACAACGCCTCCATTTGACAGGAGTCTCGGCAGCTATTCCCACTTCCGTTCCATTCAGACACCTTAATAAGAACTGTTTTTAGGAATTCGATACCTAAAAATTAATGATGAAGAGGCTAGTATTCAAATATAAAATGTCAATATTTTGATATTTTGACATTAATTAAGTTTTTAGTTTTATTACGTCTTGGTACAAACTAACATTAGGTATAATTACTCTTCGGTAAGTTGTCGTGAATCGGAACAGGTACAAATTTTAAAAAATAGAAACGTAAATCGCACGTGCGCAAAAACGTACTTTTCGCACGCGACTGTTTCGCGGCCAAAAAGGGCACTTTTTGAGCGGTCTGAGGTGCTGACGTATGTGTCATTGGTGTCGAAAAGGTTAAAAGGGGTAAAAACGTGATTTACGTATGTTTGTGATGTTAATTATCTGCTGACAGGCGTAGGTGTCCATGGGATCAGGTTCCCAATCATTTCTCCCCACCAGCTAAGGCAATCAAATTAGCAACAAATCATTGGGCCCGCGCCGTAAATCAACCACTACCGAACTTCGCAATGATGTTCCTAACTTCCCCGGATTACCCGTAAAAAGTTCAGGACATAAATTTCCGGGGTGCCCTGTTTATTTATTTTGTTACGGCCGCGGCGGTGTGAGACCGGCCTGCGCGTTGAACACGAAATAAAAGGATAACTTTTTTGCTACTCCGTGAAATCAGGGGCCTTACCATGACGTCTTAATGCAATTCAATTCCGATCCAGTTTAGGCTTGCTCGCTGTCAGATCCATACTAAAAATGACCGCTAAAACCTGAACTGAGGCGGAATTGAATCGCATTAAGACGTCATGGTAAGGGCTCAGTTTAGGTTCGCTCGCTGTCAGATCCATACTAAAAATGACAGCTAAAACCTGAACCGAAGCGGGATTGAATCACATTAAGACGTCATGCAAAACAACCACACTCCCGTTCAAGGGCGTCATCAGTCAATGATTAAGGGGCGTAGAACTATAGCGTCTATCTGTAGCTCAAACACTATAGTGGCACTTGAAAGACAACATTAACAAATAATAAAGGCAATATTGTTCGATTCTCTAGTGGGTGGGCAGCAGCCCCCCCCCCCCCCCCCACTGCCCCTCGGCGACGCCTTACGTAACATACAGTCACGCCTCTTTTCTATAGGGGTAGGCAGAGACAACTTTGTTCCACTTGCTACGATCCTGACGTACTTCTTTCGCTTCATCCACATTCATCAATCTCTTCATACATGCTCGTCGGTTTCGGGTACTCCTGACCTGACCTTTTTCCAAAACGTCTCCTATTTGTCTCGGAACGTCCGTCTACTACACTCCCCGTATAGATCTGTTTACGACGCCTGGCAACGCCTTACTCCCTTTAATTATATTCTAGACACAGTTAATGTAATAATCAACGAAAAAGTACCACAAATCAGAACAAAACAATACAGAAACAAAGAACAAGGTAGACAACAGGCGGTCTTATCGCTTAATAGCGATCTCTACCATATCCAAAAAAAGAAAGAAATAAGTCAGAGACAGTTTAAGTAGGTGGCGGAAACAAATAGACAGGAGAAACGCAAGGATAATAAAAACAACAATACTAACATAAATATACCTAAATACATAGCTATACTACTAGGTACTGCATGAGTTGTCAATCTACGCTGGGACCGCGTGGAAAATGAGAGACCTAAGAGCGCTTGTAGACGTCCGTTTTTTTCACCGGATAACGGACCGTGTTTTTTTGCCGGATTCACGGTGGTGTATGAATTACCTATAATGAATGTGTGTACATGCACCGGACATTTTACGCCGGATGCACCACCGCTTCCCCTCGGCGCGACGGACACCGGTCCGGTATAAGAAAAAAACGGACGTCTACAAGCGCTCTAAGTGTACTTAGCTGGATAATAATTATGATGAAAGTCTTTTTTATGTAACGCGCTCTGCGCTGGCCTGTGTCATTGGGCCTTGATTAGGGCTATACCTACTGGAATGTGCGAGAAAGTTGAGATTGGTGTTCACAGAGGCTGGTTAGCTCAGTTGTTGTACGACCATAAAGTCAAGGTTCGACTCCTGGTACAAGCAAGAAGTTATCTGGAGTAGGTATGACTTAATCTTCGATCAAATTTCTAGACGACGCTGAAATTTAGAAACACAGAAAAATCCAAAAAGTGAAGCTATGGCCGGGAATCGAACCCGGATCCTCATCGTGATGCGTGTTACACCGCTGCACCGCCCATACCAGGTGACTTCGTCTAGTCTTCGATTAGTTAGCTCTAACCCGGACAATTTGCAAAAATATTTTTTTGATTTTCATTTTGATTTGATATGTGACCACATAGGACCATTGTAGTAGGACCATTTTTTTAAACAATCGATGGACGTATGAGAGTGGTCACAGTAGACACACTGAAGATATTTGACATTTTGCGGGTGGTAGGGCCTTGTGCAAGATCCGTCCGGATCGCTACCACCATCTTACTCGCTAATCCTGCCGCTAAGTAACAGTGCTTGCACTGCTGTGTTCCGGTGTGGAGAGTAAGACAGCCGGGGAAATTACGGGCACAAGAGGCATTTCATCTTAGTCCTCTAGGTTGGCAACGCATCTGCAATCCCTCCGGGGTTGCGGGTGTCTATGGGCAGCGGTGATCACTTACCATCAGGTGATCCACTTGCTTGTTTGCCTTCCTATTCATAAATAAAAAAAAAAAAACAATTTGCAAAAATATATTTTATGATTTTCATTTTGATTTGATATTTATGTTCACCACCTAACCCATCGTCAAACCTCTTTAGCGGTCGCCGTATAAAGCGACTCGTAACCCCGGAAAGGATTTTTCTTACACTACCCCGTGATTGGACGTAACCAATCCCGGATCCCGATTTATCGCAAACGGAACACCCCGGGAATCCCGCAATCCCGTAATGCTATTCCCAGCGGAATTAGCTATTTTATTATTACATTCCCACGCCCTGAATAATGACTTTAACCGGCATTTAAGCTGAGAAAATGTGGGATGCAATTTTCTCGGATAAATGTATATAAGAGTACATTCGTATTGGCTCTTTGCACGACAGTAGAGCCATCTCGCAAGCGCAACTTTAGGGGCGTGTGTCAAATAAGTAAGTAAGTAAGTGAATGCTTCATTGTACAAATATAAAGAAACATTTTTGGACTCCGAAAGTACGACCACGTGCAGTGGCGTAGCTACCTAGGGACTAGGCGGGGCAGTGCCCCGGGGCCCTCAAGCTGAGAGGGCCCTCGAATCCTTACCAGAAAATCTCGATCGAACTATTATTATTAAAACGTACCTAACCAGTTTAGATAGTATAGTGGGGCCCCACTTTTTTATTTGCACCAGGGCCCTTGGTTATCTAGCTACGCCACTGACCACGTGTCTCGCTTCCGCACGCAGCTTAAGTGGTTGCCTGTCAGAGATCGTAGGAACATCCACATTCTGTCATTGCTCTTCAACATTATTTTCAATCCTTCTGCTCCTATGTATCTTTTCGAGCGCTTTAGCTACTTGGCTGCCGGTAGCCGGCATCGGCTGCGGTCTAACACTAATCTCCTTTTAGCCTGTCCTTTTTCATCTTCCAAAACTTCCAAAACCTTCACAGTTCACTCTGCTAGGCTGTGGAATCGGTTACCGACCTCCATCAGGCAGTCTGCCTCCGTGGCGTCGTTCAAGGAGGGCTTGAGGAAGATGTGGCTCACACCATCTCCTTAAATATTGTATGTGTGTACTCATATTGTATGTAGTGTCTAAATACCATTACACACATGTATACATACGTATACATGTGTGTAATGATATTTAGTAGTTTATTTATGAATTGGTTGTTGTATTTTGAGATGTACTCTCTATTGTGGCTTGCACTATTAGGTATGGATATTCTAAACTCACTCTTTGTAGGTCTCTCGCTTAATGCTCCTCTCATTTACTCTAAGGTTAATTGGTAGAGATCCCTTATAGGGATAAGTTCACCGTTGTGCATAATTATATTCAAGGTCTTTTTTGTGATTTGTCTCTGTTTCTTTATATTTGTACAATAAAGTTTTTACTATTATAGTAAAGTTTGAAATGCATATATGGGTTAACGCGTAATGGTTCAAAATATATAATGCAATAGCTGTAGCCCCTGACTTTGCGCAGAATCAAATTATA
This sequence comes from Pandemis cinnamomeana, assembly GCA_932294345.1. NCBI lineage: Eukaryota > Metazoa > Arthropoda > Insecta > Lepidoptera > Tortricidae > Pandemis > Pandemis cinnamomeana. The sequence goes on along the minus strand of OW028718.1, from coordinate 13,075,489 downwards.
GCCTACTTACGTTCATCAAGGATAATGTACGATTCTTAAGGTGAAAGATTTTTCAAATCGGTTCAGTAGTTTCGGAACCCCATGCAAACAAAGAATAAAATCTTTCTTCTTTAAAATACTAGTAGGTATATACGATATTCTTAGCATGTAGCTACCTACCTAACGAGATTGCCACAAAATAAACCTAACACAACGTAAACGCGATCAAAAAAGTTCATGTACCAGCAATTTCCCCTTCATTTTGAACCACATTGAACTTATTATTGCTTCTATCCTGGTAGAGTAAAGAAAAAACATAGAATGTACCAGTTGCTTCTCTTCCCGCGCAGATAGTGAAAGCCCATCGAGTGAATGGGCAAAAACTCAGGAATCATGTTATAGGCGATGTGGCTAGCAACCCATCACTATTTTGATTCCCCTTTCCATCCTTACGCCCACAATCATGCTAAACGTGGTCTTTAGGTCTTGTTACCTTAGCTCCGTCTACCCCGAAAGGGATAAAGACGTGATTTATGTATGTATTGAACTTTTAAACCTTATGATTTGACCCACACCCAAAATACTTAAAAGCCAGTTTTTTTTTTAATCTAATATTTTTACGAGGCTTAAGTGCACTTGTGTGACTATGCCAGCCTCATTGGATGTCTCTTGGGTCAAATTCATCAAACACTCCCCTGCCCACTACCAGATTCTAAAGCCAGTTGATTCAGCTACCATATAGTTTCCCGGCCACAGCTTTCCTCTTCAGATTTCTATGTTCTAGTTTTCTGTATCGTTTTGAAATATGTCATAGAGTTAGGGCATGTTGCACCACTCTGTTCTTTTTCTAATATGGCCCCATCGATCGATGCGATGATTTCGCCAATGTCAAAGTAATAAATACAGTATTCAAAAATCTTGTGACAAAAATGTCGGCGACTTACGGTAGAACACGGTCAAAATACCCCTCCCTATTGGGCTCTTATCCAACGGATACTGATATCTCTCAGAATCTGCCAGGAAATTATTAACCGATGCCCAGGGTGCACCGAACCAAGCACTGCTCTTCCCCACGGACGGATCCAAAAACGAACCGCAGCTCTCGACCACATGTGGAGGTAACCCGACTCGCACCCCAAAATAAGTATACGGTAGTAGTAAGGACGACGTCTCTGTCTGGTTCGTAGTAATAAATAACTGACACTTAAGACAACTGTAACTTAACAGTGTTGAAACATGCCCTTATTAAAACAAAAAAGCATACAATTAACACTACTTTAACTTTATTACCCTTCATGCTTTATACACATCAGTATGATGATAATTAATCTTCTTATCGATCCCCAGGAGTTGCCTGATGATGAACTGCGGTAGCCTCTTGTGCCTCCAACGTGTAGGCAACGGAGTATGGTTGGCTTTCTCTATCTTGGTGGCCACATACTGCTCTGCGGAGAACTCGTTGGCCTGCTTAATCAAGGCCAGAAGCTCGTTCTGGAAGATCTTCTCTTTGATCTGACGACGTCGTTGCTTGACCTGGAAAACGGATAGAATAAAATGTTTAGTTTGTTTTAGCTACGAAAACATTGTCATATGAAAATAGAGCTTTTTGCTACTATTATTAGGTTTAATATTCATATATTAAAAATGTTAAAAACCCCTCACGCAGAAACTGCTGCATCAATTTTTACGAAACATGGCTTAAGAACCACTGCAAGGCAACTAGATTTAAAATGAAAAAAACCTATTGTAATGTTTAATGTTTAATATTAAAGTTTGATGTGATGTCAAATTTCACCAAAAGGTGTTTCAAAAAGCAACAAAATCAAGCCATGTTGGCCCTAGCTAGGTTAGATTCCTTGAGATTTCTCAAATAAATTCATGAGGCCATCTTGGAAAAGGCACGACAGAAGAGGAAGTGAGGAATGTTTTTTTTTAATCCCTTCAACTCGATTCCTGACCATAGATTCCGACCTATTCAGCCAAAGAAATTAAGACAGAAAATACCACCAATCCATATTAAAAGTGTGACGGGTGTCTACTTTTTAAGAGCTTCCCTAAAGTTACAAATTTATCATCGAACTGTCAAAACAATCTCCTATAGTTGTAGGATTGAATATACAACACTACACTGTGATTTGCGGAATTTATGTATGAAATTACATTCGAAATATACAATGGGTTTTTCAGGGAAAGGAAACAAAGGGAGCCACCTGTGCAGCAATTCAGTGGTATGTGTGAACTGTAAAGTTCCCAATCCGCACCGGGCCCTTTACTCTAGAATCAATATCTTGTTTGTTAACAAGACTTGTTTTAAATTAAACTATGCTAGCCTTCCATGGGTAAAATTTCTCAAATAAAAATTAAATAAGCATTTGAATAAAACGAAATATACAAAACAAAGTATTTATGACGCAGTGTCTTTCAATATTAAACCACTTTAGCGCTAAAAGATTTGAAAGAGAGTATTCAGTTAAACAAACTGTCTGTTGATTCATGATTAAATATGTGTAGAACCTTACCCGAGCCCAACGATGTCTCATCCTCTTCCACAGCTTTCTCCGGTGATGCTTCTTCATCTTCTTCCTCCTTATTACAATCAGCCGGGCTGCCTGGATCTCTTCCTGCTTCACAGCAGGCAATCCAACCTCATCCTTCCTCCAATCTTCAACCAATGGGAGAATCGAGCGAGGGTTGATTATGGGGATGTAAGAAATCGGATCTTGCTTAATTTTAGCTATAAAAGGTTCCTCCGTGATCGCAATACCGATTTCCCTCGGAGAAAAAATCGTTTTCGTATTGGAAAATAAATCATGATTTTGAATTGAAAGAGGCTTGGTAACGGCAGGCCTGCATTCTTTCAGGGTGTTTAAAGCCGTCTTTATGTTGATCAACCGCAAATCTGAAAGTTTAAATCGACAATTGAGAGGAAATTTCTATAAATAAGAAACACGACATAACCTCAAACTGTACTTACATTTAGCGGAGTTATGTAATGAGTTCATCATTTTGATGATTGTAATTTAAGTATTACTCTACATTTAACGATAGGACATTATAGTGTTATAAATATTGATTGTTTTCGTCAAGAAAATCGCTACTTGGTAATGGTATTTTTGAGTGATTTGATATCTGTCGATGTCTACTTACTTTGACAGTTCAGTCAGGCAAGCAATGTTGCCACCTGCATACTGGACAATAATTAAGTTTAGTGTTGTGCAAAGACCGGTATTAATTTGCTTAAATCTCATTGGTGTTGCTAAGTGATGGATTAAAACTTTCACCCAAGAGGTTAATCATACGATAATGTCTAATTTTTTTTAGTTTGTCTTGCAGAAGTTTACATATGTTAATCAGTCGTTTTGAAAAAAAAAATACATAGTTAAGGGCTAAACTAATTAACTCCTTTGTGCAACCTTTTTACCTTTATTTCATTGCAATAATGTCGTTACACAGATGAACAACAAACTTTTGCCATATGAAGCGACCGCTGAAACGTCTCATTTAAGCGGTCGGTCTATAATTAAAGCGGTTAACTATACATGTTTTTTTACGACATTTTTTTTTGCTGGTTTGTCAATAATTTTCATAAAGCGTATGATCCAAATTTAGGATAATTATATATTAAAAAATAACAAAAACAAGGGTTAAAGATTACGTAATTTTGGAAACTTTAATTTCAGTAACACAACATCACTGCAATAGTCTAGCTGATTGCCGCATCATCTTAAATTCCTGGGTCAAGGCTTCAAAATTATGCCATTATCAGTTCTCCATCATGAGGTACTGCTTGCACGTCACCGACTACCGCCATTGCCATTAGACACTCTGAAAAATCATTGCTGAATCAGAACTATACTTGTAGTACAAGTACTTACTAGGTACGTACTTAGGTATCAACATAAAAACTAAATAATTCTCTAGAGCTGTCAGTCAGTGGCGTAACTATAGGGTGGCAGGGGTGGCAAAATGCCAGGGGCCCCTAGCTCTACGGGGCCCCGAATTGGCTTGGTTTAGAGCACAGAAGGGACGCTGATGCACTTCTTTATATTGAGGAAGGAGCTCCATCTGACGAATTTGCCGCAGGCCCCTGACGGTATAGTTACGCCACTGCTGTCAGTGGAACATGCAAGACAAATAGGCCTGAAATAATAGAGTGGTAAAGAGCGTGACTATATTATTATTACAGTTATTGTTTTTCCCTTGTATTGTTTATCTTACCACAGTTTAACTCTTTTGCGGAAAAATTAAAAAAACTATTTTGATTAAATTAGTCATTCAGATACTTTATGCCTACCTCAACACATTTGGCACATTTTTTATACGACAAGGAAGGCAAACGAGCAAGTGGGTCACCAGATGGTAAGCAAGCACCACAACCCACACCACTAGAGGATTGTAAACGCGTTGTCAGCCTAGAGGGATAGGATAGAATACGTTTTATCCCGGAAAATAGCATAGTACCCGCAGGAGATTGACAAAAAAATTCTTCGTTGAGCACACACACACTAACATACATATAAATCGCATCGTAAGGGATAATTACGGGGTTAGCTCTAATCAAATTTTTGACTAGGTCACAAGATTAATGAGTACTAAGTATCTTTCAAGTTATTCGTATTTAAAATTCAGTACAATTTTTCACCACTTTCAAGTGGTATTTTCACACATATGCTTTCAAAAATCGGAGCCTTGGTCTGGGATTAAAAATAACCAGTTGCTTCTATTCCCGCGCAGACGGTAAAAGCCCATTGAGGGAATGGGCATAGGAATCATGTTACCTATAGGCGATGCGGCTAGCAACCCATCACTATTTTGATTCCCCTTTCCACCTATACGCCCACAATCATACTCAACGGTCGCTAGCAACTCGTGACAATATGAATACTAGCTGTCAAATGAGTGGCGTAACTATAGCGACTAGCTCCCTTATTCATAAACGCTCTATAGGCTTCTGCTAATTTAGCAATCGTTTGTCCTTATCTGTGAAAGGTAAATGTGAAAGTGATAGATAAGGACAAACGATTGCTAAGTTAGCTGAAGCCAATACACGTTTATGAATATGAATAAAAAGAAGTGCATCATCGTCCCTTCTGTGCTTCCGGCCTAGCCTGTTCAGCCTTGCTTTATAGATACATCCGTGGCGCCCGCTAGCCCCCGCGGCATTTTGAGTCTGACCACCTTATAGTTATAGGCGAAAAACTTAAGTAAATGACAAAATAGAAAAATGACTTCAAGTTCCATATCAGTTCTGTACACTACCACATACTAATATAGAACTGTCGATACAACAGATATTACTTTTTTGGGCCAAGATCTTTGCCACACAGAGCGCTTCTTCCGGCATGATCTGGTCAACCATGCATATGGAGGTGCTGGCGCAGTCGATCTGGTGGTTGTTCGAGATCTGGAGCGCCAGGCCCTCCGACACACGCACGCAGTCATCGTCGTGAATGGCTAGTTCCGTTTCTGTAAGTTGTTTGAAGCCTATAAATGATTTTTGTCATACCTTTCATAAAAAGCTAGCTATCTGTTATAAACAATTGACCAAGATATACGCTATCAAAAAAATTGTCTATCTCTTTATATAAAAAGAAAATTTAAGATGGAGATTTTGGGTGTTGTGATTGTGACATAATGACGTGACATGTCATATCGGATCTCTCTTTCTAATCGCTGACTAATGAGTAGTTTAAAACTGTTACATTTTCCGTATTTTTTAACCAATATTACTCTTAATTTGGCTTTTTGACATATATTTTATGATATTTTCATATTTTATTAAAAAATGTGCCATTTGTTTAATGCAAATTTCAGATAAACATGTTCATTTTTATCATAAATGTTTCTACACCTAAATTTTACATCTAGATGATCTGGATCAAATTACTGTTGACATTGCATAAAATAATTGATCGCTATTTATTGCCCAATGTTGGTTCATAACTCAATGCTACATAATTATCCTTAAACGCTATTGCATTTCAATATCTAGTCTAAGCGAATTACAATTCACACGCCAAGCCCTTTTTTGTGGGCTGAGGATTTTTTTCCTGTTCTACATTAAATCCAATGAACTTTAAAGTTAAGTGGAGTACACTATGGGAAATGACGATTATAATCCAATGAGATAACTGTATTTTTAATGCAATTACAAAAGTCACCTGCTAGTGAGTTATAATTTTAAGATATGGATACGGTATCCGTGGATTTACATAACACTATTATAATCAGTCGTTTTCAAAAAAGTCTACATAAATAAGGTCGTTTATTAAAACAAAAGCTAATTGATTTCTTTGTGTAACGACCCTTTCACCCTTATTGCAATGGAGTAAAGGTGAAAAGGTAAATATCATTTAGTTGTTGTATTTAAGCCTTCATCTCTGCAGGTATCTACATTTTTTTTCGAAACGACTCAAATACGCGATAATAATCTACTATTGTTAGTGATCCAGCGCAATCGCATACCTAATACGGACTTTAAAATGCACTCGTTCATGCGAGTTGTAAATTATTTATTGTTTACATTACACTTGTTTTTACAGGACGTATAGGATATAGGACAGGATATTTCGACGCAGCTACCTCTGCTTATAACACTTGCAACTGTGGTAAAAAATCGATAGCTATCTAAGGTAATCAGTCTGATCCCGTAAAAAACGAGAAAAGTACAGCCATGTTGCTGACATAAAACAAAACAATTCGTTATTACTATCTTGCTGGAAGTAGAATAAATAACTCACTTAGTCTCTGCTTGCCGACCTCAATGTGGCAGCAGTCCAGGGAACCTAAACCTTGCAGGAAATTCGACGCAATTACTGCAGCTTCGCAAGCTGTCTCTGAGCGAGTCCTCGCAATGATACCTGATAATAGATAAAAAATGCAGGTAAGTAGGTGTTAAAAATATAATTTGCAAAAATTTTGACAAGATTTGAGTGAGTTAACAATAAGTCGCAGGTGATAGGATCAATCGCTACCACCATCTTATTCACTATTCCTTCCATCTAGTAGCAGTTCTGTTGCTGTTGTGTTCCGTCGTGTAGAGTAAAACACCCGGTGAATTACTGACACAAGAGGAATTCGATCTTATACTTACTTGGCACACTATGCTCGTTTGCCACCGAATCTCATAAAATAAAACTCAAAAACTTAAACTACACGGTTCATTTAGACACTTTTCACATTAAAAATGTGCAAAACAGTTAAACTGTAATTTTATCACTCTGATCTGTAGGCTTATTACCTAACTCGCTCGCAATCGTCATCTTGTTCATTTTGACAGTTCTTGTATGAATGTGACAGCTAGCTGATTCCGATGCCAATTGTCAGCCCATACGTGAACTGTCAAAATGAACACGATATGGCGATTGCGAGCGAGATAGGTATTATTACCTACTGGTTACATAGCCATCATGGTGCTTACGTACCAGTACGGCTAGCACGAGAGCGCACGAGACAGACTACCCGTCTCTTTTTAGCACGAACAGTAAGAAAAAGGTGGGTAGTACCTCACAGGGCGCACTCGTGCTAGCTTGTGTGGTTTGTAAGATGTTATATGTCTCACCGAATACTCCCGTGTCGTAATAAGAGACGTTGAAAGCCTTCAAGTCAGTGAAGATGTCGTTTGCCATTAACCCGAGTGGGCCTTGCGGCGTCCGGTCTTGCGCATGCTGCCCCATCTACCGGATTAGAAGAGCGAGGAATTATGTTGTTTAATTTATTGTTATATATTCTGTGCTGGTAACTTTGAACGATGACGAATCGAATCGAAACGAATTACTTTTGAGTTTTAGCCTGGCCGCAGACGCACGGAATCCTCATTCGGTTTCCTGATCAGGAATTCAGATTCGGGAAACCCGAATGCAAACCTTTCATACAAAATGTTTAACAAAGCGCACACGTTTCTTAAATTTTCCGTTCGGTTTCCGAGCCTAAGTAAGCCTGTAACTTTAAGGCTGCGGTTACGCCATTTAATATTACTGGAATAATGTAAACCGGGTCTTTCTTTACTTACTTGAACGTTACCAGTACCACAGGAAGCAGCGATAAGCGAATGGGTCATCAGGCAACTGGTGTGAACAAAAAATAATGAGCTAAAAATATCGACTAAGCTAAAACTTAATCTTAATCTAGGGGATCCCGACGGATACACTTCGACCATTCGTGGATCGATTGTGTAAAGAGACTAAGCTAGAACTTTTTCAGCAAATTTGAATAAACAATATTTGAATTGCAGAACAATAATTACTATTCTGCATTCAGATTACAATTATGCAATAAATAGTTTGTAAACTAAAACCGGTTTTTGGCACCCGAAAAAAAAATTCACATCCCTATTGGATACAACTTTTTATCAACAGCTCCGCTGACTGTATCGACCATGTTTCCTTTGTCTATCCCTCAAGGAATGAACACAAAGAAAAATTAAATAAAAATCAACAACAACAGCAGTCTTTGCTTTGACGCTTTGCTTTGACGATTTTGGTTGGTTTGGTCAGTAGATTAAATCAAAGTAAGTCACATGGATACCAGGATGGATGTTGCTTACAGCAGGTCCGAGGTACCACAGCCAGGGACTGCAAAAGCGATCCAGGTTTCCGAGTTAGGTCCCAAGTCGTAGAATTCGAAGCCGTGACGAGCGATCGATGGGGGGACCTCACGCGGCGGAGGCGCCTCCTGTTACAAAGTTACAATAGTTTATCTCTCTTTTTTGGAATATTAACTTGTCTTAATATTAATATTAACTTATTAGTTACCTATTACATATCTTTGCCTTACAATAACTTCCTAATCTGTAGGAATGTCTAAAAATCCGTCGTGTCCAAGGTTCTAGGACTAGGTAAGTATTTATTTTCCTTTTTCTATGAATTACCTGCCTACTTATAGACCGACTGCTTAAATGAGTCTTTGCCCGCGTGGTGCAGAGGCGCGGGGTGAGGACCGCGGGGGCCGAGAGAGGTGCGGGCGGCAGGCGCAATACCCGCCCGCACGTCTCGGTCCCCTTTGTCGTCCCACCCCGCGCCCCTGTGCCGCACAGGCGAGAACCTATTTAAGCGGTCGGTCTATCGTCGGAGCTTTGAGGAGGTTGTAACACGGATAATTCATAAGTAGTCTTAAAACCAAGCCAAAAAAACGCTAAAAAAGCAAGTCTTCATGCTTCCATGCACCACTTACGCGTAGCTGAGGGTCCGCCTAAAAGAGGCCTTATACTCGGATATTCGATTTTAAAAGTTCGTCCTGCTCACACTTAAAGTCATCAATTTGAGAGAGAGAGAGACTGATACGAACTTCGAATACCAAATTCCGGAGTAGCCCGCTTCTTCGACACCCAGTGGCGTAACTACCTATAGGGGGGCATGGGTGACAAAATGCCAGGGGCCCCTGGCTCTACGGGGCCCCGAACTGGCTTGGTTTAGAGCACAGAAGGGACGCTGATGCACTTTATATTGAGGAAGGAGCGCCATCTGACGAATTTCCCGCGGGCCCCAGACGTTATAGTTACGCCACTGTCGACACCCTTTGTTCTATTCCCAAAAGCACATACCCGTCTATATTCAATCTTCTCAGCCAGCATCATGACCTCATCTAAAGGCAATCCAACACTCGCGACCGTGCACTCGTCAGTTCTAAAGTTGGTTTTAGTGAAAGCGTTCAAGCTCTTCTCCGACATGCCATCGATGCGTCCCTCTTCGCAGAAGACGGAGTTGTACAAGGGTCCTCCCCAGCAAGCCTTCTGGACGAGGTCCATGCATAGCTGTTCTGGGTGAATACGCTGCAAGTCTGTCGTTACCATGGCCTTCCGGTCGTCTATCTCAAATTGGCTATAACTGCATCTAAAATAAAATCATTGTCGTGATTAACCTCCATTGTTTAACCGTGACAAGTTGTGACAAGTGACTAATGCCGATTCGAATTACATTTAATTGGAGATTTCAAGAGCTCTACCTATGCAAATCCTGGTTTAGTGGCGACGAAACTTAGAGCAAAATTGTCGGTCATGCCATGCTTATGAAACATACATACACATACACAGATCACGTCTTTATCCCTTACGGGGTAGACAGAGCCTAAGGTAACAGGTACCTACAGGCCACATTTAGCAAGATTGTGGGCGTATAGGTGGAAAATGGAATCAAAATAGTGATCGGTTGCTAGCCTCATCACCTAAAACATGATTTCTATGATTTTCGCCCATTCTCTCGATGGGCTTTTACCATCTGCGTGGGTAAACAAGAACTGGTACATTCTATGTTTCTTCCTTGCTCCCAGACCAGCATGGAATATATGAAACATGGTCTGGACATACCACTTGCCAGAAAGTAAGTCGCCGATTTACTGGCTATGACAAAATGGAAATGGTCGAGCTACAGCGAGGTTTAACGATATCTCGGTTATTTATTTCCAGGAATTGGTTACGAATCAAACAGTAAATTTGCTTAGGATTCTGCTGCCTTCAATTACCTACCGGTTCTAGCACCGGTCTAGAAAGCAACGTTTCAAATCCGCACGTTAAGGTATTCTTGCGATGGTCCTACCATAATGCCGTACTGTATAACTGGAGAATCCCTTTGCGTGTTTACACAGTTAAGTTATACCTACCTCGCAGCAATATCAAGCAGGTAGTATTTGACCTTGTGGAACACGCTGACGGGACAGCGAAGCGTGTAGGCAATGCTTTGTCGGTCGCTGCTGCAAGTTATGTAGGCCCCATACTGCTGCAGCACGCGGGTCTTGCTGGAAGGTAAGCATAGCACGGGCAGCAAGTGAACGCGCGAGTGCTGAGGCACGCGAGATAGATTGCACGTCTGTTTCTAGAACGAACAGTACGAAAAAGATCGGTAGTCTGTCTCACGTGCGTTGCTAGTGTTGCTACTCGCGCTGTTAGATTAAGCTGTAGCTTTCAAGACTCAGGAGTAGACCGCCAAGTAAACGAGGTGTCTCAGAATCATTCTAGAATATTTTAGCCGGTGGTAGAGCCCGTTTTTTTATATGACAAGGAAGGCCGACGAGCAGTGTAAAACCTGATGGGAAGTAAGGACCATCGCCTATGGACTAGAAATGGAGAATTGCAGATGCGTTGCCAGCCTGGAGGACTAAGGTAGAATATCATGTGCTAGTAATTTCACCGGCTGTGCACTGCTGCTTGGCGGCAGGATTAGTGAAAGACGGTGGTAACGTTGGCGGACCTTGACACCAGGGATTACCAACCTATAACCCTATGCGCCTCCTTCAAGTACGCTAAAATACTACGCGCCGGGCCTGCGTGGGAACTGTAGCCCAAGCCCTCTCATTGTAAGAGTAGTCCTGTGCCTAGCAATGGGACGTATGTAGGCTGGAGATGAATCCTCCTGCTCAAATATTTTGGAACAATTTTAAGAAGACCTTGTATGGATTTTGATCAGTTCTTAATACACAAGATATGGTGGTCCATCCTCTGGTCTTGCCCCCAGATTTCTGACGCGGTGTACCTGTAAGCCGTGTAGCCGGAGCCGGAGGCTGCAGAACAGGCTCTCAGGAAGTGGGAGACGCCGAGCTGGTCGTTGGTTTCGAACCGCGAACCTGCCTTTAACCGATTTGACTTTAGGGTTTTGCCTTACTCGGACTTGGTCATCGCCAGCTGCCGTAGCCCAGGGTGGATCAAGTTCAAAATTAAGCTAAACGTGGCTATTATAGACATAACAAGACTGTTACCTTAGGGTCTACCTCGTAAGGGAAGTGATTTATGTATCTGCTAGCTTTTGCCCGCGATTTCGTCTGCACAGATAACGTCAGAGTGACGACATACCCCATACATCCACTAATGTCTCCATAAGGTTTTTATTTCATATCCCGCGGGAAATTCAGAAAATCCCTTAGAGCACCTACGTGATCCTCTAGGATCTAGGAATATTATCTACTAATTACAGTCTTAATTATTTACCTCGTGTTTATATCCCGTGGGAAATTTGAAAAATTCCTTTGTAGTGCGCCTTTATACTAATCAAGGAATAATACGTAGGTATGCCAAATGTACCTAATGTAGCTTTATTGGTACAACATTTCGGGATTTTCCCTTCCCGCAGGAAAAACGGGATAAAAAGTATCCTATATCCGTCTCCTGGTTCTAAGCTACCTCCCCACCAATTTTCAGCCAAATCGGTTCACCCGTTCTCGAGTTCTAAATAGTGTAACTAACACGACTTTCTTTTATAAATATAGATGTTATGCCAGTTAAAGTTTATGGCTGTTACCTGGAACATGATGGTGCAGCAGGCTATCTGATTCCCCATGGGCTTGGCACAGGCGACCTTGATCCCATTCATCAGCTTGGACCTCTGCATCTCCATAGGTCCGTAATTATTCGGCCTTGGCAAGCAGTCTGACTGATGTCGACTACTCATAGAAAAACTGCGTAAGAAACGGGAACGTAAATATATCTTCATTGTAAACATTGTTGAAGAAATATCGGCTTGTCAGAAGGGATTTTGATTATAATGTCAATTCTGTATTTTTATTTCTACTTAAGTTGGATGTAGAGGTATATGTTGTACCTTTGTTGTCTATGAAAGTCGCGAAAGTAGGACACACGAGGGTTTTTCACAAAACTGCGTATTTTCTTTACTTCCATGCTGGTCTCGGAGCAAAGAAAAAACATACAATGTTTTGACCGACGTGAGTCCTCGCCCGCGAGGTGCACACGCGCGGGTGGGACGACTGCGGGGGCCGAGAGGCCCGCACCTCTCTCGGTCCCCTATGTCGTCCTACCCCTCGCGCCTGTGCCGCGCGAGCGAAGACTCATTTAAGCAGTCGGTCAATACCAGTTGCTTCTCTTCCCGCGCAGATGGTAAATCTTAGGAAGCATGTTATAGGCGATGCGGCTATCAACCTATCACTATTTTCATTCCCCTTTCCACCTATACGCTCACGAGCATGACGTGGCCTTTAGGTCTTGTTAGTTTATTGGATAAATTTTATTCTGTTATTTATATATTATCTTATTATAGTTGTATAATGTACTTTAGTGTTAATTTGTTAAGTACTAAGACTATTATTTGCGCATAAAATGACTGCTTGCCTTTATTAGTAAACTATTTCCTTTCTGTGTCAGGTTAACTGGAAGAAATCCCTTCTTAGGGATAAGTTCGCCTTTGTACTATTTTCTGTGTATTTTTGTATTTTTTAATTTTTATGTGCAATAAAGAGTTTACATACATACATACATACTTTAGGCTTGGTGCCCCGTAAGCGATATAGATGTGTGTGTGATGTTAGTGATAGCAGCGTTTAAGTGTCTCAAAAAATCGGCGTATTAAATTGTGTGCGCAAATCAATTGATAATCTATATTTGTGATCTGAGAATCTTCTAAAAACTACAAAAACTAAAATATTGATTATACTTATAGTGACATCTTACGGGACTTTCATAATGAGCTAACCGCGAGCGTACCTATATGAAAATGAAAATGAAAATTTATTTTTGCAAATTGGCCGCCAAGGGCTCTTTTACATGTCTTTTTGAAACTACCAGCGCGTGACATAACGGCCGTAAATCCTGCGTAAATCCCAATCATATCTCTTATCAGAAAATCTTAAGAATTTAAGTACCCCCTGGCGCTTTGTTTTATGATTTGATTACTTAATGAAGATACGTCCATGCTGGTCTGGGAGTAAAGAAAAAACTTAGAATGTACCAGTTGCTTTTCTTCCCGCGCTGATGAAAATCTTGGAAACATGTTAGGCGATGCGGCAAACGACCCATCACTGTTTTGCTTCCCCTTTCCACCTATACGCCCACAATCATGCTAAACGTGGTCTTTAGGTCTAGTTACCTTACCCCGTAAGGGATAAAGACGTGATTTATGTATGTATGTATTAAGATACTATCGTTTATAATCATTATAACGCTCTGTCGTCAGATTAGCCAAAGAACATAATCCGCATTATTTTATGACTTAGCAATAAGATATAGAGGAAGACAACAACTAGATACATTTACAACTGGATCAACTTTATCTCGGCCTTCGCAATGAACCGCATTGTTTTAATCGAGGTTACAGGATGAATCAAAGATGCAAAGATGCGGTAAGAGGATTAATAATTATTATTATTATAATCTAAGGCGAGAGAACGTTCTTGTAGTTATTCCCGGATTCTAGTCTTTCCTGGATTCTCAGTGACAGCATTCCCGAAATAAAAGCACCTTTTGTGGCTTCGTCTTCATGCGTTGCAGTAACAGTTTCAAAGTTACAGTCACATTTATTGCCACAACACAAAAAAAGATATTATACATAGTTACCCAAAAGTTGCACACAATAATAATAAAAAAAAAAAACAATATAATATGTACAGGTGGAAATAGGCTCGGCTCAGCGTGAGCTGCCAGTTTAGATTTAAAAAAAAACTACCAGCGCTGGTTTTCCAATACTAATTTAATAATACCAATTTGTAGAACATAGAATGTACAGTCAAGTGTAATAATTATGTATTTAGACAAAGATTCAAAAATAAGTACTATACGCTCTTACACCGGCGTAATAAAGGTCGTGGGACATATTTTTGAGAAGTTCCTATCAATACTTATTTTTGCACTTGACCGTACTAGTTGCTTCTATTTCCGCGCAGATGGTATAAACCCATCGAGGGAATGGGCGAAAATCTTAGGAATCATGTCAAAGGCGCTGCAACAAACCCATCACTATTTCGATTCCCCTTTCCACGCTTACATTTCCGAACTGGCTTGGTTTAGAGCACAGAAGGGACGCTGATGCACTTCTTTATATTGAGGAAGGAGCATCTGACGAATTTGCCAATGGCCTCAGACGTTATAGTTACGCCACTGATGGTGGTGAAGGAATACCGGTGGGTATGCCTCCCCCTCCTTTCGCCTAGAAAGGGGTGGTGGGGAAATCCTCATATCACTCACGCGCCGTCCCCTAAGCGCGGGAGTATGGGCAAAGCTTGCGGTGGTTCTTAGCCATGTTTGGTAAAAATCGGTCCAGCGTTTGAAGAACATCAGCTCTTTTCCAAATGTAAGGCATTTTTGACATCGAATTATTTTTTTATATGCGTGGGGAGTTTTTTTTTTAATTTAATGTTGTTACATTATTATTACGGGTACGTATTAAAATACATAAAGTTTAAAATGTATAATGGGTTAAAATACATAATGGCTTATAATATATAATGCGAACCTAAACCAATCTATAGATTACGATATCAAAAAAGTTCATTTAGCTAATAGTTTTATAGAAAATTGCATTATGTATTTTAACCCATTATACATTTTAAAGTATGTATTCTGATTCGCTCCCTATTATTACGAATAGCCGTAAGAAATCTCCATGTTTCTTACCCCTTTGATGCCGATCAAACATCCCTGTCAAAGTTGCAAGATTACTTAACAAGTGCAGGCTTGGCTAACGCGTAATACAGAAGCGTACAATAAACTCGATACGAGCTGCATTTGGCAGCATTAGTTGAAATGCAGTGGCGAAGTAAGCAACCTATCACTTTTATGGCATAACTGCCAGATAACGACGATGATTTCAACGTGTTTATTGACTCGTGTGACTACATTAACGGTTTTATTTAGGACATCTCGAAAAAGTTTTTACAATTACACAATGTGAAGGTTTGGAAGGTTTTGCCACACCGTGTATAGATTCCATTCCATGCTGGTCTGGAAGTAAACAAAAATCATACTATATAGGCGATGCGGCTAGCCCATCACTATTTTGATTCCCCTTTCCACCTATACGGCCACAATCATGCTAAACGTGGCCTTTAGGTCTTACCTTAGGCTCCGTCTACCCCGTAAAGGATAAAGACGTGATTTATGTATGTAGGTATGTGTACAGATCGACCGTTTAAATGAGTCTTCGCCCGCGCGGCAAAGGGGCGGGGGTACGACGACAAAGGGGACCGAGAGGGGTGCGGGCGGCGGGCTCGTGACGACAAAGGGGGCCGAGGTGCACTTGGGTAGTGCGCCTACCGCCCGCACCTCTCTCAGTCCCCTTTGTCGTCTTACCCCACGCCTCTCTGCTCTGTGTCTGCGGTTGCCACTGTGTATCATAATTATTTTATACAAGTAGCAAAGTAATCGTGTTTTCTGTATACTTACAGGGTTTCCTAAAAACTTACCGTGAGACTTACTTACTTACAGTCAGATATACCCCTACAAAGATATTTCATTTAAATTCTTGTTCCAATTATATGGACCTCCGAAAAGTCTATTTTATTCAATCAATTGTTTCTATAAAGGCACTGTGGTTTATACGACAGATAACATCTCAACGGACAGTCGAGAGCAACTAATGAAGCAATAGTAAATACTTCCTTTCCACAGTAATTATGATTTAAATACCTCAGTACGCCTTATCATTTCAAGGTGACCCGTTTGTACATTTTTGGAATAAACGTTGCTTTTGTAAGGTAATAACATTGAGTTTTTTCCTACATTTTGCTACCGTAGACGCTCTTGACGAAGTGCCTTGGGAGATCCGTGTGACACGCCTTCGTTAATTAACTTAAAACAACAATAATGTTGCCACTAATTACGGCCTGATTTATTTTGTTTCGTGCTTTTTTCCGTAGAAAATGGACGAGGGAAAAACAAATATAGACGAAATCGTTGCTACGTACAAGATTTTACGATTGTCCCCATTAATTTGGCTGGTAATTTATGTAAGTACCTATTCCGTTTTGTTCCGGGGGTTTGGTCGGGAGTCCCGGTGTAATTGCGAGGTCATTTGGCGCGTGTAGCCATGATCGCGGGTTCGAACCCCGTCCAGCACTCGAAACTTTTTCGTTTATTCGTACTTTTCACTGAGCAGGCACTTTGGTTTAAAAAATACACACGCACACGCGCAAGCGCCCAGCGCCGCTAAACGACCCAGCAGCAACTCTCCCAGTCTTACGAATTTTCGATCAGGTCACGTGACCTGACGCGAGTTTAACATTTTTTACTCGTCCCAAAAAGTTTTTTTTTTTTTATGTGAATAGGAAGGCAAACGAGTAAGTGGGTCACCTGATGGTAAGTGATCACCACTGCCCATAGACACCCGCAACCCCGGAGGGATTGCAGATGCGTTGCCAACCTAGAGGACTAAGATGAAATACCTCTTGTGCCCGTAATTTCCCCGGCTGTCTTACTCTCCACACCGGAACACAGCAGTGCAAGCACTGCTACTTAGCGGCAGGATTAGCGAGTAAGATGGTGGTAGCGATCCGGACGGACCTTGCCCAAGGCTCTACCACCCGCACACAACGCCGCTAAAAAAGTTTAGCTAAAAACAAATAAGTAATACCATTCCTTTTTTAAGAAGGTTTATTTCAAAGATTTATTTTGGGGAATTCACCGGAAACGTCGGATTTTATTCTGATTCTTAGTAATACTAGTCGAAATCGTTGCTTTATGAAAAAGTTTGGACACCCTCGTCTAAGGCTCAAATCGCCATAAAGGTGTTTCAGACGATCAGAACGCTGCGATTTCAAATTAAACACGTTACTTAAACGAAGACATTGCACGTAGCATATATTTATGTCCTCGTGTGGACATACTGTCAGCGTCTTCACTATCACTATCACTACTCACTACATAGTATAAACAAAGTCGCTTTCTTTGTCCCTATGTCCCTATGTATGCTTATATCTTCAAAACTACACAACGGATTTTGATGCGGTTTTTTTTAATAGATAGAGTGATTCAAGAGGAAGGTTTTTATGTACCTATAATTGGCATTGTTCATTTTTTTAAGCTGTGCTTTTAACACCTTTATTTGATAAAATGGACTATTTCAAGCAACTAATTTGAATATTATGCTTTTACGTAGCTTTGTTAATTAATAATAAATATTTTTTCGCTGTTTGATAATTCGTGAATTTAGACAGAATCTCAATCGCCTTCGTTCGGCTGGCTATAAAAAAAACGGCTTTGTCTATGGTTTTGTTAGATTTGACAGTGACACGTGACAGTTGCCATAGCCAAACCTTTTTTTTTTCATTTTTGTGGCAAACATTCGATGCTGGATTACTGTCTAAAAACCCGGACGTTCGGTCAAACAAAGGTTCAAAGTACTTTTACAAACATATCTGCAATCATAAAGTATTTTTGAAATCGGACAAGATAAATCGGATAATTGATGGTTTTCCTCGAAATGGTTTTAGAATTGGAGCATACTAAAAAAAATGAACAATGCCAATTCTACGCAGACGAGGTCGCGGGCAGAAGCTAGTAAAGCATAAAACAGCCAACGTTGGTAACCAGGAAGTGCGGTATAGCTTGCTATTTCTATGGTGTACCTAACTAGTTAGCGGACTTGGATGCTTCAAACTATAACAGTCATTACAGTCGAAATCAGATATATCGTAGCGGGGATTGTCTTCAAATATTTCGGAGCAACATTAAATTTCAATAAATTCGTTACACGGTAAGGTTAATAACACCTGAACACGCAATTCGTCATAAACATAAGAACAGCGACTTTTCAATAAATTCGGGACGTTCAATGAGGTAATAATATCAGAAGGCACAGATCGTCAAAGTCAGGCTGATCATAAATATCGGAACGTATATAATAATAGATTCGATTTCAAAAAATACAAAAATGATTCAGCTCATACTGCATGCCACCTAACTCCAAAGCTCGCGCGCGGACTGTTGGGGTCATATTTAATTTGTTACCAACTCACTTGCTGGAGTCGTATGTTCGGGAAAATGGGTAGCTACATACCAGAGATTCCACCTCCGCAACTCAGTAACTGGCGTCACTGAAAATCAGCGTCACGACATTATCCTGGATCTTATCGTGACACATAGCTGAGTGGCGGCCATTTGGCTGGTTGGCAGTGGCGTAGCTACCTAGGGACTAGGCGGGGCAGTGCCCTGGGGCCCTCAAGCACAGAGGGCCCTCTAATCCTTACCAGAAAATCTCTATCGAACTATTATTATTAAAACGTAACCAGTTTAGATAGTACCTAGTGGGGCCCCATTTTTTTTTTTTTTTTATATGCATAGGAAGGCAAACGAGCAAGTGGGTCACCACCAGGGCCCTTGGTTACCTAGCTACGCCACTGCTGGTTGGAATAAGTATCCATGTAACATATTCTGTTTGTGTTTCTGCATCAGCTAATAAAGTTTTCTTATTCTTATTCTTAGATTGAAAAGAGTTGGAAGTTGTATTTATGCATCTGCGTTGAAAAACTTCGTTGGCGCGATGTAGAACATGTGTAACGTCGCCGGCGCTAGCTAGTCGTGCGTCGTGGCAGTTTTTGTAGTCGATGTCTAGGTGGCGCTAGTGTCGCCATATACGTACTTAGCTAATCTTATTGGTGATTTTTAGGGGTCCGTACCCGAAGGGTCGGAACCCTTTTTTAAGACTTCGCTGTCAGTCCGTCCGTCCGTCTGTCACCAGGCTTGTATCTCATGAACCGTGATACCTCTATAGTTGAAATTTTCAGATGATTTATTTCTGTTGCCGCTGTAACAACAAATACAAAAAACCAAATAATGTATGTATGTCCGTATATAGCAACCAATATAAAGTGACGTCACACTACGTACATAAAGCTTTGGAGCAGGGCTCTGCTTACACTGGTTTATAGATAATGGCACGGATCCCTTCGTGCGCGAGTCCGACTCGCACTTGGCCGGTTTTACGCACGCCGCTTCGCTTCCTAGCACACTGATGGATGCGCCACCTAATAGCAAACAAGAAAAATAGGTACCTAATAATCTGAATAAGTAACGAACAAACATTCTACTTAACATTCAATTTTATTCACAGGTGTTCCTTGTATACCTAGGCTCGCAATAACAGTCATATTGACTTTAAAAAGCAATTGCAACAGATGTTTAACAGTCCCAATTGCGAGAGCAAAGTTCATTAAATCCTCATTAAATCTCTAAACGTTTTAATTATTCGCTGCAAAATCGCCAGTTGTTATCGTGTGGAACAGCATAAAGACAAACGATTATCAACGAGACAACTTAGTCGAACCTAAACGCCAAGTTCAGATAATTCTCAGTCATTGTCAATGCCTTTTACAATCATTTAGCAAACATTATAAAAAATTGGAAGCATTTAAACGCGCCCGCGGCGGCTGTAGCTTCAGAAACAATTCAGCGTCTGACGCTTGTAGGTTTCTGTGATGGACAAGCTCAAATTCCAAATCGGATCTGAATATCCAAAAGAATTGGACAGCAATGATCGACTTGGACATTTTCGGCAACGGTTCTACATCCCCAAAGGCGTCATCTACATGTGCGGAAACTCCCTCGGTCTAGCTTCGAAAGATGCAGAGGAATCACTGCTCGTCGCGATGGAGAATTGGAGGGAACAAGGCATCAAGATATGGAACGTAGAAGACAGCAAGTACTTCTTATACTCTAAATATTTGGCGAAATTGATGGCGCCTTTAATCGGGGTTGATGAAGACGAAATAGCTGTCACTGGATCCACGACAACAACCATTCATCAAACAATAAGTACTTTCTACAAACCCACTAAAGATCGTTACAAAATTTTGGTAGACGAGTTGAATTTCCCCACAGACCGATACGCCGTGGACAGCCAAGTACGGCTGCAAGGCTTGGAGCCAAAAGACGCCGTTAAAGTAGTCAAAAGCCTCGACGGAAAGTTCTTAGACGAAGACACGATCATCGAAGCAATGACGGACGACGTAGCCATGGTCTTGCTCCCAACAGTTTTGTACAGAAGCGCTCAGGTGTTAGACATGAAGAAAGTGAGCGATGCGGCGAGGGAACGCAACATCATAGTGGGATGGGACTTGTGCCATGCTATAGGCTCAGTGGAGATGGATTTGAAGTCTTTAGACATAGATTTCGCTATGTGGTGTACATATAAATATCTGAACGCAGGACCTGGTGCCACAGCAGCTTTGTACATAAACAGGAAACACTTTAAAACGCTGCCTGGTATGACTGGTTGGTACGGAAATAAGCCAGAGACGCAATTCTTACTGCGGCAGGAATTCGAACACCAGCAAGATGGAAGCGGGTGGCAAATCGGTTCCCCTACAATCCTTTCCATGGCTCCGATGGAAGGCGCCCTAAAAATGTTCCACGAGGCAAGCATGACGAACGTGAGAAATAAATCTCTGAGCCTAACGGCGTATCTGATGTTTTTGATCGAGAATAAGCTTACATCTTTTGGATTTTCTATTGGCAATCTTAGGGAAGATTCTAGAAGGGGCGGTCATGTTTGTTTGGAGCATGACGAGGCTTACAGAATCAGCATGGCGTTGAAATCAAGAGGGGTGGTGCCAGACTTCAGAGATCCTAATGTCATCCGCTTAGCGCCGATAGCTCTGTACACAAGTTACGTCGAAGTCTATGATATGGTAGAGATTCTTCTGGACATCATGGAGCGAAAGGTATACGAAGAATTTAGTGCCAAAAGAAACTTTGTTGTATAGTAAATTAAAGCCCCAGAGTTTATATTAAATTCCGAAATTACAGCTACCTTTGTTCACAAATATTTTTGGACCATTTTATTTGTAACCAATCCAAAGTAAGACTGGATCCAAAGAATAAATTAAAATGAAATACAGACGGCCTTATCACCAGAAACTTAACGGTAAGGCAGCCAGGAGTCTCAATATCGTAATGTCCTGTGTGTTACGAATATGTCCATGAACCTAAACCAATGGCAGCACACGTGTAGTGTGACATGTGGTGGCTTGTAGGTACATAGCAAGTATACTTGTAGTAGTTTCAATTTATGAACAAATTCGTCCATTTTCGTAACACGTGGGACAAGTCGCAGAAAGAACGCAGTTCAAATCTAAGCTGGGGGGGGGTGCAGGCTATGGGTCGGGGTCCACTCGGAAATAATTTCGAATTATTATGTTAATACAAAAATAAAAATACAAAAAATAGCGAAGCTCCGTTCAAAACCAGGTGTTCAAACTGTAAGTGGCCCACGACCCATAGCCGTGCGTTGGCATTCTAAAACATTATCTTTTACCAAATCTTACACTATGTTTTCATCCTGCTTTTATCATTGTACGAGCTAAAACATGTTAAGTGTACGGTAGATGGCATAAAAATCGATACAGCCATCATGTCAAATATGTATGTATCTATAACTCTTTATTGTACATAAAAAACATTAACTACATGTGTCACCGACCTTATTGTTGACACCTGTATAGGTTTATGACGTCTTGGTAACGTACCTAGTACCTATATGTATGCTTGACTGTACCTATACGTATGCTAAATATTTAGCAATAAAGGATATCCTAACAGGATCATAAATAATACAAAATTATTGTTTTCTTTATATTTTAATTCGAAAATAGGCTTAAAACTATTTTAATCTGAGCTGCAATGTGATACACCATTTCAATAATTTCCTCGCAAATCTAGTTCTCAGACGTCACACGAATCACACCACAACATTATCTATAAATTAAAAAATAACTATGTATATTATAAGAAAATAACAAATGTCAAAACGTGAATTTTTCAGTATTGCCGGTTAACAAAAAAAAAAGTTTGCCAGTTTTTCGCATCTCCGTACTTACAACTTAGTCGGTTACTAATTAACCTTAACAATTATAAAAAAAAAATGTACTATTTTATTTACAATAATTTACATCACAAATGTCGCATGATGGAATACACAACACTATTATAAAATTGCCAACTATTTAATAACATAACAGCTGTGCGCGCCTGCGACGCACTAGTCACGGACATTCGTCATTCGTCACGTTAGTCGTCATCAATGCGTCACAGACTGGCGCGAGCATAACAAGGAACTACGCGTAAGATCACTGTAAAGGGCACCCGTGAACTACCCACAAAACACTAGCATTAAAACAGTTTCGTCTAACAGAGAACAGCGGCCTTACGTGACGTCTTAATGCGAAATTCCGAACCAAAGTTGGATAGGTTAATAGAAGTGTCAAAAATGACAGCTAAAACGTAAAATTGGATCGCATTAAGACGTCATAGTAACCATGGAATCGCAACACGTTAATCATCACTACATAGTATAAAACAAAGTCGCTCTCTCTGTCCCTATGTCCCTATGTATGCTTATATCTTCAAAAGTACACAACGGATTTTTTTAAATAGATACGAGTGATTCAAGAAGAAGGTTTTTATGTATAACTCTACGCAGTCGCGGGCAGAAGCTAGTAGAACAATATGACAGAAATGCAACTAAAAATGACAAATGTAATCATCTAACAGTACCCGGTCATAAAGATTGCTTCAGTCTTTGGATAGAGACGATTGATGTCACGCAAGCTAGAGCGAGACAAGAAATTAGGCGAGAGCGATGTGCTTCTACGGCCGGGTACCTGTAGTTACGTATTTGTATTTGCGACAACTTGACCTTGAGGTAATAAAAAATAGAGAAAATTTTGTTTACGCTACACCATTGTACCCACATCATTCGACTATTAGATGGGTACCTGCCCCTAAGTTCCTTAAATTTTGAGACTATTTTTACAGATAGATCTGTAAGCGGCAAGACACTAATTAGGAAGTCTAATGTTATATTTCATCACTACATATTAAAACAAAAGTCCTCCGCCGCATCTGTCTTTTCGCGATAAACTAACCACTGAACGAATTTTCATGGGGTTTTCACTAATATATAGAGTGACACAAGGAAAGTTTACAAATATTTTTTTTTATCAATCGGTTGACATAAATATGACGATAATTTTGGAACGCCTGGCATGTTCTTGGTCACTGTCAAAGTCGAGACCTTATAAAGCCTATCGAAGTGGTGAAGTTATTTCTGTCTGTCTGTCGAGACGAGCTGTTTTCACCTTCAAGTTGAGACTGAGATTATTTATGTTTTGTGGTTTGTTCCCAAGATATCCCTAAGCAAGAGTATGAATTAGTTTTCGTAACTCTATTCGGAGGCCTTTATAAAAGGGATATTACTGCGATTTAAACGTACTCATTTTATGTCTAGTCTAGGTCAGGGTAGGCAGTGCCTACCTGCCTACGCTGGTGGTCCTCTGCACGCCACTGATACTGTTACTGGTGAATTTTTTTTCATGTTTTGTCGCAGTAATATCCCAAGAATTTAGGCACGTCTATAAAATGCTACCTGGAAAACTAAAAGATTATATAACAGTCTTAGCACTGTCTGTGCGTGGAAACAAGTGGATTTTATGTACCAACTAGCTTAGGCCCGTGGATTTGCCTCCGTGATATAATAAAAAAACGAATTCCCTTTCCCGTAGGAATTTCGAAGAATCCCTTAGTGCCTTATTACGATCAAGTAACATTATACATATAGGTATCCGGTAAATTTCTAGTACCTATGTAATAATAAGTTTCGGAATTAGTAATATTTCGATCTAAAATTTCAATGCTTACTTTTTAACTTTTTCTTCCTTTTTTTTTACGTTTTTTCGAGAATTTACTCCTTCATCAGACTATTTAACAAACACTTAAAAAAAAAAACGAATTAATCCAACCGTTCTCGAGTTTTGCACTTAGCGACACACAGTCATTAATTTTAGTTTAAGCACATTAAACACTCTTCGATTTTAAAAACAATTAAATTTTCTACACAGGTTCCCTTATATAAGACAAGGAACCGGGATAAACTGTACAAAATTCCCAAGGGACATGGAATTTTAAATATTTTTTTATCACGGTGTTTCCACGCACCAACAAATACTATAGTTTATTTTACAGCACACTAGTACAAATCCATACATTTTTCCATCTACCCATACAATTAATGAAACTGAAGATAATGTACGATATTTGTACTAGAATGTTCTCAGATATCTAATTTTAACTAGAGCGATATCCGCAACGAACAATGCCCAAGTGACATGCAACTCTGCACTAAATAAGGTAGCTCAAACCAACAGTTTCGACACGACTAACGACCTTGTTAATAACTAAGCAATGAAATACCTTACCTTGCCAGCAGTGGCGTGACGTTCATAGAAGTCGATACCCGGCTTGCCTATTTTAAGGCAGTTGGGCATTTTATTGCGCAGAATTAGAGGAAAAGACTAGTCAAATGCCCTTCGGCTTGCCTTCTGATATACTTGACGCCACGCCACTGCTTGCCAGTTCTCATAACTTTTTTTTGTACAACAAGGAAGACAAGCGAGCGAGCCACCTGGTGGTAAGCGAGCACCACCACCCATGGACACCCGCAACACTAGGCAGATGCGTTACAAGTCTAGAGGGCTATAATTGCCAGCAATTTCACATAACTGAGATAAGTAATTAGATCAAATCGTTACCTCTGTTGCTACTTAAGTATCCGTCTAATGTTCTTAGGTATGAGTTAGTTCGTTTGAACAACTCAAACATGAATTAGTTTTATTATTTATTTATTTATTTTACGTCGCCCCGAACCGATCGTAGTTACGCGGAAATTTCCACTTCCAAAATTGTGGACACACCTCGGGCGGTGATGAAAAGCCTCAGGTCGCATGTTTATAGCCCTCGCCTATGGCTCGTGCGACAAATTCCTGCGATCGAGACATTCTTAATTTCACCACCCACGGGGGTGTAATGTACTATTACTGTATCCGTTTGTAATGTAGTAGACATGACATACATGGGTTGTATTCTTGATTCTGAACAAACTGTTTTTTTCAACATGAAACTACCGTGAGACTTAATCATCATTATACACGGGTAACTCACGTATAAAAAGCCGAGTGATGCTCGACATGTTTCGGACTATTTCGTAGTCCTTCCTCTCGGAGCGCTCGCCCCGACGGCAGCGAAACGAACACTACGCGCCGGCGCTCTGCCCGCGCGGCTGCTCGACGCAACTGACAGCGGCGCACAACTACCCTCGTTTTCATCGTCATTTTTATTACCGTCAAATGTAGGGCAGCACACAACACGGATCACGTCACTCCGTAATGGTTCGCTCACACATGTCACATGTCGAGCATCACTCGACTTTTTATACGTGAGTTATCCGTTTACGTGTAAACTGTTTTTAGGTATCAGTGGGTGGTGTAGCTCGTAGAAAAGGTTGGCTTAGTTCTTTTAAAAAACAAATAAATAACAGAATGTCTTTTATTGACGCTTCGAGTGCGAGCCTGATGGTTCAAATGTGATGGAGGCATTCCACATGTCAAAGATCTTTCGCAAATGACTTTATAGTATAATAATATAACTATGACAACATTTAGGATTAGATAGTCATCAGAGACAGATCAATGATTTGTGAGAATCAACCTTGTAACACTCACTGCGCGCGAGACAGACTACCTGTCCCTGTCTTTGTCTTACTGCTCGTTCGAGAAAGAGACCGGTAGTTATCTCGCGCGCACTAGTGCTAGACGTGCTGGTTTATATTCTAGTGTAAGTCGGTTTAAGTGACGTCACTATAAGCGAAAAAATGACTACTTTAATTATCAACCCAATCTACTGGGACTACTGCAATTTCAAACCTCTACATGACCCCCGGGCCAAGAAGTGGCCAAGATTCTAGGAGTCAGTCAACAGTGGCCAGGATTTTAGGGGAGTCACAGTCCAGTGGCCAGGATTTTAGGGGAGTCACAGTCCAGTGGCCAGGATTTTAGGGGAGTCACAGTCCAGTGGCCAGGATTTTAGGGGAGTCACAGTCAAGTGGCATTATTTTAGAGGTGTCACAGTTTTGTGGGAGTTACAGTCAAATCTGCCCAGAATTTTAGGGGGGTCAGCAAGTGGCCAAAATTTTAAGGGGGTCACAATAACGTTGCTAAGATTTTAGGTTGCAATAAAATGCCCAGAATTTCAGGGGTTAACAGTCAAGTGACCAGGATTTTAGGGGGGTCACAGTCGAGTGCCCAGGATTTTTGGGGGGTCGTCGCCCCCGTGACAGCCCCATCGGACCAATTTGAATGTCAAGTCTTACGACGTTGTTCGTTGCCCCAACTGAGAGCACTAACTAATGCACTTCGGGGGGTGCACGTCCGCCTGTCCGTCCGTCCGTCCGCGAGGCCTCACAGCGCGCAAGACTGCTCAACGGTTGCGTCTTCTTTCTGTTGACAATAGATAAAAGAATTACAACGATGACTTAAAATTAAATTTCTAAACGACACTGAAAATTAGAACACAGAAATATGCGAAAAGTAAAGCTATGGACGGGAATCGAACCCGTATACAAGAAAAAATGTGTCCCAAAATTTCCATTCCAGTTCGTCACTTTTTTTCGTATAGGTTTGTAATGGAACGTGACGAACAGGAAAAAAAAACCCTAGTTAAATCTGGGTTTTTTTTTAATTAGTAGCTACGGGAAACGGCCCAGTCATATACTACTATCATCCTACACCCTTATGTTCTTAGTACAGACAAGGGCATAAATATATGCACGTTACCAAGACGTCAAAAACATCTATACACCTTTATGCCACAAACAATAAGGCCGGCGACACATATATTAGACATAATAGCTGTATAGATATTTATGCCGTCGACTGTGACATAGCCTAAAAGTTATTTATTATTTACGAATAACTATTATTACAACAAATCGCAAACAAGGGGAAACAGGCGAACAACAAAAAAATATATATATATTCGAGTTTCTGTAATTAAAGAAAGAAAGAAAGGAGACATTTATTCCTTTTTGCAACACATTTATGGAAAATAAACAGGAAAAATAAACACAGACATGAAAAATAGATCATCAGCGTTGTGTGTGTCTTCGCAAAAGTGAAACGGTCGCTGGCTCAGCATTACGCTGAGGTGTTAGACACCTGCAGCACTGATTTTCAGCCAGAATCGCAATTAATACTTTTAAACGACATTAATATCCACTCGCATTTTTATTAGTGTACCCGTGACCGCGGTGCATACTGCGTCGAAATACCGAGTGCGTCGAAGGTAATGGCGGTGCAATAAACTATGTCTAGTGTTTTTGTGGGTCTTTGTTATTTGGCTAGCCTGTTGTCCCCTTTTAGCGATAATTATTACAATATAACCTAATACACAACACTAAATTTTATCATACATCTAGAATACTGCTCTAATATCGCTAAAACAACAAGTACTCTCTAATTTTTATGAGAACGATACTTCATATCTAAGTAAAATTAAGAATGCAAATAACGATTTACCAATTCTTCTTAAAATGTACATCCGTTCTGGGTTTGCGACCAGAAGCAATTGCTTGCTATATCTGACTGCAATTGAAACAAAATGCCAATGAATATGAGAATTTGTCTTGTATACGTCATTAAAACTTTTGCCTTTTTTCTTGACACTGTTTAAAAAGTAAGCATCACTCTAATCAAAAGTTTAATGGTCTTGGCCAAACATACATGAGACGACTTGTTTTACTATAATATTAAATGTAGTAGTTCAACGAGTAACTATTTCTTGTTCTTATGATGTCCCTGTAGATGACCCCCCCTAATGTAACTGTAGATGACCAATTATACATAGTTAAAAAAATCTTGCAAATAATTTAGTGTTCAAACTAAAGTAAAGTGAAGTATTCAGGATTAATTTTATTTATAGTCGGCATATAAAGCTTAAATGAACGAATGGCTGTATAAAAATATATTCGAGATATTTCGTACGGTATCTTCACAAGTTTGAAGAATCCCATCCAACCTCAAGTGTCATCTTGGGTTCTTATTTTTTTAAAGTTAGACGGTATTCCATTTTTTCGTAAAAAACACAATCGTACTAGTATTACCTTTCTCTAATATTCTCGATGCCACGGTTATACTTTTAATAAAGTGTATTAAAGATCAGATCTTTCAGCACACAAATCCTAATATGCTGAGCCGAGTTCAAATTCCTTAAAAAAAAAATTAAAACTGGTTTAAAATTTGTCATGTAAAAAAAATGAGGTTACAATAAACTCTTTTTATGAAGTTTTCATCTTTAACTGATACAATAAACTATGGCATTCATTGTTTTGATTGATAATATGCTTAGTTTCAAGTCCGGACGTGCTACGGTTCAGGCATTCTCGAGATCGGTCACCGGTGCCACTTGTGCACACTGAGCGATTTCTTAAAAGTAATTTACCACTTATTAATAAAATAAATAAATGATAATAATAATAAATAAAATAAAAGTCACTGCGTATACGCAGCGGCGTGATCACTCCTTAACTCGTTCCCACGGTGTATATAATTATGTATGTACAGTCAAGTGTAATAATATTTATCTAGTCAAAGTATCAAAAATAAGTATCATACGCTCTTACACCGGTGTAATAAGGTCATGGGACATATTTTTGACAAGTTCATATCGATACTTATTTTTGCACTTGACCGTACCTATACGCCCGCAGTCATGCTAAGCGTGGCCATTAGGTGCTATTCAGGCACTCTCTGCCGTTGCGGGTTGTATCGTGTAGTACCTCAGGCCAGGAGTCGCGCGCGGGGCGCGCGGGCGCGCGGCGGCTGCGTCGCGGCGGCTCCTGGCGCATCACGCAGCCCTCGTCGATGTGCACGGCGCCCACGTCCGAGCCCGGGATCTCGAACATCACCTCCAGAAGAAGGTTCTCCTGCGGACGGACACGTGGGTTACTTGAGCGTTTACCAAAAGAAAGTCTACATGTACATTTTTTCCAGAATTTATATATTTTGGGTTGTTCTTACTCAGTCTTTCATGCTGGTCTGGGCGTAAAGAAAAAACATAGAATGTACCAGTTGCTTTTCTACATCGAGGGAATGGGCGTAATTCTTAGGAATCATGTTATAGGCGATGAGGCTAGCAACCCATCACTATTTTGATTTCATTTTCCACCTATACGCCCACAATCTTGCTAAACGTGGCCTGTAGGTCTTGTTATCTTAAGCTCTGTCTACCCCGTAAGGGATAAAGCCGTGATTTGTGTATGTGTGTATGTATGTATTAGCGCAAAAACACAAAGATAACGCGATAACGGCTCGAGCGTCCCGGCCGAACTAATTCGCCGCGCGGTACATATTTTAAGCCCCGCCCCCTGCGGTTCACTTCGCATGACTTTTCGGGCTTAGTTACGCTTCTCTATTATTCGTAGCTCTGACGTTATGTAAGCTACTGACCATGATGGCGCGCAGGCCGCGCGCGCCGGTCTTGCGCTCCATGGCGAGCGCGGCGACGGCCCGCAGCGCCTCGTCGCTGAACGACAGCTCGCACTTGTCCATCGCGAACAGCAGCTTGTACTGGGACACCTGCAACAACCAGTCGTGATCAGGTCAGGAACAGTAGGTACTATCAAATGAATCAAGAATCTTTGTTTACTTTTACGGTTTTACCGTTGGAAATTAAATTTCTAAATGTACGTGAAAATTAGAACACAGAAAAATCTGAAAAGTAAAGGTATGGCCTGGAATTGAACCCGGATCCTCGTCATTCCGTGACCCGTGCTATACCCCTACACCATCCATAGCAGGGGGGTAGTCTTCGAATTGTAATTCGAATTGTTTTTTGGGAGTTTGTAGTTGTGTCGTACAGATGACGCTTAGCGACAAAAAAATCAAATAGTAACAAGGTCACGTGACAGCTAGTAACAGGTAGAAAGATTCGAAGACTACCCACCTGCTATGGGTGGTGTAGGGGTATAGCACGCGTCACGGAATGACGAGGATCCGGATTAGTTTCCCGGCCATAGTTTTACTTTTCGGATTTTTCTTTGTGTTCTAATTTTCACTGACATTTAGAAATTTCAGGAACAGTAGATCAATGCCGAGGCCTGGCAAGTAGCCGATTGCTGGATGAGTCATTAGTTTAAAAACACGAACCGCAGGCGAGTGTTTTTCGAAGTTACGAACCCAGCAATTGCTCTTCCAGCTGAGGCAGATATAACGGTTCTCTCAAACATTGAAAGAAAATGAAAATAAATTTGGCACTAAACTTCCTCGCAACCTAGGTGTCACGTTCCCGCCTTTTTTGTCAAGTTTTTTTTATGTCATCTGTCACCGTAAGCTGTTTCAGACATTGATAAAAACGTTAGACTCGAACAAAACGCGCACTCCTCCGCCATCGACTTGGCTCTTTGACTTTGTAATTCGGCCGTCAACAAGGCCCTTCGTGTTCTGTTACTTAGAATAAAATGACGACATTTACGACAATGTTTGAGAAAATGTTTTTTTGTTATTTGAAATGGGCTTGTATATATTTTCTCTTTTTTTCATATTGTATGTGAAACTATCTCTGTCCGTTTATCTTTTCACACTTAAACCACTGAACCAGTCCAGTTACAATTTGGTATACAGATAAGGGAACGACATAGGTTAGTATTATCCACATCCCAGAAAACAGCATTTCCCGCGGGATAGCGACAAGCGAATTCTGCGCGGAGTCGCAAGCAACAGCTAGTATAAAATAATGGGGCTGTACACACCATCGCGTTCTTGGGCTCGGTGAGTATCCGCACGAGCAGCTCCTGGTTGAGCGAGTGGAACGGCACCAGCACCGGGAAGCGGCCCACGAACTCCTGCAACAACAGCATCACATCATTACCGTCACAACATTTCAATCCGTACAAATTCATATTCGAACATAAGTTCATAAAAAAAGATTTTGTGACCGAAAACTTACACTAAGCATACTGATACACACTCTATCACCGCCAGAGATAATATCTATTATATTCTAAATAATATTTATTATATTCTTTGAATTTTATAGCGCATTGGTTTCGACTGTTATGCTGTAATTTTTTATTGACTAAATAAATAAATAAATAAATAAATCTCTCTCATTGTGCACATATTATGTGCACAATTTCACGTCTTCCTCTGGCCGGGTAGTGGAAACTTCCGCTTCAGTCATCATCATCATCATCTCAGCCATTACTAGTCCATTGCTGGACATAGGCCTCTCCTTTAGACCTCCAATAAGACCGGTTGGAAGCGGCTTGCATTCTCCGATCTTAATGAGGTCATCGGTCCACCTTGTGGGTGGACGTCCCACGCTGCGCTTCAGTAGCGGGCGGTAAACTATATAATGTCTCACCGGGATCATGCCGAAGTCGATGAGGTCCCGCGCCTGCACCTTGCGCAGCCAGGCGTCGCGCTCCTCGTTCTCCAGCGCCGCCGAGTAAGCAATGTCTCACCGGGATCATGCCGAAGTCGATGAGGTCCCGCGCCTGCACCTTGCGCAGCCAGGCGTCGCGCTCCTCGTTCTCCAGCGCCGCCGAGTAAGCAATGTCTCACCGGGATCATGCCGAAGTCGATGAGGTCCCGCGCCTGCACCTTGCGCAGCCAGGCGTCGCGCTCCTCGTTCTCCAGCGCCGCCGAGTAAGCAATGTCTCACCGGGATCATGCCGAAGTCGATGAGGTCCCGCGCCTGCACCTTGCGCAGCCAGGCGTCGCGCTCCTCGTTCTCCAGCGCCGCCGAGTAAGCAATGTCTCACCGGGATCATGCCGAAGTCGATGAGGTCCCGCGCCTGCACCTTGCGCAGCCAGGCGTCGCGCTCCTCGTTCTCCAGCGCCGCCGAGTAAGCAATGTCTCACCGGGATCATGCCGAAGTCGATGAGGTCCCGCGCCTGCACCTTGCGCAGCCAGGCGTCGCGCTCCTCGTTCTCCAGCGCCGCCGAGTAAGCAATGTCTCACCGGGATCATGCCGAAGTCGATGAGGTCCCGCGCCTGCACCTTGCGCAGCCAGGCGTCGCGCTCCTCGTTCTCCAGCGCCGCCGAGTCCAGCGGCGACGCGTCCGCGGCCGCGGCCTGCAACACAAACATCACAACACTTAAATTTCTAAATGTCTATGAAAATTAGAACACAGAAAAATCCGAAAAGTAAAGCTATGGCCGGGAATCGAACCCGGATCCTCGTCATTCCGTGACGCGTGCTATACCCCTACACCACCCATAGCAGGTGGGTAGTCTCCGAATTTTTCTACCTGTTACTAACTGTCACGTGACCTTTGTTACTATGCGATTTTTTTTGTCGCTAAGCGTCATCTGTTTTTGAATGATGTGTCTGTACGACACAATTACAAACTCCCGTGGAACATCTACTGCTCACCAGGGACGAGAGAAGGCGCTGTTTTTCAAATGATAGTTACTATCAAATGAATCAAGAAATTTTTAATAGTAACTATCACAACACTTGCTATGGGCCCATTCAAGTATTACGTAAGCAGATTTTTTACAATTATTGACCCCTTCTTCCCCTTGTCAGCAAAAGTAAGCAAACCTCTTACCCCTCTCCCGTAATCATCAGTACCTATATGCATTTTTCATTTAATGGATTCTGTTTTTTATTGATTCGTGCGATTTAGGACTGGATTAAAATGTAATTCCAACAGAGAATCGAGAATCGGCCATGGGTGGTGTAGGGGTAAAAGCACGCGTCACGGTTTGATTCAAAATTTAAAAAAACATACAAATATTTTTGGAAATTGGCCGCCAAGGGCTCTTTTACAAGTCTTTTTTGAAACTACCAACGCATACGGAAAGACCATCATTGCCAAGAATGCGCCGCAAGAAACTTGGCAGTCATTTTTCAAAAATAAAACAGTCCCAGAGCCTTAAATTATATATAGTCTACAGTAGATTATGACTGACTTTTCAGATTTTTCCAAGTATTTCAGTATTGTATAGAAATATAATTCATAACGGGTAAACCATAAAAATAAATATAAAAATCGGCAATTAAAATTCTCAATTCTTTGATAAAAATCTATCATTGAAATCAGCGCCATCTCTCGTCCCTGGCGAGCATTATAATGCGATTTTTGATACTGCAACCGTTCCATGACGGACGGGAAATTCAGAATGGTTTATAATAATAGATGTGAGTCAGTCAGTGTACCTGCAGAGCGGCGCGGCGTCCCGACCGCGCGTCCCAAGCGCCGAAGCCGAGGTACTTCTCGTTGTTGCGCCTCTGCACCAGCCTGCACGGAACACAAAACATACATTATATAACGTTTGTTGGTTACTGGCTGGTTTGCGCCCTAATTTAGCTTGGATACATACTCAAACACGAATCATATATCACGAATAAATGTTTTCTCTCTTTCTTTCTTTTCTTTCAAACATTGAAAGGAAATTAAAATAAATTTGGCACTAAACTTCTATTCCAACTAAACATTCTATATAAATATTCATTCATTCATTCGTTCATTCTATTAAACTATTCTCCCTTAATGGCGGCCGTAAGGCTTGGGCCAATGTCAGTTTAAGACACTAAACTTCCTCGCAACTTAAGTGTCACGTTCCCGCCTTTTTCTCAAGTTTTTTTATGTCATCTGTCACCGTAAGCTATTTGATACATAGAGAAAAACGCTAGACTCGAACAAAACGCGCACTCCTCGGCCATCGACTCGGTTGTACTACATTATTATCCATTATTCCATAGGCTCTTTGACTTTTTAAAAAGTCAAAAACAAATGAAAAACTGCCTGCCTGCAATATAATTCGGCCTTCAACAAGGCCCTTCGTTATCTGCGACTTACAATACAATGACAACATTAACGACGTTTGAGAAAATGATTTTTTTTGTTATTCGAAATGGTGCTCTGCAAAGTGCCTATCTGTGTTTAATTTTAACTGGTTCATTTGAATCACTACAGTATTTTTAAAGACCTCCTGTATCTGCCTTCAACGCATGCTGCTTGTACATATTTTTCTCTTTTTTTCATATTAAATGCAAAAGTGTCTCCGTCCGTTTGTCATCTTTCACAATGACGACATTTACGACAGTGTCTGGGCTACGGGAGCGACTTGCCTGTCGAGCCCGTTGTAGGCGCCGCTGGCCACGAACAGTATGTTGGTGGTGTCGACCTGCACGGCGTCGCCGCGCAGCTTGCGCGAGTTGCGCTCCGGCACCGACACCACGGCGCCCTCCAGCATCTTAAGCATGCCTTGCTGCACGCCCTCGCCTGCAGACAAGTTTCTATCCTTAAAACTGGCCAATACATAGCCGCCTAACAAATAAAATTTTATACAAGGCTTCTTCAAATTAGCAGTAGATGTTCCACGGGAGTTTGTAATTGGGCGAGTGAGCAGCTTGCGCGAGTTTGTAACCATCCTTAGCTACAGAAAAGTTACAGATTTTTCCATCGAGCCATATATTTTGTAAAAATAAAAACGTTTTACTCAGTCACTCGGCGGCCCCCATACGGCTGATAAGCAGTACGTCCATAACATAACAAAAAAAGGCTACTTGAATCTGTGGTACACAATGACATAAGTAGCTAAAAAAAGCAACGGCGTAGACATAGCCTAGGGTAGACCTAGAGGCCACGTTTAGGGTGACAACATGTCATATACATACCTCCGACATCTCTTAACTGGTGTATCCCGGGCACGGCCCCGATTTTGTCCACCTCATCCAAAAACACTATCCCGGTCTGCGCTCGCTCCACACTGGAACAACCAAAATAAACTGTGAATCCGCGACATCACTCAATTTACACCTAAAAGCCACGCTTAGCATGATTGCGGGCGTATAAGTGAAATGATGAGAAGAGAAGCAACTGGTACATTACAACCGGCCGCGGAGTGGGGATAAAGTGACAGGCGCTCAGCAGATCAACCAAATCCAACATGGCGGCGCCCATAGCACGCATCAGCTGACCGTGCAGCATTTTATACTCCGTACTCTAATAATTGATACTTACGTAGATTGAAATTAACATTTATAGTCTGATATCTTTACCATTGATTTCCAATTGGCATTGTTCATTTTTTTTAGTATGCTCCAATTCGAAAACCATTTCGAGGAAAACCATCATTTATCCGATTTATCTTGTCCGATTTCAAAAATACTTTATGATTGCAGATATTTTTGTAAAAGTACTTTGAACCTTTGTTTGACCGAACGACCCGGTTTTTAGACAGAATCCAGCATCGAATTTGTTTGCCACAAAAATGAAAAAAAAAAAGTTTAGCTGATGGCAACTGTCATGTGTCACTGTCAAATCGACAAAACCATACACAAAGCCGTTTTTTTTATAGCCAGCCGAACGAAGGCGATTGGGATTCTGTCTAAACTCACGAATTATCAAACAGCGAAAAAATATTATTATTAATTAACAAAGCTACGTAAAAGCATAATATTCAAATTAGTTGCTTGAAAATAGTCCATTTTATCAAATAAAGGTGTTAAAAGCACAGCTTGAAAAAAATGAACAATGCCAATTATAATTCCAATTTGCCCATAATTAAGTTGACATTGGGAACGCAATTTTAATAACCTACAGGCCTGTCCAGTTATCTTATTGGGACCGAGCGCGACGACAGCGCCACGTGATAATCGGCCATTATAGACAATATTGTCACCGCTGTCAAACAAGAAGTAAGTAAATATTGTAAAAAATATTAATGAAATCTTGTGTTATTTTACTATATTACACAATTTTGGACAACGGTAGTCAGTAACATTATTGCCAATAATATTAAAATTGTTGTTTTCAGTGAAATTTTAGAGGTTAGGTAACTTACTTTTTTTTTCTTACAGCAAATATCCACTTATTTCTTTGGTCTCGTTTCCACCATGGTCTTGGAAATTGGTAAAATTTACAGTCGCTATTCTTCTTGGTGTTATTACAATTCACAACAACACCAGCTTACTAGGACCATATTTTTATCTCAAAAACGATTAGAAAATGTTTACTGCAATATGGATTTGACAGCTCAAGTCAGCGACAAAAATGACAATTTTAGCCGTAGCGAGCGCTGTGATAGTTTAGGCTAGCCCCTCCACCCGCTTTGCACTCTCCCAATATGTACTAACTTGAAGTTGGCGTCCTGCAGCAGTTTAGCGATGACGCTCTCGATGTCCTCGCCGACGTAGCCGGCCTGCGTGAGCGTGGTGCAGTCGCAGATGGCGAACGGCACGTCCAGGCACTGCGCTATCGTCTGCGCCAGCAGTGTTTTACCTGGAAACGATACAAATTGTAGCAGTAACGGCACAGTATATATATAAGCTAAAGCAGTAAGGAACCTACGAACAAATCGGTTGAAACGAAACACGCACACAGGCGCGCGCTTTACACGGCCCCTAAGCGGACCTGAGCCTGAGCGGAGTGGACGAGGTCCGCTTAGGGGCCGTGTAAAGCGCGCGCCTGTGTGCGTGTTTCGTTTCAACCGACTTGTTCGTAGGTTCCTTACTGCTTTAGCTTATATATATACTGTGGTAACGGTTTAAGAGACTAAAGTGTCATTCAACTCGGAAAGAGGAGTCGGCAGCCACCACCAAGGCGTTCAGACGATAGATGCTCGACCACGGGCCGAATCTGGGGAGAGCCACGGCAAATGGGGCTCAATGGACAAAAATTGGAGAGGCGTATAGCCAACCTACATACATAATTCACGTCTTTGTCCCTTACGGGGAGACAGAGCCTAAGGTAACAAGACCTAAAACGTATGGCATGATTATGGGCGATGATTTGCTAGCTGTGTCGCCTATAACATTATTCCAAGATTTTCGCCCATTCCTTCGTCTTTTACCATCTGCGCGCGAAGAGCATGGTGCATCCCATGTTTGTATTTTGATCCCTGTTTTTTTGCTGCCCACTTTCCCACAGGGGTAGGCAGAGACTACTTTGTTCCACTTGCTACGATCCTGACACACTTCTTTCGCTTCATCCACACTCATCAATCTCTTCATACATATGCTCGTCGGTTTTGGGTACTTCTGACATGACTTTTTTTTAAAACGTCTCCTATTTGGTCTCGGATCGTCCGTCTAAGCTTTCCCCTCCCAACGTAACC
The DNA here is from genome assembly GCA_932294345.1 of Pandemis cinnamomeana. NCBI lineage: Eukaryota > Metazoa > Arthropoda > Insecta > Lepidoptera > Tortricidae > Pandemis > Pandemis cinnamomeana. The sequence continues at coordinate 13,037,904 of OW028718.1, read as the reverse complement.
ATTCACACTCCCCCTATAGATCTGTTTAGTTAGTCTACTTTCATCCATCCGCTCTACGTGACCAAACCAAGCATACTTTTTTATCCTAGTCACTATATCCTCTTTCACACCAGCACGTTCCCTTATCACACTATTCCTTATTCTATCTTTCAGTGATACACCTTCCATACTTCTTAACGCTCTCATTTCTACTGCATTTACTCCAGATTCATTATACACACGAATATAAAGGCCCGATACCGAAAACAAATCGCTATTGTAGGCAACCTTGATAGAAATTAAATCCTTAGTTTGTAGTAAGGTCGATGGACCTTGACACTCATTCCTATTTAATATTCCGATTATTTTACTGCCTGAATAGAATTTGCAAACTAAAAGGATATTGCGTTTTAAAAGACTCAAGTGTATACATCCTTTAATCTCGCTTATCAAAATAACATTACGTGTGTTGCCTGTTTTTTTTTGCATTTCAAAAATAATAATGTGCCACCATAGGTGGAAAAAGGAATCAAAATAGTGATGGGTTGCTAGCCGCATCGCCTATAACATGATTCCTAAGAATTTCACCCATTCCCTCGAGGAGCTTTTACCATCTGCGCGGGACGAGAACTGGTACATTCTATGTTTTTCCTTTGCTCCCAGACCAGCATGGAAGCTAGGTTTAATTTTGAGAAAATATTAGTATGAATATTGTGGATTATTTGCTTCCTTATTCAACTTACGTTTCTTTGGCACTCTACTGATGACATAGGTATTTAATTTTCATTCATATTATATCACTTGCACTGAAATACTACAACAGATACTTGGCAAAATAACTACACGTGCTAAAAAAACTGGCAACACCCAAGTAAACAACATTCATATTTTGGCCGTGTACGATTCTAAAATTATAATGTCTATTTTAGTCCCAACATTGAATTTATGTGATGTGATTGCAGAACAATTTACACTATCATTTGATACATATATACATACATCACGTCTTTATCCACGTTTAGCATGATTGTGGGCGTATAGATGGAAAGGGGAATCAAAATAGTGATGGGTTGCTAGCCGCATCGCCTATAACATGATTCCTAAGAATTTCACCCATTCCCTCGAGGAGCTTTTACCATCTGCGCGGGACGAGAACTGGTACATTCTATGTTTTTCCTTTGCTCCCAGACCAGCATGGAAGCTAGGTTTAATTTTGAGAAAATATTAGTATGAATATTGTGGATTATTTGCTTCCTTATTCAACTTACGTTTCTTTGGCACTCTACTGATGACATAGGTATTTAATTTTCATTCATATTATATCACTTGCACTGAAATACTACAACAGATACTTGGCAAAATAACTACACGTGCTAAAAAAACTGGCAACACCCAAGTAAACAACATTCATATTTTGGCCGTGTACGATTCTAAAATTATAATGTCTATTTTAGTCCCAACATTGAATTTATGTGATGTGATTGCAGAACAATTTACACTATCATTTGATACATATATACATACATCACGTCTTTATCCACGTTTAGCATGATTGTGGGCGTATAGATGGAAAGGGGAATCAAAATAGTGATGGGTTCCTAGCCGCATCGGCTATAACATAGGACTAGTATATACTTTACTAGCTGTTGCCCGCAACTTCGTCTGCATAGAATTCGTTTATCGCTATCCCGCGGGAATTACGCAATTTTCCGGGATAAAAAGTAGCCTATGTGTTATTCCCGACTATAATCCATCTATGTTCCAAATTTCATCGAGATCCGTCCAGCCTTTCTGGCGTGAAAGAGTAACAAACATCCAAACTCACAAACTTTCACATTTATAATATTAGTAGGATATATCTCTACTATACTACTACTACTAACTTACCACACCCCGTGGGCCCGAGCAGCAGCACGTTGCTCTTGTCGAGCCTCAGCTCGTGGTGTTGTCGCTCGAGCACGTCGGCGCCGGCGTTGTTGTTGTTGCCGTGGCTGAGGTGCAACAGATCTGCAACATATCACGTCAATTGCACTAATGCAGGCGGTTATAGGTGCTACTAGAGGCTGCCTCGGATCGAGCGGCTGCCTCGGACCGAGGCTGAGCAATTGGAGACGCTGCCTCAACGTCTTAGGCAATTAGGTTAAGGTACTTAATCTAATAGCCTGGCGGCCAAAAGTTCAAATTTACCTGAAGCCTAGTTTTATTTGTCTATCAGTGATAATAAAAAAAACTGGGTCAAAATAAACGGCGTTGAAAATGATTGGCAATGTCAATACGGCGGATTTCCACAGTGGCTCAACAATTCAAGTCCTAGAACAGTGTTTCTTAACCTGTGGTCCGCGGACCCCTAGGTATGCGTATGTGGGGGTCAGCATCATCTCTAGACCATTTTAAAACATATACAAATGTCACCGAATGTCTCGTCATCGCTACGCTCCGATTTCCTTTTAATTGGAGGTTCCAAATACTTGTGTATGATTTGCTAGGGAACCGTGACTGGAAAAGGTTAAGAAACAATGTCGTAGAGTGTACTTCAGTGATCCGTCTATTTCACGATGTGCCATAAAAGCTGTCACGTGTGAATTCGCCGCAAGAGACGCTAGTGCAGCGTGAAGTTTCCGAAAGCTATGCGATTTGTAGATTTGAAAGATGAAGCTGCCAACAAAATGGCGAATGAAAGTAAGCAATTTAGTAAAGAAACGTAAAGTATTAAAGCATCAAGTGACGTAAGCAACGTAGACATAAGATGGCATTCTAAACGGTTGCTTCAACGGAAAAACCGATCCACTTTCGAGAGACGTGAGAGTGTAGCCAATCGATTTGTCGCCGAAGTATCGACCTTCGACACGGATTAGTTCTGGTCTGCTTTACCAAACGCAGTGAAAACACTAACAATGTAATGGCACTGCGCGAAGGAAACGCACAGCACCACACCGTAGTGCCGGTTTCTTAAACTGTCGTCCATGTATGTAGCACGTGTGCCACGGGTCCGCAGCCAACACAGTTACCCTAGTATTTTTATAATATAAGTTCTTTGTTTTCTAATCACAATAATCTTTGTCAGGGCTCCGTGGACTTTTTGAAGTTCTGAAAATGGTCCGTGACGTGCGCGTGCCTCAAGAATAAGATGCATTACTCTTTTCAATTAAGAGTGTCATTAAGTCCCCGTAGGCTCACAGCACATGTTAGAAAATGAGTGACGTCTACCTCGCTGTGACATGCGCGTATCATATCGCTCTTTCGCTTGTTTTGATGAAATTCCCAGTAAACATTTATTGAAAAAAGAAATAAAAAGAAGCTTTAAAAAAAAATTCTTCCTTCCGTGCTTTTCTGTCAAACGGTAAAGGACGAGGGCAGAACGCGATAGCGAACAGAACCCCCAAGATGCAGAAGGAGTCATATCTGAAGTTTACATTGACGACATCCTTGTAAGTGTACCAACCTCTATGCGTATGATGTAAGGGATGGTGGGCGTCGGTCGGTGCTCCGCTGGTCACGTTGTTGTATATGCGCTTGTAATGGTTGTAGACGGCGACGGAGAGTACCTTCTTAGCGTATTCTTGCCCTACCACGTGTTTGTTTAGGTATTCGAAGATCTTCTTTGGAGGCGGCGGAGGTTTTCTGAAAAGAAACGTTTAGATAAGTCTTTATTTTTGACAACAACAATAATAATCCAGCTAAGAGTGTTTGGGCTGTTACAATAAGGGCCAAGTGAGGAATGAGAACTTCACACACCAAAGAACTGCTTCGTAAATCAAAAGCTGAACGTAAATTCGTAATTCCACAAATCAATTCCGATAAACTCAAAGAGGTCAGCTTGGGCTTAAATCCATGCCTTTCTAAACCATATGTCAATCCACTATAATTTAGTACGTTTAACCATGGGTTTTACGTTTTTCCGTCTAACAAGATTCACGTAATTAAAATACAACAGATTTCTATTATATTGTCTTAAGTCCCGGAGATATTCAGCAGATTTAGATTCAAACGAGTTTATGTCAGAAGTCATTCTATACAGACGACTTTCTATGACATGCCAACAATCGTTTATGAAAATGAAAAGGGTTAGATCGCGCAAGAAAAGATGCTATAAAAGGTCTATCAAAGACAATTTCTATCCAAGAAACGAGTGGCACTGAGCTATGAATTGGTGGCGCTGAGGCTGGGAACCTGAAATCTCAGCATTTTGCGGATTCCTCACACCAAAACACCACGCAAAATATGGGATTCGGAGGAGACATACTCGTCAATATCGTCATCTATAGGTGCCGAAGTAAAGTTGTGTTTCTGGCTGACAACACAGAAGTGATACCAAAGGACTTGTTTGCCAAAGTGGGAGCGGGCAGGCCACATGTCTAGAATCGATAACTGTAGCAGGGAAGATGTTCTTTAGTGGGCGCTGCACAACGAAATGTGAAGAGCTAGAAGTCGTGCCAAGAGGCGAAGTGGGAACTAGTGTAGCGTTTGTCTCATTCACGCGACGTATGTGCGAGCAGGACCACACACGCAATGCTTAATGTCTCCTGATATAGATTCGTGGACAAGTAAACAAAACTGTCATATATGGCTCTATGATTTGATGAATTGATCAATGATCATATTGATCATATACCTCAAATCTTGTCTTACAATGGTGTCAAAAACCTCATTTCTTAAGTAAAAACTCTACAGGCCAAATAGGTCTCTTCTCGGCATGGTGTCCCAGTTTCTTGAAATGTTTTGTGAAAATGGTGAATTGTACGAACTTGAGAAGAGACAACGTAGACATTATCGACTGAAATTCCGGTACTTGTTCTTATTCGACAACTTACACGCTGGTTCTTCATACATGTCACCGTACTTATGTCATCTACTTCTGTATAAGTCCGTGATAAACTTTGGTTTTCATAGCGTGCGTCAAGAATCAAGATTGTTTACAATAATCATTGATATTAGCTTTAACGAAATAGTAAATAATGTACTTTATTTCATTGAAAATAAAGCACCAAATACCAACTATCATAATAATAAAATGTCACTGATCTGACACGAAGGTCAGACATACGTCATAAGGTGACGTCCGAAGGGCGTGGAATATGGACTGTATAGTGACTGAATAGAGTCTATATTGTTAGTGCGAGAAGTGCAATGTTGCATTTAAACGTTACACCCGCACGTGTATCGAATGATACTTTATTAATGATATTATTTGTTTTGGCTGAAAATAAATTTACGTGATCACTACATAGTATAAGACAAAGTTGCTTTCCGAAGTCTTTCTGTCTGTACTTAGCAATAAGCTCGGGAACCGAGGATAGGCACAGATTTGTGTACTACCGTCTGCCAGATGATATCAGGAATGCAGCTTCCATCACAATTTTTAAAGGCCAACTGAAAAAGTGGCTACTTGATTATGGTTTTTATAAATACGGTGAGTTTTTTGATTTGCCACTCGCAGAATAGATACGAGTAAGTTTTATTGACTTGTAATGTCTGTTACCAAACACTGATTGCACCCGTGCTACCACGGCTTTTTGTACCTAAATAAACTTATAAAAAGTTAATACCAAGAGAAATAGGCATGGATTCGACGATCAATATTATCGTGATACTGGTATGTCAATATAGGGTCGTGGATTTCGAAACAACCGGATTCGCTGCGATACGCATCAATATTTTGTGATATTGGATCGTAGCGTGGATCACAAAATAATAATGATCAATCCATGCCCTGCTCCGGGCACGACTGCGCCGAGAATGCGCCGCAAAAAACTTGGCAAGAAAGTATTTTTTTTTTAAAACAAAATCATACTTACTTTCTACCTAACCGCTAATACGAGTGAAACAAGTAAAAAGAATTGAAAGACAAAACGATTAAGGTAATAAATGAAAGAACATCTATTACATTTTATACAATAAGTAATATAAAACGTCTCAGAAATTACATTCTGCTGGTCAAAAGAAAAGTTAAGTATAGGCCCTTTTTTTGGCTGTTTTGCGTACGAAAAGTTCGTTTTTGCGCACTAGCGCGATTTACTTTACAATTGTTTTAAATTTGTACCTGTTCCAACTCACGAGTAGGTACCTACTTACCGAAGAGTTATTATAATGTTAGTTTGTATCAAGACGTAATAAAACTAAAAAACTATTATTAATGTAAAATATCAAAATATTGACTTTATATTTTATTACCAGCCTCTTCATCATTATTTTTTAAATATTGAATAACTAAAAACAGTTCTTATTAATGGAACGTCTGAATGGAACGGAATACCGTGGGAATAGCTGCCGAAACGCCTGCCAAAGTGGAGGCGTTTTTCCAACTGCAAGCATGATTTTTAAGGTTCTAAAGGCAACCAGTAGTTTTTGTGTTTATGCTATGTAAATATTTCTGTACACAATTAATCGAACATAATGATAGGTAATAATAGTAAAGTGTTATATATAATAAAATTATATTTTTCTTATAAAAAAAATTTTGATTAAAAAAAAACCAATTGCCTTATGATAAGAAATATGAAAGCTAACAAAACGCCTTTAATTTGTCAAACATTTTCACTGTCAAAGTAAGAACGTACTTTATGTATTAAAAAACGTCGTTCGATACACGCGCGGAAATGTCATTCTTCACTCGCCATCGGCTCGTGGCAAGGTATCTCGGGACTCGTGAAGTAATGACATACTTTCTGTACTAGCATCGAAATGTACTATTATTGTCTTTCTATATGTTATTTATTTCAGTCATTCACACATTTGACAAACGCCCCTAAAGTTGCGCTTACGAGATGGCGCTACTATCGTGCACGATGCCAATAGTAAGTAAGTAAGTAAGTAAGTAAATGCTTTATTGTACAAATATAGAGAAGTAGAGTAATAGTCGTCTGCTATCTTTGATTAAACCGATATCTCAAAACAGATACCTGTCTGAATACTTAACATTTATCTAATACTCCGGTCAAGTACCCCCACTATCTCCCACGATGGCAACACTCAAACAAAACAAATAATGTATTCATTGTTTAGCAAATTCGCGGATACAATGACCTTTGGATACGTAACGTTAAGGCATTGAACTTTAAGTATATCTGTATCTATGTACTTAGGTGGATCAACTATGTCTTGTTATTCTGACATAACAGCGAGGGGACAAAAGCAGTATAGTGCATTGGGGTAAATTAAAAACTGGGGGAATTTCGTAACTCGTGGATATCCACTAAACGGGGAACAATGACATAATCTAGCAACGCTTACCTAGAAGTTCCAATGTCTTTGGCTTCTAGATAAGCGTTGCCAGATTATGGAATTGTTCCCCGTTTAGTGGATATCCACGATTTTCGAAATTCCCCCAATGCACATTACAGTTAATTCGACCAAATGTGTCTCGTTATACTAACAGCCATTACAAACGGACTGCATTCAGACTGCAACGTTACTGCCAACTGCCCATACATTCTCTACTGCAGTTTCAAAGTCGGTACAACTGCACGCAACTGCGATAGAAATATGTGGAATGGAAGGGAATTCTTTAATTAACCGGGATTAAAAATATCCAAAATATTGACCAGGTATACAAGGTACAGTCGCCATCAGATATATGGGAGCGGGCGAGGTCCTCAAATATTTCGGAGCAGCAGTAAATTTCAATAAATTCGTTACACTAGATAAGGTTAATAACATCAGAACACGCAATTCGTCATAAATATAAGAGCAGCGACTTTTCAATAAATTCGGAACGTTCAATGAGGTAAAAATATCAGGAAGCACAGATCGTCAAAAATTTCGACGCAGTCAGACTGATCATTAACATCGGAACATTTATGGAAAATAAACCTTACTTCTGTAATATACAGTTTAAATTACAGTGAATTATGCATGCAAACGAGTACTAAATATAGGTGACATCTTTCATTTTTGTATGACGTATTAGCCATATTTTTGTTTTGTTAGGAATTCGAATCTACTCCTCTACAAAATGATAATGGTAGGGGAGCCGACGCTGCTAAATCGGGATTTACTCAAGCGTCATAGAGACCTATTGAGTTGCGAAGCTTAGATGATAAAAAGAAAAAAATGTTATATAATATATACCTTTTCATCGGAGGGGGAGCGGCTATAGATTTTCAAAATTGTAAAAATAACTGTTGCATGGACATACTCCAGCGTGTCAGATATTGCTGGCATCCATTTCCTACGTATTTTTAAATATGTACGTATGTTAATCTGATTGTTTCAGTGATGGGGGTGGTCGTATATAAGGTTTGAAAATGAAAAAAAAAAAATTTACTCGAGCGCGTCAGATTTTCTAAGGGGATGTTAAGTGAACTTAAACAAAGCTCTTATATAATAATCTGACGATTTGGATGTGACGCAAACTCGTATTAGAATATGCAAAAAAAATCGCCATTTTGACATACTCAAGCGCGTCAGATTAATATATATAGGGTCACCTTTATGCCCTAAATGTGCTGACTCATAATCTGACGATTATCTGGAGGGATCCGTCTAATCTGACAATTAATTTTATTTTTTATTTTTTGAAAATATTGAACTTAAATTAGTTGAAAAGCTCAGGAAATAGCATGCAAACAAAAAAGTGTACATTTTTAAGTAGAATACTTGTATTTATAAGAAAATAATTATAAAAAATTAACTATTTTTTTGAGTCTTTTTTTTAAATTATGATCTTCTAAAACGTCTAATAATGACAGCGGTCAGAATTCCAGGAAATGAAAAATTAGAATATAGCTCCACGCAGTAAACTTTATAGATGAATTTTTCTACTTCGGCTTGTGGAAATCGTCAGATTATATATTTTTCGTAATCCTTGAATTATTCCCTTCAAAATAAAAAAGAATTTAGCCACGCTCGAGAATGTCCAGATGACGTTTTTTTTTTACAACTTTGTAGCCCTTCCCTTTCTTTTCTTCACTCTCAAATTGACAGACTATTGGAATATACACGTTTTAGCATGTAACTAGCATTTGTGAAAACCTGGTCGGTTCCATGCGAAGACGGTTACAAGGCGTTTTAAACGCGGAAGGTGCCTATACGAAATATTAGTATTTCGTACCTTTCGTGTTTAAACCGCGTTGCCCGCGTTTTCACCGACAGTTATAGTTTTTTTTAATTTACATAAGTTAATGTAGTGTTTACGTTTGTATAAAATAAAAAGTATGTTCTGTTCCTTACACTTTTTATTTCACCTTAGATACCTACTCATAACATAACGGTCGAAGAAACTGAACACGTACCTCTGTGGAACCTTTTCTCATACAATTACGCAATAATTTATTTGGGTCTCATTCGCGATCTCTAACATCGTTTGTCCTAAAATCACTTGCCTGAACTGTTTTGTCCTAATAGGCATTAGCCCTAACGATCAATTGCCATAATAATCATGTTCCATAATGTAATGATTGCCCTAAAACTCATTTGGCCGAATCATTTTTTACCATAATTATTAATATCCCTAATGTTATTTTGCATATTCCTCGAAATCCCTAATAAAGTTTCACCTCATGTCATTTACCTTAAGTGTTGTTGTCCTAATGGGCATTAGCCCTAATCAATAGCCATAACAATAAGATTTTGACGAAACAGGAATTTGACGAACGTCTTTGCTATCATATTTAGAATAATATCTACTCGACTAATACTTGAGATAGCTGCCCTTAGGTATCTGGTGATTTACTTGAAGCGTGTAAATATAATTATATTGTAAAATTCTTAATTTAATAATTTTTGTACAATGTGGCCAGTTATTGGAGGGTGGCCAGTAATTGACGATTTACCCTACTCTTACTCTTGTCAAAATCGTGTTTGACAACTTTAAATGTGAGATTGATAAGGAACTGTATATTACAGAAGTAAGGTTTATTTTCCATAAATGTTCCGATATTTTTGACGATCTGTGCTTCCTGATATTTTTACCTCATTGAACGTTCCGAATTTATTGAAAAGTCGCTGCTCTTATATTTATGACGAATTGCGTGTTCTGATGTTATTAACCTTATCTAGTGTAACGAATTTATTGAAATTTACTGCTGCTCCGAAATATTTGAGGACCTCGCCCGCTCCCATATATCTGATGGCGACTGTACCACCACGCAAAATTTCATTTAAATCGGTTCAACAGTTTTGGAGATTAGCGAACACAGACATAGGTAAATGAACATGTTTTATTACTCTTCCCTAATCGTTAGCACTATATTTTTGATGAATTCGTTTAATGTACAGACACGAACTTTCTACTGTTTTATTATATGTATAAATTCAGCGATTAAGAACAGAATTACGCGAAAACAATTATTAATTTCAAAATGTCAAAATGTTAAAAATAAATATTACGCAAGCATGTCATATTACGGTGCGTTTTGCAACATAAATTGGCGTTTGATGCAAATGCATTATTCGTTGCGTAAATTCATTCGTGAAATGTAATTTTTACTCTCCTTTTTTGAAATAAGAAAGGGGAGCGCTGTTACTAATTTACGAATTCTAATCTCATTTCAGAATGAGTATGTACTGAAAAAAGATTGCAAATATCCCCTCATACTGAATTGTATCTGTTTCTTTATATTTGTACAATAAAGCATTTACTTACTTACTTACTTATATACACAGAGCCTAAGGTAACAAAACCTTAAGGCCACGTTTAGCATGATTAAGGGCGTATAGGTGGAAAGGGAAATCAAAATAGTGATGGGTCGCTAGCCGCATCGCCTATAACACGATTCCTAAGACTTTCGCCCATTCCCTCGATGGGCTTTAACCATTTGCGCGAGAAGACAAGCAACTGGTAAATTGTATGTTTTTTCTTTACACCCATACCAGCATGTCGTAATTAAATTGTTTTTATTACAAAATCCGGTTCGAGGATACCATGCCGCGAGTTAAACCAATTAGCCACGGCCTTCGCAATGATTTCGTTTGCGACTGTATGTAATTTGCGAAATTATTTAAGACTAGCCTTCCGTCCGCAGCTTCGCCCGCGATAAATTAATTTTCCCGTAGGAATAGGTATTTTCCCGCGGTAAAAAGTAGCCTATGTCACTCAGTGATAACGTAGCTTTCTAACGGCAAAATATTTTTTGAAATCTGTCCAATAGTTTCGGAGCCTATTCAATGCAAACAAACAAACAAACAATCAAATTTTTCCTCTTTATAATATTAGTTTAAGATAAACATACACCGTGTCTGAAATTAATCCGAAATAATATACCTATTTGCAGGTGGTTGGGTAAGGATTGTAGATAAAAGAATACGCTTAGATTTTTCAGAATTCCTTGTTTTCACCATAAATATTCGTACTCTTATTCGTATAAATATAAATACTCCGTCTATCCCGTAAGGGATAAAGACGTGATATATGTATGTATGTATGTATTACGACATGATACTGTATTGGAATGTAAAGAGACAAAGACCAAAGTAGTTTTTTACAATCAGTCGGCCAGATAAGTGGTATGTACAGACTAACCCCCTTATTCATAATTCATAAACGCCCTGTAGGCTTCTGTTAAATTAGCAACCGTTTGTCCTTATCTTTCACAGATAAGGACAAACGATTGCTAAGTTAGCAGAAGTCTTTAGAGCGTTAAGGAATAAGGGGGATAGTAAATAATCCTTTCTCATCGTAAACACACGATTACTTCCGAATGATACCGACGGGTCTATGAGTCTGACTGAACTAGCATAACCTTCTGTGATAATAATAATAATAATATCTTGGGACAATTGACACCAACTGACCTAGCCCCAAACTAAGCAAAGCTTGTAATATGGGCACTAGACAACGGATAAACATACTTATATAGATAAATACATACTTAAATACATATTAAACATCCAAGACTCGAGAACAAACATTCGTATTTTTCATACAAATATCTGCCCCGGCCGGGGATCGAACCCGGGACCTCAAGCTTCATAGTCAGGTTCACTAACCACTAGGCCATCCGGTCGTCAAAATAATACGCTGGGAGAGAATTTTGCACGATATCTGTAATCATCTTTTAACTTCCTATCAAATGAAAATGTCGCTAAAGTAAACTTAAGTCAACAGAGATTCATTAGACTTAAAAACTGATGTTGATAGTATATTCTGCAATAAGTGTTTACGTTGTGACTCAAGGCAGCCTTTCACATACTTATCGCTATCCCACGAGAACTATGCAATCTTCGTTCCAAATTTTATCCAAATCCATCGTCATTTCAGCGCGAAGAAGTAACAAACATACACGGGTACACTCACATCACCACACTTTCGCATTTATATCAGCAAGATTTCCCAATCACAATTAAAAAAGCGCCATCAAAAACGACAGCAAAATAAACTTGTCCAAAAATACCAATCAAGCGTCATCAAGGCATAACATTTTACCATACAGCGAACAATTTCGGGGTATCAGTGTATTAAATAACACGCAGTTATAAATAAAGACATGAACATTAAGTTGCGCAAGATTCGCGGAAGCGAAAGGTATTTACGTTGAGAGAAGGGGACGGGCCGTTGCAGATTCAACTGTTATATGGCCTGCCCCGAGCCTATTATCTACGTTGTCCTCACTGACTGAAAGTACTCCATCTTCATCAGCCATCATGTCAAATATGCGTGTCACCGACTTTACTGTTTGTGGCATAATTGACGTCTTGATAACGCACATACAGTGGCGTAACTATGGGGTGGCAGGGGTGGCAAAATGCCAGGGGCCCCTAGCTCTAGGGGCCCCGAACTGGCTTGGTTTAGAGCACAGAAGGGACGCTGATGCACTTCTTTATATTGAGGAAGGTGCCCCATTTGACGAATTTGCCAGCCCCAGAAGTTATATAGTTACGCCACTGCGCACATATATTTAGGCCTTTCCCTTCGCGACGAAACGAATAAGAAACTAACTTTGCATCCGAAAACAAATCCAAACTACAAACTTCGTTCGGAGTAGCCCCCCCTTGACTATGCATACTGCTTTTTATCACCAGCAGGCTGGGAACTGTAAATAATGTAACAGTTCATGAGCTCCTAGAACATCGTTCGGATTTCGGGTACGATCAGTCTATTTAACTATCAAATCCAGAGTGAACGAGACAGTAAGACAGACCCGAAGGTCTTTTGAAATATTATTGCACTGTACTTCACTTATCCCTACTAATCCTTACTAATATTATAAATGCGAAAGTAACTCTGTCTGTCTGTCTGTTACCTTTTCACGCTTAAACCGCTGAGCCGATTTAGTTGAAATTTGGTATACAGATAGTTTTAGTCCCGGGAAACGACATAGGATAGTTTGTATCCCGGAAAATTACATAGTTCCCGCGGGAGCCCAAACCACTGGAATTTTTCAAATTTTAGGCGGAACAAAGTTCGCCGGGTCAGCTAGTACCTATTATAAATGCGAAAGTAAGTCTGTCTGTTGCGCCGAGAACCGATTTTTACGAAATTTGTTACAGAGATTCAGTCCCGGGATATTTTTAATCCCGGAAAATCGTGTTCCCGTGAAATAGTGATAAGCGAATTCTGCGCATACGTAGTAGCGGATAACAGCTAGTTCTTCGATTCGCTCTCTATTCCTTACTACGAAACAGATAGAGACATCACAAATAACCGACAATTAAAATACCAGGGTCATAATTGCGTGCGGTGAAACAGGTCCTAAAAGGTGCAACTAACCTGTAGAATCCAGATTTATTATCGGCATTGTCCTTGATACTCTTCTTGGTGTCCACCTCGCTGAGCACCACAAAGAAGTGGTGACATTTGTCGCACTTCACGAAACGGGTCGAGCTGACGAACGTCTCCACGTGGGTGCATGGGTCACCGCATTTCGGGCAAGTGAGGACACCCGAACCGGAACCTTTCTTGCCGCCTGAAGAGCCTGGTGACAACAACGGACATTATATTCCAAGTTATGAAACAGAAGACCCTGTCTTCCATGCTGTTGCTGGTCTGGGAGTAAAGAAAAATATAGAATGCACCAGTTGCTTCTCTTCCCGCGCTGATAGTAAAAGCCCATCGAGGTTATGGGGGAAAATCTTTATCTTCCATCACTATTTTGATTCCTCTTTCCACCTTTACGCCCACAACCATTCGAAACGTTGCCTTTAGGTCTTGTTACATTAGGCTCTGTCTAACCGTAACGTAAGGGATAAAGACGCGTTTTTTTATTGGCTTTTGTGGTGTTTCAATGTTTATCAAATTTAACAGCTGTAGATTCACCACAGTGGCTGTTAGAGGTTGCCAAAGTTCGAAACTCCTCTAGACGTGGGAGGAAGCGGAATGATGTACGAGAGAAACCCAAAAAGTAAGCAGCACTGAGCGGTTTTATAAGAAAAGAAAATGGCCTTCGCTGATGGTTTTTTCCTTGCACACCGCTCCGCTTTCTTGCACATCTCTGGTGGAAGCGCAGCCTAACGGAAAACTCCAAAAATTAGTCAATGTTTACATAACATTCATTATAATATGAAAAAGGCAGTAAACAAGGAAAATACGCTACAAACCACCTGCATAAACCGGCCATGATTCATGCATGCTTGTAATTTATTCAGTCTCATTAAAATAATTTTCAGACTATCAATTTGTCTGTTTCATTATTAGAATACACGATTGGATACAGCTTGAGATTTATTTCATCCGATCTCGTTTTTATGCAAGCACAGTCTCGCGTTTAAACCCAAGGAAAGGTGCGAATTGGCATTCGAAGTAAGTTCCAATACTTAATTCATGGTAACTGAACTTAGTGACCTGTTATCTTATGGACGAGTGAATTTGTAATGGCGGAATCATTTGGAATTACCCACGGCAGTTTCACTTGCATAACTTTTAAAACTTTCCGATCAGTTTTCCTCGTACCTAGTCATTATAAGTTTTGTAAGCAATGTGACCAATATAAAACATTCGTAAATTGAAACTACCAGCCAAGGTGACCTCTGTATAAAGTGGGCATAACAAATATTCCGACAATAAATTCCGCATTAAAATACATTGAAAACCTTCCTATTTTTTATATTCTAATTTAAAAACATTGATGATAACGACCGACCGTTTTAAAGGACAAGGACGTCGATTATTAAACCAAGAGTCAATTATGTCGTCTACGAAACGCGCCAAGGGCAAGGTGACTCGAATAGTTGGATAGTTGACTCCCATTCGGAATATTTAGAACTCTTTAACAGGTACATGACTAAACGAGTATAAGATGCTCATTTATTTACAGTGGGATCAAACTATTTTGGAATTGTAAAAATAAACTACAATGATGTTTTAGTTTTATCGCCTCAGCAACAAAGTTTGATGGCTGCTTGTTTTCATTTTCTATCTCAATGATGACTCAAGATATTCCGGGCAACAACCTTACGCTTGAATCAGGAAAGATAATAGTTGAACTGAACGCTTCATGTGATTGCCAAAATCGGTTAAACTATGCTGACAAGACAATACCATTGTGATACAGAAGGTAGGTCAGCGGCGAAATGCATTGTGAAACATCAACGCTTGGCATGTGAAAGATTTAAATAAGTTTTTGGCTTTCACCCGCGACCTTGGCCCCTTACATTATTTAAAAAAAAAATCTTTCACACAAACCTGTTACAAACACAAAAAATACTACTTATATCTGCAGGTCACATACGGTGCGACAGTATTCAAAGATCTTCGGGTATGTCTTGCTGTCTCACTCGCTCTGAGTTTGATACTTGAATCGACCGATGGTACCCAAAACCCGAATGTCTTTCTAGGAGCTCCCGGACTGTACCGTCTTTGTCTGTAACCTGTCACGGGCTGATCCTATTAGCCTGTGAATTTGACTGCAACTGCTAGCGATTCATGCAGAGAATATGTATTCGCTTGTGTCGGAACAGTGAGTATTAAGCCAAAAACCTTGGTGTGGACGTGACGTTTCGCTCGCGACAGAGGCTTACGAGCTATAGAAAGAACCGAAGAGGAAGAAGAGAAGAAAATGTGTGAGAACGATGAGTCTTAGTTACTTTCGACTTTATGGTAGTAGTAGAATCTGGCTGAAGGGGTAAAAGACACAAGCAATTCAGGTCCTGGGACACTTACGTTGCGGTGGTCACCGTAGTGCGCCCGCAACGCCCGCAGTTCAAGGCCTGGAGTGAACGTGTGTGTTTTTAGACGGTAGGCCTCTCTCCTCCTTCCATAGGGAAGGCAGCGGCGAGTTGGAGAGCCCGTCATACCTCCGTTCGTATGCTGCCCTGAGCGCGGAGATGCATAAGGCGCATTTTCCACACGTTAAAAAAAAAAAGGTCCTGGGACACTTACCGTCACCAGGGCTGACGGCTTCTTTAGGCGTGTGCGGAGGCCCCGGCGGCTGCTCTGTGGGACTCTTGCAGAGCACCGCGCATGTGCTCACTGAGCGAGGGTGGGAGCGACGCAGCGTCCGGCATGACTGTGCACCAGCTGTGAACAAAGTATCATCCTTAATCCTTAATCCTTAATCCTTAATAATATTATAAATGCGAAAGTAACTCTGTCTGTCTGTCTGTCTGTCTGTTACCTTTTCACGCTTAAACCGCTGGGCCGATTTAGTAGAAATTTGGTATACATATAGTTTGAGTCCCGGGAAAGGACATAGGATAGTTTTTATCCTTACTAATATTATAAATGCGAAAGTAACTCTGACTGTCTGTCTGTCTGTTACCTTTTCACGCTTAAACCGCTGGGCCGATTTAGTAGAAATTTGGTATACAGATAGTTTGAGTCCCGGGAAAGGACATAAGATAGTTTTTATCCCGGAAAATTGCATAGTTCCCGCGGGACAGCACAGCCCAAACCACTGGAATTTTTCAAATTTAAGGCGGAACAGAGTTCGCCGGGTCGGCTAGTTTTTAATATAAGCTCTAAGCTGTCGTCTATGTAGACTTGACGCGCATTGGCAACCATCCTACATTGTGTACAGTCTCAGATTTTTTCCAGAATATTTTAGCATGTCGTTGAGTTAGTTAGACTGAACACATACATGCATACATAAATTACGTCTTTCTCCCTTACGGGGTAGACAGAGCCTAAGACAACAAGACCTCTTTAGCCTTTGCCACGTTTAGCATGATTGTGGGCGTATAGGTGGAAAGGAGAATCAAAATAGTGATGGTGCTACCAGCATCACCTATAACATGATTCCTATTTTCATCCATTCCCTCTGAATTTGGTACAGCTGATGCTGTTCACTGTGAACATGGGTCATTCATTGTATGGAAACATATTTTGTCAACTATGATCCAAAAATCTTGAAAAACATTTACAAGGCTGTCAGACTGACCCAACCACCTGATGCAATATTCCGGTTTTTTTAAGATACCCTGTATACCAAATTTCAGGTCAATACGATCACATAAAGTAGGTCCAATTGGATTTGCCAAATTTTACTCAAAAACTATAGCCGTACTCGATGTTAGTAGGTATGGCAATTAGATCTTGGAAAATCATTTTGGAGAAGAGACAAGGTTCAAGCTTTCGACTGAAGATGGTATAGATGAAGTTAACCTTGGTTCCCGTCAGTTATGGGATCGAAACACACGAAACAGACGCGCTAACAGACAACGTTTGAATTTGAACAACGATATTAAAAATACTAGCTAAATCTAAATAAGATTAAATTCAATATTGTAGATAAATACGAGAACACGAGGCAGGTATTCAGATCAGATCGTTGTGTCATTCAGAAGTCAGATTAAACATCTTATACCGATTCGTTAGAGGATGCGCTACGGTTTTTTAAGAAAAAGTTCAACGTACCAATAACCTTGGGAACATTAGACCATGTTTGCGCTTGTGATTCGCAGCTTTGTCTGCTCATTATAGGGACGAGCGACCATGTATAGAATTACCCTAACATAATAACCTTGAACCATGATCAGAATCTTCACGCCTGTGTAAGACCAAATAAAAAGTCACGACGGAGTTGTGAGCGAGCCTCAAGTAGTTTGCGGGATAGTTTGGTTGCGCTCGTGTGTACACTTAGGCGTAATAAAGACTCATTGCACGGTCTCATCGTCTAAGAGAAGATTGGCCCAGCGTACGGGCCCTCCCCTTCTTGGCGCGGTCCTAGCGGAAGCCGGTGCCACCGAGGGAGCGTTTGTGGTGAAACCCTAGTGGCATCCCACTGCGTCCCCCATCACACCGGATTGAGGCAACGCCGGAGAGTTTTTAGTTTAGGTAAACCCCTTCGTCTCCAGGGCATCCATATAGATTTCCTCGCCGTTAAAAAAAGCCGTTAAGACTACCCTCATTTTGTAATTTTTAATTGGTCGGCGAGGAAGTTCGATGGTGTGTGAAGTTCCCAATCCGCAGTAGGCCCGCTTGGGAACTATAAGCCAATCCTTCTTTATAAGAGGCGTATGACCGCCAGTGGGAAGAATACAGGCTGGATATGATGAATTGGTCTGAGGTGTAATGTAAACATTTAGCAGCAGTTTACTCAGCATTTAGCGCTTCTTGCTATAATTACGCATTGTGCTCAACAATGGAGGTGTCTTTAACAATGGGTTTGTGGGTTTTCACTTTGCCATGTAAACCGGCGATTTGGCTATTGTTTTAATGTCAAGCTTTCTTGTTTGTAAACATGCGGTTATTATATTCTCATCAACATGTTGAGATTTTAATGCCAATTCCAGCCAGTGCGGCGTCACATATATTTTTTTAATTTAATCTTTCTCTTTTTAAATAACTGTTTGAAAGAAAGTTGTTTTAAAAAAGACGTCTTGCGCACTTTTGTAAATCTCGAAGTCACGAGATGATTCAGAAAAATGGAAAAGAGTAAATTGAAAAACGATAGCATCCGTTAAAATTAGTATAATATATAGAAATTGTGTCGCCATAAGCGAAATTCAAACCTGTTGTAAAAAAATCGAAAGAAAGAAGGTTTTTATGAAACTTGTAACACCAAGTGCACGCAAACCGGGCTCCAACTAGTACTAAATTTAAATCTTGGCCATTGTCTTATTTCACTTCTTAACCCCCCGACCTAAAAGGTGGGTGGTATAAGTTTGCCGTCGATGTGTGTGTATCTGTCTGTGGCATAGTAGCTCTCAAACGGTTGACCGATTTCAATGAGTTTATTTTCATTGCTTCCATGCTGGTCTGGGAGTTTAGAAAAAACATAGAATGTACCAGTTGCTTCTCTTCCCGCGCAGATGGTAAAAGCCCATCGAGAGAATGGGCATAGGAATAATGTTTTAGGCGATGCGGCTAGCAACCCATTACTATTTTGATTCCCCATTCCACCTATTCGCCCTGAATCATGCAAAACGTGGCCTTTGCTCTGTCTACCCCATAAGGGATAAAGACGTGATTTATGTATATTCATTCGAAAGCCACTTTCCTTGCGGTGGTTCTGAGCCACGTTTGGGAAAAATCGGTCCAACGGTTTAAAGACTATCAGCTCATTTCCATAATGATGTAAGGCATTTGTCGCACCAAATTGACTAAATGTTTTTGGTCATTATCGTTTTACATTCGTCGTGGGTTTTATCAAAAAAAAAAACAAATTTTCCACTACTACCTTGTTCCCTTTGCTACGATCCTGACAGAAAAATTACTAAAACCTAATAATATCTAGCTGTATCATAAAAGGTATGCTTTTAGGGCCACTATTGGCGCATGCGCGCTTAACCAGTTTCGTTGACCGCGCGTGTCAAGGCGGATTAATAGTGTCAAGGCTCTTTAGTCTGGTTTACATACAATACAACGGAAAAACAAAAGAACAGCATTTAACATCCATACATCCATAACATGTATACCTATGTATGAATATTATATGTAGAAAAACAAAGTACCATTTGCTTCTCTTCCCGCGCAGATGGTAAAAGCCCATCGAGGGATTGGGCTGAAATCTTAAGGATCATGTTGTATAGGCGATGTGGCTAGCAACCCATCACTGTTTTAATTCCCCTTTCCACCAATATCCCCACAATCATGCTAAAAGTGGTCTTTAGGTCTTGTTACCTTAGGCTCTGTCTGGGATAAAGGGATGAAGAGGTGATTTATGTATGTATGTATGTGTGTATGAATGAATAAGTAGTTGTTACTCCTTCACGCCAAAACGGCTGAAAAGATCTGGATCAAATTAGGCACAGAGATCACTACATAGTATAAAACAAAGTCGCTTTCCGCTGTCTGTCCCTACGTATGCTTAGATCTTTAAAACTACCCACAAGATTTTGATGCGGTTTTTTTTCAATAGATAGAGTGATTCAGGAGGAAGATTTATATGTATAGCTCTACGCAGACGAAGTCGCTTGCAGAAGCTATTATATTGTAATCTGGAATAACACATAGGCTACTTAACTTCCCGCGGGATATCGATAAACGTGTCAAAGGTTACGTTAACGTTAAGGTTAGGTTAAGGTTAGGGTAGGCTAGTCGCTTTTTTTTATATACATAAATAGGAAGGCAACCGAGCAAGTGGGTCACCTGATGGTAAGTGATCACCATTGCCCATAGACACCCGCAACCCCGGAGGGATTGCAGATGCGTTGCCAACCTAGAGGACTAAGATGCAATGCCTCTTGTGCCCGTAATTTCCCCGGCTGTCTTACTCTCCACACCGGAACACAGCAGTGCAAGCACTGCTACTTAGCTTACTTTGTAAATAATTATTGCATTCCATCAACATCAGTTCATAAGTCTAATTCTACGCAGACGAAGTCGCGGGCAGAAGCTAGTAATACATAAAACTGTCAATCTTTTGTGTAGCTTTATGATCACATGGTTCACAAGTGTCGATCGGACCAAGATACTTTCACTATAATTTCTTAATTCAACATAACAAACGCTAAACGGCTCCTATCCTATGCCTGGGGCGATATAACGGCTGTATTATAGTTATATTATAGTTATGCGGTAACGATGACGCTTGTATAGCTCTTATATCACAAGAAAGGTCGAATAAGGCGACGACATGATGATTTAGTGGCTTTCGTGTAAGATTAATAATGTATGTATGTATAACTCTTTCTTATACAGAAAACACATACATTTTACAGGTAATAAGATAAACAGATGATGTACAGACAGAGACGAACTTATCGCTAAAATCTTCGAACGATTGGCAGGACAACAGAAACCAGAGTATAGAGAGACATACTAAAAAGCTAAGATCAAAGACTCTAACTTAACCTAAGCAAATAAAGCATTAAAATAAGAATACGCCTACACAACAATACAGGTACACCCTAATACATATCAAATACATAAATATAGACACGAAAAACACACTAAGTCCGCTTAAGAAGATCCATCAAGCCAGTAGTTCAGGGGATTTTGCACGGCGACAGCCTACTGAGACTGCCTGATCTCGACAGATTAACGATTCCACAGTCTACCACTATGTGCAGAAAAGGACTTGGAGTAGGTAATAATATAGTACTGTCAGTGGCGTAGCTACCTAGGGACTAGGCGGGGCAGTGCCCCGGGGCCCTCAAGCTCAGAGGGCCCTCTAATCCTTACCACAAAATCTCGATCGAACTATTATTATTAAAACATAACCAGTTTAGATAGTAGTGGGGCCCCATTCTTTTATTTGCACCAGGACCAGGGCCCTTGGTTACCTAGCTACGCCACTGAGTACTGTTGATATTTTTAATGTACAAATTTGTACGTAGGTTCACAAACATATAGTATAAAGCTATCACTCTTGACTGCCAATCCCACACTGCCAAACATCGAGATACTTGGCGACGCGTCGCGAGAGCAGCGGTGGCGCAGGAATCGACCGAAACATGACCACGACCACTCTGTCAAGAGTGCACGACTAAGAAGAGAGATCACTCTTGAGCGTTTTCCAAAAAAAAGTCTACATGATCAATTTTTCCAGAATTTAAGAATCGTTTACCCTAGCGGTCCCTATTCAAGAAAAAATGTGTCCCAAAATTTCCATTCCAGTTCACTTCTTTTCATATTGGTACGTAGGGAACGTGACGAATAGGAAAAAAAAACCATAGTAAAATTTGGGAGACATTTTTTCTTCCTGTCTTCACGATTTTTAGTAAGAAATACCCAAAATATTTAAATTCTGGAAAAAAATTACATATGGACTTTTTTTGGAAAACACTTACCACTATTATACATAAAAATGCGAAAGTTTGTATGGATGCTGGTAAGTACTATCATATGAATCAAGATTCAAGAACAAAAACTTCTTAATTTTCTTATACTTATCTATTTTTACGTTTTTACCCGCCACAAATTAAAATTAAAATTAATTTAGAATTAAAATTAAATTAAAAAGAAATTAGAACCGGCCCTTGAAGCATAAATATGTAAGTAGGTACAAGTATTTCTTGTAGGTACCGTAACTTTCTTAGTTGACTAGCTATATAGCCTAACGAATCTGGATAGAATACGAAAGTGAAAGTACCGGCGGTTATGCGAGGCCAGTCATCTAATAAGAGTAACAAATGTAGGTGTGTTTATCTGTGAGTGCATCGCAATGACAGAAACCTGTAGTTATCGCAAATGGAACGCAGGTCGACTGCACAAAGTACCTAACTTTATTTAGTATGGTGGCTTGATGGTCTTTCTTGTCTAGCTGATTGAATTATTATTTTCTTTCTTCCCATAAAGAATTATTTCATGGCTATTCCTCACAAACTACGCAATTTTTCGGGATAAAAAGTAGTGTATATGCTTTTCCATATTATAATCTATCTTAGAGCCAAATTTCATGCAAATCAGTTCAGCCATTCCGGGATTCAGTAACAAACATCTATCCATATCCTAGATGGATGGTTTGGGCTGTGCTATCCCGCGGGAACTATACAATTTTCCGGGATAAAAACTATCCTATGTCCTTTCCCGGGACTCAAACTTTGTATACCAAATTTCAACTAAATCGGCCCAGCAGTTTAAGCGTGAAAAGGTAACAGACAGACAGAGTTACTTTCGCATTTATAATATTAGTAAGGATAGTAAGGATAGAACCTTGCCTGGGAAATGAAAAAAACATTCTTAAGACTTGCATGTCACATTCATTATTGTTCGTAATTGTTAAATCATTACTTGATAATCATTGCAACTGGGAGCAATCTAGAAGATAACACTAAAATGATCATCAAATACTGATTAGATAAAGCAAAAGCTACTTAAACTACATTCCGCCTACCATGCTTTTGACTGGATGCCGTAGCATGCATGTTATTTTGCAAATAGCTGTTAAAAAGGAAAATCTTAGATCTATTAGTAATTAAGTATTCGGGTATTAAAATAATACAGACAATAAAATCTGAATAGGTATTAAAAATATGTAAGTACTGATTACAGTAAAACTTAAGGTAGAGTGTATTACGTTATGTTAGTCTTTAATAATTTTCATAGCATTTACAAGTACATACAACCTTTCCAACCTTATTTGTAAAAATAAATTGTCATTTTCAAATTTTCATTTTAATTTTTCATTTTCAAAATTGATATCATAGTTTTAAAGACACATACATAAGGACAGACAGCAGAAAGCTACTTTGTTTTATACTATGTATGTAGTGACGAATGGTTTCAATGGTGTTACGTAAAATTGGTGCCACAAGTAAGATAAAGATCTAATTGGAGATTATTATAAGCTTGTTTTATTTAAAACTAACACCTTATCCCCCACGAGGCAGACAGAGCCAGTAACAAGACCTAAAGGCCACGTTTAGCATGATTATGGGCGTTACCCAAATGCTAGCCGATTACATTTACATCTCCAAAACAGGTTTTTGCAGTTGCATACAAATTTTTCTATTTATTTATTCATTACATACATACATACATAAATCACGTCTTTATCCTTTACGCTGTAGACAGAGCCTAAAGTAACAAGACGTAAAGGTCACTTTTAGCTGTGGGCGTATAGGTTGGAAAGGGGAATCAAAAGAGTGTTGGGTTGCTAGCCGCATCGCCTATAACATGATTCCTATACCCATTCCCTCGATGGGCTTTCACCATCTGCGCGGGAGAAGCAACTGGTACATTCTATGTTATTTATTCATTTGATTGAGTAATTTGCTTACTTTACTATCGCATTTCTATTATATCTTATCTCAGACTATTATCTGTCTACTTGCATCATACAATCAAAGAAATTAGTAATTTAGTTTACAAAAGGCCTCTTAAAATTATCCCAGAAAAATTTTGCAGGTGGTTATGAGTTTTAGATTTTTTTTTAACACTGACGCGTTTCACTTACCTAAGTATGGAAACATTATTATCTTGACCATGATTCAAAAATCCTTAAAAAAATTTACAGAGCCATTAATAATATAATATAGCCTTTTTTATTCCATTTCGCTCAATTTTTTTTATACTTTTTTTTTTAATTATCGCGTAATTCGGCGTGACTCATGGCATAGGCCTTCTACATTTACAGAGCCATTACCTGAGTCAAACTATCTCAACAGTAATAATTTCAAGAGACCTTGTATTCTACACACTATTATATTTAATCTGATATTTAAACAGTGGTTATGTTATTGTTCTGTTTTAAGACATCAAGGATTTTTTTATTCCAATATTTCTGAGATAATTTTTAAGTCTCTAATTAAGATCAATTTAGGAAAAAACTAAAAAAATTGCATGAATAATCAAAACACTGCATTACTTTTGATGCAGAAACACAGAGAAACATTAGCGCAAGGTGTTTATTTTGCAAATATATATTATGTATAGCAAAATTTTTATTCAAATCACATTTGAATAATGAAACAGAATGTCAAATGGCAAAAAAATCATTAAATTCAAGTCAAGGTCAAAATTCAAGGTTCAATAAGCAGTTAATGATTATAATAAGTGTTTAAATTTTAACTTAAAATTATTCATTCTCATAGTGTTGTTTTCAAAATCACTACATATTATCTGCCTCAGTCTGTCTGTTTGCAATAAACTCAAGAAGTATTGAATGAATTGTCACAGGATTTTTTGTACCTATCCAGGAAATGAGCATAGGTAGAAAAAAAATCTTATTTTTGCAAATTGGCCGCCATGGGCTCTTTTACATGTCTTTTTTGAAACTACCAGCGCATTCGGAAAGATCATTATTGCCAAGAATGCGCCGCAAGTCTTGGCAGAAAGTCATTTTTTCAAAACAAAATACAGTAACAATACTTAAATTCTACTTATTAAAACTATCCTATATCCTTCCCCAGGACGGGAACTATGAGTATACCAAATTTAAGTGTGAAAAGGTAACAGACAGGCACCTATTTTCGCATCTATAACATTAGTATGAATAGTGATACAAGGCACCCAAAAACAACTGATAAGCAGCACAAACAGATGCATTGGATGTTTTCAAGTATGTAGATCTGTCTGATATTATTAACAAATTCCCTGTTTACTTGTGACATAATAATAAAATAATTATATTATTAATTATTATGTAATTGGTGTAATTTGGATCTAAGCTCAACTCCAACTTTATGTATGTATGTAAACAAACTACTGAAATTTTATTTATTTCTACTTGACATTGTCAGTGACTGTTCAGTAAGCTGACCTTGAATGTTCTTGACCACTCGGTGCCCTTGGTAGAAGAGACACCTACTCCCCTTGCCTTAAAACAGTTGCGAACCGGGATTTGTACACTTACCAATATTTGTAACTTGGCCGTGTAATGCTAATCCAATAGCTGTTGCCTAGTCGGTAACATTGGCCATTGGTTACACAGCTAAATTACGAACAATGGAAAATGGCTCAACAATTCCAGTTCGGAACCGTACATGTTAGTTCTACAAACTTACTGCTCCAGATCTGTGCATAAAATTTATGAAAATGCGAATAAAATCAAAATTTAGGAATGTTTTGTTCATCCTCTGTTGTTTAAGTAGCTTTTATTATTCCCTGCTCATTTTTCTGTAATGTGGCAATCTGTAAGTGATCACAATGAGCGACCCCTTTGTCCATTACTAAGTTTAAGTAGCTGAGTGGAATTCCCTGCCCGCATCTGCGTTCCCTGAATGCTGGATGACCTTTCAACAACAGTGATTCGAATCTATTCGCAAGCATGCTGTGTTTTAGATCACATCTTCGCTTGCCATCAAGTATTTAATGCATGCCTATTATTTATAAAGAAAATATGTTTGAAGAGTCTTTCACTCTCAATTTCTCTATTTCAACTTCATACAACACCAAACTACCGGAGAATCTAAATGGAAAACAATATAGTCCTCATAATAAGACGTCTAATTTACACCTTGGTGGCCAATTATTATACAAACAACTACGAGAAATCCATCTTTTTTACTCTACAAATCTTCACAATTTATCTAAAAGTGTTATCATGACTTAATTAGCTACCAACAACTTTTTAAAAGCAGTATTTACGTCTAAAGGAGGGTCTAGAGGGCAGTGTCAAGCAGGCATTATACAATTTACTTTGATAATGACCTTGTTAACCTATTATTTCCATCTTGCGTCTATAATAACGCCTTATAAGAATCCAATTCGAGCAACAGCTTCAGCGCGAGCGTTTCGTAACAAAAACGTGAATGACAAGCAATACAGCACGCGTAACCGTTTTATTTATACTGTTCAGATAATTCTAGTGACGTTCTGTTATCAAACATCGCTCTGATGGAGATTAACGCGTGAGCGTGGAGACAAGAAAGCGGGCTGCGCCACAACTTTGGAGCCTAGCCAATGCACAAAGAAAACAAACCAAATGATAATGAAGAAAACCACTTACCTGATGTCAACTTGCAATTTCTCCCGACTGCTAGCCTCCCTACGGAAACCAGACTCAGCCTCACACTACTCATTGTTCGAGTGGCAATCTAACGCGATCCACAATAAACATCAGCTCCCGACACTTAACTGCGACGATCGAATGAAGCGCGAACCAAAGAAATGCTACGATACTCGCCGTAATTCGCTATTCGCAATTTTTATTGTATTTGTTTGTCAGTGAGAGAATCACGATTCTGTCATGACGCAACACTTTTTATTAGTCAACACCGACACTGTTCGTAAAAGATACAACTATTCGGTGTAAGTACGAAAACTGCACTTTCCTATTTTTTTGTATGATTTTACAAAAACAATTTATTTTCTACTTATTTGAGCGGCCATACTGATGTTCACAGCTGATTTTGATGTGGAAGAAGTTACAATTTTCTTGTACCACGTTGTTTCGAAAGTTGTGCTCTCTAGCGACGACAAACGAAAACTGGGCAGTCTGCTTTACCGTATGAGAAGAAAGTCTATTTAAATGCTTCATAGATGGCGCTAAATAATGTTGCCAAGGCGTTCACGCGTTCATACTTCTGATTTCAAACTTACTATCAATTACGCAAAAAAACATACAAAAAAACAAAAATGTTATTGTATTTGACACGAAACTAAAAGTGAAATTGTATAAATTAATGAGCAGGTAGCGTTAAAACTTATTGCGTAAACTCAAAGAATTCGGAAATCTGAACGCATCTTAGTATTGTTGTGCAATCTAGCCAACACAACAGCAGAAAACGTCAAAGTCGTCCAAAATGGCTGAGACAGAAACTGATAATAACAGTATTATTAGACCTGAGAGAAATAATAAAGGTACAACGGCCACCAATGGGCCCCGTCGCGTTACTATCTATAAAACTGATACTGGGTTTGGATTCAATGTGCGCGGTCAAGTGTCTGAGGGTGGGCAGTTGAGGTCGATCAATGGGGAGCTATATGCCCCTTTGCAGCACGTCAGCGCTGTTTTGGAGCAAGGAGCCGCTGAACAGGCCGGGATCAGGAAGGGGGACAGGATCCTAGAAGTGTGAGTACCTAGGCTATGTCATCTATAACCTGTAAGTGGGTGGTTCAGTCTGGGAAACTCCCATGTTAGTTCACAGTATTGTTTGGCAATTCTAAGCCTAGCAACGGTTTTCGAAGCCGGTTGGCTCGGTTAGAAACTTTCTTTACTCTAATTAGAATCCACTTAATAATTTCCAACCATTAAAATTTGGTCCTGGGTTTAAAAAGTAATTTAATTTGACATTGTGACAATTCTGACATTGTACTAACTTTTTAAAGTTGCGCCTAATTATTTTTCGAGCTGTGCCCTTTTTTTAAATGCCTTTTTTTTAAATTGGATACAGGTATAATTTTTATGTCGTACCCATGAGATATTTTTTCCATAGGCTGACTAGGTTGAATGAGTCATGGGTTGGAACAGGTTTGCTTAGTGAATGCAAGTCAGTCAACTATGAAATTGGATATAGCTATAAATACACAGACATGTAAAATTTGGCAACATTTTATGTAATAATTTCGACGCAACAATGGATTTCGTTTTTTAAATTGTGCAAGTTAGAATGTTCATGGACCATCAATTATTATTGAAATTTAACAAAATGCAAATGTAACAATGAAAGCTTGTGTAAAAATCATTGGGTATTTTGAAATCTCAGGACCATATCTTTTGTAAGGTATGTCTGCTGTTTGTTATAATATTAACTTGCGTCTGTGGCTTTGCCCTCATTCCAAAACTACCTATACCTACCTACTATGTTTAATTTAAAAACTTTTCCCTGAATACACTTATATTATAGTCATGTCTTGACCTGCTCACCTATCCCCTATGGCCCCAACGGAAATTGTGTGGCCCAAATTGTGACCCCCATGTCACAAACAAAAGTATGTTATTTTCTCTTTGGTGGTTAACATGTTAAAACAAAATAAACATATTTATTTTTAATATGGGTACTTAATCTATGAAATTTTGTAAGTCTTTTTTTTATATAAATAACCAATTTTAATAATACTATTTTAATAGGCACAAATATTATTTATTTTTCATAAACATGTTAAGTATGTGCTCTGCCTACCGCTTTTGGGAATAAAGGCGTGAAGCTATGTATGTATGTATGTCAAGTATGTTAACCAAATAAACAAACATGTGTTAAGACCTAGGTACAATCCAGAAACCAAACCAAGACTGTATTATTTAAGTCAGGGCTTCCCAAACTGTGCGTCGCGATGCCCTGGGGTGTTGCAGCACTGTCCCAGGGCCACACACTAATATTATAAAGGCGAAACTTTGTGATACTATAACTTATTAAAAAGTAAATAGGTATTTTAATTATTTAATGTTTTTGACATTATTAAGTGAAGTTAAGTAAGAGAATTTGTTTATCGCTATCCCGCACAATTTTCCGGGATAAAAGTAGCCTATGTGCTATTCCAGACTATAATCTATCTATGTTCCAAATTTCATCCAGATCTGTCCACCCGTTCTGGCGTGAAAGAGTAACAAACATCCAAACATACTCACAAACTTTCACATTTATAATGTTAGTAGGATTTAATTCATATTATTCTGTTGCTTTCCTTTTAGGCTTTTATGGTATTTTTTGCTATTTGGATTGTTTATGAAATTCTTTAATTCAATGGTTCTATAATTATTAATATATTGTAATTCAAACACAATAATTGTATTGAAATGAAAATGAAATAAGTTTGGGAAGCTGTGGTATAAGTAATACAATCAATTTGAGGGCCTTTTTCACCACTCTCTGATAAATTCCAGTTATCTTAAGTGTCAGTTATCTATGATGCCGTCTATTATTACTATGAAACAGGCAGAGAAGTCATAGATAATTGACAATCAAGATATCAGGAACTTTACAGAGAGTAGTGAGACAGGCCCATTAATATTTGTATGGTTTCTTAAGAAAACCTTACAACTTCTCGCCTTGAGTCTTATGTTAACTTTCTGAATGCTAATCAGTGATGTAATACTCAGAAAACTTTATGTTTTAACACATAGTGGGGCCATATACGCCGGGCCATGTACACTGGAAAGTTATACATACCTGTATAGGTATGTTAGTATGTTATTATTATTTACTAGCTTCTGCCCGCGACTTCGTCTGCGTAGAAGTATACATAAAAACCTTCCTCTTGAATCACTCTATCTATTAAAAAAACCGCATCAAAATCCGTTGTGTAGTTTTGAAGATATAAGCATACATAGGGACATAGGGACAGAGAAAGCGACTTTATTTTATACTGTGTAGTGATTATATTAGCTTATAACTGTGTCCCACTGCTGAGTAAAGGTACATACAATACATACATACATTAATCACGTCTTTATCCCTTACAGGGTAAACAGAGCCTAAGGTGGCAAGACCTAAAGGCCACATTTAGCATGATTGTGGGTGTATAGGTGTGGAGGGGAATAAAAATAGTGATGGGTTACTAGCCGCATCGCCTATAGCATGATTCCTAAGATATCAAATTTCAGATTTTCTGATTGGTATTATAGACTATTTTATGTATGTAGACTATGATGCTGTATGGGCGAAAATCTTAGGAATCATGTTATAGGCGATGCAGCTAGCAACCCACCACTATTTTGATTCCCCTTTCCACCTACACGCCCACAATCATAAACGTGGCCTTTAGGTCATGTTACCTTAGGACCTGTCTACCCCGTAAGGGATAAATACGTGATTTATGTACGTATGTAAATAAAGTATGTAAAATAAAGTTTGCGTTCATACATAACCTTAATACGGTTATTTAACAAAGGGATGTGATTAAGGTTTATCTTACGTAAATGTGGTTATACCAATAAACAAAATGAGGCCGACAAAAACGTGTAAACCCGAGTCTCGGACCCTCTTAATGTATAAAGAAAGAAAGAAGACATTTATTCCTTTTTGCAAGACACACAAATACATATAAGAGAATATACACAATTTAAAATAGAAAATAATCAATCAAGACATATAAAAATAGATCATCAGCGTTGTGTGTTTCTTCGCAAAAGTGAAACGGTCGCTGCTCAGCATATGCATAATATGTATAATAGACAGTTTCCCGCGATTTCGTTTGCAATTCGTTTAATGTGTTATGCTTTAACTTTATGCCCGCTAGAGGGCGCTAATATGTAACCAGTGGACGATCAAGACGCTTCCAACGGTACCTTGTCCAGTTCTGATTAGTAGCTTAGGAGCTATGAGAGAACAGATGAACATACATACATGTAGGAATGAATGAGATGATGAATGGTTGATTGAATGAGAATATTAAATGTAAGGGATATACTTTGGAAAAAGACAGACGACGTGTAATAGCCAAGTCGTGCATGAGGACATTTTTTTTTATGTGCCCTTGTGGATATTTTTTTTAAATAAAACCACCATTTGCCGGAAAATTTGATTTTATTCCAGCTCTACGCTACATAAATACATACATAATGTACGGTCAAGCAGGGGCGTGCATAGACATTTTCGAGGTGTAAGCATATTCTCTTGCCTGTTTACCACCCCATTAAAAAAAAAAAAAAAACTTTCCAGTACACTGGAGTTTTATTTTCACTTAAATTTACCTTATTATTTCAGTCGTTTACTTAGTATTACTTGTTACTGCAATGTACGTTACTACTCTGACGTTAATTAATTAAAACAAAAAAAAAAAAAAAGGAAAAAGATTTAAAAACATCGGAATCGAACGCGGGTCACCAGCTTCGCAGTCGGGTTTCTTACCGCCGAGCTATCATGATGGATGCTGGGGCGCGCGAAATTTTGCTACACTACAACTAACCGTAAACAATAAGAAAACAAAATTTATTAACTTAAATTTAAATCATTGGTGAGTGAATTTGAAACACTCATCAATGATTATTCAGGAAAAGCGGGCCTGTTACTTGTGCATTC
This sequence comes from Pandemis cinnamomeana, assembly GCA_932294345.1. Classification (NCBI taxonomy): domain Eukaryota; kingdom Metazoa; phylum Arthropoda; class Insecta; order Lepidoptera; family Tortricidae; genus Pandemis; species Pandemis cinnamomeana. The sequence continues at coordinate 13,006,326 of OW028718.1, read as the reverse complement.
GACGGAAAGAACTCACAGTAAAATATTATGCAAAGGACAAATCAAGTTGTCAATAAAAATTAGTACGGCTATTCAACTAAGTTTAACGTGAAATTGTCGAGTTGCAGTTTGTTGCCAACTAAAAGTTAAGTAGGTACAGCTACTTTTAATTACTTTTAATGTGTAATCTAAGTAATCTACCAAAAATACTCAGATATACATACCACTTTCGCCACGAACTAACTTTCACAAACACACAACACAAGGACAAGGCCATTCCATGAGTTAGTACCTACTTAAAGCACACAATATTTAGTAAATTGGAACGCTAATTAATTCATGAGCTAAGCAAATATCATAAGAAGCTTTAACAGAATGAAAATATTAAAACATATGATCACGATCAAAAGAAATCAACAAAAAACTTCACCAATCAAATACTCCGAACAATACGAGTTTTAGCAAATGAAATCCTAAAATGGCCGCATTTCACCCTATAATACGAGGTCTTTTCGCGCATGCGTAAAGTGCTGCATGGTGATTGGCTGAAACGAAATTCCCTTTGGAGGCAATCATAACTTGACCCGTTCTGTCCTAAATAGTCATATGGGGTTAGGTGTCTTGACGTTTGGTCAATTTAGGGTCAACGCACGTAGACCGACCAGTACGAGACACCTGACTCCGTATACTATCTACGACCGAACGGTTCATGAATGCTAGGTACTGCGGCAGGAGTTGCATGCATGTGTTGTACACAAAATACGTCCGTAACATGTAAGTGTACTGTTTGCGTCGCGTGTTGGACGCTAGATTACATACGCAAATTGTGTTCACACATGCATGACTTTAGGCGGCGGGATGAAGTGCCTAAGCTGTCGTAGTATGAACCTTTCGTCAGTTTTAGCGCAGGAGCGGAGTGCGCGTAAATTTAAATTGCTCCGCATTCTGAACTATTGTCACCATTTTGTTTTTATTAAAATATTAATGAATGTTAAATTATAATTTAAGAAGCCATTAGTATGTATTATGACCTGGAAGCAAAGAACAAGCTCTGCTTATATGCCTGTAAGGGATGAACGCGTCTGCGGTCAAGTGCAAAAATAAGTATCGACACGAACTTCTCAAAAGCATGTCCCACGACCTTATTACGCTGGTGTAAGAGCGTATGGTACTTATTTTTGAAACTTTGACTAGATACATATTATTACACTATTTTATAGTTATTTTTAAGTTTTAGTTTAATTAATTTGTCTTGTACAATATATATTATAATAGAAATGTTAATTTAGAAAAATAATGCGAACGTTTTGCACATTTTTAGGTTATGTTATTTCTTTTGAGGCAAAATTCCAAACATATTCACCATTGTAGCCTGGTGGGTGGTGCAGTTACGCATCACGCATGATAAGGATCCGGGTTCGATCCTCATGTGTTCCAGTTTTCAGTATCGTTTAGAAATCCAAAAATTGACTTGTAAGAGTCTGATGACTGTATTAAAACTTGACTGTACAATACATGGCCTGTCAAAATCATAACCCTCCTTTGCTTTGGCGTAGTCGGGTAAAAATCAGTGTGTATTGTAAACACCATGTATTTTATCTTGTTGGATAACGATATTAATTTCTTTTTCTAGAACCGGACGCCATTTTGCCTTTAAGAGCGTTACTCCGGATTCCGCAGTAAAAACGTCGTAAAGTTGGGGCTTCAAAAACCTTTTAAAGTCCTAAAACCGTTAAATGGGTAAAGTCAGGGCTGTTCTTAAGTGCTTATAAACTTGATGACGTACCTATAGAAAGAGAATACCTTCTACTGCACAGCTATCTATAGCCGGGCACTAATGGGGAGTATCGTGTATTTGCTCACCAGTTGGCGCCACTGTTGACTAAGGTCCAGAGGTATAGCTGTCAAAGGCGACTTTATAAGATCGGCGCCGAAACATAGTCTTAAATCTTGAATCTCATTAAGTTTATTAATCTACTAGCTGGCCCGGCGAACTTTGGTCCGCCTTAAATTTGAAAAATTTCACTGGTTTGGGCTGTGCTATCCCGCGGGAACTATGCAATTTTCCGGGATAAAAACTATCCTATGTCCTTTCCCGGGACTCAAACTATCTGTATACCAAATTTCAACTAAATCGGCCCAGCGGTTTAAGCGTGAAAAGGTAACAGACAGACAGACAGATAGACAGTTACTTTCGCATTTATAATATTAGTAAAGTAATTTATAATATTAGTAAGGAAGTAAGGATAAATACTCGTAACTATCATCATAATCGAGCTATGCCGCAATTTTATGCAGTTCCGTTTTGTTCGGGAAAAAATCCGCTTTCAAATCGTTCACAATCATCCAAATAAAGGTGCGAACACACCGGTGCGTAAAAGACGTTGATGGTGCGTTTACGCAACAAAATGTATGAAGAAACGGTGAGAGAACATGACGCCTACGACACGTCACTGCGTACGCAGCAGTGTGATCGCTCCTTTAAACTTACCGAACGGCACTAGCCAAAAAAGGTTACACTATGTTGTAATGCAAGTTAAGTGAAAGGACAATATTAATCCAGAGGCCAAACTATATGCTTTCGTTCACTTCTCGTGAGTCGATTGTAACATATTAACGTGTCATATCTATTATATACAATAGTTTAGAAGTTACATTGCTTACTTCCTATATGTAACGTGCGTAAATAAAACCGGCCAAGTGCGAGTCGGACACGCGCATCGAGGGTTCCGTGCAAAATCTACAAGTGAATTTAATAAATCCAGTGTTAGCAGAACCCTTTCTCTTAAGCAGAATGTAGTGCGAGGTCTTTTGTATATTGGTTACTTACTAGACACAGACAGACATAAAAAATATATTGTTGTTAGTATTCGTCGTTATATCCGCAACAGATGCATTGATACAATAAACAACTAGACTCCCATCACTCAAAAACTGTCGGAAGCAAAAGTCTGCGCGACGCATCTATTGTGCATTTGGTTCAGTCGTTTCGACCGCGCTTTGATAACAATGTATGTCTCTTTCGCACCGTAATCTCAAACGCTTGAGAAGAAAAGAGACAGGTTTCCAGCGCGTGGCGTCGTGTCATTACTTCTCACGAGAGTATGCAATTGACAGTGTTGACACACACAACACATAGACAACGCCGCTCTGACATTTCTTGAGCAACTTTTGTTTGCGATTGGGATGTCTGGTTGTTTATTTGTAAGTCTATGATTATCTGTGAAAATTTAAACTATCTAGCTTGTTTAACGACTTCAAGAGAGAAAGTTCGATGCTACTAAACTTATACCTAGATAAACATAGTACAGTCGCCATGAGATATATCTTAGCGGGCGAGGTCCTCAAATATTTCGGAGCAACATTAAATTTCAATAAATTCGTTATACGATAAAGTTAGTACCATCAGAACACGGAATTCGTCATAAATATAAGAGCAGCGACTTTTCAATAAATTCGGGACGTTCAATGAGGTAAAAATATCAGAAGGCACAGATCGTCAAAGGTATCGACGCAGTTAAGCTGATCATAAATATCAAAATATTTGTGGATAATAAACCTTTTATATATAGTAATAGATTCAAATTTAATATGGCTCATACGTCATGCCAAAATGAAAGAGGTCACCTATTATAGTGTGCTCGTTTGCATGCATAATTCACTGTAATTTAAACTGTTTGTTACAATGTTTAAGTATATTTTCCACAAATGTTCGGATCTTTATGATCAGCCTGACTGCATCGATACCATTGGCATTTTATTGAAAGGTCGCTGCTCTAATATTTATGACAAATGGCGTGTTCTGATGTTACTAACCTTATTTAATGTTACGAATTTATTGAAATTTAAGGCTGTTCTGAAATATTTGAGGAGATCGCCCGCTACGATATATCTGATGACGATTGTACCTTAAAGAGGGTAGTATCAACTCTATTATTTCCAAGTCGCTGAGAGCGTCCGATCTGCGCCAAGTCTAAAAGGCAACTGATGGAAATCCGACGAGTTACGAAACTCTAAGTTTTCCGTGATACTTCAAGAAAATGGGAGTGTATTAATGACAAGCTAATACAAGTTTATCACTGGAACTAATTTAATACACGTCGGTCGTTATATGGACATTATGAACAGTTTATAAGGAATAGTACCTAATAGAGCAGTTAAACAGTGAGTTTAGTGGAGAGACATTGAACATGTTTAATAGTATGTATTCTTTGTACGAGCATCGCGTATTGAAGTGTAAGCATTCGGATGTTGAATACAGTTTACTGGATGATAGGTATGTATTTTTTTTTTATTGCTACAGATGTTAAATAAACCTTTTCTATCGTAAACGCACGATTGCTTCCGAATGATGCCGACGTGTACGTGTCTATGAGTCTGATTGAAGTAGCATGACAAATATCGTTGAGATGCGAACTTACATGTATACATACATACATACCGTCATGCCTCTTTCCCACACGGGTAGGCTGAGATTACATCGTTCCGCTTGCTACGATCCTGACATACTTCTTTCGCTTCAACCACATTCATAAATCTCTTCATACATGCTCGTCGGTTTCGGGTACTCCTGACCTGACCTTTTACCAAAACGTCTCCTGTTTGGTCTCGGAACGTCCGTCTAGGCCTTCCCCTCCCAACGTGACCATTCACACTCCCCATATAGATCTGCTTAGTTAGTCTACTTTCATCCATCCGCTCTACGTGACTAAACCAGCTAAGCATACTTTTTTCTATCCTAGTCACTATATCCTTTAATGTATCAAATGCGAACTTTTCATAGATAATACGAAGGGAAAGGCTTTGCACGACATCATTAATTTTCATGACCCTTCCATGCTGGTCTGGGAGCAAAGAAAAAACAATTTAGGTACCAGTTGCTTCTCTTCCTGCGCAAACGGTAGAAGCCCATCGAGGGAATGCTCGAAAATCATAGGAATAATGTTATAAATTTCTAAATGACACTGAAAATTAGAACACATAGAAAAATCCTCGTCATTCCGTGACGCGTGCTATACCCCTACACCACCCATAGCTGGTGGGTAAGCTTTCGAATTTTTCTATCTGTTACTAGCTTTCAAATGACTATGTTATAGGCGATGCGGCTAGCAACCCATCACTATTATGATTACCGGATCGCGATATGCATGGATGCAAAAATATTGACGGTCTAATCCAAACGTGTGACGTTTCGTTTGCCTTGGTTCTGCCGAACCTACACAATCGTGAACCCTAAAACTCAAAACCTACAAAACACCTCTAGCTCTCAACGTTTATCGATTTTGATGTAAAAACCCCTATTAAAATTTACGCCCTATAACCTACTGACTGTTTGAGTACTTTCATGACTCTTTTAGGGTACCGTAGCCTTATCAAAAGAAACCCTTTGATATACTTTTGTCATTAGTTTTCTCACCAATGGAAAAAGAATATTCGTATACACACTTTGTGGCTTTACAAAATTATGGAGACTAGCTATTGCCCGCGACGCGCAGTATTAACTTATCGCTATCCCGCGGGAACTATTAAATTTTCCGGGATAAAAATTACAAATGTTATTAAAATCGGGACAGTGGTTTGAATGCCTTTTTTATAGAGAGGAAATCTTTATGGATGCCCTAGGCATGGGGATGTCTAGGGTTATATGGGGTATACCCAAACTGAAAACTCTCCGGCGTTGCCTCAATCCGGTGTGATGGGGACACAGTGGGATGCCACAAAGGTTTCACCACAAACTTTTATCAAGTCAATGTCAACGAAAATGTTAAAAAAGGTGTACTCACGCTAAAGGACATAAACGCTCCGACTTTCCTATGAAGTTATGCCCTTTTATATCAGCTTGATTTCCCTTGTTTTAACTATTTCGTTGCCATCTTCGACTACGGAACCTTCGTTATGCTTCGTTCCCTGTGTCTGCCTATAACTGGCATACCGATAAATATACTTATGCCCTTCTGACATTAATCTTGGACTAATTAGTTACACTGCAGCGACGTTTATCTAGATTTAAGGCGTCATAACCTATTTTGCTATCAAACAAATTGTGTTTCAATTGATGTTGAATGCATTTGATATTTTCTTGAGAACGTATTTATTTATTTATTTATTTATTTATTTATTCAGGGAACCAACCAGCCTTAATTAAGTTACAATTATACACTTAGATAAAAAGTTACATGGCGAATTATAGGTTACCACAGTTGATACATAACAAACTAGAGCATTCGTTTATGTGACCATATAACAAATAAATATGGCATAGATTTACAACAAAAGAAAACATATCCTAGTCCTAATAGCTAATCAAAATGAGCAAAGCAGAAATGGCTACGTGTGTGTGTGTGTGTGTGCGTGTGTGTGTGTGTGTGTGTGTGCGTGTGTGCGCGCGTGCGCGCGTGTGCGCATGTGTGTGCGAATGTGCAACAATATTTATTCCAACCTTATTGTTTGTTACTTTCCAATATTGAGCGTAATATATCCAATTTAAACTTTGGCTTACTTCCCACAAATAAGTCTAGATCACTGAAATCTTTGTTGTACGTGCGAACAATGCGGGTGAGTACGGCATTTTGACCATATTTAGTGTAATGAGTGGGGGCGCTGAACAAGGTGGTGCTGCGCGTGCGGCGCGCGGGCGCGCGGAATCCGATGCTGGCAAGCAGCTCGGGGCAGTCCGCCCGCCCGCGCACCACGTCGAACAGCAACCCCATGTCCAGCACAGAGCGTCTTTCTTCTAACGTTAAAATACTGAATCTACGGCAATTTTCAAGATATGATCCCTTGCGCGTTCGAGTCTTAAAACTCAGATGGTTTACAAATTTGGCCTGCACTCTTTCCAAGCAATTCTTATAGGTAATATACTGTGGTGACCATATCGGGCTAGCATATTCGAGCAAACTACGAACGTAAGCGAAGTAGACCAGCTTCAAGCAAAGTGGATCACGAAAAGGCTTACAGGAGCGCATGATGAATCCGAGGTTTCTAAAAGCCTTGTTTACAGCAGACTCAATATGATCATTGAACGACAGTTTGCTATCCAACAGAACTCCAAGGTCACGAACCTTATCTTTTCTGTCTAACACAGTACCATTAAAATTATATGAATACTTCAATGGATCTCTTTTACGTGTAAAACTAATACAATGACATTTACTAATATTAACGCTAATTTTATTCGTTTTGTAGTACTCATATAAATTATTGAGATCAAGTTGTAGTAGATTACATTCATCAGTTGTTCTAATGCGACTGTAAACCTTTTTATCGTCTGCATATAGCAAGTGCTTGGAGTATCTAAAGCATGTGTATATATCAAAGATATAAGCGTTATAAAATAGTGGTCCCAGGTGGGAACCCTGTGGGACCCCGGAAGGGATGCTAATATAGTCAGATTTATAGCCCCCTACAATTACAGCCTGAGATCTATTGTCTAAGTACGATTTTATCCAACGCAAGAGGTCGCCGTGGATACCTAGGTGCTGTAATTTGGTGAGCAGGATCACGTGATCCACCCGATCGAAAGCTTTTTCAAAATCGGTGTAGATCACGTCCACCTGACCACCTCTTTCCATTTGTTGCAACACATAGTCTGTGAATTCGGTCAAATTTGTGACTGCAGAGCGACAGCGCATGAAACCGTGCTGAGAGCTAGGTATGCTATCAGCAATGATTGGATAAATAGCAGTGTATACTAATTTTTCGAATACTTTACTAAGTGTATTTAATATTGAGATCGGCCGGTGATTATCAATGCACGTTTTTAAACCACTTTTGTGGATAGGCACAACGTTAGCCCTTTTCCATAACGTAGGAAAAACACCTTCGCGCATCGAACGATTAAATATTATTGACACTGGTAACGCTAAAGACTCGGCACAGCCAGACAAAAATAAAGGAGGAATACCGTCGCAGCCGGGTCCCTTAAAAGTGTTAAGAGCACGAAGAGACTTGATAACCCGTTCACTAGTAAACGTAATGCTAGATATGGTGTCGTGTCCCCCATTAACATGTGAAAGATTAACCAGATTAGGGGTGGAAGATTTTACAAAAACACTTTGAAAAAATTTATTAAAAGCATTACAGATGCTGGGACCGTCACCATAGCTAGCACTTCCCAGGGTGAATTGTTGCGGGTAGTTAGAGCCACCCCGCATAGATTTTATATAACGCCAGAAGTTCTTGGGGCATTTTTTAATGGTATCTTCAGCATGGGACGTAAATGACTTAAAACACTCGGCTTGGACACGACGCTGTCGTGTACGTAGAAGTGCAAACTCGTCGTAGTCACGTGGGTTACCAAATCTCTTCCACTTCGCATGTGCCTTCATTTTCTCGCGATTAATTTTAATGAGGGAGTTACTGTACCAAGCAGGATAAACTCGGCGTCGACACGCCGACTTAGGAACAAAAAGATTGACACATTCATTAATTTTTGAATAAAAATTATTCACAGCGTCATCCACAGAACCCACACTCAAAAGAGAAGCCCAAGGAACCGCAAGGAAATGAGAATTCATCTGGTCGTAGTCACCCTTAGGGAATATATACCGAGTACTTAGTTTTTCCTTTAGAGGCACGACCTTGAGATCCAGCAAACGTAATTCCAAGGATGGATGATAGTTATCCTCCCCTACCAAATGATTAGTGGATCTTTCTATTAAAACGGACAAGTTACTGAATATTAAATCTAAGATTCTGTTATATACGTTCAGTACACGGTTATTTTGGATAAAGCCTAGATATCCCAAGTCTTCAAGGGCTTTGATTGCCGAATTGCGTAGTTCTATAGAACCTGTACTTGTGAGCGTAAATCCCAAGTCGTTCCAGTCAATACATGACAAGTTGAAGTCTCCTAGTAACAAGTATTTATCCAACGGGCGGCCCTCCACAACACTCGAGACGTTAGCCACCAGATCGGCAAGGCGTCCTGGTAAGTCACGGTCAGGAGGCAGATACACTATACAAATATGAAGGTCAGCGTCAGCGGCAACTGCGCGCGCCGGCACGCTCACCCAAAGCAGCTCGACGCTCGCGCAACTCCACTCGGGCCTCGCGCGGGCGCCGAGCCGCCGCCGCAGGCACGCCATCACACCGCCCCCGGTGCTTTTACCCGTACGCGCGAGGTCGCGGTCGGCGCGAAATACGTCGTACCTATCATCACAAAACTCAGCACTCGCAATATCATCCTGTAACCATGTTTCCGTAAACAACAATATATCAAAATTACACCTCAGGATGCTTTTGTAAAGATTCATGCATTTTGATCTCAGGCCGCGTACATTCTGATAATATAAATGACAGTCTGCATCTAAATGGTATGCCATTTATGTGTATACAAAAATATCTGCAATATAAACATTCGCGCCGTTGCAACCACAGTTTGTCTGCTGGCGATCAATAGCGCGAATATGCACGACATCGTCGCTGTCACATTCGCGGGACCGAGCGCCACATAATAACAACACAAACATTGCATTGCAAAAAATGGCTCCCCAAGTAATTCATTTAATGTGTGGGTACATCGCCTGTCTGGGCTGCTAAGAACTCCGATAAGCAATAATATGCAATTATACGCGTTCTCACACTTGCAATTATGCATAGACTCAAAGTAAAGGCCGCAAGGACTACTTTCTCTCGGTTGTGTACGAAACGAGCTTTCAAACAAAATTGGTAGCAAATTAACCGCAACTTTAAATATAAGTAGTATATAAATATATGATTGGAAGCAAAATATACAATATAAATACAGTGTGATTTCTGTTGGTGTGTAAGTAAATGTGGTGTGTAGTTGTGTGAGGTATTGGGTGTTACAATTCACAGTTAGGGTACTAAAACATTCAAGTAAATATATTACATTATGAATACAATAGTTTGAAATGTGTGTAATGGGCCACAACAAAATACACAATGAATCAATTAAAATTCAATTTTCGGTGGAACTATTAGCTAGAACTATTAGATGAGGAAGAGAAAGACATAAATCAAAGAACGCAGTATTTGTTTATTTATTAATTAAATGATAGAAAACATAATTATGCACATAAAGTTTATTTTAATAATCAAAATTAACCCCTGGGAAGGTTTATTTTAATAAAAATGTACGAGCACGCGAGTGAATACGCGATATGCGCGGCGACATGAAAATTCCTCTAATATTCCTCTAACTAGGTGCTGCCCGCGAATTCGTCTGCAAAAAAATAGTTTCTCGCTATTCCGCGGGAACTGCAATTATCCGGGATATTTTTTTTTATCCAAATCCATTTAATAGCTTTTACGTGAAAGAGTAACAAACATCCATCCATCCTTACAAACTTTCGCGTTTATAATATTAGTAGGATATTCCTCTAAATTTTAGAGGAAGCGCACGAGGAAGAGGTTTTTTTTCAGCAGCCACAGAGGTATTAAAAAAATTGCGAGACTTCCTCATCATGACTAAGCGGAAGCAGAATCCTCATCAACCCTTATACATACTAACTTACTTGTCAGAGATTGAACCAGTGGTGTGCTGTGAAGGGCAGGGTAGGCAGCGGCTGGATGACGCACCACAATTTGTATGCGCTGCCTGTCTATGCTATATGCTGGATTTTAGTTCTATATTTCTATTAGTGTATAAGACGGCTTCTAGTTGACTTTCTCAAGACTTTCCCTTTTTAAAGATGTTGTCTACTGATAGATGTGTCTAGGAAATGTTTACTAGTCTAATAGATTCCCGCGCTTTCTTATAACAAGGTTACAAATTAAGTTAAAAAATGTAAATACGTTTTTGTTTGAAGCTCAAACATATCAATCATTTGTACCCAATCCGCTTGAAAACGTGGTTCACGGCTAGCGCAAGAGAGCGACAGATATCACCCGTCTCTTTCTTACTGTTCGTTCTAGAAACATTGTTTTTTGTTCGTACATACATACATATATTACGTCTTTATCCCTTACGGGGTAGACGGAGCCTAAGGTAACAAAATCTTAAGGCCACGTTTAGCATGATTAAGGGCGTATAACTAGAAAGGAAAATCATAATAGTGATGGGTTGCCAGCAGCATCGCCTATAACATGATTCCTAAGACTTCGCCCATTCCCTCGATGGGCTTTTACCATCTGCGCGGGAAGAGAAGCAACTGGTAAATTCTATGTTTTTTCTTTACTCCCAGACCAGCGTGGAAGAGGATTTTTATTCGTAAATGAAATTTATTCAGAAAACCTTGAGAGTTCGCTACATAAAATCTGTTAGGCGCTTTCTGCGCTGGTGATTTTTAATCGTTTATTGTAGTCATAGCAACAGCTCAACTGAGTTGTATCAAAGCATTCGCTGCCAGCTCTGATTCGAGATCTTCAAATGCCACAATACAAGTCCATATATGCGTTCAATTTACATCCAAATTGGTACAGCGGCGCACGGAGACAATTATTAACCCAAATTTGCGAAATACCACTTGAAAGAGATCGAAATCTGTTCAAATTAAACTTTCGGGAGGCTGTTGCAAGTTGAACGCCATTTTTTATGTCTGGTATTTTCACAGATGTCATGTTAAAAATCGCCCCCAGAGTGAAATTTCCAAAGCGCATAAGAAGATTAGCTTAGCTTAGCAATGGTTGAAAGTAGCTTTGACTTAGTTGATCGCTCGCTGTTCCTGCCTGTCTGATTTACCTGGCAAAACAGGACTTTCAGCCAAGTTTCTTACGTTGCATTCTTCTCGGGAATGATGGGCTTTCGGAAAGCGCTATTGGTCCTCGAAGCTACAAATTACAGTTATTGGTTTAAACTTGCAACATTGCTCAAATCTCAACCACTGGTTGGTCTAATAGGTCAATGTTGCCAGTTTAGACTTGTAAAATTGTAATTTGTCGAGGAATAGGTCACGGGTTAAAGGAAATAGGTAAAGAGCGTTTTGCGGTCTATTTGCAAAATAAACTTGATTTATATAGCTCCAATTCAGAAACAGAGTTACGTAATTGTCTCGTAACCAAGAAGCCTTATGGCGTATTAATAGAAGGCAATAAAGATCAATCATCTAATAATTGGCAGCCGGCAACACTCGGTCGTAAATTGATTGATCTTGGGGACATCGGTTCGGATATTAGGCTCAAAGTTATGAAATTTTTCTTTTGCTACTTCACATTTTCCGTCATTGACATAAATCAATTTCGTCTTCAATATCAAATAGGTATTTTAATAATCTTCAATCACACGTAAATTACCGATTCTACGCTTATGCAAACCATTAGGCTTATTACCTAACTCGCTCGCAATCGCCATCGTGTTCATTTTGACAGTTCATGTATGGGCTGACAATTGGCATCGGAATCAGCTAGCTGTCACATTCATACAAGAAGAGTTAGGTAATAAGGCTACTGTAGGTACATGTTTTCTTACAAAACCCGGCTTCCTAGTAAATCACCGTATGCTGGGTGCATCCGAATCTCTACCACTGTTACTGATCTTGCTTTCAAGGCCATAATATATTTTCTCCATGCTATATGGATGTCCGGCCCGTTGAGGGCCATTGCCGCTTCAACGAGCTAATCGTTGGGGATGAAAGGTTCTTGATTGTAGACCGCGGATCGGCAAGCGCAGCGTAGAACATCAACCAATGAGATGGACGAATGACAGCTGTAGGCTTATTGTCTGACTCGCTCGAAATCGCCATCGTGTTTATTTTCACAGTTCTTGTGTGAATGTGACAGCTAGCTGATTCCGATGCCAATTGTCAACCTATACATGAACTGTCAAAATGAACACGATGGCGATTGCGAGCGAGTTAGATAATATGCCTACAGGTTAAGGTCGCGGGTTCACAGTGGATGCGAGCCGCTTCCAACCGAGGCAACTGTAGGTCTATGGTATGGGGGAGGCCAATGTCAACAGTGCAGTGGACGAAGTTACGATGCCATGACATTGAAGTCAAACTTATGAATCCCCTCTTTTTGTATCGGGGGTTAAAAATATTGTGCTATGCATCTAATACACTGTCATTAACGTGACATCTTTGTGCCCTGATATCATGAGTATAATTAGAATAGATATTATGCGTATATAATAAACGCATTATCGTTTACGACGCCACTCTAGTTTCGTTGCTCCTCAACTGTGCACTTGCAGTTTAGTCAGCAAAATTGACTATTATTATAAAAATAAAATATACTTTTGTGACTGTTGTAAAGTAAACTGAAATGGTTTTTGACAGATAAATTGTGGATGGTGTCTTATCTAAAGACGGAGGCAGCATTGGCTGTGTGAAGAGTGTAACGCGGACAATAAAGAAGTGTTTTGTGTGGAGACCATGAAATAAAAGTGCTTGTAATTCAACTCGTCGGGACTATAAGACTGATTTGTCGATTTGCCTAACTTTTGGCGAATGACATGCGTGTATAAATAAACTTGAGCTCCGTAAAGCGGAGTGGGATATTTTATTTTCAAAGGGTCCATAACAAGTTAAAGTTTCGGTTGTAACAAGTTTTTGTGTCAATGGTTACCGTGTTTGCTAGATTGGAATCATGTCAGTACAGAGGGGCGGGCAAGGGGGTTTCCATTACAGCTTCTACTACTGCCCCAGGATCGGCTTTGAGATATACGATCTGGAGACAGCAGAAGAGGCGGAAGCGGCGGCTGCTAAAGAAAAATCGGGGTTGGTTTAAAATATGTATCTGACACCAAAATTTGGTGAAACTTCGTGCAATGTCCGTAAGGATTGCTTCCACGGTCTTATCAATCCTGCCGCCATTCGAAATTCCCACGGGATAAATGTAATTATTAGTCATGAAATTTGGCATATGACTTACTAAAAAGTAAATAAAGATTTTTCAAAAGAATATCAGGTATAAAAACTTAATATTTGAAGTCACGAGGAGGAGCTTCACCGCTTATATTAATTATGTGCGGGCGAAGTCGTGGGCAAAGGCTAGTTAATTAATAAACATTAAATCAATCTGGCGGGATGATTATGATTATTGATAACTGTCCTGTCAATCTCTTGCTTAATAACTGTCCTGTCAATCGTTCAAATGTTAACTGGGTGAAATTCATTTTAGGGATATGTTCGCCTTTGTGTTGTCATGTATTTATCTTTTTCATGTGTTTGTATGTACAATAAAGAGTTATACATATATACATCGTCTACAAAGAATTCGTTTATCGCTATCCCGAAGGAACTACAATTACAGGTTTATCCTCGTGCCAAATCACAGCCAGATCTTCAGCCATTCTGACGTGATAGAGTCCAGGGCGTAGCTGGGACTTGGTTAAGGGAGGGGGGGGGGGGCTGTCAATAGAATAAACTTCGTTTTTATTTACTAACAGGCTACCTACGTAATATTACTTTACGATTTGTGAGTATTCCTGCATCTTCTAGGGGGGGAGGGGTCAGCTGTCATTGTCACCCCCTGCCATAAGTAGGATAGAATTAGTGTAGTGATCGAAGACCTTTACATTGTATTCGCTGACAGATAAGAGCGTAAATATTAGTCATTGGCCTAGATAAAGTCGCGTTGCACTTGCCTGATATCTTTACACGTGTTTGGATCAACTGTTTGTTTAAATTAAACTCGCGAGACTGCTATAATTTTACCCTTTTCGATCGTAGGCATTGTACAGTCAGGGCATGAATATATGTACGTTACCAAAACGTCAAAAACATCTTTATACACCTTTAGGCCACAAACAATAAGTTCGGTGACACATATATTTGTGACATGATGGCTGTATCGATATTTATGTTCCAATTCTAATGAGAATTATGTCATTTAATTTTTGACGTGATAACGTCTTATAAATCGATGAACGCCGGCTGCACTCATGAAAAAGCATGACTCATTGCATTACGCAGTGACGTCAGAGCTAGCAGTTCGAATATGTTTCTTTATGACTTTATCACGTAGAACTTTCGTAAACCGACTTTGCAGACAATTGGTTTTTTATTTATTCTTACTATTACTAAACTTTTTTCAAAGAAATACCGTGGGCTTTCTAGAAAAAACTAGGTTATATCTTCGCGTGGCTATTTTGTTTTTAGGGTTCCGTACCTCAAAAGGAAAAAAAAAACGGAACCCTTATAGGATCACTTTGTTGTCCGTCTGTCCGTCCGTCTGTCAAGACCCTTTTTCTCAGTAACGCGTGGAGGTATGAAGCTGAAATTTATATCAATTACTCAGGTCTACTGTCCCTTGAAGCTGTGAAAAAATCAAACTTCTAAGCCAACGCAATCAAAAGATACAGCCGTTTATGCCGCAAATTTCCGCAAATTTTCAACTCTCAAGGGAATCAAAACCTACAAGGTAGTTCCCGTGAACGCAGAATCTTGAAATTTGGTATGAAGGTAGGTCTTATAGCACAGATTAAAGAATAATTGCGAAAACCGTAAATGTGTATGTATGTACTATATACAGATATAGCAGTGACCAATATAAAGTAACCCCACACTGCGTACATTTTGCTTTGGAACAGGGCTCTGCTTACACTGGTTTTAGATATTTATAGATAATGATACGGAACCCTCGGTGCGCGAGTCCGACTCGCACTTGACCGGTTTTTTTATAAGTAGCAGTATAGTTCGGCAAAAAAACGGGAGCCCATGTATACACAGTTGACTGTTTTAAACAGCCATAAATTTCTAAATGGCCGCTGCTTATCTCTTGTTGATTACTCTCATGGAGACATTCAATGACTAATTAATGGTGTAATAATGAATTATTATTGCATAAGCTTGTTGTTATGTCGTAAATTATGTGGAGACTTTGAGCCCGCACAATGAAAGCATAAATCAATATCCAGCATTCTATCTTCTTTTCTCTCTACACTCTTGACCGTTGAATACTTTCGGAATTGTTTTGGCTGTGGTGGTTTCCCGTTTCCTTCCACACTGCAGTATGGGAATCAGGTGGTCCCTTTTATTAATAGAAAGCGTTGCTGTCCGCTCTCACATCTGTACGATTATTGTCTAACGCTCGGGATCTCATTCGCCATGTCTTTCTTACAAACGGTTTGAGATGGACGTAGAAACAGATGCCGAAGGGTATGTTTGCCGAGTGTTACACAGGATAGCATTTTTTCGATCGACGAATACTCCACCAGTGTTCTTTATCTGCTCTGCTTTAACAGTGGCGTTCCGTGAAAATAACTCCTAATTTAGCGCAAGCGAAGAAAGAGCGACAAAGAAGTATGGTAGAGGAAACCGCGCATACCTATTGTCTAACTCGCGGGCTCTCGCCATCGCCTCTTTCTACCCTCATACTTTACCAATTCTTTCATTCAATACTGGAATCGAGTTGTTAGAACGACACGCCACTACTGCATACCATACACTATTTTAAAACTGACGCTCGTGTTCTGATTGCGGTTTGTTAATATACGTCTTGTTTGTTTTGATCACCTTGATACCCTGCTTCGGCCTCGCTCTGTAATTCGCTAATACATTGATCTATATGATTAATATCCTCTGCTATTTTAAGACCGTCTGATAAAATGTTGACTATGTTATGCTGTACCGTTTTCCTTGTATCAGATTCTTTGGTTTCGCACACGAGGGTCTTGAACCTTTTGCTCTTAGTTTTGCGGCCGTCCATTTTGTCTGTCGTCTGTCACAGGATCTTTCAAATGAAAGTGTGTATTGTGGCCGTTTTAACATCAAATAGTAAAAATAGGTTTATGGTTTTTGGTGGTTAATTTTTGATTGATTTTTATAAACCTGCATTTGTGCAATGCCTGTGAACACTTCGTGTATGAGTCAGACTCTCACGTTGTGTTAACGACTCTTATGAAATTTCCAGTGTTAAATTATTAAACTGTGTCCTACCATTGAGGAATCTTGCATTCCTGATCACGGAATCATCCAAGACCTTGTTGTATACTCCTGTAGTAACTTTCTTTATATAACGAAATTGCTTCCTTGTTTCAGGAATGGCGTGAACGTGGAAGGATCCACCCACAAGCAGGTGGTTGACCTGATCAAGTCCGGAGGGGACTGTCTCACTCTCACAGTTATCTCTGTCACGCCCAAGGTGAGATCTAGCTTCTAGAACGTCTTATCTCCTTTCCAAAAAAAGAAAAGAAAGAACATTTTGAAGAATGTAGTTGTAGTAGTTGAAGACCAGATGTATGTCAGGAATGAGCTAGAAAAACTGTAAGTTTGAAATAGGAAATGACGGTGGTAATCATCTTTATACTTGGTTAAGATATTTATCTATTAAATAGTTACCACGGGCTTATCAATTATTTTGCCAATGTTGTAGTCCCTAGCCGAACCCCCAAGCGAATATCAGCCAACTAACGTATAACTAATTTGTTAACCGTTGTTGCCCCGGCTGCACCAGCCCAAACGCTACTCCTCCCCTTAAGGTCCTCTGGCAAAAGGGAACTTTGAAGCTCAAGCTCACGATCTGGCACTTACTCTCTCAACAGGAAGCGGAACGTCTGGAGCCATGCGACGACGGCTCAGCCCCTGTAGGGGTGATCGGCGGCGCCGCAAACTCCCGCGCAACCGTGTACCAGCGTTACGACTACACCGACAAGCGTTCGCTACCCGTCTCTATACCAGACTACCGGGTGGTTATGGAACGGAATACGGGCAGGTCGTTCGTGGCTTTCAACGTCCATATGGCTGGACGGCATCTCTGCAGCCGGAGGTATCGGGAGTTTGCTGTGTTGCATCAGCAGCTGCGGAAGGAGTTTCTTGGTAAGCGTTTGTTTTTATTATGATGGTAAACAAAGGGATTCACTGTCTACATTCAGGTGTTTGCGGAGGTCCATGTCAAAATAAATGGATAACTTCACTTTGCTAATCAGCCATATAGTCGTAGTGAGGTCAAGTCGTATGAAACAACCACGCTCTCATTGATCGTTTCTATTTATGTAGTCTACTAATGTTCTAGCTTCCATGCTAGTCTGGGAATAAAGAAAAAACATAAAATTTACCAGTTGCTCCTCTTCCCGCGCAGGTGTTAAAAGCCCATCGAGGGAATGAGCGAAAGTTCCTAAAACTTTAATTATGTATTTTCGTTACTTAGTATATTAATATATATTATATTGCACCACCTGCTCAGATCTGTTCTTTTCTCCAGTCTATTATGGTTGGATAGAGATCGCTTTGTAGCGATAAGGCCGCCTATTGTTACCTTGTAATATTCTGTATACCTTTTTTCTGTTTTGGTTGTTATATATGGTGTTCAATAAAGAGTTATTGTATTGTAGTAGTGAAAGTGGTTGAAGGGCCTGTCTCACAATTCTCTGTAAAGTTTCTAATATCCTAGTGTCAATTATCTATGATTCACTCTCTATTTCTTACTGCAAGACAAAGACGATATCATAGATAACTAACACTTAAAATGTCAGAGTCTTAACTGAGAGTTGTGAAACAGGGCCTATATATTGATGTGAACTAATATGCAGTTAGTGTGATGATTCATTCGTGCCCATTTGTCGCGCAATAATAAAGGAAGTGAAAGAGATAATACCTCCCACTGCGAATGTTCTGTCTGCATGCTCGTAAATTGGGCGATGATATACGCAGTGGCGTAACCATGACGTCTAGGGCCCGTGGCAAATTCTTCAGATGGGGCTCCTTCCTTAATATAAAGAAGTCCATCAGCGTCCCTCCTGTGCTCTAAACCAAGCCAGTTCGGGGCCCCCTAGAGCTAGGGGCCCTGACATTTTGCCACCCCTGCCACTCTGTTAAGACAGACCCTTAGCAGCTATGAGAATCGAGCGTGTCATAGCTTGCAGTCAACAACCACTGAGGATACCTTGAAAAGATGCGAAACACGCTCGGAGTATTGCTTATTGTAATGATGTAGGTTTGGTTGCGTTTCAGTCGATTATTTAGTCAAGGGTTGATTGTACATTTTTTTTAATATTCAACATGAGCTTGGCGTATTTGCATGACTCGACCTTACTATTTCGTGGAGTAGCAAACATGTTAACCTTTTAGTTCAATATGAACCTCCGCAATGTAACTTCTGAATGGAAAAGATGTTGAAGCACATTAAATCACCTTTTACTGCCCCGAAGTAGAATCGTTTCTCTGTAATTTCTATATTGACGACATGTGAAAGGGTTTGAAAGTGGTAAGAGATTCTGTTCCGACAAATACATTTGCTAGACAAGCTCTTGTTTCTGTTTCCTTAGGGTTCAATTTCCCGAAGTTGCCGGGCAAGTGGCCGTTTACGCTGAGCGAGCAGCAACTTGACGCGAGACGGAGAGGGCTAGAACAGTATTTAGAAAAGGTTAGTAATGAAACAAGGTTCTACGAATTTCTTGTTCTAGTTAAGATTTTAAAATGGAAGGTAGATTTTATCACTCGTCTTACCATCCCCGTGCAAACCCAACAGAAAGGTACAATAAAACTGTCATCACGACTTTAATGGTTTTCTTCTGCTGTTTCACGTCAAAATAACATTTGCAGGTGTGCGCGGTGCGAGTCATCGCTGAATCTGATGCAGTGCAGGAATTCCTCACTGATTCAGACGACTCTTCGAACCCTTCGCCTGTCGATTTAAAGGTAATCAAAAAAGTGACAGTTACATAGAAATTGGCATCATCATTTTCATTTTTCGGTTTATTTGATGAGGTTCCAGGAGATTTTAAGTAAAGCTCAAGTTTTTTTACAAATACTTGAACAACTACCGTCAGTTTTTAAGCCGAGATGAGCTATAGACCTGTGGCCGGATTTTTGAAAGCACATGTGAAAATACCACTCGAAAGTGGCGAAAAATTGTGTTGGATTTGAAATAAGAGTAGCTTAGAAGACAAAGCTCTCATTAATCTTGTGAACTAGTCAAAACTTTGATAAGAGCTGTAGTTTAGATGATACAAGCTGATTTATACCACGTTCGAGTGGTATTTTCACATGTGCTTTCAAAAATCGGGCCCCTGAAATTTGGCAGACGTTTACTTTTAGTATCGTCCAGAATTTTTAGTAGAATATTAATTTCTTACAGCCTTCCTTTTCAGGTGCTCCTCCCAGATAAGGAGGTGGTAACGGTATCCGTATTGAAGTCGACGAACGCTGACGATGTGTACCGAGCTGTATGCGAGAAGATAGGGCTGTCCAAATCGGTGCAAAAGTACTTCTACCTGTTTGAAATCGTCGAGTACAATTTCGGTAAGTTCAACATTTAATACAGGCTTGACATTTTTCCAGATTAATTCCTCAGGTGGTTGAGTTATGACTAAATAGCGCTGCAAATGTTTTGTCAGTATTTTAGTTGACAGTGGCGTAACTACAACGTCTGGGGCCCGTGGCAAATTCGTCAGATGGGGCTCCTTTCTCAATATAAAGAAGTGCATCAGCGTTCCTTCTGTGCTCTAAACCAAGTCATTTCGGGGTCCCTGGCATTTTGCCACCCCTGCCACCCTATAGTTACGCCACTGGTAGTTGACTCACGTTTCCTTACTTATTGATGTTCAAAGTGAAATAAATTTTGAATCAAAAGTTGAATGAAAAATCTTTGCAGGGCGTTCAGTCGACTTAACCCTATTACTTGTTGAAATGTTTCGGAAAAATTCTGAGAGACCTTGTATTTTAAGGTAAAAAGCCTCTGAATCAAAGAAAGAAGTTGGAAGTTATGTTGACCAGTGGCTCGTTACTCGCTGCTACATTTGTAACTTGGGGATTGAATAGTATAATCCCCTTATTCATAAACGCTCTGTAGGCTTCTGCTAACTTAGCAATCGTCTGTCCTTATCTATCACTTTGACATTTACCTTTCACAGACAAGGACAAACGATTGCTAAGTTAGCAGAAGCCTATAGAGCGTTTATGAATAAGTGGGTAAATGTATTAGTAGCTAATTTAAATTGAATAATTGTAGGTATAATGTATCTTTTATAAATTGACTTTCTGAGAAATTCTTTGCGGCGGATTCTTCTTTGCAATAATGGTCTTTGCTGAACGCCGGTAGATTAAAAAAGACGTGTAAAAGAGCTCTTGGCGTCCTATCATGCTAAATGTCGCCTTTAGGTCTTGTTGCCTTAGGCTCTGTCTTCACCGTAAGGGATAAATACGTGTTTAATGTATGTATCAGAGCGCAAGCTGCAGCCGAACGAGTGCCCTCACTCGCTGTACATCCAGAACTACTCGACGGCGTCGTCGTCGTGCCTGGCGGTGCGGCGCTGGCTGTTCAGCCCGCAGCGCGAGGCCGCCGTGTGCCAGGACCCCCGCCGCCGCCGCCTTCATCTTCTGGCAGGTCAGCAGCGGCAGGCAGTGGCAGGCAGTTGTGGGGAGTGCCACAATAGAGAGATCTCTCTCCAGGCAGATGTTATGCCTGGGGACCGAAGTCCGAAGGAAGAGAGTTGAAAGTTGTATTTATGCAGCCGCGTTGGGAAACTTCGTTATCGGCATGTAGAACGATGTGACAGCTGTCATTAGAACTGGCGCTAGCTTGTGTGTCGAAGTAGTTATGTAGAGGCCAACTAGGTGGCGCTAGGGTCGCTACACAGTCGTGGTGGCGCGCCCAATGTGCGCCATAGCTCCCAATAATACAAACAGCTTCATTTTTAAGCCTCTAGAAGCAAATTCATTGACAATAGTGCCATAGTATTACTTTGAATGGAAGCTCCGCCGGGCGGAGCTCCTATCTGTTCAATGGAGCCAATGAATTATTATTAAATATTCTTTGAAGTGAAACTTTATTAATAATATTAGGTACCTACACAGAATCAATTAAAAATATAATAATTAAGAATAACTATAAAAAACCTATATTTACAAATAAAAAAAGTTATAAAAAGAAAACCCCGTCTAATCCTACTGGCTGCGGCAGAATCCCCATGACGCTGGCGCCTTTGAAGTAGTTCAATAATAGTCATATCTATATTTGACTAATGCTAAACGTGGTTAGGTCTTGTTACTTTAGGGTCTGTCTACCCCGTAAGGGATAACGACGTGATTTATGCATGTATGTGCTAAATCTGATTAAAAGCTTATATTTGACATTTGACCTTGCCTAATCCATTTGCCTGAGATAAACCAGAATAATTCAAAGACGCATTGTATGTGTGTGTGTCTGTAGGCGGTTGAAGACGTGAACCGTGGCGTGTGCGTGGCTGGCGCCCGCCTCTACCAGCTGAAGGCGTTGCAAGATGTCCGCCGCGCAGCTGACTATCTCGCTCTAGCGCGCACGCTGCCCGGCTATGGCGATGTCGCGTTCCCACCTTTGAGGAGCGACGCTTGCCCCACGCCTACGCTTAATGTTTCTGTTGGTGAGTGAGATAGATTAAAAAAAAAACATGGACGTAGTTTAGCAGAAAGGATTCAATCCACGGTGAGTTGCACTTGAGTAATTAAGGTTTGAAGTTTAAACAGTGTTTCATGAATAAAGCCTACATTTTAGTTTGATGTTTTTATGCAAATATATGAGTATCCTATTACTTTTCTAGTTTATATATACTTACTCAGGTATATTGTTATAATTCTTAAGATATTTAGGCTAAAGTCCACCTGGATCCATTTTGATAAATTGTATCTTAAATGACACTTACTTGTATTTATTTTCACCATAAAGTTCCACATGTAAAACAGTGGTGAAAAAAAAATGTTTTAAAAATAATGCTACTAATCTAAGCATTAATCACTTTTATTTCTGGTTGAAAAATAATTTTATAATCATATTAAATTATGAGATCAACTATATTTTTTATATTTTGTGGCTATCTTAGCATATATAAACCTTCAAAAGAATTCAATATTTATCTCGTGTGTATTTGTTATTTTTTACTATTACCTGGCCATTATTTATTGGCTTTTTAGTCATTATTTATGCTGTGATAGACGCTTAAATCTTTAAAATACTAAAAACAAAACAAATTTCTCAAAAATAGACTATTATGTCAAAAATAATAAAGGTACAATCTTTACCTATCTAATTATTAGCTTCAGGAACATTATTATCAAGTTCGTCTTCCATCATTTCAATATTAAAGTCAAGAGGACCCCCAAATCCTTCTAGATCATCTCGATTTCCCTTCAAAGACTTGTAAAATCCTAAACAGTCTTTTGGAATGAGATCAAACATGGATCTCAAATAGTCGATTAGCTTTGCCTGGGGTATTTCTTTGCCATTTCGCCACAGGATATGTCGTTTTCCGATATTACGATAGATCTTTTAATTTTATTTTTACACGAGCTCTTGAAATTCGTCTTCCATATTAGTTTTCATGAAAATAGCATATACGTCTTCTTTCTTCAACATAATTTGTTTAGTTTTCAACCAGTTAGTTTAGTCTTGTTTACGTAAGTTTTCCTATTAATTATTTTCTTTTCGGTTTTTTCTGTACCCAAAAGTCTTCATTTTGTACACTTGCAGTGGATTTTTTTCTTACAGCTTTTTATGACATTTTCATTGACGTATATGCTATTTTCATGAAAACAAATATTATGGAAGACGAATTTCAAGAGCTCAATATTGAGAAAAAAAATAGAAAAAGATCTATCTTAATATCGGAAAACGACCTATCACTACTGTGGCGAAATGGCAAAGAAATACCCCAGGCAAAGCTAGACGACTTGAAATCCATGTTTGATCTCATTCCAAAATTACTGTTTAGGATTTTTACAAGTCTTTGAAGGGAAATCATGACCTTGTGGATGATCTAAAAGGATTTGGGGTCCTCTTGATTTTAATATTGAAATGATTGAAGACGAACTTGATAATAATGTTCCTGAAGCTAATAATTAGACAGATAATGATTGAACCTTTATTATTTTTGACATAATAGTTTATTTTTGGGAAATTTGTTTTGTTTTCAGTATTTTAATTTTTTTTGTGTCTATCACAGCATAAATAATGACTAAAAGGCCAATAAATAATGGCCAGGTAATAGTAAAAAATAACAAATACACACGAGATAAATATTTCATTCTTTTAAAGGTTTATATATGCTAAGATAGCCACAAAATATAAAAAATATAGTTGATCTCATAATTTAATATGATCATAAAATTATTTTTCAACCAGAAATAAAAGTGATTAATGCTTAGATTAGTAGTATTATTTTTAAAACATTTTTTTTTCACCACTGTTTTACATGTGGAACTTTATGGTGAAAATAAATACAAGTAAGTGTCATTTAAGATACAATTTATCAAAATGGATCCAAGTGGACTTTAGCCTAAATATCTTAAGAATTATAACAATATACCTGAGTAAGTATATATAAACTAGAAAAGTAATAGGATACTCATATATTTGCATAAAAACATCAAACTAAAATGCAGGCTTTATTCATGAAACACTGTTTAAACTTTAAACCTTAATTACTCAAGTGTAACTAATCATGGATTGAATCCTCTTTGCTAAACTATGTCCATCTATTGGAATTAAATGACATCCATTATTTTGCTACAATAGATACAATGAATCAAGAAAATAATAATAAAAAATGTACCTAGGGTCTTTTCTGGCATTTTTAATAAGTTGAGATATGAATATTGACGAATTAAATAGAAACAATTCATGCGTTTTGGATCTTTTCTGCTGTTTTTGTCAATTTCGGTATATAAAGCACATGAATTCATCAGAAATGATTCAAGCACTTTGGATCCGTTTTTAGTTTAATTTATTTTGAAAAGCTCATAATAACAGAAGGGATCCAAGTAATCTGGATTACTTTTGAGTTTTCACTGGAGTATTTAAATGTCTCAAATATGTTTTTTGCAAAAGAATCCAAGCAGATTGAATTACTTTACTTAAGGTATTGTGCACCTGGTTCCTTGTAGTGATAAAAAATCCATAATGATCCAAAAGAGTTGAATCCCTACTATTGAATTAAAATATAAACCTGTCATAGATGTGGGATGGTAACACTATGTGGTTTAAACGTTATGCGTTGGTATTTTTGCTGGATCTTTGTTGCTGATCGAAAGTATTGGCCTTCAGGCATAGTTTGGTATACTTAACTCATATTCCGGTTGTTTCGTGGATTGGATCCTTTCTGCTAAACTACGTCCACATGATCTATGAAATCACGAAGCGAGTGAAATTTTAGGCATTTAACTCAAATTTTTCGGAAAATTCTATCAAATGAATCAAGAAATTTCTTGGTTTTTTATGTTTACTTTTACGATTTTACCGTTAGAAGTGACGTGCTATGGGTGGTGTAGGGGTATGACGAAGATCCGGGTTCGATTCCCGGCCATAGCTTTACTTTTCGGATTTTTGTATGTGTTTAATTGTAAGTGTCGTTTAGATTTTTTTTTTAATTATTCTGTTTTGGGGTTTTAAAATTGCGTTCTCAATCTTAACTTAATAATTAATTTAATATAAATATCCATATCGATCGTAACAGCCGCTCGCTCAACTATATTGACGGCTGGCCAATCGGGGTGCAATAATTGCCAATTTCGGCTCGACTTCCGCTCTATTATTATGTTTGCTCTATGGCCAATCGGAATGCTTGTCCAGGCTGGAGCGGTCTGAAGCTGACGGCGTGCTCCGAGTCGGCGGCGGCGGCGACGGCCGAGATCCCGTGGCGGCTGGTGCGCGAGTGGCGCGCCGACGACGACGCCGCCGCCGCGCGCCTCACCTACACCGCGCACCACCACAACACCAGCATCGCGCTCTACACGCCTGTCGTGAGTGCAACCAACCTACACTACACAACACTACATTACACAACGTTACACAACACTACATAACATTACACAGCGTTACACAACACTACACACCATTACACAACGTTACACAACACTACACAACATTACACAACGTTACACAATACTACACAACGTTACACAACACTACACAACATTACACAAAGTTACACAACACTACACTATACTACAGAACACTACACTATACTACACAACACTACACTATACTACACAACACTACACCACATTACACAATATTACACACCACTACACAACATTACACAACACTACACAGCACAACGGAACATCTGTACGGGTGGCGAGCCTTAAATTATACTCGTAACGCGCGACGAACCGATACGCTACGAGCGCCTTTAGTTAGTAGAGACGTAGGAAGAAAATGTTATTTTGTATTTTTAAATGATTATTACACTACACAACACTGCAACACTAGATCCTGTCACATTCAAAAACTGAACGGCTCAGTTAAACTACCACTCTAAAACCAATAGAAAGTAAAATTATTACAGCTCTAATAAAATTAATCGTAACACGTCAAAGATTTCTTTAGAGATATTAATAAACAAAAAATTTAAAATTCAAGCTTGCGCTAAATATATAGTATTTTACATATTACTTATAAACTGGTTAACTAGGTTGAACGTTTCTTGCGTGCCCAATTTAGTGAATTAAATATTTGAAGGTTATTGTTTGTAATAAAAATCGTAAATGAAAGGGTAGCATATATTTTTAACTGAAATAGGTGTTCGCGTCACTAATATGCTTTTTTTTTCTTTTATAGTATCAATTCCTTTGCAACTGCATGGACAGAATAGCCGAGGAAAGGAGCTGGGCGGACACCGGCGACTAAGGAACCCTAATTGGACCCGCGAGCTTAGCAAGTAAACGCCCAACCGTATTATGCCATCAAAACTCCCAAATTGGTAGAAAATTCTTTCCGCTGGCAACATTCATTTATGTCAAAGTGTGAAGTCTGGAAGGACAACAGCATTGATAATATTAATAAGGTAATTGGCACCAGACTAACAATTAAGCTATGAAGCTTGACAGTTATGTATATTTAAGAGTCGATTTTTCAATTCTCTGATACCCATTTAACTGACAGATACCCATAGAGTTATTCGTCAAATCGGCCCTTAAACTACTTAAATGAGAAAATAAATTGTGATTCTTTTTTCCAGCAAAAACTAAACGACTAAAATATGCATTTGTTAAATTTACTTCTACTTTGCTGAGTTTGGATACGATCTTTGAATTTGGCAATCGTGTTGCCAGCGTAAAAAAAAAATCTACCACAACGGATCTACTCGTAGTTTGTTATTCTTATCATTATTATAAAATATACTAATGTTAATATGATACGTTTATTTATCTTGATAGTTAAAATATTTAGGTAATGTTGCTCTATACAATCAATTATGGTAACTACCGAACTGTGTTTGGCGGTGAATGGAATCAAAATGGTGGGCTTATTGGGAGAGTTAAATAGTGAAGGCGCCAATCGCATGTCTATCTAAGGCTCCCTTAAATATATGAGACTTA
This sequence comes from Pandemis cinnamomeana, assembly GCA_932294345.1. NCBI lineage: Eukaryota > Metazoa > Arthropoda > Insecta > Lepidoptera > Tortricidae > Pandemis > Pandemis cinnamomeana. The sequence continues at coordinate 12,979,210 of OW028718.1, read as the reverse complement.
TTTTTCAATAGCTGCCCGTTTTTTATACTACAAAGTATTCTGTGAAGTATGGTCAACCAAAAAATGGTTGTATCATTCTAAAATGTGACAGATAGGTTTGTTTCAATCTTGATGTCATAAATAGACGGTGAAACATTTATTTGGTTGATTGTACTGTGTTTTATGTAATTTTGTTACTGGTGTGAACTTACTACTGGATGCTGAATAGGTACGAAGACGAATATTCCACATAAGATATGGAAGTGTGGGGTTCGTTTTTATGGTGGCCAGTAGTGGATGAAAATATCGTAGCTTTTTTTTTAATATTTGTATCCTATTTATCCTTAGCTGTAAGGCTCATTTTGTACTTACCATATTTAGTTTTTACTTTACCTCTATATAAATAAAATCAATAAATTATAAAGATCGCGTATTGCGTTTAAAAAATGAAAAGTAAATATTAATATAATTCAATTACATCAAATATTGGTGTTGAGTCATTAGTGACGTCATTGGCATCATTTAGGGTACATTTATTAGGTCATAAATCGTGTAGGTACTCTATTTACACATGAATTGCTCTCTTTCGTTCTTCATAAAGATTGAGCGGGATCTGTTTTTGGATGATATATTAAATAATCATCCAGAAATTGTTATAGCACTTTTTGATGCCACTTTTTTTGTGCTGCCATAATGTTATACCTGTCCGCTAAATATGAAATTTGCCAATTGGCAAGTGTTAAATAACTTTCTTTAAAATGATAGTTGCGTTAAAAAGCGTGGTATTTAGTAAAATGTAGCAAAATTTTAATAATCTCTTGCTTAGAAAAATTAGGGCTAGATTCCTGGACAAAATGCCAGCCCGCAACTTAAGGATCGCTTTCCATTTTGTTTTGAAGTGCAAGCGATATCGGTTCTTATTAATGGTAGCTAGTGAACCGTTAGCTATTAATGTGTATTTTAAAAATATTTTCCATACATATCCTTGTTACGTGAAGTCAATATTTTTATATATTTTGTGTACCTAAATATTTAGATTAAAGTATTATTTTCAGTGTGTTGCTTTATAAGTGAGAATATGTGAAAAATAAACGAAAAACTATGTGAAATTAATAGAATCTGGGAATTATATAAAAATAATTTAAAAAATACATTTTATAGTTTTAGCTTATCATGTAGATATTTTAAAGTTAAATCATATTTTATAAGCTGAAGTGTATGTTATGTGATATATAATGCAGTATTTCTGTCGATTCTATCGAGATTGAGATATTATGATTGTTTTACAATGTTTTATGTTCAGAACCAGGTCTGGCTAAATACGAAAATGGTGGATATTTAGAAAAAAATACATCAATTATTTATTTATTTCTTAATGTTTGGTCTGACTCGTCGCTGTCCAGTTCAGAACAAATTCACAAATTTAATGGTTCCAAGTTTCTCTTTTTTTCTCTGTGTCGGTAGCCTCTGAGGCATGAAAAGGGGTGAGGAAGTTTTCAAAGGGAAACGATATCAAATGTGTTATGTAACTAACCGAAAGCAATACATAAACAAGTTCCTAATAAATTCAATAAGCATTTATTATACAAAAAAAAATAATGATTCATTTGATAGTACCTATCATTTGAAAAACAGCGCCTTCTCTCGTCCCTGGTGAGCAGTATGTTCCACGGGAGTTTGTGATTGTGTCGTACAGACACATCATTCAAACAGATTACGCTTAGCGATAAAAATTCGCATAGTAACAAGGTCACGTGACAGCTAGTAACAGATAAATTCGAAGGCTTACCCACCTGCTATGGGTGGTGTAGGGGTAACACGCGTCACGGAATGACGAGGATCCGGATGCGATTCCCGGCCATAGCTTTACTTTTGGGGTTTTTCTGTGTTCTAATTTTCAATGTCGTGTAGATTTTTTTTTATTATACACTGTATATAATGAATACGGTATATTTCAGTAGTTGGTTAGATTATTATGATTAAACTCTTCTACAAGTATAGTTCTACAGGTTTTTTTTTAATTTTCGGTGTTAATTCGGTAAATTATGCTGATTATTTTCCCGGTCAACTTTTATTAGGGGGTTCAGTTTATTCCTAAATGTTAGTGCCATTGGTTTAGGATGTAAAAGAATCTGAATAGAGCTCTCGTTTTTTTTTTTAAACCGTCCTTTCAATGATTTGTTTGTATTAATTACTACCTATAGTAAAGGTAAACCATTAAGGGCCTGTTTCAACACTTAAGTTCTAATTATCTTAAGTGTCAGATAAATACGTCATCATAGATAACTGACACTTAAAATAACAGGAATTTAACAGAGAGTAGTGAGACAGGCCCCAGCTGTCGTAAAACTGTCCCGGGATTATTGAGCAGGTTGGATTAGTTTGAAAAACGTTTCTATGCGTTGATCGTTACAGTTTATCTTTACAGATTCCTTAATGACGTCTTAATGCGATTCAATTCCGATTCAGTTCAGGTTTTAGCTGTCATTTTAAATATGGATCTGACAGCGAGCGAGGGTGTGTCAATTTATACTAATACTGCCATCTGTTGAAATATTCTGGAATCATTATAAGATTTCTTGTTGTTGGAACAAATTTCTTACACTGCAATATAATAATAACGCCTCTTCCAGGGGTAGGCAGAGACTCATTTGTTACACTTGCTACGATCCTGACACCTCTTTCGCTTCATTCACGTTCGTCAATCTCTTCATACATGCTCGTCGGTTTCGGGTACTCCTGACTTGACCTTTTTTGTAAACGCCCAAAGATATATCCGTTATTCAGAATGCACTAACTTTTTTTTTGTTCGTATAGACTGAATACCCGTGCAAACATTTTTTAATTTAAATTTTTCATTTAAAAGTTAGTTCCGCTTTTAATGCGGTTCATTTTGGACCTATATCGATGTACGGGAACATTTGTCGACCGCCATTAAAAATGTTAAAAATAATTAAAATAAATTAAAAATAACAACCTGTTGAAATATTTCGGGAGAATTTTGGGACATCCTGTATTCATGGTTTACCTTTAACAGTCTAACTGTATATTCTGCTCGTTTGTTATTTTATTACATGATATAAAATTGTTTAGTAATATTTCATTTATTAGATTATGTGCTATTATTGTAATTATTATAAATAATAAGTTATATTTATTTATGTTTCGGACAGTCTAAAACGTATCTTAAAAAAGTAGTCTTAAAGAATTAGTAAACCTGTAAATATCTACAGGAGCTTGAAATTTGAAAATTTAATTTAAAAAAAAATTGAAATATTGTTGGAAAAATCAGGCTTTTTTTAAGGTACGTTTTCGCGTGATCCGTTTCAGCCTATCATGAACACGACAAGGTGACAAGTACTTAGTCAAGTTATAGTAGTTTTTAGTGTTAAATAATCAATTAAAAATCAATTGAGAACTAAAATTAGGGGTTTAAAGCGACTATTTTGTAAAATAGCGGCTTCAAGTTCACTGTGCGTTGATTTACATGTATTTTTTTTACAAAATGATGTGTCATGGTCGCCAAGCCTATGCCATACGAAACTGAACTGATTTGAAAATAAACTTTAGTTTATTTCTGACCGCTGTACCTTCATTCGTCAAAATTGTGCAATAATCATACATATTCAAGGAATCAATTAAATTGTATAATTAACTATAATCATTTTGTATGTCGTAGCAGTGTGTGTGTATAAAATGCGTTTTTCTTATGTGCCTAGATGATTAATGTTTTTTTTACGTTCAAACCTAAATATAAAACTAAGTTTTTATTTTATATCTAATTAAGTGTTCTCAAAAACAAGTGGCTTTGAAATGGTTTAATGTTTTGAGTGGTTAATTGTGATGCGAGTATACAGAATGTTCAAATTCCAAAATCGAACCCAAAAGGTTATGGGCCCGTTTTTAATAGACTTAAGATCTAATAACAAATTATAGTAGTAAAAAAAACCTGGCGGAAAAAATACAGTTTTCTGGATGTTCATTTTTTATGACTCCAGCAGGGTTTGTGTTGGTGTCTGGGACATCCTGTATATTTCGCCCTTTTAGATTAAGACAGATAATTATATAATAAATATATAGCAATGTTAACTATAACAAAACAGTTGTTAACTATCTTTTCCAATCCTTACAAACTTTTGTATGAGATACATTCCAGTTTGTAGTATAGTTACACTTCATACATACATTATAGTTAAGTGTGGTCACAGTTTAAATAAAACCTATATCAGTATATTTAAATAATGCTTAAATAAAATGTAATACTGTATTTATTTTTATTTTTATTTCATCCCTTGCCTACACACCAAGAATATGAATTAGGGGATACTTCCAGTTGTCCTAGAAATTTGAAATTTGTTAGTAAGTTAGGTAATTCTTATTACAGAACTAATGAAATAATAAAAATCCTTTTTGTCCGTCTGTTTATGTTAGTAACCAATTTAAAATGACCTTACACTGCCTACATTTTTATTAAGTGAAGGGCTCTGTTAACACTGGATTTTATATTCACTTTTTATTTTATATACGTCCCACTGCTAGGTACAGGCCTCCTCTCAGAATGAGAGGGTTTGGGCGGTGTTTTTAAAAAAAATGAGTAGTTACCCTTTCTTTTTTTAATACTTATGAAGAAAGTTTGTTTTCACCAGCACTCATTTTTGTAAAAAAAAATGTGTCACATTTTTTACAAGTTAAAGTAGGTAATTTTTTTGCACAAATGTTACAGGGGTTTTTGAAAATGGCCTAATATACTGTCTAATAACCTTTTCGACGAAAACGACACATATATCGGCACCGCAGGTTCAATGCCAACGACCTATATTATATACGTCCAATACTTCAATGCAAAAGCAACCTTTATTAATTGGGTTTAGGTTCAACTTAAGGCATCGCAATAAAGATGTCTGGCGTATGGGGTCTCTTGTATTTGACGTGGCGGCGAAAATGATAATTTAAAACTAGAAAAGCGTTGATTTGCGTGTCAGTTTTCGAATTGCCACAAAAATCCATCAAACAACAAATCCAAACAATTTCACCACGCTCGTAAATAGCAATTATCTTCAACAACCCATGATGGTGTGTAAGTAGGTCTAATTTGCCTGCCCCCGCTAACTCGACGCTCACGACGTGTTAACTTGATGCAGTGTGCCCGTGACGCCAAATGGTGTCGGCTTAGTACCTACAGCGTAGTGTGCTCTGGGCACTGGGGGAGACGGTGAAGGCCAGTTTGATAATGCACTGAAATCGTTCGAAAATGAAAGGTATGACTAATAATGATTCTTACGCTTACATACATAGGTAAATCACGTTTCTATCCCTTACGGGGCAGATAGAGCCTTTTTTATATCATACGACCGCGGACGGCGCTACTTGGTCCCCCCCTAGACTCGTGGGCCTCTAATTTTATTGCTAGCAGGGGATCCCTGCCGCCTTCCCCTCCCCGTCTATCTGCGCCGGAGCGGGGCGCGAGGGGGTCGTTCACGCGCTCCCGCTCCCTCTCCTTCTGCGACATCACGTCTTCGCAGGAGAGGTAGATAGAGCTTAAGGTAACAAGACCTAAAAGCCACGTTTAGCATGATCGTGGGCGCATAGGTGGAAAAGAGGAATCAAAATAGTGATGGTTGCTAGCTGCATCGCCTATAACATGATTCTATGATTTTCGCCCGTTCCCTCGATGGGCTTTTCCCATCTGCGCGGGAAGAGACGCAACTGGTACATTCTATGTTTTTTCTTTACTCAGACCAGCTTGGTCCAGCTTTGTATCTATTTGATTCTATTCTACAACTTAAGTGCATAATTCACAAGTGTACACAGCTGTTTTCAACATGAAACTACCGTGAGACTTAATCATCATTACACATAAACGGATAACTCACGTATAAAAAGTCGAGTGATGCTCGACATGTTTCGGACTATTTCGTAGCGAGCGCTCAGGGAACGACTACGAAATAGTCCGAAACATGTCGAGCATCACTCGACTTTTTATACGTGAGTTATCCGTTTATGTGTAATGATGTACACAGCTGTCTTTGATATAGGTCATGTATTAGCCACGCGCGACTCCGCCAGCTGTGCCGGTGTCTTGAAATGGCTAAGAAATGTGACGCTTATTGGAGCCAGGGGCGTTCTGTATGTGGATAATACGTCCTGCGCGTTAATTTTCTAATACAATCTGTTCTCGTATAAGGAGAGTTGCAAACGCACTTGTAATAACCTAAAAATTCATTTTAGATACAAGCTTTTTTGCCGACTGTTCTTTTTGTTGTGTGTACCTGCATTGTCATCCGTCCTACATACGTAAACCAAATTTCAAGTCAATCGGACCAACCGTTGAAGAGTTCCCTCCTGCGGAGACGGTCCTGGCTGGACCACCGGAATTCTACTACCAGATTATTGTATTGTCGTCCGATTTACACCAGCATGCAAAATTTCAGCTCAATCGGATGAAGATATCTGCTTCAAAATTGAGTCGCAAGTTTCCACTTGGACAAGCATAGGTACTTTTACATATTTACTTGCATATATATTATATTATACATACGTTGCAAGTTAACATGGCGAATAAAGCTTATAAAATGGCGGCCAAGACTCACTCATAACGCTTTCGCTGTAAAAACTTTGATCCAAGGGAAAGCCAAGCAATTTCACGAAGGAGATCACTTTTCACCAGGTAAATGAAAGAAATTATAATTTATGTCACGAAGCCCGCCAAAACCAGTGAAAAGTGAATATTATTGGACCTCACGCGACACTAGCATCTCTAGTGGCAATTTTTTTTTTTTATGTGAATAGGAAGGCAAACGAGCAAGTGGGTCACCTGATGGTAAGTGATCACCACTGCCCATAGACACCCGCAACCCCGGAGGGATTGCAGATGCGTTGCCAACCTAGAGGACTAAGATGAAATGCCTCTTGTGCCCGTAATTTCCCCGGCTGTCTTACTCTCCACACCGGAACACAGCAGTGCAAGCACTGCTACTTAGCGGCAGGATTAGCGAGTAAGATGATGGTAGCGATCCGGACGGACCGGCGAAAGCCCCCAGCTATTAACGTGCAAGATAGCCAACCCTGCGCGAATTACATGTTTTTACATGCAATCCGATGTGCGAAAATCATGTTAGGAATAGACGATGTAGTTACTTTTCTCCTATACGCCCACAATCATGCTAAACGTGGCCTTTAGGTCTTGTTACCTTAGGCTCTGTCTAGCCGTGATAAAGACGTGATTTATGTATGTATGATTTATGTATTGTCGCGTGCTGTCCCCCTTACAGAGTGTAACGCAAGTCGCGTCTGCCTTAGGATGTGCGGCAGACGCTTCCTCCCCAGACGACATAATTAGCTGGGATTAGTTACTATCCGCTTTAGACCTCGGATTATTTACGAGAATAATGCAACTAGAACAACTTCCGTGCTGGTCTGGGAACATAGAAAAAACATAGAATGTATCAGCTGCTTCTCTTCCCGCGCAGATGCTAAAAACTAGTGTCCGACCGAAACTGATTTTTCAGCCGAAACCGAAACCGAACTTTCGGTCTTTGTCTCTGTTTCGGCCGAAACCAAAACCAAAACCGAAACTTATTTAAACATTTAAAATTACATATTTTATTGAATCAGGCGTTACTTTGCGGAGGTCCATTTCAATGAACAAAAAATTTACCTTGCTACTCTGCTACTCACGTGCAAGATAACCAAGCCTGTGTGAAATATATATGTTGTTCATGCAATCCCTCCCTCCACTGCTGCCAATAAAACACATATATAAATCCCACAAACTTAATTATCCCCTACACCACACAAACACTGACGCGTTCGGTTTCGATCCCTCTACGAGATCATTATCAAAGTTTAATGAACACAACTGTTACTGGTTTGCATGTGTAACAGTTGTGTTGTGTGTTTGAAGATATAAGCATACATAGGGGCATAGGGACAGAGAAAGCGACTTTATTTTATACTATGTAGTGATCACAAGAATACTAAGGCTCTATAACAGGTTAAATAAATTGGTTCATGTTTTGACGGCAGAACCCTACTAAACCGGCCCCACGTGATGTGCTCTCGCGTGATTCCGGCGCAAGTGTGGATCGCGTAACGCACGGCCAAGTAAAGCAGATTGTAATGCGCGCCGACCGCATCCACTCAAGCGCAGGTAACCGCGAAAACTGACGGAAAATCGGAAAAATCGTTACTCGAAAAGTGTGTGTGTAACCCCTTTAAGGGTTGGAAGTGAAGTTTCGAAGTTTTCGCGATTATTTTCGATTTAATTTGTAATGCGATAGTCTTGTGATTTTCGGGTATAACGCTCAAAATTTTGTATTATAATGTTGTTAGGTTTAATTTCAAAATGTTGGATTAGAAGGGAGCGTTTCGTTCAGAAAGTGTTGTAGTTGGAAATTTGAATTTGAATTTTTTTTTGCGATCTTTACCTACTAACTTTACTGCGGTTACATTTTCCAATAAATGATGAAAATTACTTTACGAAATGTACTTTTTTTAATTAATCGACGACTCCAAAAGGTTTTCTATGCGTGTAGTTAAAGTATAAAGTTTGACCCATCACCATTTTGGACAGAAAAATCACCTGGAGTTCAATTTTAATTGCCTACTTATAATATAAACATAATCCGCCGTAAATTTTTCATTATCAGTTTGATTTTAAAAGCATTTTCCCGATAAAGTACTAGAGCGTTTTCCAAAAAAATCCACAATAATGTTCATTTTTTCAGAATTTAAGTATTTTGGTTTTTTTTTACTCAGAATCGTTTACCATTTTTGGATTCTCATACAAGAAAAAATGTGTCCCAGATTTTAATACGGATTTTTTTCCTGTTCGTCACGTTCAATACATACCTATATGTACGAAAAAAAGTGACGAACTGGAATCGAAATTTTGGGACACATTTTTTTTATAAGGATTGAAGGATGCTGAGTAAGAAAAACCCAAAATAGTTAAATTCTGAAAATGATCATGTGGACTTTTATTTTGAAAACGCTCACTAGGTATATTATTATTATTAATTAAAAAACGTGTTTCTAATCTCAGCTCATTTGACCGAAACGCTCAAATTAATAACAAGACATAATCGATTTACATATCGACCTATCTGAATCAATGACATTCTGTGTAAGAAAACACCAGAGACGAATGATGTGAAGAATCAATTTTGGAAAATACAGTGAATTCTAAAGGTAAGTCAATTGAAAGAGTAATGAATTGCTTACTTATAATGCTGTTTCTACGCAAAAATAATTGAGATGGCGATTGGTTGTGATTAATTAGATTTCTCAGCTCCGATAAAATGCGAAAGAAAACAGAATCCAAATTAGCAGTTTAGTTAAACGTTACCTCTATAAAATGTTCTCAAAAAATTCTCCTTACTATACCCTCTTTCTAATTCCAAATTCTATGTCTTTTTTTATACTGTTCAGGCTTTACGGTTGTGGAATTCCTTGCCTGTAATCTATAAGGCGCGCTAAATCATTACCCATATTTAAATCTATATTGAAGGAGCTCCATCTGTCATCTTGAGCATGAATCTTGTAGCTGGGTTTTTTAGGTTTGAGTGTGTACCTTTTTTCTTGTATGGTTGTTATATGTGGTGTTCAATAAAGAGTTATTGTATTGTATTGTAGTCCAAATTAGCTTAAATATATTTTCGCCCTTTGTTACAAAACCTCTGTGCTTGCCAGGTAGACAGAACCTATGGTAACAAGACCTAAAGGCCACGTTTAGGAAGTGGATTCAAAATAGTGGTATGCTAGCCGCATCGCCTATAACATGATTCCTAAGATTTCCGCCTGTTCTCGATAGTTTTCCACCCGCGGGGGAAGAAAAGCAACTACTACCTAATTAGCTACTTTGCTTTTCCTCGACCTGTGCAGTCGAGTTTTTCAATATCTATGCAACTGTTCAAAAATATGTATCTAAACACACTTCTTCTGTAACTGAAAATAAGGTCTGTGTAGATATTTTTGTACGGTAGGTTGTTCAAGATTAGATTATATAGTCGACATTTGAAAAGTTTGAAATGCTTTAATGTCTAGTATGTATGTAAATGTTGGTTAAGTTATGTGGAAGACTTGATAGTTTTGTTAGATAGCAAATACTTCTGATTAGGAACCTACTGCAACCTGATATAAATTTCAAGAGGTCCTTTTCCACTACATTCAGATTATCATAAGCGTTTATTACGTAATCGTGACATATTTATGAACAAGAAATCACTTAGGCAGGTAAATAAAATTGTTATGATAGCTAATAATCTATACTAATAATATTATAAAGAGGAAAGATTTGATTGTTTGTTTGTTTGAATTGAATAGGCTCCGAAACTACTGGACCGATTTCAAAAATTCTTTTGCCGTTAGAAAGCTACATTATCACTGAGTGACATAGGCTACTTTTTACCGCGGGAAAATACCTTTTCCTACGGGAAAATTATTTTTTTATAAATGTGTGGGTATATCTCATCATCATCATCATCATCATCATCATAATCATCATCAGCCTATGTTAGTCCACTGCTGGACATAGGCCTTCCCTAATGAGCGCCACAGCGCCCTGTCTTTGACTTGAAGCATCCAGCATCTGCCTGCAGTCTTTCGCAGATCGTCATCCCACCTGGCCGGAGGGCGTCCTACACTACGTTTGCCAAGTCGCGGTCTCCACTCAAGAACACGTTTCCCACAGCGGTTGTCGGTTCTTCGCGAGATATGGCCGGCCCACTGCCACTTCAGCTTACTAATTCTTTGAGCTATGTCGGTAACTCTGGTTCTCTGTCGGATGTATTCGTTACGAATCCTGTCCTTCAGAGAGACTCCGAGCATAGCTCTTTCCATAGCTCGCTGAGCGACTTTGAACTGGTGGACCAACCCTACCGTGAGTGTCCACGTCTCAGCTCCGTAGGTCATGACGGGTAGGATGCACTGATAAGGAAAAAACGGGAATTATATATTCGATTCCGAGTGACGCTATCTCAGTAACTATAATAACTAGACTCTTCAAATTTGATACAAAAGTAAGTGATTACAAAACTAAGAAACTAATTTCAGGATGTTTGGAGATTCCCACGGGATAAGGAAAAATCGGGATTTATATATTCAGTTCTTACGGGAACGGGAAAAACGGGAACAGGCAGAAAGTTGAAATTTGTCACGTAGGTTTATTCGGGAGTGTAGGGGAACACTAAGAAAGGATTTTCCGAAACGCCCACAGGGACGAGAAAAAACGGGATTTTACGTTTCGAGACGAAACAGCGGAAGAAAGAGACTTAACATTTATAACGTGTGTTTCTTTAAAGGCTTTAAGTGAACTCCGAAAGCACTCCCCAAAATTTCCACGGGAACGGGAAAAACTTATTTTTTCGTTTTACATCTTAGCGCGTACGAAGTCGTGGGCAAAAGCTATTTAGGATATATTTTAGGACAGCCCTATATATAGGTTAGGTTAGGTTTGTTTTATAAAAATCCTGCAATATTTACAGTTTCAGAAAAATTAAGGCAGCGGGCAATGCGGGGGCTTGCTTGCATGCTTGCTGGAGTCCTTGCTTTGCATGCTTGATTGCATACTTGCTTTCATGCATGCTTGCTTGCGAGCTTACTTGCATGCATGCTTGCTTGCACACGCTTGCTTGGCATGCTTACTTGCATGCTCACTGCGTGCTTGCTTGCACGCTTGCATGTCATGCTTTCATGCATTCTCGCTGAGTGCTTGCTTGCACGCTTGCTTGCATGCATGCTTGCTTTGCCTGCTTTAATGCCTGCTTGCGTGCCTGCTTGCATACTTACATGCTTGCATGCTTGCTTGAAAGCTTGCAGTTTCGCTTGCTTGCTTGCTTGCATGCCTGCTTGCATACTTACATGCTTGCATGCTTGCTTGCATGCCTGCTTGCATGCCTGCTTGCATGCCTGCTTGCATAATTAGATGCTTGCATGCTTGCTTGAAAGCTTGCAGTTTCGCTTGCTTGCTTGCTTGATTGCTTGCTTCTGTGAAATGCTCATGGTTCACTTGCTTACTTGCATGCATGCTTGCTTGCATGCTTGCTTGGCATGCTTACTTGCATGCTCACTGCGTGCTTGCTTGCACGCTTGCATGTCATGCTTTCATGCATTCTCGCTGAGTGCTTGCTTGCACGCTTGCTTGCATGCTTGCTTGCATGCTTGCTTTGCCTGCTTTCATGCCTGCTTGCATGCCTGCTTGCATGCCTGCTTGCATACTTACATGCTTGCATGCCTGCTTGCATGCCTGTTTGCATGCCTGCTTGCATACTTACATGCTTGCATGCTTGCTTGAAAGCTTGCAGGTTTGCTTGCTTGCTTGCTTGCATGCCTGCTTGCATATTTAGATGCTTGCATGCTTGCTTGCATGCCTGCTTGCATACTTACATGCTTGCATGCTTGCTCGATTGCTTGCTCCTTTGAAATGCTCATGGTTCGCTTGCTTACTTGCATGCATGCTTGCTTGCACGCTTGCTTGGCATGCTTACTTGCATGCTCACTGCGTGCTTGCTTTCACGCTTGCATGTCATGCTTTCATGCATTCTCGCTGAGTGCTTGCTTGCACGCTTGCTTGCATGCTTGCTTGCATGCTTGCTTTGCCTGCTTTCATGCCTGCTTGCATACTTACATGCTTGCATGCTTGCTTGCATGCCTGCTTGCATGCCTGCTTGCATACTTACATGCTTGCATGCTTGCTTGAAAGCTTGCAGTTTCGCTTGCTTGCTTGCTTAATTGCTTGCTTCTTTGAAATGCTCATGGTTCACGCGTGCGAAGCCGCGGGCAACAGCTAGTTTCGCAATAAAATTCCGATTTGGATCCAGTTTTTAAGGCCAACGGTCATTGCGCTAAGTGGGTAAATAAAGTCAGGTATGGTAAGATTTCAAGATTTCATTTAACTTACAATGTTTGTATGTATGTAAGTAAATCAAGTCATAAAAATAGCTGGCTCAAAAACTATATATATTATATACCTGAAATATAGTTGTTAACATTATTCGCTCTTAAAAGAAGTGTCTTATATACCTATGAACTACGAGCTACCCCAACTCCAAGTTTTACATACACACACACACACACACAAATCACGTCTATATCACTATCCAAGTTTTAGGTCTCCAAAAACCAAAAAATTTCATACAAACTCGCAAAACCCTTAATCTGGCTCTGTGGCAAAATTCATTCTTAGCTGAAGTCTCATTTATAGGTCTTTAGTACAAAAAACCAAGAAATTTAAATTTGCGAGAGTCCTTAAACCTCAACCTTAAAAAAAGATAATTACTTACCTACTTAATAAAAGAGTGTTTTCCAAAAAAAGTCTACACAGTATATTTTTCCAGACTTTAACTATTTTGGGTTTTTCTTACTCAGAATTGATTATCATATCGATCCTTAAACAAGAAGAAATGTGTCCCAAAACATCATTCCAGTTCGTCACTTTTTTGTTCGTTTTTATATGTTGGAAAGTGTCGTACAGGAGAAAGTGTCTGTTTGTATTTGTTTTATTTTTACTCACAGACCAGCATGGAAGAATATTATTAATATTACATTATAATACTACATTTATAATATTAGGAGGATTGCTAATTTGATAACATTATATCCGGTCTCAATAAAAATGATAAAAGTATAAATTTTTGAAAATCCATTGTCGTTTCGGTGCGACCTTGCGCCGGCGCAGATAGCTGATAAGGTTATCTGCCCTAATTCATTTACACGGCGAGATCACACGCATCCTGCGTTCAATGTTTCCCATGGCCTTGGACTAACCAGAGTAAAATTCTAATCCACCAGTGGCGTGGCGTCGGAAGGCAAGCCGAAGGGAATTTAACTAGCCTTTTCCTCTCGCACAATAAAAGTGCTCAACTGCCGTAAATGGGCAAGCCGGTGGGAATCGAGTTCTATTTAGATACGCCACGCCACTGCCACCCGCACTCATGATAATCGGATAAAAGCAATATGCAATGGGAGCAAAGAGAAAACATAGAATGTACCAACAGCTTTTCTTCCTGCGCAGGCGGTGCCCATCAAGGAAATCGGGGAAAATCGTAGGAATCATGTTATAGGCGATGCGGCTACCAAGCCATCGCTATTTTGATTACTCTTTCCATTTATACCTACGCCCACAATCATGCTAAACGTGGCCTTTAGCTTTTGTTACCTTAGGCTCTGTCTACCCCGTAAGGGATACCTACAGACGTGATTTGTAGCAGATCAAAGTAACTCCTGTCAATTGTTTTATAAAAATGGACCTATAGGCTTATTGTCTAACTCGCTCGCAATCGCCATCGTGTTCATTTTGACAGTTCTTGTATGAATGTGACAGCTAGCTGATTCCGATGCCAATCGTCAGCCCATACATGAACTGCGTGGACAGAATCAACCGCACACCTGTCATTTAAACTGACATTGGCCCAAGCCTTACGGCCGCCATTAAGGGAGAATAGAATAGAATAGAATACATGAACTGTCAAAATGAACACGATGACGATTGCGAGAGAGTTAGGTGCACTTTACGATCAGCCTTAGCAACAATAAATCTATCTAACTCAGATCATTAGTGACGGTCACGCGCAGCATTGCGATGCAAATGTGTAGAACAAAGGGCTTCTGTGCGCCCAGGGGAAACAGGGCCTTCATACAGCCATAGTCTAGTCTAGTCATAATTTTCCTGTTGCACATTAAAATATCATACCTACTACGTACTGTAGGAATAGGTTCTGCTAGTTTTACACTGGCAGGTTTCGGTTGCTGGCTGCATTTAGCGAATATCGAACGCTTGTTCGATATTTTAAAATATTTCGTTTTGGAACTTGGAACGGCTCTCAGAGCAGCTTGGACCGAGACTCTGGTAGAGGTAATCGACTCGGTGAGGACTCGGTGTCCAAATAAACCAAAATATAATCAAAGTATGTGTTTTAAATCTTACACTTAAACCATATGTACATCAGTTTGTTTAGGAACACTTTTAAACCGATTTCCCGTACAGATCTAAGTGCCTCATCAAGGCAGCTCTACAGTGCCTACTATCATGCCTACTTACACGCTGTGGGGGGAGAGGAAGGGGGGGGGGGTTAGAGTAAGGGACAGAGCTATATATGGCTGCATAACTGCGTCCCTTACGCTGAATAAAATAATCTATACATATAATAATAAATTTGTCTTCCATGCTGGTCTGGGAGCAAAACAAAAAACATAGAATGTACCAGTTGCTTCTCTACCCGCGCAGATGGTAAAAGCCCATAGAGGGAATGGGCAAAAATAATTGGAATCATGTTGTAGGCGATGAGGCTAGCAACCCATCACTATTTTGATTCCATTAGCCACCTATACGCCCACAATCTTGCTAAATGTGGCTTGTAGGTACCTGTTAACTTAGGCTCTGTCTACTCCGTAAGGGATGAAGAAGGGATAAAGACGTGATTTGTGTATGTATGTATAATTTAAGTCCTACTGTCGTAAATTTATTTTATTCTGAAAAAATCTTCTGCCAAGGTTCTCGCGGCGCATTCTTCTTGGCAATGGTTTCCGAATGCGCTGGTAGTTTAAAAAAAAGACACATAGAAGAGCGTTTGGCGGCCATTTGCAAATTAACTTTTGAACAAACAATTATTGTTACTTAATTTGTTGAAACAACGGTAATTTTTCAAGACGTCGGAAGATATCAAGCCAAGTGAGAGCTTCCATCCAGTGGCGTAACTATAGGGTGGCAGGTACGCAAACTGCCAGGGGCCCCTAGCTCTACGGGGCCCCGAACTGAGTTGGTTTAGAGCACAGAAGGGACGCTGATTCTCTTTATATTGAGGAAGGAGCCCCATCTGATGAATTTGCCACGGGCCCCAGTCGTTATAGTTACGCCCTGCTTCCATCGAAAATTCTGTCTTCTATTGCCGACCGGATAGCCTAGTGGTTAGTGACCCTGACTATGAAGCTAGAGGTCTCAGGTTCAAATCCCGGTAGGGGCAGACAGTTGTATGATGAATACAAATGTTTGTGCCCGAGTCATGGATGTAACTATTTAAGTATGTATTTATCTACCTTATATAAGTATGTTTAATGTTTATCCGTTGCCTGGTACCCATAGCACAAGCTTTGCTTAGTTTGGGGCTGGGTCAATTGGTGTAACTTGTCCCAAGATATTTATTATTATTATTATTATTGCACCCGTGCACGAACGCAAGTATGAAAAAAAGTAATTCCTTCTTGGTTACCGCATGACAATATTAGCATGTTTAAACGTGCATGATTTATGGCTACACAAACTAGCCGTCGATTGTCGGCCATCAGCCAAACGCGGCGA
Source organism: Pandemis cinnamomeana (assembly GCA_932294345.1). Lineage (NCBI taxonomy): Eukaryota > Metazoa > Arthropoda > Insecta > Lepidoptera > Tortricidae > Pandemis > Pandemis cinnamomeana. The sequence goes on along the minus strand of OW028718.1, from coordinate 12,962,937 downwards.
GCATTCCGAACAATGCTAAGTAGAGGTGATTTACTAAACCACCTCCATTACTGCCACATTAGGGCTAACAATACTATTTTGACGTGAAGTTAGGCTTCAGTACAAGCCTGAAGCTCCCGTAGAAGCCTGAGTCTCTAGTAGAAGTTATCATTGTTACTATATCCTTACTAATATTATAAATGCGAAAGTAACTCTGTCTGTCTGTCTGTTACCTTTTCACGCTTAAACCGCTGGGTCGATTTAGTTGAAATTTGGTATACAGATAGTTTGAGTCCCGAGAAAGGACATAGGATAGTTTTTATCCCGGAAAATTGCATAGTTCCCGCGGGATAGCACAGCCCAAACCACTGGAATTTTTCAAATTTAAGGCGGAACAAAGTTCGCCGGGTCAGCTAGTTATAAATACAGTAGCAGCACGCCCCGGCTTCGCACGGGTATTACAATACAAATACTTTATTGAACACCACAAATCAGTACAAAACAATACACACAAATAACGATGTAGACAATAGGTGGTCTTGTCATAGTGAGACAGTTTAAGTAGATGACGGAAACACATAGACAGGAGAAACGTAGGGATAATAAAAACAACAATACTAACATAAATATAATACATAGCTAAGTAAATGAAATAAAATAGTACATGCATATTAGATACATAAATCACGTCTTTATCCCTTACGGGGTAGACAAAGCCTAAGGTAAGACCTAAAGATCACGTTTAGCATGATTAGGGCCGTATTGCCTATAAAATGTTTCCTAAGACTTTCGTCCATCCCCTCGATGGGCTTTTGCCATCTCCGCGGAAAGAGAAGCAACTTAAATTCTATGATTTTCTTTACTCCCAAACCAGCATGGAGAAATTAATTATAAATATTATGTATATTGGAAATCGTTATCCAGAAACGGTTGTCGAGTACCTCTGCTATCAGTATGAGGAAGGAAACTTTAAATATCATTAAAAGTACAGTCACAATCATTTAAATTATTATTTATTACCTGTAGGCTTATTACCTAACTCGCTCGCAATTACCATCGTGTTCATTTTGACAGTTCTTGTACGAATGTGACAGCTAGCTGATTCCGATGCCAATTGTCAGCCCATACATGAACTGTCAAAATGAACACGATGGCGATTGCGAGCAAGTTAGGTAATAAGCCTACAGGTTTTTTCCCAACTTGCTATAACTATATGCTTCCCATCACTATGTTCGTTCCTTCTCCACCTATACGCCCAGAATCACGTTTAACGTGGCTTTTAGGTCTTGCTATCCAATCTTCTGCCTGCCCCTAAGGGTTATACACGCGAGTAATATATTTTTTACCTCTTATCGCCTTTAAAAGGCTAGTATAGTAGTAGTAGTAGTAAGGGTAGTAGGTAGTAAGGGTAATAGTAGTAAGAGTAGTAGGGTGTAGTGTATAGTATGTAGTAGTAATAGTTTTAAAGGCTAGTGGTAGAGATCGCTTTTAAGCGAAGAGACCGCCTATTGTCTACTTTGTTCTTTGTTCCTGTATTGTTTTGTACTGATCTGTGGTGGTCAATATAGAGTATTTGTATTGTATTGTATTGTATTGTATTGTATTGTATTGTATACCATGCTTTGCAAGGCGGCAACGCTCCAGCAGTCCTGATAGTACTCCAGGTCCAATCGGCTTATTACCAACTCGCTCGCAATCGCCATCGTGTTAATTTTGACACTTCACGTATGGGCTGACAATTGGCATCGGAATCAGCTAGCTGTCACATTCATACAAGAACTGTCAAAATGGACACGATGTTGCGAGCGAGTTAGGTAATAAGCTTAGTGGTGTCTATGAGCGGTGGGATTGGAACTTTCCACTTTTTCAGGATAAAAAGTAGCCTATATCAATGAAGGAGGGTTAGGTCTATGTCCAACAGTGGACGTCCTATGGCTGGTATGATGATGATGATGATGATTATCAATCAGGGATACGCATAACGTGGTTTTCTAATAATGAAAAAGTTTTAAAATTGGTTCTCTTTGCAGAATTTCAGAAATTACCCTTCACTAAGAAAAAGTAACTCATAATATAAATATAACACAGATAACAAAATTTTGAATATTCATTAACGTCGAATCAGTGTAATATAAGGGGAATGTTAAAATACTACATTAAACACCTAGGGTGGTAAAGGAAATAATGTCAGAAATCGTTGCTGTTTTCTTGTGTAATAAATGCTACCGCTCAAAATTGTTTAATGTTGTACCTACCTACTTTATATAATTATTGGAATCTATAGGTATTATAATAAAGGATTTTTGTTGTGTGGAAGAGTAAACTCTTTTAACCATGACTTAATCTTATGATGTCTTATCTCATCGTAACTAATGAACATTTTATTCTATAATTATGCGAAAATCTTCGCACAGTCGTTCACTAACACTTACTTTATTAATTGACCTCTCTTAGTACGCCAGTTACTTTCAACGCTACATGACTGTTTACTTTGACGTGAACTGTACTAGAACTATTTTATTCCGCGTAATCATTACTATGCGATTTATTTTAAGAACAAGAACAACCAACTAATTTACAACCACATTTAGTAGACCACGGCGACACGCCACAAAGTGCACATTGTTAAAATCAATTTAACATTAAACGCACCAATTTATACCTTACGCAAAGCAGTGGAAGTATACATTCAAATGGCAGGTGACTGCGGCATTTAAAAACATAATTAACGTTCGATGTTTGAAGTGCAAAAAAATATTTCAAATTCAGCCAGTCTCATTGTTTGTCACTGGCAACTCGTGACGTTTTAAGAATCGCGCCGCGTTTAAAAACCAATTTCTTTTTTTTAATTCAATGGCTGGAATTTTGGCGTGGTGTTAATCGAACCCGCGCTCTACAATCATCGGTGCTAAACTAATTAACGGCTTTTAATTTTTGCCTATTCGCGCATCCCGTGACTGATACGTTTTCGAATTTGGAAGCGGCCGTTGTGCTTTTGTCTTGTGTCTAATTGCCTCAATTGTTTTTTAAAGAATAAAGTTCGTTTGTTTTGCAATTGTTTGGAAGTGTTTTTGTTTGTGACAGTTAACTTTGTAAATGGTATCGAATATGAATTGGGACTGCGAAACTGGTTGTTCGAGTGAGCAAATAAAGTGTTTCTGGTGTATATTTTACGTGGATTACATAATATATGCGATACTTACCGTAGTTTTGCTGGCTTTATTCATTTATTTTGTTATCGTCGTGTGAGATTACCATACAATGAGAGGCGGTATGGAGATGAAGTCCGGAGAACGATTGAAAATCATTATGCTGAGGTAAAATGCACAGTTTAAGAATACTTTACACAATTTTAGATAATTTATTTAAATAGTTTTACTTATTTTTAACTACATTTTAACGACATCCTGGGTACTAAGATGACGCTATTATTTATATTACTCGACTCATAAATTATTAATTTTACGTATGTTAGGTACAGTCAAGTGTAATAATATGTATTTAGACAAAGATTCAAAAATAAGTACCATACGCTCTTACACTGGCGTAATAAGGTCGTGGGACATATTTTTGACAAGTTCCTATCAATACTTATTTTTGCACTTGACCGTACTATATTTTGCGTAGGTATGCATATTATTTACTTCCATGCTGGTCTAAGAGCAAAGAAAAAACAAAATTGGTAAAAGTAAAAGCCCATTGAGGAAATGGGCGAAAATCTTAGGAATCATGTTATAGGCGATGCGATCCACCTATACGCTCACAATCATGCTAAGCGTGGCATTTAGATCTTGTTATCTAAAGCTCTGTCTACCCCGTAAGAAAGACGTGATTTATGAATTTATGCATTAACAAAGATCCTCTGGAAGTTCTGAATTCCTAAGAACATGCAGTAAGTAAGAACGCGTAAGATTCCCCCGAGCTAAAATTTCAAAATTTAAAACCCTGCGAAATCACTATGGCGTCATAATGATTTGAAGATGACGTCATTGCACACATGAAAGGAAGCTGTTTAATCTGCGGCGATAATCTCGGAGCAAACAAGAGATATCTTGTGTGCCCGGCCTTGTGTGGACTGAATAGCCGAACACACATAGGTATACGAGTGTACAAAGATGTATGTTTAACACTGTGATGACGGTTTTCTTACAGATAATAAAAAAACAAAACATTTATTTCAGACTCAAAGAATCCGTATAGTGTCCTTTTTCATTTTATGTGCAATGAAGAGTTATACTTCCATGCTGGTCTGGGAGCAAAGCAAAAACATAGAATGTACCAGTTGCTTCTCTTCCCGCGCAGCTGGTAAAAGCCCATCGAGGCAATGGGCGAAAATTATAGGAATCATGTTATAGGCGATACGGCTAGCAACCCATCACTATTTTGATTCCATTGCTTGCCATCTATACGCCCACAACTTGCTAATCTATTTTGGCAATTTTGGCACCTTAGGCTCTATCTACCCCGTAAGGGATAAAGACGTGATTTGTGTATGTATGTGTAAGAGTTATATACATAAATACAGTGGCGTAACTATAACGTCTGGGGCCCGTGGCAAATTCGTCAGATGGGGCTCCTTCCTCAATATAAAGAAGTGCATCATCGTCTCTTCTGTGCTCTAAACCAAGCCAGTTCGGGGCCCCGTAGAGCTAGGGGCCCTGGCATTTTGCCACCCCTGCCACCCTATAGTTACGCCACTGCATAAATACATACAGTAATTATACAATTTGTTCATCCGCTACGGCCTCGCGTAAGTCTTCTTCTTACCCTCCTTTCTTACCATCCTGTCTCGTCTACTTTCTTATCATCAACCACCAAAAGCCACCCTCCAGTCCGTTCCCTCCACTCTCATCTGTCACACTCCCAGTGACCCCCACATACAGAAACAATGACAGCTCAGACATTCACTCACCGTTCGGTCCAATTTGCGCATCTCCGCCATTGACGTACAATAAACAACTAGACTCCCAATCACGCTCAAAAACTGTCCGAAGCAAAAGTCTGAACACGCGTCTATTGTTCAGAGTTTTGGTTCAGTTGTTTCGACCGCTCTTTGATAACAATGTATATGTCTCTTTCGCACCGTAATCTTACTATTGAGAACAAAAGAGACAGGCAGGTTTCCAGCACGTGGCGGCGTGTCATTACTTCTCACGATCCTACGCCATTGATATTTAAACATTACTGCCACGAAATAAGGTGTCAATTTGAACGAATATGTTAATGTTATCTCTCTAAGTCGATGTGTTGACACACACAACACATAGACAAAGCAACTCGGACGTTTCTTGAGGAACCTTTGTTAGCGACTGAGAGTCTAGTTGTTTATTGTAAGTCAATGATTTCCGCATACTTTTTAAAGTCTCCCCGTTAATCAAAGTCATCCCGGTTTAGCCCAAGCTCTCATTCTGAGAGGTCTAAGCCCAGCAGTGGGTCATGCTGCTGAAGAAGTGTCTTAAAAATAAGCCACTTGGTTAATTAGCGTCCTCGTGTTGGGGCCGAAGGTGACTCAATGAACCTACGATAAATACTAAATAAAGAAGTCGCTAACACTTCGACAAACAAACATGGCAGCATTCGATATACGGTGCTTCGATCAGGTGTGTCGTGTACAATGGTGGCTGGTTCGAGGAATTATCAAAATTTAAGGTATATCACTATGTCTAACTAATATGTTAAAGTGGAACGATTTGGATTTGTGTTTGATAAGGTTCCGAACTACTAGACCCTTTTAAAAAAAATCACCTTTAGAACTTTTTCTTATCCCTGATGAACATTCTATACCGGCTACTAGTCTATGTAAATAAAATGTATCACCAATATGTATGTATGCGCATATGAGGGAGGCCTATAACCAACAGTGGTCGTCCTTTGTCATTTATTATATTAGTAGGCTTAAAAAGAGCTGGTATTGCGTTTTTAACTCAACTGATCTGAAGATTGTTATTGCCATGCAAAATGAATATTACAGTACCAATTAGGTTTTGAGTACATAATGTCAATATATTTAAAGGAAATATTAACGCAACTTCCTGTATTTACTAATTAATTACCTACTTCCCATATATTCCGTAATGGAAATCTGTCCAATGACGTCTAAATATCCTCTAAAATAATGTATTACCAGTTAAAAATATTCAACGTTTACTTGCGTTTAAATCTACTTGTTATTAATATAAGCTTCTTCCAGCTTCCCATTTCACACAATAAAACAAAACAATTTCCTATTCCAGGTTACTGCTGTATGAAATATACTCAAAATGGACCAACCCAAAGAAGTAGCAAAAGGTCTCAACTCTCCAGAATTAAAAAGAAACAAAGACATCCCATTCGTAGACGACTTCATAGAACTTGAACATGTCAAACCCGATGAACCAATCCGACCCAAACGAGAGAAAACAAAAGAAATACACGCAAGCGACCTAGGAGAAGTACACTCATCACCTGATAGTGATACCATAGTAGTTAACACCCCAGAAGGAACTCTCTATATAACATTAGAACCAGATTCAGCTAAATCAAGCAGAGTTAATAGCCCCAGTACACAATCCACAGACTTATCGTCTCCTAGTACTTCGAAAACGGTCGGCGTTGAAGAATCGATAGCGATGATAGAAAACGAAAGAGACGCGGAACAGAGAAGGGCGAACCTGAGGAGGAACTCGATTTCGATGCCGACGCTTCAGAATTTGGAGCTGGAGGTGCTGAGGCAGCAGTATCTGCAGAATCCGCAGGATGAGGTGAGACACTTTTAATTTTTATTTATAGCTTCATTGTTGCCATGCTGGTATTTACAGCCGGGTACTCACCAGCGGGATGCAACCACGAGGACGTGGCGTTTCGCTTGCGACAGGCTCGCGAGCATCGTCCACACTAGAGAAAAAATATTGATCATTATCATCATGTCAGCCAAAGGACATCCACCGCTGGACATAGGCCAACCCCAAGGCTCTCCACTCAGTCCCCGGTCTTGCGCCCTTCGCATCCACCGCAATCCCAGGATCCTAATCAGTAGGCTTATTACCTAACTCGCTCGCAATCGCCATCGTGTTCATTTTGACAGTTCTCGAATGAATGTGACAGCTAGCTGATTCCGATGCCAATTGTCAGCCCATACATGAACGAGTTAGGTAATAAGCCTACAGGTCGTCGCTCCATCTTGTTGGAGGCCTACCGACGGCTCGTCTCCCGGTCCGCGAACGCCAAAATATTATCCTGTTAAAAAGACTCCCTCATAGAGTCTCTCATAAAATCTATCTCTTATAAAATCGAGAGCTGTTTTATCGCTGGTGCAGTTTCTGCTGATATTAATCTTCAGAATAAATAATCAAAATTGCACCTATTAATCGGTCAAAAACATGAACAGTTCTCATAATCTTGGCAAACTGATAAAGATAACGACCCAGTTAATGTTATCTATCGAGTGCGGCGACTGGCCAAACATCGTAAAATTAAGCAAAACTGTTAATCCCTCTCCGTTTAAACATTAGCATATAAAGTCTTCGTACATGCAATTAAGGATATACAAGGTATTTCAAAATTGTTTTGGACTATTTCAGAGTGTGGTTGGATCAGTTCCATTAATCAGGAAAAACTCCTGTTAAATTTTATCATCGGATGTTTTGATTCCAATTAAGTCATCCCTTTGAAGCTGTATACCTTGAAATCGGCCGATGGCATGTCAATAAGGGATTGTGAACTTCAAACCATCAGTATTCGCCGCAAAAGGCATCAGTATTTCGTGATATGGATTGTATTTCTTTCTATTATTATATCTACGTGTATCGAATGTGTGTAAATAAATGTTTCTCTCTCTCTCTCTCTATCTCTCTCTCTCTCTCTCTCTCTCTCTCTCTCTCAATATGAGTGGATCACACGGTGATTTTAATCTCCTAATCCATGCCAGTGTATGAATTTGTCGATCACAAAACATCTGGCTCTTCACCACGATGTCGTCAACGAAGAAAACGTCTATCGCTACCACGTGAACCATGATTTTTCTGGGATAAAAAGAATCCTATATGTTACTTCAAGTTATAAACTCCGTCAAAATTTTGCTTGAAAAAGTATCAAACATTCGTACATCCTCACCAATATTAGTAAAATGTTTCATGCAGCGTATCGCGTGAACTTTGCCGTTCTGCTCATGTTGTTACCAATAAGGCAGAAAATTCCCAATTTGCGTCGGTTTATGAGAACTTCACGCCTGATCCAATCATATGTTTATCTTAACCTCAGTTTCACTATTCGCTGAACTTGCGGATAGAGTCGAGAAGGAGCTATCATATTTTGTTGATCAGTTTGTGAAATCTTGGATACTTGTTGCGCAGGAGTTATTGTAGCATCGTACCAAGCATGACACGCCGAGGTAAGCGAGACAGCTCCATACGATGCACATGCCCCAAGCTATAGGCTGTCTTAAAAAGGTTCCTGAATATTTCGGCATGTATCTGGGTAGTTAGCCCTGTAAATTTATTACTTTATTCACGTAGAAGTTTATGGATTATGTAGTATATTTTATCTGTGTATCGTTTCGTGAGTCATTGACGGATCTGGCTGAAAATCAGTGCCGCAGGTGTCTAACACCTCAGCGAAATGCTGAGCCAGCGACCGTTTCACTTTTGCGTCAAACAACGCTGATGATCAATTTTTCGTGTCTGTGTTTTTTTTCTTGTTTCTTTTCTATAAAATTGTGTATATTCTCTTATATTTGTGTCTTGCAAAAAGGAATAAAATGTATTTTTTCTTCTTTCTATCTGTAAATGTTTTTCAAGACATTTTGAATCAATTTTGAAAAATCCTTGTTGATGTAACCGAACCACCTGTGTACGATACCGTACATATTATTTTATTTAAACCAACATATTTACAAGATCTAAAAGTTGATACGAAAATACCTTAAACTACCTTAATCTAACCCAAAATACCTATATTTACAAATATCGCCCAGATCGTTGCCATGGGGCAAGGAGCCCAAAATGCTGGCTGATATTCCTCTTTGGATAGCAATGCATATGCGTGGCCCGAGGAAAGAGCCAGCTCTATGGTCACTTGTTGAAGCCTGGAATATCTTCATCGAAGACGGGGGCACCAAGGAGGTGAAGCGAGTTTTATGATAAAATTTTGATGCCGGGGCTAAGATTTTCAAACTGGTTTATAATTTCCTGTCTGTTGTGAACGTCTTTGTCAATACATATAAAGTACGTAAATTGTATAGAGTTTTTGTATGTAAGAAGTAACTAGTTGTACGGTAACCGCCCGGTAAATTCATGTCTTTTATTGGCAGTAGTGGAGGGAGGGATGCATGAAAAACATGTATATTTCAGACAGGCTTGGTTATCCTGCACGCGAGTAGCAAGGTAATTTTTTTGTTCATTGAAGTGGACCTCCGCAAAGTAACGCCTGGTTCAATAAAATACGCGTATATATCTCTTAATTTAACGTAATTTCTTAATTTAGCTTTGAAAGCGACAAATTATAAACTATTAAGGCGAATAAATTTCTGAATTCTTGCTTCCTTGTGAACTAGATTAAAATGAGTGTGACCCCAAAAAAAGTTTAAAGCCGTGCAAATTAAGGTAAAACCTTATTAAACTGAAAACGATCTAATCAGCAGCAGAAATTTAATAACATAATAAATAACACGGGCGCTTATTGATAAGACAAACAAAATAATAGCAGTTTTGACAAATAATTCGCTATCGTTACGTCACTTGCAGTTATCGTAGCACGTGATAAAGACAAATTTGATAATATCCAGGAAAGAAATCCAACAGTCTGTTATAACCTTTGAGTAACAATAGTGCTTGGAAAATAATTGTAAAAGAAACTAAGATTCCTAATAATTCACTACCATATAACACAATAACAGAAGAACACAATAATAATTATAAGCGTTTATTTACGTAAGATAACTCGGCGTGGGACGGTTAAAGGTGAAACGAGTTCAAATTCTAGTGGCAAAGTGACAAAGTGTGTTGATGAATTACAATTAGTTAAGGAAACTATACGAGAAATCGCTAAGTGTTTTTTTACATAACTACAGAGGACAAGGAAAGTTTCTGCGATCTTTCTACATGAAAGGCAAAAGGATCATAATAAGGAAGTGAAATTTCTGATAGTGGAACCTTGTGAGACTAAAACCTTGATTGGAGATAAACCATAACAGATTATAGTTAAATCTATAGTGACTCAATATGCGTTTACGAAAGAAGCCAGATTTACGAATAAACATCCCCTCTTACCCTCACGACTATGTCGAAATGCCGGCAGAAACTAAACGCTTAATTTTAGAAGCAAACAGGACTCCAAACGACCTTCAATTCATAGACGATGATTCCCTATCATCATCGAATTTTCAGATTGGGAGCCCTGTATCACCTGGTCCGTCATTTTCAGCCGGAAATCATCCTCCACCATATAGCTTCCAAAATTCAAGACCCACATCGCCAGGGCCGACATCACCAGCTGGGTATCATCACAGACCAATAGGTTTCCAAGTTTCAACACCCACAGTTAGAATTATTGCACCAGATGATATACAAAATAACAAAGACAATGATGAAAATGCTAACAAACCACCACAATTCCAAGTTGGAAGTCCTTTATCGCCTATAGAAGGTCCTGCGTATCCTATTGGGAAAATGCTTCCTGATTATAGCTTTGGTGCACATTCGCCCGTAGTGAGAATCAGAGAGCCACAAGACCATGGTGTTAGAGAAATAGCTTCTAATGAAAAATCATCGCCACCACAAGGAGCAGTAAATGAGAGCGATAGAGCTCCAACACCCACAATTAAAATTAGCGAGCCGGAGGACAGAGAAAGAAAACAATACCATGATGAAGACACTGCTTTTGGTTATGACAGTCCTATTGTCTATAGGAAATTGAAGAGGGCATCAGTTTCTATGCCCCATGGGTTGCAGAATTACGAACTGGAAGCTTTGAGGCAAATGCACGCTGACAGAGTGAGTAGGAATTAATTTTAATACCTATTAGATAAGGAAGATAATAATACAATTAATAACATCACCTATACAACACTTTTAAAATAGTCCAATCACAGTTTGAACATCAACAAATTAAAAAATATGGAGACAAAGGTGCCTGCGAGTACTTACAACTTATTCTCTGTTTATCTATCTCACGTGGAAACCGATGAAACAATTTCCAAAATTATTATTTCAATACAAAGCTAACATTCCAACGCTGCGTTTCATGTACGTAAATTAAAAATTGGTTCACTAAATCCTGAGTTATAGTGCATTTTAAATGGGAGCAAGATATTTTTAGACCTTTCTCAGCCATCTTGCGACATGTGACACGGTGAGAAGGTCCCTTGTGACGTCCCGAATTGTTTAACGACGTCCTGCGGGATTGCCAATCTAATGCCGCTTTAACTGGCTGACAAAATATAGTTTCATTGTCATCTACATACATACATAAATCACGTATTTCTCCCTTACGGGGCAGACATAACCTAAGGTGACAAGACCCAAAGGCCACGCTTAGCATGATTGTGGGCGTATAGGTGGAAAGGGGAATCAAAATAGTGATGGGTAGCTAGCCGCATCGCCTATATGATTCCTATGCCCATTCTCTCGATGGGCTTTTACCATCTGCGCGGGAGGAGAAGCAACTGGTATTGTCTAGCAACAACTTATTCGAATACATTACCGTCAGTTCAGTTTGGCTCTGAAGTAACTTTCTAAGAGAAGGCCAAAAATATTGACAGTATTTTTTCGTTTAAAAGAGTCACTAGAAAATGATTTCGTTTATCTCTTCATCATAAACTCACGCGTTATATTATATCGCCATTTCTCTTGTATTGCCAATTTGGTACTATATTCTAAACTAGCGACCCGCTCCGGCTTTGCACGGGTGCAATCAGTGTTACTCTACTATATTAAACCTTCCTCTTGAATCACTATCTATTAAAAAAAACCGTATCAAAATCCGTTGCGTAGTTTTAAAGATCTAAGCATATTTAGGGACAGACAAACAGCAGAAAGCGAGTTTGTTTTACACTATTTAGTGATGTATGATTTATTCCAACCTTATTAATTTTTATTTTTGCTCGTGTAACTTTTTTCTGCTTGGTACCTAGTCTTTCTCTTATTTTTTCCTGATTATTTATCAGGTATGTTTTTTACAGGGTAGGCATTTACTACTTCGTTCCACTTGCTACGATCCTGCCATACTTCTTTCACTTCATCCACATTCATCGATCTCTTCATAAATGCTCTTCGGTTTCGGGTATTCCTGACCTGACCTTTTTCCAAATCGTCTCCTATTTGGTCTCGGAACGTCTGTCTAGGCCTTCCCCTCCCAACGCAACCATTCGCACTCCCCAATTAGACCTGTTAGTAAGTTTGTTTTTTTTGGTATTTATTTCAAGTTGTATTAGTTATTTATATTATTATTATTTCCTGTGTTTCTGTCATCTCAAATATAAATTTCAATACTTTAGTCAAAGCAATTTACCTTGTCTTACGCTTAAGGAAGCCGGTCTCTCGCCCTCTTATTCCTCGTCTATTATTTCATGTTCATTTTCTGTCACTTTGATAAGCTATAATCGCTGATAATTTTTTTCAAGAGGGGGTTTATACTTTTATTTTAAACCGGCCCTCAGTTGACAGTCCCTGCCTCATCCTATTTGCCTACATTCAATCAACGGATTGCCCGTGATCTTATGACCAGTCCACTCCTGGCCATGTGACCTGAAACTTCAATAACCTCACAAACCATTCTATAACTGGCCGAAAACAAAATAAAAAAAAAGTGACAACGCATACTGGCTGAAAACAAAATCGCCATTCGAAAGAAGTGGCTACTTCAAGTTTGAAAATGAGTAAAGAATCGAAGCTCAATGCGTTTGCGCATAAATTCAAGTATGTGTCTCCATTATGGATAGAATCGGACTCTGATATAAGCAAGAGTAGTGAGAACGGAGGAGGTTTGTGCAACAGTGATGACAGTCTGCAATGCAGCAGCAACAGTTCTGACTCCAGCATCAATAACTTTCTGGATAATAAGGTTACTTATTTATTTAGCATGATTAGTAGGTATGATATCCCTTACGGGGTAGACAGAGCCTAAGGCAACAATACCTAAATGCCACGTTTAGGATAATTTTGGGTGTAAAGGTGGAACGGGGAATCATAATAGTGAATAGCTAGCTGCGTATATGTATAACATAATTAACATATGTATTTAAATATGTTCATCCCTTGTCTATTACCGAAATAATAATCTTAGCTTAGTTTGGGACTATGGCAAATTGTCCCAAGACATTATAATTATTCTTTAACGTTTGAAAACACAATTGTGTTTACGATAAAAATCAGAAAAACAGTATTACAAACTAAGGAAATCACACATCACCTCACTATAACACTTTAATGATTTCCGACTTTTAAACCTAGGTACTCGTAAATACTGCGCTAGTAATAAAGTTTAAGATCGCGCACTTCCCACACTTTGCACTTTGTCAATCGCTTAATTCTGATATGATTTAATTTAGTGCACTTAAGTGATCAAGGGTTGACACAGTCAGCGTAGCTGTTTTTAGGGTTCTGTACAAAAAACAACGGAACCTCTACTTTGTGGTCCTTTCTTCCATGCTGGTCTGGGAGTAAAGGAAAAACAGAACGTACGTTGCTGCTCTTCCCGCGATGGTAAAAGCCCATCGAGGGAGGCTCTTAGGAATCATGTTAAAGGCGATGCTTCTAGCAACCAATCACTATTTTGATTCCCCTTTCCACCTATACGCCCACAATCATGCTAAACGTGACGTGGCTTATGTAAGTAACAATTAATTTTAACCGGGTCATTAGATTTTCGCCCATTCCCTCGATGGACTTTTATCACGTTCTATGATTTTTCATTACTCCCGGAGTATTATTTATGGAAGAAAATTATTTTTTAACAAGAAAAACACCTCATTATCGCTAAGTAATCATAATTTGTTGGGAAGTTGAATCGAAGGTACCCAAAACCAGAATTCCGTTCTAGAAGCTTACGGACTGTGTTTTTTATTTTAAAGATGATAAAAATTAAATTAAATTAAATTATCTCGGTACAAATTGACCTAATCCCAAACTAAGCTGAGATTGTTATATGGATAATATTAAGTTATGCAGGTTTCTTCAGTAAAACGACTTGAGATTTCTTAATAAAACACTTTATGTAAATAACGCACATTTACAGCAAGAATATCAAAGCTTAAGAGAGAGTTGCATTGATGGTGGCGCTATCTAAGTTTTCTTTTTATTAAAAGTATTGCCAACATTAACTTTTTTATTTTAACAGATAATAACAACGGATAAACATACTTATATAGATAAATACATACTTAAATTTCGTAAAATTTATACCACATTTTATAAAATAGTTTCCGCATTAAAAAAAAGTTTTTTTTAACACATCACTGCAAAACCCTGCAGACTTTGATTAGAGCAATTAATTAAGGTTCACACTCTATTAATTGAGTACAGTGATCAGACAGACATGCAAGATGCGAGGCGTACGCCGGACCAGTGACTGCATACCTTTGACTCAGGTGTGTTTAAACACCAAATAAAAAGGGTGTTGTGAGTGTTGTAAGTGTATCCGTATGTCTGTGTGTCAGTGTGTGGCAGCATAACTCCCAAACGTGTTAAGAAGTTGGTACAATCGTGTTGATTTCGAGCTAAGTTTTAATGTAGATAGTATTTTTTACTCATAATAATATCCAAAATGTTCCGACTGAAGTGTAATTAGGTACACATTTAAAAAACCCTATGAAAAGTGCAATAATCCCTACTTAATTATTATAAACTAGCTTTTGCCGCGACGTCGCGCAGATAACGTCAGAGTGACGACATACGCCATAGATCTCATGTCTCCAAGTATAAGGTTTTTATTTCCTATCCCGTGTGAAATTCGGAAAATCCCTTCGTAGAGCACCTACGTGATCCTCTAGGAATATTATCTACTAATTATAGTCTTATTTATTTACCTCTTGTTTTTATCCCATGGGAAATTTGAAAAATTCCTTTGTAGTGCACCTTTATATACTATTCAAGGAATAATAATGTAGGTGCCAAACGTAATGTAGTTTTATTGATACAACATTTTGGGATTTTCCAATGCTGCGGGAAAATCGGGATAAAAAGTATCCTATCCATCTCCTGGTTCTAAGCTACCCACCAATTTTCAGCCAAATCAGTTCAGCCGTTCTCGAGTTATAAATTCAGTAACTAACACGACTTTCTTGTATATATATAAGATAGAAGATGTGAAAGTAACTTCGTATGTCAGTCTATCTGTCTGCCTGTCTCTCTGTTACGATTTCACGCCTAAACCACACAACCTATAATGAAATTTGGTGCACAGATAGTTTTAGTCTTGGGGAAGGACATAGGATAGTTTTTATCCGGCATAGTTCCCGCAGGATAGCGATAAGCGAATTCCGCGCGGACGGAGTCGCGGGCAACAGCTGTAAATACCGTCTACAAAAAACGCTTTTAATTATCATTGTTGGTTTCATTTATATAATTACTAGCTTCTGCCCGCGACTTAGTCTGCGTAGAATTATACACAAAAACCTTCCTCTTGAATCACTCTATCTATTAAAAAATACCGCATCAAAATCCGTTGTGTAGTTTTGAAGATATAAGTATACATATGGTCATAGGGACAGAGAAAGCGTCTTTATTTTATACTAGCTTCTGCCCGCGACTTCGTCTGCGTAGAATTATACATAAAAACCTTCCTCTTGAATCACTCTATCTATTAAAAAATACCGCATCAAAATCCGTTGTGTAGTTTTGAAGGTATAAGCATACATAGGGACATAGGGACAGAGAAAGTGACTTTATTTTATACTAGCTTCTGCCCGCGACTTCGTCTGCGTAGAATTATACATAAAACCTTCCTCTTGAATCACTCTATCTATTAAAAAAACCGCATCAAAATCCGTTGTGTAGTTTTGAAGATATAAGCATACATAGGGACATAGGGACAGAGAAAGCGACTTTATTTTATACTAGCTTCTCCCCCGACTTCGTCTGCGTCGAATTATACATAAAAACCTTCCTCTTGAATCACTCTATCTATTAAAAAATACCGCATTAAAATCCGTTGTGTAGTTTTGAAGATATAAGCATACATAGGGGCATAGGGACATAGGGACAGAGAAAGCGACTTTATTTTATACTATGTAGTGATGATAGTGGCTAGCCTTCCGTCCGCAGCTTCGCCCGCGGTAAATTAATTTTCCCGTAGGAAAAGGTATTTTCCCGCGGTAAAAAGTAGCCTATGCCACTCAGTGATAATGCAGCTTTCTAACGGCAAAAGAATTTTTGAAATCTGTCCAGTACTTTCGGAGCCTATTCAATTCAAACAAACAAACAATCAAATTTTTCCTCTTTATAATATTATTATTATATTATTATAGTATAGACTATGTAGTGAAGTGTTCAATTATCTTACGGACTTCCCGCATCTTTGTTCAAATGTTTCATAAAACAAACTAAAACACACGAAACACAGTATTTTGTGTATTTTGCGATATTTGTTCGAGATAACGTATGTACTCTGGTTTAGGGTTCATTTATTAACATAAATCACGTCCTTATCCCTTACGGGGTAGTCAGAAGCCAAGGTAACAACTGAAGGCAACGTTTAGCGTGATTGTGGGCGTATAGGTGGAAAGGGGAATCAAAACATGGGTGGCGGTGATTGCTTACTATCAGGTGGTACGCGTGCTCGTTGCCTCCCTTATTTCATAAACAAGAGAAAGTATCCAATAAGAGTGAGACAGCAAGACAGACCAGAAAGTCTTTATAATAGTATCGCAAATGTACTTAATGTACTTTCTTATCTTGATCTTCAATTAATAAAAGTAATTCCCCCATTACTAGCTGACCTGGCGAACATTGTTCCGCGTTAAATTTGAAAAAATCCAGTGGTTTGGGCTGTGCTATCCCGCGGGAACTATGCAATTTTCCGGGATAAAAACTATCCTATGTCCTTTCCCGGGACTCAAACTATCTGTATACCAAATTTCAACTAAATCGGCCCAGCGGCTTAAGCGTGAAAAGGTAACAGACAGACAGACAGAGTTACTTTCGCATTTATAATATTATAGTAAGGATAAGGATTGAACCCTTTCAATTAATTTAAATATCACATTTCCTCGTATGCCGTGGTTTGTCTTGTCTAGCGAGATAACATTTTAGTGACATAATAATTGCGAAGCTCAAATCACGGCGAGATATTTCGTATCACATTACCATCTCTATAAAAATAGTGGAATTAAATTTGTAACTATTGTGAACGTTTAAGAAACAGGATCAAAAATCGCTCTAGTTCGTAAAGTGGAAAGTGACTATTTAATAAAGCGAAGTGGCAAAAGCAATCATCCAACTATGCTGGCGGTGTGGCCGTTGCAGCTAAAAAGAGGCCAAAATTTAATAAAAAAAATCGCATGTAGAGCCGGTTTGTGCAATAAATTAGAGTTGTCCGCGAAAAAAATACTGTCAAATTAATTATAATGTAACTAAAAATTACGTAAATTACTTAGATGTGTTTTTATTTCTATTTTAGGATTTTTAGGTAACAGTTTTTTTTATCTTTTTTGTTGTAAATTGTGAAAAACTGTTAGTATGGAGTTATTCAAGGAACAACGCATTTAAAATGGATTTGTTATTCAATAAAGTAGCTTAGATGTTTAAATATGAATTTCAACGTGAGCAAAGTGTTAAACAAGGTTAGTATAAATCATTATTTAACACGATACAAACCGCTAAAAAACTTGGTGACTTTTTTGAACAGGGTGTCCTAAAATCGGTGTTTGGGCTAAGTAAGCTCTGTAAAATGTTTTTGGGGTTTTTGAATGGTTGACAAAATGTTTCCACACATTGATTGATTTTAAAATTGAACGTCCCCCCCCCTGTAATTTTTTTTTACAATGAATAGCCTTTGCAAAGGTCCTATGTACTGTGCTATAACTCAATCAGCTGTCAAAATACCAATTGCGGAACAATTCTGAGACCATTGCAAAAATTAATAGTGCTGGTGATTCTGATTCCGAAAAATCTATTTTTTTTCATTTTGGCAAAAAAATAGAGGGTACACTTTTTTGAAAACGCTCACCATACTTTTCTGTTTAGGTTGAGGATAGAAAGAGATGGTCAATGCGACCGACGAATCTCTGAAATTCGAAGTTTAGTTAGTCTCGTTTCACTAGTCGTAATTAAGATAGTAAGATATAGCGCAATTTTGAGAGAGAGAGAAACATTTATTTACACACATTCGATACACGTAGATGTATAATAGGAAGAAATAAAATATACTTAGGAATGGTACCGATATATGGATAATTTCGACTCTACCTTAGGCTATATAATGTAGTTACCAAGCGGTCCAATGCAGATTAGAAAATTAAGAAATTTTCAAATGTTTCACGTAAATTTTATTTATTTAAAAGCTCAGAGATAGGTACCTACTGTCTGACTCGCTCGACACTTGAGAGGTTGTTTACCAGAGTGGGCTTTAAAAATTGGGCGCTATTGTTTGAATACAACGCCATCTGTTAAAACTTCGCTGTACGACCACGCGTTTGGGATCGCTGCGTATGCAAGCGCGACTTCCTTAGTTCCACGTGCTTATAATAGATGGAGTTACTAATTAAAAACCTAACACTTACCGTCAAAAACATGACACTTAAAAGATACAAGTCTCGCAACCAGTTTTCTTATCCCTACTAATGTTATAAATACGAAAGTAACTCTGTCTGTATGTCTGTTACCTTTTCCCGCTTAAACCGCTGGACCGATTTAGTTGAAATTTGGTGTACAGTTTGAGCCCCGGGGAAGGACAAAGAATAGCTTTTATCCCGGAAAATTGCATAGCTTCCGCGGAATAGCGACAAGCGACTTCAGAGTCGCGAGCAACAGCTAGTACTATGTACATTTTTGAAATGTAATTTTCGCTCGACTTGTCGCGGACACTGCCGTGTCTGAAGTCGACGGCACTTCCGTGCCCCTAGATGACAATGCCACAGCGTACAGCCATCAAAAAGGTCGTTTTAAAAATATATTACTACTACCACCATCTTACTCGCTAATCCTGCCGCTAAGTAGCAGTGCTTGCACTGCTGTGTTCCGGTGTGGAGAGTAAGACAGCCGGGGAAATTACGGGCACAAGAGGCATTTCATCTTAGTCCTCTAGGTTGGCAACGCATCTGCAATCCCTCCGGGGTTGCGGGTGTCTATGGGCAGTGGTGATCACTTACCATCAGGTAACCCACTTGGTCGTTTGCCTTCCTATTCACATAATAAAAAAAAATTAAAAAAAATAATTTGTAATTCTTTTTCTAGATTCCGGAGCATCATCAGAGCACAGCTTCAGGGTTCAGCGATGGAGACCACCACCCGGACCACCACGAGCCCTTTTCCGACGATGATGGGACCAAGTAAGTGTCAGTCGTAACTACTAGCTTCCGCCCGCGACTCTGTCTGCGCAGGATTGCTATCCAGCGGGGACCATGCAATTTTCCGGGATAAAAAGCAATAAAAACTATCCTATGTCCTTCCCCGGGACTTAAAGTATTTGTATACCTAATTTCAACTAAATCGGTTTAGCGGTTTAAGCGTGAAAAGGTAACAGACAGAGTTACTTTCGCATTTATAATATTAGTAGGGTTAGGGATGAGTGAAAAAAAGAAAGGTTACAAGCAAGTAAATAATGCTTTATTGTACAAATATAAAGAAACAGAGACAAATCACAAAAAAATACATTAAATATATGCACAAAGGCGAACTTATCCCTATAAGGGATCTCTACCAGTTAACATTTGAGTGACCTGGTTTGTGATTTTATTATTAGTTGTCATTTGAAAGCACTTGATAAAATCAAAATGAAAGCAAAATATGTAAACAGCTTTAAAAATTCATCAGAGCTACAACAAAACTTTAACAAAACTTAGTACATTCCTAAATTTTCGACCACTTATCGGAGTAGGGTCAGTGGGCCACAAAATCGAGGCCCAAGCAAAGGTTCGCCACGTAAGTGGCCATTTGGTTAGCGGACGCAAGCACAGAACAACACAGCGGGCGCACTGGAGGAAAAAACGCGCTACCTCCTTGTACGCGGGAAGTGAAAAAAAAACGCTTTTCTAGTCTCGTTTTACTCAAATAATATCAATCTTAGTTTACATACATAAATCACATCTTTATCCCTTACGGGGTAGAGCCCAAGGTAATAAGACTTAAAGTCCACGTTTAGCATGATTGTATGCGTATGGGTGCGTATTAAAATACATAAAGTTTGAAATGCAAAATATATAATGCGATTTTCTCAGGAAATGGTATATTTATAGGATTGTTATAAAATAAACCTAACGTAACCTAAACCAGTCTATAGCTTACAGTATCAAAAAAGTTCACCTAGCTAATAGTTTCACAGAAAATACCATTATATGTATATTTTAAATCGTTATACATTTTAAACTTTATATATTCCGATCTGCACCCATGCGTATAGGTGGAAAAGGGGGATCAAAATAGTGATGGGTTGGTAGCCGCATCGCCTAAACATGATTCCAAAGAATTTTGGCTATTCCCTCGATTAGCTCGATGGGGAGGTGTTGGATAATTCCAGAAAAAAAACGCCTTGTATTCGGATACTTAAAGCTTTCGCGTTTTACTACCCGAGTGCTCCTATGACTGTACGCCGCGTCGTGCAATCTCAAGGGACCTCTAATAAGGAAGCACCTCGTTCAATGACCCCACTTGCATTGCGAAATCTTTGTTCTCATGCATACGTCTATTTCGCAATCAGACATTATCCCTGACGTCCGGTAGATTATATTAATGGCTAATGGACGCTTTTGTTTTCGGATTCACATCATACGGTCTCTCTCACTCTTAATTATGCCTTGAAGTGTGAGCGGAATGGCGCGAAAAGAACTTTGAAAATTTCGGAGGCTTGTCGTTGGGACCTCTTAGTCTTGTCTACTAACTTTAAAAGGGACCGTACTCAATGTCATGTACAGCCTACGAAAAAGTTACGCACTATAGTACCTTGTCATAATACACGTTGAGTTCAAATGATAAGGTTCTAAGTATGATGTTAAACAAAATTATGGGCCTAGATAGTGACGTTGAAGTTTATGTTGTTGATTTTAATTTAATATCAAATACTTTGATTCCTTTACTCATTTTTTTTCTCAATTATTTTGCTCCATCATTCATCTCAAATCTCCTTTTAAAATTCAATTTCCAAAAATCTGTACACTTCTACATACCATCATCATCATCACCATATCAGCCATAGGACGTCCACTGTTGGACATAGCCTCCTCCATAGACCTCCAGTTGCCTCGGTTGGAAGCGGCTTGCATCCACCGTGAACCCGCGACTTTAACCAGGGCATCCGTCCTCGTCGGTGGACGTCCTACGCTGCGTTGAGAATCTTCTAGCCCCAACGACCATCTGTTCTCACTTAGCTATGTTAGTGACCCTTGTTTTTCTACGTATCTCCTCATTACTGATTAGATCCCCAAGCATAGCTCTCTCCATAGCTCGCTGAGCAACTCTGAGCCTATTTACAAGACCTAGTGAAGCACTACGTCTGATCCATATGTGATTACAACACGCATTGGTTAAAGATTCTCTACATACCAATACAACTTTATTTTGATTATTATATCCCACGGCATTATTGTTTTCCTTCAAAGAATCATTATCACCATTCTTAGACCATGACTGACCATTTTACTTCTCTACAAATAAATATCTAGCTCAGCCTTTTTTATTTGTTTACAAATTCTATCCTACTATTGATCAAATTTCTAATGTAGTGACGTAAAGTATTAACATATCGAATGTTAATGAGACGGGTCGAGGGACAGCGGTGACATGCGCTGGCGCATGCAAAGAAAGCGAAGCATGCGCGCTAAACACAAGTGCATCTGAATCATCATGTTCGTCTTCCTTCGTCGGTATCACTCTTGACAGAGTGGCCGTGGTCATCACTTCAGGTGGCGGCAAGCTTCACAACACGCCGCCACTCTTCTCTGATGGCCTTCCTCGTGCATTCATGTAGTGATGAAGAGTCATTTACTGCCGCTTTTATCTGGTCAGTCCACCTCATAGGCGATCTTCCTCGTAGCCTGGTAGGTACCCTCAACCTTTCCTTGGACCACAAGTCGCTCAAGCAACCTCCACTCGGCGGCATAAGTAACCATAAAAGGTAAAGATACGAGACTGTGCCAAAGATGATAAACGCCGCTTGATGCCGAGTTCTCGAAGTATCTCGTTGGTTGGTCATTTTGTTGTTAGACTACCTTTTTCCTGCAACTTTGTCTGCGTTAAATTATTATTATGTTCAACGCCTACACAAAAGTTAGCGGCAAACATACCATGGTTGTAGGTTACTTATTATTCCGTTTTTCCTACATGATGAAATGCTTCCATGCTGGTCTGGGAGTAAAGAAAAAACATAGAATTTACTAGTTGCTTCTCTTCCCGTGCAGATGGTAAAAGCCTATCGAGAGTATGCGCGAGTCTTAGGAATCATGTTATAGGCGATGCGGCTAGCAACCCATCATTATTTTGATTTACCTTTCCACATGGCCTTAAGGTTTTGTTACCTTAGGCTCTGTCTACCTCGTAAGGGATAAAGACGTGATAATATGTATGTATGTATGAAATGCTTATTCTCATGAGCGAAGCCGCGGCCGAAAGCTACTTTAAAACCATTTTAGAACACAAAAGTAACATATTCCCCAGTCAAATTGTCACCCCTTTGGTATGAATTTGACGGTAATGTATCGGTCACACTGGTATGTCAAATGTCAATTTAAAAGTAACCAGACTCGCTACGACACGCATCTATATGACATACATACATACATACATAAATCACGTCTTTATCCCTTACAGGGTAGACAGAGCCTAAGGTAACAAGACCTAAAGGCCACGTTTAGCATGGTTGTGGGCGTATAGGTGGAAAGGGGAATCAAAATGGTGATGGGTTGGTAGCCGCATCGCCTATAACATGATTCCTATTTTCCATTCCCTCGATGGGCTTTTACCATCTGCGCGGGAAGAGA
Source organism: Pandemis cinnamomeana (assembly GCA_932294345.1). NCBI lineage: Eukaryota > Metazoa > Arthropoda > Insecta > Lepidoptera > Tortricidae > Pandemis > Pandemis cinnamomeana. The sequence goes on along the minus strand of OW028718.1, from coordinate 12,939,857 downwards.
AGCAACTGGTACTGGTGGTTTTGTGACATAGATCGTGATATGCATGTAACACACGATAATACTGACCAATCCATGGCATTTAACTAAATACCTATTCAAAAAAACGCACTCTAACTGTGCGAGCGCGGCTTAAATGTAGATCTGCGCCCGAGTCGCTCAGTCTCGCACTTCGCGCTGTCACGCTGTCACTAGATCCGGTAAACTGCGCCGCGAATCCAAAAAAGGAAAATAGAACAAGTGCGTTTTTGTTAAAAAGTGGGCTAGCTGTTGTGTAGTGTAAGCTGTAGAACTGAGTGGTCAAAGTGATTTTAGGATTTTGACGAATTTGTGAGTATTTTCTCAATTTTTGATTAAACTAGGTCTTAATTACAAGTATTTTATTTCAAATCCAACAAAATATTCGATAAGTATTCTTACACGCTGGGAGCTCGAATTTTTTTTTGTGACACTTAGTTGAAAGTAAGGCATATTTTTCATCAACACGCGAATCTCTTTTTTTAATATCTGAAATTATGGCTGATATTCGGCCATTTTCATGATTTTTTAAGGTCTCGAGATTTTAAATACCTACTTGAAATTGGATAAAAAGGTAAAACATAGAGGCAAGGCAGTGGGGATGTGAATTTTGTAGAAAATATTCCTTTTAATGTAAATAATCAGGGAGGACATAGGGCAGGGATGACGAACCAATGGCACGCGTGCCACTGTTGGCACGCTTGAAAATAGTTTGGGCACGCCAATAGTAAAAAAGGTTTATTTTTGTCCATTAAATCACCGACTTAAGATTCTTTTATTATGAAATAGGGCGGAAAACGATGGTAAAATAACAACACACTCTTAAGACAACAGGGTCATTAATGACAGGTCAGAGCCAAATATTACTTTATTTGTGAAAAAATGGCACGTCCACCAAAAAAGGTTCGCCACCCCTGATATAGGGGATTCATACGTTTATGCCACCCGTTGGCCACCCGACTTCCTTTTTTTAAGTACTTAGCTATCTATACATACATACATACATACATACATATATCACGTCTTTATCCCTTACGGGGTAGAGCCTAAGGTAAACAAGGCCTAAAGGCCACTTTTAGCATGATTGTGGACGTATAAGTGGAAAGGGGAATCAAAATAGTGATGGGTGCTAGTCGCAACGCCTATAACATAAATATTACACACGCCTATGACATAGTTAGCTATATAAAATAACCCATGCTCTCCAAACTGGGAGAAAATAAAATTGAAACCTGCTATGGGTGGTTTAGGGGTATAGCACGCGTCACGGAATGACGAGGATCCGGGTTCGATTCCCGGCCATAGCTTTACTTGTCGGATTTTTCTGTGTTCTAATTTTCAGTGACATTTATAAATTAAAAAAAAAAGCTTTTTTTGCAAGCTTCCTGGTACTCTGCCCAATGTGGACACTGTATTCCTTGCAATCGCTAGCGGTACTTACCATCAGGCGAACCGTACACCGCCACTGGCGTATAAAAAAAAAGCAACGAAACTGTTTTTTCTCATTAAAATAAAGCTTTGTTTTCTTCCATGCTGGTCTGGGAGCAAAGAAAAAACATAGCATGTACCAGTTGCTTCTCTTCCCGCGCAGATGGTAAAAGCCCATCGAGGGAATGGGCGAAAATCATAGGAGCCATGTTATAGGCGATGAGGCTAGCAACTCATCACAATCTTGCTAAACGTGGCTTGTAGTCTTGTTACCTTAGGCTCTGTGTGCCGTGTGCCCCGTAGGGGATATAGACGTGATTTGTGTATGAGTATGTATGTTGTTTTCTTACTGTAATTAGCAACGTACATTTAAACTAATCATCTAGGCCGTGAGTAAAACATTTGTTCTACAAATCGTCTTATGAAGAAGTTAAGTGTTGAACACGTCGGTTGAGTCGATTCAAATTATAATAGCTCTCGAAAGAAGTTTATTTGTCTGTATATCTTGTTTTTGTTTAAAATGCCTAATGATTTGTTTACGTATGACGCAAGAAACCAGTTTTAACAGTCCTTCGAGCGATGGGTTTTTTACTGGTGATAGAATGAGTGGATAAATTGTAAACAACACTTTTTCTGACACCATAATCATGTGGTACTTTTTAGGGTTGCGTAGATACCCAACGGGACCCTATTACTAAGACTTCTGTCTGTCTGCTGTGCTGTATCTCATGAACCATGACAACTAATCAGTTGAAATTTTCACAGATTATGTCTGTTGCCGCTATAACAACAAATCAACAAAACCTTAGGAATCGTGTTATGTCCTGTCAATCGTTCAAAGGTTAACTGGAAGAGATCCATTTTAGGGATAAGTTCGCCTCTGAGCATGTGTGTTGTCCTGTATTCATATTTTTCTTGTGTTTTATGTACAATAAAGAGTTAAATGTATACATAAGCAATGCGACTAGCAACCCGTCACTATTTTGATTTCCCTTTCCACCTATACGCCCTTAATCGTGCTAAACGTGGCCTTAAGGTTTTATTGCGAGGCTTTGTCTACCCCGTAAGGGATACAGACGTGATATATGTATGTATTTTTTTTTAACTTATTAATTTTTTAGGGTTCCCTACCTCAAAAGGAAAAAACGGAACCCTTATAGGATCACTTTGTTGTCCGTCTGTCCGTCCGTCCGTCCGTCCGTCTGTCAAGACCCTTTTTCTCAGGAACGCGTGGAGGTATGAAGCTGAAATTTATATCAATTACTCAGGTCTACTGTCCCTTGAAGCTGTGAAAAAATCAAACTTCTAAGCCAACGCAATCAAAAGATACAGCCGTTTATGCCGCAAATTTCCGCAAATTTTCAACTCTCAAGGGAATCAAAACCTACAAGGTAGTTCCCGTGAACGCAGAATCTTGAAATTTGGTATGAAGGTAGGTCTTATAGCACAGATTAAAGAATAATTGCGAAAACCGTAAATGTGTATGTATGTCTGTATATAGCAGTGACCAATATAAAGTAACCCCACACTGCGTACATTTTGCTTTGGAACAGGGCTCTGCTTACACTGGTTTTAGATATTTATAGATAATGATACGGAACCCTCGGTGCGCGAGTCCGACTCGCACTTGACCGGTTTTTTTTTTCAATAAATTGATATAAACTTAGGCTGCCTTAAAATAACTTAGGAAAATAAAATAAAATAAATATGTATGTATGTATGTATGTATGCCCCGGATAAATTGGTGCCGCCAGCTGATTCCAGAGTGTAACAGTAATGAGAAGTCATTATAATTAATAATATTGTTGACATCATTATGTAAGTTAGTTAGACGTCCTATATAACGTTGATAACGATTATCTTCAAAGCAGTTAAAAATTTGATAATAACTCTCGTTGTGTTGAGATTTAGCTTAAGCTACTGCACTGATGAATAAAAAAAAACATTTTGAAGGATTTTACAATACAATAATGAATGGAAATTAATAGAATGGGCGAAAATCGAATCATAGGCGTTGCGGCTAGCAACATCACTATTTTGATTCCCCTTTCCACCTGTATTTTTCAAAGCACATAATAATTGTATACCTATTATGAAAACGATGAATGTCTCGAAAATGGTAAAAATTGTATTGAATTTGAAAAACGAGTATAGCAAGAGAAAGTAACAATTCAAATTAATTTATTTGTCTAAACATAAGCAAATACACACATATACCGAGATCTTATGCGTATATTTAGGACGACTATGTTGCGCCATGAGGCATACAAATAACCAATATAATGGATGACATGCAATTTTCGATTTTAATCTGTATTACATTATTATATTCTACATGCAAATTTACAGCCTCTCTGCTAAATAATCTTGGATAGAGCGATATACTTTTTCGACTAAAAAGTTAAATCTTGCACACTAATCGAGAATTCAACTAGAGTAATTCTTTAGCATGGTGCTTTCGAGTGATAAGCTTTCAAGAATCCATCCCCTGATTGAGCATAACCCCCTTATTCATAAACGCTCTATAGGCTTTTGCTAGCTTAGCAATCGTTTGTCCTTATCTGTCACTTGGAAATTTACCTTTCACAGATAAGGACAAACGATTGCCAAGTTAGCAGAAGCCTATAGAGCAGTGGTTCCTAACGTTTTCAAGGTCACTACCCATGTGAACAAGTATGGGAATTGAGTTTACCCCTAGCTAATTTAAAATAATTAAAACCACACAAATTCGAACGAAAATATGTTTATTATGTAAGAAATTGCACGTTTAGGTAACTAGTAAGTAAAGTAAGAAAAGCCGCGCGCATGAGAGCGCCGTGCTACCGTTTACCGTACTATTATTTTGTTTATTGCTATTTTAATACTATTTCGTGCCATCCCGTGTTACCCCCCTAGAATCTCCGTTTTACCCCTGCGGGGGTAATTACCCCCAGGTTAGGAACCACTGCTATAGAGCGTTTATGAATAAGGGCATGGGCGTACCCAGGTTCTGGGCCAGGGGGGGGCTAATCAGATTTTTATAAGCTAGGTGCTTAAAAAAAATTAAATTAAAATAGATAAAATGCGTACTAGATAAGATACATAATTAGTAGGGACGTCAACATTATCCAGGGGGGGGCAGCTGCCCCCCCCCTGCCCCACCCTGCGTACGCCCATGAATAAGGGAGTAAATTTATAACGCAAAAAAGTCTCACGCGCGTTTGCAGTAACGTTCCAATTGCCACGGCAAATTGACAGCGTTAGTGTCAATTAAAATTATCGCTCTTTTGACATCTTGGAAATATTTAAATGCGAACAGGGATAAATCACCTGCGTAACTGACGCAACCCACGTTGACCTTGGCAAACTGGAAACAGTAATGAGGAAGCGCCAACTGGAAGTGGCTTCTTACAGCAATCTTACATTTTGACACACTTTATTTGACATTTTATTTGAGTAGCCTCGTCCGCTTTTAAACAGTTTTGTTTGCGAATCTCTACTTTCAATGTACCTCTATGTATGTACTATGTACGGCCTCGTTCTTTAATTTAGGACGCATTGAATGCGCATATCATTTCGAATTGTCACTTGTCACGTACAATTGTCGCAATTGTCGGATCACTTATTGACTTTTTTTTATATGAAGAGGAAGGCAAACGAGCAAGTGGTCACCTAATGGTAAATCACCACTGCCCATAGACACCCGCAACCCCGGAGGGATTGCAGATGCGTTGCCAACCTAGAGGACTAAGATGACGCTCCAAAAATCCTTACAATAGTCCTTCAGCACAATGCACATTGATATGCCAGCCTGTTTTTGAGCAATTTATAAATAACGATAAAAACCGGCCAAGTGAGAGTCGGACTCACGAAGGGCTCTGTACCATCACTACATAGTATAAAACAAAGTCGCTTTTTCTGTCCCCAAGTCCGTATGTATGCTTATATCTTCAAAACTACAGAACGGATTTTGATGCGGTTTTTTTTAATAGATAGAGTGATTCAAGAGGAAGGTTTAGAATGTATAATACATGCATGATATACCGTGCGAAGCCGGGGCGGGTCGCTAGTTATCTATAAATACCTATAAACCAGTATAAGAAGAGCCCTGCTCCAAAGCAAAATGTACGCAGTGTGGGGTCACTTTATATTGGTCATTGATATATACAGACGTACATACTTTATTCTAGTTTTTAGTATTTGTTGTTATAGCGGCAATAGAAATACATCATCTGTGAATATTTCAACTATCTAGTTATCACGGGTCATGAGATACAGCCTCATAGACCAGACATGACATACAGTCTTAACATTAGGTTTCCGTTTTCCCCTTTGGGTTCGGGCCCCTAAATTAATAATTATTATTATGCATAAATGAGTATGAGTATGAGTATGAGTACTTCCCGGCCTCTGTAGTAATTTAAGTACTTGTTTTCCAGAGCGCCCCTCCGCTCCCCGCGCCGCAAGTACCCCCGGCGCACGCGCAGCGAGTTCAGCATGGATGAGGACGACTACTCTCCCAACAACTCTGTCGTCTCCGTCAACTCACTCGCGAGTCTGCTGCGAGAGAAGATACAGGTACCACTTTTTTACTACTCTACAGGGTAGACAGAGCCTAAGGTAACGACCTAAAGACCACGTTCAGCAAGATTGTGGGCGTATGGATGGAAAGGGGAATCAAAACAGTGATGGGTTGATAGCCACATCGCCTATAACATGATTCCTAAGATTTTCGCCCAATTCCTCGATGGGCTATTACCATCTGCGCACGGGAAGTAAAGTAAAGTTAAGTAAAATTTATTTTCCAAAAGAAGCAACTGGTAGATTCTGTTTTTTTTTTGCTCCCAGACCCGCATGGAAGGTGGAAAAGGGAATCTTATCTTATCTTAGTCTAGGGGTCCCTACGGATACACTTCGACCCAATCGTGGATCTTTTGTGTAAAAGAAAAAGGGAATCAAAATGATGATGGGTTGTTAGCCGCATCGCCTATAACATGATTCCTAAGATTTTCGCCTGTTCCCCCGATGGGCTTTTACCACGCGAGAAGACAAGCTGATACTTTCTGTCTTTCGTTGCTCCCAGACCAGCGTGGAAGTTATTTTTGTATTTTTTTTTATATAAGAGGGGTCACCTGATGGAAAGTAATCATTATCGCCCAGGGGCACCTGCAAGACTAGGGGAATCACAGTTGCGTTGCCGGCCCTTTCAAGAACAGGAAGGCTCGCTTTTTAAAGATCCCTAAATTGTACCGCTCAGGGAATGTTGCAGCAGGAAGTTGGTTCCAGATCCTCGTCGTACGAGGAAAGAATTTGCGTTTAAAACGCACGGTACTTGACTGCCAACCATCAAGATGTTGAGGATGGAAGGACAGACGGTTCCGCGAAGAATGGTATTAACTCGATTATTGCGTGGAGGTCTTTACATTTTTTAATTTAATGTTATTCACAGAGCATCCCGCAAAAGATACGGAAGAAGCCAACAGACTACAAGTTGCGTGCGTTCGTCGCTCTCATGTTCCTGGCTGTCGCGTTCTTCGTTGGTTTCGCATACGTGCTGTACCATCAGCAGGCCAGCAGTAAGGCGTACTTCGACGCTCTCCAGTTCAATGAACCCAAGAGGCTGCTCCGAGTGCTGAGCGCAGACGACGTGGAGATACTTAGAGCGAGTTTGGGTGAGTTTTTGTTCAAATTTTCTACACCTTGTGTGGGGAGTGCCACAATAGAGAGATCTCTCTCAGATGTTATGCCTGGGGACCGAAGTCCGAAGGAAGAGAGTTGGAAGTTGTATTTATGCAGCATTGAGAAACTTCGTTAGCGGCAAGTAGAACGATGTGACAGCTGTCATTAGAACTGGCGCTAGCTACTCGTGCGTCGTAGTAGTTATGTAGAGGCCAACTAGGTGGCGCTAGGGTCGCTACACTTGTTTTATTGAATCAGGAGTCTACGGAGGTCCTTTTCAATTAACACAACCTTGCCACAACTTAGTTCTCAGGTCTTTATCCTTAAGGAGTTCGCTAACCAAAACCAATTCTGCTAATCTGCATAGCTCGCCATTCGAATTTGTCTAGCTATCTCACTGACTCTTATTGGTTTGATACTTGACTCTACAGTAAGGGAGACAGCAAGAACACCTGAATTTGATTCTAAGAGCTCATAGACTATACGTTCTGAAGTGCTCTCTTACACCGTATCTTCTGACTCTTCATTCATGTTGGGTTCTTCTTTCAGAAACTGGTATAACTCGTGCCTATATTGCAGTAAAAAGATCCTACCTTCATTCTAGACTCTGTTCTTTTACAGCTGTGAATCTGAAAGGCAAGGTGAAAGCATTTCCGTGTCTGCCAGAGCATCGGCGAGCAGGATCGGAGTGTCTGGAGTGGTTGCATGCCGCGCGGTTCTACCTCAAGTGTCTGCCTCATGATCCTGGTGCGGACAATACCACGTGCTACTCTGTCCACTGGAAGTCCCTGCGACATGGTAAATATACGTTTAAGCATATCAACCTCGTCTCCATCACTTACGGGATAGACAGAGCCCAGAGTAAGAAATGAAGGCCACGTTTAGAGTTGCAAGAGAAGGCTTTTCTGTACTATAGTTTTCCTTGAAATTGTCTGGTTAAAGAATGATCCAGCGATTTGGCCAGTTGCTTGCAAGGCAATACAAAATAGCCGTATCAGGAAATGGGTGGAAAATACTAGGTAGGCATGTTTTGATTTGCTGACCATTCAGAGTGAACATCCAGAAAATTATAAAACGAATTCCTTGTTAATGAATGAACTTTTCTGCATGCGATGATGTCCACGATTCTAGAATATTTTACTTTATTTACAGCATCACGTCTTTATCTCTTGCGGGTTAGACAGAGCCTAAGGTAACAAGACCACGTTTAGTATTATTGTGGGCGTATAGGTGGAAAAGGCAATCAAAATAGTGATAGGTTGCAAGACTCATCGTCTATAACATGATTCCTAAGATTTTCGCCCATTCCCTCGATGGGCTTTTACCATTTGTGCAAGAAGAGAAGCAACTGGTACATTCTATGTTTTTTCTTTACTTCTAGACCAGCATGGAAAAATTTTACCTGTAGGAAAATCGGAATAATAAGTAGCCTACAACCATGGTAGAACTATGACTGTGTTGGTATCTATTAAATACAATTGCTATGTTAACTTGCAGATGTGCATCCAACCGACTGCTTCGACTGGAGCGATACGAAGACCCACTGGTACGGCGGCGGCCAAGCATCCAACCTAACTTGGCCTCTCAACATCGGCTCCATCGACTTCACGCCCTTCATCACCGGAGACATTCAAAAATCACAATTCGGCAACGTCCTCACCCGATACCTCATCAACTCCAAAGGCGCTGCCATCATTATTGACGATGAAACACCCCTCCACATCTCCGTTAATAGAGGACACAAACAAATCTGCATCAAAGCGCAACACGACAACTTCGCGTATGCTAATAAGCTGACAGAATTTCCTGAGATGAGCTACAACATCTGCACGTCAAGAGACATGAAGTCCTTGCATTCCTCCATACATAGTCACCAGCGTGCGCCATTATGGGACGGACTCAAGCCAGCTGACATGAAGACTTTAGAATCTCTAATATCTGAACCCGTGTGGCAGATTGCTCCCAGATTCAAACACGAGCTTCAAGCCGAAACCATATCAAAGTATACTGAAGACGTAATAAATTTAGGCTTCCTTAAACAAGGTCATGTTTTAATCAACGAATACTGGCAGAACGAAATAGGTGACCTAACTGTAGACACGAGTCGATTTGAGACTTTAAATATAACTGTAGATAAGTTACACAGAAGAGGCTTTAAAGTTGCATTTACGATACAACCCTTTATAAGTACTGAGAGCAAGAATTTCGCTGAATGCGTGCAAAAGAGACTGTTGATAAGCGAAAGAGAAAGCGATAGGAGAATACCAGCTTTAACTAGATTCAAATCTTTGGCTAGTGCTGGTGTCTTAGACATCACCAATAACAGGACAGTGCCATGGCTTTTGGACAAACTTCAAGCGGTAATAGACAAGTACAACATAGATTCGTTTTACTTAGATTTGGGAACAGGGTATGATTTGCCGATGTATTACCAGTGCGAGAAGCGACTGATCAATCCTGATCAGTACAAAACGATATTTACAAAGACCTTTGAGAAGTCTCTGAATATTATTGGTGTGTCAGCAGCAGTGTCGTTACCCAGGCCGCCGATATTCGTGAGTTTGCCGCCTTTTGAGTCGAGTTGGGAAGCTCTGAGGTCGGTTATACCCACGATGTTGACTTATGGCATAAGCGGGTATCCCTTCATCATGCCTGGTGCAGTCGGTGGTGATATCTACTGGCCAGGAAGCGAGCAGTTCTTGCCTTCTTCTAAAGGTATAGTTGATCAAAATATATTAGAAGTTATTTCCTTTACCGAAATTAAGTCGAACTGCTAATCTCCCAGGGATTTTGCTATTGCCATTTTATTTCATGAAAAAATATCAGCAGGATCTCTGGAATCCAACTCGACGGGGACAGACAATGGCATAGAGCTGCCAGAGGTAGAGCTCTACATGCGCTGGCTGCAGATGGCGACGTTCCTGCCCGTGATGAAGTTCACGCACCTCCCGAGCAAGTACAACGACGAGAAAGTGCTGGAGATGGCGAAGAACCTGACCATCTTGAGGCAGAAAGTGGTGAGTTCAATGAAGTTTAATTAGAACTACTTTCAGCCTGTTTTGGGGCCGTGTGGGAACTTATAGCCCAAGCCCTGGACTGTGCCCAGCAGTGGGACGTAAATAGGCTGAAGATGAAGATGACTCTCAGACATCATTGATTTTGTATGTATGACAACCGTTTAAAAGCAATCAAACTTTACAAGCAATCCAGCATTGTTATAAGCGGTTTCTCAGAACTATTCCGGTATGTTTAAGTAGGTCGTTTGATTAGTTCCACTGAATAGCCTACTTTATGCAAACATTTTGTCAATCATGATTCAGAAATATAACATTTACAAAGCTATTTAAATGTCTGATTGACACTGAAAATTAGAACGCACAATAATCCGAAAAGTAAAGCTATGGCCGGGAATCAAACCCGGATTCTCGTCATTCCGTAACGCGTGACCCCTACACCACCCATAGAAGGTGGGTAAGCCTTCGAATTTTTCTATCTGTTACTAGCTGTCACGTGACTTTGTTACTATGCGATTTTTTGTCGTTAAGCGACACATCTGTTCGAATGATGTGTCTGTACGGCACAATTACAAACAATTACATACATTAATCAAGCCTTTATCTCTGACGAGGTAGACAGAGCCTAAGGTAACAAGACCTAAAGACCACGTTTAGCATGATTGTGGGCGTATGGATAGAAAGGGGAATCAAAATAGTGACGGGATGCTAGCCACATCGCCTATAACATGATCTTCGCCCATTTCCTCGATGAGCTTTTACCATCTGCGCGGAAAGAGAAGCAGCTGTACATTCCATGTTTTTTCTTTGCTCCCAGACCAGCATGGGAGTAAAGACCTTAATATCGCTTAAGTTAATTAACCAGTAAAAAGACTAACCAGGTCTTCTTTCCAGGTGACCCCTCTTCTCCAGAAGTACAAGCGTGAAGCATTGGAGGAAGGTCTTCCGCTCATCAGACCGCTCTGGCTAGTCACAGGCGGTGATGCAGCACTCTACGTTCAGGACGAGTTCTCCATCGGAGACGACATCGTGGTAGCACCAGTGTTGTACCCTGGACAAACTACCAGGGAAGGTGAGTTGGCAGGGGAGACTGAAGTATCTGTGTCCTGATGTGGCAGTAAAATGTGGAGATAACTCTCTTTTTTATACGAGCAAGTGGGCAACATGTTGGGTATACCCAAATTAAAAACTCTCCGGCGTTGCCTTAATCCGGTGTGATGGGGACGCAGTGGGATGCCTCTAGGGTTTCACCACAAGCCCCCGGTGGCCCCGGCGCCCGCCAGGACCGCGCCAAGAAGGGGAGGGCCTGAACGCTGAGCCCGTCTTCCCTTAGACGGTGAGACCGTGCAATGCACTGGTAATGGATAGACAGAGCCTAGTTTAACAACACCTAAAGCCCACATGTAGCCTCATTAGATTAGATTAGATTAGATTAGATTATTTATTCATTCAATAAAAATTACATCATATTGTACATTGTCAATTTTGAAGAATTTAGATTGAAATCGTCAAGAGTAAATTAAATTAAATTAAATAATACAAATCAATTGAATATTACAAAAATGACAAAATCAAAAACATGACATGAACAATAATAATAATGATACAATAAGGAACAATTAAATTAATTCTCCGCTAGGGATCGTCACATTGTGTGCGTATAGGTTGTTCACATTTTATACCCTGACAGGGTGTCATGTACCTACCTCCATTTTGCACAGTAACATCTTGACATTTATGTAATGATCAGAACTTGAATGATTAAATGAATTAAATGAATTAAAAAGGGGATCAAAATTTTCAATTTTATTTTTTTACTAGCTTCTGCCCGCGACTTCGTCTGCGTAGAATTATACATAAAAACCTTCCTCTTGAATCACTCTATCTATTTAAAAACCACTTCAAAATCCGTTGTGTAGTTTTGAAGATATAAGCATACGTAGGGAAATAGGGACATAGGGACAGAGAAAGCGACTTTATTTTATACTATGTAGTGAGTAGTGATAAATATTTGCATTGTTCCAGTGTACCTCCCGGCGGGGCTGTGGCAGGACGGCATCGACGGCTCGCTGCGCAAGGGCAGCCGCTGGATGCACGACTACCGCGTGCCCGCCGCCCGCGTCGCCTACTTCACGCGCCGCCCCGACGACCTGCGCTTCCGGTAGCCTGCCTACCCCATCATCAGTGGCGCAACTATAGGGTGGCAGGGGTGGCAAAATGCCACGGGCCCCTAGCTCTACGGGGCCCCGAACTGCTTTGGTTTAGACCACAGAAAACGCTGATGCACTTCTTTATATTGAGGAAGGTCCATCTGACGAATTTGCCAGCCCCAGACGTTATAGTTACGCCACTGCCCATCATAGATGAAACAGAGTGGCAATGTCCACAAGGATTATGACGGCACCAATGATAGACCACGGGCTTTACTGTGACGTCTTGATGCGAAATTCCGAACCAAATTGGATTGTTCGCTGTCAGATCCGTATAAGGGCGGATCCAGTTTTTTCTGGGGCACAAGGGGTGAACGAAACAACGTTAGCGTGCAGCGTGGATGTATAAGCGCCATCTATCGGCGGTAGTCGGAACTATTTTCGTTACGGCGACTACAAGGAAGCACAGCGCTGAATGGGTACATATACTGCCATCTATCAGGTGATTTAGAAAGCTGTGTACCGGTTCTATATTACAGCGCTAAATGGCTGTAGGTACCGCCATCTATCGACTGCTTTGGTAAATTTTATGCAAAAATAGACTCAACAGTATCTTTAAATTAAGTGCGAAGTGTCTATTACTGGTGCTCGTCAGCTTATAATGTCCAATATTGGTGCCGTACCCTATGTAATATAATTCTGAGTTTTTCAAAATTTATATGCGAACGTACGTCTAACTTTACCATGAGATTTTCGGAGAAGGAAAACGTCATTAGGAAAGCAGCAACTTGAAGCAATTCACCGGTTTGTGAAGTCTCCAAGTTATACATTGCCACTCAAGGTTATTCTTTATGATGAAGACGAATACCGTGTGATCCACTTTACATTTATGTTCTGTATCTCTAGTCTTTATAAATGGTATATATGTTTTAGAATCCACAATAGAGCAGTACTTACCATGACGTCTTAATGCAATTTAGTTCCGATTCAGTTTACGGTCGGTCGCTGTCAGATCCATAATAAAAATGACAGCTGAAACCGGAACTGAGTCGGAATTGAATCGCATTAAACGTCATGGTAAGGTCCCAGGTGGTTAGTTTAGTCTGATTGAAAACACCTGTAAAAAAAATTCTAAACGACACTGAAAATTAGAATAGAAAAATCCGAAAAGTAAAGCTTTGGCCGGAATCGAACCCGGATCCTCGTCATTCTGTGACGCGTGCTATACCCCTACACCACCCATAGCAGGTGGGTAAGCCTTCGATTTTTTCTATATGTTACTAGCTGTCACGTGATCTTTTTACTAAGAATTAAATTCTTGATCCATTTGACAGTACCTACCTGTGAATGTTGTTCAGAAATTTTCACTTGTGGTTGACAAATATCTCCATATTGGTCGATTTAAAAAAAACTTTCACGGGTGTGTTCTATTCACCAATCAAACTTACTGCCGAAATATTCTAAAATAATCTTGTATTATTAGGTGTGTAAAAATATTTAATTAATTTTTGCCATTCCGTTTGTGCTAAAGGTAGATATTTATTTGCTGTCTTTCTTGCAACTGGCCGCTATGTACGATGGGTGTTCATAAATAATGTATGCAAGTGTGCCGATATAATATTTTAATTAACTGCATTTTTTTTTTCGAAATAGTAATCATTTAGGAGTATTTTCTTATTATAATATTTTTTCCAAAAATTATAGCTAGAAAAAATATTGATGATTATTTTAAGTAACAATTTAATGCCAATTAAAAAATAATTTTAACTGTAATGTTGTGATATGTAATAATAGAATAAAATCTACGATTAAGGTTAAAAGTATGTGAAATAATGCGAACGTGATCTACTGGGGACTTGGATGATCTCTACTTCTAAAAAAAAACATAACTAGCTATATGATGTTCCACTGAGTTCCTGTAGGTTTACCCCCTTATTCATACGCTCTGTAGGCCTCTGCTAACTTAGCAATCGTTTGTCCTTATCTGTCACTTTGACATTTACCTTTCACAGATAAGAACAAGAGCGTTTTCCAAAAAAAAGTCTACGTGTACATTTTTTCCAGAATTTAAATATTTTGGGTTTTTCTTACTCAGAATCGTTTACGTCGATTCTCAAACAAGGAAAATGTGTCCCAGATTTTACTATGATTTTTTTTCCTGTTTTCACGTTGCATACCGTCCAGTTGCGTATCTTCGCCTGTGCTACCTATCTTCGCCCAATTTGACATAAGTTAACACTACCGAAATGTTTTTAGTGCTAGCCTTACATAAAACTGCTAAATACAAAGAATTTTTCATGGCGGTCAACATTCTTCGAACGATCTGCGACTAACTTCTCACAATTGATGTTCAGTGAGATTTTTTCGCGACGCCGACCACGTGTTTTTTTTTACCAGCGTTTTAACTTTGGTTTTAAACAGTGATATAGACCAGATAATGTTAAACTTTTTACATGATTATATCGTATAACTATTTCTTTTTCATGTGACACTAGTATTTAATGGATAACTTACGTCTAGAAATCACAATTGGATAAAACGTTGGGGAGGGTATTTATCGTTCAACTTGTTGCCAAATTTCGCCTGCCCCTAGGGTTGTCAAATTTATTGTAGCACATTAATTAGTGGGTGATATTACTTGTTTGCCAATTTAAATATTTTCTTTTGTTTTGTTTTACGGAAATGGCTTTAACGATTTGGAGGAAAGTTAATAAGTAGATTAAATTATATAAATATTTTATAGGCATAGGTTGATTGGATTTCAATTAAAAACATATTATAGCAGAAAAACATACGTTTTGTTTAAGTAATAAAAAAAAGTTTGAAAATATTTTTTTTATCGTAAACCATTACTCCCCTTTGTTTGGCATGTTGGGTAATTTTTGGCAGCCCTAGCATCGTTTTAGAAAATGTATGGAACAACTTCAAACTGCAGCCAATCTTCGCCTACCACACATTTTCTTTAAAATATGCCTAGTCCGGTGTAGTTAAGCTTCATATTGTATTAACACAGTCCAAGTAGATAAGACTTAACATGTGTAAGTCATGGAAAAGTTTAGTATTAGCGGTAAGGCATGCCATAGGCGAAGATAGGGAAAAGTACCCATACTTCGCCTATTGCCTTTGGGGCCATTTATTACCAAGTTAACGAGTGAAATTCAAAGCTTTAGTGATTTATACTGATAGCCAGGAGTACTAAAAAAGGTTTTTTTTGCGACAATGGACTAAAATTCTTTCAAATATGAAAGATATTTTGGAAAAAGTGTCAAAATCCAGGCGAAGATACGCAACTGGACGGTACATACCTATATGAAAAAAGTGACGAACTGGAATGTCAGTTTTGGGACACATTTTTTCCAGTATAAGAATCGATAGGATAAACTATTCTGAGTAAAAAAAAACCAAATTAGTTAAATTCTGGAAAAATATTCATGGTGGACTTTTTTTGCGAAACGCTCACAAACGATTGCTAAGTTAGCAGAAGCCTGTAGAGCGTTTACGAATAAGGGGGTTATGGGATTGTGGTTTTGAGCTCTAGACAATTATAGCCTCTGGTCTAGATAAGTTTAAGTGATAACTACAGCCATTCCAAAATTAGGTTTAGCGCGTTTTTATAATTGCAGTATTGTTAACTAGTATATTATAACTTAATTGTTCTGGAGTCCAAGGTTTTGGGTTGCCAACTTAATGGAGTAAGCGAGAAAGCACGAAGTATCCGAAGGAGGAACGATATAAAACCATTTTATTACATTAATAAGATTTTTCTGATAGTTTTTGTATGCGCCATAAATTAGGTTTTGTTTTTTGAGAAATTAATACATAATAATTATTATTTTTCAAGTATTAAAAATGATTTTCAAAGAACTATTCAATGATAACTATTTGTTGGTTTTCGTCGATTTTAATTTTTGCTTTTTTTTACAATATGGCGTCTCGTGGTCGCCATTTTGATTTTTGATTGTTGAAGATATTTTTTAAGTTTCTATGCTACATTTGTGTAAAATGATAAACGCTGAAATGTTCTTGTGCTTATTAAAGTGTCGTAAACTGTGTATTCGTTGTTTTAATTTCATCACTACGAATTTATCAAAATAGCATGAAATTTTGAGCAATTTTGCAAATTAGTATTTTTAATATTAAATGTCTTTACCTACATTTTCCGAAAAAACATGAGTTATTCTAACCCAGAATCACTAGATTTAAATAATATTATTATTTTATTACTTTTAACATTTTTTTATTATTTTTCTGAAAAGATATACCTAATAATTGTAACCAATTTTCCAAAAAAATTTTTTCAATCAGTTTTATGACGAATGTTACTTATTAAATTGAACCGCAAAGATCTAACTAAAGGGCCGTGGTGACGACACCAGTATTGGCCAAAGGACTTAATAATGGACAATAACACTTATTTAAAAAAAACGAAGACATAGTTATTAATTTTACAATAGTCGTTGTATCTTGAAATTAATAATGAAGTGTCCATTACTGGTGCTTGTCAGCTTAACGTGTCCAATACTGGTACGATCGCTAGGGTTGTCACGAAAAAAAAATGAAATGAAACATTTTACAACATTTTGACTTTTTATTTATTTAATGACTCTTACACGATCATCAAACACGCCGAATGGGGGAGCGACACGACTGATACAATGAGTGATTTAATTTAAAATTTACATACAATTAAACATTACGAATACCTAATTCCACGTATTACATCATTATTATAATTATTAAATATCATTTTCGGGTGTTTGCGCAAGTTACCGTCTACGCTTTAATATAAAATTCAATCACTATGGTTTAATAGTTCATAATTTAAAAAACCGTAATCATTTTTCATAAAGACGTGATTTGTGTATGTATGTATGTATTTTTCATTAAAAAAAAATACCATTCAATTAAATCGACAAATATTTATTAATAATCCAAAGGGCTGATTTTTCAATGCTCACATAATGCACTTATCTGACAGATACCCCGAGAGTTATTGGTCAAATAGGGCCTATCTGACGATTGAAAAATCGGCCTTAAGACAAAGTTTAATTCAATCGAAATTTAGCCCTGCTAACACCTCAAAGTTCAATTTTAATAACCAAGCATCCTAGATTCCTTATCTACTAAAAGAATTGGCTAGTACACTTTACAAATGCATTAAGCACATTCTGTGTAAAGTTTTTCATCTCTTTCTAATTCAGTAAATATGAAAGTAAAGCATTGTCTCAAAATTGAAACTTGAAAAACAGGGGTTTATTTCAACTAGCAGAAAATTGTTTAGGAGTCATGATCTTACGTGCCAGTATACGATGAACCTAACCCATCTGACAGTTCAAAAAACGTGAGATATACAATTACGAGCAAAAAAACGTCGCTTTTCATACAAAGTTGCATGAACAGTGACACGTTATTTTTGCTCGTAAGTGTATATGTTGCGGTTTTGTGAACTGTCAGATGGGTTAGGTTCATCAGGTGAGTGTATTATAAAGCAACGGTGTTCACAATGGGTATAGACGGTATATTGTCAGATACAAGTATTAATTACGAGTTAACAAACAATTAAGCTGGGTGCTCTTCTGCGAGCTGTTACAGTAACTATACGTTTTCCAAAAAAAGTCTACATAATCATTTTTTCCAGAATTTAACTATTGTGGGTTTTTCTTACTCGGTATTTACCGTATCGATTTTCATACAAGAAAAAATGTTTTCCAAAACTGCCATTCCAGTTGGTCACTTTTTGTTCGTCGTTTTTTTATATATATGAAACGTGACGCACAAAGAACCAAAGTAAAATCAGGCTCATTTTTTCTTGTATGAGAATCTATAGGGTGAACCATTCTGAGTAAGAAAAAATCAAAATAGTTGTTTATCTAGACTTTTCTCCGTATCCATAAACGCTAAGCTTAGTTAAAGTATGTTTTGTCTTTATCTGTCACTTAGACTTTTGCCTTTACCAGACACAGACAGCATGATTTAGTTGACGGGTTAACTTTAAAAACGTAAACTAGGGTTTTCTGTTACTGTAACGGAACCGCTAAGGTTGTTGCTCGCAGAGTACCCGGCTGCATAGATTCCTTAAACAAGTGACTATTAGAAAATGTGATACAATTTTATGTCTAAATACGTAGACGGCAAGACAGCAATCCCATTAATTCCCGTAAAGAAAGCGATACATATCAGTCTAACCATTAAGCGTGTTGATTATTTATTCTGTAACGGTGATGTGGCCTTTTTTTATTAAGTTACGTAAAGAAACTTGTCTATGACTAATATTTAATTTGCTACTGGCAGTTAAGACAAATATTCCTGTTAGAAAAAAAACTGACAATTCAGTAAATTAGTGATGACCCTACAAAATTCTGACATAGAGTAAAAATAAATGAGAGGGTAAACTCCTTTGCAACTCAAGTTTTTAACATAGTTTGATTTTGCTTGATTGGTGTCATTTTTTTTAATAAAATTGTAGCCTCACCACCGTTATTAAAAGAGGATTGATAAATCATTAAATACGCCTACAATCAGTTGTTAGCACCACGAAAGCATTATCACTACCCTTGGATATAATCCCATCATCCACCCTTCACAATTCCATTCATAAAGTATACAAAATTAGTTAAAAGTATACAGTTTAGAAAAAAATACTAACTTTGAAATCACGTGGGTTACTCACATATATGTATAATGTAGAATTAAGTAAGACCGATATGTTTCAGATGATTTTTCATAGCACAGCTTGACAAAGGGCCATGGATTGGGCCGAAACATACCGGCAACTTTGACCACAAAAAAGAGAGTAAGTAATTTTTTTAAAGTGTTATTGTCTGTAACCAAATAAAAACTATATCGAATAAACTAAGATAATGTATAGGTATCCCGAATCAAGCACTGAGCTAATTAACCTATTAAGTTAACACTGGTTTATACTCAGAGACCTTAATTAACTATTACTTAAATCATTCCTTTTTCGGAGATGTATTACTAATACAGTGTAGTGTTAATTAAAGTGTATGAGAGCGACGGTTAGATATGAAACAGTCGTATCAGCCAAAGAACTTGTATTTGAACGACAAAGGCTCTTTATTTGTAAAGCTTTATAGCTTCTGTTGATTCATTTGTTTGTCTTTTTCTGCCACTGTGACATTTACCTTTGCCAGACAAAGACAAAGCGTGGCAAACACAGGTGATGCATTTAGTAGACATCAGCTACATCACAAGGCACATGCATTTTCAATGTGTGAGTGAGTTAATAAAGCTTCCGCGGTTACAAGGTGTGTGTGCTGCGGTTGTATGCCAGTTAAACAGTAACAAAATAAAGAAAAAAAACTACTTACACATTTAAATTCATCCGCATAAATGCCTTGTAACTGAAGCCAAACTCTACTTCTGTCAAACTCTGACCCCTCTGTAATCATCTTTGCGTCGAAAAACCACAACTTAACTAAGTTAACCAAAAACTCAGTACTTGCTGACACGGTGCTCGTCCTTATTGGTAATAACGTTCATCTGACGAAACAGTTCACCAAGCGTTGAAGTAGTAGCTATCTGACAGCTAGCAACTTTGATACTAACAATGTCACTGCTACGCGTAAGATTACGTAAGACTTAGTAAGACTAAAATAGAAGGTTAATGCAAAATAACTAACTTCCAATGGCTTATTCATTTACCGATCTAATATTAAGGTTACCGGTATCAACCAAATTGACAAAGAATGAGAATGGTAAAAATATACCTTATTTTATTCTAACTCATTGCTACCAATATAAGTAAGAACCGGCCTTACCATGACGTCTTAATGCGATTCAATTTCGATTCAATTTTATGATTTAGCTGTCGGGGTGTGAGTCGGGTTGCCTCCGCGTGTGGTCAAGAGCTGCGGTTCGTGTTTGGATCCGTCCGAGGGGAAGAGCAGTGCTCGGTCCGGTGCACCTGGGCATCGGTTAATGATTTCCTGGCAGATTCTGAAAGATATCATTATCCGTTGTCTAAGTGCCCGACAGGGAGAGAGGGGTCTTTTGACCGTGTTCTACCGTACAACGTTGCCGACATTTTTGTCACAAGATTTTTGAATACTGTGTTTATTACCATGACATTGGCGAAATCATCGCATCGATCGATGGGGCCATATAAAAAAAAAGAAGAAGATTTAGCTGTCATTTTTGACACTTCTAGTATGGATCTGACAGTGAACGACCCAACTTGGGTTTGGAATTGTATCACATTAAGACGTCATGGTAATGATGTTACTCTGTTGTGATTGTATCGTTCGTCTATTCTAGTCGACTTCGTTACTGTCAATGTCATTGTTAGTTATAAATAGCATCAGCGTTATACCATCGAATAAATTTATTCCTGACCCACTGTGGGACCCTCTCACACTGAACTGATAAGGATAGTCATGTAACGTTAATTGTGAGAACGTTCTACGGTGGGAGTCAGATGGATCGACTGTACTTATTTCTAGTGACATTCCACGATATTAATTAATTTTATTAAGGAAGTCTTGCTTGATTCTTATGCCATTCAACTTGTTGACATATTACAAAAAAAAATGTTTGTAAGATAGTGACTTAGTTGTAAGATATAATCTGATTTATCAATCACCTATCCTAAATTTGGATTGAGATTGATGGCATAAGCTAAGCCTCGAATTAATTTATTCATTGAACTGAAGAAGTTTCTTAGTTGTTCTTACCAATAAGTACAGACACGTTTGTAATTAAAAGTACAATTATTCACTTATTGGATATGCGTCCATATTATCAATAATTATATATAATTAACCAATTATAAGTTGACAATGTTCGGTCGCACCGAAAAAAATAACAACATTTAATAATTTCAATAATGATTTATTTATCATAGCTATTGATGTTTACTAAGCCGATACAATTCTTAATTTTAAATAACATTTTTTTATTCCTAATAGTATGCGTTAGTTAAATTACTAACTATAAAATACAATGTTGGGCCAGACTTTCGTCTACCATAAGCGGGCTTCGAAGCCTCCAAATCATAACACATAACTATGAAGCAAATCATCAAGAAGTATTTAATGATTCACGGCAATAAGAAGATAATATAGGTCCATGTCCCTGTTTAGTCCCATCCACTACCTAAAGCATAAACTGACATAAAACAATGTTTATTGTGCTCACAACAACACACAAACACATACGATAACATAGAACTTACATAAAACTCACGTTTGACTCGAAAATAAATAGAAAATACACAATACGTGATAAGTACGCTGTTCGCTTCAAACATCAAGTAAATCCTAAAGAAACAATTGTCAACGTTACTCTTAATTCATTCCCCAATGTTCGATACCTTACGTTGTTTGAAATGAACCGCGTTACACTTTTTTTATTAACTTTTTATGATAATCCTTTTATATTTTTGTTAATTTATTGTGCTGGAGCGTTCTTTCGCTTTTAACTATTAGAAGATAGGCAAAGTAAGCGATAGAACTGTGTCACATTCTGCTTAACACTATGGATGACTTAAAATTAATTGACTCAAAAACCTTCCATAGTTACGGTAAAGAAAGGTACATCGGACCTCAGGAAAGCTGGCAGCTTACAACTAGATGGTAAATAAAACGATGAGGTTGCATCACATTCGCACTCATGCCTCTCAGCAGTAATTGAAAAATAATCTAATGGAGTTATTAATAGGTACTATAAATACATGAGGATTTCTTGGGAAACGGTTATAGAAACGCTAGAACTCAAACGTAACCCAACCATTTCCATCGAGAAAACTGGCCGCATCTCTCTGCCCGAAGACGATGAAGAGCTACCAGCGATCCTCGATGAAAACGTCTGGTTACAGGAACAAAGTAACTCCTACTCCCGTAAATATTTGGATCGCGACTAGAAATTTATAAACGATACGCCAAAAATTAACCGCCAATAAAAATTTGACAAAAGAGATTCAACTATCACTGACGACTTTGAAAGTATAACATCGTTATAACTATGTCACAGTAAACTTCGGCACAACAAGCAAATCACAAACAAAGGTAAATAGAATGTTCAATTCGTAATAGTTCTACTAAAACATTTATTTTATAATGGATTAAGCTCTCTACCTAACGTTTTAGGCTCACTGGGTGTCGGGCGACAGAGAGGGCCTCTGTTGCTTTATCTCATTCCCCGAACAGTAACCGAAGACCTTCCACGTCGCCATCGTCTCTTACATCCTTTAAATCATTGAATTTTATTCCGTTTTTAAAACTTTCTTAAGACCTATCAAGTCTTTATCTATCTACATCGCCAACTATCGTGGAAGGTGTTGGTTTGCGTTCAGTAGAACTTAAGATGCATCGAAGGCGGGTCGAAGTCGAAACTGCGTCAAACCATTCCGCGGTCAAGCGAGAAAAATTTGAAAATGCAGGATTTTTCCAAACAATCAACGCTTAAACCCATCCATTATTACGTCCCCTTTTTGTGCCCAGACGCAGTTCGACGCGAATCGCTCGTGATCGCAAGGCTCGAGTGGAAAAAAATGGCTGAAATCTTAAAAACTACTAGATCAGCTGAATTCCGGCTGCGCGCCCTCTGTCGCCCAGACGTAACAACTTGAGTGATAAGTTCACGACTAACAATTATTACATGCGGCTAGCGCAAGAACTAGCCTCGACTTTATCTTTAAACGTCTTTTTAAGACAACGTTAATACACTTTATTTAAAATTTCATCCTAATTTAGGTTCACCAGGTCGATCGCATCCGTGTGTTCGCATCCTCAGCGACCTAAAGCCTCAACACAATATGGCGTGCAAGCTAAGTTTGTACAACTATTAAAATTTCACAATGCGATAGCAAAATAATTATTCAAAAATTTCGGTATTCGCACAAGCGGATTTTGGCTAAACAATATGGACTGGTTTCGCTAAATATTCGTGTATAAAAGCACTACCAATTGTAAAGGCCAAATTCATAAATATCATCAGAAATATACTTTAAATGGCATGTCAATGAAGCTACTAGAAAACAGTTTAGAAAAAAATGGACGTTTTTGTTCTTAGGTCGAGAATTGGTTATTGACTTTCAAGATTGGATGCGGTTAAGACTCGGCCCGGGTGGTCGCGGCACTCCACAGCTCTATCAACTATGATTTTATCAAACTCTTCAGCAGTCTCTTAATTGCATTCAGATATCACAAAGTCTTTTGGGGGTTACTATTTGCATGCCATCTCATGCGGAGTAGTGGGCTCGGGCGGCGCAAGGCATCACAGCCTGATTGGTTCCTATACGTTCCTTCGCTCGCGCCGCTTGGTGTGGGCTCACTTCTCCGATGAGAATGCTACAAATAGACCCGACACCTAGAACTCGAGTCTGTAGGCGGCGCAGGAGGTCTCGTGGTCCTGGAGGTTGATGGTGCACCGGGCAGCGGAGGGCGAGAGGTCTATCTTGTACTTCTCCAGGGCCTCCTCGTTCTCTGTTACCCAGTAGCCGAGGACGTCTGTATCGTATGTCGGGATTATGGTCACTTCTGCAAGGATGAAACAGGGTATAATTAAGAAAGATATTAACCAGAAGGTTTTGTTCAAGCTTTATTTACCAAATATAGTGAGTGAAACACTTTGTCGATCTCAATGAGTTACTGAGAATTTGAGAAACTTTGACAAGGGTTTGCAATCGATTTTACCCAATTGCATACCATAAGAAAACAATGGAAGGCAATCATTTTTCCTTCAACTGATCATAGTTAGACAAACGGATAAATCAAGTATAAAAGCCGAGTAACCCTCGACATGTTTCGGTCTTTCCACAACTTTTATACGTGAATCCGTTTGAGTAACTATGATAGAGTCTTACGCTTCGTGTTGAAAGTATCAAGTGATTGTTTAAAAAACCAAGAAACAACTGACAAGTGGCGGATAACTTTTCCCCAAGCCAAATGTAAATGGAAGTAATTGAAATCAATACCAACGTATATTATGTTACGAGTAAACTCACCAAGATTCTTGTCTTCCCAAGTCTTCTTAGCATCCAACAAGGCGTTGTAAATCTCTTTCGAAGGCTCCGTGCCAGAGAACACGTAGTAACGAGCACGTACGCGCTTGAAGAACTCCATAGCAGAATAATACGAATTGCCGTGATGAGGCACATACGTCAACTCCATATAAACAGGAGCTGGTGCTTTCTTCTTGCTGGGCGACTCTGACACGCGACTCTTTGCCTCTTTACTCCTCTCTTGATTAAGTTTGTTCTTATTAAGCACAGTGGACTGCTTTTTCGGAGTGCTCTTTCCATCAGTTGGAGGCATGATTGGACTAGGTAACCCTAGAGGCTTGCCCCAGGATTCTATAGGGTCTTTGGATTTACTAGTCTCTGTAGTAGCTTCATGTCGCTCGCTCTTAGACTCTTGTTTACTAATGCTAGACGATGACGTTTCGGTTTTCTTCACTTCGCCTTTGAGATCTTTAAGTGTGATCGTTTCTTCTTTTGACGATGTTGTTTGGCTGACGCTTGAATGGCTCTGCTCGTCTAGTTCGTATTTGGCAGTAATGTTTGAAATTACAGCGGAACCGCTAACTTTTTTGTGTTCTTCGATAGCCTTTTCAAAGTGTTCATCGGCTTCCCTCAGGAATGTGGCATCAGACTTGCTTACACGCTGAGATAATTCAGATTTTAGCTTTTCGTGTGACAAGAAATCTTCAGTTAACTTTGACAGTGGCTTCTCGATCGTATGCACTTCTGTTTTTACTTCAGAATGACTGGATGATGTGTAAGAATCATCTTCTGGTAGTTGTCCGTAGAACGAAGCTGTCATAGGATCCTTGCTTGTATCGTAATGTTTTTCAACAACTATGTCCTCCGTCGTTTCTTGTTGTTTTGTATCTAACTCGAAGCTAAGATTGGACCTAGGAGAGTGAGCTACCTGTGATTTGGTACTACTTGGACTGCCGGGGCCATCGTCATCACTATAGTACATTCCACTGCTCTCAGTTGTGCCCCAAACGTGAGTAGCTGCTCTTGATCCTCTAGAACTGATGTCAGATGGTGGTGAAGAAATGCCGGGGTGATCTAAATCATCACTTGCTGCTGATGAACTGCGCATATCACCAGTTTTTGATGACAATTTAGAAAATGACTTTTCACTCTCACCTCTATCAATCGTTTCTTCATATTCCTCCTTGAATTCGGAAATAGTGGTTTTAGTTGATTTTGTAGTTTTAGTGATACCGTCGCTGCCTTTGCTTACCGTAGTTGTTTCTATGGTAACTTTTAGTTTTTCTGGGCTAATTACTTCTTTAGTAGTTACGACAGTTATAGTCTGCGTGATCTCATTGTCACCTTCTTTAACTACTTTAGTAAATGTGTCGGTTTCAGTAGTTACTTCGCCAACTGGTGAACGCTGTTTCTTTGGCTTAACTTCAGGCTTAACGTCATCTTTTTGAGTCAGAGGTAGCTCTTCAAGATTTGGTTTGACTTCAGTGGTTGGTTGTTTTTCAATCTCCTCTAATTCTTCTGGTGTCCAGTCATCAAGCCCTGTACCAATAGGCAGATATGTTATTTGAGTTCGAACGTCTTTCGTAGTTTCAACTGAACCATCTTCCTGGGTGTTCTCTGTCAAAGTCTCCGTGACAGTTTTAACAGCAATTTCATTTGTCTCATTATTTTTTAATTCCTCTTTGGTAACATACGTCGTAACAGTTTGAGTAATCTTATGCCCCTGTTCAGAGATTATATTTGTTTTCTTATCTACTGAAGATTTGGTTTTGCCAGTAGTATGCAGCCCCTGTAATGCCGCTTGTAAGTCACTGTCCGACGTTTTTTGGAATTCTGAAAGAGTTATTTTGACATCTTTTGTAGTTTCTGTAGAACCATCAGGATATTCGTCAACTGTTATGGTTTCAACTGTAGTTCTGACACGTCTTATATTCTTATCTGTGCTTGCGAGTGTTTCTTTCTTAGTTTTAGTTGTAATTGTGCGTTTTATTGTAGACAAGCCCTGTTTTATGATTTCGTTCTTGACATCAGACTCCTCTGTCGTATCTTCTACCGTTTCGGAATCATCGATGTAAGTATCTGGTATTTCAGAGTCATCTTGAACTGAAGGAGGTGTCTTAAGGAAAACATCAGCAATAGATATCTTTTCACTCTTCTTTGTTATTACTGTTCCGTCCGGATGTTCATCTTCAACCGTTGTCCGTACTGTGGTCTTAATCTTTTTAGATCTTGTTTCAATGTTCTCAAATTGTTGTCTTACGGTTGTGACAGTAGTTTTCCTAATTATAAAGACACCATTCTCTGTTACTTCTTCAGATTCTGAACTAGTATGTTCATCTGGTTTACCGATTTGAGTATAGCCTCCTAAATTTTCATCTAATGTTTCCGTCCCATAATCAGCAACAGACACTCTTACATCTTTTGATATTTCAGTGGTACCGTTAGGTAGTTTAGTTTCAGTAACGACTTCTATCGTAGTTTTTACTTTCTTCTTGGATCCGTCAGTTGATAGCATAGTTTCTTTAGTAGTGGTTGTAGTTACTAGTTGCTTTACTTCTTTGCCGTCTCTTGTTACAATTTTTTCAATTGTATCTACACCAACTGATTTATCTTCCGGTTTGGAAAACTCATCAAGTTCATCAGTGAGTATCTCCTTCGCAATATCACTAACTGCTGTATTAGTATCTATGGTTGTTTTAGCCGAACCGTCAGGATATTTGTCGATCGTGGTTACTGTAGTTACGGTTTTAAGTTTTTTAAGTGAGCCATTTTTGTCAGAGTATTTTGTTTTAACAACCTTGGTAGTTATTGTTCTTTTGATTATAAGATCTTTTTCTTTTAAATCTTCTGTTTCCGTAGACTCGGTTTCTTCCGGTTCACCTTCAGGGTTGAGATCTTGAAGGACAGCAGTTAATTTCTCATCATCATCATCAGTATCGTCTTTGAATCCGTTCTCACTTGGAATTTCAATTTTTTGAACTTGACTTTCATGAAGACTTTCCTCTACTATTGATACTTTTTCGCTTGTTTTAGTTATGATTGAGCCATCAGGATGTTCATCTTCTATCCTAGTAAGGACAGTAGTTTTAACTCTCTTTACATTGTCAATCTTGTTGTGGAACTCTTCTTTGATAGTCGTGACAGTTGTTTTACGCTTGATGGTAATTCCATTATCAGTAACTGTTTCTACGGCAGTAGTGATGTCTTCGAGAGGTGTTCCCACTTGTTCATATTCCTCTGATTCTTCATCAGATGGTTTCATTTCAAAATCAGAAACAGATACTTTGACATCTTTTGTAACTTCAGTCACACCATTAGGTAAATGAGTTTCGGTAACCATTTCCACAGTAGTTTTAAGTTTTTTCTTACTTTTATCTTTTGAAGTTAAAATTTCTTTAGTAGTTGTCGTTGTTATAACTTGCATAACACTTTTTTCATTTATCATAATATTTCTTTGTTGTTTTTCTACTTCAACTGTCTTATCTTCTGTAGTAAAATCAACAAGTTCCGGTGTCTCAATCACTTCTTCAGCTTCTATGTCGGTTATGGAAGTGCTGCCATCCATTTTGGTGTGAGAAGAACCATCAGGATAATTGTCGGTAGTAGTTATAGTTGTAACTGTTTTTAATTTTTTCGGTTTACCTTGACTGTCAGCATAAGTTGTTTTCACAATTTTTGTCACAATAATTCTTCTAATAATAATTTTTTCCTGTTTAATTTCTTCGGTTTTTGTTGATTCAGTTTCTTCAGGTTCGCCAAACACATTTAAACCATTCAATGTTTGTTCGATACTACTCGGATCACTTTCAGGCTCTTCGGTTTTTACTTCAACGTTTCTTTGGACATCTTTAGATCCATCCGGGCGTTCTTTAGTAGTTGTAGTTTCAATAGTAGTACGAATTTTTTTAGTATCATCTACTTTCAGCGTCTCTTTTTTCGTGACCGTTGTAACTGTTTCCATAATGTCCACGTTATTTTCTTTCACAATTCTTTTACTTACGTCAGTGTCTATGGTTGTTGTTTCGACATCATCATCTGATTCTTCCGTTTCTGAGACGTATTGAACTTGAGCAGACTGATCAGTTGTAATGGAAGACCCATCTTTCCTGGTTTCTTTAGTTTGGCTGCAGGTTTCAGTTTCAGACTTATCACTTTCGAGGTAAAGTTTATCTATTCTAGTGTCTTTGGCATACAAATCCATTTGTGAGGTAGATTTAAGACTGGAAGAACATTCAGAAAGTAAAGTCTGTGTATCCGTTGTAGTAATAGTGGAACCATCCGATCCTTTGCTTAGTGTCGTAGTCTCAATAGTTGTTTTTATATTTTGAGGTGTACCATCCTCTCTGGATATAACTTCTTTAGTCGTCACAGTAGTAATTGTCTGAGTGACCACATTTTCACCTTCTTTGATTATTTTAGTTACTGTGTCAGTCTCGGTCTTTATTTTACCCATATTTTGCATCAACGAGAGTAAATCAGAATCGCCATCATCCGAGGATGAGTCTTTAATAGTCTTAGGCACCTTTTCGGTGGAAGTTGAAATCTTTTGCGTTAAGACATCTTCACCTACGTGCACTACCTTAGTAATTGTCTCTTCAGAACCTTCCGACTTGTCGTAGGTAATTTCGCTCTGGACACCTTCGCTTACTTTAATATCTTGGAAGCTGCTTGGTGTCTTTGGCAAAGGACTAACGGGAACTGTTGGTGGTGTTGATACTCTTTCAATATCTGAAAAGACTAGAAGAGATTCCATCCCTTCTGTTTTGATACCTTGTTGAACAGATTCTTCTTTGAAAGCTTTGTGAATTGATTCCATGAATTGTAAAGCATCATCTTTCATATCAGTTAGTCCTTCGCCTCTAGACAAAAGTGAATCTATGTCTAATGGTATACTGTGCACTCCAGAATCCGATGCTTCTGACAAAGGTATTTCATCCTTAGGAGATCCTAATTCAGTTCTCGTAGAATCCGGAACAGTCTTAGAGATATCGATTTCTCGCAGTGTAGACGAACATGAATCGTCACTAAACTTACTTAATCTACTACTGCTTATAGATTGTAATGTATCTGCGTCAGAAATCATTTTTACTCGCTTGTCTTTTTCAGCAGATTCAAAACTATATTTTTCTTCTAAACTGACTTCTTTGGACACGTCTTCCGAGCTGCCTTGCATAAGCATACTGTATCTGTCTAGACCACTATCTACTGTAGATATTGAAGATAAAATATCTGATGTATCTTTTAACTTCTCATGGTCTATCGATCTCTTTTTAATAGTATGTGATTGAATTTCTTTACTCTTTTGGCTTGATGATGATGTAGATGATTCATTAGAAAGCTTAGTGTGAGATAAAGTTGTTAACGCAGTTGACTTAATGTGATCTATAAGACTTTCTGATTTCGATTCCATGCTTGAGTAGCTTTCATCTGATAAAAATTCACTAACTTTATTTGAAGTGCTACTAGATTCTTTGAACATTTTTTCTTGTATTTCCTTATCGACACGTTTTAAACCTAAATCGTGCTCCTTAGATTGATATATAGATCCATTACTCTGTTTTTCTTTTAGCTGTTCAGATATTGATTTATATTCTGATGTAGCTTCTGTAACAGATTCCTTGCAAACTTTATCTTTTTCGTCAACATCTTTCTCATCTTCAGCCATCTCTTTAGTTTCTTTGACAGAACTCTTATCTCCCTTTTCGCCTTGTATTCTGACAACCTCATCTTCTGAAGAAGCGAATGGTTTTTCTTTATCTACCTTTTCAGAAGAACTAATAATCGTTTCCTCGGATTTGTCAGTACTTGGTGTTGTATCAACTGAAGTTTCAATTTCATGTTTGATTGGACTAAAAGTAGTCTTATCTTTTTCAGATTTCTCGAATTTTATTCCAGCAACTTTTTTGATACTGTCTTTGTTATTTGTTTCGTCATATTTCATCGATGAAGCAATTATGTCATCAAGAATTGGATCTTTTAATTCATCTAAAACTGCACTAGAAACAATTCCTTCTAATTTATGAACGCTAGTGGGACAAATAGATTCTTCAATTTCTGGGGTTTTGTCAGATAATTTTGGTAATAAATTGCTTGCTTCTGCAGACGGCGCCTTGTCTGACGGTGAAGGGCTACCTGCTTTTTCAGATAGTATTTCCTCTAATGGTATGGGGCTGATTGCTTTCACTGATAGCGTCTTTTCAGTAACAACTGTTGGAGTTGGAAGTTCCTTGTCAGATGGCGTAGGGCTACTTAATTTTTCTGACACCATCTTCTCAGATGAAACTGCGACACTAGTTTTTTCAGAAGATGCCTTCGCTGATGGCACGGGGCTAACAACTGCCGTAACAGGCGATTTTAGACTACTCGCCTTTTCTGATAGTGCTTTTTCAGATTGAACCGGGCTAGCTTTGTCTAATGGTGCCTTGTCAGACGACGAAGGGCTGCTTACCATACGTTCTGATTGCACGGGGCTAATTGCTGTTACAGACGATGTCGGACTACTAGCCCTCTCTGAAGGTGCTTTTTCAGTTGGAACAGGACTGCTAGCTGTTTTTTTGTCAGATGGCACTGGGCTACTAGCTTTGCCTGAAGGAGCCTTGTCAGACGGCGAAGGACTACTTGCTTTTTCTGACAATGTCTTCTCGGATGGTATGGAGCTGGAAACTTTTTCTGAAGATGCCTTCTCTGATGGCATGAGGCTAACTGCCGTTACGGATGATAGAGGACTGCTTGGTTTTTCTGATGATGCTTTCTCTGATAGCAAAGGACTGATTGCTTTTTCAAACGCCGTTTCGTGAGATATTTTATTTTCAGTCATGCTGTGCGTCTTATCTTCAATCAAGTCTGTCGCGTTTGTTGTAAAAACTTCAGTCAGAGGTAAGCTAGTAGGTTTATCGACAGACACCGAGCTAATTGATTTTTCTACAATATTTTCAGTGATTTCATCTTTATTAACAGAAACTATATCTGGAATTTGTATACTGCCTATGACTGACACATCCTTTATCAGCTGACTAGAACCTTTTTCCTCCGACATGAGCACATCTACAACGCTTCTGTCAGTAAATTTGAATTCCTCATCAACATCTCTCACTGTAAAAGAGCTGGATATTTTTTCAGACCGAGCTTTTTCTGACTTTTCAGGACTGAAAGTTTTCTCGCATGGTAATTTATCTGATGGTGTTGGGCTAGGAATCTCGCCTGGAAGCACTTTTTCTGACGGTACAGGGCTAGGCGCCTTCTCTGATGTCACTTTCTCTGAAAATACGGGGCTAGACGTTTTCTTAGATAGCGCTTTGTCTGACGATACTGGACTAGGTGCTTTCTCTGAAAGCACAGGGCTAGGTGCTTTCTCTGACGGTACAGGGCTTGACGCCTTCTCAGATGGCGCTTTCTCTGATATTACAGGGCTAGACCCCTTCTCAGATGGCGCTTTCTCTGATGGTA
Source organism: Pandemis cinnamomeana (assembly GCA_932294345.1). Lineage (NCBI taxonomy): Eukaryota > Metazoa > Arthropoda > Insecta > Lepidoptera > Tortricidae > Pandemis > Pandemis cinnamomeana. The sequence goes on along the minus strand of OW028718.1, from coordinate 12,908,184 downwards.
CAGGGCTAGACCCCTTCTCAGATGGCGCTTTCTCTGATGGTACAGGGCTAGACGCCTTCTCAGTTGGCGTTTTCTTTGAAGGAACAAGGCTAGGCACTTTCTCTGATGGGACAGCGGTAGGTGCCTTCTCTGATGACACTTTCTCTGACGGTACAGGACTAGGTGCCTTCTCAGATGGCGCTTTCTCTGACGGTACAAGACTAGGTGCCTTCTCAGATGGCGTTTTCTCTGATGGTACAGGGCTAGGTGCTTTCTCCGATGGCGCTTTCTCTGAAGGTACAGGGCTAGGCGCCTTTTCAGATGCCGTTTTCACTAAAGGTACATGGCTAAGTGCCTTCTCTGATGATACAGGGCTAGGTGCCTTATCGGATGGCGCTTTCTCTGACGGTACAGGGCTAGATACCTTCTCAGATGGCTCTTTCTCTAATGGTACAGGGCTAGGTGCCTTCTCAGATAGCGCTTTCTCTGACGGTACAGGGCTAGGTGCCTTCTCAGATGCCGCTTCTTCTGATGGTACAGGGCTATGTACCTTCTCAGATGGCGTTTTCTCTGAAGGTACAGGGCTAGGTGCGTTCTCAGATGGCACTTTCTCTGACGGTACAGGGCTAGGTGCCTTCTCAGATAGCGCTTTCTCTGACGGTACAGGACTAGGTGCCTTCTCAGATGGCACTTTCTCTGACGGTACAGGGCTAGGTGCCTTCTCAGATAGCGCTTTCTCTAACGGTACAGGGCTAGGTGCCTTCTCAGATGGCGTTTTCTCTGGTGGTACAGGGCTAGGTGCTTTCTCAGATGGCGCTTTCTCTGAAGGTACAGGGCTAGGCGCCTTTTCAGATGCCGTTTTCACTGAAGGTACATGGCTAAGTGCCTTCTCTGATGGTACAGGGCTAGGTGCCTTCTCAGATAGCGCTTTCTCTGACGGTACAGGGCTAGGTGCCTTCTCAGATGCCGCTTCTTCTGATGGTACAGGGCTATGTACCTTCTCAGATGGCTCTTTCTCTGATATTACAGGGCTAGATGCCTTCTCAGACGGCGCTTTCGCTGATGGTACAGGGCTAGGTGCCTTCTCAGATGCCGCTTCTTCTGATGGTACAGGGCTATGTACCTTCTCAGATGGCGTTTTCTCTGAAGGTACAGGGCTAGGTGCCTTCTCAGATGGCACTTTCTCTGACGGTACAGGGCTAAGTGCCTTCTCAGATAGCGCTTTCTCTGACGGTACAGGACTAGGTGCCTTCTCAGATGGCACTTTCTCTGACGGTACAGGGCTAGGTGCCTTCTCAGATAGCGCTTTCTCTAACGGTACAGGGCTAGGTGCCTTCTCAGATGGCGTTTTCTCTGACGGTACAGGGCTAGATACCTTCTCAGATGGCTCTTTCTCTAATGGTACAGGGCTAAGTGCCTTCTCAGATAGCGCTTTCTCTGACGGTACAGGGCTAGGTGCCTTCTCAGATGCCGCTTCTTCTGATGGTACAGGGCTATGTACCTTCTCAGATGGCGTTTTCTCTGAAGGTACAGGGCTAGGTGCCTTCTCAGATGGCACTTTCTCTGACGGTACAGGGCTAAGTGCCTTCTCAGATAGCGCTTTCTCTGACGGTACAGGACTAGGTGCCTTCTCAGATGGCACTTTCTCTGACGGTACAGGGCTAGGTGCCTTCTCAGATAGCGCTTTCTCTAACGGTACAGGGCTAGGTGCCTTCTCAGATGGCGTTTTCTCTGATGGTACAGGGCTAGGTGCTTTCTCAGATGGCACTTTCTCTGAAGGTACAGGGCTAGGTGCCTTTTCAGATGCCGTTTTCACTGAAGGTACATGGCTAAGTGCCTTCTCTGATGGTACAGGGCTAGGTGCCTTCTCAGATAGCGCTTTCTCTGACGGTACAGGGCTAAGTGCCTTCTCAGATGCCGCTTCTTCTGATGGTACAGGGCTATGTACCTTCTCAGATGGCTCTTTCTCTGATATTACAGGGCTAGACGCCTTCTCAGATGGCGCTTTCTCTGATGGTACAGGGCTAGATGCCTTCTCAGACGGCGCTTTCGCTGATGGTACAGGGCTAGGTGCCTTCTCAGATGCCGCTTCTTCTGATGGTACAGGGCTATGTACCTTCTCAGATGGCGTTTTCTCTGAAGGTACAGGGCTAGGTGCCTTCTCAGATGGCACTTTCTCTGACGGTACAGGGCTAGGTGCCTTCTCAGATAGCGCTTTCTCTGACGGTACAGGGCTAGGTGCCTTCTCAGATGCCGCTTCTTCTGATGGTATAGGGCTATGTAACTTCTCAGATGGCGCTTTCTTCGACGGTACAGGGCTAGGCGCCTTCTCTGATGGTACAGGGCTAGGTGCCTTCTCAGATGGCGCTTTCTCTGAAGGTACTGGGCTAGACGCTTTCTCTGATGGTACAGGGCTAGGTGCCTTCTCTGATGGTACAGGGCTAGGTGCCTTCTCAGATGGCGCTTTCTCCGACGGTACAGGGCTAGGCGCCTTCTCTGATGGTACAGGGCTAGGTGCCTTCTCAGATGGCGCTTTCTCCGACGGTACAGGGCTAGGCGCCTTCTCTGATGGTACAGGGCTAGGCGCCTTCTCAGATGGCGCTTTATCTGACGGTACAGGGCTAGGTGCAATCTCAGATGGCGCTTTCTCTAATGGTACAGGGCTAGATGCCTTCTCAGATGGTGCTTTCTCTGACGGTACAGGGCTAGGCGCCTTCTCTGAGAGTACAGGGCTAGTTGCCATTACAGATGGCGCTTTCTCTGACGGTACAGGGCTAGGTGCTATCTCAGATGGCGCTTTCTCTGACGGTATAGGGCTAGGTGCCTTCTCAGATGGCACTTTCTCTGAAGGTATAGGGCTAGATGCCTTCTCAGATGGCGCTTTCTCTGACAGTACAGGGCTAGTGGCGTTTTCTGATTCCATTTTCTCTGATGGTACAGGGCTAGGTGCCTTCTTAGATGGCACTTTTTCTAATGGAACAGGACTAGGTGCCTTGTCAGCTATTGCTTTGTCTGATAGTACAGGGCTAGGTGCCGTCTCAGATGGCGTTTTCTCTGAAGGTACAGGACTAAGTGCCTTCTCAGATGGCACTTTCTCTGACAGTGCAGGGCTAGCGGCCTTTTCTGATGTCGTTTCCTCTGATAGTACAGAGCTTTGTACCTTATCAGATGGCGTTTTCTCAGAAGGTACAGGGCTAGGCGCCTTCTCTGATAGAACAGGGTAAGGTACAATCTCAGATGGTGCTTTCTCTGATGGTACAGGGCTAGGTGCCATCTCAGATGGCGCTTTCTCTAATGGTACAAAAATATGTGACACCTCAGATGGCATTTTCTCTAAAGGTACTGGGCTAGGTGCCTTCTCAGATGGCGCTTTCTCTGAAGGTACTGGGCTAGGCGCCTTCTCTGATGGTACAGGGCTAGGCGCCTTCTCAGATAGCGTTTTCTCTGATGGTACAGGGCTAGGCGCCTTTTCAGATGGCGTTTTCTCAGAAGGTACAGGGCTAGGCGCCTTCTCTGATAGAACAGGGCAAGGTGCAATCTCAGATGGTGCTTTCTCTGATGGTACAGGGCTAGGTGCCATCTCAGACGGCGCTTTCTCTAATGGTACAAAAATATGTGACACCTCAGATGGCATTTTCTCTAAAGGTACAGGGCTAGGTGCCTTCTCAGATGGCGCTTTCTCTGAAGGTACTGGGCTAGGCGCCTTCTCTGATGGTACAGGGCTAGGTGCCTTCTCAGATAGCGCTTTCTCTGACGGTACAGGGCTAGGTGCCTTCTCTGATGGTACAGGGCTAGGTGCCTTCTCAGATAGCGCTTTCTCTGACGGTACAGGGCTAGGTGCCTTCTCTGATGGTACAGGGCTAGGTGCCCTCTCAGATAGCGCTTTCTCTGAAGGTACTGGGCTAGGCGCCTTCTCAGATGGCGGTTTCTCTGAAGGTACAGGGCTAGGCGCCTTCTCTGATGGTACAGGGCTAGGTGCCTTCTCAGATGGCGTTTTTTCTGACGGTACAGGGCTAGGTGCCTTCTCTGATGGCGCTTTCTCTGATGGTACAGGGCTAGGCGCCTTCTCTGATGGTACAGGGCTAGGTGCCTTCTCAGATGGCGCTTTCTCTGAAGGTACAGGGCTAGGTGCCTTCTCAGATGGCACTTTCTCTGACGGTACAGGGCTAGGTGCCTTCTCAGATGGCGTTTTCTCTGAAGGTACAGGGCTAGGCGCCTTCTCTGATGGTACAGGGCTAGGTGCCTTCTCAGATAGCGCTTTCTCTGACGGTACAGGGCTAGGTGCCTTCTCAGAAAGCACATTCTCTAACGGTATAGGGCTAGATGCCTTCTCATATGGCACTTTCTCTGAAGGTACAGGGCTAGGCGCCTCCTCAGATGGTGCTTTTTCTAATGGTACAGGGCTAGATGCCTTATCAGATGGCGCTTTGTCTGATGTAACAGGACTTGGGGCCTTCTCTGATGGCGCTTTTTCTAATGGTACAGGGCTAGGTGCCTTCTCAGAGGCCGTTTCTTCTGATGGTACAGGGCCAGGTGCCTTTTCAGATGGCGCTTTATCTGACGGTATAGGGCAAGGTGCCTTCTCAGATGACACTTTCTCTGAAGATACAGGGCTAGGAGCCTCTTCTGAAGCCGTTTTTTCTGATGGTACAGGGCTATGTGCCTTATCAGTTGGCATTTTCTCCGAAGGTACAGGGCTAGGCACCTTCTTTGATGGTACAGGGCTAGGTGCATTCTCAGATGGCGCTTTCTCTGAAGGTACAGGACTAAGTGTCTTCTCTGATGGTACAGGGCCAGGTGCCTTCTCAGATGGCGCTTTCTCTGACAGTGCAGGACTAGGTGCCTTCTCAGATGGCGCTTTCTCTGACAGTGCAGGGCTAGGTGCCTTCTCTGATAGCGCTTTCTCTAATGGTAGAGGACTAAGCGCTTTTTCTGACGGTACAGGAATAGGTGCTTTCTCTAATGGTACAGGGCTAGGAGCCTTCTCAGATGGCGCCTTTTCTGACTGTACAGATGCCTTCTCAGAAATTATCTTGTCCGATGGTGAAGCACTTGACTGTTTTTCTAAAGTTAGAGATGTTACGTCTACTGTGTCCAGTTTGTGAATTTTATTTTCAAATTTAGTGTGTTTGCTAGACAGTAAAAAATTCTCTTCTTTTATAATAAGATTGTCTTCATCCACTAGCTCAGGAGAACCAGGTTCTTCAGAACTTTCAAGGCATTTGTTAGGTTCATGATCATCACCAACATAGGTACCCACCTGTGATTTAATTTGATTTAACAAAGTCATTGCCGGAATGTTTTCAAAAAGACGTTCTGTTTTAGACGAAGTTTTGTCTTTCGTCCCATCCATCAACATCTCCGGACTAGGCGCTCGTTCAGATGGAACCAAGCTTGGCTTTCTTTCAGATTGTGCTTTCTCTGATAATGAAGGGCTTGGTGCTTTTTCGGAAATGGCCTTTTCATGTAACACGGGGCTAGGCGCATTGTCCGATGGTACTGGACTCCGTATTTTTTCAGACGGAACCAGGCTTGGCGCTCTTTCTGATGGCACCTTTTCTGAAAGTGTCGGACTTGGCGCTTGTTCTGAAATAGCCTTTTCAGATGGCATGGGGCTTGGTGCTTTGTCCGATGGTACTGGACTCGGCGCTTTGTCAGATGCAAGTAGGCTTGGCGCTCTTTCTGCTGGCGGCTTTTCTGAAAGTGTCGGGCTTGGCGCTTTTTCTGAAAGAGCCTTTTCAGATGGCACCGGGCTTGGTGCTTTGTCCGATGGCACGGGGCTTGGTGCTTTGTCCGATGGGACTGGACTCGGAGCTTTGTCAGATGGAACCAGGCTTGGCGCCTTTTCTGAAAGTGTCGGGCTTGGCGCTTTTTCTGTGGGAGCCTTTTCAGATGGCACAGGGCTTGGTGCTTTGTCCGATGGTACTGGACTGGTCGCTTTGTCAGACGGAACCAGGCTTGGCGCTCTTTCAGATGGTGCCTTTTCTGAAAGTGTCGGGCTTGGCGCTTGTTCTGAAATAGCCTTTTCAGATGGCATGGGGCTTGGTGCTTTGTCCGATGGTACTGGACTTGGCGCTTTGTCAGATGGAACTAGGCTTGGCGCTCTTTTTGCTGGCGCCTTTTCTGAAAGTGTCGGGCTTGGCGCTTTTTCTGTGAGAGCCTTTTCAGATGGCACCGGGCTTGGTGCTTTGTCCGATGGTACTGGACTCGGCGCTTTGTCAGATGGAACTAGGCTTGGCGCTTTTTCTGATGGCGCCTTTTCTGAAAGTGTCGGGCTTGGTGCTTTTTCTGAAACAGCTTTTTCAGATGGCACGGGGCTGGTTGCTTTGTCCGATGGTACTGGACTGGTCGCTTTGTCAGACGGAACCAGGCTTGGCGCTCTTTCAGATGGTGCCTTTTCTGAAAGTGTCGGGCTTGGCGCTTGTTCTGAAATAGCCTTTTCAGATGGCATGGGGCTTGGTGCTTTGTCCGATGGTACTGGACTTGGCGCTTTGTCAGATGGAACTAGGCTTGGCGCTCTTTCTGCTGGCGGCTTTTCTGAAAGTGTCGGGCTTGGCGCTTTTTCTGAAAGAGCCTTTTCAGATGGCACCGGGCTTGGTGCTTTGTCCGATGGCACGGGGCTTGGTGCTTTGTCCGATGGGACTGGACTCGGAGCTTTGTCAGATGGAACCAGGCTTGGCGCCTTTTCTGAAAGTGTCGGGCTTGGCGCTTTTTCTGTGGGAGCCTTTTCAGATGGCACAGGGCTTGGTGCTTTGTCCGATGGTACTGGACTGGTCGCTTTGTCAGACGGAACCAGGCTTGGCGCTCTTTCAGATGGTGCCTTTTCTGAAAGTGTCGGGCTTGGCGCTTGTTCTGAAATAGCCTTTTCAGATGGCATGGGGCTTGGTGCTTTGTCCGATGGTACTGGACTTGGCGCTTTGTCAGATGGAACTAGGCTTGGCGCTCTTTTTGCTGGCGCCTTTTCTGAAAGTGTCGGGCTTGGCGCTTTTTCTGTGAGAGCCTTTTCAGATGGCACCGGGCTTGGTGCTTTGTCCGATGGTACTGGACTCGGCGCTTTGTCAGATGGAACTAGGCTTGGCGCTTTTTCTGATGGCGCCTTTTCTGAAAGTGTCGGGCTTGGTGCTTTTTCTGAAACAGCTTTTTCAGATGGCACGGGGCTGGTTGCTTTGTCCGATGGTACTGGACTGGTCGCTTTGTCAGACGGAACCAGGCTTGGCGCTCTTTCAGATGGTGCCTTTTCTGAAAGTGTCGGGCTTGGCGCTTGTTCTGAAATAGCCTTTTCAGATGGCATGGGGCTTGGTGCTTTGTCCGATGGTACTGGACTTGGCGCTTTGTCAGATGGAACTAGGCTTGGCGCTCTTTCTGCTGGCGCCTTTTCTGAAAGTGTCGGGCTTGGCGCTTTTTCTGAAAGAGCCTTTTCAGATGGCACCGGGCTTGGTGCTTTGTCCGATGGCACGGGGCTTGGTGCTTTGTCCGATGATACTGGACTCGGAGCTTTGTCAGATGGAACCAGACTTGGCACCTTTTCTGAAAGTGTCGGGCTTGGCGCTTTTTCTGTGAGAGCCTTTTCAGATGGCACCGGGCTTGGTGCTTTGTCCGATGGCACGGAGCTTGGTGCTTTGTCCGATGGTACTGGACTCGGAGCTTTGTCAGATGGAACCAGGCTTGGCACTCTTTCTGATGGCACCTTTTCTGAAAGTGTCGGGCTTGGTGCTTTTTCTGAAAGAGCCTTTTCAGTTGGCACCGGGCTTGGTGCTTTGTCCGATGGCACGGGGCTTGGTGCTTTGTCCGATGGTACTGGACTCGGAGCTTTGTCAGACGGAACCAGGCTTGGCACTCTTTCTGATGGCACCTTTTCTGAAAGTGTCGGGCTTGGTGCTTTTTCTGAAACAGCTTTTTCAGATGGCACGGGGCTGGTTGCTTTGTCCGATGGTACTGGACTGGTCGCTTTGTCAGACGGAACCAGGCTTGGCGCTCTTTCAGATGGCGCTTTTTCTGAAAGTGTCGGGCTTGGCGCTTGTTCTGAAATAGCCTTTTCAGATGGCATGGGGCTTGGTGCTTTGTCCGATGGTACTGGACTTGGCGCTTTGTCAGATGGAACTAGGCTTGGCGCTCTTTCTGCTGGCGCCTTTTCTGAAAGTGTCGGGCTTGGCGCTTTTTCTGAAAGAGCCTTTTCAGATGGCACCGGGCTTGGTGCTTTGTCCGATGGCACGGGGCTTGGTGCTTTGTCCGATGATACTGGACTCGGAGCTTTGTCAGATGGAACCAGACTTGGCACCTTTTCTGAAAGTGTCGGGCTTGGCGCTTTTTCTGTGAGAGCCTTTTCAGATGGCACCGGGCTTGGTGCTTTGTCCGATGGTACTGGACTCGGCACTTTGTCAGACGGAACCAAACTTGGCGCTTTTTCTGATGGTGCCTTTTCTGAAAGTGTCGGGCTTGGCGCTTTTTCTGAAAGAGCCTTTTCAGATGGCACCGGGCTTGGTGCTTTGTCCGATGGCACGGAGCTTGGTGCTTTGTCCGATGGTACTGGACTCGGAGCTTTGCCAGATGGAACCAGGCTTGGCACTCTTTCTGATGGCACCTTTTCTGAAAGTGTCGGGCTTGGTGCTTTTTCTGAAACAGCTTTTTCAGATGGCACGGGGCTGGGTGCTTTGTCCGATGGTACTGGACTGGTCGCTTTGTCAGACGGAACCAGGCTTGGCGCTCTTTCAGATGGTGCCTTTTCTGAAAGTGTCGGGCTTGGCGCCTTTTCTGAAAGTGTCGGGCTTGGCGCTTTTTCTGTGAGAGCCTTTTCAGATGGCACCGGGCTTGGTGCTTTGTCCGATGGTACTGGACTCGGCGCTTTGTCAGATAGAACAAGGCTTGGCGCTCTTTCTGATGGCACCTTTTCTGAAAGTGTCGGGCTTGGCGCTTTTTCTGAAAGAGCCTTTTCAGACGGCACAGGGCTTGGTGCTTTGTCAGATGGTACTGGAATCGGCGCATTGTCAGACGGAACTAAACTTGGCGCTTTTTCTGATGGCGCCTTTTCTGAAAGTGTCGGGCTTGGCGCTTTTTCTGAAAGAGCCTTTTCAGATGGCACCGGGCTTGGTGCTTTGTCCGATGGCACGGGGCTTGGTGCCTTGTCCGATGGTACTGGACACGGAGCTTTGTCAGACGGAACCAGGCTTGGCACTCTTTCTGATGGCACCTTTTCTGAAAGTGTCGGGCTTGGTGCTTTTTCTGAAACAGCTTTTTCAGATGGCACGGGGCTGGGTGCTTTGTCCGATGGTACTGGACTGGTCGCTTTGTCAGACGGAACCAGGCTTGGCGCTCTTTCAGATGGTGCCTTTTCTGAAAGTGTCGGGCTTGGCGCTTGTTCTGAAATAGCCTTTTCAGATGGCATGGGGCTTGGTGCTTTGTCCGATGGTACTGGACTTGGCGCTTTGTCAGATGGAACTAGGCTTGGCGCTCTTTCTGCTGGCGCTTTTTCTGAAAGTGTCGGGCTTGGCGATTTTTCAGAAAGAGCCTTCTCAGATGGCACCGGGCTTGGTGCTTTGTCCGATAGCACGGGGCTTGGTGCTTTGTCCGATGATACTGGACTCGGAGCTTTGTCAGATGGAACCAGACTTGGCACCTTTTCTGAAAATGTCGGGCTTGGCGCTTTTTCTGTGAGAGCCTTTTCAGATGGCACCGGGCTTGGTGCTTTGTCCGATGGTACTGGACTCGGCACTTTGTCAGACGGAACCAAACTTGGCGCTTTTTCTGATGGTGCCTTTTCTGAAAGTGTCGGGCTTGGCGCTTTTTCTGAAAGAGCCTTTTCAGATGGCACCGGGCTTGGTGCTTTGTCAGATGGCACGGGGCTTGGTGCTTTGTCCGATGCTAATGGACTCGGAGCTTTGTCAGATGGAACCAGGCTTGGCGCTCTTTCTGATGGCGCCTTTTCTGAAAGTGTCGGGCTGGGCGCTTTTTCTGAAAGAGCCTTTTCAGATGGCACAGGGCTTGGTGCTTTGTCAGTTGGCAAGGAGCTAGGTGCTTTGTCAGATGGTACTGGACTGAGCGCTTTGTCAGACGGAACCAGGCTTGGCGCTCTTTCTGCTGGCGCCTTTTCTGAAAGTGTCGGGCTTGGCGCTTTTTGTGAAAGAGCTTTTTCAGATGGCACCGGGCTTGGTGCTTTGTCCGATGGCACGGGGCTTGGTGCTTTGTCCGATGGTACTGGACTCGGAGCTTTGTCAGATGGAACCAGGCTTGGCGCCTTTTCTGAAAGTGTTGGGCTTGGCGCTTTGTCTGTGAAAGCCTTTTCAGATGGCACCGGGCTTGGTGCTTCGTCCGATGGTACTGGACTCGAAGCTTTGTCAGATGGAACTAGGCTTGGCGCTCTTTCTGATGGCGCCTTTTCTGAAAGTGTCGGGCTGGGCGCTTTTTCTGAAAGAGCCTTTTCAGATGGCACGGGGCTGAGTGCTTTGTCCGATGGTACTGGACTCGGCGCTTTGTCAGATGGAACTAGGCTAGGCGCTCTTTCTGATGGCGCCTTTTCTGAATGTGTTGGGCTGGGCGCTTTTTCTGAAAGAGCCTTTTCAGATGGCACCGGGCTTTGTGCTTTGTCAGACGGTACTGGACTGGGCGCTTTCTCAGACGGAACCAGGATTTGCGCTCTTTCTGATGATGCCTTTTCTGAATGTGTCGCGCTGGGCACTTTTTCTGAAAGAGCCTTTTCAGATGGCACGGGGCTGGGTGCTTTGTCAGATGGCACGAGGCTTGGTGCTCTGTCCAATGGTACTGGACTCGGAGCTTTGTCAGATGGAACTAGGCTTGGTGCTCTTTCTGATGGGGCCTTTTCTGAAAGTGTCGGGCTTGGCGCTTGTTCTGAAATAGCCTTTTCAGATGGCATGGGGCTTGGTGCTTTGTCCGATGGTACTGGACTTGGCGCTTTGTCAGATGGAACTAGGCTTGGCGCTCTTTCTGCTGGCGCCTTTTCTGAAAGTGTCGGGCTTGGCGCTTTTTCTGAAAGAGCTTTTTCAGATGGCACCGGGCTTGGTGCTTTGTCCGATGGCACGGGGCTTGGTGCTTTGTCCGATGGTACTGGACTCGGAGCTTTGTCAGATGGAACCAGGCTTGGCGCCTTTTCTGAAAGTGTCGGGCTTGGCGCTTTTTCTGTGAAAGCCTTTTCAGATGGCACCGGGCTTGGTGCTTCGTCCGATGGTACTGGACTCGAAGCTTTGTCAGATGGAACTAGGCTTGGCGCTCTTTCTGATGGCGCCTTTTCTGAAAGTGTCGGGCTGGGCGCTTTTTCTGAAAGAGCCTTTTCAGATGGCACCGGGCTTGGTGCTTTGTCAGACGGTACTGGACTGGGCGCTTTCTCAGACGGAACCAGGATTTGCGCTCTTTCTGATGATGCCTTTTCTGAATGTGTCGCGCTGGGCACTTTTTCTGAAAGAGCCTTTTCAGATGGCACGGGGCTGGGTGCTTTGTCAGATGGCACGGGGCTTGGTGCTCTGTCCGATGGTACTGGACTTGGCGCTTTGTCAGATGGAACTAGGCTTGGTGCTCTTTCTGATGGGGCCTTTTGTGAAAGTGTCGGGCTGAGCGCCTTTTCTGAAAAAGCCTTTTCAGATGGCACGGGGCTGGCTGCTTTGTCAGATGGCACGGGGCTTGGTGCTTTGTCTGATGGTACTGGACTCGGAGCTTTGTCAGATGGAACTAGGCTTGGCGATCTTTCTGATGGGGCCTTTTGTGAAAGTGTCGGGCTGAGCGCCTTTTCTGAAAGAGCCTTTTCAGATGGCACGGGGCTGGGTGCTTTGTCAGATGGCACGGGGCTTGGTGCTTTGTCCGATGGTACTGGACTCGGCGCTTTGTCAGATGGAACTAGGCTTGGCGCTCTTTCTGATGGCGCCTTTTCTGAAAGTGTCGGGCTGGGCGCTTTTTCTGAAAGAGCCTTTTCAGATGGCACGGGGCTGGGTGCTTTGTCTGATGGTACTGGACTCGGAGCTTTGTCAGATGGAACTAGGCTTGGCGCTCTTTCTGATGGGGCCTTTTGTGAAAGTGTCGGGCTGAGCGCCTTTTCTGAAAGAGCCTTTTCAGATGGCACGGGGCTGGGTGCTTTGTCAGATGGCACGGGGCTTGGTGCTTTGTCCGATGGTACTGGACTCGGCGCTTTGTCAGATGGAACTAGGCTTGGCGCTCTTTCTGATGGCGCCTTTTCTGAAAGTGTCGGGCTGGGCGGTTTTTCTGAAAGAGCCTTTTCAGATGGCACGGGGCTGGGTGCTTTGTCAGATGGCACGAGGCTTGGTGCTTTGTCTGATGGTACTGGACTCGGCGCTTTGTCAGATGGAACTAGGCTCGGCGCTCTTTCTGATGGCGCCTTTTCTGAATATGTTGGGCTGGGCGCTTTTTCCGAAAGAGCCTTTTCAGATGGCACCGGGCTTAGTGCTTTGTCAGACGGTACTGGACTGGGCGCTTTCTCAGACGGAACCAGGCTTGGCGCTCTTTCTGATGATGCCTTTTCTGAATGTGTTGGGCTGGGCGCTTTTTCTGAAAGAGCCTTTTCAGATGGTACTGGACTCGGTGCTTTGTCAGATGGAACTAAGCTTGGCGCTCTTTCTGATGGCGCCTTTTCTGAATATGTTGGGCTGGGCGCTTTTTCTGAAAGAGCCTTTTCAGATGGCACCGGGCTTGGTGCTTTGTCAGACGGTACTGGACTGAGCGCTTTCTCAGACGGAACCAGGCTTGGCGCTCTTTCTGATGATGCCTTTTCTGAATGTGTTGGGCTGGGCGCTTTTTCTGAAAGAGCCTTTTCAGATGGTACTGGACTCGGTGCTTTGTCAGATGGAACTAAGCTTGGCGCTCTTTCTGATGGGGCCTTTTCTAAAAGTGTCGGGCTGGGCGCCTTTTCTGAAAGAGCCTTATCAGATGGCATGGGGCTTGGTGCTTTGTCCGATGGTACTGGACTGGGCGCTTTCTCAGACGGAACCAGGCTTGGCGCTCTTTCTGATGGTGCCTTTTCTGAAAGTGACGGGCTTGGCGCTTTTTCTGTGAGAGCCATTTCTGATGGCACAGGGCTGGGTGCTTTGTCAGATGGCACGGGGCTTGGTGCTTTGTCTGATGGTACTGGACTCGGCGCTTTGTCAGATGGAACTAGGCTTGGCGCTCTTTCTGATGGCGCCTTTTCAGAAAGTGTCGGGCTGGGCGCTTTTTCCAAAAGAGCCTTTTCAGATGGCACGGGGCTGGGTGCTTTGTCTAATGGCACGGAGCTGGGTGCTTTGTCCGATGGTACTGGACTGGGCGCTTCCTCAGACGGAACCAGGCTTGGCGCTCTTTCTGATGGCGCCTTTTCTGAAAGTGTCGGACTTGGCGCTTTTTCTGAAAGAGCCTTTTCAGATGGCACCGGGCTTGGTGCTTTGTCAGATGGTACTGGACTGGGCGCTTCCTCAGACGGAACCAGGCTTGGCGCTCTTTCTGATGGCGCCTTTTCTGAAAGTGTCGGACTTGGCGCTTTTTCTGAAAGAGCCTTTTCAGATGGCACGGGGCTGGGTGCTTTGTCCGATAGTACTGGACTGGGCGCTTTCTCAGACGGAACCAGGCTTGGCGCTCTTTCTGATGGTGCCTTTTCTGAAAGTGACGGGCTTGGCGCTTTTTCTGAAAGAGCCTTTTCAGATGGCACCGGGCTTGGTGCTTTGTCAGATGGTACTGGACTGGGCGCTTCCTCAGACGGAACCAGGCTTGACGCTCTTTCTGATGGTGCCTTTTCTGAAAGTGTCGGACTGAGCGCTTTTTCTGAAATAGCCTTTTCAGATGGCACAGGGCTTGGTGCTTTGTCCGATGGTACTAGACTCGGCGCTTTGTCAGACGGAACTAGGCTTGGCGCTCTTTCTGATGGCGCCTTTTCTGAAAGTGTTGGGCTGGGCGCTTTTTCTGAAAGAGCTTTTTCAGATGGCACGGGGCTGAGTGCTTTGTCCGATGGTACTGGACTGGGCGCTTTGTCAGACGGAACCAGGCTTGGCGCTCTTTCTGATGGCGCCTTTTCTGAAAGTGTCGGGGTGAGCGCTTTTTCTGAAATAGCCTTTTCAGATGGCACAGGGCTTGGTGCTTTGTCCGATGGTACTGGACTCAGTGATTTGTCAGACGGAACTAGGTTTGGCGTTCTTTCTGATGGCGCCTTTTCTGAAAGTGTTGGGCTGGGCGCTTTTTCTGAAAGAGCTTTTTCAGATGGCACGGGGCTGAGTGCTTTGTCCGATGGTACTGGGCTGGGCGCTTTGTCAGACGGAACCAGGCTTGGCGCTCTTTCTGATGGCGCTTTTTCTGAAAGTGTTGGGCTGGGCGCTTTTTCTGAAAGAGCCTTTTCAGATGGCACGGGGCTGGGTGCTTTGTCTGATGGCACGGGGCTGAGTGCTTTGTCCGATGGTACTGGACTGGGCGCTTTGTCAGACGGAACCAGGCTTGGCGCTCTTTCTGATGGCGCTTTTTCTGAAAGTGTTGGGCTGGGCGCTTTTTCTGAAAGAGCCTTTTCAGATGGCACGGGGCTGGGTGCTTTGTCTGATGGCACGGGGCTTGGTGCTTTGTCCGATGGTACTGGACTTGGCGCTTTGTCAGACGGAACCAGGCTTGGCGCTCTTTCTGATGGCGCTTTTTCTGAAAGTGTTGGGCTGGGCGCTTTTTCTGAAAGAGCCTTTTCAGTTGGCACGGGGCTGGGTGCTTTGTCTGATGGCACGGGGCTTGGTGCTTTGTCCGATGGTACTGGACTCGGCGCTTTGTCAGACGGAACCAGGCTTGACGCTCTTTCTGATGGCGCCTTTTCTGAAAGTGTTGGGCTGGGCGCTTTTTCTGAAAGAGCCTTTTCAGATGGCACGGGGCTGGGTGCTTTGTCTGATGGCACGGGGCTTGGGCCTTTGTCAGATGGTACTGGACATGGCACTTTGTCAGACGGAACCAGGCTTGGCGCTCTTTGTGATGGCGCCTTTTCTGAAAGTGTCGGGCTTGTCGCTTTTTCTGAAAGAGCCTTTTCAGATGGCACCGGGCTTGGTGCTTTGTCAGACGGTACTGGACTGGGCGCTTTGTCTGACGGAACCAGGCTTGGCGCTCTTTCTGATGATGCTTTTTCTGAAAGTGACGGGCTTGGCGCCTTTTCTGTGAGAGCCTTCTCTGTTGGCACTGGACTCGGTGCTTTGTCAGATGGAACTAGGCTTGGCGCTCTTTCTGATGGCGCCTTTTCTGAAAGTGTTGGGCTGGGCGCTTTTTGTGAAAGAGCCTTTTCAGATGGCACGGGGCTGGGTGCTTTGTCAGATGGCACGGGGCTTGGTGCTTTGTCCGATGGTACTGAACTCGGACCTTTGTCAGATGGAACTAGGCTTGGCGCCTTTTCTGAAAGTGTCGGACTTGACGCTTTTTCTGAAAGAGCCTTTTCAGATGGCACCGGGCTTGGTGCTTTGTCAGATGGTACTGGAC
The DNA here is from genome assembly GCA_932294345.1 of Pandemis cinnamomeana. Taxonomy (NCBI): domain Eukaryota; kingdom Metazoa; phylum Arthropoda; class Insecta; order Lepidoptera; family Tortricidae; genus Pandemis; species Pandemis cinnamomeana. The sequence continues at coordinate 12,892,788 of OW028718.1, read as the reverse complement.
TGGGCGCTTTCTCAGATGGAACCAGGCTTGGCGCTCTTTCTGATGGTGCCTTTTCTGAAAGTGACGGGCTTGGCGCTTTTTCTGTGAGAGCCTTTTCAGATGGCACGGGGCTTGGTGCTTTGTCAGATGGTACTGGACTTGGCACTTTGTCAGTAAGAACTAGGCTTGGCGCTCTTTCTGAAGGCGCCTTTTCTGAAAGTGTCGGGCTTGTCGCTTGTTCTGAAATAGCCTTTTCAGATGGCATGGGGCTTGGTGCTTTGTCAGATGGTACTGGACTTGGCACTTTGTCAGTAGGAACTAGGCTTGGCGCTCTTTCTGATGGCGCCTTTTCTGAATGTGTCGGGCTTGTCGCTTGTTCTGAAATAGACTTTTCAAATGGCACAGGGCTTGGTGCTTTGTCTGATGGTACTGGACTCGAAGCCATTAAAATACTGCTTTGACTTTGTGATACTAAAAGCTTTTCTGCTTTTATGAGTTCTTTATCTAAGCTGTCTGTTATTTTATCCTTTGGTTTTTGTGTTTGTTCTTTTACGGGAATAAATTCTTTGTCATGTGGTTTATCTGATAAAGGAGTTGTCTCAGTTAATTCCTCAGAGTCAGCATCATCTTTGTCATACAATTTTTCGGTGTCAGTTTTTTCTTGTTCGATGCTTGTGACTGTATCTTTTTTTGAGGAAGATAGTAGCTGTTGTGTGAAGGTTCCCTCTTTCGAACTGCTGATGCTAGTTTCTAGTGTATGCCGTTTATTTGATTCAGTGACTTCTTTTAAATCTGCAATTGGTTTGTTACTTTCTGCGCTAGTTTCAGGTTGGAAAGGCGTAGAATATTTTTCCTGGTTAATATTAGTAAAATTGTTGTCTGATATATCCATTAACGTCTTTTTTTGTTCAACATTAGCATGAATGTCAGAAATTACTGTTTTGCTAGAACTGATATCTTTGTGTTTTTCTGTTATAACAGTTGATTCAAAAGATTTGGTTATAGTTTCTCTTTGCTTTGCTTGTGTTTGTTCGGTCAAACTGACGTGTTTAATATCACTTTGGTTTTCACCATCGATAGACACCTCCGGCTCAGATTCTTTTTCTATACTCACTTGCTTACTATCAAGTTTGTCAGAAGTATGAGCCTTACTGTGAAGGTGTTGCTCAAGTAGTTCATCAGTTTTCTCAAATAATTCACTTGAGATATTTTTAACTACTTTTGTTGCTGATTGAATAATACTAGCTCTTGTGGTCATGTCGTCTTCGTAAATGTCTTCATCCTTTTCTTTGTCTAAAATAAGTTTCCTTTCTTTGACAGACAGTGGACTTGGTTCTTTAATTTGACTTATTTTTTCTTCCTCGTGTCCGTTTTGAACACCTTTTTTACTTGATGCTTTGTGACTGTCTTCATGAATTTCAGCTTTCGTCACTTTGACATCCTCTGTATCGTCAAAGTCATCAGGAAGTAAAACTTTTTGAGCTGCTTTATAAGTGCTACCTACTCTAGCAAAAAGGTCTTCTGGTTTTACGTCTTTTTGACTAGTTATCTGATCGTCTTTCTCTGAACTAGGTTCTTCTGTGGGAACCTTGCTGAGAAGATCATGTGATATTTCACTTGTTTTATCGATGGTGATAGAGTCTTCAACTACAGATTGTTTTGATTGAATGATGGTACGTTCATTATCTTCGACGGACTTTTTATGTAAATTATTGAATTCCTTTTCGGAAATTTCTTTTTCTAAGCTTAATTTATTTTCTAAAACAAAAGGAGATACTCCGTTTTCATATACGGACTTTGTTTTACTTAAATCTTCATTTGTAATTTTATTTAAATCTTGAACGGCTTTGTCAATAATTTCGGTTTCCCTTAATGTTTTGTCATCCGCTTTACTTATATCATCTTCGACATTTTTCTTTTCAGTCATCATCATTTCATCATGAAGCTTTTTGGTTTCCTGACTTGAGGAAAAGTCTACTTCATCAACAATATTATCTGTTTTCATTTCTGATGTTGCGTCTGATTTTATTATTTTAGACACCCCTGCTATAGAAGTTGACTCCGTAGTGTAAATATCTAAATCTCGCCTTTTTTTGTCAAATAATATTTTATGCGATATTGCCTCTTCTTTTTTCTTCAAGTCTGCCATTCTTTCTTCTAATTTTTCTAAAGTCTTTGCAGTCTCCTGAGAAATACTTAGTCTTTTTTCGGAAGTTCCTTCGATAAAATGTTCATCTCCATCTGCTTCTAAAGCATGTGTGTCTTTTTGATCTAATTGTAATGAAGTGGTTCCTTCTTTTGTTGATATCAAAAGCTTGTTATCTGAAACTTCTTTGACTTTAACGTCTACGTCATGTGTCTTTTCATCTTTGTCTGTTTGAATTAATTGTTTTTCTTCATCTCTTTCTTGTTGAAGGATAATTTCAACTTCTTTGGTTATTTCACCTGTCTTTTCAGTAGTTTCTGCGTCAATGATGGAGCTTGACTTTGTATCTTGAGTAGTTTCATGAATTTTCTTTTTTTTAATATCTTTTAACGTAATTTCTGAGTGTTTTTCTGATTCTTTATTGATTTCACCCAAAATTTTAGAGTGATCGTCTTGTGATTCTGCTAATGATTGTACATGATCATGTACATCCTCTTTTAATTCGCGTTTTACTCTTTTACCCTCACTTAAAACTGTTTTGTCAGATACATCGCTAATGTCTTCCGATGCCACAGACCGAGGAGGAGAGATTTCTTTAACTAACTCCGTTGATTCTTCTATAGTTTCTTTTGATGTGATTTCAGTACTACGTTCTTCCGACTCACTTGATAGGATTTTGTTGCTTGTTTCAACAACAGAGCTAATTGAGTCGGTCTTAAATAAGTGACTTTGTGATATTTGTTGCAGAATTGGTGACTTTTCTTTCATAATTTCATCTAAACTTAAATCAGACTTTAATACTTGTGCAACATTTGCTACAATTGTTTCAACATATTCCGGACTAATTGGTGGCCTATTCATTGTCTCTAGTTTTTTCGCTTCTTCATTTTCATTTTCAACGTCTTCAGGTATTACAGGTATTTTGTCAGCTATTACTTCTTCAACAATAATGATTTGATCCTTGATTGGAGAATCGAGGGTAGTTATGTGAGTTTCTCTTAATTTTTCCGTGTAGTGACCGTAGTTAAACTCGTCTTCATATTCTTTTACTGGTTCTAATTCTTTGATAGCCGGTATCTTTGGGGCTTCAGGGTACATTGGTGACTCTGGCGCTGAGCCGGGAGTTACGGTGACTAATTCTGCGTGCGACGGACGTTCAACAGTTTTTAAAACGACATCATGTTGGGTTCCTTTGTATGAGGAAACGCCTTCCGTATCCAGAAGGGGCAAATCTTTTGGTACTTTAATTTCATGAACAAAACCAACATTAGGTTTCATTTTAAATACGTCTTCCTCTACAGGAGTTTTCTTTTCTTCGTAAGTTCTGTAATCTACTTCTTCGTGTAATGGTAAATCTGCCACTTCGTCTGGCGTCTTTACTATTTCTCTTATAGGTGCTGGTATTGCTTCTAATTTGGGACTTTTAAGTTTGACATCTATTAGAGTTTGTGGTGGAATGACTTCCTTAGTTTCCTCTTTACTATGTTTCTCTTCTACTAGTTGGTCTTCCTTGATATCATCAAGCGTTATTCGTTCATCTTCCGGCAATGTTGGTGCTGTAGTCGCGCCTGATTCAATAGTAGTTGATATTTTCTCGTCAGGGTGAGATTCTTGAACAACGTTAAGCTCTAAAGAATCTTTAGGTTTCACAGCACCATTTTTACTGTCTGACGTTTTCTTTTCACTGCTAATATCTTGTTTCTCTTCTACACTGACGGAATGTTCTTTAGATTCCTGTTTTATTTCAATCTTTGGCTCAGTGTGAAGTTTTTCTTCTTTTGGCTTTTCTACGAGGTCAATTGTTGCCTCTTTCTTCTTTTCCGATTCCTCCTTGTCTTTTATGTGTTTTTGTAACTCATCTTCACGTTCTTGACTAACTTCGCGATCCACGACGGAGTCTTCAGTGTATTGATCAACTTCTTCTTTTTCGATAATTAAATATTCTTCTTCGAATTCACCGTCAGCCATCGTTTCTGTTTTAGCATCATCAATATGACATGTTATTTTTTCAATGTCTGACCGACCCACATATTCAACTTTTTCTTCAGCTTCACTGTCTCTATTAAACACCGCTTCAATTTCTCTAACAATTTCTTGTTCTTCTTTATCATCTAGTTCCTGTAGTTTAATATCATCAAGTGATTTGGACGTATCTTCGTCTGATTTCTTAGCGTCTTTAAGAATGTCCTCATAATTGACTCTTTGGAGTCCTTTCAACTTTGAATCAATTTTGACTGATTTAACGGATTTTGTTGGACTTTTCATAGTTTTAAGTCCCTTGACTGGAGATGCTAAAGGCCTCGGTCTCCGTGAAATTGGTTCGCGTTTGACTTTCGGTTTATCAGCGGTCTTTTGAGTAAGGTCTCGTTTGGGAGATGGCTGTTTGAATTTAGATTCCATAACTCTACGGTTGGCAGCTTCTTTGGTGCTCTTAGCCGGAGTGCTTCCTGGACTTAGTTTTCTCGTTTTTGTTTTAACTCTTTCTTTCACAACTGGTTGAATGCTGGATATCGTCGATTTGACTTCTGATATCTTTTTCGGTGTAGCTGGAGGTGATTTTTTATCCTCAGCAACCTTCTTATCTAATAATGCACTAGTTTTCTTCTCAACTTTTTGTACCGCTGTGCGATGACTTAATTTTGTTCTGGTCGTAGCACTGGTCGTTTCACTTTTTCGTACTTCAGTCTTCTTTCTTTCTGTTTTCGTAATTTCATGCTTTGTCTCTTTCTTTACCTCTTTAATTTCTTTTTCATCAGTCTTATCAATTCGCTTCTTCTTTTCCGTAATTCTTTCTTTTTTCTTAATTTCTTTCTTTTTAGGCATACTATCTATCACAGTGCTCTCGTAGTGAGCAATTTTATCGTCTAACTTTGTTTCTACCCTCCCAGTTATTGCTTCACGTAACACAGACTCAATTTTCTTGTCCTCCCCGTCGGTCAGTTCAGTGAGCAATTTATTGTCTATAATATTCTTAGAATCAGTTTCGTCTTTCTTTGGCGGTGGCTCTGGTTCAACAATTTTATCTTCTTTCGTTTTCTCTGTCTTCTCTTTAGCTGTTGTCGTTTTGGTCGTTTTGACGGTTTTGGTCGTAGTTATCGCTGGTGGCGTCGGTAGTGCCATCTGGCGGCCGGTACACGTCGGGTGTTGGAGAAACTCCAAGTGTTTGAGCTTCTCGAGGCCCTCGAAAATCTTGTGCTGTGGCGTGGATCCAGGGAACATGATTCTGGTGATGGTGTCATCGGGATTGGCGGGGCGCCAGACCAAGAGGGCGCAGATGGAGATCAGGTTGGGGATGGGGAAGTTGAAGGCTCCAGAGACGTTGGCGCCCTCGAAGAGCTTCTGCTCGCTGTTGTGCCACTTCTTGAGGAAGTCGCGAACGTGCTTGGAGTCCTTGGACGGATTGAGGACGTACATGTCGAGTGTTCCTGGAAATGAGACAAGTAATGGTTGAGTTTTAAGTTTAATGGATTCTGAAAAAGTTAAGTACCTAAATGCAGTTATAAATGCGAAAGTTTGGGATGGGTTAATGTTTGTTACTCAATTAGGAAAGGGCTGATCAAATTCAAATAAGATTTAACACGAAGATTCTGTAGAATACCACATAGGTTGCAGAAGGATGTACGAATTCTTCGCAGACGAATGTCAGGAGTTCTTTAAAAGCAATCGCGGTTTAAATCCCGTTGCAAGACCAACCTTGTGTGAAATATCTTCTTCTTGTTTTGTGTCAGGGTTAAAAAGTAAATCTTTTAAATCAGGCACTCACCATGTCCAACTTTGTGGTAGAGGTTGATGGGGTCAGGGCTGCGGTAGCACTGCTGCGGCTTCAGGTTGAGATGGCGGAGGTCCGCCATCATGTCCGAGCCCTCCTGGATGAGAGACACCAGGAGAGGATCCGAGTCTTTGTCACCGTCTGGGCTGGCAAGGGCGCGGCGCTCCTGGAAGGGTAAAAGAATACATGAATCACGTCTTTATTCCAGGGTGGAAAGACCTCAATATGCCACCTTCAGCATGGCTATGAGCATGGGTTGAGGGTGAGATATAATAAATGAAGGCGTCTGTACCTCACTCACTCGTTCCCAAAAGATCACATATCGTACAAAACGTGTTTAAATAATTTACGATGAATTAATTTATGTCTTAATCAGTTAATTGACGCGGTAATTCACACGCTGAGCACTCACAGCGACTGATAATTTTATAATACAATAATGCATACGCGATATTGATACTTCACACTTCGATGGTTTCAACCTTACTTAATTTCAGAGACACAAGATTTAATAGTCTGCTGGTCTGGGAGTAATAAAAAACCAAGCACCAATTGTTTCTCTTCCCGCGTTGGTGAAAGCGCATCGCGAATGGGCGAAAGTCTAAGGAATCATGTTATAGGCGATGCGGCTAGCAACCCATCACTAATTTCATTTCCCTTTCCAGCTATACGCCGTTTAAACATGCTAAACGTGGTCTTAAGGTTTTGTTACCTTAGGCTCTGTCTACCCGTAAGGGATAAAGACGTGATATATGTATGCAACAACAAAACGTTAAATATGAGTCGCAATAATCCGGTTCACATGGATGCAGTCTTATAACCAGTAGGCAGGTGCACTCGAGCGAATAGAGGATAAGGTTACCTGATACGTGACCTTGAGGGCAATATGGCGCCAAGCTACTGACTGTAAAGGTTATAGGATATATCCTATACAGTCAGTAGCTTGCTTGTCAGTATAAAGCGAAGCCTTATCAAGAGCATTAACATACATACATACATAAATCACGTCTATATCCCTTACAGGGTAAACAGAGACTAAGTTAACATGACCTGATGATTAACATGACCATGATTTCGGGCGTATAGATGGAAAAGGGAGTCAAACTAGTGATGGATTGCTAGCCGCATCACCTATGACATGAGTTACTTGACATACTTACTTACTTTATTGTCACTCACCTCTAGGTTACAGAAGAAGTGTTCAATCTGCGGATACACTTCCTGCGAAACACGGCCGCCATGCTCGACGCAGAGCAGCTGTTGAGTCACTACCTCTTGTATTCCAAGACACTCACCTCTAGATTACAGAAGAAGTGTCCAATCTGCGGGTACATGGGGGCAAGTGCCTTCTTGCGAAGTACGCCCGCCATGCTAAGGCAGAGCAGTTGTTAAGTCACTACCTCTTGTATTCCAAGCCACTCACCTCTAGATTACAGAAGAAGTGTCCAATCTGCGGGTACACGGGGGCGAGTGCCTTCCTGCGAAGCACGGCCGCCATGCTAAGCAGAGCTGTTGTTGAGTCACTACCTCTTGTATTCGAAGTCACTCACCTCTAGGTTACAGAAGAAGTGTCCAATCTGCGGGTACACGGGGGCGAGTGCCTTCCTGCGAAGCACGGCCGCCATGCCCGAGGCAGAGCAGTTGTTAAGCCGAGTGAGAAGCACGGCGTCCAAACGGTCGAGATGGCGAGCGAAGTCCCACCAACACGCTTTGCGGGAGAACCCGCCGTCAACTGAAAATTGCAAAGAGAATCTTTAATATCTATCTATACTAATATTTAAAAAAAAAATGACACTGAAAGTTACAACACCATTATTCTAGGTATCTTAGTTCCCATCTGTAAATTATTGTTATAATTTTATTTTTTATTTTTTTCTATTTTTACCTTTTTTGTTATTCTGACCGCATTATAATTGATGGTAACCGTTTTTTCTTGATATTTCTTGGCTACCACGATACAGGCTGTGCCTAGTGTGGAGTCATTGAACTTCTCATATTGTATTTCGTTCCTATTTTGGAAAATAAATGTTACTTTACTTTACTTTTACTTTACATAAAAATCCGAAAAGTGAAGCTACGGCCGGGAATCGAACCCGGATGCTCACCATTCCGTGATGCGTAGGTACTATAGGTACCGCTATACCCCAGCAGGCAGATTTTTCTACGTGTTCTAATTTTCAGTGTCGTTTAGAAATTTAATTTAAAAGTAAAATTCTTGATTCATTCGATAGTACCCAATATTATAAATGTTAAAGTGCGTCTCTCTGTTTCCTCTTCGCGTTTAAACCGCTGAACTGATTTGTATGCATGTATGCCCCGGGACATGATCGCTAGTGACGTCACAAAGTTCTACATCGCGCCAAAGAAGTTTCTTATCGCAGATATAGATAAATACAACTTGCACTCTCTTCCTTCCCTATTACGGCCTCCCCCACAAAGCGTTAGTGAATTTTATCGTTTTACATTTATAACACCAGTGTGGGAGCGTTACGTAACTACCAATAACAAACAAAGCTCCAATTTAATTTGTAAATCCGCAATCATTGACTCGGAATGACAGGCAACGGCGGAAATGATAAATGAAACTGCGGTGGCAATGATAGCATTTACAAATTATAATTCAGCAGACCATTCAGTGACAGGTCACGGGTTAACTGAGAGGTGTAATTTTTTTGCGGAAATCTGTACTTTAGACTACTATAATTTAAGGCTCCAGGACCTTACAAATCCCTTTTATAAATGTATTTATTTAATTAAAGTAGAATTTAAGTATTGTAGTAGCTTAATGTATTTTATTTTGAAATAATGACTTTCTGCCTTTCTCGCCGCGCATTCTTTTTGGCAACGATGGTCTTTCCGAATGCGCTGGTAGTTTCAAAAATCGACACGTAAAAGAGCTCTCGGCGGCCAATTTGCAAAAATAAATTTTGAATTTTGAGTGATAAGTAATTACTAACAACGATTGGATCTTTGTTGTCTGAATAAATAGCTTGTTCCTCGTACATAACCAAGTTACATAACCGGCACTGGTAAAACCAATGTACACACATACACATACACAAATCACGTCTTTATTCCTTACGGGGTAGACAGAGCCTAAGGTAACAGGTAACAACAGGCCACATTTAGCAAGATTGTGGGCGTATAGGTGGAAAATGGAATCAAAATAGGGATGGGTTGGTAGCCTCATCGCCTATAACATGATTCCTAATATTTTCGCCCATTCCCTCGATGGGCTTGTACCATCTGCGCGGGTAGAGAAGCAACTGGTACATACTACGTTTTTTCTTTGCTCCAACCAACCAATGTAGGATGATTAATTTGGATTCATTTATATTTAGGTGGGCCTAAGCCGCAAACATGTTTGTTTTAATTTAGAAATAGTCTTTATTTTACCCTAGAATGTCCTGGTAACGTAAAATAGTTATGTACGGGGGAACAAGCGGAATAAATAACTCGTTATTATAGCAGAAATCTATTCGAGATTTGCGATCCCTCTCACACTTTGCGGGTGTAAGCGGGACAAATGGACCGTAACAGTGCGATTGTTATTGAGTTAGTAGTTTTATCGAGCCTTTTTTATTGACATTGGGTCTTTCATGGAATTAGTTTCCTCCGGAGTTCGCCAAAGGCGGTATTTTTGATAAATGTGTGATATGTGAATGAAATACAGATCTAGTTTTATCACGAAGCAATAAATATTATTAAGGTAATATATAATATTGTTATTGCTCTGTAGCGCCTGATCTATACACTATCGCATGGCTCTTGCAAGGAAACAAAATAAGCCCATGTTTTAAGTTAATTTTTTTCTTTGCATGTGTTTGTTTTGAATAGCAACCCATCACTATTTTGATTCCCCTTTCCACCTATACGCTTACAATCATGCTAAACGTGGCCTTTAGGTCTTGTTACCTCAGGCTCTGTCTACCCCGTACCCTTACGGGGTAGACAGAGCCTATATCCCTATATAGACGTGATTTGTGTGTGTGTGTGTGTTGTGAATAAAGATTGTATCTATCCTATCTGTGTATCAAAGCCATATCTATATACTCAAGTTATATATCGCGGCCTTGCCTCTAGGGCTATACTCGAATGTTGGATGGCTGCCAGAGAGAATATTGCTTCGCGAAATAACCTTTTTTCTAGTCCCATCTCAGTGATTAAGTTAACACATTTTCTTTACTCTCATGTTCGTTCAGGATTGATGTAAGGTAAGGGATGGTCAGGAAAGATTGGCCTCTGTCAAAAAACTACGGCAACGACCGGTAGTAGCTACAAGATAGATATGTTAAGTTTTGTCAAATCCGAGCTCATTCACAGAAAAACATTATTTTATACCGTAAATTGTGTTTATTTCATATACAAGGGGAATTAAAACAAAATAGGTAAACTATTAAATTAAAAACTAAACTAAAATAAAATAATTAAAACAGGAGGGCCCCCCGTAGCCCGTGGCATAGTTCCACAGACACTAGCAGCATTCCCCCTTTGGACAGCGATTCTTCGAAATATCTTTGAAAAAATACTGTTTACCTCAAGCTCATAGGGAATCAATAAATCAAATCAATTAAAAAAAAATCCCAAAAACAAAAAACGCCAGCATCAGATATCAGATTTTAGCTGTCATTTGAGTGAACCTAAACTGTATCGAAATTGAATTCACTAAGACGTCACGGTAACCCCTCTGAAGCTAAATCTGGCTCCAATAACCTCAGCGTCTGTGTAACCAATATCACCATTATTTTCTATACATCCTATTAAGCCAGTGTACACTGGCGTGTTTACTGTAACGCGATAGCTGTTGTGCAAGCACTCTCCAGACACCCGTGTATACACCACTTAACAATGTACTACGGTTAGGTTACGTTTGGATTGTCATAACATTACAAGAGTTAGGAAAACATTATTAGCAGGCGTAAGTAAAATAATCCTTTAGGAATCTAAAACGATAATGATGCTCTCTTTTATTCTTTAATTTCTCATTACATACATACAGGGTGGGAAGGAGTATACCGACAGATTGAAACCAATGATTCTACTGCCTATTTGGACAAAAAAAAAGTAATACAGATATGGCTCGGTAAAGCCTAATTTTCGAGATATTAAATTATTTAAGTAATTCACAAGTTGAAAAATCTCAAGGGTAACACGCCTTTATAATATGACGTAATCACACACACAAGTAGGTACACACAGCAAAGCGAATCGGTGAGCACCCTAGTTATCCAAGTGTGTCATTCTATACACACATCCGCACTTATCCGCTGCCTTATTACGCACACAACAAAATGCCACACACAAACACAACTATCTGTGCTAACTGTGTTTTCTGACTACCTTCACGCATAGTTATTCAAACCTGCTGGTATTTTGTTCAATGGAAGCATAATTTTGCCACCAGTATTATAAGCGTGGTGGCTCAGGTGTATTGACCTAGGGTTATGAAACCTAAAGAACCGGGTTCGAATCCTGCACAAGTGTATCTTTTTTGTTTTCAATTTTAAATTACTAATCTCAAAATAAACTCATGTTTACCTAAAACAAGAAAAAAAGGACGTAAAAGAATAAAACAATAAAATGCAATTATTGGTTCAAATTGTTTATTGCAACATTTAATTTTTATTGTATTAGCCTCTATTTATGTTATTATTATTATTACCAAAAGTAATTAAATTAGCTAAATAAAACTGCACACTTTTCCTTATAGAATAATATTCATAAAATAACACACACTTTAGAGGCCAGTATGATTTTATGTTTACTAAAAAGTCTTATGTCACTAACATAATAATTATCTTGCAAATTGAATACACAACCATAATAGGGCTATTTTTAAGATGACACATAATTAATATCTTAAATTCTGGTTTATTAGGTTTAAGTCTGATAAAGATGAACGAAACGTTTTATTTGCGGACGTGTAAGTCAGTGGTGAAATGAATAGACATGTTAAATGACAGCCATTAACAATAACATCATTTCACACTGGGTTATAATCTCCACTTTGAAGCGACTAAGCTACCTATCTCGATTTGGTTTGGATTTGGACACCAGGGCCCATCGATGAGATCCAACCCCATAGCCTAAAGTAACACTGCCACTCGTTCTGCACTGTAAAACATTACTGTGTTTATATATTTACTTAAGTTAATATATATTTCGTCTTCATCACTAAAAATCACTACATTTGACTTTGATTGATGTAATAATCAAAGTCAAGATATTCACGAGCAAAGGTTTCTTGTATGCTGGTCCGTTAAAGCATGTTTTTTGCTGGTCTACGGCAATGCAATCCTGCAGCATGCAGATGGTTTCGCACAGGTTGCAACGTAGCATTGTGTCTTGTTGCTGTGAAATGGGTCACTAGCGGGTGCGGCAACTACATAATGTCCAAATCAAATGGCAGGAGATGAGGCTTCAGGTTTAGGCCCAGAACGAATATTTTTATCGTGCCCGAAGTCTGCGTAAGGGTGAATCCATAATGGCACAGTCTTCCGCTGCAAAATAAATGAAGTTTAAATAAAAACATTTTTCGTCAAAGAAAGTTGTTTAAAACATTACCGATAAAATAATAAGTCATTGTTTTTAACACCGTTTGTCTACTTACCCATATCAAAAAACGCCTAGCGATTCCTTATATAAATAGTTATATTGTTTTGCTCTTTTCAACAAAGATAAATGAAAATCCATGTTTTGCAAATCACAAGGTATTCGAAAGGCAAAATTAAACAGTTCGTAAGTATAACACACGGTTCATCCCGCAGCTAATAATGGCTGCCAGCGGTGACAGTTGTTTTGTTCACAAAATCATATTATTAGAAATTTGAGGGTAGAAAACACTTTATATTGTTTAAGACGATAACGACCAAAATAGCCATCAGCTAGCAACTTTTAAACTCCAGTAAAAAGAGTCATACCTATTAATAATTATATTAAAAGAAAACACAATGCGTTTGCGTTTTTAACATATTATATAAGAGTAAAATTAAACATACAATAGACTGCAACCACCATAAAATTAAATAGTTACGGAAAAAAATAAATTATAATTTCAACCTTATTTCAAAGCTCATAAAACAGCTATTTACACAAATTGCAATACAGTAGTCGCAGATTGAACATAATTCATACATTCACCATGTAACTTGCATACCTCGGTGGCCTAGCGGTCAAAGACAGGTCGAAGATTTGACTTCTGCTTTAGTGAACCGGGTTCGTATCCGAAGAAAACGGAATATAAAATAGTAATAATAAAATGACATTTTTGGATGTTATTTCGATGGCCGTGCTGGTTGTGAGGAATATTGCTTTGGAATTGGAATCTCAGACTTGTTGAGAAATAATAATATAACATCGTCGCATCAGTGAGATGGTAATTACTCTTCGCTAGTAATAATAGTTCAATGCGTGGGATTGCATAAATTTGAAGATTCAAGGTCGAAGGAAGCTTCGATTCGGTTCTCTCGCTTACACTGGGGATGACAATATCCAATGTAAGATTAGGTAAAATATTTTTAGGACAGTCTAAATAAAAAAAATACTTTTACATTATTTTTGTAGAAGTAACTGAAACCGGAGATATTGCATTTTCAGCCTTTGAGTGTGACACGATACCGGCGGGGATTATTTTCATTTAATTTGTAATTATTTTTTACTTAATTTATTATAAACTAACTTAAATAGTTGTAACTTTCTTCATTGTTATTTTATAGTTAGTTGTTGTTTATTCAATAAACAGGTAATTTACAGTGACATTGCTCATTCATCTTGTTGCTAAAAAATCTGTACTTAGGGGGTAGATTTTATGATCGAACTCACTCACACATTCACATGTCATAGATTCTACTTAACGTTCATGTCGATACTCAACACGCATAGACGTGTGCGTGGCTGTGCTAACCGCATTATTTTGCTGTGTGTACAACCGCTATCAATTTTAACTACGAATAAGTTTTTATTAAAAGTCGAGATTAAACAGCTAAAAGTTTTCATTGTATTGGGATAAATGGAATAAAAATTAAATTTGGCACATTTCTGTGTCTGGACATACTAGGGGTAAAATCATGTGTCATACGGACGTCATACTCCACCACTCGTCGTTTATCGTATTTTGTCGGAGTCATTCGTGAAGTGTGAAATTTTCTTTTTCACTCTATTGACTAAGGCTTTGTTCACAAGGTAGTACTATCGATAATAATTTTTTTGTTCCAGAAATTAACTTAGTTAATAAGGCAGTTTTGGACCCATGTTGATATAACATTATTTACTCGTTACACCACAGGAATCCATGGTTAAAATCTGTCGGTATACTCCTTCCCACCCTGTACATACATACATAAAACACGTCCTTATGCGACACGAATACGACGGGATAAATTTGCCTTGGTATCTTATTGTTTGTCAATTGTGTTAGCTTCATTTTTATTTTGTTCTAAAGGGTTTACATTACTCGTACATACATTGTTTTCTTTCCCACTTTAGAACAAAGGCACTTTTTCTATGCCGCTGCAATTGCTAGAATAGCCTTGAATATATTTGAGACAATAACACACCTGCCCTCTGAGTAAACGCACGAAATATCGGTTCAATTTATTTTCAATCAAGTTCTGTTTGCCTTCCATTGGGTCGGAAAGGCCAGAGCTTCGGACGTAACCAGCCTACGTATTGGTTAGCGAATCGAATTATTCTGTTTGGGAAACGTGTTATGTAACAAACACCCCGTGCGATAATTCTGGGGTAGGTATAAACAGGGGCGTGCAGTGGGTTCTGACAGAGGGCATATTGAGAACAAAACCCGTATTGGTACGAAGCGTGTCGGGCACATTTACGTATGCTTACAAGCACTGCTTATATGCCTGTAAGGGATGAAGGCGTCTGGGTATATATATATACTACACTGGGCTACTATCTGGATGACGGGTTTTATTTTGGTATGTTTTCTTAAATGAAACCTGGCTAGAACGATTTATCGCCCCTGAGCTATTTCCGAGATTCAGATTATATACAATAATAATACAAGGATCGATTGTTTGTAACTTGAAAAAGACGATCTTTTCTAAAGTTTCTCATAGTGATACGGTAACTACCGATATTACTAGCTATTGTATCCAACCAATACTGATATTAACGACAATCAACACATTGTTTTCGAAAAGTTAAATTAGTATAGAATACGGTTGTTGACGACGTCACCAGTACTGTATCCAAGAAATACTGATATCAACAACATTAACACTTGTCGATGATTTAGCTACGTCAAATTTATATAGGATACGGTAGCTCCCAACGTCACCAGCTACCGTATCCCATTTAAATGTTTACCTGCATAGGTACTTAGCGACATTTGGCAACGTTTAGCATAGGATACCGTAGCTATCAAAGCTGTCAAGTTCAAGTACTTACCAAGCATGTTAAATCCGTTGATCCCGAAGAGCGCGGCGTCGCCTTGGCCGCCGGGGAATACGTAGAGCGTTGGGTGGCTGAACCGTATGTTGCCGACCACGTCGCTCGACTCCAGCAGCCTGTCCAGGGACGCCGGCACGATGTACGGGTCCAGGTATGCTGGGGGAGGAGACGGGTCAGTAACAATGCTAAGGTATCTATAATCTATACTCTATACTAATATTATAAAGAGGAAAGATTTGATTGTTTGTTTGTTTGTTTGAATGGAATAGGCTCCGAAACTACTGGACCGATTTCAAAAATTCTTTTGCCGTTAGAAAGCTACATTATCACTGAGTGACATAGGCTACTTTTTACCGCGGGAAAATACCTTTTCCTACGGGAAAATTAATTTATCGCGGTCGAAGCTGCGGACGGAAGGCTAGTAATATTATAAAGAGGTAGTTTGTGTGTAACGTTTTGGATAAAGGTCAGGAGTACCCAAAACCGACAAGCATGTATGAAGAGATTGATGAAGTAGGTATGTCAGGATCGTAGCAAGTGAAACAAAGTAGTCTGTGCCTACCCTTGTGGGAAAGAGGTCAGGTTTTGCTCTCCTTTCTCTTTGCTCTATCAATTCCTGCCTAAAGTACGGTCTAGTACAACGCAGAGTAGAATCAAAGGTTATTATTTTATTTTTTAAATATAAATTTACTGGAAAAAGTAATTTCTAGCTTCAGAAACCTTTGCAACTAAACGAAACGTAAAACTATACATCCACAAAGGCTATTCATTCCTCCCACAAGAGCTTAGGATCGTGCTCTTTTGCATGCATTTGCCAGATGCATGCTCCCATTCGCGGGCGCCGAGGGATAAAACTTGGAAACAATTCATTCTAAAGCCTGCCATAAATTAAACGTGCATTTTTAATAAAACCGCAGTGCTGTAATAAACTTTGATATTACTTTTTATATTAAGTTTTATGCTTTAGATATTTTTTAATTGTACAGCCCTAGAAGTAACGAGTTGAGCGAACCAATCAGCGATCGGGTCACAATTTTCTGCCCTACTAACTCGATATGTAAGATGCGGATGTGACATTTAAGATTAAACTCTACTCACTGCGCTTTAAAGTTGAAGGTTCAGTGCGCGACACGCAATTATAGCTTAACACTCCAGTGAACAGGGTTGTCACAAGAAAAATGAATTTTTATCTGCTAATAGTTTTTACTTTGTAAAGCATTTGTGTTTTAAATAATCTAATCATTTTTGCAATAATAATCATTTCCGTATCCAAATGATAAAAGCGGGAACCTGTCTGTCTGCCAACAGGCTGTATCTCATGAACCATGACAGCTAGACAGTTGAAAATTTCACACATGATGCATTTCTGTTGGCGCTATAACAACAAATACTAAAAACCGAATATATGTCTGCTTGTCTGTATATGTAACCCATGCAAAATTACCTCACACTGCATTTGTACAGAACGCTCGGTGCGCGAGTCCTGCTCAACTTAGAACTTAGAAACAACTTAGTTTAAGCGAATATCAAACATGCCTACTTTTATTCGAATGCTCTACCCAAAAGATTAATGTATTTTTCCGATAGTATTTTCAATCTAATTGCTCCAGCGATACCGTTCTATAAATACCCACTAAGATATAACTTGCCCTTAATAGAAATACCCAGGTGTCCGCACACACGCCTGTTTACCCTGCTTCATAATAAATGAACAAATACCTTTACCCTACCGACGACCCAAACACGCGATCGGTAGTTTTCTAATACATTGCGTATCATGGCTATTAACAGTTGTGGGGTAGAAGTTAGGGCTGCGCAATGGATAGGAAATCATTCGTGTGTCCTCGATGGCGCGTAGTGGAAGATATAACGTTGTAATGTAGTGTGTGGGTAGAAATTCCTTCGTCTGTATTGGTTATTTGGATGTGTTTTGTCAAGTAATTCTTTGGTATTGGACGATTCAGGCTCTTGGGTATTATTTAAGACTAGAAGACTAGCAGAATTCGCTTATCGCTATCCCGCGGGAACTGCTGTTCACGATATATACCATCACGCCTCTTTCCCACAGGTGTAGGCAGAGACTTTGTTCCACTTGCTACGATCCTGACATACTTCTTTCGCTTCATGCACACTCGTCGGTTTCGGGTACTTTATGCTGTTTTCTGGGATAAAAACTATCCTATGTCCGTCCCTGGGACTGAAACTAAGTGTATACCAAATTTCAACTAATTATGTATGTACGTATGCACGCCATTTAATTAGATGTTTTGTGTACTAAGCTGCATACATTTTAATCGTTTTTTAACTATCCCACGGGAACTCTTAAATTTTCCGGGATTAAAAGTATCTAAAATATTGACATTTTCAAAATTTCATTTAAATCGTTCCAACAGTTCTGGAGATTAGCGAACACAGACATATGTAAATGAACACATCCATACATACATACAAAAACCATAAAATCCATTTTGTGTGTGTTTATTACTCTTCCCTAATCGTTAGCACTCTATTTTTGATGAATTTATTTATAATATTATTTATTATATCGCGTTTATAATATTAGTAGGAAGTAGGATGAAAAACTATGGGGTACTTCTAGTTATCTTCGAGCCTAGCTCCTCGAGATGTTATCTTACTTAAGTTCAAGAATGTAAGCAATTTCGTTCTGACACCCGCAAATTTCTCATACTTAAGAGTTATGCATAAATACATGATAAAAGGGGAAATTAGGTATTTTCCGACGGGAAATTTAGGATGTTACGAGATCGGCGAGTTTGTTGGAAAGTTATAATCGCCTTGTTAATGTTTAAGGTCGAACAAAATATTACATTTAAGTCATATTTACATACAAAAAAAAAATCTAACCAACACTCAAAATTAGAACACAGAAAAATTCGAAAAGGATTTTTCTGTGTGTTCTAATTTTCAGTGTCGTTTAGAAATTTAATTTCTAACGGTAAATCCATAAAAGTAATCATAAAAAAAATAAAGAAGTAAAAGTTCTTGATTAATTTGTTAGTACAAAATAATATGACTATATCTTACTAATAAAGGCGTTTGTAAATTTGGATGTTAAGATGTTGGTTGCTTTTTCATGGCAAAACGGTTGAACCGATTTTATTGAAATTTGGTATAAACATAGTTACAGTCCCGAAGAAGGACATATGATAGGTTTTATCCCGGAAAATAGCGTAGTTCCCGCGGGATAGTCATAAGCGAATCCATCGCAGGCGGAGTCGCGGGTAACAGCTAGCGGGTATATAACAAGCTTTGTTTAGTTTGGGACTCCAGTCAATTGTTGTCAACCAAGATATTTGTAGTGTATGTATGTATGTATGTATAACTCTTTATTTTACCTAAAACAGAAGAAAAATATGAACCCTGATGATGAGTGATATACGGAACCCTTATATTAGCACAAATCTAATAGCACTTGTTTGCATTTGCAGTGTTTGCATTTTTAAACTCACTCTGAGATGGCCAGCACTGTTCATAGCAAAATTTCTCGTAATTGAGTATTACAATTATTTTATTTTCACAAGCTAAGGGCTGTCATGTGGTTGCAGTTAAAATATTTACCCAGAAATCCTTAAGAAATTTAAAAGAAACATAAAACTATCACAGGCGAAACTCATAAACATCTCTAAGGGCTTAAAGTGAGCCATAAATATAAACTGAGATAAAGGAACCTGTCTTATGGTCATTGAACATTCGAAGACAAATACAACTCCAATATTTTTTTTGCAAGCTTTCTTAGAATTGAAATAAGTGATTACTTCCAGATGCGGCCTAGTCCGCGTGAGCGTGAGAAAGGGGCGGTGTGTTGAGGAGGACGATCTAAATTTCGAATGGACCAATCGCAGTGACACTCCTTTTTCAATAACCAATATCCATACAGATTTACTGGCGGGAATCTTTCTATCAATTCCAGTGACCAATCTGATGTCAAGGAGGGCGTGGACGATGGACGATCTGCGTGGGAGTTGATCGGGAGGACTGAGGGAGATTCGAGCTCTGGACGTCTAACGGACAGGACGGAATTTAAGGAAATCTTCCTGGAATAACAAGTCGACAATAAAATCGGTGTCTCTTTGTCTGAATTTAACTAAAATTTAGAGCTAAACAGTAAACTCAAATTAGGAGTATTAGTGTTTGTGGCAGTACGAGGAATCTGGTAAAGTACCAATTTTGTTGTAAAACTAACTATTCAGGCAAGAGGAAATTTTCCCGGGCTAATTCATCTCTATTTCCATATACTAAAATATAGTTGTTAATATGGACCCAGAAGGAGCGGTTGAGACTCTAGTCTACCTCTCGCAGAGAGGAAAGCTTGGTGGTTGGACGTGGGCCGAGTTACTAGTAATTGGGTTAATGGGGTTGTTAATGTTCATGTGGGTTATAGCTATATTATGTTGGGAACGTTATTCTGAGGAAGAAGACGTGAGGGATGATCCCAATCCGTCTGTACACGAGGATGAGCGAGAAATCTGATTTATTTAAAGAGGGAGTTTTGATCCTTGCCTGGATAATAAAACCTTTTCCTTGAATGTCTTAAATTTGTGAGTAAAACTGTGTATAATTAGGAGTGTCCTAGTTTTGAGATAGTAACCTATGAAGTTATAAAACCTCAATTTTTGTTATAGTGTTTCCAAACCTTTAAGTGTTCACTATTAAAAATGGGTGTAGTGTCAAGTGTAATTAATTATAACGTAAATCTGGTGTAATCAAGTAGTGAAAGTGTGGCCACATTCATATCTCTATGAAGGTAAGATCTGTGTCAATTAAAGGCAATTTAAATTACCCATGTAAAACTGTGTGGGGTTCGAATCCAAACCAGTGGCTACTCTATGTAAATTTAGCAAGACCTCACACGAGCGAAGGAGTATCTCTGTGAAATTCCGCTCAAACTAATAAAGATAAATCACTACACAGAGCTGAGACATTGTTGTACACTTGACGGAGCATTCATTATATATATATCATACCCAAATGTAATTGGCCTCATCACCTTGTCAAATCTTGTAGTCACAGAAGTTTTACTCACAACCCACTTTATTATGAGGGATCAACTCTCCCGAAATTAGTTGACCTATTGTGTAAAATTCCTAAGTATATTAATAAGAAGTGATTTTATTGATGTAATATAACGTGTGCATGTGTGTTTAGTGTGTAGAATGCCTATAGGGTTTTTCGTTTGGATTTCCGTTTTCCCTATACTTAGTATGGCAGTTAGGAATGGAAAATCCGGTTGTCATCGAATATCATACTACCGATGACAATCTAATTAATCTAGCAGATTCTTTTGACGCTTAAATGTGCTTTAAAACCTTATTTGAATAAAATAAACTATTGATTATTAAACTTTATGTTTTCATGTTCCCATAAATAAACCTCTATACCCTCAGAGATATTTAATAATGGAGATTTTCCCTATCTGAGTATTCTCGAGATTGTATCAGCATATTGGACCTTGTGACATAACGTAGAGACACTGTTTTGTACAAACTAATCTCCAGTATTGAAGATTTCACCGATACACTCAAGTATGATTTCCTAATCGTTCATCTATTCAAATGGCCTCGTTCAATTTAGTATTGTTTCTCTTGGACTATATTTAGTGGGATAGTCTAATTAACTAGTTTTGCCTTAACTGAGAAAGGCTATGTTCACTAAAGTAATTCTAGTCATGATCATTAAATTTAGCTTCTTCCAAGCATTATTTGAATTGAGTGTCTTAGCGGCTGTGTTGAAGTGATTAAACCATTAATTGACTTATTTATAAATCTAATTGGATCTCAACTAAAGTTACATTATTGCAATTACATGAGAGTTTTGTAGAGTTGGGTGATTTAATAAGACCAAAGTGAAACAGAGGCGGAGGCCTAATGTCAATACCTAAATAGGTATAGACCACATTTGTACTAACTCTAAAGACAGTGACCCTATGAGTCTTTCCTTAACCTTGGGAGGTTAAGCTCGCGGAGTTGGAAGCATCAAAGTTACAGGAGGTTTCAGCGTTCAGACCGGTTAGAGGAAGTATAGTCATATAAACGAGCACATGATTTGGTGGCGACTGGTAGCAACCCTGGGCACCCAATACACGCCATGTCTTACAGATTGACCTCCGACCTGGTTTGGCCAAACCATATCACATAATACTATTGAATAATCATAAATCCATGGTAACAAAGGGGGGGCCCGTCTGGCCACACTAAAAAGTACCCGTCCTTGGATGGTGGAAACATTAAACGCTTCGCAGCGAAGGAGGTCAACTGTCCCCCAATAATCTGAGATGCCAGAACCGGTTACCGGTGTAGGGAGTCCCTGTGTCAGAGTGAGGTTGGCCAGAATCGTTCGGGCGTACCCGTGCTAATATTTTACTGTCCATTACGCCAACCGAGCACTTACCTTTTGGCCCGTATTAAATAATAGCTTATAGATGATGTTCTCAAGATCTTATAAGAATAAGATCAGTCTCGATAACACTAATCCTTGTTTGTTCGACGTGCCAAAGTTATGGGTAAGCGGGTGGAATGGTTGACAGTATGGGTATTAGACCACTCAATCGCAATGTGCCGTGTAAAGCCTCGAAAACTCAACAACAAAGCTGCCTCCTTGATACGAAAATGTGTTCCGACTCTACGAGTCGACCTGAATAACTTTAAATACATTCGATACACTCAATAACTTAATTATATAGACGATCACAGCCGTACCACCACAACTCGTCCATCCCTAATATAATACTCCTTTCATCCACTCAAAGGTTGACTGGAAGAGATCCCTTAAAGGGATAAGTCCGCCTTTGTGCATGTATCTCAGTGTTTGTCAATTGTATTTGTCTTGTTTATTTTGCACAATAAAGAGTTTACATACATACATACATACACTTGACCCGTTTTTGAAAATTTCTTTTAAACCCACTTTAAAAACTTTTAAGTAAGTAATTGCTTTATTGTACAAATATATAAAGAAGTTGAACAAACCACAAAAATACCTTAAATAGCACTAAGGCGAACTTATCCCTATAAGGGATCTCTAGCGTTAAACAATAAACATTTTTAAATATCTAGGGCAGGGGTGGCGAACCTTTTTGGTGGACGTGCCATTTTTTCACAAATAAAGTAATATTTGGTTCTGACCTGTCATCAAAGAACCTGTTGTCTTAAGAGTGTGTTGTTATTTTACCATCATACGACTATATTGCCCGTTTTCCGTCCTATTTCATAATAAAATAATCTTAAGTTGGTGATTTAATGGACGAAAATAAACCTTTTTTATTATTTTGAAGCGTGCCAACAGTGGCACGCGTGCCATTGGTTTGCCAGCCCTGATCTAGGGGCACGATAGTGCCACGCCAAGACTAATAAAAATGCAAGGCTCTACCTACCTTTTCTCTATTCATAATGCCTATTATATTCAAGAGAAAATGAACTTAAACTATCCCGAAGTTATTAAGCGGTCTATAGGCTGGAACTGTGTCGCAATATGCATTTGTGATACACCAACTTGTTACGAAGTTGGTGAATTATTCATTTAGTTCGACAAAGTTCTGTGGGTCGTGTAAGTGTGTTGCGGTATGAAGAACGTTCATATTGGGTTTTGAATATTGTTAAGACTATAATTATATACTTCTATACATACATAAATATATCAAGTCTTTATCCTTTACGGGGTAGACAGAGCCAAAGGTAACAAAACCTTAAGGCCACGTTCAGCAAGACTAAGGGCGTATAGGTGAAATGGGAAATCAAAATAGTGATAGGTTGCTAGCCGCATCGATTATAACATGATTCCTACGACATTCGCCCATTCCCTTGATGGGCTTTTACCATCGGCGTGGGAAGAGAGGCAACTGGTACATTCTATGTTTTTTCTCTACTCCCAGACCAGTATGCTAGCAAAATTTAATATATTGATGAAACATAATCTTGGGAATCGTGTTACAACCCATCACTATTTTTATTCCCCTTTCCACCTATACGCCCACAATCAGGCCTAGGTCTTACCTTAGGCTCTGTCTAACCCGTAAGGAATAACGACGTGATTTATGTATGTATGTATAAAACAAAGCTACGATTGCTTCAGGCTCAGTGCAATCTACTTGTAAAAATGTCATATGATCAGTAGTTTCTAAGATTAGTGTGAACAATGAGACAGACAGGCAAAACTTTGTGATGTATTATATTGAAGTCTCTAATACCAGAATCCGGATTATTTTTAAGGTTTTCGATGTAGTCTTCCTTAAATCATCATTAAATATCACTATCATCACTACATAGTATAAAACAAAGTCGTTTTCTCTGTCCCTATATCCCTATGTATGCTTAAATCTTTAAAACTACGCAACGGATTTTGATGCGGTTTTTTTAATAGATAGAGTGATTCAAGAGGAAGGTTTATGTGTATAATACATGGATAATACACCGTGCGAAGCCGGGGTGGGTCGCTAGTTAACGATATAATAATTATTATCGTAAATCATCACTTGACTTGTGCCAACATTACTATTCATATAAATAGAATGTCATCTACGTAAAGCGTAGACCTGAAATTGCTACGGCGTAGCAATTTGGCGTAGCGCGCGTAGCGCTAGGGTGACAATGTCGCAAATTGCGAGACAAACTTGCTGATGAGCGAATTGTAGGCTAGGGTGTCTAAAAGTTGTGCGGTTTGTTTGAAATGGGAATTTCATGCGAAGATGTCAACATTGTGGGGTAGGTACATTACTGAATATTGAGGTGAAGTTATACTTATGTGTTACAAATTTCCAACATCCATTCTATACTATTGAGTTTGAGAAAATTGTTTTACCAATAGAAAGCCTACATTTTTTTAGATTTATTTTACTACTAGCATTTGTATAGAATTCGATTATCGCTATCCCGCAGGAATTACGCAGTTTTTCGGAATAAAAAGTAGGCTATGTGTTATTTCAGACTATAATCTATCTATGTTCCAAATTTCATCTAAATCTGTCCAGCCGTTCTGGCGTGAAAGAACAAACATCCATACTTACAAACTTTCGCGTTTATAATTATTAGTAGGATTAGTAGGGGGTAAACGAGTGACAGTTGAAAGAAACAGCTGTCACGTACAATGTAGCCTTTATTCACAAAATGTTGAATAATGTCTCGTAAAAAAAGTAAAGATCCAAAACAAGTATCACAATTATCCCTTCCAGTTTCTCAATATGGTGACCCTAAAAACTCAACACACAAAAGAGATCGTTAGTAGAATGGCATTTACTTAACAGAAGTGGATTATAATGCACTCTAATCCAACCTAAAGTATTAGTAAAAATAAAATACAGTTTTTCTATGAAACAAAAACTAATTTAAAAAATATACTGAAACTTTTTTTTTTGTTTTTAAAGCAACAGCAACAGTTTTAAAACTTTATTCCGTTACATTTCCATCTTCACTTGCGTCTTAACAATATAACTGGGTCACTTTAACGCTTTAGTTAAACATTATAACACAAATATTATGTAATATTATAATATTTCATAATTATTTTTTTTTTTCTCTTCGACATTGGAGACATATCCAATTAATTTATTTGACCGTGGATGCGTTTTCCACCTCCACTGAACCTAATTTTGTTTTGTTGTTTTGACTAGTAGAGACTTTATACATCTCTACTATAATTTAAGGCTCAGGGACCTTGTACATCCCTTTTATAAATGTATTTAATTTAAGTATTCTTACTGTATTTTATTTTGAAATAAAAGACTTCCTGCCAACAGTCTTGTGGCGCATTCTGGTTGGGCTTTCCGAACGCGCTGGTAGTTTCAAAAAGACAAGTAAAAGAGCCCTTGGCGGTCAATTTGCAAAAATTAATCTTCATTTTCATGATAGTACAAAAACGTTATAACTGATTCAATATACGCACGGCAGTGACAGCCAAGTTCGGGAACACGGATTTATGGCAGCGCGGGAACGCTTACAGGATCCAATGAAAATCTGATGAGATTCTTATTGGATTGAAACTGTCAATCATATCGCGATTGGGGGCGAAACTGTTTTTGCCTCATAAATAAATGTTAAGCTGTACTGTAGTCTAGTTATTGTTTGACGATAAATGTATGAAAATAATGAAATACTGTAGATTAGACAAGAGCTCATTAATAATTATTATTTAGCGTTCTGTAAATTGATTTAATTTGTTTTTTAATTGCGATGCCACAAGTATGTAATCTTTTTTTTTGTTTTATTTTTTCAATGTTCGTGCAAAATAAACAAAACTAAACTTTACTTTTCGATTCTGCAAAATAGTCGAATAAAGTCATACTAAATCCTACTATTGCTTTATGAATAAAAGGGTACAGTCCATGAGCTTCTACAACGACTTTCGGTACTATCTTGTATCTCACTCACTCTTATGTACCCAAAACCCAAGTATCTTTCTAAGAGCTCCCGGACTGTAATCCATCGACAATACTCACCGATACATTCGAAATTTACCATGAGGTTTTCGGTGAAGAAAAACATCCTGAGAAAACCCGTACTCATCTGCGAAGCAATTCAATGGTGTGTGTGAAGTTTCCAATCCGCACTGGGCCCGCGTGGGACCTTTAGCCCAAGCCCTCGTTCTGGGAGGCCTGAGCCCTACACGAATATAAGCTAGAGATTATATTACTTCTTTTTGCCATACCAAAAGAAG
This sequence comes from Pandemis cinnamomeana, assembly GCA_932294345.1. Classification (NCBI taxonomy): domain Eukaryota; kingdom Metazoa; phylum Arthropoda; class Insecta; order Lepidoptera; family Tortricidae; genus Pandemis; species Pandemis cinnamomeana. The sequence goes on along the minus strand of OW028718.1, from coordinate 12,866,821 downwards.
AAGCATGAAAGTAGAATAAATGCAGTAGAAATGAGAGCGTTAAGAAGTATGGAAGGTGTATCACTGAAAGATAGAATAAGGAATAGTGTGATAAGGGAACGTGCTGGTGTGAAAGAGGATATAGTGACTAGGATAGAAAAAAGTATGCTTAGTTGGTTTGGTCACGTAGAGCGGATGGATGAAAGTAGACTAACTAAACAGATATATATGGGGAGTGTGAATGGTAACGTTGGGTTGAGAAGGCCTAGAAGGACGTTTCGAGACCAAATAGGAGACGTTTTGGATAAAGGTCAGGTCAGGAGTACCCGAAACCGACGTGCATGTATGAAGAGATTGATGAATGTGGATGAAGCGAAAGAAGTATGTCAGGATCGTAGCAAGTGGAACAAAGTAGTTTCTGCCTACCCCTGTGGGAAAGAGGCGTGACGGTATGTATGTATGTATTATATTACTTACAAATAAAATTCTTGATGGCTTGGGAGCCAGTGTCCAATATGTCAGTGGGATTGACCCTGATCTTGCAGTGTTTGACGAACGGCATCTCGGGCAACTTGGCCCATTCCCCTCCCCCGCTGGTGGAGCAGTGCACGTCGATGGAGATGGAGTTCTCGTAAGCCCGGATCACTCGCTGGACCTCATTCTCCTGGTAGGCGTCTGTGAAGTCCGCGAGAGAGAACGTCCCGTCCTGCAAAAAGGGTTTGAAGATGATAAGGATGGCGATAGAAGTTGTAACACACACACACACAACAATACCTACCGGGCCACGTTTAGCAAGACTGTGAGCGTATAGGTGGAAAGTGGAATCCAAATAGTGATTGGTGGCTAACCGCATCGCCTATAACATGATTCTTATGATTTTCGCCCACTCCCTTGATGGGTTCTTACCATCTGCGCGGGAAGAGAAGGAACTGGTACATTGTATGTTTTTTCTTTGCTTTTCTTCCCGCGCAGATGGTAAAAGCCCATCGAGGGAATGCGCGAAAACTTAGGAATCATGTTCAATCGCCTATGCGGTGAGGCTATCAACCCATCACTATTTTGATTTCATTTTTCACCTATACGCCTACAATCTTGATAAATGTGGCCTTAAGGTATCTGTTACCTTAGGCTCTGTCTGGGATAAAGACGTGATTTGTGCATGTATGTATGTATGTATAACCGTTTTCTGGGACCGTCACTAGTTCTCAGAGTTCGCACGTAATCGATTCTCGGTTGCTCTAGACGCAAATTTCACTTAAATGTGAAATTAAGTAGATTTAATCTCCCGCGTTGGGGTTTCAGCATGATTTATGTAAGTGCTTTTTGGGGCAATTTATCTTATTTCCAGTTTGTTTTTTGACGGGTCTCGTATAGTTACGAGGCGTATCTATTTATAGAAACTTGTTAATGCTTATACTGTTGTCATGATTTTTCGAACAAATATTAAATTTATTCATGTACAGTCAAGACGTGTGATATCTAGTCAAAGTTTCAAAAATAAGTACAATACACTCTTACACCGGCGTAATAAGGTCGTGGGACATATTTTTGAGTAGTTCGTATCGATACTTAGTTTTGCACTTGACCGTACACTGATTTATTGTTCTTTTTTAAAATTGTAGGTAGGTACTCTTAATTTTTTCTGGGATTTTGTTTTGAGAGAACTTCTTTAGCGGCGTTGTGCACTATTTTGGGATGGATAAAAAATGTTAAACTTGCGTCAGAGTCTGACGGCAACTTGCGTGAGTGTGCGTGTGTGTATTTTTCACTTCTGTCGGTACTCCCGGAGTGTTACCCGTCGTATTTTTCGATCTTCCACTCAAAATCACGAAGACTATAGTAGGGGAAAAAAGGTTTCTAAAATTGCTTTTTCCATTCCGTCACTTCATTCATACAAGTATGTACGACGGTAACGCAATGGAACAAAAATTCAGATCACAAAATTATTTTTCTAATACCAGGACCAAAAGTAGGTACTCGTGATTGTGGGCAGAAAAAAACAAAATTCCCGAAAACTTTATGTTCTTTACCTTTGTTTAATAATAATTTTATCTCCGATCCATTTTTTCCCTGTTTAATCAGAAGCTTGTTTTTTAGAACTACCAATTTACTAAGAGAGTCGCTTGTCCAACGCCAGCTTTAATTGAAGACATCAGGGTGAATAATCACAGGCAATAAAATAGTTGTTGTCCCACCATTATTACCCTAACGGAAAAACAATTTGGTAAAACTTTAAACCAACTAGATACAGCATCCATACTGTGTTTTGTTGTCATAAAATGTCAACTCTGAGCATCATCTCGATAATGACGAAAAAACGCAGCAAAAACCCTGAATTTTCACGCACGATTGACAACGATTTTTAAACGTTTTTAATTTTATTCGATACGTTTTATTTTATCAAAATTATTCGTTGTTCATTCAGTGCAGCACCGAAAAATGCAATTTCAGCTCACCTTTTCTAAATTTGAATTTTTGCGAAAAATTTGCTCAGCGACGTGTGAATTTCCATTTTGCAACAGCTTTTTTTGCTGTTTTCTCGATTTTTCGTTAGCGCTGAAAAATAGCGGATCCGTTTGGCTTTTGCCGTCACGAAATTCCAAAGTTTTCGGATACGCTATTACAACAGGCAACGTAATATAAGTAAACTAGCTTCTGCTCGCGACTTCGTCCGCGTAGAATTAGACTTAAGAACTGATGTTGGGTCGTAGCAGCCTAGAGTCGCGACATTAATAATTATTGCTGAATATACTATCAATAGTATATTCAGCAATAATTATTAATGTCGCGACTCTAGGCTGCTACGACCTTTGCAAACTTTCATCACCTATTTTATCCCCTTATGGTTGGAATTTATATCCTCTTAGGGGTGGAATTTATCAAAATCCGTTCTCAGATGATGCCTACGTTATAGTAGCTCTATGCATGCAAAGTCTCAGCCCGATCGGTTTAAAATTGACAAAGTTTCATGTTGTTAGATGTTGCCCGCAACCCCGTCTGCATAGAATTCGTTTATCGCTATCCCGCAGGAATTACGCAATTTTCCGGAATAAAAAGTAGCCTATGTGTTATTCTCGACTATAATCTATCTATGTTCCAAATTTTATCCAGATCTGTCCAGCCGTTCTGGCGTGAAAGAGTAACAAACATCCAAACATCCATACTCACAAACTTTCATCATCACTACATAGTATAAAACAAAGTCGCTTTCTCTGTCCCTATGTATGCTTACATCTTCAAAACTACACAATGGATTTTGATGCGGTCTTTTTTAATAGATAGAGTGATTCAAGAGGAAGGTTTTATGTATAATTCTACGCAGACGAAGTCGCGGGCAGAAGCTAGTTTATAATATTAGTAGGATAGTAGGATATGTCTGTATACACAACACGCGGCCTGACGTCATTCCCCGGCAGGGCGCCCGTGTCTCACACATCCGTTATCCGGCCGCCATTCACACGGATAACACCATCAAGGAAATTACTGTTTTCCACAGGCGAGAGTAATTCCCATTTTGCGTGTTTTATTCGCGTAGTTAAAAAACTAATGATAATTTGCGCTTGTAACATTTTTGACAGCGTTCCGAGTTCTGGCAACACTGAAACCGGGAGTTCGCCGTTTTGTTTGCGTTGACTGCTAATATTTGGGTTTTTTGATTTATGATGGGGTGCGAGTCGGGTTACCTCCGCGTGTGGTCAAGAGCTGCGGTTCGTTTTTGGATCCGTCCGATGGGAAGAGCAGTGCTTGGTCCGGTGCACACTGGCCATCGGTTAGTGAACAAGGCAGATCAAGGCGATGGCGGCATGATCATGGTGCTTATATGGTTACTGGTCTGACCTTGCGGACCGGGAGTCGTGGAGGTCGAGGTTAGAGCCCTTTGCCCAGCAGTGGAACAAAAAAAAACACAAACATCTCCTACACACAAAGCACTGACGCGTTAATGTCAGTTGTATGAACGATGCCTTTTTTTTTAACGGAGAGGAAATCTTTCTGGATGCCCTAGGCACGAGGATGCCTAGGGTTATGTGGGACTCCCACCCGGAGGGGTATATCAAACTAAAAACTCTCCGGCGTTGCCTCAATCCGGTGTGATGGGGACGCAGTGGGATGACACTAGGGTTTCAACCACAAACGCCCCCCTGGTGGCCCCGGGACCGCGCCAAGAAGGGGTAGGCCCGTACGCTGGGCCCGTCTTCCCTTAGACGATGAGACCGTGCAATGCTGGTAGGTAATGAATATGAAGGATGCCTACCTGCATGATCCAGGAGCCGTTCCCTGCGAAGGTGTACCCCGCGTGCACGAGGTGCCGGTGCCGTGTGAAAGAGCTGAGCAGGTTCCGCATGCACTGCATCAGCGTGTTCATCTGAGGATGGATCAGGATCTCGGTGACGAGGCTCTCTGATGCGAATTGGATGAGGCGCTCTCCTGTGGACAAAATAGTAGCATCTGTTAATTATGATGATTAATTATGAGCATTTCTTTTAGTATGAGCGAACGCCTGAGGGAGGCAACAGACGACCCTCGCGCGGGCAGCTTTCTCGCACAAAGACTCGCAATTGCGATACAACGCGGGAATGCTGCCTGCGTGATGGGGACCCTACCTAAGGGTCCAAATTTATTTTAATTTTTAACATAATTACTAAGTTATTTTAAGGTAGCCTAAGTTTATATCAATTTATTGAAATAAGTATTTGTATTGTATTGTATTGTAAATATTTTTTGTTCATTCAAAATGCTTTTTGAGTATTGATTTTTTCTGCCACTTAATTGTAGATATCTCAACCAATTTACAAAAAAAACTGGCTAAGTGCGAGTCGGACGCACAACGAGGGTGCCGTTCAAGTTCGCCAAGTTATCATAAAATCCAGTGTGTGCAGTGTGAGGTAATGTTATGTTGCTTGCTGACATAGACAGATAGACATAAAAATATTCTGTTTTTAATATTTGTTGTTAAAGCCGCTACAAAAATGCATCATCTGTGAAAATTTCAACTGTCACAATCACGGTTCATGCGATACAGCCTAGTGACAGACGGACAGCGAAGGCTTAATAATAGGGACCCTTGGGTACGGAACCTTGAAAACTTCGACAAACTATAAGCTTACATAGATACTTAAATCACGTCTTTATCCCTTACGGGTAGACAGAGCCTAAGGTAACAATAACTAAAGAACACGTTTAGCATGATTGTGGGCGAATAGGTAAGGGGAATCAAATCAGAGATGGGTTGCTAGCCGTATCGCCTATAACATGATTCTTAAGATTTTCGCCCATTCCCGCGATGGGCTTTAACAATCTGCGCGAGAAGAGAAGCAACTGGTACATTCTGTGTTTTCTTTACTCCCAGACCAGCCTGGAAGAACTATAAACTTAAAATATACCTATATATACATAAAATACCAGTATTTCGAGCCCTAGATGCGTGTTTTTGCTAAAAACTTTACGAAAGTCATTAAGGTCACCCAACATCATGTTATTTGGTTTTTATACTTCTACCTCTATTTACATGCCTACTATATCCTTGAAACTTCGCAGAACTTTCTCGAATTTCGCTCACGCTCGAGAATTCTCGCGAAAGTTACGACCGCCATGTTGGAATCGTACACAGGACACATAAAGCCGAATGTACTGTATTGCTAACATTTAAAATGCTACCGTATACCAAATGTACAAAGTCGAAAGTTTCTTTTGTATCGTAATGCATGCAACCATGTTTTTTGAAACGCTAGTTGTAAATTTTCTGTAAATCCTTTGAAAATTCAAAGTGTAGTTTTTAAATTTTAGTAAGTAAGTAAGTAAGTAAGTAATCTTTATTTGCAATTAAATATGGTATACAATAGATGCCAAAATGAGAGATAGTTCACATATTTAGTCAATAATATGACATACAAATTAAACAATTATAAATTATTAAAATAGGAAGCACAAGTCCACAATCCATCATTTAAAATAAATACAATTGAATCGCAAACAATAGTTAAAATGAAATATCAAAAATAAAATTTTAATGTCCAGTAAAATTAAATAAATAATAATTAAATAAGTCATGAAACAAATCATTATAAAACATCACGCGTACAGCCCACACTCTTTAAATAAGAACTTGTCGTGATACTTTGTTGAACCTTTTAATAACTAATAAGGTTTATACAAAGACGTTTCCTTTGTTGCGACAAAACGAAGTACGCTCAATAGAAAGTAGATAAAAACTATACGATTCTTCGAATTTTCGATTCTTGACCCGAGTTTGCGTTCCCAGTGTTTATGAGTTCAAGAAATTTCGCACCTAAACCCTGTGACTTATAGACCGACCGCTTAAATGAGTCGTCGCCCGCGCGGCATAGAGCCGCAGGTAAGGACGACCGAGATGCGGGCGGCAGGCGCACTACCCGCTCGCACCTCTCTCGGTCCCCTTTGTCGTCCTACCCCGCGCCTCTGCACCGCGCGGGCGAGGACTCATTTAAGTGGTCGGTCTATAAGTCACAGGGTAAGTCTAAGTTACGAGTGTAATCAAAAATCTATATCCAAACGACTGTACCTACCAAATTTGATAATAATTTTTTAATTCTATTTGTTACTCTTTGGACAAGGTTCTACATACTAATATTATAAAGAGGAAAGATTTGTTTGTTTGTTTGCATCGAATAGGCTCCGAAACTACTGGACCGCTTTAAAAAATTCTGTCACTGTTAGAATCCTGCATTATCCCTGATGAACAATATAACTAGCTGTTGCCCTCAACTTCGTCAGCATAGAATTCGTCTATCGTTATCGCGCAGGAATCACGCAATTTTCCGGGATAAAAAGTACCCTATGTGTTATTCCAGACTATAATATATCCATGTTCCAAATTTCATCCAGACCTGTCCAGCGGTTCTGGCGTGAAAGAGTAACAAACATCCATCCTCCATACTTACAAGCTTTCGCGTTTATAATATTAGTAGGATTCTGCTCAGACGGAGACGCGGGTAACAGCTAGTATTTTTTTTAGACTACTAGAATGGGGGTGAAGCAAAGCCGCGAACAACAGCTAGTGCTTGGAATAGATATAACCAACAAATATAGTGTCAATAAAAGTAAATACCTACTTATAGTTACGCGAAAAAACATCCCCTAACCCACCTTAACGCCGTTTCGCTAATATATTCCTTTCACGCTCGGGTCTAAATATACCATGAAATATGAAAACAGTGAAGGCCTTGGCCCTGAAGGCAGAAACAATATATCTTGTGTATTTTATTTCTAATAACAAATAGCTAAAGGGTTCAGTTATTTGGACACTGTAACCCTTCCTTGATAAGTCGTAGACACTATTAGGGGAGAGGGCATGCTCGGTATCTCGTTGAGAGATAGGGTCCGCAACAAACATATCAGACAAAAGACGAAAGTCGTCGACATAGCCCGAAGGATTACGTTGAAATGGCAATGGGCTGGTCGCGTTTGCCGTAGAACTGACAACCGTTGCAAACGTTTCCTAGAGTGGAGACCACGTTTGGGAAAGCGTAGTGTGGGACGCCGTACGCGTTGGATGGATGACCTTAGGACAGCTGGCAGTGGCTGGATGAGGGAAGCCCAGGATCGCGAAAGTTGGCGCAATATGAAGTAGGCCTACGTCCAACAGACGGACAATGGCTGTAGATAGATACATAGATAAACTATCAATAGACTAGCATTTCAATTCTTGATTTTTATACTTTATGGGAGTTTGTAATTGGGATTGTCTAAAAAAAAATACCTATCCTTTTTATATTTTTTTTGTGCAGAATAGTCAATTATAAGAAACCAATTTCAATATTTTCTCATATAACTCGGTATTTTTTTCACTATTAATTATTGAAAGTATTTTGGTTGATGACGTCAGAGTTTCCATTGCCGGTGTCACACATCTGCTTATTGGATAAATTGATCATAAAACGTATGTGAACCTCCGCCATCAACGTCTTTTCTATCTGTGGTGAAGTTGGCAAACTGTCATTAGTATCAATGTCAACATGATTCAACAATAACACAGGAAGATTTACGCGATCTTCTCCTATGAATTTTATATTTTCACAATCGTTATACATACCATAACATTCTGCGCGAAGCAGTAAGGTCCATAAACACATACCAGGTATGATCGAGACAAAACAGGACCCGGAAATAAGACAGTAAACTCAGTAGGCGAAAGTAAACAGAAAAACGTAATATTTTCGCTCTCCATTAAAATATTTAGCGTAAAATCTTTCATGTGAGCAAAGCACATCGCTGTGTGGTTACACTCTTGCCTAATTATCTACCGAAAGTGCTTCTAAATCTAAACTATAATACAACAATATGAAAGTAAACGGTGGAAAAAACAAGAATGACAGTAACAAGATTGCCCATTTGCTTGTCATCTGTCATAAGATGAATGAAATGTCAGATTGCGGGTCCAAATTGAACTCCGTAGCATAATACACGCGTAAATAGCATAGAATTTGTAACCTTTGCAAATAAAGTACATTTTGGACCGTCTACGCCATGTCTGGGAATGTTAAATGAAGGTCATTGCTTATTTTTCATGTAATAAATTCATTATAGCAAAATAAAATAAAGTAAATACAGAAAACGATTTAAAAAGCATTTATCTCGAAATGGTTTTCGATTTACTATACATTGTAAAAAAATAGACAATCCCAATTGTGTCGTACAGACACATCATTCGAACAGATGGCGCTTGGCGCTTGACAAAAAAAAGTCACGTGACAGCTGATACAGAGAGAAACATTCGAATGCTTACTCATCTGCTATGGGTGGTAGGCTTAGTGGTAATGAGGATTCGGGTTCGGTTCTCGGCCATAGCTTTACTTTTCGGATTTTCTGTGTGCTAGTTTTCAGTGTCATATGTTCTATCCTACTTCCTACTAATATTATAAATGCGAAAGTTTGTGAGCGAGGTGAGTGTGTATGTTTGTTCCTTCTTCACGTTAAAACGACTGGACGGATTTGGGTCAAATTTGGAACGGTAATAGCTGGTATCCTTAATTAAAACATAGGCTACCTTTTCTCCGGGAAAATGTCCTAGTTTCCGCAGGATAGTGATTAACATGCCACAGATCGAAGCCTGGAGTAGCAACATAAATAATTATTGCAGAATATACTATCAAGTCTAATTCTACTTCTATTTTGATTTCATTTTCCATCTATACGCCCACAATCTTGCTACAATATGTCGACTGTAGGTGTGTTACCTTAAGCTCTGTCTACCCTGTAAGGGATAAATACGTGATTTGTATCTAATTCTACGCTGGCGAATTCGCAGGCAGAAGCTAGTAAGTCATATTTCTGTAAGATAATGCTATCGTTACGAGGATAAAGTCGTAGAACCAAATGTATCCGCATTGCGACAGTCGGGCGACGCTTTGTTCGGAAGCCTTGAGCAAGATTACCATTCGTTACTACGTTTAGAGGGCTTGATTTTAAGGCGTTAGAATAGACTTTATATTACAATGATTTAGAACCTTACGGGGTAGACAGAGCCTAAGGTAACAAGACCTAAAGGCCACGCTTAGCATGATTGCGGCCGTACAGGAGAGGGGAATCAAAACAGTGATGGGTTGCTAGCCACATCGCCTGTATGATTCCTGTGTCCATTCCCTCGATGGGCTTTTACCATCTGCGCGGGAAGAGAAGCAACTGGTACATTCCATTTTTTTTCACATAGTCAAAACATTTGGGAGATATGTTCAGTTTCACATTCGATTCCTGACCCACCGTGCAACTTTCTAACACTAAACGTCACACGATTTTCCTTGTCAATTGAGTGGAACGTCACTGTGACATTTACTGTGAGAGGGTTCCATTTTTCTTAGAAGTGACGTCACGAGCCCCTGATCTTCGGCGCGCTTTATCTTTGTCATTTTTTGTTTGATCGCCGAAAGAAAAATGACGTGTCCAATATCTTTTGATATTTACTGCGGGATTGAGTAAAACTAGTTTAATTTACAGAAAAAACATAGAATGTACGAGTTGCTTCTCTTCCCGCGCAGATGGTAAAAGGCCATCGAGGAATTGAGCAAAAATCTTAGGGATCATGTTATAGGCGATGTGGCTGGCAACCCATCACTGTTTTGATTCCCCTTTCCATCCATACGCCCACAATCATGCTAAAGGTGGTCTTTAGGTCTTGTTACCTTAGGTCCTTTAGGTCTACCCCGTAAGGGATAAAGACGTGATTTATGTATACATACACATACATACACAAATCACGTCTTTATCCCTTACGGGGTAGACAGAGCCTAAGTTGACGACTAGCAGGCCACGATTAGCAAGATTGTGGGCGTATAGATGGCAAAAAATGGAATCAAAATAGAGATGGGTTGCTAACTTTCGCTCATTCCCTCGATGATTTATGTATGTAGGTATGTATGTATTACGTAAAACTAGTTTCATTTTCTTTACCCAGTCATTAAATTTTCTTACATTGCATACATATATGAGGGTAACATTTTTTGCTGCTGAGTATATCATTGAAACAATAAACAAGAGAAAATGGATGTATATGAAGCACTGAATTCCAGGGCAAGTACCTACTTGAATTTCTTTTGTGTTATTTGATGAAGGTCCTGAAAGGCTTTGGGAGATCCGAGACATAAATTATAGACAGGTATAATTGATAAAGGTCCCGGTAGATTTATTGGCAAGCTTGATTTATGCAAAAAGTTTACGTTTTAAGGTCGCAGACGCTTCAATGTTTAATTCAAAAATAATTGTTTTTAACCTCGTAATTCCTGACTTTGTACCTACCCAACCAACCTACATTCGACGTTATTCTGACTAGTAGTTTGAACTTAAGGCTCGTACAGCCTAGGTCATTTTGGTTTAGTGTCATTTGGCAGCAAAAACGATTTTTGGGCAGCAGCGAATAGTTTGTCTGCTAAATTAGTAGCAACTAAAGTAAAGTACTAGCCTAATCTTCTTTCTTTCTTTTCTTTAATCTGTACGAGCATTTAAGGAAGTTCACAAGGAGTTTCGAGGTTAACTTGGAATTATAGAACGAAAAGAAGGAAACGAAGACACATTTTTTCTTGTATGGGAATCCATAGGGTAAACGATTCTGAGTAAGAAAAACCCAAAAAAAATTACATTCTGGAAAAACGACGTGGACTTATTTTTGGAAAACGCTCGTAAACGCACCGTCAACGTCTATTACGCACTGGTGTGGTTGCACCTTTAAACAATCAATGCACGTCAAAACATTTTGGTCCAACGTTTGCACATATACAAAACGTTGACGCGAATATTTGGCCAACACAATGAAGTTAAGCCAGTGTTGCCACGATAAGCCAACAAAAACTCCTTTGTTCCCAATGCTGCCAACCGTTTTTTGCAGTAATATTTCCCAGAGATATCTGGCGATGACGGGGCGTGTTTTAGGGTTATGTTGGTGAAAACGTTCTATTATGCTGCCTTATTTCGTTTTGGGGAAAACTTATTTAATACAGAAACAGCTGTCGTACTGTAGAAGTATAATTGTTTTGGGTAGGTAATTTTATTTTCATTGTTGTTACGTCATTTCTTGTCTCTCGTTTGTCGCAAATTTTGAGGATATTACACATACATACATACATTATAAGATTCTGCCTGCGACTTCGTCTGCGTACAATCACTACATAGTATAAAACAAAGTCACTTTCCGCTGTCTGTTTGTCCCTACGTACCTATTTTACCGGTATAGTACCGGTTTTTGTAATAGATAATGTGATTCAAGAGGAAGGCTTATATGTATTATTCTACGCAGACGAAGTCGAGGGCAGAAGTTAGTTATAGGTACCTAGATAATATAAACTTTCCTCCGAATCATTCTCTATTAAAAAACCCGCTTCAAAATCCGTTGCGTAGTTTGAAATACTTACGAACGGTAGTTTTAAAAATCTATGAATTTATGGAAAAATAGCTTGCTTCTAGATAGCGATTAGAAAGAGAGATCCGACTTGTCATGTGACGTCAAAATGTACTACGATCGTAATAAATTCCATTTTAAATTCTGTTAAAAGAGACAAGGACAAATTTTTGATAGCTTATATCTCGGCTATTTTTATAGTTATTTGAAAATATTATTATTTTACGGGGTAGACAGAGCATAAGGTAACAAGATATACAAGCCACGTTTAGCAATATTGTGGGCGTATAGATGGTAAAAAATGGAATCAAAATAGTGATGGGTTACTACCCGCTTCGCCTGTCTACCCCGTAAGGGATACAGACGTGCTTTGTGTATGTATGTATGTATTATTAATTTATTGTTAGTTTTATTTTTATTTTATGAAAATGATTTTATTAAAGCACTTCCATGCTGGTCTGGGAGCAAGGAAAACACATAGAATGTACCAGTTGCTTGTCTACCCGCGCAGATGGTAAAAGCTCATCGAGGTAATGGGCGAAAATCATAGGAATCATGTTTTAGGCGATGAGGCTAGCAACCGATCACTATTTTGATTCCATTTTCCACCTAAACGCTAAATGTGGCCTGTAGGTAGGTACCTGTTACCTTAGGCTCTGTCTACCCCGTAAGGGATAAAGACGTGATCTGTGTATGTATGTATGTATGTATTAAAAAAACATTCTTATTCCTTATCTTTTGATACCACGAACAGGCCTTCACAGCATAAATATTCAACACCAGTTAAACCTCTAATTACAACATTATTTTACCGAGAATCCTTGCATTATGCAAAGATTACACGCCTCAGACTAAACTAACAAGAATTGTATGAACAGGAAACTTCTATTTCTACATTAACATAAAATATTACGAAAGCACAATGAAAATAGGACCGTACATTGTGAATGTTGGAAGTCAATTTAGATTGAAAATAAATCCGATCTGAATAGCCGCGCGTGAAAGCTTTGAGAGTTTTAGTTAATTAGAGCTAAAGAGGCTACCTTTCTCATGATTGTGGGCATCCAGGTGGAAAAAGGAATCAAAATAGTTACGGGTTGCTAGCCGCGTCGCTTATATCATGATTTCTATGATTATCGTCACTACCCTCAACTTAGTAAAAGCCCATCGAGGGAATGGGCAAGTCTTAGGAATCATGTTATAGGCGATGCGGCTAGCAACCTATCACTATTTTGATTCCCCTTTCCACCTATACGCCCATAACCTTGCTAAACGTGGCCTTTAGGTCTTGTTGCCTTGGGCTCTCTCTACCCCGTAAGGGATATAATAGACGTGATTTGTGTGTGTGTGTGTGTGTGTGTGTGTGTGTGTGTGTATTCAGGGACAGCTTTTAGCTTTGATTGATTTAACGTGTAATCTTCAGTATTCTGACCGATAATATCACGTCTGTGATATTATTTCATATCGTGACTCGGCCTTCACTCCAAACTCAACTAAATTCCGGGCCGCCATAAGCCCCGTAATAGGATTACGGGAACCGTCCGGGATCGCATTATAATCCGTGTAATAACGCAAAAAGCGAAACGTATCTAGCAAATTTCCTTCCACAGTGGTCTGGGAGCAAATAAATAACTAGAATAGGTACCAGTTGAGAGAGAGAGAGAGAGAGAGAGAAACATTTTATTTACACACATTCAATACACGTAGATGCATAATGCGAAGAAATACAATATACTTAGGAATGCTTCTCTTCCAGATGGTCCCATTGAATGATAATTAATATCGAACGAACCATTATTACGAGCGTTTTACGTTTTGTTATCTGTCAAAAGCTATTTAAACATGCTCTCAGGTCAAATTGTTTTCCCCACAAGTGGATAAAACGCGTTTTGACCCGCTTCTTTCAGAGGATAAAAGACGGCTTTCCGAGGTTGCGAAGGGAAAAACATTTTTCACGTCTTCTTGAAACTAATAACTGTTGTCCTGTTGTTGTTGTAACTTTATCCTGTTTTTATTCAACTTTTTAAAAGCGTTTTTCCGTGAAAAGACGTGTCAAAAATGTTCTCCTTTTATTTAAAATGAAAGAATCAAGTAAAGAAAGGGAAAGAAGGGAGTAAAAGAGACAGAAAGCTAAAGTAACGACGCATTTTAGCATGATTATGGTTACTATATTGCTGAGATCTGCAAAAAGGTACTTGGGTTTTATCCACGCTCTGATTCTTGTACATAGCCCACTTTCATGCCGTAAATTACGTTCAGACTGACAAATTGGATTCCACCAAAATTGGGCAAGATGGGAAGATAAAATTTGGGTCTAATTTCTATAATTTACGAAGCTACGCATTTTTATACGAATTTTTGATGGCAATGTAGGTTTGTAGCGACCTTGTTTGTGTTTGCTTCAGGTGGATTTGAGCTGGTAATGTTAGGGGTGGGAAAATTTAACACTAATACATACATAGGTAAGGTGCGTTGGGGTAAATTCGGAATTGGGGGAATTTCGAAAATCTTGGATATCCACTAAACGGGGAACAATTACATAATCTAGCAACGCTTACCTAGAAGCTCCAATGTCTTTGGCTTTTAGATAAGCCTTGTCAGACTCTGGAATTGTTCCCCGTTTAGTGGATATCCAAGAGTTTCGAAATTCCCCCAATTTCGAATTTACCCCAATGCACTATACATATACACATAAATCATCTTTTTTGCTTACGGGGTGGACGGAGTCCAAGTATACAAGACCTAAAGGCCACGTTTAGCATGATTGTGGGCGTATAGGTGGAAAAGATAATTAAAATAGTGATGGATTGCTAATCGCATCGCCTATAAAATTATCTCTAAGATTTTCACCCAATCCCTCGATGCTTTTACCATCGGCGCGGGAAGAGAAGCAACTGGTAGGGGAGACCGGGGTCAATTGAAACGTTTTCCGAAAAAACTGTCATAGTGCCTACATTTCCTATCAATACTGGGTTGTGAAAGATTTCGACTATAGCTAGGTTATCTGGCTTTAAAGTTGCTACGTTGATTTTTATCCATAGGTATCAGATACGGAATCACAAGTGTTTTAGAAATCCTCGAAAATTGTTTCATTTGACCCTGGTTGCGGGTCAATTGAAACAATGAATGGGGTCTATTGAAACACCTAGAAATAAAATATTTATTTAATGTAATAATCATTTAAATTTATTTTTTTAGTCACAATTAAGTCACATAATCTCAGTCTTTGATTAGAACACAGTAAAAGGTAGTTTCTACCATCAACTTAACGAAAAAAGCTAACATTTATTGCTATTAACTTAACAAAATTTTCATATGATACTTCTTGCTTGATCATTTAGAATATTTAAATATTTATAAGTAATAAGATCAACTATTACTAATCTAGAAATGTAATCAACATTTAATAAAGGAAGAGCAACCATTATTATACATCTTAACTAGGGTTAAGGTGATTGACGTGATTAACTCTTTGTAAAATCCCAAATGTGCCCACCACACATATAACACTATTTTTACCATTAATTTAACGAAAAAAAAAAAGATCTTCAGAAGAAGTCAATTCTTTAGTTTGCTTAGATTTTTTACCCTTTACTTTATTTTTTTACTCAAGTTCTTTTTCACGTTCTTTGCATGTTTTTCTGATTTTTCTGTTCTGATTCTTTCCTAATTTCTTCTTTTTCGGGAGTGTCCGTGTAGATGGTCGACTTCCTCTTTCTCCTACCTTCTAAAAACAAAAAAGAAGTGTTACTGCAAAAAAAATAATGTTTCAATTGACCCGGCAAATTTTGTTTCAATTGACCCAGCATCGTCATGGTGTATATTTAAAATCGTAGAAAAATAACGGTAGCCGGTAGGTATACATAAACCACTACAAATTCAACAACAATAACCATACAAACAGAAAGTTAAGTAGTATTACAGTACTACCAATGGATCTTGACTAATATACAAAACAAAAACATCAAAAATACTTACTTTTGGTGCCGGAAAAGCAATACACTCACGTAATAACTTCCGACGGTCACAGAGCCGCGGCTAGCACTGTTCCACAGGTTCTGACACGAACGCAGATCCATCCCCCCTCAGGGACCCCCCCGCTATCGCTTTTTGTTTCGTAGTTATTGCACTTGTTTCTATTGACCCGTGTTTCTATTGACCCCAGTCTCCCCTACATTGTGTGTTTTTTTTCTTTACTCTCAGACCAGCGTGGTTCTATTAAAAGTTGTTTGTAATTTATGTTGTGAACGTAATTAAAATCTAGCTAAGATGTAGCTCCTAATTAGATGCCCTGGGTGATCAAACGAGCTGAAGACACTTCGCAGACGACAGTCTGGATGCCTAATCAATATCCAGTAGAGATAAATATAGACCATTGGCCATACTGTACCGTACAAAGTTACAGTAGTTTAACAATCCCTACTAATATTATAACACATACATATGTATTTACATTACACATACACAAATCAAGTCTTTATCCCTTACGGGGTAGACAGATGAGGTAACAGATACCTACAGGCCACATTTAACAAGATTGTGGGCGTATAGGTGAAAAATGAAATCAAAATAGTGATGGGTTGCTAGCCTCATCGCCTATAACATGATCCCTATGATTTTCGCCCATTCCCTCGATGGGCTTTTACCATCTGCGCGGGTAGAAGCAACTGATATATTCTGTTTTTTCTTTGCTCCCAGACCAGCATGGAAGAATTGAAGCGAATCACTATCACTACATAGTATAAAACAAAGTCGCTTTCTCTGTCCCTATGTCCCTATGTATGCTTATATCTTCAAAGCTACACAACGGATTTTGATGCGGTTTTTTTTAATAGATAGAGTGATTCAAGAGGAAGGTATTTATGTATAATTCTACGCAGACGAAGTCGCGGGCAGAAGCTAGTATTCAATAAATGTCTTTTTTATGTTGCCCAGAATTCTGCGACAAAAGTTAACTTGTTTACCCCGTTAAAGCACATTTTAAACAAATCACGCTTTCCCACGAACAAAGCCCCGAGCTTTTACGGCCTTTTTATGGAGCTTCCAGATTAACCCCGTCGCAAGCACCGTGTACTTTGTTTCATGTTAATGCAAGAGGTTGGATTTGGACGTTTCGTCCGTCTCACCCACTCATTTCGTACGATAAGTTATCCGGTTTGAAGGACCAAAATTTATGTTAAGTGTTTATTGAGATTGTGGAACCATAGCCACTATCTGACTTAATTAAAAGATGCGAGTACAGTCAATGACACTTTTTAATCGGCTTTTCGCGAGTTTACACTTGTTTTATCTTTATACAGAATTAATAACTTGGAGCACACTTGTACGTTGTCGCCATGTGGAAAGGGAAGAGAGCGAGCAAGCTATATCTAGTGTGAATGAGACAGAATATTTACAAACGTTCGGAAATGTGTGAAAGTAATTTAGTTTTACTAAACAAGCAGGTTTTGGAGTTCGCAGTTTTACTAGGCTTTATGGCCTTTACGTTGGGAGGGGAAGGCCTAGACGGACGTTCTGAGACCAAATAGGAGACGTTTTGAAAAAAGGTCAGGTCAGGAGTACCCGAAACCGACGAGCATGTATGAAGAGATTGATGACTGTGGATGAAGCGAAAGAAGTATGTCAGGATCGTAGCAAGTGGAACAAAGTAGTCTCTGCCTACCCCTGTGGGAAAGAGGCGTGACGGTATGTATGTATGTTTATTGCCTTTTGTTTGCTTGCCAATCGCGAATTATGATCCACATTCGATTTATAGATAGATAACTAGCTGTTGCCAGCAACTCCGTCTGCATAGAATTTACCGTGGATAAAAAGTAGCCTAAGTGTTATTCCCGACTATAATCTATCTATGTTCCAAATTTCATCCAGATTAGTAGGATTTATAAAAAAAAAAACTCGCGCACCGAGGATAAATCCAGTGTTAGCAGACTCACTGGTCACAAAATTTCGCGTTTATAATATTTGGTAGGATTGGCAATTTCGACCACGTGAAAATGATTGCCCTGTTAACGATTCTCGCGCCAGTGGGCGGGCGGCGGGGCGGCAACTCCGATATCCGCCCAAATAGGCCACCGGTGATCGACTTTTCATTACGTGTTGGAAACGACGTGTGCTAAATGATTTAGAACTCGTTTTAAAATCAAAGCTCGCTCTGATTTATCTCTTTATGCCTCACGCACTGTTAAGGTCCAGTGTGTAGGTTTTCAGTCACAAAATACGCATTGAACGCGTTTATGTTAAAATCACCAAATACTGCAGTCATAATTACACAAAAACGGATAACTCACGTATAAAAAGTCGAGTGACGCTCGACATATTTCGGACTGACTTTACTCGTCTGTACTTAACTCTCACACCCACAATCATGCTAAACGTGGCCTTTAGGTCTTGTTACCTTAGGCTCTGTCTAACCCCATTACGTTACCTACCTGCATTGCACGGTCTCATTGTCTAAGGGAAGACGGGCCCAGCGTACGGGCCCTGCCCTTCTTGGCGCGGTCCTGGCGGGCGCCGGGGCCACCGGGGGGGCGTTTGTGGTGAAACCCTAGTGGCATCCCACTGCATCCCCGTCACACCGGATTGAGGCAACGCCGGAGAGTTTTTAGTTCGGGTATATCCCTTCGGGGGGGAGTCCCACATAACCCTAGGCATCCCCGTGCCTAGGGCATCCATAAAGATTTACTCTCCGTTAAAAAAAAAATGCTCTGTCTACCCCGTAAGGGATAAAGACGTGATTTGTGTGTGCGTATACATGTATGTATTAAACTAAATAAAACTAGCCAAATACATAAATCCCACAACCTTAACTATCCCCTACAGCACACAAAACACTGACGCGTTTCGATCCCTCTGTGGGATCATCAGCAAAGTCAATTAGGTACAGCTGTTTGTGACTCACCGTATCTGGCCTCCTCGCCCTCGGGAGCCTGCGCCGTGAGGGTCGCCAGCTCGCTCTCCAGGTCCACCTGGTGGTCGTTGGAGTCCCATGACAGCAGTCCTGGAAGGAAAGACAGGATTAGATATCATAAAAAACAATAAAACTGTCACAGAGCGCGCACGGTCGGCCTGATAAGTAATCTATCACTTAATATGCTTTTTTTAATTTTTCTTTTATTTGGTCATTCAATATAAAATTACATCATCACTTAAAATTAAATGTTAAGGAATTTGTATTGAAATCGTCAGCTTAAAATAAAAATGTCAACAATTAAAAATTAAATACAATTCAATTTAAATACAAATTAAAAATATGTCATAAAATGGAAATTAACATTAAAAGAAACAAAGAATCTTAGAAATGAGCGCTATCAGAGTTATTTTTATGGTATAGTAACAGCCTTCTAAGCTTCATTTACGCTGGTTCATTTCACATGTTTTTTTTCCATGAGCTTGTAGTCTAAAGTAGTTGCATCAAACATCCTCCAACAATCCTTATTGGTTCCTGTTAACAATTCCCAGTTAGTTGCCGCAGTTTGCGTTCGGGCAAATAGTTGTCAGAAGTTAGCTTTTAACCGCTCTCCAGTCGTTTGTAGTTAGTGGCAATTATAAAGTGGAAACGAGCCAGTTTCATAGTTACTATAGATACGAGTCTACATCAAATAGAGTGTTAACGATTAGGGAAGAGTAA
Organism: Pandemis cinnamomeana; assembly: GCA_932294345.1. Taxonomy (NCBI): domain Eukaryota; kingdom Metazoa; phylum Arthropoda; class Insecta; order Lepidoptera; family Tortricidae; genus Pandemis; species Pandemis cinnamomeana. The sequence continues at coordinate 12,847,352 of OW028718.1, read as the reverse complement.
TATAACACAAAAAAGTTGATTTTATAATTTTTGTCTGTGTCTAGGTATGGATGTATTCACCTATGTCTGTGTTCGCTAATCTTCAAAGCTGTTGGACTGATTTAAATGAAATTTTGCGTGGTGCTACCTTATAGCCCTGGTCATTATTTTAGATACTTTTGATCCCGGAAAATTAAAGTGTTGCCGTGCGTTAGTTAAAAATCTATAATAACTTAAGTTAAATCTAATTACTTAAAATTGGCGTGCTAACACCTTATATTGCCGCGGTTACATTAAACATACATGCATAATTAGTTGAAATTTGGTATACACTTAGTTTCAGTCCCAGGGAAAGGATAGTTTTTATCCCAGAAAACAGCATAGTTCCCGCGGGATAGCGATAAGCGAAGCGCTGACGGAGTCGCGGGCAACAGCTAGTTGACTAATACAACTGAAACAGCTGTAGAATTGCCAGTAACCTTTCTATGTTTTGAACTAATGACGTCATGTTTACTCAGTTGCTATACTTGATCAGTCGCATATTATTCGTGATGTAAGAATAGCGTGGATTTTGATAATGAAGCAAGTGAAGTGTTTGTGTAAAATCGTTTAAAAAACAAGCATGGATCGGTTACAGTCCCCTTTGATTAATCAGGTAATAAACTCTTGAATAGTTACAAAGATCTTCTCAGAGCTCCTATTGTACACAGCAAAGCTATTCGGTAAGCAGGATAGATACGGCGCGAGCGTGCGTAGGTGCTTACCTGATTATATTGCCATGTGTACATAGTTAAGGCGTTTCTGCCTTGACACGATATAAAAAACTGCTGAACTGTTTTGGAAAAATTCTGACATATATACCGTCACGCCTCTTTCCCATAGCAGGCAGAGACTACATTGTTCTACTTGCTACGATCCTGACATACCGTCCCTTCATCGCCATTCATCAATCACTATATACAAGCTCGTCGGTTTCGGCTACTCCAGACCTGACCTTGTTTTAAAACGTCTCCTATTTAATCTCGGGACGTCCTTCTAGACCTTTCCCTCCCAACGCAACCATTCACGCATCCCATATAGATCTGTTAAGTTAGTCTTCTTTCATCCATCCGCTCTACGTGACCAAACCACCTAAGCATACCTTTTCTATTCTAGTCACTATATCTTCTTTCACGCCAGCACGTTACCTCATCACACTATTCCTTGTTCTATATTTCAGCGTTACACCTTACATACTTCTTAACTCTCTCATTTTTACTGTATCTATTATATTGTCATGCTTCTTTTGCCATATCTATAGCTACCTATTATAAGAAACCTTGTATAAAATGCTATCCAACCCCGAAATTAATGGATTGGCGTCATATGCGTGCAAAAACGACAACCTAAATTTGGCCCGTAATCAGGGAAGTGGGTCACAAACGTCTACGAGTTAATACCACTAAACCATTAGTGAAATTTCAAATTTCTACGACAACTGAAAGTACCCCGAAGACCACGGAAATGTGTACGGAAAGACCTCTAACGATGCCTTCAGTATGTTTCGTGTAGGTTTTCAGTCACAAAATACGTCTCGAACGCGTTTGCGTTAAAATGTCAAATACTATGAGAACAGTTAGATGCCGTTTCGATCCACAAGTGGTGCTGCCGATATTTCTATAGTAATTGAGACGTTTACGTGAACGCGTTCGAGACGTTTTATATGCGGACTTACACTAGAGGCTCTGATTGCGTTGACTTTGAAGTTTGATTATTTCACGACTACGCCGCATGGCAGATTTGACTATATTGATATTAAATTTCTGTTTGATGTACCCACGTATTTTTGAGACATAGTCTTGGGTGACGACAAAGTGATCGTGAATTTCGCCTTTTCCCTCGATGGGCTTTTACCACCTGTGCGGGAATGTTTTCTCTTTGCTCCCAGAGCAGCTGAGCATGGAAGGAGTTCTTGCAATATTTTTATCATTTCAGATATTCGCAGCGAGCGGAGTTCTCAGCACGATTCTGAGCTGTGGTCTGGGCTTGGGGTATCTAGCGGCCTTCCTGGACCAGAGTTTGCTGAACGATGACATGAAACACGTGGACAGCTCGTCCCTTCGCTTCATTGGTAAGATTTGCATCATCTTAACATGTTAAATGCTCTTCCATGCTGGTCTGGGAGTAAAGAAAAAACATAGAAAATAAACATTATTTTTATTTTTATTTCTATCTTTGTCTTTATCTCTAATGTACTGTAAAGACTACCTTCCCGGCTCTCTGTATTACTAATTTGTTGCTCATACGTTAAATTTTGATTAGTTTTAAGTGCAAGTGCCATAATAATATTATTGCTGTTATTATAATAATAAGTTTTAGTTTTAAGATTATTTTATAATAAATTGCCGTGCCCTTACTGGGTAAATGTTAGAAAGTGTATACAAAATAACATCTTTGTCACAACATTTTTAGGCAATAAATAGTTTGAGTTTGAGTTAGAATGCACCAGTTGCTTCTCTTCTCGCGCAGATAGTAATAATGAACCCATCGAGGGAATGAGCGACAATCTTAGGAATTATGTAATAGGCGATGCGGCTACCAACCCGTCTCTATTTTGATTCCCCTTTTCACCTATACGCCTACAATCATGCTAATCGTGGCCTTTTGGTCTTGTTACCTTAGGCTCTGTCTACCCCGTTAGGGATATAGACGTGATTTGTGTATGTAACATGTAACTAGAAAAGTCCTGACTGACTCATCAACGCACAGCCCAAAACCATTAAAGCTGGCTGAAATTTTCCAGAGAAAAAATGTTAACTTTGTTCGGATCAAATATTGGAATTTTGATCCGCTTTTAATGGTTGGATTTACTTGGAACTTGGTTACATACGTAGGATGGATGGATGACAAGATACAGTCATCAAAAAAGCTATTATTGAAAATGAAAATTCCATGCTGGTCTGGAAGCAAACAGAAGACATAGAATGTATCAGTTGCTTCTCCTCCCGTGCAGATGGTAAAATCCCATCGACCATGACAATGTATCAAAATTATGTACAAGTGTAATAAATATTTATTTATTATTTACCAGCCCCAGCTATACAGAGCTTTTATTTTTTACCTGTTTTTTGTAAAATTGAATTCCATTGCGAATAATTGAAACAATCAAATTTAATGGCTGTCATAGATTGTCATTCAATATTCAAAACATGACGAAATTTCGACTGAATTAATTTGTGAAAATACAACCGAACTCATTTAACAGCGCAGTGTTGAACTCAATCCAATTTCATTGAAAACCCTAGTTACATTTCCCCTTGAATTAATTACTGGGTTGAATAATTAAGAAAAAAGATAAGAGCCTTTTATCTGAAGTCGCTAAGTAAAATTAATTTCCTTCCAGAGACCGCCGGGGAAGTCGCCTTCGTCCCTTCCATCCTAATCATACCCTACACAATGCAGAAGAAAGGACGCCGGATAGCCAGCATTGCGACAGTGCTACCTCTCCTATTTAGCTGGTTAATCAGCTTTGACGCCAAACACTTCACAGGCTTGCTACTGGCCAATATCTTACATAACATCTCACTGGGCGGAGCTGCCACGATCAGTAGTATAATAATTTCAGAATCCTGCAGTCCCAAATATCGAGGCACATTCCTAATGTTAGAAACAGCTATGATTTCTTTAGGAGTATTACTAAGCCATGTATCGGGTATCTACTCTTCTTGGAAACTCATTTCTGCATTAGGACTTTTGACAGCTTTTTATGGGTTACTCATTTCATATTTGTCACCAGAAAGTCCATATTGGCTTATAAGCCAAGGTCATATGGTGAAGTGTGCCGAGAATTTCCATTGGTTGAGGGGGCGGGATCAAGCGGCTGGTAAAGAATTGGAAGATCTATTGATGACATATAAGATTCAAATTCAATTGGAAGCGCTGAAGCCTATAAGGAAATTAGGCGTTCGCGAAAGAATCCTGGATTATCTGCGATCGTTAATAAAAGTGGATTTCCTTAAGCCTCTGTCTATAATGATTCTGCTATTCAGCTTCGTTGGGTTCGGCGGCGAGAACGTCGTATCCAACAGTTCGTTTAGAAACATTTTCAAATTGACTAATGGAAAATACATCGGGACCATTGTCTTAGACGTTTTAGCTTTAGTATGTTCTTTGACTGCTTGTGTTTTGATGCAAATAGTTCAAAGGAAATCTTTGTTTCTATTCACAGGGTCTTGCTCGATACTGTTTTTGGGGTTAACAACATTTTTCTTGATACTGCAATCTTTACATTTGTTTTCTAAAGATTACTTGTGGTTGTTCTTGACTGTGGTCACTGGTTTCGCTATGTTCATGTCTTTGGGCACAACGGCGCTTCCTTTCTCGCTTTTAGGAGAGATTTTTCCGATGTCATACAAAGGAGTAGGCAGTTCTCTAACCTGCGCTTATTTGTGGGCCTTCGGTAACACCCTTTTGAAGTTAGTACCGACTTTGACAAATGTAATGGGGATCAATAGTGTTTTGTGTCTAGCAGCACTTCTAATGATTTCCATATTGATCGTCGTCAACAAGATCTTGCCAGAGACAGGAACGAAGTCATTAGTGGAAATAGAAAATTTGATGAGAACAGACGGAAGTGACTACAACACTGTTGCAGTTAATGATCAAGACGAAGCTGATCATTTTGACAGACTTCAACTGTTTTTAGAAGTGTAACAGGACGCAATCTACGAAGTAGATAATGTAGGGGGAGTAGGTGGTAAGAATTGTTTTAATACATCTGTCTCGATGCCAGAACGATAATTGATTTTTTAGAAACTTATTACTAGAACTACCGTATCACAATTATAATACAATGTTTTCATGATTACATTTGTGTTTGATTCTTTAAAAAGTTACAATTATAAGTACTATCAAATGAATCAAGATTTTTTTATTGTCAAATGAATCAAGAAATTTTTATTTCTTGATTTTTATGTTTACTTTTACGGTTTTGCCGTTACAAATTTAATTTCTAAATGTCTATGAAAATTAGAACACATAGAAAAATCCGAAAAGTAAAGCTATGGCCGGGAATCGAACCCGGATCCTCGTCATTCCGTGACGCGTGCTATACCCCTACACCACCCATAGCAGGTGGGTAGTCTCCGAATTTTTCTACCTGTTACTAACTGTCACGTGACCTTTTGTTACTATGCGAATTTTTTGTCGCTAAGCGTCATCTGTTTGAATGACGTGTCTGTACGACACAATTACAAACTCCCGTGGAACATCTACTGCTCACCAGGGACGAGAGAAGGCGCTGTTTTTCAAATGATAGGCACTATCAAATGAATCAAGAAATTTTTATTTCTTGATTTTTATGTTTACTTTTACGGTTTTGCCGTTACAAATTTAATTTCTAAATGTCTATGAAAATTAGAACACATAGAAAAATCCGAAAAGTAAAGCTATGGCCGGGAATCGAACCCGGATCCTCGTCATTCCGTGACGCGTGCTATACCCCTACACCACCCATAGCAGGTGTAGCAGGTTGTAGGGGTATAGCACGCGTCACGGAATGACGAGGATCCGGGTTCGATTCCCGGCCATAGCTTTACTTTTCGGATTTTTCTATGTGTTCTAATTTTCATAGACATTTAGAAATTAAATTTGTAACGGCAAAACCGTAAAAGTAAACATAAAAATCAAGAAATAAAAATTTCTTGATTCATTTGATAGTGCCTATCATTTGAAAAACAGCGCCTTCTCTCGTCCCTGGTGAGCAGTAGATGTTCCACGGGAGTTTGTAATTGTGTCGTACAGACACGTCATTCAAACAGATGACGCTTAGCGACAAAAAATTCGCATAGTAACAAAAGGTCACGTGACAGTTAGTAACAGGTAGAAAAATTCGGAGACTACCCACCTGCTATGGGTGGTGTAGGGGTATAGCACGCGTCACGGAATGACGAGGATCCGGGTTCGATTCCCGGCCATAGCTTTACTTTTCGGATTTTTCTATGTGTTCTAATTTTCATAGACATTTAGAAATTTAGTTACAATTATGTTGCAGCTGACTTAAGTTCTGTCTGGCGGAGTATCAGATAAAAATAGAATGTTCAACTAACAAAAGCTTAACAAGCGTTTAAGAATAAATGGAGCTTCTGAATAATTCAAATGACGATCAAGCATTTCCAGACCTTAATTAATCCTTTCTTTGTCTATCATCGTAGGTTTATTTGCGTCACACACGCCCCGTTCATTCAAAATAATTAGCAATTCACTGCCAATTGTTTCACGATACCTCACACCTTGAAACGCCGACGGCTCCTTTTGGGATCAGGTTTCCAAGGAGCTTCTAACCGCTGGCAATTTAATAGCAACAGGAGATGTCGACCCATTTCATTGTAATCTTGAAACGTCAAACCCTACCATATATTATGAGAGTGGACAGCGTAAGCCTATGTAGGGATATTAGGGTCTAAGGTTTGGGAGCCATTTGTCGCGGTCGCCGTAGATTAATTCTGGACATTTTTGGTGATGCGTTCGTGAGAGGGCTCGTTAGTTCTTGCGGGTGATAATAGATGGCGGTGGGAGGGATTTATCGTCTTAACGGCCAAGTCTGAGCACATACATAACGTTGTAGACCAACCGCTTAAATGAATCGCCCGCGCAGTCCAGGGGCGCGGAGTGGGACGACCGCGGGGGCCGAGAGGTGCGGGCGGCAGACGCACTACCCGCCCGCACCTCTCTCGGTCCCCTTTGCAGACCTTCAATTACCGTTATTTTTGCGTAACGCTATTTTTCATAACGTTAGATTATCGAATAGCATTTTTCAATAAAACGTTTTTAGGTAGCGCTATTTTTCAGTACGTTATATTACCGAATAGCGTTTTTTAATAAAACATTATTTATTCTGTAGCGGTATTCATTATAACGTTATTAATAGCGATATATATCGATACTTCGGCAAGTGATATAATAACGTTATAGGCCATCTCTTTCTTACACTCTATAACACCCGCTCTATATAACGTGCGACAAACATATGCAATGACAAATCTGTACTGTTTTCGTGAATTGTCAAAACATACTTTACAAATTTGTTTCGTGGGACTAGGCCGTAAAGTTGATATCATAGTAGTAGTTCATAATCAGTTTCATAGCGTTATTATACCTAACGCTATTTCATAACGTTATGGTTTTCTTTAAACACAAACGACATATACCGGTATTATATCGTTTTTTTCATAACGTTTTAAAGGTCTATAACGCTATTTCGTAAAGTTACGGTTTTCTTTTCGTTATGATATGATATAACGTTATGAAGGAATATAGAATTTGTTTGAACGAAATTTTAAACACAAACGATATATACCGCTATTATATCGTTTTTTTTTATAACGTTATAAAGGTCTGCCCCTTTGTCATCCTAACCCCGCACTCCTGTGCCGCGCGGGCGAGAACTCGTTTACGCGGTCGGTCTGTAGCCAATGTAACAATGTGACAAAGCCCAAGGTAAAGACCTAAAGAACACGTTTAGCATGAATGTGTAATAGGTGGAAGGAACCAAAATAGTGGTCGTTTGCTACCCGCAATGCCTGAACCATGAAAATGAAAATGAAAAATATTTATTTCGTTATCACAGAAGTGTATGTAACAAAGGATGGTGCCTCTCTTTAAGTTAAGTAGAAACCTGTGTTGAGAGACACCGCTCTTCCTAGTAGTAAAGTATCTTAAATATCTTATCTTAGTGTAGAATTAAATAATAGGTACTTAGTCAAAGATTAAGTTACGGTTCAAACAGAGTAAAGACTGAGAAGAAATATCTTAACAGTAAGTTAGATATTAATATTTTACAAAGTAGGTGGGTTTTGGAATTATGTATTATGTATGTATGTATGTAAACTCTTTATTGCACATAAAAATTAAAAAAATACAAAAATACACAGAAAATAGTACAAAGGCGAACTTATCCCTAAGAAGGGATTTCTTCCAGTTAACCTGACACAGAAAGGAAATAGTTTACAAATAAAGGCAAGCAGTCATTTTATGCGCAAATAATAGTCTTACCCAACTACATCAAGTGAAAATTTCACATGATTCCTATTTTCGCCTTGGGAACCATCTGGGGAAGAGTAGCAACTGGCCATATGTCATTTCTTTGCTCCAGACAGTTTTTAGGCAAACATAATTAAGTATCTATGTCAGACACACCCTCAGGTCTAGCTGACCTGTAAATGGTGTAAACAGGCGCGGTGAATGACTCAGGGTTCAACGAACCGAAGATACGGGACAGTTCAGATTGCAAATGGAGATTAAAATGTTTGCGAATCTTCCAGCAAATGGAATTATTGGTCTGCGTTTCGAGCGAAAAATACGAGCGGTGCCCATAAAAGCGTCTTTGAATTAAATAGAATTGTCACCGACATTTGTTGCGTTGGTGAAATAGTGGCTAGCTGAACTATTTTGGATTTTGATAGGTGGCAAACCAGCATACTGAGATGGCCAGCACTGTTCATAGCAAAATTTCTCGTAATTGAGTATTACAATTATTTTATTTTCACAAGCTAAGGGCTGTCATCTGGTTGCAGTTAAAATATTTACCCAGAAATCCTTAAGAAATTTAAAAGAAACTTAAAACTATCACAGACGAAACTCATAAACATCTCTAAGGGCTTAAAGTGAGCCATAAATATAAACTGAGATAAAGGAACCTGTCTTATGGTCATTGAACATTCGAAGACAAATACAACTCCAATATTTTTTTTGCAAGCTTTCTTAGAATTGAAATAAGTGATTACTTCCAGATGCGGCCTAGTCCGCGTGAGCGTGAGAAAGGGACGGTGTGTTGAGGAGGACGATCTAAATTTCGAATGGACCAATCGCAGTGACGCTCCTTTTTCAATAACCAATATCCATACAGATTTACTGGCGGGAACCTTTCTATCAATTACAGTGACCAATAACGATGATCCGCTGGAAGTGGGGCAGGGATGCCTTGCGTTGCGTGGGCGCAGCGAGGAACACAGGACAGTGAAGTTCACGACCGCCTAACGGGAAGACGCTTAATCTAGAGATACAAATACTTTGTACACCAATATCTTCTATTCTATAAATTTGTAATTAAATTCAGTAAAACTAAATTAACAGTAAAGTCAAGTTTTGAGTGACGGTGAGCAGCAGGACCTAGGAGACCCGGTAAAGTACCGCCTTTGTAATAGTGTATACAGGCAAGCAACAAGCCTTCACTTCAACGATCTTCTTAATTTTGTAATAAAATAGAATCATCTTTTCATCCTCATCCCTTTAATGATAACGGCTTTCAGAACTATTAAATGTTTTGTAGAATTAAATATGATACTGATCATAGTGGGCATTTGCCGTGTAGAGTTGATACTGATGTGATTTTTATATAAATCCAATAAGAATGACAAGGCTCATATGCAATAATTACAGTAATGTCTTACCCAATTAAGGTAAAGAGCTTATATACCAACAGGGACTAGCCCCTTCGAACGGGAGCAGATTATCCATGTTTTTAAGTATTTAACGTGTGACCTAATGTGTAATTAATTAATGATTAACTTGTGATATTAATGTCTTAAAATATGTGCATGTGTGTATAGTACATAGATTGCCAAAAGGGTTTTTCGTTTGGACTTAACATTTTCCCTTTATTAGAATTGGCAGTTAGGAATGGAAAGTCCGGTTGTCATTTGATAGCATACTATCAATGGCAATCTAAATAATCAAACAGTTTCTTTTGATGCTCAAGTGTGTTCAAATAATTTTATTTTGAGTAAAATAAATTATTTTGATATTACAACTCTTATGTTTTCTTCATAATATATATATATTCCCAGACCTTCAGAGATATTTAGTAATGGAGATTCTCCCTACCTGATTATTCTAGTGATTTGGGTACATACATTGGACTTTTAATTTAAATGTAGAGGTGTTGCCTTTATACCAAATGTCTCTCCAATACTGAAGATTTCCACAATACACTCAAACATGATTTCCTAATCATTCATCCATTTAAATGGCCTCGTCCAATTGAATATTGATTCTTTTGAGCTACATTTAATTGTGGCAGTCTAAGTAACCGGTTGTGTTTTAACTGTGAGAGATTATGGTCGATATATTAATCCTAGTTGTCATTATTAAATTTAGCTTCCTCCAAGCATTAATTGAATTGAGTACCTTAGAGTTTGTGTTGAAGTGATTGAACCATTAATTGACTTATTTATAAATCTAATTGGATCTCAACTAAAGTTACATTATTGCAATTACATGAGAGTTTTGTAGAGTTGGGTGATTTAATAAGACCAAAGTGAAACAGAGGCGGAGGCCTAATGTCAATACCTAAATAGGTATAGACCACATTTGTACTAACTCTAAAGACAGTGACCCTATGAGTCTTTCCTTAACCTTGGGAGGTTAAGCTCGCGGAGTTGGAAGCATCAAAGTTACAGGAGGTTTCAGCGTTCAGACCGGTTAGAGGAAGTATTGCCATATAAACGAGCACATGATTTGGTGGCGACTGGTAGCAACCCTGGGCACCCAATACACGCCATGTCTTACAGATTGACCTCCGACCTGGTTTGGCCAAACCATAACTCATAATATTATTGAATAATCATAAATCCATGGTAACAAAGGGGGGGCCCGTCTGGCCACACTAAAAAGTACCCGTCCTTGGATGGTGGAAACATTAAACGCTTCGTAGCGAAAGGAGGTCATCTGTCCCCCAATAATCTGAGATGCCAGAACCGGTTACCGGTGTAGGGAGTCCCTGTGTCAGAGTGAGGTTGGCCAGAATCGTTCGGGCGTACCCGTGCTAATATTTTACTGTCCATTACGCTATCCGAGCACTTACCTTTTGGCCCGTACTAAATAATAGCTTCTAGATGATGTTCTCAAGATCTTATAAGAATAAGATCAGTCACGATAACACTAATCCTTGTTTGTTCGACGTGCCAAAGTTATGGGTAAGCGGGTTGAATGGTTGACAGTATGGGTATTAGACCACTCAATCGCAATGTGCCGTGTAAAGCCTCGAAAACTCAATAACAAAGCTGCCTCCTTGATACGAAAATGTGTTCCGACTCTACGAGTCGACCTGAGTAACTTTAAATACATTCGATACACTCAATAACTTAATTATGTAGACGATCACAGCCGTACCACCACAGAATTTGATGCCGAGTGCCCAGGATCCAAGTACGTACTCGAAATAACGATACGATTGGATTAATAATTGATTATAAAAAAAAAAAAAAAAAAAAAAAAAAAAACACAACGTAGGAACCATGGTTGAGTGTATGAGTGTATAGGGAAAATTTCAGGAAAATACGGAAGGAGGACACACACGAGTATAAAATTATGTATCTTTTATTGCCTAACACATTTATCCTAGATTGAGGGGGAGCGGAGAACATCCTGTTTATAAATGTGAACTTTACAGGGATTCCAGGAGAAAGTTGTGTTGGAGCGGGTGCTCAACTAATACTCCTTACTTATTTTACTGTTTGATTTTAAACCATTTGTGTGTATTTTACTGTGCATTTTGAACCAATTTGTTTATTTTCTTGTGCTCACATTGAATCCCATAAAATATCCCTACAGTCTCAACGCGATTGGTCTATAAAACTCGTATTTTTTTTGTGCATTCAATAACAACGGAACGAAAAGTTTGCGTTAATATCATAAAACCCAAGCATTCAACTAAGCTTAAATAGGCTATTGTAGCGTGACGTACCGGGTAGGCTTAAGGATGTTGACAGGTAGAGGAAAGCGTGCCACAAGACAGACTAGGTCGGTTGTAAACGATAATAACGCGGGAGAGACGGAAGAGCGGATGGAAACCGTAGGTAACGTGACTTTAGAGTTGATTTTGCAAAAGATGAACGAATTTGATAAAAAGTTACAACAATTGAGTTCGAACGCTAACGATAACAACGGACGGAACGTAAGTGAGGCAGGCCCTTCGCACGCGACGAACGAAGGTGAGAATAGGAGCGGCATTGAGAACGTTAGGCAGGATTCAGTAGGTCGCGAATCTACTAGCATTAACACGATGTCTTCGGAGACACGGAATTTGTACGTAGTGCAACCTTCGGTTAGCAAGCCGAGTTTTGACGGGAAACCGTTAAATAACCCAATTGCATTTTTAAAGCGGTTAAAAAAGTATATTAGGGCGGTAAATGGACAGGATCGCGAGGTAGATATAGCCTTAGGATGTATTACGGGACATGCGCGCAAGGTGATGGAATTGTATTCGAAAGGATGGACTACATTTGCCGACTTTGAAACGGATTTCAGACGTAATTATTGGACCGAGCAGATTCAGGAATCTGTCAGGTATAGACTCATTAACGCAGTGTATTCAGGTGACTCGGGAGTATCTATGTCCGAACATTTCGCAGAGCAGGTTGAGTCGATGCAGTCGCTGACGATTTCCTTTAACGAGAGAGATTTGGTGAATTCTATCATGAGGCATTATTCGTTAGATGTGCAACGATTGTGGTTCACTAGGATTGAGGAGCCCACTGTGATGAGTGGGGCGAATTTCCTCAGGAGCATGGAGCAGAACATTGTTGTGAGGCGGGGAGGAGTCGCTGTGGGCGTCGTTGGTGGCGGTTTTCGGAAGGAGCGTTTCAACAGGGCACCGATAACTCGTCCAATTACAGCTATGATCTCGGCGAGCAGGTGGCATAACAGGAGAGGTTCAGCTAGAGGTCGAGGTTATTATCAGGGTCGTACTGGTTATAGGTCAAATTTCAACAGGACCGCGCCGTCGGCAAGTGGCCGAGAGGAAGTCAGCAACCGGCCCGCTATCGCGTTTGTGAAGGAGGGCGAAAATTCAGTTTTGTCGCAGGCAGTGGGGGAGGGCCAGTCAAAAAACTAGCGTTCCCTACACAGTCGAAGTCTGATTGTTTATTGTTGTGTAGCGCAGGGAACGAGGAGGCTTCGAGACATAGAGTGGAAAGCGTAGGCTATAGGATTTTGACTAGGAGTGGTTGGAGACCAGGGCAGAGACTAGGAGTCAACGGAGTAGGGTTGAAGCGGCCATTGGAAGGAAGCACGAGCAAAGTCAGCGTCGATTACTTGTCGGTAGCAAATAGTGTAGGAGTCTTATTAGAAAATCAGTTCAGTAACATAGTCGAGTGCGACGAGAAGGGTTCAGCGTGTGAATTTTGCAAGAGAAGGGGCAGAGAGGTGTACACTATATTTCACGAACTTGATGAGGTGGTCGATATAGGCGAGGATTATTCGTTACCTAGGCTACCTGAAGTATGTGTGTGGTTGTACGGGAAAAGTATGAATGCACTCATCGATACCGGAAGTCAGATCAGCGGGATAACAAAGGAGTTGTATGATGTTATTCGGAGGGAAAATGTCGAGTTATCAGAGGTCGCAATTCCAGCTATACAGGTACAGGGAGCGTTCGGATCGCGAAGCGAGAGTGCGAATCGGTTGGTGCTAATAGAGTTCAGATTGGTGAGTACTTTTGTAGAGGCGCCTGTACTAGTCATGCGACGATTACCTAGGTCGTTGATACTAGGGTACGACTGGTTAGAACGAGTGAAGGGAGTCATAAATTGCGGTAGAGAACGAACATTGACGATCGAACATCTAGGGGTTAAATCTAATATTAGGTTACATTCGGATTGTGAAGTCGAGCGGTTTGGGGGAGAGTCAAACGCTGCCATTATCAATTCAATATTAAAACAAAATGCGCGAGCGATAGAGACTTGCGAGTCTAACGAAGTAACAGACCATAGTGACGATAGGAAGTACCGTTTTAAATGAGTCCGGATTGAGTGATGAACAGAGGACGCTGTTGTTACCTGTACTAGACAATGACTGTAAACTGTTTACGGATGACTTAGGACTGACCGACAAATACGAACATGTCATATAGTTAAGGAGCCCAGCTGAAGGTAGTGAATGTTAGCAAGGTCGGGAACAAAAGAGCGGAGTAGAATAGGACTTTATTACCACTCGGGATGCACAATAGATAGGCGTGAGAGATTCGGCAGCGTGCGTGGGAAATGTAACTTTAGCGTGAGAATCGTGGTGTAAAAGAGTTTGAGGCAAATGATAAGCTTGGTTGAATGGGGAAGGGAAATATATTTTGGAAGCAAGCTAGTACTAGATGTTCCAAAATCTATTTGGGGGAGTGTGAGATGGCCAGCACTGTTCATAGCAAAATTTCTCGTAATTGAGTATTACAATTATTTTATTTTCACAAGCTAAGGGCTGTCATCTGGTTGCAGTTAAAATATTTACCCAGAAATCCTTAAGAAATTTAAAAGAAACTTAAAACTATCACAGACGAAACTCATAAACATCTCTAAGGGCTTAAAGTGAGCCATAAATATAAACTGAGATAAAGGAACCTGTCTGTAATATACGGGTAGTTTGTAAGCATATGTTTTATGTGTCATACAATGAGGGTAGTTTATTATTCTTTGTTCTGTAATATAATCTAGAAACAACGGACGTGTTTTACTGCTCCTCCTTAACCCTGAGCCTGGGCTGCAGCAGATATTTCTCAGTGGCGACGAAAAGTGTCTTTATTCACGCGTGTGACTTTTTTAAAACGGATTTAGTGCAATAAACAAAGTGCGAGTGCGTAAATCGTGGTAGAAAAATGTCGGTGGGGAAAATTGGACCGTTTGAGATTTACAAAGACAATTGGGACTTGTATATTGAACGATTAGGACAGTACTTTATCGTTAACGATGTAAAAGAGGCGGTCAAAGTAGCAACTTTAATAACTGTGATCGGCAGTGAGGCATACGAACTTATGGTAAATTTATGCACACCGGATCGTCCCGCAACTAAAAGTTATGACGACTTAGTCGCAGTGATGAAAGCGCACCTTCAACCCAAACCCAGCTTATTAGCAGAACGCTATAAATTCAGGCAACGGCGGCAGGCGGCACATGAAGGGATAGCGGAATATGCGGCGGCGTTAAAAAAATTATCAATGACTTGCAGTTTTAGAGCGGGTAGCGAATTGAAAGATAATTTACGCGACCAATTCGTATGCGGGTTGGCGAAAGATGACGTCAGACAGAGACTGTTCGCGGAGGATGGTATAACGTTCGAGATGGCTTTCAAATTAGCAGTAACGATGGAGACGGCGGTGGCTAGCGCGGCGGCGGTTGATACTCGAGAGGGGAGGCGCGGCGGCGCGGCGGAACTGTACCAGATGACACCGAGTCGAGGGGACCGGAGCGGTACTAGTTCGGGGTCGAGACCCAAAGTATCGGAGGAAGTACTCGGGGTACGCGGCGCTACTGGGGGCAGCTACGCGGGCGGCGGGAGCGCGCGCGCAGCGAAGTGGAAGCCAAACGGGGCCAGCAACGTCGGCGGCGGCCGCGGCGGAGGCGCGCAGCAGGTCGCGACAGGCGGGTGCGCGGCATGCGGCGGGCAGCATACGGCGCGCTCTTGCAAGTTCCGTGTGTACGTGTGCCGCGTTTGCAATCGCGAAGGGCATTTGAAGAAAGTATGCCCAAGGCTCCGTAGCGGACAGCTGTTCGGGGTGTACGAGGTAGCCCAAGGTGATCACGTGGCCGGTGGAGATAGCGAAGGCAGCGACGAGGTATACATCGACAATTTTTCATTAGTGGATAATTTAAGTCGGTACCCGCCATATCTAGTAAAAATTAAAATAAATGATATTGAACTAATGATGGAAATAGACACCGGCAGTAGTATTTCTTGCATCAGTTTCGATTGTTATAGGAAGTATTTTACGAATTGCAAGCTTCACAAAAATAATCTGACATTGTGTTATTACACAGGGGAGATGACACGGCCAGTAGGTAAAATTAGGCCTACTGTGCGATATAAAGATCACATGAAAAAATTAGATTTGTATGTAATAGAAAACGGAAAAACTAACTTGCTAGGTAGACAATGGTTAAAAGAGCTTGATTTCCAACTGCCCCTTAACGTAGCCGCTTGTAATAGTTTAGATAGTAAGGAAAAGTTGTTTAATTTAGATGATTTCAGTTCCAGGTTTAAGGCCGTGTTCGAGGACGGTCTGGGCAGGTTCACGGGTGGCCTGGTGGGCTTCCGCCTGCGCGCGGACGCGCGGCCGGTGTTCCTGCGCGCGCGCCCGCTGGCGTACGCGCTGCGCGGCCCGGTGGAGCGCGCGCTGGACGACCTGGTGCGTGACGGGGTGCTCACGCCGGTATGCACGTCAGACTGGGCCACGCCTATCGTGCCCGTCTTGAAAAAGGATGGCACCATACGGGTATGTGGTGACTTTAAGCTGACTTTGAACAAGTGTCTAGAGGTGGATCGTTTTCCTTTGCCTAGGGTGGAGGACTTATTAACGAAGTTGCACGGGGGACAGAGATTTACGAAATTAGACCTATCACAGGCGTATGCGCAATTCGAGTTAGACGAATCTAAACAGTACGCCGTCATTAACACTCATAAAGGGTTATTTAGGTATGAGCGGTTGATTTACGGCTTAGCGTCCAGTCCGGGCATTTTTCAACGGAAATTAGAGCAGTTATTTGCGGATATGCCTAGAGTAGGCGTTTTTTTAGATGACGTCATTATTACGGGGTGCGATGATACAGAGCACCTGGACACGTTAACCCAGGTCTTCGAGAGACTTCAAAAGTATGGCCTTAAGATTAAGAAACAAAAATGTACTTTTTTTGCAGACTCAGTTACCTACTTAGGCTTTGTTATTAGCAAAGAGGGAGTGCATACTTGTCCCGAAAAATTAGAAGCGATAGAAAAAGTGCCAGTACCGAGCAATGTCTCAGAACTACGTTCATTTTTGGGACTAGTGATGTACTATGCCAAGTTTGTGCCAAATATTAGTACACTTTTGTCACCGTTGTACAACTTACTCAAAAAAGAAGTTAAATTTAATTGGAATGAGTCATGCGATCGTGCTTTCAATGAAGTCAAACGACTTTTGGTGTCGAGTGAGGTATTAGCTCATTATTCGGGCGAGTTACCGCTGATCCTCACGACGGACGCGAGCAGCGTTGGGGTAGGCGCGGTGATATCGCACATGGTGCCGGCAGAGGGCGCGCGCGGGCAAGAGGCCGCGGCGCACGAGCGGCCGGTGGCGTACGCGTCGCGATCGTTGAACCAAGCGGAGCGTGGCTACTCTCAAATTGAGCGGGAAGCATTATCCATTATTTTCGGTATTCGAAAATTTCATCAATATCTGTTTGGCAGAAAATTCATCTTACGTACCGATCATAAACCGCTGGTGACTATATTTGGCGATAAGGCGGGAATTCCGGTCATGGCGGCCAGCAGGATGCAGCGTTGGGCGGTACTGTTGGCCGGTTATGACTATGACATAGAATATGTGCGTAGTGAGAAAAATGCCGCAGACGCTTTGTCAAGGTTGCCAGCGGGACGAGAGGCATCCGTATGTAAAGAGTTGACGTATATTAATTTTGTTCAAAGTTTCCTTCCAATAACTCGTAAAGTGATCAAAGAGTACACGTTTAAAGACGATGCGCTACAGAAGGTGGTACTTTATTTACAATCCGGATGGCCTAACCATCAGATAGACGAACAGATGAAACCTTATTTAAATCGGAAATGGGAGTTGTACCTAGATATGGGTTGTGTGGTATGGGGTTACAGGTTGGTGATACCTAGTGCACTGCGAGACGCAGTGCTTAAAGAGTTGCACACTGGACACATGGGGATGGTTAAAATGAAGAGCATCGCGCGTAGTTACGTTTGGTGGCCGGGAATAGACGCGGACATAGAAAGTACCTGCCGGGAGTGCGCGACATGTACGGCGGAGGGCTCGGCGCCCGCGCGCGCCACCCCGCGGCCGTGGCCGTACGTGACTGAGCCGTGGACGCGTTTACACGTAGATTTCCTAGGTCCATTTCAAGGTCGAACTTTTCTTGTTTTAATTGATGCCAGTACTAAATGGTTGGAAGCGTTTGCGTTACAAAGGACAACAGCAGGCTCAGTTATAAAGGTATTGACGGAAACCTTCGCGCGATTTGGGTTGCCTAAAGAAGTAGTATCAGATAACGGACCCCCTTTTTCCAGTAGAGAGTATAATGATTTTATGATGAGCAACGGTATAAAAACTACATTTTCTCCGGTGTACCACCCCTCCTCTAATGGTGCCGCGGAGGGGGGGGTTAAATTATGTAAAAGGGCAATTAAAAAAGCTTTACGGGACGGTGACGATGTTGACACAGCACTTCAATCATATTTAATGACGTACAGGAATGTGGAACATAGTACAACAGGAACATCTCCGGCTATGTTACTGCAACGAAGAAATCTTCGCACTAGACTAGACTTATTGAAAGGAGATCGAGAGGTCGAGAACAGAGTCCGCGAAGCGCAACGGCGCCAGGTGCAGTATGCGGGCGGAAAGGATAGAAATCTGGGTGTCGGGAGTAGAGTATGGACGCGTAATTACGGTCAGGGAGAGAAATGGCTTAGCGGGAAGGTCGAGGAGAGAGTAGGTTCTCGTAATTATATTATATCAAGGGAAAACTGTCCACCTTTGAAGAGACACATCGATCAAATAAGAGGTCGGTGGCAAAGTGCGCTTGAGTTGCCGTGCCCGGGTGGAACTTCCTCGCAGGTAGATATGAGAGAGGTACCGGTCGTGAGCGCTGGGTCGGAACCAGGGCCGCTCGCGCCCGTGGGGGCGCCCGTGGGCAGGCCTACGTTACGGCCACGGCCAGTTAGACCACCGGAACGTTATGGCTATGTTTAAATTGGTTAAGTTTTATCTTAGTACGGTTTATGTTGTAATTAGAAATAAGTTATCATAATAGTATGTATCTTAGTTAGTAAAGTGTTCTGTAAATTAGTTTTATTTTAGTGGGAGGGTGTAATATACGGGTAGTTTGTAAGCATATGTTTTATGTGTCATACAATGAGGGTAGTTTATTATTCTTTGTTCTGTAATATAATCTAGAAACAACGGACGTGTTTTACTGCTCCTCCTTAACCCTGAGCCTGGGCTGCAGCAGATATTTCTTATGGTCATTGAACATTCGAAGACAAATACAACTCCAATATTTTTTTTGCAAGCTTTCTTAGAATTGAAATAAGTGATTACTTCCAGATGCGGCCTAGTCCGCGTGAGCGTGAGAAAGGGACGGTGTGTTGAGGAGGACGATCTAAATTTCGAATGGACCAATCGCAGTGACGCTCCTTTTTCAATAACCAATATCCATACAGATTTACTGGCGGGAACCTTTCTATCAATTACAGTGACCAATAACGATGATCCGCTGGAAGTGGGGCAGGGATGCCTTGCGTTGCGTGGGCGCAGCGAGGAACACAGGACAGTGAAGTTCACGACCGCCTAACGGGAAGACGCTTAATCTAGAGATACAAATACTTTGTACACCAATATCTTCTATTCTATAAATTTGTAATTAAATTCAGTAAAACTAAATTAACAGTAAAGTCAAGTTTTGAGTGACGGTGAGCAGCAGGACCTAGGAGACCCGGTAAAGTACCGCCTTTGTAATAGTGTATACAGGCAAGCAACAAGCCTTCACTTCAACGATCTTCTTAATTTTGTAATAAAATAGAATCATCTTTTCATCCTCATCCCTTTAATGATAACGGCTTTCAGAACTATTAAATGTTTTGTAGAATTAAATATGATACTGATCATAGTGGGCATTTGCCGTGTAGAGTTGATACTGATGTGATTTTTATATAAATCCAATAAGAATGACAAGGCTCATATGCAATAATTACAGTAATGTCTTACCCAATTAAGGTAAAGAGCTTATATACCAACAGGGACTAGCCCCTTCGAACGGGAGCAGATTATCCATGTTTTTAAGTATTTAACGTGTGACCTAATGTGTAATTAATTAATGATTAACTTGTGATATTAATGTCTTAAAATATGTGCATGTGTGTATAGTACATAGATTGCCAAAAGGGTTTTTCGTTTGGACTTAACATTTTCCCTTTATTAGAATTGGCAGTTAGGAATGGAAAGTCCGGTTGTCATTTGATAGCATACTATCAATGGCAATCTAAATAATCAAACAGTTTCTTTTGATGCTCAAGTGTGTTCAAATAATTTTATTTTGAGTAAAATAAATTATTTTGATATTACAACTCTTATGTTTTCTTCATAATATATATATATTCCCAGACCTTCAGAGATATTTAGTAATGGAGATTCTCCCTACCTGATTATTCTAGTGATTTGGGTACATACATTGGACTTTTAATTTAAATGTAGAGGTGTTGCCTTTATACCAAATGTCTCTCCAATACTGAAGATTTCCACAATACACTCAAACATGATTTCCTAATCATTCATCCATTTAAATGGCCTCGTCCAATTGAATATTGATTCTTTTGAGCTACATTTAATTGTGGCAGTCTAAGTAACCGGTTGTGTTTTAACTGTGAGAGATTATGGTCGATATATTAATCCTAGTTGTCATTATTAAATTTAGCTTCCTCCAAGCATTAATTGAATTGAGTACCTTAGAGTTTGTGTTGAAGTGATTGAACCATTAATTGACTTATTTATAAATCTAATTGGATCTCAACTAAAGTTACATTATTGCAATTACATGAGAGTTTTGTAGAGTTGGGTGATTTAATAAGACCAAAGTGAAACAGAGGCGGAGGCCTAATGTCAATACCTAAATAGGTATAGACCACATTTGTACTAACTCTAAAGACAGTGACCCTATGAGTCTTTCCTTAACCTTGGGAGGTTAAGCTCGCGGAGTTGGAAGCATCAAAGTTACAGGAGGTTTCAGCGTTCAGACCGGTTAGAGGAAGTATTGCCATATAAACGAGCACATGATTTGGTGGCGACTGGTAGCAACCCTGGGCACCCAATACACGCCATGTCTTACAGATTGACCTCCGACCTGGTTTGGCCAAACCATAACTCATAATATTATTGAATAATCATAAATCCATGGTAACAAAGGGGGGGCCCGTCTGGCCACACTAAAAAGTACCCGTCCTTGGATGGTGGAAACATTAAACGCTTCGTAGCGAAAGGAGGTCATCTGTCCCCCAATAATCTGAGATGCCAGAACCGGTTACCGGTGTAGGGAGTCCCTGTGTCAGAGTGAGGTTGGCCAGAATCGTTCGGGCGTACCCGTGCTAATATTTTACTGTCCATTACGCTATCCGAGCACTTACCTTTTGGCCCGTACTAAATAATAGCTTCTAGATGATGTTCTCAAGATCTTATAAGAATAAGATCAGTCACGATAACACTAATCCTTGTTTGTTCGACGTGCCAAAGTTATGGGTAAGCGGGTTGAATGGTTGACAGTATGGGTATTAGACCACTCAATCGCAATGTGCCGTGTAAAGCCTCGAAAACTCAATAACAAAGCTGCCTCCTTGATACGAAAATGTGTTCCGACTCTACGAGTCGACCTGAGTAACTTTAAATACATTCGATACACTCAATAACTTAATTATGTAGACGATCACAGCCGTACCACCACAATACGGGTCACCTTATGAAAAACAATCACCGCAGCCCAGAGACACTCATAAAACAGGGAGCTAAGAGTGTGTTGCCTTTAAGAAAAGAATAGGCGCGTTTTTGGAAGATGGGAAAAATTGGTGCCGCTAGCTGATTCCACATTATAGTATTTATAGTATCCGCAAAACCATGTGGCGAGGGAATCTATGCTATCTCTTTCGCACCTGGACTGCCGGAGCGGGCCGTGCAACAATAGTCCAGTTAGCGTTAAGCATAATCGTCATCATCATATTCTTCTTCTTCTTTTTTAATATGGCCCCATGTGATGATTTCGTCAAATTTAAAGGACGGTAGGTAGGTATTCAAAAATCTTGTGACAAAAATGTCAAAACATGGTCATAAGTAAGACCCCTCAAGCGCTGTTAGTTCATTTCCAACGGATTTCCCCTGTGCTTACAGAACTGTTGGCTACTGGCTGGTTTGCGGCCTAATTTAGTTTTGATACGTGTCAATGTATTTAGCTTCTGTCAGTCTGCCTTGTGCCACCATTGTGATTGAATTAACTGTCATATACTTTTGCATAAGTCCCACTAACTTAATCATCCCTTACATCAAACAAACATTATCATTACCAGTTCATTAACAGTTACTCATGCAAACCATGTTTGCATGCCGCGTAATTTGGGGGTATAGAAAACGATCTCAGTACGTGCCGCGGAAAAAATGTGGCAGTAGGGGAGGGAGGGTTGCATGAAAAGCATATATACTTTACACGCGCAGGCTTGGTATATCTTGCACGTGAATAGCGGAGTAGCAAGGTAAATGTTTTTTGTTCATTGAAATGGACCTCCGCAAAGTAACGCCTGATTCAATAAAATATTTTAAATAATTCAATATGACTAGGTTTAGGTGTGTCCTTCATCCTCCATTTACTCTTTATACACTCCATTACCAGTAGCTATCCCCTTGGGCCTAACTGGCCAAAATATTCAGTGACATAAATATACCCTCAAAAACTAACTTTCATCCAAACCTAATCATTTTAAACCAAATTGGCGACCGCAATCCCAACGGGGCGCCGTCGTCATCCAATTTAGTAAACCTTCGTTAGTCCGCCATTTTGAAATTAATTGCTTCTGCATCATACAATCTCTCATTAACGATATCAATTCTACTTGTCGCTACGAAATAGCGCTATTATTTTTTAAACTATAATCACATAATTTACCGCCTTATTCATAAACGCTCTATAGGCTTCTGCTAACTTAGCAATCGTTTGTCCTTATCTGTCACTTTGACATTTACCTTTCACAGACAAGGACAAACGATTGCTAAGTTAGCAGAAGCCTATAGAGCGTTTATGAATAAGGAGGTTAATCTTTCATGTCCGGGCTACACGGGCCTAGTTTTTCAAGCTAGGATAGCAAGCTAGTTTTTCACAAAACTGTCCTGGTTTGCTGACCTAGCTTGGAACATGCTAGTTCTGTTTACATGAGGCTAGAATTTTTGAAGCTAGTATTTACTGGAGTGATAAGGTGACCACACGTACAAAATGAACCGCATACGAAAAAAATACTGTATTTTTTACTTTGACATTGGCGAAATCATCATCGATCGATGGGGCCATATTTAAAAAGAAGAAGAAAGGGTATATCAAACGTGTTTTATAGGGTGTTAAGATAACCAATAGTAACCAACTATTGTCATTAGTTCTTCTTCATTCCTGTTATGTTCTGCTAAAACCAACTATGGGGGCTGGAAACTTATTTTGTGTTTTACCTACACTAAACCAGTTTTATAGTAACTCCATTTTTCTTATTAATATTTGTAACCAATGCCTCTAAAAATACTATATATCTATTTATTTTATTTTATATAAAACTAGCTTCTGCCCGCGACTTCGTCTGCGTAGAATTATACATTATATTTAAAAAAACTGACCGGATTCATTCTTAAGTTATAAAATTAAGTCTTGATTAACCAAAATAACCGCCCTCAGTAGAATTCTGATGATGATGACGATAAAATGACCGTCATCTGCCGTCAGCCCCGTGTAATGTTACCTGCAACAAAAAAAGATAAATAAGTTTTGTTGTCAAACAAACGCAAGCAAATTTCAAAAAGTTTATTAAAAATTTGATGTTACAAGATCGAAAACCGCACATTTATAATATTATTAATTTATTAAAAAGTAGACAGATAACAATAATTAAAATCTGAAATATAACTTGTTTCTTAAAGCTAACTTATATCTAAAAACGCCCCCGTGACACGGTGCCCAAAAGGCTGGCAGCATTCCCTCGCATTTGAAAATGGAACCCCAACGTCAGAAGCCATTAGCCAATCGGAGAAGAAAAAAAGCAAAATGGCGGACAGTCCGCCAATTAGACGCTAATTACATCCGCAGCGCTATCTTGTGACTTAGGTCGCGTATCCACTACAAGCAGCCTCGGGTCGAGCGGCTACCTCGCTCCGAGGCCGCACAAGTTAAGACGCTGCCTAAAGGTCTTCGCACATTAAAACAACTCCACGCCAATCCGACACCAACTCAACTCACACTCTCGATGAGTAGTCAACTAGTTGATCCACCCAATGGTCACTAGTGGGCAATGCGTTGTCAACGAGTGGACAACGCGGTGTCAACGAGTGGACAACGCAACTCATTTGGCAAATGGTTGCCCGTCACGCGTCAGTCGCAAACGCGACGTTGCGTGGACAACGTGTGGTCGTTGCGTGGACGACGTGTGGTCATTGCGTGACAAACTTGTCGGGGTTGACCTTTAGTGTACGATGCGTAGGCCACTCGTTGTACACTACTTTATAATCATTTTTTGAAATTAAACCTAGAACATAATGACACAGGGCTTAAATTTCAATGTCTAGCATAGAGTCGAGTCGCCGTTGAGTTGTTTTAATGTGCGAAGACCTGCCGTTGAGGCAGCGTCTCCACTTATTCGGCCTCGGTTCGAGGCAGCCGCTCGACCAGAGGTTGCCTCTAGTGGATAAGCACCTTAAAGGTGCATACAAAGGATCATAAATTAAAAAGGTTTCACTGTAGTCTTCGATGTTCTTTTTTCAATCCTGAGATTATTATAGACCGACCGCTTAAATGAGTCCTCGCCGCGGTGCAGGGGCGCGGGGTGGGACGACAAAGGGGACTGAGAGAGGTGCGGGGGACAAGCGGACCCAAAGGTCACGTTTAGCATGATCGTGAGCGTATAGGTGAAACGGGGAATCGAAATAGCAATGGGTTGCTAGCCGCATCGCCTATAACATGATTCCTTAGATTTTCGGCCGTTCCCTCGATGGACTTTTACCATCTGCGCGGGGAGAGAAGCAGCTGGTGCATTCTATGTTTTTTTTTTACTACGAACTGACCAGTGATTGACCTCTATCTCACTTGGTGGAAGGTGCAGATGAGGCCAAAGGTGTAACTCACTGGTTCAGTAATAGCCTATTCACTTTAGCCCTGAAGAGCCCTAGGTTGTATCTGTCCGGAAATACAGACGATGGGAGCGAATTCCATTCCCATGATTTTTCTTTGCTTTACCACCCTTTAACCACCCCTTACCTTTGCAAAGCATTAATAATTAACATTATTTTTTAAGGCTTGCAACTCCAGTTTTAGCAGAGTTGCCAGCTCCGCCGGTAAGTGACGTTGAAGGACCAAGTGTTGCTAGTTAAACTAAAAATGCGGCTGAATATCTCGTGTATTAAGTACTGGAATTGCATTGAAACTTTTCCCGAGCTCCCAAAGGCTGTGACACACTTTTTTTATACGCGGAATTAAAATTTAAATTACTGATTCTAGGCTGGCTATGAATAGACTTGGAATTTGGAATGCAGCTCTTTTCACTGTGGCTAAGCTGTTAAATATGTACGAGAATTTATTTTAAGACTGTACTAGTTACCCGCGACTTAGTTTGTTGCAGAACCTATCCCGAGGGAAATTAGCAAAATTCTTGTACATATTGCAAAAGACCTACATGTCTCCTGTAAGTTAGTACGGCAAACTTAAGGGGGAGATAGGAAAGTCATCCAATTATAGAAAAACTAGCTTCTGCCCATGATAATGCGAAAATTTGTGAGCGAGTGTATTATGTTTGTTCCATCTTACGAATTTGGATCAAATTTAGAACGGAGATCGCTGATACCCTAGATTAAAACATGGGCTAATTTTTATCCCGGAAAATTGCATAATTCCAGCGAGATAGCGATAAACATTTAGCGATTTGCATCGTAAATAATTATTGTAGGATATTACTATCAGCGTCAGTTCTTAAGTCTTATTTTACGCGGATGAAGTCGCGGGCAGAAGCTAGTGTGATATAATCCCCTATTGGTAAATTACAGGTGGTATTTACGTATCTCTTTATTCACGTGCAGTGCACTTATCCCACCTACATTCAAATTTGCAACATGGCGGCATAACGGCTGCCATTAGCAGCGAATCCATAAATTATAGATTCTCGCTAACATGGCTATGTGATCTGCCTATTCTAGAACACAATGTCATTTAGACACGATATGAAACAATACGTAAGACACGGCATTTATGTCCCTGTGTTCCTAACACAGGTTAGTGTAGGTTTTCGGTCACAAAATACGTGTCGAACGCGTTTGTGTTAAAATATCAAATACTAGAACAGTTTGTTGCCGTTTCGATCCGCAAGTGGCGCTGCCAATTTCCCCATAGTAATTGAGACGTTTACGTGAACGCATTCGAGACGTTTTTTATATGCGAAAACTTACACTAGAGGCTCTGGTTGAATAAAATGTTACATGTACGGTCGCCCACTTTTAACCAACTTTCTATCAAATAAAAATGTCGCTAAAGTCGAACTTTCAAGTTGTTATCTTATCGACATTATTTATACTGTGACGTGCAAAGAAATTTTAACCTAAGGGTGGTAGACCTCATATTTGGCTGATGGTACTATTATTTTACGACCTTTCACAACTTAGTTAGAGACTCTAGGTCCTTGGAGTAAGGGTGCGCTGCAGCTTCACAGAGAGCTCAGTAAAAGATTGAGAGGCAACAGGTGACCCTCGCGCCGGCAGCCTTCTCGCGCAAAGAATCGCAATCGCAGTTCAGCGCGGGAATGCTGCCTGCGTGAGGCACCCTGCCAAGAGGCCTCTCTTTTACAATTAATTTTAAAGTTCATTTAGTTTCATTTAATAGTAGTTTTAGTTTTGTATTTACATTTTAAGTATCTGTTTTTCATACTTACATGAAATAAAATTTCCATACTTAGTTTTCAAAGAATTTATTTATTGCTATCCCGCGGGAAATATGCAAATTTCCTATAAGAAATAGTTTCCAAATTTCGACTCAATCGGTTCACTGATTTAAGATTCAAGAGGTAACAGACAGGCAGTTATTTCTACATTTATTGCAGAGACAAAGAAGTAGAAGGCATGGAGATGCTTTAATGCATAATATTAAAAAGAAGAAACTATTTAAATACAGTTGAACGGTCTTTCTCTGAGTTTAATGCAGATTAGTAGTATTTGCATTAACTTTAAGCATCAGTTTCCTCATTTAAGATTCGCTGCTCCAACACTTTGCTTGATCTACTTGTATAGTTTACCAAACAACTCAACTGCACTAAGCAAAAGAACTTATATTGTTTTCAGACATTCAGAAAAGTAACTTTTGCTCCCTGACGAGAGAGACTAAAAGGCAACTTTTCTGTTCAAGGCTTTTTAAGTGTTCCTTTGAAAATGCAATTGTTTGAAGTTAGTAATTGCTCTTTAATTATATCACTAATAATAAAGCTGACGAGGTTCGAAAGTCTCTTTAAACAAAACTACTGGATATTTAAAAAAAATGGATACCTACTAAGAATCGATAAAAGTACAGGTTTCAACAGTTTTTAGAATGTTTGTCTGTTTGTCTGTATATTTGCGAGAGCATCACGTGTAAACGGCTTTTTTATATAAGAGGGGGAAAACGGGCAGACGGGTCACCTGATGGAAAGCAATCACTGTCGCCCAGGGACACCGGCAAGACCTGGGGAATCACAAGTGCGTTGCCGGCCTATTGAGGAACAGGAAGGCTAGCTTTTTAAAGATCCCTAAATTGTACCGCTCAGGGAATGGTGCAGCAGGAAGTTGGTTCCAGAATTGATGCAAACTTTACTAATCTGTTGAGAAAATCACCACTGGTTCAGAATACGGCCAGGTCGTCATGTAACTTTCATGAGGCACTAACATCTTCATTACGACGCCGAATCTCGTTTTATACTGACAATAAAAATGGTAGTTTACTCTGTTATGTCCCCGTTAGCGTTATGTCACGATGTTTGAGTTCACTTAAACGTTTTTATATACTTTGCGAGATAACTTAGAGATTAAGTAATTTTATTTCACGTTTAAAGCCTGGTAGCCTAAATTTATTTGTGCAAATCGGCCGCAAGGGCTCTTTTACATGTCTTTTTTTAAACGACCAGCGCATTCGGAAAGACCATCATTGCCAAGAAGAATGCGCCGCAAGAAATTTGGCACAAAGTCATTTTTTCTAAATAAAATACATTAAGCTACTACAATACTTAAATTCTACTTAAATTAAATACATTTATAAAAGGGATGTATAAGGTCCCCGAGCCTTAAATTATATTGGTCTAAATAGTAGAGATATATAAACCGCCTTATTCATAAACGCTCTATAGGCCTCTGTTAACTTAACAATCGTTTGTCCTTGTCTGTGAAAGGTAAATGTCAAAGTGACAGATAAGGACAAACGATTGCTAAGTTAACAGAGGCCTATAGAGCGTTTATGAATAAGGGGGATTGTCTCCACTAGCCAAAGTAAAACAAAGTATGCAAAGAAAGAAAGAAAAAACAATAAAAATAATTTTAGTTCTGCTTGAACAAACCTTACAGAATTGACGAGACTTTTATATAAGTAGACCGACCGCTTAATTGAGTCCTTTCCCGCGCGGCGCACGGGCGCGGGGGGGGGGGGGGGGACCGCGGGGGCGAGGACTCATTTACGCGGTCGTTCTATACCTAATCACTTAAGAGACTAACTGGGGTGTTGAAGGAATTTCGCAAATTACGTAGTAAGGAATGAACGAAAACAAGGGGAAACTCTGTTAATAAAAAAGTTTCAAGTTCACGAAAACTCTGGGGCGCCGTGGAAAGTAACAACGTAAGTATATTGCTGGAGGTTTTTGAGATGAAGGTGATAATGTACAGGCAGAGACAGACATCTTAAAACAGACGTAATTTAATTTTCTTAGCTATATAAGTGACTTTTCGCCAAGTTTCTTGCAGCGCGTTCTACTTGGCAATGATGGTCTTTCCGAATGCGCTGGCAGTTTCAAAAAAGACATGTAAAAGAGCCCTTGGCAGCCTATTTGAATTTGAAACATTATAAAGTTTTGAATTACGTTTATTTTTAAGTTTTTATTCCTGATTGTGTAATTTATGTACCGAGTTCGATTATTTAAATTAGCTGTTCTGGGAGTAGCAGATGGTAAAAACCCATCGAGGGAATGGGCGAAAGTCTTAGAAATCATGTTATAGGCGATTCGGCAAGCAACCCATCACTATTTTGATTCCCCTTTCCGCCTATACGTCCACAATCATGCTAAACGTGGCCTTAAGATTTTGTTACCTTAGGCTTTGTCTAGGTACTGTAGGAATAGGTTCTGCTAGTTTTATACTGGCAGGTTTCTGTTGCTGGCTGCATTGAGACTTAAACTCGTCGCAAAATAAAAGGCCCGTTTTGACAGTTCACGCCTATGAAGTTCTCTATTTTTTACCGATCGAAATGTTCTGAAGGTAATTACATTTTTCATTGATGGGTACCGCCCACTCGGCTAAGTGCTGTGCATAACGATTTTTTCATGTTGTCCACAGACTAATAATAATCGGTTAAAGAAAAAAATAAATCGATCAAGATATTTTTTTAAGGCCGACTCGCACTTGGCCGGTTTTATTTATTTAAATACTAGTGTTCATCAATCAATTAATTACTGAATTTCAACATCAATTAATTACTGAATTTCACCAGCTGTGTAGTGATCTTTACTGAAAATTATGAGCTTGTAACATTGTGTCATTTCAAAATCTACAACATCAGTGTAAGTTAAATTTTCTAAACAGAACTTTAATCCAATGCACTTTACAATATATATTCAAATCGATCAAGTACTCATGCAAACTTGAATCGATTTATCGTGAGTATCGAGTACCGAGTCGTATGGTTACATCACTAGTTACGTCGCAAAGACAAATGTCAAAACGGGCCTTTTATTTTGCGACGAGTTTAGTTCAAGTTCCATAAATCGAACACTCGTTCGATATTTTAAAATATTTTGTTTGGAACTTCGGACGGCTCTCAGATCAGCTTGGACCGGGAACCTATACAGTTAATTTTGTTATTCCTTGTAATATTTGATCCAAGTTGAATAAAAATTAAAATAATAATAAAGATTGCATTTTAACTCTTAGTAGCTTGGGCCTTACGCTACATCAGTTTAAATAGGAACACTTTTAACACGATCACCCGTACAAATCTATGCCTTTGTGCATGTGTGTTGTCCTGTATTGATATTTTTCTTGTGTTTTATGTACAACTAGCGACCCGCCCCGGCTTCGCACGGTATATTATGCATGTATTATACATATAAACCTTCCTCTTGAATCACTCTATCTATTAAAAAAACCGCATCAAAATCCGTTGACTGGTTTTGAAGACATAAGCATACACACGGACACGGGGACAGAAAAAGCGACTTTATTTTATACTATGTAGTGATGATAAAGAGTTATACATACATGCATACATACAAATCTATGTGCCTCATCAAGGCAGCTCTACAGTACCCCGTCAGGGATAAAGACATGATTTATATTATGTATGTAATGAAACTTTAAACTAAAAAGGGACTTCAAGAAAAGAATCCCAACTTAGTCTGATTTCCGCCGTTTCCGTTTACTTAAAGTCTGCAAAGACTCCAAAGGCTGCAAATTCTGCAAAGCACTGAAAAGACTTTTCAATAAAACTTTGCGCGAGCTATAAAAGTCGGCCATTTTCAATTCTATGAGGCAATAAATAATGTTTAATATTCGTATAATAGCGAATTTAAAGTGGGCGAGTTCGATAGGATTTTGCAGATAATGCTCTTTGAAATAAATTATTTCCAGTTGAGAATGCTTGCAATGTTGTTCGCTGATGAAGAAATAATGATGAAACGCAATCAAGAATCATTATATAACTATACTAGCTTCTGCCCGCGACTTCGTCTGCGTAGAATTATACATAAAACCTTCTTCTTGAATCACTCTATCTATTAAAAAAAACCTTATCAAAATCCGTTGTGTAGTTTTGAAGATATAAGCATACATAGGGACAAAGGGGTATAGGGACAGAGAAAGCGACTTTATTTTATACTATGTAGTGACTATAAATATGTAGTTACCTCTAATATAAATAATATTATAAATAAAACGTGTTTAAAATTTTTTTTTTTATGTCTGTATGTTGATGACCAATATGACTTCACATTTTTATTAATCTTAGGGATCATTGTTATAGGCGATGTGGCTAGCAACGCATCACTATTTTACCCACAATAACGCTAAACGCGGTCTTTAGGTCTTGTAACCTTAGGCTCTGTGTACCCCGTACGGGATAAAGACGTGATTTATGTATGTATGTATGTATTTATTTGTCATAAAGTTTCCGGTCTAAAATTGTAGCCTATTTAAAATAATTATATCTAGTTAATCCACGGAAATGTTGGTCCCAGCTGTTACCAACCTTTTCCGTGATACAATAAACGGTAACGCGTTATAATCCTGGTCCAGATTATGTCAGGGGTCGGAAATGGTTCCGGGAAAGGATGCAAATGGGAGCCTCGTTATGTCTTCATTTCGCAAAATTTTAAAGTTAAAAGCGAAAATGTTGACAACGCCTGAGTTTTATTTTAGTGATGCGCATTTGTTTTGTTTTGGATAAATCTTGAATAAAAAAAGTATTTTAAGGCCAGTTTGCAAAAATTAAATTTTGCATTTTGATTTTTGAGGGCATCCATGAAGATTTCTTCTCCGTTAAAAAAAGCTCTGTCTACGGGGGTAAAGGATAAAGAGGTACCTATTAGACCGGGAGATAGTGACAGAAATTACTGGGTCATTTGTACCAGTATGGCGGTTCTTCAGGGGTCTAAAGTACGCAATGACAAAAAGAATAATGATGGTCATAGCGCTGGCACCGGCGGCCCAATCGCGTGGGCGTTAGTCGAACTCGTCGGATAAATTACGAGTGTCAAACGATTTGTTCCACAATCATTTTAGTATTTTCCGATAGTCCATGAAAAATAAGCAGGCGGTAGTGTCATGCCATACTTTTCCGGTGTGACTTACAGCCCGCCATACCGACGCGAATGCGTTAATTAAAAAATAAAAAATTCAACCATTTGTACCAGGCTAATTTTTGCACAGTTAATCATCGTCGTGCAGCCATTTACGAAAATCACCATGCCATACTTTTTGGACGGTACCAAATGGTCGCCATACCGCCGAAAATAAGCAATTTTTTTTTCTTTCGCCAAACGATTTGTACCAGTATTGCATTTGGATTTTTAGAAAGTATTTGATAAAATGTGACCGTGATTATATTTGCCATACTTCTAGTAGGGGGAAAAAGTGCTGCCATACTTGAAAAACTTATTTATTCGACACATTTCAAAAATGCGACTGTACAATACGTAAAATATTTTTTTACAGCATGGGATCATTATATTCTGTTTAATTGGATATAATTCTACCTACAAAAAAATTATACAATATAAACATCTGGTTATAAGTCAAGATTGCCGCCACCTAGATCTTTGAAATTTTGTATTTATATTCATTGAACCTCAAACTTACGAGAAAAATTAGTGCCATACTGTTACAAATCGTTCAAAATACGAATAAAATCTTACAATTAAAAAAATATATTATACACATTCGCCACCTCCCACAGGTATGGCATTATCACACTTCTATTTATGATCATTCAGGAACTATTGAAAAAAAATTTTAGGGTGGTACAAATCGTTTGGTGAAAAAAAAAAAATTTGCTGATTTTCGGCGGTATGGCGACCATTTGGAACCGTTCAAAAAGTATGGCATGGTGATTTTCGTAAATGGCTGCACGACGATGATTAACTGTGCAAAAATTAGCCTGGTACAAATGGTTGAATTTTTAATTTTTTAATTAACGCATTCGCGTCGGGATGGCGGGCTGTAAGTCACACCGGAAAAGTATGGCATGACACTACCGCCTGCTTATTTTTCATGGACTATCGGAAAATACTACAATGATTGTGGAACAAATCGTTTGACACTCGTAATTTATCCGACGAGTTCGACTAACGCCCACGCGATTGGGCCGCCGGTACCAGCGCTATGACCATCATTTTTCTTTTTGTCATTGCGTACTTTAGACCCCTGAAGAACCGCCATACTGGTACAAATGACCCAGTAATTTCTGTCACTATCTCCCGGCCTATATGTATGTATGTATGAATGTAGTATGGCAAAATGTAGTTTAACTGTAGTAACTATTTGCGAAATGGCTCGTTAAAATGGCAATGGGCAGGGCATATAGCACGGAGAACAGATGTTCGTGAGGACCGAAAGGTTCTTAAGTAGAGACCGCAGCCAGCGCAGCGTAGAGCCCACCAACGAGGATGAGCTGGTTAAAGTCGCGGGTTCACGGTGGATGCAAGCCGCTTCCAACCGAGGCAACTGGAGGTCTATGGAGGCCTATGTCCGACAGTGAACGTCCTACGGCTGATAATGATGATAATACAATACAATACAAAATACTCTTTATTGAACACCACAAATCAGTACAAAACAATACAGAAACAAAGAAAAAAGTAGACAATAGGCGATCTTATCGCTTAATAGCGATCTCTTCCAGACAGCCAATAATAGAAATAAGTTGGAGACAGTTTAAGTAGGTGGCGGAAACAAATAGACAGGATAAACGCAGGGATAATAAAAACAACAGTACAACATATACACATAACATAATACTTAAGATAAAATAAATGTGAGAAGCAATGAAAAATAAGAAGGCCATACAACAGAAAAGGATTTGATCAGAAGCAAAAGAAAATATAAGGTACTAAAGACAGGGAGTGGATTAAATTAGTGATAAATAGTGAGATTTGAGTTGGTTTGGTGGTTGGTTGGATAATGATGATAATGATGAACTATTTGCTAACAATACAGCCCATAACAGCACCAAGCGTCTATTATGGTGAACTATGAAGCCATTAAAGGCAATATTGAAACAGCGGCATCCGACTATGAAAATATAATAACGCTCGCGTGCCAGCTGTGCCCGAGTTCCAAGGCATAAGCGAAGAGCGGGATAATCTACTACATACATTTATACGTACTTAACTTACATACATACATATATAAATCACGGCTTTATCAGAGCACCAGGGTAACAAGACCTAAAGACCACGTTTAGCGTGATTGTGGGACGTATAGGCGAAAAGATCAGAATAGTGATGGGTTGCTAGCCGCATCGCCTATAACACGATTCCTAAGATTTTCGCCTATTTCTCGATAGGCTTTTAACGTCTGCGTGGGAAGAGAAGCATCTGGTACATTCTATGCCCCTTATTCATAAACGGTCTATAGGCTTCTGCTAACTTAGCAAACGTTTGTCCTTATCTGTGAAAGGTGAATGTCAAAGTGGCAGATAAGGACAAACGATTGCTAAGTTAGCAGAGGCCTATAGAGCGTTTATGAATAAGGGGGTAGGTTTATTTTTTTTTCAAACTGAAACAAAGACAAAGTTCTACGTCGCATCTGTCTTTCTGCTCGCGATGAACTCCAGAACAACTGAATTGATCGCCTATAGAGTGATTCATGAAGAAAGTTTAGTATAATTTGTCAAGGTTTTACAATTATTTTGTTGTTGGAAGTGCCTGTAAGTAAGGCTGCCTGGAATACAAATTTTAGTTATGCGCGGACGAAATCGCGGGAACATAATATAATTATATTTCAACAAAAAAGAAAGCTCCAACATTAATGAAGACTTAATAACGCTTCAGCTTATGCCTTGTGCAGTAAAGGCGCGGCCACACGATCAATACCAGACACGTCACGCGTGTGTGCACGGCCCTAATAAACTTAGGCCGATCGGGATTTGCTTACCTACCCGATGTTAGTACTTTTATACAAGCTTTATATTAACTTGCAATGTATGTATGTGTGTATGTGTGTTTGTTGCATAGTTCCCGTGGGATAGCGATAAACTAATTTTTTGCACACGAAGTCGCGGGCTGTAGCTTGTGTTTCAATAAAATAAAGACTCAAATCTGGCCCTATTTAGAAAAAAAATAGCTAACAAACAGATATTAGGAATTTATTTATAATGTAAGTTACAGAGTTTATTTTACAAACACTAATCCTAAAAACCTACATATCTATGCTAAAAATAACTATGAAAAAAAACCTATATTTACAAATAAGAAAGTTATAAAAAGAAAACCCCGTCTAACCTACTGGCTGCGGCAGGGTCCCCATGTAGCTAGCGGCACTACCCCTTTGGACCGCAAGTGCGATCCGCTGGGATAAATACACGCCAGCTCTTGGGTCCCCCGAGGCGTCGATCAACCGGGACGACAGGGCCTTTATAAAAACTTTCATGTCGGCCACAAACATCATATCTGCTAGTTCCTTTAAAAATGAACACATAAAAGGTTAATTAAATTACCATACATACACATACATACACAAATCACGTCTTCATCCCTTACGGGGTAGACAGAGCCTAAGGTAACAAGACCTACAGGCCACGTTTAGCAAGATTGTGGGCGTGTAGGTGGAAAAAGGAATTAAAATAGTGATGGGTTGCTAACCGCATCGCCTATAACATAATTCCTAAGAATTACGCCCATTCCCTCGATGGGATTTTACCATCTGCGCGGGACGAGAAGCAACTGGTACATTCTATGTTTTTCCTTTGCTCCCAGACCAGCATGGAAGTATTAGTAGTATTAAATTACCAAAGTCAACTAATTCATTAATACGTTGCCACCCTCCCTTCTCACACGTGTTTGTGTAACGCTCACTTGTACCAAAAGCGGACCGCAATGAGCCTTGTTCACTCGCTGTACGAAGCAGGAAGTTTCCGAGCCAAAGCCGTCAAATTAAACGCCTCGGCGCGCAGCAGCCGATTGGAAACAGTACGACAAAATAATAATCAAGTGTAACCAACACCATGGTTCACCCATATATACGCGTGACGTGACAATACAATAAAATACAATAACTCTTTATTGAACACCACATGTAACAACCAAAACAGAAAAAAGGTGCACAGAATATTACAAGGTAACAATTCGCGGCCTTATCGCTACTGAGCGATCTGCAGGTGGTGCAATTTAAAATATATATCAATTATACTAAGTACTGAAATACATACATACATAATATACGTGAAGTGATTCATGTAGGTATGTAAGTGAAAACATATATGTACCACTTGCTTTTCGTCAGAGGGAATGAGCAAAAATCTTAGGTATCATGTTATAGGCGATGTGGCTAACCATCACTATTTTTATTCCCCTTTCCTATACGACCACAATCATGCTGAACGTGGCCTTTAGGTCTTGTTACCTTAGGATCTGTCTAACCCGTAAGGAACAATAACGTGATTTATGTATGTATGTATTTAGGTAAATACGTGGTAAAATAGATTAGGACGCCTAGTGCTCTTTTACATGTCTTTTTTTGAAACTACCAGCGCATTCGGAAATACCATCATTGCCAAGAATAATGCACCGCAAATACCTCTGGCACAGAGTAATTTTTCAAAATAAAATAAATTTACAACAATACTTAAATTCTACTTAGCTTATAATAACTACATTCAATAAAAGGGTACAAGGTCCCCAAGTCAAGTAAGTACCTTAAATTATATTAGTCTACATTAGTGATGTATTCTACTGGCCAAATTGGAAAAAAAAGAATGCTTGGTTTGGTGGGCTACTGTGTCTAAGCTGTGTGCTGTGACTAAGCCGAGAACATCCAACACGCTGCATAGCGATAGTGAATGGAAACAGTCTGTTTGTGTGTCGAGCCGATAGCCTGGATCCGCGGTTTACTTCCCCTATAAACTCGGCTTAGCTCGAAACTATCGCAAAATAACAGTCAGTTGAGATGTTGTTCTTACTGTGACGATCGTCGGTTTAATACATACACATACATACACAAATCACGTCTTTATCACATAGACAGTCACGTAAACATAGCCTTTTTTTTAACGTGTGGAAAATGCGCCTTATGCATCCCCGCGCTCGGGGCAGCAACGGGTATGACGGGCTCTCCAGCTCGCCGCTGCCTTCCCCATGGAAGGAGGGGAGAGGCCTACCGTCTAAAAACAAACACGTTCCCTCCTGGCCGTGAACTGTGGGCCTTGCGGAAGCACTACGGTGTCACCGCTGTACGTAGACAGAGCCTAAAGTAACAGGTACCTACAGGCCACATTTCGCATGACTGGGTGTATGGATGGAAAATGGAATCAAAACAGTGATGGGTAGCTAGCCGCATCGCCTATAACATGATCCCTAAGATTTTCACCCAATCCCTTAATGGGCTTTTACCTGAGCGGGAAGAGAAGCAACTGGTACATTCAAAGTTTTTTCTTCGCTCCCAGACCAGCATGGAAGACATTTACAATTCAGTGAAATTACTGAAATATTGGAGGACAAATCTGAATCACTTTGTATGTGGGAGATTGGGTAATTTTTAGCGATATCTGTTTGAATTTTAACGGTCAATAAAATAAACATGTGTTGATTGTAATGCTGTTTACCTGGTATTTTCCCTTTATCTCCCACATGTACATAATTATAGTTTCTGTACCAATCTTTGTAACGACGGAAGATGTATAACCAAATAGGTACAGCGGGATGAAAGCGTCTGAGCAGAGGATTACACGAAATTGAAAAACTTTCCGAACAGCTGTACGGTTATCAATAAAACAATCTATTTCAGTAAGTTTAATCTTACCTACCACTTACGGACAAAAACTTCAATAGGTTATATTTAGACATTGGAATCTTGTTATAGGCAACGCTGCTAGCAACTGGCAACCCATCAAAATAATTTTTATTTTTGCAAATTGGCCGCCAAGGGCTCTTTTACATGTCTTTTTTAAACTACCAGCGCATTCGGACAGACCATCATTGCCAAGAACGCGCCGCAAGAAACTTGGCAGAAAATCATTTTTTCAAAGTTATAGTATTTTATGCAACAATTGTATTAGAGGGGTCAAAAAGGCGAGTAAAAGCACATCGAGGCAATGGGCGAAAATCATAGGAATTATGTTATAGGAAACTCACTATTTTGATTCCATTTTTTCCCATCTATACGCCCACAATCCTGCTAATCATGGCCTAGGTCTTGCTACCTTAGGCTCTGTATACCCCGTAAGGGATAAAGACGTGATTTGTGTATGTATGTACCTCGTGCGAAGCCAGGCAAGGCCGCTAATCTATACTTAATAAATTATAAAGAGGAAAAATTTGATTGTTTGTTTGTTTGTTTGTTTGCATTGAATTGGCTCCGAAACTACTGGACCGATTTCAAAAATTCTTTTGCCGTTAGAAAGCTACTTAATCACTGAGTGACATAGGCTACTTTTTACCGCGGGAAAATACCTTTTCCTACGGGAAAATTAATTTATCGCGGGCGAAGCTGCGGACGGAAGGCTATATAAAATATTTCTGCAACACGAAAGCAAGTCAAAATGTTCGATAAGCATATTAAAATACTAATAATATCATCGGATACTCCAGGCGCCGCAACTGTTCACTCTCGAATATTAAATCGTATAAGATGACTTGGAAACTCAAGTGAAACAAACTTGCTTGTTTGTTTTCGAGCTGGAAATAACTTAAAATCGATTAAAATTCAGCTCCGCTTCGCATGTTTACTTCTCTTTCTAACGTTAGGGAGCGACCACACATGCGTATACGCAGAGCGTGCGTCACGTTCTCTCGCCGTTTCTTCATACATTTTGTAGTGTATCTTGCAAAAATAATTTAGTATCAGCTGACTGCTTTTGATGTACTTTAAAAACAGTGTAGCGGCCAACGGAAACAAATCTTGCATGCACATATTTATTTTAAATGGTTTTAAAGTGAAAAGTTCTTTAGCGGCGTAATGCATTTTATTGGGATGAGTAAAACATGTTAAACTCGCGTCAGATTCTGACGTAAGACGGAGGAAGCGTTGCTGCCGGGTCGTTTAAGCGGCGCTGGGCGCTTGTGCGAGTGTGAGTGTATTGTTTTCACTTCTATCGGCACTCTCGGTGTGCTACCCGTCGCTTTTTTATTGAATGAATCATGTTATAGGCGATGCAGCAACCCATCACTATTTTGATTCCCGTTTCCACCTATACGCCCACAATCATAAACGTGGCCTTAATGCATTGTTATCTTAGGCTCTGTCTACCCCGTAAGGGATAAAGACGTGATATATACATACACAAATCACGTCTTAATCCCTTACGGGGTAGACAGAGCCTAAGGTAGCAGGTACCTACAGGCCACATTTAGCAAGATTGTGGGTGTATAGGTGAAAAATGGAATCAAAATAGTGATGGGTTGCTAGCCTCATCGCCTATATGATTCCTATGCCCATTCCCTCGATGGGCTTTTACCATCTGCGTGGGAGGAGAAGCAACTGGTATATTCTATGTTTTTTCTTTACTCCCAGACCAGCGTGGAAGACGTGATATATGTATGTATGTAATTGTAACAAACAAACTACACGGGTACCCCAACCCAATTCAAAGCTTCATCAGTTTCATCACATGTTTTAATTACCAGAGCGGGACTCCCCAGGAAATTACTGCTCCAAATCTAGAGCTCATCAAACTTGCGAATTCCATTTGGACCCGCCTACTCATTTTAAGTTGTTCGGTTTAGTTACAATGCTGTGGCCGGACCTTAATACCAGTGTTACTATGGATATCTATATCCGTAACCGAAACTATCGGATATCCGAAATAAAGAAATATCCGTAACCGTAACCGAATCCGATATAAAAGTTTTGGATAGTTTCGGATAGGGCGGAGTCTAACTACATACTACTTAGTAAATATGACACATCGTTACAAGTTTTTGTTTTTGCCCGGCCGGCAAACCAGCCAGTCGTAACTAATTCTTTCTTACGAGTAGCTGTAAGAAAGAATTACTTGTATGACAGATTGCGAAGCCTACAAAGTACAATTAAAGTCGAATATAATCCTATTTGTATTTCATTTTACAGTTCCTTAAAAATTTTATATCCCTAACCGAAACTATCGGATAATCCGAAATAATTTAATATCCATAACCGTAACCGAAACCGATATTATATTTTACCGATATCCGTATCATCCGGATTCGAAATTATATATCCGTAACATCCCTGCTTAATGTATTTTATACTTACTAACACTAGCAATAAGCAATTATGTAACTAACAAAGTGTGGGTCCCAGTTACCCGAATCAAGAAATTAATTATTATTATTAATATGTACGTTCATTTCGTCACGTACTCGTAAGCAAGTTTGGCCTAGAGGTATAAGGGTGGAATGACAGTGCGTTAGCTCCGGTGACCGCGGTTCAAATCTCGTGTAGAAAAAGTTTTATTTTTCTTTTTGAAGTGCGTTGTCTAGTTTTTACTTCAGCCAGCACTCCTGGAGTTCAACCCTTCCGTTTTTTGCAGCAGTGGCGTGGCGTCAAGTATATCAGAAGGCTAGCCGAAGGGAATTTAATTAGCCTTTTCCTCTAATGAAAGTGCCAAACTGCCTTAACACTTGAGTAGTCGCTAATGGGTCTACAGGACCCGGTGCAGTTGATTATAGTGAATAACTCTTTCGTTTTGCACTACTCGACGTTGCTGTTCTTTCTACCTTCCAATTACATAATATCTTGCGAGTCGCGTCGTCGCCTCGCCAATCCGTCTGCGCGCCGCATTTGTGACCGACGGACGTAAAAGGTAATGTATGGGTCTACTGGACCCGGTAGCGACTATTTACGAAAGCAATAATTTTGTAAATGGGTCCGCTGGGACCCAGTAGCGACTATTTATGTACTCAGTTTTAATATAGTTATTTAGGAAATTATTCTTATGAATCTATGTTTTTCTTAGCGCAATTAATAACATTATTTTTAACTTTACAAAAAAAAAGAAAAACAAATCAAATTAAACTAAATTAAATTAAATTAAAGCAGGTTATCTATGTTTTGTTTGAATATTGGAGATGATTGATTTGCGGAGCTCATTGACGCATTTTTATATAATACAACCTGATCTGTTTTTGTGATTTTAAATAAGTATAAAATAGTAGCTTAAGAAAATGTATTAAAAATAAATACATTAGTTACAGTAATAAAAAAAATGCCAAAAACTTAGATGACATGTGGCATTTTTGTAATTAATCTATTTTTGTAGAAATTCACTAAATTAAACTGTTGATTTTTACAAATACTGTTGTTTTAATAAATTTAATTACCCTTTAATAAAATACTTAACTTACATTTAGATAATTTTGAATACTTCTTAGAGTATCCGCACATAATTTACTGGGTTCGCAGGACCCGGTAGCGACTGTAAGTGTTTGAAATAAGGGCGCGACTACTTAAGTGTTAAAACAGGCAAGCCGGTGGGAATCGAGTTCTATGGACGCCACGCCACTGCTATGTAGTGATATATGTAGATCAGAGTGGGGCAAAAATTATCTATTTACGAAAAACCGGGAAGATAACTAAATCATCTTTCATTTGAAGTAACTAAATAATCCATCATTTGTTATTTTGAATTTATCTAGATCAGTTTCATTTTTATCTAGATAAATTAGTTGGGATTTTAAATAAAAGATGAATGTCAGTGTGACGGTTTGAACCGACGTGACATTCTGTATACATTTATTATTATTAGCTTACTTCAATAACAAACGAGGTCGGTTATCTTCATCTAGATCATTTATCTAAATAAAAAGTTGTCAACGCACTATTTGTGATTGAATTTATCTTCGAATAAATTTATTTGAAATGATTTTATTGGAAATAATTATCTAGGTAAGAAATTATCTAGATAACGCCCAACTCTGATATAGATATATGATGTCCACTGACACAGTTTATCATCCAGCATCGTTTCAGAGCACGTCAAAGTGGTTTGAGATCTCATCACAACTCGTCTAGGTCTCGGCTGTTTGCGTGACCTAGTTTTTGTCGCGGTTTGAAGGCACAGTTCTCAAGTGGAATCTTACATAAGTACGTATAAAGAATGGTTCCAACTCGGCCAGTGCGACATGGTTTTCTAAACGCTTGTTCGCTAACATTTGTGTCAAACATACATACAGAAGAGGTTTTTATTGGGAAAGAAAAAGAAAATATAATAAAAAAACAGCCAAAACTTAAAAATAAATTAAACTTAATGGGGAGGGTGCCCAGAAGGCTGGCAGCATTGCCACGTTGTATGGCAATGCTTATTCGCTGGGCGAAATATTGGCCAGCCCTCTGGTCACGGGAGGCCTCTATAAGGCGCGCCGAGATATCTTTGTACACACGGCGCGCTTGGCCCCCATGGCCCCAGAGTTTCGACTCCAAACGCCTCAAATATATAGCTGCCTCCAAGCGAGCTATACTTTCGGCGTTTGAACATACATACTCAAGTCACGTCTATATCCTATATCTATGACTTTCTGCCAAGTTTCTTGCGGCGCATTCTTCTTGGCAATGATGGTCTTTCCGAATGTGCTGGTAGTTTCAAAAAGAGCCCTTGGCGGCCAATTTGCAAAAATAAATTTTCATTTTCATTCATTTTCATTTTCATCCGTTTCGGGATAGACAGCCTGTCGTAGCAAGACCAGGCCACGTTTAGCACGGTTGTAGGCGTATAGGTGGAAAGGGGAATCAAAATAGTAGCTTGCTAGCCGCATCGCCTATAATTATAATTCTTAAGCGATTCAATTCCGACAACAGCGAGTGAATCTAAACTGAATCGGCATTGAATCGCATTAGGACGTCATGGTAACCCCCCTGTCCCCTATTTCCCGAACTCGACAATTTGTCAGTGACCACTGACAATTCGAAATGCAATATGAAGCCAGCCCGCGTGGATTCTCGTCGAGTTTGTGTAAAGAGAATTGTCACTTGTCATCGACAATTGTCGTATGTGTGAAAGAGGGGCTCTGACAGCCGTGATATAAAAAGGATAGGTAAAAATCTAGTAAAATATGCGTACCGTATGATGGATGACCCTCCGTTCTGAAGAATTATCCAACAGAGCGGACACATGATAATATTCCATCCATCTGCTGGAATATTACGGAACAGTTTTAAGATACACTATATTGGTTAATTTCTCCATGCCCTCGGGTGATGAATGGCTCAAAACGAGGGTACCATTCTTTAAGAGTAGGTCACGGGTAGGGAGGGTAGGGTACCTACCCTAATGCGAATCCCGCGTTGCGTATAAATTGATACATAAGAAAAATATTTTCGTTGCTTATGGAAGTTGGAATTTCTAACAGCCATTTGTTGGTAGACAGTGACGGATTTGATTAGATACATACATAAATGCATACATACATATCTTAGGGATAAGTTCGCCTTTGTACTATTTTCTCTGTATTAATGTATTTTTATATTTTTTTATGTGCAATAAAGAGTTTACATACATACATATATACCGTCACGCCTCTTTCCCACAGGGGTAGGCTAGTACTTTGTTCCATTTGCTACGATCCTGACATACTTCCTTCGCTTCATCCACATTCATCAATCTCTTCATACATGCTCGCCGGTTTCGGGTACTCCTGACGACTTTCCAAAACGTCTCCTATTTGGTCTCGGAACGTCCGTCTAGGCCTTCCCCTCCCGCAACCATTCCCACTCCCATATAGATCTGTTTAGTTAGTCTACTTTCATCCATCCGCTCTACGTGTCCAAACCAAGTGATTAGGTATTATCACTATCACTATCACTACATAGTATAAAATAAAGTCGCTTTCTCTGTCCCTATGTCCCTATGTATGCTTATATCTTCAAAACTACACAACGGATTTTGATGTGGTTTTTTTAATAGATAGAGTGATTTAAGAGGAAGTTTTTTATGTATAATTCTACGCAGACGAAGTCGCGGGCAGAAGCTAGTACACTAATAAACTATGATACGGTAGAAGGGCTCCTACACAAAATCTGAGATGCGGTGCGATGCGACACCACATCGCAGGAACTGCCGATGCAAATGGG
Source organism: Pandemis cinnamomeana (assembly GCA_932294345.1). NCBI lineage: Eukaryota > Metazoa > Arthropoda > Insecta > Lepidoptera > Tortricidae > Pandemis > Pandemis cinnamomeana. The sequence continues at coordinate 12,803,659 of OW028718.1, read as the reverse complement.
AACTATCGTGTCTTTGCTCACCAGTTGGCGCCACTGTTGACTAATGTCCAGAGGTACAGCTGTCAAAAGTGACTTTATTAGATCGCCGCCGAAACAAAGTTGTAAATCTTGAATCTCATTAAGTTTATGAAACAAACAAACCTCTGAATAAGCTGCTCTTTGAGGCTTCTAATTTTTGCGCCCCTTTTTCTTCCACTTTCAGTCGTTCACATTCATCGCCAAATAATCCATATTTGCGATAATTTCACGAAGGAGATCACTTTTCAACTGGTAAGTGAAAGAAATTATAATTTATGTCACGAAGCCCGCCAAAACCAGTGAAAAGTGAATGTTATTGGACCTCACGCGACACTGGCGCCTCTAGTGGCAAATTCACACGCAATAAGGAATTACGCAATTATCCAGGATAAAAAGTACCCTATGTGTTATTCCAGACTAATCTATCTATGTTCCAAATCTCACCCAGATCTGTCCAGCCGTTCTGGCGTGAAAGAGTAACAAACATCGATCCATACTTACAAACTTTCGCGTTTATAATATTAGTAAGATTTATAAGCAGTTGACAAAAGTGGTTCACAAAATACCCTATTCTAAAAACCATCGATAAACTCCAAAATACCAGCTCTACAATAACCGTAGTTCTCAATTTAAATTATTCAACCGCTGAGCCGTTCTGCTGAGTTTTCGTAACTTTTAATGATGAGAGCATTTGTGAAAATAGACCCCCCCCCCCCCCCGTGACGTCCCAAACTGTAATCGCACCGGTATTCTGAGATGAATAAATTATTTTTGCGAATTTCACCGAAGGATCGCGTTCATTGTCGGACATTCGGCGAGTTTTACTCTAATGACTTTGAATAAATTGGTTTGAAAACGCGTAATTAGTTACGACAAAGGATTTTACAACTTTGCACACTTTTACGCTTTCTGTTAAAGCTTTTAGGTAAAATTATTAGTCAAAAATTTTAAATTTTATTTTTGCAAATTGGCCGCCAATGGCTCTTTTACGTGTCTTATTTGAAACTACCAGCGCATTCGGAAATACGCCGCCAAGAATGCGCCGCAAGAAACTTGGCAGAAAATCATTTAGTATTTTCGTAAGGAAATGTTTAGAGTCCTTGTTATAGAAAAAAGTATGTACCTATTGTCTATAAAAACTGTATCTATAGATTCAGCCGTTACTTTGCGGAGGTCCATGTCAAAATAAATGGATAACTTTACTTTGCGGATGTGAGTGAGGTCAAGTCATGCAAAACTATTATATTCAATCTTACTAATATTATATATTATATAATAATTATAATATTATATATTGTGATAAATAAAAACAAATGAATGCTGTTAATAGATGCTTCAATTGTTTATAAAAAAGAGGCACGACTGTCCCACAAAACATATCGATCTCAAATAACGGCCGATCTAAAGCGGGAATCACCTAACACCGAGAATAATGCGTCGTTTCATCGCCACAGAATAATCCCCCGCATGAATGAAATATCGCGCATCGCGCGCCGGTGAGTGTGCGATATTTGGAGCGACACCTAATTTGGCGAGTGACGCACGCTTTGAGAATTAACGCTTTTTAGGACTCTGGCATCCAAATGAAGGTGGCCTAGATTTAGGATTGTTATTTTAATTCTAATTGTTCTATGGTATATATATGGTATGTGATGAAGAAATTCTGGTGCGCGTGCGATGAAAATTGTTTAGCTTATACGATTAGGATGTACAATAACACTGGAAAGCGTTGAAAAAAATCTTCTTTCAAAATAGATTAATAATAATGTGTGAAAGCACATGCACAAATCACGTCTTTACTTACGGGGTAGACAGAACCTATGGTAACAGGTACCCACAGCATTTAGCAAGATTGTGGGCGTATAAGTGGAAAATGGAATCAAAATAGTGATGGGTTGCTAGCCTCATCGCCTATAACATGATTCCTATTATTTTCGCCCATTCCCTCAATGGGCTTTTACCACCTGCAAGATCCGATAGTTGTATTTTATGATTCTCTTTTCCGCCTATGCCCACAATTATGCTAATTGTAGCCTTTAGGTATTGTTACCAAAGGCTCTGTCTACCCCGTATGGAATATAGACGTGACATGTGTATGTATGTATGTGTATGTATCGGATACTACACTGCCGAACAAAAGCCGTGTCGCTTTCCCCCGTAGACTAATGTATCTCCTAATACAAAATTCCTCCACTATTCAATCTTCGTAACCTCAGGCCTCAACCCGTCAGTATAGGAGCTCGGTCTCACTTGCAAGCTTGAATAAATAATACAACGCGAGGTGTTAACGCGAAGATTGGTTGCTAAGTTTAGATTTTAGTTAGGTGGTTTATTGGGTAACTGCGTATCAACGGATTAGCTTTAAGGTTTATACAGTTATCTCAGGATTAATCCTAGGATATATCAGCAAATGGTTGGGTTGGCTTCTCTGAAAAACGCTCTAATATCAAATTTCTAAATGTCAGTGAAAATTAGAACACAGAAAAATCCGAAAAGTAAAGCTTCGGCCGGGAATCGAACCCGGATCCTCGTCATTCCGTGATGCGTGCTATATACACCACCCATAGCAGGTGGGTAGTCTCCGAATTTTTCTACCCGTTACTAGATGTCACGTGACCTTTGTTACTATGCGAATTTTTTATCGGCGTCATCTGTTTGAATGATGTGTCTGTTCGACACAATTACAAACTCCCGTGGAACATCTACTGCCCACCAGGGACGAGAGAAGCGCTGTTTTTCAAATGACAGGTACTATCAAATGAATCAAGAATTTTTATTTCTTGATTTTTTCTTTACCGTTAGAAATTAAATTTCTAAAATGTCAGTGAAAATTAGAACAGAAAAATCCGAACAGTAAAGCTATAGCCGGGAAACTAACCCGCTGTAATAACAAATGTTCATGCAATTGTTGAAAAGCGCCCTAATACCCAGTTAGACAGAAAGTGACCGCAATTTCAAGGAATTCCGTTTCATCTCCTCCATCGTTACCACTATCAGAATCATTTGTTACGCCGGCCGATCGTTACTCGGCTGTCGTCGCAGCCGCCGCACCTAAGTAATTGAGCTGGCTAAGATATTGCCACAAATGGAGCGTTTGAGATTTTCATCGATAATGTATATATTGTATCTCTTTATTGTACCTAAAACACGTGAAAAAGATGAGTACAGGACAACACGAATGCACTGTTCAGCTTGTATAGTATACTAGCGATCCGTCCCGACTTCGCACGGTATAAATTATGCATGTATTATACATATAAACCTTCCTCTTGAACCACTCTATCTATTAAAAAACACTGCATCAAAATCCGCTGTGCGGTTTTGAAGATATAAGCATAAATAGGGACACGGGGACCGAAAAAGCGACTTTATTTTATACTAGCTTATGCCCACGACTTCGTCGTCCGCGTAGAATCAGAAATTTCATACAAACTTTCATCCCCTATTTTATCCCCTTGGGGATAGAAATGATAAAAATCCTTTCTTAGCGGATGCCTACGTCATAACATCTACCTGCATGCCAAATTTCAGCCCGATCCGTCCAGTGGTTTGGGCTGTGCGTTGATAGATCACTATGTCAGTCAGTCAGTCACCTTTGAGTTATATATATTTAGACTATGTAGTGATGATGATAGGACGGTGCAGCTATGCGCCGATAGATGGAGCTGTACTAGTTTAAAACTTAGTATCGAAGTGTCGTTCTATAAAGCATATTATGTGCGACCAGTTTTAATTGTATTGTGAGAATTTAATAGCATATCGAAGGAGAGTAACTGATTCGGAAGTTAATATATAGTTTGGTTTTAAGTACGACTTCCATTTAGATACCCTTAGTACATTCTCAATCATGCAGAAAGGCGAACTTATCCCTAAAAGGGATTGCTTCCAATGGAAATGTGTTTTTCCATGCTGGTGTGGGAGTAAAGAAAAAACGTAGAATTTACCGGTTGCTTCTCTTCCCGCGTTGGTAAAAGCCCATCGAGGGAATGGGCGAAAGTCTTAGGAATCCCCTTTCCACCTATACGCCCTTAAACGTGGCTTTAAGGTTTTGTTACCTTAGGCTCTGTCCACCCCGTAAGGGATAAAGAGATAAAAGTGTATATTGGTCGATGCTCAAAATGTACTCACACTCACCACATAGATTAAAAAGGCACGAAATCATAAAATGAAAGAAAAAGTCATCTTCTGAAAGGTAAAATATTTGCTTAAAAAAGGTATCGTAATACCCTTTTAAAGGTTAAGTTAAAGTTAGTATCAGCTTGAAAGACAAAGATTGTAAAGGTTAAAGTTAAATTGTATTGGCAATGGACGGCATCGGCATGTTGATCTACATATATCTCATCACCATGATCATCATCATCATTCCTCCATGCTGGTCTGGGAGTAAAGAAAAAACAGAATGTACCAGTTACTTCTCTTCCCGCGCTGGTAAAAGCCCGTCGAGGGAATGGGCGAAAGTCTTAAGAATTATTGGCAGCTCATGCTGAGCCTGAGCCTGTTGCCATGCACCTGCTGTTGTGTATTGTTTTCGGGTAATTATGTTATGTACATATATTGTTGTTTTTTTTTTCAAAATTATTATTGTGTGCATCTTTTGGATAATTATGTATCATGGTATTTTTTGTGTTGGGGCAATAAATATCTTTATTATTATTATTATTATTATTAAAAAATAAAATGAGTAATGAGTAACATCCGATAAGCTTTACAATTTAAAATCAACGTCACCGCATATCTGACGTCAAAAGCTCTTCTATAGAGCTCCATCGGTCTTAGTTACAATGAACCTATCAAGTTGCGAGCTCTGACGTCAGCTGAAGTTCGCCAAGATGGCGGATACGGGCGATAGAAACGTACTCAACAGCCACAAGAGTAGCCAGCAGCGTAACTTTGAACACTGTCTCATGCAGACACTTGCGGCTATCACTCACTGAAACTACTTTATTTATAGATGATTTATTAACGCCGAAAGTATAGCTTGGAGCCAGTTTTATATTTGAGGCGTTTGGATTGGAGTCGAAACTCTGGGGCCATGGGGGCCAAGCGCGCGCCGTGTGTATAAAGATATCTCGGCGCGCCTTATAGAGGCCTCCCGTGACCAGAGGGCTGGCCAATATTTCGTCCAGCGAATAAGCATTGCCATACAACGTGGCAATGCTGCCAGCCTTCTGGGCGGGTGTGTAATGATTGATATAAAAATATTTAATATATTTTCTATCGATATATCAACATTTGATATAATTTCAAAGGGTATAATCACTCATTGTGTATAATAAACGTTTGGTATAATTTTAAAATATATAAATTTATTTCGTATATTTATCGTTCGGTATAACGCTTATTTCTTATAACGATTATATGGTATAACGCTCATTTTATATACAAAAATATTTTTATAGCAGTTCGTTTTTGTTGGGGGACGCAGTTTAAACCTAACCTAACCTACTTTTTGATAGCAGTTCGTTTTGTGATTATGTCTCTAATACATTATATCAATAATGGTTATGCCAATTGTTGTATTTTATATAAAAATTACGTTATACCATAAGTTCATTATAGGAAATAAGCATTATACTTAAAGAATGTTATATTAAATGATATTATATCAAATGATCATTATAAGAAATGATAATTATGTCATATGTAAATATATTAAGTGTTGTTATATGATTTAATAATTATATCAAATGAGCGTTATTGCTACTAATATTATACCAAAAATTTTTATATACATCGTTACGCACCCCTTCTGGGCACCCTATTGGAGACGATTTGTGAGAAATATTTTATCCGTAAACCAATTTTAGTTTCAGCTAGGTTTAAGTAATTTTTAAGTTTTGACTGTTTTTGTAATGATTTGTTTTTATTTTCCAATAAAACATACGTAACTTTATTCCATTATTTATACTTACATACTTTCACGTCTTTTTCCCTTCCATTTTCCACCTATCCGCTCACAGTCTTGCTAAACGTGGCCTGTAGGTCATGTTACCTTAGGCTCTGTTTACCCCGTAAGGGATAAATGTTTATCCCGTCTAGAGCAACAAGACCAAAAGGCCACGCTTAGCATGGCTGTGAGCGTTATTTCCATCAATCAAAATAGTGATGTTGCTAGCCGCATCGCCTACAACATGATTCCTAAAACTTTCGCTTATTTCCTCCATGGCCTTTTACCATATTTGCGGGAAGAAAAGAAACTAGTACATTCTATGTTTTTTCTTTGCTCCCTTTCTTTTTCTTGGCAATAGCCATAGTTTAATGTCGCGCCAATTCCCCTTGCCTTTAAATTGCTTAAGCTGAAGAAACTTCCGTGACCTTAAATCCGGGGTAAACAAGGCAACCAAAACTCTAGTGGCCTTTATAACTTACAAGAAGAGGTCTCTTGGAGCCAGACTTTAGCGAAGGTTCTCGAATGTTCTTGAAGTTTATTTTGACGCAGCGTCGTAAGAATTGTGAATGAGACTTTTTCTGAATATTTTACTAACGTTTTTTTAGAGTTAAGGTCATGAAAAGGAAAAAAACGGTACTTTTATAAGGTTCACTTTGTTGTTTTTGTCCGTTTATCGAGACTCTTTTTCTCACGTCACTCATAAATCACGTCTTTATCCCTTTTACGGAGTAGACAGAGCCAAAAATTATTGTGGGCGTGTAGGTGAAAATGGAATCAAAACGTAAACGTAACGAAAAAGTATCGTAACCAACAAATATATAAAAATAATCTAATAGACACGTTGAGGTTTTTTTTATTGGTCTGTATAAGTGTTACAGACTGTAGAAACTGTGTGTTGGGGTCTATGCCGCAGGAGGGCCTTTTAGACGGAGTTTTCTTTTTATAGTTAGGTATATTTAGTTAGTTTTAAGTATTGTATATTTAGTTAACTTTTAAATCTTATAAATATATTTGTTTTTTTTAATAAATATAATACCTATATCTTTAAAAAAAAAAAACAATTTAAATTATACTGAAAATTCAACACGCAGCGCTGACAAGAGCAATGACACGACTGCTTTCTTTAGTTTTTTTTTCTTCCAGCGCTGCGTGCAATAGTTTATTTGCGGCCAGTGCCAAAATAGGTTAATTTTACGAAAAGGTTGTAACACGTAGCTGCCTAAATAGGCGCGTCGCCTACAAGTGTCGTAACATAAATAAGTATTTTTACCACATTTATGGTGAAGTTTTCCTTAACTTAAGTATTTACTTACCTTTTAAGCCGATATCAACTTCAGAAGAGGCGTTTAAGTGGCTTACCTGTAAAAAAAATGTTATTTGTAAAAATATATCTTGGTTGAATACAGACGATTTCACAAAACGAGAATGTCAATTTACTACAGCTCAAAAAATATTTAAAAAAAAATATAGGTTTGTGTGGCAACTCATATTGTGTAGGCATTTTCTTTTAAAGGTATTACTCATATATAATTTCCTGCAATACTCAACGCATTCACGCCCTTTTTCATAAACGCTCTTTAAGCTTCTGTTAACTTAGCAATAATTTGTCCTTATCTATGAAAGGTACATGTCAAAGTGACAGATAAGGACAGACTATCGCTAACCCCACCATCCTTGCTGATCCATATCCCTTTTGGCTACTTGTTTTGTTAGTTTAGATTATTTTTCGTGTAAATAGTTTCCCTAATTTTTAAATATTAAAAAAAAAAATTGAAATATGGTAATGCTTTTGGGCGGGCCGAAGAAAAAAAAACAATTGCTAAGTTAGCAGAGGCCTACAGAGCGTTTATGAATATGGGGGTAAATAAATTGATATTCGGCGGCAATTTGGAAGTATAAACAAAAACTTTTATTATTAATAGGATACAAAATGGAATTAAAACAAATTAAACTATTAAATTAAAAACGAATTAAAAACTAAACTAAAACTAATCTTAAAAAAGGAGGGGCCCCCGTGGCATAGTTCCACGGACGCTGGCAGCATTCCCCCTTCGGACAGCGATACTAATGTGCGGTCACCCGTAGCGTTTGGAAGTTGCAGATTTCTTGAGGTATGAAAACTTGAGTTTTCTTTTGAACATGACCCTCCAAGTTAACTACATATTTATTAAACTAATACAGGTTGTAGATGGATGATGGTAATTTAAATTCGTAGCCTGCGCACCTTACACTGACATAGGCCGGGCGGGCTCTGATGTAAATTACTTAAGTCTCAAGTCTCACCACTTAGTAAGACGAGATGCGATCTCGACTTTGTCAACTCGACACGAGAGCCCTCGCAATAATGACAAACAAGCGACAAGCGAGCGACAAAACGTGTCAGAGAATGCTCGAATAAAATATCGAAGCTGCTTTGTTTTTGTTGCGACTTGTAATAACGGTATTATTAAAGACTTGCTTCTGCCCGCGACTTCGTCCGAGTAGAATTAGACTTAAGAACTGATGTTGATAGTATATTCTGCAATAATTTGCGGGTGGTAGGGCCTTGTGCAAGGTCCGTCCGGATCGCTACCACTATCTGACTCGCTAATCCTGCCGATAAGTAGCAGTGCTTGCACTGCTGTGTTCCGGTGTGGAGAGTAAGACAGCCGGGGAAATTACGGGCACAAGAGGCATTTCATCATAGTCCTCTAGGTTGGCAACGCATCTGCAATCCCTCCGGGGTTGCGGGTGTCTATGGGCAATGGTGATCACTTACCATCAGGTGACCCACTTGCTCGTTTGCCTTCCTATTCATATAAAAAAATATATATATATTTACGTCGCGACTCTAGGCAGCTACGATCTTACGAGCGGGAACTGCAATTTTTCGGGATTAAAAGTACCCTATGTTTTAATCTAGGGTACCAGCTATCTCCATTCCAAATTTGATCCAAATACTTAGAGTCGTTTCAGCGCGAAAAAGGAACTAACATACACACACCCTCACATGTATACTTTCGCATTTATACGTGGATAAGGGAACACCGTTGAAAATACAGGGAATATTCTGGAAAGATATTGTAGGCGCGACAACCCACAGCCCACTTGATGTCGACCAAATTTATAGAAGGGGTGCGAGTCGGGTTACCTCCACGTGTGGTCAAGAGCTGCGGTTCCTTTTTGGATCCGTCCGGGGGAAGAGCAGTGCTTGATCCGGTGAAAGAAAGAAGAAGAAGAAAGAAGAAGAAATTTATTCCTTTTTGCAAGACACACAAATATAAGATAATATACACAATTTTATAGAAAATAAACAAGGTAAAACAAAAAAAACATACGACATAAAAAATAGATCATCAGCGTTGTGTGTCTTCGCAAAAGTGAAACGGTCGCTGGCTCAGCATTACGCTGAGGTGTTAGACACCTGCAGCACTGATTTTCAGCCAGAACCGTCTATGACTCACGAAACGATACACAGATAAAATAATATACTACATAATCTATAAACTTTCACGTAAACAATGCAATACATAGATAGAACCCGACTTACGTGTAACTAAAGAAATACATAAATTAATTAAATAGTTTACAATAAACAAAAAATAAAAAAGGAGGGAAAACTAAATTGTTCAAAAACAACAGGTTGGCATATCAAAACTAAGTGCTGGAGGACTATTGTAAGGATTTTTGGAGCGTCAATAAGTGATCATTCAGCTTGCGCTTGAAGGTGTAACTACTTGACGATCCTTGGACCCTGCGATCGGTGCACCCTGGGCATCGGCTAGTGATTTCCTAGCAATTTCTGAGGGATATTATTGACCGTTGGCTAAGATCCCGACAGAGGGGGGAGGGGGGTCCTTGACCATTACCGTACAACGTTGCCGACATACAAATGTCACACGATTTTTTAATCATATTTTTGTTACTACGCCACAAATAAAAAGAATAGAAACATTTAAAAATCCTTCCATGCTGGTCTGGGTGCTTTTATGCACTTTAACACTGAGAATTCAACTCTGACTTTACAATAACCCACCCTTAAAACGTGTGATAACTACAACTCTTCCACAATGGAACAAGCGACTTCGTTAGCGCAAGAATGCTGTTATACGGTGTCACGCGGTAGACGGTGACACTTGTAAAAAGTCGAATCAAAGATCGATAATCGACGACTTGCCGTAAGACCCTAGGTGGCACATCACTAGTCGCGCTTAATTAAGTATAGTTATACATACGGAACCGCGGCCTCCTATAAAAGCTCGCGCGCGCCGTAGGGATCCACACTCTATTTCAAATCTTCAGAATAAAAGCTACGAGTACGGAATCCCCAGTTATATGGTGAGTAAATTAATTATCATTGTCTAAGTGCTCAAGGTGTCTTATTGTATTTTATTGCTTTTTATTCTAAGTGTAATTTCAAATGTAAATCATGTTAATAAATTAGGTCTAAGTGTTTCGTCGGGGCGCGTTGACCGTAGGGCCAACGGCCTCCAATTTGAATTATAACGTAGCTTCATTTTGAATTTAACGGCGAACACAGACTGTTCAACCTTATTCAAATTCGCCTATTTGTTCCTAAGTCTTACTCGAGGACCTAGCCGACTCTTTGACGCACTACCCCTGGTGGACGTCGAAGAGCTGCCTGGGCCCTCGTCGTAGAAGACCGCCTCTGACACCGAGAAAATTACAGGGACCCAGATCGGGGCTAAATTAAAGCCTGAAACTGCTGAGCTGCATAACGCACATCTCCACTACCCTACCGGAAGACACGCTTCTGCCTGAGGACGACATCCTGACCCAAGGCTCGCCTCTACTGCGACCCTCGCCTTCGGCCCCTTCTGCGCTGGCAGCGTCGTCCTCACCTTCGTGTCCGTCCAGGGGAGTACTAGTGCTCCTTGGGCGTGTGTGTGTGAAAAGAATAAGTCAATAGTGCCGTTCTGCCCTGAACTCTCTTAAAAAAACTCACGTTATCCCTGAGACTACGTTGTTCTTTGGATATTGTAAACAATAAACCTCTGTAAAGTTCCATTTGTTTCACTGAATAGCCAAGGAGCGACCCTACACTAAAAAAAATATTCACGAAAGGTGATAGTCGGCGCCCAACTTGGTTAGTTCAGTTCAGTTCTTAGCACTTTTTCTATACGCGCACTAGCGGCACCCATTAGTTCAGTTCAGGTCTTAGCACTTCTTCCGCACACGCACTCAAAGAGTTGGCTTCGGTCATTTCTAAATACTTTTATACTTATTTATTGTAAAATCCGACTATTGCAGTAACAATTCGTTCGCTGTCTGAGCTCGGCTTAAGAATAGGCTCAGCCGTTTTCTCGTTCGGTTACGTAGAAGTCGTAAAAAACGTTGTTCCTGTCGGTAACAAGTGGTTATTTTCTAAATTTTAATTTAAATTAACGTAAACAAACATTAAATTCACTAGCAGTAATTTGAAATCAACGGTTCCTAACGTATGTACTTAAATTTAAAATATTAACGGTCAAATATTTTAAATACTGAACCGTTAATTTAAAATCCACTCGCGCTTGGCACATCCGCTCGCGCCCTAATTATTCGAATCAACGGTTCCTTCCGCACCGCTCCGTTGTGTTAGCAACGACCGCGCGCTCTCTTTCGCACCCGTGTGCCTAGGACACTTAGCAGATTCAAATACGCAAGCGTTAACGGCTCGATCGCGACCAGTGTCAATTTAAAATACACATTAACTACATAATAACTACCACAGTTGGCATTTCAAATTTATAACGAACCACTCAATTATCTAACAACAACCTTAATTAGTTGTACCGACAAGAACATTAATTTAATCAAATTTAGCATCACTTCTCGAAAACTTTAAACTTAGCTTCAAACAACTCGCGATTTTTAACACTTTACTGCAATAATCGAATTATTTTAGCACCTTACCTATACCTGCGCATACTTTGAGCATTTAGACAACTAACTACAACGCGCTACGTGTTTCAATAGCAGGCTAGCCATTACAACTGAGTTAACTACTTAACGTTCAATTCTACCAACGTTTAATACGACTCGCAGCCATACGTTGCGGCACTTAGGGTAATACGCGTAAGTCGCACTTTCCTTCAACACTTACTTATCGATCTACGGTTCGTCTTGTAACTCCATTTCATTATTTTAAAATTATAAACGCACCTTAACGCGCACACTTCGGAGAACAGGTTGAATAAATTCTAATATCGCGGGTAACTTACAGCTTTTAGTGTACTAAAAATGGCACATCGCAATATTAAGTATTTATCGCTACAAAAAACAGAGCTATCTTATGAGGTGGCTATTCGCGGAACTACACCGGCACTTACAGTACAAGAATTACGCGGTCAAATAGTGAAACTAGCACCCGGTTTACCGGCCCAAGATATATTAGAATCGGGACTAGACCCCGTCGACGACCTAAAAGGCGTAGCAGAAAGTTTAGCAAAAGCGCAGTCAAATTTAACCCTAATCAAATCAAAGTTTGACGATAATTTATTCGTGCGTACAGACAATTTGTGCAGTCATATCTACCATCGTCTTAGGAGAATAATTACTACTACACCCGAATCGGAGGCAGTATTGAAATCATGCTTAACTAGCTTTCAAAATGTATCAAAGGAACTAGCTACTATACGTGCTAAGTTTGATCAAGATAGTGAGGAAACCTTTTTGGAAAGTGAGGACAACCTAGAACAATTGAACACTTCTTCTCATAGTTTCGCGCAACCACCACCAAATATATCAGTAACATGTGACCGCGGCATAACCTCTGATTTTGCAAAACTTCGCTACAGTGGAAAAACTTGTGTCCGCGCTTTCGTCATTCGTGTAAACGAATTTCTCTCAGCTAGGAAGATTAAACCAGACAAATTCCTTTCTTTCGCGACTGAGATATTTGAGAGCGAGGCCTTGTGTTGGTATAGATCGGTTAAAGATAAGATTACCACTTGGAACGAATTGTCTAAACAACTCGTATCCGTATTCTCACAGCCAGACTACGATTATAAATTAAAGGCGGAAATTCGCGCCCGGACTCAAGACGACTCCGAAAACATAACAATTTATTTAGCTATTATGCACGCAATGTTTTCACGACTAACTGTACCTATGACTGAAGATGATCAGTTAGAGATTTTGTTGCATAATATTAGGCCCTGTTTCGCGGCAGTATTAGCTACAGCTACTTCAGTGACCACTATAGATGAACTCCGTACCGTCTGTCACAAATTCGAACTAGTTCAAGCTCGAATGTCTAGCTATACAGAGCCACCGCGCCCTACGGCAGGTACACTAATCCCTGAGCTAGCTATAAATAAACAATCACAAACCTTTTCACATCAAAATAGGCATTTTGATAGGTATCAGCATCCATCCTCGGGTAACAGCGCTAATAAACATAATTACACTAACACTAAACACCGATACCCGGTGAATATTTTGTCACAAGCACCACACACTAACAATAATAAATTTTGTCCTAGGTGTAAATCTAATACACACACATTAAGAACTTGTCAAGCACCACGGACCTTGTTGTGCTTCAAGTGTGGCAAGGTGGGGGTGAAGTTCCCTGATTGCACTACATGTAATAAACACATACCTAGACCCACTTCGCAAACAAAAAACTAAGTTCGTGGCGAGGACGTCGTTACATTAGGAGGGCTAATAAATGGTCACAATGGCTGCATTTCGTTAACACTTTTTTTAATTCTTATAAGGTAACGACGATCTCGCCCCACTCACATAAACAAAACAATTCGCAGCAGGACTTAGGGCCGCGCGACGCGCGACCGTTCATAACTATCTATATAAACAAACTGAGAATTCCACACTGCTTATTGGACTCGGGGGCGGCCGTAACGGTGCTTGGCAAAGATTATCATAACACATTACTTACCTATGGGCATACCATGCGTTTTGATGATTACATTAACATAGAGGCGGCTGCTGGCCGGCGCTTGCGTAGTATAGGATACTTTGACCTCGACATAACTTTTGAGAATCAAACTCACTCTATAAGGGCATACGTAGTGCCCGAGGTCAATAATTCTGTCATACTAGGGATAAACTTTTGGCGGTCTTTCAAAGTTTGTCCTAAATACGTAAGTGCTTTAGCGGCAAGCGAGACCGTCACTAAGCATCCAGACAGAATTATTCGACCTCAGGCACTGCATTCCTACACTAACCTCACAGAGGCTCAGCGCGTGCAGGCAGATAATATTATAGGACAGTTTCGCGACATCTCTTACGAACAAATTGGTCTCGGCCGTACTAACTTAGTTGTACATAACATTGACACGGGCACTACCGAACCAATTAGACAACGTTCCTACAGAATGTCACCGGAGAAACTCAACATAATAAACGAACAGGTCGACGAAATGTTGCGTCTGGATGTTATTGAACCATGCGAGAGCGCGTGGTCCTCGCCAGTACTAGTAGTAGGGAAGAAGGACGGCAAACCTAGGTTCTGTCTCGACAGCCGTAAATTGAACGCGGTAACTAAAAAGGACGCGTACAGTCTTCCTTACATATCCGAGATATTAGACAATCTTAGGGACGCGAAATTCTTAACTAGCATTGACTTATCGAAGGCGTTCTGGCAGATACCTATAAATGAAAAAGATAAGTGTAAGACAGCTTTCTTTGTACCATCACGTGGTACCTTCTCGTTCAAAGTGATGCCCTTTGGTTTGACGAACGCACCAGCTTTACAACAGAGACTAGTAGATAGCCTATTTGGACCTGAATTCGACAACAAAGTATTCTGTTATCTCGATGATATAGTCTGTGTCAGCGACTCCTATGACAATCATGTAACTTTGCTCCTAAAAGTCCTAGCGAAGCTAAAACACGCAGGTCTCACTATAAATTATGAAAAGACACAATTCTTTAGGAACTCATTAAAGTACTTAGGCTACGTGGTAGACGAGCAAGGCTTACGCACGGACCCAGATAAAGTAGCCGCGATTCTAGATTACCCCAGACCAACAAACACAAAGGAGGTGAAAAGATTTCTAGGCACCGCGTCTTGGTACCGTAGATTTGTTCCTAATTTTAGCACATTAGCAGGCCCACTAAATTCCTTGACTTCACTTAAAAAAAATGCACCACCATTTGCATGGACAAACGAAGCTGAACAATCGTTTGTACAACTCAAGTCTTGTCTAATTAGTTCTCCGGTCCTCTCTTGCCCGGACTATACGCAACCATTCGAGGTACACTCAGACGCAAGTAATTTAGGCGTAGGATCAATGCTCTGCCAAACTATTAACGGTCAAGAACATCCAGTCGCATACATGAGTCGTTCCTTGTCAAAGGCGGAACGAAACTACAGTGTTACAGAACGCGAAACCTTAGCCGTCCTAGTCGCACTCGAGCATTGGCGCTGTTATCTCGAGAATGGTCGCACATTTAAAGTCTACACTGACCATTCATCTCTAAAATGGTTTTTATCTCTAAGTAATCCTACAGGCCGTTTAGCTAGGTGGGGAGTACGACTATCATCCTTTAATTTTGAGATCTTACATCGACGCGGCAAAGACAACGTCGTTCCTGACGCCTTATCTAGAGCCGTGCCAGTGTCAGCGTTAACACTTGCAAACGCGCATCTCACGACAAAGGACAAGTGGTACTTAGATCTTTACAACAGCTGTACTAACGCGCCACAGGGTTTTCCTAACTATAAAATAGTAAACAACTCCCTCTACAGATTAACGAAGTCTGACACTAGATTTGCTAACGAGTTCACATGGAAGGAAGTAGTACCAGAGGAACTACGTCACCAAATAATTAGCGAAAATCACGATGTACCTACTGCGGGACATCTAGGCGCGTTCAAAACCTACCATCGTTTGGCTCTCAATTATTTCTGGAAAGGAATGTACAAGGACGTGTCTAAATACATTGCGTCATGCGACACTTGTATAGCTTATAAACACCCAACTCACGCTACGCTAGGTGAGATGGGTCGTCCTAAACACTGCTCACGTCCATTCCAGGTTATCTCCTTGGATTTCATGGGTCCACTAACTACTACACGAAAGCAAAATAACTACTTACTTGTGGTGACATGCGTATTTTCAAAATATTGCCTTTTGTTTCCTGTACGTAACGCGACCTCAGCTATAGTCATTAAGCACCTGGAAGACTCAGTTTTCCTCACTCATGGTGTCCCTCAAACCATATATATGGATAATGCTACTTATTTTACCAGCCGCGAGCTGAAATCCTTCCTCGATAAATATAAGGTACCTAATCAGTTTCTTATAGCACGCTATTCACCTCATATTAATTTGACAGAACGTTATAACAAAACGATAATGACTTGTGTATCTACCTTTGTACAAAACGACCACAGGTCATGGGACATTAATCTGCCAAAAATACAATTCGCTATAAACAACTCCATAAACGAGGCGACGGGTTACACTCCCGCTTTCTTAGTACACGGCAGAGAATTGGTAACGTGCGGTTCACACTACGTCGATAATGAATTGGGTAATGAACTACTATTCTTACCGCGCGACGCCTATGCGCAAAACGTAGGATTCCTAGCAGAAACATTCGACAAAGTCCAGCACGCGCTATACAATGCACATCAGAATAGTATTAAGAGGTATAACTCACGCCGTAAACCAGCGCACTTTAATGAAGGCGATTTAGTATGGAAGCGTACATATTTCCTCAGCGATAAGTCCGCTAACTTTTGTAAGAAATTAGCACCGAAATTTGTAAAGTGTAAGATCATTAAAAAACGTTCACCATTAGTATTTGAACTACAGGACTTATCTGGAAAGAATTTAGGCGCGTGGCATATTAAAGACATCAAATTAAAACCAACAGGTTAATTACTCGTAGATAGCGTTCGGCCCGTGGCGGAGCCGCAGCGCGCAATGACCTCATTGGTCGGCGTCCGCGATCACTCCTCCCCCTTGCGCCGTCGCAATTATCTCGCATTCCGCTAGTAGCAGCGCAAGAGCAACACGTTCCGGCCGCTTAAACTAAAATCTAATCACTCGTAGCGACCTCGTAACGATGTTTACATTCCGCGCGCTGCTACGCAACCATGATACTTGCGCTAACTTAGAGGCAAGAAACCGTCGTGAAACCCGCGAATGGTCATCTCACATGTATGAATCGTCTGTTTTAAACTAAGCCTAATACCAGTACTACTGACTTCTGTAAAGTCCCCTACCTAAGCTGTATTCAGGAACCGAGCGGTGTTGGAAACTCGAAATCATAAGCCTTATTCCACCTGTTTACAATAGTACTACGGGCGGCCGGTAACCCGAGGACAGTCGTTATCTATATGTGTAGTTAGATCTCCTTTCCATTACAACCTTTACCTAGGGGTCGGAGTAGGCATATACTATTGTTCTATCTCTTTTAACTTGTAGAAGTATGAATGATGAGCGTGAGCGTGAGGTATGATAGATAACTCCTAAGTTTTAATAGCCGAAAATCAACTTAGGTTGATTTTCTCACCGGGAAAGAGGGGAATGTCACGCGGTAGACGGTGACACTTGTAAAAAGTCGAATCAAAGATCGATAATCGACGACTTGCCGTAAGACCCTAGGTGGCACATCACTAGTCGCGCTTAATTAAGTATAGTTATACATACGGAACCGCGGCCTCCTATAAAAGCTCGCGCGCGCCGTAGGGATCCACACTCTATTTCAAATCTTCAGAATAAAAGCTACGAGTACGGAATCCCCAGTTATATGGTGAGTAAATTAATTATCATTGTCTAAGTGCTCAAGGTGTCTTATTGTATTTTATTGCTTTTTATTCTAAGTGTAATTTCAAATGTAAATCATGTTAATAAATTAGGTCTAAGTGTTTCGTCGGGGCGCGTTGACCGTAGGGCCAACGGCCTCCAATTTGAATTATAACGTAGCTTCATTTTGAATTTAACGGCGAACACAGACTGTTCAACCTTATTCAAATTCGCCTATTTGTTCCTAAGTCTTACTCGAGGACCTAGCCGACTCTTTGACGCACTACCCCTGGTGGACGTCGAAGAGCTGCCTGGGCCCTCGTCGTAGAAGACCGCCTCTGACACCGAGAAAATTACAGGGACCCAGATCGGGGCTAAATTAAAGCCTGAAACTGCTGAGCTGCATAACGCACATCTCCACTACCCTACCGGAAGACACGCTTCTGCCTGAGGACGACATCCTGACCCAAGGCTCGCCTCTACTGCGACCCTCGCCTTCGGCCCCTTCTGCGCTGGCAGCGTCGTCCTCACCTTCGTGTCCGTCCAGGGGAGTACTAGTGCTCCTTGGGCGTGTGTGTGTGAAAAGAATAAGTCAATAGTGCCGTTCTGCCCTGAACTCTCTTAAAAAAACTCACGTTATCCCTGAGACTACGTTGTTCTTTGGATATTGTAAACAATAAACCTCTGTAAAGTTCCATTTGTTTCACTGAATAGCCAAGGAGCGACCCTACACTAAAAAAAATATTCACGAAAGGTGATAACGGCTTGGAGTACGTTATAGCACTACTGTAGAAGCGTTACACAGCACAAAGGGTTAAAGCAGTGATAAAAAATGACGGTAACGATCTTGTTAGAGACTTGCGACTGAAGTAATTGACTCTTCCCGAAAAGTTAAAGAATAAACGCCACTTGTATGTATAACTTAGAGGATAATATTGGTCGATCGGCTATTTTTGAACTAGACTAGGAAAGCCTTGCAACATATAGAAATGGGTGAAAAAGAAAAGGAAGGCCTTTGCCCAACAGTGGAATGCCAAACCACTAGGCTACCACGACTTCGCCATAGCTAGCTCCCTATAATTATGAACTTGATACCAGACGCGGCATTCAGCAAAGTTCTGAATAGAGCTCTGAATACAGCTCTGAATATTCATGTAGTCAGCATACCTTAGACCAACTCGGCTGCAAGTTCCCAAACCGAAGTGCCAGCAAATTGCTTGTCATGTACAGCGCTAATAGTTTGAGAGTCGTCTTGTAATAAGCGTGCAGAATGCCTGACAGGTAATATAGTTTACGCTAAAACTCAAATCAAAATCTTATATTCATTGCCATACACATTGAATAATTTATTTATCCCTTATGGGGTAGATAGAGCCAGGTAGCAAAACCTAGACTACGTTTAGCATGATTGTGGGCGTATAGGTGGAAAGGGGAATCGAAATAGTGATGCTTTGCTAGCATCTATAACATGATACCTACGATTTTAACCAATTCCCTCGATGAGCTTTTACCATCTGTGCGGGAAGAGAAGCAGCTAGCACTATGTATGTTTTTTGCTCCCAAACCCTGTACCTGATAACCCGAAATAATATCATAATCAGCATAACAACATTACTTCTATATCCATAAAGAAAATACATAGAACGTATCAGTTGCTCTCTTCCCGCGCAGATGGTAAAAGCCTATCGGAAGGAATAGGCGAAATTCTTAGGAATCATGTCATAGGCGATGCGGCTAGCAACCCGTCACTATTTTGATTCCCCTTTCCATCCATACGCCCACAATCATGCTAAACATGGCCTTAAGGTTTTATCTTAGGCTCTGTCTACCCCGTAAGGGATAGAGACGTGATTTTTGTATGTGTGTATTCTATATCCGTTTCCGTATCCAAATCCGAAGTTCAATAGCTAAACTCCATCTTACTTTTTAGTTTGAGTGATCCAACTCAAATCAGTTTCAAACCTCCATCAAAGCTTTTTCAGTAAAAAACTTTTTAAAACACTTCATAAAAAGGCAATTCTCTTAATTAAAAAGCTAAAAGAGCCGCCGATTTCAGTTAAAACAAGTCACAAAGGCAACAAAGCATTCGATATTGACTCGAGTAGACTCGAGAATGACTTTAAGTCGCCGGAGAAAAGTTAACAGAATCTAATGATATGGAAATTTTGCCGACCTTCGAGAAATTCAGGCTCAATTTATGGAGACGGGGTACAATAATATGATAAACGATTAAGGAAAAAACAAGGGAATTACGTTTGTTTTTGTGGTTGTTTTAAAAACTTTATTACGTAACTAGCTTCTGCCCGCGACTTCGTCTGCGTAGAATTATACATAAAAACCATCCTCTTGAATCACTCTATCTATTAAAAAAAACGCATCAAAATCCGTTGTGTAGTTTTGAAGATAATTATTATAAGCATACATAGGGACATAGGGACATAGGGACAGAGAAAGAGACTTTGTTTTATATTACGTAATATTGTATGTGTGTAGTCATATTGTACGTAGTGTGTATGTATGCATGTGTGTAATGATATTTAGTAGTTAATTTTATGAATTGTTTGTTGTATTTTGAGATGTACACTCTATTGTGGCTTTAACTATATGGATATTTTAAACTCACTCTTTCTCGGTCTCTCGCTTAATGCTCCTCTCATTTACTTAGGTTAACTGCTAGAGATCCCTTAGTTCACCTTTGTGCATATATTTAAGGTCTATTTTTTGTGATTTGTCTCCGTTTCTTTATATTTGTACAAAAAAGCGTTTACTTACTTACTATTCCGCGTGAAAAGTAGCCTATGTGTTATTCCAGACTATAATTATATATTATGTTCTCTCACCGTTTCTTCATCGTACTAATATTATAAATGTGAAAGTTTGTGAGTATGTTTGGATGTTTGTTACTCTTTCACGCCAGAACGGCTGGACAGATCTGGATGAAATTTGGAACATAGATAGATTATAGTCTGGAATAACACATAAGCTACTTTTTGTCCCGGAAAATTGCGTAATTCCTGCGGGATAGCGATAAACGAATTCTATGCAAACGAAGTTGCGGGCAACAGTTAGTACATAATAATATTGTTGCGTACGCACCGTCGACGTCTTTTACGCACTGGTGTGGATCTTAGTTTTTGGTGCGTATTTCAGTCAAGTGGTGGTCAATTGTTTTTGTTTTATATTTATTTTTCTCAATAAACAGTTTAAACATACACACAATAAACGTGAACGTCGACGTTACGCACCGTTGATTAATTAATAACGATAAATCATTGCTCAGGTAATTTAATTAGCGGGAACTAATTAGATTTAGCCTATGTGATGGACGCTATAATAAAACCTGGACTGTGTATCACGAATTATATGGGCGATGAACCCATCACTATTTTGATTCCATTTTTTGCAATCTATACGCCCACA
Organism: Pandemis cinnamomeana; assembly: GCA_932294345.1. NCBI lineage: Eukaryota > Metazoa > Arthropoda > Insecta > Lepidoptera > Tortricidae > Pandemis > Pandemis cinnamomeana. Next base: position 12,782,626 of record OW028718.1, on the reverse strand, counting down.
ATCTTGCTAATCGTGGCCTAGGTGTTACCGCCTTACGCACTGTTTACCCCGTAAGTGATAAAGACGTGATTTGTGTATATCACGTAATGTTGTTCAGTTTATTGCAAAGGCTACACAAGTATTTTACTTATACATACACAAACACAGACACAAATCACGTCTTTATCCCTTACGGGGTAGACAGAGCCTAAGGTAACAAGACCTTAAGGCCACGTTTAGCATAATTGTGGGCGTACAAATGGCAAAAAATGGAATCAAAATAGTAATTGGTTGCTAGCCGCATCGCCTATAACATGATTCGTATGATTTTCGCCCATTCCCTCGATGGGCTTTTACCATCTGCCCGGGAAGAGAAGCAACTGGTACATTCTGTTTTTTGCTCCCAGGCCAGCATGGAAGTAATTAATAATAGCTATTGCAGAGTTTACTATCAACATCAGCTCTTGAGTCTAATTCTCCGCGGACGAAGTCGCGGGAGGAAGCTATAATGCATAATTATAAAATAACTAACCAAGCCGCCGTTAATAGCATAATTTCCCATAAAATTGCCGCCATTACACTCACAAAACGTCAACACGTTAATTCACAAACGTTCCTTTTAGCACGTTTATGCGAGTAACGTTTAAAAACGTCGAGTCCGGCCTCATTTAGGAAATGCTTGAAACGTTTCAAGAGGAATGCTCGGTTTGCAGGCGAAATGTAGCCGACGTTTTTAACTTAAACTTTTAGCTGTAATTCAATGAGATAATGCTGAGGTATTCATGTCAGTAGGTAAAATGGAGCTGAAAATGATCAAGAAATAATTCAAAGTGATTTCTGGTTTCACTTTTTTTTATGTTAGATAGGCCAGACAAACGAACTAGTGGGTCACCTGATGGTAAATGATCACCACTGTCCATAGACACCCGGAGCGCTTTACGCGATGCCAGTGCGTTGTAGGACTTACTTTTCTATACATTAATGTAAGAGTTTGATGAAAACAAATAGGTTTTTTTGTTTATATATATTTCAGAGGGCATGTAAGGTGGAACGAAACGTAGAGGTGAAACGACACGGATGAGCGTGATGCAAGATAGTTTAGTTTAAAGGATGAATGAAAGGGATATAAATAGGGTTTTAGTATGTAAGAACGAGAAAGAAATAAACACTGTGAATCTGACTTTAATAACTTACACTAATTCTACGCAGCTCTTATTTAACTTAAGTACTATGTTAGTATGTAAGTGCGTTAGTTTGTCCGCTTCAAAGTTTGTAAGCCATTTATGACCACTTCACCCTTGCCATCCCGATTCAGTTTAAGTTCGCCCGCTGTCAGATCCACACTAAAAATGACAGCTAAAACCTGAACTGATTCGGTATTGAATCGCATTAAGACGTCATGGTAAGGCCCCAGGACTGACTTTGTATATCTACTCGTGTATGTACGAGTATCACATATCACAGATTGTCAATGCAAGAATCGTCAACATAAATAATGATCAGTAAAAACCTAGGTACAGTCAAGTGAAATAATATGTATTTAGACAAAGGTTAAAAAATAAGTACCATACACTCTTACACCGGCGTAATAAGGTCGTGGGGCATATTTTTGAGAAGTTCCTATCAATACTTATTTTTCCACTTGAGCGTACCTACGTAAATCACGTCTGTATAGGTCAGGAATTAAATTCCTTGGCTTTACATCTGGAATATTGGCATCGGAAGCATCAGTCTAACTTCCGTTGCTTCATAGCCACATTTACAACAATCAATTACGTAATTCTAAATTCCTTTCACCTTTCCTCTTCGTTCGGAAAGCAATTACAAGCTCTGGAACAAGACAAAACTTTCCAATAAACAGGCGACTCCAATAAAAGGCGTGTAATGAAACAAATGAATATTAATTGGCTTCCTGGTAATTATGGGGTGACGGGGTGTTTTACCCACGCGGGGAGTTTTACCCCGACAAAGGGGTAACCGAACTGCGGAAAATATTGCGTAAGCAAAAGCTTTATTATACAAAAATAAAGAAATTAATCGAATTTTATGTTTATTTTTACGGTTTTACCTGCAATAGGTGGTGTTGGGATAGCATGCATAAGTCAATGTGACTATCAGCCTTATAGGTTTTAGTCTGATAGAGGTTCTGGGGGTGCGACTCGGGTTATCTCTACGTGTGGTCAAGAGCTGCGGTTCGTGTTTGGATCCGTCCGGGGGGATGAGCAGTGCTTGGTCGGGTGCACCCTGGGCATTGGAATAATTTCCTGGCAGTTTCTGAGCCGACAGACGTTGCCGACATTTTGTAACAAGATTTTTTAATTATATTCTTGTTAATTTGACATTGGCGAAGTTGTCGCTAAAACAACTTGATACACCACAAATAAGAAGAAGAAGAATAGAGGAATTTTCTAAAAAATTATAGACCAGTTTCTTGATCGACTAAACATTTTGTTTAGTTTTACATTACGTTATTCAATGATTTAATAACTTATCTGTTACATAAGTCGGTAGTTATCACGTGGGGCGCGTGCGGCTTTTGTTTTTGCGTCATGGCGGCGCTCACGCACGCGCTACCGTTTATGGTTTGGACGCGAGGGACAAGCTTGAGCGATTTCGGAGAAAATAGTGGACCAAGAAAGTCTTTCGAGGTATCCGTACCTCAAAATGAAAGAGACGGAAGCTTAAAGGGGCACTTCGTTGTCCATCCGTCTGTGAAGACCCTTTTTCTTTCTCAAGTGTAGAGGTATAAAGTTGAAATTAATACCAAAATACTTCTATAGCTTCTTAAAGCTGTGAAAAAAATATTCCTCTTAATCAACTTAATCAAAAAATACAGTGATTAGAAAAAGGGCTTTAACATGACGTCATAATGCGATTCAATCCCGACTGAGTTCAGGTTTTAGCTGTGATTTTTAGTATGCATCTGACAGCAAGCGATGCTAAACTGAATCGGAATTGAATCGCATTAAGACGTCATGGTAATCCCGAGGTCTATTGATACTAATTGCCGTGCTCTCAAAAATTAAATAAATAAATAGTAAATAATTATCATGGGACAAATTACACCAATTTACCCAGCCCCAAATTGGCATGGCTGCCTACCAGGATTCGAACCCGGAACCTCTAGCTTCATAGTCAGTGTCACTAACCACTAGGCTATTCGGGCCTCTTGGGGGTAGTCCTAGAAACGTGAAATTTGGCATGAGGGTAGCTCTTATAGCAGAACTTACTTCCAACTTACCCACCTACTGCGGGTGGTGTAGGGGTATAGCACGCGTCACGGAATGACGATGATCCGGGTTCGATCCTTGGCCATAGCTTTACTTTTTGGACTTTTCTGTTCTACTTTCAACATGAAACTACCGTGACACTTAATCATCATTACACATAAACGGATAACTCACGTATAAAAAGTCGAGTGATGCTCGACATGTTTCAGACTATTTCGTAGTCCTCCTTCCAAGAGTGCTCGCCCCGGCGGCAGCGAAACGAACACTCGTCGTTTCGCTGCCGCCGGGGCAAGCGCTCTTGAAAGAAAGACTACGAAATAGTCCGAAACATGTCGAGCATCACTCGACTTTTCTGTTCTAATTTTCAGTGTCGTTAAGAAATTTTATATGTTGTTATGATTCAAGAATTATAGCAAATAAAATTAGGATTACATATGAAAAAAAAAAACTTTATTTGTATTTATTTTATTCGATCTTCTGTAACTCGCACCACAACAGATCTGTATACAACAAAACTTTATGACTTTAGTATCGAATGATTTTTACGATGCCAGCCCAAATTGAGTTTTATTGTTGTGGATGTGCTTTGGCGAAACACAAGACCTTTTAGACCTAGGTATTGGGGATTTGGGTCCCTTTTATACAAGTATACAACAAGTACCTGTGGGTAATTGGGTCCCAAAGTATTATTGAATGGGTCTTTTTAGGGATTTTATTTAAGGTTTTGCGGCAAAAGGAAACAATTTTATGGGCAACCAACAAGGGTTTATTTTTTATTCGTTTACTACTTTTTGCGCGACTACGTCTGCGTAGAATTATAAATATAAACCTTCCTCTATCTATTAAAAAAACCGCATCAAAATCCGTTGTGTAGTTTAAAAGATCTAAGCATACATAGGGACAGACAGCGGAAAGCGACTTTGTTCTTATACTATGTAGTGATAAAGATAACTTCCATGCTGATTTGGGCTTCTCTTGTTAACCAGATGGTAAAAGTCCATCGAGGGAATGGGCAAAAATCTTAGGAATCATGTTATATGTTAGCAACCCATCACTATTTTGATCACGCCCACAGTTATGGTAAACGTGGCCTTAAGGTTTTGTTACCTTAGGCTCTGTCTACCCCGTAATAGATAAAGACGTGGTCATTACGTACGCTTATGTATTGTATATTAATTTCACCAACATTTTCCTTCCAGCATTAAAACCTTTTTATCATTTAAAAGGCTTAAATAAAGTTCTTCATAAACTCATACTTTTATTCCCCATTGTGTACCGACCGGTCCATTGTGTACCAGCTTAACCCAGTCCATTGTAAAGAAAACCTTATTCATTCACTCCGTAAGTCCATTTCAGTCCGCATTTGCATAGCCGATAGCCGGGACGCACAGAGGATTTTTTGCTTCTACTAAAATGGTAGGCGCTTATTCTAAGTCATTATTTACTAAGAGATTAATAAAGCCATTTGCTTCTCTTCCCGCGGAGATGGTAAAAACCTATCGAGGGAATGAGCGAAAATCTTAGAAATCTTTGTATAACCGATGCGGCAACCCATCACTATTTTGATTCCCCTTTCCACCTACACAATCATGGTAAACGTGGCCAGGTCTTGTTACCGTAGGCTCTGTCTACCTTGTAAGGGTCAAAGATGTGTATCATCACTACATAGTATAAAACAGTCGCTGTCGCTGTCCGTCCCTATGTATGCTTATTTTTAAAACTACGCAACGGATTTTGACGCGGTTTTTTTAATAGATAGAGTGATTCAGAGTCGCCCAGCGTGCTATGGAGAAGGCTATGCTCGGTATCTCGTTGAGAGATAGGGTCCGTAACGAGCATATCAGACAAAAGACGAAAGTCGTCGACATGGCTCGAAGGATTCGTTGAAATGGCAATGGGCTGGTCACGTTTACCGTAGAACTGACAACCGTTGGAGCAAACGTATCCTAGAGTGGAGACCACGCTTGGGAAAGCGTAGTGTGGGACGCCCTGCGACGCGTTGGACGGATGACCTTGAGGATAGTTGGCAGTGGCTGGATGAGGGAAGCCCAGGATCGCGAAAGTTGGCGCAATATGAAGGAGGCCTACGTCCAGCAGTGGACGGACAGTGGCTGTAGATAGACAGATAGAGTGATTCAAGAGGAAGGTTTATATGTACAATTCTACACAGACGAAGTCGCGGGCGGATGCTAGTAAAACATTAAATAATATCATTTTGTTTCTCGATCCTATACCTAGTGTTCAAGTCTTCGCAAAGTACTCAAGTCGAGCTATAAAGTGCTCAAAGCGGATATGTATGTTAAATCGCGAACGTTTGATGCTCACTGGTTCAATCCGGTTCCTAGTACCGTCTAGTACTTTAGTACTACATCGTAAATCTAGATCCGTTTATGTTCGGACTGCTGAGTCTTTGCAATCAATGTTATACGTTCCCCATGGGTCTATGGATGGTCGAATTATTCGTCTATTATTTGTGATATTATTATTCCAATTCATTTTTCCTGCCATGCTGGTCTGGGAGTAAATCATAGGAATGAATGAACCCATCACTATTTTGATTCCGCTTTCCACCTATACGCCTACAGTCGTGCTAAACGTGACCTTTAGGGATAAGGGATAAAGACGTGATTTATGTAGTTATGTATGTATATAATATATGTAATTTAAAGTTATTATACAGTGTATATTGTATTTTACTAATTTAGACTTAAGGTTACAACTGTTACTAACAAATTATGGATGTTTTGTTTCCGCAATAAATGATTATTATTTATTTATTACATGCCGAATTTTCAACCTAAATGGATAAAAGCTACTTAGATATAAAACTGCTTCAATAAAATAAATGCATACACTTTAAGGCACAAAAGTCTTTAAATTAATTCATACATTTCAAGGCACAAAAGTCGTTAAATAAATTCATACACTTCAAGGCACAGAAGTCTTTAAATTATTGTAACTGGCCGTTTTTGCGCCGATATCGCTCCCTATCGCAATATCGTTCCAAATTTAAACACCGAACTGCTATTGGCTCGTTTATATTCACGAAATCTCAATACCAAACGTCAAATCTAATTGTGTCATCTCAATTTCAAATTACGAACGTTTTTGTGTTGCTTAATCACGCTACGGTGGAGTGAGACGGTTGGATTGTGGACGGGTGCGTTAGAGAGGAATGGATATTGTTTATCAGCTGCGTTTGCTGGATTTATAGCTGGTTTTGACAGCTATTAGTGTGGCTTGTGGTCCTGTCAGCAGTAGAGGCTGTAGCACATGCAAACGACAGCAAATATTGCACTGGATTTGACAATTTTGATTTGGTACGCTTGGTTTTAATAAATTCGGATCGTCAACAGTGAATGGGGTATTTATTTTCACTGCTATGGCGAGAATACACGGAATTTGCAAAGAAATGGGACCAAAACGCGATTAACGCCCTAACCCGAGCAATAAGTCAATAAAAATTAAAAAAATAACCTAACGTAAAAATTTCATTTTAGATAAAAGCTTTTTTGCTGACTGTACTTTTTCTTGACTGTACTTGCATTGTCTTCCGTACTACGTATGTAAACCAAATTTCTCAATCGGACCAACCGTTGAAGAGTTCCCTCCTGCGGAGACGGTCCTGGCTGGACTGCCAGATTATTGTATTGTGTTCTGACTTACACATGTATGCAAAAATTCTGCTCAATCTGACGAAGATATCTGCTTCAAAATTGAGTCGCAAGATTCCACCCGGGCAAACATACATTTATAAATACGTTACAAGTTATGTAAAGCTTGTAATAAAATGCAATCTTTTTGCTAACTTTACTTTTTGTTATCTTGGCACCTTTACAAGACCAATGACAATGCAATAGTGTGACCAGTTATAATTTCCCGGAAAATATCATTAAATAAGAGTAAAAAAAAATGGAAATGAGAATGAGAGTATTAAGAATTATCGGAGGGATCACTAAAAGATATAATAAGGAGTAGTGTGATAAGGGAACGTGCTGGTGTGAAAGAAGATAAAGTGACTAGGATAGAGAAAGTATGCTTAGTAAGTTTGGTCATGATAGCAAGGCTGATGCGCTGTGCAAGATGAACACCAGCCCAAACCACTTTTTTTTTTTTTTTACTTGTGGAAAATGCGCCTTATGCATCTCCGCGCTCGGGGCAACACGAACGGAGGTATGACGGGCTTTCCAACTCACCGCTGCCTTCCCTATGGAAGGAGGGGAGAGGCCTACCGTCTAAAAACACACACGTTCCCTCCAGGCCTTGAACTGCGGGCGTCGCGGGCGCACTACGGGTGCGGGTGGTAGGGCCTTGTGCAAGGTCCGTCCGGATCGCTACCACCATCTTACTCGCTAATCCTGCCGCTAAGTAGCAGTGCTTGCACTGCTGTGTTCCGGTGTGGAGAGTAAGACAGCCGGGGAAATTACGGGCACAAGAGGCATTGCATCTTAGTCCTCTAGGTTGGCAACGCATCTGCAATCCCTCCGGGGTTGCGGGTGTCTATGGGCAGTGGTGATCACTTACCATCAGGTGACCCACTTGCTCGTTTGCCTTCCTATTCATATAAAAAAAAAAAAAAAAAACTACGGTGACCACCGCAACAGCCCGAACCCCTGAGGCATCTGCCAGCCGAGAAGACAGCTCCCTGACGAGCTGTTTTGTCTCCGGCCCCCAAGGCAAGTTTCGTACAGTTTGAATTGAACTAGAAACAGGCTAAAAATCAACACCAAATACTGTAGAATAGGCTCAATAAATGGCAGACTAACCTTGGCCTTTTAAAGCCAGAAAGTTCCAAGGACGGGTATCGTGAAGGCCGCTTCAAACACTTGATCATAGGTTTTTGTGGGTGACCCTTACGGGTAGGACAAGGGCCCTCCGCGCCGAATAAATAAGGGTAGGCAGCGATTTATGTGAATAACTTTGTGGGGCATTGTTCTCTGCAATTAGGAGGCTAGTTTCGATAGAGCAAATGAAGAGCCAGTAACTGATGAGATACGGAATTGTTAAGCTTAAGATTTCTTTTACTGGAACACAGCAGCGCAAGCAAGCAAAGTGTTTCATAGCTTCAATAAAAAATTTGGTCCAAACTATGGATACAAGTTGCTCCGCCATTTTGTAAGCTAACCGTTCTACTGACTCCCCCCTCCCCAGAAGGGGGCAACTGAACTGCACGAACTATTGATTGAAAGCTTTAACTCTAGAGGGATTACGTAAGCTGCAAAATGAGAACTAAGCTCCGATGACAAAGCTTTCACTATCTGGAATTTTAACTCACTCTTTGTCGGTCGTTTAATGCTCCTCTCATCTACTTAAAGGTTAACTGGCAGAGATCCCTTATAGGGATAAGTTTACGTACTTACTTCCCGGGGAGGGACACAAGATAGTTACGTGTATTATCCCAGAAAATCGCAAAATTCCCGCGGGATAGCGGTAAGCGAATTCTGCGTAGACGGAGTCCTATGAGGTCGTCAATTCAAGGTCGATAAACCTACCGAAATAAAACAAACAAAGAAAGTATAGAAAAAAACATTTTCACTTCTCATGCTCTAAAAGTAGGTCAATATAGCCTTACGAGGCGGGGCTAAAGTGAGTACTTAGTCCCTAGGGAGTAAAAGTAATATTTTTTTTTTATTTACTTTGAGTGACTTAGATAAACTCAAACAGCCAGTACTTGCTTAGTTTTTGGCATAAAGTAAATTTTCAATAAGTGAAGGAATTTCATTACCACTCTTTAAACCACATTTAAAAATTATCACACGAAACGATGATAAAAATAATTTAACAATCACAATAAATAAACTTACAGATCGTTGTAATGCGGAAACAAAACAACAAAAGTATGCTTGTGTGTGGACCATTTTCATGACGGAAATGTTACGTTCTTAGTCAACGTGGACTTAGTTCTATGCTTTTTCCGCATAGAAGGTGGCGCCATTCTATTTTTTTCAGTTTGTGTATGGACCATTTCGCCGATGCGATTTTGTTATATCTGTGTCTGGTTGGAAACAAAAATACCGCGAAAACTTTGGAATTGTTGTAGAGCGTAAATCGTAAACGATTAAAATAAATTGATTATTCTCACAATGTCGTCAAGTGATAGTGAAAATTATGATGTCGAGCAAAGAGCAAAAGACATAATTGATAATTTATTTTTTATTAAATCTTTTTGTACTAAACTGACAATTTTTTCTCGCAATTGAAGTGAAAAATAGAGTTTTCACCTCGAGACTAAAAGCCAATATAAACCCTCGGATAAATAGACACCCTCGCTGACGCTCGGGTGGCTAACCACCTCGGGTATATATTGGCTTAGTTTAGTCCCTCGATAAAAAATATACTATTACATTTCTACCAAATGACGTAAGTGGCGAACAAAGCAATTAACTTTCTCGAGAAAACACAGTGAGCTGGCAACACCTGGCGTTTAATCTCGTGGCTGTTAGTTTTATTGTGCGGGCAACCCTGAACATAATTAATTGGCAAGACAGCGCCATCTGTCAACGCATGGCAGTAATCGGTCAAAAGGAATTTTATGTTGCTTTTTTTTTGGTGCGAGTCGGGTTACCTCCGCGTGTGGTCAAGAGCTGCGGTTCGTTTTTGGATCAGTCCGAGGGGAAGAGCAGAGTGCTTAGTCCGGTGCACCCTGGGCTTTAATTTAATAATAGTTTTAGCTAGGTTTAAGTTATTTTTTAAGTTTTGGCTGTTTTTCTTTCCCGATAAAGGACCGTAAAAATTAAATTAAACATGTGAAAGTTAATTTCTTGATACATAGGTAACTTTAAAAAAACTGTTTGATTAGCTATTATCACACGTAGAGTTTTTTTTTTTTTTTTTTTTACTACAAACTGACCAGTGATTGACCTCTATCTCACTTGGTGGAAGGTACAGATGAGGCCAAAGGTGTAACTCACTGGTTACTGGTGGTTTATTCGTTTTACAGTCTTTTTTTTCAATTGAAGAATGTAACCTTTGCATAGAATTCCAACACCTTACAAATACAAAAAGTTACGCGCGATATTCCATTTTTTTTCATTCATTAAAGAAAGTTTATAAAAAATATTTTAAGTTTTTTGTTTTCCTTTTTAAATTTTGCTTAGGTTGTATTCAAATTAAGTATTTTTTATATTCGTTTCGCGCTTACACGTCCGCCACATTCAGCTAGGAGGTTGGGTTACTTAAATGTGAACACTGTTTTGTCATTGATATAAACTCTATGTGATATGTTTATGAGCCATAGACTGTTTGTGTGCCTCTAAATAAATCGCGATGACACAAAATCGTATTAAATTCCGCTCCGCACCTCTTCAATGCGATGCCCCGATATTCAACTTTTACCCCGTAACCCCACCAGCCTCCCGTTTTACCCCATTTTATTCAATTTTACCCCGCCTAGTTCATACGCAAATCGCATTCAGCCTGCAGCCTACGGGGTATTCATCAGTTTCAATTTGCAGGAGCTTCGATTCGATTTATGCATCGGGATTTTGAAGAGTAGAGGTTATAGCGAAAATACTACCATTACACTGTAGGCTTATTACCTAACTCGCTCGCAATCGCCATCGTGTACATTTTGACAGTTCTTGTATGAAAGTGACAGCTAGCTGATTCCGATGCCAATTGTCAGCACATACATGAACCTACTGGTTTGGAAGCAAAGAAAAAACAGAATGTACCAGTCGCTTCTCTTCCCGCGCTAATGGTATAAACCCATCGAGGGACCGGGCGAAAATCTTACGAATCATTGTTCCCTATGGGCGATGCAGCTAGCAACCAATCACTATTTTGATTCCCCTTTCCACCTACATATATCACGTCTTTATCCCTTACGGGGTAGACAGTGCCTAAGTTACCGACCGGCCACGTTTAGCAAGATTATGGGCGTATACATGGCAAAAATGGAACCAAAATAGTGATGGGTTGCTAGCCGCATCGCCTATAACATGGTTCCTATGATTTTGTCCATTCCCTCGATGGGCGTTTTACCGTGTGCGCGGGAAGAGAAGCAAAAGTATTCCTTTTTTTCTGTTTTAGCTGTTATATGTGGTGTTCAATAAAGAGTTATTGTATTGTATTGTATTGTAATTATTGATCTTTTAAATTACGGAGGAAGTAAGGGAAGTATACAGCCGAGTGCATGTTTAAAGTAAGTTTAATTTTGCCATGCATATTTGCGGAACGACGGTAGAAGTTGCGGTGCACAGTGGGACGGAAATAGATGTCGGGGACAAAATTAATCAAGTCCTGTAGTTGCGTGCACGTCACAAATTGCAACCATATTGGATGCTGTACCGAAATTGAGTTAGCTTCATACTAGACACGCAAAGAAAACTTAATTACAAGCTAAAACTAATTTCTATACTTCTGCTCTGGGAGCAAAGGAAAAACATATAATGTAGTTGGTAAAAGGCCATCGAGGGAATGGGCGAAATTCTTAGGAATCATGTTATAGGCGATGCGGCTAGCAACCCATCACTATTTGGATTCCTTTTTCCACCTATACGCCTACAATCGTGCTAAACGTGGCCTTTAGGTCTTGTTACCTTAGGCACTGTCTACGTAAGGTATATAGGCATGATTTGTGTATGTATGTAAAACTTATTTCCTCGCCGCTAAGAACCCCCGCAAAATGGCGTCTTATTCAATCAATATTATGCCTCGTATGCTTAAGACACGGATCCGTGCCAAGTTTAAGGTTATCTTTTTGTATTTTTATTGATATCAGCAGAATTTGTCCATATTAAAACAGATGAGACTAGAATGCAGTACTTTTATTAGCTCTCGCATACGATAATGTTAATGAGCTATTTAAAAAAAAAAATTTTTTAGTCTGAAACTATCGGTCATAAAGCCCCACTGTGCTTGGTCGTTGACATTGATTCTGCCGATGCGCGTGCGTTGCACCCACGGGCCTAAAATAGCCACCGGCGGAATTAGAATGTCTAGATCCGAACCCTAAGCATACCTAGACGTATAGGGTTCTAAATCTAGACCAGCGAAAAGTGAAATGGCGAATGTTTGAAGATTTTAAGTTTATAGATTTTTGAGAGACTTTAAAGACCTACACACACCTGCATAGCAATTCAATGGTGTGTGTGAAGTTCCCAATCCGCATTGGGCCCGCGTGGGAACTATAGCCCAAGCCCTCTCATTCTAAGAGGAGGCCTGTGCCCAGCAGTGGGACGTATAATAGGCTGGGGTTGATGAGATGATGATGTATTTTGTCAGCAGGTATAATTTTCATCACTATCGATTATTTGATTTTAGACGACCGGATTGCCTAGTGGTTAGCTGACTATGAAGCTTGAGGTCCCGGGTTCGATCCCCGGTCGGAGCAGATTTGTATCAAAAAATACGAATGTTTATTCCTTAAGCCTTGGATGTTTCTTACGTTTTTATGTATGTATTTATATGTGCTATGTTTATGTTATATCTTAGTTTGGGACTAGGTCAAGTGGTGTAATTTGTCTCAAGATATTTATTTATTTATTTAATTATTTTCTACTTTATTTATTCTAGCAATTTTGGTCTTGTTACTTTTGGCTCTGTCTACCCTGGAAGGGATAATATTAACCCGGAAGGGTATGTATTAAACTAAATAAAACTAGTCTTACGTCTCGATGGAGTAACATATGTTTTAGGATATAAATATTGAAAAAAAAAAACAAAAGATCTAGGCATAAAGTACCTAGTTCATTGAATAATTTATATATTTACTTATTGTCATACTAGCTGTTGCCCGCGGCTCCTATATCCTCCTCCAATAAAACCTATGCCAAATTTCAACAAAATTGGTCCTGTGGTTTAAACGCGAAAAAGGTAAAATATAGACAGACAGTCACATTCGCACTTGTAATGTTATTAGGGACTATATTAAAACATCAAGTGTTTTAAAGTCACTGCACTGACTGCGTGACCGACACTGCATAAAAAATGTAGCGTGCACTTTTTAATTGGGCTACGAAAGCCACCGCCCCACTGTGCATGCAAATATCCAATGCGCTCGCTTTTTTCCCAATAAAATGCACAGTGGGGTAAACGTACAGTTTTTTGGAATAAAATTATAGTTAATGACAATTTTAACTTACCGTTTTTTTTTGGACAGTGGTCGAAAAATTCACGTACCTGTAAAATAAATATAGACTTTAGTTTTGCTACATTGAAAAAAAAAGTGAAACACAAAACAAGTATGTAATGAATTAGTATTATATTAGTAGTGTGTGTGTAGTGTTTATGTGTAATGATGATTAAGTCTCACGGTAGTTTCATGTTGAAAGTTGTATTAGTAGATTTAGATTATTTATTAATTGTATAAAAAATACATCACGAATTGTACATTGTCAGGTTAGGAGAATTTAGATTAAAATCGTCAAGAGTAAATAAAATTAAATTAAATAATACAAATCAATTGAATATTACCCACACACACACAAATCTTATCTGTATCCCTTACGGGGTAGACAGAGCTTAAGGTAACAAAACCTTAAGGCCACGTTTATTTTAGCATGATTGTGGGCGTATAGCTGGAAAGGGAAATCATAATAGTGATGGGTCGCCGCGTCGCCTATAACATGATTCCTAAGACTTTCGCCCATTCCCTCGATGGGCTTTTACCATCTGCGCGGGAAGAGAAGCGACTGGTAAATTCTGTTTTTTCTTTACTCCAGACTAGCATGGAAGAAGTGAATGTATGTATGTATGTATGTATGTATGTATGTGATGTTTATCTTCGTTTCGCTGCTGGGCGAGCGTCATATTTCATTTAATTTCATTACCAACTCATAAAGTTACAAATGCAGGCCAGCCCGCGTGCAGCTCGTTTTTTCCGGAAAATTTCTAACCCAATCGGAATTTAGTGACGATAAAAATTTACTTTCATTAATTAGATCATACATAAACGCATAACTCATAATTGTTTTTTTTCCCTATCGGAATGTTATCGTTAAAAATTAACTGTTACTAACTACGTCGTAAACCTTCTTAACTATCACACTAATATTATAAAGGCGAAAGTTTGTGTGTATGTTTGTTACTTCCTCGCGCAAACGGCTGGACGGATTTGGATAAAATTTGGAAGAGATAGTAGCAAATTATAAGTAAAACCGCCTGCTCAGATCTGTTCTATTCTCCAGTCCGTTATGGTTGCCTGGTTGAGATCGCTCTGTAGCGATAAGGCTATTGTTACCTTGTAATATTCTATGTACATATTCTTCTGTTTTGACTGTTATATATATATATATACATATACATTATATAACGTCTTTATCCCTTACAGGGTAGACAGAGTCTAAGCTAACAAAACCTTATGTTCCTCTCATTTACTCAAAGGTTAACTGGTAGACATCAAATATATCACATAAAGAGTTATTGTACTGTATTGTATTGTATAGGTTCATTTTAATAACTTAATTTGCGTTGACGTTAGTACGGACTCTGAGTGAGGGTTTAAAATTATACGCGGGCTAATGATTTTAATGAAGCATTAAATATACGATCAGATAAAAAGTTTTAATGAACCGTGTCTGCGAACAGCTACACGATCAAACGATGACTATTTTTAGGGTTCCGTACCTCAAAAGGGAAAAGAAAAACGTATGTATGTAATTATGTAAAATGTACCAGTTCTCTTTCCGCGCTCATTGTAAAAGGCCAACGGAACGGACAAAAATCTTAGGAATCATGTTATAGGCGATGCGGCTAGCGACCTATCACTATTTAGATTCCGCTTTCCACCTGCACGCCCATGAAGCGACTTTGTTTTATACTATGTTGTGAAAAAACCAAACCTTTGGTTTTACCGTAATCGGGTAATAAGCGAACACCGGCGTAAAATTTTCAAATTACAAAAAATCCTATTAGATTTTTACGGTGTTTCATTTCATTTCAATATGTATAAAATTACCCTACACTAGGTTTTGCTTAGATACAAGGCTCTGGAAACACTGGATTTTCAAAGATATTCTTTATAATGTTGACACTTGCTTCTTGACAATGATCTATCAAGGGACATTAAAAAAAATCAAAATTTTATTTCAGCAATTTGGCCGCCAAGCTCTCTTTTACGTGTCTTTTTTTAAACTACCAGCGCATTCTGAAAGACCATCATTGCCAAGAAGAACGCGCCGCAAAAAACTCGGCAGAAAGTCATTTTTTCAAAATAAAATTCATTAAGAATAGTAAATTCTACTAAAATTAAATACATTTATAAAAGGGATGTGTAAGGTCCCCGAGCCTTAAATTAGCATTAGTAAAGACCCACTGTACAATAAGGAACCCGCGATGTATGAGCCCGACTCGCACTTGGCCGTTTTTTAGAAGTTAATAGCAGTCTTGCGTTACCCAAAGTTTACAACGGAAACACTTTCTTAATTCTTTGTTTACGTAAAAGAGTTATTAGATAAATATGAATTCATTTAACGCAATAAAAACATTTAGTCCGAGTTGCGCACGCGCATTATTGAGCGATTCATCATGTTACTTAGATTACATGTTATAGGCGATGCGGCTAGCAACCCATCACTATTTTGATTCACCCGACATACCCCCACAATCATGCTAAACGTGGCCTTAAGGTTTTGTTACCTTAGTCTCTGTCTACCCCGTAAGGGATAAAGACGTGATATATATTATGTATGTACGTCAAGTCAGTTTTCTTTTAAATTGGAAAAAAAATCTTTTTTTCGGTTTAGTTTCCAAAATGCATAACAATGACGTATGGTAAGGATGACTTTAAAAAACTTCGTAAGTCTAGAAAAGGAATATCGTGCTTGCGGTTTTTATTGATGAATGCTTGATTGGCTGACTGTCGTATAATTATTAATTACTGTATGGCTGATGAGCTATACCTACCTAAGAATGAACCTACCTGAGGTTATAAATGTTATAATTTATGATTTAATTATATAAATACGTTTTTTTACGTTTCTCGTTATGTAAAGTTATCTTCCATGCTGGTCTAGGAGCAAAGAATGCACCAGTTGCTTCTCTTCCCGCGCATATGGTAAAAGCCCATTGAGGGAAAAGACAAAATCTTAGGAATCATGTTATAGGCGATGCGGCTAGCACCCTATCACTATTTTGATTCCCCCTTCCACTTATACGCCCACAATCGCGTTAAACGTGGCTGCTCTTGCTATCCTAGGCTGCCTACCCCATAAGGAAAAAAGACGTGATTAATTTATGTTTGTGTTCATGCTAAACAAGGCCTTTAGGTTTTACCCTTAGCCCTGTCTACCCCGTAAGGAAAAGACGTGATTATTACGTATTCCCACGCAGATGGTAAAGCCCATTGAGGGAACAGGCAATCTTAGGATAGAAAGAAGGACTACGAAATAGTCCGAAACATGTCCAGCATCACTCGACTTTTTATACGCGAGTTATCCGTTTATGTGTAATTAATCTTAGGATTCATGTTATAGGCGATGCGGCTAGTAACCCATCACTATTTTGTTTCCCCTTTCCAATACGCCCTTAATCATGCTAAACGTGGCCTTAAGGTCTTGTTACCTTAGGCTCTGACCCGTAAGGAATAAAGATGATCAATATTGTATTAACATAACAAACAAGCATTAACAATGATCTATAAATAGGCCGGTCTAGATCGTCGAATCGGGCGCAGCTGTCGGCCCATGGTATCGAGCGGCTTGATAGAGAAAGTTGCTACAGTGACGGACGGTGTGGCCCAAGTAAGAAGCGTCAGCGGCCATTGTTCTTTATTTCAGCGCTGGCTGTAAGGCCAGCATAATAAATAAATAAATTTTGTTTTGTTTGAAATTACAAAATTAAAATAAAATAAACTAATATTTAAAAAATTAAAAATTGCACAATCAAAATTAAAATACATGAAACATAAACATATAATGTTGAGTTGGTTGGGGCCGTATTGTGACAATTTATTTATTTTTTTCTTTTAGTTTTTTAACTTCTTTTATATGGATAGTCAGAAATAAACTTTACCTTCTTTTTTTCTTATAAGCAAATAATTGATCAATTTATGCTGTGTTTATGTTATACATATAGGTATATGTTGTACACACATTATTAATTTATTAAGATCCGTTTTTCCATTCCGTAAATTGAATTTTAATATAGAGTACTTCATTTGAATATAATTATTTTAATAACTAATTACTTACATTACATACATGGCTTTTTATTGTAAAATAAATAAAGATATTGTATGTAAGCTATTACTTAGTAAAATAATTACTTAGATAAAAAAACTGTTTACTATATTGTGTCAAAAATTTTAATTTTATCTTTGAATATAAAACAGTCGTTTTTATGAAACCACAATACTCAGCGCCAATCAATTCTGTGCCATTATCCTAAACAATCGAAGCCTTTTGCCAGTATTTAGGTAAAGTTTTAGAAACTAAAGCTATATTTATTTTAAACGCTAAACGTTACGTTGAAATGCAGCAAAATGCAGGTTGCAAATGGAATTGCTTTGAAGATTGCTAATGCAATTCCCGTGTTTCCAACCAACAGATTGAGTGATAGCTTATGTATTAGACGAATGGGGAAACTAATGGGTAACTACTGATTTTAATTAAATTTGATATTTTTGTGTAGCGATTTAAGTGTGTTAAAGGGATTAGTTTTTGTTTAGTTTTGTTTTATCAGTAGGCTTATTACCGAACTCGCTGGCAATCGCCATCGTGTTCATTTTGACAGTTCTTGTATGAATGTGACAGCTAGCTGATTCCGATGCCAATTGTCAGCCCATACATGAACTATCAAAATGAACACGATGACGATTGCGAGCGAGTTAGGTAATAAGCCTACTGGTTATGAAATCATATTTGTGGAAATGCCGCTAAAAAAAAGAAAACAAATGTGCAATAATTTGTATGTATGTATGTATAACTCTTTATTGTACATAAAACACGAGAAAAAGATGAATACAGGACAACACATATGCACAAAGGCGAGGTGTTATTTCTGCAAAAATGATTATTATGGTTGTTAAATAAACACCCAAGTAACCCATGAACATGGGGGAAGTTTTCTACCACATACATTTAAAAAACTCATAATATCCCGTCCCTCTCTCCCTTCAACAATAGGCTGATGCGTGCGAAATCAATAAACTTTGAATTTCTAACATCTACTTAAACAGACAGACACAGACCCTAAGCTAACAAGACATAAAGGTCACGTTTAACATGATTATGAGCGTACTAGCTGTTGCCCGCAACTTCGTCTGCATAGAATTCGTTTATCGCTATCCCGCGAAAATTACGCAATTTTCCGGGATAAAAAGTAGCCTGTGTTATTCCAGACTATAATCTATCTATGTTCCAAATTCCATCCAGATCTGTCCAGCCGTTCTGGCGTGAAAGAGTAACAAACATCCAAACATCCATACTCACAAACTTTCACATTTATAATATTAATAGGATTAGTAGGATAGGTGAAGAGGGGAATCAATGCTAGCCGGATCCCCTATTTTGTTATACGCCTACGTTTTTCCCCGATTCCCTCGATGGGATAACATCTGCGCGAAAGAAGCCGCTGGTATACTATGCTTTTTCTTTGCTCCCAGACCAGCATGGAAGTGAAACATGTCCCGACCAATCGCCGGTCGCCTGTCTAGTATAGTCGAATTACGGAAAAGTATGGAAGTAATTCGTGTAGTCGTGTTTTTTTGTGGAATCGTTAGAGGGCACGACTAGATGGTTTCCCTCGGTTTGCACCTTTCTATCATGTACGGAACACTTTAAAATATTAGGTATAAACTTCAAATGCCGTTATTTTGGAGTATGATAAAAGGTATTAGGCGCAAGTTTAGCCACGTGAAGGGTCCCCTTTGGTACATAATGTATGTTAATTAAAAAGGTGTACGATGTATAGAATCTTGGTAAAATATTTTTTTCTGATTGCGGCTCGAGGATAATTCAGACGGTTGGTGCAAACTTAGATTAAGCTTTTCAAAGTATTATAAACACCCAGGTAACTTTGCACCCCCGTGCAAAGTATGGAACATGTTTTTTTTCACTCTTTTGTAGATTGTACTTCGGGGGAAATTAAGATAGTCGTGAAAATTTATAAATAACACATATTTAAAAGATACTACATTCGCACTCAATAAAAAAAAGAAAATTTTAACCGGAAGTTTGGTAAACATAGTTCTATCTAAACGCAAGGAATAGCAGCGAACGCTAGGTAGCGGGTAGTATTACAGAACCGCATGTTCCGTGTAGAAATGTCAATTTTTTATGGGGTGCGAATGTAAATCAAACCAAGTTAAGACGATTGTGACGATTTTTATTAATTCCAAAATTTCCCCCGAAGTACAAAGACAGTAAAACATAGAAAACTACTTTCCGGGTGTCGCACCCTGGTGCAAATTTGGTATTGTGTTTTGACATATTTTCTCATCATTTCCTCAATTTGCACCGCGTTCTGTATTTTCCCCGGGGCCGCAATGCCAAAAAGTATATTTTTAGCTATATGATTTTTTTTTTGTATGTTCCGTAGCTTGAATTGAGCTAAATAACGGGTGCAAATATAGATTAAGATGTAATAAAACGTATGGCAAATTGCACAGACTACACCTATTTTTTCTTCTTAGTTATTACTATTACACCATTTTCAACCAATTCCACCCCTTTCCGGGGGGGTGAATATATCAAGTGATGTATTAAATTCCATTTCTAACCCATACAAATCAAAAACAATTGTTTTTATCAGTTCTTAGAATTATTTCCTGACTTAAGGGAAATTTCACGTATTTTGCCTCCACTATGTCACTCGCGCCGCTGATACGATCTCTGCGTTTATTTCCGCCGCCCGAAGAGAAACAAGAACAGACAATGCAGCTCGAATAGCTCTGACTCACCAGACAGTGCGCCTTTTAAGTTAAAACTTGGGTCGCAATTAGAACCAAGTTTGTATGCAACTTGGTGTTTGGTTTTGTTTGTCGCTGGTGTTTCTTGAAATTGGTCTGGAATATTTGAGAAGGCAAGGGCGGTTGGGTTTGTCTGACTTAACTGAGAAAAAAGTTTTGTAAATTTAAGAAAAAAATGTCTGAAGTATCTTTTTTTTATTTCCAACCCCAAAGCTCCGCCATTAAAATTAAATCCAAAAACTGCATCGACAACAAATCCATGTAAATATCGAACCTCTTCACGAGAATCCGTTGAGAAATGCGATTGGGTCCATTTCACCAACGTGACAATTGTCTGTGACATTGTGACAATTTTGTCTATATAACAAAATCTACGCCGGTCGGCTTCATAATGAATAAGCATTGCATTTCAAATTGTCACTGGTCACTGACAATTGTCAAAATGATATAGTGGCCTCGGGCCTTACCATGACGTCTTAATGCGATCCAAATCCGAACCAAAGAAAGAAAAGAAATAAAAAGTTTATTAATGACAAACACAATTGGTTAAAGAAAACAAAAAACAATTTAAAAATCGGCAGATAAATAGTTTGTCACAAAATGGTCCCAACTCAGCATTTGCCTTAAAACCAGCGCTGGTCTTCCGTTGGGGCCATTGGGTGATACAAACTATTAAAAATACAATAGATATAAATATGTAAAACGACAATAAAAAACAAACATAATTATAATACAGGTGCGGTTGCATGTGCACCAACCCCTTTGCCACTCAAAGAAGACAAATAAAATAAGCACAGACAACCACATCACAGACTATAGAAGAAGAGAATATCAAAGCTGGATACTCCCTGTCAGATCCATACTAGAAGTGTCAAAAATGACAGCTAAAACGTAAAATTGAATCAAATTTGAATCGCATTCAGACGTCATGGTAAGGTACTAAAAAATACAGGCTACACACAACATACAGACGCTTCTCTTGTTCAAAAACCTTTGTAATATTACTTAATATGGCTTTAAATTACAGAGGCTCTATCCATTAAGTCAAACGCTCCATTGAAAGTCGAGCGAGCGCTAAACCCGGGTTTATCTTCACAAGTCTTTCATTTGAAAACTATGCAATATCTTTTAAAAGCGGGCCGGGAGTTTCTTTTATAAACGATGCAAAGCAAATGCACTTCTATGAGGTGTAAAAGTTTTATAGACCGACCGTTTAAATGAATCCTCGCCCGCACAGGGGCGCGGGGTGGGACGACAAAGGGGACCAGTAAGTAGAGTTATTACCTAACTCGCTCGCAATCGCCATCGTGTTCATTTTGACAGTTCTTGTATAAATGTGACAGCTAGCTGATTCCGATGCCAACTGTCAGCTTAACTGTCAAAATGAACACGATGGCGATTGCGAGCGAGTTAGGTAATAAGCCTACAGGGGTGCGGGCGGGTAGTGCGCCTGCCGCCCGCACCTCTCTCGGCCCCCTTTGTCATCCCACCCCGCGCCTCTACACCACGTGGGCAAGACTCATTTAAGTGGTCGGTCAATACATGCTAAATAATCACCGCAATGGACAATATGGATTTTAAAGCAATCAAAGTAGCGCCAAAATTATCAGTCGCCCCGGTTAAAGGTATGGTAGTAAGTTTAAGGTGTATTTTCAAAAAACGCGGAGCGGAGACTAGACATGTCATCATCATCATCTACAGCCTTTATACGTCCCACTGCTGAGCACAGGCCTCCTCTTAAAATGAGAGGGCTGGAGATGCAACGGATATCAGATACGGTAACGGATGTATGAATAACATCATGCTAAACGTGGCCTTAAGGTTTTGTTACCTTAGGCACTGTCTACCCCGTAAGAGATAAACACGTGACATATTATGTATGTATGTATTATGTATATGTATTCGGATACGGTAACGGATAATGTTTATATCGGTTTCGGATACGGTCACTATTTGCTAAGTCGGTAAATTGGCAACACTGGACTCGCTGTGCTTGACAAACATAACTTGATCCGTTTGCGATCATACAATTATACGCAGTCAGGTGTCTTGACGTTGGTCATGCGTTGACTTGGATGACAAGACCCCTGACTCCATATAAGGCCTACGCGCGATAATTTCAAGTTATAATGGACAGGGTGCCCGTAGGGAATCAGGAAATAGGATTAGGCCATGTGTGATTGCGAGATTGCAATCAACGCCTTTGCCGTTTCCAATTTGCAGCAGAACTGCAAATTTGCCAGTTTAGATGAGTACATACACATACACATACATATATCACGTCTTTATCCCTTACAGGTTAGACAAAGCCTAAGGTAACAAAACCAAAAGACCAAGTTCAGTATGATTTTGGGCGTATGGATTGAAAGGGGAATCGAAACAGAGGGTTGCTAGCCGCATCGCATATAAGATTTTCGCCGATTCCCTCGATGTGCTTTTACCATCTGCGCGGAAAGAGAAGCAACTGGTCATTCTATGTTTTTTCTTTACTGCCAGACCAGTACAGAAGACGAGTGACTAGATAGCTCTGTATTTAACAAGTGTAAGTGTTCCTTCCATGCTGATCAGGGAGCAAAGAAAAAACAGAATGTACCAGTTGCTTCTCTTCCCGCGCATATGGTAAAGGTAATATAATATAATTTAAGGCTCGGGGACCTTATACATCCCTTTTATAAATGTATTTAATTTAAGTAGAATTTAAGTATTCTTACTGTATTTTATTTTGAAAAAATAACTTTCTGCCAAGTTTCTTGCGGCGCATTCTTTTTGGCATTGACGGTATTTCCGAATGCGCTGGTAGTTTCGAAAAAACATGTTTGTAAAAGAGCCCTTGGCGGCCAATTTGCAAAAAAAAATGCTTTTTTGATTTTAATTTTGCCCATCGAGGGAATGGGCAAAAGTCTTAGTAATTATGTTATAGGCGATGCGGCTAGCAACCCATAAATGTTTTCATTCCCTTTTCCACTTATATGCTCACAATCATGCTAAACGTGACCTTTAGATCTTTTTACGTTGTGTGCGCCATTTCAGAGTAAATTTTTAATTCTGATTCAATCAAAATTCTGCTTTATTCAAAATTATTCGTTACTTAAATTCCAACCTTTTCTTTCTAAAAACCCGCATTAATTAAGTCTTTTCAATAACATCATCCCTTTTGAAATATCAAAAGCGTTTCACTAATTCGATACCCGATACTGTGGAATATTTTTATGTCACGTAAATCAAAATTAATTCTGCTAACATCAATAAGGCTTGGGTTTCGCGAGCGTCTATACTTCCGATAACGACGTTATCATGTTTGGCGTACCCGATATACGGAGATTTACGGCATATTTTGATCCTTTGAGATACCTTATAATAATTATGTAAAAAACTAGGTGACACATCTGTAACTGTGAATTTTATTAAATATTTTTTTGAGCAATAATGGGACCCTTTTTTCTCAACGTTAGGTTCAGCAAATTGGCCCCATCGATCGAAGCGATGATTTCGCCAATGTCAAAGTAATAAATACAGTATTCAAAAATCTTGTGACAAAAATGCCGGGTACGGTAGAACACTGCCAAAAGACCAAAAACCCGACTCGCACCCCAACATTATGTTTTTGTAACACATGCCATTTGTTGTTAGCTTTTATAATAAGTTTTGTTAGTTATTGAACAAAAAAAAAATAGTTCTAGTAATCGTAGTGCGCCCATGAAGAACGTGTATATACACATACACAAATCGCGTCTTTATCCCTTACGGGGTAGACAGAGCCTAAGGTAGCTGGTACCTAAAGGCCACGTTTAGCATGATTGTGGGCGTACAGGTGGAAAATGGAATCAAAATAGTGATGGGTTGCTAGCCTCATAGCCTATAACATGATGCCTATGATTTTCGCCCGTTCCCTCGAGAGAAGCAACTGGTACATTGTATGTTTTTTCTTTGCTCCCAGACCACCATGGAAGAACGTGTATAATTTTTTAAATATCCAGATTACTCCCACACCCAAAAACCTGGCAACCCAATTCTCTCAGAACTCTAAATAATCTGTATTAAAGCCTGACAACATTATTCTAACAAACTAAGCCCATAATCTTGTAAAAAACTGTTCGAGCGCCATTAAAAACGGCTCTAAGGTGAGTTTATTCGAGACACAGGCTTGGGCTCTGTTACAAACAGCCAGTCGCTCGAATAGCTCTTTGTTATTTTATACTCTAACTTTACTAGACGTTTTTATGCGTTTATCTTTGGTTTGTTAAATAAGGTTTTATTTAAGCTTTTTACGATGGCCTTGAAGTAAAGTGTGAAAAGAAGTCAAAACGTAAAAATATAGAATGTTCCAGGTGGAATGGACTATCTTAGGAATCATAGTCACACATCTGCGAAGCAATTTAATGGTGTGTGTGAAGTTCCCAATCCGCACTGGGCCTAAGAGGGAACTTCCAAAACCCTCCAAATAAATGCCCAAACCCTCCAGTAAATGGTAGAGATTGAAGCCATGGGACACGCCGAATTACGCGATAATTTATTTAGCAAAAAAGACTACACAATAGAAAGAAGGAAAGAAAGAAGACATTTATTCCTTTTTGCAAGGCACACAAATATAAGAGAATATACACACATTTATCTATACTAATATTATAAAAAGGAAAAATTTGATTGTTTGTTTGTTTGCATATTTGCATGATAGACTACTTTTTACCGCGGGAAAATACCTTTTCCTAAGGGAAAATTAATTTACCGCGGGCGAAGCTGCGGACGGAAGGCTAGTAGAAAATAAACAAGAAAAATAAACACAGACATGAAAAGTAGATCATCAGCGTTGTGTCTCTTCGCAAAAGTGAAACGGTCGCTGGCTCAGCATTACGCTGAGGTGTTAGACTGCAGCACTGATTTTCAGCCAGAAATCTATGACTCACGAAACGATACACAATATACTGAAATTGTAGCGAAACGGAAAAAAGAGGCTATATATACGTATGTAAGGTAGATTAAAATCAAACCAAAACAACGCTCCTAGTGACCTACCAGATGATGTAATTGTGTATTCGGCGACCCACTCGCAATCAGGCGGTAACGTCCCGACACGGCATTAGGGACGCCACGCTTCACGGAACCCAGCGGACGACCTACCCGTGAACACACGTTTTCATAATTACCCATAAACATGACATGTTTCGGACTATTTCGTAGTCCTTCTTCCTGGAGCGCTCGCCCGAGCAGCGAAACGAAACGATGAAAACGAGGGTAGTTGTGCGCCGCTGGCAGTTACGTCGAGCAGCCGCGCGAACAGAGCGCTGGCGCGCAGTGTTCGTTTCGCTCCGTTTTTTGTTTATTGAAATGGACCTCCAAGTAACGGCTGATTCAATAAATTATTCAATTTACTTCAAACGTAAGAAATTGGTATTTACCCAACACACAGTTACGGTTCGTAACTTCGCCTTCGATATTGCCATTTTTAAATTCAATATCGAGACCGATATGACGGACGGGCCGTGAGTTATTGTGTTCGGGCCCGATGTTTATGAATATCGCATATAAATCTGTGAACGTCGAAGGTAGGAAACGAATATTCGAATATTAAATCATGGTGATATTTTATTCGGGCGCGCTTAGTTTACGGGATCCATTATTTATTTGGATGACATCCTGAAGACGTATCTAGGTCGAATTTGTACTTGCGGTGACTTTTGTTGATTTATAATCTTTTTTATAGTTAAACCCATAACTATTTTGATTCCCCTTTCCACCTATACGCCCACAATCTTGCTAAACGTGGCCTTTAGGTCTTGTTGCCTTAGCCTCGGTCTACCCCGTAAGGGGTAAAGACGTGATTTATGTATGTTTTATAGCTAAATGTCTTCACTCTGACGATGCGAATAATTTTAAAAATAAAAAATAAAAATAAATCGTTTATTTCAGGCAACAGCGATTAAAAATCTCGATCCGAACTTTTGTTTAAAAAAAATCCTGACACTTTTTTAAACTTAAGGTCACGTTTAGCATGATTGTGGGCGTACAGCTGGAAAGGGAAATCAAAATGGTGATGGGTTGCTAGCCGCATCGCCTATAACATGTTTTCTAAGACTTTAGCCCATTCCTTCGATGGGCTTTTACCATCTGCGCGGGAAGAGCAGCAACTGGTAAATTCTATGTTTTTTCTTTACTCCCAAACTAGCATGGAAGAATGTACTTTTTGACAGGGATTGACTTTGATTCATTGATGAATCAGTCAGTGAGGGACAGTCTTTTATCCATAAATTAAATTAACAATCTTGCTAAACGTGGCATGTAGGTATTGTTACCTTGGGCTCTGTCTACCTCGTAAGGAATAAAGATGCGATTTGTGTATGTGTCAACAAAGCACAGAATTCCAAGGTCAGAATCGAAACCAAAAAGCCGGAAAATTGCCTTTGTGCTGTCGGCATCTGTCATTTATAAATAACAAATCTTATTAATGACATTAAGGAGACCTCGTCCCATTTTCTTCGACAATTTGGCCACTGAATTCCAAACTGGGACAATTTGCAGAACGTGTCAGCTTAAAATTAGATTTGTGGCCATGTTTCACTCGATGATTGCTCACAATTTACACTTTAACTTCAAGGGTACAAGGCTTAGTTTTAATTGAATATAAGCAGCTAACTTGCTTAAAAATACATAATGTGTATTCCATTTAGAGAAAAGAGGATACTAACAAATTTTTAAGTTAAAACTGTTGAATTTTTCGAGGTTATAATTTTTTTTATTAACAAAACTTTTGGACATATCAAGCTTAGAATTTAGGTACTAATCCTACTAATATTATAAACGCGAAATATAACATTAAAATGTGCACAAAGGCGAACGTATCTCTATAAGGGATCTCTACCAGTTACATACATAGGTACATACATATCACGTCTTTATCCCTTACGGGGTAGACAGAGCCTAAGGCAACAAGACCTTTAAGCCACGTTTAGCATGATTGTAGGCGTAGTCTAGTCACTATATCCTCTTTGACACCAGCACGTTCCCTGATCACACTATTCCTTATTCTATCTTTCAGTGATACGCCTTTCATACTTCTTCATCTCGTCGATATTGTTGCTATGCTAAAATTTGAAATTTGGTTCACTTTCTACAGAACAAGGTCGTTTTTACAACACTATGACGATACATGAACCAATCGATAACTTTTAGTGAGGTCAACGCCCTGTAATGTATTTAGCGATCAAGGCTTCCCTTTAATCTGAATAACAAGCTACACTAAGGTTTTGTTCGGATATAGTCGAGACTTGGTGACTAGACAGTTTTTTTTACAAAAAACCAGTTCAATGCAAAGGTTTAAAAAAAACATTTACTACCAAAACATAAGCAGATAGAAGTTAAGTTGATAACAGATTCAAGACTAAAGAAGAAAAAAAAACCAAGAGACACACTAGGCGGGCTATGTTCCGGCAACGGGTACCAGTCTCAGCGTGTGCTGGGTTACATGAACCCAGCGCTGATTTTCAGTCTGGTCCCTTTATCGGAGGCTAGTTGTAAAAGACAGCTAGTTGTTATTTAGACTTAAATATGGAATTGTGTTTTGCCTATAACTTCCGTGGCTACGCCATTTCTGCTAGAGAAACCATCAGCCATAACTGGTTCGATGTGCAATTTTATTTTATCTTAAAATTTAAGTCCCAAAATATGTACACCTACTTCTTTATGTATTTCTTCCATGCTGGTCTGGCAGCAAAGAAAAGCATAGAATGTACCTAAGTTGCTCCTTTTCCCGTGCACATAGTATAAGTCCATCGATAGAACGGGGAATTTTTTTAGGAATCATGTTATAGGCGATGCGGCTAGCAACCCATCACTACTTTGATTATCTTTTCCAGCTTTCAGTACGCCCATAATTATGTTAAACGTGGCATTTAGGTCTTGTTAAAACCTACATACATACATATATCATGTATATCCCTTACGGGGTAAACAGATCCTAAGGTAAAGACCTAAAGGCCACGCTTAGCATGATTGTCGGCAGGTGGAAAGGTGAATCAAAATAGTGATGGGTTGCTAGTCGCATCGCCTATAACATTCTAAAATCTGTTTTGATTTGAATTCTGTTAATAAATGACGTCTTAATGCGATTCAATTCCGATTCAGTTCAGGTTTGCTTACTGTCAAATCCATACTAAAAACGACAGCCAAAACCTGTAGGGTTATTACCTAACTCGCTCGCAATCGCCATCGTGTTCTTTTTGACAGTTCTTGTATGAATGTGACAGCTAGCTGATTCCGATGCCAATTGTCAGCCCATACATGAACTGTCAAAATGAACACGATGGCGATTGCGAGCGAGTTAGGTAATAAGCCTACAGAACTGAGTTGGAATTGAATCCCATTACTACGTCACGGTAAGGCCCAGCTCTATGTTATTTATTGCAAACAACTTTAGTTTATGTAAGGATTCATTTATTATCAACACAACTCCACATAGACAATGGCTTCAATTATAACCGGCTGTTCCCTTCAGTAGGTTAAAAAGGAAAATGGCGGCGCTCGTAAAAGGACGTTTTATGAGCCATCAGCAGTTCTGCATTGTCCTCGATTTACGAAATTTTATCGACTGGGGTCGATCTAGTGACAGCGTTAAATTTCGTTTAACTGTGACGCCTTAGGGTTCGTCAATAAAGCGATTATTTGTCATTTAACTTCATTAGACAACCGCTTTATTCCCCCCATTAGACAGTATCATACTAGAACAGTAACTGTACTGTTATCTAATAAAATTTCTACATGGCAGTGAAAATGAGAACACAGAAAAATCCGAAAAGTAAAGCTATGGCCGGAAATCGAACCCGGATCCTCGTCATTCCGTGACGCGTGCTATATCCCTACACCACCCATAGCAAGTGGGTAGTCTTCGATTTTTTCAACCCGTTACTAGATGTCACGTGACCTTTGTTACTATGCGATTTTTTGTCGCTAAGCGTCATCTGTTTGAATGATGTGTCTGTACGACACAATTACAAACTCCCGTGGAACATCTATTACTGCTCACCAGGGACGAGAGAAGGCGCTGTTTTTCAAATGATAGGTACTATCAAGTAAATCAAGAATGTTTATTTCTTGATTTTTTTTTGTGTTATCTAATACTTTTAAACAAGCAATTTGTATATCTATCTTTCTAATCAGCCCACATTCACCTACTGCTGAGTAAAGGCCTCTTCATTTTCACGCCCCTTTGCCCGGTTTCGGGGGCAGTGGCGTAGCTACCTAGGGACTAGGCGGGGCAGTGCCCCGGGGCCCTCAAGCTCAGAGGGCCCTCGAATCCTTACCAGAAAATTTCGATCGAACTATTATTATTAAAGGGCATTTTCAAAAAAACGTGTACCCTTTTTCCAACAAGATTACCTTAATTTCCCATACAACTTTGTCGTGTCAGTTTTGTGACGCCCCATATAAATTGTATGAAAATAGTGTCACAAAACTGACAAAAAACCAATGGATACTTTTTTTCTTTACAAAAATAAATAGTGCTAATAATTCTGATTCAGAAAAACCCAAAATGTCATCATTTTGGAAAAAAAAGCCAAGGATACACGTTTTTTGAAAACGCCCTATAACGTAACCAGTTTAGATAGTAGTGGGGCCCCATTTTTTCATTTGCACCAGAGCCCGTGGTTACCTAGCTACGCCACTGTTCGGGGGTGATAATTCTAGTTGGATTAAATTTTTCGTTGATATACCAAAAAATACCGTTGCTATTGCAGTTTTAAGACAGTCTATTCGAGACAATGCACACTTTTCTTTAAACAAACAATGAGTATTACAATGCTGGGTCACAAGCGCACTAAAACCGTACAAGGAAGGTTTGATGACCACCTTAATTGGTTGACCAATGAGACAATACACATACATACATCACGTTTTTATCCCTTACAGGGTAGACAGAGCCTAAGATAACAAAACCTTAAGGCCACGTTTAGCACGATTGTGGGCCCTTATAAATTAACTAGCTTCTGCCCGCGACTTCGTCTGCGTAGAATTATACATAAAAACCTTTCTCTTGAATCACTCTATCTATTAAAAAACCGCATCAAAATCCGTTGTGTAGTTTTGAAGATATAAGCATACATAGGGACATAGGGACAGAGAAAGCGACTTTATTTTATACTATGTAGTGATATGGCACATGACCCAAATTCCGTCTTTGAAAACAGTCAAGCAATACACGTATTTAATCTTGGTAGGCATACTTAATTATCAACGGAGCAAACAAACTAAAGTTGCCATTTATTTGACAAAGCTCATTTGCTCACGGAATATGGTAATAAAGTCTGTGCCGCACAATCACGCTACACGTCCGGGACAAAACGCCAAAGTTCCCACGACGTCCCGGCTCCGGGGTAAAATTACCCGGGAAGTGGGGAAAAGTTCGACGCATTCAATCCTCGACTGTACTCAATTGGAAAAGTTTGTGATGCAATTTCAAGTATTGGATTGTTACTGGTGAGGAAGTTTTGATATGGTATTGATGGATGCAATGTTGACGCATGCACTGACAAGAGCGCAAAATAGGTGTTTTCCTATTTTCTATCCTATTCTATCCTACATCAGGCATAGTTGAGGGACTGGGAAAGATGTAGCTGGGCATAATGGACATAATGGACATAATGTTATGCAAATAAAGAATTTCATTTCATTTTCATTTCATTTTATTTGGGCCATGTTTTTGAAGTTGCACTCAACTTCTTCACAGGATTTTGTTTTTTCGATTTTCTACTCAGAGTCACGAGCTAGATCCTAATAGAAGAAATAAGAATTAAAAATTTTAAAAATCGGGTGTGAACAAAACTTATATAATTTATTCAAAAAATGTCTTACTTTCATGATTTTGGAAAAGAGGTGATACTCTTCGAACTACTGGACGGATTTTTAGCAAACATACCTAAGAAATACGGATTAACAGTGTACTTTTAGACTGACAACGAATTCAGTCAACACTGAATAAAGGAGCGAATGTTTTTAAAGACATTTACCCCCTTATTCATACGCTCTAGGCTTCTGCTAACTTAGCAATCGTTTGTCTTTCTGTGTGTAGAAATAGTTTGTAAGGCATTAGTTCACCTATGTCACAACAGATGGCGCTGTCTCGTGCGAGTGACAACCCTGCATCGCGCTGTTAAGATTTTTTAGCGAAAGTATAAAGTCTCGCAAGTTTGAAGTTATTATTGAACTTTAAACCATTAGAGGTGCCAGTCGGGTTACCCCCACGTGTGGCCAAGAGCTGCGGTTCGTTTTGTATCCGTCCGGTCCGGGGGGAAGAGCAATGCTTGGACCGGTGCAGCCTGGGCATCGGCTAATGATTTCTTGGCAGTTTCTGAGGGATTTCATTGACCGTTGGCTAGTGGTGGGTCGTCGACGATTTTACAGTCGACGGAACGAGACCGTTTACCGTCGACGATAAACTAGTTTAAAAAACAGTCTAATTTTCGACTAGTTTACGTCGTCGTCGAAAACACTACTTCATCACATAAACGATTAGTGAACGTGAACGAACGAATGTCGCGTATACCAATTTGACGATGTGAATGTGTCGGGTTCACTCGGTCGGTATCGGCCAGACGCTCGCGACACGACGCGACGCAACGGATTCGACTCGCGACTCGTAACCAGTCGACGAATAAACTAGTTTATCTGTGAACTATAAACTAGTTGAATCGTTCACGTACGAAAAACAGTTTATGTAAACGGTTCGTTCATACAACGCCCACCACTACCGTTGGCTAAGAGCCCGACAGGGGGGGAGGGGGTCTTTGACCATTACCGTACAACGTTGCCGAAATTTTGTCACAAGATTTTTTTAATTATGTTTTTGTTACTTTGACATTGGCGAAGTTGTCGTCGCTATAACGACTTGATACGCCACAAATAAGAAGAAGAAGAACTTTAAACCACACATTATAAACGGTGTGTTTGATTTATTTACTGTGAAAGGTAAATGTCAAAGTGACAGATAAGGACAAACGATTGCTAAGATAGCAGAACAGAAGCATAGAGCGTTTATGAATAAGGGGGTGGAATCGAGCCCTCCGGAGGTGTGATTTCTAACAAAGAAACTAAATGGAAAGCACGTATGAACAATAAAACAGTTAAATTATGGTCCGGTGAACAATCTGAGACTTACAACGTTGTCCATTGTTACAGTAATTCCATGTCGTAAATGCTACAATGAAAATTAAATGAGTTTATGACAAAGTAGCTGGGTGTTGGTCGACACTGGGTTACGAAAATAGAATGGGTACTATGTAACGTTGCCTTTTTATAGAAGTTTTTATGTATTTGCATTGTTTGTATGGTATGTATCACTACATAGTCACTATCACTACACAGTACAAAATAAAGTCGCTTTCTCTGTCCCTATGTTTGTATGCTTATTATCTTCAAAACTACATGACGGATTTTGATGCGGTTTTTTTAATAGATAGAGTGATTCAAGAGGAAGGTTTTTATGTATAATTCTACGCAGACGAAGTCGCGGGCAGAAGCAAGTAAAATTATAAAGGGAAAAAACCGTTTGATAATCCATATAAACGATGTAAATTATAGACACTACGACACTTTAGTTTCTACAGCCTATTTTGTCACTAAGTACTTTGTAGGCACTGTAATTGAGAACCCATTTACACTAACACACAAATCACATCTTTATCCCTTACGTGGTAGACAGATAGCAGACGGAGTCGCGGGATCTTTTGATCCAAATAATAAACTACGAAGTTGAGAAGTTGCAATTCTGAAAGAGTGGTATAATTTATTGTAAAACCTTGAAAACCGTGTTAATAATAAACCACAGCCCCAAAACGTCTTAAAAACCTCACTATAGTCTATTACATAACAATCATCATTAACAAATGCCATTGACACCATAAGGCCGTCGGCGAGACGTGCCTCAGACAACACCAGCACAACCTGACCTTCCAACACCGATGCACTTTCCCCTCTGTCACCGGCTCAACTCAATGACGAAGGGACGAGGCGTGCCTCGATAAAGTGGACGTTTTTATGGGCGTGAGTCATAATGATTCAGTGTGAATTTGTTAGGGTGACTATGGTTTCTGGAGGGACAGTATTGGGGGAGCCATGAGTCATTTTGGCTGTTAGGGTTTCCTAGTACTTGAGTCTGGAGGGGTGACTTCTAAGGGTTTTTAAGCTATCTGTTCAGACACGTGTATGTTATATTTGTGTCTTGCAAAAAGGAAAATGTAAGTAAGTAAGTAAGTAAGTAAGTAAATGCTGCATTGTACAAATATAAAGAAGCAGAGCCAAATCACAAAAAAAGAACTTAAATATGTCACAAAGGAGAACTTATCCCTATAAGAGATCTCTACCAGTTAACCTTTAAGTAAATGAGAGGAGCATTAAGCGAGAGACCGACAAAGAGTGAGTTTAAAATATCCATATAGTGAAAGCCACAATAGAGCGTGCATCTCAAATGTAATGTAATAATGTCTTCTATCTCTGTGCGAGTATTTTAAAAGAATATTTTTTATGGTTTCAACCTTTTTGGCTGTTGGTGGCTGGCTGGCGCTAGTCCATTGCCACGCACCGCGGCACCGAATAAAAAGAACAATAAGGCGGCTGTCACTTGTTTAAACTATTGTAAATATTAATGTATGTAATGTTTTGGTGTAATAATGTAATTAGTGTATATAACATCACGGATAGTCTTCGCGGGTGTGTATTTACTAAGCGGCGGCAGTGGCTAAAAGACTCTACACACGGACTCTACACAGCGTTGGTCGAAGCCGGCGTCCTCAAGGTTTGTGGCTCTGAAATTGATTGTTAGAGCTAATACTGCACAAGGGACAGCTAAACCACGGCCTTGGTAACAGTTACTATTTGTCCATCGAAGGTTATTTCAAACACAGAGAGTTCTTTCTAAAGAGTGATATTGGCGGTAAATGACTTTAGTAGTCTTAGAATGATTTGTTTATATAAAGGTTTGTTTATATTATGTTCTTTGATTTGTTTGTATTTTGTGCGTGTGAGATAACATTTAATTTTGTTTTTGCATCCTTATCAGTCATTTCTTCTGTAAATTTTATTTATCTGTACTACTTTATGATTATGATTTCCACCTTTATACTGTAATGTGACTTGCAATAAACGATTCTATTCTATTCTATTCTATAATACTTGGGGTGCGAGTCGAGTTACCTGTTCGTGTGATCAAGAACTGCGGTTTATGTTTGGATTAATCTGAGGGGAAGAGCAGTGCTTGGTCCGGCACCCTGGGCATCGGTTAATGATTTCTTGCCGTCTCCGAGGGATGTCATTATCCGTTGGCTAAGAGCCCGACAGGGGGAAGGGGTCTTTTGACCATGTTCTACCGTACAACGTTGCCGACATTTTTGTCACAAGATTTTTGAATACTGTATTTATAACTTTGACATTGGCGAATTCATCGCATGGGGCCATATTAAAAAAAAAAGAAGAAGATCTATAATGGTTACAGTGATCTTTTTTACAATAAATTCAGTTTTATTAAAAAAAAAGCAAATTACTAAGCCAGCTTGTTAGCTAGCACCCGATTCTTTTTTGTTTCCTGTCATTATCGGGCACAAACAAAACAACATCAAGGCTGAGACCGTCTCAATAAAAAGTTGTGGCGTGGCCATCTTAGCCAGACTTTCCTGTTCGTGCCGAGTCGATTGGGACCAATTATTCGTGGTTTTTAAACACCAGACCCTTTGCTACTCTGTTATAGAATAGCTGGTAAGTTATTCATCCATGCTGGTCTGGGAGTGAAGAAAAAACATAGAATGTACCAGTTGCTTCTCTACCCGCGCAGAAGGTAAAAGCCCATCGAGGGAATGGTCGAAAATCATAGGAATCATGTTTGTACTATTTTGATTCCATTTTCCACCTATACGCCCACAATCTTGCTAAATGTGGCCTGTTACCTTAGGCTCTGTCTACCCCGTAAGGGATTTATGTATGTATGTACGTATACTTCATTTTGGGGACGGCAACGACTGAATGTTCTTTTCATTGTACATTGTCACAATGCAGTTCAAGATTTACAAGTGCATTCAATCCATGCTGTCACTTGGTGTCGTAACTCAACGCTATTTTGGCCAAGGTTGAGTGCAAATTGCTCGCAAAGTGAGCGGTTGACATATGAATGAGTGAGAAATTGAGTCAATGTTTACTTACGGTGTCAACGCTATTTAGCAAAATGGCCGCCTCGAGTATAATGTTAGTGTCAAGTACATTGTTGTAGTAAATTATGTTCTTGTAAAATTGGTAGGTAGATGAAGTTGGAATAACACGTAGATATTCTCACGACACACTCTTGAACTGCATTGTGACAATGTACAATGAAAAGAACATTCAGTCGTTGCCGTCCCCAAAGTGAAGTATACGTACATACATACATAAATCCCTTACGGGGCATACGGAGCCTAAGGTAACAAGACCTAAAGACCACGTTTAGCATGATTGTGGGTATGGATGGAAAGGGGAATCAAAACAGTGATGGGTTGCAAGCCACATCCTATATAACATTCCTAAGATTTTGCCCAATCCCTCGATGGGCTTTTACCATCTGCACGGGAAGAAGCAACTGGTACATTCTATGCTTTTTCTTTGCTCCCAGACCAGCATGGAAGAATGTGCATTTTGTCAGGGATTGACTTTGAATCAACTTGTTGATGAATCAGTCAGTGAGGGACAGTCTTTTATTCATAAATTAAATTCATAATCTTGTTAAACGTGGCATGTATGTATTGTTATCTTGGGCTCTGTCTACCTCGTATCAACCATAGCAAATTCATTTCAAACGAGCCACATTTCAGTTCACTTTAATCAAACCGCATTATCGACGAAACCACTGCATCGCTGCCAACCTCACGAGCGTAGCTACAGGCGAAAAGTATATAAAGCCAAGTTTATTGCTTCCCGTGGCAGTCTGGCGCCGTGCGCGATCGATTGCAGACCGCTATCCCGCTTTTAAACATCTCACCGGATTTTATGAATCGTGCTATTGCGTTTCTCCTGAGCAAACTCGAAGCTGGCTGGGGAATAGCGAAAGGTTTCATATAATTGCTGGGTTTGACTTAATAGCCCTGTATTTTTAGGACTTTGCTATCACATTTGACAAATGTTTGCACATATTTAAGTCAAGGGCAGCTATTAGACTACAAGCCCATGAAAAAAAAACATTTGAAATGAACCTGCGTGAATGAAGCTTGGAAGGCTGTTACTATATCATAAGATAACTGAGCGCTATGTATTTCTAAGCGTAAAATGTAGAGTCGTAGATTCTGGCCGAGTTTGTAATGTTAACAGAATTGTCGCTAGAGACCGACAATTGTCGGTTATTGTAGGTTAAATAGGCGCTTGGTGTAATAACGTATTCACTGTAGGTACTTATACACAATTTAAACTGTTCCCGAAATAAACGAACCTAATTGAACAAACGAAACCCTTCCTAATTACCCGCTAATGAAGAAGTACGAAACGGGAAGATTAAAAAGGGACAGCATAAAAACGTTCGCGCCAAGATTTACTGAACGAAGTGTAATTAAACAAAAAGTGCGAACGGGCAACTTTCGAACAAAGAACGGTCAAGTGTGAGACGGTTGAGAGTGAATTCATATTTTTTTATTACGTTCATACTTACATACATGTGGGAGTGAGCGGAATAACAGAATGAATGACTGAAATGGAAGAATGCGAGAGTGAATGTGAGAGAAAAATATTAACCCCTTTATTCATAAACGCTCTGTAGGCTTCTGCTAACTTAGCAACCGTTTGTCCTTGTCTGTCACTTTGACGTTTACCTTTCACAGATAAGGACAAACGATTGCTAAGTTAGCAGAGGCCTATAGAGCGTTTATGAATAAGGGGGTATGTCAGGAGGACGGACGGCGGCCATGAGAGCGCTGATTTGTGTTTTATTTGATCTTATTTAATATTTCTATTCAATACAGTGCTACGAGAGTTTTATAAGTTTTTTATTATGACCCGTCCTACATACATGAAAAATGAAAAATGAAATGAAAAATGAAAAATATGTACCTATACATAAATCACGTCTTTATCCCTTGCAGGTTACCACGCCACGTTTAGCATGAATGTGGGCGTATTGGCGGAGAGGGGAATCAAAATAGTGATGGGTTGCTAGCAACGCCTATAACAGCATTGCTAAGATTTTCGCCCATTCACGCCCATCACCACATTCCCGCTGGGTAGCAAAAAACTATTTTTCGGCAGACGAAGTCGCGGGCAGCAGCTAGTAATAAATAAATATTAGGGGAACAACTCACACAAATTGACCTAGTCCCAAAGTAAGTGCTAGTAAGGCTTGTACTAGACAACGATATACATACTTATATTATAGAGAAATACATATTTTATTGAATCAGGCGTTACTTTGCGGAGGTCCATTTTCAATGAACAAAAAATTTTACTTTGCTACTCCGCTACTCACGTGCAAGATAACCAAGCCTGTGTGAAATATATATATTTTCATGCAACCCTCCCTCCACTGCTGCCAATAAAACACATATAAATCCCACAAACTTAATTATCCCTTACACACAAACACTGACGCGTTTAGATCCCTCTACGGGATCATTGCATGAAAAAAAAAATATTTTTTTTGTTCAGAGAAATACATACTTAAATAGATAGAAGCATCCATGACTCAGAAACAAATATTCGTGCTCATCACACAAAAATATATGCCCTTAGCAGGATTCGAACCCGGGACGCTTGCTTCGCAGGCATGGCCACCCAACTAAGCCAACCACATCGTCATAACTCTGTCTTGTTTACTCTCATCCAGATAAACTTTTAGCATAACGCCTCATAATAGTAACGTTCCATTTTATGTTATCCATTTGTGACCTTGAAGCCAGGGCCATAAAGAATGGGCATGGTCGCCAATGGCCCAATGGCCCATTCGGGTCGTTTGGGCCATAAAACAACCGTTAGCTTTATACAGGCTATAGCCGATCCAATTCTGGCAGGATGCCAGGAATAAAGATTGCGTACTATAAGTATGTTATTAGGTTTTTAGATTACACAAGCCAGGACTTCCAAATATTCAGTACTGGAATTTCTAAACGACACTGAAAATTAGAACACAGAAAAATCCGAAAAGTATGCAAGTATGGATCGCTACCACCATCTTACTCGCTAATCCTGCAGCTAAGTAGCAGTGCTTGCACTGCTGTGTTCCGGTGTGGAGAGTAAGACAGCCGGGGAAATTACGGGCACAAGAGGCATTGCATCTTAGTCCTCTAGGTTGGCAACGCATCTGCAATCCTGATCACTTACCATCGGGTGACCCACTGGCTCGTTTGCCTTCCTATGCATAAAAAAAAGAAGTAAAGCTATGGCCGGGAATCGAACCCGGATCCTCGTCATTCCGTGACGCGTGCTACCCCTACACCACCCATAGCAGGTCAGTTAGGTACTATATTTATGAGGCAGAGATCTTTCCAGGTAGACGTTGCTGGGGGACTGAAGTCAGAATGAAAAGAGGTCAAAGTTGCATTTTACCCGACTACGGCAAAGCCATCTCTTCCATGCTGGTCCGGGAGTAAAGAAAAATATAGAATGTACCAGTTGCTTCTCTTCCCGCGCAGATGGTAAAAGCCTATCGAGGGAATGGGCGAAAGTCTTAGGAATCATGTTATAGGCGTTGCCAGCAACCCATCACTATTTTAAATTCCCTTACCACCTATACCCCCTTAATCCTGCTAAGCGTGGCTTTTAGGTCTTGTTACCTTAGGCTCTGTCTACCTTGTAAGGGAGAAAGACGTGATATATGTATGTATGTGTTCATAATTTTTATTAGGTAGGTAGTAGCTGTTGCTTGAAACTATCCTCTGTCCTTCTTCGGGATAGAAACGAACTCTATACCAAATATCAACTAAATCTGATGTTTAAGTGTGTTGAGGTAACACACATACAGACAAACATGGATGTTTTTCTTGTCATTGTTGATGGGGAAATTTATTCACAAACAACAGAAAAGGAAAGACGAGCATCACCATCTCATTTGCACCTTAGTGTTCGAGTAAATACCTAAAGACATTGTTTTGACGCATGTTCTAATTATTTATCAACACGCATATTTTGTAAATAAAGATTCACAATTTCAGTATTTCCTGCCGATATGGTGATTACTCAAGCAGTGCGCGTGCATTCCCAAAATGGACGACTCATAAAACGTGCGAGAATCGGCGCGCGCGTCACTGTCTGGAGATTGTCACGGGGGTGCGTGTCACAGGAATACGGCGAATTAGAAAAAAAAAATGGCGAAAATGTTATAGACGATGCGGTTAGAAACCCATCACTATTTCGATTCCCCTTTCCACCTGTACGCTCAAAATCATTTTAAACGTAGCCTTTACTTTAAGTCTTGTAACCTTAGGCTCTGTGTATAACTCTTAATTGTACATAAAACACAAGAAAAAGATGAATACAGGACAACACACATTCACAAAGGCGAACTTATCACACACTGGCTTTGTCTAGGTAACATAATGTGCCCATAATGTTGACACGATGTTTGTTTTTCTGTTTTTACTTTTTTTAGTGTTGACAGTTTCGTTCGGAAACGCGTTGAAATTTGTCACACTTAAGATTTGTTTTGTTTTTTTTTTTCTTTTTTTATTCCATTTAACCACTGTCTCTGACGTCCGTGTCGTTCATGTAATTTTTTAGTTTTTAGGCTTAGTTTTAGGCAAAAGGGTCACACTGAAAATCAGCGCTGCGGCCTGCCGCAGCAACATACTGAGTGTGGCCCTTTTGGCACTTTCGGCACATAAGTACCTAGTTTTATTATTATTATTATTTGTTATTTTTTTCAATTTTCTTTACGTGTCGTTTTGTGTCAATAAATGTTTTCTTTCTTTCTTTCTTTCTTTCTTTCTTATCCCTAAAAGGGATTGACAGGACATAAGTATTCAGCAAGAGTTAAGAGTGTGTTATTAATATTTTTTTTAAATAAAAAAAACTGCAGGCCTCACTTCGCCGTTTGCAGAATTCTCTCTTAATTTTTAATTATAATTTTAGCCTCGCAAATCCCTACTTTTTATAACAGATGTGATGCTTAAGATCAAAATGATTTCCAGTTTTTTTAGTTTTGATTTTCAATCATTTAACAATTTTCGTTCCTAAAACATTAATTCTTATTTTTACATACATACACATACAGAAATCACGTCCTCCTCCCTTACGGAGTAGACAGAGCCTAAGGTAACAAGACTCAAAGGCCACGCTTAGCATGATTGTGGGCGTATAGGTGGAAAGGGGAATCAAAATAGTGATGGGTAGCTAGGCGCATCGCCTATATGTTCGATGGACTTTTACCATCTGCGCGGGAGGAGAAGCAACTTATTACTATTACAACCTAATAACTAACTAATAATAAGCAACTTATTATTCTTATTTTTACTATTACGTAAGGCTTTTGTAAAATACGCGAGAGCTTACGCAGTTAGGTCAGTCTCTATTTGGTCTAAGGCTATTCCCAAATCTAGAAACCGGCACCATTCCATAAAATGTTTGCTTCCACAAAATGGAAGTCGTAAATTAGATTTTATCTCCGCAGCCGTTCATCTCAGCCTGAGTTGTGATTCACGCAGCATTACACTTAGCTCGCTAAAATTGCCTTCAAGGCCTAAGCAAACAGGAAATTAAAATATTTGCGAGCTTAGCTAAAGAACGTTTTAAGTTTTCGCCTTATCATTTGACGTGTAATAAACGAGCAATACAATACAATGCAAATACTCTTTATTGAACACCACAAATCAGTACAAACCAATACAGAATCAAAGAACAAAGTAGACAGTAGGCGGTCTTACCGCTTAATAGCGATCTCTACCAGACAACCAATAAATGGTTTGAACGAGTACGTAAAATTGTAGTTAATGTTGATAGACGGTTTTAAAATCCACGATTTCAATGTCGATTGTAAATAATGATAATTATATCAATGAAAAAAATTACCTTGCTACTCCGCTACTCACGTGCAGAATAACCAAGCCTGAGTGAAATATATATTTTTTGTCCATTGAAATGGACCTCAGCAAAGTAACACCTGATTCAATAAAATAAAATAATATATCACACAAATATATCACACAAAAAAAATCTATGTCAAAAATAATATTTCCGCGCGTGCTAAGTCGGGAAAATTAAAAAATGTTGTTTTGTTCGTACGGAACTCTCAATGCGCAAATCCGACTCGCACTTCGCCAGATTTTTGTATTACTTGACTTCACTATATTGCGGAGATAGTAAAGTAAAGTTATTCAATTGTGGTTTCTCATTACGCCTCAAAAGCCTAATATAATAGTACATTACAGACCTATGGCGGTGAACTCATAATTGTCCCAGATCGCAGGTGTTGGTGGTCCGAACCGAAGGTGAGGGCCATAAATATGCGATCTGGGAATTTACGAATTACCGCCCGTGGTTTGTATAAAGTTTTACGTCTTGCCTTGGCCAGGAAGTGAGATTTTCTGCTCTGTAGCTTCGCTAGGGTGACGTAAATTCAATTAAACGCAAAACCATTTGGGCTTCTAAAAACGCTAAAAACTACTATCCTTTGAAATAAAATCAGTATTCTCAGTACCAATTTAGCGAGTTTTATCAAGGGATTTCTAGGTAGGGGAGACTAGGGATGAACGTAACAATTTTCATATTTTCCTTAATATCTCACATTCCTTTCGGAATTTCTAAATCTCAATTGATATACGAGATAAGTTGGTCTTTCAGCTATATTTTAGCTCTAGAATAAATGCGACAGTTATTATATATTTTGATAAAAACGATCATATAAAAAGAGTGGAATCTGTTACAACCATCCCTACCCCTAGGGTTGGTTGTAACAGTACTAAGGGATGATTGTAACATTGCAAATAAAACCAAATATACTTTCATAATCAACATATTTATTAATTATTAGCCTTTTAGGTCTTACATTAATATCACAATCATCACAAATATTAATTATTTCTTAGAAACATAGCAATCTTCTTAATTAATCAACAGAGTTTGAAAATAAGATCTAATCGGACAAACAATTATGGCACACACAACTTAATTCGTTTAATTTGATGGCCAATTGAAACGCCAATGTTCTCACTTCTTTGATTGATAATCCGTAATTAATTTGGGAACAATGGAGTAAATATGAGTATTTACTGGCTGATGCCGGTATTTTTTCTTCCTCGTCATTAAATACTCGTCTCTTTGATATGTAGCCTACTTTTGGTAGTCTAGTAGAACCTTCTTCTAGCATTTTTTTTCTTTAGTACATATAATAATAATAATAATAATATCTTGGGACAATTGACACCAATTGACCTATATAAAGTTACATGGCACAGCTGATATGACTTCGCAGCGTCTCGAAACGGTACTTTTCTGAGAAGTACTTCTTCCGCAGCCAAATCCATTATTTCTGGAGTGCCTAAGCCTCTATCAGTTGTTCGTTTGTGTATATAAGCATTCTGGAATAAGAAAGAAAATATAGTACTTTGAAATACAAATAAATAGGTACAATAAAATGAACTTTAAGATACCACAATCATAATAGGGATGAAAGTAACAAGTTGTTACATTCATCCCTATCTTAAAATTTTCCCGAATTGAACAAACACATGCTCATAGCCTTAAAAAATCGTTAGAAAGATATCATTTCAAACACCAAAATAGAAAGATGGACAGTTATACTATAATATTAACACATAAAATGTCAGCTTAAGCTAGCCACAATAAAAACAATCACAATTGAAAAATAATATCAAAACTTACTTTGTTGTTATTTTTTCGGCATTGACTCGCTATGTCCAGAACCTAACGGCACAGCGCCGTGAGCGCCACTGAGGCAAGGGGGGGGTCAAAATTGTGCATATTGGCGGTACGGCCGTCAGTGTAGCCAACATAATTCGTTCGGGAACTCATTTGTTACGTTCATCCCGCGTTACTTTCATACCTGGTCTCCCCTATTAGATTGGCTTTCAGAGTTTTCGGATAAAGCACTCAATTCTCGGATACTTAAAATAACTCTTCAGGAGCAAGCGGGTAATAAAACCTTGTACAGACGATTTTTTTTCAATCCTTACTAATATTATAAATGCGAAAGTAACTCTGTCTGTCTGTCTGTCTGTTACCTTTTCACGCTTAAACCGCTGGGCCGATTTAGTTGAAATTTGGTATACAGATAGTTTGAGTCCCGGGAAAGGACATAGGATAGTTTTTATCCCGGAAAATTGCATAGTTCCCGCGGGATAGCACAGCCCAAACCACTGAAATTTTTCAAATTTAAGGCGGAACAAAGTTCGCCGGGTCAGCTAGTCTGTAATAAAAAAACTACTTTTTTTTTTTTTTTTTTTTTTTTTTTTATATATGAATAGGAAGGAATTTACTGTACAGTAAATAAAACCACAGCTACCCGTCTCTTTCTATACTCTATATCTACGTTATTTTAGCGTTATATCTCGTTTTTTTAGCGTTAGACAAAAGGTAAACAAAGTTGACATGTATTTTTATTGAAAAACAGTTAAAAAAAACAAATAACAGCAAGCTACAACTTTAAGTCCCTGAAATATTGTGATTTGTTCTGATATCCAGAGTTCCAGTTAAGTATCGATTTAAAAAAAACATTACAAAACTGTTTACCTTCCTTCTAATGCTTACAATACGAAGTTGCTCGAACAGTATGAAAAAGACGGGGACTCTTTATCTCTCTCTCGCGCGGAAACGTGCTACTCTGTGTTTCTAGATTTAAATTTTTTCTAGCGCTCGTCGGCGATTCTGCAGTTGACAAATATTATGCGCACGCGGTGATCTCATGCGAGGCCGCGAAAACAATGCCTCACAGATAACCGCCATGCTAAACAGGCAAACGTGTCTAAATTAAACTGGGTGGACCTAACACATACATTTTAAGCGTTAGAGTGTACATACATACATATATCACGTCTTTATCCCTAAGGTAACAAAACCTTAAGGTCACGTTTAGCAAAATTAAGGGCCTATAGGTGGAAAAGGAAATTAAAATAGCGATGAGTTGCTAGCATCGCCTATAACATGATTCCTAAGACTTTCGCTCATTCCCTCGATGGGCTTGTACATAAATTTAAAACCCCCCACGCATTAAATAGATAAACAACTCAATTTTATGCGAAAAATGTCTTACGTCATTTTCGAAAATAGTCTTTAAACTGCTGGACCGATTTTTAACAAACTTAGCTACGAACTACCGCAAGAAAACTGGCTTTCCAATGAAATAAACCGCATTGTAATTGGTTCATCCATTCGAGAGCTACGACGCCACACACACACAGACATGGACATCAAACTTATACCACAGCCGCTCGAAAACGTC
Source organism: Pandemis cinnamomeana (assembly GCA_932294345.1). Lineage (NCBI taxonomy): Eukaryota > Metazoa > Arthropoda > Insecta > Lepidoptera > Tortricidae > Pandemis > Pandemis cinnamomeana. The sequence continues at coordinate 12,738,192 of OW028718.1, read as the reverse complement.
CTGCCAAAACAGTTCTCAAAGTAGCATTGAGAGCCATTATTCTGAATCGGGAGTTTCAGCAAAAGTGCTCTCATTTAGAGTGTAGTGTTCCCAGCAGTGGGACTTAGGCTAAAGATGATAATGATATACCAAAAGAAACTTCAAGCGAAAATAATTAAACTTAGTTTGAGAACGTTCTTAAAACAAACATTAATTTTATAACTGGCAACATTAATCATTTCAGTAATCCAGTTTTGAAATTGTTTTAGTATTTACAATTTTGCCGTCGAGATTTATTACAAGTTCAAGCTGTTTACGTCCGTGAAGAAATTAACCCTTTACTGCATGGCATAGGTAAAAATCATAAAAAAGCAAATTGGTTTCAAGAACATATATTTATTTAATGAGCAAATTCCAAAATCATGAAAAAAAAAATTTTTTTTTACGTAGTTTTCAAAATTCATATATGGCTTCGTATGCATTTCAAAAATAAAGAAAACAATCCAAATGTGGCTTGGCATGCAACGCAATACAAATAGAAAGTTATTGCCACGTAATTGTTGGTAGGTAGTCCTTTTAAAATTTTTTGTAGGTAAAATAAATGATAATCTTTGCAACAGTTCCTTTTTTCATTGTAACACAAATAAACTTGACATTTTTCACACATTGTGAATGAACGAAATTTGCACTGCTTTTGATTTTTTGTCCATTTTGGACAGTGACCTATACCATATGGAGGCATTTTTATTTTTTCTCGAGTAACTTTTTCCTTTTTTTTCTTTGAATCTGCTTTTTACGTGTATTTTGTTTGTGTGCTTTAGAAATATTTATGTATTCTTCTTCAGATTTTTTCTTTAATTGCATACGAATCCAGATATGTATATTAAAATATTATCGCTAATTTCACACGAAGCCAAATATGTATACTTCACTAATATCGCTGATTGCATACGAAGCCAAATATGGTTCCTACAAAAAACATGCCAAAATGGTGCTAATAACCATTTTTTTTTCATGCTATCATAAACATAAACTGAATTAGACCTATAGCTAATAGTAAAATGAGTCGAAATACTGTTACTCACCTTTATTATTCCTGATTACACCGAAAAACAAAATGTTTTTGTCAAGCACCGATTTAAGAAGTCAAACAGAATCAAGTGTTAATAAAATTGCTAAGTACCCTCCAAATGAAAAATAAAAAATACCTTCTGTTTTACTTGCAGGTTGACAATAATATTTGGTCATTTACTCGTATAAATAACATTAATTTATTATTTAAAAAAATATAATTATATGAGACCATATATGGTTTCCCATGCGGTAAAGGGTTAAGTGCTCCAAAATAGGTATTGCTAATTTGTAAACAACGTAGAGGTAGGATAAATCTTGCCCACAACTTCGTCTACATAGAATTCGTTTATCGCTATCCCGCAGGAATTACGCAATTTTCCGGTATAAAAAGTAGCCTATGTGTTATTCCAGACTACAATCTATCTGTTCCAAATTGCATCCAGATCTATCGAACTGTTCTGGGGTGAAAGAGTAACAAACTGCCATCCATCCATACTTACAAACTTTCGCGTATATACTATTAGTAGGATGGTCTTTCCGAATGCGGTGGTAGTTTAAAAAGTACTTGTAACCCCATAAATTTCTAAATGTCACTCATAACTAGAACACAGAAAAATACGAAAAGTAAAGCTATGGCCGGGAAACGAACCTCGTCATTCCGTGACGCGTGCTATACCTCTACACCACCCATAGCAGGTGGGTAGTCTTCGAATTCTACCTGTTACTAGCTGTCACGTGACCTTGTTACTATGCGAATTTTCGTCGCCAAGCGTCATCTGCTTGAATGATGTGTCTGTACGACACATTACAAACTCCCGTGGAACATCTACTGCTCACCAGGGATGACACGACGACAGGGTGAGACGAGATATAACCCTTGTCGGTCTATTTGTAAAACAAGTTTGTATTTTGAACTTTCTGCTTCTCATTTGTTTCTTACCTCACTTTTTTCGTGTAATCCGTTAGCCTAATGTATGCGGCAGCGCTATGCTAATAGGTGCGCGGCAAGCCTTACCCGTGTCGGACCGGAATCCAATTAAACGTTAGCGGGCTTCGTCCGATTCGTGTCGCCGAAAACGGACGGGATTTACCTTAAAATTACCTGTAACTAGAATCTACACTAACTATCTAGTGTATACACCATCCCAATCCATTTGAAAGCCTTTGTAAACAAGCCGTACATACAAAATCACGACTTAATCTGTAGACTGTAACAAGACCTAAACGCCATAATTATTATTAGTATTTGCGCGGGAAGAGAAGCAACTGGTACGTTCTATGTTTTTTCTTTACTCCCAGACCAGCATGGAAGACAAAATAAACCACACACACACACATCACGTCTTTCTACCTATCGGGGTAGACAGAGCCTAAGGTGGCAAGACCTACAGGCCTTGTTTAGCAAGATTGTGGGCGTAAGTTGGAAAATGGAATGGAAGCTTGGGTTGCTAGCCGCATCGCCTATAACAAGATTGCAATGGTTTCGCCCATTCCCTCGATGGGCTTTTACCATCAGCGCAGGAAGGGAAGCTGTATTATTTATTATTAAATAAAAGTATTGTTTGTCTTCGAAGGTATATTTCACAGGTTTTGTGTATGATGAACAAAGATACGTCTGGCCTTAATCTAGTTAGAAAAGGAAAGGGCTGCCATGTTCCGCAGTGTTACCAACATTATAGTTTTAATAATATTCTTTTTTTTTAATTACGTTCCATTACAGAAGCAACTTGTACAACAGTTTTTTCTTTGCTCCCAGACCAGCATAGAAAATACACCAATTTTATCTAAATTTTCACACAATCACTTATTGTGTGCAATTAGCACCACTCCACCGAGCGTCCACCGGAATGTTGTAATGTAGTGGTGCGTAACGACTAAACCGACTAATCTTTTAGTTTACATTTTTGACACAATATAGTATGTTGGTGTCGGTATTTATTACTTTAAATTTGAATCAGATGACTGGGGGGTGCGAGTCGGGTTACCTCCGCGTGTGATCAAGAGCTGCGGTTTGTTTTTGGATCCGTCCTAGGGGAAGAGCAGTGCTTGGTCCGGTACACCCTGGGCATTGGTTAATGATTTCCTGGCGGTCTCCGAGGGATATCATTATCCGTTGGCTAAGAGCCCGACAGGGGGGGTATTTTGACCGTATTCTACCGTACAACGTTGCCGACATTTATGTCACAAGATTTTTGAATGCTGTATTTATTACTTTGACATTGGTATTCAATTATTAAAAATAAAGAAATTAAATAAGATCAAATTTTATTGTATTCCGTTCTTCTGTTGATAGCGTATTTTTGTTTTAGGAGGAATAAATGTAACTGTTTTGAACTTAGCATGGTTTTCGGTAAACGGACTAGTTTTTATTTGGTTGTACACTAAACTTTTTCTTAGGTTTTTTTCCCACTCAAAATCACAAGCACCATTTTTGAGAGACCTTGCAGTGCATATTTTATAGATGCAAACAAATAATATGTATGAGAACCACATTGCGCACGCGTCTGCTAGATCGTCCGTGAAATCATTAACAACCCAATAAGGTCGCTGTTCAACTACAGCTCTTTTTACAACAGCAAACAGTTGGATCTTCAATGACACGCTTCATGTCGCTTACGATATTAATAGAATTGCATGCGCATAAAAAGTTGCGACAAGTAGAATGAAGTCATCCGATGGTTGAATTTTCTTATTATTGGTTTGCACAAATTAATTGTCTCTACTTTATTCAACTGACCTAGATATTAGAGTTATGTTTTTATGGCATCATACTGAGGTACTATACCTCCACTAAAACTCCTTGAAATCTGTGACTAATTATCTGATTCACAACGCTGATGATCTATTTTTCATGTCTGTGTTTATTTTTCCTGTTTATTTTCTATAAATGTGTGTATATTCTCTTATATTTGTGTGTCTTACAAAAATTAATAAATGTCTTCTTTCTTTCTTTCTTCCTTTCATTGTTATTAAAATATGTTGCAGCTATAGATTACGTCTCCAGCCTAAACATATAAAATGTAATATGTCTCACTGCTGGGAAAAATATAAAGGTCCTCTGAGAATGAGGGCGCTTGGGCGTTAATTCCTAGTTCCTACGCGTTTCCCGTTCGTCCGATTGGTAGACTGACGAATCGGACGAACGGGATTTAATTTTGCCGATGGTTCCCATTTGTCGGATCATGATAAAAACATGTGCGATTTGGAACCCTATGATCATTAGAAAGAGAGCGTCGGTCAAAAGGGAAAAATGAATTCCGTTGAACCGAGGTCAACCAATCGGACGAACGCGGAAACATTGTTGTCTGCTGGTTTCCTCTTGCTGTTTCTGTCAAATAGGTCATGCTAGATTCGAAATGTAATTTTGTTAGTAAAATTCGAAAAACTTGAACTAGAAGTATCCGTGATCCTTAAGAATCGTTTAATTTTACTTGTAGCTGATATTAAAATCTCAAAAATTTTGCAAACATTCATTGGATAGTGTTATGCTTAGTAATTATATTTTCTTGAATTTATTAAGAGAGCCATGGTGAGTTGGGGCCATTTTGTGACAATTTACGAGTATCTGTATTGTTTTAAGTGTGTTTAATTTATTTTATTTGATGTTTTGTGATTGTCATAAATAAACTTTTTTCTTTCTTTCTTTCTTTCTAATTATTATTATTTTTTATAAATCTTAGGAATTATGTTATAGGCGATGTGGCTAACAACCCATCACTATTTTGATTCCTCTTTCCATCCACACGCCCACAATCATGCTAAACGTGGTGAAGGTCTTGTAACTGTTATGATTTATGTAAGTATGTATGTATGAATGTATTAAGGGAGTACCTATCATTGTTCTAAGGAGTTTAGTTTTCACACAATTATAATCTAAGCGCCATTCGTCATTTTATTGTCTAGATAATGTTTTAATAAAACCGTGATTGCACAATTATCAATGTTAGTCATCGGACGACGTTCCGACGATCAGTAGAAGTCATTTTTTATTTTTAGCACAAAATTATAATATTAAAATTATAAATAAAAACATAGAATGTAACATGAATGATGGTAAAAGCCCATCAAGGGAATGGGCGAAATTCTTAGGAATCATGTTATAGGCGATGCGGCTGGCAACCCATCACTGTTTTGATTCCTTTTTCCACCTATACGCTTACAATCTTGCTAAATGTGGTATGTAGGTACCTGTTACCTTAGGCTCTGTCTACCCCGTAAGGGATAAAGACGTGTTCTATGTTTGTATTAAAACAGTACCTATAATTGTTGTCTGGAGTTTAGTTTTCACACAATTATATTCTAAGCGAGTTTTGACATTTTATTGTCTATATAGATAATTATTTTCATAAAATCGTGATTACACAATTATCAATGTTAGTCAATTTACAATTATCAATGTTAGTCATCGGACGACGTTCCAACCATCAGACGTAATTTTTTTATGTTAAACACAAAATGATAATCTTAATTAAGTATTTGATATTGAACGTTGAAATAGATGTGATAAATTAGTGTCTATCAAAACAACAAATAATTAGTATCCATTTGAAATATCACGCTTAAATATGTAGATAGAACAGGTAAGTCCGCAATCAATAATTTTATTAAGGTGTTAATATAAATAATCTCCTACATGTTATGAGATCCGCTTTTAAAATGCAGTATTGGCATATGACATCAGTTTTTAATATAACATCATCAGAACACTCATCATATTACAATACACAAATCACGTCTTTATCCCTTACGGGGTAGACAGAGCCTAAAGTGACAAGACCTACAGGCCAGGCTTAGCAAGATTGGGGGGCTAGGTATAGATGGAAAATGGAATCAAAATGGGTTGCTAGCCGCATCGCCTATAACATGATTCCTATGATTTTCGCCCATTCCCTCGATGGGCTTGTACCATCAGCGCGGGAAGAGAAGCAACTGGTAAATACTATGGTTTTTCTTTGCTCCCAGACCAGCATGGAAGTATCATATTATACATATTATATTTATTATTATGCCATGAGAAAAGTTCTGTTTTGCTACTGTTATTCGAGCAGGGAAAGTTTTTACGAAGTGCTCGTGGAAAGTGGTTTTAGTTTTCCTCAAAATGCTTTGGTGGTATTGTAATTTTACTATTGTTAGTTTGACTATTAGAGACTTTATACATCTCTACTATAGACTAATAATTTAAGTATTGTAGTAGCTTAATGTATTTTATTTAGACTGACTTTCTGCCAAGTTTCTTGCGGCGCATTCTTCTTGGCAATGATGGTCTCTCCGAATGCGCTGGTAGTTTCAAAAAGACATGTAAAAGAGCCCGTGGCGGGCAATTTGCAAAAATTAATTTGAATTTTGAATTTAGCTGCTTATTTTGCTCGAGAAATAAAACAGTTGGACTTACCTTTCCGATTTGATCATTATCTTCATTTTAGTTTTTGAACGCTTGCTTACCTGTAACATGATAAATTAATAATCACTACATAGTATAAAATAAAAACGCTTTCTCTGTCCCTGTGTCCCTATGTCCCTATGTATGCTTATATCTTCAAAACCACACAACGGACTTTGATGCGGTTTTTTTTAATAGATAGAGTGATTCAAGAGGAAGGTTTATATGTATAATACATGCATAATATACTGTGCGAAGCCGGGGCGGATCGCTAGTTAATAATACAATACAATAGCGATAATTTATTAGACTTAAACAGAATATTTTCTATTTTAAAAAAACATACATACACATACACAAATCACGTCTATATCCCTTATAGACTAGACTCTAGTCACTAGAGCCTATGGTAACAAGATGTAAAGGCCACGTTTAGCATGATTGAAGGCGTATAGGTGGAAAGGGGAATCAAAATAGTGATAGGTAAGATAACCTGATTCCTAAGATTCTCGCCCATACCCTTGATGGTTTTTTACCAACTGCGCGGGAAGAGAAGCACTCTTTTTACTCCCAGACATAAGGAATTCTTTTGGTATACATATTAGAATACAGTATGACATAACGGTCGGGTGTAGGTCAACTGTGACTGACCCTCCCCCCACACGGAAGCCGCGTTTCCGCCGTGAATCATAACCCTGCGCCTGCGCAGCGCAGTCTATTCTCGTCACAGGCTTCTTATAGATCTTACCCACTAGTCCTCCCGCCAGCAGGACAAGCCTAACTTACATATTAAGTTATAAATCACGTCTTTATCCCTTACGGGGTAGACAGAGCCTAAGGTAGACCTAAAGGCCACGTTTAGCATGATTGTAGGGAGGGGGAAAGGGGAATCATAATAGTGTTGGGTTGCTAGCCGCATCGCCTATAACATGATTCCTAAGAATTTCGCCCGGTCCCTCGATGGGCTTTTACCATCTGCGCGGGAAGAGAAGCAACTGGTACATTTTACGTTTTTTCCTCCCAGACCAGCGTGGAAGTAATCAAAATTAAGTCACCGTTTTTTATCAACAACAATTAAAAAATCCAGAATAATATTTACAGGGTGTTCTGTTAAACTATCTCACATACACATACATAAATCACATTTGTATCCCCCACGGGGTAGACAGAGCTTGAGGTAGACCTAAAAGCCACGTTTAGCAAGATTGTGGGGAGGGGGAAAGCGGAATCAAAATAGTCATCCGTTGCTAGCCGCATCGCGTGTAACATTATTCCTAAGATTTTACTACTCGATCACTATTCTAGATAAACTTAAAGATACAGCGATTTCTAAGTAATTAACGTTTTTATTCCGTCTGTCGATAACTGGCAACTTAATAGGTCACAGTATACTCCAGCATAGCAACAGGCGGTGTCACAGCCTATATCCGCAGTATGTAGACCTCGACCATCAGCAAAAACTTAATTAAGAGCTCACCATTGGTCCGTAACAGAGATATGGCGGCGGAATTAACTTTCCATCCCCCTTCCACTCCCTATAACTATGTATTTTACAAGTGGTTAAATAGTTTATTGTTAATAAACTAAATAAAAAAACAGATACTTAAAATGTAAATACAAAACTAAAACTGGAAGAGAAGCAACTGGTACATTCTATGTATTTTTCTTTTCTCCCAGACCAGCATGGAAGAAGACTGTTAATACCTCAATAAAATAAAGACCGTTCGTTTTGCCGAGCGGTCTGTGGGCTTATTACCTAACTCGCTCGCAATCGCCATCGTGTTCATTTTGACAGTTCACGTATGGGCTGACACTTGGCATCGGAATCAGCTAGCTGTCACATTCATACAAGAACTGTCAAAATGACGATGGCGATTGCGAGCGAGTTAGACAATAAGCAATCTGGTCCATCCGCATTAATCTGCCCAAGCCAATCCCAAATCGTGGTCTATCTATAGCAGTTCACCGGCGACCTTGACCTTTTGACCTTTACAACACACGATCCTCGTATTGCGTGTCATCCGTGTAATTAATACGATAGCCTTTATAAAAGCAAATATGAGAATATTTGGCGATAACCGTGCTGTCATTAATTTGTCATCATCTTTACAAGCTTTTAGCTTGTCAGCTTGTTTGTATACAAGCTGTTTTAATGGCGCTCGTTAAATAATAAATTGAGGGAATATTATATCATGCACAATATGCCTCAGTTGCGGATCAAACCCGGGATCTCAAGCATTCAAAACAAAATAATAAAAAAAACTAATTTTTGCAAATTGGCGGCCAAGGGCTCTTTTACATTGTCTTTTTTTTAAATACCAGCGCATTTGGAAAGGCCATCATTGCCAAGAAGAATGCGCCGCAACAAACTTGGTAGAAGGGATTTTTTTCAAAATAAAATACAGTAAGAATTAAATACATTTATAAAAGGGATGCCTAAGGTCCACGAGCCTTAAATTATATTAGTCTATAGTACACATTTATTTACATAAGGACTGGTCCTCTAACCACTTTATTCGATCCAATTGTCAAACATATTGTTATATGTTGGTATTGACGTGGTAATTTCTCATTGAAAATCAGTACATAGTATAAAACAAAGTCGCTTTGTCTGTCCCTATATCCCTATGTATGCTTAAATCTTTAAAACTACGCAACGGATTTTGATGCGGATTTTTTTAATAGATAGAGTGATTCAAGAGGAAGGTTTTTTTGTATAATTCTACGCAGACGAAGTCGCGGGCAGAAGCCAGTTTATTATATTTATATTAGTAAGATATTGGAGTCGATTTGGTAGTTTTCAATATTTAACCGTAAGCTTTGTATGTGAGCTGCAGTTAATCTAATCCCCCCTAACGCAGTAATAACTACATACTCCTACAACTTAATTAACCATGTTAAAGATCAATTAATCATTTACGCAGCACGCTTCATGCAAAAAACGCATTTACTGTTAACCGATTGCAGTGGGGGAAAAAATGTTATGAAGCGATTATGTACTTTTTTATTCAAATTAGCTTCTGTCATCATTTCTTGCGGTAAAATTGAGTTAATGCGTTTTTTGATAAAAAAAAAACTTGCAGGTTTTGGGCATCCTGTATTCACACACGATTAAAAAATACGCGGCGTAAATAGGAGACGGGAGCGTTTTGAAAAAGGTCTAGTCAGGAGTATCCGAAACTGGCGAGCATGTATGTAGATGAAGCGAAAGAGGTATAGGTGAAAAAATTAAGTAAATGACCTGTTGTATGTAGTAGTGTGCAGAACTGATATATGACTTAAGTAATTTTACTAATTTGGAACGTCAATTTGTGTATTCCCACACTTTACGCAAATGTACAACAGGTTTTTTACTTTTATGTCAGGATCGTACCAAGTGGAACAAAGTAGTCTCTGCCTGACTCTGTGGGAAAGAGGTGTGACGGTATGTATGTATAAATTATCGTTTAATACCATTAGCTTAATTATTATAATAAAATTACCTTGTACATACGTACATACATAAATATATCAAGTTGTTATCCCTTACGGGGTAGACAGAGCCTAAGGTAACAAAACCTTAAGGCCACGTTTAGCATGATTAAGGGCGTATAGATGGAAAGGGGAATCAAAATAGTGATGGGTTGCTAGCCGCCTCGCCACATGATTCCTAAGACTTTGGCCCTTGTACCGTTGGCCAAATAAGTGCTCTATCACTATGTTATCACTATGATGTTGTTAGTATGTTCTGCTACAATTTATTTACTTAGTGACTCTAGGCAGCTACCTTTCTCATGTTTATCGCTATCCCGCGGGAACTATGCAATTTTCCGGAATAGAAAGTAGCCTATGTTTTAATTTAGAGCACCAGCTATCTTCGTTCCAAATTTTATTCAAATCCGTCTAGTCGTTCCAGCGTGAAGAAAGAACAAACATACACACTCACTCACATAGTCACAAGATTTGTCTTAAAATTTATGTTTTTTTTTGTGAAATTTTCAAACCAAAAACATACCTACAATTTATTCAGTTATGTCGCTCAAACATGAACCGAAAACTGCATTTTTAACTTTCTAAATAACAATGTCGGTGTTGTTAACGTATCGAAAGTCTAGTACACTCATACGCGAAAGTGTCATTTTGATATTAATTATTGATTCCCCTTTTCACCTATACGCCTACAATCATGCTAAACGTGGCCTTTGGGTCTTGTTTGTTGCCCAGCCTCTCTCTACCCCGTAAGGGATAAAGACGTGAGTTAAGTATGATTTTAATCATTAATTTTATTCATTTATTCATAACATACACATTAATAATTTTATAAAATTACAAGCAGTCATGAAACCCATTCATGATTTTATATCTCGTAATTGAATAAATATCTTAAGACATCTCCAATTTTCCAGCGATGAAGAATCTAAAGCCTTCTTATTTTTTAATATGGCCACATCGATCGGTGCGATGATTTCGCCAATGTCAAAGTAATAAATACAGTAATCAAAAATCTTGTGACTGAAATGTCGGCAACGTTGTACGGTAGAACACGGTCAAAAGACCTCCCCTGTCGGGCTCTTAGTCAACGCATAACGATATCCCACAGAATCTGCCAGGAAATCATTAACCGATGCCCAGGGTGCACCGGACCAAGCACTGCTCTTCCCCTCGCACGGCTCCAAAAACATCGGGTTACCTCCACGTGTGGTCAAGAGCTGCGGTTCCTTTTTGATACGGTGCACCCTGGGCTTCGGCTAATGATTTCCTGGCAGTTTCTGAGGGATATCATTAACCGTTGGCTAAGAGCCCGACAGGGGGGGAGGAGGGTATTTGACCACTACCGTACAACGTTGCCGGCATTTTGTCACAAGATTTTTAATCATATTTTTGTTACTTTAACATTGGCGAAGTTGTCGTCGCTATAACGACTTGAAACGCCACAAATAAGAAGAAGAAGAAGAATAAGTATAAGTTTTGGTTCATTATTGTGTTCTTGACTGTACAGTTAGCCACAAAACTGTGCTAATTTGCGAATGCATCACACTTTCTCTTATCGAAGTGTTTATAAACACGAAACATTTGCGAATATGTTTGGCACACAACTGAACGATATCCTCAGTAGAACTACGTTACCGACGTAGCCCGAAGAATCGGCATTGTTCATTTTTTTTAGTATGCTCCAATTCGAAAACCATTTCGAGGAAAACCATCATTTATCCGATTTATCTAGTCCGATTTCAAAAATACTTTATGATTGCTGATATTTTTGTAAAAGTACTTTGAACCTTTGTTTGACCGAACGACCCGGTTTTTAGACAGAATCCAGCATCGAAAGTTTGGCTATGGCAAGTGTCACGTGACCTCCTGTCAAGTGTCAAATCGACAAAACCATAGACAAAGCCATTTTTTTTTATAGCCAGCCGAACGAAGGCGATTGGGATTCTGTCTAAATTCACGAATTATCAAACAGCGAAGAAATATTTATTATTAATTATCAAAGCTACGTAAAAGCATAATATTCAAATTAGTTGCTTGAAATAGTCCATTTTATCAAATAAAGGTGTTAAAAGCACAGCTTGAAAAAAATGAACAATGCCAATTGCGAAACTGAAGTGGCAGTGGGCGCCACATTGCTCGCAGAGCTGATGGCCGATGGGGCCAGAGGGTTCTCGAATGGCGTCCGTAGACCGGGAGACGAGCTCGGTAGGCCTCCAACAAGATGGAGCGACGACCTGATGAAGATCGCGGATCGCGGTAGATGCGGAAAGCATAAGACTGGTTTGAGTGGAGAGCCTTGGAGGCCTCCAACAGTGGACGTCTTTCCGACATGATGATGACCAGGAACTTGTTCGATTTTGCGGAAATATTTCCCAGAGATGAACCAATTCACCGGCTTCCTTATTTAATAAAACAATTTTATAATGTAGAGCCTGTTGTGTATTTGAAAGTCATTCAAATCAATGTCAGTATAAAACACAAAATCTGATGTCCATTATAAAGAGGTTTCAACACTCCCCCTACATCAGATCAGCGTTACTCACCACTCAACATTATTCCTCCAGGCCGGCAGGGCGAAGACTGCTTGGCGGGGTCTATTCCCAGATGCCCACTAGTTTCGTTGTCACTCCAAGTAGTACCATCAATGGAACTGATAATGGTAATAGTGGGAAGAGACCATTGGCGGCAGGATAACAAGATGGTGGTGGCGATACAGACGGCCCCTGCTCCTACCACACTACTAGCAGTTTGCCAAGCAATGCGGCGTTATATGCCCCTATACATACATATTTCACGTCTTCATCCCTAACGGGGTAGACAGAGCCTAAGATAACAAGACCTAAAGGCCACGTTTAGCATGATTGTGGGCGTACATGTAGAAAAGGAACATCGCCTATAACATGATTCCTATAATTCTCGCCCATTCCCTCGATGGGCTTTTACCATCAGCGCAAGAAAAGACAACTGGTACATTCTACGTTTTTTCTTTGCGCCCATGCCAGCATGGAAGCTTCCATTATGGGTGCAGATTTTTACGATGGGATTCGAGACTATGCCAAAATAATCTGCGAACATCTGCAACTAGCACCCATCATCGATTTCTGTATCGACCCACTGATCCATATCCTAAAGCAATCAAAACTGTACCATAACGACACAGGACTAAGCAATAAAATCGAAAAGACGATAAATCATTAAACCTCAACGCATTCTGCGACGAGACTTGATGAGATCAAATCGTTTGAGATAGCACTGTATTCATGTGAGAGTAAGGTTTGAAATACAATGACGGTGGCTCGATATAATCGGTTGGTAATTGGTCTCGAATCGACTGACGTCCAATTTACGCTTTGCTTTTTATTCCGATTTAAATTTGGAACATGAATGTGCTGTGATTTTTTGCTCTGTATTGGGTTCTTTTTGGAGCAAGTTACGTAACTGTGATTTATGTATCGTTTTGTACACGCAAAGAGCGAAATAAATGACCCTCGGTGTAACCTTTTTACGTTAAATATTAGTGTATTCCCGTATAAGTGACTACTGACAGTTATAGACTACAAGCCCATGGAAAAAAAAACATGTGAAATGAACCAGCGTGAATGAAGCTTAGAAGGCTGCTACTATAATATCATAAAATAACTCTGAGCGCTATGCCGTCATTTCTGTGCGGTACATTTATGGAATTTCTCAGGTGCAAGTGAGGAATTACGACTAATTATTAATTTACGGCGTTTTTATAGCTTACAGATGATTAAAAATAAATGTCGAAAAACCTAGTGCCGCTTTAAAGTGGTAGTGCCGGAAGTTAGTGCAATTTTTTTTTTCAATATATGAGAAAAAATCTGTACCACTCAGAAATGATGGCATAGCGCTCAGAGTTATCATCACTATCACTATCACTACATAGTATAAAATAAAGTCCCTTTCTCTGTCCCTGTGTCCCTATGTATGCTTATATCTTCAAAACTACAGAACGGATTTTAATGCGTTTTTTTTTAATAGATAGAGTGATTCATGAGGAAGGTTTTTGTGCATAATTCTACGCAGACGATGTCGCGGGCAGAAGCTAGTTTATGATATAGTAACTGCCTTCTAAGCTTCATTCACGCTGGTTCATTTCACATGTTTTTTTTGTCCATGGGCTTGTAGTCTATTAGTGTATTCCCGAATAAGTAACTACTGACAGTTAGCCTGTGCTGTTGTTGTGACTGTTAGGGTGTGTGTGTGCCAGTGACCAGCGTGGAAGAAATACATTGGTTAGACGTACAGTCTACAATTTGGCGTGTTTACATGCGCGTCGGGAAGCCGTACGCGCAAGGTCCCGCTAATGCGGATCATGGCGGCGCACGCTCCGACCGAATTTACAATACGAGTACCAATTGCAAAAGTAGACAGATACACTTTGGGTACGTATTGAAATAGATAAAGTTTAAAATGTATTGGTTAAAATACAAAATGGTTCAAAATATATACAACACAATACAACAATACAAATACTCTTTATTGAACACCACAAATCAGTACAAAACAATACAGAATCAAAGAACAAAGTAGACAATAGGCGGTCTTATCGCTTAATAGCGATCTCTACCAGACAACCATTAAGAAAAATAAGTTGGAGACAGTTTAAGTAGGTGGCGGAAACAAACAGACAAGATAAACGCAGGGATAATGAAATCAACAATACCAACATAAATATAATACATAGCTAAATAAATAAAATAAAATAATGCATACATACACACATAATATACTTAAGATAAAATAAATGTGGGAATGTAACAATGAAAAATAAGAAGGCCATATAACAGAAAAGGATTTGATCAGAAGCAAAAATAAAAGATAAGGTACTAAAGACAGGGAGTGGATTAAATTAGTGATAAATAGTGAGATTTAAGTTGGTTTTTAAAAATAGGTAGGTAGAGTTAATATAATGCAATTTTATCAGAAAATTGCGAAACAGAATTGTTATATACCTATCCTTACCCAAGCCAATCTACATTTCAAATAAAAACTACTATTTTGTCCGAGTCCTACTATACAGTCGAATTTAATTAACCGAATATTATTCCAAACAATCAAAATACAGGCTTCGAACCTAAATTTAAATAGGTCATTGGACAAATATACCGACTGTCCTGGTGTCTGCTTCAAATATTAAAGAGCCTCCATTTGAAACGGCATTTTATTTTTAGTCCAAGACATAAATTATTCAAATATTAAGTGAGTTCATGCTTCAACGAGTTTTACGGCTATAGTAAAAGTTAAAATATTGTAGTCATAAATTAAAGATATCTATAATTATGATCTTTTTAAAGGTCTACAGAACCTAAACGCTACATCTAATAAGTATAAAAAAATATCTGGGGACTAAGCGACGAAAACCGAAACCAAAACTATACAAAGCGCCGCCTTTGTGCATGTATTTCAGTGTTTGGTTATTATTTTGCACAATAAAGAGTTTACATACGTACATAAATCAGGTCTGTATCCCTTACAGGGTACGCAGAGCCTAAGGTAACAAGACCTAAAGGGCAAGTTTAGCATGATTATGTGGAAAGGGGAACCAAAATAGTGGTACTTTTCTGACTATTACAAAGATGAACGGTTCAGATAATATAATAACTGCAGAATAAACAATTGACTAATGTTAAGTTAACCAAGTGACATTTATTATGAAATGGTTCCAGCTGTTCATAATTCAAAGTGTTGGTGGTAGCTCAGGTCGATGGTCCTTCGGACCGGATCGTCCCACGCGTCTGCGCCTAGTACATATTTTGTAGTTGTCTACCCTAAGTATAATATATAATCTATACATTTGTACGTATGTAGCCCATCTAGGGAATGGGCAATAGTCTTAGGAATCATGTTATAGGCGATGAGCTAGCAACCCATCACTATTTTGATTTCCCTTTCCGCCTATACGCCCTTAATCATGCTAAACGTGGCCGTAAGGTTTTGTTACCTTATGCTCTGTCTACCCCGTAAGGCATAAAGACGTTATGTAATATCACTGAAAAATGTATTAAAAGATAAATTTATTGAACTAAAACTAAAATAAAACTGAAAACGTACTTTTCTAAATTGTATTTTGTTTTTTTATTCTAATTTATACTTAGTTAAAATTTAAAATTTATTTGGCACTGTTAATTTTCTCCTTACTGTACCTCGTTCTAAGTCCAAATTTTATGTATATTCTTATACTGTTCAGGCTTTGCGGTTGTGGAATTCCTTGCCTAAAATCATAAGGCGCGCTAAATCCTTACCCATATTCAAATCTATGTTGAAGGACCACTATTTGTCACCTTGTGCATGAATCTTGTAGCTGGCTTTTTTAGGTGTGTGTGTATGTGTCTATATATCTCCATTTATTATAAATGCATGTTTCATGTATAATATATTATGTATTTCAGTACTTAGTATATTACTATAGATTCTAAATTGCACCACCTGCTCAGATCTGTTCTGTTCTCCAGTCCATTATAATTGCCTGGTAGAGATCGCTCTGTAGCGATAAAGCCGCCTATTGTTACCTTGTTATATTCTGTATACCTTTTTCTGTTTTGGTTGTTATAAATGTGGTGTTCAATAAAGAGTTATTGTATTGTATTGTATTGTTACCTTTCGAGCTAACAGATGTATGAATTAAGTGGAAACTGTTTTAGCTTATGTATTTACTATATTAATTTAACTATATGTATTATTGATGCTGTATGTTTCCATCGATACGCCCACAATCATGCTAAACATGTTCTTTAGGCTCTGTCACCTTAGGCTCTGTCTACCCCGTAAGGGATAAAGACGTGATTTATGTATGTATGTATGTTTCCCGTTTCAATAATGAAAAAAAATTCTGCCGAAATATTATCCAACCCCCATAAAGATATATCTCTTTATCAAGTCACCATCGTCAGATCCATGCGGTTTTAACAAGATACTTTTTCTTACAAGTTTCTTACTAATTGATAAGTGTATAGATAATAATAATAATCCTAATGCATCGTACTATGTATTTAATACACTTTCACCAACTAGCGATTACATTTTTAGCTCTTATCAGAGTCTAGATTAAGATAGCGTATCGCGGCATCCTAGATTGCGTCATGCCCAGTTTAGCCGAAAAAAGATGTTAGGTACCTAATTTTTTAACATACATACATACATACATCCTACTAATATTATAAATGTGAAAGTTTGTGAGTATGTATGGATGTTTTGTTACTCTTTCACGCCAGAACGACTGGACAGATCTGGATGAAATTTGGATTATACATAGATTATCGTCTGGAATATAACATAGGCTACTTTTTATCCCAGAAAGTTGCGTAATTCCCGCGGGATAGCGATAAACGAATTCTATGCAGACGAAGTTGCGGGCAATAGCTAGTAATACATAATTACTACCAAGATACTGAGGATCTCCTTACAGGCACTTACTAATGGTAAAGTGTAGCCACACACACACACACACACACACACGCACACACACACACACACACTTTCTAATTATTCTTGCATTTTGAGTACTTCGCCTGGCACTCGCGATACAGAGCCAGAGTCTAGTGCGAAGGCCGCTGTTTCACTTACCGCATGAAATGTCATCTACCTATCTCCTTCTACCAATGTCCTTGTTATGCACTTTGTAACTTCTGCGGTGAAATGAAAAAAATCTTATCTTTCTTATCTTTCTAATTCTCGCGTCTCTTTCCTTTAGGGGTAAGCAGACTTTGTTCCACTTGCCACGTTTCTGATAAACTCTCGCTTCATCCACATTCATCCATCTATCACACATGCATCGGTTTAGGGTACTCTTGGCCTACTTGTTACCTTAGGCTCTGTCTACCCCGTAAGGGA
The DNA here is from genome assembly GCA_932294345.1 of Pandemis cinnamomeana. NCBI lineage: Eukaryota > Metazoa > Arthropoda > Insecta > Lepidoptera > Tortricidae > Pandemis > Pandemis cinnamomeana. The sequence continues at coordinate 12,720,434 of OW028718.1, read as the reverse complement.
TACAGACGTGTTTTATGTATGTATGTATTGCATGCCGACCCACTGTACCCAAATTGTAGTAAAAGGATCATCTCTCCGTCTTTTACAAGGTCGTATTCTTTAAGACAAAGACAATTGAAATTCACAAAGTATCTATACGTGTACGTCGTCGACGAAGAAAGTATGTTATCTGTTTTTATGACAGTTCATATCAATTCTAAAATTGTGTGTTACCTTCACGCTTAAACCGCTGAACTAATTTAGTTAGAATTTGGGGAGATAGTTACAGTCCCGGGAAAGGACTTGGTATAGTATTTGTCCCAGAAAAACGCATGGTCTCCGCGAGATACGCCAATTCTGCACAGACGTAGCCGCCGGCAACAGCTAGTAATAAGGCTGATTTTCACATTGACTTGGTGACTGTAATAAGTCATACCTGTTATTTTTTTCTAAAAAATAAACAAAAAAAAGCCATGATTCAAACCTCATCGTAAGTTTCGAGTCCTAAAAATTCTAAACAAAAAATGTAATAATACAAAGTAGCGGTGAACGAATATAACTATGGAAGCAGTCTCTTCATACAAGCTACCGTTCATTATTAGCCCAAAAACTCACACAGATAGGTTTGAAGTACACACACACAAGCAAAGTAAATAAAAATTATCAATGCATTTAAGAAAATAGGTTATTGCTAATGAATCTAGGTCGGTATTAGAATGTGCTTCGCTAGTTGCGACTTTTTGAAAATAAGTACGTAAAAGCTCAACGATTTGAGAAGCGTCGGGTCACATGTCGCGATTGGTTCTCGGCGTGACAGATTTACGCTAATTGGTTCGCGGCTTCGATGCAATGTCAGCAGATTGTCAGTGTGTCTTCGAAGCACGGACGATGTTATGCAGAAGGGGACCAGTCAGATTCAAAGCAGCCCAATGCACAAAGGTATGAAATCAGTAAGCCAAATTTTCACTCGCTTTCGCCCACTTCGTCAGCGCGCTTGACTACCTAGTTCGATAAGTGTATTAATAGTAGTTTACATATTTATTTATTTTTGTATTACAAGGAAGGCAAGCGAGCAAGTGGGTTACCTGATGGTAAGTAATCACCGCCGCTCATGGACTCCGCAACACAGAAGTATTGTAGATGCGTTGCCGGCTTAGAGTACTATGTGCCAGTAATTCCACCGGCTGTTTTACTCTCCACTTCGAAACACAGTAGCCTAAGATGTTGGTAGCGATTCGGACGGACCCTGCTCGTGTGCTTCTACCACCCGCAACGAATGATATTACGTAGATACGGTTTCTAAACGTATTATATAGGTGGGTGTAGATAAAAATAATAAAAGAAATATCAGTAGATAATTTATTATAATGACAATTTGGACGTTTTTGAGGACTTTCCTGAGAAGTTTTTGGAACATTTTCTTTGTTTTTAATTTTTATTAATACCTACTGGTTTTTCACTCGAAAACACCATCTGAAAATGTAGGTACATGTCTATTATACAATCGTACAAAGTAGCACTACATTAACTAAAACGTGATCATTCAAACCAAATAAATACGCACAGTACAAATTGGTATTGCGCTTTTAGAAGGCATTATGTGTCCCTTCTTCAATACATAAAAATCTTCATCTTTAAAATAAACTGAACATATTTTTGAATTCTTGCTCGGTGTCCAGTCATTTTCCTTTCTCTCTAATTGAACAGCTTTTTTTCGTCGATTTCTACGACTCGGGTCTTGTGGGAATCTAAATTAAAATTAAAATTAAGCAAAATGAGAAACGACTTCGACTTGTTAATCCGATGAAAAACCGAAATTAAAACCCAAATCTGTATGTAACTTAATAATAAATATTATGTCCTATAAAATAGCTATATTAAAATGTACTACTACATTATGCATAATGACATCCCTCTAGTAAAAAGGTAATTTTGGATTTTTTGAGTAAACAGTGTACTTACACGTGAAAAGTGATTCCAGTACTCTTGGGACAATATTCCTGTTGATTCCTGCACCACCTCACCACACATGAAGGCATTTTTTAATGGATAAGTTGATTTTATATAATAAAAAACCCGTGTGACACGACTGACAGGCGTGCGCCTTGCGCACTGATCGCGTTGCCGCACTAGTTTTCAAGCCCCGCCCGCCGCGAACTAGTTTACGTTGGGTCATTTTGGAGCGTCAGAAATGCTTCCATAGTTATATTCGTTCACTGCAAAGTAGCCAGTCCAGTGAACGAATATAACTATGGAAGCAGTCTCTTCATACAACCTACCGTTCATTATTAGCCCCAAAACTCACACAGATAGGTTTGAGGTACACACACACAAGCAAAGTAAATAAAAATTATCAATGCATTTAAGAAAATAGGTTATTGCTAATGAATCTAGGTCGGTATTAGAATGTGCTTCGCTAGTTGCGACTTTTTGAAAATAAGTACGTAAAAGCTCAACGATTTGAGAAGCGTCGGGTCTCATGTCGCGATTGGTTCTCGGCGTGACAGATTTACGCTAATTGGTTCGCGGCTTCGATGCAATGTCAGCAGATTGTCAGTGTGTCTTGAAGCACGGACGATGTTATGCAGAAGGGGACCAGTCAGATTCAAAGCAGCCCAATGCACAAAGGTATGAAATCAGTAAGCCAAATATTCACTCGCATTCGCCTACTTCGTCAGCGCGCTTGACTCCTAGTTTGATAAGTGTATTAGTAGTAGTTTACATATTTATTTATTTTTGTATTACAAGGAAGGCAAGCGAGCAAGTGGGATCGACCTGATAGTAAGTAATCACCGCCGCTCATGGACATCCGCAACACAGAAGTATTGTAGATGCGTTGCCGGCTTAGAGTACTAAGATAGTATACCTATGTGCCAGTAATTCCACCGGCTGTTTTACTCTCCACTTCGAAACACAGTAGCCTAAGATGTTGGTAGCGATTCGGACGAACCCTGCTCGTGGTTCTACCACCCGCAACGAATGATATTACGTAGATACGGTTTCTAAACGTATTATATAGGTGGGTGTAGATAAAAATAATAAAAGAAATATCAGTAGATAATTTATTATAATGACAATTTGGACGTTTTTGAGAAGTTTCCTGAGAAGTTTCCGGAATATTTTCTTTGTTTTGAATTTTTATTAATACTGGTTTTTCACTCGAAAACACCATCTGAAAATAAATGTCTATTATACAATCATACAAAGTAGCGCTACATTAACTAAAACGTGATCATTCAAACCAAATAAATACGCACAGTACAAATTGATACTGCGCTTTTAGAAAGCATTGTGTGTCCCTTCTTCGATACATAAAAATCTTCATCTTTAAAATGAACTGAGCATATTTTCGAATTCTTGCTCGGTGTCCAGTCATTTTCCTGTCTCTCTAACTGAACAGCTTTTTGCCATCGGTTTCTGCGACTCGGGTCTTGTGGGAATCTAAATTAAAATTAAAATTAAGCGAAATGAGATACGACTTCGACTTGTTAATCCGATGAAAAACCGAAATTAAAACACATATCTGTAAGTAACTTAATAATAAATATTATGTCCTATAAAAATAGCTATATTAAAATGTACTACTACATTATGCATAATGACATCCCTCTAGTAAAAAGGGGATTTTTGATTTTTTATGTAAACAGTGTACTTACACGTGAAAAGTGATTCCAGTACTCTTGGGACAATATTCCTGCTGATTCCTGCACCACCTCACCACACATGAAGGCATTTTTAATGGATTATTTTAATTTTATATAATAAAAAACCCGTGTGACACGACTGACAGGCGTGCGCCCTGCGCACTGATCGCGTTGCCGCACTAGTTTTCAAGCCCCGCCCGCCGCGAACTAGTTTACGTTGGGTCATTTTGGAGCGTCAGAAATGCTTCCATGTTTATATTCGTTCACTGAGCCAGTCACTGTATTGCGTTATAATAGCTTATGTCAAAACTTTTGGCCGTTGTCTATTAAAAAGTAAAAATTGAAAACGGAACCGTTTTATTTGTCGACTTTTTTAAAGTGTTAAGGAATACATCGTATTCGAATTTTAATTGCAATTGGCTGCTTTTTAAATGGGTTAAACTGGCTGAGCCGGTGTTATGCCGTCGGCCACTGTAACCTGTCAATTAGCTGTCAATTTTGGTGTTAAACCAGCCAGTCAGAGCCAAATCATTCAGATACGGTCGAGCTAACACAAAGATGAAAAACAACACCGATTCCGCACTGTTAGCGCAATGCGTTAAAACATTTCAACACTGTTTTACTACTAACAAACATAAGATTCTTTCACGATTAACATTTAACGATTGCCAGTTTTCTAACGTTTAATTTTTACCGTTCGTCATTTACGAGCGCAGTTAAGTATAAAAATAATTAAACGTTTTTAATTTAAACTATTAACTTACTCCATAAATTTACGCGCAACCGTCTATCGAATCGAATCGCTGCAAAAACATTAGAAACTTTTTACCGCAGACTTAAGAATCTAGTTGCAACGCTCGAATTAACACAACCCATTAACAAACACTTAATGAATGACGTAAGAGCCACACAGACACTGTGTCCACGTATTGTCACCTGTCACGTACCTTTGACAAGCCGCTGGAGTATAATCTCTTTATGCTCGTGCGTGTGGGGTTCCCCGATGACGGCGAGAAGATAGCACCCTGTTAGGGGGCTGGGAGGGGGCACGGAGGCGGACACCTCCGTCCCTAAAGACAAGGATCTCTCCTCGTCGGGATCCATGCCGATGTACCGGCGCGAGCGACGCGCAGTACCGCTCGACACGACAACACCGACCGGAATGAAATCTTCGCCACCGACTCACTCGATGCGCGCGCAACGTTTCAGAATCGACCGCATCTTTCTTCGCGCAGACGCGACGGCGACTCAACCCTCTTTTCTCTATCCCTGTCTCGCTAAGCTGGTCCCCCCTAAGTGGGAGGGTAAGGGGTTGTTTTAAAGGGCGTTTCGTGAGCCGGCTGGTGGTTTGTCAGCGCACACGTGATCTGCATTGCGCCTAAACAACCCGGCGGAATAACCTCAGGCTCTCAGCTGTTCGGTTCGATCGATAATGATATAATCATATGTAACGGACCTTCAGGTTTTCGGGGAAAAGTTTACAAATCATTTTAACGCTAGTTTTGCACACTTTGTGTAAAATAAAAATAGTTTGACGTGCCCGCCGCTGGTGGCGCCACGAATTTTTCTATTGTAATTGAGACGATGACGCGAACGGTAGGCTTATTTTCTAACTCGCTCGCAATCGCCATCGTGTTCATTTTGACAGTTGTATGAATGTGACAGCTAGCTGATTCCGATGGCAATTGTCGGCGTAAAGAAAGAAAGAAAGAAAGAAGAAATTTATTCCTTTTTGCAAGACACACAAATATAAGATAATATACACAATTTTATAGAAAATAAATAAGGTAAAACAAAAAAAAACATAAGACATAAAAAATAGATCATCAGCGTTGTGTGTCATGTGCGTACATGAACTGTCAAAATGAACACGATGGCGATTGCGTGCGAGCGAGTTAGACATTAGACTACCGGTTCCAAATATTTTTTGTAAAAAATCTTACTCGGAAACGGCTTGAAAAACCTGTAGGTTCTTAATTTTGATTTGCATTGTAGTTGACCTTTAAAATCGGTATCGGTCTTACCAAGGAAATTTCCAAAGGAAAAAGTTTACGTAGAATAAATACGGCAAAATAGTAAAAAATCGCCTATGGTTTTATTTAACGATACAAAGGTTTGCTTGAGCTCTGAATGCTTTGTTGCTTTGAGTTTTCCTCTATACCTTTTGTGTTCTGTGGAAGGTAGCTTGTATTTTCCGAGTATCAAACAAACTTTAAGAATTTTATAAAGTGCTCACATCTCCTTAGCTCGTAAGTCGTACAAAGCAGTTGGAAATAGAGTCGCTTTCTTAGACATGCGCGGCCTTACAGCCTGCGGGCTTATCAAAACTATTGCGTATCACTACATAGTATAAAATAAAGTCGCTTTCTCTATCCCTATGTCCCCATGTCCCTATCTCCCTATGTATGCTTATATCTTCAAAAGTACCAAACGGATTTTGATGCGGTTTTTTTAATAGATAGAGTGATTCAAGAGGAAGGTTTTTATGTATAATTCTACGCAGACGAAGTCGCGGGCAGAAGCTAGTAAGTTATAACTGGAAGGTGAGCCTTTTTAATCGACTTCAAAAAGGAGTTACTTCCATGCTGGTCTGGGAGCAAAGGAAAAACATAGAATGTACCAGTTGCTTCTCGTCTCGCGTAGATGGTAAAAGCCCATCGAGGGAATGGGCGAAATTCTTAGGAATCATGTTATAGGCGATGTGGCTAGCAACCCATCACTATTTTGATTCCCCTTTCCACCTATACCCCTACAATAATGCTAAACGTGGCCTTTAGGTCTTGTTACCTACCACTGTCTACCGTGTAAGGGATAAAGACGTGATTTATTTATGTACTAGCTTCTGCCCGCGACTTCGCGTAGAATTAGCAATTGACATGTTTATCGCTATCCCCCGGGAACTTTGAAAATCTTCGGGATAAAAAGTAAACTATGTTTTAATCTAGAGGTCCAATCGTTTCAGCGTGAAGGAGGAACAGACATACACACTCACTCACACGTCACAAATTTTCGCATTTATATTTAACTAGCTTCTGCCCGCGACTTAGTCTGCGTAGAATTATACATAAAAACCTTCCTCTTGAATCAGTCTATCTATTAAAAAAAACCGCATCAAAATCCGTTGTGTAGTTTTGAAGATATAAGCATACATAGGGACATAGGGACATAGGGACATAGGGACATAGGGGCATAAGGACAGAGAAAGCGACTTTGTTCTATACTATGTAGTGATATCAGTAGGATATAACTGAAAGCATGAAGGGATAAAGACGTGATTTGTGTATGTATGTATGTATGAAGGTAGAATAAATGCAGTAGAAATGAGAACTATAAGAAGTGTGGAAGGTGTATCACTGGAAGATAGAATAAGGAATAGTGTGATAAGGGAACGTGCTGGTGTGAAAGAGTGACTAGGATAGAAAAAAGTATGTTTCGTTGGTTTGGTCACGTAGAGCGGATGGATGAAAGAAGATTAACTAAACGGGAGTGTGAATGGGTGCGTTGGGAGGGGAAGGCCTAGACGGACGTTCCGGACCAAATTGAGGACGTTTTGAAAAAAAGGTCAGGTCAAGAGTACCCGAAACCGACGAGCATGTATGAAAAGAGCAGCTGTTGCCCGCAACTTCGTCTGCATAGAATTCGTTTATCGCTATCCCGCAGAAATTACGCAATTTTCCGGGATAAAAAGTAGCCTATGTGTTATTCCAGACTATGATCTATCTATGTTCCAAATTTCATCCAGATCTGTTTAGCCGTTCTGGCGTGAAAGAGTAACAAACATCCATCCATCCATCCATACTTACAAACTTTCACGTTTATTATATTAGTAGGATTGATGAATTTGGATAAAGCGAAAGAGGTATGTCAGGATCGTAGCATGTAGAACAAAGTAGTCTCTGCCTTGCCCCTGTGTAAAAGAGGCGTGACGGTATGTATGCATGTATGTAATAAATGCTGAAAGATTCCGGAACAATTCTTAGACATTATTGTATTCTATTCTAGAATCAGTCAAACATAAAATTGCTAAGTAACACTAAAAACATGATTTGCAATTCTCCGGTGCGTAGTCACGGTAAACTCGCATCTATATTTTACCGGACACGGCCCAAAATCCAGTTGGCAAACAAACAATCTACTATAAGATTACTCAAAGTCTTCGTTAAAAAAGTAATTTGTCTTTTGTTTCATTTAGTTTTTAAGGTTCCGTCGGAAATGCGGTAAAAACGGAACCCAGAATCACTTAGATGTCCATCCGTCCATCTGACAAAACCCTTTTTCTGAAGCTCATTCAAAAAAAAAAAAACAAAAATGTTTATTTTGGTTTTTTACATTTATAGTTAACAGTCGTATAGGTTGGAACCTTCCTTTAAGCATGAGAAATGCTTGTATCGGAATGTTCCGCTCTTTCTTAACTTGACGGTTAACAAAAACCAAGCAGAACCTAAACCAATCCTATCACTAACTTAACTACTTAACTAGTGTGCACCGCGCGCGCGCGGGTGTGTGTGTGTGTGTGTGTATCGATGCTAAACGCCATGCTAAGCGTGGCCTTTAGGTTTTGTTACCCCAGGCTCTGTCTACCCTGTAAGGGATATAGACGTGATTTGTGTATGTATGTATGTCTGTCTATGTAAATAATCTAACTAGCCCACATCTACCCACTGCTGAGTAAAGGCTTCTTCATTTTCACGCCACTCTGCCCGGTCCTTTGCCAGTCTCATCCACAGTTTTCCAGCTGATTGCCAGATGTCATCTGACCAACGTGCTGATGGTCTGCCCACTGACCTTCGACCCAATCTTCACCATCCAATATAAAATGACCTCACACTGTCTCCATTTTGCTCAGAAGCAGGGTTCTGCTAACACTGGATTTTATACTGGCCCTCTGTGCGCGAGTCCGACTTGCGCTTGGCCGGTTTTTGAGACTCGACACGATGCGCGATGGACAAAGGGAATATTAAAACCTGGTGCTGACAAGTTCTCATTTCGGCCAGCCTTATTGACTAGTTGTTCCCCGCGACTCCGTCCGCGCAGAATTCCCGCGCTATCCCGCGGGAACTAGGTATGCTGTTTTCTGGGATAAAAACTATCCTATGTCCGTCCATGAGACTGAAACTAGCTGTATACCAAATTTCAACTAATTGTGTATGTATGTTTAATGTAACCGCGGCAATATAAGGTGTAGCACGCCAATTTTATTTCATGGTAATCTGAAATATAATTAAATTAAACTGTGTAGTACCGTTTCCCTAACTCATTGGCATCGCGGAATTTTAGAAAGGAAAAAACCATCTATGGACTGTTTTCCTTACCTGTGGCAACACTAAACGTCACTTCTTTTTCCGCCCAACGGCATCGTGGTTGTGAATTATAATTGTGAGAAGTTTTTTGGTGATAAAATGCCCAGTGAACGACGATTGCTCAAAATTTTGAAACGATACACCGAATCACTCGAGAAAAGTCATCACCGGCGTCGGCGCAAGCGCAGTCGGAGCCCGAGCCGGTCACGGCGCTCACGCAGCGGCCGAACCCGGACCCGGAGTCGCAGTCCTATTCGCCGGGATGCCTCGCCAGTGCCGGAAATGCCAGATGAAGAAGAACAGAAGGACGAGAACGATAAAGAAGGTAAGTTGGTATTCATTTTACGCTTTATTTCAATACTAACCTATAAATCTACAAAGTGCGCGTCTTCGAATCAAACTTTAACAGCGCATGTTTAAGACACTGTGTGGTTGCACTGCATTGTTTGTTTAATATAAGCCATCGAGTACGAGATACTCAAGGGGTTTTTTCTATGACACCGGGTGGCCAACGCAGCCATTGAGTACGAGATACTCCAGCTAACACTTTGATGTGGCAAAATGGCTCGCATGCTTATGCACGCAATGGGTTTGATCTTCCTGCACACTAATGGGTACGAGATACTCGCGCGACGCTCTGCGCCGCATTCTATGAGACAATATAGTCTTGACTGTGCACAACCATTGCTATCATTTCATCATTTCTATGTGGCAAAATGGTTTGATACGCTTTGGCATTCTTAATGCTAGATCCCTTCCATACAGCCATTGAGTACGAGATACTCCTGCTATCATTTATATGTAGCAAAATGGCCTGTAAGCTTGCGCTCAAGGGTTTCTTTCTGTGCTTTCCAGACGTTGCCGATGCACCCATAGCTAACCCTTACAGTGAAGCTTTGGGGGATGATTACACAGAAGCAACAAAATATGACGAAAGTATTCATGAAGACATATCCCGCAGGTGGACACATATAATTATAAACGGATTGACAAAAGAACAAAGGGATCAAATTACAAAGAAGTACAAGATTCCCAGCAACTGTACTCTACTAGAAGCCCCAGCAATTAACATAGAAATTAAAAATGTGCTCGGAGACAGCTCTAAACTGAGGGACAAGGGCATAGAGATCGGCCAAGCTCAGTTGGGCCTGGCAACTGGCATCATTGGCAAAGCAATGACACAGCTCATGGGAAATGAGGACCTGAATAAAGCACACCTAATAAGTTTGCTTAGCGATGCTTCCAAACTATTAAATGACCTAAACTTTCACCAAACCAAAACCAGGAAAAAGTTAATAACTCCCTCTCTGGACAAAAATTTTATCCAGACAATAGAAAAGTCTAATAGAAATGCTTTCCTCTTTGGTGATAACCTATCAGAAACTATCAAGACTGCTAAGACACTGCAACAGTCAGTAGCTCATATAAGGAAACCAGTGCCTGCCGCTCCCAACATGAAAACTTTAAAGACATCGGGAAACCGCAATGGTCCACCACTTCGGCCGAAGGGCAAGGGGATGACACGCGGTGGACCAAAGACGCAGCAGTTCCAGTCGCCCCAGTCATTCCAGCCGTCCCATTCGTTCCAGCCAGCCACTCAACAGAAGCGATACTCATCGAACCAGAACCACCGTTGCCCGGAGAGATCAACACAAGGTCCACGCAATGCAGTACGTCGCCGTTAACTAATCAGGTACATGCTGGAAATATTAAAAACTATTTGAAATGTTGGCGAACCTTGACCTCTGATCCTGTTATTCTGCAATGGGTTCAAGGGTATCGCATACCATTTGTTACTGAGCCTTACCAAGCGTCTCTACCTATAAATAGCATACCTGCTAATGAAATCACCGCAATGGATGAGTCAATTGCTAATTTACTCAAAATAGGCGCTATTACTCCCTGTGAACATGCTGAAGGTGAATTTCTATCTAAAATTTTTCTAAGACCTAAACCCAATGGAAAATTTAGATTTATTTTGAATCTAAAACCACTCAATAAATTCATCTCCCCAAAGCATTTTAAAATGGAGGACATACGCACTGCAATCAAGTTAATTTATGATAAATATTACATGTGCTCCATTGATCTAAAAGAATCATATTTTCTTGTCCCAGTACACCAATCAGATAGAAAATATCTTAGATTTAAACACTTGGGCCAATTATATGAATTCACCTGCATGCCTTATGGCTTATGCACCGCTCCGGGAGTTTTCACAAAGTTACTTAAGCCGGTGGTAGGTTACCTAAGAAACCTAGGTCACATATCTACAATATATTTAGATGACTATTTATGTATTGGACCATCATTAACAGAATGCATATCTAACATGAATGCTACAGTACAACTTTTCCAATGTCTAGGCTTAATTATTAACTATGAGAAAAGCAATTTAATCCCTAGTATGAAATGTCAATTCCTTGGATTTGTAATAAATTCAGAGGACATGTGCCTAGAACTACCTACTGATAAAAAATCACGCATAATAGAATTACTTAAAGAACACATACACTTAAACAAATGTAAAATAAGACAGTTTGCAAAACTTTTAGGGACCTTAGTTTCAGCATGCCCTGCCGTCCCTTATGGACTAATGCATACTAAATTAATGGAGCGAAACAAATACCTAGCTCTACTTCAAGGACATGATAACTATGATGCTTTTATGACACCTTCTAAAGAAATAATATCTGACCTACAGTGGTGGTTAGACAACATTCCACATGCTAGAAAAGAACTATCAGGAGAAAAATTCAGCATGGAAATATATTCAGACTCTAGCCTTACTGGGTGGGGGTCCCACTGCAATGGCGAGCGTACTGGAGGCCTGTGGTCAGACAAAGAACAAAAACTTCACATTAACTTATTAGAACTTACCGCAGCATATTTTGCCTTAAAATGCTTTACTGAAAACACTCAAAATACTAGGATACTGCTCAGGATTGATAATACGACCGCCATTGCATGTATCAATAAAATGGGAAGTGTACAATTTCCGCACCTTAATGCAGTTGCTAGAAAAATCTGGCAATGGTGTCAAAAACGCAACATATATGTATATGCAGCATACATCAAGTCCAAAGATAATGTTATTGCCGATCAAGAATCTAGAAACACTAACATTGATACAGAATGGGAACTATCTCTAGACGCTTACAAATCAATCTGTAATACATTTGGATCACAAGACATTGACCTGTTTGCCAGTAGGATTAATGCTAAGTGCACAAAATATGTATCGTGGAAGAGGGATCCATACGCATTTAATATTGACGCTTTTACGCTTGACTGGTCGGAATATTACTCTTATGCATTCCCTCCATTCTCTATACTATCCCGATGTCTCCACAAAATTAGGCAAGACAAAGCAAAAAGCGTTCTGGTATATCCAGTATGGACCTCTCAGCCATGGTATCCCCTAGCTAAATCTCTTATGGTAACCCAACCGATCATATTTAAACCTAATAAGAATCTGTTACTGTCGCCTTTCAGAACACCACACCCGCTGAGCTCAACGCTTTCCCTGGCAGCCGCGATCTTCTGCGGCAAGCATTCCGACTTAGAAGCTTGCCAGAGGGATCACTAGATATCGCTATAGCCTCTCTAGCGGCAGGTACACTTAAACAGTATAACACTACATATATAAAATGGTGGGCCTTTTGCTTAAAAAACAAATTAAACGCATATAAGGCATCAGTACCGCAAATATTGCAATTTCTAACAAATAGATTTGAAGAAAACGCTAGCTATAGCACCCTTAATGCCGACAGATCGGCACTGGCCCTTCTAATAGAACGCAGCGTAGGTACTGATGATAGAATCGGGAGGTTCTTAAAGGGAGTATATAGGTTACGGCCACCGGTTCCAAAATACGTTAGTACGTGGGACCCCTCGAGAGTGCTAGGCTTTCTAACGAACTGGCCAGAAAATAAGTCTTTAAGCTTGGAAAAACTTACTAAAAAACTAGCAATTCTTATAGCTCTAGCTTCAGCTCAGCGGGTTCAAACATTGTCTGCAATTAAAATAAACAACATTCATGAATATGAATCACATATTTTTATAAACATCACAGACGTTATAAAAACCTCTCTTAGCACAAAATCTCAACCTGCTATCCACCTGCCATTTTATGAAAATAATCCCCAAATTTGTCCAGCCAGAGCACTTAAAGTTTATATAGAAGAAACTAGAGTAATAAGAAATAATGAGCCTTATCTTTGGGTTACATTTAAAAAACCCCACAGAAGAGCATCAAGTCAAAGCATTAGTCGATGGATAAAAAGTGTCATGGCTGAGAGTGGCATTGATACATCCACATTCAGCTCGCATAGCACAAGACATGCTGCTTCTTCGACCGCTAAGAAACGCGGTATTCAGTGGGATATTATAAGGAAAGCTGCTGGATGGACAAAAAATTCTTCTACATTTGCTAGATTTTATGACTTACCTATCAATGATGATAACTCACTACAGGGAAATTTTGCTATGGCAGTGTTAGATGATAATGATAATTAAGTTTTACTCTAAAAATGTTTGTACATTACTTACTATAAGTTTAAAACTACAAAATTAAAAAATAAAAAATACATGTTGATTATAACTGATGTTTATTTCAGAAAAACCCAGCTACATCATCATTTGTATACTCATCATTGCTGACGGCTCTGAACATCTACACAGTTTAATTTAATTATATTTCAGATTACCATGAAATAAAATTAAGAATTAAACGAGCTTACCTGTAAGCGAAGTCTGATTCTAATTTTTTGAATGGTAATCTGAAATATAATCACCCACCCAGCCCTTGATGAGACCCCAGGCTGCAATGATGAGGCGCATTCACTGGATATTCACAACTTAAGTGAATGCTTCGTGAATGCTCTTGAAACCCATTAGCCTGCTTTATCTTCAGTAAAGCAAGACATGGGTCTCATTTCTCTAAAATAAGTGACGTTTAGTGTTGCCACAGGTAAGGAAAACAGTCCATAGATGGTTTTTTCCTTTCTAAAATTCCGCGATGCCAATGAGTTAGGGAAACGGTACTACACAGTTTAATTTAATTATATTTCAGATTACCATTCAAAAAATTAGAATCAGACTTCGCTTACAGGTAAGCTCGTTTAATTCTTAATTTTACTTAATTAGATGCTTAAGTTGTTGCATATGTTATTACCTATAGTTTTTTTAACTATCCCAAGGGAACTCTTTAATTTTCCGGGATTGAAAGTATCTAAAATATTGACCTGAGATATAAGGTACCACCACGCAAAATTTTATTAAAATCGGTCCAACAGTATTGGAGATTAGTGAACACAGACATAGGTAAACACATCCATACATACAGACAGACAGACAAAAATTATAAAATCTACTATTATAAAAATTATGAAAGCGCTCCTTGGCGGCAGGATTTGAGATCAAGATGGTGGTAGCGATCCGGACAGGGTAGACAGAGCCTAAGGTAACAGGACCTAAAGACCACGTTTAGCGTGATTGTAGGCGTATAGGTGCAAAGGGGAATCAAAATGGCGACGAGCTAGCCGCAAACATGATTTATAAAATTGTCACCTATTCCCATGATGAAGAGAAACAACTGGTACATTCTAGGCTTCCAGTCCAGACCAGCTTGAAAGAAAATTCACAATTCTACACCCTATAATATTACAAACGTCTATTTTTCACAAGCCGTCTCGCCATCCTTGATAGATTATAGGATTAGACCCAGAATAGGCTGTAGGTAAGCCTATCAACATCCAGACACCCCGAGCCCCAAGTTTTCGTCTCACCTCGACATGCTACATGCTGCGAGTGCGAGTGAGACAGAAATTTGGTTCGCGGGTTGGTCTAGCTATTGGGTAGGTACTGAATACGTATTGCAAGCAACGTTGAGACACTTGTGTGTATTACTGTGACATATGTTTCGTTTTGGAACATTTATCTGGATTGTGTTATATATTGTGCTGGTCTGGGAGTAAAGAAAAAACATAGAATGTACCAGTTGCTTCTCTTCCCGCGCAGATGGTAAAAGTCCATCGAGGGAAAATCGAGTGAGCGAAAATCTTAAGAATCATGTTATAGGTGATGCGGCTTGCAACCCATCACTATTTTGATTCCCCTTTCCACCTATACGCCCACAATCATGCTAAACGTGGCCTTTACGTCTTGTTACCTTAGGCTCTGTCTACCCCGTAAGGGATAAAGACTTGATTTATGTATGTATGTATGTTTAAGAGAACTAAAAACAAGTTTAGCATGATTATAGGCGTATAGGTGGAAAGGGGAATCAAAATAGTGACGGGCTAGCCGCATCGCCTATAACAATCCTTCCATGCTGGTCTGTGAGTAAATAAAAAACAAAGAATTTACTATTTGCTTCTCTTCCTGCGCAGACGGTACAGCCCATCACTAATTTGATTTCCCTTTCCACTTATACACCCTTAATCATGCTAAACGTAGCCTTAAAGTTTAACAAACATCCAAACATCCATACTCACAAACTTTCACATTTATAATATTAGTAGGACTGGATAGTACCTAGGATTCACATTTTTCAAAATACATTTAACCTACTTTTAGTGTTACACAATGTAACACAAAGAAGTAGATAATAGAAATGTTTAAACAAAATAGGTCACCGCCATGGCATATTTTCTTTGAAATAAAAATCGCCTGTGCGGCGATTGCTGCAGTCTGATTGTCTGACTCAAGGTCAAGCAAGACACTAGAGTTGGGCCACCCAAAATGATCGATATCGATAGTCGCATTACCTCCGTGTGTCATGGGCGGCCCAATGCCGGTGACAATGGAGTGTCGGTTTCTGGGTTTCATGTTGGACGCTCACCTAAACTGGAAGCGTCATGTGAGTAAGCTCTGTGATAGATTGAGTGGTGCCGTCTTTGCACTGAGGAAACTTAAACCTCTCATTTCCGGTGATGCTTTGAGGCAGGTCTATTTTGCGCATTTCCACTCGCTGATGACGTACGGTACGCTCATATGGGGAAACTCCACAGACGCCAACAGCGTGATGATACTGCAAAAACGTGCCGTAAGGACGCTTGTTGGTGTACCACCAAGACATTCGTGCAGGGGCCTGTTTCAAAGGCACCGCATCATGACGCACTACTCGGTCTATGTTTATGAATTACTGACATTTGTTAAAAAAAACATACATACATTTGAACACGTGAATGTCAAAGGCAAGAAATTGCGTACCACAGGGCGCCTTAGAGCAGTCCCACGCCGCTTGGCGCTTTCGGGAAAAAACCCGCGTGTCGTTGGGCCGACATATTACGAGCGGCTGCCTGCCGAACTTAGAGACCTAGGAGAAGAGACATTTGGTCGCCGGGTGAAGAACCTTTTGTTGGAAAACCCTCTTTATTCGGTTACAGAATTTTTTGACATTGTTTTTTAATATTTGGCTAGATATGATTTATTTATTGTAATGTAATATGCTATGACGATCCCTATTGGAGATACATTTTATTCATAATGTTTTTAGAATTGTAAAATTGACATATTTTTCTAAACATAATTAATTTTGACATTGTATTTTTATTTAATTGTTTAAGATTTATTATGTTCTCGTTATTATTAATTTTGACGATCTCAACAGAAACACTTATATGTGTGACATGTATCCATATATGGGCAATGTAATGTTTTTGTTGATAAATAAATAAATCTAATCTAAATCTATAAATTTTCTAAATGTCACTGAAAATTAGAACACATAGAAAAATCCGAAAAGTAAAGCTATGGCCGGGTCCTCGTCATTCCGTGACGCGTGCTATACCCGACCACCCATAGCAGGTGGGTATTAGTCTTCGAATTTTTCTACCTGATACTAGATGTCACGTGACCTAATTACTATGCAAATTTTTTGTCGCTAAGCGTCATCTGTGTGAATGATGTGTCTGTACGACACAATTACAATAAGATAATTAATAAGAATTAATTAGAATCGATAATTAATGTTCAGTAATTGCGAGGCGTTATTATAAATTCAGTTGTTGCTGGTGTGACACAGACATACAGATGGTCAATGGAATCTTAGTAATAGGGTTCCCTTTTTACTCTTTGGGTACGGGACCCTAAAAAAGGTCATTATTATGGATGCTAGCTAAATAATTGTGTTGTGTCAGACATAATGTGACCTATATCTTCAGGCAAAAAGATCTGAAGCGAAACTAACCCCGATCGCCTTTAATTTGTTGTTTTTAGTCGGCAGGCCACAGGCGCCAAGGACGGCTGTACATCGTGAAGATAACAGACCAACGTAGGAATGGGTAAGTTAAAAAATATATCGATAATTATCTAAAAATATCGATAGATGTAACGTAGGTATGTATACCTCTTTATTGTACATGAAACACATGAAAAAGATGAATATAGAACAACACAAATAAAGAAAGATAGATTTAGATTAAAATATGCGTGGTTAAATATGTCGTAATTTTTGCCCTAAAATCTAAAGGTATTGGACAAAAAATTCGAAATTTAACGAAGTTCATTATATTTGGTAGTTTTATTCGTTTTTTTAGTACAGCTTGACTTTTTTTCTTATCTCAAATGTGATAAGAGCAGATTGCAAATCATTAATATAGAACTAAGTCGCTTTCCTGTCTGCCTGTCCCTATGTATGTTAGATCTTTAAAACTACGCAACGAATTTTGATGCGGTTTTTTTAATAGAGTGATTCAAGGAAGGTTTAATATGTATAATTCTACACAGCGAGGCAGAAGCTAATAATAAATAAATGAAATAAAATTAAAATCATTACTCAGACAGATCCAAGTAACAAGGCCACGTTTAGCATGATTGTAGGCGTATAGGTGGAAAGGGAGATCAAATTAGTGATGATAGTTGGCCGCAAGGAGTTATTAAATTTTGTTATTGCACTGTCGATATTCTGATGTATCTATCGATATTTTTGTCCATGCCTAGTTGGCCGATAGCCAACGGTGCTATTTGTCAGTTCTAGGCTTCGGTACATCATTGCCTAGGTTAGGTATTGTATTGATCGAGCCTTGATGACTTTAATGTGACTTGGAATCGTGATGGCAATGGCATTAGTCTGAGAGTTGATCTCAGTTTGTTCATATATACATACGTACATACATACATATATCACGTCTTTATCCCTTATGGGGTAGACAGAGCCTAAGGTAACAAAACCTTAAGGCCACGTTTAGCATGATTAAGGGCGTACAGGTGGAAAGGGGAATCAAAATAGTGATGGATAGCTAGCCGCATCGCCTATATGATTCCTATGGCCATTCCCTCGATGGGCTTTTACCACCTGCGCGGGAGGAGAAGCAACTGGTACATTCTATGTTTTTTCTTTACTCCCAGACCAGTGTATGGAAGCATATTAGTAGATAAGTATATTCTTGAATACATCTGAAAAGCATCCAAAGATCCAAGACAATCAAACAAACCACAACATACGTATTATTTACATAATATCTGCACTGAATGGGACTCGAACCCAGGACCTCAAGCTTCACGACTAACCAAGCAATCCGGTCGCAGAATAAAGCCTAAACATTTTCGCCAAGGATTACTTTTATTTATTTATTTATTTTCGGAGATCCAACAGCTATAAATTACAGAGTGATTTAATTATAGTAGTAACATTAAAGCCAATTATAGGCTCTCACAACTAGAGTTTTAAATGTAATTGTCACGTAATCAGATAGCTTCCGTCAGTTTGATGAAGGCCAATAATTTCTTGTTAGCGGGTGTCAGCCGGCAAGCTGCTAATCGCGTATTTTCATCGGCCGCCATGCGCACGCGCCGGTTAAGGCGCAGTTAAAGATATATGTATGTATATGATAAGTATAACTCTAACTCTAACCTCTGACAGTACATAGAACCCTAGATTTCAAACCATTGCTTTTATATCGTAGACGACCGGGAAAGATTGTCCCTCTCTCAAAATACAAATCAAAGTTTGGAAAAAGACAATATGCGGCACAATCAGCATATCTATACAATACCATAAATACAAAGATTAGTATTTATGAACTGCATTATTATAACTAAGAAGGCTGTCATTGACTTGCTTAACACGTTAGCTGCGGCACCAATTTTTGCATACTTCCTGTTCCTGCGGCACGAGGTATAATCGGCCCGTACCGTGACCAGACGTTAGGGCGACACGCGGTCTATTAGACCCCACCTCCTTTTACAGACTAAAATCCATTTTCTGGCGCGAAATCAAAGATAAATGAGAATTTTGGTCCTTATTGATATAGACAGTGAATTGATGAACCCTAATCCACCGTCGCCCCGGGATCTGATGGCTAGTTTAGGAATTATTAGCAAAACAAAATATGGGATCTTATACACCTCGTAACGCACTGAAATAGGGCAAATTTTCGCTGCGATTAGTGATGGGAAAAATAATATCGACGTTTTTAAACTGTCTTAACTACGCAACGACTTGACCGATTTTGATCAATTATATCTCATTAGATCGTTTTAAGGGCAAAACCTGGCAAAACAACACAAAGCTATCAAAGGATACATTTTTTTTTAAATAATCTAAATTGTGCTTGAAGGCGCCATAAAGAAAAAAAAACCGGCCAAGTGCGAGTCGGACTCGCGCACGAAGCGTTCCATTCGACGTGATGCACAACACTGGTCGCGGGAAGCTCGCGTTGAGTGCGGTACGAGGTCAGGGGGGATATGGGACGTTTTAGCCTCGTTCCGCACTGCATTAAAATTATATTAATTCAGTGCGGCACGAGGCCTAAGACATCCGGTACCAAGGTAGGTACACCACCGAGTCCGGAACCATTAGTGATCTCAAATATATATTTATCTCTTTCCTACACTGGACCAAACCAAAGCTATGCCATTCGCACGACAGAGAAATTCACTTTTTTGCTTGCCGCACCACAGGGAAGTTGCATCAGGGGTGATTTAGGCCTCGCTTCGCACTTAACGTGTACGGGTGAGTTACGAGGAAACTGAATTGTTGGTGAATAAGATCTCGTTTTAGTCCTAAGATGTACACACACACACAAACCATTTATTTAAGTTGAACCGGTATTTTGTTAGCTACGTATAAGGGCTGTAATCTTTTCGTATTACATAGCAAAGACTGACAATATAGAGGAGCGGGACTTCCTGAAACAAGGATAATGCTTACTAGGAGGTTCCAACCTTGCTACTTCAACATGTAAACCTAAAAAACTTTTTCATTTTCATATTTCAACTCTTGATTGTACTTAAAACACAAGAAAAAGATGAATACATGACATCACAAACGCACAAAGGTAAAGCGAGCCAGCACGAGTTAGCTGCGAAGTTTACCGAACGACGCACGAAAATTCACGAACACTCCAGTTTCGGTGGAGCCGAAAGTTTCGGCTATATTTTGGCCAAAGCCGAAACTAAGGCCGAAACTGAAACCGAAATTTCGGTCGGTCACTAGTTTTTATATAATTGAGATAACCCTACAAATGAACAAACTTTGCATGTTTATTAGAAAAGTATGAATAACTTAAGCCAGGATAGCGCTTCGCCTTGCCTCGCAGCGACACGCTCGAGCGCTCTATGCAAAATTAGAGAAATTACGAGACCGCAAGCGATGCTATCGGCCCACCCACTAAGTTGCATATTCCAAATCCCGGACCAGGTAGGGAAACTTCAATCCAAGTTAAGACTGATTTAATGTTAAAGAGTCGAGGGAATCGGTGAAAATTTTAGCAATCATGTTATAGGTAATTCATGTAGCCCATCACTATTTTGATTCCCCATGCCACCTGCCCAAAATCGTGCTAAACGTGGCTTTTACGTCTTGTTATCTTAGTCTCTGTTTACCCTGTAAGGGATAAGGCGTGATTTATATATATTTGTTTATAATAAAACAATGGAATCTTGGTCAGCAGTCATTTATTTTCCGTACGCGTAGATAATAACTCATATACATACATACATACATACCGTCACGCCTCTTTCCCACAGGGGTAGGCAGAGACTACTTTGTTCCACTTGCTACGATCCTGACATACTTCTTTCGCTTCATCCACATTCATCAATCTCTTCACACGACGAGCATGGTTTCGGGTACTCCTGACCTGACCTTTTCCAAAACGTCTCCTATTTGGTCTCGAAACGTCCGTCTAGGCCTTCCCCTCCTAACGTTACCATTCACACTCCCCATATAGATCTGTTTAGTTAATCTACTTTCATCCATCTGCGTAGAATTATACATAAAAACCTTCCTCTTGAATCACTCTATCTATTAAAAAAACCGCATCAAAATCCGTTGTGTAGGTTTGAAGATATAAGCATACATAGGGACATAGGGACAGAGAAAGCGACTTTATTTTATACTATGTAGTGATGAGTCAAGGGAATGGGTGAAAGTTTTAGCAATCATGGTATAGGTAATTCGTATAGCAACCCATCACTATTTTGATTCCCCGTGCCACCTGTCCACTCATCATATTCATATATTCATATTTAATAGGACCATTTTTTTTAAGCAACCGATGGACGTATGACAGTGTTTTTTATTTTATTGAATCAGGCGTTACTTTGCGGAGGTCCATTTCAATGAACAAAAAATGTACCTTGCTACTCCTCTACTCACCAATCAAACTGAATCAATCAATCAATCAATCATACTAAACGTGGCCTTTACGTCATGTTGAATTAGTCTCTGTTTACCCTGTAAGGGATAAGGCGCGATTTATAATATATTTGTTTATAATAAAACAATGGAATCTCGGTCAGCAGTCATTTATTTTCCGTACACGTAGATAGTAACTCATCTATTTGTTAAAAATAAACAATTTTGAATTATACATACATACATACACAAATCACGTCTTTATCCCTTACGGGGTAGACAGAGCCTAAGTTAACAAGTACCTACAGGCCACATTTAGCAAGATTGCGGACGTATAGGTGGAAAATGGAATCAAAATTGTGATGGGTTGCTGGCCTCATCGCCTATAACATGATTCCTATGATTTTCCGCCTATTCCCTCGATGGGCTTTTACCATCTACGCGGGTAGAGAAGCAATTGCTACATTCTATGTTTTTCTTTGCTCCCAGACCAGCATGGAAGCAGCTTTCTGGTCAGGGGAAGACGTAAAATTGTTTACACACCGGGCAGTGAAAGAAAGCCCGGGTCTCATGTTTGTCGCCTTCACCTTTGACTCGTGCGACAAGTTCCCGCGATCTCATTCTTTATTTCACCTTACCGTGTAATACTATACCGATGTCACTTCTGCTGAAACCTAAGTTAGCTAAAGCGAAATAGTTAAGTAAATCAGCTGTGAGCAGCGGCGCCGCATTGCGCGGGATCGATACCCCGACACGCACGCGGCGCCGCCGGCCCGGCCCGCCATCTCGCAAGTAAACTTGTCAATAAGCCGTTGCACTTGACGATAACTTTAACTGTAACCAATTTTGACAGATTCAAAAAAAACTAACATACATACACAAATCACGTCTTTATCCCTTACTGGGTAGACCGAGCCTAAGGTAACAAGACCTAAAGGCCACATGTAGTATGATTTTAGGCGTATAGGTGGAAAAAGGAATCAAAATAGTGATGGATTGCCAACCGCATCGCCTATAACATGATTCCTAAGAATTACGCCCACTCCTCGATGGGCTTTTACCATGTGCGCGGGACGAGAAGCAACTGGTACATTCTATGTTTTTCCTTTGCTCCCAGACCAGCATGGAAGTACGTCTTCCCCTGGCCAGAAAGTGGAAATATCCACTCACCTGTTAAAAATATACTGGTACGTTTTGATTCCATTTTGTCGGCGTGATTATGTTAGGTCAGAGGTTCCCAAACTCTTTTGTTCCATAGACCACTTTCAAAATTTAGCTGGATCCGGTGGACCCCCTGCAGCTACTTGACTAACAATTTCTAAATCTCAAAAAGAAGAGAAGATTAGCTGTGTCTATGGAAACATGCATTGTTGTTAAACTTCAACGATGAAATACCTACGTTAGAATTTATTGCTTGATAGGGTTAATTATTTGAAAATAAAGTCGACTAAACAAATTTTCTATTAAATTTTAGTTCTTCACTATCGACCAAATTAATTTTCATGCACCCCCGCTTACGTCTGTGGACCCCCATTTTTGGTCACGCCCAACGTAGACCCCCGTCGAGTCTTCCGTGGACCCCTGGAGGTCCACCTGGACCACTTTGGGAACCACTGTGTTAGATAGTCGCGTAGGCGCGTATGTGAAACAGTCGGACATGGAAAAACTATAAGGGTATATACATACATACATACATACCGTCACGCCACTTTCCCACAGGGGTAGGCAGAGACTACTTTATTCCACTTGCTACGATCCTGACATATTTCTTTCGCTTCATCCAAAGTCATCAGTCTCTTCATACATGCTCGGTTTCGGGTACTCCCGACCTGACCTTTTTCCAAAACGTCTCCTATTTGGTCTCGGAACGTCCGTCTAGGCCTTCCCCTCCCAACGTAACCATTCACACTCCCCATATAGATCTGTTTAGTTAGTCTACTTTCATCCATCCGCTCTACATGTCCAAACCAACTAAGCATACTTTTTTCTATCCTAGTCACTATATCCTCTTTCACACGCACGTTCCCTTATCACACTGTTCCTTATTCTATCTTTCAGTGATACACCTTCCATACTCCTTAACGCTCTCATTTCTACTGCATTCCTATTCCTGCCATTAACTACAGAACTCTAAAAGAGTTCCTCAAAAGCATACAGTCTTTCTTTCAGCACCTAACTACGTCATCGCGACCCTGCCGAGCTGCAAAATCCATTAATTAAGGACAAAAACCTCTAATCGTAATTAACCGTCATAGCTGGAGACGTTTTCGTTCGCGAATTAGGTACTTGCCACGGCGACTTGTTAGGACAAGTCACGAGAGGACAGCTAACTAATACTTACACATACACGGGGTAAACAGCCTTTTTTTACGGAGAGGAAATCTTTATGGATGCCCTAGGCACGGGGATGCCTAGCACTGGGATACCATTCGCAAAATCAATTACCTAATTATTATCAAATAAATCCGAACAGAAAAGCTATGGCCCGGAATCGGACCCGGATCCTCGTCATTCCGTGACGCGTGCTACCCCTACACCACCCATAGCAGGTAATCCGGATACGATTCCCGGCCATAGCTTCACTTTTCGGATTTCTATGTTCTAATTTTCAGTGTCGTTTAAAATTTAAATTACCTAATTCACATTCTACTCTACTCCAAAGTTCGTTTTGTGCCGTTCGCTCACACATAGCCATTAATACCAGAGAGGGACAGCATGATACGTATACTTCAGATTTTGAAATTCGAAGTTGCTGTTCGCTAGTGCCTTGTACCCACGCAAGAAGCCCGAGGAAAATTTAGCACTCAACGCCCTAAACGCAAACATTCTTCAATTAGCGCGTCGGCTGGATTAACTCGAATATTCAATCGCTTTGTCGTATTGTTCTGAAAAACAGGATTGTCGAGAAAACTGGATTAAAATGATCTCGATCACGTACGCCCTGTTTTGGAAAAAGCCAATAACAATAAAGTGCTGTCTACCAGATATGCGAGAACGGAGCGGTGTTCGGGGAAGATTTGATTTCGTTTTTTTATGAAACAAGCAGTAGGTACAAAACAAAACAATGACTATTGAACACCGCATAATAAAAGACATAATAATAAATACATGAACAATTTATACATGAACTGTCGACACGTTTAGTGGTCACGGGTAACCCTAGGGCTGGCGCGTATCTCTCAAAGGTTAGGAACAGTGGCGTAACTATAGGATGGCAGGGGTGGCAAAATGCCAGGGGCCCCTAGCTCTACGGGGCCCCGAACTGGCTTGGTTTAGAGCACAGAAGGGACGCTGATGCAGTTCTTTATATTGAGGAAGAAGCCCCATCTGACGAATTTGCTGCGGGCCCCAGACGTTGTAGTTACGCCACTGGTTAGGAATATCAGTTCAGCGAGGCAATGCGGCCGGCGTCTTGGGGTCCATGCCTGTGCCGGTACATTTTGACGACGTATTAACTTTATAGTTTTATAATTAATAGTAGTTTTAGTTCTAGTATTAGTCTGTAAAAATAAGAAAAAATTAAAAACAAAGAAAACAGGTACTTTGGTAATTTTGGGGTTGCTATAAAATCGATATTGTCCATACGCGGTGAATGTTTGGCATTTAGACGCAAAGTCGATCGATGAAGACACCGATTGGCAGCAGTAAACGCAAACAAATTAATGGTTTCGTCAGTAAAACTACTATTTAAAGTCACCGCGTAAATCAAAGTCATCCCGGTTTACGGGGTTCCTTTATGAGGAGTTTAGTGCTTGCGTGAGGATAAACGGGGCATGTCGCGGTGACACCTAGTGCTCCCGTAACGCTCACAGTTCATGGCCAGGTGGGAACGTGTGTGTTTTTAGACGGTAGGCCTCTCCCCTCCTTCCATAGGGAAGGCAGCGGCGAGCTGGAGAGCCCGTCATATTCCCGTTGCTGCCCCGAGCGCGGCAATGCATAGCATAAGGTGCATTTTCCACGCGTTAAAAAAAAAAAGGATAAACGGGGCATACACTGAATAGTTTAGCATAGACAGAAGTGTTACGCTTTTCGGAGGACCGTCGCCAGGGGTAACATAAATCTTGTCTCGCAAGAGCGTAAATTATGCCCAATTAAATCTAGAGTTTCATAATTATGTCATGTGCTATAAACCTAATTGTAATAAAAATGATAAGAAGCCAAGGTTGCGTCGGGCATGCTCTGGGCCCATTAGTTCACACCTTACGTCATACTGAGGGGAACTGAGCAAACATTGGCTTCATGTATATTTAGCTGTATTCCACGTCGATTTAGTAACGAAACAAAAGCAGAATACCTCGATCGTTTGACCATTTAAACAGTTTAAAACATACACAAATCACGTCTCTAGGTAGACAGAGCCTAAGCTAACAAGACATAAAGGCAACGTTTAGCATTATTGTGGTTTTATATGTGAAAAGGAGATTCAAAATGGTGATGGCAGCGCCTATAACATGATTTCTGAGATTTTTGCCTGTTTCCTCGCTGGGCTTTTACCATCACCACGGGACGGGAAGCAACATGTACATTTTATGTTCTTCTTTGCTTCCAGACCAGCATGAAAGGGTTTAAAACATGAACAATAAATATTTACATTATACATTATTATGTTTAACTTTTGCATCGCCTTTCTAACTTCTGCGTACCATTTTTACTATAATCTAGATGTTATTGAAGAATTTCTTTATTGCTATTATAGTATAACGGAATGCAACCTTGTAACTCCTCTCTCTCTCTAACATCCCCTCTCTCCTTCCTTGACAGAAGAAGATATCACTATCACTATCACTAGGTACATAGTATAAAATAAAGTCGATTTCTCTGTCCCTGTGTCCCTATGTATGCTTATATCTTCAAAACTACACAACGGATTTTGATGCGGTTTTTTTTAATAGATAGAGTGATTCAAGAGGAATGTTTTTTGCATAATTTTACGCTGACAAAGTCGCGGGCATAACACATAAACCCTTAAAGCCCTCGCACACAATCTCTTTATTTACAACAATACAGCTGTTCCGCGGACTATGCTCAAGGTTCTATTATTCGCAAACTCACACACTAGACAAGACAATATTTCCCGTGTAGATGGGGAATGGGCTTTTGACTGTAGGTAGTTTATAAACAGGCCTAAGGACGAGTATCACTTGAACGCCTCGGATTTAGTGCGTGTGTTTTATGTGTTCTGGCATAAGGAACGTCGTTCACAGGGAATACTTATCCATCCTCAATGGTATTATCATTTTTTTTCAAGTTTCGTTACCCCGCTTCCATGCTGGGAGCAAAGAAAAAATATAGAATGGACCAATTGCTTTTTTCCCGTCGAGGGAATAGGCGAAAATCTTCGGAATTATGTTATAGGCGATGTGGCTAGGAAACCATCACTATTTAGAATTAAATTGAGTTTATTTCAGACATTTGTAGTCCATATTCTATGTGGATCGAATACTGAACACTGCCCTGCGCTCCATGACTCAAGTCACAGACGTTGGTAAAAAGGCGGCAAAGCTGAAACGGGACTGGGCTGGTCATGTTTGCCGTATGCTGGATGAGTTATGGGCCAAGACAACCACTAATTGGAGTCCCGCTAACTCAAAGCGGCCCGGCAGACCTAGACGGCGATGGCGGGACGAGTTGGACACCTTAAGGGACTGGATACGTACCGCAGCAGACCGAGAGCAGTGGAAGCGTTGGGGGGAGGCCTTTGCTCAACAGTGGGACACAATAGGCTCATAATGTAGGCTAATATATCTATGTTTGTTAGTACCTAATCCTTATTATTTGGGAGCAAAATAAAAGGCACTGGTTTTCGGTAGAAACAAAAGTCAAATACATCAAAATCATCTTAAAAAGCCATAAACAATTAAAAAGGTACAATAACTATCTGAAAAGGTTTGTGCAGTCTTGCACACTAATAAATACAATAATTAGCTCAGATATCTGCCTCCATGAGAGGCACCGGGAATACTTTGATTTCCCTTTCCACCTATACCCCCATAATCACGCTAAACGTGGCGTTTAGGTCTTACTACCTTCGGCTCTGTCTACCCCGTAAGAGAAAAAGACATGATTTATATAATATATTATGTATATTTTCTAGACTTCTGTTGCGTTGTATCGGCCAGGAAATTTCACTATAAAAGCTAAAAGGACATCCGCTAGGAGGTATAATACTTTTATCCAACATCGTATCCGCTTACCTTAACAGTGGAAGTAACATACTTCTTATACATCACTGCGGTAAAGACATAATATCCTCTCGAAAACTGAGTAAATCGCGACAGATCGTTCTTGATAATCCCCATTCTTAAAGCTACTTTATTGCCCACAAGTAAACACAACCGAACGTGTGAATCGAGCATGTGTCACTGTAAATACTCGATTCCAAGTCTTTGAGGAATCTTGTGAAGATGAAGATTATCTTAAAGAAGGCGTGTGGAAGGACTTAAAAATTAACATGGAGCGCAGAAAAATATGTTTTATACTTTATAACATACAGTACACTTTAAACATTACGTTCTAAAATGAATCTGGAATACTTCAGAAGGTGGTTGGATTAGGTTGGCTGAATACCCTTGGAAATCCTTTTGAGATTTTTCACTGTGGTTGGTAAATATTTTCACACATCTCGATGTTCAAAGCGTACAGCGTCAAAGAGAAGAAAGAGGGTGTTACTGTATGCATTTACGTTTGTTTCTTCTCAAGTTTTAGATATGTTTGTAGATAAAGCAATGTACATAAATAGGGATTGTATTAATCAAACACTTGCTCTGACAAAACTCACCTTAATTCGAAAGAATCCGAAAGTTATTAACATTTTGCAGTAACAAACGTTAGCTAGTTTGTAACATGGTACCTCGCCATCTAGTGCCCTCAATCTTGCTAAATGTGACCTTAGGCTCTGTCTCCCCCGAAAGGGATAAAGGCGTGAATTGTATATGTGTATGTATGTATGTATGAATATAACGATGATGTGATGAGATGAGTAACATAAACTACTATAATTCATAAAATATGTTAGTTGTCGGTCAAGTAGTATCGACACTTTTGAGAATATTTTCTATTAATTTAATATTTTTAAGGATTTAGTATCAACACACACAATGGCTTCTTTTTCATTTGTGAAGTAATGGGCTAATGCAAGGGTTGGGGCTAAAAATGGCCAACACGACGGTCAGCTGCCAGTGTCACCGGGTGACTAATTAATGTAAATGTCCTGTGGTGGCTGGAAAAGGTCTGGAAATTCAAAAAAAGTTTTTTTTTAAAACGCGGTATGGGTAAAACAGCTGTACCATAAAAGACTAACTTGCACACACACACACGGTGTTCGGTATCAAATACGCTTCCAAAACATAAACTTCAAATGGATTTGTGTGATTTTTAGACTAATTGGTACAGCTGCCGTAATTTATTGAATTAACTCTCACCTCATCAAAATTATATACTGTTTCCGATCATTGATTTCATAATTTTTTCTCTGTAATTACTTTCATACATACACACACAAATCACGTCATTATCCCTTACGGGGTAGACAGAGCCCTAGGTAACAAAACCTTAAAGCCACGTTTAGCATGATTAAGGGCGTATAGGTGGAAAGGGAATTCAAAATAGTGTAGGGTTGCTAGCCGCATCGCCTATGACAGGATTCCTATGATTTTCGCCTTTTCCCTCGATGGGCTTTGACCATTTGCGCGGGAAGAGAAGCAACCGGTAAATTCTACGTTTTTTTCTTGACTCCCAGACCAGTATGGAAGAAATACTTTTTATTTTTTGTAATTACTAATTATTATGTACATAATTTCCTTGTCTATGTCGTGGTGAAAGCTGCAAAACTCAAGTGGGATTAGGCGGGACATGTGTGCTGAATGCATCAGATCGCTGGACAAAATCACCACCGACTGGGCTCCATGCAGGGGGGTAATGCGAGACCGAAATAAAGATGGCAAAACGATTTGAAGTTTTTTGAACCGGACTGTTGAAGCCTAAAGACCGGGAGAGGTGGCAAAAGAAAGGCCATTGTCCAGAAGCGGGACACCAAATAGGCTATTTTATACTTTAATCGTATGAAAGCGTTGTGAGCCGTCTCATAGTAAGCAAATATTCAGTTAGTCGAGGGTTGGTTGTAAATCTCCTTTAAGAGGATCCTTTTTATCTGATAATCCTTCTTGCTCAGTGCGTGGTTTATAGGCCTATGTTAACACGAGAGTTAGATGTGTACTAAAGATGTTTGGGTCTGAAATTATAGGTTTACTTGCTGTTGCCGGCGATTTCGTTTGCGAAGAATTTGTTCAGTAACAGGGCTAGAGCTGTTAATTAATACATAAAATTAGTGGAGTTCTAACGGTAAAACCGTAAAAGTAAACATAAAAAATCAACAAGTAAAAATTCTTGATTCATTTGATAGTACCTATCATTTGAACAGCGCCTTCTCTCGTCCCTGGTGAGCAGTAGATGTTCCACGGGAGTTTGTAATTGTGTCGTACAGACACCTCATTCAAACAGATGACGCTTAGAGACAAAAAATCCGTCTCTATACAACGAAACAGATAGAGACGTCTAGAAACAGACAGACGGAATCATAGATAACTGACACTCAAGATAACTGGAACTTAACAGAGAGTGGTGAAACAGGCCCTAAGTGTCAGTTAACCAGTGAAGGTATCGATTGAAATTAGCCTGTAGCTACTTGAAGGAAATATATCCCTGTATTTCCTTTCCAAAAAAGTATATGAAGGTATGAAGGTGTATTTCATTTCTTTTTTTTTTTTTTTGTATGGCAAAAGAAGCATGGAAGTAGAATAAATGCAGTAGAAATGAGAGCGTTAAGGAGTATGGAAGGTGTATCTCTGAAAGATAGAATAAGGAACAGTGTGATAAGAGAACGTGCTGGTGTGAAAGAGGATATAGTGACTAGCATAGAAAAAAGTATGCTTAATTGGTTTGGGCATGTAGAGCGGATGGATGAAAGTAGACTAACTAAACAGATCTATATGGGGAGTGTGAATGGTTACGTTGGGAGGGGAAGGCCTAGACGGACGTTCCGAGACCAAATAGGAGACGTTTTGGGAAAAGGTCAGGTCAGGAGTACCCGAAACCGACGAGCATGTATGAAGAAATTGATGACTGTGGATGAAGCGAAAGAAATATGTCAGGATCGTAGCAAGTGGAACAAAGTAGTCTCTGCCTACCCCTATGGGAAAGAGGCGTGACGGTATGTATGTATGTATGTATGTGTATTTCCTTTCCACTGTAATAAGATAGTAAAAGTCCAGCAACCATTTTTCACCAAAACCTCAAGGAAAGATAAGAATATCAACTGTTTTATTTATCTGAAAGGCCACGAAAATGTACGAAGCCTCTCAAATTCCCCGACCCTCCGCCGGAGCACAATGGACGTTATTTTCTGGTATTTATTAATATTGTTTGCACGGCTTAAATTTTGCTTAGCAATTGCCATTTGTATCCGTTTCTTCGAGGAATACCGCTGCGACTGAAATTGAGATTAAATGATATTGAAAAGAGAACCGACCGGACCGGATAGCCTAGTGGTTAGTGACCCTGACTATGAAGCTAGAGGTCCCGGGTTCGAATCCCGGTAGGGGCAGACAGTTGTATGATGAATACGAATGTTTGTGCCCGAGTCATGGATGTTGTATGTATTTAATTATGTATTTATCTACATTATATAAGTATGTTTATCCGTTGCCTGGTACCCATAGTACAAGCTTTGCTTAGTTTGGGGCTAGGTCAATTGGTGTAATTTGTCCCAAGATATTTATTTATTTATTTATTTTAGAAGCGCGGCGTTACTTCCATGCTGGTCTGGGAGCAAAGAAAAAACAGAATGTGCCAGTTGCTTCTCTGCCCGCACAAATGATAACAGCCCATCGAGAGAATGCGCGGAAATCTTAGGAATCATGTTTATAGCCGATGTCGCTGGCAACTCATCACTATTTTTATTCCCCTTTCCACCTATGCTATGCCCACGATCATGCTAAACGTGGCCTTTAGGTCTTGTTACCTTACCTGTCTATCCCGTAAGGGATAAAGACGTGATTTATGTAGTATGTATGTGTTACAACACTGTCTACTGAACTGCGTATACAAGGTGTTGGCTTATTGAACAGCTCCTCCCTGGGCCATCCAAATTCCAACCGTTGGTGACTAGTTGAGCGCCCTGCTCTGATGATAAACTTGAGGATGCCCTTCCTCCTAGTGACGTGGTGTAGTGTTGATGTCGATGTGTAAGTAAAATTGGCAGCTGAACTTGCAATATATGTTTATTTGAACTCACACAGACACACAGATGACAATCTGTCTTAACGCGAACAAACTTAATTAAATGTTGGATGATGAACCTTGATTATGATTATTTTTCGTGTTCCTTCCGTAAGAGAACGTTGAATACCAAAAAATTGACAAAGAAGAAAAATGAATGAATGACAATCTTCGTTGGTCCATCAACAATAGAGTCTGATCAAAGACAATGTAGACCAATTGAAAGTATTTAAAGGCTCTTCTACACGTTAATTTAAGAACCTGTCACACATCGAAACAATGTTGACGTTTTGCGTGAACACAAGGTCTGTCAGTATTTTTAATTAAAATTTTTGATTCATAATGAATCTCGCCCTTAAGGGCGCAACTGAATTTGGTCTCGTTTTTCTATAAACCACAAGTTTTGGAATCTTTTTCAAGGCCAGATATGACAGATTTTTATAATATTCGAAAGATTTTAGAAATATAAAGTTGAAATGAAGTGCACTACAGAATAAACGTCACGTTCACGTTTTATAACGCCACACGGTTTTTTAAAATCGTTTTTTCAAAAGTTTACTCCGAAAATTTGTACTTTTCTGATGCATACCTAATTGAATCCACTATTGCACTACAGGGGCTAAGCGACGAAATTTTTGGAGTTAATTAAAGGTCTACATATACAATTACCTGGTACCTAAATAATATAATTATCAGATCGTTGAGGGCCCCACAGAATAGACAAGATTCTTTGACCAAGCGTGCCGACATACAATTGTTAATGTTCCGTATTCTCTTGTATGCGGGTTAGATATAGGACAACAAATTCTCCCAGAACCACTTTATCTAGGCAATCCTAACGATTGCACATACTACATTCGCCCATCTTAATCAGACCTTCCCAACCAAAGCAAACAACTTCCACCACAGCTCCAATTTCACTGGACTATCGCCAGAAACAGCCAGTGTACTTAGATATCTCTGGCACATACTCAAGCGTTGAACGAGGGCTCTTTCCGAAATGGACGTTAAATCGCCACTATCCATTTATGTCAGAGCCCTGTCAGGTACTACAAAATTGGTATAGATAGGGTCTTGTTATGGTGGTGATGAAATTCCGGTGAAACAGAATATTTGTCCATGAAATCAGATTTCTAGGCAGCCAACTGCGAACCGCTTTGATCCAGAGAATCTGTTATCTTAGAAATAACAATTTCCTGGGCGGTAGGTATTTTTGTGGACGAACTTTTTATCTGATGTGATCGACTGGAAACGTCATGAACTGAACTCTATAATAAGTGCTGGTTTTTTGAGTCCCGTCACCAAAATAGCATGGATTCTAGGTCAATATAATCGTGATACTAATATGTCAATATAGGATCGTGAATTTCTAAACAACCGGATATAACTAATAAATAAAAACCTTACCTAATGATGTAAATTAGAACCAGAAAGAAGTTATTTCGTCTGTCGCTTTGGCTGCGAACCTTTACCTTTGCTTAGATTTTAAGTTAGTTTTTAATCAGGTTAGAGACTGAAAACCAGCATGGCTGCTGAGTCTTCTGTCCTATTTACCTAATCCTTTGATAATGTATATATTTGTTTGTATATTGGTAAATAAAAATGTATATTAATATTATTATTTTATTTATCATTAGCATTACCTAATTGACTTGGGGACGTTATACATCCCTTTTATAAATGGAAAGACACGTAAAAGAGCCCTTGGCGGCCTATTTGCCAATTTTTTTTAGATCTTTAAAGCTACGCAACGGATATTGATGCGGTGTTTTTTAATAGATAGAGTGATTCAAGAGGAAGATTTACATGTATAATTCTACGCAGACGAAGTCGCGGGCAGAAGCTAGTTCTAGAATACATACAAAAGTACTGTCCTTGACATTTGTTACACCAAGGAACACTTAGCCCCACCACTTGTATGAATAACATATAGAACCCGAATCTCCTATTTACATATTAATGGAACGAACGAAATAAAATACACAAGGGATTTTCCTACTTAGGATTCTCTTTTCGTTTGTTGATCTTTAGTGTTGGCACCACGGAACACTTTGGTACGAAAAGAAACGGAAAATCAGAAATCAGTAATCAAAATCATTTATTCGCTCAAAGAGAATAAAGGTATTTACAGACAAACAGACGGACAAGGAAGTGATCTTGTGAGGGTTTCTTTTGTTCCTTAGATCCCTCTAAAAAAACAAATCACAAAATTTTATAGTTAACAATCACTTCCACGATGGTCTGGGAGCAAAGTAAAAACATAGTATGTACCAGTGGCTTCTCTTCCCGTGCAGATGGTAAAAGCATATCGAGGGAATGGGCGAAAATCTGGTATCATACAGGCAATGCGGCTAGCAACCCATCACTATTATGATTCCATTTTCCATCGATATACGCCCACAAACTTGCTAATCACGGCCTGTAGGTCTTGTCACCTATGTATCAATCACTTAAAATGAAAATAACATGAAAGTGCAAGTATTTTGAATAATAATAAATTTTTAGGGTTTTAACCTTTTTGGCTGTTGGTGGCTGGCTGGCGCTAGTCCGTGGCCACGCGCCGCGGCACCGAATAAAAAGAACAATAAGGTGGCTGTCTCTTGTTTTCATATTTGTTGGTTCACGGTCGGTCTTTTTATGCGGATTTATGTTTAAACTATTGTAAATATTGATTAATGTGTATAATGTTTGGTGTAAAAGTGTAATTATTGTATATACCTAACATCACGGATAGTATTCGCGGGTGTGTTTTTACTAAGCGGCGGCAGTGGCTAAAAGACTCTACACACGGACTCTACACAGCGTTGGTCGAAGCCGGCTTCCTCAAGGTTTGTGGCTCTGAAATTGATTGTTAGACCTAATACTGCACAAGGGACATAAACCACGGCCTTGGTAACAGTCACTATTTGTCTATCGAAGGATCCTTACTCCTTACTAATATTATAAATGCGAAAGTAACTCTGTCTGTCTGTCTGTTACCTTTTCACGCTTAAACCGCTTTGCCGATTTAGTTGAAATTTGGTACACAGATAGTTTAAGTCCCGAGAAAGGACATAGGATAGTTTTTATCCCGGAAAATTGCATAGTTCCCGCGGGATAGCACAGCCCACACCACTGGAATTTTTCAAATTTAAGGCGGAACAAAGTTCGCCGGGTGAGCTAGTATATTATAAAACTAGCAGTTGCCCGCAACTTCGTCTGCGTAGAATTCGTTTATCGCTATCCCGCGGGAATCACGCAATTTTCCGGGATAAAAAGTAGCCTATGTGTTATTCCAGACTATAATCTATCTATGTTCCAAATTTCATCCAGATCGGCCCAGTACTTTTTGAGCCTATTCATTACAAACATACAAACATACAAAAATAGGTACAAATCTTTCCTCTTTATAATATTATAGTATAGATTAAAAAGCCATTGATATTACAAAGCGATTTCGTAGATTACTTTATTTGTAGATTTGTTATAAGCTCAAACAGGCATAATTCATTCATTCTCCCTGATATTTGCTCAAAATGTTAGTTAAACGGCGCGGCAGACTCGGCGGCGTCGGCGCAGACTGGCCGGCGGGGCAGCGAGCCAACTCCCAAGCTGCAGCTGTTGGACAAACTAGACGGATTACGAAATGTCTAGATTAATTTCTTTCAGCGCTCCACTGTGCGGTCCCTATGTATGCTTAGCTTTTTAAAACTAGAAAGAAAAGAAAGAAAGAAAGAAAATACATTACATTTGAAAGACAAAGAAAATACATACATTTTGACGACCGGATAGCCTAGTGGTTACTTGGTTAGTGACCCTGACTATGAAGCTAGAGGTCCTGGGTTCGAATCCCGGTAGGGGCAGACAGTTGTATGATGAATACGAATGTTTGTGC
Organism: Pandemis cinnamomeana; assembly: GCA_932294345.1. Classification (NCBI taxonomy): domain Eukaryota; kingdom Metazoa; phylum Arthropoda; class Insecta; order Lepidoptera; family Tortricidae; genus Pandemis; species Pandemis cinnamomeana. The sequence goes on along the minus strand of OW028718.1, from coordinate 12,684,776 downwards.
CCGAGTCATGGATGAAAACCCGGCTCCGCTCGGGTGAAATGTGACTCATAATACATATCTAGGTACAAAATGTAGGTAGATATTTCTGTAGTTATCGGTTCTCAAGGAATATAAAAAGTAAAGCAACGCATAGTTTTTTTTAGCATCGTTAATTGTGATTAATAAATATAGTAAATAAAAACTGCAAAAGTTTTTACACAAATAATTTTATTTTAATTTTAAATCAACTTTCAAAATTTAAGGTTAATTTTCTATAAACATCTCTGTTTTAAGCACTCAGTCTTTCTTTGTCCCTGGCTTTTATTTATCGTCATTGCGAATGCTATGCGAATGGGAAACTGAAGCCTACTTACTAAATTTAAAAGGCAGTTGACTGTTAGATGGCGTTAGCTAACGCTCTAATAATAAGGCGGGTTCCGTTGCACAACCCAACAGTCGGGTTTAAATTTCTTAAAAGTAGTAATACTTTAATATACAACCAACTTTTAATTTTAGAATGTGTGGTGGTAGTCCTGCTGGCGTTATAGAATTTAGGAATGATGTTGTTTTAAACTATCCTGTAGAATTCCTAAATTCTATAACGCCAGCAGGACTACCACCACACATTCTAAAATTAAAAGTTGGTTGTATAGTAATGCTTAAATGTAAATTTTTCAGTACCTATTGTTGTTACAACAATAGGTACTGAAAATTTTACATTTTAATTTTTTTACGAAAAGAACCTCAACTTCAACTTTTAAGGTTGGTTGTTATGGCAATCGGCCAATCTCAGGTTTAAAGAAAAAACACATGACACAGATGACCCGGTGAACTTCGTATCACTTACTTCTTGATATAAACGATATGTATTTTAGAGCCGGTAACTTTATAAAGGCATCATCAGATAGTCTAAGTATCGGCTCCTTTAGGGGTGGAAAAAGTGGGCAAATCACGCACACATTACCATGTTGCATGACACATTATATTAGACTATAGACACTTATCTATGCTATGTATATTCTTTCTTATACTGTTTAGGCTTTATATGGTTGTGGAGTTCCCTGCCTATAATCATAAGGCGCGCTAAATCTTTACCCATATTTAAATCTATGTTGAAGGAGCACTATCTGTCATCTTGTGCATGAATCTTGTAGCTGGCTTTTTTAGGTATGTGAGTATGTGTGTGTGTCTATTTATATCTCCATTCATTATAATTGTGTGTTTCATGTATAATATATTATGTATTTCAGTACTTGGTATATTAATATATATTCTAAATTGCACCACCTGCTCAGATCTGTTCTGTTCTCCAGTCTATTGTGGTTGTCTGGTAGAGATCGCTCTGTAGCGATAAGACCGCCTATTGTTACCTTGTAATATCTAAATCTGAGTCGAATAATACGAATTAATAAGGCTAAGGAACAAAAAAATCGAGTGAAACAACTGTTGTTAAAACCGAAGTTCGTCTCAACAAATCCATCATCACTATCTGAGTTCATCTGAGGGAATATTTTCCGAATTTCATTTGCCATACCACTACGACTGTTGTCATTATCAGTCTCTCGCTGATCATCAGTGCGGTTAGAGCGTGAGGTAGCTCGTCGCACATTTGATCGACTTCGACGACCTATGTTAGGTCGTTTGCTCCTCCGTATTGTAAACAGTATCAGATAATAATGTTTTCGTGCACTAATAAAACAATGGTAACTACAATGGTGACAGAATGACAAATCAAGGTTTAGGTAAATAAAAAAGCGGTCGAATGACATATGGATGACACATTTTTGAAAAAGTTTTCAAAGATAATTAAAAGAAGGTTTACGGCAAGACGTTTCGTTTTACACAGTCACATGAGTTCTTTGGCGCGACGTATTGAGTGGCGAGGCGTATCTGTGCGCTGGTATGAAACGGAACGTTTAGTAACTACTCAAGATGACAACTGCGATTTGTCTGTCATGAGTGTCATGTCAGTACCATTAGAATTTAATTTAATTTAATTTAACAAAATACTGGACAATCCGAATTTTGCGGATATATGTTGTCGACTCGAAATCATTATTTTTTTATGTTTTATTATTCAGGTGAGGTTTCGATCGAGTCTACCGTACCCCGCGACGAAATTATTAATATAGATGTTTATCCGATGCCTGGTACCCATAGTACAAGCTTTGCTTAGTTTGGGACTGGGTCAATTGGTGTAATATGTCCGAAGATATTTATTATTTTATTATTTATTTGACGCATAGGACAACAACAGCCCCGACTAAAAATAAACAAAACAAAAAAAAAGGAAAAATAACAATTAGTGTGTCGCTGTCTAGCGTCAAAAAGGTTGCGGCTCAGCATAGTGCTGCGACGGGAGTCGCAACGCTGGTTTTCTGCCGCAACACTACGCAACGGGTACGCGTTTTTTTTAATAGAGTTGTGGGGAACTAGTGAACTGTATGTTATAAATGAAAGCAGCTTATGATGATGATCTGGTTTTTAGTAAGTAAAGGAATAGAACTACATAAGATGAGTGACATCGTGGCAGCAGCATCTATCGTGGTGCGTTAGGAACTGAATCAGTTATAAAAAAAATGCTGCTGTCACAAGATTTACAACTGCCAGCTATAAAATACATTTTGCAAGTAAAAAGGAGTTTATCCTCCACAAGAGTGATTTAAGAGGAAGGTTTATATGTATAAGTCTACGCATAAGTCGCGGGCAGGAGCTAGTACAACCATAAAGCCTTTATCCCGTACTTAGACAGAGTCTTGGGTAACAAGGCCTAAAGGCTTGTTTAGCCTGATTGTGAGCGTATAGGTGGAAAGGGGAATCAAAATTGTGATAGATTGCTCGCCGCATCGCCTCAAAATAGACATGAAAAAAAGAGCCCTTGGCGGCCAATTTGGTTTTTTTTTTGTTTTTTAAAAGCTTGCAGAAGTCCAGTCACTTCCTATAGTACCCGAATTGAATAATTAACACTGACTAGCGACAAAAACACGTGCAACACAACATTTATAACAACGCAAATATTAGTTCTTTCTTCTAATTGTGATAATTCGAGAGAGAAGAGCTTCAAGTGGGGAAAGAAGTTCATAGAAAATGAATTGCTAAGAATCATTGTTACGAAAAGTTTTTTCGAAGGAAAATAGTTTTCACAGTATCTACTGTCAAAATCAATGCAGAAAAATGGAGATTTCTTTTATAAAAACCGGCCAAGTGCGAGTTTGGAGTCGCACACAGAGGGTTCCGTCCAAATTCGGCAAGTCAATGCCAGTGTTAGCAGAACTCATTCACGTCTTACGGGGTAGACAGAGCCTAAGGTAACAGGTACCTACAGGCTACATTTAGCAAGATTGTGGGCGTATATAGGTGAAAAATGGAATCAAAATCGTGATGGATTACTAGCCTCATCGCCTATAACATGATTCGTATAATTTTCGCCCATTCCCTCGATGGGCTTTTACCATATGCGCGGGTAGAGAAGCAACTTGGTCTTGTTACCTTAGACTCTGCCTACCTCGTCAGGGATAAAGACGTGATTTATGTACGTATTTCTTATTCTGTTTATGTCGCGACATCGTTGTTAACTTGTCTTTTACTTCTGCTGTTATTTATTCAGCGCACGGATATCCTTTATCTCAGCTGACGTAATAGAATTTTACATTTCTAGCTTCGATAGGACATCGGTAATGACGCGATTATCGGAGGTAGATAGATCAATATTTATCTTCTTCTTATTTGTGGCGTTTCAAGTCGTTATAGCGACGACAACTTCGCCAATGTCAAAGTAACAAAAATATGATTAAAAAATCTTGTGACAAAATGTCGTTAACGTTGTACGGTAATGGTCAAAGACCCCCTCCCCCTGTCGGGCTCTTAGCCAACGGACAATGATATCCCTCAGAAACTGCCAGGAAATCATTAGCCGTTGCCCAGGGTGCACCGGACCAAGCACTGCTCTTCCCCCCGGACGGATCCAAAAAGGAACCGCAGCTCTTGACCACACGTGAAGGTAACCCGACTCGCACTCCAATATTTATCTATGGATTGGCAATAGTACACTTATAACGCGTGTGTTGCCATACGCGGCGCTAGACAGTGTCTGAGGTGGTTGCGCGGGAAAACGATTGTAAGTAAGTAAGTAAGTAAGTAAGTAAATGCTTTATTGTACAAATATAGAGAAGTAGAGACAAATCACAAAAAAAGACCTCAAATATATGCACAAAGGCGAACTTATCCCTATAAGGGATCTCTACCAGTTAACCTTTGATTGTCATTTTGTAAATAAGTAAGCAAATGCTTTATTGTACACTAGCGACCCGCCCCGGCTTCGCACGGTATATTATGCATGTATTATACATAATAAACCTTCCTCTTGAATCACTCTATCTATTAAAAAAAAACCGCATCAAAATCCGTTGTGTGGTTTTGAAGATATAAGCATACATAGGGACATAGGGACAGAGAAAGCGACTTTATTTTGTACTATGTAGTGAAATATAAAGAAACAGAGGCCAATCACAAAAAATACATTAAATATATGCACAAGGGCCCATCGAATGAGCAAATACTTAGGAGTCCTTTACGGAGTGACGTGATCAGTGTTGTGTCCAGCCCTACATTTGACAATAATAAAAATGACAATGAAAACGAGGGTAGTTGTGCGCCGCTGTCAGTTGCGTCGAGCAGCCGCCGCAGTGCGCTGGCGCGCAGTGTTCGTATCGCTGCCGCCGGGGCGAGCGCTCTAGGAAGAAGGACTACGAAATAGTCCGAAACATGTCGAGCATCACTCGACTTTTTATACGTGAGTTATACGTTTATGTGCAATGATGATTAAGTCTCACGGTAGTTTCATGTTCAAATATTACTCGCCCTAAAACAGTTGCCCCTAAAGTTATCCGTCGATCGCTAAATCATACTCCACATGCTAGACCCCAACTATTAAATCACGTGAAATATGCTAGGGTCTTGATTTATTGGGCCCTGCTACGAAACGCTACGGGCTACGAGGCAGAGCTACGACATGGCAAGTTGGGTATTCGGGTGCTACGAGTTGGCTAAGTGGGCGTAATGAAGGTTGAACTGCTTGAAGTTAAAGGTAAGGTATGCTAGTTAGGCTTGCTGGCTGTAATAGAAAATTCCTTTTAATCTCAATACACGTGTCTACAAATTAATCTATACATAAATATTGATATAAATATAAACTAAGGCTACCTTAACAATAACTTCACTACATAGTATAAAATAAAGTTGCTTTCTCTGTCCCTTTGTCCCTATGTATGCTTATATCTTCAAAACTACATAACGGATTTTGATTCGGTTTTTTTTAATAGATAGAGTAATTCAAGAGGAAGGTTTTTATGTATAATCCTACGCAGACGAAGTCGCGGGCAGAAGCGAGTAATAAAATAAAACTCAGACTAAAAGATTAAAATTTAAATAAATTTGGACCCTTAGACCCATCACGCAGGCAGCATTCCCGCGTTGTATCGCAATTGCGAGTCTTTGTGCGATACGTATATAATAAATCAGTAGAAAGTTCGTGTCTGTACATTAAATAAATTCATCAGAAATAGAGTGCTAACGATTAGGGAAGAGCAATAAAACACAAAAAGTCGATTTTATAATTTTTCTCTGTATGTACGGATGTGTTCATTTACCCTATGTCTGTGTTCGCTAATCTCCAAAACTGTTGAACTGATTTAAATGAAATTTTGCGTGACGGTACCTTATATCCCTGGTCAATATTTTAGATACAAAGTGTTCCCGTGGGATAGTTAAAAAATTATAACTTATGGCACCTTATATACCGCTGTTACATTAAACATACATACATAATTAGTTTAAATTCGGTATACAGTTAGTTTCAGTCCCAGGGACGGACTTAGGATAGTTTCTATCCCAGAAAACAGCATAGTTCCCGCGGGATAGCGATCAGCGCATTCTGCGCGGACGGAGTCGCGGGCAACAGCTAGTCCTGAATATATCAGTAAATAGTGGAGCTAGTATTACTACACATCCTTGCAAAATATTTCAAGATTTTACAAAATTTTAATTAGTTTCACTTCTCTTGATGTTATGGTTTTTTGGGTCCGTGAAGGTATATAAGGTGGAGGCAGAACTAGAACGATGTTGATCGTATTGATTCTTCTTCTTATTTGAGGCGTATCAAGTCGTTATAGCGACGACAACTTCGCCAATGTCAAAGTAACAAAAATATAATTCAAAAATCTTGTGACAAAATGTCGGCGACGTTGTACGGTAATACTGTCAAAAGACCCCCTCCCCCTGTCGGGCTCTTAGCCTACGGTCAATGATATCCCTCAGAAACTGCCAGGAAATCATTAGCCGAAGCCCAGGGTGCACCGGATCAAGCACTGCTCTTCCCCCCGGACGGATCCAAAAAGGAACCGCAGCTCTTGACCACACGTGGAGGTAACCCGAGTCGCACCCCAACATACATTTATAGAAGAGAGCGCATGTAAAGGGTCAAGATGTGTCTAAATCGTGTGCTTTGACGTGGGCATCAGGGGATCCGTAAAATGAAATGCAATGCTCATTGTTCGACACACACATACAAGACTACCCACCTGCTATGGGTGGTGTAGGGGTATAGCACGCGTCACGGAATGACGAGGATCCGGGTTCGATTCCCGGCCATAGCTTTACTTTTCGGATTTTTCTATGTGTTCTAATTTTCACTGACATTTAGAAATTTAATTTCTAACGGTAAAACCGAAAAAGTAAAAATAAAAATCAAGAAATATTTTTTTTTTGATTCATTTGACAGTACTTATCATTTGACAAACAGCGCCTTCTCTCGTCCCTGGTGAGCAGTAGATGTTCCACGGGAGTTTGTAATTGTGTCGTACAGACACATCATTCAAACAGATAACGCTTAGCGACAAAAAAATCGCATAGTAACAAAGGTCACGTGACAGTTAGTAACAGGTAGAAAAATTCGGAGACTACCCACCTGCTATGGGTGGTGTAGGGGTAGCACGCGTCACGGAATGACGAGGATCCGGGTTCGATTCCCGGCCATAGCTTTACTTTTCGGATTTTCTATGTGTTCTAATTTTCACCGACATTTAGATTTTTTCGTGCAAATAGTTGACACGTACTTACACACCAACGCCTATTCATGTACTTACAACAAATAGGTATTGGCCTCGAAACCCCAAAACTTCTTCAGCTAGCGGTCAAGGACCTTTGCGCTTCGCTCCCCAGCGAGGGCCCGAGAATTCTAGAAAAATCTATAAGGCTATGGTCATACCGATATAGCATAAATATAGCAGTGCTTAGCTACAAGAAACGACAACAGGACTTTTGGTATTGCGATTGGAAATAGTCTTACGCGTACGTCACATACCACATCTATATCCCTTACGAGATAGACTGAACCTAATGTAACAAGACCTAAGGGCCACGTTTAGCATGATTGAGGACGTATGCTTGGACAAGGGAATCAAAACAGTAATGAGTTGCTAGACACATCGCCTATATAACATGATCCCTAAGATTTTCGCCCAATTCTGGGCTTTTAAACTACGATGGAAGAGAAGCAACTGGTACATTTTATGTTTTTCCGTTGCTCCCAGACCAGCATTGAAGATAAAGACAAGGTAAGATAATCAAATTGTTATTTCAATTCTTGGCTCGGTCAAGAATCTTGACTCGCGTATTATAAAAATAACTGTACAGAATTAGATATTGATTGGAAAAGAATTGTTCACTTAACTTAATAAAATAAACTGGTAAATTGAATATACTCGACGGCAAAGAGATTGCTCGGAAAATAGTGGAATTTCTCTTATTGTAGAGACGCGGGGTTCCTTCTAACGAACTTATAACTCGACTTATAGCGCGATGGCTTGACCAAATGAAATAAGTATCCATTTTGTACGTATCTCTATGATTTTTTCCAAAATATTTCAGCAAATTGGATTAGTTTGAATGAATTTTATTTAACACTAGCTGACCCGGCGAACTTCGTGCCGCCTAACAATTGTTTAATTTCTTTCTTTTTTTAGTTTTTCTCTCCTTAAGAACCATCCTCGTACTTCAAGAAATATTCTAAAAAAAGAATTAGCGAAACCGGTTCAGCTGCTCTCGAGATTTGCGCTTAGCAACACATTCAGCGATTCATTTTTATATTATAAACTAGCTTCTCCCGCGACTTCGTCTGCGTAGAATTATGCACAAAACCTTCCTCTTGAATCACTCTATCTATTAAAAAAACCGCATCAAAATCCGTTGTGTAGTTTTGAAGATATAAGCATACATAGGGACATAGGGACAGAGAAAGCGACTTTGTTTTATACTATGTAGTGATAGTGAAGACTAGCTCCTGCCCGCGACTTCGTCCGCGTAAAATTAGAAGAACTGATGTTGATAGTTATATTCTGCAATAATTATTTACGATGCGAGTCTAGCCAGCTACGACCTTTGACAAGTGCATCACTATCCCGCGGGAACCATGCAATGTTCCAGGATAAAAAGTAGCTTACGTGTTAATCTAGGGTACCAGCTATCTTCGTTCCAAATTTTATCCAAATTCGTCCTACCGTTTGCGCGTGAAGAAGCTAGTTAGTAAGGGCCAAAGTTTTCTTTCATGCTGGTCTGGGAGTAAAGAAAAAACATAGAATGTAATTGCTTCTCACCCCACGCAGATGCTAAAAGCCCATCGAGCGAATAGGACAATCTTAGGAATCATATAGGAGACGCGGCTATCAACCTATCACTAGTTTGATTCCTCTACCTATACGCCCACAATCATGCTAAACGTGGCCTTTAGGTCACCGTGGAGTGTGGAACTTAGGCTCTGTCTGTAAGCGAAAAAGACGTGATTCGTGTATGTATGTAAAGCAGGGATGTTGCGGATCCACTTGGTTCCACATCCGCGGAAGCGGATGCGGATGCGGATCTGTATAAAAAACTTAAGTGTTAGGTTGGTAGAGTTAAAAAAACACAATAGCGCGAGTCAGATCTTGTCAGTTGTCACAACAAAACAGTAGCGAGCCGCGTCACCGTCACCGATTCACCGAAGTCCGAAACAAAATAACCGCTTTCCTATTGGTCAATCAGCACGCGCGGTCGACACGTGCTACTCGCCGGGCCCTCCCCTTTCTCTCATGTCGCGACCTGCTACACATCCGCATCCGCTTCAGCTCCGCATCAATTTATGCGGATGCGGATGCAGATGCGGATGTCGAAATTGATGCGGATGTTCCGCATGTGCGGACGCGGATGCGAATATTCGCAACATCCCTGATGTAAAGTTGTTGTCACTGAGCGTGTATAATGTTTGTCAGTGGTTCAATTACACTGCATAGATTTTGGTAGTCTGGTGTGAGACCTAAGCCTAAGCGTTTCGCCTATTTGTAGGCTGTTGACCTAAAAGCCGATGTTCTGCAAACGCAGCGGCTACCTTTATTCAAATACGGCGGGAAATGCGGAAAAACGTGAATTATAGAGGTTTTCCCGGATTTGTGGTAAATGATTTCGAAAAAGGGTTTTAAGAGCTTTTTGCTCTGTCTTATATATTACTAGCTTCTACCCGCGACTTCGTCGGCGTAGAACTTTACATAAAAACCTTCCTCTTGAATCACTCTATCTATTAAAAAAAACCGCATCAAAATCCGTTGTGTAGTTTTGAAGATATAAGCATACATAGGGACATAGGGACAGAGAAAGCGACTTTGTTTTATACTATGTAGTGATAGTGATGATAGTGATTAGATATTTTGTAATTTAAGCTGTTCGAAGTTTGAATGTAATTAAAGTATCGATATTGATACTTTAATGTGAACATAATACAACCATGCTTCCATGTTGGTCTGGGAGCAAAGAAAAAACATAGAATGTACCAGTTGCTTCTCTTCCCGTGTAGATGGTAAAAGCCCATCGAGGGATTGGGAGAAAATCTTAGGAATCATGTTATATAGGCGATGTGGCTAGCAACCCATCTCTGTTTTGACTCCCCTTTCCATCCATACTCCCACAACCACTAAACGTGGTCTTTAGGTCTTGTTACCTTAGGCTCTGTCTACCCCGTAAGGGATAAAGACGTGATTTATGTATGTATGTAATATAACCACAGATACAGCCTTATAAAGTACGTCATTTGCTAATGTTTCCTGAACATATTGTAGGAAAGTTATGATTATGGATGTAGATAAATTATAATTACTTTGCACATTCCACGCGCACAAGTTGTCAACAGGAAGAAAGCAATATTAAAGTCGTACATCACTCGGGAGACGTTGACCCAATCAAGTGGCAGTAAGTCGTGGTTAGCGAGACAGCTCTGTTTTTTACACGTCTGAAGGAGATATAGGTATACTCTTAGTATCTGCTTATAAAATCCGAATGGTTTTGACCTCGTGGCCTTAAGGTTTTGTTACCTTAGGCTCTGTCTGTTCACATACACAAATCACGTCTTTATCCCTTACGGAGTAGACAGAGCCTAAGGTGACAAGACCTACAGGCCACGTTTAGCAAGATTGTGGGCGTATAGATGGATAGTTTATTACACTAAAGTTAGTGTAATATCTGCTGACTATTAATGCTTTTTTAAAGTAGAGTAGGTACCAAAAAAAAATAACAAAACCAATTTCTCTTTCCCTATGTATTATATACTCAGTAAATAATTTTGTATTTCTGATAACTTACAAAAATGTACTAAATTTAATTAAGAATGAGAATAACTGTTTTTCACCACAGAAGTTACAAAGTGCATAACATTTTACAAAGGACACATTGTTACATAGAGATAGGTAGATGACATTTATGCGGTAAGTGAAGCAGCGGCCTTCGCACTAGACTCTGGCTCTGTATCGCTAGTGCCAAGCGAAGTACTCAAACACAAGAATAATACAAAATAAAAAAAGAGAAGAAATAGTTAGAAACTGTGTGTACGTGTGTGTGTAATTTATCGTTAACTTTCGATAGTGGTGGCACATCACTATTTTTCTATTTACAAAGGCAACATAGATGATGTCATTTTGGTAACCAAGATGAAAGAATAGACTTAGTACACGAGTCTGTAACAACTCGAGTTTGTATATACAAAGATTTGTATAGACAAATCAACTTGCTGGCAGGTAATGCAACTATTTGTAATTTAGTTTTCGAATTTAATTTAAATGATAAGAAACAAAGTCTTTCTCGAGGGCATTACCTGGACAGCTGCCTCCGAAGGCATTGTATATTAGATTATAAAAGTTCCTAAGTTCAATTAAAACACGGTTTAAAACTATCTACAATCTTATTATTTCAAATTAGTATTACGCGACGCAGAAACCCATACTTACGCTCAAATCCAGGAGTTTAGGTCAGTGTAGACCTGGCTACAACCCTCAGTCTTACAGTACCTACACTTTAACAAGTGTATCCAAAACCTAGGAAGCTACATACATACAGGGTGTTTTACATTCAGCGAGCGGCGCAGCATTTGGGCTGTGCCGGTGTGCCCCTCGGGACCTGATGTACATATATACGTACGCGTAAGCACAGTAAATAAATAGAGCAGTATGGTAACTGGTGAACGTGGTCCCTCACTCTGGGCCTTATGAACCAGCTCAAAGTAGCCCAACGAGCTATAGAGAGGGCTATGCTGGGAGTCTCTCTGCGAGATCGAATCAGAAATGAGGAGATCCGTAGAAGAACCAAGGTTACCGACATAGCCCAGCGGATTAGCAAGTTGAAATGGCGTGGGCAGGGCACATAGCGCGGAGGACGGATGGCCGATGGGGTCGAAAGGTCCTCGAGTGGAGACCACGCACCGGCAAGCGCAGCGTGGGACGTCCACCCACAAGGTGGACGGATGACCTTATTGATCCAACCGGTCTTATTGGAAGTCTAAAGGAGAGGCCTATGTCCAGCAGTGGACTTGTAATGGCTGAGATGATGATGATGATGATGTATGGAAACTGGGCTTATTTTATTAAATAAATACCAACGCTCCAACAGAGCGTTAGGTGTCGATTTAATTTTTGTAAAATTGAAACGCTTTTTGTTTAGTTAGCGCTATCTCAGCTAGTATCTCTGTTTTAAAGTAACTAGCTACACTTATTTAAGAGTATTAGGGTTAGCACTCTTAATTTCCGTAAATAAGAAACAGACGTTTATTTGGGTTCTATAATAATTAAATTAATAAATGAACTCGTTTATAAATAAAATAGGATATTAAAAAAAAATCTTCAACAGTTAAAGATTTCTTTATTCGTCGATAGGTAAGTATTATTTACTGAAAAATACTTTCGCCTTAATAGCTGGTACCTATTATTAAATTTTATGGTATGAAAAATTCTCATCCGAATGGATAGCTTTCTTAAATAAACTATTGGGAAACATAGACACAGTGCGCAATACGTTGTTGGCATGTTGAAAACGAAAAGATCGCGGACTATCTGGGCGCCACTCGTCTCAACGCGGCACTCGCGACTGACGGCACCGCGAGATCCGCTTAGGGGCCCTATAGAAGCGCACGTCTATGTGTGCGTTCGTTTCGACCGTTTTGTTCGTAGTTTCCTTACTGCTTTAGCTTATTTATATACTGCGGCGTAACGCAGGAAGTAAACAAACGAAAATATTATGTGTGGTATCGGGGTTAGAGCAAATCGTAGCTGGTTTTAGAGAGATCATATCGGTACATACAAGGTGTAAGTAAATTAATTAACTAAAAACCGGAAAGTAGTTTGTTCAGAATCAAGAGTAAAATCGATTGCACTTTATTTTAGGGTTGGGTTGCATGTGTTTCTTTTTTCAAATCCATTTTAAACTGTACTCTGTATAAAAGTTACGTATTAGCGAGGTTGCATATTTATACATACATACATACATACCGTCACGCCTCTTTCCCACAGGGGTAGGCAGAGACTACTTATATTTATAATAATAGTACTCCTGGACACGGCTCGGATAGTCAGGAGGTTCCTGTCTCTGTCGCCCTGACCACCGGTAGCTTAGGCCCCGCCTTGCTGCCGGCGACACCCTAGATTAGGTATTTATAATGTTTTCATATTTTGTATTAATATTGTTTTATTACTTTTTGAATGAATATTGTAAAAACCTAACTAGAGATAAAAATAAATAGAATAAATAATAATAATAATAGTAATTTATTTCAGAAGAACAAAATATCCATAATTTACTGGCCGTTTTTCTGTTAGTTTCGATTTTCTAAGTTGACACGACACGTCATGGCATGTCATTTACTTCTGTAAAACTGGAGGATCTTAGTTCATTTCCCATTTCTTGCAATAACTATCACGATGGCGTTTAGATACACGAATGTTCAATATTGTGAAATGGTTCGGATACTACCGCATTGCAACGATAACGTCAACTTATCTGTGCTACGTTTTCGAGAAGAGTTTGGTGTTCCGGTGTCCAACGGGACAATATCAGCAGCTACCCAGAGGCTACGTGACTACGGCACGTTCCGTCCACCAACAGCCGTAGATAGAGACGCTAAAGCCCTGGATCCATTTTGATTTTGACAGTTCTTGTATGAATGTGACAGCTAGCTGATTCCGATGCCAATTGTCGCATACATGAACTGTCAAAAGGAACACAATGGCGATTGCGAGCGAGTTAGGTAATAAGCCTACAGGTTTGGAGGAGACAATATTGGATTATTCCCGTGATAATCCTATGGCGAGCACGAGACAGGAAGATATTCCTCGCAACACATCCTCGCACATCTCTGGTGGAAACGCAGCGTAAGGCCGTCAGGCTTTACGTCACTAGAAACGGCAAAGTTCAACTGACAAGCAGTAAATGCTAGTGTAGAGTTATAAGTCAAGTAGAATCTCACCAAAAACATTCTGTAAAAAACTAGCCAAGTCTCGATGAAGCTGCTTGTTTATCTCTAAAAATTATGTATGTATGTATGTATGTAAACTCTTTATTGTGCAAAATAAACAAGACAAATACAATTGACAAACTGAGATACGCGCACAAAGGCAAAGTAATGAAATCTAGACAAAGTCGTGCCAAGTTTAAGGTTCCTTACTGCGATTTCTTTATTATTATAGTTAATGTTGTGTGACTTGGCCGTTGAAGGGTACACAATACACAAGGGTACAAGACCAGGTGCTCCATGACACCATTGCACCAATCTGCAATCGTCAATGGGTAGCGGTTCTGGCGACAGATTACTCACTTAACAAAACATACGAATACCTCTTGAAATAATTAAGATATTTGTAAACAAAAAGTAACTTAAAATAAAAAAAATAGTTTTGGTGTGTATGAGGTTTTCAGTTGTTAAATTTAACACCTTGTATATATACATACATATCGGCATTGTCAGTGTCGCTTAGAAATTTAATTTCTAAACGGGTAAAACCGAAAAAATAAATAGTACCTATCATTTGAATAGCGCCTTCTCTCGTCCCTAGTGAGTAGTAGATGTTCCACGGGAGTTTGTAAGCGTGTCGTACAGACACATCATTCAAAACAGATGACGCTTGGCGACAAAAATTCGCATAGTAATAAAGTCACGTGACAGTTGGTACAGATAGGAAAATTCGAAGGCTTACATACCCTGCTACGGGTGGTGTAGGGGTATAGCCTGCATCACGGAATGATGAGGATCCGCGTTTAATTCCGGCCATAGCTTTACTTTTAGGATTTAGGCCAATATTATGTCAGAAATATACATCATATAAAATACATTATACACTACATAAATATACACACACAAAACATACTAAGTCCACATAAGAAGACTCATCAGGCCAATACTTCTTCAGGCGATTTCGCAGGGCGACAACCGAACTCCAAAGTCAGAACGTTTTCCGAAATATAGCATCCAATATAGTAAATACCAGTAACATGACAAGCTCGACAGTAGATTCGAGCCTTCTACACCTAATAACACAAGTCGCACGCAACCACAAAAAGGTGTAACTTTAAACAGAACATCATTTGAATTCGAATCTTAGCTAGAGTTTAGAAGGCACACATTTAAAGTTATGGCAAATAAGAATCCGGTTTATGCGGAGTTCGCGTGTTGAGACCCCATACTGAACCGGTGAAAGGCAAAATAATAACTAGAGTATTTTATTTTTTATGCTCTAACTGGCCAGCAGTTAAATTGGCTATGCGGAACTTTGAAAAAAGTTTGGACAGGTTTCAAATATCTGACGGGGTATTGGTATTTCTAGGCTGAAAAAAAACGTTATTAATTTTTTTTTTTTTAAATCTTTTTTTTCCATTGTGCCTAAAGATTCTTTTTCACTAAGATGGCAAACCTTCCAAGCTGGTTTGGGAGTAAAGAAAAACATACAATGTACCAGTTGCTTCTCTCGTTCAAATGGTAAAAGCCCATCGAAGGTATGGCCGAAAATCTTAGGAATCATGCTAAACGTGGCCTTTAGGTCTTTTTACCGTAAGCTGTCTAGCCCGTAAGGGATAAAGACGTGATTTATGCACGTATGTATGTAAGATAGCAAACGAGCAAGCATCTTCTTAAGCTGTATCTGCTGCCATGGAGTGAGACAATCTCATTGCAACTATATTGGAATTAAAACAAAACTTCTTGCAAATACTTAAATGTAACTCCGTGACCGCACCCTAATGCGAAAACAGCAGACCGTGAACTTTGGCCTATTACCAACACTGGCAGCCCGACGCGACGGCGTGAAACATACCTATACCGTCTCATACACTCCGTCACATACATATCACGTCTTTATCCCTTACGGGGTAGACAAAAGCCCAAGGTAAGGCCGAAAGGCCACGTTTAATGATTGTGGGCGTATATGGAAATTGGAGGTGCGAAGACTCGTTGAAGTGGTCGGTCCATAGAAGTCAAGCTTACCTTGCAAAGCTGACTATGGGTTCTGAGCCCCGATTTTTGAAAGCACATGTAAGAAAGAAAGAAAAAACAATTTATTGCCACAAAAACAGATTTACAAAAACTACAAATTAAGTAAAAATACTCAACGGTTTGTGACAAAAGGTGTCGGCGTCAGCATAAGCTGCCGGTGCCGGTCCCGAGGGCGACGCCCGCAGCGCTGGTTCTCAGCCGACACCCTGACTTATTACCAGAGATCGAACAAATTTGCGTCATTGCTCGCAATAATGTGGACATGACTCAATAATTAATCATTTAATTAATTTCTCGAAATAAAATTTGAACCCGGAGATAAAAATTTACACATGCATAAAATTATTAGCAAAATGTTAATTAAAGTGGCAGTTGTCGTTCTCGTAAATATTTTTATATAATAAAGAAATCACGGTCCTGCTAGATATGATTATTATTTCTGACAAAAAACGTTTTCTAGTTCTATAGGTATAAAACCTCCGTGGATATACTTATTCTTAATATATGTATTTTGACATATTTGATTAATTTTGGAGTCATGTCCACATTATTGCGAGCAATGACGCAAATTTATCCGATCTCTGCTTATTACTCCTACAGTCCTGCCAGGTGCGAATTAAAAAATTTAATTAAAAATTAACGTTTTTGAATTTAACGAGGTGACAAATTGACACAAAATCTAAAAAAAACAAAACAACAACAAATAAAATAAAAACGGGAAATCATTAAGTACGAAGGTATACAATAACTACTATACTAATATAATATAATACTATTCGCGGGATCCAGAACCGGGAAATTCTCGACATGGGGCCTTCATTTTTGCTTATTGAATAAAATCTTAACAAACTTAACAATGAAGTACTTAATCTGATTGGGGGTGGTAAATCATTCCACACCTTTGAGGCCGCATATCTAAAACCGCCCCTGAAACCCGCTGACTGGTGCTCTGGGACTATGTGTGAAAATACCACCAGAAAGTGGTGAAAAATTGTGCTGAATTTCAAATAGGATTAGCATAGAAGACAATCACAGCTCTCATTAATCTTGTGGACTAGTCAAAACTTTGATTAGAGCTGTAGTTTTGGAGATATAAGCTGATTTATACCACTTTCGAATGGTACTTTCGAGTGATGTGCTATCAAAAATTGGGGCCCTAGGCTGAATTCTGGTGCTTTCTTCATATTTAGAAAGTCCAGTCTACATTAACGTTCCGCCAACGGCCATTTATATCGGAATTGGTCAAAATACCCGACATTCCTTGCCATGTTATTAGAGAAATGCCTCAATTTTCGCCCAGTGCCTACTCCAGCCGACAATGGCGAATCCTCTTCAATTCGTTATGTGCGTCTCTATCTAACTGCCTACGTAAGAATAAGACGCAATGAGTGACAACGGTTGGATGTACCGTTCTACTAAAAAAGTCGTATACCTAGGACTCTCGAGGGAATGGGCGAAAGTCTTAGTAATCATGTCATAGGCAATCCAGCTAGCAACCCGTCACTATTTTGTTTCCCTTTCCGCCTAAACGCCCATAATCACGCTAAGCTATTCGATTTTGTTACCTTAGGCTCTGTCTACTATGGCCTCTCATTCAGGTCGTTGGTTCAAACCGGCTTATCTCTATTTTGGAATTCAAATGCGAGTTGCCGGAGTTTCGGTCTTATCTTTTCAGTTAAATATTTGAAAAAGATGAATTCATGGTCAAAGACCCCCTGTCAGGCTCTTAGCTCGTTAGCTAACCGTTACCGTTGTCAATGATATCCCTCAGAAACTGCCAGGAAATCATTAGCCGATGCCCAGGGTGCACCGGACCAAGCACTGCTCTTCCCCCCGGACGGATCCGAAACGAACCGCAGCTCTTGACCACACGCGGAGGTAACCCGACTCGCACCCCACCCTTACATCAATTAACAGAAATGTCTCAACGTTCCATTATGGACGTACCGCCACATTATTTGCTGTGTAAATAAGAAACGCCATTTGGCGAGAATATTGCCCGTTCTGCACAAGTTATGGGCGGTTTTTACTGTAACCTTTATTTCGGCAATAGGAGAAAACAGGAAATTATTTACTGAAAGTGAATGAGATTTAGGAGTAACGTAACCAACTTCGTAACACGAAGGAGTGGTTTGTTTTCTATGTTAGCCAGAGGCCATATAAAAATAGCAGTTTATGCAACTGATGCATAATGAGGGTCCTTAAAACACTAGTGTGGCTTTATGAAACGAGCCTTGGTGAGTGTCATAATAAGATCACCCGAGTATTGTAAGGCCAAATTATGTACTTACAGCGGTTTTCTACTACAAACAAATAAACGAAACCTCCGTAAACTACAGGCGGGAAACGGATCGACTTTGTAACAATATATATATAGCCTCTGTTACTAAACAAACAAATCCCGAAAAACAAGAAATGATGTCTATTTATTTTCTCGCATCAATGTGAATTCAATGTGAGAATATAAATAGTCATAATTTCTTGTTTTTCGGGATTGTTTGTTTGTTTACTCCCAGAGGCATTATTATTACGAGTACAAAGTCGACCCGTTTCCCGCGTGCTCAATTTGAACGTAACTACAATAATTAGAACCTTCAAATTGAGTATAGCAGTAGGTAGTTATAACAGCTAGAAACTGTTCCCAGATTTTCCTAACATTTCTACGGGAATGAACAATAGTTGTTTGTGTCACGAGGGAGCAAAATGATGTGTTTACGGCGAGAGCGCTACATTGAATCCATTGAACATAAGGATTCAAGTGTTAACGCCCAATATGTAAATAATTTTGCTCCCGAGTGGCTCGAATACAACTTTTCACACCGAACATTAAAAAACTGCAACCTAACCTGAAAAAATAATTCTAAATATAATTAAAGAGCTACCAGCATAAAAAATGGCGTGGTTTTACAATTATCAACTTCAAAAAATTGCGTTTGCAAAAAAATACTTAGAAAAGCCTTGAACAGAAAAGTTGCACTTTGGTACCTCTCGACAGGGAGCAAAGCTTACTTTTCTGAATGAGAGGTGTAAAAAAAATTACCTTGCTACTCCGCAACTTAAAAGCAACTGTTTGCTTCTTAAGTAGCGGAGTAGCAAGGCAAACGTTTTTATTTCATTAAAATGGACCTCAGCTTAGCAACGCCTGATCTAATAAAATATTTCTACGTGTTTTTTTATTAGTTCCCAAGGATGAAGCCACAAGTTGAAGCTAGTCGTTAATATCAGAACGTTTTTCTTTATCTTCAAACCTATCTTTAATGATAAATGACTTGATCCAACTTTATTCGAACTAACCCAAAAGACGTATACATTGAAGGTGGAAACGTCAAGTAATATCGGAAAGCCATTTGCGGCCATTTGGGCCATAACGGAGAGATACGACTGTAATGAATTATCGCTGGACGAATTCTCGCGTCTCTTAATGGTAATAGGGTCGAGGGACAATTAAAAAGTAATAATATTCCCTTCCTGTAGACCTACGACGAGCTAAAACTCTACCTATTTTTAAAAACCAACTCAAATCTCACTATTTATCACTAATTTATCCACTCCCTGTCTTTAGTACCTCATATATTCTCTTTGCTTCTGATCAAATCCTTTTCTGTTGTATGGCCTTCTTAGGTATTTTTCATTGCTTCTCACATTTATTTTATCTTAAGTATTATGTTATGTGTATATGTATGTATTATTTTATTTTATTTATTTAGCTATGTATTATATTTATGTTGATATTGTTGTTTTTATTATCCCTGCGTTTATCCTGTCTATTTGTTTCCGCCACCTACTTAAACTGTCTCCAACTTATTTCTTGTATTGGTTGTCTGGAAGAGGTCGCTATTAAGCGATAAGACCGCCGATTGTCTACTTTGTTCTTTGTTTCTGTATTGTTTTGTACTGATTTGTGGTGTTCAATAAAGAGTATTTGTATTGTATTGTTGTAATATTACAGTGGGAACAAGGGACCGTGTTCTACTAGACTACTTTGTTCCATTTACTATGACCCTGTTATACTTTTTCTCAAACATTGTCGTAAATTTCATTGTATTCTAAGTAACAGAACACGAAACCTTGTTGGCGGCCGAATTACATTGCAGGCGCGATGTTCTGACCATAAATCGGATTGCTGCGGTTTTTCATTTGTTTTGAACTTTTTAAACTCAAAGAGACTATGGAATAATGAACAACAATGTCATACAGCCAAGTCGATGGCCGAGGAGTGCGCGTTTTGTTCGAGTATAACGTTTTTATCGATGTCTCAAATAGCTTACAGTGACAGATGACATAAAATAAAAATTAAGAAAAAAGGCGGGAACGTGAAAACTCCCAAAGTTGCGAGGATGTTTAGTGCAAAATTTATTTTCATTTCCTCTCAATGTTTGAGAAAAACATTACTTCTGCCTCAACTGGAAGAACAATTACTGGATTCGTAACTTTAAAAAATACTCGCCTGCGGTTCGTGTCCAGCAAGTCGATCCAGCAATTGGCTACTTCCCGGGCCTCGGCATTAATCTACTATTTTCGCTTCATCCATATTCGTCAATCTTTTCACTACATAATATAAAACAAAGTCCCTTTCCGCCGTCTGTCCGTGTCTTAGATCTTTAAAACTACGCAACGTATTTTGATGCGATTTTTTTTTAAAGATAATGATTCAAGAGGAAGGTTTATTTGTATAATTCTACGCGGACGACGTCGCGGGCAGAAGCTAGTCAACAATAAACGGTTTTGGGTGTTCAAACCCCCGAAAAGTTCAGATTGTAACATTCATAGAATTAAAATAAATTTCTTATCTAGGGGTCATTTCTTATTTATTAATACATGCTCGTCGGTCTAGGGCTCTTGATCCGACTTTTCGTTCAGTAATTAATAAAAAATGTTGCTTCCCAAAAACTAAAAAAAAAAGGAATTTTCACATCAGGTAACTTTGCAGTTAAGTGTGAAATAAAGTTGGCAACGTGGTATACCTTCTACGGCACACGTAGCCCTCTACGGCGTAGCTCGCAGACGTAGCACTTGGCTTAAGGCTCGTTTATTTTAAAGTAGGAAATGAAACTGCATTTGGAATTAAGGCTGAATTTTTAAATGCCACGGAAGGTAAAAAGCCTTTGCTTTACTACTTAAATAAAGTGAAATTATTGTTTTAAAAATGTACCTGCTCTCGGAAAAATCGTATGAAAATTTTAAATTGCTTTTTTATAATTGTTGAAATGTTTGACGCTCGTTTTAAGGCTGAGATATGTGAAGATGCGTACATGCATACACATACACAAATCACGTCTTTATCCCTTACGGGGTAGACAGAGCCTAAAGTGGCAAGACCTAGGCCACGATTAGCAAAATTGTGGGCGTATAGATGGCAAAAAATTTAATCAAAATAGTGATGGGTTGCTAGCCGCATCGCCTATAACATGATTGCTATAATTTTCGCCCTTTCCCTCGATGGGCTTTTACCATCTGCGCGGGAAGAGAAGCAACTGGTACATTCTTTGTTTTTTTTGCTCCCAGCCCAGCATGGAAGCCACGTTTATGTAAAAAGATACACATAGTTAAAAAATCGACTGACTGGTATTTTTGTTGACTGTACTTGCATTGTATGTATGTAGTAAACTCTTTATTGTGCAAAATAAACAAGAGAAATACAATTGACAAACATACATGCACAAAGGCGCACTTATCCCTTTAAGGGATCTCTTCCAGTCAACCTTTGAGTGGATGAGAGGAGTAGTATATTAGGGATGGACGAGTGATTGTCACTTCATCTTTCAGAATACATACATACATACACATTCATACATAAATCACGTGTTTATCACTTACGGGGTAGACAGAGTCTAAAGTATTTAGATCTGAAGATCACATCTAGCATGATTGTGGCATGATCTTTCATAATGTATACCAAATTCCAAAGAACTGAGGATGTGAGGATGTAATTGTATATGTTTGTTCCTTCTTCACGCGGAAACTACAGGACCGATTTCGATCAAATTTGGAGCGGCCATAGCTGATGCCTTACATTAAAACAGAGGCTACTTTTTATCTTTTTATTTACCTTAGGCTCTGTCTACCCCGTAAGGGATAAAGACGTGATCTGTGTATGTATGTATGTACTTTTTATCCCGGAAAATTGCAGTTCCTGCAGGATAGCCACAGACATGACAATTGGTAATGGCTTCTGTATGTTACGGGGGTCAGCAAGCTGTATTACGAAACCTCATAAATCTCGGCTGTTTGCTTAAAATGTATTGAGGTTATGGGAGCAAAAAAACCATGGCTAACCCCAAAAATACGCCATAATGCGTGACGCAATCGATCAGCTGACCTTGAGGTCGACGCCCTTTGGAAGTGGGTCGGGGCGCGGGGTGGGGGGAGGGGGGTAAACTATGAAACATCGCAGGGTGTTTTTAAATTCCAACTATGAGTATGTACCGTCGAATAAATTGATTCCCGACCCATTGTTGGAACCCTCTTACAGTAAATGTCAATTGGTCAATTGAACTGACAAGGAAAACCATGTGACGTTTATAGACTACAAGCCCATGGAAAAAAAAACATGTGAAATGAACCAGCGTGAATGAAGCTTAGAAGGCTGTTACTGTATCATAAAATAACTCTGAGCGCTATGCCGTCATTTCTGAGCGGTACATTTATGGAATTTCTCAGGTACAAGTGAGGAATTACGACTAATTATTAATTTACTGCGTTTTTATAACTTATAGATAGATGGTTAAAAATAAACGTCGAAAAACCTAGTGCCGCTTTAAAGTGGTGGAGCCGGAAGCTAGGGCAATTTTTTTTTCAATGTATAAGAAAAAATCTATACTGCTCAGAAATGAGTGAGAACTTTTTACGGGGGATCGGTATGCTTAGCCTCTAGTGTAAATTTGCGCACATAAAAACGTCTCTCCATACTGGTCTGGGAGCAAAGAAAAAACATAGAATGTACCAGCTGCTTCTCTACCCGCGCAGATGGTAAAAGACCATCGAGGGAATGGGCGAAACTTATAGGAATCATGTTATAGGCGATGAGGCTAGCAACCCATCACTATTTTGATCCCATTTTCCACCTATACACCCTCAATCTTGCTAATTGTGGCCTTTAGGTACCTGTTACCTTAGGCTCTGTCTACCCCGTTAGGGATAAAGACGTGATTTGTGTATGTATGTAAAAACGTCTCGAACGCGTTCACGTAAACGTCTCAATTACTAAGGAATGAACAGCGCCACTTGCGGGGCGAAACGGCAACTGTTCTCATAGTATTTGACGTTTTAACGCAAACACGTTGGAGATGTGTTTTGGGGTGCGAGTCGGGTTACCTCAACGTGTGATCAAGAGCTGCGGTTCGTTTTTGGATCCGTCCGGGGGAAAGAGCGGTGCTTGGTCCGGTGCGCCCTGGGCATCGGCTAATGATTTCTTGGCAATTTCTGAGGGATATCATTGACCGTTGGCTAAAAGCCCGACAGGGGGGAGGGGTCTTTTGACCGTGTTCTACCGTACAACGTTGCCGACATTTTTGTCACAAGATTTTTGAATACTGTATTTATTACTTTGACATTGGCGGAATCATCGCATGGATCGATGGGGTCATATTAAAAAAAGAAGAAGAAGAAGACATTTTAACGCAGACACGTTGGAGATGTATTTTGTGACCGAAAACCTACACTAAGCATACTTAGTGCCAAGCGTTCTTTTCACCCTCGTTTCGCTTTTGGCAGTCGAATGGGGAGGCCAATATTTTTGGACGAGCTTTGGCACCGGCCGCGGCACTTTTACTTATAAATCTAAGCTGGAGACAGGTAATATTTGCAGCTATTTCGGTACAGTATATTACAGCTCTCTTCCATGCTGGTCTGAGAGTAAAAAAAAATGTACCAGTTGCTTCTCTTCCCGCGCTGATAGTAAAAGCCCATCGAGGGAATGGGCGAAAATCTTAGGAATCATGTTATAAACGATGCGGGTAACCGGGCATTTTCAGAAAAACGTGTACCATTGACTTTTTTTTTAAATGATGACATTTTGGGTTTTTCTGAATCAGAATTATTAGCACTATTTATTTTTGTAAAGAAAAAAGTGTTCATTGCTTTTTTGTCAGTTTTGTAACACTATTTTAATACGATTTATATGGGGCGTCACAAAACTGACAGGAAAAAGTTGTATGGGAAATTAAGGTAATCTTCATTACACATAAACGGATAAATCACGTATAAAAAGTCGAGTGATGCTCGACATGTAAGGTAATCTTGTTGGAAAAAGGATAGGTGCACGTTTTTTTGAAAATGCCCAGCCATCACAATTTTGAGTCTCCTTTCCATTTATACGCTCACAATCATGCTAAACGTGGCCTTTTGGTCTTGTTGCCTTGGGCTCTGTCTACCCCGTAAAGGATAAAGACGTGATTTATGTATGTATGTATAAATATAAAAACAAAATCCGGGAAGCTAAAATTCTCGATAACATCCTACTAATATAATAAATGCGAAAGTTTGATGTGAGTGAGTGTGTATGTTTGTTCTTTCTTCACGCTGAAACGACTGGACGGATTTGGATGAAATTTGGAATTGAAATAGCTGGTACCCTAGATTGAAACATAGGTTACTTTTTATCCCGGAAAATTGCATAGTTCCCGCGGGATAGTGATAAACATGTCAAAGGTAGTAGTAGCCTAGAGTCGCAATTATTGCAGGATATACTCTCAACATCAGTTTTTAAGTCTATTCTACGCGGACGAAGTCGAGGGCAGAAGTTAGTTGATAATAAATTAATAATCTTGTCAAGAATCACCAAATAAGACTATCCACTAGTGTTACATACTTCCAATTTACCTACATTATTGTCAACTGACCCCCATTCATAATAACGTCACAAACTTATGAAATTCCGGTGACAAAACATAAAATCATTTCTGTCCCTACGAATTCCACTTCCATATATAGACGACAGCGCCACTACTAACAGCAAAAATAAACTTGTAACACACTGCCTTGCTCGCCTAAAACGACGTATGTCTCTCAATACTTCGTATGCACATACGCTGTTTTGTGGCGCAACGCACTTTGAGCCAAACCGTGACGCCTGACGTGCTGAAAAAAGGTCAAATGCCACTTGGTCATTACGCGGCTGAATAGACGCGGGCCGTGGCCTTTTTATGACTACAGCCAAACCTGTTTCGTTCTTTATCTGTTGTGAGGTAAGAGCTATTTTCATTTGGGTTTTTTTTTAAATAAAGATAGTCGGTGACTGGCCGCTTAGTGATAGGTTAATTTTAGCTGGTGATTCGTACTGGCTGTATAAATTTTAGATGAAATAGAAAAGAAAAAAGGAAGCGAAAAAGAGTAATAACATTTAAAAGCTTTCGCGTGATTGTAGACGTTTAATGCTCCTCTCATCTACTCAAAGGTTAACTGGTAGAGATCCCTTATAGGGATAAGTTCGCCTTTGTGCATATATTAATGTTTTTTCTTTTTTTTTGTGAATTGTATCTGTTTCTTTATATTTGTACAATAAAGCATTTACTTACTTACTTACTTACTTACTTACTTAGACGTATAGGTGATGGGTTGCTAGCCGCATCGCCCATAAGTAACAATGATTCTTAAGATTTTCGCTCGTTCCCTCGATAGGCTTTTCATTTAAAATGGGGATTAATTTGTATAAATATAGAAGATTACTCGGCATAATTATAATAACCTAACCTAAAATATTTTTTTGTGATGCATGCTATTATTTTGCTCACTATACTTTTTGTTTACTTTATTGATCCTTCTACATCATGAGTACCAAATTTCAAGTAAATTTGACCAAACCTTGAAAAATCCCCTTCTGCGAAGACGGTCCTGACCAGGCCACCCAAATTATTCTACCAGATTATTGTATTGTCATCCGATTTCCACAAGTATGCAAAATTTCAGTTCAATCTGTTGAAGATATCTGTTTCTGTTGAAATACTATTTTATAATTCATATATTATTTATTCTGGTATAGCTTACAAACATGACACATATGACAAACCAAAACGAACCATAGACAATCTCAACTAAACTAGGTACCATATAAAGAGGTGCTACATCACAATATTCTAACACACCTCCTTGATTTAGCATCTCTTTTAAACACCTAAATCAATTCACAGTAATTAACAATAAAAACATACCTAGCCACAGTCCTAACAATCCATTTACTACACAAAAACAGTTTCACCATTCTTTAATACCTAATAAGTCTCAAAATCTTTGAAATTTCACTTTACCTAATGCTTTTGTCAATATATCTGATATCTGATCTTCAGTCGATATTTTCTTAACATTTATTAAACCTTTCTTCTCATAATCATACACAAAATGATTGCTAATATCAATGTGCTTAGAATTCTTAGAGAACTTCCCATTTTTAGCTAAACTAATCGCGCCTGTATTATCTTCATAAATATGAACACTTTCATTTATTTTAACATCTAAATCACACAAAATGCCTCTTATTGGCAACACCTCCTCAACACAAGCAGTCGATAACAATTCTTTCAAGGTAGTCATTCTAGCAACTGGTGAATATATTTCTTCATTTTCTACATACATTTGTTGAAAGCCCCTGGCAACTACTCTTGCCTTATAAGTTCCATTTGATTTAATTGTGTAAATCCATTTTACTTCTATAACCTTCGTATTAAATGGTTCATCTACAATATCCCACGTCTCATTCTTTTCTAAGCAGCTTATCTCTGACTGCATAGCATTCTTCCATTTTACTGATTCACAACTATTTATTGCCTCTTCATAGTTTTCTGGTACATTTGCATCACACATGTTTACATAAATTACGTAGTCCTTATATTTTTCTGGTACTTTTCTTGTTCTTTGTGGTCTTCCATGTTCAATCACTTCCATCTGTTCTTCAGATTCACCTGAGTCTCGCATATCTTCAGCGTCTTCAAATACTTCATCATTATCATCTTCATTATTTACAATCAGTCTAGCAGTCTCTTCTATAAACGATACGTGTCTTGTTTCAGTCACTTTATTCTCCACTAATATTTTATATCCTGTATCTGTATATCCCACTAAAATACCTTTAACACCTTTTGGATTTAGTTTTGACGTTCTTTTTACTTCAGGAATTCTCACAATAACCTTACTTCCAATTATTCTCATTTTGGATACATCTGGCTGTCTTCCAGTAAATATTTCGTAAGGCGTTTTCTTTATATCTGTATTTGTTAACAATCTGTTTCCTATGTATACTGCAGTCTCCACTAAAATTGGCCAATATCTTTTATCTACCTTCGCTTCCGAAATTAAGCACCTCGCTCTATCCATTACGCTTCTGTTAAATCTCTCTGCAACACCATTTAATTCGTGAGTATACGCAGGACACGGATTTATATATATCCCTTTATTTTTCGCCAATCTGTAAAAATCTTTATTTATATATTCTCTTCCTCTATCACATCGTAGTTCCTTTATTCTCTTCCCTGTTATGTTTTCAACTAAATTCATGTATGCTTCAAAACACTCTAACACTTCACTTTTATGTTTAATACAATACACCTTCGCAATCCTACTAAAATCGTCAATAAAAGAAACAAAATAACGTTCACCTTCAGCACCTACAGGATTCAACGGTCCATTCACATCTGTATGCACTATCTCTAAAATATCATTTGCACGATGCCGATTATTTTCAAAAGGTAAATTATACATTTTATTCGTTAAACAAATCTCACACTGTATGAACTCATTATCAATCCTTTCTGGTAAACCATGTAATACCTTCTGTTGGCACATTTTATTTAAATTCATAAAATTAGTATGTCCAAGAATTCTATGCCACTTTTCTTTTTCAGTCATTTTATTACTTGTGTATGATTTTACAACTGTATCACCTACTTTTCCATTCAATATAAACAACTTATTTTTCCTCTCAGCGATAGCTAATAACTCATTACTAGACCCATTAAAAATCTTAGCTCCATTATTGTTAAAAATTACATAACCATTATAACTCGTAATCGAAGATACACTCAATAAGTTTCGTTTCATACTCGGTACATAATATACATTTCTAATCGTTGTTTTCACCCATTTACCGTTGACATAAAAGTACATTAAAATATTTCCCATCTTATTAGCTTTTAATGAAAAACCATCTCCTACTTTAATATCAATCGGATTTTCCAAATTTCTACATTCTATAAAATAGTCATCACTGTTTACTATATGGTCAGAACACCCACTATCTAATAACCATGTCAAATTCTCTCTATTAGAATAATCTTCACTCACCGGATCTCTCGCAGAAGTCATCACCTCGACATTAAAAAATTCTTCTTCCCTCGTATCATCCTGGGGTGTATTATAATTACATTCTCGCCTCGTGCCTCGTGCTGTACCTGAAAAATTACCTCTACCTCTTGCCATCATTCTCATATTTCCTCTGGTTCCTCTATAATTTTGTCCTCTCCAGTTGTAACTTCTTGTCATGTTACTATTTCCTCTAAAATTGTAGTTTCCTCGCCATCTTGGCATATTTCGATCTTTTTCTTCGTTCCTTGGACAATCTCTTTGGTAATGTCCGGGCTCATTACATCCATAGCATCTCATTCTCAACTGTGACATTTTCTTCTGTATATTAAAAGTTTCCATTCCTTTAGTCTCATTTTCCTCCTTTTTCTTGTAGTTCAATAATAGCTTTGACTTAACATATTCAACCGACTTGTCCTTCGCTGGCAATGCATCAACAATATCTACTAAATGCGCGTAACTTTCTGGTAAGCATAACAATAAATAATTCAATTTGTCATCTTCAGTCATCTCTTCTCCAGTATTTTTTAATTCGTTCACATTCTTTTCAAATTCGTTCAAAAATTCTACCGGGCTATCTCCATCCGCCATTTTCAATTTCAATAATTTTCGTTTGCACAACAACTTATTTGCGGTCGACTGTACTTGATATATTGTATCAAATTTTTTAATCATCTTCCATGCACTCGTTTCCGATATAATAATTTCTAGCTGACTGTCCGTGACACTCGTGACAATATAATTCTTTGCCTTCAAATCCATTTTTATCCATTCATTTTCCTTAATATTTTCCGGTCTTATCTCATTTGCTATTACCTCATAACATCCCTTCATTTCCAATAGTAGTTTCAGTCTAAATCTCCATTTATCGTAATTATTTCCGTCAAATATTTTCATAGAACAATCTTCCGTTACGTTCGCCATACTTCAAAAATATCTTCTCACCTTATTTCTTTAAACTAAATTATTCCGCCGTCAGTCTTCAGTCCATTTTATTTTTCCAACGCTTTCAACGCTCAACGCTCTGCTACCATGTTGAAATACTATTTTATAATTCATATATTATTTATTCTGGTATAGCTTACAAACATGACACATATGACAAACCAAAACGAACCATAGACAATCTCAACTAAACTAGGTACCATATAAAGAGGTGCTACATCACAATATTCTAACAGTTTCAAAATTTAGTTGCAAGATTCCACTCGACATACATAGTTGCATACATACATTGCATCACATGCGAGTTAATAAAACGCTTGTAAAGTACCTATTTTATTTACTTACCTACAGAAAGCCGGCAAATAGAAAAACGATCCGAGCAAAATTAGATTTTCTTTTCCCCGCCGCGTACACTGGGCCTCTTTTAATGTGTACATTTGTAAGAGTAACCCGTTTTATTGAAGCTGGAACTTGTAAGTGTTTGCGCTACCAATATTGAGGCCAAGAGTACCCACTGATCTGGGATTACCTTCTTGATCCTTATAACGTTAGATTAAAGTGGAGTCTAAGGATTTCGTTTTTGCCATCAACGTTGCTTTTGAGTTGAGAACCTCGCGAACATCACAGTTTATGTGTGTGTATGTTTGTTAGTTCTTCACGTGCAGACGGCTGGACGGATTCGTATAAAATTTGGACACTAGATTAACACAGGCTACTTTTTATCCCGGAAAATTGCATAGTTCCCGCGGGATAGCGATAAACATGTCAAACGAAGCTGCCTAGAGTCGCAACGTAAGTAATTGCAGAATATAACAAATGAGATTATGTGGAAATGAGTAGCAGTACAGTAAATAATGTATATAAAAGTAAAAACATAAAAATAGCCCCCAGCGTGTGTACACACGTCAGTCTCTGAATCAACAAACAATATTGTTGATTTTGTGTTGCTTAGACAACCGTTTAAATGCATTACGCATACATGTAAATAGATTACATTATCAGCCAATATATTATCAGGCGCTATACAGCCTCTTTTCGTGATATATGTCCTTATATTTTTTACCTCTTTTTTTGTTTTTTGTAACTATTATCCGAGAGGTCACGAATAAATGTTTTCTTTCTTTAATAATAACTATCAACATCAGTTCTTAAATATAATTCTACGCGGGCAGAAGTTAGTACATATGGGTACATAAATCACGTCTTTATCCCTTGCGAGGTAAACAGAGCCTAAGGTAATAAGACCAGGCCACGTTTATCATAATTGTGGGTGTGAAAGAGGAACTTAAGAGGCAAGAACAAATATTTTGTAGTCGTCAAGCTAAATGAACAAAACACATTATTAAAAATGAAATTTGAGGAAACGAAACTTATTTGTTAATTGAAATAGACCTACGCAACGTAACGCCTGATTTCAATAAAATATCAAACTATCTGCCTGAACTAAGGATCGAACCCGGCACCACAAGTTCATAGGTTTTAATGATTAGCTATACGTTCAAACTCATTAAAAAACATGATTAATTTTACAGCGAAATATCTTTATTACGAATTACGAAGAACAACGAATTCTAAAGCAATATGGGGCAGTGTTTAATTAGGCTTTCCTATGTTTGCTAATTATTATTACATTGCTTGTGTTTCAACGAAGTTATCAAGAATTAATAAATTAATAAAAAATGCTTCACCACCCTCTTTACCCTATACGCCCCATTGTTAGGCTCTTGGTTAGAAGGTTTTTTATTCCAAAATTTGTAATGTTGAAACAAAAACAAAATACGCACTAACATCATGGTAATGTCATATGAAGCTAGCAACCCTGCGCTTGTCAAATTCCGACCAATCATAGCCGACCGCGCGAAATCTCTAGAGCTCTATGCTCTAATAACCGTAAAATAAAGATGGAACACCGGTTTTCATCGTTAAATAAGGATAACAACACCGTTTGTATGCCTGTAGTGTAGAAGAAACAATTTGGACGTCTAATATAGGAAGGTTGGATACAAGTAGTCGATGCCTGCCAGTATTATAGTGCATATAAAATTTCATGGTTCGCATTATTTATTTTGGTGTTGCCAGCAGGGAGAATTACCCTGTTTAAGGGTACTTAAGCCACATCTTAATTTGCAAGGCAGTTAAGGCACGGTGTGGTTTGAATTGTGGTTTCTCAAGCAGGGGGTCACGGGTTCGAATGCCGGCCGCGTACAAACCTCTGAGTTTTTCGGAATTTTTGTGATTACCATGAGGTTTTCGGTGCAGGAAAAAATGGTGAGGATTCCTTGCACACAATGTGTGTCTGCGTGTTTCTAATGGTTGCCTTATTTCATGGCTTACTAGCTGTTGCCGAGACTTCGTCTGCAAATATTTCGTTTATCGCTATCCCGCGGGAACTGCAATTTTCCGGGATAAAATAACCTAAGTAACCTAAAAATGACATTTTTGATACAGGTTTATTGCTGACTGTACTTTTTGTTGACTGTACTTACATTGCCATCCGTCCTACATATCGCTACCTCGGGGCTCAATTGTCGTATAAGCCATTTTGACGAAAATGAGATTTGAATGCAGTCTTGCTCAGTTTTTTTTTCTCTATCGATCTGTGTACTTAAAATTCTCCAAATCCCAAAAAAATATCGAATACAACCTCCATTTTCTGTAACTCTAAACAGGAAATTTAAAAAAAACGAGCTATAAAAGCCAGCTACTCAGAGTGTGAAAAAGGCAAAGGTATTATTGACCCTAAATCAAGATTTATAATTGGCATAAAGGACATTGCTTATCAAACTTGGCGTATACGACCTTAACGATTTCTGAAAATTGAACAAAGTTTATTATACAACCTGCCATTACGTTTCATTTTTAAGATGTATAAGCCACCACTAAACCAATTTGGTGAATACGACCTGAATTATTTCCAATAACAGAATAAAGTTTGGTGTACGGCCTGCAGTAGCATTTCATTTCATGGCAATAAACGCCAACAAAAAATAAATTTGGAGTAAAAACGGCGTTAAACACATAACTTTTATAAAAAAGATTGTTTTTAATTGAAAGAGATTAGAAGTATTAAATGCTATATTCTTGTTGCTACTTTTCATTTTTATCGTTTTATGTGGTACTTGAACAATCTTTTTAATAATAACAACGTAATTTGTGTTTTTTTTTCGTTGGCATTGATGTTTTACCTTCAGCAATATATATTTTTTCTATACGAATTTTTTGTTACTTACCAAACCCTCAAACCTTTTTAATATGAATGGACTTTGAAAGTTAAATACGATTCTCAAACTGATTTGGTTTATACCTACCTTATCATCATTATCGCAGTAAAGTAGTTTGGGGTGTATATACATGATTTATTTTTTTACAGTAAAGTACCTAATCAAAAAAAGAAAACCGGTGACTAATACCTTTGATTTTTTCAAAAATCGTAATAGCTGACTTATACGCCCTAAGTAGCATGTACAGCAACTATTATTTTGGGTCATAAACGTCATTCTGTTTGCTTTTCAGAAGCGTATAAGCCATCTATTTTCTTTGTTATGGGTTCTATCTTAAATATTATGAATTCATATTATTCTACTCATAATTTTAAGAACTTTCATCCTACGAAGCTTCTTTATAACAGTTAAAACAAAAGAGTTACAATTTTTTTTAGTTTTTTTTTTTAGTTTTTTGGCTCTCCTGAAAAATCGACTTTTGGCTTATACGAC
The DNA here is from genome assembly GCA_932294345.1 of Pandemis cinnamomeana. NCBI lineage: Eukaryota > Metazoa > Arthropoda > Insecta > Lepidoptera > Tortricidae > Pandemis > Pandemis cinnamomeana. The sequence continues at coordinate 12,652,019 of OW028718.1, read as the reverse complement.
AATTGAGCCCCGAGGTAGCGAATGTGAAACAAATTTCAAGTCAATCAGACCAACCGTTGAAGAGTTCCCTCCTGCGGAGACGGTCTTGGCTTGGTCATCAGAATTCTACTACCAGATTATTGTATTGACTTACACAAGTATGCAAACATTCAGCTCAATCGGTTGAACATATATGGATGTTTGTTACTCTTTCACGCCAGAACGGATGGACAAATCTGGATGTAATTTGGAACATAGATAGATTTTAGTATGGAATAACACATAGGCTACTTTTTATCCCGGAAAATTGCGTAATTCCTGCGGGATAGCGATAAACGAATTCTATGCAGATGAAGTTGCGGGCAACAGCTACTCTTTTATAAAGTACATTCCATCATTTTCGGAGCTACGATGTTTCAAACAGACAGATAGACCCTCTGTTTTGTGTGTACGTTAAAAACACAGTAGTCATGACGTCTATTCTGTGAAGAATGTCCTTTTTGGCCGGCAGCCAAACCCGCAGTGTCCTGATTTTGATGCAGAGATCACAACACTGGAATTAATGTATATGGCAACACCGTTTCAGTCGTTTTTTTAGAATGAGGCCACGCGATAGCCGAAGGCGTGTTGCGGCATTGTGCCTGATGCAGGATTTTCTCATAAAAAGTAACTAAGTAATTAAACTCTTTATTATGCAAAATAAACACTTAGACAAATACAATGCGGGCTATCGTGTCTTTGCTCACCAATTGGCGAAATTGCTGACTAAGGTCCAGAGGTATAGCTGTCAAAGGCGACTTTATAAGATCAGCGCCAATTATTAAGATTATTAATTATAAATTATTACTTGTTAATTATTAATTGATTGTTGATTGATTGATTGATTGATTGTTGTTGATTATTAATTGTTTTGTTTATTGTGCTTAGATAAGTACGCTCTATTGTGGCTTTCACTATCTGGAATTTTAAACCTTCACTTTGTCGGTCCCTCGTTTAATGCTCCTCTCATCTACTCAAAGGTTAACTGGTAGAGATCCCTTATAGGGATAAGTTCGCCTTTGTGCATATATTAATGTTTTTTCTTTTTTTGTGAATTGTATCTGTTTCTTTATATTTGTACAATAAAGCATTTACTTACTTACTTACTTACTTACTTATAAATAACTATCATCATTATCGAGTAGCTATGCCGCAATGTTGTGCAGTTCCGTTTTGTTCGGAAAAAAACCGCTTTGAAAGCATTCACATTCATAGCCAAATAATCCATATTTGCGATAATTTAGTGGTAAATTCACACGCGATAGCCCCCACTGTCAAACACTGAGATAGGTACATTGACAAAGGCAAACTTATGCCTTTAAGGGGTATCTTCCAGTCAAACTTTGAGTGGATGAGAGGAGTAGGTATTAGTATATTAGGGACGGACGAGCAACAAAACGTGATTTCTAAGATTTTCGCTCATTCCCTCGATGGGATTTTAACTTCTGCGCGGGAAGATGCATTAGTAGGACCTTTATTTAAACAATCGATGGACGTATGAGAGTGGTCACAACAGGTACATCCTATGTTTTTTCTCTCATAGACCAGTAGGCTTATTACCTAATTCGCTCGCAATCGCCATCGTGTTCATTTTTACAGTTCATGTATTGACAATTGGCATCGGACTCAGCTAGCTGTCACATTCATACAAGAACTGTCAAAATGACGATGGCGATTGCGAGCGAGTTGAGAATAAGCCTACAGCATGGAAGTGTTCTTTATAGTAGAAGTTCTACAAATTACATTATATCCCTACTTAGTTTAGAGTAAGTTATTATAACAGCCGTAGGCCCTAAAATCACATATTATTCCGCTTGGCCAAATAAGTTATACATCTCGTATGAGTGGTAATCGCTTTAACAGCAGATCCAGGTAACAGTAATTTAGTTACGAACACGAATAAACCCAATCCTGAACCGAAAGGATAATAGACGTGAAACTCAGACGTTACACACAGGTACGTTGTGTTATTGATACTAAATGGTAGGCTTGTTGAAAAAACATCGGTAGGTCTGTACATCGATATTATTATATTATCGATATTTTTAGCCTATATTTTGATTCGATACATCGATAATACATACATACATAATCACGGGGTAGACAAAGTCTAAGGGAATAAAACCTTAAAGTTTCGGTTGAATGTATTCTCCTGGCGTTATGACAGTGGAATGTGACAAGCTCACTCTGAGGAATAAGCCCAAATTCAGCAGTTGGCAAAGACAGTTTAGCGTTTGTATTTTTAACTTGATCAGAATGTTATAAAATGTTACTTGGCGCTTGTTCGGCCTCATCTGTTAACTTGGCGCGCTCTAACTTGGCATTCCTAAACAGTTAAAAGTGAAGACTGATTAGTGCTCGACTTGAACACACATGCAACTTTGTCTAAACTGTGCCAAGTTTAAAAAAACGGCCAAGTTCGGACTCTGATATGCATATGAGATTCTGTACTAAATAAAAATTGAGTGATTAAATAAACTATATAAACAACACAAAAAAAAATGTTCGTTCATATTAGAGGCTGTACTATAGCGCCTGATTATATACTGGCTGTAAATGTAATCTATTTACATGTACGTTAGAGTTTAAACGGTTGTCTAAGCAACACCGAATGTTGTGCTTAGACATGACAACAATAATATTGTGTCTTGATCGAGAGACTGACGTGCGTAAACACGTCAGGGCCTGTTTTTATGTTTTTACTTTAATATACATTATTTACTGTTAAATCTGGCTGCTCATTTCCACATAATCTCATTTGTTCATATAGTTCTTCGAAAACACTCATATAACAAGTAAATACAAACAAATTTCAACAAATAAATTTCTCAACGACTGAAAATTAGAACACAGACAAATCCGAAAGTAAAGCTATGGCCGGGAATTGAACCCGGTTCCTCGTCATTCCGTGATGCGTGCCACGTAGTGGTTATATTATCTTTGGTGCGAGAAATTTAATTTGTAACGTGTAAAAATACTTTGATAATGAAATAACAAAACTTGATAATTGACATAATTTTAAAAACTTCGTGGTTCCTGATCACAATCGTGCTGAACACTTTACATTTTTACTTTATGCTGTCTACCCCGTAAGCGATGACGACGTGTATGTAGATACCTACAATATCCCAGACTTAAACCCTTGACCTCTTGTCGGCAAAAACTCAAGTGACGCAGCTAATCCCACAAAGCCGTACGCTGTATATGCAACCCCGAAGCCTTAGGCGGCCAGTCAGCAGATATAGACTCCGAAAGTCTGGCTACCGGCCAGTGACACGAACACCTTTACAGCCCCGAAACTACGCTTTTTAGGGTACCGTAGGTACCAAAGTTAAAAACGGGACCCCTATCTATTACTAATACTACTGTTCATCTGTCTGTCTTATGAGTAGAGATCGGACAGATTTGCGTCATTGCTCGCAATAAAGTGGACATGACTCCAAAATTAATCAAATATGTCAAAATACATATATTAAGAATAAGTATATCCACGGAGGTTTTATACCTATAGAACTAGAAAACTTTTTTGTCAGAAATAATAATCATATCTAGCAGGATCGTGCTTTCTTTATTATATAAAAATATTTACGAGAACGACAACTGCCACTTTAATTAACATTTTGCTAATAATTTTATGCATTTGTAAATTTTTATCTCTGGGAGTTCAAATTTTATTTCGAGAAATTAATTAAATGATTAATTATTTGATTCATTTTTGAGTCATGTCCACTTTATTGCGAACGATGACGCAAATCTGTCCGATCTCTGCTTATGAGCCATGTTAACTAGACAGGTGCAATTTTCACAAATGAATCAGCGAAGCAATTCAATGGTGTGTGTGAAGTTCCCAATCCGCACTGAGTCCACGTGGGAACTATAGCCCAAGCCCTCACATCGTGAGAGGAGGCCTGTGCCTAGCAGTGGGACGTATGTAGGCTGGAGATGATGATGATGATGATGATTTATGCATGGAGGTACGGACGTGCGCTGGTGTGGGACGCTACCTGCGCCGACACCATGGCTGCGTCCTACCTTCCAATGACGTGCAGGCATGCCGGCGCGGCGGCGGACACCCGGGAGCGGGTAAAGATGACAAAATACCAGTGTCTCGGCGCCCAATACGAATTTGTCGCATTTGGCGTCGAAACACTTGGTCCGTGGGGCAAGGGCGCTCGTGGGCTCTATAAAGACCTCAGCAAACGCCTGAGGGAGGCAACAGACGACCCTCGCGCGGGCAGCTTTCTCGCACAAAGACTCGCAATTGCGATACAACGCGGGAATGCTGCCTGCGTGATGGGGACCCTACCTAAGGGTCCAAATTTATTTTCATTTTTAACATAAGTTTTATTTTACTAAGTTATTTTAAGGTAGCCTAAGTTTATATCAATTTGTTGAAATAAATGTATTATGCTTCATAAAACGTTTTAATTTATTCGTCATGAAATAGAAATGCGACCATGCGTTGGCTACATTAATGGCGGATACAAAAACTAACGCACGTATTGTAGTACAGTCGAATTACGGAAAAGTATGGAAGTAATTCGTGTAGTCGTGTTTTTTTGTGGAATCGTTAGAGGGCACGACTAGATGGTTTCCCTCGGTTTGCACCTTTCTATCATGTACGGAACACTTTAAAATATTAGGTATAAACTTCAAATGCCGTTATTTTGGAGTATGATAAAAGGTATTAGGCGCAAGTTTAGCCACGTGAAGGGTCCCCTTTGGTACATAATGTATGTTAATTAAAAGGGTGTTCGATGTATAGAATCTTGGTAAAATATTTTTTTCTGATTGCGGCTCGAGGATAATTCAGACGATTGGTGCAAACTTACATTAAGCTTTTCAAAGTATTATAAATACCCAGGTAACTTTGCACCCCCGTGCAAAGTATGGAACATGTTTTTTTTCACTCTTTTGTAGATTGTACTTCGGGGGAAATTAAGATAGTCGTGAAAATTTATAAATAACACATATTTAAAAGATACTACATTCGCACTCAATAAAAAAAAGAAAATTTTAACTGGAAGTTTGGTAAACATAGTTCTATCTAAACGCAAGGAATAGCAGCGAACGCTAGGTAGCGGGTAGTATTACAGACCCGCATGTTCCGCGTAGAAATGTCAATTTTTTATGGGGTGCGAATGTAAATCAAACCAAGTTAAGACGATTGTGACGATTTTTATTAATTTCAAAATTTCCCCCGAAGTACAAAGACAGTAAAACATAGAAAACTACTTTCCGGGTGTCGCACCCTGGTGCAAATTTGGTATTGTGTTTTGATATATTTTCTCATCATTTCCTCAATTTGCACCGCGTTCTGTATTTTCCCCGGGGCCGCAATGCCAAAAAGTATATTTTTAGTTACATGTTTTTTTTTTTGTATGTTCCGTAGCTTGAATTGAGCTAAATAACGGGTGCAAATATAGATTAAGATGTAATAAAACGTATGGCAAATTGCACAGACTACACCTATTTTTTCTTCTTAGTTATTACTATTACACCATTTTCAACCAATTCCACCCCTTTCCGGGGGGGTAAATATATCAAGTGCTGTATTAAGTTCCATTTCTAACCCATACAAATCAAAAACAATTGTTTTTATCAGTTCTTAGAATTATTTCCTGACTTAAGGGAAATTTCACGTATTTTGCCTCCACTATTGAGCGCGGCACTGCGCAGGTCCCACACTACTCGGAATCGGCTCCTGCGGGTATTTCTGGCATGTTTACTATTACAAACACAAATTAATTTCATATTAAGTTTGAAACATTTCCAATTTAAGCTCGATTTTAGTTCCAGTTCAAATAGTTACATTGGAGAATGTTAAATGATAGGTACTATCAAATGTATCACGAGTTTTACTCCTTGATTTTTATCCGAAAAGTAAAGCTATGGCCGGCAATCAAACTCGGAACCTCGTCATTCCGTGACGCGTGCTATACCGCTACAAAATACGAAACGAAACGAAACGGAAGGACTACGAAATAGTCCGAAACATGTCGAGCATCACTCGACTTTTTATACGTGAGTTATCCGTTTATGTGCAATTAATGTAAACATCAAATTAAAAAACTTGCACGTCCTCCAAAAGAGATAGACTAATTTATCTACTTCAACATCAACTCTACGCAAAACTTCCAACAAAAGTGCTCGAAGGAACTGCAACGAATTTCAAATTTAGAACGCCGCAGTCATTGAGGCAAACGAGGCAATGGCACCAGCCGTTCAGCCTACTGCGGCCAGCCAGCAAACATAATAAAACTTATTACTTTACCTGCCGCACCCGCTAATGGAAAATGTAAATTACGCTGAATGCCATAAAAAGATGAAGCAATTGCAAAATACGCTGTAAAGCGCCATAAAAAGACAATTGAAAGTATTTGCGAGCGAGCGAGGCCGAACGAACTTCAGATTTGGGGATTATCTTTGCTTCGGAGTTTAAAAAGTTATGAATTAGTTATCTTTGGATTGACTTAAGGCTGTTCCATAATGGAAATAGAGTTTCCAATGTTGCCATAATGAAACTAAGTTTTTAGGGTTTCGTACACGAAGGGTAAAAACGGAAACCCTATTAATGAATCCGTCTGTCACCTCGTCTGTCACGCTGTATCTCTTATGAACCGTGAAAGCTAGACAGTTGAAATTTTCACAGATGATGTATTTCTGTAGCTGCTATAACAACAAATACTACAAACAATAAAATTTATATTTAAGGAGGGCTTCCATACCACAAACGTGTTTTTTTGCGTTTTCTGCTCGATATTAATAACGGCAACAGCTAGACGCTTGAAATATTCACAGATTATGTATTTCTGTTGCCTGCAAATACTAAAAATTAGAATAATGTGTGTATGTCTGTATATATCAGTGTCCAATATAAAGTGACCCCACACATTGCGTATATGCGTGCTTTGGAGCAGAGCTCTGCTTACACTGGTTAATAGACATTTATAGATCCGTAGCCTTATTTTCTAACTTGCTCGTGTTCATTTTGACAGTTCTTGTATGAATGTGGCAGCTAGCTGATTCCGATGCCAAGTGTCAGACCATACATGAACTGTCAAAATGAACACGATGGCGATTGCGAGCGAGTTAGGTAATGCCTACAGGTATAAGCATTAGGTGTGGCAGTATAAAGTTTTGTCTCAGATAACACCTATTCATTGTTCAAACGTATGGGTCAGGTGAGCCTAATGAATATACTAATGGACAGTAGCACGCTACCGTTTATCGCAGACATAAAGCAAATAGTTTGAAAAGGATGCTTTGTTTCTACGGCAAAAACCGGCGTGACTTAAGTCCTCATAATCTCAATGGGACCAGAAAAAACTTCCATTTCACAGTGTGTGTTCATAGGAACACAAATTTTAGTAACGATAGCTTTAAGTGCTGTGAACCGCTTTATTTAAAAAATATACTGAACCATCACTTTGTCTGATGAAGAGTTTTTTTATTCAAACAGCAATGTGATGGCAACATTTATTCGTTGTTTCAGAGAGTCAAATGTCAATGGGGGCTATCGCGTGTGAATTTGCCACTAGAGGCGCTAGTGTCGCGTGAGGTCCAATAACATTCACTTGTCACTGGTTTTGGCGGGCTTCGTGACATAAATTATAATTTCTTTCATTTACCCGTTGAAAAGTGATCTCCTTCGTGAAGTTATCGCAAATATGGATTATTTGGTGATGAATGTGAACGCTTTGAAAGCGGATTTTCTTTTTCCGAATAAAACGGAACTGCACAACATTGCGGCATTACTACTCGATGTGATGATAAACTTAAAGAGATTCAAGATTTAAAACTTGGTTTCGGCGCCGATCTTATAAAGTCGCCTTTGACAGCTATATCTACCTCTGGACCTTAGTCGACAGTGGCGCCAACTGGTGAGCAAAGAAACGATAGTCCCCATTGTTAGTTTTGCTACCAAACATTGCGTGCCAAAAGATACCAATTTAAGTTCATCAGATCTTATACCTTCAGTCCTTCAAATACTGTTCTTATGAATAAGGCACACCGTATTTCAAGTAAGTGCGTAACGATAATGTCGTCGACGTACACTTACCGAAAATAAATACGGCTACGCTCCAATAAACACGGAGTCAACTCGAAAGAGTAATTTATAGTACACACTTCTTTATTAACGATATTCCGGGTCGATCTGGCTTAAACTTTACGCGTTATTCACAAAGTTCGCAGCTTTTCTATTGAGCATAAAAATTATGGGCACAGACGCGCCACAAAAGAACTGGCTTTAAAGTATAGGTGAAGTTGGTTGGCATGTACCTTACTCTCTGTTATTTGAGTGAAATTATACAAAGTAAGGTGTCTTTGTATTATGCTGACGTATTTTAGCTGGTGGGTTGGTTAGTTTAGTTAAGCGCTCATAATATTATGGTAAGGGGTTTTATCAAGATATTCCGGCACTGACATCGACCCCAAGACTGAACTGCTATTCCTATACATCCTATCCTACTAATATTATAAATGCGAATGTAAGTGTGTTTGTTACGGTTTCACGCGAAAACTACTCAACCGATCATCATGAAATTGTGTACACCATGTTCTTGGATGTATTAGAAGTAGTTAATATAAGATACTTTTAGTAAAAAAAAAAAAATATTTTTTTTATGTCGTCACTCTGACGTTATCAGCGCGGACGAAGTCGCGGGCAAAAGTTAAATATAATTTGCTTCGCCCCAGGCCGTAAATAGCAATTTACCACCCGCTACGCGAGCGGACATTTCCAGTTCCTAGCCAAGGGAAGACGTTAAATTATGGGCACACCTCGGGTGGTGATAAAGAAAGCCTCAGCTCGCATGTTTATCGCCCTCGCTTTTGGCTCGTGTGACCAGTTCCTGTGCTCTGAGACATTCTTTATTTCACCGCCCTCGGAATGTAATGTAATCCAGTAGCCTTATTACCTAACTAACTCGCTCGCAATCTATTCTATTCTCCCTTAATGGCGGCCGTAAGGCTTGGGCCAATGTCAGTTTAAATGACAATGACAATGACAATGAGCTCGCGATCGCCATCGTGTTCATTCTGACAGTTCTTGTATGAATGTGACGGCTAGCTGATTCCGATGCCAATTGTCAGCCCATACATGTACCTACCTACTGTCAAAATGAACACGATGGCGATTGCGAGCGAGTTAGGTAATAAGCCTACAGATATTTAATTGATCCTTACCTATATCAAAACGTTTTGGTACCTCACTAGAGAAGGTTAAAATCAATTTAACTGCTTTTAACCGCAACATTAACATGTTATTAACACGAGTTCCCGAGGTAAGCGAACCGTAACTGAGTGGCAAATTTACATTTTACGATGCATACCCTTATATCGTATCTTTGCCAGGCATTTCTATCGAAATAATTATTTACGTTACTAAAATTGGCAAAAAAAATTACCTAGCTACGAAGACGAACGACCACACACCTGTCGCGAAGCAGAAAGAAAATAGACAATACCTACTAGACAGACAAGACCATTTTTAGGGTTCCGTACCTCAAAAGGAAAAAACGGAACCCTTATAGGATCACTTTGTTGTCCGTCTGTCCGTCCGTCCGTCCGTCCGTCTGTCAAGACCCTTTTTCTCAGGAACGCGTGGAGGTATGAAGCTGAAATTTATATCAATTACTCAGGTCTACTGTCCCTTGAAGCTGTGAAAAAATCAAACTTCTAAGCCAACGCAATCAAAAGATACAGCCGTTTATGCCGCAAATTTCCGCAAATTTTCAACTCTCAAGGGAATCAAAACCTACAAGGTAGTTCCCGTGAACGCAGAATCTTGAAATTTGGTATGAAGGTAGGTCTTATAGCACAGATTAAAGAATAATTGCGAAAACCGTAAATGTGTATGTATGTCTGTATATAGCAGTGACCAATATAAAGTAACCCCACACTGCGTACATTTTGCTTTGGAACAGGGCTCTGCTTACACTGGTTTTAGATATTTATAGATAATGATACGGAACCCTCGGTGCGCGAGTCCGACTCGCACTTGACCGGTTTTTAATATGGCCCCATTGATCGATGCAATGATTTCGCCAATGTCAACGTTGTACGGTAGAACACGGTCATAAGACCCCTCCCAATTGAATACCTCTTAGTCTGGTTCTATCTATTTATTAATTTATTTACGTAAAAGTTTATGGATTATGTAGGTAGTATATTTTATCTGTGTATCGTTTCGTCAGTCACAGACGGTTCTGGCTGAAAATCAGCACTGTTAGGTGGCTATAATAACACCTCAGCGTAATGCTGAACCAGCGACCGTATCATTTTTGCGAAGACACACATCGCTGATCTATTTTTCATGTCTGTGTTTTTTTTCTTTTTTTTTCTATAAAACTGTGTACATTCTCTCATATTAATTTGTATGTCTTGCAAAAATGAATAAGTCTTCTTTCTTTCTTCTTCCTTTAGTTACTAGCTTATTAGGTTATCAAAGTCTGTGGAATCACGCAGGAGCTCGAGATTGCGCATCTCCAGTCGGATTATGTAAATGCACATATTCACAATAATGCCACCTTGTTTTGCACTTGTGCGAACACAGATCTTTCGAAGGGGAGAGCTTTTAATTAAATTAAGACGTGCGTGCTTTTAACGACCGCGAATAACGTTAGATTAAATATGTATTTCAGTATGAAAAGGATAATCATAGCACGTTGCATCAATTTGTAACTTCTAGTACTTCTTCTTCTTATTTGTGGCGTATCAAGTCGTTACAGCGACTACAACTTCGCCAATGTCAAAGTAACAAAAATGTAACTAAAAAATGGTAGGTAATGGTCAAAGACCCCCCTCCCATCCTATCTGGCTCTTAGCCACGGTCAATGATATCCCTCAGAAACTGCCAGGAAATTATTAGCCGATGCCCAGGGTGCACCTGACCAAGCACTGCTCTTCCCCCCGGACGGATCCAAAAACGAACCGCAGCTCTTGACCACAAGTGGAGGTAACATGCCTCGCACCCCTAACTTCTACTACTTCAAGTTCACGTTTGTCAAAAACTGACGTTTGGGTGGTGTGGGAGGAGATGAAGGGGGGTGAGGTGGTGGTGACTTTTCGACACTTGAAACTGTAGGAGCGTTGTTAAAGGGAAAGAAGAAAATCCCACATGTTATAACTGCGAAAATTTGTAATTTTTAACATTTTTCTGTCTGTCTGTATGAAAGAAAGTTTATTAGGTACTCTCTTTTCCACGCACACCTCTCCGCTGACAGCACATCCCGGGGATTACACAATAGACATGCTACGAGTACCTACCTTGCCCCTTTTTTGCGCCAATATGGCACAAAAATGTGCAAGATACAATCGTGTGTTCCCGCCCGTTCACAGCACATAAAACGCACGCTCTTCTACCTTTATGATGCCAAGCTTTATGCAGATTAGTGGCGCCATCTGCGTTTACCTGTGCCTCAGTTGTCTGTTCCTCATTTAAATGCAGCGCTGGCGTAAAATTACGTGACCTTATTTGCAGCATTATAACACCTGCAAAGCTTTTAACCAACTTTTAACGTAATAACGTCTTATAAATCGATGAACGCCGGCTGCACTCATGAAAAAGCATGGCTCATTGCGTTACGTTCCGTGTGACGTCAGAGTGTGCAAGCGAGAGCGCGGATAGAGAAGCACGATCTTCTCGCATGACGTCAGAGCTAGCAGTTCGAATGTGCCTCTTTATGACGTTATCACGTAAAACTATCGTCCGTAAACCGTCTTTAGACAATCGGTTTTTTTACGGTAGGTATCACCAGAAGTGTCGCGTTTTAAGAATATTTTCGTTTTCATTAATATTGGTCATATTACATCGTTCGTTTTACGCCATTATTACCTTGCCACTTAATGTACTACGACTAAGTTAATCGACTCAATAGGGTATTCGCCTAGTATTCGCTCACTTTTTTTTACAACTATTAGGACTATTTTAACGCCATCTATGAGGTTTGATCCACAGTAGGTACTTATGCAAAGTACATAGAAACAAAATGGGTCAAATGGGTAAACTTTGAATTTTGATAGTTGTGCAAGTAATGACTCCTAGACAAAAATATCCAATTATCGTTCCCGTATTATTCCGAATTTGAAAAAAAAACACGCATGCAAAATCTCAATGCAAAATATTTAACCCAAGTTCGCAACTGCGACAATGATGTAATTACTAAAGACGACGCTGGCAACACTGAACTAGCGAAAAAAAAATTACTGACAGACAACCTGCCAGCCAGTTTTCCGTCAGCGTATTATTTTAATGTCGCAAAATGAATTAGTGTACCTCAGATTCATAAAATATATTTTCTATAAATCTACCTTTACATCCAAAGTATCGCGTGGTTACTGAAATGTGCCGTTGTTTGTCAGCTTCGTTGTAAAAAAACTGGAAGAAATGTTCCGACTCCATTGCTGTTTCGGACAATGTCGATTTATGGATCTGTATACAACAGGACAAAACGAAAGTTGAGCGAGTGAATTTCGTAGCAATTGTACTTTGATATCAAGTTTAGTTATTAACAATGGCGCAGACAGTGAGAAGAGCTATCGAGGGCAGGTATCCTTCGTGTTACATCCCAAGAAGGCTGAAGGAACGGAAAGCAAAAGCTGGAATGCTGAGGTAAATAAATAACTCGATTCGTTCATGCGCTGTCTCACTATAAAGAACCTACTTTTTTCTTCCGTAATTTGATACAGGCTTAATATGAAAGATGATTTCTTACTTTTTAAAGTTTTCTTTTACTTTATTCAAGGCCAAGGCAGGTCTTTAAGCCTCTAGCAGTGCTAATTGTTTTTTGATTTGCCATGTGTCGAAATCGTGTGTGGAATCACCATTACACTGACCTAAAAATCAGACAATTAAAGATTTTGTTTTGTGTTAACTAATGTTGTACAGTTTGCTTGGAATATAATTTAATATAACAAGTCATTGCCCTTGTTTCTTTTGTAGTGTTTAAGGTATTAATCCAAGTAAATAAATTGAATTGACATAACTTAGTTGTCATTTAAGTGGCTTAGGGTCGATTTTTCAATCGTCAGATAGGACCTATTCGACGAACAACTCTATGGGTATCTGTCAGTTAAGTGCTTATCTGAGGGTTGAAAAATCGGGCCTTCATTGAGTTGAAGTAAAATAGTGATAACTTATGGACTTTGAGACATGCTCCTTGACTGCTGGCCTTTTGAAGAGGCTCAGAGTTGCTCAACAAGCTACGGAGAGAGATATGGTTGGAGCTTTTTTGCACCACATAATCCGGAATACGAAGATATTTGCCAAAGAACTAATCACTGACATAGCTTGAAGAGTATGTATGTTGAAGGGGCAGTGTTAGCTCCAATATTTTAGACCATGGGTTGGCAAGTTGTGTTAGGTGGGGTCTGAATACTATGGAAAATTTTTAACAAGATACAGAAAAAAACAAGTATACCTATTACAATACTGCGCGCGAGGACAGCCTCCGCCAGAAAGGCAATTTACGCCTCCTCCAACGCTCTGCTTACGGCGGTGAGGGAGTGGGACGCCAGCCCCCTTCATGAGCGCTGGAGGACATACCACAAGCCAATCGTCACGGGATAGGGGTAATCCGCGATGTTGGTTGGTGTATACCGAGTGTAAAATAGGTTGATTTTAATTTTAATTTTGATTTAATTTAATTTGATTTGATTTAATTTTATTTTATTTTATTTGATTTAACTTGAGCTAATTTATTTACTGATTTATTTATTGACTTTAATATTTGGTGGTCCTAGGTTTGGCACTATTAAAAGCACCGTTATGTTGAAAGAGAATCGAAATCCTTAAGAATGAGCTGGCAGAGCGGCATGAGATCGCCCCAAAGTGGAACAATATGCTGAGAGCCCCATGTACCTGAGCAGGTATTGCAGGATGAGATAATGATGGTTGTATGTCTTATTTCAGAGTAAGCAGGCCAGACAAGCCGGAAGACTTTGTGTGTTACTCGGACAGTGACAGCGAGGAGGAGACTCCGTTCCAGCAGCACCGAATACTCACTACCTCGTACAACTTTGTGGACTATGTCCGCTCCAGAGAAATCATGGCGCCCGAGGTATGTATACAGTGTATATTATAGGTCTGTATTTTGTCTTGTAAAATTGAAGTTCCGAATAAAGTTGCGTAAAGTGTAACATAATTTTGGTTAGTTAAAAAGCGTTATATTTTTAATTTTTTTTTTTTCATTTAGTAGTACACACACACACAAATCACATCTATATCCCTTACGGGGTAGACAGAGCCTGAGTTAATAAGACCTAAAGGTCACGTTTAGCATGATAGTTAGGAGTATAGGTGGAAAGGGGAATCAAAATAGTGATGGGTTGCTAGCCGCATTGCCTGTAGCATGATTCTTAAGACTGTCGCCCATTCCCTCCATGGGCTTTTACCATCAGGAAGAGAAGCAACTGGTAAATTTTTTCTTGGACCAGCATGGAAGAATTTCTATTTAGATACATAAAACAAAATGGAGTTATTTAAACGATTTATAACTAAAGAATGGCTGCACCATTTTTTATGATCTTTGATTTGTTGGATTTGTTTCTACCGATGGCAGAATAATAAAAATACAAAATTTTCACAGAAAAAAATCGCATGCAACGCCATTTCGGATGACATGATAAAAACTGATCATACTTAATGCGGAATGAGGTGTGCCGTAGTTAGTAGTTTTGGTTGTTCTGTTATCAGCTAGCACCTTATCTGATTATTCGGTGCATAGGCTATTAGGTGCCTTTGACGAATGCACCAAAAACTGACATGATTACATGCTGAGGATTATCAATGGTAATAACTAGAGACCGGATTATATGCATTTGCATATTTGCATATGCATTTGCATATTTAAGGCATTCTCAGCGGTAATTGCATATTTTACCCAAAATCTAGTTATGATGCATATTATCGGTACATTTACAACATTTTTCCGAGTGCGAGCACTCACCCTGCGTTTCAAAATGCGATAAAAGTGATAATATCGCGAATTCGACCAAATTTAATTCAAATTCTGCCCAGTTACCTCAGTGGATGTGGAGCGAACTTTTTCCACATACAAAAATATTCTGAATGATCGACGACACAATCTTACCACTGAAAATTTGGAAAAATATTTGATTGTTTACGTTTATAAAATGTTTAAATAATTTTAGTGACATGTAATGTTACTGTAGGTATCTACCTATTGTCGTCTATAAAAAATAACTTACTAATTGTATGCTAATTTTAAATTAAAAAAATTAAAGCTTACTTTTCTCTTTTTTTTGGGTTCCTAAAATTTATCATTTCATTTTGCATATTTTGCATATTTTGCCAATTTTCGTGCATATTTCAAGCATTTTTCATGCATATTTGCATGCATATAACGAGCTTTTTATGTTGCATATAATCCGGTCTCTAGTAATAACTTAACCTGTGTGTATGTATTGAAGGCACTTGAGTTTGTGTATACAAAAGTTTGTATATACAAACCAACTGGCTGGCAGTTAATGCAAATATTTACAATTTGGTTTTAGAATTTAAGATGAATGGGAAGAAACGAGTGTTTCTTTGTGACATTATGGACAGCTGCCTCCGAAGGCATTGCTGCTGTAACTTAGAATGTGAAAAGATGAAGAGTTGGAAATAAAATATGGTTATGAATCTTTATGATATTTCATTAATTAGATGAAAGTTTGGCTCAGAGCATAGATCCAGGAGTATCCGATTAGTTTGCTGTAGTACTGGCTACTAACTTCCGAGCCTTACATTATGTTTTACGTATGTTTGTCCGGGTGGAATCTTGCGACTCAATTTTGAAGCAGATATCTTCATCCGATTGAACTGAAATTTTGCATATTTGTGTAAGTCAGATGACAATAATCTGATAGTAGAATTCTGGCGGTGCAGCCAGGACCGTCACCGCAGAAGGGAACTCTTCAACGGTTGGTCCGATTGACTTGAAATTTGGTTCACATGTGTAGGACGGATGACAATGCAAGTACAGTCAACAAAGAGTACAGTTAGCAAAAAAGCTTGTATTCAAAATGAAATTTTGAGGTTAGGGTATTTTTTTCCTTTTTTTCTAGCCAGATACCTACTTAATTTTTTTTTTTTTTAATCCAGCCACGGAGCGTGGACCCTCTGTACGCGACGCGGCACATGCTCACCCGCGACCTATTCCGGGAGACGCCGCTCAACCTCGGAAACATGAACAAGGTCTTCTGTTCGCAGTGGCTGTCAGACAGACAGGTCGTGTTTGGTACCAAGTGTAACAAGGTATGTAGGTCACGTCTTTATACGGGGTAGACAGAGCGTAAGGTAATAATACCTAAAGGCCACGTTTGGCGTGACTGGGCGTATAGGAAAGGGGAATCGAAGTAGTGATGGGTTGCTAGCCGCATTGCCTGTGACATGATTTCTAAGATTTTCGCCTATGAACTTTTACCATCTGCGCGGGTAGAGTAACAAACTGGTACATTCTGTTTTTTCTTTGCTCTCAGACGCTGGAAGTAACAAAGTGCTTTGGATTATTAGGAGTATCAATGATTTCAGACTATAGAAGAAAGAAGAAAGAGAAGAAAGAAAATATATTTATTTGGTCACATTATTACAGTACAATAAACTTCACCGGTACCTACTAAATGGAACAAAATGGACACAAAAAGGGAAGCTGGCTCAGCGCTATGTCACGAATTGCTTCGAGACGCTGATATTCTGCCAGAACCTTGGCCTATATCTTTCTACCCTCTTATACCATATCAGAGAAAGGGATGGTGAATGCGATTGTGATTTCGACTGGGTTAAAATCCTCTGTTTATTCACTTAAACTTCTATCTAACTCTCGGACGACTGATATAGGCAAACAGCTAGTTTAAGTATGAACATTGTGTTACAGTTAAAAGTTTACGACGTCCGCACGCGTTCACTGGACGACATCCCGACCTTAAGGCCGCGCGCGCCCTGGGCGGGGGCCGACCACCAGACCGGCATACACGCGCTGCAAATCAACCCCTCAAGGTATAGTAGAACACCATACTACTGTCGAGCATCACTCGACTTATTGCGTTACCGTTTGTGTCTTTTGAGTCTCAAGGTAGTTTCATTTTGAGAGTGGCAGCATCTTGATGACGCCCGTGTTTGAGCAAACGATATCCTTCTTTTTTTTAATATGGCCCCATCGATCGATGCGATGATTTCGCCAATGTCAAAGTAATAAATACAATAATCAAAAATCTTGTGACGAAAGTGTCGGCAACGTTGTACGGTAAACACGGTCAAAAGACCCCCCCTGTCGGGCGGTCAATGATATAAATAATAAATATCTTGGGACAAATTACACCAATTGACCCAGCCCCAAACTAAGCAAAGCTTGTACTATGAGTACCAGGCAACGGATAAACATACTTATATAATGTAGATAAATACATAAAACATCCATGACTCGGGAACAAACACTCGTAGGTATTCATCATACGACTGTCTGCCCCTACCGGGATTCGAACCCGGGACCTCTAGCTTCTTAGTCAGGGTCACTAACCACTAGGCTATCCGGTCGTCAAATCCCTCGGATACCGCCAGGAAATCATTAGCCGATGCCCAGGGTGCACCGGACCAAGAACTGCTCTTCCCCCGGACGGATCCAAAAACGAACCGCAGCTCTTGGTCACACGCGGAGGTGACCCGACTCGCACCCCAACGGCATCCTTTGACAGCTGTTCTATGCTTTGACAGCTGTGTTTATACTTTAAAATGTCAATTGCAGAACGTTATTAGCGACTGGTGCACAGAATTCCTGCGAGCTTGCGATCTACAGTCTGCCCACGTTGGACCCAGTGTGCGTTGGGGAGGCCCACAAAGACTGGGTAAGTTCCTGCTGACTTACAGAGACACAATAAGAAGCGTGAAACTAGAATAAATGCTAGAAAATGAAAGTGTTAAGAAGTATCAAAAGTGTAACACTGAAAGATAAAAAAAAAAACAAAAAAAAAAATGCAAATTGCCCCCCACGATCCGTTTCCTTACCCGTTTACGTGTCTTTTTTAACCTACCACCGCATTCGGAAAGACCATCATTGCCAAGAAGAATGCGCCGCAAGAAACTTGGCAGAAAGTCATTTTTTCAAAATAAAATACAGTAAGAATACTTAAATTCTACTCAAATTGTATTTATAAAAGGAATGTATAAGGTCCCCGAGCCTTAAATTATATTAGTCTATAGTAGAGATGTGTAAAGTCTCTACTAGTCAAAGTAAAACAAAGTAGTTATGCAAAAAAATGAAAGAAAGAGAAAAAAAAAATTAAGTTCAGTGGAGGTGTGAAACGCTCCACCGTCAAATAAATTTATTGGAGATATCTCTAATATCGAAGAGAAAAAAATAATAATAACGAATAGTGTGATAAGGGAATGTGCTGATTTGAAAGAAGATAAGTGACAAGGATAGAAAGAAGTATGCTCAGTTGGTTTGGCACGTAGAGAGGATGGATGAAAGTAGACTAACTAAACAAATGTATATGGGGAGTGTCAAGGGATATGTTGGGAGGGGAAGGCCTAGACGGACGTTCCGAGACCAAATAGGAGACGATTTGAAAAAGGTCAGGTCAGGAGTACCCGAAACTGGCGAGGATGTATGAAAAGATTGATGAATGTGGATGAAGCGAAAGAGGTATGTCAATATGGTAGCAAGTGGAACAAAGTAGTAACTCTGTATACCCTTATAGGAAAGAGACGTGACGGTAAGTGTAGACAATTTTTTTGCATGAAATACTAACGAAAATGTATATGATATATACATTACACCCCTTACTCATAAACGCTCTATAGGCTTCTGGTACTTTGGCAATCGTTTGTCCTTGTCTGTGAAAGGTAAATGTCAAAGTGACAGATAAGGACAAACGATTGCTAAGTCAGCAGAGGCCTACAGAGCGTTTACGAATAGGGGGGTTATTTTTTTGGTGTTTTTTTTTTTATATGAATAGGAAGGCAAACGAGCAAGTGGGTCACCTGATGGTAAGTGATCACCACTGCCCATAGACACCCGCAACCCCGGAGGGATTGCAGATGCGTTGCCAACCTAGAGGACTAAGATGAAATGCCTCTTGTGTTGACGTGATTTCTCCTGTCGGTAGATCCTGGACATGTGCTGGCTGGACGACGAGTTCCTGGTGACGGGCTCCCGCGACAGCAAGCTGGCGCTGTGGCGCGCGCCCGCTGCCGCCCAGCAGCCCGCGCTGCGCTACGTGGCGCCGCTCGCCGTGCGCGACTGCCGCTCCGGTCGGTACCTGCTACTGCAGAGCTTGTTAACGATACCAAATTCATATTATAAGTAACGTTAGGAAACGGTAATATCATAAAAATACCTAAGTAACGGTATTAAGTTATAACGTTACTCGATAACATATCGTTATTAAAACTTTACTTAATTAACGTTATTTTTATCGGTGATTTTACTTTTCATTGCGGGGCTCGTTAACGTTACTAATAGTTATTAGTAACACTATTTTAATCGGTAATGCTACGTTGCCACACCGCGCTACCGATAGAGGCGCGCTGGCGCTGGTTTATTGGCGTTGTTGCCATTCCGTGCACTGGCTACTTTTAGCGTGCGGCGTGTGTGAACATCAGTGAATCAAAAATAAATAATCTGCTATTGCCGTTACCTAATAAAGTTAAAAACGATTAACGATACCTTTGACTTAACGTTAGCTCAATGCGCAGCTGGTAACATTACCATTTTTTTACCGGTAAAAAGTAGTAGAAGTAATGTTAAATGGGTTAACGTTAATTACAACTTAACGTTAAATCTGTCTCAAAGTGGTAACGATACCAACTTTTTAACGATATTTCAAACCCTGGTTACATTAATTTATTCGTAATGGTCCACAATGGCTCACTGAGTCATTGCCACTGTGTACCGAGGGCAATGGGGAGCGATTGGACGTATCGCACTTCCCCCTAATTTTAGTAGAGACGAATAAGGTAAATAAATAAAAAACATTTACTATCACCACATAGACAGATAAAAGTTAAGTTGACAACGCTACCATCTTAACCTAATTCAAAAGGTTGCACATCCAAAAAACGACGAGTTCAGTTTTTTTTAATTTTTTGGACAGATTAGACATCAATTTGTCATACTTCCGTCCTAATTCAAGAGGACGCAACATCTGTTTCATATTCTTTGCTTCCAAGCCAGCATGGAATGAATCACGAATTTTTATTTCTTGATTTTTTTGTTCACTTTTACGATTTTACCGTTAGAAATTCAATCTAAATGTCACTGAAAATTAGAACACATAGAAAAATCCGGAAAGTAAATCGAACCCGGATCCTTGTCATTCCGTGACGCGTGCTATACCCCTACACCACACAACAGCTCTCCAGCTCTGCTGTTAATTTTATTTAAATCTAACAGTTTTATCTAACATCAACCAATTAAGATACCACCGTTAATTAATTATTAATACGTGTATTTGTTCATCAGGTCAGAAAGTCCGCGCGCTGACGTTCAACCCTCGCTGGCGGGAGATCGCCGCGCTGACCCTCAACGGCTACATCCACGTGTTCAACGCGGAGACGTTCAAACAGACGCTCAGCCGCAAGCTGCCCTCCTGCCAGGACCTCGTCTGCCTCGCCACGCAGGTATTGCCAGCACAGCTTATCCACATATACGCCCACAATTATGCTATGGCCTTTATTAGGTTTACAGACACGAGCCTAAGGTAACAACCTTAGGCTCTGTCAACCTCGTAAGGGATAAAGATGTAATTTATGTATGTACGTATTTTATTTATTTTAATAGCCAAATCAACGTTTGGCTTGACTTTTTTCGGTTTAATTGGTTTAATGCGATTGAACTGATCGAGTGTTGCCATACATACTTCCGTGTATTTGTCAGCTTGTTTGTAAAGTGCTTTCCACTGGCGTTCGTGTCGCCACAGTGTATGTGTTTTTTGTGTTTAGTTTTATAATTTTATCTGGGTCCCACTGAAAAACAGCGTTGCGTTCACTTTACACCATATCGGTACTGTTCCTTAGTGTATTGTATTTCTCCTTGTTTTATGTCTACTTGTATCGAATGTGTGTATATAAATGTTCTCTCTCTCTCTCTCTCTCTCTCTCTCTCTCTCTCTCTCTCTCTCTCTCTCTCTCATTCAACAGTTACCGTAATGAGGGTCTTTAAAACACTAGTGTGGTTTTTTAGAACGAACCTTGGCGAGTACATACCTTATAGTGCCGTTGTTGTTTACATAATTTTGCAACTGCACGAATCCATATTTTTGACCTTGATACACCTAATGAAATGAACTAGAGTTTAGTCCACTTAACCTGTCATTTTTTTAAATTGTACTCAATTTTCTCCGTAGGAGAGCGGCGTTTACGCGATCGGCTGCAAGTCGTACACCCTGCTGCTGGACTGCCGCACGCTGCAGTCCGTCCGCAAGATCACGTCGCGCTACAACGGCTGCGGCATCCGCTCCGCCAGCTTCCGCGGCAACATGCTCACCATCGGCACCGGCCTAGGTCAGTACGTCACGCCGGTACACAGTGGACCACTACAGGTCTCCACTATGGGGCCCAGCACACAGGGGACCACTACAAGTCTCCACTATGGGGCCCAGCACACAGGGAACCACTACAGGTCTCCGGGGGCAGTACACAGGGGACCACTACAGGTCTCCACTATGGGGCCCAGCACACAGGGGACCACTACAGGTCTCGGGGCAGTACACAGGGGACCACTACAGGTCTCGGGCAGTACACAGTGGACCACTAAAGGTCTCCGGGGGCAGTACACAGGGGACCACTACAGGTCTCCACTATGGGGCCCAGCACACAGGGGACCACTACAGGTCTCGGGCAGTACACAGTGGACCACTACAGGTCTCCACTATGGGGACGTCTATTAATCATGTGATGTTTTTTAGCACTTTTACCCCCTCCCCCTTGGTAATACGTGGTGAGGATTAAAACTACCCCCTTCCCCCTCTTCCCCGACCAAAATTACGTGTATTTTTAGTACCTACAGAGAAATTTTTAAATTTTTAGAATATTATCTCTAAATACAGGTATAAAAGGTGCGGTTCGTGCGGTGCTTTTCGGTTTAAAAATCGCGCGTTTGACGAATAAATAAAACGTGATATCTTGCTATTGTGTTTTATGGTGATGTTTGTTGCCGGCAGGTCTGCTGATGTTCTACGACATGCGAGCAGCGAAATACTTAGAGAGCAACATTCACACATCGAAGACTGTCACCCTCAGGGCTTCCAGAGGTTACGTGGTAAGTGCTCGTTAATTACCACCAGTGGCAGTGGCGGACTAAGCCCGTCAGAGGCCCGGGGCGACAAAACTGAATGAGGCCCCCCAGATGCCCTCTTGATGACATTATGTAGGTACTAACTGATAAGCACATTTTGAAAGTCTTGTTTAGGATTTGATCAGGAGAACGCGGAGGCATTTGGGGCCCCCCAAAGACCGGGGGCCCGGGGCGGGCCGCCCCTTCCGCCCCCCTGTTAGTCCGCCACTGACCAGGGGCCCGATTTTTGAAAGGACATTTGTGTGAAAATACCACTCGATAGTGGTGAAAAATTGAGCAAAATTTTATATACGAGTAGCTTGGAAGATACGGCTCTCATTAATCTTGTGACCTAGTCTAATTTGATTAGAGCTGTGGTTTTGAAGATAAACAAGAGTTATACCACTTTCTCTTCACTTCACTTTCTTTTTTTTTATATGTGTACTCTTATTGTATTTTGTATGTATGCATGTGTGTAATGATATTTAGTAGTTTATTTTATGTTTTGTTTATTGTACTTAGATATCTGCGCTCTACTGTGGCTTTCACCATCTGGAATTTTAAACTCACACTTTGTCGGTCCCTCGTTTAATCCTCCTCTCATCTACTCAAAGGTTAACTGGTAGAGATCCCTTATGGGATAAGCCCGCTTTTGTGCATATAAATTAATGTTATTTTTATTTTTTTGTTAATTGTATCTGTTTACTTACATACTTGGTTAAAATTGCATTGTTGAAAAAACGCGAAAAGAAAATTTGCTACAAATAGAAAAACATTATGAGAAAATAATCTAACAAGTTGCTGCTGGTGCTAATAAGTTTGCTTTGTATTCCAGTTTCCTGATGAAGAGGCAGACGGCTTCAACCAAGTGAAATACGTGCCGGCGATCTACACGCACTGCTATGATGAGAGCGGCACGCGCATCTTCACGGCCGGGGGGCCGCTGCCCGCGCCCCTCATCGGCAACTACGCCGGCATCTGGCAGTGATGTGATAGTGACAGTGATGTGATCGTGACAGTGATGTGATGGTGATGACGTAGCGCGGACGCTGGCACGAACACCCTTGTGATAGGTTGGCGTGACACGTGACTATGTTAGTGGGAGGTTGGCACGGCGATATGCGACAGTAATTAGAGTTGGTAAAAAAACGGTGGTATCGTATCGATAGTTTTAAAGGAAATGTATAGGCCTATCGATAGTATTGTACAATACCAAAAACATAGAACAAAGAGACAAGTAGAAGTAGCACGTGAACTTGAGACGCCTTTATGCGAAAAATCGTATGTGTAAACGTCAAATTCAATTTGACGGTTCGAATAGCAGAATCATTCATCAGTAGATTTTCAATGACGTAAACCTAAATCCCATTCAGCAGAGTTTATTTTGCAACATTATTCTTAACGACATCTGTTGTGCAATGGCAACACTATTATTTAGACTACTGACATTTTCAGACTGTTATCTTTGACTATTCACGCGAGATGGTGTTTATATGTTTCCTGTACAATGGACTTAAAGCAATATTCTGCGAATGGAAAGTTCAAATTATAATACCGATTCAGAACTTATTACATTTTTATAATAGAAATGCTACGACCAATAATTGCCAAGATTTCAAGGTAGAAGTAAACTGTCGATGTGAGAGTTTGGCGACACGGGTTTTCCTAGCGTATCGCACTTCTATTTTCTCTTTGTTCTGTGACCAAAACTATCGATACTATTTTCTTTGCTCAAACTATCGATGGTCGATCACAACACTTGAAAAGGGACTACCCTAATATTAATGCTACCGAGTTGTAGTGTACCAAATAGCAGTGATGAGGTAGTTCAAAGAACACAGAAATGCTTAGTGATGTGTTATGAAGCGTTTGTGCTACGGGAATATCATGTGGCGTGGACTTGTGTGATGTGATGGTGTCAATGATATGATAAAGTAGTTCACGGTGTAGGATCCGACAGATGGGTTGTGTTGCTTGTGACAAAGTGGACTGCTTGCTGATGAGGTAGTGTTGCGTAAACTACGCATGCATATTATTATTGATGATGTGATAGTGGTTTCGAAGTTTGAACGCGTGATGTGGTAGTCTGATAAGTGATGACACGTCGATTCTGTTGTCTTAGAATTTATGACGCTAGTATCTACTGTGTGTCAATTCTAAAGCAACAGAAAGTCGTCTAGTGTTGTCGATATTTGTAATTTGTCAGTGAAACACCAACTAAACTTAGACATTGCCGGAATCATTGTTAGTATCGATGAAATAAAATGCTAATCATAAAATGTCATACTTTGAGACGTCAATTAATAAAATTAGACATATTTTCGCAGATTAGATTACCACTTTAAAGAGTATCTGATATTGCAGATGCATGCTTCATGATCACTGGTAGTCTCGTAGTTATGATCCACTACATACAAATACTTACATATATCACGTCTATGTCCCTTACGGCGTAGACAGAGCCTGAGCTAACAAGACCTAAAGACCACGTTTAGCATGAATGGAGGCGTATAGATGGAAAGGGGAATCAAAATACATGGTTGCTAGCCGCATCGCCTATAACGTGATTCCTAAGAATTTCTCCCATTCCCTCGATGAGCTTTTACCATCTGCGCGGGACGAGAAACAAATGCTACATTCTAAGTCTTTCCTTTGCTCCCAGAACAGCACTTACGCCCTTAATCATGCTAAACGTGGCCTTAAGGTTTTGTTACCTAAGGCTCTGTCTACCCCGTAAGGAATAAAGACGTGATATATGTATGTTAGTGACCTTGACATCTGTATCGCTAGAAAATATGTCTAATATTATTAGCAGTGAATTAAAAATCATTGTATTTTTTGTTGTTGACGTCCCTTATCTGCGGCAAAAGTTTAGATAAGTTTGTTGGCATGGTAACACTGTAAAACGACTAGATAGGCCAGTTTAATTATTGTGATATTGCCCGCGAAGCAATAATTGTGGGCTGGTGACTCTTAACTGTGGGCTGGCGAGCTGTGAGTTACCATTACAAATTAGCTGTCTGTGGAACTAGAGTTGCCATCGCATCGCTAAAATTGTCTCCGAAAAAACACTTAAAAACCGGCCAAGTACGAAATTCGGCAAGTTAAATCCGGTGTTAGCAGAACCCTGTAGGCTTATTGTCTAACTCGCTCGCAATCGCCATGGTGTTCATTTTCACAGTTCTTGTATGAATGTGACAGCTAGCTGATTCCGATGCCAATTGTCAGCGCATACGTGAACTATCAAAATGAACACGATGGCGAGCTACCGAACAACGGCTGATTAAAAACAAATAGTGTCTTCTTCAACCTCGACATTGGCGGAATCATCGATAGTATCGATGGAGCTATATTACCAAAAATTGAATTGAATTTAAACACGATGGCGATTGCGAGCGAGTTAGGTAATAAGCCTACTGCTCTTAAGCAAAATGTGAGGTAATTTTATGTTGGTTATTGGCAGACACAAAATCATTCTGTTTGTATTTGTTGTGATAGCGGCAACAGAAATACATTTGTGAAATTTTTTACTGTTTATCTCAAGGTTTCCCAAACCATGGGTCGCGACCCACCAGTGGGTCCCAAGCGAATATTAAGTGGGCCCTGCCTGTAGAACGACACACCAAAAAAAAATTACTAACACTTCATTTGTTATTTCAAGTCCTTTCTTCATATTGGTAACGGTTGAATTTCTTAGAGGTGGGTCCCAAGTTTGTAAACTTGTATTAGATGGGTCGTCGCCCAGACAACTTTGGGAACCCCTGGTTTAGTTATCACGGTTCATGAGATACAGCCTGGTGACAGACGAACAGACGGACAGACAGCAAAGTCTTAGTAATAGGGTCCCGTTTTTACCCTTTGGGTATGGAGCCAAGATTGAAATGGAATATTACTTATTTTCAACGTTTACAAGAGTCGCCGGCCTATCAGCCTTATTTATGTACCCCCCAATCAGCCAAGGTACCTCATAAAGCTAGGCTAGGCCATCGCTACGGCTAGCACGACAGCGCGCGTGAGATAGACTGTCTCTTTTTCTTACAGTTTGTTTTAGAAAGAAATGGATAGTGTACACACGGCAATATAATCAGGTAAGCACCTACGCACGCTCGCGCCGTATCTATCCTGCTTACCGAATAGCTTTGCTGTGTGTACCTCTCGCCATAGAACAAAGAGAGACCTAGAAGTAGCATGTGAAAGAGAGACGCGCCATCTTTATGCGGAAAATTGCATGTATGTCAAATTGATTGTGACAGTTCGAGTAGCAGAATGATTCTGCCAGAGTCGGCCTTTCTCGTCTTTGACCATTACCGTACAACGTTGCTGACATTTTTGTCGCAAGATTTTTGAATTATATTTTTTCCACACTGACATTGGCCCAAGCCTTACGGCCGCCATTAAGGAGAGATGAAGACTTTCTCGAGTGTTCCGCTGTCATCAGTTGATTTTCACGTATACCTAAATCCCAATCAGCAGAGTTAATTTTGCAACGCAGTTATTTTAGCGACATCTTTTGTGCAGTGGTATCTTTTGGCTACTTCACGCTAGATGGTGTTTGCTGTACAATGGACTTTGAGCAATATTCTCCTGGTGGAAAGTTCAAATTATAATACCGATCCAGAACTTATTACATCTTTATAATAGAAAATGCTACGAATAATTGCCAAGATTTCAAGGTAGGAGTAAACTGTTGATGTGAGAGTTTGGCGACACGGGTTTTCCTAGCGTATCGCACTTCTATTTTCTCTTTGTTCTGTGACCAAAACTATCAATACTATTTTCTTTGCTCAAACTATCGATGGTCGATCACAACACTTGAATGGACTTTTAGCAATATTCTGCGGGTGGAAAGTTCAAATTATAATACCGATCCAGAACTTATTACATCTTTATAATAGAAATGCTACGAATAATTGCCAAGATTTCAAGGTAGGAGTAAACTGTCGATGTGAGAGTTTGGCGACACTGGTTTCCCTAGTCCAGGGGTGGCGAACCTTTTTTGGTGGATGTGCCATTTTTTCGCAAATAAAGTAATATTTGGCTCTGATGTGACTCGCACTTCTATTATCTCTTTGTTCTGTGATCTCGCGCGCTCTCGTGTTAACGTGCTGTGCGGGTGACGTTGAAGTCCTTCAGGATCTGCAGGCCTACTCTAAATCATATCGCCCCTCTCTCTCTCACACATTCTCTTCAACCTTAATGTACCCACTGCTGAGTGTCTCCAATTTATTTCGTGTTACGCGATCGTACGCTTTTCGAACATTGCATCCCTTTTATTGAATTTAAATTCGGACATATTTATATCTGCATTGGGCACATGTGGGAGCTATAGCCCAAGCTCTCTCGTTCTGGGAGGACGCCTGTGCCCAGCAGTGGGACATATATAGGCTGGAGATAATGAATTGTATTTTCGCCGCAACAAACGTCGCTCGCACATTTTTTTTTACTATAAAGGAAACTTTGTTTCTTACTCGGCCCCAGGCATGTTGTCAATTAGTGGACAAATGTTTCTACAAATGTTTGTTACTTTTGCAATAAGTGATCTCTTTCTTTACGCAAACGTTTGTATCAGCTTTTGACAGTTACGGCCCCAATGTTTTCTCATATACTTTTACACGGCTTTGTGCACTAATTCACATCGTGTCTGGGACCGGCTTTAGGTTACCTTGAACCAACGTGTACATTATAATTATAAAGCTAAGTAAATAATTAGACAATATAAATATGTAGTTTAATTTTTGTTTTTATTGCGGCATAATGATATGAAAGTATTTAATTGAGGGTATGACGAGTTTTTTACAAGTATGTATCGTTTTAACATGATGTGGTAACTTAACTTGTTTTTTTTCTAACACCCCTAAGGAATTCGACCTTTACAGCCAAACGTAATTGAAGAATAGTTTAACATAAAAATGAAATATAGCAATAATGTTGTACAAACGCTGTTAGACGCGTAAAGACAGTTAGTGTCGCAGAAAAAAAGCGCTAGTAAAGGAAAGAACGTGCTTAGTGTATAATAGTTTTGATATTCAGTGATACCACACTACGGTTACAACCGGTTGCCGTTTTTACATGTATTTCGTACTCGATGCTAGTTTTATAAATAATGAATTCTTTGGAAACGAAGACGCGAGCAACATATAGCTTATATATATATTACGGTATGAGTAAGTAAATACCGAATTTTAAAATAAAAACAGGTTGTTACAAAGCATTAAAAATATTTATTTATAAACCTAATGCCACAATATCGCAAATAATCGTAACTAAAGTGAAGTCTTCAAAAATGCGTGAGGTTCGAAAATAGATGTGCAAAATGTAGAAAAAAAACGACAATACAAAATGGCCGCGTCAGGGCACCACCCAACCGGCGGGAAGAGACGAGCCTTCGCTGCTTATGTAGCGGTCCCATTCAGCCCTGAAACAATGACAATGAACAAAAAACATTTACCTTGCTACTCCACTACTCACATGCAAGATAACCAAAAATATATGTTTTTCATTCAATCCTCCCTTGCTACTGCCACATAAAACATATAAAGCCCACACACTTAATTATCCCTTACCCCACACAAACACTGACGCGCAAGGGCGGATCCACCGTTGTGGGCACGATGGGCATGCCCACAACCTTAATAGACTTGTGATGTCACACTTTTACTTGCATGATTGTTAATGAGCATGTTCATGCTCCGACTCGTACTTAGCCGATTTTCTAGTAGCTGTGACCACAACCTTTTTTGAGGGCTGGATCCGCGCTTGCTGACGCGTTTCGATCCCTCTACGGGATCATTATCAAAGTTTAATGAGCACAACTGTTACACAAGCAAACCAACGTCGTACTGATTTGAAAACATAAATAAACATTATGTACCCACATTCATATATTTTCACAAACTACCCTTTTATTTTTCAAAATCTTCAAAAAAAATTCCTGATTTTTCTTTTATTCTTTGGGCCTGATGCAATATGAACCGAGACAGTGTTGAGTTCTCGGATATATTTTTACCAGTATTTTTTGTTCCATTTTTACATGAATAGGAAGGCAAACAAGCAAGTGGGTCACCTGATGGTAAGTGATCACCACTGCCCATAGACACCCGCAACCCCAGAGGGATTGCAGAAATCCATAAATGTCATCAATGGCATAAATAAATAAGTACGCAAAATCTGCACTGCACTCAAGATCAAAAAGCGAAGCAATACCTGACTGAGAGAAAACTCCCGACATCTCCTTGGAAATCGACTTGGGGCTCGTCTCCAAAGAGGAACTGCCTCCACTGCCGCAGCGTCTGTACTATCTCCTCAGTCCTGACAGCAGCCGGCTGAGACTCCTTCAGTTTGCCACGTAGCTGCTGCTCTTCCTCCGAATAGCTCGACAGTTTTCCGTTCCATAGAGATATTAGTTTCGCTGTAAACAAAATAGTCTCAGTTTCATTTTCGTATCAGTTTTACGTTTAAGTAAAAATTATCTAGTTTCTTTCACTATGCTGCACAATGACTAAAAATTACATTCCATATTGATCATTATAGCTGATTGCTCAACATTATTAACCCTTTTGACCTTCGGCTTTCATCACCAATTTCACCGTGGCGTAATTTTATATCATACTAGTTTCTGCCCGCGACTTCGTCCGCGTAGAATTAAACTTAACTGAATGTTGACAGTATATTCTGCAAGTATTTACGTTGCGACTCTAGGCAGCTACGGCCTTTCGCATGTTTATCGTTATCCCGCGGGAACTATGCAATTTTCCGGGACAAAAAGTAGCCTATGTTTTTATCTAGAGTACCAGCTATATCCGCTCTAAATTTGGTCCAAATCCGTCCAATCCGTCGTCCGTCGTGAAGAAGGAACAAACATCACATCGTCACATCTATCCATCTATCCTCACAAACTTTTAATTCTATTATAGACCGACCGCTTAAATGAGTCGTCGCCCGCGCGGCACAGGGGCGCGGGGTGGATCTATGTAAGCGGTCGGCCTATTATAGGTTATTAGCTCATGCAGCATGGTGTGCGGTAATGTTCATGTTCAACTTGGCTCACCAACGTTTTTTTTTTTTTTTCTTGCTCGCGCGGTTTGCGTATTTGCCACAGACGCGTAAAGTTAAGGAAACGTGAAAAAGTACGGAATTTGAAATAGTGTCAGGAAAGGATTATTATGGGATTGCGTAGGAACATAATAGACTTTAGTAATAAGTCAATAGGAACATTATACAGGTGGAATTATAAATTATAATATACATGAAAATATGTCAAAAAGGAAAACAGCAGACTAAATTTTAATATCACTACTATTAATAAATATATTAAGTAAATTATATATATTTATATCATTGGATGCTAACAAGACAGAGATGGATGTAGGCAGTGGAACTTTGTAGGAAATGAGGTGATCATAAAGAAAAGTATTGTGGAGAGGACAGGAAAGGAATATGATTGGTATCTGCAGTGCCCAAACCACACTCACAAGCATCAGAGTCCAGCAGACTAAATTTAGCTCTCACCAACGTTGGCGTTGAACTCGTCGCCGTCCCCGGGCGGCAGGCTGTCCCCGCGGCCGCTGGCGGTGCGCCGGCGCGCGCGCCGCAGCCGCAAGAGCGCCTCGAGCTTGGCCACGCACTTCCTGGCGTCCTGCTTCTTGCGGGCCACGTCGCGGAGGACGCTGTCGGCTCGCAGCTTCGCTTCCTCTTCCTACACACAAGATTATAATAATGCAGATTTTGATTCTTTGTTCTGCTGGTCTGGGAGCAAAGGGAAAACAGAAAGTAGCTTCTCTTCCCGCGCTGATCCTTAAAGCCTATAATAATAAATTTCGATCGATAGATGATCCCGGGTAGATGGTCCACGGGAGTTTGTAATTGTGTCGTACAGACACATCATTCAAATCTTACTATTGGTCCAGGGTATTTATAAACCAATTCAAACAAATAACCACATACCTAAATCACAGACAAAGATGAACTGCAGTAAAACTTGGTAACCAACTGGACTTGAATCAACAATAAACTATGGTAAGTACTTATCAGGGGCTTAGCCAGGGGGCGGTTTTGGGGGTTCAAACCCCCCCCCCCCCACCCGAAAAGTAAGTATAAATTTCTTATATAACTTTTAGTCGCTTTATTTTCTTGAACCCCCAATACTAAAACCTGGCAATGCTTGTGACAGTTATACTAACCTGTTTAGCTTTATCAATCTCATCTTTAATCTTCTGCAGATTCTCGTCTATCCTCCGAGAGTGCTCCTGCCTTGCTTTTATCGTCTCATCCCACCGTCTCTTTTTCTCAGCCTTCAACAGTTTCAGTCTCAACCGTTTAGCGGACCGCTTAGCTAAAGCTCGCCGCATACTCTCTAAACATGAATCGTTCAAAAGCAACATCATCTCATCTATTTTCGATTGGTTCTCATGCATTGTTTTAATAGCCGTGTCCCACTGATCCTCGTCTAACGTTTCCATTTCTGCACGCAGCGTGTTTTCTTTCTCTTTTAAATCATTTAAAGTTAATACTAAAGCCCGCATTTTGTCTTTGATCTGTGTGATAGATGGTGTTTTTTTAATAACTTTTACTTCATTTCTTTCGAATTGCTTCACAAAATCTTGGTCTGTTATTAGTGGTGGGGGCACGAGAAACGCGGGGGGTGGGGGTGGCGGTGGAATATTATGGAATGTAAAATTCCGGTTATAAAAATTTTGATTATAATAAGCCATGATTGTTACAAATATGTAAAAGTAATTATAAAGTTAAGTTAGTTTAAGAGGCGGTTTCGAGCTGGCTCTCGGCGTCTTTGAGGACTTGTTGCGCTGCCCGGTAGTCCTCGTGCTCTTTCAGGTCTTGTTCCGTTTCTAGAGTATTCTGAAGATCAGCAAACGCTTTTACTAGTCTGTAAAAATGCACAATGTTACTTTTTAATACATACATACATACATACATACACAAATCACGTCTTTATCCCTTGCGG
Organism: Pandemis cinnamomeana; assembly: GCA_932294345.1. Lineage (NCBI taxonomy): Eukaryota > Metazoa > Arthropoda > Insecta > Lepidoptera > Tortricidae > Pandemis > Pandemis cinnamomeana. The sequence continues at coordinate 12,619,763 of OW028718.1, read as the reverse complement.
GGTAGACAGAGCTTAAGTTGGTAAGACCTAGGCCACGATTAGCAAGATTGTGGGCGTAGATGGCAAAAAATGGAATCAAAATAGAGATGGGTTGCTAACCGCGTCACCTATAACATTATTCCTAAGACTTTCGCCCATTCCCTCGATGGGCTTTTACCATCTGCGCGGGAAGAGAAGCAACTGGTGCATTCTATGTTTTTTCTTTACTCCCAGACCAGCATGGAAGGTTCTTTGGAAGGGTCTTTTAATACATCACAGTCTTATTAATCATGCAGACACCTTTAAGAACCAGGTACAGTCCATGATATGGCCTCTTAGAATGTCATTTAGGTTTCGAGTACCATCGGCCGATTCAAGTTTCAAACCCATAAGAGTGACTAAGGCAACAAGACAAACCAGAATGGCATTCTAAGAGCTCATGGACTACATGGTTGAGTACGGTCAAATGCAAAAATAAGTATCGATAGGAACTTCTCGAAAATATGTCCCACAACCTTATTACGCTGGTGTAAGAGCGGATGATACTTATTTTTGAAACTTTGTCTAGATACATATTATTACACTTAACTGTACATATCAGCAGTTGACAATTCAAAAATTTCTTACAAGACCAAGTGTCAAACTGGAACTTAATATTCCTCACTTTGTTTATTTCATCACTCCAATCACAGTGCGATTTATTTACAGTCGAAACTACTAAGTGTAAAGTTATTATCAACGAACAATAACGATAGCTTGACTCAGTCCAGAGCACAATAAAATGAGGATGAGTAATCCAATCCGATACTCTGTTCCAACGAAACAAAGACTACAAAATAACCTTAAACCATCTGTTTTTTTTAACACTAATTCCTCGCTAAGTACACAACGAACGCAGCAAAAAAAACTATTAAATGACATTTTATTGACCGGAAATGGTTATTCTTTTCATACATACCGTCGCTGGCAGTCTGGGACCATCATAAGCGACTCCTGAAGAACCTCCTCCTGCTTTCTAATATTGTGTTCGTCTTGGCCCTCGTCTTTTATCTTCTGTATCCGGTTCCTCTGTTGTTCGGCCTCCTTCTGATAAACCACCTTCTCCTTGGCAATTCGCTTCACGACGCCAGTTTTAATTTTAATTTGTCGAATCCTAGGATCTGCCATCGTGCGTTGTTTCGCTTGTTTTTTTTTTAAGTCACGTCTATCGACAACGTCATGCAAAGCAATTGTCATCAATTGTGACAGTGACAGGACAGAAGCAAATGACGTGCGATGGGTTGGACAATGTCTGTGACCCTGGCGCGTTATGGCGGGCGGGCAGGTTTGTAATGTTGCCAGTTGCAATACATTTACGCGTCGAATTTTATTGAGAACTTCTTTCGATTTTTTTCGTCGGTTAAAAACATAGAAGAAAGAGAAAAGTAGAAGTGAGATAAGTCACATTCGCTAGGACAACCAGTGTCGCCAAACTCTCACATCATCAGTTTACTCCTAGTAGGAGTCCCCTACCTTGAAATCTTGTCGTAGCTTTCCTATTATAAAAATGTAATAAGTTCTGAATCGGTATTATAATTTGAACTTTATCTTGCGTTAAGTAGCCAAAAGATAACACTGAAAATGTCAGTTGTCTAAATAATAGTTTTGCCACTGTACAACAGATGTCGTTTAAATAACTGCGTTGCAAAATGAACTCTGATGAATGAGATTTAAGTTTACGGTTTATTGTGAGTTTCTTATTTTAAAGCTATGAAATAACTGTACCTAACTACTATGATAATTATACTCTAGGAGACATGATAGTCCTAAACTAAGGCATCATAAAACATTATATATCCCGGGAAATCACGTCTTTATCCCTTAAAGAGTGGACAGAGCCTATATCGGCTATATCATGATTCCTATGATTTATTTATAATGTGAACAAACAATAATTAATAATATCTATTATTACCCAATGGTGAGCACCACCTATTAGACATTTTGCAACACTGGACGCTTGCATATGCGTTGCAGCCTAGAGGGCTAGGATAGATATAATCTTGTGCCAGTAATTTCGCCGGCTGTCTTACTCTCCACGCCGGAACACAGCAGCGCAAGCGCAGCGCAAGATTAGCAAGTATGACGGTAGTAACGATAGCGATACGGACCTTGCACGGGATTTTTTTTTTCAAACTTATTATTTTGTCATTATCATAATAAGGTGGAGGACGGACACGATACTTTCTTTTTTGCTGACGACATCTTTTCTTACGCTAGCCCGCAACATTTTCATCTCACTAAAGCCGCGTAAATGAATTTATATGTGTGAGTAATGCGTGCGAACAGACAAATTGACGTTCCAGATTAGAAAAAGAATGACCCATATCATATTGCCATTGAATGTTTTATTTGTACTTTGCACCATATTGTTTTTTTTTTTTGTGTAACAGCCACCAAAACCATTTCACCTCCCTTGCTCGAAAGGATGGCTACACTAGGGTTTTTAGTTAGGAACGTGCAACAATGGCTACAGCTCGCAGGTGGGTACCCGGCTTTAGACGTAAGAGGATTTTTTCAACCAAAATTATTAGTATTACATAATTTTTGTCTGCATGACGACACGAAAATAATTTATCTCGACAAGTCAGATAAAGATAACCTACACCAGCATATGACTCGACCTTTTTTGGACCAGAAGGTAGGTACACAATATACTGTGGTAGGTACTCGTAAATAACAAACAAAATACTCGAAGATGGATTGATATGTTATCGTTCGATGTCAATGATGGCTTTAATAAAATTCTGAAAATTTTGACGAAAATCTTCTGCCGTACCTAACCTACGGCTGAATGTAGCGCTACTTAGGTCCAATTTTTTATAAAGGTTGTTTATAGTTTATTTGTTTACCTATTATTAATTTCCGAGACCAAATAGGAGACGTATTGGAAAAAGGTCAGGTATACAAAACCGACGAGCATGTCTGAAGAGATTGATGTGTGTGGATGAAGCTAAAGAAGTATGTCAGGATCGTAGCTAGTGGAACAAAATAGTCTCTGCATCAGTGGGTTGTGGGTTCGAGCCTGCGCTCGCACTTGAGTTAATTGGGAATATATGTGCGATACATTTAAAATAAAGAGTGGGAATAGGACTAAACAAATTGTTTAAGTAACGTACTTTAAAAAAATTGCTGAAATGATCTCTAAAATTACAAAACTGATGGTCTGGAATTAAACAGGCTACATTTTGATCTCGATTTTCCCACGGGATTTGACAATCCCAAAATGTTGTTTATGACCTAGTGTATTTCGTGTAGAGATAGTTTCAGTGCCGAGGAAGACCATAGGATTATTTTTATCCCGGGGAATCACATAGTTCCCGTGGATTAGCGAAAATCGAACGGAGTCGCGGGCAACCACTAACTAGTACATTTAGGTAACAGCAAATAATGGCACCCTGTAGAAACACCCCACCCAAACGGATAACCTGGAGATGATTTATCTGACACGCATTATCAACTACTTATCTGGTAGATTGTGAGATCAGATAAGCCCTAATACACCTGAATGAGCTCGGGCTCCGGCAGACAGGTAGCTAAGGTCTGAGGATGAAGCTGTTTCTACTATTAGCAGGTACGTACACCAAAGTACATACATACATACATACCGTCACGCCTCTTTCCCACAGGGGTAGGCAGAGACTACTTTGTTCCACTTGCTACGATCCTGACATACTTCTTTCGCTTCATCCACATTCATCAATCTCTTCATACATGCTCGTCGGTTTCGGGTACTCCTGACCTGACCTTTTTCCAAAACGTCTCCTATTTGGTCTCGAAACGTCCGTCTAGGTAGGCCTTCCCCTCCCAACGTTACCATTCACACTCCCCATATAGATCTGTTTAGTTAATCTACTTTCATCCATCCGCTCTACGTGACCAAACCAACTAAGCATACTTTTTTCTATCCTAGTCACTATATCCTCTTTCACACCAGCACGTTCCCTTATCACACTATTCCTTATTCTATCTTTCAGTGATACACCTTCCATACTTCTTAACACCAAAGTAAATATATAAATATCAGACAATTGTCAACAAATTGGCCTAGACCCAATCTATACATAGTTTGTAGGTACCTAGAGTACCTACTGTTGGGTTGGTATAAGTAGATAGTTACATTTTAATGCTAAGTTTGACGATAGGATCTAGTGGTTACCTAGTGGTGACCTTGAGTATGAAGCTAGGGGTCCTGGGTTCGAATCCGGTAGGGGCTGGCCTGGCATTTATTATAATAATATGATCATTACCTACCTGCATTGCAGGTCTCATAGATGTTGAATGTATTTAAGTATGTATTTATCTAAGCACATAATTTAAGTATGTTTATCCCTCGCCTAGTGCCCATAGTAGCTTTGCTTAGTTTGGGACTAGGTCAATTGGTGTAAATTGTCACATGATATTTGTTTATTTTCTTGCAACAAATTAAATAGTGACATAGCTATCGTACCTGGTTCGATTCCCGGTCAAAGCTTTACTTTCGGCTTTTCTGTGTTCTAATTGTCAGTGTCGTTTAGAAATTTAAAAAGCTTTTATCGCTTTTTTTTTAGGTTACGTTATTTCCTTTATAAACCGTTTTGTTTCTGCGCAGGAGTAACAGCGGTGCTATGCGCCGCGCCGCGTGCGCGCAGCACCAGGGACCTGCTGGTCGAAGACCACCCTGACGGCGGGATCCTTCTGACCATCGTCAAAGGTAAGTCCAACGATGAACATGTGGGATAAAGATAGACAGATCCCAATAGAGATATAAACTTCCAGCTGGCCTGGGAGCAAAGAAAGAGCACAGAATGTAGCAGCTGCTTCTTTTCCAGATGGTAAAAGCCCATCGAGGGTACGGGCGAAAGTCTGAGCAATCATGTTTTTACTTTGAACTTGGCTGACTCGCTCCCGCGTGATAGGCGATGCGATTAGCAACCCATCACTCTTTTGATTCCTCTTTCCACCTAATACGCCTACAATCACGCTAAACGTGGCCTGTAGGTCTTGTTACCCTAGCTAGTATCTGTCTACGTATGTATGTAATGCAGGTATCAAGGTATTTCAACACGGTCATCGTTTCAGAGTCCGGCCCAGAAGTCCTCGGTGTCATCGGCCGCAGGGTGTCCGGTGATGATGAGGTCACCTTCGACCTGACCTCGAGCTTCGACGAGGCTAGTGGCGGCTATAAGATCTCTGTGCACTGGGACGGGCCTAGCGACAGGATCTTCGAAGATTGCTTCGATTTCGGTAAGTCTATTAAGTTTGTCTTGATCTTCCTCTCAAATGTTCAAAGGACCATGGACCATTGTACATAGCTTATGTCTCTAAAAGCAACACAACTGAGTCAGGTCATGAAAAAGATCTGCTTATCTACTTTATCTCGTTCTATGGGCATAACATTGAATTCCATTGCGTAACTGAAATGCGTAATACATATTTTAGTCAGGGTAAGTAGAGTAACAACTCGACTGAATTACCCGCCAAACCATTTTTCACTATTCTCTTGTTTTTTTACGTCGCCAGCTGCCATTCGATAGTCAGCGCATGTGATTTTATAAGGTGTTCTGCGGGTATTCTCCAAGTAAATCAGTTTCTCATAAGTCGTATTTACTCTGGCTAAAATATAACAGTCCTGCAATGGAAATTGGACTTGGTGCCTCTAGAACGAAGTGAAGTAGATTTAAAGACTTATTTGATGACGCGTTTTCTTCGAATAAATGTCGTGGTCAGGTATTCGTGACGATAACCAAAACCAACTTTCTCTTTCGGCAGGATCCAAGCAATGGTTCGGCGGTCCAGAACAGAAAGAACAATACTGGCCAATCCAGAACGGCAGAATCCAGAAATACTCTATGATCTCCAAGGAAGACGACAACGCAGCCGTCTCAGAACGATACTGGCTCAACTCTGCAGGAGAGTACATCTATGTCCACCCAGAAGCTCCCCTATTCGTTGATCACCACAACATCCTAGACAACCACATCTGCTTTGTAGCTGAGGTCACCGACCCTTACTCTACCAGACGTACCCACAACGTTCTGAAATACGACATCTGGCTGTTCGAAAACGCTAAAGTCGCGCAACAACACGCAATCGACACTTACTTGGGCAAACCCTCAGGGATCCCTGAGTACCGCATGATCCAATACCCCATTTGGTCAACCTGGGCTCGTTACTCCAGAGAAATAGACCAAGACCTCCTGTGGGATTTCGCCAATGAGATCAAAGACAGTGGCTTCCCTAACGCTCAGTTTGAAATCGACGACCTCTGGGAGATTTGCTACGGATCACTGACTGTCGATGAGAGGAAACTGCCTGACTTAAAGCAGCTCGTCCAAGACATTAAGGGCTTAGGCTTCAGGGTGGCCATTTGGGTGCATCCTTTCATAAACAAGGACTGCAACCCTTGGTATTCTGATGCTTTGGAGAAGGGTTACTTAGTGCTGAATGAGGAGGGAAGTCCTGACTCGACCTGGTGGAACAACAACGGTTCTCTGCCTGGGTACATCGACTTCACCAACCCCGAGGCTGCTGATTGGTACTCTAGCAGGATTCAAAACATCTTGGATACATACGATATTGATACTATCAAGTTTGATGCTGGAGAATCCAGCTGGTCTCCTCAGGTACATTTTTCAAGCAAGTCCTTCTACAAGTTTTTTTAAAATTGTTCCAGTATATTTAAGCAGGTTCTTGGGGTATCTTGACTGAAGTAATAGCCCTGTAAAAGCCGTGGTAGCCTAGTGGTTTGACCTAAGGTCTCTCAAGCAGAGAGTCGTGGGTTCGAATCCTGGGTTCGCACCTCTTTTTGGTGAAGGAAACCTGCACACATCTGCGAAGCAATTCAATGGTGTGTGTGTATGTAAAGTTGCCAACCCGTACTGGGCCCGCGTGGGATCTATAACCCAAATCCTCCAATAAATGGAGGAGGCCTATGCCATGAGGCACGCCGAATTACGCGATATCATATTAAAAAAAACTACACAGTGTACTGAAATTGTAGCGAAACGGATTAAAAGGGAATGTATATAATAGCTCTGTAAATGTTTTTCAGGATTTTTGAATCATAGTTAACATTAGTTTCCAATGTTTCCATGCATTCATCGATGCTTAAACCGCGTCACGGGCGGGACTAACATTTGAAACAAATTTTTTCAACATAAAATCGACAATACTGAAGTACTAACTTGTGTGTGTATGTATATATTTATATATTATGTAGTATATTTTATTTATTGTGTATTAGTTTATCGTATTTATCTATTATGTGTAGTTTATTATTATATCTTACAATATTTAAAATTTAGACATTTAGGATTATTTTAGGTTTCGATCGGTTCTTTTACTTTTTCTGGGTCTACTCTTGCTTAATACTCATGTCCTGTCAATCGTTCAAAGGTTAACCGGAAGAGATCCCTTTTAGGGATAAGTTCGCCTTTGTGCATGTGTGTTGTCCTGTATTCATCTTTTTCTTGTGTTTTATGTACAATAAAGACTTATACATACAGTTAAAGAGTTATACATACAATACTGTGGAGAGTGTACACAAGACTCTAGGCACATGTTATGCTGGAATATTCCGAAACAACTAAAAGACCTATTTCTATTTCTTAATCTCTACAGGCTGTTTATGAATCTTTAATACTTTTAGATCCCCGTACAAAACGGCGATATCGACCTGCACCCTGGCCACATCGTGCAGACCTATGTGCGCACTGTTGCCAAGTTCGGACCCAGCATTGAAGTCCGTTCGGGAATGAGGTGAGCAAAACTGACAAACTGACAACACTCATTAGCCATCTCTTAGTTTAGTTTTCATTACGGTATTCACCAAAGCTGCAAAGAGTGAAGACATTTGGGCTCTGGGATTAAGGAGGCGTTGCATTAATGTAAGTGGCTTTAAGAGGTTAGGTTAGGTTTTAAAAGACGTTCACAGCTGAACATAGACCTCCTCTAAAGAGTGCCATCAAGACCGGTCTTGCACTCCCGCGCGGCCCTCTTACAGCGGACTCCTGCGACTTTCATCTTGTAAGCGGTCTTCCCACGCTACGTCGTTCCCCACCTATAAACCTCAACTTCCTAATAAACTGCCTTTGTCCAGGACTCAAGACCTCCCAGTGTTCATCCGTATGGTCGACAAGGACACTTACTGGGGCTTCAACAACGGTCTGGCGACGCTGGTCACCACTCTCCTCCAGATGAACCTGCAAGGCTACACCCTGGTGCTGCCGGACATGATCGGAGGGAACGGGTACGTAACGCCATCTGGTAAACAAGAGATGAACTACTACGACGAACAGAACTAGGACCATGATGAGGTTATGCCCAAAGTAATTGATCACATTTACTGTATTTTTTTTAGGAATTTATCAGTACCGTAAAGCGGGGTGACTTTGAAAAGAATGACGAAATCATTAAATTATATTTGCGTTTAAAATGCGCTTCCAATCGATGACTTCGTCAATCGCCTTTGCGTCTACATGCCAAATATTCACCGCATATGGACAATATCGATTTTATAGCAATTTTAACACTGTCAAAGTAGCCCCAAAATTATCAGTCACAAAACGCATGGCGTTCTTTTTCACTTTACTTTTAGACTACAAGCCCATGGAAAAAAACATGTGAAATGAACCAGCGTGAATGAAGCTTAGAAGGCTGTTACTGTATCATAAAATAACTCTGAGCGCTATGCCGTCATTTCTGAGCGGTACATTTATGGAATTTCTCAGGTACAAGTGAGGAATTACGACTGATTAAATTATTAATTTAGTGCGTTTTTATAGCTTATGGATGATTAAAAATAAATGTGGAAAATCCTAGTGCCGCTTTAAAGTGGTGGTGCCGGAAGTTAGTGCAATTTTTTTTTCAATGTATGAGAAAAATCTGCACCGCTCAGAAATGGCGGCATAGCGCTCAGAGTTATTTTATGATATAGTAACAGCCTTCTAAGCTTCATTCACGCTGGTTCTTTTCACATGGTTTTTTTTGTCCATGGGCTTGTAGTCTATTTAGGTTATGAGACACTGGCCACGATACTGTTATGCCAATCGTGGATTCAAAACAACCGGATTCCCTGCGATACGCGTCAATATTTCGTGATGCAGGATAAGGGATAAATTCGCCTCTGTACATCTGTTTATCTCATTACCTGTATATGTTGATAATTAACTCACTGCAATAGCCAAATCAACGTTTGGCTTGACTTGTTTCGGTTTAATTGGTTGAATGCGATTGAACTGATCCAGTGTTGCCATACACACTTCCGTATATTTGTCAGCTTGTTTGTGAAGTGCTTCCCACTGGCGTTCGTGTCGCCACAGTGTATGTGTATTTTTGTGTTTAATTTTTTAATTTTATCTGGGTCCCACTGAAAAACAGCGTTGCGGCGCCGCAACATTATGCTGAGTGGGGCCCATTTTACACCACATCGATACTATTCTTAAGTATATTGTATTACTTCATACTATTTATCTACGTGTATCGAATGTGTGTAAATAAACGTTTCTCTCTCTCTCTCTGTCTCTATGTTGAGTTTTTGTACACACAGCAAAGCTATTCGGTAAGCAGGATAGATACGGCGCGAGCGTGCGTAGGTGCTTACCTGATTATATTGCCGTGTGTACAGTAACGAGTTACACATACTAGAAAGTATAGATATATATTGTGGTTCTCCCCAGGTACAACGACAAGCCCAGCAAGGAGCTGTTCGTGCGGTGGCTCCAGGCCAACGTTTTCATGCCGGCGCTCCAGTATTCCTTCGTGCCCTGGGATCATGATGATGAGGTAACTCCATCATTTTGACACCGAGTACAGCGGTCGGTGGTGGCGGAAGGCAGGAGCGATAGGAGAGAGGTAGTCGATGACTTTTGTTGGGGCCACGACACGATTGCTACTGTGGTAAAACGGGATTTTTTAAAGATAAAAAGATAAAGATTAACCCCCTTATTCATAAACGATCTATAGGCTTCTGCTAACTTAGGAATCGTTTGTCCTTGTCTGTGAAAGGTAAATGTCAAAGTGACAGATAAGGACAAACGATTGCTAAGTTAGCAGAAGCCTACAGAGCGTTTATGAATAATGGGGAAAGAAAAGATAAAAGATGATTTATTGCCACTAACAACAATTACAAAGAAAAATCGTTCGTTTCGTTACTAAAATTACATAAACATCTGCTTAGAAACTTTACTTATATCTTATACATAATATTTACAACTAGCTTCTGCCCGCGACTTTATCCGCATAGAATTAGATTGAAGAACTGATGTTGATAGTTATCTGCAATAATTATTTACGTTGCGACTCTAGCCAGACCTTTCACATGTTTATCACTATCCCGAGGGAACTATGCAATTTTCCGGGATAAAAAGCCTATGTGCTATTCTGATGTATAAGCTATATTATTGTAATGTTTTGTTAAATTCCATTCAGTAGTTTTTCATATAGGCGATGCGGCTAGCTACCCATCACTATTTTGATTCCCCTTTCCACCTATATCTATACGCCAACAATCATGCTAAGCGTGGCCTTTGGGTCTTGTCACCTTAGGCTCTGTCTACCCCGTAAGGGAGAGAGACGTGATTTATGTATGTATGTACTTATGTAGTTTTTACGTGAAAGAGTAACAAACATCCATCCATAATTACAAACTTTCGCGTTTATTAATATTAGTAGGATAATTATATATTACCGATTAATTAGTGCTCTTGTCAAACCGTCAAGTTGCCACGGTAGTATGAAAAAACCGGCCAAGTGCGAGTCGGACACCGAGTCGCGCACCGAGAGTCGTACAAAATCGGCACGTGTATATGAAATCCAGTGTTAACAGAGCCCTACCTCCTTAGCAAAATGTACGCAGTGTGAGATCATTTTATATTGGTTACTTATATCGTCAGACAGACACAAAAAAAACTGTTTTTAGTATTTGTTGTTATAGCGGCTATCATGGGTCATGAGATACGCCCTGGTGACAGACGGACAGACAGATGGACAGGGAATTGTCTTGCCATAGAGTCCCGTTTTACCCTTCGGGTACGGAATCATAAAAACAATACCAAGCCTGTATTTCTAAAGTGTCATAGATATATAAGTACTTACAATCAGTAGATATATGTACATGTAGAGTTGTTTGTTTCGTTTGAAGAGGATGATAAGCTAAGATAATGTTTCATCAATAAGTAGGTAACCTGCATGTTATTTTTCCTTGATTTTGTTGAAGTACATACATACATACATACATAAATCACGCCTTATCCCTAATGGGGCAGACAGAGCCTAAGGTAACAAGACCTAAAGGCCACGTTTAGCATGACTGTGGGCATTTAGATGGAAAGGGGGAATTAAAATAGTGATGGATTGCAAGCCGCATCGCCTATAGCATGATTCCTAAGTTTTTCGCCCATCTTTTACCATCTGCGCGGGAAGAGAAGCAACTGGTACATTCTATGTTTTTTCTTTGCTCCCAGACCAGAATGGTTGTTGAAGTATCAGAATGGTAAAAGTATAGGGTATAACTCATTGAGTTTAACATAATATGTTGAATTTTACGTGTAGTCGCAATTTAACAAAATTTGTTGGTCCCTTCCATGCTGGTCTGGGCACTTCCACGCTGGTGGCGCAGATGTTCAAAGCCCATCGAGGGAATGAGCAAAAATCTTAGGAATCATGTTACATGCGATGCGGCCAGCTATACGCCCACAATCATGCCAAGCGTGGTATTTACGCCTTCAACCTTGGGTTCTGTCTACCTTGTAAGAAACAAAGACTTGATTTATACATTTACTAGCTTCTGCCCGCGACTTCGTCTGCGTAGAATTATACATAAAAACCTTCCTCTTGAATCACTCTATCTATTAAAAAAAACCGCATCAAAATCCGTTGTGTAGTTTTGAAGATATAATCATACATAGGGACATAGGGACAGAGAAAGCGACTTTATTTTATATTATGTAGTGACTAGCGACCCGTCCCGGCTTCGCACGGTATATTATGCATGTATTATACATATAAACCTTCCTCTTGAATCACTCTATCTATTAAAAAAAACCGCATCAAAATCCGTTGTGTGGTTTTGAAGATATAAGCATACATAGGGACATATGGACAGAGAAAGCGAGTTTATTTTATATTATATAGTGACTAGCGACCCGCCCCGGCTTTGCACGGTATATTATGCATGTATTATACATATAAACCTTCCTCTTGAATCACTCTATCTATTAAAACCGCATCAAAATCCGTTGTGTGGTTTTGAAGATATAAGCATACATAGAGACATAGGGACACAGGGGACAGAGAAACACGGAGAGAAATGAATTAGCCGTGATAGCTAAGCTCCCTTTGCTGAAATTTTCTTTGCTGTGGCATACAATTTGTTTGCAACTGTAACAAGGCCATGTCTATAGCAACTAAAACCAGTTAGCTACCACTGATAACGATATTTAGCTAAACGAATTTCAAATAATTTGCTAACAGTACTAATTGATTAGCAACTATAGCTAATTTATCAACAAAATAATTTAGTAATTGCTGTTAGTTGTAACCGTTAATAATTCTTAGTTATAGTGGATAAAAATTTCGTTACTATTACTAATTTTACATGTGTTAGACAGCAGATAATATCTTTGATACGTTTGATAAATACATTTTGCAATCACTAATAACATTTTTGCAACGGCTGCTAATTTTTTTCTGATTCATCTACTAATATATCCTTCGCTAATGTTGCTAAGAATCTTAGTCGCACCAACAAATTTACTTTGCAATGAACAGCAATATTATATTAGCAGTCGTAGCAAATCAGACTTATGTGTGGCAGCCAAGAACTTTTTGCAGCTTTGACTAACTTATTCACAAACTGTAGCTAATATTATTTGCTGCAACTGCTAAATATTTTTTTGCTAATGTTGCTAAGAATCTTAGTCGCACCAACAAATTTACTTTGCAATGAGCAGCAATATTATATTAGCAGTCGTAGCAAATCAGACTTAAGTGTGGCAGCCAAGAACTTTTTGCAGCTTTGACTAACTTATTCACAAACTGTAGCTAATATTCTTTGCTGCATCTGCTAAATAATTTTTTGCTAATGTTGCTAAGAATCTTAGCCGCACCAACAAATTTACTTTGCAATGAACAGCAATATTATATTAGCAGTCGTAGCAAATCAGACTTATGTGTGGCAGCCAAGAACTTTTTGCAGCTTTGACTAACTTATTCACAAACTGTAGCTAATATTATTTGCTGCAACTGCTAAATATTTTTTTGCTAATGTTGCTAAGAATCTTAGTCGCACCAACAAATTTACTTTGCAATGAACAGCAATATTATATTAGCAGTCGTAGCAAATCAGACTTAAGTGTGGCAGTCAAGAACTTTTTGCAGCTTTGACTAACTTATTCACAAACTGTAGCTAATATTATTTGCTGCAACTGCTAAATATTTTTTTGCTAATGTTGCTAAGAATCTTAGTCGCACCAACAAATTTACTTTGCAATGAACAGCAACTTGAAAGATATTTTGCACAAGAAGTTACCTTTATGTTACAAATGTAACTGCCATAACTAATTGAATGAAAGTTTCGTACAAATTACATGTGTAGCATGACGTCATTATTTATAAGATAACCCGCTAGAGGGCGCCGCGCGCAATAGAACGCGGTATCGTATGGTCGACACAGAAACGATAAGTATTAAGGCCAACAGCAACTGAGCTTACGAAATACGCCAACAGATGGCGCTGCGCGCAAGTTACATCGCGCTATCGTTTGGTTGACCGAGCGTCCATATATACCCGAGATGATTTTGAATGATTATCTTGTAACAGACACAGGAAGCGAGTCTGAGTAGCCTAGTGTGCACGTTACTGCTTCTAATTCGTTAGGACGTTAACGGGCCCGGTCTATCAGACTTTGCAGGTGTGTGCACGGGTTGCCGTATCGCAGTGGCGGTCGCTTCCTCGGGCCACAAATTGATTACATCCCACAACTAAGACTCTTGGTAACTGTAACAAACTTAATTAGCAGCTCCAGCTAACCTGATTACATCTCACAACTAAGACTCTTAGTTACAGTAACAAACCCAATTAGCACTTATAGCTAAACAGATTACATCCCACAACTAAGACTCTTAGTTAAAGTAACAAACCCAATTAGAGGCTACAGCTAAATTGATTACATCCCACAACTATGACTCTTGGTTACAGTAACAAACCCAATTAGTACTTACAGCCAAACTGATTACATCCCACAACTAAGACTCTTAGTAACTGTAACAAACTTAATTAGCAGCTACAACTAACTTGATTACATCTCACAACTAAGTCTTTCTTATAGTAACAAACCCTTTTAGCAGCTGCAGCTAAACTCGTTGTCGAATACCGCTAAAGAAATGCGATAGAGTATCAAACTAACTTAGTTGCTACAGCCAACACTTTCGCCGATGCAACGAATTATTTTGATTGTCACATCTAAAGTAATTAGCAGCTACGGCAAATTTGTTTGCAGCTACCGCTAAATATTGCTAATTAAATTAGCTGTCACTGCTAAATATAGCTAATATACTTAGCAGCCACAACTAATTTTAGCTAATATGATTAGCAGTCACTGCTAAGTTTCCCAACTTCAAAGTGATCACAACTAAGAATATTTGCTATCACAGCCAAGTTTCGGTAGCGAAAAACTCTTTGCAACGATAGCTAAATACTTCGATGTCCCTATAGTTTCGAAGGAATTTAGCTGCGCCAACTAATTCCTAGTTACCACAGCTAAGTTTTTTTTTCCGTGAAGCGACTTTATTTTATACTATGTAGTGATGATGATGGATGATGTATGTATACATTTTGTCTATACGTATTTATTCTGGCAGGCCGTGGAGATCTGCCGCAAGTACACTCAACTGCATGCGGACTACGCTGACGAGATCGTGGCTGCGATGGAGGCTTCTGTGCGGGACGGAACCCCCGTCAACGCCCCCATCTGGTGGATCGACCCCACCGACGAAGTCGCGCTGGCAACTTGGGATGGTAAATTTTGTTTCTTTCGACCCCCGGCAGTGGCGTAACTATAGGGTGGCAGGGGTGGCAAAATGCCAGAGCCTAGTTGCCCCGCTAGAACTAGGCCGCTAGAACCAAGCTAGTTCGGGGCGCTCCGAACTGGCTTGGTTTAGAGCACAGAAGGGACGCTGATGCACTTCTTTATATTGAGGAAGGCCCCATCTGACGAATTTGCCACGGGCCCCAGACGTTATAGTTACGTTACTGTCTTAATGCAAATAAGTTTGGTCGATGTTTGTCTGTAATCAAATCTTGCAAGTTAAATTTGATCCAGTTCCCGGTTACCGGTTGAGCTGAAATTTCGCATACTTATGTAAGTCAGATGACAATATAATAATCTGGTCGTGGAATTCTGGTGATTCTGCCAGGATCGTCTCCGCAGGAGGGAACTCTTCAACGGTAGGTCCGATTAACTTGAAATTTGGTATGCTCAGGGAACCTAAGAGCTGGCGTATATTTATCCACGTGGCATATATTGCGGTCCAAAGGGCTTAGTTAGACGGGGTTTTCTTTTTATGGACTTTTTATAATTTCTTATTTGTAAATATAGGTTTTTATAGTTATTTTTAGTAGATGTAGATATATAGGTTTTTAGGTTTAGTTTATTTGTAACTCGTTAGTTACTGATTCACCATTATCTTTACTTATAATAAACCATGAACACATCTCAAGTGCTGAGTGAGTAACGCCCTATTTACCCGGTAATAAGATAATATCGGATGGCAATTGTTTCGCAATAATTTACTGCTTGAGGAGTTTTGCTGGGTTTTGCCCTAACATTACAGAAATAAATTAGAAAATAAAATCAGAACCAGAACAGATCTGTTACCTACTTTTTGAGACCATTAATATTAGTCGCAAAGAGAGTAACTTAATAAAGTAAGAATTTAAAAAACCTTACGCATTAATCGACTAATGAAACAAACACACACATAGTTTCGAGTGGTACTTTCAAAAATGCCCAGGATTATATTACTTCTCCTGTTTCAGAGTACCTCCTCGGCCAGAAAATCCTGGTGGCACCCGTCCTAGAAGAAGGCGCAGTGTCCCGGGACATATACCTGCCGCGAGGCTCCTGGCGCGATGCCTCGGGCTCCGTCTATGAAGGCCCAGTCACTCTGGAGGCCTACCCGGCGCCCCTAGACGTCCTGCCTTACTTCACTCTGGAGGATTAAAAGTCACATAAATCGTATAAAAAGGACAGGGGTCATTTGGTCCCCATAAGTCGTCCAAAAGGGAAGGGGTCTTTTGGTCCCCATAAGTCGTACAAAAGGGAAGGGGGTCTTTTGCTCCCCTTCAATCTACACAAAAGTTCCCTCCCCTTTAACCTTTTTAACACCAAAAAAGAGTACATCAGCGAGTATGAAGCATTTCGTATTTCATAATATATTGCTTTAATTAGCGATGGAAGGTTTTATTCATTTACTCATGTTATTTTTTTTGTTGATATATGATTTTTGGTTTACTTTCGAGCGTTTTATTTACATTGTACTGTGGTCAGGGCCTATCCTCGGTAAGTTTGTAAAAATAGAATGTACCAGTTGCTTCTCTTCCGCGCAGATGGTAAAAACCCATCGAAGAAATAAGCAAAAATCTTAGGAATCGTGTATGTACGTATGCATACTCTTTATTGTGCAAAAAAAACATAAGACAAATACAATTGACAAACACTGAGATACATGCACAAAGGCGGACTTACCCTTTAAGGAATCTCTTCCAGTCAACCTTAAATCACGATATTATAGGCGATACGGCAAGCAGCGCATCACTATTTTGATTCCCCCTTCCACCTATACGCCCACAATCATACTAAACGTGGCCTTTAGGTCTGGTTACCGTAGACTGTCTACCCCGTTAGTGATAAAGACGTGATTTATGTATGTATGTACAATTTATATACCAGTTGATATAGCCAAGCCAAACTTGTATTTGTACCACTTAGGCATAATACTTGAATGAATACTCATTTACACTTTAAAACATTCCAAGACCCGAGAACAAACATCCCTATTTTAACCCCCGACGTAAAAAGAGGGTGTTCAAAGTTTGACGTCGATGTCCTGTGTGTGTGTGCATCATACCTCCCAAGCCGTTGGACTGGTTCTCACAATAATTCCGCCCCGACCGAATCGAACCAATACATCTAGCAAAGGCTTACTAAAAATGAAACTATCCGGTCGTCTACGTATAGTAGCATGCGGAGTCGCGGGCGCCTCCTAGCATGCAACAATCAGCTCAGGTACAGTCCCTGATGAGTGCAATCGGCTTTATCTCGTGGAGTGCACTGAAGGATCTGATAACGCGGGCTGGTGCAGTGGAAACGAGTTGCAGGCAGTTGGCTTCGAGGATCCGACCGTAATGGCGGCCTTTAGGATATTGCTGGGTAAGTTTTTCAACTAAACATCTATTCAGGGACTGTGAATGGTTGCGTTGGGAAAGGAAGGCCTAGACGGACGTTGCGAGACCAAATAGGAGACGTTTTGGAAAAAGGTCAGGTCAGGAGTACCTGAAACCGACGAGCATGTATAAAGAGCGAAATAGGTAGGTACCTATGTCAGGATTGTAGCAAGTGGAACAAAGTAGTATCTGCCTACCCCTGTGGAAAAGAGGCGTGACGGTATGTATGTATGTTTTTCAAACTTACAAGGACTCAGAATTTTTCCGGAATGTTTCAGCAGGTTCGACATCACCCCTGAAGATTATTTATTTATATTTTTGATTAATTCTGTCTCCCCCATGACGCGTTTTACTTTGAACGTCTTTGGTTCGTGTAACGTGCAAGACACAGTGTTCAGTAGGCAGTTTGAAGGAAGTAGGATTTCCACTGCTTTCCCTTCCCTTTATTCCTATACTTATATAAACTAATTGAAACCCTTAGTCCGTGGGTTTCTAGCGCTATAAGCCTCTTCAAAGATATTTCGAAGAGGCGAATAGACGCTACGGGTGACCGCAGAGCTGGCAGCTTCCTTGGACAGCGTATTGGTATCGCTGTCTAAAGGGGGAATTCTGCCAGCGTCTGTGCCACGGGTTTTAGTTTAGCTTTTAATTCGCTTTTAATTTGATCATAGTTTAATTTGTTTTTAATCCCCCTTTTGTATCTTTTTTCATTGTGAAACTAATGCCATCTAGCGATATTTATGTTTTATTATTTTGTTAATGATCTTAGTTATCGCGGAGACGGCGCAATGCTTTAAAAAAATAATATTGAAAAAAGAAGTGGTACATCATTTCTTTCGCCTTTTCAATTTAATTTAGAACTTAGCAATCGTGACTTGCGAACAAGTTGCGAGAGATGACAGCTACTGGCGTATGCAAGCGTCAAAGTTTTTCGAAGTCTTGGTCGGAAGTCCCTGGTCTGATCCCGTCCGAAATTTACGCTTATTTTTTGATATTTTGTGTATTTATAAAACCTTAACTGTGTGATCTGCCAGCAGCGTGCGCGCTGTGTGCATGCGCAAGCGCATTCAACGTGACGGTGAACCACCAGAACATGACGCTGACGCTGGAGACCACGACCGACGGAGGGTTCCTTGTGCAGCTTCATCACGGTAAACATCACAACCTGTTTCACCACATTCTGTCAGTTTCAACATGAAACTACCGTGAGACTCAATCATAATTACACATAAACGGATAACTCACCTATAAAAAATCGAGTGATGCTCGACATGTTCTTGGAAAAAGGACTACGAAATAGTCCGAAACATGTCGAGCATCACTCGACTTTTTATACGTGAGTTATCCGTTTATGTGTAATTACATTCTGTCAGGTTACATTTATCTTAAGTGTTGGTTATCTGTTAGTCTCTGTCGGTTTCGTAGTAGGTAGTATAGTTAAATGATACATACATATATGTATTATATGTTTTTGAGTCAAAGCAAGTCAATTTTTTTCTTTCTTTTCTAATACCTAGTACTTTTTTTGTTTCTGGTGACAAATGTACAAACGGCAACAGCTTGCATTAAAAATAAAAAAAACTTACTCCAAAGATCCAGCTATCTGCATACCAAATTTCATCTAAATTCGTGAAGCCGTTTTTAGCATGATGAGTAAATATCCTACGACGGTCATACACTTGGTCAACTTCGAAAGAAAACTCACCTTTCCAACACGCCACAACATCATCAACAAAGACAACCTACCATTCATCTCGCTCTAATAACCGATCGTTTCCCAGACGGCCTTCAGCTGCTCGCGTCGACCATCGGCCGCTCGCTGCCGACGAATGTGACGTCATCCGAGAACATAGATGGGGGTGTGACACTATACCTGGAGGGGGTTCAGCTGAGCGTTCAAACCTTGCTTGATGAAGCCGCAAACGCGAGAGGCCTGAGGATATCCTGGGACGCTGGCAATGAGACCACTCTTCAGGACTGCTATGAATTTGGTAAGTCTTCTTTAGTTCCTATTACCCTCAGCTTTGTAGGGCTCGTAACATTTCTCTCCACTGACTCCGGCTGAGCAGTTCGGGTCACTTGAGTGTTGTGGATTTAATAGTTTCTACTCTTAGGTTTTTTTTTATATGAATAGGAAGGCAAACGAGCAAGTGGGTCACCTGATGGTAAGTGATCACCACTGCCCATAGACACCCGCAACCCCGGAGGGATTGCAGATGCGTTGCGAACCTGCGGACTAAGATGAAATGCCTCTTGTGCCCGTAATTTCCCCGGCTGTCTTACTCTCCACACCGGAAAGTAGCAGTGCAAGCACTGCTACTTAGCGGCAGGATTAGCGAGTAAGATGGTGGTAGCGATCCGGACGGACCTTGCACAAGGCCCTACCACCCGCATAGGGAATGGATTGGGGTGTTTATACTTACATAGTCTCATAGTATGAAAAGACAAGTAGGTACTGTGGAGCTGCCTTGATGAGGCACTGACTCTACGACGGGATAGTGTAGCTCAGATGGCTCTCAAAATTACTTAATGAAACTTTTATTATATTTTCAGTATTTTATTTTGCTTTTTCGATTATATTCAACAATACGTCTGCTTCCAAGGAAGCCCTAAACAACTCTCTTGACACTCTTGTTTCGAATTCTAGTTTATTTTTTAATAATTCAAATTTAAGATTCGAATTCGATAAAGAGTAAAGAAGGAGTCTTTACAGTACCTATATCAGGCATTGTCAAAATCTCATTTTTTTGATCCAGAGGACAGTAAGTAGAAACATTTCAGAGCCTTTTTTCCGTCTTTTCCAAAATTTACCTTCTTCTTTACACATTTATTAAACTCTTCTGTTTTACCATCAATAGATTACTGACCTATTGAAGTATACGTATTTGCAAACTTGTTTAAAGGATCGTTGAGGATTTCAAAACTTGTAATACTTGAAGAAACCAACTTTTTTTAGGCACCAAGCATTGGTACGGCGGCCCTATGCAAATGAACCAAGTATTCCCCATCGAGACCTCCACCGTACTGAACATGGGCTACGTATCTAAAGAGAGCGACAACGGAGCCGTCATCGAGCGCTACTGGCTCAACTCCGCCGGCGAATACATCTATGTCAACCCCCAAGTACCCTTATTCGTTGACTACAACAACATCACCGCCAACAACATCTGCTTCAAAGCTGAAATCGCAGCTCCTTACTCCACCATAAGGAACCACACAGAGCTGTCGTACGATCTCTGGGTCTTATCCGATGTGAAAGCAGCTCACCAACACGCCTTAACCAACTACCTAGGCAAACCTTCAGGTCTACCGGACTACACAATGGTCAAATACCCCATCTGGTCCACTTGGGCGGAGTTTGGGAGAGACATAGATGAAACTAACCTGTTAGAATACGCTAGAGAGATCCAAGGGTATGGTTTCGCCAATTCGCAGTTGGAAATTGATGATTTGTGGGAGACCTGCTACGGGTCCTTGACTGTGAATGAGAATAAGTTTTCTAACTTCACGAAGCTGGTGCAAGATATTAAGGCGTTAGGGTATCGCGTGACTATTTGGATGCATCCATTTATTAATCAGAACTGTGAGCCGTGGTACACAGAAGCTCTGAGCAACAGGTGAGCACAGTTTCGCACATCTCTATCCCTTATACACACACATAAACAGAGCGTGAGACCTAGGTAACAAGACCTAAAGGCCACGATTACCATGATTGTAGGCGCATAAGTGGAAAGGGGGATCAAAATAGTGATGGACTGCTAGTTGGTATGCTAAACGTGGTCTATAGGTCTTGTTACCTTAGGCTCTGTCTACCCTGTAAGAAATAAAGATGTGATTTATGTAAAATAAAGTATGTATTTCCACCAATTTACACTAAACCTTAATAAATAATACTATTAAACCTTTCTCGTGAATCACTCGCTAGACACAGTTATCTATAGGTGAAAAACGCATAAAAAAAACCATGCTCTTTTCATGCTGTTCTACAACATTTAGTGATAACTGTATCACCCCCGTATTTTTCTAGTTATTTAGTCCTCAACGAAGATGGCAGCCCTGACACATCATGGTGGAACGACAACGGTACAGTGGCGAGCTACGTGGACTTCACCAACCCTGACGCCGCCGAGTGGTGGTACCAGCGCGTCAAGCATATCGTCGATACTTATGACATCGACAGCCTCAAGTTTGACGCTGGAGAGAGCAGCTTCTCGCCACAGGTGACACACTTAACTTGTTAAAATTTTCGTCTCAAAAGAGAGGAGTATACTCTGGTGGAAATGGGTTTATCAATGTCTGTTTGTCGTCCATATTTGTGGTATCAATTTCAATCAGTTATTAGCTTTCCGTCTTGCTTCCTCGCACAGGTCTGGTGGACATACAACCCAATGGTTCCACTTTCATAGCTTAATTCGTCTCAAATCGTAAAATTTAGATTCCCAGTGAACACAGTTCAATTTATGCCCATCCCAAACCTCAATTTTCTCTAATGCCTGCGATTTTGATGTATATACTTCTCTCTTGCAGATCCCAGTGCAAACAGGTAATGCGGACTTGCATCCCCACCACATCACACAGGCCTACGTGCGGACCTGCGCACGGTTCGGTGACATGATCGAAGTGCGCACAGGGTTCAGGTGAGTTCAATATAGATGTCTCGCTTTCTCCAAGTCGTTACACACATCAAGTGTTTCATGGGATAGCGACATGACGTTTTAAGCAGTCAGGTTTTTTTTTCAATTCTTCGTACTCCTTTTTTTTACCCTGTTTCTATAAACCTTTCATTAGATATCTTCTCTTGTGACGACTGGTCTCTGGCGTTTGGCAGAACTTTACTATTCACTTGTCTTTTCTATTCTTTTACCTTCAGGACTCAAGACCTCCCAATCTTCGTCCGCATGGTAGACCGCGACTCCGCCTGGGGTCTCACCAACGGTCTCTCCACCATAATCACCACAACGTTCCAAATGAATCTGAACGGTTACACCTTGGTCTTGCCTGACATGATCGGTGGTAACGGGTTCAATCTAGCGAACGCGAATTCCGCTCTGCCTACCAAACAACTGTTCATACGATGGGTTCAAGCCAATACTTTCTTACCGGCCATGCAATTTTCTTTCGTGCCGTGGGGTTTCGATAATGAGGTAAGATAGAAACAGAAGGGTTATCTGACAGTCAAAGTGTCACTAATATCCGTTTCATTTGACATATCTGTCACGTTAAGGATTGACTGTTTAAGTTAAGTCGATCACGAACGTGAAAGAACTGTCAATCGGACCCCTCGATATTAATGCGGTCTAGCGACATTTCGCCTGTCAGAAACCCTTCATTATTAAAAGTGGCGCCCAACATGGGGCCATCAACTCATACATTGTATTCAAATATTGTTTATTGAGCGCTTCAAATCAATACCATGACTTTAAATACAAAAATGACAGGGTAGACAAAAAGATGGGAAATTAGCTATATCCATCGATAATGCTTGTCTTAGTTGTAAAGGTAACCTCTGCACAAAATTTCTGCTTTCTACATACATACACAGAAATCACGTCTGTATTCCTTACGGTGTAGACAGAGCCAAAGGTGATGAGACCTACAGGCCACGTTTAACAACATTGTGGGCGTATTGTGGGTTCAAGAATTTGGACTGGACGATGAACTCAACCAGTCTTTTCTAATACAAGGTCTCTTATAATTGTTCCCGAATATTCCATCAGGTAGTTGGGTTTATTTGACTAAATAGCCCAGCAAATGTGTCCATATTGCTCAAAGCGAAGCGCGTCAAGGGCGAGACTAAATTTAGAATGATACTGCTGACAATGCCTGCTAACATTATGGAAAAAATCTGAGACTGTATGTTTATTTAACTGTAGTATTCTAAGACATTTTTTTATCTCAGACAGCCGAAATCAGTCTCAAGTACACCCAGTTGCACGCTGAATACGCGGATGTGATATACGCAGCTATGAACGCGTCGACGGTGGACGGCCGCCCTGTCAACGGGCCGCTGTGGTGGATCGCCCCTACCGACACCGAAGCGCTCGCTATATGGGACCGTGAGTAGCGCCATCTAGTATACGACACAACAAACTTAAGCCGCTCAGTGTAGTACTGCTAGCATGTCTGCCGTTATCGGTATCCAGTATTGTACTGAGAAAATTAGCCACATCAAGTACAATTACTGCATGGTATGGAACAAAGTCCTTTGTCGCGTCTGTCTGAATGTCTACCACTGAACGGATATGCTTGTAATTTTCACAAATAGACCGAGTGATTCACGAGGTAGGTTTAATTCGTTAGTTTTGTGTATGAGTCAAGCTGGGAGGACGAAGTCGTGGGTAACAGCTAGTAAATTTAAAAAACAAATACAGTATACTTGCAGCAATAAATAAATATCAAAATTATAAGCTAATTGTAGCTCATCTGTTCAATGTTTGCGACAATAACTGGTAGTGGTAGAAACTTGGGAGAACTACCCTAAGTCAGTAAGTAACACGTCACCAGAACCAGAACTTTTTTTAGCAGCGCCATCTGGTATGCGTTACAAGTAACTAATTAGCATTTAATGTGAACACTCAACGTCCGTCCATTTTTCTGAATTAATCAAAACACCAAATCATTTGACACATTTTACGTTTGCTTCCAGAGTACCTCCTAGGCGAGGACATAATTGTGGCGCCAGTTTTAGTGGAAAACGCGACGACCCGCGACATATACCTACCAGAAGGTGAATGGTTAGCCAAAGGCCTTTCGACGGAAGCCTATACGGGACCAATTTGGCTCCGTAACTATTCGGCACCCATTGAAGAGTTGCCGTACTTCATTCGTAAAGGAACCAGTGAACCAGATTCTGCGAACACGCCTCACGTTGCCGGTCTCCTGGTAGCTCTGGCGGTTATTATGATTGTTTTTAACAATTAATCAATCACTTATCGAGTTAACTCAAAGATCAATTTAATTTGCTAACTACCCTCTTTATGCGGTTAAAACTTCCAAGGTTTTCACCATAATTCCTGCAACTTCTGTGCTTAATCACATAAAAATGGCCTTAGAATTTACTTGACGTTTCTGACATAATTGTCGTCGTGACATGATGACATGTAGGGCATCACTTGCGTTTAGCCACTCGAATTTTTAGAACTACCCGCACCTGGCCATGATTTCGTACGCAGAGACAATTTCAAAGACATTTTTATACGTACAAATGGTGCTAATAATATTGCAGTTTTGTATTTATTTGTATTTAACTTAAGATGTATTTATTATGTAAATATAGGTCTTTATTGGCTCCAAGTTATGTGTTATAGGTTATTTCATAAAATAGTCCGATTTGATAATAATTTGATCTATGCCAATACAAGTTTAAACATCCCTACATTTTAAAATAACCTGTAATTTAATTAAATAAAATGTGTTTCTTAAAACTATGATTTAATTTACTAAATAATTCACAATTACTATAATACAAAGCGTTGTCTGCTTAATTATACTAACAACTATAGTTGTAAGATGTAACACGTTTAAATATTTTCTGGCACCAGCGTTTACAATGAATTTTATGGATATAAAAAATAAAATTCGTATACACAACGGCGGTGACAAAAAATTATGAAGCTCCAGACGGATTTCATGTTTACACCCTTCGCCTTCGGCTCGGGCAAAAAATACAGCTTACCCATTTTCATCTCATTGAGAGAGTGCCAAAGAACACAAAATTGAACATCCTAGATTAAAATTCGTAATGGTTCATTAGATCAGGGATTCCCAAACTTACTCATTACGCGCCCCCTCTCTAAAAAGATAAAACTCTGTGCCCCCCAGCCGTAGGCTGTTAGGCATAAACACAAGGATTTTGTTAATAAGATTCTATAAGGTCCTGTATCGTAGCCCATGCCCCCCTTTGCAGGTCACTGCGCCCCCCTAGGGGGGCGCGCCCCCCACTTTGAAAATTACTGCATTAGATGGTTTGAGATGATACTCCGTCGTAAGAGAGAACTAATACGGATACTCGTAGATTCAGTTCAAGCTCAAATAACCCTCGGACCTATAGCCAGAGCACCTTAAATCTTAGGAAGTATAAGTATCCTAGATATGGCGAAACTTAAACCTTAACAAAGAACGGCAAGGTATCCAGCGGCGCGGGATAGTTCCGTATCCAATCGCCCCCCTCCACCCGGCGGGAGGGGTCGCCCTGCTCCAGCCACCCTCCTGCTGGGAGGTAGACGTCGCGCTCGCGGGATCCTCGCTCCACCACAGGAGCTACGAGGATGGTCTCGCCGAGGAGGTATTCTGGAGAAAGAAGTTTGAGATGATCAGTTTGTGTAAAGTAAAAATATAACATTAATTCAGTCACCTTGACTTTTAGCAGAAAAGCAGATGCAATTTGGTGACCATCACCAATTAAAGATCTAAGATGCTATAAATAAAGTGATAAGGAACAGCCCCGAACTGCACACAAACGACGCTAATGGAGTCTTTATGCCCAAAGGCATTTTGCTTAGAAGTTCCTACCACAGACTACGCTTTCGCTACTCATAGATTATGCTAGTGACCCATCCTACCCTTGACTAGCAGGCTGTTGATACCTTTCAGTGGCGTGTCGCTCTGATTACTCAATTCCCACCAGGTTCTTCTACTCAATTTATTCACTTCCATTTTTCATTCGCCGCTTTAACATACTTCATCTTCTTCTATAGTTCCTTTTACCTGAGGGTAAGCTAAAGCTGGGGTTGTATTCTTGGGTGGTTCTTCGGGTTGTCTAACAGTAATTTTCACGGAACACCATGAATCTGTCATCAGTGTCAGGACTTACCGTCCCAAACGTCGTGCGCAGCGGTGTCGGTGGGCGCTATCCACCAGATCGGAGGGTTGACAGGTGAGCCGTCTCTCACCGACCGCTGGCACGCCGCCATTATCTGGTCGGAGTACTTCGCGTGCAGCTGCACGAACTTCTTGCTCAACGCGATCGTCTGAAATGATTATTAGTTATTTAATTTTTTCCAAGGGCACTGTGGCCAGTTTCTCGAAGCTACAAGTTGCAATTTTACAAGTCTTAGGGCCTCTTTCACTACTCTCTGTTATTCCGTCTCTATTTATAACTACGAGACACCAACGTTATCCTTAGATAACTGACACTTAAGAAAACTGGAACTTACCAGAGGTGAAATAGGCCCTAAAACTCTAAACAAGAATTTGAAATGATAAAAGAGAACTTTAAATAGATCAAAAGAGATGAACGATAACATCGTCAATGTAAAAAAAAACGTTGCGTGTTTTTAAGTAACAGCGTGACTGGCACAAGTGAGTGCGAGAGCTGTATAGATAGACTACTTGTCTTTTTCTGACTGTTTGTTCTAGAAATAGACGGGTAGTTTATTATCTAGTGCGCGATTTAACTCTCGCACGCTCTTTTGCTAGCCGAGCAGCTTTTAATAACGAAGGAACTAACTTCTTTATCAAAATCCCACGGCACGTAAGAGAACTGCATGCTGGGCATGAAGGTATTCGCTTGCAGCCATCTGATGAACAGCTCCTTAGTTGGCTCCTCGTTGTAGCTGCAAAGTTATTATTAATTTTACATGCGTACATGCAGAATCACGTCTTTATCCTTAGGTAGAGAGAGCCTAAAGTATCAAAACCTAAAGAACATGTTTAGCGTGATTGTGAGCGGATAAGTGGTAAGAGGAATCAAGATAGTGATGGGTTGCTTGCCGCATCGACTATAACCGAGTTACCGAGGCATTGTCTTAAGGCATGTAAGTACTTTACAGTGGTTGATTTCCCTTGTTTTTTTGCTTCTTAGTGAACTTTCTTAGAGTTATTGACATTACCCATTCCCTCCGATCATATCAGGCAGCACCAGGGGATATCCATTCATGTTCATCTGTAGAAGCGTGGTGATCAGCGTCGGGAGTCCATTCTCGAACGTCCAGTACGTGTCCTTGTCTATCATACGCACGAAGATAGGGAGGTCTTGAGTCCTGGGAAGTTACGTATAGGAAAATGTACAGCTCTGGAGGGATAGCTGATTGTGCCACCGAAATTAAAGCGATGGAAGATCAATATTCAGTTTATCCTCTCTGCAAATATTGTTAAGTGATGGAGGTCAGAATATATACTTGTATACAAACAAAAGACATCCTCTTGTTTGAAATCCACGATCCTATATTGACATTATATTTAGTAGTAACTAAATATCAAGAAAATATTTGACTGTCTAATCCATACATACATAAATCACGTCTTTATCCTTTACAGTATAGACTGGGCCTTTTTTTTAACGGAGCGGAAATCTTTATGGATGCCGTAGGCACGGGGATGCCTAGGGTTATGTGGGACTCCGCCCCGAAGAAGAAAGAAAGAAAGAAGAAGCCGGAACTGGCATGGATATCAGTGGAAATCAGTGGCGTGGCGTGAAGTATATCAGAAGGCAATCCGAAGGGAATTTAACTAGCCTTTAATTCTGAACAATAAAAGTGCCCAACTGCCTAAAATAGGCAAGCCGGTGGGAATCAAGTTCTCTGGATCCCACGCCACTGGTGGATATTGTCAGTATGATGCTCAAAACTGCATTGATGACATCAACACAAGCAGTTAGGTAGGTAGTTTTTGTTCACATGTAAAAATAGTAGGTAGGAATATACTGGACATACCTATAGCCAGCCCGGACTTCGGTGATGGGCCCAAACTGAGCGGCTGCCCGCAGGTAGTCTGCAGTTATCACGCCAGGTTGGTCACGGATGTCACCTTTGAGGATTGGGATCTGCAGATGAAAAGTTTTAAGGTCAGCAAAACTTTAGAAGTTCCCTTGAAATTTTAATAATTAAATTACGATTATATCAATAGGGAAGTCCTCACCTGGGGTGACCAACTGGATTCGCCTCCATCAAACTTGTAACTGTCGAATCCGTAAGCGTTCTGGATGCTCTTGAGGCGGCTGACATACCAGCTGCGGGCTTCTGGCTTGGTGAAGTCGATGTAGGCGGTGGTGGTGCCGTTGTCGTTCCACCAGCTCGTCTCTACAGAGCCGTACTCTGAGGATACTAAGTATCTGAAAAGGAATATAAGACCTGAGTGTGCGAATTAGGACTTTTGAATAAAATTGAAGCAGTATAAGTGAAGAAAAAAAATTGATGATGCATTCCAAAAACTTGACTGTTCTCCTGTCTATAGATTACCATATTATCTTTTTGTTTAGTTGAAATTAAATGAAATGAAGTAATTTATTTTGCTAAATAAGTTATAAGTAGGTAGTAGGTATGTTAAAGTAATGTAAATTTTTAGTAAGAACAAGCGGTACTTAAATATAATATTAAGTCAGACTTACCCCTTTTTAAGTGCCTCCGAGTACCACGGCTCACATCCTTTATTGATGAAGGGATGCGTCCAAATCGTCACTCTGAACCCCTTGCCTTTCAATGCGTTCACAGTATTCTTCATATTAGGAAACCTGTCCACATCAACGGTCTGAGACCCGTAACAGATCTCCCAAAGATCATCAATCTCCAACTGGCTATTAGGAAAACCATTATTGTTGATTTCATCAGCAAACTTGAGAACCACATCATGATTGACGTCATTCTTATACCTTGCCCAAGTTGACCAAATGGGATACTTGATCATCAAAGGATCTGGTACTCCCGAAGGTTTCCCTAGATACTTTTCAACGGCGTATTCGTGTGCTTTTCTAACATCATCAAAGATACCAACTGCGTATATCAGCTCGTTTTTGTCTCTTTTGCTGGAATAGGGGGGTTTGACCTGGGCTATGAAGCAGGCAGCGTTCTTCTCAAGGTCGTTTTGGTCAATAAAAAGAGGGACTTTCTTGTCGAAATAGTAGAAGATGCCTTCGGAGTTCAGCCAGTAGGGTTCGGCGACGCCGCAATTGTCGGCTTCTTTTGTGACATAAGCGTAATCGACAAGAGTGAGGCGCTCGATTGGCCAGTACTGTCGCTTCTGCTGAGGACCACCGTACCAGTGTCGAGAACCTACAAATGAAAATTCCGATAAATCATATACATACAGTATACAGATTTTACCGTTGTGACATCGACGTTATTTATCATTGATTGTAGCTAAAGTTAGGAATTGAAAGAGAGCAATTGCTAAGAAAGCAGATTCAAGATTCGACATGTTCTAACCTGTGTAACTACATTTAAATGAGTCTAATCACATAAACCCATTCGAGAACTAAATGTAATTATAAGATGACGTTACAAACGACGGCAAACGGTAATTGAGTTACCTGATGGTAAGTGCCCATGCCCCATGAATATCCTTAACATCGGAGCATAGAGTATACCTCGGGTTCCAGTAATTTCACAGGCTGTCTTACTCTCACACCGGACACAACGCAAGCATTTGATAGCAGGATTATCGAGTAAGATGTTATTAGCACACGCACAAGGACCTACCACCTCTAAAATGCCTACCCATGGGACATACAAAGAAACATTCAGGACATGTTACCTAAGTTGACGCAATCTTCCAGCCGTATCCCCTTAGGAGCTTCCCAGGTGATTGTGATGACTTGTCCAGCCCTGGCTCCGGCCACAGCCTCCACAGCGATGCGGACGGTCGTGTCGTTAGCGAACTGGATCACCACGTCGCCATCTTGGACCACGTCTTTGATGGTGCCCGTGCGGCGGCCGATTACTGAGATGACCTCGGAAAGGCCCTCTGCAGGTGGTAAGTGGGAAACAGTGGTGAGAATTGTGAAGAAGTTATTATAATCAATGCCGTATATTTCTGACTACACAGATTTCACAGCAATTTTTAAAGTGTCCAAAGTACGTAAATAGTACTAACTTAACGAGCTACCTAGGAAGGCAACGCCGGAGTGGTTTAGGTGGCCATACTCCCTCCCTTTCTCTTATGGAGAGAGAGTGGAGGTTAAAATCTCGGATAACCAACTGAGCTCCCCAGGCCCGGAGGGTAAGCACACGAAATGAGTTTCCAATCCGTGAAAAATAGATGTAATATTTACTTCTCTTCAGCACCAGATTGAGTCCTCCGTAGGGGTTGTCTTCGAGCTTGGCCTGCAGCTCCCGGGTGTTGAGTACGGTTATGTCGACAGCCTGGACACAGGCGACCAGCGCTGCCAGGACTGAAAAGAAAGGTAATTACTGTCTGAAATATCTAAACAAGAACCTCTAGTGCAGGAGTTCCCTGATTTATTTATTTTATATTAAGTAATTAAGACATCATAAAAATAGTTAAGACCTAAAGATAACCTAAAAATCACGTCTTCATCCCTTACGGGGTAGACAGAGCCTAAGGTAACAGGTACATACAGGCCACATTTAGCAATATTAATATAGGACCAGATAAATAATAAATATAACACGTTACACCCCCCCTTTCTAATAAGCCGTGGTAGCCTAGTGGTTTGTCCTGTGGCCTCTCAAGCAGAGCCTCGGGGGTTCAAATCCCGGGCGCGCACCTCTGAGTTTTTCGGAATTTACGTGCGAAAATTACATTTTAAATTTGCCATGAGCTTTTCGGTGAAGGAAAACATCGTGAGGAAACCTGCACACATCTGCGAAGAAATTCAATGGTGTGTGTTAAGTTCCCAATCCGCACTGGGCGCGCGTGGGAACTATAGCCCAAACCCTCTAATACACGGAGGAGGCCTATGCCATGAGGCACGCCGAGTTACGCGACAATTTAATAATGATAAAAAAAATACAACAACAACATACAAGTAAGTTTACTGAAATTGTAGCGAATTCGGATTAAAAAAAAAAGAAAAAAGCTATATTATTATTACACTCCCCCTTTCTAAAAAGAAAATGCACGCCCACACCAGCCAGGATATAAAGACACTGGGCTCTACAGTGCCCTCTTTATCCTTCCGATATCTCCATCTCAACCCGGACACAAACTGTTTAAAGATTTCTAAGGAACCAATCAATACCATAACCATGTATTATTATTGTAATTGGTGTTTTGTAAAGTCTGCCAAGTTGGATACGGCGGGTAATTAGCTGAGATTGTTGTAATCATGAATACAATGGAGCAGACGTTCGGAGATAATGGAATGAGAAAAAACGTTCGTCGTAAATAAACGATCTGCGGGGAATCCTGAGGTACGTATTTAAATACATACATTTTGAAAAGTGTAATGGTGCAATCTCAAATCTATATTAGTCCTGCTGGACACAGGTTTCCTCTCAGAACGAGAGAGCTTGAGCTTTTTCCAACGATGGCCCAGAACCCACGGCCTTAATGTTTGGGAGGCAATGACTCAAACTACTGGGCTACGCCGAATTTTTTAGGGTTCTCTACACAAAGGGGAACAACGAGACCCTATTACTAAAACTCCACTGTCAGTCTGTTTATCTGTCAGACACCCGGCTTTGTCTTAAGATCCGTGATTGCTAGACAGAATAAGCATTATCATACAAAGTGGCAATGTTGCCATTCTGAGCACCCTTCCTAGTGGCGGCAATTTGGGAGATTTTTTTATCTTTAATTTAATATTACTTTTTTCTATTTGTATTTTGTTTTTCTTTTTCAATAAATATTACAAAAAAAGTCTCCACAAATGAATAACTTTACTTTGCTATATCCGCGATATAGTGAAGTTCGCATAATGACTGCTTGCCGATTTGTTGTCAACCATTCCTTTCTATAGCAGGTTAGCTGGAAGAGATCCCCTCTTAGGGATAAGTTCGCCTTTGTACTTTTTTCTCTGTATTTTTTAAATTTTTATGTGCAATAAAGAGTTTATTTACATATATACATACAAGTTTGAGTCATGGACATGGAAGTTGGAGTTATTGCAATGGAAAGACCACAATAGAAAAATCTCTCTCGAGCAGGATGTATGCCTGGATGGTGTTAAGAGATCTCTCCATAGTAGTAACCTCTTCTCATTGCAAAATGACTTAACTTCACTATATCGCGAAGATAGCAAAGTAGTTAGTAATTTGTAGGGATCCACAAGTAGACGTCTCCTGGATATTCATGAATCCATGACGATCCCTAAAATTGGTGCAAAGCGTTTTCTTCAGTCTTCATATTTGGACAGCTGAGGACTGGAATTTTCCGCCGGCGTCTTTGTTTCTTCGTATAGCTCAATTGGTGACATATGTTTATATGTGTTATATGTTACTGTTACTATATGTACTACGATTCCTTCAAAATGTAATCATGTCAGGTCTGATGCTTAATGATACCTTTTTCTGAAAATTTTCTAACGGCGCATTCTTTCATCATCACTACATTAGTATAAAACAAAGTCGCTGTCGCTGTCTGTCCGTCCCTATGTATGCTTATATCTTTAAAACTACGCAACGGATTTTCATGCGGCTTCTTATAGTTTAGTGTAGTTTAGTGATTCAAGAGGAAGGTTTATATATGTATAATCCTACGCAGAAGAAGTCGCGGGCAGAAACTAGTTATTCATTAAAAGTAGTTTTTACAACAATTGAGCTTAGGACGAGTGTTTTGTTCCGCCATGTTTTATCAGAGAGAGCGCGCCCTGTGCGAGAGGGAGCGCAACTTAGGCGTATTTATAGAGTTAAAACCCCGTAAGGGATAAAGACGTGATATATGTATGCATGTATGTAAAACGCACACACCTTAGTCTATTAGAGAGAGAGAGAGAGAGAGAGAGAGAGAGAGAAACATTTATTTACACACATTCGATACACGTTGATATATAATAGGAAGAAATACAAAACACTTAGCAATAGTACCGATATGGTGTAAAATGGGCCCCACTCAGCATAATGTTGCGGCAAGCCGCAACGCTGTTTTTCAGTAGGACCCAGATAAAATTAAAACTAACTTACCATACAGCGCTACGACCATCCTGAAGGGCGCGCCTCACTCCACTGGCGAGCGGGCGCTGTCCTCGTGTTATATACCCCCATTATTGTTATATTAACAACATCATTATCACACCAATTTAATTGTAGCAACTTTGTTAAGGTCCTGTACTCTTGAGGAAATCTATACCAGGATTGTATTGCCTTATCGCCTCCGCTACTGCGGAATTCCGCAAGAAACGTTACCTCCGCCTCCATCTCCGCGGTTTTTTACGGAGTTGTAACGGAGCTTTAAGTCATAAATGTAATTTTTTTGTGTAATCTTTCTTCGCGTTTCAGTGTGTTCTCATTTGAGGTAACTGCAATTAGAATCGTGACTTTAGCACCTGGATGAATCTCATAACCATACAATAAAAACACACCACAGAAATCAACCAGTCAAGTTGCTTAGGCGTCCAAAATTGCAATGTGATTGTTTGAACCGCGATTGTTTCAAGCGATTTAGTATAGTTATTTATTAAGTCACACGATGCAGCCGAAATCAGTTAGGTTTGTAGCGACTCTAGCGCCACCTAGTTGGCCTCTACATAACTACTACGACGCACGAGTAGCTAGCGCCAGTTCTAATGACAGCTGTCACATCGTTCTACATGCCGCTAACGAAGTTTCTCAATGCGGCTGCATAAATACAACTTTCAACTTCGGTCCCCAGGCATAGCATCTCTCTATTGTGATTTATTTATTAAAATAATTACACAGCATTACAGACAGTGATGCAGGTGGGTAGTCTTCGAGTTTTTCTACCTGCTACTAGATGTCAAGTGACCTTTGTTACTATGCGAATTTTTGTCGCTAAGCGTCTGTTTGAATGATGTGTCTGTACGACACAATTACAAATTACTCAATTACACATCTACACAATTAGAAATTGATCTTTACTTTTCCTACGTTGTTTCCATGTGGCTTGCGCCTTAACTCTAAATGGAACACTTAGTCTACGTCAGCTCCACTTAGCCCGGCGCTACAATGGCTGCAAAAACTGCGTGCGTTTGGAGCGGACGATGGCTGTTCCGCTGGACATTTGTCACTCTGATAATGATATGTTTGCAGTATGTTCAAGGAAGCGTCGCAGTCGT
This sequence comes from Pandemis cinnamomeana, assembly GCA_932294345.1. Taxonomy (NCBI): domain Eukaryota; kingdom Metazoa; phylum Arthropoda; class Insecta; order Lepidoptera; family Tortricidae; genus Pandemis; species Pandemis cinnamomeana. Next base: position 12,585,412 of record OW028718.1, on the reverse strand, counting down.
TTTTTAATGAAGCTAACAGTGGCGTAACTTAAACGGCACGTGGCGAATTCGTCAGATGTGGCTCCTTCCTCAATATAAAGAAGTGCATCAGCGTCCCTTCTGTGCTCTAAACCAAGCCAGTTTGGCGCCCCCTAGAGCTAGGGGCCCGTGGCATTCTGCCACTCCTGCCACCCTATACTGATGTAGCGACCCTAGCGCCACCTAGTAGACCCGAGTAGCTAGCGCCAGTTCTAATGACAGCTGTCACATCGTTCTACATGCCGCTTACGAAGTTTCTCAATGCGGCTGCATAAATACAACTCTCAACTCTCTTCCTACGGACTTCGGTCTCCAGGCATAACATCTGCCTGGAGAGAGATCTCTCTATTGTGACACTCCTCTCACTTACGCCACTGGAAGCTAAATCAATAACCATGCTGGTTGGAAGAAAAAAAAATAGAATGTACACACAGCAAAGCTATTCGGTAAGCAGGATAGATACGGCGCGAGCGTGCGTAGGTGCTTACCTGATTATATTGCCGTGTGTACCACCTGGTTCTTTCCGCGCTGATGGTAATAGCTCATCGAGGGAAAACTTTGGAATCATGCTAGAGGCGACGTGGCTAGCAACCCATCACTGTTGTTATTTTCCTTTCCACCTATACGCCCACAATCATGCTAAACGTGGCCTTTAGGTCGTGGTACCTTAGGCTCTGTTACGTAAGGGATAAAGACATGATTTGTGTATGTATGTTTTATGTGGGGAGGGTGGGCTTACATTATGAGGGTGGGCTCTCTTGCACGTGAGTAGCGGAGTAGCAATGTTTCTTTCAGTCTCATTCAGAAAAGTAAGCTTTGCTCCCCGTCGAGAGGAACCAAAGTGCAACTTTTCTGTTCAAGGCTTTTCTGTGTTTATTTGCAAATGCAATTTCTTGAAGTTGATAATTGTAATACCACGCTATTTACTATCAAATGAATCAAGATTTTTTTTATTTCTTGATTTTTATGTTTACTTTTACGGTTTTGCCGTTAGAAATTCCACGCTATTTTCTATGCTGGTAGCTCTTTAATTATATTTAGAATTCTTTTTTCTAGTTTTTTAATGTTCGGTGTGAAAAGTTGTACCTATGAGCCACTCAGAAGCTAAATTATTTTCATCTTGGGTCTCATTACGCTCTGGATTCAATGTAGTGCCCTCGCTACGCTCGGGATTCTATTGTAGAATCCTTCGCTACATTCTAGATTCAATGTAGCACCCTCGCCGTAACTACATCATTTTGCTCCCTTGTACAAATAACTGTTGTTCATTAATCTATTATCTGTCAAAAACAAAACGGCAGGAAGCCATTAATACTATTTAATGGTATTCAGATGCTGTGGAGTGGAGATAAACGCCTCAATCCATCATTCTAGCGGAAACACTTTTCCTCGGCTGCCCAGTATGAAGTCATTAGACGGGTGCACACCAGCTGCATGCCTCTGCGAAGTTAGTGCCTCACTTAGGATGCCGGTCACTTACATAGCACCTTTCCTGTCCTAAAACGCACACAATAAATAGCCTTTAACATAGAAAATAAGGTGGTGGTTTTTTTTTTTGCGAGTCTTAGGAGTCATGTTATAGGCGATGCGACTAGCAACTCATCACTATTTTTGATTCCTCTTTCCACCTATACGTCTACAATCATGCTAAATATAGCCCTCAGGTCTTGTTACGTCATGTTATAGGCGATGCGACTAGCAACTCATCACTATTTTTGATTCCTCTTTCCACCTATACGTCTACAATCATGCTAAATATAGCCCTCAGGTCTTGTTACCTCAGGCTCTGTCTACCCCGTAAGGAATATGGACGTGATTTGTATGTATTTGTATTTGTACCTACTTTTATGACGTACCTACTAGTAGCTAGTAGCGCTGAATTCGTTTATCGCTATGCCGTGGGAATCAAAATCAAAATTTTATTTTTGCAAATGAGCCGCCAAGGGCTCTTTTACATGTCTTTTTTGAAACTACCAGCGCATTCGGAAATACCATCATTGCCAAGAAGAATATGCGCCGCAAGAAACTTGGCAGAAAGTCATTTTTTTTAAATACAATAGGTACAGTAAGAAGAAAGAGTTAACATAAGTACCTACACAAAACTTTACCTCTTCACTCTAGGTATATATAGTACACGGGTCTGTGTGGTTGGTGTGTATCCTAATCCGTGGTTTTTGCTTGACACATTACAATGGAATCGTTAAAATAATGAGTATTGGATGAATAAAGAGCCGTTATGTTCTTATAGGAATATTATAAAATAACTAGCTCTTCCGTCCGCGCAGTCAACTTCAGAGTGACATAGGTACAGCCAGCATTATAGTACTAGCTTCTGCCCGCGACTTCGTCCGCGTATATAAGATTTAAGAACTGATGTTGATAGTATGTTCTGCGATACTTTTATTTAGGTAGACACTCTAGGCAACGACCGTTGACATGTTTATCGCTATCTCGTGTGAACTATGCAATTTTCCGGGATAAAAAGTACAATTATTGTTATGTTTGGAGTCGGTGTCAGCCAAGGAAACACTACAATATACCTACCTAGCAATAATAATACGAGAATAGTTTAATAGGTAAATATTTTTTTAACAAATTAACTTTTATACACAAGCACATCTCACCTATAACTACTTAGACCTATGTATGTAGTTACAAGCCTTCGTTGGCTGACACCGACTCTAGGTACATATTGATAAAAGTAGAAAAAGTAAGTTGATTATTAAGTTGTAGAAGAATATGCTAGGTATTATTTTTTTCTTTTTAGTGCGTATTAGTTTGTTTTTTTTGAAGTCGGTTTTTTTTTGTTAAAATTTTTGTTTAGTTCTATTCAGCATCACATCTCTTCATAATTAGGAGGAATGAGGGTACACCAGACACAAACAAAATACATTAAATGATTTCAAGTATAATTAACAAGTCATTGACCTTAGAGCTACTTTCAGCAAAAGTCGTTAAACGTTCAACATTTACAGTTCCATACATTTCAGCACTTTAAAGTGACCTAATTAGAACTATTTTTTACTGGACACAGGTTTAAAAAGCTAAAACATATGGTAAATCTTCATTCTAAACGACAATAAGACTAAGAAACGCCGCCACGGCCACCAGGATAGTAGCGATGTAAGGAGTGCTGGCCGCGTCTGGTTCTCCCCTGGAAAATAAATAAATAAATAAATAAAAATCTTGGGACAAATTACACCTATTGACCCAGCCCGAAACTAAGCAAAGCTTGTACTATGGGTACTAGGCAACGGATAAACATACCTACTTATACAATGTAAACTCGTCGCAAAATAATAGGCCCGTTTTGACAGTTCACGCCTATGAAGTTCTCTATTTTTTACCGATCGAAATGTTCTGAAGGTAATTACATTTTTCATTGATGGGTACCGCCCACTCGGCTAAGTGCTGTGCATAACGATTTTTTCATATTGTCCACAGACTAATAATAATCGGTTAAAGAAAAAAACAAATCGATCAAGATATTTTTTTAAGGCTGAATCGCACTTGGCCGGTTTTATTTATTTAAATACTAGTGTTCATCAATCAATTAATTACTGAATTTCACTGAATTTCACCAGCTGTGTAGTGATCTTTACTGAAAATTATGAGCTTGTATATCATTTCAAAATCTACAACATCAGTGTAAGTTAAATTTTCTAAACAGAACTTTAATCCAATGCACTTTACAATATATATTCAAATCGATCAAGTACTCATCCAAACTGGAATCGATTTATCGTGAGTATCGAGTACCGAGTCGTATGGTTACATCACTAGTTACGTCGCGAAGACAAATGTCAAAACGGGCCTTTTATTTTGCGACGACTTTAGATAAATACAACAGTGCCAACAGTGACACGCGTGCCATTGGTTCGCCAGCCCTGCCCTAGAGCCTTGTTAGTGGGGTAACCATGACGTGCTTCTTTCTTTTCTTTACAAACATGTTCACTTCACCAGAGATGTGATGTATCTTAAATAAAAGTATCTAAAATACAGATACAAGATACAAAATACGTATTTTTATCTTGTATTTGAAATACTTTTTAAAAAAAAATATTTTGTATCTTGTATTTAGATATATTTTCCTGGTATCTTAGTATTTTGAAGATACTATATTCCCTAAGATACTTTTACTAAAATAAATTTCGAAGATTTTCTTTCCGAACGCAACTGAACGCAGAGCGTCGTTCAAAAATTTAGTTGATAGAATCTGGCTACCGAGATATTACCCTTAGGGGCCTTAGGTTTGGCGAGGGGTCTTAATCTGCAATCGAGGACTTTATTTTTTATCTCCCATGTAGTTTACATAACTTTATGTCAACACTTGGCTAAACAGCGGCTTTTTTCGTACGCGTAGCGGGCGAAAAAGCCACTTTTTGGCCCGGTGTGACATAAAAGTATTTTATCTTTAAAAAGTATTTGAAAGATAGATATTTTGTATCTAGTATTTCAGATACCTTTTTAAAAAACTATTTACCTATATCTGTATCTGAAATACTTTTTTGTAAAGTATCTTGCATTTTGTATTTCAGATACTTTATTTAGGGTATCTTATACATCTTTCACACACTATACCTGCGTATGAAGTAAGGCAGGTCGTCTAGCGGCGCGGGGTAGTCCCGCAGCCAGACGGGCCCAGTGTGCGAGGCGTTGGCGTCCCCGCGCGCCAGCCACTCCCCCGCCGGGAGGTACACGTCGCGCGCGGTGGCGCCCTCTGTCAGCACCGGGGCTACTATGATGTCCTCGCCAAGGAGGTACTCTGGGAAAGGTTGGGTGAAATTAGACGGTGCAATTTTCGCCTTTATGGCGATGTACATGGCTAAAGCCCTTATTCATTAACCAGTGGCGTAGCTAGGTAACCAAGGGCCCTGGTGCAAGTAAAAAAATGGGGCCCCACTACTATCTAAACTGGTTACGTTTTAATAATAATAGTTCGATCGAGATTTCCTGGTAAGGATTCGAGGGCCCTCTGGGTTTGAGGGCCCCCGGGCACTGCCCCACCTAGTCCCTTGGTAGCTACGTCACTGTCATTAACTAACGCTCTGTAGGCTTCTGCTAACTTAGCAATCGTTTGTCCTTATGTCACTTTGACATTTACCTTTCACAGATAAGGACAAACGATTGCTAAGTTAGCAGAAGCCTATAGAGAGTTTATGAATAAGGGGGTAAGTGTGTACGAAGGTGACTGATTTTGCGACAGCTGTGCGTAAAAAATAAGTGTGCTTTTAGTGATCGCAATTCGCGATAGTAAAAAAGAGCAATTTGTATAATACGTTACCTATTTTAAGAAAAATATCTCAATGGGATTTGCTATATCTTTAACTCGTCTTTGGAAAAATGATAGTTATTAGACAAAATAAGTTAAAGAATTTGGGACAATTGACTAAAAATAAACTCAAGATCGTCGCGCCAAGCTCCATCCTTTTCTCAAAGATATCATTTGTACCCTGTAACATTAGTTTTCTCTTAATCCCATATATGCAACAAATGTACGTACAACAGATTGATTGAATTGTGTCAAAATTAAATGAAACCTTTACGTTTAATGTAAGTTTTCGGTCACAAAACACGTCTCGAACGCGTTTGCGTTAAAATGTCAAATACTATGAGAACAGTTAGTTGCCGTTTCGATCCGCAAGTGTCGCTGACAATTTTTCCATAGTTCACGTTTACGTGAACGCATTAGAGACGTTTTTATATGCGAAAACTTACACTAGAGGCTCTGCACTCGATTGGTCATTTATAAAAGAATATCGATGCAGACATTGATTGGAAGCGGTAAACGCAAATAAAAATGAATTATTCCACCATTACAACTATTTTCTCAAAGTCACCCCAGTTTACCCGATTTGCTGTGGCAACACTACTGTGGCGGACTTATACCACACGGCCTACCAACAGCGCGCGCGATTCCATGAATCGACGTCCGCCGCCCGCGCACCCCGTAACCGCCACTCACGCCGTTCGCCGCCGGCAGTTCGAGCCACGCAGTCTCAGCGTTCGGTCACGTCGCTCTGCCTCAGCTCCCGCGCTAACACACGCAGTAAGTGTCGAGAATATCTCCACACTAGTAACTCACGGTCCCATATGACGAGCGCCTCCGGGTCCGTGGGCGCGATCCACCAGAGCGGGCCGTTGACCGGGCGGCCATCTTGCGTGGACAGCACCATCGCGTCGTGGATCTTCTGCGCGTACTCCGCGTGCAGCTGCGTGTAGCGCAGACTGATCTCTGCTGTCTGTGGGTTAACAGTAGTGTAAAAACCGGCCAAGTGCGAGTCGGACGTGCACCGCTTCAAATAAATTCAGCAAGTAAATAAATAAATAAATAAATAAATATCTTGGGACAAATTACACCAATTGACCCAGCCCCAAACTAAGCAAAGCTTGTGCTATGGGTACCAGGCAACGGATAAACATACTTATAATGTAGATAAATACATACAACATCCGTGACTCGGGCACAAACATTCGTATTCATCATACAACTGTCTGCCCCTACCGGGATTCGAACCCAGGACCTCTAGCTTCATAGTCAGGGTCACTAACCACTAGGCTATCCGGTATTCAGCAAGTGAATATACAATCCAGAGTTAGCAGAGCCCTAGTCTTAAGCTTCTTAACTTCCCTGGTCTGGGAGCAAGGAAAAACATAGAATGTACCAGTTGCTTGTCTACCCGCGCAGATGGTAAAAGCCCATCGAGGGAATGGGCGAAAATCATAGGAATCATGTTTTAGGCGATGAGCTAGCAACCGATCACTATTTTGATTCCATTTTCCACCTATGCGCCCACAATCTTGCTAAATGTGGCCTGTAGGTACCTGTTACCTTAGGCTCTGTCTACCCCGTAAGGGATGAAGACGTGATCAGTGTATGTATGTATGTATGTACTCTTAAACAAAATGTAGGCAGTGTGAGGTCAGTTTATATTGGTTACTTATTTATACAGACAGACACAAAAAATAAGTTTTTAGTTTATTGTCATAGCGGCAACAGAAATACATCATCTGTAAAAATTCCCACCGTCTATCTATCACGATTCCTGAGATACAGCCTGGTGACAGACAGACAGTCAGACAGACAGACCGACACCGAAGTCTTAGGAATAGGGTCCCCATTTTACCCTTTGGGTTCGGAACCCTAAAAACTATGGGTGCAGGCAATTTTTTTTTTTTTTTTTTTTTTTTTTTTTATATGAATAGGAAGGCAAACGAGCAAGTGGGTCACCTGATGGTAAGTGATCACCACTGCCCATAGACACCCGCAACCCCGGAGGGATTGCAATTTGCGGAGGACCATGTCAAAACAAATGGATCCATTTGTTATGACACGAAGATGCTTTTACATACATAAATCACGTCTTTAGGGTGCTTTTGACCCAAATAAATCAAATTTATGGTTTATTTTGCAAATGTACCACCAAGGGTTCTTTTCGAAGTGTTTGTTTAAGCTACCGAGCGTTCAGAAAGACAATAATTGCCAATAAGAACACGCCACCAGAAACAGGAAAAATGTACCTACATACTTAGCAAATGCAAAAATGATCATGTTTATCTGTCTGTCTGTCTGTATGACTGTTACTCTATCACGGTAACACGGCTAAATGGAAGTGTCCACCCCGTCAAGCGGATGCCAGAGACCTACAGATCGATGACGGCCAATATCTGGTATAACAACACTTATGTCAACTCATGTCAAATGTTTTACCTCATTGTGTCATTTGTAATGGAATCCGTAACTTAATTACATCTGTAATTAATCTAGTAAACGCACAACAATGAATACGGACATCAATTTACATAATCAACACACTGATCAATGGTTTTTCTTCAATTATGAAGTGAATCGTTTCGATTCTATCGTTCAGTTCATCTTTATACAATAGGTATTGTAATTACCGCTTCAATCTCCATACAAAGTAATCAAAAAATATTGAACAATCTTTTCCAGTATATCGCAAGTATTCAAGGTGTCTTCTAAAATTATTCTATGACGTTGCTGCAGGTGGTAGGCTTATTTTAAATGAACGCCTTTATTTCGTTTTTTCAGTAACGGCATCATCTTAAGCTTTGGCCCCATTTTGGGCGCCACTTAGTGCAACTGCCTCAAGTAAAGAAACCTTCGCCCCATATTGGGCGCCAATTAGTGGAACTGCTTCAACTAAAAAATCTTTGGCCCCATCTTAGGTCTCACTTAGTAGAACTGCCTCTAACTAAAATAGCTTTGGCCCCAGTTTGAGCGCCACTTAATATATCAAAGTATATATTTCTTACCTCATTATCAAATCGCCAAGGCACAAAGGAAAACTGCATGGCTGGCAGGAAAGTATTGGCCTGCACCCATCTTATGAACAACTCTTTGGTGGGCAACGCAGCTGTATCATGGTCCAGATTGAACCCGTTACCACCGATCATGTCAGGCAAGACCAGGGTGTAACCGTTCAAGTTCATTTGGAAGGTTGTGGTGATGATGGTGGAGAGACCGTTGTTGAGGCCCCAGATTGAATCCCGGTCTACCATCCGAACGAAGATTGGGAGGTCTTGAGTCCTGGAAAAAATACGAATAACAAAAATCAAAGACGTTTAAATAGGCCACCAGCGCATTCGGAAAGACCACGAAGAATTCGCCGCAAGAAACTTGGCAGAAAGTCGTTTGGTGACTTGGCTGATTATATATAGGCTGGTATAGTGATGATAGGCACTCACTGGAACCCGGCGCGCACCTCAATCATGTCGCCGAATCTTGCGCACGTGCGCACGTACGACTGCACAATGTGGTGGGGGTGCAGGTCGATGTCCCCGGACTGCACTGGGATCTGGAAACATATCATGCCCGTCATCTATTAGTCGATGAGACCGTACGATGCAGGTGGTTCATCATCATCATCATCATCATCATCATCATCATCAGTCTATGTTAGTCCACTGCTGGACATAGGCCTCCACTGATGAGCGCCATAGCGCCCTTTTTTTATATGAATAGGAAGGCAAACGAGCAAGTGGGTCACAGGGATTGCAGATGCGTTGCCAACCTTTTTTCTTTTTTTTTTTTTTTATATGAATAGGAAGGCAAACGAACAAGTGGGTCACCTGATGCTAAGTGATCACCACTGCCCATAGACACCCGCAACCCCGGAGGGATTGCAGATGCGTTCCCAACCTAGAAGATTAAGGTGAAATGCCTCTTGTGCCCGGAATTTCCCCGGCTGTCTTACTCTCCACTCCGGAACACAGCAGTGCAAGCACTGCTACTTAGCGGCAGGATTAGCGAGTAAGATGGTGGTAGCGATCCGGACGGACCTTACACAAGGCCCTACCACCCGCAAATATATTTATGCCCTGTCTTTAGCTTGACGCATCCAGCATCTGCCTGCAGTCTTTCGCAGATGCAGGTGGTTCTTGCCTCCTAATTGGACGCCACGGGTGCATGACCTATGGATGTGCTCTGCAACACCGCGGACTGGTTTTGAGAGAGAAACTTACCTGTGGTGAGAAGCTGCTCTCCCCGGCGTCGAACTTCAAGCTGTCGATGTCATAAGTATCGACGATAACTTTGACGCGCTGGTACCACCACTCGGCGGCGGCCGGGTTGGTGAAGTCCACGTAGCCCGCCATGGTGCCGTTGTTGTTCCACCACCAGGTGTCGGGGCTGTCACTTTCCGTGAGGACCAGGTAGCTAGAAAGAACTTGATTTAAATAAATAAATATCATGAGACAAATTACACCAATTTGTTCTAGTCCCAAACTATGTGTACCAGCCTGACCAGGCAACGGATAAACATACTCATATCATGTAGATAAATGCATACTTAAATAGGTACAAAGTTTTGGCCTTTTAGGGCGCCTACTTGTTAAATTTCTTATAACTTAAGTGTCAGATATCTATGGTGCACTCTATTTAAACCACAAAATAGACATTGACTTTATCATAGATGTCTAACACAATGATATCAGGAACTTTAAAGAGGTGGAACATATTAATTAATGTCATAACCTTAATTCTACTCACCCATTCTCCAAAGCTTCAGAATAATAGGGCTCGCAGTTGTTATTAATAAAAGGATGCACCCATATCGTAGCCCGGTATCCCAACGCCTTGATCTCCTGCACCCAACTACCAAAGTCAGGAAACTTCGCCTCATCCACAGTGAGCGACCCGTAGCAAGTCTCCCACAAATCATCGATTTCCAACTGCGAATTCTCGAACCCATACCCTTGAATCTCATGAGCGAATTCCAGAAGGTTATTCTCATCGATGTCTCTAGCGTACTGCGCCCAAGTAGACCATATAGGGTGCTGGATCATCCTAAAATCAGGTACACCAGAAGGCTTCCCCAGGTAATTGGCCAGCGCGTGTTTATGAGCTGTCTTCACGTCCGATAGAAACCAGATATCGTAAGACAGTTCCGTGTGGTTTCGTCTACTGGAGTAGGGTGCAGCTATTTGAGCTCCGAAGCATAAGTGGTTGCTAGCTATGTTGTTGTAGTCGACGAATAAGGGTACTTGGGGGTTGACATAGATGTATTCGCCGGCGGAGTTGAGCCAGTAGCGCTCGACGATGGCCCCGTTGTCTAATTCTTTGGAGACGTAGGGAGCATAGGTCTGCTGAGCTGTCTCTATCGGGTAGGTTTGGTGCAGCTGCATGGGACCGGCGTACCAGTGTTTAATGCCTGAAAGATGAGTTTGATGCTGATATATACCTTCACCATTTCACCTTATCATCTCTATGCTTTGTTACCCGGGTTACGGCTGTTACTGTTATTTATGGCATTCAATAAATTCATGTTTTGATACAAATCACGAATTTATCAGATGCGGTCGTCACTATCACTACATAGTATAAAATAAAGTCGCTTTCTCTGTCCCTGTGTCCCTATTCCCTATGTCCCTATGTATGCTTATATCTTCAAAACCATACAACGGATTTTGATGCAGTTTTTATTAATAGACAGAGTGATTCAAGAGGAAGATTTATATGTATAATACATGCATAATATACCGTGCGAAGCCGGGGCGGGTCGCTAGTAATTATATAAAATAGCTTTAGATTTAGATTAAATAGCTTTGATTTAATCGATTCAAGCTGCAGAGATTTTTTACATACATACATGCCATGAGATACATGCTTTTCGGTGAAGGAAAACACCTGCGAAGCAATTCAATTCAATTCAAATTCAATTCAGACGAATTTGACCCACATCTTGTGGTCGCATTGCTTTGAAACTTGGTACACCTATATAGGATGGACAAGAATGCAGTAGTTACAGTCACCAAGAGTTGGCAAAAATGCTTGCATTTAAGATGTTTTTGTAACAAAAACGAATTTTTTACTTTATGTAACATTGTTTCCTTGAAGATAACAAGGGACGGTGGAGAATCTAGTCGCTTGTCTTCAAAACTCACCAAAATCGAAGCAGTCTTCGAGCCTGGCTTCTTCGCTGGCGTCCCACACGATCTTGATGCCCCTGGCGGCTGCGTCCTCGTCGTACACCGTTCGGATGCTCAGCGTGGTGCCCGCCACCTGGACCTCCAGGCCCCCTTCCACCTCCTCGGAGGTGACGGAGGTGGACACGAGCGTGCGGCCGATGTGGGCGCTGAACAGCTCCTGCTCTTCTGAGGAGTAAGGGTGACGTTTAATAATTGCAAGGTAGATAATGTTAACCTCATAAAAGTATTTCCCGCGAAGAAGCGGGTGGTAGGGCCTTGTGCAAGGTCCGTCCGGATCGCTACCACCATCTTACTCGCTAATCCTCCCGCTAAGTAGCAGTGCTTGCACTGCTGTGTTCCGGTGTGGAAAGTAAGACAGCCGGGGAAATTACGGGCACAAGAGGCGTTTCATCTTAGTCCTCTAGGTTGGCAACGCATCTTCAATCCCTCCGGGGTTGCGGGTGTCTATGGGCAGTGGTGATCACTTACCACCAGGTGACCCACTTGCTCGTTTGCCTTCCTATTCATATAAAAAAAAAAAGAATTGCACCAAATGCAATTTTTTAAACAGTTCTATTAATAACCATTTTTTAAATTTAAGTTGTGCTGGTACAACGTTCACATACACGAGAGCGCCCCTGGCGGCGAAAAGGTTAAGATGTCGCCATTAATGTCACGAGCGCAGATATTGGCGTTCGCAGACACTCGAGTGTCTGACTGAATGTATATAACAAAGAGTAGTCTAATCCTTTTTTTTTAACGGAGAGGAAATCTTTATGGATGCCTTAAGCACGGGGATGCCTAAGGTTATGTGGGACTCCCCCCCGAAGAGGTATACCCGAATTAAAAAGTCTTCGGCGTTGAGAGAGGTTGAGGGCGGACGAGGAGGTTAAAGTAAAAACACCCATAGTACCAGAGATGTTGTATTCTCGGTAGACCAAGTATAAGAACGCGCTTAAAGATTAGTTACACATATTTATTACCTAATTAATGCACTGGCTATTATTCAATTACGTGCGTCACATGTTGCAGGGAGTAATGTTAAGTCGCGGTTATTGTATGAATTTAGGCGCATATCACAGCGTTGCCTCAATCGGATGTGACGGGGACGCAGTGGGATGCCACTAGCGTTTCACCACAAACGCCTCCCCCCCGGTGGCCTCGGCGCCCGCCAGCACCGCGCCAAGGGGAGGGCCCGTACGCTGGGCCCGTCTTCCCTTAGACAATGAGACCGTGCAATGCAGGTAGGTAACGGTCGTAGTGTAACCCTAGGCTTACCTTGTATGAGGGCCATGTGGAACCCGCCAGTGAGCTGCGGCTCGAGCGAGAGCGTGACGTCATCCTGCCGCAGCGCCAGCCCGTGCGCGCGCGCACCCAGCGCCGCCAGACCTGCCGTATGACACAACACGTCATAAACTGTGATACTCTTAAACAATGTCCCTTAACCTGTGGTCTGTGGACCACCAGAGTGCGCAAGAGTCAAAATTTATCAAAAAAAAATGACAGTGATACTAAAATTTACCTATTTGTCCTTCTACTAGCTAAAAATTTTTCATTTTAATAATGATCTTTTTGTGAATCATTTACATTGACATTTTATTTAGTTTTATATTTGTTATTATTTTTTTTTATTTTTTACACATACACATACATACCGTCATGCCTCTTTCCCACAGGGCTACCCCTGTAGGGAGACTACTTTGTTCCACTTGCTACGATCCTGACATACTTCTTTCGCTTCATCCACATTCCTCTCTTTAAACATGCTCGTGGGTTTAGGGCCCCCTGGTCAAGCTAAAACCATGACCTATCAGTTCACGGAGTAACCTAGTTGACCAAGTAGCAATATAATCGTTTGACAGCGGATATTGCTTCACAGCAGATTTATCTTTGATAACTTTATCTGGCACGTTATCAATACCCTTTGAGATTGTAGTCTTGTTTCACATGTTTTTGCTAACTTGAAGAGTGTGTGTAACTGTTTGAGTAGGTCAGATTTTAGACAACAATTTGAAACACTTCGTGGTCCGATTAACTGGAAATTTGGTATGCATAATAGCGACCCAAGCGCCACCTAGTTGGCCTTTGCATAACTACTACGACGCGCGAGTAGCTAGCGCCAGTTCTAATGACAGCTGTCACATCGTTAATCACGCCAACGAAGTTTCTCAACGTGGATGCATAAATACAACTTTCAACTTATAAGTATACATGTATATATGTAGGGGGCTGATTTGAAAGCGCATCAGGCGAAAGTAGCACTCGAAAGTGGTAAGAACCTTCGCAAAACTACTCTTAAGCGGAATAGGAGCTGCGAAGTGAAATGGAGTCTTGTGTTATAATTGCGTTAGAGTCTAACTTAGAGTGCGGGGGAGGTTCTTCTCTCTTTTGGTTCCTATTACCCTCAGCAGAGGTGTATAAGTCACGTCTATATCCTTTACAGGGTAGACAGAGCCAAGGCAACAAGACCTAAAGGCCACATTTAGCGTGATTGTGGGCTTATATGTGAAAAGGGGAATCCAATTAGTGATGGGTTGCTAGCCGCACCGCCTATGACATGATTCCAAAGATTTCTGCCCGTTCCCTCGACGGGCTTTTACAATCTACGCGGGAAAAGAAGCAACTTGTACATTCTATGTCATTTCTTTGCTTCCAGAACAGCATGGAAGGAACAATTTTTATGTGAGCCAATGGCTCTGCCAAGTTTCTCGCGGCGCATTCTTGGCAATGATGGTCTTTCCGAATGCGCCGGTAGTTTCAAAAAATACATAATGTAAAAGAGCCCTTGGCGGCCAATTTGCAAAAATAAAATTTAGTTTTTTTTTTTACTTTTTTTTTGGAACCAAAAGCCCATCGAGGGATTGGGTGAAAACCTTAGGGATCATGCTATATAAGCGATGTGGCTAGCAACCCATCACCGTTTTGATTCCCCTTTCCAGCCATGCGCCCACAATCATGCTAAACGTGGTCTTTAGGTCTTGTTACCTTAGACTCTGTCTACCCTGTAAGGGATAAAGACGTGATTTCAAAACACAAAAAAAAAAAAAACAACTCACCGAGAAGTATTCTCAGCGCCGCCATCACCGTAACTTGGGACCGACAGTTCTCGTGACCCGCAACAATATCGTCTCTATCAGATAATACTATCGAGCTCTCGAGATACTCTATTTATCTCAGTGCGGCGACGTTTATTGGTAAGATCATATCAAGAATTTGATCACAAATTCAAGATCAAAAGATACGTCGCAACGTCGCAAACCTACCCGGGAGTTCTAGCGTTAGTTCCCTTCTATCCGAGGCTCTTGAACTCAAGGGGGGAAGGGTAACGCTGGGAAACAAGGGTTAATTAATTCATATAGTAAATAAGTAAATGCTTTATTGAACAAATATAAAGAAACAGATACAATTCTCTAAAAATCGAATTAAGGAATTACTTAATCTATAATATAAAAATGAATCGCAAAATGTGTTGCTAAGCGCAAATCTCGAGAGCAGTTGAACGGATTCCGCTAATTCTTTTTTTAGAATATTCCTCGAAGTATGGGGATGGTTCTTACGGAGAGAAAAATTCGAATAATTGCCGGGAAAACCCTAAAAACAGCCCTTTTCTTTTTCCCATACAAACGTTTTCTAACTAAAATGTAGAGTGAATTTGAACTTTATTGCTTTTCAATAAAGTTCATATTAAATTACAAGCACTCACTGTTGTCTAAGCAATGTAGGAGGTGTTCCTAACGTCAAAGAGTCAATTTGCACTGTATTACCGCTGCAAAAAGTTCAAATTCTATTAAAACAGTATGCGTGCCACATTCCAAATATTTTTGACAGAACGAAGTCTGTCGGGTCCGCTAGTTGTAAAATATAAATGTATTACAAAATCAATTAACTAGCTAGTTAACTGTAGATTTTTTTTGTTCTTTCTTTCCTTTAACCAATTGTGTTTGTCATAAATAAACTTTTTCATTCTTTCTTTAGGGGCATAGTAGACTTGGGATGTGGCTTAGTACCTGGGATAGATAATTATAGTGTTCTATCAATCAACTGCCGTTATCCCCAGGGATATCAAGTGTTCATTAGCCACCTAGGTGTTAAGAGTGCCTGAGAGCCATCATTGGAGCGGCAGACGTAAGCTTGGCTTCGGAATCCAAAAGCTTATTGATTACTTACTTGACAGGAAATGTATATTTCTTAACTTTGTTTTTTTTTCTCTTCGTTATTGGAGACAGCTCCAATTAATTTATTTGACGGTGGAGGCGTTTTACACCTCCACTGAACTTAATTTCTGTTTTTTTTGTTTTGACTAATAGAGACTTTATACATCTCTACTATAGATTAATATAATTTAAGGCTCGGGGATCTTATACATCCCTTTTATAAGTATTTAATTTAAGTAGAATTCAAGTATTCTTACTGCATTTTATTTAGAAAAAATGACTTTCTGCCAAGTTTCTTGCGGCGCATTCTTGGCAATGATGGTCTTTCCGAATGCGCAGGTAGTTTCAAAAAGGCGGCCGATTTGCAAAAAAAAATATTTTAATTTTCAACAGTGTCTCCTGCCGGTATCCCCAGGGATATCAAGTATTCCAGGATAAAAAAAAACTTCATTAATTAATACATCCGTATATTAGTTGACGGTGACGCGCGCGACCAGCCCCGCCCCCAACAGCTGGAAGTCTGCCACGATGGCCGCCGTGTCCACGCGGTACCTGTCCTCGCCCACTGGCCGCAGCGCATTCGCGTTTGACACCTGGAATGGAAGGAATCATAAAAAACTGCGGGTGGTAGGGCCTTGTGCAAGGTCCGTCCGGATCGCTACCACCATCTTACTCGCTAATCCTGCTAAGTAGCAGTGCTTGCACTGCTGTGTTCCGGTGTGGAGAGTAAGACAGCCGGGGAAATTACGGGCACAAGAGGCATTACATCTTAGTCCTCTAGGTTGGCAACGCAACTGCAATCCCTCCGGGGTTGCGGGTGTCTATGGGCAGTGGTGATCACTTACCATCAGGTGACCCACTCGCTCGTTTGCCTTCCTATTCATATAAAAAAAAAAAAAAAACACCCTCACGCAAGACTTTACACACACATCTCCAGCCTATATACTTCCCAGTTAGTGATGTGCCAACTCGTAAAAAACACAACTCGATTTAACCCGAGTTATAATCCACATAACTCGGGTTGAACTCGAATTACGTAACTCGAGTTAACTGGATGGACAAGTGAATGCTTTTTTTAATTTTCACCAGTTTATTAACTCAGTTTTGCATTAATAGTTTAAAAAATTGGAACAGACCAATGATATTTTTATCTGTTTCAATTCTTTCATTTTTTATATTATTTATTTATAATGTATTGGGAGAATTACACTAACTAAAGTAAGAAAGAAAATTATTGTTTGAAATAAAATCATTTATTTATGTATTTTTGGCTTTAAAAGAACTCGAGTCAGAGAGAATTCAACTCGAGTGGGTTCGAGTTACGCCCAACTCGAGTTAACTCGAGTTAGTTACTCGAGTTGACCATCACTGTTCCCAGTGCTGGGCACAGGCCTCTTCTCGGAACGAGAGGGCTTGGGCTATAGTTCCCACGAGGGCCCAGTGTGGTACTCACGTTGTTTTCCTTCACTTTTGATGGTAAATTTCAAATGTAATATGGCACATAAATTCCTAAAATTCAGAGATGCGAGCGCGAAAGACTCATATTAAAAAGAAAACTAGATGATTTTGAATAAGAGCTAATACTACGTTGTAAGTTAATAAAAAGCTTGTAAAAAACAAACATGAACATCCCCACAAACTTAGGCATTGCCTGTCTGTCCCTATGTATGCTTAGATCTCTAAAACTACGCAACGGATTTTGACGCGGTTTTTTTTAATAGAGTGTTTCAAGAGGAAAGTTTATATGTATAATACATGCATAATATAGTAGAGAAACACTGATTGCACCCGTGCGAGGCCGGGGCGGGTCGCTAGTCACTACATAGTATAAAATAAAGTCGCTTTTTCTGTCCCCGTGTCCGTATGTATGCTTATATCTTCAAAACCAGTCAACGGATTTTGATGCGGTTTTTTTTAATAGATAGAGTGATTCAAGAGGAAGGTTTACATGTATAATACATGCATAATATACCGTGCGAAGCCGGGGCGGGTCGCTAGTTTACAATAAGATGCGAAAATTGTGTGTGGATGTAATAGTTGTATTGGATTCTTGTCACTAACTTACCTGAAACTCTTTGTCGGAGTGTACGTCGGGCTTCCATAGTACTGCGATCACTTCCCCGCCGTATGTGTCGTGGAAGAACAGAGCAAACTCGCCGTAAGCACTCTGCAACGAATTAGCAAATAACATTAACTACCAAATTTGAATAATCCGAAAAGTAAAGCTATGGCCGGGGCCGGGCATCGAACCCGGACCCTCGTCATTCCGTGACGTTTGCTATACTTCTACACCACCCATAGCCGGTGGGTAAGCCTTCGTATTTTTCTATCTGTTACCAGCTGTCACGTGACCTTGTTACTATGCGAATTTTTGTCGCCAAGCGTCATCTGTTTGAATGATGTGTACTACACAATAACAAACTCCCGTGGAACATCTACTGCTCACCAGCACGCATGACAGCGCGCAAGAGTCGCGTCGCGCGCGAGATAGATTGCCCGTCTTTTTCTTACTGTTTGTTCTAGAAAGAGACGGGTAGTCTATCTCGCGCGCGACGCGACTCTTGCGCGCTGTCGTGATAGCCGGGCAGGGACGAGAGAAGGCGCTGTTAATGTTAATTAACTAACAACTCAACAACATCATCAATCATCATTATCAAAACGTACCTGTAACTCCTTAACTTCCATGCTGGTCTGGGAGCAAAGGAAAAACATAGAATGTACCAGTTGCTTCTCGTCTCGCGCAGATGGTAAAAGCCCATCGAGGGAATAGGCGAGTCTTAGGAATCATGTTATAGGCGATGCGGCTAGCAACCCATCACTATTTTGATTCCCCTTTCCACCTATACGCCTACAATCATGCTAAACGTGGCCTTTAGGTCTTGTCACCTTAGGCTCTGTCTACCCCGTAAGGGAGAAAGACGTGATTTATGTATGTATGTATGTATGTACCTGTAACTCTTCCAAGTATTTGTGCACGGGGTTGAACCCCGCGACGGGCAGCAGCTCCCCGGGCGCGGGCGCGGCGCGCGGCGCCGGTCGTACGTCTACGCGCTCGCTCACATACGGCACGAGGGAGCGAGACAGGTGCAGCAGCACGTCGTAGCCGGCGTAGGACGGCACGAACGCGCTCTGTGGACACGTGACAACTTACTACTTGGTTTTGCGGGTGGTAGGGCCTTGTGCAAGGTCCGTCCGGATCGCTACCACCATCTTACTCGCTAATCCTGCCGCTAAGTAACAGTGCTTGCACTGCTGTGTTCCGGTGTGGAGAGTAAGACAGCCGGGGAAATTACGGGCACAAAGAGGCATTTCATCTTAGTCCTCTAGGTTGGCAACGCATCTGCAATCCCTCCGGGGTTGCGGGTGTCTATGGGCAGTGGTGATCACTTACCATCAGGTGACCCACTTGCTCGTTTGCCTTCCTATTCATATAAAAAAAAAAAAAAAAAAATTTTTCGACTCCTGTACCATTATCTGTAATTTATGTAATCACGAGCACCACTATAAGAACACTCATAAAAAGATTTTGGACAAGTCTATATTGTCTATTCTCTCTAAAAGCACTTGTTGGCTTATGTCGCTCTAAAAGTGCTCCATCGTTACTCTGCCAGCCATAGACAGCCAGACCTAGGTAAAACTTTTACATGATCAACATTAAATTTACGATGAAAATGTATGACTGACTACCAACTTAACAAATTATTTCATTAATATGGTTTTTTATGGAACCCACACCACTCGCCTTTTTTGACTCCTCTTATACAACTGTTACATAAAATACTATAAATTTAAGTAGAATTTAAGTATTCTTACTGTATTTTATTTAGAAGTTTCATGCGACGCATTCTTCTTGGCAATGATGTTTTTCCGAATGCGCTGGTAGTTTCAAAAAAGACATGTTAAAGAACCCTTGGCGGTCTATTTGCAAAAAAAACTTTTGATTTTTGATTTTTTGATTTGTTCCCACTGAAAAACAGCTGCCGCAGCATTATGCTGATTGGGGACCATTTGAACCCATACGGGATTATTCTTAAGTATATAGTAGTTAAAGCTGTTCGTATAACAGGAGAAGGTTAAAAAACTTACCAACACATTATCCAGCATCCCTCTCATCAAGTTCTCCTCCATGTAGCTGAGGGTGTTGCTCGCCAGCGCCTGCGCCCGCAGCACGGTTTGCCGCGCGGGCGCCGCGGCGGTCCACGCGCCGGGCAGCTCGCCGTCGCACGACGTCACGATGTGCATGTAGCTGGAGGAAGGCTCCCGGGCGGCGAACTTCGCTTCTAGCTCGACGATTTCTTCACCTGAGAGGTCACAATGGAGAATTTTATTGTTTTTACTTAAAATTGAGTTTAAATGTGAATGTGTCAGTGACTATTTCGAGCTATCGAATAAAAAATATTTATTGACAGACAGACGGATGGATAGATGACCAACAAAATGATGCTATTATGGTTCTTATATTCTTTTTGAGTTATTTTAAGAATAATTACCGATGTCTCTTCGAATTCACAGACCGACGGATAAGTGGAAGGATAATCAGACGAACGGATGAACAGTCGGATTAACGGATGGACAGTTGGACCAACGGATGGACAGTTGGACGAACGGATGGACATTTGGACGAACGGATGGACAGTCGGACTAACGGATGCACAGTCGGACTAACGGGTGGACAATTGGACGAACAGATGCACAGTCGGACTAACGGATGGACAGTCGGACTAACGGATGGACAGTCGCACTAACGGATGGACAGTCGCACTAACGGATGGACAGTTAAACTAACGGATGGACAGTCGGATTAACAGAAGGATAAACAAACGGACAACAAAGCGATCTTACAACAGATAACTTGACCTTTAGATTCTTTAAAAAATTTACAAACTCACGTTTCATATCGCCATTAAAATCCAGTATCAGCATCTCAGTCTCCCAGTCGGTCGCCGCGAGCGTGCGCAGCGCGCGCAAGAAGCCCAGCTGCGGCTGTGTGGGTGCCTGGTGCGGGCGCGTGTGCGTGTAGGCGCGTGCGCACAGCAGCTCGGCCGCCGGCGCGGGCCAGTGCGGCGCGAGCAGGTGCGCAGACAGCCAGCGCTTCAGGAGCGAGCAGGACGGACCGAACGCCGGGTGCCGCTGGTGCAGGCTGGGGGCAACGGTACATTGTAAAGAGTGCATAAAAGGTTGCACCAGTAATAGACATAGTTTTTTTTTTTATGTTAGAGAGGCCAGACAAACGAACTAATGGGTCACCTGATGGTAAATGATCACCACTCTCCATAGACACCCGCAGCGCTTTACGCGATGCCAGTGCGTTGTCAGCCCTAATCCAATAGATCCAATAATGCGCAATAACTCCTATTTAAAAGGCACTAAGGCATAGTCATTTATTTGACAGCAATCAATTTAAAACCATATCATTTTTAAATTAAAAATGAAGTGTCCATTACTGATTTTACAGGTTCCGGGCTAACTTCTGGTGCTTTTATCCTATACAGTACGCCCCATACCCGACCGACCAGATGTTTGCCAGCCAAAATGTACACGTTATAACAAGTCGCTATTTCCAGGTCTAATACCAAGGTGATATTTCACGTACACACAGCAAAGCTATTCGGTAAGCAGGATAGATACGGCGCGAGCGTACGTAGGTGCTTACCTGATTATATTGCCGTGTACACTGATTAGCATACATACACAATCACGTCTTCATCCCTTACGGGGTAGACAGAGCCTTAGGTGGCAAGACCTACAGGCCACGTTTAGCAAGCTGCAAGATTGTGGGCGTATGACAAAAAATGGAATCAAAATAGTGATAGGACCTAGCCGCATCACCTATAACACGATTCCTATAATTTTCGCACATTCCCTCGATGGGCTTTTACCATTAGTGCGGGAAGAGAAGCAACTACATTCTATGTTTTCTCTTTACTTCCAGACCAGCATGGAAGTTTAAAACAGTAGTATAAAACAAAGTCGCTTTCTCTGTCCCTATATACCTATGTATGCTTACATCTTTAAAACTACGCTACGTGTACAATGCCAGTACAATCCAAAAAAGTAAGGGTTAACTATAGTGATCAATAATGAAACTATCTATAGATAACTTCTATGTAAACAAAGTATATTTAAAAAATCTTCTTACGGTTACTTATTGCTAGTGAAGGAACCAAACGATAGCGCGATCTATTTCGACGCCAGCGCCATCTCTTGGATGCCTTCTTAACTAACTACCCTCATTACCAGTTATGTTATCTATTTTACTGTACTAACATGCCGCCCACCAAGAACAACAGTTCTTTTACATGCTTTGCACCTGATACTTAAGTATGAAATAAGGATATTATACACAAAATATTAATTTGAATGTCTACAAACAAGGGTAATCAAGCAGGTGGTAACTTAATGTTTTCAGCTAGAACTTGATAATGAGGTGACAAACTAAGCTTAATTGAATGCATTCTCGAAGGAATGACTATGAGACATCTAATTTAAAAATTACTACAACTAAAATTCAAACAGGTTATATGTTTATGAAACTTAACTGTATAAGAATGCTAAAGTTAACAGATTAGTCTGACATGGGTAACATACAGAGTTTCGACACTGGCCGCTTGATAAACGAGCCTTTGCAGCGTAGTGTCACAACTCGCGTAACGTTGTCCGGTCCGGGATGTTTCTCAACAATGTGGCCAAGAAGCCATCTAGCGGGTGGTAAGTCAAGCTCCTTAACAAGCACTATATCTCCAACTTTGGGTTCAGGTATAGTTTGGGTCCACTTGTGTCGTTGCATAAAGCGGGCAAGGTATTCCTGCGACCATCGCCGCCAAAAGTCCTGAAGCATACGTTGGCAATACTGCCACCGTTTTAAAGAACCCACTGACGAGTGCTCATAGTCACGATCAGGTGCTACTAGTAACGATTCGCCCACAATAAAATGTCCCGGCGTTAGAGGCATAGGGTCCCCTTGATCCTGTACGTAGCACATTGGTCTCGAATTGAGACAACTCTCGATTTGAGCCAATACGGTACACATCTCCTCGAATGTTAGGGTTGAGTTACCGACGATTCTTTTTAAATGATGTTTGCATGATTTAATCCCGGCTTCCCACAATCCGCCGAAATTAGGTGCGTAGGGTGGAATAAAATGCCACTGTGTTCCGTTCGTAGCCATCCAATCGGCAATCTCTGGCAAGATCCGTGACTTTTCATTGTTAAATAAATCCACCAGCTCTTTCGATGCACCAACAAAATTAGTACCATTATCGCTGTATATATCGCTGCAATGACCGCGTCGAGCTACAAAACGTTTAAAGGCTGCTAAGAACCCCTGTGTAGTCAAGTCACTTACGGCTTCCAAATGAATTCCGCGAGTAGCCATGCAGATGAATAAGCAGATGTACCCTTTGTACGATCGATTACCGCGGCCCTTTGAAACCCTTATATTGATAGGTCCCGCATAGTCGACACCGCTACGTTGAAATGCTCGACACATGGTTACTCTAGGTGATGGCAGTTGTCCCATCAACTGGTTTTTATTCATAGCTGCATATCTTACGCAAGTGACACATTTTCGGATTTGCATTTTTACTAAGTTTTTTAGCCCAACGATCCAATATTTTGACCGCAGCAAATTGATCGTTAGTTGAGCTCCACCGTGCAGTGTGGTTTTATGAGCATCGCGTATGATAAGCACGGTCAAGAACGAGTGTTTTGGCAATATAATGGGATGCTTTTGATTGTCATCAATTTCCGCAAATTGTAGCCGCCCACCAACTCGGACCAGTCCTGAATCGTCAAGTAGTGGATTTAGTGAGGTAAGTACACTCTTTTTGTCTACACCCTTTCCTTGTTTAATGCTACTTATTTCTTCCTTAAATGATTCGCCTTGACACAGCTTAATCATGACCCTTAATGCTCCTTCTATTTCCTCCTTTAAGAGATATTTATGATTCTGCCTTTTTAAGACTCTTCTGCAGTAAGCTACAATCCTCAGTAACTTTGTTAATGACGAAAACTTAGCCCACACTTCGTTGCCTTTCGATTGTTCATTTGTCGTCACGCCTGCCAGGTGAGTTTTGATTGATTTTGCTTCCAATGTTGTGTCTAATGACAGAGTGCGACTTGAGTAACAAATACTTTTCTCTTTTAGCCAGGATGGACCGCTTACCCATAAGTCAAAATTCACGAAGTCTGATGGTTGTATTCCTCGTGACGCACAATCCGCCGGGTTGTGCTCTGACCGTACATGTGCCCATTGACTGCGATTAGTCACGGATAAAATTTCCGAGACTCTGTTCCCTATAAATGTTTTCCATCGACTAGGGTGACTGCTCAACCATGCTAGCACTACTTCAGAATCTGTCCACGCATGCAAGTTAAGTTTTGATACCTTTAAAGTTTCTGCAACTTCGTTCAACAGCTTCGCTAGCAGAACTGCTCCGGATAATTCCAGTCGTGGAATTGATATTTGCTTGATCGGAGCTACCCTCGTCTTAGCCGTTACTAAACTTACATGGACGTTTCCGTCAGCTTCTATTACCCGCATGTATACTACCGCTGCGTATGCGGAATTTGAAGCGTCGCAGAACCCGTGAAGCTCCACCAGCGTTGCATCAGTGCTACACCTCATCCATCGTTTCAACCTAAACTTTGTAAGTTCTGACAGATTTTGACGGTATTCCATCCATTCCTCCAGTAAATGCGGCGGCAATTCCTCATCCCAGCCAATCCCTGCCAGCCATAGCTTTTGTATGAATATTTTAGATTTAATTATGCTTGGTGCTATCCAGCCTTGGGGATCGTACAACTTTGAGATATCCGATATAACTTTTCTTTTTGTTACAGGTATAGTAGTCGGTGGCAGTTGAACTGCGTATACAAATTCATCGAGGCTCCTACTCCAGGTAAGTCCCAGTATTTTATTTATTGTTTCCAGTTTGACTTCAATCCTTTTGTTATCTTCTTTGCCTGAGCTTCTATCCTGTATTTGACTCAGCATGGCTTGACTGTTGCTTGTCCACTTTTGTACTTCAAACCCGCCTTTTCTGAGCAATGCAGTTATTTGTTTACAAATTTCTACCGCTTCTTCTTCCTTCTCGCATCCAGACATAAGATCGTCCATATAGAACTCTTTCATTACTCTATCAGCTGCTAAAGGAAAATTCTTCCCTTCATCCTTTGCTACCTGAATCAAGCTCTTGACTGCCAGATATGGAGCTGATGATAATCCAAATGTTACTCTTAGTAGTTTGTAATCTTTAATTTCTTCGTCTGGGGTTTCACGCCATAGAATTCGTTGATAGTGTGTGTCTGCTTCTTGAACCTTTATTTGTCGGTACATTTTAACTATGTCTGCTATGAAACAGATAGGGTATGTTCGCCAACGCATTATTATATGACGCAACTCTGGTTGCAGGGTTGGTCCTACCATTAAATCATCATTTAATGATACACCGTTCGTACCCTTGCACGAAGCATCGAACACTATCCTAAGTTTAGTGGTTTCCTTATCTTCCCGTATTACCGCGTGGTAAGGTAGATATGTGGTCTTTGTAATATTTTCCTTCTCGTTGTCATCTATTTGTACCATATGATTTAGCTTTAAATACTCATCGAAGACTTTCTTATATCCTTGTTTCAGGTCCGGATCTCTCTGCAACTTTCTTTCTAAAAAACTAAAACGTTTCATTGCGATGTCCCTGGAATGACCATTGGTGCAGACTGGGTTTTCATCTCTGAACGGAAGGTTTACCACATAGCGCCCATCTTCGTCCCGCGTGGTTGTCGATTCGTAAATCTCTTCGCAACGTTGCTCTTCCACTGTTAGGATTTTTTCTTTGTTACAGGGTTCGGCCTCAATTTCCCAGAAAGACTTCAGTAACTGTTCTACTTGAGTATGCATATTTACCACGTTACAGGTAATAGTTTCCTTGGATCTTACTTGCCCACTTAATATCCATCCCAGAGTGGTTTTTTGTGCAACTAGGGACCCTGAGGGACATTTAACTACCCCGTTTTCTATAATGCTACTGTATACGTCAGCTCCTAATAAAATGTCAATTTTATTAGGTGTGTTGTATTCTGGATCTGCTAAAGTAAGCTGTTCCAGTTCCGGCCATGCAGTGACTGACACCATCGTCGACGGTAAGTATGACGTAAGCTTGTCTAATACATACGCTGAAATCTGCAACACACAACTTGGATTGTGGCGTGAACTGATTAAAATCTCAACCTCCGACCTTGTAATAAGGCTCTGCTCACCCCCCAATCCTGATATTACACCCTTGGTTGCAGTTGGTTTAAGCCCTAGCAACTGAACTGCCGCTTTTGTAATAAATGACGCTTGAGATCCCTGGTCTACAAGAGCTCTTAAGAGCTGATATTCCTTGCGGTTTTGTGACGCAGTAGCCTTAACTACTGCGGTGGCTAACAGCACCTGATGTGCCATTTCTTTCACAAAATGGTTAGCAATATGGTTGGGTGTTGATGGACCTGCTTCCTGATTCGATACTTTGCATGGATTCTCCTGTTTTACTTGATTATCAACAGATTCACCTGAACCCGTTAATGGTGTTTCCCTTTTTGGATGTAATAGTGAATGATGTCTCCTTTTGCAAATTTGGCAAGATGCTGTAATTTTGCAGTGACTTACCGAATGATTATTCCCTAGACAATTAAAACAGAGCCCGTGAGTTTGGACAAAATTACGCTTGCTGTTGAGATCACGATTTATAAACTCCTTACAATTTCTAATATTATGATCTAGTTTACAATAGGCACAAGAAACTTGACCAACATGTAATTGATGTAACGTATGAATAGGATTTGCTTTATAATTGGGTTTACTGTTGTGAGTGAATGGAGTATAAGTACGCTGTTTCTGACTATACACTACGCCCGACTTAGAATCTAAAAATTCTAAAGAGTGGTACCTCGTTTCCAAGAAATCTGTGAATTGTTTTATCGAAGGTAATTGATCGGATAGAGCTACTGTTGGAGGTTGCATTGCTCTATAGTAACCTGGCTGATTCCATCAATTATTATGTCACTTTATTGACTGACAAGTTTATGTCGTACTCTTGTTTTAACCCTTGTGCTGATTATATCTGCTATACATGAAAATGTGTTTAAATTAATATTATAAAAGGTTATGTGTTCAGCTGCAATAGTAAAAACGTTATTGTAAATATGTCGGAATGTAAAAGTCAAAATTTTTCTCATGAAAAATTACGCGGACGTGAAAATTACGTCGAGTGGAAATTTGTGATGAAGAATGCATTGATTCACGACAATTTATGGGTCTGTATATGCGGTTACGGTAAGGATGACCAAACAACGACGGAATTGAAAAATCGACGTGACGAAATAGCAAAATCAAAAATTTGTTTGAGCGTAGAAAAGTCATGTTTTTCACATTTAATGTCGGCGGATACGGCGAAAGACGCCTGGAATGCACTGGAACGTGCGTATGATGACAAAGGACTCGGTTCGAGAGTGCGAACACTCCAGAACTTGTGCGCTGTCAAACTTGAGAACTTCATTAGCATGGAAGCTTACGTCAATGAAATTTTGTCATTAGCTCAGCAATTGGCGAATATGAACAAGTCTGTTGATGATGAGTTTCTTGGTGCATTGATGCTCAAAGGTTTACCGACGCAGTACGAGCCCATGATCATGGCATTGGAGCATTCGGGAGCTGTCATTACGTCCGACCTAGTAAAATCCAAACTGCTACAGGATCAACGTTGGACTACTCGTGGAGATTCGAGTGAGTGCTTGTATTCCACAAGAAAAGGCGCTACTGGAAGTGACTCCGGAACGAGAAAAGCGCAGCAGCACAAGGTAGAGTCAAAAGCGAAGGACAATTCCGGTCGAAAGAGAGAACCGTGGTGCTGGAAATGCAAGCAAAAAGGACATCTGAAGAAAGACTGTCGCAACGAGAAGGATTCTTCAGGAAACTTTGTTCTGTCTGCATATAGTGCTGGAGCGGGCTCGGAATCTTCGTGGTATATAGACTCTGGAGCTACAAACCACATGACTGGCAAGCGTGATTTGATGACTGACTTTAAATCGCGGGGTGGTTCCGTCACCATTGCTAGTGGAGATAAACTGCAGTGTACAGGTATAGGTAATGTTAAGTTGTCGAATAACGCGATGTTGACTAATGTGATGTATATACCCAAACTGTCTGTTAATCTTATATCTGTTTCGCAATTGATTAAGAACGGTAGTACTGTAAATTTTGATACTGATGGTTGTACAATTTCTAAGTTAACTGATTTACCGATTAAGGCAAATGACGTAGGAGGTGCATATAAACTTCAGACCTGCAGTCTAAGGGCGAATCTAAGTATTAGTACAGCGACTTGGCATCAAAGACTTGGTCACCTAAGTGGCAATAATATGAAGCTTTTGAGGCAGGGACTTGCTAATGATATTAGTTTTCAGGACAACCCTTGTCAGGACGTTGCATGTGAGGTTTGTTTAAAAGGAAAGCAAGCCCGTTTTCCTTTTTCTAGCAACCCTATGAAATCTGTGGCTGCAAAACGGTTGGAATTGATCCATACTGATTTGTGTGGTCCATTGCCGGTAAATTCACTTGGAGGCAAGAAGTATATCCTGACGTTCTTGGACGATCATTCGAGGAAGGTGTTTGTGTATTTCCTGGAGCGAAAGAGCGAGGTGAGTCAATACACTAAAAACTTTATTAATTTAGTTGAAACTCAAACTGGTGATAAAGTGAAAATTGTGAGGTCGGATAACGGGGCTGAGTACGTGAACAGAGATCTTGAAGGCTTTTTGAGAGGTAAAGGAATAGTCCATCAAGTGACTGTACCCTACAGTCCGCAACAGAATGGCTGTGCGGAAAGGCTGAATAGGACGCTCCTAGAAAAAGTAAGGTGCCTGTTGTACACGTCAAACCTAGACCACAAATTTTGGGCAGAAGCTGCCTGCACCGCAGCGTATTTAATAAATGTGTCTCCGTCAAAAAGGCTCTCGGGTAAAACTCCTGAGGAGGCCTGGACGGCTAATAAGGTGAGCTTGAAACATTTACGGGTGTTTGGCTGTGAAGCTTATGCACACATTGATAAAGTGAAGCGGAATAAGCTTCAACCGAAAAGCAAACGTTGCATATTTCTTGGCTATGAAACTAATGGATATAGGCTCTACGATTTAGAGAAAAAGGTAGTTTTTCGCAGTCGTGATGTTGTTTTTAATGAAACAATCTTTCCAGGTCTCAAGAGTGAGCGGTCCGTGGAGATATTCTTTCCGACAAGTGACGACGGTGTCATCGTTGAGGGTCACTCGGAGGAAGAGCCTGAGATCGAGGTTGAGGCGGAGCAGCCATTGCTACCAAATGTAGAAATTCAGGTTGAGGCGGAGCAGCCGGTAACGCCTGAAGTATGGTTTGAGGCGGACGAGCAGATGCCGAGCTCATCTACTGATTCTGGCGGTATACCACGTGAACCACGTGAACCACGTAATGACGGGCCTGCCTATAATTTACGGCCAAGAGTACCGAAGACGATGTCTGCACTCGAGGTTGAGTTGAATGAACCGACAACTGTCAAAGAAGCTTTGCAATCGAGTGATAGCAAGTTGTGGCGGCAAGCTATGCAAGATGAGATTGATTCATTTAATAAGCATGAGGCTTGGGAGCTAGTTGACAGACCGGCGGATAAGAACATTGTTAAGAATCGGTGGTTATTCAAAATCAAACGTGATGCTAATGGAAAAGTAGCATGTTATAGAGCGCGATTGGTTGCAAAGGGGTTTACTCAAAAATTCGGAGTTGACTATATGGATACGTACTCTCCAGTTGTACGACATAGCTCGTTAAGAATGCTGTTGTCTCTTGCGGTTGAATTAGATCTGAAGATTGATCATCTAGACGTAAAAACTGCCTTCCTGAATGGTAACTTGACGGAAGAAATTTATATGTCACAGCCGGAAGGATTTATAAGAAAAGGCGATGAACATAAAGTCTACCGACTCAAGAAAGCCGTGTACGGGTTAAAACAGGCGTCTCGTGCCTGGTACGATAAGGTAAAAGAAGTTTTACTAGCTGGGAAGTTCACGCAGAGCAAGCACGAGAGCTGTATCTTCAGTCACCGAGTGGGTAAGAGAACCATTATTATCGCCTTGTACGTTGACGATTTTTTCGTTTTTTATAATTGTGACGAACTTGCTAACAAGTTAAAAACGTCGCTGATGTCGCATTTTACTATCAAAGACTTAGGTGCGGTCAAACACATGCTAGGCATTAAAGTTGATCGTACTAATAGTGAGTTGAAGCTGAGTCAGAAAAACTATATCGAAAAGTTGCTCGAACGTTTCGGTATGAACGATTGTAAAATCGCTAAGACGCCTTTAGACGTAGGTCTGAAGTTTTCTGACAGCGCTACCCACGATAGTAGACTACCATATCAGGAATTGATAGGTTGCTTAATGTATTTGTCTGTGATCAGTAGACCTGACATTTCATTTGCTGCAAGTTTTTTAAGTCAGTATAATACCTGCTATACAGCAGAACATTTTGCTGCGGCTAAACGTGTATTGCGTTACTTAAAAGGCACAATGAATTTAGGTCTAGTGTACAGGAAAAGTGATGTACATGATAAGTTTCGTTTTTATGGTTTTACTGACGCTGATTGGGCTAACGGGGCGGATCGTAAATCATATACGGGGTATATCTATAAGCTAGGTAGAAATGTAATTTCTTGGGGTTGTTACAAGCAATCTTGTATCGCACTTTCGTCTACCGAGGCGGAGTATATAGCTTTGTCTGAAGCGGCCAAAGAAGCGGTATACGTCCGTGCGGTTCTAGCTGAATTGATAGGTCATACTGATACTGTAACACTGTATAGTGATAACCAGTCTGCGGCAAAGCTTGCTACTAATCCGGTGTTTCATAAACGGTCCAAGCACGTAGACATTAGGTATCACTATATTCGTGAGGCTATTAATGATAAGGTCATTGAGTTGTCATATATGCCCACCGAGCAGATGACTGCTGATGTGCTCACGAAGGCACTGCCTCATTGTAAGCATAGGTCATTTGTTCATGATATGCTGGAAGTCGTCCAGGATTAAGAGGGCGTGTTGGAGGTTGCATTGCTCTATAGTAACCTGGCTGATTCCATCAATTATTATGTCACTTTATTGACTGACAAGTTTATGTCGTACTCTTGTTTTAACCCTTGTGCTGATTATATCTGCTATACATGAAAATGTGTTTAAATTAATATTATAAAAGCTACTAAAGCACTTACTTTAGCCTCCCATTGCTTTCTACTTTCCGGATCTAGTCTCTGACTTACAATATAAATCATCATCACGCTCCATGACTCAGTGTCGATTCCTAAATTTGACAATGCGTTTAATGTCTCTGTAGTTACATCTAACAATTCCTTAATTGCACTGGCGGACTCTGATGAAATATTTCTTTGATTAAAGAAACGATTTAATATGCAATTGACTAAATATTGTTTATTATTGTATCGATTTTTTAACAGAGTCCAACATTGCTGGTAACTAGTATTAGTAATCGGAATGTGACGCAATAGTTGCTCGGCTTCGCCTTTGAGATGACCCTTGAGATAGTGCATCTTTTGCACATCATCAATTTCAGTGTTGTCATGAATAAGTGATACAAATAGATCTCTAAAACTTATCCATTCAGAGTACAGTCCAGAAAAAATAGGTATTGTAATCCTTGGTAATTTAACTTGCAATGATTTAGTTGCTGTGGATAACGATGGCCTCGACGGGGCTTCGACTTGCCGTGATGTTGTTAAGCTTCTTAACGCTGTTTTGAGCGCACATTTGTAATCTAGGTAACATTCATCAGTTGTATCATAAACTTCTTCTGTGATATATACTGTCGCCCTTAATTCAGATTGTGAAGATGTCGAAATTAGCTGCTCATGCGTCGTACTAAATCTATCCCATAAGTTTTCCAAAGCTTCCAATCGGGCTTCTATGTATTCCACAGATATGCGTTCCTTCGGTGACTTTTTGTAGTTAGCATAAGCTCTTTTAATATTTCCATAAGTATCCAACTGAACTTTAATAACACCTTCCATTGTTAGAACTTAGCAGCAAAATCACAATTCTTAAGTCCCACAGAAAAATTCAATAAATTTTCTATGTCCAGTAATACTTCGTAAAATTTTACAAGTGTTTGAACTTTATTTTTCTAGGTAAAATCGGGCATGGATTCCCCGTCTTAACACTTTTTCTTAAATTATTCTAAGTCCCAATGACATGCAAATCTCTATCTACTAAATCTATCTGTTCTGAATTTTTCTAAGTTCGTATCTGACAGATTAGATGTCAGTTCTTACAACCAACTCAACCGATGACAGTTATCCAAAGTTTCAGTTGACAGCTGTCAGTTATACAAGTTTGACAAGTGATGAATGAATGACAGTTGTTTTCGGGTGATTTGACAGTTGACACTCCACTAGTTATTAATTCAAAAGTACTCACAGTTTGATCTTCTTAAAGGTACACTGCACTATATATACGTCTCACTTGCTCCTTTCGCCAATAGACCTCCGGTTGATGTATGTGACGTCAGCTCCGATGACAGGACCCGATGATTCTTCCTCTCGCTCGCACTTACTGCTGCTCCTGTGATGACGTATCCTCGACAACAATCTGTTGCCACTTAATACCGATGGTCAGGTGGACGTTGAACGTAGTCTTATCTTGCCTTTATCCGGCTCGAAGGACCATGTACAATGCCAGTACAATCCAAAAAAGTAAGGGTTAACTATAGTGATCAATAATGAAACTATCTATAGATAACTTCTATGTAAACAAAGTATATTTAAAAAATCTTCTTACGGTTACTTATTGCTAGTGAAGGAACCAAACGATAGCGCGATCTATTTCGACGCCAGCGCCATCTCTTGGATGCCTTCTTAACTAACTACCCTCATTACCAGTTATGTTATCTATTTTACTGTACTAACACTACGTATTTTTAATAGATACAGTGATTCAATTAATAACAAGAAATTATGATTGGTAATAAAGTGAATTTGACATGAATATGATATTGTAGATACTTTAATTAATAGTAATAAGTTTGACTGTTAAATATAATGTAATTACTTATGTCAATTAAGGTTTAATATAGGTACTTATTTGAATATTGCATGCCAGTGCCTGGCGAGTTGTGACGTGCACCAACGTTTAGTTTTACATCTTTATTTATTCTTACTCACTTCCGTGCAATAAATGATTTGATTTGATTTGATTTTCAAGAGGAAGGTTTATGTGTATAATACATATACCGTGCGAAGCCGGGGCGGGTCGCTAGTATTAAATATATTTACCCGTGCAGAGCTCCCCTCAGCCGCGGCATCAGCACGGTATCGCACTGCAACTTTATGCTTTCCTCAGTTTCTTTAAACTTGACTACTCCATTTTCCACCTAAAAACAACATAAAGCGTGTTTAGTGACCTACGCCGCGACCCCATAACCCAGGGTCTAAAGAAAGAACTAAATACAGACGGCAGTAAAATTGTACGCAGAACAGAAACCTTAGAGCATTTTAACCAACTTAATTTAATTTAACATCATTGAATAATTATAATTAGTTAATAATTTAGTTTAAAGTGACTTCATTCAACTTCGCAAATTTAATTTAACTTTATTCGACATAATTTAATTTAACTTCATTAAACTTAATTTAATTTTAAGTGACTTCATTCCAATTAGAAAATTTAATTTAACTTCCTTCGACATAATTTAATTTAACTTCATTAAACTTAATTTAATTTAAAGTGACTTCATTCAACTAAACAAATTTAATCTAACTTCATTCGACATAATTTAATTTAAAGTGAATTCATTCAACTTAGCAAATTTAATTTAACTTTATTCGACATAATTTAATTTAACATCATTCAACTTAATTTAATTTAACTTTATTCGACATAATTTAATTTAACTTCATTTAAACTTAATTTAATTTAAAGTTACTTCATTCGACTTAGCAAATTTAATTTAACTTCATACGACATAATTTAATTTAACTTCATTCAATTTAATTTAATTTAAATTTATTCAACTTTTTTTAATTGAAGTTCGTTTAACTTCATTTAACTTAACTCCATTTACAATCAGTCAGCTCCTAGAACGACATTCGGGTATGTCTTGCTGTATGTATATGTATGTATGTAAACTCTTTATTGTGCAAAATAAACAAGACAAAATACAATTGACAAACACTGACTCACTCACTCTTATAAGTTTTATACTTTATTCAGCCGATGTTAGGTGCCCACCCGATACCTGAACGTCGTTCTAAGAACTCACTACATTTATTTAACTACACTCAACTTAATTTAATTTAATTCATTTTCTCACCTGTCTCCTCAACAGCGTAATCTCCTTAGCGTGAGCGATGATCAGCCTGAACACAAGTCCGTTCTTGAGCACGTCTATATGAGTGGCGTACGCTTGCGTCGGCAGGTCGAACTGCTTGTACAAGCGATCAGCGATTTGGAGGTTGAAGGCAGCTTTTAGACAGCGGAAGGCTTCTAGCTCCCCGGGCCATTTGCCGCTGTGACCTGTTAGTAAAGACATATTTTTGTAAAGCACACACACACACACAAATCACGTCTTTATCCCTTACGGGGTAGACAGAGCCTTTTAGGTAACAAGTATTAACAGGCCACATTTAGCAAGATTGTGGGCGTATAGGTGGAAAATGGAATCAAAATAGTGATGGGTTGCTACCCTCATCGCCTATAACATGATTCCTATGATTTTCGCCCATTCCCTCGATGGGCTTTTACCATCTGCGCGGGTAGAGAAGCAACTGGTACATTCTATGTTTTTTCTTGGCTCCCAGACCAGCATGGAAGATACAATACAAAACAAATACTCTTTATTGCACACCACAAATCAGTACAAACAATACAGAATCAAAGAACAAAGTAGACAATAGGCGGTCTTATCGCTTAATAGCGATCTCTACCAGACAACCAATAAGAGAAATAAGTTGGAGACAGTTTAAGTAGGCGGCGGAAACAAATAGAAAGGACAAACGCAGGGATAATAAAAACAGGTCCATATTGCATCAGTATTTGTCATAAAAGGGTCCATATTGCATCAGTTCAACTTATAAGAGGTCCATATTGTATCAGGGTTCTTTAAAAGAGGTCGACATTGTATCAATCTAACTTATAAAGGGTCCCTATTGTATCAACTTATTGCCTTAAGGGTCCATTTTACTGTAAGGGGTCTGTATTATTCCCGTTAATTTGTAAACGTTTAACTTATAAGGAGTTCAGCCTACTAATATTATAAATGCGAAAGTTTGTGAGTGTGTGTGTTCCGAGACCAAATAGGAGACGTTTTGGAAAAAGGTCAGGTCAGGAGTACCCGTAACCGACGAGCATGTATGAAGAGATTGATGACTGTGGATGAAGCGAAAGAAATATGTCAGGACCGTAGCAAGTGGAATAAAGTAGTCTCTGCCTACACCTGTGGGAAAGAGGCGTGACGGTATGTATGTATGTATGTGTATGTTTGTTCCTACTTCACGCTAAAACGGCTGGACGGATTTGAATCAAATTTGTAACCGAGATAGCTGGTACCCTAGATTAAAACATAAGCTACTTTTTATCCCGGTAAATTGCATAGTTCCCGCGGGACAGCGATCAACAATATCAGTTGCTAATCCTACGCGGGCAGAAGTTGGCATCTAATAACACTAATGCGTGTTTCATATTATTTCCATGCTGGTCTGGGAGCAAAGAAAAAACATAGAATGTACCAGTTGCTTCTCTTCCATTGGTAAAAACTCATTGAAGGAATGGGCGAAAATCATAGGAATCATGTTATAGGCGATGCGGCTAGCAACCCATCGCTGTTTTGATTCCACTTTCCACCTCTACGCCCTCAGTGTCTTGCTAAACGTGGCCTTTGGTCTTGTTACCTTAGGTTCTGTCTACCCCGTAAGGGATAACGACGTGATTTGTGTATGTGTGTATGTATGTACGTGTTCCATATAGGCGGCCATGTTACCTAGCTCGACGACGGCCTCGCAGACGGGCGTATACTCGGGCAGCGCGGCGCCCGCGCCGCTTGTGTCCTTGATGAGGCAGGCGCGGCCGCGGCGCCACGGCTTGAGCTCGGCCGCCGGCAGCGCCGGGAACGGCTCGCTGTAGCTGAACACCGGGGACGTGCCTG
This sequence comes from Pandemis cinnamomeana, assembly GCA_932294345.1. NCBI lineage: Eukaryota > Metazoa > Arthropoda > Insecta > Lepidoptera > Tortricidae > Pandemis > Pandemis cinnamomeana. Next base: position 12,549,601 of record OW028718.1, on the reverse strand, counting down.
GGGGGGGACAACAGTAGGTACACGATTGTGATTTCACTTGTCACTTTCCTCTTCACTTTATTCTTCTTGTTTTTTTCCATAAATATTTATTGTCTTTTTATTTAATTTTAATCACTGGGCGGCGCCCAAGGCCGCACTGGCAGGGTCGCCATGTGAGGATGGGCGTTGGGAGACAACTAATGTAGACGAGTTTTGAGTTAAAACTGTCCTTTATTATACATTTAGCTTATATTATTAATTTGACTAAATAACCCTGTGAATGTTTTTCAGGACTTTTGAATTATAATTGATAAAAGTTTCTTTATGTGAACCGCGTCAAGGACGGGATCATATTTTAATTAAAAATCTTTCAGGATTCAGTCAAACTGATCCAACCACCTGCTGAAACATTCTGGAACAATTTTTAAAAACCTCTCTTACGGTGTAGCATTCATTACTCAACTTAACAATCAACGCGCGCGTCGCGAATAGACCCGTTTCACAGTAGTACAAACCACTTATAGCGGGTCCATTTCAAGGGTCCATAGCACACTTACCGTAGACAGCGCTGACATCTAGCGGCAGCTGGGTAAGCGCTCTCAGCTCTGTCCTTAGCTCGTCGCACGCCCTCTATCCTCGATCTCGCAGCGGGTGTCGCGAATAGACCCATTTCCCAGTAGTAAAAACCACTTATAGCGGGTCCATATCAAGGGTCCATAGCACACTTACCGTAGACAGCGCTGACATCTAGCGGCAGCTGGGTAAGCGCTCTCAGCTCGGTCCTTAGCTCGTCGCACGCACTCAGCGCGGCGAGCGCACTCTCCTCGCTCTCGCAGCGTGTCGCGAATAGACCCGTTTCACAGTAGTACAAACCACTTATAGCGGGTCCATAGCACACTTACCGTAGACAGCGCTGACATCTAGCGGCAGCTGGGTAAGCGCTCTCAGCTCGGTCCTTAGCTCGTCGCACGCACTCAGCGCGGCGAGCGCACTCTCCTCGCTCTCGCAGCGTGTCGCGAATAGACCCGTTTCACAGTAGTACAAACCACTTATAGCGGGTCCATAGCACACTTACCGTAGACAGCGCTGACATCTAGCGGCAGCTGGGTAAGCGCTCTCAGCTCGGTCCTTAGCTCGTCGCACGCACTCAGCGCAGCGAGCGCACTCTCCTCGCTCTCGCATGGCGTGTCGCGAATAGACCCGTTTCACAGTAGTACAAACCACTTATAGCGGGTCCATAGCACACTTACCGTAGACAGCGCTGACATCTAGCGGCAGCTGGGTAAGCGCTCTCAGCTCTGTCCTTAGCTCGTCGCACGCCCTCTATCCTCGATCTCGCAGCGCGTGTCGCGAATAGACCCGTTTCACAGTAGTACAAACCACTTATAGCGGGTCCATATCAAGGGTTCCCAGCACACTTACCGTATACAGCGCTGACATCTAGCGGCAGCTGGGTAAGCGCTCTCATCTCGGTCCTTAGCTCGTCGCACGCCCTCTATCTTCGATCTCGCAGCGCGTGTCGCGAATAGACCCGTTTCACAGTAGTACAAACCACTTATAGCGGGTCCATATCAAGGGTTCCCAGCACACTTACCGTATACAGCGCTGACATCTAGCGGCAGCTGGGTAAGCGCTCTCATCTCGGTCCTTAGCTCGTCGCACGCCCTCTATCTTCGATCTCGCAGCGCGTTTCGCGAATAGACCCATTTTACAGCAGTACAAACCACTTATAGCGGGTCCATTTCAAGGGTCCATAGCACACTTACCGTAGACAGCGCTGACATCTAGCGGCAGCTGGGTAAGCGCTCTCAGCTTGGCCCTTAGCTCGTCGCACGCCCTCAGCGCGGCGAGCGCGCTCTCGCTCTCGCAGCGCGTGTCGCGAATAGACCCATTTCACAGTAGTACAAACCACTTATAGCGGGTCCATTTCAAGGGTCCACAGCACACTTACCGTAGACAGCGCTGACATCTAGCGGCAGCTGGGTAAGCGCTCTCAGCTCGGTCCTTAGCTCGTCGCACGCCCTCTATCCTCGATCTCGCAGCGCGTGTCGCGAATAGACCCGTTTCACAGTAGTACAAACCACTTATAGCGGGTCCATATCAAGGGTCCATAGCACACTTACCGTAGACAGCGCTGACATCTAGCGGCAGCTGGGTAAGCGCTCTCAGCTCGGTCCTGAGCTCGTCGCACGCCCTCAGCGCCGCGAGCGCACTCTCCTCGCTCTCGCAGCGCGTATCGCGCGTATAGAGCTTGCGCGTAATCAGCGAGGCGAGCTGATCCAATACGTGGAATAGGTCGGTGGAGGGAACGCCTAAAAACAATATTAATATAGAGACCGGATTATATGCAACATAAAAAGCTATGCAAACATGCATGAAAAATGCTTGAAATATGCACGAAAATTGGCAGAATATGCGAAATTAAATGATAAATTTTAGGATTTATACGCGTATACATATATAGTATAGTAGAATTACGGAAAAGTATGGAAGTAATTCGTGTAGTCGTGTTTTTTTGTGGAATCGTTAGAGGGCACGACTAGATGGTTTCCCTCGGTTTGCACCTTTCTATCATGTACGGAACACTTTAAAATATTAGGTATAAACTTCAAATGCCGTTATTTTGGAATATGATAAAAGGTATTAGGCGCAAGTTTAGCCACGTGAAGGGTCCCCTTTGGTACATAATGTATGTTAATTAAAAAGGTGTACGATGTATAGTATCTTGGTAAAATATTTTTTTCTGATTGCGGCTCGAGGATAATTCAGACGGTTGGTGCAAACTTAGATTAAGCTTTTCAAAGTATTATAAACACCCAGGTAACTTTGCACCCCCGTGCAAAGTATGGAACATGTTTTTTTTCACTCTTTTGTAGATTGTACTTCGGGGGAAATTAAGATAGTCGTGAAAATTTATAAATAACACATATTTAAAAGATACTACATTCGCACTCAATAAAAAAAAGAAAATTTTAACCGGAAGTTTGGTAAACATAGTTCTATCTAAACGCAAGGAATAGCAGCGAACGCTAGGTAGCGGGTAGTATTACAGAACCGCATGTTCCGTGTAGAAATGTCAATTTTTTATGGGGTGCGAATGTAAATCAAACCAAGTTAAGACGATTGTGACGGTTTTTATTAATTCCAAAATTTCCCCCGAAGTACAAAGACAGTAAAACATAGAAAACTACTTTCCGGGTGTCGCACCCTGGTGCAAATTTGGTATTGTGTTTTGATATATATTCTCATCATTTCCTCAATTTGCACCGCGTTCTGTATTTTTCCCGGGGCCGCAATGCCAAAAAGTATATTTTTAGTTATATGATTTTTTTTTTGTATGTTCCGTAGCTTGAATTGAGCTAAATAACGGGTGCAAATATAGATTAAGATGTAATAAAACGTATGGCAAATTGCACAGACTACACCTATTTTTTCTTCTTAGTTATTACTATTGATATATACCTTCACCATTTCACCTTATCATCTCTATGCTTTGTTACCCGGGTTACGGCTGTTACTGTTATTTTTATGTCATTCAATAAATTCATGTTTTGATACAAATCACGAATTTATCACTGGCGACGAGATTCTATGAACCCATGAATCCATTCAATGTATCAAAGGCCCGCCGGGCGCGGGCAGTGCTGCGCGGTGCACTTACAAAAACGCAAAACCTAATTTCTACCCAGACCAACTTTAACATTGACGAAATCAATGTACGTTTACAATATTTGACGGACAACTTAAACAAATTTCAAGAACTACAATCAAACGGAAGTTGGAAACGGAAGAGGAAAATATTAACAGTGAAGTGGAATACAGGCAAGATTTTGAGGAAACAACGATACAATTGAAATTAAAATTACTATCTTACAAAAATAATATTGACTCGCAAGTTTTCTTAAGTGCGTCAAGTAACGTCAATATTCCTCCTTCCGTAAGTCAATTGCATCAATCTATCCCAAAATTTCAATTTCAACCGTTCAATGAAAGCGAATCCATGAATAATTTCGTAAAACGTCTGGAACTATATCTTGCTTTGAACAATATATCTGATTCGAAAACGAAGACCTATACGTTTCTATCCACCTTACCGCCTCACCTCCATGAACAGATATATGTGCTATGCTCACCAGAAAACCCCATGACAATGCAATTCGAACAACTAACACAGACACTTGAAGAATTTTTAGACCCTAAACCTAGCATTTGGGTACTACAACATAAATTTATTACAAGAAAACAAAATACGGATGAAACTATAGCACAATATGCAACTGAATTGAAAAAGCTAACTTTTAATTGCGAATTTCGATGTCATGGTTGCGAAAAATCCATATCTGAAAATTTCCTATGCTTGCAATTCATAAGAGGTATACAGGATGAAGACATTCGCACAAAAATCCTCCAGAACAACAAAACCTCTACCTTTTCGGAACTTATTAGAATAGCCACAGCAATGGAATTGGGTAAAAATTAAAATAAACTTATAACGAATTTTGAAAATATCAAGAGTGATTCCTTGAACAAAATTACTTCTACGCGGCAACAACACTACAACATGCCATCGACTAGCCGACCGGGCATTGTCACTATAAAAGACCTCAAAGGCAAATGCTACAGATGTGGTCAGAGTGATCACAGAGCCAACGAATGTGAACATATCTCTAATATCTGCCAACGATGCAATCGTAGAGGCCATTTACCTAAAGTTTGCTTGCAACGCAACCAACAAAGCCACCAAATACAAATTAGAGATACGGAGTTTTTCGGACGATACAAACTTAGAAAACAACATGAACAATCAAATCAAGCTCAATAGCTCAAACGTCTCAGTTGAGAGTTTATGCGACATTCATTTACTGCGAACAGATTCATCGGACAAATACACGATCACTTTAGAAATAAATTCAAAGACAGTAAAGATGGAATTTGATACTGGAGCAGCGTTATCGTCAATGTCCTCTAAACAATACAGAGAGTTGAACCTTGGAACCAAAATTTATAAAACCGATATCAGATTAAAAACTTACACAGGAGAAATAATAATCCCGCTTGGAGTCACCTACGTTAAGTGTAAATACAATGGCCAAAATTTCAACGGAAAACTATACATCATCGATCAAGACGTAGACGCTATCTTTGGAAGAAGCTGGATAAAAGAATTTAAATTGGAACTTGCCGACATAAAAACTCTACAGGTACAACAGCACTCGAAATTGAACGAACTCCTACAAGAATTCTCAGACTCTATATTCAAACCAGATCTTGGGAAAATCCCAAATTACAAAGGTCATCTTAGTCTAGTGGAAAATACACACCCCATATTTATAAAGCCGAGACGAGTACCTTATGCATTAAGACAAAAGGTTGATGACGAAATTGAAAGACTTTGTTCATCAGGAGTAATTACCAAGATCGATCAAGCAGAATGGGGAACACCTATAGTACCTATTGTTAAACCCAATGGTTCAATTCGACTTTGCGCCGATTACAAAGTTACACTCAACAAAGCTATCAAGGATGAACAATATCCTATACCAATAATCGAAGATATCCTCTCAAAAATGAACGGTGGCCAACTATTTTGCACCCTGGATATTAGTCAGGCCTATTTACACATGGAAATGGACGAAGAAAGCGCTTTACTACAAACGCTAAGTACACATAAAGGAACTTACAAGGTTAATCGATTAATGTTTGGTGTAAAAACGGCCCCCAATCTATGGCAAAAATTTATGGATCAACTATTACAAGGAATTGAAGGAGTACAGTGTTTCTTTGACGATATAATTATACAGGGCATATCTGAAGACCAATTACTTATTCGCCTTAAACAGGTGTTTCAGAAAATAAAAGATTACAATTTACGGTTAAATAAAGACAAATGCCAATTTTTTCAACGCAGCATCAATTATCTGGGTCACACAATTGACAGCAATGGATTACACAAAAACAAGGAGAAGACACAAGCCCTCATGAATGCAGAACGTCCTTCCAACGTAAGTGAACTACGCACCCTCCTCGGAATGGCTAACTATTACAACCGATTTATACCACACCTTGCCACCATTACAAATCCTTTAAACGAACTATTGAAAAAAGGTATACAATTTCATTGGTCTGATGAATGCGAAAAGAGTTTTAACGCTATCAAGAACGAAATTTCAGGTGAACGAATTCTTATTCATTTTGATCCTAAAAAGACTCTTGTTTTAGCAACGGATGCTTCACCCTCGGGCCTCGGCGCGGTTCTATCTCATCGACTACGCGATGGCTCCGAGAGACCAATAGCATTCGCCTCGAGAAGTCTAACAGCAAGTGAGAAAAAATATAGTCAGATCGACAAAGAGGCTACAGCCATCCACTGGGGCCTAAAGAAATTCTTCCATTATTGCTACGGAAGAAAATTTATTCTAATTACGGATCATAAACCCCTTACAAGCATATTTCACCCACATAAGACACTCCCAGCAATGAGCACCATGCGGCTGTTTCATTATGCACATTTCTTGTCCGGATTCGATTACGATATTGAATATCGCACCTCGGCAGGCAATTCCAACGCCGATTATTTATCAAGATTTCCATCAGAACGAACATCAGAGAATAAAATAGATCAACATTCGGTTTTCCAAACACAACAAATTAATAACCTGTCAGTAAACATTCAAAATATTGTCAGAGAAACACAGAACGATCCGGAGCTCCAGACGATCCTACACGCCCTACAAACAGGAAGAAGTTTAAGACAATTCGGCTATAGCGATAATGAATTTACATTACAAGACGGCTGTATTCTGAAAGGCATTCGAGTTTCGATCCCCAGAACCTTACGCGAAGCCGTACTCAACGAACTTCACGTCGGGCATCTTGGGATTGTTAAAATGAAGCTTTTGGCACGCAGTTTTATTTATTGGAAGAACATTGATAAAGACATCGAAAACAAAGTTAAAACGTGCAGAGCTTGTAGGTTAAAACAAAATGAACCAAAAAAGGAACCAATACACCACTGGGAAGAACCTACTGAACCATGGCAACGCATTCACATTGATTTCGCTGGCCCTATCAATGGAAATCAACTTTTTATAATTATTGATGCTTTTACAAAGTGGGTGGAAATTATTCCAACCAAAACCACAACGAGCTCTTGGTGCATCAGCAAACTCAAAGAAATCTTCAGCATATTTGGACTCCCACATATCTTAGTTTCTGATAACGGACGCCAACTGACTTCAAACGAGTTCGAACAATTCCTAAAGAATAACGGCATTTTACACAGAACATCCGCGCCTTACCACCCTGCTTCGAATGGGCAAGCAGAACGTTGCGTACAAACAGTAAAGAAAGCTCTAAGCAGCATGACGTCAAATTCTGGTACTCTATATGATAAATTACACCTGATTAAAACACAGTTAAGGAGGACCCCAAATCAGTCCGGTCACAGTGCGTATCAGTTAATGTTCGGAAGAGATATTCGGACCACACTCCATGTCATGCTAGGAGAAAACTTCCCTCGTACAACAACAGATTACGGCAACTTAGCCATCAGAAAAGTTTTCTCAGAAGGAGACAGAGTACAAGTGCGCAACTACTTGCACCCAAACAAGAAATGGGAGTTCGGTTTCGTGACGGAGAGGCTGGGCCGCCTGCACTACCGCGTGACCACGGACGGGGGCGAGAGCTGGCGCCGCCACGCCGACCAGATGCTGCCCGCCGCCGGGGTCCCTCCGGCCGATTAACGGGGGAGACCTGATATATACCTTCACCATTTCACCTTATCATCTCTATGCTTTGTTACCCGGGTTACGGCTGTTACTGTTATTTTTATGTCATTCAATAAATTCATGTTTTGATACAAATCACGAATTTATCAACTATTACACCATTTTCAACCAATTCCACCCCTTTCCGGGGGGGTGAATATATCAAGTGATGTATTAAATTCCAATTCTAACCCATACAAATCAAAAACAATTGTTTTTATCAGTTCTTAGAATTATTTCCTGACTTAAGGGAAATTTCACGTATTTTGCCTCCACTAATAACAATTTATATGTACACACAGCAAAGCGAATCGGTGGGCACCCTAGTTATCCACGTGTGTCATTCTATACACACATCCGCACTTATCCGCTGCCTTATTACGCACACAACAAAATGCCCTATCTGTGCTAATTGTGTTTTCTGACTACCTTCACGCATAGTTATTCAAACCTGCTGGTATTTTGTTCAATGGAAGCATAATTTTGCCACCAGTATTATAAGCGCGGTGGCTCAGGTGTATTGACCTAGGGTTATGAAACCTAAAGAACCGGGTTCGAGTCCTGCACAAGTGTATCTTTTTTGTTTTCAATTTTAAATTACTAATCTCAAAATAAACTCATGTTTACCTAAAACAAGAAAAAAAGGACGTAAAAGAATAAAACAATAAAATGCAATTATTGGTTCAAATTGTTTATTGCAACATTTAATTTTTATTGTATTAGCCTCTATTTGTGTTATTATTATTATTACCAAAAGTAATTAAATTAGCTAAATAAAACTGCACACTTTTCCTTATAGAATAATATTCATAAAATAACACACACTTTAGAGGCCAGTATGATTTTATGTTTACTAAAAAGTCTTATGTCACTAACATAATAATTATCTTGCAAATTGAATACACAACCATAATAAGGCTATTTTTAAGATGACACATAATTAATATCTTAAATTCTGGTTTATTAGGTTTAAGTCTGATAAAGATGAACGAAACGTTTTATTTGCGGACGTATAAGTCAGTGGTGAAATGAATAGACATGTTAAATGACAGCCATTAACAATAACATCATTTCACACTGGGTTATAATCTCCACTTTGAAGCGACTAAGCTACCTATCTCGATTTGGTTTGGATTTGGACACCAGGGCCCATCGATGAGATCCAACCCCATAGCCTAAAGTAACACTGCCACTCGTTCTGCACTGTAAAACATTACTGTGTTTATATATTTAATTAAGTTAATATATTTCGTCTTCATCACTAAAAATCACTACATTTGACTTTGATTGATGTAATAATCAAAGTCAAGATATTCACGAGCAAAGGTTTCTTCTATGCTGGTCCGTTAAAGCATGTTTTTTGCTGGTCTACGGCAATGCAATCCTGCAGCATGCAGATGGTTTCGCACAGGTTGCAACGTAGCATTGTGTCTTGTTGCTGTGAAATGGGTCACTAGCGGGTGCGGCAACTACATAATGTCCAAATCAAATGGCAGGAGATGAGGCTTCAGGTTTAGGCCCAGAACGAATATTTTTATCGTGTCCGAAGTCTGCGTAAGGGTGAATCCATAATGGCACAGTCTTCCGCTGCAAAATAAATGAAGTTTAAATAAAAACATTTTTCGTCAAAGAAAGTTGTTTAAAACATTACCGATAAAATAATAAGTCATTGTTTTTAACACCGTTTGTCTACTTACCCATATCAAAAAACGCCTAGCGATTCCTTATATAAATAGTTATATTGTTTTGCTCTTTTCAACAAAGATAAATTTAAATCCATGTTTTGCAAATCACAAGGTATTCGAAAGGCAAAATTAAACAGTTCGTAAGTATAACACACGGTTCATCCCGCAGCTAATAATGGCTGCCAGCGGTGACAGTTGTTGTTTGTTCACAAAATCATATTATTAGAAATTTGAGGGTAGAAAACACTTTATATTGTTTAAGACGATAACGACCAAAATAGCCATCAGCTAGCAACTTTTAAACTCCAGTAAAAAGAGTCATACCTATTAATAATTATATTAAAAGAAAACACAATGCGTTTGCGTTTTTAACATATTATATAAGAGTAAAATTAAACATACAATAGACTGCAACCACCATAAAATTAAATAGTTACGGAAAAAAATAAATTATAATTTCAACCTTATTTCAAAGCTCATAAAACAGCTATTTACACAAATTGCAATACAGTAGTCGCAGATTGAACATAATTCATACATTCACCATGTAACTTGCATACCTCGGTGGCCTAGCGGTCAAAGACAGGTCGAAGATTTGACTTCTGCTTTAGTGAACCGGGTTCGTATCCGAAGAAAACGGGATATAAAATAGTAATAATAAAATGTCATTTTTGGATGTTATTTCGATGGCCGTGCTGGTTGTGAGGAATATTGCTTTGGAATTGGAATCTCAGACTTGTTGAGAAATAATAATATAACATCGTCGCATCAGTGAGATGGTAACTACTCTTCGCTAGTAATAATAGTTCAATGCGTGGGATTGCATAAATTTGAAGATTCAAGGTCGAAGGAAGCTTCGATTCGGTTCTCTCGCTTACACTGGGGATGACAATATCCAATGTAAGATTAGGTAAAATATTTTTAGGACAGTCTAAATAAAAAAAATACTTTTACATTATTTTTGTAGAAGTAACTGAAACCGGAGATATTGCATTTTCAGCCTTTGAGTGTGACACGATACCGGCGGGGATTATTTTCATTTAATTTGTAATTATTTTTCACTTAATTTATTATAAACTAACTTAAATAGTTGTAACTTTCTTCATTGTTATTTTATAGTTAGTTGTTGTTTATTCAATAAACAGGTAATTTACAGTGACATTGCTCATTCATCTTGTTGCTAAAAAATCTGTACTTAGGGGGTAGATTTTATGATCGAACTCACTCACACATTCACATGTCATAGATTCTACTTAACGTTCATGTCGATACTCAACACGCATAGACGTGTGCGTGGCTGTGCTAACCGCATTATTTTGCTGTGTGTACATGTAACAATTTATATGCATAAATAGGTTTATATGTACAGGTTTTATATGTACATGTAACAATTTATATGCATAAATAGGTTTGTACTTTGAACAGAAAAATCCGAAAAATATAGCTAAATTAGAAAAATGTAAGTCCCATATCAGTTCCGTGCACAACAGGTCATGTACTTAAGTTTTTCACCCACAAACTACAACAATAAACTTACCGTATTTGAGAGTGAACAAGTAGTCCACTATCTGCCTCGCGATGCTGCGTCTCTCCGCGAGTGTGTCTCCCTCCCACACGCAGGCCTCCGTTATGGAGCCATCTTGGAACCGTCGGAGCTCTGACTTCTCGCCCCAGAATGCCCTAATGATAAAGTAACAGACAGACAGAGTTACTTTCGCATTTATAATATTAGTAGGGAAATAGGGATTTCACGTGTTTGTTTTATTGTTTGGATAAACACTTTAAGTTTAAATTCCAGTTATACTTAAGGTCTGTCTACCCTGTAAGGGATAAAGACATGATTGACGTATGTGTGTTATGTATGTAAGTTTCTAGTTTCAAGTGTCAAAAAATGACGTGTGATAGGTGAGGTGAGGTAGGAGGGGGTTAACTCGAGAACCTGCGAAGACACCCAATTGGCATTGTTCATTTTTTTTAGTATGCTCCAATTCGAAAACCATTTCGAGGAAAACCATCAATTATCTGATTTATCTTGTCCGATTTCAAAAATACTTTATGATTGCAGATATTTTTGTAAAAGTACTTTTAACCTTTGTTTGACATAACAACCCGGTTTTTAGACAGAATACAGCATTGAATGTTTGCCACAAAAATGGAAAAAAAAAAGTTTGGCTATGGTAACTGTCACCTGTCACGACAAAATCATAGACAATGCCGTTTTTTTAAATGGCTGAACGAAGGCGATTGGGATTCTGTCTAAATTCACGAACTATCAAACAGCGAAAAAAAAATTATTATTAATTAACAAAGCTACGTAAAAGCATAATATTCAAAGTAGTTGCACAGCTAAAAAAAATGAACAATGCCAATTGTTCCCAAACGAAGTTGATGCTAAAAGTTAGTGAAGGCCATAAATATGCCACAAACAATAAGGTCGGTGACACATATATTTGGCGTGATGACTGTATAGATATTTATGCCGTCAACTGTACTAAATGCAAGTACTGTATAATACCCACCTAAATTCCTCGGCTTCAGGCAAGTTGGCGGCGGGGCCTTTGTCAACGATGTCCAACGCACGCTCTGGATTCAAAATAATCCCAAAAGCCAACGATTCTGTATACCTAAAAAAATACACTTTAAATTATTAAACACCAGCCCAACACACACACACACACACACACACACACACACACACACACACACACACACACACACACACACACATCACGTCTTTATCCCTTACGGGGTAGACAGAGCCTAAGGTAAAGGCCACGGTTCGCATGATTGTGGGCGTATAGGTAGAAAGGGGAATCAAAATAACAAATCAGCACAAATCATTGCCAATCTTTAGCTGTTTATATTTACATTTAAGTTGACAAACTTATGTGATAAATATTTTTCAGCACATTGACATTTTGACAAAATTCACTTTGGATGGTGTTTATTTTGATCCAAATACAAAATGGTCAATTCAAGTGGACGATACCTTAGCTCTGTCTACCCCTTAAGGGATATAGACGTGATTCGTGTATGTAGGTATTAGTGGACGATTTTCCATTTGCACCAAATGAAAGGCTTCGTGAAACAGAACGCGTATTTAGTACGCAGCACAGCGTCAGGTTAGCGCTCTGTTATGTACGCATTCTGTATGACGAAGTATCTTTGAAACTTACCCATCTTTAACTTTATTATAGCTCTTCCCGACAGGCCATGAGAAATCAGCCTCAACCAGTTCCAAAATCAAATCCGCCCTGGCGCCCAGCCCTTTGGCCAGCAGCTGCTGCAAGCTGCCAGTCACAAGAGCCAGCTCGTCTATGCCATAGTTCAGTTTTGATTCTACAGAAGCTTTGTCTATGACCGCTTCTTTCAGTTTCGGGAAGTTTTTGAATCTGGAATCAAATTAGAAAATCATATTATTTAAACTCTTTTGGTAGCTTGTTTGCCTCTCAAGCTGATGGTTGTGGGTTTGAATCCTGGCATCTCTGAGTTTTTCGGAATTTACCATGAGATTTTCGGTGAAGGAAAACATCGTGAGGACTACACACAACTGAGAAGCAACGCAATGGTGTGTGGGGTGGTGCGTGGGATATAGATCAAGCCCTCTCATAAAAAATGGGTAATTCAATTCGAATGAACAAAAGTCACAGGCAGTAGTGTAGAATTGTTATACCAAAACTGGAAGAACCCAAGCCATCAATCAAATAGTAGATTAATGCCGAGGCCTGTGAAGTAGCCAATTGCTGGACGAGTAACTTGTTTAAAAACGCGAACCGAAGGTGTGTGTTTTTTAAAGTTACGAATCCAGCAATTGCTCTTCCAGCTGAGCCAGATATAATATTTTTCTCAAACATTGAGAGGAAATGACAATAAATTTTGCACTAAACTTCCTCGCAACTTAGGTGGTTTTTAATTCACGTTTCTGCCGTTTTTCTTGTTTTATTTTATGTCATATATGTCACCATAACCTATATGAGACATTGATAAAAACGTTAGACTCGAACAAAACGCGCACTCCTCGGCCATCGACTTGGCTGTATGACATTGTTGTTCATTATTCCATAGTCTCTTTGAATTTTTAAAAGTTAAAAACAAATAAAAATAGGCAAAATAGCAATCCGATTTATGGTCAGAAAATCGCGCCTGCAATGTAATCCGGCCGTCAGCAAGGCCCTTCGTCTTCTGCTACTTAGAATACAATGACGACATTTACCACAATGTTTGAGAAAAATACCTTAAAATATAATCAAACTGCAACAACGGTGTAACAGGTGTCATGAACAGCGGAATGAACCCGTTCACACTCCCATCATCCAGCATATCCACAGCCAACCCAGCCTCCCTCTTCAACGCTGCATAAGTCCCGGAGGTCATCTGATAACAGACGTTGTAAGACCCTGTCCTGTCCAGGAATACCACGGGGAAGTGTGCGTGAAAGTCTGAGACGGAGCTGTCTTTGTTCAGGGATACACCTGCTGTGTCCCATTGAGAAGTTTCTGGAAGAAATGCAATACTAATTAATTCTTGAAAGTTTTGTTTCGTAGCGACCCTAGCGCCATCTAGTCTTCGACTACGCGCGAGTAGCTAGCGCCAGTGATGTCACATGTTCTAAATCGCGCCAAAGAAGTTCCAAGTATCTTACTTCTTCACCCAGGCATAAGATCTGCCTAGAGAGAGGTGTCTCAATTGAGGGCCTCTACCCCTCAGTTTGATAACAATTAGCTATGTTCTGTGGAGACAATAGGTTGGTAACAGTTTTATTTTATTTTTCAGCATAGGCTTTAGGACAACTAAGGGATTCCAGATCAACCTGGAGGGCTAAGATCTTAGAGCCAATTATATTTTACTAGCTTCTGCCCGCAACTTTGTCCGCATAGAATTAGAAATTGACATGTTTATCGCTATACCTTGGGAACTTTGAAATTTTCCGGGATAAAAGTAGTCCATGTTTTAATCTAGGGTATCAGCTATTTCCATTCCAAATTTAATGCAAATTCGTGCAGTTGTTTCAGTGTGAAGAAAAAACAAACCTACACACTCACTCACATTGTCACAAACTTTCGCATTTATAATATCAGCAGGATCAGTATTATAATCAGAATTTACTATAAATTCTAAGCATGGATCAAGTATCTTCTTAAGATCACTCCATCATTCTAGATTGATTATTCATTCCTTTAACTGGCTATTAAACTATTAAACTGTGTTTATCCAACCACATCTGCTGTTAGCTGCTTAAGCCAATAAAATTAAATAAAACTTACTCAATGATATCCAAACGTTCCGTATAATCTGATAACTGCTCATAATATTGTTAATTCGCTTCGTCTGAACCAAATTTGCCACCAGCAGGCTTATAACAAACCCGGACACAAGCAACTTGCGTTGCCGCAACCATATCTTCAACAAGACAACGGCCTGCTTCAAATTCTCGCTGTTATTTAGAGTGTCCGATAAAAAATCTTGATTTATAACTGCTGTAAGGTCTGATAGTACACTGCTGTTGTAATACGGTGTGGGAGGACCGACGTCCGAGTTATTTTCTGCACATTCTTTAGACAGCAACCATGCCTCTCTCAAATTATTCCGGCCAGGGCTAAAACGGTGTAGTTTATATGCTTCCGTTTCACAAATCAAGTTTATGCGGACTAAGCAATGGTTGCCAAGTTTTCCAAGTGGTTTCAAATCTAACACCGGTTTTGTTTGACAACCGTTTAGCCAAGAGTATTTCAGCTCTTCAACGGTTTCACGTTTTTTTAGATGGGACGCAATGTATGCCAAATACGCAGCCCGTTTCTTATGATACCTGTAGTTTAAGGAGTCGTTTTTGATATAAGTTTCTGCTGGTACTGTTATTTGTATGTCTATTACCAATTTCGAATTGATAGCGCAATCTAAAGCGTACGAGCCGACAATTTGGACATCTTTGAATTTGTGGAACTTAAAAACACATCTTGTCTTGTCTAATTGGTTGTTCACAGGTAATTTGACCTTTAGTTTTTTGAGAAGTGTTTTTTCTGCCAAATCGTACTCGATATCATCCTCAGTAATAGACTGTAAGTGCTTTTTCAATTGTTCAAACCAAGTTTGTATTTTTTTTACATGTTTCTCTTTCAACTTCACTTCGTCGAGTATTTCTTCGATTTGAAGGCGGAATAAGTTTGAATTGAACAAGTTCTCAGTTTCTTGGAGCCTGTTCAACTCATTGGCTGTAGGTTGGCGGTACAAACTTTTAGTTTTCAACCGCTTCTTTGCTGGTTCAGAAGTCTTGATTTCACTGTCGTTTACTAGCTGAGACGATTCCTCCTCCTCTGATAAAGAGGCCTTAGCCCCCTGAGAACATAAAATAGCGTTTGAGAAACGAAAATACGATGTTTAACGCACTTTTTGCTCAAGACGTGGTATTTTTCTTATACGACGTTAAAAATTAAAAAGCAAAGCATAAAGTTAAGCAATAATGTTTTGAAAAACTTACTCTTTTCACCATGGTTACAATTATTTACTATTTTCACTTCATTTATTCCTATTTCACGAAATAATATAGGTTATACACAGGTAAACAACGTGCGATAAATCCAATCTGTCTGACTGATGAGATGAACATGCGAAGTTTGACATTGACATTGACACATGCCAATTTCGACAGCGATGCAAGGATATGGTCCGAAGTGAGCATTGATTGAGGGGCCAGACGCATGCTAATGCTAATTGAGTTATAAAATGATATTTTTTTAAATTACAATCACATAAGTTGCAAACGTTATCTATCTATAAATTTATGAATACAGTCGAAGTGTAAGCATTTTAAGGCATTACAGCAGAGACCCATGTGATTATTTGTTGCACGCTATTTCTACTTGGACTTGCACAGTTCCATTACACGCAATCTTTCACACTACTTTTGCGTAGATATGTACCTACTACCTAATAGTAGAGCGATGATGAAATAACTAAAACGAGATTGAAAAATTATGTAAAGCATTGCTCTTTTCAATTAATATGCTTTATTGAGCATCTTTTTACGAACCATTCTCTCTCGTTGGAGAGAGATGTCTACTGTGACAATAACTTTACTTTGCTATCTCTGCGATATAGTTAGTGAAGTCAAGTCGTGTACATGGTGGTCATTATTACATTTGTGGAGTTTGACCACAATAGAGAGATCTCGTTCTCGATCGTTTTCGAGCTCTGTCTACCCCATAAGAGATAAAGACGTGATTTTTGTGTGTTTGTGTCTGTGTGTATACGAACCGTTTCAACTTTGTGATCTACTAGAACGTTAAAGGTTATAAATCCAGGACCTTAAAGAATCCTCATTTATCCTTATTTATCTGAAGGTGCTGACTGTCGATGCAAATGATACAATATACTTTCTTCAGGAACATTTCGATACCGCGGTGTAGAGTTGGGACGGCCCGGTACAACGGCATCTGGCGGCCGATAGGCGTACTAAATACTTAAAACATTTTACCGCTATACACACAGAGGGCAACGCTTTGACACCAAAACAGATATTGGGATAAGGTTCCAAATGAACCTTTACAAGTGCTATAGTAGAGTAGATAGGTACTTCCACAATTGCAAAATGGTATGAGTCGGTCTGCTTGCTTACTAGCGCAACTTGAGTCTTAGCCAAAACTGAATTTTATAAGGTCCTTATATAAATAATTAAACTACACAACCACAATGAAACAAACATCTTTTGGAACAAATTTAATAACAAAGTGTAAGTGATTTCGTCGACACTTTGCACTGAAGAATAATATGCAATAAAAATACCAATAAATAAATAAATATCTATTTAATGTAGGTACTAAAACTATAAAACGAATTATTTTTTTAGGTTTTAGGTTTTTTAGGTAAGTATGTCGCAATACTGTGAGTATTCCAAGAAGCGAAAGCAATTCCGAAACAGTTGGTAAGTGTAGAAAACTATTTACACGGTTAATATTAGATACTTGACAACACTTTCATCCACATACATTAAATAATACAGTATTGTATTTTTATACCGTAGGAAGACTCCAAAAAAGGCAACAACAATACTTTTTATTAACTGTTCCACCGTTAACAATGACGTTCCGTTTCACGGCTATTCAACAATAATACGCGCGAGCCAACCGGAAGTCAAAACATCTGTCACTACATACTACTTCTGTCAACAGAATTTAAAAAGTGCACAGGCGTCCTTTTTCAAACGTCACGCCTTAACTTAAACGAATATTTGGTGGAATTTAAATTCGAGATTACACTCGTGCGAATTACTTCAGCTTAGAGATGATGGCGTTGGTGTATTCGCTGCATTTGCCGGTGCCTCCCAAGTCACCGGTGAGGGGTTTGCCTTCGCGTAATACTTCGTAGCAGGCGTTTTGGATCCTGTCGGCATGGTCATTCAACTGAAGATGCCTTAACATCATGATGGCCGAGAGAAGCAGAGCGGTGGGGTTAGCCATGTCCTTTCCAGCGAGATCTGGGGCGGTACCGTGGACCTGTGGCGAAACGAATGTCATGTAATAAGGTATTTTAGGTTAGTATATTTCTTTGCGGCACTCCTTTAGTCACAGTACGGTGTAGGTATAACAGACTAGGCACAACCTCATTTTTATTAAACCTATTATAATTGAATCAGCTAGTCTGGCTCACATTGATACAGTGACATGCGGTTAACAAGCCAGTTTTCGTAAAAAAATATGTTTCCATAGACGGTTGTGTAAGGTATTTCGACGACACTTTAGAGAAGTCTCTAATGCATATTATGCATAAAATAAACATTGCCATTCATCCCACATATGTATACCAAATTTGTAATCTATCCAACCAATAACAGTTGGTCAAATAATTTGACCGTTACAAACATAATTATGTACCTACTTACATTACTATTAAATATGTATAGTTTGTAAAAACTGGTATTTGCATTATGTCAAATCAACCACAGTAAACAGAATAATACAACTCTGACCACAGAATAAACACCTTAGTTGGATATTCATACACTGTGTAATGTCTGTGGCCCATGGCAAATTCGTCAGATGCCTCCTTCCTCAATATAAAGAAGTGCATCAGCGTCCCTTCTGTGCTCTAAACCAAGCTAGTTTGGGGCCCCCTAGAGCTAGGGCCCCGTGGCATTTTGCCACCCCTGCCACCCTATAGTTACGTCATTGCTTGTGTGCTGGACCACGATCGTATTGAGTCTGTCGCGGCGGTGAAAGGCGATCTCTTGAGTTTAACACGGTGCGTTTAACACGGTGCATGCACCGTGTTCCGCTGTGTTTTACGGTGTCTCCAACATACATACATTTAAATAAAACAACAATTCAATTATCATCTTTATTTCGGCGTCTATTCTTATTAAATAAATAAATAAATAAAACAATACAAAATTGATTGACATAGAACTACCTGCAAAAACATCAAATATCTATTGGCGTTAGATTCTTAAAAAGTACATTTTATTGTCAGATTTTATCTGAATCACATTATTAAGCGAAATAAAAAAAAATACTGCATATAAATACTTGGCAACCCTGTTGAAAAAAAAATACATCTGATGTAAAATGCAATACTAATCGTCTATGACAGGAATGGTAACATAATCTATTTATTAATAAAGTGAGGAACATGGTGTTCAAAAACACAATACAAACTTTAAGCATCACAAACTTTAACCTTCTCCAAAAATGTCATACCCACAGAAACAGCACAAGAAAACTGGCATGATTCTCTTAAAAAAAATATTTCAAGTTTTTGTTCTAATAGTGGACACCTCGGTCACTAACAGCCTACAACTGGTCAGAGGAACCAGCGTGTTGGTCTGCCCGGCACCAAGCCGCGTATTTGCTCCTAGGCGACAGAGCTACTCACTATCTTTTGTTGTTTCAATTTGTACTCCGAGAACTGCACCGATAATTTCAAAATCATGTTTTATGCATGCCCATTGCCGTGAATAATGCATGTGAATCTATACAAGTAATAAAGGGTAGTTTCTTAGAAAATTGAAGTTTGTGTCACTTAATAAGAAAACAGCCATTTATATCACTAACTTACTGGTAACGAGCATGCATCAATAAATTACCTTAATCATAGTAAAAGCGAAGGAATGTTAATCTTAAACTCTAACATTTCAACGCCCCAAGAGCGGGTATTGTCGCCATGTTTCTCCTTATGTCAAATTCAATTTGACAGACGCCAAAGTTCAAAACAAACATTCAGCTGTCACGCGGCGCCTCCACGTTCCGACAGAGGTCGCATTGGTTCAATTAAAGGTCCGGCGACACCGCTGCGTATACGCAGTGCAGTGTCGTAGGACTCGTTTTCTCACCGCTTCATGTATTTTGTTGCGTAAACGCACCGTCAACGTCTTTTACGCACCGGTGTGGTCGGACCTTAAAGCTTTCGTTGATAACTGTCAAAATCATTTCAAGAGGTTGCCCCAACTGTTAAAACAATTGAAGCAATGTGACCTGTGTTGGAAGGTTGAAGTTAACCATGTGGCGGCCGCTTAAACCTTCCATGAAGTTACGTACATAACTAATTAAGTTTTAACTCAAACATGGAAATTTGAAAATTTCAATGTCAAATGTTAGAGCAAGAGCGCACGTAAGCTCTCTCTCTAACTTACTAAGGTTGTCATTTTTTTCTAAATTCCATAGGTGATAGAAAACCAATTTTCATAGATCAGAGATGATTGATTCAACTATCAAAATACAACAGTATTCAGCTTAGTTTATTTCATTTGAACTATTTTGAACCTTACTCACAACGATGTTAAGGCCATTATTATACAATTTCTGATTTTCGTAGAAAAAAAGTGAAAGGAAGCAACAACTCGCACTTCTACAGCAAATACGCAAATATACTAGTATTGTTGAAAAATCAATTCTAATATTAGTTTCGGATAAACCCTTATAATTTTTGGGTACCTTTTTCGATCTAAAAAGTACTGGATAACATTTTCTTTTCATTAAATAATTAGCACATTTTCCATCCCCATTTAAATACAATAAATGCACGATCAAAACCGCCGCACCCAGGAACATCAGTCAACAGTAACGGGTTGTTAAACTCAACCAAACACCAAATTTTGTTTACATCATACCAAATAAACAACTTAATGTTAACAAACGTCTCTGAGTGCGGTTGTTAGCGTCTTTGGCAGTTACGTCATAGAGATCTACCTTCTCGCCTTTACGTCTCTAAAGTAAATTCGCTACTAATGTGTCATTAAAACTATGAAATTAATTGGTTTTTATTAGTCAACAATTTGATCTAATCATTTAACTATTATTCGAATGATTCATTGCGATGGTCACCGTTTTCATCTTTCGTGTTGGAACAAAGATATTTGTTATACATACAAAGTTGTATGAAAAGTTACTTGTTGTATTTGACACTGGTATTCGATGAAGCTTCCCAAAACGCCCCATCTGGGCTTGTAATCAGATCACTGGAAATTTCACCTATTAAATGTCATACATAACTACTCAAACAAATCTTTTCTGTTTTCTGAGTAAGACAGCCGGGGAAATTACGGGCACAAGAGGCATTGCATCTTAGTCCTCTAGGTTGGCAACGCATCTGCAATCCCTCTGGGGTTGCGGGTGTCTATGGGCAGTGGTGATCACTTACCATCAGGTGACCCGCTTGCTCGTTTGCCTTCCTATTCATATATAAAAAAATAAATAAATACGGAACTTAAAAGCCGGCCAAAATCTTAGGAATCATGTTTCAGGCGATGCGGCTGGCAACCCATCCCTACTTTGACTCTTTTCTACTTCTACCTATACCGCCTACATCACGCTAAACGTGGCCTTTAAATCTTGTAATCTTGTTACCCTAGGCTCTGTCTAACTGTGGTATAAACACGTGATTAATGTATGTAAAAGCCAAAAATTGACATAACTCCACAGATCTCAACAGTGACCAAAGTCTTGAATCTAATCTAGATTCTTTATAATCTCACTGGTATACGCTGTGCACGTACTCTTACCCCCCAAATCTTCGGTCAGCACCTGACCCTCCTTTAGAACCTTGAAGCAAGCACCCTGGATCATCTCGGCCTGGTCTACGAGACCCATATATCGGAGCATCATGACTCCCGAGAGCAGCAGGGCTGTGGGGTTCGCTTTGTCCTGGCCAGCGATGGCAGGAGCTGTTCCGTGCACCTGTAAGGTTAGTGGCATGCGTCACAATGGGTCTTTGTTACGTGGAGATAAAGCACCTATGACAGGGGTCGGCAACCTTTTGAGTCGGAAGAGCCAAAAATTACTATTTACAAAATTTCAAGTTTTTAAAGAGCCACAAAATTTTTTCTCGCCAACAGGCAGAGATAGAAATAATGCCTAAACCTAGTTAATCGTTTCAGAACATTTTTTTTTATAAAATAAATAATATTTGCGAATGGAACTAAAGAGCCGCAGCCTCACATCCAAAGAGCCGCATGTGGCTCGCGAGCCGCAGGTTGCCGACCCCTGACCTATGATTATGACAGATGGTAAAGATGTAGTGAGAGAAGCTATGCTTTTAGTTTGGTAGTCGCTATCAGATATATCGTAGCGGGCGAGGTGCTCAAATATTTCGGAGCAGCATTAAATTTCAATAAATTCGTTACACTAGATGAGTTAATAACATCAGAACACGCAATTTGTCATAAATATAAGAGCAGCGACTCTTCAATAAATTTGGAACGTTCAATGAGGTAAACATATCAGGAAGCACAGATCGTCAAAGGTATTGATGCAGTCAGGCTGATTTAAAGATCTTAACATTTGTGACAGCATGTTGGCTCTTCTATTTTGCCCGAAATCACTAAGTACTGGCATTATGGAAAAGCAGACATTTTGGGAAAAATAATCTTAGGAAAACGGATGTTTCAGGCCTGTAGCACACTTTCCCTTCTACCAAAAAAGATGACGAGCCATGACACACCGGTCATGGCAAATGTTTAGATGTGTTGTCAAGGATGATCCGATTAGTTTGATCTTTATGGAGTTGATTCATTTATTTTGTAGTTTTTACCAAGAGTATTTAAATAATGCATTATTTTTGTTAGCCCTTAATAGTGTCCCACTGCTTGGCAAAGGCCTCTCCCATAGATTTCCAACTCGCCCTGTCATAGTACCTAATATCAATAGATTAAAAAAAAAAAATAGAAACTCCATAGTTTCTGGACCACAGCGTGCTACGACGTGTTTTCTTGCTATGCCATTCCGAGCCCTAGTTAAACTTAACGAGCGACATGATCATTCACACATGTTTTTTGTGAATTGTGCCAATTTACTATAACAATAGCTATAACCAAAACCAAAGACTAACATACATTTAATAATTTTTCCGTCAAATATACGTATATTTCTCCCATGCTGGTCTGGGAGCAAAGACAAAACATAGACCGTAGTTGCTTCATAGTTGCTTCACTTCCCGCGCAGATGATAAAAGCCCTGGGCCAAAATCTTAGGAATCATGTTATAGGCAATGTAGCTAGCAACCCATCACTATTTTGATTCCCCTTTCCACCTGTACGCCCACAATCATGCTAACCGTGGCCTTTAGGTCTTGTTACCTTAGACTCGGTCTACCCCGTAAGGGCTAAAAACGTGATGTATATATATTTCCCGTAAATCCAGTTTTGGTTATCGCTATTGTTATAGTAATTTGGTGCAACTAACACTCGGTAATTAGTATCCACTCGACAGTCCTATGTTTAGTTTACATATAAAATCCACGTCATGCATATTCCATTTCACACATTTGTTAATTTGGACGGACATGATGCACATCTGTTAGTAAACACGCAAAATATTGTCTTGAAAGACTTACTTTGTAAAAATCCACCGTAACTTTTGCTCAAGTTTTCTTGAAACACTATGTTTTGATTTTACGAAGCTATTCGTGTCATGTACGGTCAAATGCAGAAATAAGTATTGATATGAACTTCTCAAAAATATGTCCCACGGCCTTATTACGCCGGTGTAAGAGCGTATGATACTTATTTTTGAAACTGACTAGATACATATTATTACAGTCGAGGGCGTTAACATCGATACAGCCATCATGTGAAATATATGTGTCACCAACCTTATTGTTTGTGGCATAAAGGTGTATAGATGTTTTTGACGTTTTGGTTACATATTCATATTTATGTGGCCTTGACTGTACCAGCATTTTATGTTTCGGAAAAATTGTAGATCTTTGTGAATTCGACTTCTCTCATTATATGTGATGTCGTAAAAAGTATATTAATATCTCAACTTGTAAGGTAAATCTGTCTGAACTGACTGAAACTGAATTAACTGAAATGATTGTAAACATTCCTTAGCTAAGTCTCACGGTAGTTTCATGTTGAAAATTCATTAGCTAGGACAAATGATTGTTACAATACAAACTTTGCAGGTGTAGGGGTTTTAGACCTACATACGTGTTTCTTTTAGTGACACCTATTACAATGTGTCTTGAATGCAGTGTTTCAAAACTTTTAAAAGACTAATTTTTTAACTCTGTTCTCAACACTGTATGTCATCTAGTAATCAGTACTTACGGACTCGAATAGGGCTCCGTTCTTGCCGATGTTACCGGACGGGGTGAGGCCCAGGCCTCCGACCAAGCCCGAGCACATGTCGGACATGATGTCACCGTACAAGTTGGGCATCACCTGAAAAAGAACAACATGCACATTTGAAAAAATGGTCAGACAAATAAAATCCGACAACAATGATTTTAATAATAATAAATATTACGGGACAGCTGATTTTATTTCACTAGCTTTTGCCCGCGACTTCGTCCGCGTAGATAACGTCAGAGTGACGACATAAAAAAAAACATTAATAAAAAATATCCTATGTTACTTCGAATACCTCATGGTGTATAAAAATTTCATGATGACCTTTGAACTAGATGATCCCGGTAGTATCGGTGGAGTCACTCACCAGCACATCGAACTTGGACGGATCCTGCACCATGTTGAGGCAGACGGTGTCGAGGTAGCGCTCCTCGAACTTGATGTCCGGGTACTTGGTGGCCAGGTCGCGGCAGCAACGCAGGAACAGACCGTCCGACATGCGCCTGCCAATGTATTACTGTTGTAGTAGTTGTCACCATGCTTGTAGTCATTATTACCATGGTTGTAGTCATTGTTACCATGGTTGTAGTCATTGTTACCATGTTGTAGTCATTGTTACCATAGTTTTAGTGTTTGCTACCATAGTTGTAGTCGTTGTTACCAATTACCATGTTGTAGTCATTGTTACCATGGTTTTAGTGGTTGCTACCATAGTTACAGTCGTTATTACCATGGTTGTAGTAGTTGTTACCAATTACCATGTTGTAGTCATTGTTACCATGGTTTTAGTGGTTGTTACCATAGTTATACTAGTTGTTACCATGCTTATACAGCCGTCCGAATTCAAAAGGACCCATGTCCCGAACAAAACCTATGAAACAGATATGCGTCCTTTTCAATTAGAACGGCAGTATGACAGATTGATGTCTCGTTGTTACTAAGATTATAAATATACCAACGGTCATTACTTTGTGATTTTTATATCAGTATCGTAACTTACACTCGGCGAACTGTCATTTTTAAATTAAACCTTAGGCTCTGCTCTGTATTATTGCTCGCGTGCCAATCCCGAATAGGGGCGCAGGTGTATTATGCAATTGTAAGGCAGGAAGTAAGCTCACATGATATTGGCCTTGTGTACGGCGGTGACCTTCTTCCTCTTGTTGTCCCGGGCGAACTGGAAGGCGAACTCGGCTACGCGCTTGCTCGCCTCCTCGGTGATCAGCTTGATGCTCTGCACGACACCGTCCACGATCTCGTGCTCGATGCCAGAATACTCCCCCTCCGTGTTCTCGCGGATCGTGACCACGTCCACATTGTCGTATAGGGTCTTGATGCTGGAAGAGAGGAGTGTGTTAACCTTTGTCTGCTTTGTATGACATATCGAGATATAAAAGTTGAATGAACTTTAGAAATTGATATGATATACATACATAAATCACGTCTTTATTCTTTACGGGGTAGTCAGAGCCTAAGGTAACAAGACCTAGGCCACGTTTCATGATTGTGGGCATATAGGTGGAAAGGGGAATCAAAATAGTGATGGGTTGCTAGCCGCATCGCCTATACTATAACCGCCTATTGTCTACTTTGTTCTTTGATTCTGTATTGTTTTGTACTGATTTGTGGTGTTCAATAAAGAGTATTTGTATTGTATTGTATTGTATAATATGATTCCTAAGATTTTCGCCTATTCCCTCGATGGGCTTTTACCATCTGCGCGGGAAGAGAAGCAAGTGGTATATTCTATGCTTTTTCTTTACTTCCAGACGAGCATGGAAGAATAATCAAAAATATTGAATGTTTATTTTGTTTATGATTTAGACATATCACACTCTTTAATGATTGATTCCTTTGTTTCTTTTTTTTTCAACTTGATATTATTATTGTTATTATTGTTACAAATAAACTTTTTCTCTCCTCTTTTCTTTCAAGTTTTGCCCAATTTCTATAAAAAATCATAAGATACTGGGCAAAAACCCGTCTTGCCATCTCGGGGAGAACTAACTTAGTCCTAATGTAAATTTAAAACAGTGTAATGTGTCAAATGAATTGTGAACAGCTAGTTCGAATAAATATTCAATTTGCACGCGCCATACTGAATGAGTTAGCACATCATACGTACTAGATACTTGTAGTAATCTAGTAGAAGGCCGACACAATGCGTCATCATAACGCCTTATCACTCTCGTGTTACGTTCTACCTATCACCTAAACGTGATACTATGCTTACGAGTTACATTACAGATCCGTGAGAAGGGCACGTTGAGCTGGCTTAGCCCTAGATATATCTACACGATGATTTTTAACCTTTTCGACGCCAACGACACATATATGGTGACGACCGGATGGCCCAGTGGTTAGAGAACCTGACTATGAAGCTTGAGGTCCCGGGTTCGATCCCCGGTCGGGGCAGATATTTGTATGAAAGATACGAATGTTTGTTCTCGAGTCTTGGATGGTTAATATGTATTTAAGTATGTATTTATCTATATAAGTATGTTTATCCGTTGTCTAGTGCCCATATTGCAAGCTTTGCTTAGTTTGGGGCTAGGTCAATTGGTGTCAATTGTCCCAAGATATTATTATCACTTCACTATCACTATCACTACATAGTATAAAATAAAGTCGCTTTCTCTGTCCCTGTGTCCCTATGTATGCTTATATCTTCAAAACTACACAACGGATTTTAATGCGGTTTTTTTAATAGATAGAGTGATTCAAGAGAAAGGTTTATATGTATAATACATGCATAATATACCGTGCGAAGCCGGGGCGGGTCGCTAGTTATTATTATATATCAGCACCGCAGGTTCAACGCCAACGACCTATAACGTCCATTACATCAATGCAAAAGCAAACTTTATTAATTGGGTTTAGGTTCAACTTAAGGCATCGCAAGAAAGATGTCCGGCGTACGGGTGACGTCTCTTGTATTTGACGTGGCGGCGAAAAGGTTAATCGGTGATCAGGAGTTGATAAATATTGACAACCAATCAAAATTAAATTTAATAGGCGAGGTCTTACGCAATTATCTCACTATTTAATTATGATTATGATATCGTTAAAACCAATAACAACTGGATACATGGTCATCCTACATTAATTATTGAAGCAAAATGGATACTGATGGTGAATTCAGTGTAATAAGTTTCTGTCACGCGGGCGAGGACTCATTTAAACGGTCGGTCTAGCTAGTGTTTATAATAAAACGATTGTTGCAGTAACTGTCACTCTTTCATGCTAAAAAGGTAGAACAGATTTGTCCCGTCATTTATTCCAGCAAATGCACAATTTATTTATTTATTTAATGCAATTCACATGTCATATTATGTACAATAGAATGATGGCAATATGCACAATGAAACATATGAAACCCTGTTGGGCGCAGCATTTTAGAGAAAGAGACAGGCCAATTCCCGCGGAATATTACGTAACTGATAGCAGTTAAGTAGTTCTTCAAAACAAAGCCGTCAGCAGTTGTAAGTAGTGTACCAAATACAAATACATAAGTAGAAAATTATGATTTGTAGTTTTATCTCGCGACATGAGTTATCTGGCCTTGTCTAGTGTCTAGACTCAGGAGTGTCACGTACATTATATCTGTATCGGCGGTGTACAATCCATCCGATATCTGACGTCTATCAATGAGTTACATTTTGTTAGGACAATTTATAAATATGCATTTCAATATGTATAGTCGACTAAATAATTATGCGTAGGGTCTGAGTGGTGGACGCTCGAGGGGAGCGTGCAGAGGGCGGGGCGTGCGGCGGTCATATCAAACACTAGCAAATGCGTCTCATCACTCTATTACATTGTAGAAAACAGGATTAAAATCTAGGCTTATTGTATAACTCGCTCGCAATCGCCATCGTGTTCATTTTGACAGTTCTTGTATGAATGTGACAGCTAGCTGATTCCGGTGCCAACTGTCAGCCCATACAAGAACTGCCAAAACACGATGGCGATGGCGATTGCGAGCGAATTAGACAATAAGCCTACAGTTCTTTTCTTAATTTAAAAGATCTAAGCGGACATACATACAGACGGCATGGAGCGATTGTTTTAAACTATGGATACTTTCATAAATAAAAGTTTTATCCTGGCGCCAATCTTAAAATAAATAGTCATGATGGTTCCTGCACAAAACTGATGTGCACAGAATTTGTTGCACAAATTTTACCCATAATTTTATATTGAAAACGAACAATAATTGTTCTGCTTCACTTTGTTATCGCTGCGTCAGAATAAAAATACTCACGTCAATTGTCATAATTTTCTGATAGCGCTATCAGAATCAATTGATCACTTAGCGTATCACGACAAATTGATTGATAGTGTCACACTGTAGGAGGCTCAATTTACCAGGAATTTGATTTGATAATTCTAATCAGACTATAGTAAAAATATCTTTTCCTTATTGATCCTTAAGGATTATTAATAATTAAAAGTTACATAACAGAAGTATACCGACCGCTTGAATGAGTCCTCGCCCGCGCGGCACAGGGGCGCGGGGTAGGACGAGAAAGGGGACCGAGAGAGGTGCGGGCGGGTAGTGCGTCTGCCGCCCGCATCATTCAAGAGGTCGTCCTACCCCGCACCCCGCAACCGCGCGGACGAGGACTCATTTAAACGGTCGATCTATAGTCTTGCCTATCTAAAAATTACCTAAATGGGAAAGCATTTCCTTCTGTCAGTTAC
The DNA here is from genome assembly GCA_932294345.1 of Pandemis cinnamomeana. NCBI lineage: Eukaryota > Metazoa > Arthropoda > Insecta > Lepidoptera > Tortricidae > Pandemis > Pandemis cinnamomeana. The sequence goes on along the minus strand of OW028718.1, from coordinate 12,520,910 downwards.
CCCTTCACATTAAACTGCTGAACCGATTTAGTTGGAATTTGGTACAGGGGTGGGTTCTTTCAGTCAATCAGTATAGTTTTTATCCCGGAAAATCGCACGTTTCCCGCGGGATAGCCATAAGCGAACTCTGCGCAAATGAGATCATGGGCAACAGCTAAGTAGGTAATAGAATATGGACAGTAAAAACATAATTTTACATAAAATATATTACGAGGCATTAAAAGCATTGACAGAATACTTATAATGGTTTTAATAAATTGTTTCTGTCTGTTTGTTCATGATAATTTCAGTTGTGTTTTCACAAAGAGATTACGCCTAGTGTTGGGCAACACAGGATTTGTATTATCAAATTTAGATTTTAGGAGTAAATGTCAGTAAAACTTTAAAAACAATTTAAAACTTATCAGTCTTCTAAAAATTAAGTTCACGCGAACGAAGTCGCGGGCGCCGGCGGGTCAATAACAAAACATCATGTTGTCTGTTGTTTGGAAATTCGGCCAAGGTTAGTTTTACAAAGCCCCTTAACGAAGCTAGACATTGTCTTTTTGAAAACTGGGCCAAAGCTAATTAGGCCATTCTGCCGAACCTTGTTAGACAAAATAACATAACCACAGATAGAGCAGAATAGCCGTTAAAAGGAAAATTAACTTTATTGGTATTCATTCACTTAACAAGGACAGATAAACAAGGAAAATAAAATGTGAGGTAAATAATTAATACTTTCTTAGTACAACAAAACCTGAATCAAATCTAATATGTGTTCAACTTAGGAAATATAAATTACTAGTTTTTGTCATGATCAATTCTTGTTAGACCTGTGTTTTTATTTATTTTTTTAAGCACTTTTTTAGATAAAAGATTTGAAAAAGAGGTCAATGTCAAGTTTTAGGAATAATAATAAGATAAGAGAAATATGTAGTTACAAGGTTCAATGAACTGAACACATAACAACTTTAAATGTTTTGAGTAAATTAAGTAGGCATTTGTTACACATTTTTCTTGATTCTTTATAAATAATAGATAAGAAATAATAATATTGTGATTTCTAATATTTTAATTGATTTCTTTTGGCTGTAAATGTTGCCCAGACTTGGATATCTTAGCCCAGCGGTGGGATCTACACTGGAAAAAAATAAAGCAACTTACCCTTCTAAACTCTTGCAAGGCCTGACGTTGGCATAAAGGTCGAACTCCTTACGCAGAGCCAAGTTGAGTGAGCGGTAGCCCTTACCGACCGGGGTCATGAGAGGCCCCTTCAGGCCAATCTTGTTCTCATTGACAGAATCTATGGCCTTCTGCGGGATGCCAAACTTTCCATCTGGTCCCTAAAAGGAATACACATTAAGTTTCTATTGCGACAGAGTGGGCTTACTTTCCTTTGATTATTTCAGAAGGCTTTAAAAAAAAGTTTTGACAGAAACTGACACCTGATATTTATAATGCCCTACAAAACTTGAACTTGACTGCTTAATAAAAATTATAAGCTGCACGAAGATTCATAATTCGCAAGCGTAAGTGGCGTATATATTAAAACACGGAAAAGCTTACCCTAACAGCTGTGACATCCACTTCGTCCCATTCAATGGGCACTTTTGCGGCCTCGAATATTTTTTGCACGGCCACAGTGATTTCGGGACCGATGCCATGTCCAGGGATGAGCGTTACCCGCCGCACACCCGAGCTGTACTGCGCTGTACCAGCTTTGGTCACCGGGACCTACAGAAAACCATAAAAGTCCGTCACATAACCTCCAAACCACATAACAATAGAAAAAACACAGAAAACCAAACTCGACCTCTTTATTCCCAAACCCAGGTCCTCCGGCACTCTCCCCTGCTCCTCCCTCGAACCACTTTACCAAACTTCCTAACACTTTACTCTCACGAATAGGCTTCAAAAGCACTTTTATGTAATTCTTCGACATAACTATACTTAGTCTATTTTTGGAATGCAAGAATAAAAGCGTACGGTCTCGCTGGACTGCTTACATGAGAATTACATGCACTACACGCAAGGAATGTTAGAAGTGGAACACCGAGCTATAAACTTACAATTTTCCTGATAATTCTTGAAGCCATTTCCAAATTTTCGCTGTACGACGACCAGAGACAGCTCCGCGGTGAAGGGCGGAGTGGGGGGGAGGAAATTACGAATGCGAAAAAACGGGTACGCGCATGACCGGAAATTGCTGTGAAAATTGTGCATAAATCGATTTAATTTTCAACTGAAAACTTTTTCAGTAAATAATTTACAATGTATGCCCAATCTCAATTAAATTAACTCAACTTATTTTGGTACTTTAAGTCTTTCATTGTTATTTCTTATTTAGAATGTAATCACGTGCATTGGAACACAATTTGCATACCAGTGCTAAAAATAAAATGTCAAATGTTCTTTGATTATTTATATAGTAACATTTCTTATGTCAAATATCCAATGACTAAAGAAAATAAAAGCAAGTCATAGTACACTAATGTGTAGCTATCTGAATCTGAGAACAAAATAATATTTGACTATGAAAGTTGATATCTCTTTATAGTCTAGTCTATGAAGGTAGTGCAACAGTCAATTATTTATTACCAAGGTATAAGACCATGTTTTAGAAATCTCTACGAAACAAAAACCAATCTTGTGGCTTAACAAAGCCATTCCGCATATATTTTTTAATGAATTACAAATGAGCCAAGTTAGTTATTTCCTCGGTTGCGCATAGTCATAAAATTGATATCGGTGAGTGTAGGCACCAATGAATGGAAGGACGAATTTAATAACGTTTGTTTTTATGTGTAGCAATGTACAGGACAACAGAAAACCTCCTTTAACCGTAGTCAATCCGAAATATGTAAATTTCCAAAATTTTGATTGATAATTAATTCGTCCGTCTCGATGTTTCGGATTTGTTTGCGTTTCACGAACTAAGTAGATTTTAAATGTTTTTTTAATAGATATTATAATAGTGTTCCTTGGAGCGTTTCTCATTTCACTGCTCCTAGAAATAAGTCTATAGAGCTTAGATATGGAGCAGCCGCTAGCTTTAAAACTAAGTTCTTTAAGTGTTATTTCTCAATGCAAATTAGAAAGAATATTGTCACTTTGCGGTGACAAAAAAGATCTTATAATTGACCCTTCACTTATCAAACCGTTGGAGAGGATATGTGGAGTAAGTTGGCTTCGGTAAGAATAATATTGTAGTTTTTTTGTGAATACATTTTTTATAAGGTTAAGCATAATTTCAGGCTCAGTAGTTTCTAGTCAATAAATAATTAGTAATAATTATAATTTAATCATCTTTCAGACAACATGGAATCGACAAAATCTACAAAATGGACCCACAGCTGGGTCCCACCGCAAACACAAATCGAGTCTACTTCATCCCAGCCTGTGTCCAGAAATACAAGTGTGTCCTGGACCAGATATCTTCACTCCTAAGCCAGAACGCCTCTCTATCAGACAAGAACGCCTTTCACATAATAATAGTTCCCAAAGTTGTATGCTCTTTTGATGCTTTACTGGAAAACCGAGGTCTCTATGGTATAGTGAAACTGTACCCATTTACATGGGAATTAATGAGTTTAGATGAGCAGCTCCTCAGTTTAGAACTACCATTCTTATTCAAACAGTTCTTTGTTGAGCAAAACCATTCTTTGTTGTCAAGTGTCTCTTTAGCTTTATGGAGTTTATTCCACGTAATTGGAAGGCCAAAAGCCATATTCTCCGCTGGCAAGCTATCAGCCAGTGTTCTAGATATGCTAGAGGTTTATAATGAGACCTATGCTAGAGATTTTTTAACGGAACAAAGTTCGAATGAAATCGGTGCATTGATTGTTGTTGATAGAAGTCAGGATTATGCATCCAGTTTGCTTACCCCTGCCACTTACAGTGGGCTATTAAGTGAGATCTTTAACATAAGCTGTGGTCACCTAGAATTGAATGTTAAAGACACGAAAATTAAAAAAGGAAAACTCAATTTTGATTTTGAAGAACAAATTGTGCAGTCGAAAAACACGATTATGACTTTGGATAGTTCCATAGACAGTCTGTATGGTGAAATAAAACATAGACATTTCTCTGAGGTTCTAAGTGTTTTAAGTTCAAAAGCAAAGCTCCTTAAAAATGAGGATATAAAGGCTTTGGGAATACAGGAAATCAAGCATTTTGTGGCAACAAAACTACAGCAGGTCACACTTTTCAAGCAAAGTTTGGTTAACCACGTTTTGGCTTGTGAAACTATTATATCAGAAATGAGCAACAAATTCGAAAATCTGAAACTGGCGGAAACGGAAATGCTGAATAACAAAAACAAGAAATCCAACTTCACATTTGTGGATGAACATTTTGGGACAGACATACATATCTACAATAGCTTGCGTCTGATGTGTTTGCTGAGTTTAACTCAAGGCTTATCTTATGACGAGTATAATTCGTTAGTAAACAAGTATTTGCTCGCTTTTGGTTACAGATTTTTATACATTTTCAACAACTTGATAACTGCCGGTTTTCTTATTCAGCCTTCGAGCTTGAAATTGTCCCTAAACATATCAAATTTAGGCAATTTGAGTGACCATTTACCTAAATGGCAGAACAGTTTCCAAACAACAGCCAATAAGTTAAAACAGTTGCCGTCTCAACCAGAAAACGTGGGGAAATCAACACCAAGCTATGTTTTCAATGGAGGTTATGTACCGTTAATATCAGTCCTATGCTCTGCAGTTTTAACATCAGATTCCTTACTTGAAATATTAACAAAACTGTCAGCTTTACCAGACTTAAAAGTAGGAGGGAGAATCTTAGATGGTTTTAAAATGGGAATGGAAACGTTCAACGAAAAGCTGTCAAATTTGAAACCTCAGAACGACTTAGAATTTGGATGCAAAGATGCAAAGAATTTGACTAAATTATTAAAGAACGACACTAAGCTGGGCAATGCGTTTCCTCTTAAGCCTAAGAGTGTTTTAGTCTATGTAATAGGAGGCGTAAATTATGCAGAAATAGCAGCTTGTGATGTTGTACAAATAAGTACAGGTAGCAAGATTTACATAGCTAGTGATTGTATAGCGAGTGGGGGTGACCTTATGGCCGCTAGTACGTGAATTTGTTTCACTCACACTATGTGTAGCTATAGAAACGAGTATTTATTGGTATATTAGTCTATCCCTTATGGGGTAGACAGAGCCTAAGGTAACAAAACAAGACCTAGAGGCCACGCTTAGCATGATTGTGGGCGTGTCGGTGGAAAGGTGAATCAAAATAGTGATGGGATCACTACGATTAAATAATAATACATACATACATCGTTTAAATAAATAAACTTTGTATTTGTAAAATGCCTCGAAAGTATATAATAGGCGATAGGGAAATATGTCACGTCTTTGTCCCTTACAGGGTACACAGGGCCTAAGGTAACAACCTTAAGGCCATGTTTGGCATGATTAATAAATAATGATAATTTGTATTATTATGTTATTACTATTACTCAAAAAGTATTGAATAATGTAATTTTGTATTTCAGTCTATTGCATGTTAAAATTGAAGGCTTTTGATGTAACGATGATTTCCCCTTCCAATTCAATGTAATAACGTAACGTAACGTCACGCACGGTAATAAAGTAACGTCACGAAAACATTTATTGTGACAAGGTTGCAGTGGATCGATCAATTTGTTGGAGCGTATCAAAATATAACCAGTTGCTAGACGCTAGTGTATGTGCAAAAGGTTCTATGTCGATGTCCAAAATAAAATAAGTCTTGCTGGTATTTGATGTTGTTTTGGAGTATTTAAAATGACTATTTATTGTAAATTAACTGATACTCATATTATAAGAAGCCAAATTATATTTTATATGTCAAAATAAAACATGTTTTTTTATCAAATTAGGTAATTTATTTCATACACTACTATCACAGTACAAAATGGAACTCCTTACACATTTTTAATTACATTTACAATTATCCACAGTCTTAAGTCTAGTTGTACAGTCGTTTCGATTTCGTGAGATCCATTTTGACGTCATTTTCTTCTGCAATAAAGTCATTATTTGCTAAAGTCCACAAATAGCGTTTTGGTGATTGTTCTAAGTTAACAAGTGGCCACGTTTAGCAAGACTGGGCGTATAGGTATAAAGTGGAATCTAAAGAGTGATGGGTTGCTAGCCCCATCGCCTATAACATGATTCCTAAGATTTTCGCCCATTCTCGATGGGATTTTACCATCACGCGGGAAGAGAAGCAACTGGTACATTCTGTTTTTTCTTTACTCTCAGACCAGCATGGAATAATTTTCAAAATGTCATTATTAATTAATCAATCAAATATTCTGTCAAATAACTATTATAGCTAATTTACTAGTCAACTAAAGAATTCACTATTTAAGACTATTTTCACTCACAAATCAACGAGTCGTTAAAAATAATAAAAGGAAGTAAGTATAAAACCAAAATTAATGAACAATCATCCCCATACAACCGCATAACCTTTTTAAACTCTTCGGTTACCTCCGCGTATGGTCAAGAACTGCGGTTCGTTTTTGGATCCGTCCGCGGGGAAGAGCTTGGTCCGGTGCACCCTGGGCATCGGTTAATAATCTCCTGGCAGATTCTGAGGGATATCATCCGTTGGCTAAGAGCCCGACAGGGGGGGGGGGGGGACACGGTCAAAAGACTCCCACCCCTGTCGGTCTCTTAGCCAACGGATAATATCCCTCAGAATTCCATAGAAATTGACACTGCTCTGAACTTCTCATCAACTACCCACTAAACTAACCCATTATCGTCAAACTCATCAACTATCTATAAAGCTGCGACCACACCGGCGCGTAAGACGTTGACGGTGCATTTACGCAGCAAAACGGTGAGAATACGCGGCGGTGTGGTTGCACCTTAAAACTTTGATCCGTTATCATAAACTATTTAGCACCGTTCATTAACCTATTTGCGCCAGTACTGCGCGAACTTGTGGAACTGCTCGACTAGCACCGCCATGACAGCTGTCACTGACATGTCCAGAAGGTTCTGTAGATAGTGCACCGCCTCTTCGTCTCCGAGGTCCAAGCTGGAACAGTTCAAGTTAAAAGAAACCATTAGTTCAAGTAGCCATTATATTAAAATTAAAAATTACTAGCTTCTGTCCGCGACTTCGTCTGCGTAAAATTATACATATATAAACCTTAAAAAAAAAACTAAACGACACTGAAAATTAGAACACAGAAAAATCCGAAAAGTAAACCTTCCTATTCACTCTATCTATTAAAAAAACCGCGTCAAAATCCGTTGCGTAGTTTTAAAGATCTAAGCATACATAGGGACAGACAGACAGAGGAAAGCGACTTTGTTTTCTCCTATGTAGTGATTACGGTAACAACAGTTATTCTATTAACCTGAATTGGAGCTCGACCAGTCGAAAATCCTTATATTATTACTGGACAACTTCTTACAATTATCTATTTTTCATATTTTATTTTAAATCCATTATTAAATAAATATTGAGATAAATTAATTTTTAATTAATTTAATCTTTCACTTAATGTTTTATTTTGTAAATTCGATTATGGATGCAAGTCTGGAATAAAAACATTTCATTTCATTTCATTTCATTTCATTACTAGCTGTTGCCTTGTCTGCAAATTCATATAGAGTTTTCCCGCGTGAACTACGCAATTTCCCGGAATAAAATGTAGCCTATTCCAGACTATAATCTATCTCGGTGCCGAATATGATCTAGATCTCAGAAATTTTCGCATTTATAATATTACTGATAAAGTTATGTATTGTGGCTCTCAGTGTTTGTAATTTTTAAATTTACTCGTCCATCCCTAATATAATACTCCTTTCATCCACTCAAAGGTTGACTGGAAGAGATCCTTTAAAGGGATAACTCCGCCTTTGTGCATGTATCTCAGTGTTTGTCAATTGTATTTCTCTTGTTCATTTTGCATAATAAACAGTTTATATAGATACATATATATTACTAAGATTGATACGGTCACAACTTTGACACTTGTAATTTTTTTGTTTTCTATATGGTTGGCAAAGAACACAACATTTTTTTCAGAGCCTTCCGAAGGATGGCAGGGAGGACTTGGAAACTCACAGTAGTCAGACAGACAGTGGTAAGGTAACAAGATCTGTATGAAACTACCGTGAGACTCAATCATAATTACACATAAACGGATAACTCACGTATAAAAAGTCGAGTGATGCTCGACATGTTTCGGACTATTTCGAAGTCCTTTTTCCAAGAGCGCTCGCCCCGGCGGCAGCGACACGAACACTGCGCGCCAGCGCTCTGCTCGCGCGGCTGTTCGACGCAACTGACAGCGGCCTTCGAAAATAGTCCGAAACATGTCGAGCATCACTCGACTTTTTATACGTGAGTTATCCGTTTATGTGTAATCAAGATCTGTATGACTCACCGCAGCTTGTCCTGAACTTTCTTGACGGCCTTGTCGGGCTCCAGCGCGATGTCCGGCACCGACGCGTCCACCATCAGCGAGAACAGGTTCAGCATCAGATTGGCGTGCCTACACACACACAAATAAATGTCACAGCATAACATAACGTAACATGCAATAGTACCTGTGCATAGCTTTCAGAAAATCTATGACAGTATTTTACAAGAGTGTAGTCCACATGCAAGATATTTGTTTTCTAGATACAAGTGCTCAGACTGGGAGTTGAGTCAGTCAGCACGTTTTTTATACATACATAAACCACGTTTTATTCAAGATCTAAAGACCTAGTGGCTTTCTTTATACATAAATATAAAAATTTGGAAACATGTTAGCAGAATAAGATGCGTTTTGAGAGGTAGCCTGTGCCAAGTATTGGAATGTATAGGCTGGGGATATTTTATTGAACCAGGCATTACTTTACGTTACACCAGTACGACGTTGGTTTGCATGAGTAACAGTTGTGCTCATTAAACTTTGATAATGATTGGGGGACCGAAACGCGTCAGTGTTTGTGTGGTGTAAGGGATAATTAAGTTTGTGGGATTTGTGTTTTATGTGGCAGTAGAGGAGGGAGGGATTTATTTATTTATTTATTCAGTACATCCACATCATGTATATTAACAGTGTGAGCCATAGAAACTGTTAATTGGTACATTAGTCTGATATACCTACACGATAATAACGGAGTACATTATCATTGTCCATACTGCGAGATGGATTGCATGAAAACCATTTGTATTTCGCGCAGGCTTGGTTATCTTGCACGTGAGTAGCGAAGTAGCAAGGTAAATAATTTTTGTTCATTTAAATTAATTTAGTGATACAAAGACTGTTCATTCCTAATTCGTATTTGGTAAACGCCTTTTTTTACTAACTATATTTTAACTATTTTATCGTAAATAAAGGAACTGGAGATAAAATATCAACAAAATTATGTACAAAACATTGCCTCAGGTTTACTTGATAATGTAATACATCTTAGTTTTTACAAAACTTTGTACATTGAGGTTAGAATTTTGTTAACCAAATAGAAAATTTAAGAATGAACAGACCTTACAACGGAAGTACAATCAGGGAAATTTTTTTTTTCACTAATGATCGTGTAGGCGACGCACCTATTTAGGCAGCTACCTTTATTATTAAAACATTATAATTACTAATAATTTGAATTGTTTTATTTATTAGTAAAAATTCAACACGCAGCGCTGGCCAGAGCAATGTCACGACTGTCTTTTGTTTTTGTTTTCTTTTAAGCGCTGCGTGGAATTGACTTTATTTGTGGCCAGTGCCAAATATAATGTTTTAATAAAGGTAGCTGCCTAAATAGGTGCGTCGCCTACAGATCGTTTCCGTAATCTTACCTCCTCAGGTGCAGGAACGCGGTGTAGCATTGCTTCCTGAACTCGTGGTAGTGTTCCGAGCTGACACCGCCCATGGCTTCCACCATCTCCTTGCTGAGCTTCATGGGCGGCGGCAGCGGCTTCGGGTCCCGCCCCAGGATGTAGCCAAAGTCGATGTGGAACAGCGCTCCTGACATCGTCAGCAGCAGGTTGTCCAGGTGCCGGTCGCCCACGCCTGGGAGCAGAGATAAAGTGAAAAAAATGCGGCGATTGCTACACTCCAGCTAGCCCAAGGTCATAAAATTACAGTAGAGAAACATTGACGTACAATAAACAACTAGACTCCCAATCACGCTCAAAAACTGTCCGAAGCAAAAGTCTGAACACGCGTCTATTGTTCAGAGTTTTGGTTCAGTTGTGTTTCGACCGCGCGTTGATAACAATGTATATGTCTCTTTCGCACCGTAATCATACTATTGAGAACAAAAGAGACAGGTAGGTTTCCAGCTCGTGGCGTCGTGACATTACTTCTCACAATCCTACGCCATTGATATTAAACATTACTGTCACGAAATAAGGTGTCAATTTGAACGAATATGTTAATGTTATCTGCCTAAGTCGATGTGTTGACACACACAACACATAGACAAAGCAACTCGGACGTTTCTTGAGGAACCTTTGTTAGCGACTGAGAGTCTAGTTGTTTATTGTAAGTCAATGTAGAGAAAGCAGATATTAATAGTAAAAAAAATGTTATAGATAATTAAAAATCGCATGGAGACAGCCTTGAACTCCGAAATTTTATTAATTTTTTATTATTTTGTTGTTCTCTCTGTTAACAAATCCAAGTTGGTATTACCATGAGATGGCAGACGCACAGCGAATGTTGTAGCATTAGGGTCCCTATTGGCAGATAAAATAAAACCGTAATTAGCTTCCACTTACCAAGCAAGTACGTGATGACGCAGTACCCCGCACAACTCCTGATGTATGTGTCCATAGTTTCGGGCTTGATCCCGTAGGGGGCGCCCTCGCAAGGATTGTGCTTGCGGAAGAAGTTCTGTATACTACCCTCGGTCGCCAACGCTTCGGCTACTGTCACCGATTCGATGAACTGAAAAAAAAAAAAGTTTTCGCAAATATGCCATAAAAGGCTTCTTCATCTTTTTAAAAAATGTCGGTAACGTTCTACGGTAGAACACGGTCAAAAGACACCGACAGGGGGGGGGGGGGGTCGTCGGCCTCTTAGCCAACGGATAATGATATCTCTCAGAATCTGCCAGGAAATCATTATAACTGATGCCCAGGGTGCACCAAGCAATGCTCTTTCCCTCGCACGGCTTCAAAAGCGAACCGCAGCTTTTGACCACACGCGGAGGTAACCCGACTCGCACCCCCCGTAAAAGGCTATTTTCACATTGCCAGCGCTTTCGAAAAGACTATCATCTCGCCACGTCGGAACACAGCAGGGCAAGCAACAAGATTAGCGGAAGCAATAGCATGTAAGACGGCGGTAGCCATCCGGACGGACCTTGCATGAGTGCATGACCATCCGCAACATAAAAAAATCACGCTTTTATCCCTTACGGGGTAGACATAGCCTAAGCTTACAAGACCTAAAGGTCACGTTTATGACGATTGTGGGAGTAAAGGTGGAAAAGGGAATAAAAAGAGATGGGTTACAACCCGCTTCGCCTCTAACATGATTATCACCGATTCCCTCGATGGGTTTTTACCATCAGCGCGGCTATAGGAGCAACTGGTATATTCTATGCTTTTTCTTTGCTCCCAGAACTGCTTGGAAGCTACCCTTAAAATTTACGTAAACACACACACATATATCACGTCTTTATCCCTAATGGGGTAGACAAAGCCTAAGGTAACAAGACCCAAAGGCCACGTTTAGCATGACTGTGGGCATTTAGATGGAAAGGGGGAACCAAAATAGTGATGGGTTGAAAGCCGCTTCGCCTATAGCATGATTCCTAAGATTTTCGCCTATTCCCTCGATGGGCTTTTACCATCAGCGCGGCCATAGGAGCAACTGGTGTATTCTATGTTTTTTCTTTGCTCTCAGAACTGCTCGAAAGCTACCCGCAAAATGTACGTAAACAAAAATGAGTAAATACCTGCAGGAAGCCGTGTTTCGAGCTCGTAGCGAGCACCTTGTACGGGGTCAGCTTCAAATCCAGATTCTCACGTCGCAACAGCTTGTCCATCAAAGTGATCATTTGCAGTATCAGCTGGTCTTGGCGCAAATCGTCGCCGTGTTTGAATATGGCTTCGTATTCAACGCCCTCTGTCGTCAGGAAGGTCAACTTCGATGGCATGAGAGCCGATTTGAACAGGCTGGCCTTTAAAAAAAAACAAACTTTCAGTTCATCATCATCATATCAGCCGTAGGACGTCCACTGTTGGACTTAGGCCTCCCCCATAGATCTCCAGTTGCCTCGGTTGGAAGCGGCTTGCAATCATGTTGCAAATTAAAATAATAGGACAAAGTTAAAATGAAGTCATACTAAAATAAAAATAAAATCAAAGACCAACCTTCTTGGCCACGATTCCTTTTATGGTCACGTTTGGGTCTAAAGGGAAGGGCATAGGTTCGAAGTTGGTGAAGTTGAATTTGAAGGCGTCCGGGTCGGCTAATAGCTGTTGGAGTCGTTCTGCTTTCTTGTTGCGATTGCCGCTCTCTCTGGTGACTGTTTTCACGAGTTTGACTAGTTTATCGATGAATACTTGCTGGCGAGCGAGGAAAGACCGTGTGCGTTGATGCTCTGTCGTTCCTGGAAATATTGTAATGGGGTGGTTATGTCCTAGCAAAATGCTCAGCATTCATTTTTTCCCTTTCTACCTTAACTTAGTCCAAGTCTTGCCTGTCAATTATGTACTTATACAGTTTAGTTAATCATACTTGCGTTTTCTCTATTGTATTCCGTACAACCTGGCCGACTCATCTTAACTGTTCTGTAATACCCATGTTAACCTGTGGATAGTAATCCGATCTATAAATTTTAAAGATCTATGTGAAATGAGTTTTAAATTAAAGAACGTTACCGTATGAGTACAGGTAGTAGGCGATCATGACATGACGTTGTCGCGGGAAGAAGAATAGGATAGATGGTGAGGCCGAGATTAAGTCTTCCCTCCGTGGACTTGGTTACTTTTCTGTTATATCTTTCAACCATGTTAATTTGTAGATAGTGATTCAAGCAACATTGCTGACCTGGCAAGCTGATGGCTCAAGTTCCTCATTACGATGAGGTGTATGGCGAGGTTGTGGACGCCGGTCTGTTTGTCCTCGAAATAGATTAGCAAGTACAAGTAGTCGGCTAGTACGGTGTTGTTGCGCACTCGGGATGTGAGGAAGGTGGCGAGGCTGAGACGTTCTTTTGAGGACTTAGAAGGATCGCTGTGAGAGTACTGACTCAATCTTACCTTGTCTCCACTCTTTTCATAATCTCAGCTGACACTAGTGTTCTATAATGCCTTTCTACCATGTTAACCTGTGAATAGTAATTCGATCTACAAACTAACATTACTGACCTGTGGCAAGTTGATGGCTGAAGTTCCTCATAACGGTGAGGTACATGGACCGTATGGCGAGGTCCTGGACGCCGGTCTGTCTGTCCTCGCACTCGATCAGCAGGTACCAGTACAAGTAGTTGGCGAGCACGGCGTTGTTGCGCGCTCGGGATATGAGGAAGGTGGCTAAGCTGAGACGTTCTTCCGTGGACTCGGTGGGATCGCTGTGAAAGACCGTTGAAATATAATGATGGCAGGATAGCCTAGTGGTTAGAGAATCTATTAAGGTCCATTGTCTTCAAGCGACAGATGTTTGTGTGAAAAATAAGAATGTTCACTTTCGGGTCTCGGACGTTTATTTAAATACGTGAAGTATATTATATCAGCATGTTTTTCCGTTGTCTAGTACCCACAGTACAGGCTTGGCCTAGTTTGGAACTAGGCCAATTGGTGTCAATTGCTCCAGCATATTATTCGTTTATTTACGAAAAATTATAACGTCACGTATGCAACGAAACTTTACAAATACATAATTATTTTCATGCTATAAGTAATTAATTCTTCCCTGCTGGTCTGGGAGTAAAGAAAAACAGAATTTACCAGTTGCTTCTCTTCCCGCGCAATGGTAAAAGCCCATCGAGGGAATTGGCGAAAGTCTTAAGAATCATGTTATAGGCGATGCGGTTAGCAACTCATAACTATTTTGATTTCCCTTTCCACCTATACGCCCACAAACACGCTAAACGTGGCCTTTAGGTCTTGTTACCTCAGGCTCCGTCTACCCCATAGGCTCCCAAGTAAAATTCTATTGTTAACTAAGTCGTAGGGGTTAGACCAACTAAAATATCCTGATAGGTGTGTATGTGAACTGAGCTGATGTTACTTTGAGTATGATCGACGGGATACTCTATCTGGACTCACCCGAAAGTATTGCTGTCGACGACAGAGTTGTTGTTATCCGTGTTGTCGGGCGCTTCGTCCTCCGACCGGCGACTGCTCACTGACGCGGTCATCTCACTCGACGACAATACCACTACTTAAAGGATCAACAGCGTTAGTCAAATAAACACACGGCTATTAGATTAAGAAAGTCAGTCGGTCAACCAGTCGGTCAGCCAGTTTCTTGAACTTGTTAACTAGCAAAATTGGCCCTAACAACCAATCGGTGCTTGGTATTTGAGCAATGTTGCTAGTTTAGACTTGTAGCTTCTGAAAACGGGCACCATGAATGAGCACCATGGACCGCAACAAATGATTGCAGATCAATTGCTTTGTGTCAGTAATTTCACCGATTGCTTTACTCTCAGCATGGCAAGTTGACAACTGGAGAGCTAAGATAGAATACCTCGTGTGCCAGTAATTTTACCATTTGTGCTCCACGCTGGGAGCAGGGCAAGCACTGTTGCTTGGTGGCTGGGTTAGGAAGTAAGGTAGCGATCCGGGTGGGCCTAGCAAAAGGTCCTGCCAACCGCAAATGTGACGTTAGTAGAAGGTTCTAGATCAGTAGTATCACAACTAGCTTTTGCCCGCAACTTTGTCAGCGTGTAATATCATCGGGAACGCGGGAACTTCACGACTTTCTGGGATACAAAATACCTTAACTTCTAAGCTAGACTAATATCTATTTGAGCGCTTCTTGGCGGTTGTAATGCGGAACCAAGGTCTCTAATGACTGATGCACTTAGCACCGTTATGTCAATCTCTCTCGAAGGATTGAAGATTTGGCATCAAAAATAAACGTCTCAAGAAATACATATCCCTTGTATATTTATGGTTACGATCTGTTGGTTTCAATAACATATTGCGGCAAGTACGTGTAGAGTCGCTTACTACTACGTCGCTTATTACTAATTAACCTATACCACGGAACAGAAGAAATATTTGAAAGGCCTAGAAGCCGCGTCATTTCACGCAACTATCTATAGGTGTGTGTATCTGTACGTATTCATACTTAACCTAAAATAACGATTTGCACTCTTACTTAAGTATGCGTGTTTACACATTCATGCACATGCCATGCTTTAACTGCAAGAGCACCTTGTTTTAACGCTGTGTGCGTAACGTAACGTAAACGTAACGTAAATTTGGTTATGTCAACGCGCGACGACACAAATTTTGTTACTAATGTGTACCTTCCAACTTCTTTCTTCTATTCCGTGCGTTGTATCTTTAAGCCGTTGGTCTCACACTTACTACGTGGGATTAACCGAGCCAGTATCGTTTGCAGGCAGTGGCGTAACTATAACGTTTGGAGCCCGTGGCAAATTCATCGGGTTCTTCTTCAATATAAAGAAGTGCATCATCGTCCCTTCTGTGCTCTAGGCCGAACCAGTTCAGGTCCCCATAGACCTAAGCCCGATTTTGCCAGTCTTGCCACCCTGTAATTCTTCCATTCTGGTCTGGGATGGCTAAAGAGAAATATAAAATGTACCAGTTGCTTCCCTTCCCGCGCAAATGTTAACATCCCATCAAGGGAATGGGCGAGAATCTTAGCAATCATGTTATAGGCGATGCGACTAGAACCCCATCACACAGTCACGCTAAACGTGGTCTTAGTCTTGTTACCCAAGGATTTGTCTATCCTGTAAGGGATAAAGACGTGATTTACTTACGTAAGCTGAATTATAGTTATGCCACTGGCTGGACAAGGCAGCAGTTAGATCCTGTGGAACGCTTAGCACGAAAAATTTACCTGACGCAGAGAGTAGACTGGCCTGGCTGCCGCGAGGACCGCTCTGCAGTAGTCGACCTTCTGAGTCGGAGTATACCGCCACGTCTTTACCGCACATGCGGGCGTACTCTATAATATACGTGTTATACATAAATACATACAAATATATACAACTACTAGAACGGTTTACGATGCGGATAGTGATGGCTAGTCTTTAGTTATGGTGTACAGACGTGCATTCATGGTGCGCGAGGTTCCACCGCTAAGATCGGCTACACAAGTCATCTTTGGGCGCATGAGCGTCATACTAACGAGGAGCCGAAGTCGGAAGGAACAACAACAATGCTTATTAGCCAGAGATGAGTGTGGAAGCAGAGAGGGGTGAGAGGAAAATACCTCCAATAGGAAAGCAGATGAGCGAGTTTAGGAAAAACTGTTACTTGTGAAACCGTAGCAATGAGACTATATTCCGTTGCGGAATTGTTTGTAAGGTCTACTGAGTACGATTGAGAATTGAAGAGGAAATATGCTGGGGCACCTGATGCCACATGCCTGACAAGGCAACTTTGATAGAAGGGTAAATAGAAGAATAGGCAGAAGAGGTCGAGACGTGCGTTCATGGATCAAGCAAAGTAGGGTTAATGTAGTGTAATAGGAGCTCAAAGGAATGACAGAAAAAAGTGAATGGCGATTACTCTACCGACAAAAGTTCTTATCAAATTTATGATTGATTGTTGAACTGTTTGCTGTGTATTTTGAATATGACGTGGATCCCCACATTTTTAACGAACAAAGTAGGCTATGGTCTGATGATGAACTAAAGTCTCAAGACATCGGAATTTAGACATGACGTAAACCGGTACAATATAATAATAATAACATATCAATTTAAACAATAATAGATAGCATTCACATGTACACGTTGATAAATAAATATATCAGTAAAAATGCAATTTTAATTCACAGCTGTATCAAAAACATTCCCGTTAGTATACTGAGTTTAAGTTATGTTTAAATTAAAATATTTTATTTTATCTTTATAATAAATAGGAACGATACATAAATAAACATTTAAATTACGATTAAACTTACAGCTATATGATATAAACGACGTGTGATAAACATACTGCATACATTCTCCTAAACCCTTCATACAATCAGACATAGTACATACAAAATCGAAGCTTAAGCTCTCCCCGCGCCTATTTATACACTTATATAACGCTACAGTAGTTTTAATCTCATTCTAAGAACAATGATAAAATCTGGCAAACTCCCTAGAATTTGACTCTTAAGGTGGCGTGCGAGTAGGGTTACCTCCGCGTGTGATCAAGAGCTGCGGTTCGTTTTTGGATCCGTCCTAGGGGAAGAGCAGTGCTTGGTCCGGCGCACCCTGGGCATCGGCTAATGATTTCCTGGCGGTCTCCGAGGGATATCATTGACCGTTGGTTAAAAGCCCGACATTGGTCTTTTGACCATGTTCTATCGTACAACGTTGCCGACATTTTGGTCAAAATATTTTTGAATTTTGAAGTGTTTATTACTTTGCCGTTGGCGAAATCATCGCATCGATCGATGAGGCCATATTTAAAAAAAGAAGAATAAGAAGACGCTTAAGGTTTGGTTACGGTCCAATATTGTCATAAGATTTATTTCGCATTATTAATTTACTTACTTATTAACAAAATACTCAGTAAATCCAGCTTTTAAATTATGCATTTCGTTGGATGTACTGGATTTACATGTATTGTCATCCAATTTACATCCATACCAAAATCCAAGTCATTACAATCACTAGAAGTAAGCCAAATTGTAAGATTTAGAACATACTGTCAATGGTCATTGACAATGCCAGAGACAGCAATATAATACGCCTACGTTAAGGCGAGATAGACAACGCTACTACCGTATCGACTAAGTGTCACTGAATGGACAGCAATAAAGCTCATTTTTCATTGCAGTGTCATTTTTTGGTCACTGTTCAGTTATTTTAGAGCCGCTTTAATCTAACGTTACTATATTCTTAATTTATGTTGAAATCCGCTTCTTATACAAACTTAAACTAACAAGGCATTGAAATAAATATCTCTAAATTATATTAAGCCACTAGCTGTTACCCGCGACTTCGTTTGCAAAGAAATTGTTTACCGCAATCCCGGGGAAACATCGCAATTTTCCGGGATAAAAAGTAGCCTATGTGTTATTCCAGATTACAATCAATATCTATGCCAAATTTCGTCCAGATCTGTTCAGCCGTTCTGTCGTGACAGAATAACAAACACCCATACATCCTCACAAACTTTCACATTTATAATATTTAGTAACATAAAAGTCATATTCGACAGGATAATCAATTCAAATTGGTTGGTAGGGAGAAATCAAAAACTATAAGAGACAGGGGAATCTGTTCTTAGGAACCATGGCATCGATTACAGATTTAATAAAAATGTTTTTTTAATCATACGTAGCCAGGAATCGAACCCGGTCAAAATTATAACATGCTTATGAGAAATAATTTTCGAGTTTTTCTTTTACCTAATTCTTTAACAAGATTCCATTAAGAATGTGTTAATTGTGACTGAATAATAATAACAACGAAAAACCAGCAAAACCAATGTATAACGTTGTTCGCAAAAAGTTTCAAAAAGTTTATATGCCATGGTTCCTAAGAACAGATTCCCCTCCCCTAACTCTTATAGTTTTTGAATTCTCCCTTCACCCATTTGTATCGACCACCCTGTATATCATACTCAAAATACTCATTCATTCGTCCATTACATAAGCTACCTTACTTACAAAAGTTCTCATTTACGCCAATGTGCACTAAAAAAGAACTAGTAAAATTGCATAGAACTTGCCTCGTTTGGCTCATCGCATCGCTGTGCCAAGAGATACAAGTTCCTGACAAGACCATCCTTAAACCATTTATCTTTGAAAAAATCTTAGACACCTTCTAATAAAAAGGGCCTGGCCGGAAGATTATAGTAAAATCGCCCCCAGCTGAATTTTAAATATGCACATTTATTTGTTCTAGTAAAGATATAATTTTACTGAATATTAAGCCTTAAATGCTTTCAGTTAGTGAATAATTTTGGAAAAATATCTGTAATATGTTATATCAAAATATGGTAGGTGTCGCTAATTTAAAACGCTAAAACTTTAATTTTTTTATATGAATACATCTTAAATATATGTACAAAATATCCGAAGGACAAGTTAATCGGTAACGTAGTTAGGCTAAAAAAAACGAAGTAAATTTTTACTTTATTTTTTTTTAACGTGCATAACAAGATTTGGAATTCAGCCAGGGACAATTTTCCAATAGTCTTCCGGCCAGGCCCTTTCATCAGTCATTCAGTCACCTAACGTGAATATTGAGCCAGTTGTCACAATTAAGCCGTATAATGCAAATCAAGCGAACAAGCACACAACTAACAACGATTTGTATTACGACTTGACTGACTGTACCTTCTATAGATTGTACTTGCATTCTCATTCATTCTCCACGTGTCCAAACAAGTCAATCCGAACAGTTCGATTCGACCCACACACACACATCCCCTCAGCCCTTCGAATGGTCGAATAATGATTTGGTCAAAAACTTCTTTAGCGGTAACTAATAAAAAATACTTCAGTAAATATTTTACACAGGCTATGTGGAATAATTATCCTAAAAAGTTGATAGTTTCAGTAGTTCAGTTTCCAAATGATCATTCGAACATCCGATATGGGGCCCGATTTTTGAAAGCACTGTGTGAAAAAACCACTCGAAAATAGTGAAAAATTTTGCTGAATTTGAAATACGAGTAGCATAGAAGACAATCACATCTATCATTAATCTTGTGAACTAGTCAAAACTTTGATTAGAACTGTAGTTTTGGAGACATAAACTGATTTATACCACTTTCGAGTGGTAGTTTCGAGTGATGTGCTTTTAAAAAATCGGGCCCATGGACTCCCGTATGACATTTTAGTTACGTTCAGGAATGGCATATTCATAAACCGCCAAATACTAAAGTGACAGAGATTTCAAACGGATCATTCGACACTAACGCCATCTAGCGATATTTAGTCGAACAGAAAACCCTTCACAGTACCCGGCCATAAAGATTGCACACCGGTCTTCTCAGCTCATTTCGGCTTCGTTGTCTCGCTCTAACTTACGTGATGCCAAGTGCCAAGAGTGCAATCTCTATGCCCAGGTAAGCACCAATTAGGGGGACAACAAATCGAAAATCAAAGTTTGCATCATACTATCCCTTTCAATTAGTGTCCGACCGAAGTTTCGGTTTCGGCCAATTTCGGCCAAAAAAGTGATTTCGGCCGAAGTTTCGGTTTCGGCCAGAATCCGGCCGAAATTACTTCGCGGCCTCTCGCGGCTCTCGCATCGGGAGCATTCGGCTTAATTCGGGCGCGTAAAGTGAAATATGTACTCTAAGCTCCAGGAAGAAGGACTACAAAATAGTCCGAAACATGTCGAGCATCACTCGACTTTTTATACGTGAGTTATCCGTTTGTGTAATTATTAGTGTCCGACCGAAACACGATTTTTAGCCGAAACCGAAACCGAAACCGAATATTCGGTTTTTTTCTGATTTCGGCCGAAACCGAAACCGAAACCGAAATTTTTGAAGACGTATCAAAATATTCAAAATTACTGTACAAATCGTAAGGAAAAGGTTATTGCAAGGATTTCTTATTTGAGAACGTTTCTTTTTTTGTTAAACAAAATAAAAAACGATTATTTTTAATGAAAATAGATATAGGTACATGAAACTACCGTGAGACTTTAATCATAATTACACAAACGGATAACTCACGTATAAAAAGTCGAGTGATGCTCGACATGTTTCGGACTATTTTGTAGTCCTTCCTGGAGCTTAGAGTACATATTTCCATTTGTACTTTTACTTTACGCGCCCGAATTAAGCCGAATGCTCCCGATGCGAGAGCCGCGAGAGGCCGCGAAGTAATTTCGGCCCGGCCGAAGGTTTTCGGCCGAAATCACTTTTTTGGCCGAAATTGGCCGAAACCGAAACCGAAACCGAAACTTCGGTCGGACACTAGTAATTATGATTAAAGTCTCACGGTAGTTTCATGTACCTATATCTATTTTCATTAAAAATAAACGTTTTTTATTTTGTTTAACAAAAAAAGAAACGTTCTCAAATAAGAAATCCTTGCAATAACCTTTTCCTTACGATTTGTACAGTAATTTTGAATATTTTTATACGTCTTCAAAAATTTCGGTTACGGTTTCGGTTTCGGCTAAAAATCGTGTTTCGGTCGGACACTACTTTCAATCCCACATCAATGCCTAGTGTGAGCTGAGATGCAGGATACGAACTTTGGAATTTCGAATTTCAGAGCATAGGAACCAGATAAGATGTCCTACCATCATGTATTTCCATAAAGTCCTCGTACTTCAAAGCTTGCACCAGCTGGAGCAGGTATAGCAGGAGATCCTCGTCAGGGGCTTGCTTCAGCCGTGAAATGGCATACCTGGTGGAAAACAGCATAGTATAAGTCAGTAGCGTGCAGTGGAGGTCGTCAAAGAAACGGTAGTCCCCATTGAGAATGGATGATTATTTAAAAGTGTTTGGTGACTTTTCTTTTGAAAGGAATAACCATCCTTAGCTACTAGACTACAAGCCCGTGGAAAAAAACATGTGAAACGAACCAGCGTGAATGAAGCTTAGAAGGCTGTTCCTACATCATAAAATAACTCTGAGCGCTATGCCGTTTTTTAACTCAAACTCAAACTTTTATTTGCTTTGATACAAGATACAATATACAAGATCAAACCCTGTAGGGGCACTGCAAATATTACATTTATGTAACAATATAATATAATATGTAATAATGTAATGTACAAATAGTAGTACATTACATTATAAATTTTAATTATAAACAAGTTTTCTTAATTTCTAGAACATGTCTGCTTATCATCAAAGAATTCCTGAAGGGTGTAGTAGGATTTCTCCAGCAAGTATTTCTGTAGTGTATTTTTAAAAGGTTTAATGGCTTTTATATCTTGGATGAAGGTCGGAATTTTATTATAAATTTTTATGCACATTGCATGTGGTCCAGAATGGAATATTTTTAAGCTGGAGATTGGCAGTGCTAATTTGTTTTGGTATCGTAAGTTATGCGGCCGGGTAAAGTGATCTTTTGCTTGAGAGAAAAAACTGATGTTGGATTTAACAAAATTGCAAATTTCTAGGATGTATAGGCTGGTTAAGGTAAGTATTCCTAGTTTTTCGAAATATGGTCGACAGCTGACTCTAGGTTTTATGTTCGCGAGGATCCTAATGCACTTTTTCTGTAGGACGAACAGATTGCTAGCGTTGGTGCTGTTTCCCCACAGCGCTATTCCGTACCGCAGCCGCGCGTGTGCATATGCGTAATATGCGGAGGTGGCAGTTTTAGTATCTGTAGTTCTTTTTAATTCATATAACGCATATGTAAATCTATTTAATTTGCTGGTTACTTTTTGCACATGGTTTTTCCAGTTTAAATGTGAGTCTATAGTTAAGCCTAATAATGAAAAAATATCAACATTCTCTAATTCTGCATTTTTATAACAAAAGTCTATTTTCAATGGTGTTTTTTGGTAAGGTCGAAATTGCATTATTTTAGTTTTTTTTAGATTTAGTTCCAAATTATGATCACTTAACCAGGTTACAACTTTATTAAGAATATTCTCTAAATTTAAATTTACGTTGGTATTGGATGGGCAAGGGAAAACTATGGATATGTCGTCTGCAAAGAGGACGCTTGATGGATCTATCACTTTAGGCAGGTCATTAATATAAATTAAAAATAATATACATCCTAAGACGCTACCTTGTGGAATTGATTTATTGACTTCTGCTTTAAGTGATCTAGTTTGTGAAATAATTCCTGTGTGAAAGTTATGATGCTCAACCTCAACATATTGGATACGATTTTTAAGATACGATGCAAACCAATCTTGTGCTATTCCTCTCACGCCAATGTTGAAGAGTTTATTCAATAAAATATCATATGAAACTCTGTCATATGCTTTACTCAAATCCAGCAATAAACCTACTGCATATTGTTTTTCATTTATTATTTTCAATACTTGGTTTATATATTTATAAAGTGCTAATGTTGTTGATCGTTTTTTCCTAAAACCATTTTGGCTTTCGGAAAAGATGTTGTATTTTTCACAGAAGTAGTAAAGGCGCGAAGACATTGCGGTTTCAAATATTTTAGAAAAGGTAGATAATAGCGCTATAGGGCGGTAGTTGTTACAATCAGTTCGGCTTCCTTTTTTGTGTATAGGTTTTATAATAGATATCTTAAGTACATCCGGAAATACGCCTGATCGATAATGGGAGTGGACTGTATAGACGAAAGCTCGTAAGAGCCAAAAAAAAGGAAAGTGAGGGTGAAATTAAAGAAAGGTGAAGCAGGAATATTGCCTGAACGTCGAGTAAATACGAAATAAAAGTGGTTTAGTGTAAAAGAATGAAAGGCTGCCGCCAAAAGCTCTCACCTGAACCTTGTGCGTCTGCGGCTCAGCAGAACCCGGGGGCATCGGTAGCGGCACCGTTGGTTGGAGTCTTCAGCTCTTCGGAATTACCGTCAACTCTTACCTCGAATGCTGCACTTAGCCTTTGGGTTTGTAGCCAGATGACACGCAGAGAGAGCGGCGGCACAGAATTTACACTTAAACTATTTTCTAAAGTAGGAATTTAAAAGGTTGAACGTTGCAACTGGCAGCGTAACGACTCTTATTTGAATCTAGAATTAGCTGCGTAATAATCACACACAGCTGATCCGTCAGCTGTTATTTATAAACATCAATAGTGGTGGGGAGCGGAAGTGCGCTGAAAACGGTTGAAGTTTCAAAGTAGTGTGACTATAGTTAAAAATAAAAGAATGGATGGAAATCGATCCATTTGTACTGGCAACACTGAACATTCCGCCCACCAAAATACATAGTATTTTAACTAGGATTAAATTAGGGTAAATATAGGAACAAAAGTTAAAATTTTCGACAGAGACTGGGCAACAGCGAACTAGGGCTGGCTGGAAAGTCTAGAAATTTAATATTCTATAGGCAGGGGGCAAAGTTTGACCACCGGCCGTTTAAAGAGACCGCAGGCCGTCCGCAGCGTTACCACGCGACAGATGCCATCAGCTCCGGGATGAGTGTCGACTATGCGACCCAATGGCCATTTCATAGGGCTGGTTTGCTCATTGAGAAGGAGAACTAGCGTGCCTTTCTCTAGTGTAACTTGTTTGTCATGCCATTTCATTCGTTGCTGCAATGTATGTATGTATTCCTGGGACCATTTTTTCCAGAAATCTTGGTGCATTTTTTGAAGCAATTTCCAGCGATGTAGAGGGCTTACATTAACGTCAGTCAAGTCGTCATCCGGGACTACCGATAGCGGTTCGGTGGTTAAGAAATGCCCAGGAGTGAGGACAGTTAAGTCGTTCGGGTCAGCACTAAGTGGAGTGAGGGGCCGCGAATTCAGTAACGCTTCGACCTGTGTTAGAACAGTGTAAAATTCTTCATAAGTCAGTCTTTGTTGACCTATGACACGCGATAGATGAGTCTTTACAGCCTTGATTCCTGACTCGGCCAAACCCGAGAAGTGCGGGCTACCAGGAGGGTTGAAGTCGAAATGGATTTCATTAGCGTGTGTAGCCGTTTGCATGAGACGGGTTAGGATGTTACTGGCGCCTACGAAATTCCTACCTTGGTCCGACACTAACCTGCGGCAATAGCCACGACGCGCGACAAATCGTCTGAGCGCGGCTAAGAACGCCTCCGATGAGAGCTCGGTGGCGAGCTCAACGTGGATAGCTTTAGTAGCCGTACATACAAAAACGCAAATGTAGGCTTTATAGGTTTTACTACCTCGCCCACGACCGAGAGCTATATCGAAAGGGCCGCCGAAGTCGACGGCTGCGCTTAGAAACGGTTTCAATTCGTTAATTCGGCAAGCGGGAAGGTCTCCCATGAAAGGTGCCGGCGCGATTACTGGGCGGACGCGAAAACATCTAATACATTTTGATAGGACAGCCCGTATAGCTCGTTTAGGCGAAAGGATCCAGAATTTCTGAGCCATCAGATTATGGAGCGTTTGTACACCAGGGTGCATAAACCGCTTGTGATATTCCTCGATCAATAGGACGGTTAAGCGACTGTCTCGAGGCAAGAGGAGTGGGTGCTTTACGTCGAAGTCGAGAGATGCGCGGGACAGCCGACCGCCCACCCTCAAGAAACCCGCGCTATCTATAAAGGGCGACAGTTTCTTAAAAGTTTTCGATAAGGAATTAGCTTTATTATTTTTCAATAGTTCAATTTCCGACGAGAAGCTTTTATTTTGAACGAACTTTATTAAAACCATAAGGGCCTGGGTAATTTCAGACGGAGTCAACGGACCGGTCAGAGCATGGGTCGGCGAGGAGCGGCTTTTCAAATTATGGAAATAACGGAAGCAGTACGCAAGCACGTGCTCCAGCGTTTTCAGGGACGAAAATCTCTCTAATAAACTTTCAAGAATGCTTTCACTGGAGCAGACTACTAGCGTAAGTAGCCTTTGTTCGCCATGAAGAACGTCGGCGTCCACCATAACCGTCGACTGAGGCCAGGCTCCGACAGGTTGAGAGAGCCAAGACGGCCCATTCCACCAGCTAGTCTGATTCGCAAGGTCGTTGGGTAGTAAACCCCGCGACCCGCAGTCAGCGGGATTGTCAGTGGTTCTGACATGCCGCCAGCAATCGGGAGGGATTACATCCTGAATATGGCTAACACGATTCGCGACAAAGGTCTTCCATTTTGAAGGACACGACTTTATCCAAGCGAGCGCCACGCTGGAATCGGACCACGCGAAGAGATCGGTGGCTACCCAGAACGGGCTCAGAGCTTCGCGGACGGACGCCATCAAATCGGCCAGCA
This sequence comes from Pandemis cinnamomeana, assembly GCA_932294345.1. NCBI lineage: Eukaryota > Metazoa > Arthropoda > Insecta > Lepidoptera > Tortricidae > Pandemis > Pandemis cinnamomeana. The sequence continues at coordinate 12,494,988 of OW028718.1, read as the reverse complement.
GGACTGCGGCCAGTAACTCGAGCCGCGGTATGGAGAGCTTACGAAGTGGGGCCACTCTCGACTTTCCGCAGGAGAGTTGGACGGTACAAACGCCACTGCTATTTAATGTACGACAATAAATTACGGCACACATTCCACGCTCGGAGGCGTCGCAGAACCCGTGAAGCTGCAGCACGACGAAGTCACCAACCATGCGCCTTGGGATCTTGACAGAGCTCAACACCGGTAGCTGAGCCTTTATCGCTTGCCATTCCCGCCTGATGCTTTCGGGGGCATCGTCATCCCAGTTAACACCAGAGACCCAGAGCAGTTGCATGAGGTACTTTGCGAAGAACGTGAGAGGCGACAAGAGGCCCAGGGGATCGAATATGCGAGCAATTTCGGAGAGGATAGTGCGCTTGGTACATCTTCGGTCATCGACAGACACCTTAAAAGTGAAGCAGTCCGATTGCGGTAACCACAAAAGACCTAAAATCTTCAGAGAGATGTCGCTGATTGACTCGAACTCGCGGAAACGCTCGGAGTACAAGTCCTCGGGCGGCACTCCAGCGAAAAAATCCTGAGAGTTCGATGTCCATTTACGAAGGTGGAAACCGCCAGACGCGAGAATATTGGTTAAGTCCGATCTAAGCCTTTGCGCTCGTTCGACCGAATCGGCGCCCGTGACTATATCGTCGACATACGTATCGCGCTTTAGTACGTCAGATCCATCAGGAAAATCGGTAGCAGAATCGCTAGCTAACTGTTCGATAGTACGAAGGGCCTGGAACGGGGCCGACGACACTCCGTAAGTCACGGTTAGCAGCCGGTAATCACCGATCGGCTCGTCTGGGGAGGACCGCCAGAGGATACGCTGATACTCAGCGTCTTCCGGGAACACTAATATTTGCCGGTACATTTGTTTCACATCTGCTGTGAAGACTATCGCATGCCACCGAAAACGGATCAGCAGATGAAATATGTTTTTCTGAAGCTTAGGACCCGGCAACAGTGTGTCGTTCAATGACGCACCTCGACCGTCCTTGGCACTGGCGTCGAAGACCACGCGAAGGGGGGTGCTGGTTGACGAAAGCCTTAAGACCCCATGATGAGGGATATAATAAAAGTGACCGGTGTCGGTAACGGGGGGACTGCACTCTTCCAGGTGGCCACATGCCTTGTAGTCGGCCATGAATGCGGAATAGTTTGCCGCTAGTGCAGGGTTCGCGCGGAGCTTCCTTTCTAGTATTGAGAAACGTTTCAGCGCGGCGGCACGAGAGCCGTTGAAGATGGGTTTATTTTCGGGTTCTGCGAAGGGTAGCGGAACCACGTATCTACCCTCTCCTGTGCGCCGATGACACGCGACAAAACCTTGTTCACACAAGGCTTCCCTTTTCGATAACGGGACATTAATCGGAGCGCGAATGTCCTCCAACTCCCAGAACCTTTTAATCGAGTCATCCAGCGACGAATCCTGTATAATAGTCGTAGCGACATGGCAGCTATTGCGTCGCGGACGAGAACTGTCTAACACGCCACCACCCATCACGATCCAACCGAAAATTGTATTTAATATAGTGGGTTGTCCCGGATTGCCCTGAATCAACCCTGGACGTAATGAAGACGCGAAGACATCGACGCTTAACAACATGTCAACTGGGCCCGGCTTGTACCAACAGGGGTCTGCGAAAGCCAGGTCCTTATTCATTAGCCACGACGAAAGCTTAATATGCTGGGTTGGCAGGTCCGAGCATATGTTTGGCAATACGATTGCCTCTAACGAGAACACACTATCTTGTTCACCAGTATTGGGTGAGATAGTACACGATAGAACACCGGTAGGCTCGGCGACCGCTTGGCCTATACCACTGACCGTATGCTTATACTTATCTATTTTTAAGCCGAGCTTGTCAGCGCACTGTTGCGAGACAAAATTACAAGCGCTTGCGCAATCTAAGAGTACACGCACTGGAACTCGCCTACCCAACTTATTCGTAACTTGAACGACGGCTGTTGAGAATAGAGCGGGCCCCGACTCCGGGCCGGCTACCATCGCAACGACCCCCTCATTAGGGTTCGACGACTTGTGTTCCGCCTTTAATTGCTCCGGCTTAGGAAAGTGCAGCAAAGTGTGATGAGAATTGTGGCAATGTTTACACCGCTGTTTTGAACGACAGACCCTAACCGAATGCGCGCTCGAGAGGCATAAAATACAAAGCCGATTTTGTTTCGCGAACGTGAAACGATCACCGGGTTCATACTTCAAGAACGCCGTACAGTCAACGATATCATGAGGCCCCGTGCATAGTCTACATGAAACTGCGGCGCTGTTGACGACGAACGCGGCTTTCGGATTGTAAGTCCCTTTATTTTTCGGCACAGTCGGCGCGTGCGCCGAAGACGCGGCTATTCCTACGCTATCCAATGCACGGCGCTTCTTCTCGATAAACCGGCACAGCACATCGAAATCCGGGACCTCATCAGAATCATGTTCTAACTCGAACTGCTCTTTAGTCGCTCTATCCAGCTTACACCATAGTAGGTGCACTAGCATAAAGTTCCGGTCCGGCAATTTATACATTTTCAAAATCATTAAGTTTTCAGTGAAAACTTGTAGGACTCTATCGAGTTCCCCGACCCTAGATCCTCGGACCGGTTCACAATTAACAATTTTCTCATAATACGCGGTAGCGATTTGTCGCGGTTTATTGTAATGCCGACACAACGCCTTGTACGCGGTGCTATAACTCTCGTTCGTGAGCGGGTAATTTCTAATCAAGTTGTAAGCTTCATTCTTTATAATCGTTAGCAAGTAATGTAACTTTTCGACATCGGCCAAATCCGTACGGTTATGTATCAAAGATTCGTACAGTTGACGGAATGAAACCCAGTTCTCTAATTTCCCGTCGAATTCTCTAATATTAATTTTCGGGAGTCTCGCGGAATGAGACGCAGCAACCTCCGAAACCGGTTTCGAATCCGTCGACCGTAGATCCGACCAACGAGCTTTTATTGCGCGCATGTTCGAATCAAACAATTGGGTAGTGCGGAACTCGTCACGGTACGCTCCCGCTGGAAGCGTGCCTAGAATCTGTTTCATGGCGCAATGATACTCGGTGGACAGGTCATCGAAATCGCGGGCTACACAGGTTGATAACTCACCATCTGTGTATCCAACTAAATGCTCTAGGCGCATTAACGCATAGTCCCGAGCGACCCTCGCAGGGCTGCCTCCCTCGTCGAGTAATTGATCTTGCCCCATTTTCACTTCACTCATAAACTGCACTAGCACAATAAATCACACCCGGTACTATGCGCGGAGCAACGACTTAAAATGGCGCTGAATGAAAATTAATTTGGGGTACACTACAAAATTGTTCACCTACCGCAGCTAAAAATGGCAACTGCAAGTAAGTGTTGCCAGCCTAAAAAAAATAATTTATTATAACCGCCTCGAAACTCTAAACAGAGGAACCGGTGTTGCTACTGGAAATAAAATATGTTGATGCAGCTTTACTGAGGAACTAACACAGGAAAATCCTAACCAAATTTTACGTAGCAATACTGTGCATAAAAATTAAGTGGATTCTAATAGACCCGCCAACCGCTCTAAGAATTTTAAGAAACGTGTAACGGATGTTTCCAAAACAAAAGAAATGACCGTTGGCAATCTAAAAAACGATGCTACCCGCCTGTCGAAAAAATTAACGATTGTGTGGTACCCTACGAACTACACTCGAGTCACGAACTCTGAAGCCCTGATGGAATGGCTTTGTGCTGGCTATTATACCGGCTGTCTTACCCCCGCACCGAAACACAGTAGCGCGAACGCTGCTATTTCACGGCAGGTTACTGGGTAAGATGGTGGTAGCAATCCGGTCGGACCGCGCACCAGGTCCTACCACCGGCAAGTTAACGATAAATTACTAAACGACATACAGGAACTTAATCGCGCGTAATAACTTCAGGTCGGTAAATCAAAGATGCTAGCCGCTCTCAACGAGAAAACGACGAAACGAGGGCTGCAGCTCTAAAATTACTCACGACCTAACGACAACGAAAACGAAAACGACAAACGAGAAAATTAAATTAAAACGCGCAAATAAGTTACTGTGTTTATAATTTTCGGGTAATTTCAATTAGACTGCTAAACTCCTCCAACGACAAAAAATGAGGGTTGCCAGCCAAATTGATCCCTATTCAACGACGACAAACGATAAATGGTGTGCAACGAACCTTATAAATTCCTGCTAACTTAAATAACTAACGGCAATATTTCTGCTTACCCTCAAAAAATTAAGAATTTCAAAAGTAACGAAAACAAACGAACTTTCGATAAATGACTCAAACGACAACGAGAAAAAAGGTCACTTATCAAAATATCCGGTTCGAAGACCATAAAATGATCGATAATGGGAGTGGACTGTATAGACGAAAGCTCGTAAGAGCCAAAAAAAAGGAAAGTGAGGGTGAAATTAAAGAAAGGTGAAGCAGGAATATTGCCTGAACGTCGAGTAAATACGAAATAAAAGTGGTTTAGTGTAAAAGAATGAAAGGCTGCCGCCAAAAGCTCTCACCTGAACCTTGTGCGTCTGCGGCTCAGCAGAACCCGGGGGCATCGGTAGCGGCACCGTTGGTTGGAGTCTTCAGCTCTTCGGAATTACCGTCAACTCTTACCTCGAATGCTGCACTTAGCCTTTGGGTTTGTAGCCAGATGACACGCAGAGAGAGCGGCGGCACAGAATTTACACTTAAACTATTTTCTAAAGTAGGAATTTAAAAGGTTGAACGTTGCAACTGGCAGCGTAACGACTCTTATTTGAATCTAGAATTAGCTGCGTAATAATCACACACAGCTGATCCGTCAGCTGTTATTTATAAACATCAATAGTGGTGGGGAGCGGAAGTGCGCTGAAAACGGTTGAAGTTTCAAAGTAGTGTGACTATAGTTAAAAATAAAAGAATGGATGGAAATCGATCCATTTGTACTGGCAACACTGAACAACGCCATCTAGAAAGGATTGGTTTATTAAAAAAGTTAAAGGTTCGACTAATTCTTCTGCACATTTTTTTATTAAGGTTGGTGGCATCTCATTTTTCTTTATGAGCGGAACAGATTTTTTCTCATACATTGAAAAAAAATATTGCACTAACTTCAGGCAATACCACTTTAAAGCGGCACTAGGTATTTCGACATTTATTTTTAATCATCTATAAGCTATAAAAACGCCGTAAATTAATAATTAGTCGTAATTCCTCACGTGTACCTGAGAAATTCCATAAATGTACCGCTCAGAAATGACGGCATAGCGCTCAGAGTTATTTTATGATATAGTAACAGCCTTCTAAGCTTCATTCACGCTGGTTCATTTCACATGTTTTTTTTTTCCATGGGCTTGTAGTCTATACATAAAATAGTTAAGAATTATGACAGTCCCTGAGCTTCTAGCACGACTGGTTGCTTACTTCCTGACAGCAGGGTGCGTGAACTTGGGCGTGAGCAGTTCCAGGGCGTCTTCCACATCCATGGGCGCCCATTGCTTCATCATAGACAAAGCCTGGCGGACCTCGCCTGAGGACAAAACGGTTATTTTATTAGTGCACAAAATATACAATTGGCATTGTTCATTTTTTTAAGCTGTGCTTTTAATATTATGCTTTTACGTAGCTTTGTTAATTAATAATAAATATTTTTTCGCTGTTTGATAATTCGTGAATTTAGACAGAATCCCAATCGCCTTCGTTCGGCTGGCTATAAAAAAAACGGCTTTGTCTATGGTTTTGTCGATTTGACAGTGACACGTGACAGTTGCCATAGCTAAACTTTTTTTTTTCATTTTTGTGGCAAACATTCGATGCTGGATTCTGTCTAAAAACCGGGTCGTTCGGTCAAACAAAGGTTCAAAGTACTTTTACAAAAATATCTGCAATCATAAAGTATTTTTGAAATCGGACAAGATAAATCGGATAAATGATGGTTTTCCTCGAAATGGTTTTCGAATTGGAGCATACTAAAAAAAATGAACAATGCCAATTATTTCGTTCCTTCAAAGCTCCTCTTCCCGCGCAGATGGTAAAAGCCCATGGGCGAAAATCTTAGGAATCATGTTACACCTATACGCCCACAATCGTGCTAAACGTGGCCTTTAGGTCTCGTTACCTTAGGTTCACTCTACCCCGTAAGGGATAAAGATGTGATTTATGTACGTAAGTGTATGTATCTTCTATCTATATCTATCTACACATAATATAATAAAGCTGAAGAGGGTCGAAAAAATACTTAAATCGATAACAGAACACATTCCAATAGTTTTTAGAATTTTTGTCTGTTTATATGTTTGCCTGTATATTTGCGAGCGTATTACGCAAAAACGGCTGAACGGATTTTAATGCAAACTATACTACACTATCACGAAAATTCCTGGCCAGGATATAGGCTACTTTTTATCCCGGAAACTTGCATAATTCCCGCGGTATACCGATAAGCATGGCAGTTGGTAATTCTCTGCGGACGAAGTCGCGGGCCGAAGCTAGTATTGATATGTAAATCAACTGCCACAAAAAATTATAAAACTAATATCTGTTCTTAAGACAAGTTAGACTTTTGCAAAAAATTATAACCGGTATTTAAAGTTAATCTAACATTTAGGTTTTTTCTCAAGTTAGACGACGCGCTCTTCAGTAGGCTTATACCTAACTCGCTCGCAATCGCCATCGTGTTCATATGACAGTTCTTGTATGAATGTGACAGCTAGCCGATTCCGATGCCAATTGTCAGCCCATACATGAACTGTCAAAATGAACACGATGGCGATCGCGAGCGAGTTAGGTAATAAGCCTACAGTTCCTTAGTCTAGCACACGATTTGTTGTATCTTTTGTCGTGCAGCGTTTCTAAACTACACATGCCAGTAAGCTAGCCGTGCTTGAACGTGGTATAATTCTGTGTGTTACCTCAAAAATACAGACCGAATTTTTACGATTAGTTTATAAAAGGAGCTGTAAAAAAAAAAAAAATCGGTTACATGTCATTTCGGTACAATGGGAGCTGCTTTTTGTAAATTTTCGATAGGAGAGAGGAAGAAATTTTTGCGCAAATTTTGATTCTGCGCGGACGAAGTCGGGGGCAAAAGCTAGTTACAAATATTACTCGTAATAAGATTAGTTTATTATACATACATATATCACGTCTTTATCCCTTACGGGGTAGACAGAGCCTAAGGAACTAAGCCTTAAGGCCACGTTCAGCATAATTAGTTTATTATATATACGTACCTTTACTAATTTCCTTATAAGGCATACTAAGTACGGCGGCACTCACACACGCACAGAACTACCACACACGACGACACGCAAAGTTATCAACATCAACAATCATAAAAGAATATTAAAACTGCGCAATAATCTAGAGCGAATCCATTATAATAGTTCTTTGTTCACTTGAGCAATAAAAACGCTTTTTCGTCACTTCACGGTGGAGCGGGCGTGGTTTAAAAATAAAAGTACAAAATTGACTAATGAAACGTGTTTACTGACCCACATTTTGAACCACAGTGGGCTGTAAGAATACTTAGGGCGCCTTCGCGTTAGGACGCAACATGGAGCAAACCACCTAACAGAGCGGAATTGTCATCCTACTAATATTATAAATGTGTAAGTTTGTGAGTACGGATGTTTGGATGTTTGTTACTCTTTCACGCCAGAACGGCTGAAAAGATCTGGATGAAATTTGGAACATAGATAGATTATAGTCTGGAATAACACATAGGCTACTTTTTATCCCGGAAAATTGCGTAATTCCTGCGGGATAGCGATAAACGAATTCTATGCAGACGGAGTTGCGGACAGCTAGTATATTCATATGAAACAAAATGAAGCCAAGCCGAAATTGGCGATTGCTGCTCTCTGATTGGCCAGTTGAAGGTCAAACAGGTCACTAGAGTTGATCAAGCAGCTATTACGATAGTGGATAGTTAATGTTTAGTTATGTAGCATAGTATATGAAACTCGTTTTTTTAAATTTAACCAAATAGAAATCCAAATACCTTATTACTTAAACGGGTTTGTTCTACTGTTCAATCGTGAAAAATTGTGTTACTGTATATGTCGAAAAAGACAGATGTGTAGCCACAATTGGATAGCTCTTATTACCACTGTAATCGCTTATTTCCTGGGGCCCGATTTTTGAAAGCACATGTGTGAAAATACCACTCGAAAGTGGTATAAATCAGCTTATATTTTTATCCCGTAAAATTGCATAGTTCCCGCCGGATAACGATAAATACGTCAAAGGTCGTAGCTGCCTAGAATCTCGAACGTGAATATTTATTGCAGAATAACAACCATCAACATCAGTTTTTAAGTCTAATTCTACGAGGGCAAAGTCACGGGCAGAGCTAGTCACTACATAGTATAAAATAACGTCGCTTTCTCTGTCTCTATGTCCCTATGTATGCTTATATCTTCAAAACTACACAACGGATTTTGATGCGGTTTTTTAATAGATAGAGTGATTCAAGAGGAAGGTTTTTATGTATAATTCTGCGCAGACGAAGTCGCGGGCAGAAGCTAGTTATAATATAAATGCGAAAGTTTGTGAGGAAGTGAGTATGTTTGTTCGTTCTTCACGCTGAAACGACTTGACGGATTCGGATTAGATTTGGACGGAGAAAACATAGGCTACTTTTTATCCCGGCAAATTGCAGTTCCGCAGGATAGCGATTCACATTGCTAATTCTACGCGAACAAAGTCGCGGACAGATGGTAGTTATAATATAAATGCGAACGTTTATGAGGAAGTGAGTGTGTATGTTTGTTCCTTCTTCACGCTGAAACGACTTGACGGATTCGGATCAAATTCGGACGGAGTAAACATAGGCTACTTTTTATCCCGGCAAATACACATTGCTAATGCTACGCGAACCAAGTCGCGGGCGAAGTTAATAATAATTATATTTGAGAAAAACACTGGGATAAGCTTAGGTATGCCCCAGATGTGAGAAAAGTAAACTTCCTTATTTCATTATGATAAGATAATAAAGAACACGACCTCAGCTTCATAGAGTTAGCGATATATTATATCTCAACTAATTTAATCGCTAGTTAATACACTGGGCCCGCGTGGGAACTATCAAAAACATAAATAAATAAATAAATAATAAATAAATATCTTCGGACAAATCACACCAATTGACCCAGCCCCAAACTAAGCAAAGCTTGTACTATGGGTACCAGGCAACGGATAAACATACTTATATAATGTAGATAAATACATAATTAAATACATACAACATCCATGACTCGGGCACAAACATTCGTATTCATCATACAACTGTCTGCCCCTACCGGGATTCGAACCCAGGACCTCTAGCTTCATAGTCAGGGTCACTAACCACTAGGCTATCCGGTCGTCGATAAATGTGAAATGATAGCCAAGTTCAATATCTATATCTTTACATATGACAAAGCTAAAGAGGATGAGCTGCGCGCCTCTGTGAGCAGTGAGAAGGTGTCAAAGAAGGCGCGTCTGACTGTCCACAGAGGGGTAGGTACTTGTTCCAACATTAATGTACGGTAGCGAGACTTGGGTATGGCAAAAGAAGCATGAAAGTAGAATAAATGCAGTAGAAATGTGCGCGTTAAGAAGTATGGAAGGTGTATCACTGAAAGATAGAATAAGGAATAGTGTGATAAGGGAACGTGCTGGTGTGAAAGAGGATATAGTGACTAGGATAGAAAAACGTATGCTTAGTTGGTTTGGTCACGTAGAGCGGATGGATGAAAGTAGACTAACTAAACAGATCTATATGGGGAGTGTGAATGTTTGCGTTGGGAGGGGAAGGCCTGGACGGACGTTCCGAGACCAAATAGGAGACGTTTTGGAAAAACATGACATGTGACTGTATGTTCAACTAAACAATGTGTCTAAGAATTGTTCCAGAATATCTGACCAGGTCTTTTGGAGATACTCATTTCTTTGCGCGACAGAATTCGGAATACGGATATTCGCCGAAGAACTAGAAACACCGACATAGCTCGAAGAGTATGTACATTGAATTGAAGTGACAATGTAGAACAGACAGCCGTTGGGGGAGAAAAGTTCCGAACCGGAAGACACAGTATTGGCAGACCTCCCACTAGGTGGACCGACATCGTGTAAGTTGCGGGAAACCGGTGGAAGCAGGTGGCGAGTTGTCGTTCATTATGGTGTGCTTAAGAGGCCTTCAGTGGACGGCTTCAGGCTGAAGATGATGATTTGAGCTGGTTGTTTGGTCAATTTGATAAAACATTCCTGTTAAGTTTTCTATTTAATTTCTGAACGAACAGGAAATTCCATAGTTAAATCAGAGACACATTTTCTTGAATGAGAATCGATAGGGTAAACGTATAGTTAAATTCTAGAAAAAAAACGCAGCTTTTTTTTTAAAAACACACTTGCACATCAAATGGACGCTATTCAGCCACAATTAAATCCTGAAACACATTTACATTGTTCAGACACACTAAACCAACACTAAATTTTAAAACAGTGTAATGTAAACAAACACACTGTATCACCCATTGTTTTCAACTATACGAGATAAGTATATTTATTTTTAACGGCATATTTTAAAGGCGACGTTCGGCCGCCCGGAATGCGCGCGAGCACTGGCATAGTTGAGGACCGGTTGTCGAAATCTCGTTGTGTAATAATGTAATTTTGTAATAGGCACGTCGATTACAGGTGCACTAATAGACGGTAGGGTAAAGCACGCGGGATGATGGACTGTTTATGATTAAAAAATAATGTAAAAGTAAAATAAAATAAAAAAAATATTTTCCAAAATGGAAACGAATTATATTAGGAAATTCAATGACGCCACACTAGGCACAGCCTGTATCGTGGCAGCCATAAATTATACAGCGGTCAGAATAGCAAAAAAAGGTAAAAAAAATATAACAATAATTTACAGATGGTAAATAAATTATTTAAAAAAATGTTTTAATGCACTTCAGAATTTAATAGAACGAATAGTTTGATTATTCAGTTGCTTTTTTCCGTGGTTTGTAATTTGGAATCGTATTTATGTAAGGTAATATTATTATTGTAGAAATTAGAATAGTTTTTTTTGCATTATTTTCCAGTTCAGTTAGTTTTCAATTTGTCACTGACACAAAAGTATTACATTTTTAAATTTAATTCGCATCCAAAGGTCATGAAATAAATAAAAAAAAAACCCTCACCTATACCCCCACAATCATGCTAAACGTGGCCCATTAGGTCTTGTTACCTCAGGCTCTGTCTACCATGTAAGGGATAAAGACATCATTTGTGTGTGTATATTTATTATATGTATGTAGTGTATTTTTCTACCTCGACAATCTCGACGTTCACGGAATTATCTAGTATCAATGGAGCCATTTTTTTTTAAATATAGAATCCTTTGTATTTTTTATTTTTAAATCCCGTTGTTCTATGTCGCGTCGGCCCCTAGTAAAGTTTAAGGTCGCCTTTTTACATAATACTTATCTAAAATACATATATTAATTTCGCCATACTATATTAATTACTAGCGACCCGCCCCGGCTTCGCGAGGTATATTATGCATGTATACATATAAACCTTCCTCTTGAATCACTCTATCTATTAAAAAACCGCATCAAAATCCATTGCGTAGTTTTAAAGATTTAAGCATACATAGGGATATAGGGACAGAGAAAGCGACTTTGTTTTATACTATGTAGTGATAGGGATTTGCCAATTGTGCTTGTTTCTTAATTTTACATTAAAGCATCTTACTTTACTTCCTTTTCATGAAAGGGGGTCAATGAACCAATGAAACTTTTATGTCCTGCTTTCAAATATTTTGGACAATAAAAGTTAAAGACCTTCGTACTGTGGGTCGGCGCAGGCGACCGACTAACGGTTCGATTCAAGTTTATCTTTCAAATGGATTACTTCATGGGGAAAAAAAAAAGTAGAAGTGGCATGTGAACGAGACACGCGCCTTTATGCGCAAGCGCATGTTAAGCGTCAGCCAGTTCCAGTAGCAGAACGATTCTGCCATAATCTAATAATAATCTATCTTAATATAATATAGCCTTTTTATCATGAATTCGCTACAATTTCAGTAAGTTGTCAATGTCAGTATGTTGTTGTTGTTTTTTTTATTTATGTATGTATGTAAACTCTTTATTGCACATAAAAATTAAAAAATACAGAAGTACACAGAAAATAGTACAAAGGCGAACTTATCCCTAAGATGGGATCTCTTCCAGCTAACCTGACAAAGAAAGGAAAAGTTTACAAAGGCAAGCAGTCATTGTTATGCGCAAATAAGTAGTCGTAGTACTTAATAAATTAACAACTAAAGTATATTTATTATTAAATTGTCGCGTAATTAAAATTAGGAATAACGCATATTATAGCCTCCTTCTCTTAAAACCAACTCGGATAGCTAAAATGCCAAAAAACTCAAACATATTAGTCGTTTTAAGAATAAACTATTATTAAGTATCCATTATAATGGCTTCATTATGTAAATCAGCATAAGACGAACATATAATAATATGCGGTTACGCAACGTTACGGCTTTTTAAATAAGCCTAGTCTATTCGAGAGCATTGACTTGAATAGTAAATGCTTTTGATAAAATTCAGAAGTTTATTCTAAAATTATAAATTAAATGGATACCATTCCTCATTCCTATGTAATTTTTTTCGAGTTGCCTATTTGGTGTACAACTGTCGGGCAATTTTTTTAAATAAAAAACGGTGGCAAACGAGCTAGTGGGTGGGCCCGATGGTACGTGAGCACCACCGCTAGGACACCGTCAACCGGGGTGACTTTACTTTGATTGTTTTAAAATTGCTATAAAATCTATATTGTCGATATGCGGTGATTGCTTGGCTTGTAAAGGCAAAAGCGAACAATGAAAACATCGATTGGAGACAGTAAACGCAAATAAAAATATGTGAATAAATCACAGGCTTCAAATCCAAAGTTGTGTCATGTTTCCAAGAAAAATCTTAATAGCGCGATCTAGGATTAACGCTGCGCCGTGCAGCGCCATCTAGCGGCGTCTTAGCACACTACATATCTAAATAAATATTGATCTTACAACTATGTTTTTTAAACGTTACATACGTACGTTAAGGAATTAACAATAACAAATATAATATGATATCGTCGTGGTGAATGGAACATTGACTTTAACCCTACAATACGATTGTACAATTATGTACTTTTAATAATGATTTTGTCATTATAACTACTTTAGTCAGATCAGGTGTCAGATGTGATAGCGCTATTAGGCTGGAGATGGGAGTCTTAGTCTAGGTACAATACCTGGCCTGTTCCAGTTCACGCATTCGAGGAACTTGGTGAGCGCACGGCGATGCGACGACAGGTAGAACCTGAAGCAAAACGATAAATAAATATTTTCTCAAACATAGTCGTAAATTTCCTTATTGTATTCTAAGTAACAGAACACGAAGGGCCTTGTTGACGCCGGAATTACATTGCAGGCGCGATTTTCTGACCATAAATCGGATTGCTGGACTGTTTTTCATTTGTTTTTACTTTTTTAAAAGAATAATGAACAACAATGTCATACAGCCAAGTCGATGGCCGAGAGGTGCGCGTTTTGTTCGAGTGACACTATCCATCCATCCATACATACAAACTTTCGCGTTTATAACATTAGTAGGATGACGTGCAAAGGCTTTTTAACTAGGGTGGTCTACATTGGTACCTGTACTTCCACAGCAGGTCCTGGTAGCTGGCGGGCAGCGGGCTGGCGGGCGGCGCGGCCACGACGGCGGTGAGCTGGTCGCGCTCGGCGGCCGTGGTACATACCTGTACTTCCACAGCAGGTCCTGGTAGCTGGCGGGCAGCGGGCTGGCGGGCGGCGCGGCCACGACGGCGGTGAGCTGGTCGCGCTCGGCGGCCGTGGTACATACCTGTACTTCCACAGCAGGTCCTGGTAGCTGGCGGGCAGCGGGCTGGCGGGCGGCGCGGCCACGACGGCGGTGAGCTGGTCGCGCTCGGCGGCCGTGGTACATACCTGTACTTCCACAGCAGGTCCTGGTAGCTGGCGGGCAGCGGGCTGGCGGGCGGCGCGGCCACGACGGCGGTGAGCTGGTCGCGCTCGGCGGCCGTGGTACATACCTGTACTTCCACAGCAGGTCCTGGTAGCTGGCGGGCAGCGGGCTGGCGGGCGGCGCGGCCACGACGGCGGTGAGCTGGTCGCGCTCGGCGGCCGTGGGCTTGGCGTCGCGGCCGCCGGCGCCGGCCCGCAGCGAGCGCGCCAGCCGGTGGTGCTTGTTCTCCACCAGGTTCTCCTGGAGGAGTTCATGACTTGAATGATGACTATTCTTTTTCTTACACATACATACATACACAAATCACGCCAATATTACAGAATAGACAGAGCCTGAGGTAACAAGACCTAAAGGCCAGGGGTTTTTTCTTGACTGTCAGTAATATATCAAAGAGTATTGGACACGTATTTTTCACGTTTAACCTTTTCGACGTCAACGACGCATCAGCACCGCAGGTTCAACGCCAACGACCTGTATATCCGTCCATTACTTCGATGCAAAAGTAACCTTCGTTTAATTGAGTTTAGTTTCAACTTGAGGCATCGCGATAAAGAAGTCTGGCGTATGGGTGACGTCTCTTGTATTGGACGTGGCAGTGGAAGGGTTAGAATAATCTAAACTTTACGGCAAATGCCATCCATTGAGTCGATGTCGCATGACGTCACATTTTGCCCACAGTTTAGGTAAAATGCTTTAACAATTCCCTTGCATCTATTGGGGTCGGCCCACACTTCATTATGAGTTTCCGATGGTACCTCATTGAGAATACTTGGTAACATATTCGGCCATGCGTTTGCCGTATACTTTGGAACATTTTGGTAGAACATATTTCGGCAAATAATCTAATTGACGGAGATTTTGGGATCTAACAGATTTATTCAAATGATGCAACTTTTCTATTAAACTCTGTAGGCGACGCACCTATTTAGGCAGCTACCTTTATTATTAAAACATTATACTTGGCACTGGCCACAAATAAAGTCAATTGCACGCAGCGCTTAAAAGAAAACAAAAACAAAAGAGAGTCGTGTCATTGCTCTTGTCAGCGCTGCGTGTTGAATTTTTACTATAATTTAAACTGTTTTATTTATTAGTTTCTACAGTCTACAAACTCATACAACACAATGCAAGTGCCCAACTAGCTGACCTGGAGTATCTCGTAGTCGGGGACGGTGACAACTTCCGCCTGCGCCCGGAACTGGTACATCTCGTCGCCATCTTGCTCGTAGTACACTACCGCGTGCTACACAATACACAATACAAAGTACATCATTTGGCAAACTCATAATTTGGCCAAACATTTCTAATGTACCGGTAAAACTACACAACTATGGTCCAAAAGCTCCCAACTATGGTTCAAATCTGATTCAAATAATTCCGTTTAGGCGTCACTTTTATTAGAACGAGGACGTTGAATGGTTAAATTTGTTCATTAACGGAAGGAAAAACTTGGACAAAACAAAAAAGAATATTGGTATGGATACTTAAAGTCGTCTTGAAGTTATGGACCATAGTTAAAGTACTGGACTATACTTGGGTAGTTTTACGGTACTAGTAATTTTAATGCTTGAAATAGTTGTAAACGAATACATACCAAACCTATAAGATACCAGACGATAAAGAATACAAATATAATCATTTGGCAAACTCATAATTTGGCCAAACACTTATTTAACTTCATGACATAGTTGTAAACTGACCTCTAACCTAAAGCGAATAAAGTTTACGAATAAGCAGATAATAAAGTTTTGCCAAATGATGAGCTTGTGAAATGATATATTTGCCAAATGTTGGCTGGTGAAATGATTGTGCCCAACTTTAAAATATTAAAAGTAATAAATAAACATTCAAATGACATTGAAAACCTTAACACATGTGCACACCACGCCAAACGGGTCCATATAGCGTCTGAGAATTCATACGCGGCTTAATTCTAGACACCACAAACTAAAGATAGAAACATGAAAACTCACGTTAATTCCTTCAATCTGTACAGAGGGGAACTCAACCATCAAATACATGTAATCCGAGCCCCTTTTCTCTTTTTCATTGATCATTTCAATCTCTCTAAACGTGAGGCGATCCAGCCAGTCAACCTGAAAAGTAACACATTTAAAAAAAAAACTCTTAAATATAAACTAAACTTATACTCGAAACTAGAACAGAAAAGTTCTTCCTTTTTCGGATTTTCGAATTTTCGGATTTTTCTGTGTTCTAATTTTCACTGACATTTAGAAATTAAAAAAAATAAAAATTCTTGATCCATTTGATAGTACCTATCATTTGAAAAACAGCGCCTTCTCTCGTCCCTGGTGAGCAGTAAATGTTCCAAAGAGCTTGTAATTGTGTCGTACAGACACATCATTCAAACAGATGACGCTTAGCGACAAAAATTCGCATAGTGACAAAGGTCACGTGACAGCTAGTAACAGGTAGAAAAAATCGAAGACTACCCACCTGCTGTGTGGTGTAGGGGTATACGCGTCACTGAATGACGAGGATCCGGGTGCGATTCCCGGCCATAGCTTTACTTTTCTAATTTTCACTGACATTTAGAAATTAAAAAAAATGTTTCACCAAATTTCTAAATGTCAGTGAAAATTAGAACACAGAAAAATCCGAAAAGTAAAGCTATGGCCGGGAATCGAACCCGGATCCTCGTCATTCCGGGACGCGTATACCCATGGGCGTACGCAGGGTGGGGCAGGGGGGGGGCAGCTGCCCCCCCCCTGGATAATGTTGACGTCCCTACTAATTATGCATCTTATCTAGTACTTTTATTGTACATAAATATTAATAAACGCATTTTATCTATTTTAATTTAATTTTTTTTAAGCACCTAGCTTATAAAAAATCTGATTAGCCCCCCCCTGGCCCAGAACCTGGGTACGCCCATGCGTACCTATACCCCTACACCACACAGCAGGTGGGTAATCTTCGAATTTTTCTACCTTGTTACTAGTTCACGTGACCTTTGTTACTATGCGAATTTTTGTCGCTAAGCGTCATCTGTTTGAATGATGTTTCACCAACCTTAGGCATGTGTCCGTTCCTGTGCTTCTTAGCCAGCTTCGCCAGCCTCTGCATCTGTTCCTTGCCCCGGTCAGGCGCCTTCCCGGGAGTGTTCTCACTGCCCTCCACCCCGGGCCAAACGCGCAGATCAAACATGCCCTTTTTCAACAACAAACGGAACCTTTTCAAACTAACCGTCAGGGACACGTAGCATTTCTTGCTGAGCGTGCTTATAGGGTGACCCATGGTAAAGTATTTGATAGGAAATAGATATATTTTCTTGAACACGTTGAGAGTTATTGCCGAGTGAATATTAAATGTTGATTCATAAACAAAATTGCTGTAAAATTGATTAATACGATACTGTTTAAACCGCGTTAACACTTTTACGTGGCTAGAAAAAAGGCAGCATTAGATTCAAAGTAGATTTTGTAGGATACATGACTTCATAAATATTTGTCTGTGCTTTCTGGGATATCTCCGAAATTACTATTCCGGTTCTTTAAGTTCTTTGACTGCAAAAAATCTACACTGTCCCTAGTTAACAAACTTCCCGCGGGATGAAAACGAAGTTATCAACAATTAGTGGGTTACAAAGTTCTCCGCCAAAACTTGCGATGCCAAGGCACTAAAGCAGTTGCCACGCTTTTACCCATAGAGGGCGCTGTTTCAATTCCGACACAACACATATGCGGGTATTCACTCACAAATCACTAAATTCTTGCTTTTAAAATTTTTATTAATTGTTGAATTTCTTAGAAAAAAGTGTGTATATGTTGATGATATGTGTTTCATGTACCGAGATGCAGTTTAGAATGAGGGGAGTGGCATATTCCAGTGTTGACGTATTTACATATAGATAGTTAAATTAATTGCAACTGATTAATCAAGTAGTCCGGTCAAGCACTTTGCTATCACTTGGCACGTCATATAAAAATAATTGATCGCATCTAGTAATCACGAGAATGCTACACTGCATTCCAAATACCGGTTTCATATGCCCCTTCCATGCTGGTTTGGGAGCAAAGGAAAAACATAGAAGGTACCAGTTGCTTCTCGTCCCGCGCAGATGGTAAAAGCTCATCGAGGGAATGGGCGAAATTCTAATTTTGATTAATTTTTCCTCCTATACGCCTACAATCATGATAAACGTGGCCTTTAGATTTTGATACTTCAGGCTCTGTCTACCCTACCCCGTAAGGGATATAGGCGTGATTTGTGTGGGTGTGTGTGTATTATTTTCCTGGTCTTTGATGTACAAACTGACTGTCATAGGTTTAGAGAGCGGAAGAAGATATTCTCGGCAATATCAATTGACTTATTGCAGCAGGATGTTATTCATTATTAAATCAACATCTTGATAACAGTATTATAGTACGCAGAAGTACGTACGTTACATCTACTAAAAAAAGAAAAAAGAAAGAAAGAAAGAGGACATTTATTCCTTTTTGCAAGACACACAAATTTAAGAGAATATACACAATTTTATAGAAAATAATCAAGACATGAAAAATAGATCATGAGCGTTGTGTGTGTGTCTTCGCAAAAGTGAAACGGTCGCTGGCTCAGCATTACGCTGATTTTCAGCCAGAACCGTCTATGACTCACGAAACGATACACAGATAAAATATACTACATAATCCATAAACTTTTACGTAAACAAAGCAATAAATAGATAGAACCCGACTTGTGTAAATAAAAACAAAAAATACATAAATTAATTAAATAGTTTACAGTAAATAAAAACTACTAGATAAGGTCATGTTTCTCTATTTGGTAAACGATCTATCTCCCCTTTAAGCTTGTCCTACCACTTTCGAACCCTGGAGCAGTGGCGTAACTATAACGTCTGGGGCCCGCGGCAAATTCGTCAGATGGGGCTCCTTCCTCAATACAAAGAAGTGCTTCAGCGTCCCTTCTGTGCTCTAAACCAAGCCAGTTCAGGGCCGATGGCAGTTCTGTTCAGAATTACGAGCACTATTGATTTTAGTACAAAGCAAAAAGTGTCCCAAAGTGTTCATACATACATACATATATATATCACGTCTATATCCCTTACGGGGTAGACAGAGCCTGAGGTAACAGAACATAATGGCAACGTTTAGCATGATTGTAGGCCAGCAACGCATCACTATTTTGATTCTCTTTTCTATTTATACGGACACAATTATGCTAAACATGGCCTTTAGGTCTTCTTCCATGCTGGTCTGGGAGCAAAAAAAACATAGAATGCACCAGTTGCTTCTCTACCCGCGCAGATGGTAAACCCCATCGAGGGAGTGGGCGAAAATCATAGGAATCATGTTATAACATCCTAATAACAGCCTGTAAAAAGGGGATGAGGCTAGCAACCCATCACTATTTTGATTCCATTTTCCATCTATACACCCTCAATCAAGCTAAATGTGGCCTGTAGGTACCTGTTACCTTAGGCTCTGTCTACCCCGTAAGGGATAAAGACGTGATTTGTGTGTGTTAGTCCTCTAGGTTGGCAACGCATCTGCAATCCCTCCGGAGTTGCGGGTGTCTATGGGCAGTGGTGATCACTTACCATCAGGTGACCCACTTGCTCGTTTGCCTTCCTATTCATATAAAAAAAAAAAAAAAAAAAATGTATGGGTCGTTCTACAAACTAAGGAAGAAATCGAGTCTGATTCCGGCCCGATATTTTTTTTACATTCTGGTTGCAAAATATAGTCTATCAAAAAGAATACACTGTCTTTTAGCCTATGTTAAGTGGAACAGTCAAAATATTTTAAAATTTTAGATCTATGGCCATTTCAAGAAATTCATGAAACAGGAAACTGAGGATGTAACCAGAAAATCATCTGAGATCAACGATTATTTATAATTTCACAAATAAAAAATATCCTTCTAAGCATTACTTTGTAATAGTCCAAATATTTTGAACGATAACGAAAATTAGGTCTATTTTTGACTTGCATTAATTCTCTATCAACACCAGTCTATCTCTATCAACAACAACAGTAACTTTAATCATTAAGTATAGAATATTGTCTTCAATCACTGGATTCGTGGTTATTTTTTTCTGTTATTTTGGATTTATTTGGTTTCTGTCTTGTATAATTTACCTCCTTTTTAACTTTATCTTTTCTTGCAGTCATTTCTTTTTCTTTTTTGTTTGCACGTTAACGGTATCTTCAAATTTTCTTTTTTGAGTTCTAGCTTTCCTTTTTTTTGTTGTAATTGCTTCGTTATTTGCTCTTCGGGCGGGTTTAAAAAGAGAGTAGCTAGGTCAATCTGCATATCAGGCATAGCAGCCAAAACTTCTGGATTTTTTCAATTTAATGTCAGATCGCTTGCAATGCTGATGTTAAAGACTTTACTATTTTAACTTTAAAGTGTATAGTAGAAAAAAGTATCAAATTATCTTGCACAAAAACAGTATTTCAATATAAACTCTCAGGGTCCTGGATGCTGCTCAGTATCCTGGGGTTTAATTTGACAGGATCTTGAGACCAGGTTCCTGAGAATATTTGTATTATATTGGAAAAAAACAATCAATTTAAAACATTCAACCAAATTCAAGCAGAACTAAGCCTTCGTGTAAGCAACTTACATATCAAAATGCTAAAATTACCACATTATTATTTTAATTACGTAAGTAAATATCTTACCAGGTTCCTGTGAACCCCACTGATTTCGACGCTACTTCCTCCGTTTACTGCGCCGGGCTGGCTAAACAATACGCTAGGTGCAAACAGATAGGCGGTATTCTTTGTCTCGTTCATAGGCACAACTGATTCAGATAAACGAAAACGTCGCTCGGCGAATAGAAAATTGAATTTTGCTTACATTTTAGATTGAACAGGATCCTGACATAAAACTGTTGGGACAAATTCTGGAACTCGATTTTATGATAATTTTGGTGCAGCGAAATAATAATACGTATCACAGATAAGAAGAAATATTAAGTACTACTTTATTTTGGTTTATTTTATGGCCTAAATGTTATAATAAAAAAATCACGGTACACTTTTGATTCGATTTTGATTGAGGGACACTCCAGGATCCTGAATATTTGACGCTTAGAAAAAAAAAATTGTCAAGAAAAAATGTTTTAATCTACATTATTTTTAGAGACCAGCTAGACATAGGTATGTTTTACAATATGTTATACAAATAAATTCATTTTCAACAAATTTTTCATGATATATTAGCTGAGCCGCCGAAAATTCCTTAGTTTGTAGAACGACCCGTATGTATGTAGGTCTTGTCACCTTAGGCTGTCTACCACATAAGGGATATAAAGGTAAAATGTGTATGTGTGTAGGTGTATGTATGTATCAAACGAGTTTATCGCTTAACATTAAACATATTGACTGCTATGACGTAGTAAACACCTAGTTTACAGCTTTGTCCGAACGATTTGCGATCCTATTAGCTCTACAAAGTTGCTTTATTGCTTGAGCCAAAGTACCTCTTTGCACGCCGCATTTCACAGTTCATGTTCTCATTTCGGAGTCCGAATTACGGACTTAGTAGCAAACGATCTTCCCTTTGCCAAAAACTAGCGCCAAAAATAAGTATAAGCAAAAATCTATCAGCTGTTTGCATGTTCCAAAAAAATAAGAATTGCTCTTTTCAATTAAGAGTGAGCTTAACTTACCCTCACCTTTTCCCCATATTCCAGGGATCACACAAATCACGTCTTTATCCCTTACAGTTTAGACAGAGCCTAAGGCAAGGATGGCGAACCAATGGCACGCGTGCCACTGTTGGCACGCTTCAAAATAATTTTGGCACGCCAATAATAAAAAAGGTTTATTTTTGTCCATTAAATCACCAACTTAAGATTCTTTTATTATGAAATAGGGCGGAAAACGGGCAATGTGGTCATATGATGGTAAAATAACAACACTCTTAAGACAACAGGGTCTAAGGTAACACCTAAGCCACGTTTAGCATGATTGTGGGCGTACAGGTGTAAAGGGGAATCAATAGTGATGCATACTGATGATTTAAAAAAATAGCTTCTAAATACGATTTGTGCTGTCTGTAGAATCCATATCCATAACATACTTTCATTTGTTTTAAGTTTCCTGTCTGCTCATCCCCCAAAATCAAAATTTTGTGAATCGAACAATCTCCTCACGTGTTTGTCACTACGTCGCCGAAAATACGCCTTACTATACAGCAAGGGTGAAAGCCATTATAAAAAAAAGTATGAGCATGGTGCAAGTGGCAGTTCGCCTTTGTACTATTTTCTGTGGATTTCTGTATTTTTTTTTTATTTTTTTTTTATTATTTTATGTGCAATACAGAGTTTACATACATACATACAATTTATTGGCATGTTGCCGAGCTGGATTAGACCTCTATTGGTTAATTTCTGAGTGCGAGTCGGGTTACCGCGTGTGGTCAAGAGCTGCGGTTCGTTTTTGGATCCGTCCGAGGGGAACAGCAGTTCATGCTCCGGTGCACCCTGGGCATCTGTTAATAACTTCCTGGCAAATTTCTAGGGATATCATTATCCGTTGGCTAAGAGCCCGACAGGGGGGTGGTGTATTTTGACCGTGTTCTACCGTACAACGCTGCCAACATTTTTGAATACTGTATTTATTAATTTGACATTGGCGAAATCATCGCATTGATCGATGGGGCCATATTAAAAAAAGAAGTAGAAGATGGTAAATTTCTCTATGACAACCATATTGTTTAGTTGCGTGTCTATATGTTGTTTATGTCCTACAAATATATGTGGTGTTCAATAAGGACTATAAAGATTCATTATAATGCATTTTCATTCCAAGACTTAGTAAATTTATCAGTTCATTCATAAAACACCTTACAAGTCAGTACTTCATTAGCTGTCCTCTCCACGCCAGAACACAGCAGGCGCAAGCGCTGCTGCTTGCCAGCAGGATTAGCAATTAAGCTGGCAGCAGTGTCTGAATGAACACAGCCTAAGATCCTACCAATCTATCTGCAATTACACATACCTGTCTCAACATGCCATGTTTTCCGAAGAACGATATGGTGGTACCACCAACCACCATGAGTTTCCCCGGCCCGGCACAGTCATAGATCGTCATCGCAAGGATGGCATTCCGTGGCAGGTCACTGTAGTACACGGGGAGGCTCACCCATTCATTCCAACTGTGATCAACAAAATGCAATATTTTAGGTTTACCATAACTCTCATAACAGAGGTTTTCCATCCTCTACCACTATAAATTTTATAATCTGTAAAGTTACAGAAATTAATACATGGTGATAGTCACAATCTAAATTAACTTCCTTCCCTGCTGGTCTGGAAACTAAACAGAAACATAAAATTTTACGCATAGACAGTAAAAGCTCATTCAGGAAATAAATGGGCAAAAATTTCCCCATCACTAATAAAATTTGAGTCTCCTCTCCATCTAAACTAAGGCACTGTCGACCTCGTAAGGGATAAAGACGTGATTTATTACTGTATGGATGTTTAAATTAACACATGGGCGTTTATTGTGTCACTTGTGCTTTACTTTACAGCCTAGTCTAAAATAAAATTTTCCTTTAAATGAAATGGGTATACTTACTTCCACCGATTAGTGAAGGCTTTATACGATGTAGTAACGGGGAGCGCCAAGGGTACCCCATCACTCAGAACTTGGCAAGTCACATATAAATCTGAGCATCCTTCTTGGTATAGGCCTGAGAATTTCAGCATAGGATCCGAGAGCAACTTGTCATACTCTGGCTTAGTACGTTTACCTTCCAAGGTACCTCTGAAACGACAAAATTGTTTAGGAACAAAGGCGTGTTAATTTTTTAATTGCGACATCAGATACTTACATTTTTATTTCTAGTTTGTGGTCTAGCGATGAACTATACACGTAGTAAAACTTATCGTCTATTTCGTTCATGGTGAAGTTGACTTTTTATTGAGACGCAACAGTATGGGGTAGTTAAATAGCAACGCAGCTGGTATTTATTTTGCCAAGAATTTGTTTGCTTCTGCCTTCATTTAGCATTAGCAGTGACATTGACAGTTCTAACCTAACCACAGATATAGTAAACTAAATGCTGTTTGTGTCAAGTATAAAAACACTTCAAAAAACAAATATTCTTACTAGTTCAGTGTTTATTTTTATATCTCAAATAGCTTGAGCTGTTGAAACTGTTTAAGGTATACTAAAAAAAACTGCAAAATTTCTAGAAAACTCTATTTTGGATTATTTTTAACAGTACCTCAATCCACATCAGTGATCTAACGTCAGCTGCGTTTGACATAAGAGCGAAATAGGTTATGTTGTTGTAATTTTGTCCTTCAAATTGTATTTAATTACAGAGAATAATCAACAAGGTAAACCTTTATGGCTCATAAAATTTATAAGTAATTATTTTGTTTTATCTCCGTAGTAAATTGTAATGGAGAAACTTTGTTCTAATTTTTTTCAGAACGATGACGAAGCTACTTGAATGGATATCTATCGCGTCTGCCATTCTAGCAGTCTGGTACTCCCTGGTTGGAGGCTATGTGAAGCACCCAGCGATAGAGAACAACATGAACCTTATAATTGTATCTCCAATAATATTCGTTATCCTGTTCGGGTTGTACGCCGTCACGGTTATATTATACAGAGTGTTTACTTTCAATAATTGCGAAGACGCCGCAAAAGAACTACAAGAGGAAATATTGGAGGCCAAGAAAGACTTAGCAAGCAAAGGGTTAAGTTGGTGAAGTTCATTCCAATTAGTATGTAAATTATTTTAAGCTTTATTTGTAAATTTTGTATATTATATGACGCTTACATGAATTTTGGAATGTTTTTATACAAACCGTTGCTTGTGATCCTTTGTTTAATTCGATTAGCACAAGTGGGATGAAAATAGGAAAAAAAAGCTTGTTATTGTGTGCAGTTCTATTTTTATAATTAGACCCAAAATCACAATTTGGGAGTCAGTGTTGTTCTCTAGCATTACACCTTTTATCAAAAGTCAGGACTCACGAGATTAGGACAACAGGAACTTTACAGAATTGTAAGACAGGCCCTTAGTCTTCTAATTACTAGAGAGCTGCATTGTTCTATTTTAATAATAATAATAATACTTGCCTCACTTGAAAAAGTATTTATTGTATTGTTTGCAAATTTGCTTCTGTCTTTATCAAGTGTTGCCAACTTATAAATGAACTTCTACTTAACTTTTTTGTTAATGGCAACAGGTTGAAATCAACCATCTCTTGTGAGATTAGAGTGCCCTCTATGAACACTTTTTGCTTAGGTAGTAATAATTTTTGCTTTTTGTAAATAAGTTCAGAAATTAAGGGATCAATGAAACAAACATAGTTTTATTAAGATTTATTTTAAGCTAGTTAAAAGTTAATTTATTTGCATAAAATATTTACATTTGGATTATTTATATTAAATTAATGTTTTATTCAATAGAATCATTATCCATGCCTTTATAAACATAAACATAAGTAGGCATATACAATATATTCAGCAAATAAGACAAATTATCCAGTTTCGAAATAATTCTCATTGTAGGTACATAAATTGGTCCATTTGGCTTGAAAACATGAAATTAATTATTGCATGTATAAAGGTATGTACATTGAAAGCTAATATTGCTTGTTGTTTTTAGATATATCTCGTCACGGCTAGCACGAGATACGCTACCCGTCTCTTTCTATAACGAACAGTAAGAAAAAGACGGCGCATCTATCTCGCGGACTCTTGCGCTTTCTCGTGCTGACGTGCAGATGTTTAGACACCTAACAGAGATATTAAGGAGCGACCACACCGCTGCGTATACGCAGTGACGTGTCGCATGCGCCACGTTCTCTCACCGTTTATTCATACATTTTGTTGCGTAAACGGCACCGTCTACGTCTTTTACGCACTGGTGTGACCGGATCTTTAAAGCTTACAGTATGGTCGAAGAAACTGAACCATAGGTACTCTGTGAATCTTTTTCAGAAACAATACCTATCACAACTTCATTGGAGCCACGTTTAAATTGAGTTGTTCGACATGCTTCGGACTATTGCGAAATGTTAGTAGTTTCTACCTTTTTGATAGTTTGTTGCATTTTTAACTGTGTTTATTATTGTTTGTGCTTTTGAAACTGTACCTAATGTAAACAAGCTATTGAACAAATCTCTTTTTTTATAATTCGGTTCAGCGGTTCAAACGTGAATAGGTAACAGACAAAGTTACTTTCACATTCATATCATATTTCATATTTGTGTATTGTATAGTAATGGATGACCTAGGCGTGTTGGCCTTGACATCGGCTGTCACCAGGGGTCGGAAACCGGTTTTTGAAATTAACCGGTTTGGAGAAACCAAAAACCGAAATGGATTGCGGTTTACGGTTTGGTTACCGGTTTTTTAACCGGTTAAGAAACCGGTTTTTGCACCAATTCACATTTTTTGAGCGAAATTAACCGGTTAGCTTGGTTTAAAACCCTATCTCTTGTCATGTCCCTTAAAACATTCTCTGTACCCAGCGCATGCAGGAAAGAGATAGAAAAAGCATCGCGGCGTGACTCAGCGCGTGCGGCGCGGTGGAGGCGACGTTGCTTTGAGTAAAACCGTTTTATATCGGTGAGCGTGAGCTCCAAAATTTCGTTCTTTGTATAAACCGGTCACAGGAATTATTTTAATACTTTTAATACATTCCTTCGTTAACCGGTTTATCCAATGAACGTAATTATACCGGTTTTTTAACGATATTAACCGGTATTTCAAAACCGGTTACGATCCCTGGCTGTCACGAGTAGTTGACTAGGAGGTGAAGAGGATCTATTAACATAACAATACCCAAACATACCTTTACACAAGTACTTATCATGAGATTGAGAAGCACTTAGGCAGGGCCACATAGTACAGCCCGAACAACACCAAAATGTTTCGTTGAGCTCGTTTGCCACAGTTTGGACCTTTAATTTACAATTAAATATAAATTTGCACCTTAATCCTATTAAAATTTACAATAAACGTTAAAGCTGTTTGTCTTATCGATACGACACGCAAACAATACAACCGGCAAAATATCACATACCTTATTGTGTATATTGGAAGTGCGGAGGGAAAACGCTATCATTAAATATTTTATTAAATCAGGCGTTACTTTGCGGAGGTCCATTTTGTGAACAAAAACATTTACCTCGCTACTCCGCTACTCACGTGCAAGACATCCAAACCTGTGTGAAACGCATGTTTTTACATGCAATCACTCCCTTCTATTCTGCCACACAAAACATACGCAAATTCCGCCTTTATTCCCAGGTCTTCACTTTCCCAATTTTTCACATATCCAGATTTTCACATTCCCGATTCTTCACATTACCAGATTTTCACATTCCCAATTCATCACATTTTCAGATCTTCACATTCCCAATTCTTAACATTCCCAATTCATCACATTCCCAAGTCTTCACATTCCCAATTCATCACATTCCCAGGTCTTCACATTCCCAATTCATCACATGTTCAGATCTTCACATGCCCAATTCTTCACACTCTCTGTTCTTGACATTACGAATATTTATCACCTACCTAATTAAATTCCCAATTCTTCAACATCCCAACAAATAACAAGTAGGTAACAACCTTTCGATTACTGTTATTAAAATTTCGATATCTTGAAAAATATGTCAGATACGTTAACCAAAATCAGACCATTTTTTTCATTTTACCGTGTTTTTTTAATGTATGGCACATTTTTCATAAGTTGCTCATATTAGGTTAATGTAAGGACGAATCTGTGAATGTGTATTAATGCATTCACCAAAGATGAAAAAAATCATTAATGTAAGAGACTCATCTGTATCAAAATGACTCTTACATTACTCATTTTGTGCCATATTATAATAACTGATTGACTGTTGCGCTAAAGTCAAAGCTTGATAAAAAAAACTTTTAAATCAAATCAAATGCAATGCTCCTTGCTCGCTAGTATAATAATAATAACCGTCGCTTGTAATATGAATTAACGTAACCGCCAAATGGCGATTTTTCAGGAGGGGCCAAAAAGTAATTTGTAAATTAGAAAAAGTGTTGTAACTTTTAAACTTTTTATATACTTAGCCTATTGGAATTATGTTTATAGCTTTTATCTTATATTTGTGAGATCTTATAGATAAATGGGGTCTTATAAAGACAGCTATTAAAGTTTAGAAAATTAAGGTGTATTAAAAAAATTAAGATTAGTTTTCAAAATGTGGACTTACATTATAAAGAGTTATTTATAGCAATTCCAATCTTATTCACTTGTAATAAAATCTGACATACAAAAAAATCTTTTCGTTTAGTTAATTTATGGCAGGTTTGTAAGATATAATATAAGTAACTTATAAAAAATGTGCCATACATTAAAAAAAACACGGTAAAATGAAAAAAATGGTCTGATTTTGGTTCACGTAACTGACATTTTTTTCAAGATATCGAAATTTCAATAACAGTAATCGAAAGGTCATCAAATTTGCTGTCGAACTGTATATTCAACTCAATTTCGACATTTTGGCGGTTACGTTAATTCATACTACAAGCGACGATATCACAATAAACACGTTAGAATCAACGTAGTCATAATGCTGAGACTGTACCTACTTGTTATTTGTTGGGATGTTGAAGAATTGGGAAATTAATTAGGTAGGTGATAAATATTCGTAATGTCAAGAACAGAGAGTGTGAAGAATTGGGCATGTGAAGATCTGAATATGTGATGAATTGGGAATGTGAAGACCTGGGAATGTGATGAATTGGGAGTGTGAAGACTTGGGAATGTGATGAATTGGGAATGTTAAGAATAGGGAATGTGAAGATCTGAAAATGTGATGAATTGGGAATGTGAAAATCTGGTAATGTGAAGAATCGGGAATGTGAAAATCTGGATATGTGAAAAATTGGGAAAGTGAAGACCTGGGAATAAAGGGTTTAGCATAACAAACAGGGCACAGTTAAGTTTGTGGGATTTATTTATGTTTTATGTGGCAGTAGAGGGCCATTGCATGTAAAAACACATATTTTGCACAGTCTTGTCTTGCGCGCGAGTAGCGGAGTAGCAAGGTAAATGTTTTTTGTTCATCGCTATGTTTAAGCTAAACTGGAGATACATGTGTTACATTAAATTCTACGGTGCTTCTAGTTTCTTAATCTATTTGACAGTTGCCGTGTTTCGAATAAACAAATGAAAAAGTAGGCACCAACGTTAGAGTACTTCGAAAGAGTGGTGCTTGATGCGCTGTTGCACTTCCTCTCGATCTTAACAACATTATTTTTCATTCATGTTTATTCAGGATACGCGAACTGTCAAATACGGGCACTGTAGGTACCATTCGCATTCGGTACACACTTCATTAACTCTACAAACATTTACCACCGGACCATTTACATTGACGACAGGATAGCCCTTCTAGAAGCTCCAATGTTTGGCTTCTATTTAGGCAAGCGTTGCCAGATTATGTAATTGTTCCCCGTTTAGTGGATAATTTTTGAAATTTCCCCAATTCCGAATTTTTCCGAATTTTTCCGAATTTACCCGAATTACTCCAATCCACCTAACTTAGAGTGTCATAGTCTCGATAGACTCAGCTGGGCATAATAGTCGTTTTAGTACCCTGTTACTTTTATTAGCGCACAATCGAAACTACCTACCCACTAAAATGTCCAGCTGCTAACACATGTGTCTCCAGCTTAAGAATCTAGGGCTGTTCCTACGGTATCAATTCGATATGGCCATGATAAATTGGTATCTGGTATCATCGATTTCTGGGGGTCTACTCCCAAGTGCAAAATTCGAAGTCAGTTAAGATAGCACGATTCGAGTTTCGAATTTTTGTTAGTATAATACCATGAGTTCAAGGTCAGGTTACCGAGGGACAGCAATACTGATACCATAGATACAGAAAGAGATTTTAATTAGTGTACAAATGTTCATACGACTATGTTATTCGGTATCATTAAAAGATCTTGTCTCTTTAGGTACATATGTATTTAAACAAGTTTTTTATCTTGCAATGTTTGTTAAGAAGGCACATGCCTAGGTAGGTACGTAGGTATGTATGTAAGTTGTCTTCATTTGCAATTCAATTTTGACCCACTTCTAGTAACCGGACGATTTGAAATTCAACAAAAAGCACGGCCGGCAAGAAGCTTACAAATACAGTCGCCATCAGATATATCGGAGCGGGCGAGGTCCTCAAATATTTCGGAGCAGCAGTAAATTTCAATAAATTCGTTACACTAGATAAGGTTAATAACATCAGAACACGCAATTCGTCATAAATATAAGAGCAGCGACTTTTCAATAAATTCGGAACGTTCAATGAGGTAAAAATATCAGGAAGCACAGATCGTCAAAAATTTCGACGCAGTCAGACTGATCATTAACATCGGAACATTTATGGAAAATAAACCTTACTTCTGTAATATACAGTTTAAATTACAGTGAATTATGCATGCAAACGAGTACTAAATATAGGTGACATCTTTCATTTTTGTATGACGTATTAGCCATATTTGTGTTTTGTTAGGAATTCGAATCTACTCCTCTACAAAATGATAATGGTAGGGGAGCCGACGCTGCTAAATCGGGATTTACTCAAGCGTCATAGAGACCTATTGAGTTGCGAAGCTTAGATGATAAAAAGAAAAAAATGTTATATAATATATACCTTTTCATCGGAGGGGGAGCGGCTATAGATTTTCAAAATTGTAAAAATAACTGTTGCATGGACATACTCCAGCGTGTCAGATATTGCTGGCATCCATTTCCTACGTATTTTTAAATATGTACGTATGTTAATCTGATTGTTTCAGTGATGGGGGTGGTCGTATATAAGGTTTGAAAATGAAAAAAAAAAAAATTTACTCGAGCGCGTCAGATTTTCTAAGGGGATGTTAAGTGAACTTAAACAAAGCTCTTATATAATAATCTGACGATTTGGATGTGACGCAAACTCGTGGCCATTATTAGAATATGCAAAAAAATCGCCATTTTGACATACTCAAGCGCGTCAGATTAATATATCGACACACCCTAAGAAAAAGTGTGTATCTCCAAAAACCAAATTTTACAGGAGAGCGTTTTAAAGTTTCTATAAATTTAAAATCGCAATTGCGTGGTAACTATATATACCAGAGGATTGAAATTTGGCATGGAGTACAATATTGTGACAATATGTATTCGTGATTTTTTACATATTATTTAATACGGTAGTTTCTTAATAATTACAGTTATTCACTTATACGTGATAATACTTCGTCAAAGACTGACGTGCAAGTAGCAGATACATACTTGTTCTACGTATATTTAACTTTGACGAAACAGTTTCTGCCAGATATACATAATATATATGTAGTTCCAAATTTTGGTGAAGTGACAGATATTGTACAGTTCCCCAAGATAAAGACTGGTAGTGGTTGATACTCATTTATCTTTATTGACTGCCTTATTAAGTAATCTGTATATGGCAGATGCAAACTTGTTCATAGTGACTTACTTTTAAAATAAAAGTGTAATTGGTATTTACACATACTTTTTATTCCACCCGCTCAATGGGTTCCCGCGTAATATTGAATAAGAGGCAAATATTAAGTTTTGCTCTGGAGTTTTTTTAGCAATGAATGTAGATAGTTAGTTCTACGTTTGGGAAAAAATATGTTCGGACCACTTTTTTCTTGTTTTTCTTAATGTAAATGATAAAGTCGATACCGTAGATTACGAAAATGCAATAGTCGCATAACTAAGTATCAGGCAGATACACACTTTTTCTTAGGGCGTGTCGATATATAGGGTCACCTTTATGCCCTAAATGAGCTGACTCATAATCTGACGATTATCTGGAGGGATCCGTCTAATCTGACAATTAATTTTATTTTTTATTTTTTGAAAATATTGAACTTAATTAGTTTAAAAGCTCAGGAAATAGCTTATTTATTTATATTTATTTATTTAGTCAATAAAAAAAATAAAAAAAAATTACAGCATTACAGTCGAAACCAATGCGCTATAAAATTCAAAAAACATAATAAATGTTATTTAGGCGACGAAACGTTGTGGCTCCGCTGCGTCGTCATCTCCGGTGTTGGTCTTATATCTTAATAGTCTTTGCTATCATATTTAGAATAATATCTACTCGACTAATACTTGAGATAGCTGCCCTTAGGTATCTGGTGATTTACTTGAAGCGTGTAAATATAATTATATTGTAAAATTCTTAATTTAATAATTTTTGTACAATGTGGCCAGTTATTGGAGGGTGGCCAGTAATTGACGATTTACCCTACTCTTACTCTTGTCAAAATCGTGTTTGACAACTTTAAATGTGAGATTGATAAGGAACTGTATATTACAGAAGTAAGGTTTATTTTCCATAAATGTTCCGATATTTTTGACGATCTGTGCTTCCTGATATTTTTACCTCATTGAACGTTCCGAATTTATTGAAAAGTCGCTGCTCTTATATTTATGACGAATTGCGTGTTCTGATGTTATTAACCTTATCTAGTGTAACGAATTTATTGAAATTTACTGCTGCTCCGAAATATTTGAGGACCTCGCCCGCTCCGATATATCTGATGGCGACTGTACCTACTCGTATTAACATGTATGTAACATATATTTTTTTAACTTAGAAGTATTATAACTTGAGTGTTCATAGAACTTTATAGACCGATACGGAATACAGAATCGTAGAAAAAAAATACTTCTATTAACGATACCGAATTACGTATCGAAATTTGTACACTGATTAATTAAGTATGTAACTTGTATATTCTTAAGGTATTTTTTATTTCGGAGTTATGAAAAACTGCAAGGACAGAGAAATAGTGAATATTCAACACATTTTTAACTAACATTCCAATGGTTTTGGTTACTAGCCTGTCACGATGTTACCACACTATTGTTACGATTTTTGTTACTGAAATAAAATTTCACATACCTGATTCACTACAACGTAGGCTTATTACCTAACTCGCTCGCAATCGCCATCGTGTTCATTTTGACAGTTCTTGTATGAATGTGACAGCTAGCTGATTGCAATGCCAATTGTCAGTCCATACATGAACTGTCAAAATGAACACAATGGCGATTGCGAGCGAGTCAGGTAATAAGCCCACAGCTGATCTTAATCCTTGAGTGGGTTTCAAAGTAATATAAATGTCAATGTGGATAAATACTTTTTAAAAAGAATTTATGTAAGAAGAGACGAGAGTCTGCCAATTCTGTTTTATACGAGTAGCACATTACACCCCGAGGGTGGTTAAATAAAGAATGTCTCAGATCGCTGGAACTTGTCGCACGAGCCATAGGCGAGGCGATAAACATGCGACCTGAAACTTTTTTCATCACCGCCCGAGGTGTGTACACAATTTTAGGCTTCCCCTGCCGAGGAAGCGGAAATTGCTCCTTAAGACCCGGGGCATCGTAGAAAATATTACATTCAAATTTGAAGCTTTCTGGCCAAAATCTTAGATGCTGGAGACTGGTCGAATTTTAAAAAGTAATTGTTTATTTTATTACCTATCTACGTTATATTTAAGTGACGATTTGATTTAGGAAATAAGTGCAGCTGTTCTACGGGATCCTAAGGATCTAGAATCACTCGAGTAAAAGTTTTTTTACGATCCCAAACGATGGACAACCTAACCTATAGGTACAATAGATCAAGCGGTTACAAAGCTACAAGCTATGTTGCCAATTTTTTCTGTATGGCGACTAGAGGGTGGAGCATTTACTCCAAAATTCGAAGTTACTGTGAAAACGTTCACCATAGTCACCACATTTAAACGGTTCGATGGAACTAGTTGTTAAAACTATTAAAATATTACCTGCTGTGGATGGTGGAGGAGTAAAATTATGAATCACGGAATGATGATCCGGGTGCGATTCCCAGTCAAATATTGTCAAACCCCGTTTTGCTTTGTATATCGGTAATTTTCGTATAAATTAATGCGTGAACATTTATTTTATAGTTTGTCATTTGCGTTAACCGGAACATCGTTTGAGATCGCAAACTCTAGCGCGTATCGCGTCTACATCACACTGTTCTGGTCCGAGTCAAATTATTCCATTTGATGTTCCCTTTTCGGCTTAAATTACGCTACAGTTTCCTTGCTACAGGAATATCCTATCCTAGACAGCTCTACGAATCAGCACAGATCCTTATAAACAAAAAAAGACATTTAAACAGTACGGTCTTGCTCAGCTGTGATTTCCTCGCTTGCTTACTTAATACAAGATGAGTCCACGAACTCTAAACTTGAAAGACTGTAATCAAAACTTGCTCTTAGCTATTGAAAGCATCGTTTTGTACGTCTCGAGATGTATTGGTAACTTTGGCGAGAATAATTTAGAGGACAATACAAATTAGCGAGCAGTGATGTACCGGTACTCTACAAAATAGGTACTAGCTTTATACGATCGAGACATCAGTACCTAATGTGATGAGTTTAGTTTGGGCTATAGATTAGATTAGATTAGATTTATTTATCACCCTTTTAAAAGTACAATTTAAAGTCCGACATAAGTAATTCACAAAAGGATCGTCAATTGTAATAAAATAGTCATAATAATAATAATAATAACTGAAATTTAATTGAAACGATATAACAAAAAACAAAACTGAAGTTCAATGAAATGTCAATGTAGATTCACGAAAAGATCGTCATGGGTACATAAAAAGAGAAAATAATAATAATTTAAATGAAACCTATTTTAAAAGTCAAATAGTAAATACAAAACCACAAAATGTGAAAATATTACCCGAACATACATAACAAAAATATATACACTCAGATAAGTTTTCAATTCCGATGAGTGACGTAGTGATGAAAAACTGGAAAAAGGCTAGGTATGTCGATGACTCCATGGTACATTATTGTCAAGTTTTTATTTAAAAAAGCTGAAACGTGGATAGGGTTTTAAATTGAAGACAGGAAAATATAGTCAACGGATTAATTAGGTACTATTTACTACTCAGTTTCATTGAGGTTGAAGATGACTAAACTAACCTCGTTAAGTTTTTTATATATCTGTTAACCAAATGTAGGTTTGTAAATAATTAGTATTTTTACGTTTATGATACATTTGAAGATTCTAATATTATGAATATAGTGGATGATATGATGAAGATTTTAAAGCTACAATTGAGGTATCTAACTACAGAAGTGAAGAATAAAATGTGAGATTTATTAGATTTCATTAGTTATAACTAAAATTGTTTCATCATTTTTCGTCAATATTTTATTCGTGGAATGTTCCTAGCTATAATATAATTAAAAGAATGTGACTTATTTAAAATAAAAGGTAATTCTACGATTCTTTAAAATTAAACACCAATCACAGGTGGCAATCCATGAATAAAATATGACGTACGAAATACTTTAAAAGTTTAATCTATCTATCTAGCTGTATTAATGTTTTGTTGCAAACTAAAATATCTGAAGTTCTGTGTTATATTTGTTAGTAAATAGGTAGCCTATGTTTAAAATTTAAATGTCTGTTCTAACCTAATTTTCGTACACCTATGCTAGTAAAGAAAGTCTACTGACATTAATATGTCCAATTGCAACTAATTGCAGACACGTTAAAGTAAAAATGGCGCGTATCACCGAAACTTGTACATGGATGACATATGCGAATAGTTTTAACGTAGATAATCTTTATTATTACTTGAACACTGGTAAAGGAATCAAATTCCATCCCATTTTATTTAAGGTTAGAGTACTTACACGTATTAAATGAAAGTGACAGGTGTCAAATCAGAAAACAAGCTTTGCTGTCACTCTAGTATTTAAATTACTTGGTTGTATGATCGCCAGATAAGCCAGGTTTAGACGAAGCCAGTAACGTTGGCGCCAGTCCTTAGACAAGCCAGTGCCTAACCCGTTTTTTAGATGGGCCAATTGGGTTCATTTCATTCATGGATAATTCTTGTGATGAGCACACGTTTTGTGTTTTTAATAAATGAATTAAGGACTAAATGGCGGTGGTTGTAAAATAAATGTATAAAGAACAACTCTGCACTGAGGCTCGTTATCACTGGCTTGAAAAATAGGCTGGCTCTCTATTCCCGCCAGTGCTGACAGCCAGCGCTGGCTTGTCTTGAAAACTGTTTGTACACAGCAAAGCTATTCGGTAAGCAGGATAGATACGGCGCGAGCGTGCGTAGGTGCTTACCTGATTATATTGACGTGTGTACGTGGCCAGTAACACGACTGGCAGACAGCACTGGCTTCGTCTAAGCCTGGCTATACTTCAGTAATTAGTTTTGTCGAAATTATTTCACTAGGTAGCAGGGTAGCCTATTTTACAGATACTTTACATGTGGGCATTGACCTTAGTCAATGTTTACCAGTGTTCGTGTAAACTACAAAGGTTGGTACTACAGTCTACATCTATCGGACACATCACATTTAAATATTGAAAATAATAGAAAACGAAATCACAGGACTACTTACACGGCGATTACTTAAAATTGGTCCGAAACATTCACAGTGTTCAAAAGTAATTTATTC
The DNA here is from genome assembly GCA_932294345.1 of Pandemis cinnamomeana. Classification (NCBI taxonomy): domain Eukaryota; kingdom Metazoa; phylum Arthropoda; class Insecta; order Lepidoptera; family Tortricidae; genus Pandemis; species Pandemis cinnamomeana. The sequence continues at coordinate 12,458,435 of OW028718.1, read as the reverse complement.
ATTAATTGTTTTGAATTATGCAATAATAGCGAAAATTATTATATAATTGAAGAATATTTAACAGAATAATCGTGTTGCTTTTGTTTATGGAGAACCAACAGCTTACAACACTATATATGAAATTAAAATGGCAACTCAGAACCAATTACAGGAATATTTGCCTGGACATTTTCTTAAATCGTTATTCCGACACACACTGGATGTATATGGATTAAACCAGATGACAGTTGGCTTTCGTCATTTCATTATTTGTTTGGTCTAGTGTAATATTCGGCTGAATAATGTTTTTTTCTAAACTGATACCATCGACTTTACAAAAAAATCTAACCTAACCTAACTTATTGGACGTAGCGCAAAATAATTTCTGAAATATTTTCAGTTACCGCTAAAGCAATTTTAGACCAAACGATCAAAAATACGCTAGACCAAAAATGTATCGACCCAAGAGGCACCCGAAAGGAATAAACAATGAAATAAACACAAAATCCATAATTCTTCGCTCGAGCTTCACGTTTTAACTAGTCCAACGTTCCTAAATCTTCCATCACTCACAGCCATCTACCTGTCAGTCCTAAACCGGGGCATTAAAGTTCGCGAAGTTTATTTATAGCTTCACACGCATTACCAAATTTTCGAGGTGAGGCTGGAAGTACACACCATCCTAGGGAACTAAAAGGTCGACCAACGATCATAGGTTAGAATGAGACAGGGATATTAATTAAAGCGTTGTGAGACACCGTTACACATTTTACATCTTCTTGGGCCGTAAGTAGCAATTTACCGTTCGCTATGCGAGCAGAAATCTCCACTTCCTGGCCATTGAAGACGTAAAATTGTGTACACACCTCAGGCAGTGATAAAGAAAGCCTCAGGTCGCGTGTTTATCGCCCTCGCCTTTCGCTCGTGCAATAAGTTCCTGCGATCTGAGGCATTCTTTATTTCACCACCTTGAGAAAGTAAGTCCTCCGCCGCGTCTGTCTGTCTTTTTGCGATAAACTCGCTCGACTGGGTTCACCTGTATCACACACAGTTGTCAAACTTACACACGCTTCTTTCTCTGTGTCGAGGGTTAAAAAACAAGATATCGTTTTGAATTTCGAAGCAAAACTAACGGGGCGCGAGTCGGGCTACCTCCGCGTGTGGTCAACCTGCGGTTTGTGTTTGGATCCCTTCGGGGGGAGAGCAGTGCTTGCTCTGGTGCACCCTAAGCAGTGGTTAATGATTTCCTAGCAGATTCTGAGGGATATCATTGTCCGTTGGCTAAGAGCCCGACAAGGGGAGGGTCTTTTGACCGTGTTGTACAGCGTTGCCGACAATTTGTCACAAGCAGAAGAAAAAGTAGAAACTAACAACCATTTTAATGTAAACAAAATCACTACAACTGCACAATTCAAATAAGAAAATATCGAAACGTGTATCGAACAGAGATAAGGTTTAAGCGTTTATTATCAGTTTACGATACGTTTGAGGTTTGCTGGTGGGTAGTTAAACTTTACTGCGATATCCGTACCTCTGCCGGGTCCGTATTCCTACCGGGGGTTTACGTTGCGTGATAACTGAAAGAATAAAGTTGTATCGGATTGATAGCTGAGCGTTTTCCAAAAAACAAGTCTGAATGTAAGACATTCTTTCCAGAATTTAAATATTTTGGGTTTTTCCTACTCAGAATCGTTTACCCTATCGATTTTCATACAAGAAAAAAATGTGTCAAAATGTGTCAAATGTGTCATTTCACTATGGATTTTTTTTCCTATTCGTCACGTTCCTTATACCTATATGAAAAAAAATGATGAATCGGAACGGAAATTTTGGGACACATTTTTTCTTGTTTAAGGATCGATAGGGTTAACGATTCTGAGTAAGAAAACCCAAAATACTTAGTTAAATTCTGAAAAAATGATCATGTCGACTTTTTTTGGAAAACAGCTGTGCAAACGAGAGTAGTGTAAAACTTTGTCCTTTAAGGAGTGTCACTTGGAAATTGTATATTTTATACTAGTATTGGTATTGGTTAAAATAAAGATAGAAGTTATACGTTACAAAGACATCAAAAACATCTAGACACCTTTATGCCACAAACAATACGTTCTGTGACACATACATAGGACATGATGGCTGTATGCGATTTATGCCCTCAACTGTACCTAATTTCAAGTGATTTTCACAAAGATGCATAAAATAAAAGAATTTATTATATCATAAAATAAAAGAATTTATCTCAGAAGTTGTAACGCATTATTGCAGGTAAATAAGCTTTATGTACCATCGAACAGACTGATTCCTGATCCACTGTGCAACCATCTCACAGTAAATTTCATAGTGACGTTACATTCAATTGACAAGGAAAATCATTTAGTGTGAGAACGTTCTACGGTGGACCAGGACGCAAATGGTTCGACTGTACTTGAATGATCAGCGATTGACCGTACAGTTTCACTGAGGTCCATTTCTTGAAGCCACAGGTTGCAACAAGTCTGAACAAGTAGCGTTGGTGAAATCTTAACCACTGTAGTTGATTAGCTAGTTCAGACTTGTAGAATTTTACTCGTAGCTTCAACAAACGGGCTACTGACGTCAAGTGTCCATGCCTAGAGTACCTTGCTTACTGATTTAGTAAAAGTTCTATTCAACATTTAAATCTCGGATACAAACACGCAAAAGTAAGTACAGGAATAACAGATGTGAAAGTCGATCTTACAGGGATACGTATAGGCATATCCTACAGCCTTGAAACAAACAGAAACAAGAGAAGATACACAAAATAAAGTAAATACGTACATTGTTATTTAGTCACTTTCGCGCCATGCAGAGATAGAACAACAAGAATATGTAAATGCTGAATAATTCCAGCTGTAACATTCATTACCATATAGTTTACGCAATCCCGACCCCGGGAGTTACCGAAGATATTCCTTTTCTATTCAAATGTTTCACAGCCACATAATTCCTCCCGCACTAGATTTTCATTTAGCATTTCTCTGTACAAGTAGATACACCTGTGTTTTCTGTTTCACTTTGTGTTTTAAGGATGTCGGAGTGAGAAAATAAATCAACTGTTATCAAATACATCAACATAACGTCATGTAACAGAAACTTTTACACTATTTTCACTCAATCATCACAACACAGATACTTGTACCAGACAACTCACTCACAGGGCCTTAGAAATATTTTTACACAAGAAAAGGCATTAGCAGTATGGAACTGCCACAGTTACAATCTTAAGAACATCTACCTTCAATTTTACCAACGTCTATATTCACTTGCAGTTGTTAACTGTTGTTTCCCTCAGTCTGCTTAACAATGGCACATTCTGTGTAACGGAGATAATGTTATCACGACCTTGACTTCACAAACGTCTGACCCTGACCTTTTAAAAACATTGTCCTAGAATTCGTAAGACATTGACGGACTTCCCCTCGCTTTCAACTTTTTATACGTGTGACGGCAGCTTCCCAATGTCCGCCGAAACGCGGCTCTGTATAAGAAAAACTTTTTTTGGATCTTATGGCTTCTTTACATCTAAATCAACCTTGCTTCTTCCAGTAAATTTGAAAGCACTGTCCATTTGTGACTTATTTTCGTTCTTTCACTCTTTTCAAACTAGCCTGGCTACCGCCACAGCCAGCAATGATATCCCGTACTTCAGCTCTTGGGCCGGTGTGATGTGATGCGCCGAAGAGTTGCCAGCTAAGATGAGGGCCCGAAGCCGCTGCCGCTCGCGGTACCTTTTGTCCTCCCCGGGAGGGTCCAGGCACTCGAACTCGCAGCATCGCTCGCCCACTCGGAAGTTTTTGCAGAACTAGAAAAAAGTTAAACAGTTTTAGAAGAAACTTGAGTTATAGATTAACGTTGTTTTATTTATTTTAGAGATAACAAACAACTGTAAAAAGGCTGCATAATATGATTTTTTTTAGGAATTTCACAAAACCTTTCCTATGAGTTCTTTGAGTTGACACAAGTTTTACAAGCGATTCAGATAAAGTGGTAGGCAAAGTAATCCACATCTCCAAGATAAGGTCCAGGCGACGACAATCCCTAAAGCGCTGCTTATAAGCAAGGACGTTCGTAAGCGCTTTTATAATTTAGCCATTGCCAGCTTTTCCGTAAGCTTATCACGAGACACCGGCAGCTACTCAAGTTTATTAAAGCAAATTTTAGTTTAAAAAAATACACACATACACATACACAAATCACGTCTTTATCCCTTACGGGGTAGACAGAGCCTAAGGTAACAGATACCTACAGGCCACATTTAGCAAGATTGTGGGCGTATAGGTGAAAAATGAAATCAAAATAGTGATGGGTTGCTAGCCTCATCGCCTATAACATGATTCCTATGACTTTCGCCCATTCCCTCGATGGGCTTTTACCATCTGCGCGGGTAGAGCAACTGGTATATTCCATGTTTTTTCTTTGCTCCCGGACCAGCATGGAAAAAAAAAATAACATTAACTAAATAACGCTAAAATCCCATCACGCGTTAATCGACTAAATTTAATGCCAAAAACGCCTTACATCATTTTAGAAAAGAGCTGATACTCTTCAAACTACTGGACCGATTTTTACCAAACATGGCTAAGAACCACCGCAAGGAAACTGGCTTTTTTACGAAACAAACCGCACAGATATCTGTCCATTCGTTTGAGAGCTACGATGTCACACACAAACATCGATGTCAAACTTATAACAGCCCTCTTTTTCCATCAGGGGTTAATTAGGCCGCGAGGTGTCTCAATCGACATATCCCGTGTCACCGTTACTAATGGCCAATAATGACAGCCACTCTGCGTAACGTCATTCTTAACAATCTCATAATATCATTGACTATGTCATACTCGTTTATCTTGATCATAGCACCAAAATTCACGTCGATATTTTAGTCCAGGTACTTTTGCACGCTACAGTATTCAAAACCCCAGTGTGAAACGTACAATTCGTTGACTAAAAATCTTCTTAAGCCCTTAAAAAACCCGGTACTGAGGCTCTTTTAATCGTGGAAATAAATAGAAATGTCAAGAACGAGCGAGGTCTGATGAATACGAAGGGTGGCATCAATTTAAAGCCAGATATTTGATGGTAGCCATCGCCACACTTGGCGATTGTCAAAAATTTTACGGTGATGACGCCGTGATCGCTGCCGTACCTGGGTTATAAGGGTCCAGAAGAAGATTTTATTAGACAACGTATTTTCAATTAAGAAAAAAGATAGAATAAGTGAATACTTCTAAAATATGACTATTTCGAAAAGGACAACAAGGAAGATTTCATTAAAAGTTGTACACTTAATTGTTTTCTGGGATTTTAGATGGTTTTCACGTGCACTATCGATCCTGTCCTGACAGGAGACCAATAATGCCCCGAAAATTCCACACATTTTCTGGCCTAAATTTTCGTTCTATTCCGTTACCGCCATTCAAATTTGTATGAATCAAGTAATGGAATGGAAGAGGTAATTTTGTGACGCTTTTTCTCTCCTATCAGGATCGATAGTGCTGTGCTTCTGAGTAGGGTGAAGTCACCAAAAGTTGAACGATTAAGCGACTACCCCTCCTTTGAACCCTTTTTTCGAAGTGTTGTAAGCCATGTATGATAGTGAATTTTTTTTATAACGCTAAGCACATAGTCGACTTTGCGACTTCAAACCCTTATATTACAAACGGATCTATACAAAAAAAAATATGTTTGCCAAAATAAGGCAGATTCCCCTAAAGTTGAACGCTGTGCCCTATTTATGAACGAATTGACCCCAAAAGATGAACTAATATATTGATAGTAAACTGTCTACCCCGTATGGGATGATAACGTGATTTATGTATGAACGTATAATCTTACTTGATCAGTAGATTTATCAGATCACCTAGAACTTTGCCAGCATAGGCAAAGTTGACGGTTGCTTCGCTCGAATTTGGCCCAGCGGCCATATAAAATAAAATTTCAAATAAAGTTTTTACGATCTCAAGGGTACCTTTGTATTTATATTGAATATCCTAAATTAATTAATTATAGTTATAAGTTACACTAAAAGCATTTTTTACCTTATAAAAATGTTCACTTAGATACCCTACCCCAAACATGAACGACAAAATGTTGTTACTTCAAGTTTTGGCCAAGAAATCTATAAGATGAACTAATTAAATCGATTCAATGTTCATGTACTTGAATAGAAACCAAAAGTTGAACCAGTAACATTTCTTCGTTCAAGTTTTGGGCATTAAATAATAGTTGAACAGCGCGATTCCCATACAACAAAAATATCAAAAACTTCCCCTTAGGAACAAAATATTTTGTTCAACTTTTAGTTAAAAAATCTACGATAGGTATACAATTAATTTGAGCCATAAACGGTGCATCTATCATTTTCGTGCGATTTTATAAATGCATTTGAAAAAAGACCACTTTGCCCATTAGTTGAACACCGTTCAACTAGTAGCTCTTACCTCTGATTTTGGAACCATTACTTGAACAGCGATTATATCATTAAATAATATAAAAAACAAATTTATTTATTTACGTAAATATTAAAGACATAGTCAAGAATACATACCAAGCATAAGAATGTTAGTCAATGCATTATTCAATTTTATATGCAATTAAAAGCTTAAAATGTGAAGGTCTTGCCTTAAGAAGGATTTCATACAACTGGCACTTTTGCCGGGAACCCGAGACGCGGCGACCGCTCACATTCGCGTGGGTGACACAATTGTCATGGAATTACATTTTTCACATCGGCTAAGTGTTATAGCATTATAAAAAAATATTCCCGGGCGTCTAAAATGGGCCACGATTTAATTATTACAGTTTTTAGGCCAAACGTTCAACTTCTGGGTGTTGTTCATCTTTTGGGTCCTCTACCCTAGAACACCGAAAATAAAACTAAAATCCCAGAAAAAACAGTCCTCGTTGGGCATGCTCGCGAGCCTCGTTCTTGGTTTACTCTAACGCGACGGTTACAGTTCCAGCTCGCAGATGAAGCCGGCTTACAGTTTCTTATAAATTATGTAGCAACCTTTGTATTTAATAAGGCTTTAAGGCTGAGCCGCATTTTCTTTGTATCGACTAAGTCAGCGTAATACCGGCTAAACAGCCGCATCGTGCAATCCGTGGGATTATTTAGCTCCTGTCACCGCTCGTATACTACTAGGGAGCGAACATTAATACGTGAGGTGATTTAGGTGATTTTTGGAACCTCCCTCCACCTTTCATGAGATGTGAGATTTGGTTCGACCTCCCCTTTGAATTCACACGTGAGATTAGACACATTTTAACGTTATTTTACTTACATGCTGGTCTGGGAGCATTGAGGAAACATAGAATGTACCAGCAGCTTCTCTTTCCACGCAGATGGTAAAAGCCTTTCGAGGGAACACGCCTTAAGCAAAATGGTCTTGACAGGCAGAGGCAGACGGACAACGAAATACATACATATATACACAAATCACGTTTATCCCTTACAGGGTAAACAGACCCAGAGGTAACAAGACCAAGGCCACGTTTAGCATGATTGTGGGCGTAAAGGAGGTGAATCAAATTAGTGATGCGTTGCTAGCCGCATCGCCTATAACATGATTCTTAGGCCCATTCCCTCGATAGGCTTTTACCATATGCGCGGGAGGAGAAGAAACTGGTACACTCTATGTTTTTTTTACTCCCAGATCAGCATGGAAGCGGTCAACGAAAGTGATCCCATTTTTCCTTTTTACGGAAGTAGAGTAGTGGGGAGGCAGGCTTTGCCAACATACTAGTGCTAACCTTGGGTTGCCAGCAACAACTGTATCATTAAATACGTATAAATTAATTGCCAGCAGCTACATAGAACATTGTCGCGTGTCAAATCAATACGTCGTCCTCGCAAGCTAAACACGCCGACATTGCAGAACTAATATTGCACTGGGACTGGGAATATAGCAAACATACGAGTTAGAATCTAGTTCAATGCGGTGGGCAAACCAACACGCTGACATACCAAATAATTATGCGCTAATAAACTCCCTTAAGCATATGAGCTGAACATAGCGTTGTCGACAGAGAAAAAATATCGATACATGTATCACGTCTTTATCGCTTACGGGGTAGACAGAGCCTAAGGTAGCAAAACCAAGGGAAAGGGAAATCAAAATAGGGTTGCTAGCCGCATCGCCTATATCATGATTCCTAAGACTTTGGCCCATTCACTCGATGGGCTTTTACCTGCGCGGGAAGAGAAGCAACTGGTAAATTCTACGTTTTTCTTCACTTCCAGACCAGCATGGAAGAAAATAGATAACATCGAATAACTAGCCAAATTACATCTTGAAATTGAATTAAATTGAATTATAATGAATTGCTATGATTATTTATAATGTAGTACGGCATTAGGATATTCTGTGTAGCATCCATCATTGCTATGTCACCACTTCTGATTTAGATTAGGGGCAAACGTCTTCGTTGGCCTTATTAAAAGGAAGAGTCCCGCTTGGCCTTAAAACAAGGGCAGCAGACCAAATAAGGCCTGTTCGAATTTATCTCAAATATTTTGGCAGCGCATATAAAACTTTATTTGGCACGCCGCTTGGCAATGCGTTATGAATATAAATGCGCCATATGCACGATATATTTAGGATGAAATAAGCACCTAGTTTTGCATCACGTGTGTGCTAAATAGAGGAAATGCGACAGCAATTCTAGCGTCGACTTTTCAATAGTTTTGTTTTCATCCAAATCAGAATACAAACGTATCGTCATATCTATCTATACATACAATAAATCAGGAGAAAGTTCGTGTCTATACATTAAATAATTTCTTAAAAAAATAGAGTGCTAACAGTTAAGAAGAAAAAGTAGATTTTATAATTTTTGTTTTGTCTGTATGTACGGTCAAGTGCAAAAATAAGTATCGATAGGAACTTCTCAAAAATATGTCCCACGACCTTATTACGCTGGTGTAAGAGCGTATGGTACTTATTTTTGAAACTTTGTCTAGATACATAATTATTACACTTGACTGTACCTACCTATATGTATGGATGTGTTCATTTAGCTATGTCTGTGTTCGCTAATCTCCAAAACTGTTGGACCGATTAAAATGAAATTTTGCGTCGGGGCACCTTATATTCTTTGTCAATATTTTAGATACTTTCATCCCGGAAAATTAAGGAGTTCCCGGGGAATAGTTAAAAAACTAATAACTTGTACAGCTTAGTTCACAACAACTTAGCATCTAATTAAGTTGTTAAGTAGCGCGGCTATCCGACCATAATTTTAAGTATTTTGTAAATAATAATAATATTATTTCATTCCGCCGCGCTCGCTGCGCTGCGCCTGGGCGAGCGCGGGGGAAAAAGGGCGCGGGGCGGGAGCTCGTACGAGGTGCGCGCGCATGCGCCCCTCGAGCCGCCGCGGCGGCAAGCTTCCCGCGCCACGCTGCGCGAGCCAGTCTGCGCCGCGCCATGATAGAGAGATTAGTGTTTTTGTTCTCGTTGTATTAGACTTTCCCGTTTTTGTACCTACTTGTTTTTACCGTGTTTTACTGGACATTATAATTTCATTTATCAGTTTTTCCGTCTGTTTTACTTGAGTCAACCCCGCCCTTCCGTTACAAAACTGGTCCTTTACGAGTTCGGATAGTGAAATAGACAGCCATGAGTGTTAACAGTGCTAAACGAGAAACACGTAGTGCAGCAAGAGCAAAATTAGCGAAATCGGTCGCTACAGACTCGGGAATGGAGACTCCGTCGGGCGCCGACATGTTGAAACACGTGTCGCCGCGACAGCCCGCGCGTGCCCCCTCGGTAGGTGGTCGCATCAGCGACCGCGGATTGGAATTACCACCGTTAGAGATGGGGACGCCGGCATCGGAGCGTACCGTGCGCGCACGGAGCAACGCCACCCGCACGTCGAGACGCAGCCAAGCCGGCCTTGAAGCGCTACGAATACGCGCTGAGTACGAAGCGGAGCTCGAGGTGGCTAGGCTCAGAGAAAGCCTAATTAAAAAGAAGCTCGCTCTGGACATGGCGGAGCTGAAGGCACAAGAAGAGGAGGAGGAGGAGGAGCGGGCCGACGCGGCGGAGAGTGTCACGAGCAGAGTATCGGTATCAGTGCGCGTGGCGCGCTGGCTCGAGGACACGCCCGCCGCGCAAGCGCTGCCGACCGCGCCGTCGGCGCCGCGCGCGCCGCCGGTTCAAGAGCCGCTGCCGCCGCCGCCGCCCCAGGAGCCACTGCCGCCGCACCAGGAGCCGCTGCCGCCGCCCCAGGCGCCGCCGCCGCCGCCGCCGCCCCAGGAGCCGCCGCCGCCGAAGAGCCATGCTCTAACAGATATCGATCGGCTGGCAGAGGCCATCGGCAACCTGGGACAGAAGAGGCACGTGCCGCGGCAAGTACACGACATCCCCACGTATGACGGTAACGCCTCGGACTGGCTGAGCTTTGAGAAGGCCTACCGAAGTACGAGCGACATGAACAACTACACGCCGTACGAAAATATGGCGCGCCTCCGAGTGGCGCTCGTCGGCGAAGCCAGGGCCGCCGTCGGCGACCTGCTGAGGACTTCCTCCGACCCCGAGGAAGTCATGGAGGCGCTCAAGGACGAGTTCGGCCACCCCGCGCGCCTGTTAGAATGCGCAATAAAGAAGGTTCGAGATCTGCCTAAAATTAATGAAAATGGCCACGAAATACGAAAGTTTACGACTACGGTGAGAAACTGCGTTTCGGTGTTGAAAAGTATACGGGCCGACGGGTACATAAACAACCCACAGTTGGTGAGTGAACTGTTAGCGAAATTAACACCATATCAACGCGCGCAGTACGGTGAATTTGCGATGCGTTTGGACAAAGATAGTGGCGTTGATTTAAGGGTGAGTCCAAATCTGAACATTTTAGTAGATTTCCTCGGCCAACTTACACGCGGTTCGTCATATTACGCGCCCATAGCGGTGAGCGCAAGCGCGAGCGGCCCCCACCGAGCCGCGGCCGCTGAGCGCGAGCGCCGCCCGCCGACGGCTGCCCGTCGCGATAAGGCTGTGGCCTCAGTGCGCGCGAGCGGGCCCACTCATCGTGTACATACTCAAGTGGAAAATATCGCTACCGTTTCTAATACTGAGAACAGTAATAAAATCGCGTGTGCGAAGTGTAAATCGGACCATAAATTAAATGAGTGTAGTGTGTTTAAAAGCATGTCTATTGATGAACGTTGGGACTTTGTTAAACAGACCAGACTATGTTTTAAGTGCATTTTAAAAACTCATTCGAGCAGGTATTGTCGTGCGAAGCGTTGTAGTAAGTGTAATTATTCACACCACGAGTTACTACACAAGGACTCTGAAAACGCTACGTCGCCCGCGGTGGGACCCCACCCTAACCTGCCGCCGTCGGCACTCGCGTCGCCCGAGTCGGTGTCGGCGAAATATGAAACTTTGACGAACGTCGGAGAGTGTCGTGCGCGCGCGTTATTAAAAGTGTTACCAGTGACAATTGTGACGAGTGCCGGTGATAAACAATTTACGTACGCACTTTTAGACGACGGCGCGACGGTTTCGATATTAGACGATAGACTCGCGAGCGATATCGATGGACCTATAGTGCCGCTTAGGTTAATGACGGCGCGCGGACAGTGTGTGACTGACAATAACTCGCGAAGTGTGAGAGTGGTGGTACGCGGCCCGAACGGTGACAGTCACGACATCTCGGTGCGCACCATGCGCAACATCGACTTGCCGTCGCAGACGCTGCCGGCGCGCGTCCTCGCAGACAACGCTCACCTGCGGGACCTGGATTGCAGAGAGATGAGGGAGGCGAAACCCATGCTGTTGCTGGGGCAGGACAACTGGAGGCTCATCGTCAGCAGAGATATCCGACAAGGTAAATCCGGTCGTCCGGTGGCTTCGCTTACTAGTCTAGGTTGGGTGGTCCACGGCCCGCTGGGGGGAGGGCTTGGTGGCAGCGAACACGAGTCCGCTAACTGCGTGTCCGCGCTTGACGAGTTGCACGAGTTAGTCAGGGCCCAGTTCGAGCTTGAGGCCATAGGTATTTCGAATGTTTTACGTACTAACTCGAATTCGGAACGTGCTTTAGAAATATTAAATAAAACATGTCGCCGCGTGTCAGATGACGCCCAGCAGTGGGAAGTGGGCTTGTTATGGGCTCGTGACCATGTAGAAATGCCTGATAATTACGAGTACGCGCGTAGACGTCTTGCCGGAATTGAGAGGAAAATGGATCGGGATTCTAAATTTGCCGCCGACTATACAAAGCAAGTGGATAGATTGTTAGACCAGGGTTACGCGCGAAAAGTTGACGGCATTAGGGCCACTCCTGTATGGTACCTTCCGCACTTCGGTGTCACGAACCCAAACAAGCCCGGCAAGTTGCGTCTCGTCTTTGATGCCGCCGCTGCCTGCCAGGGCGTGTCGCTGAATAGTTACCTACTCAGTGGACCCGATTTAATGAATTCTTTGTTCGGTGTATTGATTAAATTCAGATCGGGTAGAATAGCTTTTACCGCCGATATTGCTGACATGTTCATGCGTGTTAAAATTCGCGACATCGATCAGGGGGCTCAGCTGTTTTTGTGGCGCGGTCAAGATAGGGTCAATGAACCTGCGATTTACGTTATGAACGTTTTGATTTTTGGCGCGGCCAGTAGTCCCACTTCGGCGATTTATGTGTTAAATAAAAACGCGGAAGAGTTCACAATAACGCACCCCGCGGCGGTAGAAGCTATTAAAAACAAACATTATGTTGACGACTATTTAGATAGCGTAGACTCCATAGACACGGCTCAACAGCTGATCGCAGACGTCACCCATATACACCGAGCCGGTGGTTTTGATATCAGGGGGTGGGTGACAAATTCACCTGAATTAACCTTAAAGCTGCCATCTGTTGTGCCGGGTCAAGTAAAATTGGACAAGTCTGAGAACGAGCGCACGTTAGGTATGATCTGGTGTCCGTCAAGCGACTGTATGAAATTTGACCTGTCGTTTAAACGCTTGCCTACGGAATTAGTTGAAGGACAGATCAAACCTACCAAGCGTCAGTTTCTTAAATTTATTATGAGCATCTTTGATCCCCTCGGGCTGGTATACCCGTGTGTTATACAGTCGCGAGTCATCATGCAGCGCATATGGCAGTCCGGCATTTTGTGGGACGAGGAGATCAAAGACGCTGAGGCTAGTATCTGGTTTGAATGGCTTAGTAAATTGAAGGGTCTAGCCAATGTAGCAGTGCCACGGTGGTACAGCCTACAACCGTCCGCGGCGATAGACCTCCACGTCTTCGGGGACGCGAGCGAAAAGGCGTATGCTGCTGTAGGGTATCTGGTAGGCACGGATAGTGACGGCAATAGGGTGTGTAGTATGGTCGCGGGGAAGGCCAGAGTGGCTCCCGCGAAGGTAGTGTCCATCCCGCGTCTAGAGCTGCAGGCCGCGGTATTGGCATCTAGATTGGCCATAACTATAAAATCCGAAGTTGTTTTCGCTGTCACCAACCTGTACCTCTGGACTGATTCAAAGACAGTCCTTATGTGGATTAATTCCGATGCGCGTGACTACCAAAAATACGTTTCACATAGGTTGGCCGAAATCGATAACTTGAGTAAGCGAAGCAACTGGCACTGGGTGCCTTCAGAGTCGAATCCTGCTGATGAGGCAACCAGGATGGACTGGCCTAACGACAGAGGCATGTGGCTTTCGGGTCCCCCTTTTCTTTGTGATCCACAGGTGCCGTGGCCGAGCTGGAGCCGTGACGAGACCACCGCTGATGATCCGGAGCGCCTGGAGAGGGCGCAAGTGGCGGCTGAGCACAGCCAGCCTCTCATCGACGTGGCACGCTACTCCACGTGGACGCGAGCTCTGCGTGTCACTGCGCGCGTGCTTGCCTTCATATGCGCATGCCGAACCCAACAGAAGACAACGAGGTGGCGCCACAGCGAGATTACCATGGCAACACTGCGAGAGGCCGAGCGGGTTCTACTGAAGCAATCGCAGGCTCGTTCCTTTCCTGAGGAGCTGAGCGCGCTACGGACTGGGCGTCCACTGCCTAAGTCTACGCGTTTGCTGAAACTCGATCCCATGGTCTACGAGGACGAGCTGCTTCGTGTCAGGGGTCGTCTTGGGGCTTCTACTGAACTGTCTTTCGATGAGAGGCACCCCATTATTCTCGACGGCAGCTGCTCCATCGCACGGCTGCTGGTGCAGCACTATCATGCACGTGCTCTACACGCCAACCACGAGACTGTCGTCAACAACCTGCGAGAGAGATATTGGGTGACCTGCGTCCGGCCTACTGTGAAGGCTGTCGTTGCGCGCTGCCAGCATTGCCGTGTGCAGCGCGCGCGGCCTAATCCACCAAAGATGGGCGACCTGCCGCTCATCAGGCTGACCACGACGAGACGAGGCTTCATAAACTGCGGGATCGACTATTTTGGACCCATCGACATCACGATTGGACGCCGCCGTGAGAAACGGTGGGGGGTGCTGTTTACCTGCCTGGCCACGCGCGCCGTCCACCTCGAGTTGGCTGCCTCGCTCAGCAGCGACTCAGCGATACTTGCCTTGCGCCGCTTGATAGCGCGCCGCGGGCAACCAGCGACGATCTCCAGCGACTGCGGGACAAACTTTGTTGGCGCAAACAAGGAGCTGCGCGCCGCGCTACGAACCCTTAACACCGAACGGCTTCAAGGTGAGGCTTTGGCGAAGGGCATCGAGTGGCGCTTTAATCCGCCTGCAGCCCCACACATGGGCGGCGCGTGGGAGCGGTTGGTCCGTTCTCTGAAGAATGCTCTTCGCGCCATACTGAAGGAGCGAGCGCCATCTGAAGAGGTTCTTCACACTGCCCTGTTGGAAGCTGAGCTGGTCGTGAACAGCCGCCCGCTCGCCTACGTCGCGGCCGATCATGACGAACCAGTGGTGCTGACGCCGAACCATCTACTGCTTGGGACAGCGACGGGAGAGACACGCATGACGACCTATGATCCCTCTGATGTTGACGCTCGCCGCCAATGGAAGAAGGCGAATGCGCTGGCTGAGATGTTCTGGCGGCGGTGGACTAGAGAGTACCTACCCACCCTTCAGCGACGACAGAAGTGGACAACGGCTACGGACTCTGTTAAAGTAGGTGATGTAGTGGTGTTGTGTGACGGCAGACAGCCGCGTAATGTGTGGCCCCGTGGCATAATTACCAAAGTGTTTCCGGGCAGTGATGGTCATGTGCGTGTGGTAGATTTAAGAACGACCTCTGGGACGCTGCGTCGTCCCGTTGCTCGGATAGCCGTGCTACCTACGGACGGTACATTTGTCGATGGAAACCTCCAACTGGGGGGTGGTAATGTTAAGTAGCGCGGCTATCCGACCATAATTTTAAGTATTTTGTAAATAATAATAATATTATTTCATTCCGCCGCGCTCGCTGCGCTGCGCCTGGGCGAGCGCGGGGGAAAAAGGGCGCGGGGCGGGAGCTCGTACGAGGTGCGCGCGCATGCGCCCCTCGAGCCGCCGCGGCGGCAAGCTTCCCGCGCCACGCTGCGCGAGCCAGTCTGCGCCGCGCCATGATAGAGAGATTAGTGTTTTTGTTCTCGTTGTATTAGACTTTCCCGTTTTTGTACCTACTTGTTTTTACCGTGTTTTACTGGACATTATAATTTCATTTATCAGTTTTTCCGTCTGTTTTACTTGAGTCAACCCCGCCCTTCCGTTACATAAGTAAACATACATAATTAGTTGAAATTTGGTATTCAGTTTTAGTCCCAGAGACGGGCATATAATAGTTTCTATCCCAGAAAACAGCATAGTTTCCGCGGGATAGCGATAAGCGAATTCTGCGCGGACGGAGTCGCGGGCCACAGCTAGTTATTAATAAGCAATTCTCTGTCTATTTTTTATTCTAAGGTCACGGAGTAATATTTTTCATCACGCTTGCTCGTAAAGGGTGTAATTTTATTGCAATTCATTTATTTATCATCTTCGAATCTTGGCTATAACCCAATTTATTGTAGGTACGTAAAACATACTTCCATGCTGGTCTGGGAGCAAACAAAAAACATAAAGTGTACCAGTTGCTTCTCTTCCCGCGCAGATGGTCAAATCACATCGAGGGAATGGGCGAACATCTTAGTAATCATGTTATAGGCGATGTAGCTAGCAACTCATCACTATTTTGATTCCTTCTTCCACCTGTAAGCCTACAATCACGCTAAACGTGGCCTTTAGGTGTTACCTTTGGGCTCTGCCAACCCCGTAAGGGATATAGACGTGATTTGTGTATGTATGTATGTATATATATTTTGGATAACCATAAATTTTTAGGGTTTCAACCTTTTTGGCTGTTGGTGGCTGACTGGCGCTAGTCCATTGCCGCGCGCCGCGGCACCGAATAAAAAGAACAGTAAGGCGGCTGTCACTTGTTTTTAATTTTTGTCAATTTTCCTCGCAAATGTGACGAAAAACGTTGAGCAGGTGTATCAAGGGCAGGAATCCCCTTTTTACCACCTTAAGGGCACAATGTACTATTACTTGCGTTAGTACTTACATAAGGTGGATCGCAGTAGATAGCTTTGCACCACATTGGTTCAGAGTGGTAGCAGACGCAGAGCGAGCACACGCCTGGCCCTGGCACGTAGAGAAGACCGTGTGGGATAGACTTGCCCTCCCAGTCTATGCAGTCCTCTTCCACGCAAGCTGGAAAGAGACAGCATGTGAGTGCAAGTTCGTAATCGTTCGTAGTCGTAATGACGAGGAAGAGGTTATGTGGAAGAGGAAGTATTAGGCACATATTTTGTAGAAGCGGATGAGGAATATAAGATGGAAATTGGATGAAAATTTTATAATTCGTAAGTTTAAAGGACGCAGTATTTATTTATTTATAAATATAATGATAGAATACATTATTATGCACATAAGTGTTTATTTTAACAGTCAAAATTGACCACTGGGAGATTTATTTTGTCGAAAATATTTCTGCCAAGTTTCTTGCGCCACATTCTTCTTGGCAATGATCTTTCCGAATGCGCTGGAAGTTTAGAAAAAATACACGTAAAAGAGCCCTTGGCGGCCAATTTGCAAAATAAACTTTTGAACCTTTGAATAAAATTTGGTACAGAGATAGTTTCAACCCCGAGGCCTTCCCCGGACACAGGATAGGTTTTAACGCGGAAAATTGCATAGTTCCCGCGGGATAGCGATAAGCGAATTCTGCGCAGACGGAGCCGGCGGCAACCGCTAGTAGTTTAAATGTCTACAGTTCGTACCTACACCTACGTCACTCTCCTTAATACGTCTATTTCGGCCCTCAGACACGGCGTTTACCACAAAATAAATGTTTCGAATCAAGAATTGGGTTCTCGAAATAGCCGAGGCCAAGTAGCCACGTCATGTTGGGACCAAATAATAAATGAATGTCGTTATTTTTTATAAGGCAACTATTATACTTATAGAGCCCTGCTGGATTGGACAATCTCAGCTTTACATCTGTTGGATTGTTTCAACCCACGAGGAAAGAGAAAATAAAGTAAGTAAGTAAAAATGCTTTATTGTAGGTACAAATGTAAAGAAACAGATACAATTCACAAAAAAATAAAAATAACATTAATATATATGCACAAAGGAACGCGAACTTATCCCTATACGCGAACTTGTCGCCGGACATTAACACTAAATACTAGATAACTTTTTTAACCGTCTAAAGCAAAATAAATGATTTCATATTTAATTTCATTACATTTAATTTCTACCAGTTATCCTTTGAGTAGACGAGATTGAGATTGAGTAGATAGAGGAGCATTAAACGAGGGACCGATAAAGTGTGAGTTTAAAATTCCAGATAGTGAGTTATCCGTTCGTGTAATTATGATTAGCTCTCGATAGTTTCATGTTCAAACTCAACATTCTCCTTAACTCCTTAGAAATCTTAACTTGAATCTAAGCGTGTGTACACACTGCCGGGTTAAAACCATCCTAACATAAGGGTTCCTCCACACGGGGTTAATTTAATCCCATCGTTAAGCGCGCCGTCTGTATGCTAATGCTTTGTTATGCAAATAGGGTATTCAATCAGCCGTAAGTAAATCAGGGTTCGAGAATCTATCATTTTTTGCGAAAAAGGTCGTATTTAAGTAACTTTTTGCTTGTGTTGTTTATTTTTTAGATTTAACTTGGCAGTTTACATACATAGACATACCTACACATATGCATACGGAAGACCAGTACTCGCTGTAAGGCCAGCAAATGCTGAGTTGAGACCATTTTGTGACAATTGATTTGTGATAATTTATTTTGTTTAATTTATTTTATTTGACGTTTTGTGATGGTCATAAATAAACTTTTTTCTTTCTTTCTTTCATACACAAACATACAAATCACGTCTTTATCCCTCACGGGGTAGACAGAGCGTAAGGTAACAAGACCTAGAGGCCAAGTTTAGCAAGACACTGTGGGCGTATAGGCGGAAAGGGGATCAAAATAGTGATAGGTTGCTAGCCGCATCGTCTATTATGATTACTACGATTTTTGCCATTCGAAAGTGATGAATTTGTGCTAACTTTTGTCTTTCCTTTTGTCGTTTTATTTCATTATTATATGCATTATTTATGCTTTATTACCCGACTACGGCAAAATCAAAAGAAGGTTATGATTTTGACAGGTTACATTCATTATGATAGGTACACGACACGTCAAGTAGTTCAAAAATGGAACCCTTAAACCGTTATTAATGGCCTCATCACTCTGTGTAAAGTTCCTGTTATGTTCAGTGTCAGTTATTTATGATGTCGTCTCTGTCTGTGTCATAGTAAGAAATAGAGAGGGAATCATATAAATAACTGACATTAGTTGAGAACTTAACCTTCAATTTAACTTTTTAAAATAATATGTCGTTTGGCTCGCGTGACTCAATAATAGACAAAATGGCGACATTACATTGTTGCCAGCGTCCAAAGTTCTGACGCACTACAGTTATTTCTGTTTTATTAGCTGTTAATACGATACGAATTTGTTCATAATTTAATTCCCCAGCATCAGTTTCTTCCATGCTGGTAGGGAGCAAAGAAAAACACACAATGTACCAGTTGTTTCTCTTCCCGCGCAGATGAAAATCCATCGAGGGATTGGGCGAAAATCTTAGGAATCATTTTATAGGCGATGCGGCTAGCAACCCATCACTATTTTGATTTCCCTTTCCACCTATACGCCCTTAATCATGCTAAACGTGGCCTTAAGATTTTGTTACCTGAGGCTCTGTCTACCCCGTAAGGAATAAAGAAGAGTATGTATGTAGAACTTATTCACCGTAAACCAAATTCACAAACTAGGCTAAACGTTAAGTTAGCAAGGCGGCGAAGTTTCTAAGTTTCTGACTTACCTATGAATATTTAATTCAATTTCGATTAGCGCTAACGGGGCGTGCAAGTTTCAACACAATAGTTTCACTTAGGTCTCAGTCGTGGGTGGCTGTTTGGCGTGCCAGTTAAATTTAGGTAAATATGTGTAAAAAATAAAGAAAGAAAGAAAGAAGACATTTATTAGAGTATTTTTAGAGTTTTTTTAGAGTATTTGTATTGTATTGTATTGTATTGTTATTCCTTGCAACTGTTAAATTCTATGTAAAGTGTTCTATGTAAGTGTAAGTTAATTAACTGGTTCAATCCTACCAATATTATAAATGCGAAAGTTTGTGAGGATGGATGAATGTTTGTTACTCTTTCACGCCAGAACGGCTGAACGGATCTGGATGGAATTTGGAACAGAGATAGATATATGTGTCATCGGCCGATTAAGTACATTACCTTAAAAAGGCATATAAAAGAGCCCTTTGCGATCTATTTACAGTGTTTAAAATTTAAATTTCTTAAACAAAATAAATTTAAGTTTATGCATACATATATACACAAATCACGTCTTTATCCCTTACGGGATAGACAGGGCTTAAGGTAGCAAGACCTAGGCCACGATTAGCAAGATTGTGGGCGTATAGATGGCAAAAAATGGAATCAAAATAGTGATGGGATGCTAGCCCCATCGCCTATAACATGATTCCTAAGACTTTCGCCCATTCCCTCGATTGGCTTTTACGATCAGCGCGGGAAGAGTAGCAACTGGTACATTCTATGTTTTTTCTTTGCTCCCAGACCAGCATGGAAGTAAGTTTATATCATGATTTTATTCGTCTTTGTACTGTATTAAGTTATAAAATATATCGCTGGCGTTCGCTCGGAGTCCTAACATTAAAGTTTTAAACTTCGCGAAGTTTCCAACAATACAGCCACAACAATAAACAACGATCATTTTCTATTGTCAGCGGTATTTGAATTGCTTCTTGATTAAGTACGTACTTTACAGTTTAGTATCGCAATTGTGCTTTTACAGTTACAGTTGGGTAGCCCGGAGCCCAGCAGCACCTCTACCTCCGTCTACACACACGCACACTGAAACTACACACGCACACTAAAACTACACACACGCACACTCGCGCAAGCGCCCAGCGCCGCCTAAACGACCCAGCAGCAACTCTCCCTCCGTCTTACGAATTTTCGATCAGGTCACGTGACCTGACGCGAGTTTAACATTTTTTACGCGTCCCAAAAAGTGCACAACGCCGATAAAGAAATTTTCACTTCAAAATCGGTCTTGTTGCCTTAGGCTCTGTCTGTGTCTAACTTTAGGCTGCGGCTCCACTGAGGCAGAGACGAGCGGAGCGGAGAGGAGACGTGTGGGGATCGACCAATCTCTTACATGAAATCCACATTTCGTCTCCGCTCTGTAATATGATTGGTCGATCCCCACACGTCTCCTCTCCGCTCCGCTCGTCTTCGCCTCAATGGAGCCGCAGCTTTAGGCCCTTACGGGGAAAGGAGTAAATATGTATTACGCAAAAAAAAAATACAGTTAAGGGCATGAACATAATGTACGCTGCCAAGACGGCAAAAAATTTGATTCAGTTAAGGGCATAGACATATGTACGTTGCCAAGACGTCAAAAATATCTATACACCGTATGCCACAAAAGGTCGGTGAGTTATGAACGTATTATATAATAGTTATGTGTGTATTAACGCTCCGAAGCTTTTAGATTTCTTCATGAGGATAAGCATTCCATCTGAACCCTCGAGGCTGTCTCGCCTAACATGGGGCCCGATTTTTAAAAGCACATATATGAAAATACCAGTCGAAAGTTTATTTATTTTGTACACGTACACAAGTCACGTCTTTATCCCTTACGGGGTAGACAGAGCCTAAGGTAACAGATAACTACAGGCCACATTTAGCAAGATTGTGGGCGTATAGGTGAAAAATGAAATCAAAATAGTGATGGGTTGCTAGCCTCATCGCCTATAACACGATTCCTATGATTTTCGCCCATCATTTTGTAAATGATTACAAAAGTATTAATTAAAATATAAACTAAGGGTACCTTAAAATAACTTAGTAAAATAAAACTAAGGTTAAAAATTAAAATTAAAATAAATTTGGACCCTTTGGTACGGTCCCCATCACGCAGGCAGCATTCCCGCGTTGTATCGCAATTGCGAGTCTTTGAGTCGAAAGTGTAAAATTGTGCTGAATTTGAAATACGAGTAGCTTAAAAGACAATCACAGCTCTCATTAATCTTGTGAGCTAGTCAAAAATTTGATTAGAGCTGTAGTTTTGAAGATATAAGCAGATTTATACAACTTTCACTCACACTTTGTCCGTCCCTCGTTTAATGCTCCTCTCATCTACTCAAAGGTTATCTGGTAGAGATCCCTTATAGGGATGATTTCGCCTTTGTGCATATATTAATGTTAATGTTATTTTAATATTTTTGTGAATTGCATCTGTTTCTTTATGTTTTTACTTACTTGCTTAATTATTTTCGAGTGGTACTTTAGAGTGATGTCTTTTTAAAAATCGGGCCCATAATTCCCAACATTTTCGCCCATTTCCCCTGTCTCTCAATAACCTCTGCCCACTGCCGTACTTCCATATTACCCGTGCGTAGTTAGCATAATATAAATATTATTATCCAGGTTTGTAGGAGTTCCGAAGTTGTAGTATTTGCAATGCTAATGCCCCGGGTCTAATTGCGTCGACGTGCTTCTTAGCCAGGTGAGCTGATGGACCCATGCCTTATGACATTATGTTGACTACAAGTTTGGGAAGACTTCTGTTTATTTTATATTTCACTACTCTTCTGCCCACAACTTCGTCAGCGTAGAATTATACATAAAAACCTTCCTCTTGAATCACTCTATCTATTAAAAAAAACCGCATCGAAATCCGTTGTGTAGTTTTGAAGATATAAGCATACATAGGGACATAGGGACATAGGGACAGAGAAAGCGACTTTATTTTATACTATGTAGTGAAGTCGGGAAAACCTCACTATTATAACCCAACTAGCTGCTCCCCGCGACTTAGTCTGCAAAAGAATAGTTTTTCGCTATCCCGCGGGAACTATGCAATTTTCCTAGATAAAAAATAGCCTTTGTATTCTTTCAGGAGTTTTCACGTGAAATAGTAACAAACATCCATCCATCCATCCATACTTACAAACTTTCGCGTTTATAATATTAAACTCGTCGCAAAATAAAAGGCACGTTTTGACATTTGTCTTTGCGACGTAACTAGTGATGTAATCATACGACTCGGTACTCGATACTCACGATAAATCGATTCAAGTTTGCATGAGTACTTGATCGATTTGAATATATATTGTAAAGTGCATTGGATTAAAGTTCTGTTTAGAAAATTTAACTTACACTGATGTTGTAGATTTCGAAATGATACAATGTTACAAAAGGTCAATTTTCATTCATTTAATATTTTTGTTACAGTAATATTCACAAAAAAAATCGATTAATTGATGTTGAAATTCAGTGAAATTCAGTAATTAATTGATTGATGAACACTAGTATTTAAATAAATAAAACCGGCCAAGTGCGAGTCGGCCTCAAAAAAATATCTTGATCGATTTATTTTTTTCTTTAACCGATTATTATTAGTCTGTGGACAATATGAAAAAATCGTTATGCACAGCACTTAGCCGAGTGGGCGGTACCCATCAATGAAAAATGTTATTACCTTCAGAACATTCGCTCGGTAAAAAATAGAGAACTTCATAGGCGTGAACTGTCAAAACGGGCCTTTTATTTTGCGACGACTTTAGTAGGATTTTACAACTTCATAGCTCTACGGCTCTACGCATTCGAGAAAAAGACTTGACAGACGGAACACAAAGTGATCGGCTAATGGTTTCCTGGCAGTTTCTGAGGGATATCATTAACCGTTGGCTAAGAGTCCGACTGGGGGGGGTCTTTGACCATTACCGTACAACGTTGCCGACATTTTGTCACAAGATTTTCGAATTATATTTTTATTACTTTGACATTGGCGAAGTTGTCGTCGCAACGACTTGATACGCCACAAATAAGAAGAAGAGTTTTGTTTATCTTTTTATTACTATCGCAAGTTTTCTATTAACTTGCAACGTATGTAGGTATGTATGTTTGTCCGGGTGGAATCTTGCAACTCAATTTTGAAGCAGATATCTTCAACTGGTTGAGTCGGATGACAAAACAATAATCTGGTAGTAGAACTCTGGTGGCCCGGTCAGGACCGTCTCCGCAGGAGGGAACTCTTCAACGGTTGGTCCGATTGACTTGAAATTTCGTTCTCATATGTAGGACGGCTGGCAATACAAGTACAGCCAGCAAAAAAAGCTTGAGTCAAAAACGAAATTTTTAGGTTAGGTTGTTGAGTTTCAGAACTCTAAACGTGCTAAGTGGGCGGGCAGCCAAAAAGGCTTGAAATCAATCTGACCTTCGACCATAACCACAGTATAAATAAACAGTAAGTAACCTTCAAATAACGCTCCAAATTGGCAGTTGCACAAATGCGTCGCACTTGTTGCTAATATAAATTTATTGACAATGTGGTCCATTTCGCAAATTGATAGTCTCTTATCAACACTTCCGTTGGCGACGTCCGTTTTTAAAGGACTAGCTGGTTTGGTCACGTAGAGCGGATGGATGAAAGTAGACTAACTAAACAACTCTATATGGGGAGTGTGAATGGTTGCGGATGGGGAAGGCCTAGACGGACGTTCCGAGACCAAATATGAGACGTTTTGGAAAAGGTCAGGTCAGGTGTACCCGAAACCGACGACCATATGAAGAGATTGATGAGTGTGGATGAAGCGAAAGATGTCAGGATCGTAGCAAGTGGGACAAAGTAGTCTCTGCCTACCTGTGGGAAAGAGGCGTGATGGTATGTATGTATATGTATATATGTATGTAGTACCAAGAATCTCCCAGCACTATAGTTGTCAACACGCGGTGTCCACTCAAGAACCAGTCTGACCCGACCGCCATCAGTTGCTTGCCACGTTTGCATAAGAAGCGCTATCTTCGATCAAGACTACTTTGTTCTATGTTATAAGAGCTCTTGTGTCTATGGCCGTCTTGCTCCGGCCTCTAGGGCTCTAGACCGAATCACCACTCATCCCGGTGCTATAAACATAAATTAAGTTTAATAACTAGCGACCCGCCCCGGCGTCGCACGGGTGCAATGTACCCTACACGCTGTATTTTGGATGGATTTTGAGTGGGGCGAATCTTAAAACAGCGTTAAGTTTAGGTACGAAAGAATTATAGACCGACCTCTTAAATGAGTCCTCGCCCGGGCGGTGCAGGGGCGCGGGGGTTGTGACGACCGCGGGGGCCGAGAGAGGTGCGGGCGGCAGGCGCACTACTCGCCCGCACCTCTCTCGGTCCCCTTTGTCATCCTACCCCGCGCCCCTGTGTCGCGTGGGCGAGGACTCATTTAAGCGGTTGGTCTGTAATTAAGGTACCTCTTATTAAAAAATAAGACGCAAAATATCAATACAAAATTATTCAGCACGCAATGTACAGTAAACAATGCAGTTAAGATAATAAGTTTGACATGAAACATTAGAATGTGACAGCCAAAACTAATTTGCGTTATATTGCTGCTCGTCAGTATCTTTAAAAATTAATTACGTCGAGTTAGAGATAAAAAAAAATCTAAGCGACACTGAAAATTAGAACACAGAAACATCCGAAAAGTAAAGCTATGGCCGGGAATCGAACTCGGATCCTCGTCATTCCTGGACGCGTGCTATAACCATGCCACCCACAGCAGGTGTGTAAGCCTTCAAATTTTTCTATCTGTTACCAGCTGTCACGTGACCTACTATGCGATTTTTTGTCGCATATTCCCTTTTTATCGTTATAATAATTTCAAGCTATTTACAAAAAAACCTTGACATATTATACGCCTAAACATTCCTCAGGAATGGCTTTATTTACTGGTGAAACCAGCATGAAACGCCATTCAGTCGTTTTGAATTTATCTCGAAAAAACAGACACAGCAAAATTTTGTTTTTTAATTATGTAGTGATGTAGAACGAGTGTAGTAAAAGAGACCATAAACAAAAAGCTTGTATACGCAGTCGGAATTGGTGTGAGCGAGACACGCGATTCGAATTTCGAATTTCAAGTGTCGAAGCCCCCCAGGCGTGGAATGGCGCCGATATTTACCGCCGATCCGAGCCCGCTCTAAAACAATTAGCAGTACGTTTCCGCAGCATCCATCATTCCAACAATGGCGGCTTAAACGTGGAGATTAATACATACTACATATGAATCACGTCTGTATTCTTAACAGGGTAGACAGAGCCTAGGGCAACCTTGGGTCACAAGACCGTTTAAGCCACGTTTGGGGATTAATGCTTGCGTTCAAAAGCCGTGGTAGCCTAGTGGTTCGACTTGTCCTCTCAAACAGAGGGTTGTGGCTTCGAATACGAGCTCGCTCCTCTGAGTTTTTCATAATACCTATATGTGAAAGAAGAAAAAATCTTTTTGCGACAGTATAAAAACTTTAATCATGAAATTACAGTGAGACTCAATCATAATTACACAAGCAGGTAACTCACGTATACGTCGAGTGATGCTCGACATGTTTCGGAGTAGTTCGTAGTCCTTCCTCATTTACACAAAAGATCCACGAATGGGTAGAAGTTTATCCGTAGGGACCCCTAGACTAAGTCCTTCCTCTTGGAGCGCTCGCCCCGGCGGCAGCAAAACGCAACTGACAGCGGCGCACAACTACCCTCGTTTTCATTGTCATGGACATCATGTGCACATGCCGAGCATCACTCGACTTTTAGACGTGAGTTACCCATTTGTGTTATTAGTATAGAACCTAGTTAAAAATATGAATAAAATCTTACACGTGTGGTAGCGGAGTAACATTTTTTTTTAAATCGCTTGGAACTCCTTTAGTATTTGAGTTAAGTACTCCGCTTATCAATTATTCATGTACCTAATGAAACGTCAGAATAACAATTCCAAGTGAAATGAAAGGAGTATCAGTATCATTTTGTTGAATAAATAACAACTTGGAGTAACAATACCGAATAATGCCGATCAGTAATTCTACCTGGCAACCCATTGTGCGCTACGCGGGAGCAGGGTTGCCACACGCAAATACTGACAATGGCTGGAATTAATGGCCATGTATTAAAAAAAAATCGTGTGTTCGCCGGCTGGCTGAAAATGAAATTATGAATCTCAATTATAATGCAAAACGGGATGAATAGGTACAGTCGCCATCAGATATATCGGAGCGGGCGAGGTCCTCAAATATTTCGGAGCAGCAGTAAATTTCAATAAATTCGTTACACTAGATAAGGTTAATAACATCAGAACACGCAATTCGTCATAAATATAAGAGCAGCGACTTTTCAATAAATTCGGAACGTTCAATGAGGTAAAAATATCAGGAAGCACAGATCGTCAAAAATTTCGACGCAGTCAGACTGATCATTAACATCGGAACATTTATGGAAAATAAACCTTACTTCTGTAATATACAGTTTAAATTACAGTGAATTATGCATGCAAACGAGTACTAAATATAGGTGACATCTTTCATTTTTGTATGACGTATTAGCCATATTTTTGTTTTGTTAGGAATTCGAATCTACTCCTCTACAAAATGATAATGGTAGGGGAGCCGACGCTGCTAAATCGGGATTTACTCAAGCGTCATAGAGACCTATTGAGTTGCGAAGCTTAGATGATAAAAAGAAAAAAATGTTATATAATATATACCTTTTCATCGGAGGGGGAGCGGCTATAGATTTTCAAAATTGTAAAAATAACTGTTGCATGGACATACTCCAGCGTGTCAGATATTGCTGGCATCCATTTCCTGCGTATTTTTAAATATGTACGTATGTTAATCTGATTGTTTCAGTGATGGGGGTGGTCGTATATAAGGTTTGAAAATGAAAAAAAAAAATTTACTCGAGCGCGTCAGATTTTCTAAGGGGATGTTAAGTGAACTTAAACAAAGCTCTTATATAATAATCTGACGATTTGGATGTGACGCAAACTCGTGGCCATTATTAGAATATGCAAAAAAAATCGCCATTTTGACATACTCAAGCGCGTCAGATTAATATATATAGGGTCACCTTTATGCCCTAAATGAGCTGACTCATAATCTGACGATTATCTGGAGGGATCCGTCTAATCTGACAATTAATTTTATTTTTTATTTTTTGAAAATATTGAACTTAATTAGTTGAAAAGCTCAGGAAATAGCTTATTTATTTATATTTATTTATTTAGTCAATAAAAAAAATAAAAAAAAATTACAGCATTACAGTCGAAACCAATGCGCTATAAAATTCAAAAAACATAATAAATGTTATTTAGGCGACGAAACGTTGTGGCTCCGCTGCGTCGTCATCTCCGGTGTTGGTCTTATATCTTAATAGTCTTTGCTATCATATTTAGAATAATATCTACTCGACTAATACTTGAGATAGCTGCCCTTAGGTATCTGGTGATTTACTTGAAGCGTGTAAATATAATTATATTGTAAAATTCTTAATTTAATAATTTTTGTACAATGTGGCCAGTTATTGGAGGGTGGCCAGTAATTGACGATTTACCCTACTCTTACTCTTGTCAAAATCGTGTTTGACAACTTTAAATGTGAGATTGATAAGGAACTGTATATTACAGAAGTAAGGTTTATTTTCCATAAATGTTCCGATATTTTTGACGATCTGTGCTTCCTGATATTTTTACCTCATTGAACGTTCCGAATTTATTGAAAAGTCGCTGCTCTTATATTTATGACGAATTGCGTGTTCTGATGTTATTAACCTTATCTAGTGTAACGAATTTATTGAAATTTACTGCTGCTCCGAAATATTTGAGGACCTCGCCCGCTCCGATATATCTGATGGCGACTGTACATACAAAACTAAAGCGAATTCTATCGTTCTATTGCTCAACCCAGGTAGCACGAGAGCGCCATATACTACCCGTCTCTTTCTAGAACGGACAGTAAGAAAAAGACAGGCAATCTATCTCGACTCTTGCGCGCTCACGTGGTAGACATCACTACATACCTAGTATAAAATAAAGTCGCTTTTTCTGTCCTCATGTCCCGATGTATGCTTATATCTTCAAAACTACACAACGGATTTTGATGCAGTTTTTTTAATAGATAGAGTGATTCAAGAGGAAGGTTTTTATGTATAATTCTACGCAGACGAAGTCGCGGGCAGAAGCTAGTGCAGAATAAAATTAGGATGAAAGTTAGGATATAATGTCTTTATATTTTTTACCTCTTTTTTTTGTTTTTTGTAACTATTATGGCATGAATAAATGTTTTCTTTCTTTCTTTCTTTCTTTTTAGATTACTTATTTATCAGCCCTGTCCGCGTGGAGGCGCCAGGCTCCCAACGATCCAATTATTGCTGAAATAACAACGCTTTATTTCAACTTCACGTCTGAAAGGTTTTCGGGCGTGCAAAGTACTTAATTGAAGGCAAATTGAAAGTAATTATTAAACGAATTTACCTGTGGACTCATGACGCAAGGCAAATACTAAAGATGCCTCTAGCGTATCTTTTTAAAATTCCCTCTTCGGGTGGGACAGGTAAACGTACTATCTACGGCCAACTGCAACTGTGAACCTACATACATACATACATCACGTCTTTATCCCTTACGGGGTAGACAGAGCCTAAGGTGACAAAACCTAAAGATCACGTTTATCATGATCGTGGGCGGATGGAAAGGGGAATCAAAACAGTGATGGGTTGCTAGCCACATCGCCTATATAACATGATGCTTAA
Source organism: Pandemis cinnamomeana (assembly GCA_932294345.1). Classification (NCBI taxonomy): domain Eukaryota; kingdom Metazoa; phylum Arthropoda; class Insecta; order Lepidoptera; family Tortricidae; genus Pandemis; species Pandemis cinnamomeana. Next base: position 12,429,313 of record OW028718.1, on the reverse strand, counting down.
GATGTTCACCCAATCCCTCGATGGGCTTTTACCATCTGCGCGGGAAGAGAAGCAACTGGTACATTCTATGTTTTTTCTTTGCTCCCAGACCAGCATGGAAGAACCATGGATGAACCTTATCGCAATAAATTAATACATACATAAATCACGTCTTTATCCCTAATGGGGTAGACAGCCTGAGCTAACAAGACCTAAAGGCCACGCCTAGCATGACTGTGTGCATTCAGATGGAAAGGGGGACTAAATTTAAGTATTATTAAAGTAAATAAAAAAATCAGGAAGTAAAATTCTTGATTCATTTGATAGGACCTATCGTTTGAAAAACAGCAGCTTATCGTCCCTAATGTGCAGTAGATGTTCCACGGGAGTTTGTAATTGTGTCGTACAGACACATCATTCAAACAGTCGACGCTTGGCGACAAAAATTCGCATAGTAACAAGGTCACGTGACAGCTGGTACGGGCAGAAAAATTCGAAGGCTTACCCGCCTGCTATGGGTGGTGTAGTATAGCACGCGTCACGGAATGACGAGGATCCGGGCTCGATTCCCGGCCATAGCTTTACTGTATTCTACATAATTTAGCAATACGTCAGCAGTTCTCAGGCCAAAGTTGTGGTGTAGCTTAACGGTCAAGTGCGGGTAGCCCGACGTAATAAAAGCAAACTATGTGTGAACGAGTTGCTAAGATGGATGGACGGACGAGATTGATGGCGCGTCGCTCAGAAGCCGATATGACAGCTAAACGAGAAATAAAAAGCACTTGTCATTCATAGGAGAAATTACGTGAATTACATTAGGAAGATTTCATACCTTACATACATAATATCACGACTTTAGTTTAGTTTTAGAGTTTTAGAGTTTAGTTTCGATCGGTTCTTTTACTTTTTCTGTGTGTCTACTCTTGCCTAATACTTATGTTCTGTCAATCGTTCAAAGGTTAACTGGAAGAGATCCCTTTTAGGGATAAGTTCGCCTTTGTGCATGTGTGTTATCCTGTATTCATCTTTTTCTTGTGTTTTATGTACAATAAAGAGTTATACATACATACATACATACTTTATTTACGTGGTAAACAGCCTAAGATAACAAAACCTTAAGGCCACGTTTAGCATGCTTAAGGGCATATAGGTGGAAAGGGAAATCAAAATAGTGATGGGTGAGCCGCATCGTCTATGACATGATTCCTAAAATATCGCCCATTCCCTCGATGGGCTTTTACAATACAATACAATACAATACAATACAATAACTCTTTATTGAACACCAAATATAACAACCAAAACAGAAAAAGGTATACAGAATATTACAAGGTAACAATAGGCACCCTTATCGCTACAGAGCGATCTCTTCCAGGCAACCATAATGGATTGGAGAACAGAACAGATCTGAGCACCTGCGCGGGAAGAGAAGCAATCGGTAAATTTCTTTTTTTTTAATTCTCTGACGAACATAACTTCATTGAACCTTGTACAGGCGCTATGGCATGAATTTTTAATGCGCTTTTTCTTTTTTTATGTGGCCCCATCGATCGATGCGATGATTTCGTCAATGTCAAGGTGATACAGTATTCAAACATCTTGTGACAAAAATATCGGTATCGTTGTACGGTAGAACACGGTAAAAAGATCCCTCCCCCCCTGTCAAGCTCTTAGCCAACGGATAATGATATCTCTCAGAATCTGCCAGGAAATCATTAACCTCCCAGGGTGCACCGGACCAATATATACAATGTGTGTGGCCAGACAGGCGTTTGACCGATTTTTATATAATCAATAGGAAGTTGCGTGCAGGTTTACTGATTGAGGCAATTCTACTTTATTATTGACGAATGTCCTGGTAACGTACCTGCTAAGTAGTTAGTGGCATTACGGACCTAAGTATTAATTGCTTAGCAACATGGTGAAACGTGGCACGGTTCGAAACACGGAACTGCACCAGCAGATTTAAAAGATTTAAGGTGCGGCCACACCGGTGCTTAAAAGACGTCGATGGTGCGTTTACGCAACAAAATGTATGGAAAAACGGTGAGAGAATGTGACGCATGCGACACGTCACTGCGTATACGCAGCGGTGTGGTCGCTCCTTTACTCGGTAACTTTAGAGATTGTGCATACATACGTAAATCACGTCTTTATCCCTTACGGGGTAGAGCCTAAGGTAACAAGACCTAAGGACCACGTTTAGCGTGATTGTGTAAGGATGGAAGGGGGAATCAAAATAGGTTGCTAGCCACATCGCCTATAACATGATACCGCCACCAATTTTTTCTCATTTGTTTCTTGAAATTGTGTGAATACTGTATTTATCTAATATTCTTGAAGATTTTAGATTTTTAATTTAATTACATATATAAAAACAGACTGAAACTAAAACTACTGCTACGCATTGCCTCTCTGAACTGCTATTCCTAGCCTTTGAGAGATGTAAGCGCCAGCCCTGGTCACTGTGGCCAGCACTAAACGTGTCGAGAACTCTTTTATATCTTTTTTTGTGTCCCCCGACCAAGGTCCCATAGTCTCAAAATCAAATAAACTTAATATAAAGTACAAATTCATGAAATACATTTCTAATATCCATGAATATTGTATGCCGGAGAAAGTGAAAGCCGAACCTAAAGACTCCCGGGAAATTTGAGCGCCACGCCTCTAGCTGTTTTACATACATACATACACAAATCACGTCTTTATCCCTAACGGGGTAGACAGAGCCTAAGGTAACAGGTACCTACAGGCCACATTTAGCAAGATTGTGGGCGTATTGGTGAAAAATGGAATCAAAATAGTGATGGGTTGCTAGCCTCATCGCCTATAACATGATTCCTATGATTTTCGCCCATTCCCTCGATGGGCTTTTACCATCTGCGCGGGTAGAGAAGCAATTGGTACATTCTATGTTTTTTCTTTGCTCCCAGACCAGCATGGAAGATAATGGATGGATGGATGGATGGTTTTAGTTGCGCGATATTCTGCAATCAGCATACGTTGGGGACTTTAGGGCTCGCTGAAGGTACGCTCCGATAGGGGACGGAGTCTGCATGACCACGAAACAGTACCTAAATTTTTTTAATCCCCGTCACACGATCGAAGCATGCCAATTGACGGAAATTCGATGCGATCAGATGTCGCCGCGTCCCATGGAAATTATTACGTGGTTTTTTGAAGGCAGTATAATTATTGTTAAAAGGCACCCTGCCAAGAGGTCCACCTCTCTTTTGTAATTAATTTTAAAGTTTATTCTTAACAGAATAAACTACTGACTGAACTAACGTTTTGTAAGGGTGAGTGGACGGCAAGACGGACAGGGTATTAGATATTAAACACTATCGCACTGTAGTTAGGTTAGAAATATATAATCTAACGTAAAAAAATCATTTTTGATAGCTTTTTTACTGACTCTACTTGCATTGTCATCCGTCCTACATTATGTGAACCAGCAGGCTTATTACGTAACTCGCAATCGCCATCGTGTTCATTTTGACAGTTCTTGTATGAATGTGACAGCTAGCTGATTCCGATGCCAATTGTCAGCCCATACATGACTGTCAAAATGAACACGATGGCGATTGCGAGCGAGTTAGGTAATAAGCCTACAGCATAGAAGAAACATACAACTATCTTTGGAACTCATGCACAGCATAACAGTCGATTTGACTCCGGCGGAACCCTCGCGGAATCATTTATTACAACGCAATGCGGGAACATTTCCGGCGCGAACTAACGGCGATACCAGATAAGTAAATGTTAGCACTGGCAACACCAGAGGGCCAGGGTTGCCAGACCAAATACTAGTACACACTATAATAGTAGATTAATGACGAATCCAGCAATTTCTCTTCCAGCTGAGGCAGATATAATGTTTTTCTGAAACATTGAGAGGAAATGAAAATAAATTTTGCACTATACTTCCTCGCAACTTAGGTGGTTCTATTCTCCCTTAATGGCAGACGTAAGGCTTGGGCCAATGTCAGTTTAAATGACAGGTGTGCGTTTGATTCTGTCTTCTTTTTCTTCTTCTTATTTGTGGCGTGTCAAGTCGTTATAGCGACGACAACTTCGCCAATGTCAAAGTAACATAAATATAATTCAAACATCTTGTGACAAAATGTCGGCAACGTTGTACGGTAATGGTCAAAGACGCTCCTCCCCCCCCTGTCGGGCTCTTAGCCAACGGTCAATGACATCCCTCAGAAACTGCCAGGAAATCCTTAGCCGATGCCCAGGGTGCACCGGACCAAACACTGCTCTTCCCCTGCTCTGTCCCTTAGGTGGTTTTCACGTTCCCGCCTTTTTTCTTATTTTTTTTTATGTCATCTGTCACCGTAAGCTATTGGACACATCGATAAAAACGTTAAGACTTGGCTGCATGATATTGTTGTTCATTATTCCATAGCCCTTCACTTTTTATTAAGTTAAAAACTAAAAAAAAAACAGTTCGGCAATCCGATTTATGGTCAGACAATCGTGCCTGCAATGTAATGCGGCCGTCAACAAGGCCCTTCGTGTTCTGTTACTTAGAATACAATGACGACATTTACGACAATGTTTGAGAAAAGGAAATTGTGCAAGTATTTTGGATAACAATAAATTTTTAGGGTTTCAACCTTTTTGGCTGTTGGTGGCTGACTGGCGCTAGTCCACTGCCGCGCGCCGCGGCACCGAATAAAAAGAACAGTATGGCGGCTGTCACTTGTTTTTTAAATTGGCGGCGCACGGTCGGTATTTTGTGCTGATTTATGTTGTTTAAACTGTTATAAATTACTGTTTGGTGTAACAGTGTACACACCGCAAAGCTATTCGGTAAGCAGGATAGATACGGCGCGAGCGTGCGTAGGTGCTTACCTGATTATATTGCCGTGTGTACATAATACATAGTATAAAACAATGTCGCTTTCCGCTGTTTGTCTATCTGTCCGTATGTATGCTTAGAACTTAAAAAAAAAAAATTATGCGGTTTTTTTTAAAAGATAGTGATTCATGAGGAAGGTTTATACGTATAATAATTCTACGCAGATGGGTTGCAAGCCGCATCACCTATAACATGACTCGTATGAGATTCAATACATACACATATCACGTCTTTATCCCTTACGGGGTAAACAGAGCCTAAGGTAACAAAACCTTAAGGCCACGTTTAGCATGATTAAGGGCGTATAGGTGGAAAGGGAAATCAAAGTAGTGATGGGTAACATGATTCCTAACTCCCTTATTCATAAACGCTCTATAGACCTCTGCTAACTTAGCAATCGTTTGTCCTTATCTGTGAAAGGTAAATGTCAAAGTGATAGATAAGGACAAACGATTGCTAAGTTAGCAGAGGCCTATAGAGCGTTTATGAATAAGGGGGTTAGACTTTCGCCCATTCCCTTGATGGGCTTTTACCTGCGCGGGAAGAGAAGCAACTGGTAAATTCTATGTTTTTTCTTTACTCCCAGACCAGCATGGAAGCATGAGATTCAAGATTTAATTTAAAAATATCTCGAAGGCTGTGGCGTAATCCAATAACAGGCAGTGGGCATACAGCGCCTAATTGGTTTAAAATTTTAATTTAACAAGATTATCTTCTTACACATTACAATATACAGGATGGACCCTGTAACAGAAGCAAACAATTAAACCACATACATACATAAACCCAACCGTGTTGTGAACTCGTGGAACGCACTCCCCGAACATGTAATAAGTGCACCTTCGGTGAATAGTTTTAAAAATAGACTAGACATTCATTTAAAGGACCAAAGAACACAAGTGCAGTGATATACACGTATCAGCTCAAAGAGCTGCTAGTGTATAATTTATGATAATAATAATAATAATACATACATACATCTATCACGTCTCCATCCCTTACGGGGTAGACAGACCACATGCTTCCGCTATTCATCCGAAGCTTACATTGACCATGTTATCTGTGCCATTGGTGAAAACAGACAGACAGGCGCGACGGACTACTTTGTTGGTCACATACTTTATGCCGTACTAGCTGTTGCCCGCGACTTCGTCTGCATAAAATTCGTTTATCGCTATCCCGCAGGAATTACGCAATTTTCCGGAATAAAAAGTAGCCTATGTGTTATTCCAGACTATAATCTACCTATGTTCCAAATTTTATGCAGATCTGTCCAGCCGTTCTGGCGTGAAAGAGTAACAATCATCCAAACATCCATACTCACAAACTTTCACATCATCATCAATCACTACATAGTATAAAACAAAGTCGCTTTCTCTGTCCCTATATTATTATCCCTATGTATGCTTATATCTTCAAAACTACGCAACGGATTTTGATGCGGTTTTTTTTAATAGATAGAGTGATTCAAGAGGAGGGTTTTTATGTATAATTCTACGCAGACGAAGTCGCGGGTAGAAGCTAGTTTATAATATTAGTAGGATAGGATATCTGTTATACAGGCTGCTAGAAAATCAGATGCGGGTATTTTGAGGTTCGATTTTTGCATCATTGTTAATTAGTTTAAAGCATTCTTCGATGCTGGTCTGGAAGCAAAGAAAATGTACCAGTTGCTTCTCTTCCCGCGCAGATGGTAAAAGTCCATGGAGATTTGGGCGAAAATCTTAGGAATCATTGTAAAGGCGATGCGACTAGCAACTCATCACTGTTTTGATTTCCCTTTCCAGCTATACGCCCTTAATCATGCTAAACGTGGCCATAAGGTTTGTTACCTAAGGCTCTGTCTACCCTGTAAGGGATACAGACGTGATGTAAAATTGAAGTTAACTAACTAGTTTTAGTCCAGCCTTACCAATAATAGTGCACACTCATCCTATCATAAATGAGAAAAGACTTTTTTAACACAAAACAAAACACAGAAAGTCGGCTTTAATAAAAAACGGGGTTCTGCCGTTTTTGGTCACCCCGGCTATAGTTAGCGTAGAGGCTCTACGAAAACGCTACAACGCTACGAGTGCTACGCCTCGTAGCACGCTTGAACACAGCGAGCCTACTCTGAACTTAAAAATTCAAAGTTCATTTTTGCTGTGCCGCTTACACCGATAGTCATTATTATGGGAGTGAGAATGACGGTACGATATACATACATACATACATAAATCACGTCTTTATCCCTTACGGGGTAGACTGAGACTAAGGTGACAAGAGCTAAAGATCACGTTTAGCATGATTGTGGGCGTATGGATGGAAAGGGGAATCAAAACAGTGATGGGTTGCTAGCCACATCGCCTATATAACATGATCCCTAAGATTTTCACCCAATCCCTCGATGGGCTTATACCAGCGCGGGAAGAGAAGCAACTGGTACATTCTATGTTTTTTCTTTGCTCCCAGACCAGCATGGAAGACCGAATTAAGTAGTAGCTAAGTCTTTGCACCGCAATTAAAATCGAATTTCTTATCGTGCCGTAAAATATACCGAGTCTTTACTGAAAAAAAGAATTAACTTAAGTATTCTGGACACGCTAAGCATTTACTTTCCGTGACTGTACAAATAATATATTTCCAAAATAAAAAGCCATATATCAAACCTTCCTTAATTTAAAAATAACATTTTCTATCAAAATATACTTCATCGTCAAACTGAATCTTATTCTTCGCGCAAATAAAGTCCGTATTCAGTTGTCCGGAACTACAAGCGAGATTGTTAACAATCCTCCGTAAGTAGGGTGACCGTCCGTCTGGATTTATCGGGACATGTTTGCTTTAGGACAAAAGTTCGCCAACTTTGGCAAACCGTCAACATGTCAATTTTTTTTTGGCAAAATTTTGTAATGGGAACGAGATTTGACGACCGAATTTTAGAGTGAGACTCTGACAGACTGATCAACGTATTGTATGCATCTATAGCAGATTTTCTATGGAAATTATCCAAGCATGTTGTCCGCCGGAACTGTCCTCTGATTCCCGCTTTGCACCACATAAATTCGGTCCTCGAGTCGGCACCAAACAGTGATGATTGCAAGCAGATGTTTAGACGTGTGTGTTGAGTGTTTGAAGTTCTGCAAGATGGCGCCGTCCGGCCTACTTCTAAGTTCAAGTTAAGTTTCACTTATTTTATTATTATTATAACAAGCTTTATATAAACTTGATATGTTATGTATGCATGTATGTTTGGGCGGGTGGAATATTGCAACTCAATTTTGAAGCAGACATTGTCAACCGATCAAGCTGAAATTTCGTATCACAATACAATAATTTGGTAGTAGAATTCTGGTGGTCCAGCCGAGACTGTCTCCGCAGGAGGGAGCTCTTCAACGGTTGGTCCGATTGACTTGAAATTTGGTTCACATATATAGGACGGATGACAATGCAGTAAAAATTGCAGTATTGTAATATTTGAATTTATAAACGACACTGAAAAGACATTTACCACATGGTGCTGTTTGCTCGTATGCCCTCCTTGTCGTACAAATGTCTATTATACCACTGGGACTAATTTTGGAGCATGGTCACCCTATTCGTAAGGCAATTACTTACCCGGGTATTGAGAACGCGTCTCTTTTGGCAAACAGCCAAATAGGTCACAACAATATGACGTAAGAAAGGTAACGCATTTGATAACAAGATAACTGATTTTATATGATAACTTCCATGCTGCTCTGGAAGCAAACAAAACATAGAATGTACCAGTTGCTTCTCTTCCCGCGCAGATGGTAAAAGTCCATCGAGGGAACTGGAAAAAAACTTTGGAAAATGCTATAGGATTTGCTAGAACCCACAGTCTTGCTAAACGTGGCCTACAGCTTTAGGTCTCGTTACCTTAGGCTCTGTCTACCCCGTAAAAGTGTCTAAGACTGTCTACCCCGTGTGTGTGTGTTTTTTTGTTACATTTGGTGATTTATTCAAAATAACAATTGTTTAAACTTAAAAGAACACAAAATTATAAAGATGTTACAAAGAACTTGTGAGTCCCCAATTACCATAATTAAGAACTCACAGAAAAAGGAAGCATCTCTAAACAAAAACTGGCCAAGCACGAGTCGGAGTTATGCGATGGGTTCCATATCTATATTATTAAGATAGAGCAAAAAAAAAAACATTTCTCGAGTAACCGGGTTTCCGTTTTAACTATTGAATTCATATTTTTTATTCTATCAATCCAATCAGCACACATCCACCCACTGCTGAGTAAAGGCCTCTTCATTTTCACGCCACTCTGCCCGGTCCCGTGCCAGTCTCATCCACAGTTTTCCAGATGTCATCTGACCAACGGGCTGATGGTCTGCCCACTGACCTTATATTTTTTATTATTTTGCTGTTATTATTCCGAGTTAGTTAGTTATTTAGCATAACAGTTTACACCAAAGCGCCAAGGCAGAAACAAATAAGTAAAATTTGTAAACGAAACTGAAAATTAGAACACAGAAAATTCCGAAAAGTAAAGCTATGGCCGGGAATCGAACCCGGATCCTCATCATTCCGTGATGCGTGCTTTACCGCTACACCAGCCTAGCAGACTGACAGACAGCAAAGCTATAAGTAACCTAGACCAAAAAAATAGTCTAAACAGACTTCTATAAACGGCAAAGTGAGACCGATTTAAACTATACCTAGCCGTATGCGTGCATACATACTTATATAGAGAAATAAATTTTTAAATAGATAGAAACATCCATGATTCAGGAACAAATATTTGTGTTCATCACACAACTATATGCCCTTACCAGGATTCGAACCCGGGATGCTTGCTTCGCAGGCAGGGTCACTACCAACTAGGCCAAACGCGTCGTCAAAAGTTTGATTTGGTAAATGGTTCCGTTGTCATCCTTTGGCTGCTGAACCCTAGAAAGGATGTTCCAAAAACTTCTCGAAACCCAAATTAGTAAATCAAGATTGTCGGAGGGACCCTAATTACCACAGATAATTTAAAACTCGCAAAAAGGAGATTTCGAGACAAAAAAGGTAAAAAGTGATATTTACCTTTGTAATTGAGGTTCGTGTATGCTTAAAGCCGGGTATTCATGTGCGTATAAAAATAAAGAATCGATTGCGGGAGGTTCTTTGTACAAAGGACAGAATAAATTAAAAAAACATTACTATATCAAGTTACATTCATACATTATATTATATACTAGCGACCCGCCCCGGCTTCGTACGGCATATTATGCATGTATTATACATAAAAAACCTTCCTCTTGAATCACTCTATCTATTAAAAAAACCGCATCAAAATCCGTTGTGTAGTTTTGAAGATATAAGCATACATTAGGGACATAGGGACAGAGAAAGCGACTTTATTTTATACTATGTAGGTAGTTATTACATTTCGGTTTACTCTTTTACAGACAGTGATTTGTTCAAAAGAAGTTTTTTAATTAAATCTGGGTTTAGTTTTAAACTCAGATTAGTGTCAAAATGTGTTTGACATTTGATGTTATTATCCATATTGTAGTAATAATACTACTAACTTACGAAAATAGGCCTGCAGCCGGTGTTTGTAGGTTAGGTACATGTCGACAGTCCATTCTCACAAACGAACATACTTCGCAACGAACACACACGTGAAACACAATCCACAGCCCTTCATTACTTAGTAACACACATTTTGAAAGCGAAATACATAGTATCTGAATCAAAATTATAGAAAACAAACAACACGTTTTGGTACACAGTTTTGGCCTCCGTGTGTGAGAACCACAAGACGAAATTACATAAGATTATATATTTAGAATCAGAAAAATAAGATCTATCCGAATATCATATCGTTTCCGCGAATTTTGAGACTATTTTGGATAAATAACCTCGTTTCGAAAATCTAACTTTCACTAGTGCTGTCACCGACCTCGACTGACCTACATCATTTTACCGACTCGATCCTACTGAGTTATTTCCAAAATCCCACGTCATCTTAATAGTAGGCTTCGGTTTATAATCACTCCTGCTACCCCTTAGACATAAAATAATTAAATCAATAGCTCAAATTGGATATCGATCTTTTGCTAAATCGGTCGATTGCGGCATAGTTTTGCCCTCATCCCTTAGCGAGCTGTCAAGGCAGTCGCATCTCGGTAGCCAGGCGGAGCGCACGCCGTTTGCTCTTCGAGCTGTCACATTCGGGAGCGGCGCGATGAGTTCGTGATCCGTTCCATACTTTATTTCGCCCATTGTTGTGTAATGTGTGTAGTGAACCCAGTGCAGTGATGCGTTGATTGTGCGAATCAGTGGCCCCCCTCTGGGCGCGGCAACCTCTATTTCCCCACGCGTATTTGAGACGCGGCGACGACACACGGGCGTGGCTACCGATCTGCGGCTCACGCCGCGGCTCATCCAAGCCCCTCAGCGCGATAGATGCGCGACACACACCGACGCTTTTGCTGGGCGTCCGCACTGCCGTAGGCCTCCGTCAAGGAGTGCCCCGCGCGCGGGCTCCCCTCGCGCGGCGCGACGCCAAGGACGTGCGGCGCCGCCCAGGTGCCAAGCGCCACCCCAACCTCTGCAGGACGATGCGCGCCTGCGCAGCGCATTCGCCACCTGCGGCCCCCTAACGCCACCTGCGGCCCCCTAACGCCAGCTAGGCTGGTGCAGCGGATCAGCCCGCCGTCGGACCTTCGTGCGATTGATGGTTGATCCGCCGCCTGGATCACCTTTATCCACATCTCATCGGCATCAAGGATACCCCGAGGACTCGTCACGTTTCGGCGACGCCCGAAGTGTGAACCCCGTGAGTACGTTCCATTTAAATCTGGCCAGTAGTGCGCGCGTGTTACCTTAAGGGGCACGGGCCCCCGCGTCCGTCCTTTCGTAGGGTGCACCCACCTCGGCTTTAACGTTTAGATTTATGCAAACAAGGTATTGTTCCACTGCGGCCGTAACCGCCATGTCGCGGGGATGTGTATAATAAACCATGTGTTAATCTACTTGGTGGTATCATTGGTAGGGAACCCGTTCCTCTAGTCGTAAGCCTACACACGGCCCTTGAGCCAAAAGTTCAGCTTTATCCGAGACAATTCCGGCAAAGTATTTCCATCATTTAGCTTGTTTGTTGTGTATAAATGAGAGCTTGATCAACCGCCAAACTGGTAGCGTCATTCCGACCTCAGTAGAGCCTACACAAGGCACAATTGCCCTCTTTTTCCTTCCTATACACGATAGCGTGTTATAATATAAAATAAAACCCACTTTTATACACGACAATATGGCGCCCGAGTAATATCACCTAGGCTTACCGGCTGGAGCGATCCTCACCAATGATACACACTACATATTTTAGTTATTGTGTTAATTGTTTGAATACACTAATTAACAGGCGAATGAGAAGTTAGCTGGCCAAGCATTTACTTTATTTTTTATTTTAGTCCACTATAGACACTATAGTGTTGACAATTATATTTTTTTGCAGCAACTGCATTGCGGCGTTGCTTGAACTTAAATTCATTTTAATCATATTAATATTGGCCGCTACTTTCCATACAACCTCACCTTGTTAATACTTTAATTTCATTGCTGCTATAGCATTATATAGTAAAATTTTATACTGCCATGTCTGATGAGGAAAACTTTTGTGAAACGGAAAACGACACCGCCGCTACCGCGTCGCAAGCTCCATTTACGCCTTCCTATAGGAACATAAATACCGGTTCGCGAGGTCATCAAGTCCCACACACCACCCACCCTTTGACAAATACCACCATGTCACACCCTCATCACACTCCAATACCAACCCCACGTAGATATGTTCCAAAATATGAAAACGAACAACCAAGCACTAGTGAGAGGTTCATACAAGTAGTACGTGAGGAAAACCTGAGGTCGTGGAATTTAAAATTTACAGGCGAATCGGATATTACGGATTTCTTCCTGCGGATCGATGACTTTATGCGCAGCAGGGAAATCCCTGAAAACAAAGTTCTGAAATGCTTTTCAGACCTGCTAGGTGGAAAGGCGCTTGACTATTATAGACAGATACGCGACGACGTTACCACACTTCACGAACTGACACTTAAATTTAAAATATTTTTCTCACCAGTCGACAGCGACTTTGTGTTGGAAAAAGCAATTAGAGATCACAAACAATCATCAGGTCAGCAACTTAGCATGTACATTCTAGAGATGAGTACGATGAATTCTAGGCTCACTACACCGTTAAAGGAAAGTAGCCTTATAGAGATCATAAAGCATAATATCTCCTCAGACTATGCTCACCTGCTGGCTGTTAGTGATGTCAATAGCTTGGAACAACTTGTTTCATTAGGAAAACGTTTTGAAGCTTATGCTGGCCCACCTTCTGGTTCATCGATGGTAAAACAACCAAAACACCATAAACATGTAACAGTTGTAAACTCACAGTTTCAACGGAAAGTAAATACCCCAGTAATATGCAGGAAGTGCAAAAGACCTGGTCACTCGTACAGGCAGTGCCGCACTGTTCCTGGTATTATTTGTTTTCAATGTGGTGAAAAAGGTGTTTTATCATCGACTTGTCCGAAATGCCATCCGCAGCAACAACATAAATCTGGTCCCACACCACAACCAATTACAAAAAACTAATATGTACCGGAGCGACTAAGAAACCTACAAACACATCACATTTAGGTACAGTCACTCCGGCCATAGCACTTATAGAAGGAGATAACAGGATTTTTGTAGAGTTTGACATTTCGGATAAATCATACCAAGGACTATTGGATACTGGAGCCAACATGTCAATAGTAGGCAATGACTTTCACAACCAGTTGCTAACACTGGGTTTTCATTTGCAACCGTCTACTACGACTGCAAATTGCGCTAACGGTTCTGAGGTAGAGGTCATTGGATATCTATTTTTACCAGTAAAATTCAATAACAAAATTCATAATATAAAATTTTTAGTAATACCATCAATAACAAATGACTTCATTCTGGGCATGGATTTGATTCTTAAAATTGGTTTACATAATCTATTGAAGAAGTATAGGCACCAAACGTCACACAATAACACAAAGTATACTCACCAAGTGGATGGGGTTTGTGCTATCGTACCCAGACAAGAGTTAACACCAACAGAGTCCATTCAATTAGATAAACTTATAAATAAATTTAAATCCATATCCACAGATACCAAAGGCTTAGGTAAGACAGATATTGTAGAGCACAAGATAATAACGCGCGGCTCTCCGATCAAACAACGGTACTACCCTTTATCGCCAGTTAAATTAAAAGCTTTAAACGAGGAAGTAGACCGGATGCTTCAGCTAGGCGTTATAGCTCCATCAAAGTCACCTTGGTCGAACCCAGTGGTTATGACACCAAAAAAAGATGGTACACTAAGATTTTGCCTGGACGCTAGAAAGCTTAACGACGCCACAGTTAAAGATTCCTATCCGTTGCCTTATATTAGCTCCATTTTAGATAATTTAAAAGGCGCTCGTTATCTGACGTCCATAGATTTATCGGCTGCATATTGGCAAATTTCTCTTTGTGACTCCGATGACTCCGATGGTTCCGGAACCTCATGCCAGAAAACAGCATTTGTAGTACAGGGCCGTGGCTTGTTTGAATTTAAACGCTTACCATTCGGTTTATCGAACGCTGGCTGCGAGCTGCAGCGTTTAATAGACTCTTTATTCCAGCACAAATATGACGAAAAAATATTCGGCTATTGCGATGATCTATTAATAGCAACTAGCACTTTTAAGGAACATTTGGAGATTCTTAATGATGTTTGTGAAACGTTGGATAGAGCGGGTCTGACAGTAAATTTTGATAAATGCGAGTTTTGTAAAGAACAGTTAAGATACTTGGGTTATGTAATAGGGTCTCAAGGTCTCATGACCGACCCCCTCAAATTAGATTGTATAAAAAATTTCCCGAGACCAGCAACAGCAAAACAACTCCGCGCCTTTATCGGTCTCTGCTCGTATTACCGTAGATTTGTTAACAACTTCTCAACCATAATCGCACCAATGACGGCTCTACTAGGCAAGCGGAAAGGCAAAGACGCAGTTGCTTGGGGTGGAGAGGCCGAAAGTTCATTCATGGCCCTAAAAACAGCTCTCACCCAGGCACCCGTGCTAGCCTGCCCGGATTTCACGAAGCCATTTCAAATACATTGTGACGCATCATCAGTCGGCATTGGTAGCGTCCTCGTTCAGGAGATAGACGGTTGCGAGCACCCCGTAGCATTTCATTCACGCCTCCTCTCCAAGACAGAAAGGAATTACAGTACGACGGAGCGTGAATTGCTGGCCGTGGTAGATTCAGTTAACCATTTTCGTCCTTACATTGATGGCAGCCATTTCGAAATTGTAACAGACCACATGTGTCTAAAGTGGTTAAAAACTCTGAACAACCCTTCAGGAAGATTAGCGCGTTGGGCGATGCAGCTGTCATGTTTTGATTTCGAAATACGACATAAAAAAGGGCTCTTACATGTAGTTCCCGACGTACTTTCGCGTGCCGAAGTCAAAGCAGTACAGTTCATAGGAGGTTCTACTTCGGGAGATGACTGGTACAACAAATTATACAACAATGTACAGTCAAATCCAGCCTTCCATAAAAATTATATAATTAAAGATAACACCTTGTTCCGGTTTAGTAAACCCTCACACGAACTCCAAAGCGAAAACTCGTGGAAGATAGTAATACCGCGCGAGCTCGTGTTAGAGTGTATAAAAGAAAACCACGAGGTGGACGCAATACACCCAGGCACTTATAAAACTCTACAAAAAATTAAACAACATTACTTTTGGAAAGGTATGCACGGGGATATTACCACTTACGTTGCCAATTGCGAAAAGTGTAAAGCTTATAAATATTCCAATAATGCACCCCATGGGCTTATGACTAACCCAAAGCAAATGGACCAACCAATGCATACCTTGTCAATCGATTTAATAGGACCATTAGTAAAGTCATATTCCGGTCATATTTACATACTTTCAATTGTAGACGTTTTTACAAAGTATTGTTGGTTACATCCCCTTAGGACAGCCACAACTAAGACCATCACATCTTTCATAGAGTCAGAAATCATACTTAAAGAAGGCACCCCTTGCGTTATAATTTGCGATAACGCGACTATTTTTCAGAGTAAGGACTTTAAATTATTTTGTAAACAACTATCTATCCCCAAGATATTTTACAACGCATATTATTCACCGCAATCTAACACTATTGAGCGCTATAACCAGACTATCCAGACCTGCCTAGCCATTTTGGTAGAGCAAGACCAAAGAAACTGGTCAAAATTTTTGCCCAAAATCCAGCTTTCACTTAACACCACTGTAAACATAGCGACAGGTTACACACCACATTTCTTGGCCAGAGGTCGTGAAATCGTCACGGATGGTTCCTTGCATAAAATAAAAGGCAATGCACCTACTTCGCTAGACGATCTTCAGCTTACAAATAGGGATAGTAGAGCTACTTCCTTACAAGAACTCGCAGAAATTTTCCTTAAAGTCGAATCCGCGTTGACTAAAGCGTATAAGCAAAACGCAAACAGGTACAATTTGCGCCGACAACAACTTAGACTGAACGTAAATGACATAGTCTGGCGTCGCAATTTTGTACAGTCCAACGCAGCCAAATTCTTTTCAGCAAAGCTAGCACCGAGATTTGTCAAATGTAGAGTTCACAAACGACTGTCCGATGTTATCTATGAGCTGGAAGAACTAACCACTGGAACAGTAGGAAAATATCACGCGAAAGATATTATTAAAGTGCCAATAGGTGTCTGACCGTCGTATGTTTACTGTGTATAGTGTATTGTGTAAAACTATTATTTACCCATACTTCGACAAGCAACAATCGAGTATGGACCCTTTTTTTGACACAAAATCAAAAGATTTTGTAACCGCATCTCCCTAGGATCCAGGAAATGCTATTTGTAATAACCTGAGACTTTCAGTCTCTCAGAAAAACTTATAATTTGACCACGTGGTACCACAAGGTTATTCAACAATTAGCGGTAGAGTTCTTCATACTTATGAAACCTACACGCGCGACAGCTGAGTAGAACTGCAGTCTCTCAAGCTATCTTTAGGCTATAATGTAGAGTTAGAATGCATGAAGTAGAGATACGTGTACAGCGATACTGTTAGCTTAGCATTGAGGAATGATATTGAGGAATAGTATTAATAGGGCCGGCCAATGTTTAATTTAAGTAAGCAGTTTAAGCACGCATGGTAGAGCACTAAGGAGAGTATAGGATATTATTGATAGAGCACTTAAGAGAGTCTAGGATATTTAAGGTAGAGCGGATAAGAGGATGATTTAAGAACGTTGAAACATGAAATAGGTTATAGGCAGCCGCTTTCAGCAGATATTAGATAGAGCATGCCATACTTAGCACATAAAATAGCTCTAGAATTTGATTTGAAGCTGAAAATTAGTTCAAGGGGGATTTAGAAGTTTTTTTTTCCGACTGACACGGCTGTATCGGTTACCCCAAGGTTTAACCTTTTGTTTGCAAAGGGGGTATTGTAGTAATAATACTACTAACTTACGAAAATAGGCCTGCAGCCGGTGTTTGTAGGTTAGGTACATGTCGACAGTCCATTCTCACAAACGAACATACTTCGCAACGAACACACACGTGAAACACAATCCACAGCCCTTCATTACTTAGTAACACACATTTTGAAAGCGAAATACATAGTATCTGAATCAAAATTATAGAAAACAAACAACACGTTTTGGTACACAGTTTTGGCCTCCGTGTGTGAGAACCACAAGACGAAATTACATAAGATTATATATTTAGAATCAGAAAAATAAGATCTATCCGAATATCATATCGTTTCCGCGAATTTTGAGACTATTTTGGATAAATAACCTCGTTTCGAAAATCTAACTTTCACTAGTGCTGTCACCGACCTCGACTGACCTACATCATTTTACCGACTCGATCCTACTGAGTTATTTCCAAAATCCCACGTCATCTTAATAGTAGGCTTCGGTTTATAATCACTCCTGCTACCCCTTAGACATAAAATAATTAAATCAATAGCTCAAATTGGATATCGATCTTTTGCTAAATCGGTCGATTGCGGCATAGTTTTGCCCTCATCCCTTAGCGAGCTGTCAAGGCAGTCGCATCTCGGTAGCCAGGCGGAGCGCACGCCGTTTGCTCTTCGAGCTGTCACATTCGGGAGCGGCGCGATGAGTTCGTGATCCGTTCCATACTTTATTTCGCCCATTGTTGTGTAATGTGTGTAGTGAACCCAGTGCAGTGATGCGTTGATTGTGCGAATCAGTGGCCCCCTCTGGGCGCGGCAACCTCTATTTCCCCACGCGTATTTGAGACGCGGCGACGACACACGGGCGTGGCTACCGATCTGCGGCTCACGCCGCGGCTCATCCAAGCCCCTCAGCGCGATAGATGCGCGACACACACCGACGCTTTTGCTGGGCGTCCGCACTGCCGTAGGCCTCCGTCAAGGAGTGCCCCGCGCGCGGGCTCCCCTCGCGCGGCGCGACGCCAAGGACGTGCGGCGCCGCCCAGGTGCCAAGCGCCACCCCAACCTCTGCAGGACGATGCGCGCCTGCGCAGCGCATTCGCCACCTGCGGCCCCCTAACGCCACCTGCGGCCCCCTAACGCCAGCTAGGCTGGTGCAGCGGATCAGCCCGCCGTCGGACCTTCGTGCGATTGATGGTTGATCCGCCGCCTGGATCACCTTTATCCACATCTCATCGGCATCAAGGATACCCCGAGGACTCGTCACGTTTCGGCGACGCCCGAAGTGTGAACCCCGTGAGTACGTTCCATTTAAATCTGGCCAGTAGTGCGCGCGTGTTACCTTAAGGGGCACGGGCCCCCGCGTCCGTCCTTTCGTAGGGTGCACCCACCTCGGCTTTAACGTTTAGATTTATGCAAACAAGGTATTGTTCCACTGCGGCCGTAACCGCCATGTCGCGGGGATGTGTATAATAAACCATGTGTTAATCTACTTGGTGGTATCATTGGTAGGGAACCCGTTCCTCTAGTCGTAAGCCTACACACGGCCCTTGAGCCAAAAGTTCAGCTTTATCCGAGACAATTCCGGCAAAGTATTTCCATCATTTAGCTTGTTTGTTGTGTATAAATGAGAGCTTGATCAACCGCCAAACTGGTAGCGTCATTCCGACCTCAGTAGAGCCTACACAAGGCACAATTGCCCTCTTTTTCCTTCCTATACACGATAGCGTGTTATAATATAAAATAAAACCCACTTTTATACACGACAATATTTTTTTATAATTTTTTTGTTTCTTTTTAATGTTAATTTCCATTTTATAACATATTTTTCATTTGAATTTGAATTGTAAGCTCGTCATAAGTATTAATACTTATTAATAATTATTTACCAAATTGATAGTACAAAGGCATAAATATAATGTATGTTACCAAGACGTCAAAACAGATACACCTTTATGCCACAAGCAATAAGGTCCGTGACACACATTTGACATGGTGGCTATATCGATGTTTATGCCCTCAACTGTACAGTGAAAGGAACTGAATCGGACCACCTTGGAACCTTTTCACTGCAAATGTCATAATGACTTATTATCATACACCTGCCAAAGAAATTATTGCAAAATTATATGAGAAACGGCACCATAGAGGTCGTGATAAACTTTTTTTACCGTAACTATGTAATGAAAATTCGAGATAATATGGTAAGTCAATTTAAAAAAACATACACATTTGATTCCTCTTTAAACTTGTGTAAACGTGGCCTTTAGGAATTGTTACCTTAGGCTCTGTCTACCCCGTAAGGGATAAAGACGTGATTTATGATCTATGTAAAAAAACATATGAATGTGAAATGACATTAAAAATGACTTTAAAAATTAGGGCGCTGTTGTGTTGTTAAGCCAGATATATTTTTAAATTTATTTATTTATTTAGTCAATAAAAAATTACAGCATTACAGTCGAAACCAATGCGCTATAAAATTCAAAAACATAATAAATTTTATTTAGGCCAACCTCAAAGAAAGTGCACTTCAGATCTTTACGTAAAAAGAAAAACAATATGGAGGCCTATGGAGAGGAATCAAATGTATGTTTTTTTTAATTAACTTACCATATTATCTCGAATTTTCATTACATACGGTAAAAAAGTTTATCACAACCTCTATGGAGCCGTTTCTCATATAATTTTGCAATAATTTCTTTGGCAGGTGTATGATAAGTCATTATGACATTTGCAGTGAAAAGGTTCCAAGGTGGTCCGCGCGCGATTCAGTTCCTTTCACTGTACAGTTGAGGGCATAAACATCGATACAGCCACCATGTCAAATGTGTGTCACGAACCTTATTGCTTGTGGCATAAAGGTGTATCTGTTTTTGACGTCTTGGTTACGTACGTACATGTAGTTATGCCTTTGTACTATCAATTTGGGAGAGACCGTTTCGAAGCGGTAAGATCATTGTTTACATTGTTAGTTTGTCATAAGTACTTCATTTCAGGGTTGTTTTTTATTGTTAATATAATTATTTATATCGTTGTTTGTTACACTGATTAACACTGAACTTTCAATTCGATTTTTTATTTTGTCGTAATCCTAATAAGCTACTTCCAACGTTCTTCCTAAATAATGTTTTTTAGTTCATCAATAACTAAGTATTACTTAAATTCAATAAATAAAAAACAATGCTTAGTTATAAAAAATGGATGCAAAATTATAGTTCCCTAATCCTAAATACATCGCTGTTCAATAAGTTCGTGTAAACCATTGTTCTACATAAAAAAATAGTCCGTCAATTCTTCAGCTACAATGAAAAATTGTAACCGAAAAAACCGCCTCAAACTAAAATAACCTAGAGCCCTTAACCGGCCACTTCCACTCACGCCCATTCACAAACGCCACTCACAAAAGAACATTAAAAAATATCACTAGCTTAAAAAATGTGTCATTATTTTCGAAACTCACCGACGTACGCGGTGAAGAGGGCTATCACGAACGCGACAGGCGACATGTTGCCCGCGCGGCGGCCGGCCGCAGACTGAGGCCTGAGGCCCCCCACTCCCCCCACTCCCCCCACTGCGGCAATGCGCTCTCCGCCACAGGACTCGGCTGCAGTTGTGCCTTTCCCACTTTCACGGGTCTCAGGGCATACCTACATTTTTAAGCACTACAAATCAGAATTAAATGTTTTTTTTAAATAGGCCGCCAAGGGCTCGTTTGCGCTTTTTTTAAACTTTCGGAAAGACCATGGCATTCTCGCGCCGCAAACTTGGCAGAAAGTATTTTTTTTCAAAACACGTTGTGTCAATTTTACTCATATGGTTGATCACTCCTTCACTCAAGTTCAGAGCCTCTAGTGTAAGTTTTCGCATATAAAAACATCTCGAGCGCGTTCACGTAAACGTCTCAATTACTATGGAAAAATTGACAAGCGGATCGAAACGGCAACAAACTTCTCATAGTATTTGACGTTTTAGCGCAAACGCTTTCGAGACGTATATTGTGACCGAAAACTTACACTAAGCTCAGTGTCATTTTGCACTGCTTAGAATGTCACAGACTATTTTCACTTACAAGCCAATGTGTCTTACAAATGGTAGAGCACCCTGTGGTAAGCTAATGAGCAGTGGCGTAACTATAACGTCTGGGGCCCGCGGCAAATTCGTCAGATGGGGCCTTCCTCAATATAAAGAAGTGCATCAGCGTCCCTTCTGTGCTCTAAACCAAGCCAGTTCGGGGCCCCGTAGAGCTAGGGGCCCCTGCCATTTTGCCACCCCTGCCACCCTGTAGTTACGCCACTGCTCATGAGGTCATTAAGAATTAAAAAAAATGAAATATGTGTAGAGTAGAGACAGTTAAGAACTAATTAATCTTGTCAAAAGTTGGGAGTCTGGGAGTAAAGAAAAAACAAAGAATTTACCAGTTGCTTCTCTTTCCGCGAAGACGGTAAAAGCCCATCAAGGGAATGGGCAAAAGTCTTAAGAGTCATGTTATAGGCGATGCGGCTAGCAACCCATCACTATTTGGATTTCCCTTTCCACCTATACGCCCACAATTATGCTAAACGTGCCCTTAAGGTTTTGTTACCTTAGGCTCTGTCTATAAGTATAGAATAAAGACATGATTTATATGTATGTGTGTGTTTAAAACAATACTTATTCAGATTATTGCTACAACGACAGCAATACCAGTGTAAGGTAGCAGAATACATACATAAATCACGTCATTATCCCTTACAGGTTAGACAGAGCCTTAAGGTAACAAGACCTAATGGCCACGTTTAGCATTATTGTTGGCGTATACCTTCTTCACGCTGAAACGACTAAACGGATTTGAATCAAATTTGGACAGGCGATAGCTGGTACCTTTGATTATAACATAGGCTACTTTTATCTATGTAGGTATTTATGTACCTATGTAAAAAGTTGATTTAATTTGAGCTGTATTTCAGTAGATTTTTCAACTTACTTTTAAAAACTATATGTCTTTATTATTACCAGAGATCGGACAAATTTGCGTCATTGCTCGCAATAATGTGGACATGACTCCAAAATTAATCAAATATGTCAAAATACATATATTAAGAATAAGTATATCCACGGAGGTTTTATACCTATAGAACTAGAAAACTTTTTTTTCAGAAATAATAATCATATCTAGCAAGATCGTGACTTCTTTATTATATAAAAAGATTTACGAGAACGACAACTGCCACTTTAATTAACATTTTGCTAATAATTTTATGCATGTGTAAATTTTTATCTCCGGGAGTTCAAATTTTATTTCGAGAAATTAATTAAATGATTAATTTTTGAGTCATGTCCACTTTATTGCGAACGATGACGCAAATCTGTCCGATCTCTGATTATTACATCGTAATGTCATGTACATTATATTAAAAGATGTTACAAATGATTGGTCGGTCTTTTTTTTTTTTTTTTTTTTTTTTTTTTTTTTTTTTTTTTTTATGAATAGGAAGGCAAACGAGCAAGTGGGTCACCTGATGGCAAGTGATCACCACTGCCCACAGACACCCGCAACCCCGGAGGGATTGCAGATGCGTTGCCAACCTAGAGGACTAAGATGCAATGCCTCTTGTGCCCGTAATTTCCCCGGTCCATGACAAGTATGTATTAAACCTTTTTTAAAACTATTTTTTTTTTTAAATCAGAATCCACAGGTGACCATAGAGCTGGCTCTTTCCTCGGGCAACGCATAGGCATTGCTACCCAACGAGGAAACGCAGATCTGGGCGATATTTGTAAATATAGGTATGGGGTGCGAGTCGGGTTACCTCCGCGTGTGATCAAGAGCTGGGGTTCGTTTTTGGATCTGTCCGAGGGGAAGTGCAGTGCTTGTTCCGGTGCACCCTGGGCACCGGTTAATGATTTACTGGCGGTCTCCGAGGGATATCGTTATCCGTTGGCTAAGAGCCCGACAGGGGGGAGCGGGGTCTTTGACCATTACCGTACAACGTTGCCGACATTTTTGTCACAAGATTTTTGAATTATATTTTTACCACACTGACATTGGCCCAAGCATTACGGCCGCCATTAAGGAGAGAAGAAGAAGAAATATAGGTATTTAGGATTAGATTAAGGTAGTTTTAAGGTTTTTTCGTATCAACTTTTAACTTATAAATATTTTTGTTTGTATGTATTTATAATAGGTAATTTTGTATGGAGACTGGGGCTAATTTTGTGCTCTGAGTATATTAATGTATAACGAAAGCAGTTTGTAAGCAATCGCGTGTCGGGTCGCGCGGCGCGTGTTTTCTTGTTTTAATTACACTGATTGCCGCCGTTGCCGTGACTATGTAACTACATCTATACCGAGAAGGTGACCTTCCTAATTATTTCATCATATGAGCCGGAGGAGGTCCACTGTGAGACGTAACCCTTAGGCCTCCTTTTTAGGGTTCCGTACCTCAAAAGGAAAAAACGGAACCCTTATAGGATCACTTTGTTGTCCGTCCGTCCGTCCGTCTGTCAAGACCCTTTTTCTCAGGAACGCGTGGAGGTATGAAGCTGAAATTTATATCAATTACTCAGGTCTACTGTCCCTTGAAGCTGTGAAAAAATCAAACTTCTAAGCCAACGCAATCAAAAGATACAGCCGTTTATGCCGCAAATTTCCGCAAATTTTCAACTCTCAAGGGAATCAAAACCTACAAGGTAGTTCCCGTGAACGCAGAATTTTGAAATTTGGTATGAAGGTAGGTCTTATAGCACAGATTAAAGAATAATTGCGAAAACCGTAAATGTGTATGTATGTCTGTATATAGCAGTGACCAATATAAAGTAACCCCACACTGCGTACATTTTGCTTTGGAGCAGGGCTCTGCTTACACTGGTTTTATATATTTATAGATAATGATACGGAACCCTCGGTGCGCGAGTCCGACTCGCACTTGACCGGTTTTTTTTTTAACGTGTGGAAAATGCGCCTTATGCATTCCCGCGCTCGGGACAGCAACGGGGGTATGACGGGCTCTCCAGCTCGCCGCTGCCTTCCCTATGGAAGGAGGGGAGAGGCCTACCGTCTAAAACAAACACGTTCCCTCCTGGCCGTGAACTGTGGGCGTTGCGGGAGCACTACGGTGTCACCGCTGTGCCCACTGGCCGCCCCGGGATGGGGCAGATGGCAACGGCACCGTTGAGTGCGGGTTCCGGATTCCCCGCCCTCCCCCGCCGGCGACCGTTTGATTTTTTAAAGAGGTTGACTCCTCGCAGCCCCCGCAGCGGCCCACGTTCCCAGCGCCAGGGGCCGGGGTTACGTGACAACCGACATGACCGAAGTCACGCCGCTCCGTTGATTGTTATAGAGGAAGCCTTAGGCCTCCTACAAAGATCTCCAGTTGCCTCGGTTGAAAGCGGCATCATGTTATAGGCGATGCGGCTAGCAACCCATCACTATTTTGATTCCCTTTCCATCTACGCCCACAATCATGCTGAACGTGGCCTAAAGGCCCTAAAGGTTGACCTAAAGGTCTTGCTACAGGCTCTGTCTATCCCGTAAGGGATGAAAACGTGATGTATGTATGTAATAAACGTAAGAAAAACAATAATGAACCAACCTAGTTCCAAGTTATACTATAACGTAGCACTTCGTAGCGCCGTAGCACGTAGACCCTCTACGAAGGGCCTCTCCAAAGTGCGCCCAAAGGTATTTACGCGAAAACATGCTCGTGTGAAATTCATGTAACAGCGCTACGACATTCCAAATTCGGATCGGGACGTCCCTTTCACTCTCCTGTTAAATACTATAGTGTGAGTGGGATGACACGATTATGAAATGCGAATTTCTATCGGAATATGAGACTAGTTTCTTGTACAAAGATTTCTTTACTTCATTTCATTTTCAGCCTATATACGTTGCACTGCTGGACACAGGCCTCCTCTCAGAATGAGAGGGCTTGGGTTATATATAGTCCCCACGCGGGCCCAGTGCGGATTAGGAACTTCAGAGGCACTAGTGTCGCGTGAGGTCCAATAACATTCACTTTGCACTTATTTTGGCGGGCTTCGTGACATAAATTATAATTTCGTTCATTTGCCTGTTGAAAAATGATATTTGTGAAATTATTGCAAATATGGATTATTTGGCGATGAATGTGAACGCTTTGAAAGCGGATTTTTTTCGAACAAAACAAAAATTTTAACAAAAAAAACCGACTTCGCAAGAAGAAACTATTCCAAAACAAACTAATACGCACTAAAAAGGCAAAAATAATTGCATATTCTTCTACAACTTAATAATCAACTTTTTTTTTCTACTTATCAATGTATAGGTACGATCTAATGTTGCTACAATTATTGTTATTTCTGGAGTCGGTGTCATGTCAGTCATCACGGTGTATCACTACATATAGGCCGGGAGATAGTGACAGAAATTACTGGGTCATTTGTACCAGTATGGCGGTTCTTCAGGGGTCTAAAGTACGCAATGACAAAAAGAAAAATGATGGTCATAGCGCTGGTACCGGCGGCCCAATCGCGTGGGCGTTAGTCGAACTCGTCGGATAAATTACGAGTGTCAAACGATTTGTTCCACAATCATTTTAGTATTTTCCGATAGTCCATAAAAAATAAGCAGGCGGTAGTGTCATGCCATACTTTTCCGGTGTGACTTACAGCCCGCCATACCGACGCGAAGGCGTTAATTAAAAAATAAAAAATTCAACCATTTGTACCAGACTAATTTTTGCACAGTTAATCATCGTCGTGCAGCCATTTACGAAAATCACCATGCCATACTTTTTGGACGGTTCCAAATGGTCGCCATACCGCCGAAAATCAGCAAATTTTTTTTTTTCGCTAAACGATTTGTACCGCCCTAAAATTT
This sequence comes from Pandemis cinnamomeana, assembly GCA_932294345.1. Taxonomy (NCBI): domain Eukaryota; kingdom Metazoa; phylum Arthropoda; class Insecta; order Lepidoptera; family Tortricidae; genus Pandemis; species Pandemis cinnamomeana. Next base: position 12,403,125 of record OW028718.1, on the reverse strand, counting down.
TTTTTCAATAGCTCCTGAATGATCATAAACAGAAGTGTGATAATGCCATACCTGTGGGAGGTGGCGAATGTGTATAATATATTTTTTTAATTGTAAGATTTTATTCGTGTTTTGAACGATTTGTAACAGTATGGCACTAATTTTTCTCGTAAGTTTGAGGTTCAACGAATATAAATACAAAATTTCAAAGATCTAGGTGGCGGCAATCTTGACTTATAACCAGATTTTTATATTGTATAATATTGAACGGCTCCCACCGCTCGAATATAAACAGAATATAATGATCCCATGCCGTAAAAAAATATTTTACGTATTGTACAGTCGTATTTTTGAAATGTGTCGAATAAATAAGTTTTTCAAGTATGGCAGCACTTTTTCCCCCTACAAGAAGTATGGCAAATATAATCACGGTCATATTTTATCAAATACTTTCCAAAAATCCAAATGCAATACTGGTACAAATCGTTTACCGAAAAAAAAAAATTTTGCTGATTTTCGACGGTATGGCGACCATTTGGAACCGTCCAAAAAGTATGGCATGGTGATTTTCGTAAATGGCTGCACGACGATGATTAACTGTGCAAAAATTAGCCTGGTACAAATGGTTGAATTTTTTATTTTTTAATTAACGCATTCGCGTCGGTATGGCGGGCTGTAAGTCACACCGGAAAAGTATGGCATGACACTACCACCTGCTTATTTTTTATGGACTATCGGAAAATACTAAAATGATTGTGGAACAAATCGTTTGACACTCGTAATTTATCCGACGAGTTCGACTAACGCCCACGTGATTGGGCCGCCGGTACCAGCGCTATGACCATCATTTTTCTTTTTGTCATTGCGTACTTTAGACCCCTGAAGAACCGCCATACTGGTACAAATGACCCAGAAATTTCTGTCACTATCTCCCGGCCTAATAGTATAAAACAAAGTCGCTTTCTCTGTCCTTATCTCCTTATATCCCTATGTCCCTATGTATGCTTATATCTTCAAAACTACACAACGGATTTTGATGCGGTTTTTTTTTAATAGATAGAGTGATTCAAGAGGAAGGTTTTTATGTATAATTCTACGCAGACGAAGTCGCGGGCAGAAGCTAGTGATTAATATACTCTAAGTGAGAATTTTAAGTGGGTGACACACGGACGAGTAAGTTCGCGTACTTACGGCTCGACGACTTTACTCGCCTGTGTGTCAGTCTAAGTACGACTTTTAGAGTAAAGTTATTCGCTCGTCTGTCCCCCACTTTAGTGGACTTGTTTGTTTACAAAAGACTATCCTACTAATATTATAAACGCGATAGTTTGTAAGTATGTTTGTTACTTTTTCACACCAGAACGGCTCGACAGATCTAGATTATAGTCTGGAATAACACAGGCTACGTTTTATCCCGGATAATTGCGTAATTGGGATTGTCTATTTTTTTACAATGTATAGTAAATCGAAAACCATTTCGAGATAAATGCTTTTTAAATCGTTTTCTGTATTTACTTTATTTTATTTTGCTATAATGAATTTATTACATGAAAAATAAGCAATAACCTTCATTTGATATTCCCAGACATGACGTAGACGGTCCAAAGTGTACTTTATTTGCAAAGGTTACAAATTCTATGCTATTTACGCGTGTATTATACTACGGAGTTCAATTTGGACCCGCAATCTGACATTTCATTCATCTTATGACAGATGACAAGCAAATGGGCAATCTTGTTACTGTCATTCTTGTTTTTTCCACTATTCACTTTCATATTGTTGTATTATAGTTTAGATTTAGAAGCACTTTCGGTAGATAATTAGGCAACAGTGTAACCGCACAGCGATGTGCTTCGCTCACATGAAAGATTTTCCGCTAAATATTTTAATGGAGAGCGAAAATATTACGTTTTTCGATTTACTTTCGCCTACTGAGTTTGCTGTCTTATCTCCGGGTCCTGTTTTGTCTCGATAATACCTGGTATGTGTTTATGGACCTTTCTGCTTCGCGCAGAATGTTATGGTATGTGTAACGATTGTGAAAATATAAAATTCATAGGAGAAGATCGCGTAAATGTTCCTGTGTTATTGTTGAATCATGTTGACATTGATACTAATGACAGTGTGCCAACTTCACCACAGATAGAAAAGACGTTAATGGCGGCGCTTCACATACGTTTTATGATCAATTTATCCAATAAGCAGATGTGTGGCACCGGCAATGGAAACTCTGACGTCACAATGGAAACTCTGACGTCATCAACCAAAATACTTTCAATAATTAATAGTGAAAAAAATACCGAGTTATATGAGAAAACATTGAAATTGGTTTCTTATAATTGACTATTCTGCACAAAAAAAATATAAAAAGGATATATATTTTTTTTTAGACAATCCCAATTCCTGCGGAACAGCGATAAACGAATTCTATACAGACGAAGTTGCGGGCAACAGCTAGTATCCTTCTAATATTATAAACGCAAAAATTTGTAAGTATGGATGGATGTTTGTTACTATTTCACGTAAAAACTACTGAATGGATTTGGATAAAATTTGGTACGGAGATAGCTGATACCCTAGATTAACACGTGGGCTCTTTGTTATCCCGGAAAACTGCACAGATGAAGCCGCAGGCAGCAGCTAGTAATATATACGTTTCTTATCTGTGTTGTCTTCGACTGCCGGAGATTATTCTCAAACATTTTCATTTTAATTTGAATTAATTAAGAGAAGCATCCTGTTCAAACCCACGTACACACTTGGACTGAATAACCCGGCCTTATTTTTATTCGTATCTTTCCGTCCCTTTCACTCTTGTACGAATGGGTATTAGTGTGAGCGGCACTACCCGAACTTTCTAACTCGGAGGCTTGAGCTGTAGAGTAATTCAGCTCCGATGTCAAATGACGGCGGCAAATGGCGGGCTTTTTTAATTACGAGTGTGGATTCGCGCCAAGAGGTTTAGCCTGTGCATCCACCAAGAGGTACGAACAGACAGAATATCGCTATGGTGAATCGAAGTCTGAAAGTTGTAACAGCAACTGTTTCACGGTACAGTAACCAATGATATTTATCTTGCTACTCCGCTACTCACGTTTACACCACACAACCACTGACGCGTTTCGATCCCTCTAAGGGATCATTATCAAAGTTCAATGAGCACAACCGTTACACATGCAAACCAACGTTGTACTCATTCTTCTTCTTCTTCTTCTTTTTGATTGTGGCGTTACAAGTCGTTATAGCGACGACAACTTCGCCAATGTCAATGAAAAAAAAATATTATTAAAAAATCTTGTGACAAAATGTCGGCAACGTTGTACGGTAATGGTCAAAGACCCCCCTCCCCCCTGTCGGGCTCTTAGCCAACGGTCAATGATATCCCTCAGAAACCGCCAGGAAATCATTAGCCGATGCCCAGGGCGCACCGGACCAAGCACTGCTCTTCCCCCCGGACGGATCCAAAAACGAACCGCAGCTCTTGATCACACGTGGAGGTAACCCGACTCGCACCCCGTTGTACTGATTCGAAAACACATAAATAAACACAATGTACCTATATCTCTACATTCATATATTTTTCCAAACTACCCTTTTATTTATGTTTTTTCTTGTACACAAGCAACTACCTTCAAAAAAATTTCAAAGTAACGCCTGATTCAATAAAATACGTAGCGAGGGATTCTAAAGGAGAATCCAGAGCGTAATGAGGAATTCGAGTGTTAACGCCCAAGATGAAAATAATTTTGCTCCCTACAACTTTTCACACCGAACATTAAAAAACTTGAAAAAATAATTCTAAATATAACTAAAGAGCTACCAGCATAGAAAATGGCACGGTATTACAATTATCAACTTCAAGAATTGCATTTGCAAAAAAACACTTAAAAAAGCGTCGAACTGAAAAGTTGCACTTCCATCCCTCTCGACAGGAAGCAAAGTTTACTTTTCTGAATGACACGTATAGTAGGTACAGATATAGCCTAGCTCTGTCTCAGACCACAGCTTCTAGGTAAGAGCTCCAGCGTAATGAAAGGCCTGAAATACGACAAAGACTGCGAACTACGTAATTACGTCAAACGCGGGTACGGAGCGGCGTTACGCGTTACGTCACGCTAATTGCTGGCGTAACTGTGGCGTAACGATTTGATTTGTGGCGTAAATTTTGCTAGTGGCGCCAAATTATGACGCTGCCATATTACTTGTATTTAGTATTTACATTGAAAATCAGCGGCGGCTTGCTGCAGCATCACCCTGAATGTGAACTTTCCACCTTTACGCCCTTAATCATGCTAAACGTAGCCTTACCTTAGGCTCTGTCTACCCCGTAAGGGATAAAGACGCGATATGTTTAATTGTATGTATGTTGGCAATATTCTGCACTGATTTTGTCGTTTGTTAATGTTTAAGATAGGCACTATCAAATTAATCAAGAATTTTTCATTCTTTTTTATGTTTTTATTTTGAATTTTTCAAAATATTCGCACAGTAACAAGGTCACGTGACAGCTAGTCACATAGAAAAATTCGAAGGCTTACCCACCTGCTATGGGTGGTGTAGGGGTATAGCACGCGTCACGGAATGACGAGGATCCGAGTTCGATTCCCGGCCATAGCTTTACCTTTCGGATTTTTCTGTGTTCTAATTTTCAGTGTCGCTTAGTATTTTTTTTTCTACTTGTCTATGTAATTGACCAATATAAAATGACCTCATATTGCGTACATTTAGTTTAGGAACACGGCTTAGCTAACACTGGATAATATTCACTTGTCGAATCTGTACGGAAATTCAAATTCAAATATCTTTATTTCGCTTAAGATGTGGTAGGTACAGTACAGGTCACAATATAAAAAGATTGTTTCACACACTTTACCAGTATCAGGCATGCAAAATATTAATGTAGGTAGGTACACAAAGAGCTCAGGTAACAAAAACAAAGAGAAGTCAAACAGAATCGATTAATGGAATTAACATGTCACAATCAAAATAAAAAAAAGTTGTATGTCTCAAATACTAAAATTATCGATAAAATTAACAAGTCCTAATAGTTAGATGTCACCTTTTTAACTCATGAAAGTGCTCGAGGTATTCGTTTACGGAGTAGAAACAGTGCTGTACTAACCAGCTTTTAAGTTTGCGTTTGAATATATTTAAGGGTGAATTTTTAATGTCCTCGCATAATACATTATAAATAGAGATGCTCATACAATAAGTGTTTCTACTGTACAATCTTGTCTTTTTAGCCGGTATTACCAGGCGGGTAGGATACCTTGTGTTAAACTGACACACCTCTCTATATGTTTTGAACAGCCATGAATGAGTTTTAACAAACAAACAAACTTCATAGATATACATACATGGTACTGTCAGTAGCCGTAGATCTTTAAAGAAGGGTCTGCAAGATGTTTGAGCGTTTAAATTACATAATGCCCTAATACACTGCTTTTGTGCTATTAATGCCCGATTTGCACGATATGAGTTACCCCACAGTAGGATACCGTACCTAAGCAAGGAACACACATAACCATGGTATGCTTGTATTGCCACTTTTTGGCTACTAATTTTTACAAGACGCCAGAGAGCATAAGCAAAGGAATTAATTTTATTGCATAGCTTATCAATATGTTGGTTCCAGGAACATTTGTCGTCTAAGGTAATTCCTAAGAAAGTTGTAAGAAAGAAGAAAGAAGTAAGAACTCGCACCTAGCCGGTTTTTTAAATGCGTAACTGCAGATACTTCTTCCCCTCTTCATCTCCCTCCCACCAGTCAAGTTAGACAAGGACAACGAGCCCGTCTCAGCAGACTGCAGCAAAATAACGCTAGAGCAATAAGTGACACCAACAGCTCGTCGCAAATTCTTACATTCCCGCAAACTTACCATTGCCGTTTAAAACGGCGCCACTGTCTTCAAAACCGTAACAAATTGTACCCGGAAATGTTCGAGGTAATTTTAGCCACCCGTAATAGTAAGTTTGTGACGTTGTAACGGGTGACTTGGCGGTTTTCGGTCTTTGAACGTTTTAATCGACTTGGGGCCCGATTTTTGAAAGCACATGCGTGAAAATACCACTCGAAAGTGGTGAAAAATTGTGCTGAATTCGAAATACGAGTAGCATAAAGACAATCACAGCTCTCATTAATCTTGTGAACTAGTCAACACTTTGATTAGAGCTGTAGTTCTGGAGATATAAGCTGATTTATACCGCTTCCGAGTGTACTTTCGAGTGATGTGCTTTCGAAAATCGGGCCCCTGGCTGATATTAATTTTTCATTGCTTTACGACATCGTGGGGCGATAACTTCTGCTTTAGTTAGGCAGACTTTCTTAAACAGGGGATCTGTAGGACGGATGACAATGTAAGTACCTACAGTCAGTGAAAAGTACAGTCACCAAAAAAGTTTGTATTAAAAAATTTAATTTTTGTCAGAAACTTTCTTTTTATTCATCTTCTTCTTATTTGTGGCGTATCAAGTCGTTATAGCGACAACAACTTCGAAAATGTCAAAGTAACAAAAATATAATTCAAAAATCTTGTGACAAAATGTCGGCAGCAAAATGTCAGTAACGTTGTACGGTAATGGTCAAAGACCCCCCTGTCGGGCTCTTGGCCCTTAGCAATGGTATCCCACAGAAACTGCCAGGAAATCATTAGCTCATGCCCAGGGTGCACCGGACCAAAAGCTGCTCTTCCCCCCGGACGAATCCAAAAACGAACCGCAGCTCTTGATCACACGCAGAGGTAAACCGACTCGCACCCCTTTCTTTTTATTTTGGTCTGTAGCTTTAAGCGCCATCTCTTGGCGTAAAAATGAAGCTGTTTCCGCAATATGGCGTCGTGTCGAACGGTTCGCGCGGCAATAAAACACGGGCCATTCATAGGCTCTGTGCTGGCTGAATACAAATGGGCGCTTGCCATTTTACGATGGCCACTTTGTGTCAACTCGGGCTCGGGGATTTAGGGCTCCTTGTGTCTGTGGCCCCGTATATATCTTACAAGCTGACCCGGCGAACTTTGTTCCGCCTTAAATTTGAAAAATTCCAGTGGTTTGGGCTGTGCTATCCCGCGGGAACTATGCAATTTTCCGGGATAAAAACTATCCTATGTCCTTTCCCGGGACTCAAACTATCTGTATACCAAATTTCAACTAAATCGGCCCAGCGGTTTAAGCGTGAAAAGGTAACAGACAGACAGACAGACAGACCGACAGACAGACAGACAGAGTTACTTTCGCATTTATAATATTACTAGCTGACCCGGCGAACTTTGTTCCGCCTTAAATTTGGAAAATTCCAGTGGTTTGGGCTGTGCTATCCCGCGGGAACTATGCAATTTTCCGGGATAAAAACTATCCTATGTCCTTTCCCGGGACTCAACTATCTGTATACCAAATTTCAACTAAATCGGCCCAGCGGTTTAAGCGTGAAAAGGTAACAGACAGACAGACAGACAGACAGACAGAGTTACTTTCGCATTTATAATATTAGTAAGGAATAGTAAGGAATAGTAAGGAATAGTAAGGATAGTAAGGATTAGTAAGGATAGTAGGATAAACGTTGCTAATGGCATGGACTTCTATGCTGGTCTGGGAGACAAGAGAAACTATGTACTAGTTGCTGCTCTTCCCGCGCAGATGGTAAAAGCCCATCGAGGCAATGGGTGATAATCGTAAGAATCAAGCTATAGGCGATGCGGCTAGCAACCTACACCCTCACGCTGCCTTTACGGTTACAACATGCAGAACAATATAAAAAGTACTTTTTCACGCAGAATACTCAAAACAACGAGAATACAACCCTTATGGTTGCTGGGAAACCAAAATACACAACCCCTAGCAACCACGCATTGCTGTGACTTGCGTGTGACAGTCGGGCGATCACAACAATAAAATATTATTGCAAACTTATCTGAATAGCATTTAGAGATAATGTCAGGGGTTATTAACCGACCTATGAGCCAAATGAGAAAGATGGAGACGGTGAGTGCATTTATAAGCAAAACTAGCTTTTATTAGGACATGTACCTATTTTTTAGAAAAAAACTAAGTTACTAAGTAGGTAATCCTATCCTACTAATATTATAAATGTGAAAGTTTGTGAGTATGTTTGCATGTCTGTTACTCTTTCACGCCAGAACGGCTGGACAGATCTGGATGAAATTTGGAACGTAGATAGATTATAGTCTGGAATAGCACGTAGGCTACTTTTTATCCCGGAAAATTGCGTAATTCTTGCGGGGAAACGAATTCTATGCAGACAAAGTTGCGGGCAACAGCTAGTAGAATCTATGGAAGCGAATTCAACCCACTTTTGCTCGGCTAGAGAAACAATCTATCAACTAAATATTTAAAAAAAATGAACATTTAAATGAAAATAAATATGTTAATATTTTTTTATACATGTATTGCTTCAACTAATTGTGGAATGTTCCATTTTGTGCATACATACATACATACAGATATCACGTCTTTAGGTCTTGTCACCTTAGGCTCTGTCTACCCCGTAAGGGATAAAGACGTGATTTATGTATGTATGTATGTATCACGTCTTTATTCCTTACGGGGTAGACAGAGCCTAAGGTAACAAAACCTTAAAGCCACGTTCAGCATGATTAATAATAAATGTAATATTAAAAAAATATAAAAAAATACTAAATGTAAATATTTGGTCCCCAGAAAGAGTCCCTCTTCCGTGCGAGGAAGCGTATCCTCCGCTACCTGGTCCACAGTTTCCTGAGGAGCGAGGGTCTGTTCCACGCGGCGGAGAGCCTCGCCGAGGAGGCGGGCCTGACCGGGGAGTACGAGGTGTGCGACAACATCGACCTGGATATCATCATGCAGGTCAGATTATTCATTACCTCCAGACCATATCCGTCCTTATCCTTTTGTTATTCGTTTAATGATCAGCCTAAAGACTCCACAGTTAAACAAAGGCCCTTAGAACACCACAACGAACGACCACTTTCCAATTTTGTATATCACTACATAGTATAAAACAAAGTCGCTTTCTTTGTCCCTATGTATGCTTAAATCTTCAAAACTACACAACGGATTTTGATGCGGTTTTTTTTTAATAGATAGAGTGATTCATGAGGAAGGTTTTTATGTATAATTCTACGCAGACGAAGTCGCGGGCAGAAGCTAGTTCTCTTATATTTCTGTGTCTTGCAAAAAGGAATAAATGTCTTCTTTCTTTCTTTTCTTTACGGGGTAGACAGAGCCTAAGGTAACAAAACCTTAAGGGCATGTTTAGCATGATTAAGGGCGTGTAGTTGGAAAGGGAAATCAAAATAATGATGGGTTGCTAGTAGCCGCATCGCCTATAACTTGATTCCTAAGACTTTCGCCCATTCCCTCGATGGCAGAGAAGCAACTGGTAAATTCTATCCCCCTTATTCATAAACGCTCTGTAGGCTTCTGCTAATTTAGCAATCGTTTGTCCTTATCTGTCACTTTGGCATTTACTTTTACAGATAAGGACAAACGATTGCTAAGTTATTAGAAGCCTATAGAGCGTTTATGAATAAGGGGGTATGTTTTTTCTTTACTCCCAGACCAGCATGGAAGAATGATTGGTTTTATGTATGTAGTTATAATATTGGTTTTATGTGTGTAATTATAGTTCATAGGATTTCGTTAAACTGAATATATAAATCCCGTATTTTTCCTTATCCCGTGGGAATTTCCGAAAACCCTGAAATTAGTTTCTTAGTTTTGTAATCACCTACCTACTTTTGTGCCAAATTTGAAGAGTCTACCTACTTATTATAGTTACTGAGATAGCGTCACTCGGAATCCAATATATAATTCCCGTTTTTTCCTTATCCCGTGGGAATTTCCAAAAATCCTTTCTTAGCGGATGCCTACGTCATAACATCTACCTGCATGCCAAATTTCAGCCCGATCCGTCTAGTGGTTTGGGCTGTGCGTTGATAGATCACTATGTCAGTCAGTCAGTCAGTCAGGACTTTGAATTTTATATGTATAGATAGATCTCCGGATTGAATCGTTGTAATATTATTATAGTCTTATGAAGTCTCGGCTTTGAAATAGGCCAACGTTAATTAATAAGCGCGAGGCGCAGCTGGAGCCCTATTACTTTAAAAAAAACATTATATCCAGTGTTGCCAACAACTTCACGGATAAAAACCATTACGAGCGAAAAGTTGGAGTTATCCGAGATACTTTTAAGACGGGACAGGGAAATCTACTTTAGCTCTAATCTGAAGAAAGTTGGATAGAATACTGAGCGCTTAATAAGCAAGCTTGAACTGTGAGGTATAGGTATTGTAAAAAGATATCAACGAAAAATCCTAATCTTTTTTAAATATATATAACTCAAAGGTGACTGACTGACTGACATAGTGATCTATCAACGCACAGCCCAAACCACTGGACAGATCGGGCTGAAATTTGGCATGCAGGTAGATGTTATGACGTAGGCATCCGCTAAGAAAGGATTTTGATCAATTCTACCCCCAAGGGGATAAAATAGGGGATGAAAGTTTGTATGAAACTTTGTCCATTTTAAACCGATCGGGCTGAGACTTTGCATGAGACTAGCGGGATAGCGATAAGCGAATTCGCGGGCAGCAGCTATAATTTTATAAACGCGAAAGTTTGTAGTTAAGTATGGATGGATGGATGGATGGATGGACGTTTGTTACTCTTTCACGCCTAAACGGCTGGACAGATCTGGATGAAATTTGGAACATAGATAGATTACAGTCTGGATAACACATAAGCTCCTTTTTATCCTGGAACATTGCGTAATTCCAGCGGGATTGCGATAAACGAATTCTATGTAAAGTTGCGGGCAACCGCTAGTCCTTCCTTTTTTTCATTTTGAGATCCTTAAAAAACGTAAAGAAAACACGTTTTTCGTTTATTTAACTTGCAATGCTTTTTTATTTGTATGTAATAGTATGATTCAGTCAAATCCAACTTTCTTCCTTACAAAATAATAGTTCGATCGAGGTTTTCTGGTAAGGATTCGAAGGCCCTCTGAGCTTGAGGGCCCCGGAGCACTGCCCCGCCTAGTCCCTAGGCCCTACGCCACTGAATCCAAGTCAAGTACTCGGAATGACACAAAATTGGACTTAGGTCTACCTAAGTAAAGTCAAAACGTCTGAACTAAGCTCATTCGCAGAACAACATGGAAGTAATTGGATAATTACTTCTATGCTGGTCTGGGAATGTACCAGATGCTTCTCGTCCCGCGCAGATGGTAAAATCCCACGAGCTTATGGGCGAAATTCTTAGGAATCATTATAGGCGATGCGGATAGCAACCCATCACTATTTATCACTAAGTGATGATAGTAGGTAGTAGATGACGTATTTATCTATTATGTGTAGTTTATTATTATACATTTATATTACATTATTTAAAATTTAGGCATTTTGGATTATTTTAGGTTTCGAGCGGCTCTTTTACTTTTTCTGTGTGTCTACTCTTATCCTTATCCTTATATGTCCTGTCAATCGTTCAAAGGCTAACTGGAAGAGATCCCTTTTAGGGATAAGTTCGCCTTTGTGCATTTGTGTTGTCCTGTATTCATCTTTTTCTTGTGTTTTACGTACAATAAAGAGTTATAAACACATACATATGGTGCATACTATTTTACGGAGCGCTCGGGGGGTGTTCGTTTCCCTGCCGCCGGGGCGAGCGCTCCGAGAGGAAGGACTACGAAATAGTCCGAAACATGTCGAGCATCACTCGACTTTTTATACGCGAGTTATCCGTTTATGTGTAATTATGATTAAGTCTCACGGTAGTTTCATGTTGAAAATATTCCAACGTCTACGACTCGTTTGTTAGATAATAAGTATGTTATTAACTCTATATTATATTCAGTTGGATGAGACGACCCATTGGGCCGGCGGCCAAGTACCGCCATACATGGTGAAACTAAGATGACCACAATGTTAGTTTATAATAGGACACAGAGACCCTATAATATGTTTAGATAAAGCTATGTATGTAATTGTAAGTGCGTTCTTAATTGAGGCATTAACTCGTGTGATCTTATTATGGAACTCACTTTTCGGTTCGTTTCGTGAAGTCACACTCGTATTTTAATGCCTTTCATTATTACATAGTCACAAAGTACTGTGTCTGAGGGCAAATATAACTAAACTTTTATTTGTTTTAAGGCGTGTTTAAATTAATCTAGAATATTTCAATGGGTACGGGATTATGTTTGCCTGGATTGGACAAACTGGTTGTAGTTACTCATAGTATTTTTTTTATTTAAAACTATGTCAACCCTTTATGGAAATGTATGGAAACATTTTTCAAACTAGGTACAAGGGCATAAATATATATAAGTTACCAATACATACATATATATCACTTCTTTATCCCTTACGGGGTAGACAGAGCCTAAGGTAACAAAACCTTAGGCCACGTTTAGCATGACTGTGGGCGTATATGTGGAAAAGTGAATCAAAATAATGATGCGTTGCTAGCCGCATCGCCTTAACATTATTCCTAAGATTGTCGCCCATTCCCTCAATGGGCGTTTACTCTGCGCGGGAAGAGAAGCAACTGGTACATTCTATGTTTTTTCTTACTCCCAGAACAACATGGATATATGTTACAGAGACGCCAAAAACATGTATAGGTATAGCTACAGCCTTTATCCCACAAACAATACGATACCTCCGACGCAAAAGGTCGTAACCCGTTTTTTATGCATAATGAGATTTTTCAGTCGGTACAAAGTTATTAATCCAAGCTATAACTTCCTAAAACTCAAGTTTAAATATTTTGGATAATTATGGAGTTTTGTGATTGCTAATAGTCGTATCATTTGAACTTTTCCACGCAAATCGTCGCATCACAACATTCGATGCTTTGCGCCACTCCATTAGTGTTCATTACACCCCACGCAAATAGCCTTAACTTCTAAGTTACGACTTTATGCGTAAACAATAGTAGTTAGGTACGACTTTTTGATGCAGTTTTTTTACAATCATGGGTCGTAACTCGCACTTGCGACTAGGTATATGCGTTGCTTTAGTGAGAAGGTATATCCTTTTATATATAGTCGTTATACAGGGTAATTTTTTAATAGGTGCACAAATTTTAATATTTGCTTCGTTATTGTTAATCAATAACACATGTTGTGTTATTTTTACTCTAGCTTAAAAAATACTAGATATATTGCCGATTTAATGATTCCACTAACTTAACGATATTCATGGACACTCTAATGCGCGAGCGAGAGAGGCGTGTTGTTTGACAAAGTCAATTTCGAATATCAACTCCTCGGCTGTTATAAAGTTGCCGTAGCAACGTCAGCCCCATTGGTCGGCAGAGTTCGACCAAAGTCGTGGTGGCCGGATTTTCCCGATGTCATCCTCGACGTCAACCTCCAAAGAAATCGCGGTCAGCCATTGGTTAACCATTTTTGTTATAACGTAACTGTAGCAACGTCAGCCTCATTGGCCAGTAGAGTTCGGCAAAAGTCGTGGTCGCCGAGTTGTCCCGATGTCATCCTCGACGTCAGCTTCCAAAGAAATCGCGGTCAGCCATTGGTTAACCATCTTTGTTATAACGTAACCGTAGCAACGTCAGCCTCATTGGTCAGCAGAGTTCGGCAAGTCGTAGTTGCCGAGTCATCCCGAAGCACTCCTCGCACGAGTCCGGACCCTTGGCTGGCATATACGGCCAAGTTGCAAACAACGGCAATTAACTCAATATTTCCGCGTGGGGACTGTACATAACTTATGTTGCGTTCATAATTTGTTTGAAATAATAACTAGCAGCGAAATAAATTATTATTTATTTAAAAGACATAAATACAAAACTCTTGAAGTAAAATAAGCAGAGCAGGGATAAAAATAATGTATAATAGTTGTAACGGTATGCAAGAGAGTACAGAGACAAGTGATTGACACAATAATAGAATACAAAGCGTATTCTAAATTATAAATCAATAGTATCAAAAGTAGCCAGGGTGTTTAATATTAACATATGACACAAGAAGGTTTAACACCCCCCCGTAATATAAACACCCTGTATATATACAATATATACAAGTAAAAACATATCAAAGCTAAACTATACACAAACTTAACACTAACACAAACATAAGAAAAAACATCAACCTGTATATACACCTAACTATGACGAACTATACACACATAAAACAATAAACCTACTATGAACGCTAACTTAAACCTAAAGAATTGGCACATTTGCAGTGCTTGAGCTTTGGTAGAGGTTTGGTAAGAATGTCGGCGATCATATCATTCGTGTGAATGTATTTGAGGTGTAGGTCGTGGTGTGTGAGTGTGTCGCGTATGAAGTGGTGTTTAATGTCAATGTGTTTTGTGCGCGCGTGATAAGTATTATTGTGTGCAAGTTTGATGGAGCTTTGATTGTCTGTGTGTATGACTATGGGATGTGAGATGGCGAATACTTCCCATATGAGTGACTTCAGGTATATGGCTTCTTTGCAGGCTTCTGCAAGAGCCATATACTCTGCTTCCGTGGTAGAGAGCGCGACGGTGCGCTGTTTGCGCGCTTCCCAGGAAACAGGTGCCCCACTCATCAAGAAAGCGTACCCGGTAAAGGATCGCCGATCTAGAATATTGCTCCCATAATCCGCATCTACGTAGCCTACTGGGTAGCCCTGGCTTTTATGAAAGCGAAGTTTTAAGTCTCTGGTACCTTTGAGGTAGCGAAGAACTCGCTTGGCGGCCTTCCAGTGTACCCCCCCGTAATGTGCATTGAATTGTGATAGATACGAGACGGTGTGGGCAATGTCCGGTCTCGTACCAATCGAAATGTACATTAACGAGCCGATAAGCTCACGATAGGGCACTTCTATTTCATCTTCCTTCTCTGGTAAGGTAAGTTTAAGTCCAGGCTCCATGGGCGTAGTTACCGAGATTGCGTCGGTCATGTTGTATTTATCGATTAAATGATCGATGTAGTGGGATTGATCGAGAGTTAATGCGCCATCTTTCTGAATAACTCTCATGCCGAGGCAGTCCTTGAGGATACCAAGGTCTTTCACGGTAAAGAACTTTTTAATGCCGTTCTTAAACTCGTCTTTCAGACGGTCGTTGTTACTTAAGACGAAAAAATCGTCAACGAACACTGCTACGACTAGTAAGTCGTTTCCATCTCGTCTGTAGTAGAGACAGTGTTCATTTGTGGCTTGTGTTAACGATAAGGCGGACATAGCGTCACATACCTTTTTATTCCACTGACGTGGCGCTTGCTTTAAGCCATAAAGAGACTTTTTAAGTAGACAAACTTTCTGTTTGTGGTCAATTGAGAAGCCTTCAGGTTGCTCCATGTAAATTTCCTCATCTAAATCTCCGTTTAAAAAAGCCGTTTCCACATCTAGGTGGTCAATTTGGCAATTTAAATCAACCGCAAATGCCATTAAAATTCTCACTGAAGACAGTCGTGCTACCGGTGAGAAGGTTTCTCCGTAGTCGACTCCTGCCACTTGAGTGAATCCTTTGGCTACTAGTCGCGCTTTGTATTTCACAACTTGTCCGCTTGTGTCCTTTTTAAGCTTGAAGACCCATTTGCACTTTGTGGTCTTACGATCCTTGGGTCTGTCCACTAATGTCCACGTTCCATGCTTCATTAAGGAGTTGTATTCAGCCTGCATGGCTTCGAGCCACTTGTCCTTTTGAGGATGCTGTGTGACCTCTTTGTATGTTTCCGGTTCCAACTCTGAAGTCATCTGTACAGTACACACATACCGCGCAGGAGGACGCCTGTCTCTTGACGGGTATCTGCGTTCAGGTACTGGTTCTGGTTCTATGGCTTCAGGTTGAGATTCAGGAACAGGTTGAGGTTCAGCTTGCGGGGGATCAAGTTCGGGCTGTATTGACATAGGTGTCTGTATGTCAGGCTGCATATGAATTTGTGGTGGTGGAACTGACTGGTCAAAGATCGGTATTTGGACTTGAGTCGGATCTGGCGACGATTCTGGTATCGGGATTTGAGGTGAAATTTGGTTAGGATCTACTTGAGTTTCGTCTTCAATGAAGACAACATCTCTCGCGACAGTAATTACTCGAGGATTTTGGGGATTGACGAGTCGATAGCCTTTGCTCTCAGTCGAGTAGCCAACGAAGATGCACGTTTGTGTCTTTGCGTCGAGTTTCGTACGTTTTTCTTTCGGTACGAGAACGTGAGCTTGGCAACCGAAGACTCTCAGATGAGACAGATTGACTTTCGTACCAGTCCATATCTCTTCTGGGATTCTATTGTTGAGAGACTGAGTTGGCGTCCGATTCTTCAAATAGATTGCTGTGTTCACAGCTTCTCCCCAATACGCCTTTGGTAATTGTGAGTCCTGGAGCATAGATCTTGCTTTCTCAATTATGGAACGGTTCGCGCGTTCTGATATCCCATTCTGCTCAGGAGTATACGGGATCGTGGTCTGGTGAATAATCCCGTTTTCCTTAAAGAAGGTTGACAAACCATGATTAACGTATTCACGGCCGTTATCCGAGCGAAAAACCTTAATCCTATGACCTGTTTGATTTTCTACTAAATGTTTAAACTCTACAAATTTACTAAAAACTTCGTCTTTTGTTTTCAAAAGATATCCAAAAGTTTTGCGACTAAAGTCGTCTGTAAATGTTAGCAAGTAAAGGGCTCCGCCCCACGAATGCGTACTCATAGGACCGCATAAGTCCGAATGAATCAACTGCAGTACGCAATCCGACTTACTGGTAGACTTCGGAAAAGGTCTCTTAGACAGTTTACCTTGTAAACAGGGAACACAAGTTGTGTTTAAACTACCTGCGTAGTCTATGCCTACGTTTTTATTTTTTAAAACGTTTAAACATTTGGCATTTATATGCCCAAGGCGTCTATGCCACAACATAGCCGACTCTTTGGCTTTCAAAAGCATGGCTGTACAGGAACTTACATCAAGTTTGTACATGCCTTTATGGCTTGAGCCTGTGGCAATGACAGTTCCTGTCACTTGACATTTTCCGCTAGGAAAAATGCTCGCGCCTTTTGATGTAAACAAAACATCCAACCCATTTTGATTCAATTTGCTAACTGATAAAAGATTAGTAGCTAGGCCAGGGATGTATAAAACGTCGCTAATTTTACTTACGCTAGGAGAAATATTCATCGTTACGGTACCTTTACCATGACTCAGTAACTGTTCCTTGTTCGCAACTGTAATGGGAATAGAATGGGATGACATGTTCATAAACCACTCTCTCCTGTTACTCATATGGGAAGTTGCGCCAGAATCGATGAACCAGTCTTGATGACCTGTGGGAGGATCGTTAGGAAAACAAGATGAAAGTGTGAATTCGGATGTATTGAATGATTTGACCGCCGAAACATTCTTGTTTTTGTTAATTTTGATGCTCTTACACTGCGAAACTACGTGCCCTAACTTTTTACAATATTTACAAAACATTTTCTTAGAAGGGTTGACGTGTAGCGCGGTGTTGACAGGTCCTTGAAGGGTACTGGGTGTGGTGGGTACAGCTCTAAGGTCTTCCTTGAGGAGAGCTGTCACCACATTCTCCGATGTGAGATTGACGTTCGCGTGCTCCAGTGTGATGACGAGTGGCTTGTAAGACTCTGGCAGTCCCGCCAGCATAATGACTGCTAGGAACTCGTCCTCAACTGCTGCTCCGATGCCTTGTAGCTCTTGTTGCGTAGATAATAAGTTGTTTACATACTCTTGCATGTTCCCGTTGAACTTTTGTGCTAATAATTTCTTGATGAGGCCTAAACGTCTAGTTAATCCGCAGTCAGCATATGCTTTCTTGAGACATTGTAGTGTTTCAAATGCCGATTTCGCTGACCTTACAATAGGATAGACATTTTCGTCACAGGCCAAGCAGATTTTTGCACGGGCTTTTGCATCCTTCCTCTTCTCAATGGCTTCTGACCCGACGGGTGTAATACATACGTCCCAAAGGTCGAGATCAGTAAGGAGGCACTCGAGACTGAATATCCACGTGCTGTAGTTCCTACCATTCAGTTTTGAGAAGCTGATGGATCCTGTAGACGTTGACGTTGAAGCTGATGGTGCCGACAATGATGGCATCGCCGATGAATTTGTAGAATTCATAGCACTTCCGAAATTAAATTAGCACTGTAATTTTATTTTTAAAATGCGGCTCTGGGACCACAACCTCTTGAAGTAAAATAAGCAGAGCAGGGATAAAAATAATGTATAATAGTTGTAACGGTATGCAAGAGAGTACAGAGACAAGTGATTGACACAATAATAGAATACAAAGCGTATTCTAAATTATAAATCAATAGTATCAAAAGTAGCCAGGGTGTTTAATATTAACATATGACACAAGAAGGTTTAACAAAAACTAAACATACTTTAACAATTGCTCAAAATGACCTCCGTTATTTTCTAAGCAAAGCTGTGCACGCTTTAGCAAGTTGCTTTTTAGTTTGTCTAAAATACGAGTGTCGTGTTTAATAGCATCGAACGCTGTCATAACTTTCAATTTAAAATCGTCGAAACTTTGTGCTTCTTCAACGTACACTCGTCGTTTGACTTCACCCCATAAGAAAAAGTCACAAGGCGTGAGGTCCGTGCTCCTGGCAGGCCAAGGCACCTGAGGTGCTCCACGCCCTATCCAGTTGTCTCCGTATTCGCTATTTAGGAAGTTTCGCACTGTTGTCGCGTAGTGGGGTGGAGCACCGTCGTGCTCGTAGTAACAATCTCGTAGGCTAGCGGCACATCTTCCATCAATTCGCTCACTACGCCTTGCAACATTTCCAGGCAGGTTCCTCCGGTCAGTCGTTGGCACTAAACCTTACTTGGTGATGATTTTCTGTAACTTTATGTGGATTATTGTATGACCACCATCTTGAGCTTCTAACGCCAAATGAGGTCTACTACGTCCATCAGCGTGCCGGGGGGTAGTAAATTGGCCGTAATCCAATAATCTGTTATTGGCGGCTAATATCGTTCGCATGTTGGGTACCTACTGGTATACGTATCCTTAGCTACGAAGTCGACAACTTTCGTCTCGGTACATCCTCTGAGCCTCTCTTAAACTTTCACCGCTCAGAATGTACATACGGATCATTTCGTAATACTCAACATTAGAATATTCGTAAAAATCGCGTGAGATTTTGTTCCAGTTGAAAACAATCTTAACTGCAAAAATTGTAGTGACATGACGCTGTCAGCTGAAGTTTCGCTATTCGAAAAAAACTAGTTTATTTATAAAAAAGGTTCTTACTGTTGAGGTTTTCAAAAATGATTTTCTAGTGTGACTTGGTGTCCACACGAGAAGGTAAAAGTAGGATAATTAACAAAAAAAAAATTTTTTTTTAATGAGCTGATTTAACTGTCGTAATATACTATATTAACGATACAAAATCACATGTTAAAATTTGTGCACTGATAAAAAAATTACCCTGTATATAACATACGACTTTATGCAATGGACGTGATCAATCGCAAAAGGTTGTAACTTTCTTATACGACGTTTTGATAACGAGCACAAAGTCGTAACTTTAGGTTTTTTGCCATAATTTTGAAATTATGATATTTATTTTAATAAACAGATTTGCTTCGTGTTAATTAACCCGCTGCGGACAGATATAACCACTGCTTTAAACTTTGGACATATTTCAACTTGAAAAATACATGAAAAATTCTTATAATCGCGCTCCTGAAAAATCGTCGATTTAGGGATACGACTTTGTGCGTGGGAGGTGTCGTAAGGTTGGTGACACATATATTTGACATGATGACTGTATCGATATTTATGCTCTCGACTGTACAATAAAATAAATTTTGAAAAGCATTATCAGGCATTTTCAAATTTTTCAATCAAGCTAGGTAGCCCTCTTGTCAGGCGGGACAATATTGAGACAGTGTAAAGTCCCGTTTAAATCAGAACGCATTGTCACTGTAAATTCGGATGAAATCTCGTAAATTATGTCAGTGTAAGTGACATTAATTCGTAGCGATACGAGACTGTGACGCTTATGACGCCTGGAAATTATGAAGGTGAAGTTTAGTTGGTGTATAGTTTATTGACGCACTCAGAAACGATACTTATTCTATGTTTAAACTATTTGTTTGGATAAGTTTTTGAAAATCCTGCAATGTTCGTGAAGGGATAGTTCCGATGTCTTTAAGTTACACAAGTCAAATTTTAACCCACTTTTGGGATTAGCGCCCGATTCACCGGATTCCTGTTTCGCCGGATTCTTGTTTCGTCGGATTCTTGTTTCGTCGGATTCTGGTTTCGTCGCAAATATTAATCTATACTAATAATATTATAAAGAGGAAAGATTTGATTGTTTGTTTGTTTGAATTGAATAGGCTCGGCAACTACTGGGCCGATTTCAAAAATTCTTTTGCCGTTAGAAAGCTACATTATCACTGAGTGACATAGGCTACTTTTTATCGCGGGAAAATACCTTTTCCTACGGGAAAATAATTTATCGCGGGCGAAGCTGTGGACGGAAGGCTAGTATACAATAAAATCAGGTAGATAAAGAAAGCATGTGGTTATATTTTATTATTGTATTAGTTATTTTGTTGGCACGATCGGAACTTCAATTACCTAGAAATCGGTTCGATTCACATAATTTAAATGATTTACATTCATAATAATGTACCAAAATGTGTCTGCCTTTTATTTAATAGATAGCTAAAGCCGTGTTATTTCTGTAGATTATTATTTAAAAAAATCTGGCGAAATAATTTTTTTTTGTAACTACCAGCGCATTCGGAAAGAGCATCATTGCCAAGACTTGGCAGGAAGTCATTTTTGGTGGTCGGCGGATTGACTTTATATTTGGTAGGTATATTTGGATTGGGTTCTTCCATGCTGGTCTGGGAGTAAAGAAAAAACATTGAATTTACCAGTTGCTTCTCTTCGAGGGAATCGGCGAAAGTGTTAGGAATCAAATTATCATGTTACTCTTTCCACCTGCCCTTAATCATGCCAAACGTGGCCTTAAAGTTTTGTTACCTTAGGCTCCGTCTACTCCGTAAGGGATAAAGACGTGATATATGTATGTGTGGGTTGGACAAGGGCACGCCACAAGCACACAGCAGCATGAATGAATGCCGATGCCTATTCGAATGGAAGTCTCAGTTCATCGAACACATTGTATAAGTAGCTGAAGTAGGTCATCCACGGGAAACGGATCGGGCCGCCCTCTGTGTGCTGTGGTGGTCTCATTTCCGTTATTTAATGCTCGGGAACATTCGGGAAACTGACCCAGGATAGAGTGCGTTAATATTGCGATGTTATAGTATTAAAAACTAGCGACCCGCCCCGGCTTCGCACGGAATATTATGCATGTATTATGCATATATTCCTCTTGAATCACTCTATTAAAAAAAAACGCATCAAAATCCGTTGTGTGGTTTTGAAGATATAAGCATACATAGGGACATAGGGACAGAGAAAGCGACTTGATTTTATACTAGCTGTTGCCCGCAACTTCGTCTGCATAGAATTCGTTTATCGCTATCCCGCAGGAATTACGCAATTTTCCGGGGTAAAAAGTAGCCTATGTATTATTCCAGACTATAATCTAGCTGTTTCAAATTTTCATCCAGATCTGTCCACCCGTTCTGGCGTGAAAGAGTAACAAACATCCAAACATACTCACAAACTTGCACATTTATAATATTAGTAGGACTATGTAGTGATGAAGACGATAGTATGACAGAATGTAAGATTGTGATTGCGGGTAAGAAAGTAGAACAGGTAAAAGAGTTGTTGCGTTGGAAGGGGAAGGCTTAGAGATTCTGTCTTAGCTAGCCTAGAGAGGATGGCAAAGCATCAATCCTTTGGTGTTGCTGGTGTCGATGGGGTGGCTCGTTTGCGTATAATATACTCGGGTACAATTAAACCGGGCCACTTCGTAGAAAGTTGTATGGAAAGTGACCCGGTTTCTTTGCACCCAAGTATACAATACAATACATACATTTAGAGTTATTTTAGGTTTCGATCGGTTGTTTAACTTTTTCTGTGTCTACTCTTGCTTAATACTTATGTCCTGTCAATCGTTTAAAGGTTAACTGGAAGAGATCCCTTTTAGTGATAAGTTCGCTTTTGTGCATTTGTGTTGTCCTGCATTCATCTATTTCTTGTGTTTTATGTACAATAAAGAGTTATACATACATACATACTTAGGAACAAATATTCGTCCTCATCACACAAATATATGCCATGCTGCGCAGGCAGGGTCACTATACCACCATCTTACTCGCTAATCCTGCCGCTAAGTAGCAGTGCTTGCACTGCTGTGTTCCGGTGTGGAGAGTAAGACAGCCGGGGAAATTACGGGCACAAGAGGCATTTCTTCTTTGTCCTCTAGGTTGGCAACGCATCTGCAATCCCTTACGATGGTCACTTAAGATCAGATGACCCACTTGCTCGTTTGCCTTCCTATTCATATAAAAAAAAAAAACACTGAATTTCTCGAATGTTCCCAGGACTACACCAGCTACTACCTGAGCCGTTTCAACAAGCAGCCGCAGTTCCTCCGGCCGGGGGCGCCGGCGCCGCGCCGGCCGACGACCCGGCACGCCCGGGCCAAGCCCGAGCCGGTGCCAGCCAAGCCCCCGGAGTTGGAGCTGCCAGACACCTTCACTGTCACACAGTTGGTGAGGCAGGTAAAGCTATTGTAGCGACTCCGTCTGTCCTTCCATCCGCAACATCTTGATGGTTGGCAGTCTAGCACCGTGCGTTTTAAACGCAATTTCCTTCCTCGCACGGTAAAGATCTGGAACCAACTTCCTGCTGCAGCATTCCCTGAGCGGTACAATTTAGGGATCTTTAAAAAGCGAGCCTTCCTGTTCCTCAAAGGGCCGGCAACGCACTTGTGATCCCCCGGGTCTTGCAGGTGTCCCTGGGCGACGGTGATTGCTTTCCATCAGGTGACCCGTGTGCTCGTTGGCCCCCTCTTATATATAAAAAAAAAAACATTTTGAGTCGCGTCAGCATTCTTGCCCCACTACAACCGGGAACGGGGCACGCGGACCAGTCGCCTAGCACCTTCGATACCATGTAACTCGCGTAGCTCAGTGTGCTGTGCACCCCGCCGGTCTTTAACTAGTGTGATATTTTCCAGTTTGTAACTATTTTTGTGTAACCTTTTTCGTGTAAATTAGACATTATAACTAGTGCACCTCGAACCTTATTTTTATTGTATCTCCCTCGGCCAGTTCCTTTTTACAGCAGGCTAAAAACCTCTTAAACTATAACCCTTGTCATGCCTGGTGGACAAACACACCTGACTAGGGTGCGAGTCGGGTTACCTCCGCGTGTGGTCAAGAGCTGCGGTTCGTTTTTGGATCCGTCCGGGGGGAAGAGCAGTGCTTGGTCCGGTGCACCGGTGCAATGATTTCCTGGCAGGTTCTGCGGGATATCGCTATTCGTTGTTGTTACATGGCAGCGCCATCTACCATCTTCAGGTAGATACCAGCTGTCAAATCAATGACAAACCTAAGGTTCTTGACTAAGTAAGACGTAGGCGGGCGTGTTAGTTTGCGCGCAATCACTCAGATGGCGCTTTCCTTAATAAACATTATATTAACATTAATAGAAATTAGTAGGTCACTTTGATAATTTGGGAATTACTGGGCGGTAAACTGCGTTTTGGGCATCCCAGGCCTATAAGATCAGCTGCACTGGGTTGGAACTCATTCCACCAGCTCCAGCTACGAGTCAACTGCTCCTAAGTAAATATTAAATCATTTTAAAAAAAGTGTTAGCCTACGAACTTCTAAGTGGTAAGTTGAAGTGTTTTCTAACTTATTCTTTTAAATGTGTATTTCTTGTGTGATTGTAATTTAAATGTGTTTGTTCTATGTCTTGCGACAAAGACTTCTGTGCGCAGCTGGCCACTGTAAGCAGAGTCCTCTGTCAAGGGACATGAAACATAAGTTTCCCATAAATCCCGGGTGTCGCCGTAATCGCTACAATTTAAATATTAATTTAAGCTCTTGTGCGAGCGCCGGAAATTATTATATTTTAATTCCCCTTAATAGAATTAGCTACATTAATTTGTTAACAAATATTTGATTAAAAATATAGATTCAATTTAGATTAAAACATTCCCTTACTTATTTTTATTTTCTTATTGTACAACTAGAGTTCATTTTCTAAATTATATTTATAGCTGTATTAGCTGTATTAGCTGTGTGGATAACTTTCTGAAAAAACTGTTTAACGTCCAGAACGTTCCATCCAATAATCTTGTACTACCGTCGTAACACCCACATCACAATCCAAGCGCTCCCTATGGAACTCTCCTCACGATGGGTGTGCTGCGAACGGTCGGATTACGGATGGACGGTTTGGACATCGGCCTGAAGGAAATGTTTTTCAGGACTGCTACCTACGGGCTAGGAAGGTTGCCTCTACGTCCCCTTTACGACGAGCACCAAACCTACTCAATCTCCTGGGTCGGCCTTCTCCCTCGCCCCTAAGTGCGAGTACCGAGCCCCTACGAGCATCGCAGCTTCCAGCGACGGAGCGTCACCAGCACCACTGAAGTCCTAAAAACACCAGCGAGACCTCCGCGGGCCTCCGGACCGTTCCTATCGGCGGCGACGTGTCAACCATCATATTCAGGGGAGTCGCGTAGAAACGACCCTCTATTTCGAAATCCGTTTTGAAGAGAACCCAGAGTGACTCTTCCGAACCCCTTCTGGGATTCTCGCTCTACCAGTAACGTTAGCCCTAAGGATTCTTTGAATTGCGGAATTTAATTAAATATTGTAAAACCTTGTACTATTGTTTGATTCCAAAATCCTCCTAAGGCTCTCTTTTTGTACCGTATCCCACCGCTCAGGGGGATACGTGATAAATTGGCGCCCGTGGTTCATTCTGGAATCAATCCTTCAGCCGGATTTCGAAGTTAAGGGTTTTTCTAAAGATTGTGGTGTGTGGTGTAGAATTTATGTTACTTGTGATTTTCTGTGCGGGTATCTCTCAAGTAAGTTCGGCCATTTTAATTTTTACTACATTCTCCCCGAGAGTTTTACGGGTTATAATATAAAACTCCGCTATCGCCTTTGCGTTCCGTGAAATCCGGATAATAAGTTGTTTTTACCGAGTAATAGTGGTTCCCCTTCAGTTAATTTAATTTTTTTTCTCTCTCAAATTTTCTTGCAAAATTTTACACTAGGCTAGCCGCGCTTAGTGGCAACGCTAGTCACCGCGCGCTCTTATCACGCGCCTTTATCAAGGAAACAATCCAAATACGTTGACGCTGTGAAATTAACTCGGACGCT
The DNA here is from genome assembly GCA_932294345.1 of Pandemis cinnamomeana. Taxonomy (NCBI): domain Eukaryota; kingdom Metazoa; phylum Arthropoda; class Insecta; order Lepidoptera; family Tortricidae; genus Pandemis; species Pandemis cinnamomeana. The sequence continues at coordinate 12,377,891 of OW028718.1, read as the reverse complement.
CTTTGACCCCTAACTCACCGCCCGTGTTAAATACTAGCTATCTCTTTTTATAGTTCACATCGTTCAACCACTGTAATTTGCATTGTTCCCTATTAATTCCGAAGCGAAAATTCAAAAAAAAACTATACCGAAATTTTGATTCGAATTAAAATAGTTAACTTTCTTAACATCAATTTTTTTTAATCGTAAAGACGGGTATTTTTCCATTTTAACGGAATTTTTATTAAGGATAAAACAGTGAATTACTACAATTCTAACTAGTTTAAACATATTCCTTTGATTGCTTATGGCTTTAATTTCATTTTTTTATCTAAAAATCTTTAAAACCACTTAACGATCTTTCCATCAAAAATCAGTTAATTTAAACTCGGTAAATTCAGGGTAGTTTCAATTTAGCTTCATTTCTTCCAAATTTACTTTTACTATTACAATTTAACTTAAAACCTTTTATTAACTTCACTTTTAGAACAATTTACAAAGAGATACGCGCACACCATTTTATGTAATTGTGTTTTTTTTCATACTGTGTATTATATTGTACTTGGGTCTAGGCTGGAAAGCACTTCAATCTCCCGTTTAGTACAAACCTAGTATCACTATCATACTAATTGGTTAACTTGTTAGCGAGCGCCTCCGATACGTCTACAGCGGTCAGCTGTGATTAATAACTACTTAAGTTGCTAGGCCGTAGCGCCACGAACTTACTTTTCATACTCAGTCTATTATAAACCGTATACTTATGGGATAGTAATCATATTACAGTACACGTCAGACGTAAAGGAAAAATAGTTTTACAACTTACTGCATAAAGACAATTACGGGTACTTAAGTATCTCGGACAGTAATAATTTTAAAATCACCTCGCCAAACTTAAAATAAAAACGGTTGACTACTTGTTAGGTACTTACATTAGGAACAAGTATTGGGCATCCGTATTTCAAGCACATAACGATCACTTTCAAACTAGCACATAACCATTTTTAATTTTTTTTATCACACTTCAACGATCACTTGCAGATCACTAATTTTGAGCATCGAACAGTTGCGAACAGTACAGTTGCGTGAGCCGAACATCAATCATTAACGATGGAACACCATAAAGTAAAATACTTAACACTTCAGACAAATGAACTTATGTATGAGGTAGCTATCCGTGGTTCGACGCCCGCAGAGACTGTGTCTGTCTTGCGTAAGCAAATTGTTAAACTGTCCGCATCCCTTCCCGCTCACGATATTCTGGAATCAGGTTTTACGGTAGGGACGATATTAAAGGCGCGACACACAGTCTGCTAAAGGCGCAGTCACGGGTTGTCACTCTAATACAGGATACTAACTGCTTGTTTATTTATAGCTTACCAACAGCTGATTGTATTCATAATATTATAAATACTTGTAAAGTTACTGGTAGATTTTTTTAAACTGATAGATTTTAACTTGTATCTTCAGTACTTGATTATAAACTAACGCGTCGTAGTAACAGTGCCGTTATCGAATGTTTACATTTTTTTTTAAATTGCTTTGTTCTTTAAGCCCTATGGCCAGTGCGGATATCCAACACTTAAAATAAGCCCTTGGAACTAGTGGAATTACGTGACCCGAGCGGAAATAGCAAAACTCGTTAAAGTAAGCCCTTTTGCTACGTAATTCTGCACCTTTGTTGAATCGGATGGCAAATTCAACGCCAAAGCAATTTAATGATAGTACTTTTCGCGACAACCGGCTCCATCTGCCTTACCTATAGCATCAGGTCAGCAAACCTCCCCTGAATTGTTGCCCTGTTCTGAACGATGACGTATGAGTGAGAAGTATGACTGATGAGGTTTGAAAGTGCATTGTTATAGAGTAGCTTGTAGGCGAAATTTGAATGGAAGTTTCAAATTTCTTTCACCGGCCGACGGGACACTATGTTACATGGCAGCGCCATCTACCATCTTCAGGTAGATACCAGCTGTCAAATCAATGACAAACCTAAGGTTCTTGACTAAGTAAGACGTAGGCGGGCGTGTTAGTTTGCGCGCAATCACTCAGATGGCGCTTTCCTTAATAAACATTATATTAACATTAATAGAAATTAGTAGGTCACTTTGATAATTTGGGAATTACTGGGCGGTAAACTGCGTTTTGGGCATCCCAGGCCTATAAGATCAGCTGCACTGGGTTGGAACTCATTCCACCAGCTCCAGCTACGAGTCAACTGCTCCTAAGTAAATATTAAATCATTTTAAAAAAAGTGTTAGCCTACGAACTTCTAAGTGGTAAGTTGAAGTGTTTTCTAACTTATTCTTTTAAATGTGTATTTCTTGTGTGATTGTAATTTAAATGTGTTTGTTCTATGTCTTGCGACAAAGACTTCTGTGCGCAGCTGGCCACTGTAAGCAGAGTCCTCTGTCAAGGGACATGAAACATAAGTTTCCCATAAATCCCGGGTGTCGCCGTAATCGCTACAATTTAAATATTAATTTAAGCTCTTGTGCGAGCGCCGGAAATTATTATATTTTAATTCCCCTTAATAGAATTAGCTACATTAATTTGTTAACAAATATTTGATTAAAAATATAGATTCAATTTAGATTAAAACATTCCCTTACTTATTTTTATTTTCTTATTGTACAACTAGAGTTCATTTTCTAAATTATATTTATAGCTGTATTAGCTGTATTAGCTGTGTGGATAACTTTCTGAAAAAACTGTTTAACGTCCAGAACGTTCCATCCAATAATCTTGTACTACCGTCGTAACACCCACATCACAATCCAAGCGCTCCCTATGGAACTCTCCTCACGATGGGTGTGCTGCGAACGGTCGGATTACGGATGGACGGTTTGGACATCGGCCTGAAGGAAATGTTTTTCAGGGCTGCTACCTACGGGCTAGGAAGGTTGCCTCTACGTCCCCTTTACGACGAGCACCAAACCTACTCAATCTCCTGGGTCGGCCTTCTCCCTCGCCCCTAAGTGCGAGTACCGAGCCCCTACGAGCATCGCAGCTTCCAGCGACGGAGCGTCACCAGCACCACTGAAGTCCTAAAAACACCAGCGAGACCTCCGCGGGCCTCCGGACCGTTCCTATCGGCGGCGACGTGTCAACCATCATATTCAGGGGAGTCGCGTAGAAACGACCCTCTATTTCGAAATCCGTTTTGAAGAGAACCCAGAGTGACTCTTCCGAACCCCTTCTGGGATTCTCGCTCTACCAGTAACGTTAGCCCTAAGGATTCTTTGAATTGCGGAATTTAATTAAATATTGTAAAACCTTGTACTATTGTTTGATTCCAAAATCCTCCTAAGGCTCTCTTTTTGTACCGTATCCCACCGCTCAGGGGGATACGTGATATTGTTTGGGGTTTCATAAAATTTCATTTCATTTAGGACTCGGAAACAATTCCCGAATCCATCCCAGCTGTAGAGCGCAAGCCGTTGTCAGGTTTCCTGGGTAAAGCGTCTGCAGAGAAGAAGGAATTCGTGGAAGCCCTGTACCAGGACATCATCAGGCCCTCGGGGGTCAGCTGGGACGACATCAAGGGGCTGGAGGCTGCGAAGAGCTTGTTGATGGAGTCCGTCGTGTACCCTGTCAGGTTTGTCTAAAATTTTGATACTTCCGTCAAATTCTTTTTACAGATTGCGCTGCCAGCCAAAAAGGCTATAGACATCTAGCGAGTAAATGGTTGAACTATCCGTAATAATTCCATTACAAAATTATAAAAATAATAAGCCTAATTATACGTCTAGGTTCAGCGTCTCTGCCATCTTGCAGGTACCCGGAGGTGTTCACGGGCCTCCTGGAGCCCTGGCGCGGGGTGCTGCTCCACGGCCCCCCCGGCACTGGCAAGACCCTGCTGGCGCGCGCCGTCGCCGCCGAGAGCCGGTGCACATTCTTCAACGTGTCCCCAAGCACCATCGTCTCCAAGTGGCGGGGGGATTCGGAGAGGATCGTGAAGGTAAGGAAGTGACTTTTAAAATCTTTTCGCAGCCATGACACAAGAGATGCATGGCTGTGAATAGGTTAAGTAGCCTCTTGTGTCGGTATCATCGCATCAAATTTACTTACCGTTAACCCGAAAGTACATTACATGCCGAGAGTGGTGAAACAGAGAATGTCTCAGACGCAGGAGCTTGTCCAAAAGTATTCTAAAATTAACATTAAGGTAGGGCCTTGTGCAAGGTCCGTCCGGATCGCTACCACCATCTTACTCGCTAATCCTGCCGCTAAGTAGCAGTGCTTGCACTGCTGTGTTCCGGTGTGGAGAGTAAGACAGCCGGGGAAATTACGGGCACCAGAGGCATTTCATCGTAGTCCTCTAGGTTGGCAACGCATCTGCAATCCCTCCGGGCTTGCGGGTGTCTATGGGCAGTGGTGATCACTTACCATCAGGTGACCCACATGCTCGTTTGCCTTCCTATTCATATATAAAAAAAAAAGGCATCGCAATAAAGATGTCTGGCGTATGGGTGACGTCTACTCCTCTTGTATTATACCTACGTGGTGGCGAAAAGGTTGATTCAAACTAAGCCAACAATCGATACCCTATAGGTATAGGTATACCCGGGAGCGAACGCGTTATACTATCCAAGTTTCCTCCAGGTGCTTTTCGAAATGGCGTCATACTACGCCCCCTCGATAATCTTCGTGGATGAGGTGGAGACGCTGGCCTCGGAGCGGGGTGGCGCGGGGGAGCACGAGGCCTCGCGCCGGCTGAAGGCCCAGCTGCTGACCGAGCTGGACGGCGTCAGCGGCCGCGGCGGCATCGTGTTCCTGCTCGCCAACTCCAACATGCCGTGGTACGGTGGCCACTCTGGTGGGATATACCTATTAGGGATTTTGCCCGCGAATCCGTCTGCGCAGAACTCTAGTAAACAGATGTGAAGGTTCATGCGAGCAAAGCGCGTACGTAAAAGCTTATTAAAACTATTATTTTAGCTTAATTAAAGTGTTTCACGTCTGAGCAAAGGCCTCTCCTCACGACCTCTAGGTACATCTACCTGTTCAGAGCTGTACTGTATCCGGCCAAAGCAGGAAAAAGGGTAGGTAAACAAAGTTCTGCCCTTTCATGCTGGTCTGGGAGCAAAGAATGTACCAGTTGCTTCTCTTCCCGCGCAGATGTTAAAAGCCCATCGAGGAAATGGGCTAAAATCTTAGGAAACATGTTATTGGTGATACGGCTAGCCCCCCGCCATTTTGACCACCTTTCCACCTATACGCCCTTAATCATGCTAAACGTGGCCCTTAGGTCTTGTTGCCTTAAGCCTCTTCTACCCCGTAAGTCATGATTGATTTGCATTTGCAGGGAGATAGATCCAGCGATGCTCCGTCGGCTGGAGAAGCGGATCCACATCCCGCTGCCGGAGCACAAGACGCGCGCGGAGCTGTTCGCGCTGTACCTGGCGGGGGCGGGCGTGGGCGCCCACGCGTCCGAGCTGGCCACCAGGACCGAGGGGTACTCCGGCAGCGACATCAAGCTCGTCTGCAAGGAGTCGCTCATGGCCGGCGTGAGGAAGATGCTGCCTAACATTGGAAGAGGTGCGGGTGGTAGGGCCTTGTGCAAGGTCCGTCCGGATCGCTACCACCATCCTACTCGCTAATCCTGCCGCTAAGTAGCAGTGCTTGCACTGCTGTGTTCCGGTGTGGAGAGTAAGACAGCCGGGGAAATTACGGGCACAAGAGGCATTTCATCTTAGTCCTCTAGGTTGGCAACGCATCTGCAATCCCTCCGGGGTTGCGGGTGTCTATGGGCAGTGGTGATCACTTACCATCAGGTGACCCACTTGCTCGCTTACCTTCCTATTCATATAAAAAAAAAAAGTGGAAAGATAGGGAGTTCTTAAACTTTAATTCTCTTGTCGGTGGAGCAATTTCCGAGGGCCTTTTCTTCTACTTTCTCTTTCACCCGCTCCATGAAAGCTGTTCTTGCCGGTTGTTCCCTATTTCCGACATATCTCAAAAACTACTCGCTTAACCTGCGGTTTGTTTCAGGCGCTCCAAATCAGCCCAAAGACCGCCTCGACCTGTCCTGCATACTGACTGCAATCGAGAAGACCAAGCCGGTCTCCAAGAACCTGGCCAAGAGGCACGAGGAGTGGCAGAGCGAAAACGGCTGTTCCTAATAGAACCGTGTTCACCTTAACTTCCTAATACTGTTTTAAATAATGTTAGATTTATAAAACTACGAAATAAACAGTTTAACTCGGGATTTTAGCTTGCCAATCCAATCCATTTTAACGATTTTGTAAAGAAACGAGTCCCTCGCCCCCTCGTCTTCGTAATTAGAGCGTTTCCAAAAAATAGTCTACATAGTAAATTTTTCAGCTACCGAACCCTGGTCCAACTAATTAGTCCAACCCGGAATAAATGCTGTCATTATTTTAGATCACTCAATAATACTTTAATACAAAAATAGCTAGGTTAGGTTAGTTAGGTATCTTCATTTGCCTTCAGGTAAAAGGGGCTGAAGACCAGTTGGACGTACAGTCAAGTGTAATAATATGTATCTAGCCAAAGTTTCAAAAATAAGTACCATACGCTCTTACACCGCCGTAATAAGGTCGTGCGACATATTTTTGAGAAGTTCGTATCGATACTTATTTTTGCACTTGACCGTACCTACTGTAATTGGACCGCGGGTAGGGACTTCGGGAGCGAGTTTTTCCAGAATTTAACTAGGTATTGTGGGTTTTTCTTACTCAAAATCGTTTACCCCATCGATTCTGGAACCTGAGGTTAGGTTAGTTTTATAACAATCCTGAACAATCAACAGTTGAAAAGGAAGAGTTATGACGGCGCCTCTTGGTACTAGTTCAGCGGCCAGAGATGCCAGAGTCGGAGGTTCTCCATAGAACAACTAAATGTGCCATGGGGAATTTAAATTCCCAACGGCTCTACCAGTTGAGATGCGTAGTTGCGCCGTGGGTCAGAAGCAAATAAAACTCTGTCTTGTACAATTAAAATAATGATTTATTCTAAAATAATCAGCCTTCATTGTTTTATATGTCACAGCCTTCATGGTCGAGCCATGGAATTAATAAGCAGTAGTCGACCAAGTAAGCCCTTTACCACCCTAAGCCTTTCACTCAACAAGTCAATGTGACAAACGGCTTTGTTTTTTTCTGATAAAGGAACTGTCATAAAAATGATAAGGGGCCGTTCATTAATCACGTGATCTTTTTTTTAGCATTTTTAACCCCCCCTCCCCCTTGTTGATACATGGTGAGGTTTAAGACTACCCCCCCACTCCCCATCCAACATCACGTGTATTTTTCGTATCTACAAAAAATCTTAAATTTTTTAGAACTAGAATTGTCTTGCGCGCGCAAGCGCGCGCGTTGAATTTACATATTAATTTGGTATCGTATATGTCATGATAAATTTTTGTGTCATTTTACTATAATACATGTAACTGTAATTTAAAAATCGCGCGTTTGAAAAAATAATGAAAAAATAAATACACGTGATATCTTACTACACCCCCCTCCCCCTTGTGACATTTCGTGATTTTTGTCAAACCCCTCCCCCCCCTTTCAAGCCTCACGTGATTAATGGACGGCCCCTAAAGCGCTTTCTTGCTCGACTATACAAGGTTAACTAGCTGTTGCCCGCGACTCCGTCTGCACAGAATTAGCTTAACGCTATCCCGCGAGAGCTCCTCATACAGGGCCGGATCGTGAGTTAGGGGGCCCTGGGCTAATACTACTCAGGGGCCCACTTAAAGTATAAGAAAAAAATTCTAGACTTTGACTTGACTTAGCTGGGGGCCCCTTGAATCCACGGGGCTGAAGCCCAAAAAGCCATATGGTAGATCCGGCCCTGTCCTCATATGTCTTCCACCAGAACTGAAACAATCTCTAATCAGCTTCCAAATGTAGCGGTCACAAGCGGAGTGAACGCTGTAGGCTACTACCGCCTCTATTGTGTCAGACCTTTTTCTCTTCCCCGAGCATGTCTGCCACGTATTTAAAATCAATTATCTTCTTCAGACAGTGCTTTAGAAATCGCATGTGTCCGAAGGACCTGTTTATGCTAGGTAACCAAATAGCATGTCACCTTGTATTAACTATGCCGTTCCCTCCACAACTTGGTCACCAGCTGTTCTCGACTCGCTTCACCTCCCAAATCTCCATGCACCTTCTTCCTTGACGATCGCAGCAAGGTTGTGATCCGGTTCTCTTCCTCCAACTCTTCTTGTTCTAATGCTGGAGGGGAGAGTCCAGCTCTATTGCACATATTATGTAGAACACAGCAGGCTATGACGATCTTGGCAACCATTGTCGGGTCGTACTGTAGTACTTTCTGGGCTAGTAAGCATCTGAATCGAGATTTTAGTATTTCAATTGTTTCTTCTGCTGTGGAGTGAGCAGTACGGTGGAGATTGTTGTAGTAGTCAGCAGGAGATTCTCCAGTAGGATCGGTGATAGGCGTCATTAGGTACTGCCTTTGTGCAAACCTGGAGTCACCTGAAATTAACAAACGTACATAAATCACGTCTTTATCCCTTACGGGGTAGACTGCCTTAAGTAACAAGACCTAAAGGCCACAAGATTGTGGGCATACAGGTGGAAAATGGAAATTATTGGTTTAATAAATGAAAAATAAATATCATGGGACAATTTATATGGTACTAGCTGACCCGGCGAACTTTGTTCCGCCTTAAATTTGAAAAATTCCAGTGGTTTGGGCTGTGCTATCCCGCGGGAACTATGCAATTTTCCGGGATAAAAACTATCCTATGTCCTTTCCCGGGACTCAAACTATCTGTATACCAAATTTCAACTAAATCGGCCCAGCGGTTTAAGCGTGAAAAGGTAACAGACAGACAGACAGACAGACAGACAGACAGTTACTTTCGCATTTATAATATTAGTAAGGATGGTTTCAATATTTTTCTATAGGAAACTGTAAGTCTAGATTTTACAAAAATGTAATTGTAATACATATAGCTATATAAGAGACTGTTTGTGTCTAAATAAATAAATAAAAAATAAAATAAATAATTTGGGTACAAAAATTCATATATTCATCATTCAAGTGCCTGCTATCGGGATTCCAACCTGAGACCTCCAGCTTCATAGTGAAATCATCATTTTATTGGTTGTATTACAGGATTTTACTAAATAGTATCCTTTTATTTTCAGGTACGTTCTTTTCATATCTTTCGGCATATAGATATTGGACTGTCTGCATACCAAAGTTCATTTAAATTCGTTCAACCATTTTAGACATACATACTCAAAATTTTTGCATTTATGTTCATTTAAATTAAAAAAAAAAGAAATATTACCGATCAGACTCAATGCTTCCCCATTCTTGCACAGATCCTCCAAGTGTTGCCTGATTATGCTTTTGGCAAACACGTTGTCATCGTGAGTAGCCCCTCCAGACATTACGTCCACATGAAGGATGTTTAAGTCTGCATCTGTGATCTATGACAGAAAATACACTTTTATTACAAGAGCATAATTACACTGACTACACTTTTTTTTTCTCTTCGACATTGGAGACAACTCCAATTAATTTATTTGACGGTGAGTTTTACACCTCCACTGAACTTAAATTAGGTATTTTTATTGTTGTTTTGACTAGTAGAGACTTTATATTATAGATTAATATAATTTAAGGCTCGGGGACCTTATACATCCCTTTTATAAATGTATCTAATTAAAGTAGAATTTAAGTATTCTTACTGTATTTTATTTAATAAAAATGACTATCTGCTAAGTTTCTTGCGGCACATTCTTCTTGGCAATGATGGTCTTTCCAAATGCGCGAGTTTCAAAAAAACATGTAAAAGAGCCCTTGGCGGCCAATTTGCGAAAATAAAATTTTGATTTTGATTATTTTTGATTTTGAACTATGTTTTCTGAAACTTGACTTGCAACATTGCTTGTCGTACCTACTTACAAGCAGTACATTTCTGGCATGGTAACCCTTGCAGCAATAAAACCGATTCTTATGGTGCCGTGGTTGTACCATGGTAACGAGTGTGCCACTAACACACCCTAACACACCAGGTATGTGAAACTGCTCATAAAACCTGAAACGGTAAGAATATAATATAGTTTTTATTTGTACTTAGCAAATTATTAAAGAAGTGTAATAAACATTGCGCGGTACGACAACAGTTGCTAACTTACTAAGTAACTGAACTGAAACAATTCCTAATTGATGTGGAAAATGAAACACTGCAATCAAAACTACAATTATTGTCACCAACAACTTCAACAAAGAATGAGCACTCACTCTGGAAAATAGCCAAATCTCGTGATAAACCACAACAAGCACAACACCCACTAAAAACAGAGAATGGTTCATGGGCTAAATCTGATGACGAAAAAGCAGAAGCGTATGGTCTATATCCGAACACCGTATTTACACCAAATAACGACCTTGGGACAAAAAATATAGATGAAGAAGTCAACTCCTTTCTCGACAGTGACCTACAACTTAGTCCGCCTCTTCAATGTTGTACGCCTTTAGAGGTTCGCCAAATTATATTTAGATTGGACCTAAAAAAAGCTCCGGGTTTTGACCTAATAACAGCAGAAGTTCTGAGAAAGTTGCCTAAAAAAGCAGTTACATTCTTGACCATGGTGTATAATGCTATCCTGAGAACCCAGTACTACCCTAAAATCTGGAAGGTCTCTCAAATCACTATGGTCCCGAAACCTGGAAAACCACCACACCTGACTTCATCATACAGACCCATAAGCCTACTACCGCTGCTGTCTAAGGTGTTGGAAAAGATTATAAAGAAACGCCTTGACAAATGTATCAACGAAAACAGTATCATTCCTGAACACCAATTTGGCTTTCGGCAAAGCCACGCCACTATAGAGCAGGTTCACAGAGTGTGCGAACACATAAGGAATGCCCTGGAAAATAAAGAATACTGCTCAGGGGTGTTTTTAGACGTACAACAAGCCTTTGACAAAGTTTGGCATGAAGGGCTCCTATACAAAATTAAAAAAACACTACCACATAACCTATACCTTCTGCTAAAGGCATACTTAGAAGATCGGATTTTTTATGTCAAAATTAACGAGGCTTCGTCTGACTTCTACGACATAAAAGCTGGGGTCCCACAGGGTTCTGTACTGGGTCCATCACTTTACTTAATCTATACAGCAGATGTACCCGAGTCGGAGAACGTTATGACAGCAACATTTGCAGACGATACAGCAGTGCTAACATCCGACGCCAATCCAACTACTGCGTCTAGCACTCTACAAGTGCATCTTAATAAATTGTATACCTGGATGAATAATTGGAAAATCAAAGCAAGTGCACCAAAGTCAAACCATATAACATTTACCCTGCGAAAGGAAGACTGCCCACCTGTGAGATTGAATGATGACGTCCTACCCCACAAATCAGTTGTGAAGTACCTTGGCTTCCATCTAGACCGAAAACAAACGTGGAAAGCACATATCCAGCAGAAACGAAATGAACTTAACTACAAATACAGATCCCTTGAATGGCTCCTAAGAAGAAAGTCTAGACTCACGGTTGAGAACAAAGTCCTCATCTACAAAGCCATACTAAAACCTATCTGGACCTATGGCATACAACTATGGGGAACTGCAAAAAGATCAAATATAGAAATACTCCAAAGATTCCAAAATGGAGTACTCAAAGGTATAGCGAACGCTCCATGGTTCAGCAGAATGGATGAAATTCACAAACACCTCAGTATCCCTACAGTCAAAGAGGAGATAAGCAACCTAACAAGCGCCTACAAGGACAGAGTTGCAAATCATCTAAATAGACTGGCGCTTGAGCTTAGGGAGCCCTTAAAAGTGAGACGACTGCAGAGACTACACACGTGGGACAATCTTGTGCCTAGTGATTCATGAAGGCGACCTGACAGTGGGAGGGAACGCCTAGACCGATACTAGTTTACCCAAACAACTGCTTATAGTCCGAGGACTGATTGCATGTTATCTTCATTTAAAAAAAAAAAAAAAAAAAACTAAGTAACCGCTAGATGGCGCTGTCTCCTGTACAAACATGCTAACGTTTACTTTAATTATCTGATCTAATTTCCAATATTAATAAGTCCGGGTTGGTTAAGGACCGTCCTATCATAGGCTAAATCGTAATTTAATGTAAATATTTCGCGTTAGTAAATTAGTTTCATTGATTATCTTGAGTTTTTTACACAAAGTCAAGAATGGCTGCACCGATTTTAGAATACTTAGTAGTCAGCTAGTAAAGGTCTGATCACACCGCTGCAAATACGCAGTGATGTGTCATAAGCTTCACGTTTTCTTACCGTTTCTTCATATATTTTGTTGCGTAACGCACCGGTGTGGTCGCACCTTTACTCAAAAATAGTACTAGTTGCCTACTTACTTTTTAGTCAAATTTTCGCGTTCACTGGCATCCTGCGGAAATCTTATATACTTTTTAATTATATCAGGATGGTTTAGGGCGTCAACAACTTGGTGTAAGGCTCGTGAAACAGAAGATTGTGAAACATAAATATCCACGTTATTGCCAATGGGCTTTTGATAGCACGCGTTTCCCAAGTATGACAATGCGCACAATATCTGCAACAGAAGCATGTTATAATGATAATTTTAATTATTTAATAAAGGTTTTTAATTAAACACTAAAGGTCCGACGACACAGGTGCGTAAAAGATCTTGATGGTGCAAAATGTATGAAAAAACGGTGAGTAAACGTGACGCCTACGACACTGCACTGCGTATACGCTGTGGTGTGGTCGCTCCTTTACTTTGATGCCATACACTTTGAACATCAACCAATATATGGAAATATTTGACAATAACGAGACAAAGTTTGAAGAATCACAGAGTAAAATCATAGAAACTTTTCAAGAACTTTTTTGTGTCTACCATCCAAGCAATGCCAGATTTAAAGGCCTCTGGGCAACAAAGGTGTATAGGCCCCTTGGCCCCAAGTTGTTTACTAACAATTAATAGTCTGAATTAGTTTTTTTTCCCAGTCTCTTTTGTGTGGGCTCTCTGTTACACCGGTTGCCTTCCCTTAAATCCGGTCGTGCATCCAAGTCTCGCGGACATAAGAGTAAGACACACCTGACCTGGTGAAATGCCAGCATAAGAACCCACTTACTTTGCCTTACTTATCATAATAAAATAAAAAGAAATACACGATATGTACCTTGAGTCTCTTGGGTAATCCACTGGATCGTCTCAAAGCCGGCAAATACGGAGTTAGATCAGTTTCCAGGATATTTACCAAGTCCTCGGATAGCCTATAGTTACGAATGTAATCGATATTCTTGGAAATCATACTAGAACTCCGTATTCTTCGGCCTTGACGACGTTTCTTTGAGTTTTCGCCTTTTTTCGCTAAAGCTTTTCTATTTTCATCTAGTAAATAGAGCATTACGCACAAGCGTGCGGCCATTTTAGGACTTTAATTAAGATACTTTGATTAATAATGAACGGATTTAGGTGGAGAAAGCTACGGAAATTGATCAACAATCACTCGAATAGACAGCGCGAAATAAAAATATTAGCTTATCGCTTATCTGTCAAGCAAGTGTCAATGTCATTGTCAAACCGACAATTTTTTTTATTCATCCATCCAAGGACAGGCAAAAGAAATAGTATCCATACCTACTCAAATCGTTAGAAGGGAAGAATAAGGCGGCGGGACGAACGATAAACGTCAAACCATTGTGGGTGGTAGAATGACGAGCAAAGTCCATCTGTATCTACCAGTCTTACTCGCTGGCAAGCAGCAGTGCTTATGCTGGTGTAAAATTAGTGGCACATGATGCATTCCTCTATTCTAATATTGCGGGTGTCGGTGTTCACTTAGAATACTTTCTACCATCTGGTGGCTCTCTTGTTGTGTCGTATAAAAATAAAATAATAAATAAATAAATCATAGTGTTCTGCTCTGGCAATACTTACATTCTTTTTAGTTACTGCAGCTTCTCTATCTCAGACCAGGACTGGGCTGCATCAGATTTCTTTAGTGACCGAATAAGATTAAGAAGGGTCAGTGAGAAATAATAACTGTCCGAATAACACGAGTGCGAGTGAGACATGATTACCAGTCCTTTTCTTACTGCTCTTTCAAGAAGACAAGTATCCGCGATACGGCTACGTTAGTAACTACTATTACTTATTGTGATACGGCTCTCGAGCGCATTCGTACTAGCCGTGCTGTGTATTCCCAAAAGTCAAGGTCACCAATATTTCGTATACACATCAAAGTCAAAAATATGAATACATACCTTATTACCGCGGCATTAAGTTTGATGTGTAGGTAGGTACATATTTTAGCAAATTTGCGCGTATCCATAATTTTGACCTTGCGCCTGTGCCTTGTGCCGAACAGTGCAAAATGGACCCCACTCAGCATAATTAAGGAATTAAGACTAGGTACGTTTTAAATCAAACACGAAATAAATTACATTTGTTTATTACGACATCTAACTCCTCATCTATACAAAATACTCTTTTAAAATACATCTTAGCCTAAATTTAGGACACCTCTCAATTCCCGTCGTACACTCAATTTTATCTAGTTTGGGCTGTTAACAGTGGCGTGACTATAGGGTGGCAGGAGTGGCAAAATGCCACGGGCCCCGAGCTCTACGGGGCCCCGAACTGGCTTGGTTGAACACAGAAGGGACGCTGATGCACTTCTTTATATTATTGAGGAAGGCCCCCCATCTGACGAATTTGCCACGGGCCCCAGACGCTATAGTTACGCCACTGGCTGTTCTATTGCATGTAGAAACGTATATGTTGAAAATAATGTAATACACTGTAGAATTATTCTGATTTGAATGACTAGATACAGCAAAATATAACGTTTGAATTTTGTTTTTTAATATACTATATCGAAAATAAGCTAAGTATTTATAATATCTCTCCACTATCTTAGATTGTAAAAATAAATAAATTTAATAAATTTAAATAGGAAGGAGGTTCACGGTTCGACTTTAGCGTAACAAGCCCAAACAGATTCCTGCTATCCGAGACCTCTGAAATTCGAAATGTTAAGAACGTATCATACCATCCCTCCCGCACTCTTATTAAAGACTATTGGTGTGAGAGGATAGGCACGAAACGAACTTCGATTATTTCCGAATATGCCTGCTGGTACCACGCAGTCGATCATTCAATTTATTTAAAACAGGCCTTAGCACGACTTCTTTAGCTGTCACTTTTGACACTTCTAGTATGGATCTGACAGCGATCGATCCAACTTTGGTTCGGAATTGAATCGCATTAAGACGTCATGGTAAGGCCCCTGATGTTACTTACAATTTCGCCTGCGTCTCAAACCTTGCGCATTTGTGGAATAAAAATTTGTTCATATACTAAGAGATTTTTTTTCAATCAGCGAATATTTTTATGGAACCTCTATATTAGTCTACTGTTGTCTACTTTTTTCTTTGTTTCTGTATTGTTTTGTACTGATTTGTGGTGTTCAATTTATGTATTTGTAATGTATTGTATTAGTACCTACCAGAGATTACCCTCAGCATACAAATTAAGTAGGTACACCTTCTTAAGATATTATTATATTTTTGAGTTTAGTAGCTTTAATAGGGAGACGGCACCAGTGTTGGACACTTTAAGCTGTCAAGCACCAGTAATGGACACTTCATTCTTAATTTAAAGACGATAGTTTAAAATTGACTGTTGTAAAATAAATGACTGCCTTAGTGTCTTTTAAATAAGAGTTATTGTCCATTATTGGGTCCATGTCCATTACTAGGTGCAGTCTAAGCCGTCTTTGTGAGAATACCTACAGGGACCCGATTTTTTAAAGCAAATCCCTCGAAAGTGGTATAAATCAGCTTACGAGTATATCTCCAAAACTACAGCTCTAATCAAAGCTTTGACTAGTTCACAAGATTAACGAGAGCTGTGATTGTCTTCTATGCTACTCGTATTTCAAATTCAGCGCAATTTTCCACCACTTTCGAGTGGTATTTTCACGCATGTGCTTTTTAATATCGGGGCCCTGGTCTTCCGGTGATTTTTAATACACTTCACTAACGCCAACTATCCAAATTAAGTAAAAATTCTTTGGGTCAACTGCGCAGTACCACATTGCAAAATCAACCCATTCTATCACAGATTCCACATAGACACGCCTCTAATGAAATCTACATGACATGTTAGGATAGAATATAGAATAAACCAGAAACCAACGTCTGTCATTCCTTCAGGGGATATGTATTTACTCCATTCAAAATATGACATAATTGCATGTACACTGTTCAAAACAGAATAAGGGCCACTTCAGTTTCATATGCAAAATTAATATACAATACTAGTTTGTATTTTTACCTGAATGCATTAAATGCGATAAATGATATTTTTATAATGCTGTGTCAATAGTAGAAATACACATACTTCATATTTTCATTTTGCCAATAAAACTCAGGTGGCTCCTTTTTTATACTACTTAGTATTTACTCACAATTTTTCGGTCGAGTCGCAACTTCCGACCGAGATCACGAGTACCGCATTGGAGGTACCACACGTGTTTTGTGCTTCGATTCCAGACACATTTTTACGGAGATATTGCAACACTGCTTCTGGTTTATTCTATACTCTAAATACTAGACTTAAGCCGTCTTGCTGGTAAAAGTGAAATATCGATTTAGTAGTTTTAAAATGTATGGAACTGTCAAACTTTAAACTAGATTCAGCGACTAAATCGAGATTAAACGTATGTACAACACTCTCTGCTAAATTCCAGTTATCTTAAGTGTCAGTTATCTATGATGACGTCTCTGTCTGTTTCGTAGTAATAAATAGAGACGGAATCATAGATAACTGACAATAACTTAACAGTGGTGAAACAGGCTCTAAATTGTTCCTTCAAGGCGGCCACAGTAAATGACGATTTTTTTACATAATTTAATTAATATTTATTAATCGTAGGTACTCACATACACTTGAACATCGTTACAGTATCCGTTCGGTTACAGTAACGGTTGCAGTAACAGTTAGCTAGTGAGTACCCGGCCTAAGGATCGCCGATCATTAGATCTTTAACACGTTTACTGTCCCCATACAAAATGACCTGACCAGTAGGCTTATTACCCAACTCGCTCGCAATCGCCATCGTGTTCATTTTGACAGTTCATGTATGGGCTGACAATTGGCATCGGAATCAGCTAGCTGTCACATTCATACAAGAACTGTCAAAATGAACACGATGGCGATTGCGAGCGAGTTAGGTAATAATATATAATAAGCCAACATGTCACAAGCCAAAGTGCTTCCTAGTGACACGAACTTTCCAAAGAAAATTTTCAAAATTTGCGTGACCCCAGATACTAGTGATACCTTACGCAGTGACCCACGTTGGGTCATTCAAAGCTGTGCATCCATTGTGGAAGCACGGAATCCTAAAAAGCAGGTGCGTGACCCACCATTGGGAGCACTTGGACAGGGAACGTGTTAACCTATTAAAATGTATATTAAAAAAAAGTGTGATGTTATTTAATATATATTATTATCTCATTTTAGCAGTGTTGAGTGAGACATCCTGCGAACTTGTATGTATGGTGTTCTCTGTTCATAGAAAATCTTTAAGAGGGAATACTGACGGTAGTTAGAATCTTTCGACAACTGCCAATGTGAATTGTAACTACGATTAATATATAAACCCGCTTATTCATGAACGCGCTGTAGGCTTCTGCTAACTTAGCAATCGTTTGTCCTTATCTGTCACTTTGACATTTACCTTTCACAGATAAGGACAAACGATTGACAAGTTAGCAGAACCCTATAGAGCGTTTATGAATAAGAGGGTTAATCAATATTCAATTCACCCTTATTCAAAATACAGAACAGAAATCGAAATCTATTTTTATAAAATATCTTTTAACATTTATCACTTTATTTGTTTAGCCAGATTCCCCATTAAAGAAATCACATAATTTTTAGTGTTAACAGTTATTTCATATAAATGAGCTATTCAAAATATGGTATTCGACACCACCAACAGACATATATATGACCTTTCAAAACATGGTTGTAAGGTGTGACGTTATTTGCTAACGCAATGGGGACTATCATGTCTTTGCTCACCAGTTGGAGCCACTGTTGACTAAGGTCCAGAGGTATAGCTGTCAAAGGAGACTTTATAAGATCGGCGCCGAAACAAAGTTTTAAATCTTGAATCTCATTAAGTTTATTAATTATAAATAACTATCATCATGCAGAGTAGCTATGCCGCAATGTTGTGCAGTTCCGTTTTGTTCGGATAAAATTAATCCGCTATCAAAGCGTTCACAGTCATCGCCAAAAAATCCATATTTGCGATAATTTCACTAAGGAGATCACTTTTCAGCAGGTAAATGAAAGAAATTATAATTTATGTCACGAAGCCAAAACCAGTGAAAAGCGAATGTTATTGGACCTCACGCGGCACTACCGCCTCTAGTGGCAAATTCACACGCGATAGCCCCCATTGACTAATATTTATTAATTTCAAATAAACTAAAAAGCAAATTTCAGTTTATTAAAAATTACCTTGTTTTTCAGGGCTGAAATAAAATGTTTTTTATTTGTTTTTGTCTTGCATATTAGTTACAATGATGTTAATCAAATGTGGAAGCACTTTTAGCAATAAGTCAATAACTACATAATAATATGATTTGCTTTTATTTATGACTTTGATGACATTTGATCACAGTTTAAAAAAATACTTACTTATATACTTTTGAGAACTGTATTGTTTATGACTAAAAAAATTTATAATTGTAGTAGATATTATAATTGAAATATAAACCAGAATACGACAATAAAGAGAAGAAAACGGTTGAAAGAGAAACTAAAATTTTACACACGAAATCGTTGCCATTTAACAATTTCATGTGAGAATTGTGACATTTATTATTCAACTCTTTACTGTCGTACACTTTCGAAGTGTTTTCATACTATTCATTCATATAATTAGTTAACTACTTAAGCTAAGAATTTAACTTCAAATATAAGAAGCCAAAGACGTTACTACAAATATTAAATATTATAAATTATTGAGACGAATACGTTTTGATACTGGCGGAATCTATGCTTAACAAATTGAAAGTTTTTTTAAATGAGGCTTAGGTTTAGTTTTTTTAAAGAAAACTGGCTTGAGTTTTCTTTATTCAAGGTTCAAGTATATATAATAACGCTCTTTTTTTATCGAAAAAGTAAACAAATCAGCAGTGAATGGGTCAATGGTTTCTTCTAGATTGCTTTTAGTAAGTTAACTAGGAGACTCCATTACACATCTTAGCCTTTTTGTATTTGATGTTTAGCTTATATTTTTTTAATTTTGGCGAATAATTTCATCAAAACTAATGGCCGACCGAAGTTTCGCTTTCGGTTTCGGCTTAAAAATCATGTTTCAGCCAAAGGTTCCGTTTCGGCCAAAAACCAGCCGAACCTTTCGACCGCCCCGAAACTTAGAATAACCCACCAATGTTAAAATTTCCCTTTTTAGGGTAGTTAATTTAAATCCAGTATCCGAGAAAAGTTAAACGTAGAACCTTGAAATATTGGACCAGCGAGGTTTAATTATTCAACCATCAACCGGGGTGACTTTGATTTACGGGTTGACTTTAGAAAGTAGTTATAATGACGAAACCATTAATTTTTATATGCATTTACTGCTTCCAATCGATGTCCTCATCGACCGCCTTTGCGTCTACACGCCAAACATTTACCGCATATGGACAATATCGATTTTATAGCAATTTTTAAACGATCGATTCTGCCATGCGTGTCTAGGAGTAAAGAAAAAACATAGAATTTACCAGTTGCTTCTCTTCCCCCAGAATGGAAGAATGGGCGAAAGTCTTAGGAATCATATTATAGGCGATGCGGCTAGCAACCCATCACTATTTTGATCTCCTTTTCCACCTATACGCCCTTAATCATGCTAAACGTGGCCAGGTTTTGCTACCTTAGGCTCTGTCTACGCCAAGGGATAAAGACGTGATTATATTTACGTATTAAAACGATCAAAGTAGCCGAAATATTACCAAAGTCACCCCGGTTGACGGTATCTGGCAAGAACAGCTCACTGACACTTTATTCGACGTTTTATTCAAATTTATACAAGGTTCGGTTTCGGCATAAAACACGTTTCGGTCGGACACTACCCAAAGGGTTCCGTTTCCGGTTTTAGGCCTCTACTTCCACGTATGTATAAGTATAATGTTTTTTACAAAGATTATTATTTTACATTTTTATAGTCGAACAAAATGTCATGTAATAAATAAATATGCACGTAAATGGTTTAATTAAATTAATCATAAATATAATTATTTTGTTCACATTTAAACCCATACATTTTAAGATATATCTCTTCCCACCAGTCTAAAAACATCTTTATTCAAATACAGATTCGGTATTATTTTAATTTTATGACATTACTCATTTTTTTTAATCCGGATAATCATTATTATTAGTTACGCTGATTTTTTAAAAACCCAAAACAAGTCTCTGATATGTTTATAAAAGATCACTGTTATCGAGGAACTATTAAATATTGGTTAGGTGAGCATAAATAAAAAAAAATGCCACTTTTTTTTATATTCCCTAGCAATTTTATGTTGTTCTACTCTGAATCACGAGCTCTTTCAATCTTAATGAGCCAACAATAAAGGCCACCTTTTTTCCTATTTTCATACAATTTTCCATGCACTTTGTATGGCGTATAGTGCATTGGGGTAAATTCGAAAATGGGGGCATTTCGAAACTCATGGATATCCACTTAACGGGAGACAGTTACATAATCTAACAACGCTTACCTAGAACAGTGGCGTAGCTAGGTAACCAAGGGCCCTGAGGCAAATAAAAAAATAGGGCCCCACTACTATCTAAACTGGTTACGTTTTAATAATAATAGTTCGATCGAGATTTTCTGGTAATGATTCGAGGGCCCTCTGTCTGAGCTTGAGGGCCCCGGGGCACTGCACCGCCTTGTCCCTAGGTAGCTACGCCACTGACCTAGAAGCTTCAATGTCTTTGGCTTCTAGATAAGTGTTGCCAGATTATGGAATTGCTCCCCGTTTAGTCATCCACGATTTTCGAAATTCCCCCAATTTCGAGTTTACCCCAATGCACCTTACCGGGAATAAAGGAAGAACATAAAAAATGTATGACAATTTCAGGACATCTTTTCTCCCCTACAGGGATGGAAAGTGTTCGTGGTTCTGAGTGGAAACGGCATGCAATCCGTAGATAGTTAAAAATTGAGGGGGGAGTGGAATTTTTTTTAATTGCTCAGGTAAGACACACTAGGCTAATAGATTGATTCAGTAACTACTTGTGAGAAAAAAAAGGTAGAAGACATGAGTTCAGCTCTCAGTGAGCGCAACTATTTTTTTTCACTACCTATTAAAAAAGGAATGAACACGTCTGTTAGTGTTTAATTTAGTTAATACAAGTATTTGTGATTAATATAAGTTTTTATGACTTTTTTCTTTACTTTAAAAAAGGATAAAGAAACGGTGGTATGTTTTGTTAATTTATTTAAATATCACCTATTTTATTGCTCTATTAAGTTCATTGAGACGTTTTAGTTCATGATTTTTAATTAATAAATAGTACATGAAGCTCAATGTTATCAAAGTATATTATGAAAGTTATTTACAAAAATAAATCTGCCTTCATTTTAACTATGGATGTGCAAGTTGCAAAAAGTAGGAAGTTTACGAAAAATTTTGGAAAATTTTACAAGAAAATTAAGAAAATTATCATACTGCAATGGAAAGTTTCGATTAGCATACAAAAAAAAAAATGAGAATTTTCAAAAAAAATCCTGTCAACTTTTCCGAAAATTTTCACTCACATTTTTCAATCACTCACCAGTAACTATTACTCGTTGTAGTTATAATTTTAAGGGTCATAATTGTCAAAACTTAATAATTTACGAATGCGCCTATTTCACATTCAAAAACACGGCTCAAACGCGTCCAAAATGGAGAAAAGACCAATAAAATGACACGAAAAACGTAACGTAGTAGACAAAAATTATAAAAATCATCAGAATAGTCACGATTAACCACTTACCTTTTGAACCGGTTTCAAAAAAAGGGCTTGTCAATTCGTCAGTTTTTTTTTAAATAATGTTGCCAGCGCAGAATTTGTTATATATAGAATATGATGGTGGGTATCTGTCCGTCTTCGACCGAGGTGCCGTTGTTGTTCCCCGCAGCGTAGGAGAATTGGAATACCACCTTTTCTCCATTATTGCAGTCCACCGTCACACGGCGGAGGCCTTTAGTACCGTAGTAGGAATCTGTGCCCTTAAATTAGATAACGTTACCGGTTAAGGGCCGATTTTTCAATCGTCGGATAAGCCTTATTCTACGAACAACTCTATGGGTATCTGTCAGTTAAGTGCTTATCTGAGGATTGAAAAATCGGCCCTAAGTTTATCAGGGTTGATAAATGTCGTTAAATTCGAATTATAAACTTCAAAACGACTTTATTTTGGCATACTTTATAAAGCCTATCGAGGGAATGGGTGAACATACCGATTAAAAAACCTCCGGTATTCCCTCAACTGCCAGACAGCCGGTGCTGTGGGAGCATAGTGTGAAGCACGGCACCCGCTGGCCGGCCCAGCCACCCAAGCTGGACCTCCTCTCAGTCGTGTACTGCCTGCCCTGACAGCACCCCACTCAGCAGCGGCGTTAGGGCCACTGACACCCCGGGCAGTAATATTAAGGCGCCCACTTAAGGACAGTATTGAGGGTACACAGCCGGTGAGCCAGGAGGCCGAGGCCCCAGACCTCAGCGCCCCCCAAATTTGGCGCCCCGTCACCCCATCGCGCCCCCCCCTAACGCCGGCACTGACCCCACTGTATATCACATACCTTCAGCTTAGCACTGGCTATGTAGGAAGTGTTGGGAAGTATCTCAACAGGCTCCTTGAACATCGCGCGGAAGGTGTCATTGGTGCCGTCGCAGCAGAACGTCGTAGTGTTGGAGCCACAAACTTTCTTCGTTGCCAGGTGGATTATCTATAAGAATAACAAAGATAAATAAAAGATAAGCAACTAAGCAACTTCCAAATCGCAAATCACGTCTGTGCTAAATTTAATGCTATCTGATCAGCCGTTTAGGTGTGAAAGAGTAACAAAGTTTCGCATTCATAATTATTAGTACACACACACACACACAAATCACGTCTATATCCCTTACGGGGTAGACAGAGCCTAAGGTAACAAGACCTAAAGGCCACGGCGCAAGGCTGGGCGTAAAGGTGGAAAGTGGAATCTAAATAGTGATGGGTTGCCAGCCGTATCGCCTGTAACATGATTCCTAAGAGTTTCGTCCATTCGCTCGATGAGCTTTTACCATCTGCGCGGGAAGATGAGCAACTGGTAAATTGTACGTTTTTTCTTTACTCCCAGACCAGCATGGAAGAAGTATGAAGTAGGTAAGAAAGTAAGATTAGGAATTTAAGATCACTAATACATATTTCACGAGAAATATTTATCACGCGATATCTTTTAATTAGGTTATTGAAAAAGTTACGTGAGGCAAGCGTAAATTAAATGAAAAAAAAAAACAAAAAAACATCATTATAAAAAAAACAAACCTGCAAATGTACTTCATACTCCGACGGTCCAAAATAAGAACCGTACAGTCCAAAGCCGACCACAAAAATCCTCTGATCCACCGTGAACCTGATTCGATCCGTTGTACCACTATAACCCCAACGGGACTCCGTCTGCGGGAATCTATTGACCGTTAACTCTTTCCCGGTCATACAGCATCTAGGTGTGTCTAAGAAGCCCACATTAGGCTTAGGATTAACGGTAAAGTACAGGAACAATTGGACTATTTCTCGGTCATCTAATAGTCCACTTTGAGCGGGGCCCATTGCAAATTCTTCTACGGACATAAGAGGGAATCTGATAGCGTTGAAAGCACGGCCTAGAGCTGTACGTTGATTGGTCGGAGTAACGGGGAGCTGTCTTCTAATGCATTCAGCTTCTGACCAGCGAAGAACTGCGGAGAAGATCTTCGCTTCTCGAATGCGGAGGGTGTCTCTGGAATAAACAAATTCATTAAGTTAAAATTCGGGTCACCAAAGACTTTTGAAAGTAAGCAGTATTTGAATAAAGTGCTATTCCCTCCATCTAATGCCTCCGGAAAGATCATGAAAGGGACACACCCTGAGAGAAAACTGATGAAAACAACCTTTCATAATTATCTGTTCCCTCATTGAAAACTGAACCGCTTTTGTTTTCAGGTAAGTCTGTATAGTTTGTAAAATGTTTAAATGAGAAAAAAAATACAATTTTTAACACAGCATAGTGTCATGTATAAGGAATGCAGAAAATACAGTCAGTGTCAGTTTATAAATAAGTTTTCAAGCAGGGAACAGTGAATGGGCAATTCATGAGCTAAGAATAGATAATAGACAATCAGATATCAACAATAACTTTTTTCTTAAGACACAAATATTACATGACTTCTGAAAAATTTTAACTAATTTTATGATATTTATTTGAGATCTATTTGATCTTTTCAAATATTAATTAAATTTATTTTATTCCCGGTTGGTTTAGGGGTTGGGTTATGGAGAAGAAGTTTTTTCAGAAGTTGAATAAGTTAACCTAAGCATGTTTCTCTTTTACTTTGATTTTTTTTATAAGAAAGAAGGTAAACAAACAACCTTAAACCAACTTCAAAAGCTTTAGTTGTATACCAATTTTGTTTTAATACCCACATATTAGCAATTTGCAAATATTGATAGTTAATTTGGTATGAAAAGAAAAAGAAACCTTAAAGTTTTTATTGCAAAATCCTTTTACAAAATACCTAACCTAAGCAACAACTATGTTACACAAAAATGGCAATTATATTACTTTCGTTAAAGCATCTTTTGTTAAATAGACATGTCAAGAACTTCTTTCTAATACGAAAAAATTAAAAAGTAAAAAAACCAGTTATTTATGACGCATCGGAATACCTTTCAAGCACAGCATTCAACGTATCCTGGTCGATATCAGTAAAACCTTCAGCATTCAACGCATCAGCTGTATTCTTATCTATCATTTCGAGACACAAAGCAGCCAATTGTGGCTCGTCAAACAGTCTCGCCTGTGTCAAAAGCAGGAACGCATTGTCCGTCCCCAGGTTACTCTTAAGAAAATCCACGCAATGCTCCTCCAATGCAGCGACAGCATATTTCTTAGCTGTATAAAGGGTAGTCATGACACTTTCTGGTCCAATACGGACCTCGTCGGAGTATAGGAACTTTAGTAAATGCAGAAACGCAGCCGGCTCCACATCAGGTAACTCAACTTCATCAGACTTAGTAGCTAACACACCATTGAACATTACATCGAAGACAGCGCTCCCAACAGAGAGGACAAACTTATGCGCTGGTATCACCTGCTGATTTGCTTCTTTACCAACGATAAAATGGACATCGCAAAGCACTTCGTTGTTGAATAGGAAGGAGAGACGTTCTTTCACTGTCGTTTTGGTCGCTTGCCAGTTGTGTAATCGGCCGCCGCTGCTGTTGGAAGGTTGGAGATTCTCGATCGCTGACGACGAAGCTACAGGTTCGTTTGTCGAAACGTTGTCTTCTTCCGGTGCGCTGTTCCCTTGGCGCGCTTGCTGGTTCGAGGGCAGCATATTCTGAGGCGGCAGCTCGTCCCCTCTACCCCCATCTTCCAGCCTCACGTTAAGCAATCTGTTGACTATATTATTTTCATTTTTAAACACAGGTGCCATTATTAATTTCACTCGACGCACATATCAATCGGAAACGCCGGCGAACGTACGAATTCGCGAAGTAGCACGTGAATTAGTACACAGACGGTCGATTACGCGATTATATTAAAATAAATTGGTGTCAATTTGAGTTTTAATGACTATCTGTTTTGTTTATTTATGTACAGAACGTCTCGATATTTTTTTACTTTTGAAGGGAGGGGGGAATGACAGCGACAGCCTTACGCACTTTTTTTTTCTGATCGTGGGTATGGGCGAAGAGCTTTACAACCACGTAATGCAGACTATCGTAAAAGGCTTTAACCTTGTTTTATCATTTTTTGTGTATGAAAACTTGATGTTTTAATATTATTATTAAAATTTAAGTATCGAAGTTAGTTTGGTGCCGTTCCTTACTAATAGTAATTAATTCGAGAGTGGGAAGGACGGTGCAACACGGTATGGCCAGTTAGTAGTTTTTTTTATGTTAGAGAGGCCAGACAAACGAACACACACATTTTTTTTGAGCACGTAGACCCTGACAGCTTTGACTTTGACCGATTCCGACTATACAGCTGCCATCAAATAGGTACAGTCAAGGCCATAAATTTAATATGTACGTTACTAAGACGTCTAAAACATCTACACCTTAATGCCACAAGCATTAAGGTTGGTGACACATAATAATATATTTGACATGATGGCTGTATCGATATTTATGCCCTCGACTGTACATATCATACCTACTCCAGAACTACCCTCCTTTTCTTACTATTAGTTCTAGCAAGAGACGGGTAGTCACTCAGATAACCTTTTCAGGGTTCATTATACCTAGCCCATAAAAAGTTTAACCATGATACGACCATCAAAATAAATATGAACAAATTATGAACAAATATATAATTATGAAATAAATAAATAAATCATCAGCTCCAGCCTATAGATTAGATTAGATTAGATTTATTTATCACCCTTTTAAAAGTACAATTAAATGTCAAACATAAGTAATTCACAAAGGGATCGTCAATTGAAATAAAATAGTAATAATAATAATAATATATACGTCCCACTGCTGGGCAGGGCACAGGCCTCTTCACGTTATGAGAGGGCTTGGGCTATATTATCGGGTTAATATTATTGGTTATGTTATTATCAGGTTATAGAAGCGATAGGTCAAACGACAAAGCAACCAGGATTTTTTTATTTTATTCATAATGTAGGTATTTTTAATGTATTTTTTATTTGTAATGTCACTTCCATGCTGGTCTGGAATCAAAGAAAAAACATAGAATGTACCAGTTGCTTTTCCCGCGCAGATGATAAAAGCCCATCGAGGGAATGGGCGAAAATCATAAGAATCATGTTATAGGCGATGCGGCTAGCAACCCATCACTATTTTGATTCCATTTTCCACCTACACGCCCACAATCTTGCTAAACGTGGCCTGTAGGTCTTGTTACCTTAGGCTCTGACTGCCCCGTAAGGGATAAAGACGTGAGTAAAGTTGTGCATGTATATGTAATGTCTGTGGAGTGGTTAACTTCGAAAATATATAATCAAGAAAAGAAAGTGGAAATGTTAAATTTGCCTAAGCATGCTATACCAAAAACGAAGCATGACACTAGAGTTGGCCAAACTGATATTATTGTCGATATCGATAGTTATATTGAGTCGTCGTATGACACTGACTGTGAGCAATAATTAACTTATCTTAAATAATTTTATTTCTAATAACTAGAATAGTTTTTTCCATGAAAGGGACGTATAAGGAAAAAATTATCGGCTAGTGACTAAATATTGTAATTTCGCACATAAATTATAAAAAAAGAGTTTCTAACGCAACAGTAAAATAAACACATTACTTTTAACTGCTAAAACCCAATCCAAAAACAATATCTAACATTTTTGTTAAGGGAAACAAATAACTGACTCCGTATTGACAAAACCCAATTACCAAAACGGGCCAAAGTAATTTGCCCAAAGCAATTAAAAATGCGTAGCAACACGGTCTCGCGTTAAAAATGTATGGGGTGGCAGGGGGACCACGGTGCGTGAAAAAATGTCTAGATGACTTGACATGACGCGAGAAAGTTGTTAAAGTAGTGTTACATTGAAGGGCTGTTGAGCTAACAAGTTACAGGCTGTAGGTCAAATGCCGCATTGTATAGCTACTGCAGGATTTTGTCGCACCGTGTAAATTGAACATTAGAGATATGCCGTGCGTAGTATTCGCTTGCTCGGATACTGCGTCTCGTTGAGTAGGCGTGGAGCTACGAAATATTATTGTAAGCGTTTTGTAAATAATGGTTTTGGTTAATAATTGGGGGTTGGGGTAATATTTGGTCCTAGATTTAAGATTATAATCACTTTTTCTTACCGTATGTCTACGCTCTGGACAGTGGCGTAGCTAGGTACCCAAGGGCCCTGATGCAAAGCTCTGGTGCAAATAAAAAAATGGGGCCCCACTACTATCTAAACTGGTTACGTTTTCATAATAATAGTTCGATCGAGATTTTCTGGTAAGGATTCGAGAGCCCTCTGAGCTTGAGGGCCCCGGGGCACTGCCCCGCCTAGTCCCTAGGTAGCTACGCCACTGGCTCTGGATCTGAAAGGACAGGTACCTAATGGCTCATAATGATGGACCATTGTTTTTAAGTGCAAAAAAGCGAAACCTGCGAGTTTAACAACCAATGTTTAATGAATACAGCTGTCCATAAGTATCAGAGAGTATTAAAGAAGGATAATGGGTAAGACCTCGAAGCTTCTCAAATGCCATTTGTATCTTGTGTGCTTAGAAAATTTACGAAAAAGACCATGACCTTGCTGCTCGCGCACACAAACCGCTCTACACGCGCTCTCGGGGTAGCTATGTTACTTGGTTCATGGACAGGTTCGTAATCATCATCATCATCATCATCATCATCATCATCATCATCAGCCTATGTTAGTCCACTGCTGGACATAGGCCTCCCCTAATAAGCGCCATAGCGCCCTGACTTTAGCTTGACGCATCCAGCATCTGCCTGCAGTCTTCGTAATACTTACATCTTATTCTTGCAACTGAGATGCTTCGAGAAGGGCCAATACGCGACAATTTTTGGCCAAACCTTGCACTTTTGTCTCACCCTAACACGGCCTACTGCGTTGTCAACTGTAGTCAAACTAAGGCATTGACAGGGTATGCTTCTTGAGGACTAATTTCTATAACTGTTATCCCCACGATAAGGAAAACAGCCTAGGAAAGCTGGCGGGATCAGTGAGCAGAGGCATTACTGCCTTCTCTACTCTTGCTTGGCTTCTCGTGAAAGATTCGTACGTCATCAAGGGCACGCACGCGCGCAACGGTCGATTAAGCTACAGGTGCCCGGTGCCGGGCTCGGCAGTCGCTTCAAACGCGTCGAGCACACCGCCCAGTGCGACCCAACTCCCGCCAAATCAAACGCAGCGCCTGCAAAAAATATTGGCAACATAAAAAGTTTCTGTGACTTGTTGCGCGCATAAAATCAACAGGCGCCCGCTTGTGCTTATGATTAGTGTTAATGGTTGTCTTGTTTCTAAACAGTTTGAATTAAGCGTTGTCTATTTTAAATGTTTAGTGTATGAGTGAATCTGAGATGCGGCTGTTGAGTCTTCGTAAGAATGTTGTTGCTGTGTTGAGATTTAATAGACTTAATTAAATTTAAACATGAATTCGGCCGTGAAGTAATCGTAAGTATAATTTGATACTATGTTATGATATATTTGGAACGTTTATATGAATACATTTTGGAAAAATCAGTCGTGTCAGTATTCAAGGTTACAGAGGTTTAATGCAGAGATTTGTATGAAAAATGAGTTCAATTTCAAGTAAGGTTAGAGTCATTCGGGGTAACAGCACGCGGTGGGTAAAAGTACGCGGTGGTCTGATCTCCGACAGGGGTGAGGGGGCCGAGGTCTGTGTTTGTAAAACAGAGTGGCGCTACTGTCGCCGTTTAGGAGCCACGAGCCGCGCCGACGCAATCTAAGTACTGGTCGCGACACGTCGCCGAATACTTTGTAGCACGCTTATTTCGTTTAATTTTTGAGCCACGGAAAAGTGTGCTGTAGTTAAATAGATAGCTCTGTGCCAGTAAGTAAACTATATTTCTATTGTTCATTTAATGTAGTTTTTATGTAAGTTTATCATATTCGTAAAAAGTATTTAACGTGTGTGTTGTGACTGATTATTTGGTATATTTGCCGATTGGGGTAAGAGTACGAGATTAATAGTACGCACGCGTACGTTACCCCCGTTGCGTACTTATACCCCAAATGAAATAAAAATATCAAAAATTGTTCAATCTTTCAGAATACACCAAAATGCCGAGAAATTACATAAGGAAGGCCCCTCAGCGGACCCTCATCTCAGATGACCAAATAATGAAGGCGAACACATCGGGTCAAGAGTACGCATTGGAAAAGTTTTCAGTTAAGCCTATGTAGGGCTAAAACTAATTAATCTTGATGGAAATTTTTCTTAAATAGTGAAAATTTATTGAATATTCTACAGATTTAATATCATAACATGCCAATTATATAATTCTTTATAGGTCTGGGAGGCCATCAAAAAAAAAAATGCGTGCTCTTGACCCGAATGACTGCGTACGTTTACCCCGCGTGCGTAACTTTACCCTAAGACTTGCGTAATTTTACCCACACATCGGGTCAAGAGTACGCATTGGAAAAGTTTCCAGTTAAGCCTATGTAGGGCTAAAACTAATTAATCTTGATGGAAAATTTTCTTAAATAGTGAAAATTTATTGAATATTCTACAGATTTAATATCATAACATGCCAATTATATAATTCTTTATAGGTCTGGGAGGCCATCAAAAAAAAAGTGCGTGCTCTTGACCCGAATGACTCTACGTGTTCTGAAAATTGAATAATTAATTATTTCCATCAAGTACAACGGACATAAAATGTACATGTTTACCTATTTGTGTACGAAGTCTAATAATTTAATATTTAACTGGCATACTCAAAGATGTGAATAAATCATGTGCCGGTTTATAGTATCTTGTTTTCTTGAATTATCAAAATGATTCTGGTTTAGAAGGATACAGAAGTTTCACGAACTATTTACTAAAAAAAAAACAGGATTATAAAAGCTAAGCACCAGTATAGCTAAATGAGTCCGTGTTCGAAAGAAAACCTTTCTAAACTTCGCTCATAAAAAGCAGGAAAAGCTTTGAATGTTGGAAAGTACTTTGGTTTTATGTTTTGCGTTCGATGTTAGGGAGTATATTTGGTGCCGGGACGTACCTACTACGTAAGGAAAACAACTTAGCTTAAGCTTTAGACACGGTAGAAAGATACAAAAATAAATACAATGTAGTTAATTTACAACCCACCATAACATTTTCAGGCAAGTAAGTTATTTACTATTTCAAAATTTCAATATCTCAACCTACTTTCTAACCCATCTTTCAAAGTAACACGACAAGTAAAAGTCGGTGTTCCTCAGGGTAATGCGTTAGGGGATACATTGTTTTTCACTTTGTCTATCGTAACGGTAACAAGGACAACTTCAAAAAGTCCGTCTCATTGATTCGCGATGACCTTTGTGGTTGTCGAGCTGCTGCAGAATACGGTGATGATGTGATGGTTGTCGACAGGCGTATCAGCATGCTGAGCCCGAAGATCCAGCGCTCCATACGCGTCAACGACGGCCAGCTCATCGCGCTGTCCGAGCGCGCGCAGTACGACCACATACAGGCAAGTCTCTATACAATAATCATCATCATCATCTCATCTCATCTCAGGACTACAACCCACAACTGGCAGGCTCTCAGAATGAGAGGGATTAGGCTGTAGTTCAGTACAGTTTGGGAACTTTACGGTATGGTTACCACCATCAAGGTGGGGTACAGTCAAGTATAATTATAGTGGCGTTAAGGTTGATGTTTACATATTTTTGCAACTTTGCACGAATTCATATTTTCGACCTTGACTGTACCTTTTTTCTGCAACCGACTATCTTTACCTAATGAAGTACAGAACGTGTTTCTGAATTAAGGAGCGTAAACGGCCACACAGGTGCGTAAAAGACGTTGACGGTGCGTTTACGCAACAAAATGTATGGAGAAAAGGTGAGAATACGTGACGCCTACGACACGTCACTGCGTATTACGCGGCGGTGTGGTCGCTCCTTTAGATGATCAGTATCACCACTCCACTAATTAGGTATATGCAAACTAGACAATATTTGGACGGCACTCTAACTAAAGAAAGATGAAAGGGTGAAGTTAGAGATGATATGGCAGAAGTTTTACGAATTCTAACCTCAAATTGTTTTGCAGGCGGGGTACCTCCACAAGAGGAGCTCTGATAACACAAAATGGCAGCTCCGGTGGTTTGTGCTCTATCAGGTAAGCCATCAATTTGATCCTAGCAATTTTATTTATTTAAAAGTGTGTGTAAAACGAGCAATGGGGAGCTGATGGTAAGGGAGCACAACGATCAGCAGATATATAAATCACGCATTAATCCCTTACGGGGTAGACAGAGCTTAAGGCAACAAGACTTACAACGTTTAGCATGATTGTGGTTTTTTCAATCTTCCATGTACAGATTTTCGACTCTCTTCAGCTTTATTATTATGTATGTGTATAGAAGATTAGTTTTCAACCTGAGAAAAGAGTGTTGTCAGACAGACAGACGAACAGACGTCCATCAGAGTCCCGTTTTTTTTCCTTTTAAGGAGCCCTAAAAGAAGTAAAAACTAGGTCAAGTCAAGTCCTTGAGAGCTCTTATTTTTCAACGTTGTCCCGACGAGGATGTTTACGCTGAAAAATATAACGAGGCGTTTAATTGCTTCCTTGTTGCAAAACGGGAACAGATACCAACTGAAGTTAACTTTGCAAGGCTTCCTAGAAGACTGCCGTTGGAAGTCCGACTCATTTGTCTTGCTCGTACGAGTACTATCCAATATTAGAATGAGAAGGACGGATATGTACTTCGAATTTGGAGTGCAGTACCAGATGTAAAATCTGCGTCCCATCACCATACAAGGGGAGCGGGGCGACACGTAGATTCTGAGTGTTTCAAGTAATATAATTATGAATTTTGAATTGTATCTTAAAATAGATGTATAGTAACTATGTTTTTTTCTCCTTAAGCTTAGAATTTTTCAACCGCTCCTCTCAATGTTAAAAGTCAGTAATATAGGAAAATAAATCTATCGATATTTGTAAAAGTCAATAAAATTGATTATTCCAACTCTATTGACATTTGATTTATGCCATGAAAATTCCGCCCTCTGGTAATGTAACCACAACAACTCCGAGGTTGTAGACTCCAAGTTCGTATCGTGCTGTTTCGCTCACATTACCACTAATTTATGGAGTGAGAGGGACAGTATTACATGAAGTTTGAATTTCGAAGTCCAAGTGTCAGGTGGAAGCGACGTCAGCGGCTCCTCCTCCCCGGCATCCAAACTTTACGGCCTCTTTGCGTGACTGTCCGGTGTTGCCAGCTCATATTTATACATTTAACGATCCCCCACAAACGAGACGGTTCACAGAATCTACTTAATTGTTAATTTAGTATTCTGCAAAGACTTCGATTGTTCTATTACATCCTTTATAACCTAACGTAAAAAATGTATTTTAGATACAAGTTTTTTTGCTGACGGTACTTTTAGTTGACTGTACTTGCATTGTCATCCGTCCTACACATGCGTACCAAATTTCAAGTCAATCGGACCAACCGTTGAAGAGTTCCCTCCTGCGGAGATGGTCCTGGCTGTACCACCAGAATTTTGCCATCAGATTATTGTATTGTCATCTGACTTGCACAAGTATGTAAAATTTCAGCTCAATCGGATGAAGATATCTACTTCAAAATTGAGTCGCAAGATTCCACACGGACAAACATACATACATACGTTGCAAGTTACTCGTAATATTATAAAACTTGTAATGAAATATCCTCATTCTTGGACCGATAGCAACGACGTTGTTTCAGTCACTTTCGTAATAAAGAAGTTGCCAAAAAAGTCGCGAACGAGTTATCGAGAGCATCTTATTTCTTTACAAGCTCATATGCCGCACTTCGAGTTTGAAGTTTCAAGTGTCAAAAATTCACCCCCGCCTACCTCACCTCATCCCGTCACCATTCAAACGACATCTTTTGATACTTGAAATTAGATTTCAAAACTTGGTGTACCTTATGTAGGAGAGGCAGTGGTGTCTCAATGCTAGGCAAAGGCCGTCCCGTTAGACTTCCAAATCGCCCGGTCCGCACTAAAGGTATCTACGCACTTGGCTAGTATTTTACTCTAGTAGCGAGTAATTTAGTAGGTGGGTAGAAAATTGTTAAAAAAAGCGTTCGTGTAGTATTTAAATTCATTTTTGACTTTTAGACTAATCATTTGTTCATTATTGAATAGCATATATAGAATTGTATGTTAACGTAAAAAAAAAAAGTCATAAAGTCTCCTTCTGTGGACTGTTATGCGATGTTATATTTTTCTCGCCAAGTCATTAAAATTCATATTCACTACGATTGTGCCGTACACTATTCGCTGTTGCCCAAAAATCATTCGCATTACGGGTCGCATTACTAAAATTACTCGCTATTAGACTAAAACACTAGCCTAGTCCGAACTAGGCTTTATGTCTGGCTAATCGCAAGAGAACGCGTCTAGGTCATCCCAGCATCTCCACCTCGGCTGAACTGCGCGCCAGCGCTCCGTTCGCGCTATTCGACGCAACTGACAGCGGCGCACAACTACCCTCGTTTTCATCGTCATTTTTATTATTGTCAAAAGTAGGGCAGCACACAACACTTCACACACAGACACTAACACAGATTCAGAGTCTGGTGCTTGATGTCGAGCATGGGGTGCGAGTCGGGCTACCTCCACGTGTGGTCAAGAGCTGCTGTGGATCCGTCCGAGGGGAAGAGCAGTGCTTGGTCCGGTGCACCGTGGGCATCGGCTAATGATTTCCTGGCCTTTTCTGAGGAATGTCATTGACCGTTGGCTAAGAGCCCGACAGGGGGAGGGGTCTTTTGACCGTGTTCTACCGTACAACGTTGCCGACATTTTTGTCACAAGATTTTTGAATACTGTATTTATTACTTTGACATTGGCGAAGCCATCGCATCGATCGATGGGGCCATGTTAGAAAAAGAAGAAGAAGACTTTTATATACGTGAGTTATCCGTTTTGTGTACTTATGATTGAGACTCACGGTAGTTTCATGTTGAAAAAGGCACACATAAATTGTAATATTCAAATATTTTTCCGACCAACTAAAGTGATTTAATATTCCCGTCACGCAACAATGCAAATTTTCTAATAATGTATTCCGAACCGTGAAAATGGCTAATAATTAGGTCGAGCCATTTGCAACAAAGTTGTGCCTTGAAAACAGTTTTAAAAAACAGTCAGAGGGCTTCCTCGAATTATTATTAATTAGAGGTACCTAGGTACCTACATTTCTAAGTAATGATGTGCTGTAGGTACCAGTGGCGTAACTATAACGTCTGGGGCCCGTGGCAAATTCGTCAGATGGGGCACCTACCTCAGTGCATCAGCGTCCCTTCTGTGCTCTAAACCAAGCCAGTTCGGGGCCCCGTAGAGCTGGGGCCCTGGCATTTTGCCACCCCTGCCATCCTGTAGTTAAGCCACTGGTAGGTATCCTATTTGTATACGTGACGTATTAGAGCGTTTTACAAAAAAAGTCTAGGTAGCTACAGTCAAGTGTAATAATATGTATCTAGACAAAGATTCAAAAATAAGTACCATACGCTCTTACACCGTCGTTTAAAAGCCCATCGAGGAAACGGGTGAAAATCTTAGGAATCATGTTATAGGTGATGCGGCTAACAACCCATCACTATTTTGATATACCCCTTTCAACCTATACGCCCACAATCATGCTAAACGTGGCCTTTGGGGTCTTGTAACCTTAGGCTCCTGTCTTCCTGTCTCCTGTCTTATTTAAGGCTCGGGGACCTTATACATCCCTTATATAAATGTATTTAATGTAAGTAGAATTTAAGTATTCTTAGTTACTGTATTTTTATTTGAAAAAATGACTTTCTGCCAAGTTTCTTGCGGCGCATTCTTCTTGGCAATGATGGTCTTTCCGAATGTGCTGGTAGTTTCAAAAGACATGTAAAAGAGCCCTTAGCGGCCAATTTGCAAAATAAATTATCTTATCTTATCTTATCTTATCTTCCCCGTAAGGGATAAAGACGGGATTTATGTATGTTTGTATTACGTATAATTACTATTTTTTTAAATTAATTCAAGCACTTTTCTTTAACATGATCTCAACTGCTTTTACGTATGGATGAAACAAGGGTCGTAAAGGTTCCGGGACACACGATTCATCTTTTATTCATGTCACGTGAGGCCCGATCACATCCAATGCGACACACGAATGCGTAATTCTTAAGGTGCTTATCCACTAGAGGCGGCCTCGGGTCGAGCGGGTGTCTCGCTCCGAGGCGCGCAAGTGGAAACGCTGCTTAACCTTTTCGCCGCCACGTCAAATAGAACAGACGTCACCCATACGCCAGACTTCTTTATTTCGATGCCTTAAGTTGAACCTAAACCCAATTGAACGATGGTTGCTTTTGCATTGAAGTATGGATGTATATATAGGTCGTCGGGGTTGAACCTTAATACGTTGAGGCAGCGTCGAGGCAGCGTTTCCACTTGCGCGGCCTCGGAGCGAGGCAGCCGCTAGACCCGAGGCTGCCTCTAGTGT
Organism: Pandemis cinnamomeana; assembly: GCA_932294345.1. Classification (NCBI taxonomy): domain Eukaryota; kingdom Metazoa; phylum Arthropoda; class Insecta; order Lepidoptera; family Tortricidae; genus Pandemis; species Pandemis cinnamomeana. The sequence goes on along the minus strand of OW028718.1, from coordinate 12,341,459 downwards.
ATACCACCTTTACATACGTGCGAATTTGTTTTGTTTTTGGATCAGATAGGTACCAAAGAATGTTACTAGAAGTAACGCCGGCCATAGACTGATTTTATTTGCCTTAATTTCATTATTACAAAAACCGGCCAAGTGCGTACCTCAGTGTCATGTATGTCAGTACCATGTGTCAGTACTTTCCCCGGCTGTCTTATCCTCTATGGAACACAGCAGCGCAAGCCTTGCTGCTTGGTGTCAAGATTGGCGAGCAAGATAGGTAGCGATATGGATGGGCAGTTCTCCGGAGTGGCATTTTTACGTGTCCGGGGCAAAAAATAATAGATTTCGTCGCTAGATAATACTGAAAAAAATCAGACATATACTTTAGGCTCAGTCCCGCTTAGAGAACTATTAAAATACACCATAGTTATTTACACCTCTAAAGAAAAAAATATTACATTTAAAAATTGACATTCGGTGGTAGTGTCCCCTACGCAGATGAGCGGAGAAAAGAAATTATATCTTAAGATACGAATTTTATTTCCAGGTCTCAAATGGGTTCCTATGTACAAAACTTGTTTATAAATCATATAATACACACAAATAAAAAATATCATTTAAATTCATTCAATTAAAACAATTTTTCCCCATGTCCGAGGGTAACGTTTGAACTCGGTGGAGTTTACGAAACGCGCCGGCATCCTAACAAAGAAACATACCAGGAATCTCGCGACGCGCGTGTAGGTAGCCTCAGATGTGCCGTGTTTGCTGGCGAGAGCGGAAGTCGATTCACAACTCAGCGCCAAATTTTTCGAGGTAATGTTCGTCGTTCGGTGGGTTTGGTTTCGTGTTTTGTTGAATTCGGTGAGGCAATTAATTTTTTCAGTGTTAGTTCTATTGGTAGTTTGATAGTAAGTAAGTCATCTCTAGGGGTATGTGATTTCATTATTAAGTGACTCATGTAAGTACTATTCCTATATTTTCTGTTATTTGGAAAAAACGTTTAATTTTGAATTCGGTGGCAATGATCTCAGTGGATTCGGTGGGGTTTTGGGCCACCGAAATCAAGAAAACTGCCACTGAAATCAATAAAACTGCTACCGAAATCAATAAAGCCGCCACAGCTATCAATATTTATTTTAGAAAAACGTTAAAGTATTCTTTATTTTTGCACGAATACTTATTGCACGCACATAATAAAATTAAAGAAGTAGGTATGTTTGTCCATCTCTCAGTCAAGTTGTCGCTTGTTTACGCTTTTTAAACGGTTGAATCGATTTATATGAAAATTAATATAGTATGTGCTCCAGAAAGATTAAAATATACGTTTCATCAAGTGATCCAGAACTCTACGAGGCATACAAAGCGAAAAATAGGAAAAGATATCCCAGAAGAGATGAAAGAAGTTTTACGATTATTTTTAAATATTCCCTTTAACCGAAGACTGATTTTACTATTATGAGGATCCAAGTGCCTAGATAGGATAGACGAATTATTTTATTTTGAAGAAAAGTTGAGATTTTAATTATTCCAGCATTTTAAAACTGATTATTGAGGAATTTTGTTATCCTAATTCTTAAATTTCTTTGAATGTCTTTTTATTGTTTGAAACTATGGTGCAATGAGAGACTTCAAAAATCATTATTGATAAGTAAAGAATAACATACATATTTAGTTGCTCTGGCGCTTTGAAGCTGGAGGCATTTAAGCAAGAATGTGTTTTTTGAAACCATCCCGCTTTTCGCAATTATGTAAGAATCACTAAGATTTTTTTAAATATATTTTTTTGTAATTAAAGCGTGTTTGGTATAATTAAAATGCGTTTTATTATTATCAAGTTGATTTCACTGGTACCTTTTTGATTTAAGTGGCACTGTCTTTTGAATTTTGATTTCGGTGAGTATGTTTGATTTCGGTGATTGTTTAAATTTAAATATCTTACGTACTAACAGGTTTACTAGAAGGCCTTTAGTACCAATATTTTTTTAATTTAGGCCTGTATTTAGATTTTGAGGTGATACAATAAAAAAGTTAGTAGAAAAATTTGCCACCGAAGTCACCTAAAACAGCTTGTCTCGGAGAACTGCCCGGATGGATAATGCGTAGATATAAAGTAAAACAATTGCAAATTGCGAGTCGGACTCGCTCACCGAGGGTTACGTACAAACTCTCGAAGTTGATATGAAATCCAGTATTAGCAAGACCCTTACTATGACGTCTTAATGCGATTCAATTCCGACTCAGTTCAGTAGACTTATTGTCTAACTCGCTCGCAATTTTGTGTATATTCTCTTATATTTGTGTGTCTTGCAAGGAATAAATGTCTTCTTTCTTTCTTCAATCGCCATTGTGTTCATTTTGAAAGTTCATGTATGGGCAGACAATTGGCATCGGAATTAGCTAGCTGTCACATTCATACAAGTACTGTCAAAATGAACACGATGGCGATTGCGAGCGAGTTAGGTAATACGCCTGCAACACGGAAGAATATTCTATAGATACAATCAACAGTTTAAGAGAGAAAAGAGATATGACCAAGAGTACATGTAGGTAGGGCATAATTAAATAATAGCAAACGTAGGGAACCTGCTGCAAGAGTATGCACATCTATCGTATCACACACACTCAGCCTGATCACTTAACAGAACATAAACAAGCCAACCTAATTAATACTAATTGAGCCCTTCCGCGTGTACTGGCACAGGGCAATCCTCAGGGAGCCAGCCCTATTTCCTACTCCCAGCGGCATTGGCCCTTCGACCTGGTTACTAGGGCGTTATTTGAACACTTTCCCTATTAACTTTCAACTTAAGCTGTGCTAGTACTTTCTATACCGTAAAACGGGGTCAGAAGGAATAACGGGGGGAGAAAAAAATCAAAAATTTAGGTATATGCCGCCAAGGGCTCTTTTACATGTCTTTTTTTAAACTACCAGCGCATTCGGAAAGACCATCATTGCCAAGAAGAATGCGCCGCAAGAAACTTGGCAGAAAGTCATTTTTTCAAAATAAAATACATTTACAAAAGGGATGTATATAAGGTCCCCGAGCCTTTAAATTATATCAGTCTATAGTAGAGATGTATAAAGTCTCTACTAGTCAAAGTAAAACAAACTATGAGAAGAAAGAAAGAGTAAAAAAAACAATGAAAATAATTTCAGTTCAGTGGAGGTGTAAAACGCCTCCACCGTCAAATAAATTAATTGGAGATATCTCCAATGTCGAAGAGAAAAAAAAACAAAATTAAGAAATATACATTTCATAAGTAAGTGAGATAGACCAGCGCTTCAGTCTTTCGTGTGATAAAAATCTCCTTTATAAAGCTAAAATTCTTGTCCACAGAACCTGCTGTTTTACTACGAGTCGGAGAACAACACCCGGCCGACGGGCGTCCTCCTACTGGAGGGATCCTACTGCGAGCGGCTCAGCAAGCCTCTCGAGCGCACCGCCTCGGTAGGAGTACGTTACGTTTCATTATAATTTTTAAAATTGGCCGAAGTATGACGATAATGCACCCTAGCGAACTCGGGGCGGGTAGTTAGTTGTTGGATAAAGTACAGTTAACCCTGGTGTGGACATGACTCGCGAGCAGGCCGCAAACGAAGAGTTTTTGGTTATTGTAACGTGAAACAGTACCGTTTACAGCTCGCAGATAAATATCCGACAGAACTCCTGAGAAAACGAAAGAACCTTAAGAATAATGTCTCAATAAACGCTTATGTCCCTCCATTCTTCAATTAGTAACATGAAGGTTTATGTGTGACTCACCATTAGTGGCATAACTTTGTAAACAGCTGTAGTAACTAAGCTATTATTTCAGTTCTGCTTCACGATCTCTTACCGGAGGGAGAGTCAGCGGCAGTACGAGCTGCGGGCCGCCTCCGAGGTGGACTGCGTGCATTGGGTAGACGCCGTCAGAGAGGCCAGGTCAGTCTTTGCAGGTCTGCTTGAATATCTCATACTGCCACAGGAGTCAGCGGCAGTACGAACTGTGCCGCCTCCGAGGTGGACTGCGTGCATTAGGTGGGCGTCATCAGTCTTTGCAGTTCTGCTTGAATAACTGCCACAGGAGTCAGCGGCATTATGCAATGGCCGCCTTCAAGGTGGACTGCTTGCATTGGGCGGACGCTGGACGCCATCAGGGAGACCACCTGGTCAGCGAATTTTCGAAGGTCTCAAGTTTTTTAAATAGGTAATCGTAAAACATAGAAGCATAACAGATGTAAGTATAAAAATCGCATGGTAAAAATCGTTCTAATGTGATTATCCAAGAAGGTAACAGGGGAATACGTTTTAATAAAGAAAAGACCACCCGATTTCCTCTTCATCGTCATCATCATCATCATCAGCCTATACTAGTCCACTGCTGGACACAGGCCTCTAACTACACGCCAGTGCTCGATCCTAGGTTACTCTAATTCAGCTCTTGCCTGCCGTCTTGCGAAGATCATCCTCGTCTTTTTAATTTTATTATAGCTTGGTGCAACTCACTCCAATCTTTGAATAATATTATAAACGCGAAAGTTTGTGAGGATGTGTGAGTGAGTGTGTATGTTTGTTCCTTCTTAACGCTGAAACGACTTGACGGAATTGGATGCAATTTGGGACGGAGATAGCTGATACCCTATATCAAAACATAGGATACTTTTGATCCCGAAAAATTGGATAGTTCCCCCGTGATAGCGATAAGCGAATTCTCCGCAGTTAGTGTCGCGGGCAACAGCTAGTAATTATTATAAATGCGAAAGTTTGTGAGGATGTGACGATGTGCGTGAGTGTGTATGTTTATTCCTTCATCACGCTGGAACGACTGGGCTAACTAAGATAGTGGTGCCCTAGATTAAAACATAGGCGAGTCATTCTCAAAAAAGTGGCACCGGCAGGGTAAAGTTAATATTTTTCAAAAAGTTTTCAAATTTTGAGTTTTTTTTACACTAATCTTACAAAAAATCTACAATTTCAAAATTGTAGGAGGGAACGCAATATTCGAAACCGTTACGAAGTTACAGGATAATGAAATATTAATGATACAGTAGTAGCTATTTCAGTTCCTGCAGGATGAACGGATTGTTTGCAGGCGAAGTCGCGGGCACTAGCTAGCCTTTGAATAATAACGACAAATTACAGTTCATGAACTGACAACAGGCTCAGCTTTATTTTACGCAATAGGCGGCATTATCGGATGGATAATCACGTCGGGTTGAAAGGGGTAGCTGATACACGTAGACTATTCCGTGCACGCGATATTGACATTTGTGGCATCCCAGCCGGTAAACGGCGGTGGTGGCAACACGCGTTAACAATGCGAGACAAAATAAAACTCTAATTCCATACATACGTACATAAATCACGTCTTTATCCCTTACGGGGTAGACAGAGCCTAAGGTAACAAAACCTAAAGGCCACGTTTAGCATGATTGTAGGCGTATAGGTGGAAAGGGGAATCAAAATAGTGATGGGTTGCCAGCCGCATCGCCTATAACATGATTCCTAAGAGTTTCGCGGGGCGAGAAGCAACTGGTACATTCTATGTTTTTTCTTTGCTCCCAGACCAGCGTGGAAGTGGTCAGCGTCAAATTACAATACAATACAAATACTCTTTATCGAACACCACAAATCAGTACAAAACAATACAGAAACAAAGAACAAGGTAGAAAATAGGCGGTCTTATCGCTTAATAGCGATCTCAAATTCAAATTTGTGGGACAACTGCAAGTATCCCATAGATTTTTTGAGCTCGATAATATTTATGGAAACATCCTTTCTAATGACAGTATCTTTTGATTTAGTTGACTCAGATTGTACATTTTTTCACAGCTCCAAGAGACTGCAGATTGTATTTGGTACCAATTTCAATTTTATATCTCCACGTGTTCTTGAGAAAAAGGGTCTAGACAGACAGACAGACGGAAAACGAAGTGATCTTGTAAGTTTTAATTTTTACATTAGAGTTAGGGAACCTTAAAAATGCCTGTATAACACTACTTAATGCATGAACTGCATCTCTATCGAGAAAAAAATATGTGTAGATAAAAAAACGATATGATTTTTTCCGCAATCCCTCCATTTTTTAGGTTCGTACCTCAAAGTACTATAAGAGGGTCATAAGTTAAAATATTGGCACGACGTTTTTTTCCGTTTATAGTTACGTGACACCGGAGAAAAATATAATAAAAAAGAAAATTATAAAGCCATGGTCACCCTACGACCCGCAGCCCGTGATACGCGACAGTTAAAAAGAAAAATAGATATTTATACATAAGTATACAAAGCCTAGGAACCCTATACAGGTTCAATGAAAATGTATCGATCTCACAAAGGTACATCAAGGTCAGAAGTAACTGAATGAATGAATTTAATAACATCAATGTATAGTTTAATGTACCTACTTAATTAATTTCATGGATGTAATACAAACACATCATTCAAACAGATGACGCTTGGCGACAAATCGCATAGTTACAAGGTCGTGACAACGTGACAGCCAGTAACAGATAGAAAAATTCGAAGGTTCACTCACCGCTACGGGTGGTGTAGCGGTATAGCACGCATCACGGAATGATGATCCGGGTTTGATTCCCGGCCATAGCTTTACTTTTCTGATTTTTCTGTGTTGAATAAGCGATTTCAAATGTTAAAGAAATTTAATATCATTATTGTTATTATAATCATTATCATTATCTACAGCCTATTTACGTCCTACTGATGGGCACAGGCCTCCTAGGCCTGCGAAGCAATTCCATGGTGTGCCCGCATGGGAACTAATAATTCAAGCCTTACTTCGTAGTACTTTTATACGAGAGTTATCCGTTAGTGTAACTAGTGATTTAATCTTAAAATCATACATTTCACGTTAGCATCTCCTGTGGTTAGTGCTCTGTGGCTATGTGCTACGAAGCTGAGTGCATTGCTACGGCCTACGCCGTAGCTCGTAGCGCTACCTAATTGAATTACATTGGGAAATTGAAATTGCAATTTCTTGATTAAAAAAACTCATTTTGAAAATAAGGTAAATTGTGTTGTGATGTAGTAGGCTTTTAGGCTTTTCTATAGATAAGTACAAAATATAATACACCCTTACTAAAGCATTAGAAGGAAGATAAATCCGTAATAAAGGTCTTAACTTGACTCTCAGACTCTACCACCAGATTACAAAGATAATTGGCATTGTTCATTTTTTTTAGTATGCTCCAATTCGAAAACCATTTCGAGGAAAACCATCATTTATCCGATTTATCTTGTCCGATTTCAAAAATACTTTATGATTGCAGATATTTTTGTAAAAGTACTTTGAACCTTTGTTTGACCGAACGACCCGGTTTTTAGACAGAATCCAGCATCGAATGTTTGCCACAAAAATGAAAAAAAAAGTTTAGCTATGGCAACTGTCACGCGTCACTGTCAAATCGACAAAACCATAGACAAAGCCGATTTTTTTTATAGCCAGCCGAACGAAGGCGATTGGGATTCTGTCTAAATTTACGAATTATCAAACAGCGAAAAAATATTTATTATTAATTAACAAAGCTACGTAAAAGCATAATATTCAAATTAGTTGCTTGAAATAGTCCATTTTATCAAATAAAGGTGCTAAAAGCAGAGCTTAAAAAAATGAACAATGCCAATTAGGTATATTTCATGACAATTATTTCAACTCTTCCACGCTGGTCTGGGAGTAAAGAAAAAACATAGAATGTACCAGTTGCTTCTGTTCCCGCGCAGATGGTGTGATGATATATATTAGTCCATTGTGATTGCCTGCTAGAGATCGCTCTGTATCGATAAGGCCGCCTATTGTTACCTCGTAATATTCTGTATACTTTTTTCTGTTTTGGTTATATGTGGTATTCAAGAAAGAGTTATTGTATAGTATTGTATCCTTTCATGCTGGTCTGGGAGCAAAGAAAAAACATAGAATGTACCAGTTGCTTCTCTTCCCGTGCATTATGGTAAAAGCTCATCGAGGGATTGGGCGAAAATCTTAGGGATCGTGTTATATAGGCGATGTGGCTAGCAACTCATCACTGTTTTGATTCCCCTTTCCATCCATACGCCCACAATCATGCTAAGCGTGGTCTTTAGGTCTTGTCACCTTAGGCTCTGTCTACCCCGTAAGGGATAAAGACGTGATTTATGTATGTATGTATGTATGGCAGCAGTGGCATACGTATGTATTATTTCAATCATTGCGTTGAGTGCGGGCTCCAATCGATGGCAGGGCTGCCATGGCGACCCGGGATTAAGGTCACAGCCCTGACCCACTGCAACGGCTGAGATTGGAAACACAAGCCGACGCGGAACCTTTGCGTATTAACTGCCGATCAGTTATCTCAGTCGCTTATATCCTACTAATTATAAATGCGAATGTAAGTTTGTTTGTTACGGTTTCACGCGAAAACTACTCAACCGATCATCATGAAATTTTGTACACATGTTCTTGGAAGTATTAGAAGTAACATAGGATACTTTTTAGTAAAAATATTTTTTTTTATGTCGTCACTCTGACGTTATCTGCGCGGACGAAGTCGCGGGCAACAACTAGTAGGTATGTTAATAAGTATAATGTATCACTACATAGTATAAAACAAAGTTGCTTTCTACTATCTGTTTGTCTGTCCCTATTTATGCTTTGATCTGAAACTACGCAACGGATTTTGATGCGGTTCTTTTAATAGAGAGTGATTCAAGTGGAAGATTAATGTGTATAATTCTACGCAGACGAAGTCGCGGGCAGAAGCTAGTACTAACTAAACACACTTCCATGCTGGTCTGGGAGCAAAGAAAAAATATAGAATGTATCAGTTGCTTCTCATCCCACGCAGATGGCAAGCCCATCGAGGGAATGGGCGAAAATCTTAAGAACCATGTCATAGGCGATGTGGCTAGCAACCCATCACTATTTTATTCCCCTTTCCACTCATGCTAAACGTGGCCTTTAGGTCTTGTTACCTTAGGCTCTGTCTACCCCGTAAGGGATAAAGACGTGATTTATGTATGTATGTATCTATTTCGCAACTCTATTGGCAAATTACTCTGTGTTCGACCTACCATCGAGCCACTCGTAAAGGATTAGCCAGCCTTGACCGCTGCACTTGCAGCGCATGCGCTATCGCTATTTACATGGACCAACTGCACACGTAAATGGAGGTTATGTTACAATTATATACAACTAGCTTCTGCCCGCGACTTCGTCTGCGTAGAATCATACATAAAAACCTTCCTCTTGAATCACTATATATTAAAAAAAAAGCATCAAAATCCGTTGCGTAGTTTTGAAGATATAAGCGTACATAGGGACATAGGGACAGAGAAAGCGACTTTATTTTATACTATGTAGTGATGTAGGTAGTGATGATGTAGTGATAGTGATGATGATGACTAGCTTCTGCCCGCAATCATTATTTACGTTTTTGGTTTCGAGCGTATCTAGGTAATGATGGTAAAAGTCCATCGTGGGAATGGGCGAAAATCATAAAAAATCATGTTATAGGCGATGTGGCTAGCAACCCATCACTATTTTGATACCATTTTCCACCTATACGCTCATAATCTTGCTAAGCGTGGCCTTTAGGTCTTGTTACCTTCAGCTCTGTATACCCCGAGAGGGATAAAGATGTGATTTGTGTATGTATGTAGACGGACGGACGTTCCGAGACCAAATAGGAGACTTTTTGAAAAAGGTCAGGTCAGGAGTACCCGTAACCGACGAGCATGTATGAAGAGATTGATGACTGTGGATGAAGCGAAAGAAATATGTCCGGATAGTAGCAAGTGGAACAAAGTAGTCTAAGCCTACCCCTGTGGGAAAGAGGCGTGACGGTATGTTTTGTATGTATGTATCTAGGTATAACAAGATGGCAACATCTAGTTTCCATTCCGCGCAGCTGCCCCCAAAAGGTTTACCCGATAACCGTCAGGATATTTCGGGACACGGTCCCCGGCCGGGCAACCCGGACGTGCCCCGGATGTGGGTCACGGGGTGGCCAAGATTTTAAAATCAAAAGTTAAATTTACGCAACACTAAGATAACTTAATGTGTGGGTCAATTCGATTTTTATAATATACTAGCTTCTGCCCGCGACTTCCTCTGCGTAGAATTATACATAAAAACCTTCCTCATGAATCACTCTATCTATTAAAAAAATCGCATCAAAATCCGATGTGTAGTTTTGAAGATATAAGCATACATAGGGACATAGGGACATGAGGACAGAGAAAGCGACTTTGTTTTATACTATGTAGTGATGATGGTAGTGATGATAAGCTTCTGCCCGCGACTTCGACCGCGTAGTATTAGTAACATTTCAACATGTTTATGGCTATCTCGCGGGAATTACACATACATTGTATGTAAAATCGCCATTAGATATATCGTAGCAGGCCTATCGTCCTCAAATATTTCGGATCAGCCTTAAAGTTCAATAAATTCTTAACATTAATTAAGATTAATAACATCAACACGCAATTCGTCATAAATATAAGAGCAGCGACCTTTCAATAAAATCGGGCCGTCACAGATCGTCAAAGGTAGCGATGCAGTCAGGCTGATCATAAAGATCAGAACATTTTTGGAAAATATACCTTAACTTTGTAGGGCCCTCTGAGCTTGAGGGCCCCGGGGCACTGCCCCGCCTAGTCCCTACGTAGCTACGCCACTGATTTTGAAGCAGATCTTTAACCGATTGAGCTGATATTTTGCATACTCGTGGAAGTCGGCGGGAGGCTGACGTAAACATTGTAGGCGTATTTAAATGCCGGATAGGTTCATTTTCCGTGATCATTGACGAAATGTCAAGGTGACACGTCGCTGGGAGACTTTCTTGATCTTATGCATGAGAATTTGAATTCCGTATTGTGTCGTCCCGCTCTCACTACACTTGTTCAGCTTATCACTACATAGTATAAAACAAAGTCGCTTTCTCTGTCCCTTTGTCCCTATGTCCCTACGTTTGCTTGTATCTTCAAAACTACACAACGAAGTTTGATGCGGTTTTTTTTAATAGATAGAGTGATTCAAGAGGAACGTTTTTATGTATAATTCTGCGCAGACGAAGTCGCGGGCAGAAGCTAGTATAATATATAGGACGGTGCAGCTATGCGCCGACAGATGACGCTATACTAGTTTAAGACGTGGTAATTTGAGAATTTAATAGCATGTCGAACGAGAGTAGCTGATTTGGAAGTTTAATATAGTTTGGTTCTAAGTACGACTTTCATTCAGATACCTTTAACAGGGGAATGATGTCTTCCGCTGTCTGGGAAAGAATAAACATACTTCTCTTCCCGCGCATATGGAAAAAGCCCGTCGAGATAATGAGCGAACAACATAGGGAATCATGTTACAGGCGATGCGGCTAGGAACCCATCACAATTTTGATTCCCCTTTCCACCTACACAATCATGCTAAACGTGGCCTTCAGGTATTGTTAGCTTCGGCTCTGTGCACCAATTTTTCCGGACAGGGGCCCGATTTTTGAAAGCACATGTGTGAAAATACCTCTCGAAAGTAGTGAAAAATTGTGTGCTGAATTTGAAATACGAGTAGCGTAGAAGACTATCACAGTTCTCATTAACCTTGTGAACTAGTTAAAACTTTTATCAGAGCTACAGTTTTGGCGATATAAGGTACTTCCGAGTGGCGAGCTATCAAAAATCGGGCCCCAGGTTCCTACGACTTAGGGATCTTCAAGAAACAAGCCTATTATTTTCTTAAAGGGCCGGCAACACGCTCTTAACCCCCTATGTTATGAGTGTCCATGGGCAGCGGTGATTACTTTCCATCAGATAACCCCTTCACTATTCACTATCATCACTTCACTACATAGTATAAAACAAAGTCGCTTTCTCTGTCCCTATGTCCCTATGTATGCTTATATCTTCAAAACTACACAACGGATTTTGATGCAGTTTTTTTAATAGATAGAGTGATTCAAGAGGAAGGTTTTTATGTATAACTAGCTTCTGCCCGCGACTTCGTCTGCGTAGAATTATACATAAAAACCTTCCTCTTGAATCACTCTATCTATTAAAAAAACCGCGTTAAAATCCGTTGTGTAGTTTTGAAGATATAAGCATACATAGGGACAAACAAACAGATAGCTGAAAGCAACTTTGTTTTATACTATGTAGTGATTCTACGCAGACGAAGTCGCGGGCAGAAGCTAGTATCATATAAAAAAAAGGATGCACCAACTTCGACATAATGTCGAAGATCTTTCTAGAGGTTAGGCCTTAGGAAATTCGATCATCGACTTCACAAGCCCTTATGCATCACACTCGGGGGAAACGCGAGCTATTTCAGGAGCCTTAATAAATGCAATATCCGACGAAATATAAAGCCACTCCCTAGAGCGGAATAAATAACATTATGTCACGTAGTGAGGCGTTATTGCCCGATGGAGTCTGATTTGGACGTCAATGTGTTAGGTTTTAAGATGTGTAGGTAAATTGGAAATTGTACGGATGGGACATTTCTTACATACATACATAAATCACGGCTTTTATCCCTTACGGGGAAAACAACTGAATTAGCAAGCTAAGTGGCAGTGGGCCGGCCATATCTCGCGAAGAACCGACAACCGCTGGGGTAAACGTGTTCTTGAGTGGAGACCGCGACTTGGCAAACGTAGTGTAGGACGCCCTCCGCCCAGATGGGATGACGATCTGCGAAAGACTGCAGGCAGATGCTGGATGCGTCAAGCTAAAGACAGGGCGCTATGGCGCTCATTAGGGGAGGCCTATGTCCAACAGATGACTAACATAGGCTGATGATGATGATGATGATGATGATGATGGGGAAGACAAAGCCTAAGGTAACAAGACCTAAAGGCCACGTTTAGCATGATCTTGCATGCTGGTCTGGGAGTAAAGAAAAAACATTGAATGTACCAGATGCTTCTCTTCCCGCGCAGGTAGTTAAAGCCCATGGAATGGGCGAACATCTTAGGAATCATATTATAGGCGATGCGGCTAGCAACCCATCACTGTTTTGATTCCCCTTTCCACCTACCTATACGCCCGCAATCATGCTAAACGTGGCCTAAAGACAAGATAAAACATACATATACACCAGAGGGGCTGCCATGACGTCTTTTAATGCGATTCAATTCCGATTCAGTTTAGGTTCGCTCGCTATCAGATCCATATTAAAAATGACAGCTAAGATCAGAACTGAGTCGGAATTGAATCGCATTAAGACGTCATGGTAAGGCCCCAGGTTCTGGCGTAAGAAGCATTATTAAGCATTCATAAAAAAGTTAATAATTAGTGAGTGGAAAAAAATATGTAACAAAATTTCGTAGCTACAAAATAAATAGTAACCATGATTTATTAACTAAAATATTTTGGAAAAAAGGTTTGGAATTCCCACTAAACATACATTTGTATACGCCCTACTGCTGGGCACCGGCTTCTTCTCATTAAAGAAGCGACCACTTCGCTGCGTATACGCAGTGACGTGTCGCATGCGTCATGTCCTCTCACCGTTTCTTCATACATTTTGTTGCGTAAACGCACCGCAACGTTTATGCACTGGTGTGGCCGGACCTTAATAGAATCAATAAGAAAATAGAGCTGGAGATTAGAAATCACGAAAACAATAATATACATAGCGCCGCAATACTGGTGTGATAGCCTCTAGTGTAAGTTTTCGCATATAAAAACGTCTCGAACGCGTTCACGTAAACGTCTCAATTACTATGGAATAATTGGCAGCGCCACTTGCGGATCGAAACGGCAACAAACTATTCTCATAGTATTTGACATTTGAACGCAAACGCGTTCGATACCTATTCTGTGACCGAAAACCTACTAAGCATACTGAATGAGAAAAATACCGTTTTCTTTGTGTCTATTTCCATCTTATTACACCGCAACGCAAAGATGCCTTAGAAGCGTCTAAACTAAACATAAACATGGTGCTATTACCAATCGTGTACCGAAAATAGATATACATATACATACGAGTAGGTATATACACACTCCCTCAGAAACAGGCATTAACACAAAAACCGGCCAGCGTGTCCAACTCGCGCACTGAGGGTTTCGTATAAAGGCAAATGAATTCAAATTCAAATTCAAAAATTATTTTTGCAAATTGGCCGCCAGGGGCTCTTTTACATGTCTTTGTATTGTAGTAGCTTAATGTATTTTATTAAAAAAAAAGACTCTGCCAAGTTTCTTGCGGCGCATTTTTGGCAATGATGGTCTTTCCAAATGCGCTGGTAGTTTAAAAAAGACATGTAAAAGAGCCCTCGGCGGCCAATTTGCAAAAATAAGTATTTTTTTAAATTCGTATTGAAATTCATCCTCTAACGGGGTTTCAAACGGGTAGAAAGTTGTGGGGGGTGACTTGCTTCGAAGTCGATATCAATACTCCTTAGTGTTTTTGATTTAATTTTCATTTTATATTCATGAGATAGGAAATAATTCAGTGGCGTAGCTACCTAGGGACTAGGTGGGGCAGTGCCCCGGGGCCCTCAAACTCAGAGGGCCCTCGAATCCTTACCAGAAAATCTCGATCGAACTATTATTATTAAAACGTAACTAGTTTAGATAGTAGTGGGGCCCCATTTTTTTATTTGCACCAGGGCCCTTGGTTACCTAGCTACACCACTGAAATAATGACTAAAATTTGAATAAATGATTGGATGAAGTGGTATTGATTGCCAGTGTTGTCCCCAGCTTCAACAAGCTGTTGCTCCAGAAGGAGGAGTTGGAGCAGAAGCAACTCCACCTGCTGCAGGTTGTGGAGAGCGAGAGGACCTCGCGCTGGCAGTACGCGCAGCAGTGCGACGAGCTCAGCAGCGAGGTTAAGAAGCTCAGGACCGAGGTCAGTACAGGACGACGAGGTTGGCTTAGTTGGTGACCCTGCGTGCGAAGCAAGCTTCCTGGGCATTGACTTACAATAAACAACTAGACTCTCAGTCGCTAACAAAGGTTCCTCAAGGAACGTCCGAGTTGCTTTGTCTGTGTTGTGTGTGTCAACAAATCGACTTAGACAGATAACATTAACATATTCGTTCAAATTGACACCTTATTTCGTGGCAGTAATGTTTAATATCAATGGCGTAGGATCGTGAGAAGTAATGACACGACGCCACGCGCTGGAAACCTGCCTGTTTCTTTTGTTCTCAATAGTAAGATTACGGTGCGAAAGAGACATACATTGTTATCAAAGCGCGGTTGAACCACAACTGAACCAAAACTCTGAACAATAGACGCGTCGTTCAGACTTTTCCTTCGGACAGTTTTTGAGCATGATTGGGAGTCTAAGTTGTTTATTGTACGTCAATGATCCTGGGTTCATAATTCATGTCGCGGACATCGTGGTTAGGGCATTTGTGTGATGAGCAGGACTATCTGTTTCTGAGTCATGGATGTTTCTATTTAAGTATGTATTTCTCTATATAAGTATGTATATCGTAGTACCTAGAACACAAGTCTTGATAGCACTTACATTGGAACTAGATCCATTTCAGTAAATTGTTATTTTGTTTACTTATACATAATGAACAACCCCGTTATTCATAAGCGCTCTATAGACCCCTGCTAACTTAGCAATAGTTTGTCCTTTGCACTTTGACATTTACCTTTCACAGATAAGGACAAACGATTGCTAAGTTAGCAGAAGCCTATAGAACGTTTATGAATAAGGGGGTAAGTCTTTATCAGCTCATCACGTGCCATAGTCAAAATTACTAGAAAGATTTCATTAAATAATGAATGAAAGAAATGAATGGCGATTACTCCACCGACAAGAGCTGCTGGGCTTTTAAAATTAAGAAGATCACATGAATATTATAATCAAGTGGACGGATATTTGAAACATAAGTATGTCGCAGCGTCAGGTGGTCGAGAAGCACTCTCAGGAGGTGGGTCACACTCCTGAGACCGATCCATAACGGGTGCTGTGTCCAAAGTTACTTCGGCGCGGAAATAAAATCACAGTGATGTCACAGTTGCACTATTTTAATCGATCGGATACACAAACAAGCAAATTAAATCACGATCACACTAATATTACCGGATTTAGAGCCGATGGGTTTGTAAGCGTGCACCGCGTGCGGCGATCTGTCAACGAATGACCTGTCTACCGTCGCCGCCATGACACCTACCTACAACTCCATTCGGTATTAACCGCTCTAAAGAATAAACAATATGAAACATCATTTTACAAATTAAATAAACGTCAACTTGACAACTCTTAATTAAAAAGCTACTATCAAATAACGCCGTTAAGTATATTATTATGTTAGTAATACATTGTAACCTCAATAGTGACTAGGTGTGCTTGCAGTTGTGCACGTTCAAGAAGGAGCACGAGCCGTCGGCGCGCGCCGAGTCCACCGGCAGCTCGTCGCCGGGCCACTCGCCGGACATCGACCCCGCCGAGCTGCGCAAGATCAAGAAGGTTCAGGTGTGTAATGTAACAGGAATTGACCAATTAGAGTGGTAATAAAGGCTATCCAATTGGGATTGTCTATTTTTTTACAATGTATAGTAAATCGAAAACCATTTCGAGATAAATGCTTTTTAAATCGTTTTCTGTATTTACTTTATTTTATTTTGCTATAATGAATTTATTACATGAAAAATAAGCAATGACTTTCATTTGATATTCCCAGACATGACGTAGACGGTCCAAAATGTACTTTATTTGCAAAGGTTACAAATTCTATGCTATTTACGCGTGTATTATACTACGGAGTTCAATTTGGACCCGCAATCTGACATTTCATTCATCTTATGACAGATGACAAGCAAATGGGCAATCTTGTTACTGTCATTCTTGTTTTTTCCACTGTTCACTTTCATATTGTTGTATTATAGTTTAGATTTAGAAGCACTTTCGGTAGATAATTAGGCAACAGTGTAACCGCACAGCGATGTGCTTCGCTCACATGAAAGATTTTCCGCTAAATATTTTAATGGAGAGCAAAAATATTACGTTTTTCGGTTTACTTTCGCCTACTGAGTTTGCTGTCTTATCTCCGGGTCCTGTTTTGTCTCGATAATACCTGGTATGTGTTTATGGACCTTTCTGCTTCGCGCAGAATGTTATGGTATGTGTAACGATTGTGAAAATATAAAATTCATAGGAGAAGATCGCGTAAATCTTCCTGTGTTATTGTTGAATCATGTTGACATTGATACTAATGACAGTTTGCCAACTTCACCACAGATAGAAAAGACGTTAAAGGCGGCGCTTCACATACGTTTTATGATCAATTTGTCCAATAAGCAGATGTGTGACACCGGCAATGGAAACTCTGACGTCACAATGGAAACTCTGACGTCATCGACCAAAATACTTTCAATAATTAATAGTGAAAAAAATACCGAGTTTTATGAGAAAACATTGAAATTGGTTTCTTATAATTGACTATTCTGCACAAAAAAAATATAAAAAGGATAGGTATTTTTTTTTAGACAATCCCAATTGTGGCAACACATCTGTCTTTTTAACTGACTTAAAAAAAAAGAGGTAGGAAGTATACAATATTAACGCAATTTTTTCGAGAATGTTCTTTCCTTATCTTTAAGGAACAAACCCATTTATGTAATTAAGAAATTTGACTATATATTTTTTCATTTTTCACTTCCAATGGCCCAATCCACTTGGGCACATGTATAGAGCTCCGATAACAATGCAATGCTAAAATACCGTGAACAAAAAAGGTGTATTAAAAATTTTTGACCATCCGTTTGTCAGTCTTTCCCAACTGACAGTTCTATCTGTTGAACCCTATTAACGATTAGATTAGAACGTTATTAGCTATTCTGTTACTCGAGGGGTTACCCTATTTAGACAGCCGAGCTACCTCACTAATTGTTATTACTACGCAGTGGCGTAGCTATAGGGTGGCAGGGGTGGCAAAATGCCAGGGCCCCTAGCTCTACGAGGCCCCGGACTGGCTTGCTTTAGAGCACAGAAGGGACGCTGATGCACTTCTTTATATCGAGGAAGGAGCCCCATCTGACGAATTTGCCACGGGCCCCATACGTTATAGTTACGCCACTGTTACTACGCTATGTACAACTGCTTCTCATGATTATGTATAATTGCTTGTGATCAGAGCTTCTTCCGAGGGTGGTTATGCCGCAGACGATGGAAGCAAATCGTGGACCAATACATCAAGAGCCCCCACGCAGAGAGCATGCGCAAGAGAAACAGGTATACTCAGAATGGTTGTTATAATTCCAGGTGTTTGTGTAACTTGGTGCTAATTATCCTGTTGTTTGCAGCCTGGTCTTCAAAATGGTTGAAGCTGAAGAAGAATATCTTGAGCAAATGGAGATTCTGGTGAGTTATCTTACTATTACCGACGTGTAAAATTAGTAGAGGGAACTGTAGGTCAGTGTTTTTTAAATAAGAGTGGTATACAAACAAGTGGGTCTACTGGTGGTATGTGATCACCACACGCAACAACAGAGGATTGCGGTCAGGAGGTTGTCAGTAATTTTAACATTCGTCTTACTCTCTACGCTGGAACACAGCAGTGCAAGCACTGTTGCTTGGTGGAAGGATTAGTGAGTAAGATAATTGCACAAGGTCCTATCACTCGCAAACAGTTTACAGAAGGAACAAATAATATTGTCAATGGACTTTTGAAAGCCAACTTCGAAGTTTGTGACTCGATTGAACTAACACGTTTCGTGAGAAACGGGACGAGAAGCCATCATCATCACCAGCCTATATACGTCCCACTACTGGGCACAGGCTTCCTCTCAGAATATGAGTAAAAACTGGAGTATCTTCATGCAGTCATGACAAGTTTTCTTCCAGGTAACCTGCTTCCTACGTCCCTTCAAAATGGCTGCCAGCTCCAAGAAACCTCCTTGCACCCACGAGGATGTCAACTCGATCTTTCTGAACAGCGAAACCGTACTGTTCCTCCACCAGATCTTCTTCAAAGGCCTGACTTCTCGCATGGAGTCATGGCCCACCCTCGTATTAGGTGAGATGTCAGGGATTTAGGCAGCACGGTTATCACAGCTCACGACCCCTGTCATCGACTTGACATTACGTCCTTGTTTTTCTTCGAAAGTTAGACAGGGATGATGGTCAAGTCGCGATAGGAGATGCAGTGGGTAGTGATAGCCGTGCTGTAGATGCATGGTCTTGACACATTGAATGGAAAGACAATGGTGACAAACCTACTTATACTAAAACAGTCCATGCGATTGTGCCATTTTCAGCAGTCAAACATCATTATATAAAAATAGTAGAAGTTGATAAAAGACAAAGCAATATTATTTTGGTTTCGGATTATGATAATATCTCTCAGTCAGTCAATGTGTCAGACACTACCTAAACAAGTACGATTCACAGCAACAGGCATTATTCGAGAGTTTTTAGTTTGATTCTGTTACAATATTTACAACATTAAATTTAATAGTTAAATGAAAGCCCTTAACACTATCAACACTAACTTATCGATGTACAATGAAACTGTAAAGCTCGTGCTTGCAAGATTTCTTAGTGTGCGTGACTGCGTACCGACGGCGATTAAATATGCGTTCGTGTTACGCACACAGACGTGTTATAGGGCTATGTATAAATATGAAGGGGCGCGTTTAAGTGAGTGGACAGATTCTTACAAGTATACAAAGTTACCAAGCAGAGTAGAATCAAAAATATCTGGGGCCTTACCATGACGTCTTAATACGAATTCCGATTGAGTTTGGGTTCGCTCGCTTTCAGATCCATACTAAAAATGACAGCTAAAACCTGAACTGAGCCGGAATTTAATTGCATTAAGACGTCATGGTAAGGCACCTGGTTTTAGCTGTCATTTTTAGTATGGATCTGATAGCGAGCGAACTAAACTCAATCGGAATTGAATCGCATTAAGATGTCATGGTAAGGCTCCTGTAGGCTTATTACCTAACTCGCTCGCAATCGCTATTGTGTTCATTTTGACAGTTCTTGTATGAATGCGACAGCTAACTGATTCCGATGCCAATTGTCAGCCCATACGTGAACTGTCAAAATGAACACGATGGCAATTTCGAGTGAGTTAGGTAATATAATAAGCCTACTTTTACTATGAAGTAAAAAATTCTGTGTGAACCAATCCAAGCGTGTTTTTATTTTGTTAGCAATTCCTCAAATGCGTGGCTTAACGGCCCTCAATGCTCTATGCCAGTGAATCGTACTCAAGTTGCTGTTCCATACACACCTAGCATGGTGTTTCCTTTCAACTACATACAGGAGACAGGGATAGCAAGCTCTTGACTCGCCATTCTACTTGTGGATCAGTAGCTTTACTAGCAAGTAGACATATGTATATTTTGTTGAGTAGTAAATATTCAAATTATTTTGCCTAGCGAGTATGATACTTAGAATTTGCAGCTAAAAGTCTAGAGGTTTTATGTTTTTTGATAGGATGCCTATAGTAAAAATATCTAAACTTAATAACTACTGCGTTTCATTACTGTGTGTCCTTTTCATGCTGTACTAACACGAAAGAGACATTCACTGAAAGACGCAAAAATGGATTGTCATTATCGGTTTCATGGTATAAAGAGGGTATTATTGTACTGAATTAAAGTAATTTCCTGTATGATGTAGCATATTCAATGGAAAACAAAGATACGATTTATTTAATTTGAAATGACGAAGGTAATGTTATTATGCGTTTAGGCTATGCTTATTTTAGCGTGTATTGTAGACAGACCTTTAATTACCGTTATTTTTGCGTAACGCTATTTTTCATAACGTTAGATTACCGAATAGCATTTTTCAATAAAACGTTTTTAGGTAGCGCTGTTTTTCAGTACGTTATATTACCAAATAGCGTTTTTTAATAAAACATTAATTATTCTGTAGCGGTATTCATTATAACGTTATTAATAGCGATATATATCGATACTTCGGCAAGTGATATAATAACGTTATAGACCATCTCTTTCTTACACTCTATAACACCCGCTCTATATAACGTGCGACAAACATATGCAATGACAAATCTGTACTGTTTTCGTGAATTGTCAAATCATGTCATTCGTTCATAATCAGTTTCATAGCGTTATTATACCTAACGCTATTTCATAACGTTATGGTTTTCTTTAAACACAAACGACATATACCGGTATTGTATCGTTTTTTTCATAACGTTTTAAAGGTCTATAACGCTATTTCGCAAAGTTACGGTTTTCTTTTCGTTATGATATGATATAACGTTATGAAGGAATATAGAATTTGTTTGAACGAAATTTTAAACACAAACGATATATACCGCTATTATATCGTTTTTTTTTATAACGTTATAAAGGTCTGATTGTAGATAGGTAATTTAATTAATTTTATCAAATATTTTGTAGTATAGCTATGTGTACATGAGATTATTAAATTTCCTCTGCAATCTACATCACATGCATCTGAAAAAATTGAACATGACCTAACATTGCGTCATGATGTTTTTGATGTCAGTATTGCCGGTTGTTAATTTTATACAAATATATGTAGCATAGAAGATCCTAGAAAGAAGGTAGATAGAATAGATGATAGACGCTAGAATAGAGCAGCATGGCATTACCATCAGCCCTAGAGTCATGGATATAATGAAGTATGTTGTGAATTGTTGTGTAACTAATGCGATCCTTTTCCAGATGCGGAATGCACCCTTCCACGAGGATTCTGGCTAGTTTTTTAGTAAGATTGTGTAGTAAATACAAGAACTCTCATCTTACGAGTGGCCATAGACAACACCTTTTGATCATGTCGTCGACATAAGACGTAAATTCATTGACTAGATTTTCCGATAAAGCTCCGTAGGTCTAATGCAGATCATTAGGAGTATACATACACATACACAAATCACGTCTATATCCCTTACGGGGTAGACAGAGCCTGAGGTAACAAAACCTAGAGCCTGAAATGATTGTAGGCGTATAGATAGAAAAAGGAATCAAAATAGTGGTGGGTCGCTAGCCGCATCGCCTATAACATGATTCCTAAGAATTTCACCAATTCCCTCGATGGGCGTTTACTATCTGCACGGGACGATGTGGTGTATGTCTAGCTAGATAGATAGATTAATATATAAGTTGTGTATTCATTTGTATGTTTTAGTCTTTAAGATACTCTCATTGAATAAACACGTATCTACTCAATATGTAGTGTTTCAATACTTCGAACCGTACATGGCGACCCTGCCAGTCGTCGCGCGCCGCGAGTGTTCCTTTTACGGTGGAATGTGAACTATAAACAATATCAATATGTGTAAAACGGACAATGTGAAGTTAAGGGAATTGGAGGACTTTTTAATGGAAATAACTAAAGATTTTTTTCTGGGGGGTCCTCGCTGTGATAATATTGGCTGTTTTATATAAACTTTGTTCTCGTGCTAACAGCAAGTAAAGAAAATATAGGAAAACTTGAAAATGGGGTCTTCCTCTTCTACAGAAAAAGACGAAGTTATAATTGCGCAGACAGCAGCAGGAGGAAATAACAGTGCACAATTGGAGCAGCTGAAGTTTCATATGTCTACGACAAATATAATACTGGCCATTATATTGTTGGTCGTGCTATTGGTGTTGCTGTATGGTATTTATAAAAATTACCATTCTTGCCACAAGAGGATGATCCAGCAGGAGTTGAACCACCACGCCATGTTTAGGAGATCCGGAAGGGCGGATAGACGGGCACCAGAGGTCGTATGAGGACAGCGAGCAACGCGACGCTAGTGAGGTACAGGTGAACAACAATGAAACGAAAGTGAGTCAGTGTTTGTGCTATTTTTTTTTTTTGTGTACTTCTCTCGTAACTGAAATGTACTAACACGTAATTGAAATATATTTCTTAAAACTGTTATCCAAACAACTCGATTAATAGAAATAATTATGTAATGGTTGAACAACTTAATACGGTATACGAAAACATAAAGCAGTTGCAGGAAAATGCTTTTAAGTTAGCAAGGGATAAACGCACTGTACCCACTTTAGAAAAATATTTGAGCAAAGCCACTGAGATATTTAAAGAGTATCTTACTTGTTCTGATATATTAGATACGCAAATAGCCGGTAATAAAATTAAGGGTAGTGATGTACTTCACATTAAGGAAATTTGTATTAGAATAGAAAATATATACCATAAAATAGAGAACTTTTGTAATATAAGAGGTATTGAAAGTCAAAACACCATGGAGAAAGAGAAGTTTAATTTAAAAACGGCTGTATCTTTGTTACCCATAATGACCGGGGATGAAGACAGCGTTAAGAAATTAATTGACGCTATAGAGCTATATAGCGAGATGTTAAATACGGAAAGTCAGCCATTTTTAATAAAATTTATCCTAAAAACTCGCGTGACAGAGAACGCAAAGTTACGTTTAGCAATGTCGTATACTACTTGCACAGAGCTTGTCGCTGACATGAAAAAACATTTAATGACGACAAAATCACCCACCGCACTACATTCGCAACTCATTCGGGAAAGTCAGGGCACCAGTACCATAGAAGAATATGGTAAGCGGTTAGAGGCGTTATTTGTCGATTTAACGATATCCCAGGCCGAGGGTAAAAGCAGCGCGTATAGCGTTCTCAAACCTATCAACGAAAAACTAGCCATTAAATGTTTCACCGACGGCCTGAGATCTCGTGATTTGCGCGTTATATTAAGTGCAAGAAATTATACAACTTTGAAGGACACGATACGAGCTGCCAAGGACGAGGAGATGTCTATTCCACGTTCACAGACTCAACAGGAATCAATATTCGCGGGAAGCCAAGGAAGATTTGCAGGTAATTTTAATTATAGCACCCGCTCATTTATAGGTAGAGGCAGAGGAAATTCGCAGAACCAGCGTGGTAGGGGACAGACCTACCCACTCGAAACTCGAAACGATTCAGGACAGACAAATAGTAGCGCCAACCGTGGACATGGCAACTATCGGGGACGTATGTACCAAAATAGATACTACGTGCGTAATGCATATCGTGGTTATTCCAACCGACCCGTTATGAATTATATGGAGAACAACGATTCACCAAATCCGGAGGTCGCGAATGAGACTTCCTCACAGGAAAATGCCTCAGAATTTTTTCGTCCGTAACGGAATATTTTCTTGTGACAACAATAATCACATAGAATTACCACTTAGTAACATAACTTATAAATGGCTCGTAGATACAGGCGCAACGATATCTGCAGTGAAATATGAAACGATTAGTCCACTCGGCATTCCGATCACCCAAAGTAGGATCCGTATAAAAGGAATCGGTGGCCATCTCTACACCGAAGGCTATGTTTATCTAAACTTTGCTCTACATGGACAGGAATTTGTACACAAGTTCTACATACTAAGAAATCTGGCATGTTTGACGGACGGAATAATTGGTCAAGATTTTCTTCAGAAATTTAATTGTACTTTAGACTTTGAATGCAACACTTTTTCTTTAACGAATACAGAGTCAAGTAAAAGATTAACATTGCCCATAAATATAGGAAATGCCACTAATATAAAGTATTTATCAATACCACCGCGTTGCGAAAAAGTTTTCTATGTCACAACGCAGTTAAAAGAGGAATGTATAATAGGTTCGAAAGAGCTTTGCAAGGGAGTGTTTTTAGCAGGAGGCATTAGTAACCCAGTGAACGGAAAAATTCCGATTCAAATATTAAACACTCGAGAGGACAGTGTGTCTCTTAGTTACTTTAGTCCTGATACTGAGAGTTTAAATGACTATCACATGCTGCCGACCAGCGGACATGCTGGCATAAGGCGCATGCTAAATAATATTAAGAGACGTTACTTCTGGCAAGGTATGGAACATGACGTCACAGACTTCGTTAAGAAATGTGACGCATGTCAAAGGCAAAAACATTTTAGGCTTGTTAAGGAGCCAATGATTATAACTGACACAGGTAAGTCAGCATTTGATAGAGTATTTTTAGATTTAGTGGGCCCATTAATTAAGGATAGTTATAATTATAATTACATTTTAACCTTGCAATGCGACCTTACGAAATATGTTGAAGCCTATCCCCTTACAGCAAAAGATACAGTGTCCGTAGCGACAGTATTGGTAAATAATTTCATATTACGATACGGCATACCGCGAGAAGTTATTACAGATAGAGGCACAGAATTTATCTCAAGCACGATGCAAGAAGTATGCAAGCTTTTAAAAATTTCACATATAAAATCAACGGCCTATCATCATCAAACCATTGGTTCATTAGAGAACAGCCATAAAAATTTAATTTCTTTTCTACGCATTCAAACTGAAAATACAGGACAAAATTGGAGCTCATGGCTACCCTACTGGAGTTTTGCTTTCAATACCACTATACGAGGGCGGTTTGATAAGTCAGTGACTTCGAGTAAAAAAAACAACCTTTTTCACATATGACCTTTTTATTTCTAATTCTTAACTCTTTGGTAGCTCGCTGTTTTCATTTATTTTTTAATATTGGGAAAATAAAAAAAGAAATCGAGACATATGTCAGATGATATTGGAAAATCATTGATTATGGAGAAAAGTGAATTTCGTGTGCCAATTAAACATTACTTTTTACGTGAAAAAACTATCAAAGAGACTGAAGACCGGCTTAAAAAATATTATGGGGAATCTGCTCCGTCTCATGGTATGGTGCACAAGTGGTTTACGGAATTTGGTTCTGGACGTATCACCACCAATGATGCAGAACGCTCTGGAAGGCCGATTCAAGTGACTACTGGTGATATCGTGAATAAAGTCCACGATATTGTTTTAGATGACCGTCGAGTGATGATACGTGAGATAGCTGAGACTGTACACATTTCATCTGAACGAGTTTTTCATATCTTGCATAACATTTTAAGTATGAAAAAGCTTTCCGCAAGATGGGTGCCGCGTTTGCTCACAGCTGATCAAAAACGACATCGCGTAACAACTTCCGAGCAATGCTTAGCCAAATTTAAACGTAATCCTACTGAATTTTTACGTCGATTCGTGACGGTGGATGAAACATGGATCCAGCATTATACACCAGAAACGAAAAATCAGTCAACTGGTTGACTTCTACCAGCTAACGGGCCCCTAAGAAAGCAAAAACGTTAATTCAGCAGGAAAGGTAATGGCCACTGTTTTTTGGGACAACCAAAGTGTTATTCATTATCGACTATTTACAGAAAGGTAAAACAATAAGTGGCCTTTATTATGCTGCTTTGTTGGAAAAAATTAACGCAGAAGTTTTGAAAAACGGCCACATCTGGCAAAGAAGAAAATACTTTTTCATCACGACAATGCACCTGCACACTCGTCGGCAGTCGCAACAGCCAAATTAGTAGAATTGCGTTATGAGATACTGCCACACCCACCCTATTCTCCAGATTTGGCACCGTTTGATTTTTTCTTGTACCCTAACATGAAGAAATGGCTCGGTGGGAAAAGATTTTCATCAAACGAGGAAGTCATAGCTGAAACTGAAGCATATTTTTCGGGGTATGACAAAAAAATTTTTTTGGAGGGGTTACAAAAACTGGAACATCGTTGGACGAAATGCATCGAGTTGAAAGGAGATTATGTAGAAAAATAAAATAAAATCTTGTGAAAAAGTTTTTTTTTTTTACTTAAAGTCACTGACTTATCAAACCGCCCTCGTACATACAGAAACTAAATATAGTCCCTATGAACTAGTATTCGGAAAAACATGTAATATTCCAAGTAATCTAACAAACTCTTTGGACCCATTGTATAATTTTAATGACTATCCGTATGAACTAAAATACAGATTACAGAAGTCGCAATTAGATGCTAAACTAAACTTATGTAAGAGTAAAGAGATAAGGAAAACGCGTTATGACGCATATGTAAACACTGTAGAGTACAGGGAAGGAGATCTAGTTTTAGTTAAAAATGAGGCTTGTTCTAACAAGCTGGACCCCTTGTATGTAGGTCCATTTAAAGTAGTGAAGGATATTGAGCCGAATGTAATCATTTTAGATAATAATAATAAGGAGAAAACTCTCCATAAAAATAGAACAAAATTATATTTTTGTTAATAATATTAGATATAAAAAAAACTTACTGTATCAAAGTTTTTTTTATTATGTCTCCCTGGGGCGTGTGGTGTATGTCTAGCTAGATAGATAGATTAATATATAAGTTGTGTATTCATTTGTATGTTTTAGTCTTTAAGATACTCTCATTGAATAAACACGTATCTACTCAATATGTAGTGTTTCAATACTTCGAACCGTACAACGAGAAGCAACTGGTACATTCTATGTTTTTCCTTTGCTCCCATACCAGCATGGAAGTAAGGAGTATACGTTGCTTGCTATTAATAAGCTAGCAACGGTTTCGAAGAACTTGTTACAGATTGGAATGTAGTAATAATATAATAATAAACTATGACTGGTAATAGTAACCATTGGACTAATAATAAGAAAATAATATTTCGCTTCTCGACTTACATTCAAACCCGAGTGAGAAGTACAATTTGATCCTTCGTCCATTTGTTTCTAATTCTAAAGCGTTCTAAAGAACCTTTTTCAATATACAATTTCAGAATGACCATTACAATCCGACCCATCGCATGCTCAGCCATAAGCTACTCGTTCGATGAAAGGGCTTCCCAAAAAAAATTAAGACCAGACGCCTGAAGACTGCAACCCAAAACTCAAGCCCATAGCTCCATGCAAACCCGGCAAATAGCAACCGGTAGTAGTTCCCATAGCTCGCATGGCATTCGGTGTCGTCGTAGCCCCGAACTCTAGTGAACTGTCAACCAAACAATCAGACTTCAGGCGTGTCCACAGGGGACCTGTTCGACATGCTGCTGCCGATGCTGACGATATACCAGGAGTACGTGAGGAACCATCACTACTCGCTGCAAGTGCTGACGGAGTGCAAACAGAGCCAGCCGTTTGCGCAGCTCCTGGCTCGGCTGGAGAGCAAGCCCGCTTGCCAGGGCAGGTCGCTGGAGACGTTTCTTACGTATCCCATGCATCAGGTCAGTTTTTAGCGTCTACGGTGGCGCTGGCAATAAGAAACTCTAAATATAATTATGATCCCATGTCCATGGAGATCCATTCCAGTGAACAGGAAAGAATAGCTTCTTGAGCAACTAAGTTATAATCATAACCAGCCAGAAGTCCGCTGTTGAACAAGGCTGTTAAAACGCCACATTGAATGACAACTTGCCACCTATATCCACTGTTTGCTCGCAACTTTGGCAGTGTCGTCGGTCCTAGTGGGAGGCCTGTTTACTCTCAAAACGGTTATGGGATTGTGGGATCAGGGGAGACCCGGAATCTGTATGATAAAATAGTGATGGGTTAGCCGCATCGCCCATTTTTTTTGTATTAAAACCGACAAAAGGGCATGCGGTGCACTTGACGGTAAGTGATCACCGCCGCCCATGACAACTACAGCACCAATGGGACTGCTAGCGCGTTGCCGGCCTTGCAAGAATTGGTACACTCACCACTTAAAGGTACCCATGTCATAGCCAGTTGTAAAAACCCCAGCCGCCAGCCCATTCCAAATTTTGCACGTACGGGGCAAAAAAGACCGCTTAAATCGCACGGTGTTGGAGCACCAACTATCATGTTATCTGTAAGATTCGGGGAGTGTTTCTGTGTGGGAGCGCTGCTGGGACAGTAACCGGCGGCTCCAGCCAAGGGGAACTGGGCTGAATGATCGCCATAGAGGATCGACAGCCCGCCTGATCCAGCCAGGCGTCCCCACATCAATCAACAATCAACAAAAATCATGCTATCTGAATTTTTGCGGGTGGTAGGGCCTTGTGCAAGGTCCGTCCGGATCGCTACCACCATCTTACTCGCTAATCCTGCCGCTAAGTAGCAGTGCTTGCACTGCTGTGTTCCGGTGTGGTGAGTAAGACAGCCGGGGAAATTACGGGCACAAGAGGCATTTCATCTTAGTCCTCTAGGTTGGCAACGCATCTGCAATCCCTCCGGGGTGGCGGGTGTCTATGGGCAGTGGTGATCACTAACCATCAGGTGACCCACTTGCTCGTTTGTCTTCCTATTCATATAAAAAAAAAAAAAAAAAAAAAAAAAAACCCTCGATGGGCATCTACGATCTGCGCGGGAAGAGAAGCAACGGGCAGATTTTTTGTTTTTTCTTTGCTCCCACACCAGCATGGAAGCTTATTTATTCTAATAATGGTGGTTTGATATTTGTATTGATGTTGTGTGTGCTAGATCCCGCGCTACATCATAACGCTGCACGAGCTGCTGGCGCACACACCGCACGACCACGTGGAGCGGCGCAGCCTGCAGCATGCGCGTGCGCAGCTGGAGGAACTCTCCCGCCAGATGCACGACGAGGTCAATAATCCTTACTTCCTTACTAATATTATAAATGCGAAAGTAGCTCTGTCTGTCTGTCTGTCTGTTACCTTTTCACGCTTAAACCGCTGGGCCGATTTAGTTGAAATTTGGTATACAGATAGTTTGAGTCCCGGGAAAGGACATAGGATAGTTTTTATCCCGGAAAATTGCATAGTTCCCGCGGGATAGCACAGCCCAAACCACTGGAATTTTTCAAATTTAAGGCGGAACAAAGTTCGCCGGGTCAGCTAGTATTACATAAATACATACGTAAATCAAGTCTTTATCCCTTTCGAGGTAGACAGGGCAGGGTGGATAGGGGAATCAAAATAGTGATTGGTTGCTCGCCGCGCCTATAACATGGTTCCTTAGATTTTCGCCCATTCCCTCGATGGGCTTTTTTCATTTGCACGGAAAGAGAAGTAGCTGGTGCATTATTTGTTTTGTCTTTGCTTCCAGAACAACAGAAAATACCTGTCACTTACTTATAATAGTTATAATAGTCAAGTGCAGCATAAAACCTAATAATATATCGAAATTGAAATTGTTTTCCGAAAAAAGTCCGCATGAACATTTTCTTTTTTTTTTAATAGATATGTATGGAACGTGACGAACAGGAAAAGAAATTCCGTAGTAAAATGTAAGACACATTTTTTCTTGTATGAGAATCGATTATAAAAAAACCTAATATATTTAAATTCTGGAAAAAGTGATCATTAGGTATGGACTATTTTTTGGAAAACGCTCAGTTAGATCAGTTATTCAATTAAAGCAAACTTTGCTACCAAATTATGTCAGGCGTGACAAGTAATCCGAAATTTGCAGGTGAGCGAGACGGAAAACTTGAGGAAGAACCTGGCGGTGGAGCGCATGATTATCGAAGGTTGTGACATTCTACTGGACGTCAACCAAGTTTTCATTAGACAAGGTAAAGTATAAAAAATCTAAACGACACTGAAAATTAGAACAGAAAAATCCGATAACTAAAGCTATGGCTTTTAGGTTTTTTTTTTTTTTACTACGAACTGACCAGTGATTAACCTCTATCTCACTTGGTGGAAGGTGCAGATGCAGATGAGGCCAAAGGTGTAACTCACTGGTTCAGTAATAGCCTATTCACTCTAGCCTTGGAGAGCCCTAGGTTGTATCTGTCCGGAAATACAGACGATGGGAGCGAATTCCATTCCCTAGCAGTTCGCATTAGGAAGGATTTTTCTGTGTTCTGATTTTCAGTGTCGTTTAGAAATATTTCTAACGGTGAAACCGTAAAAGTAAACATAAAAAATGAAGAAGTAAAAATTCTTGATTCATTTGATTTGATAGAAGGTAAAGTATGTTCACATACATCCTTACCTACTAATATTATAAATGCGAAAGTAACTCTAGTCTGTCAGTCCGTCTGTCTGTCTGTTCTGTTACCTTTTCACTCTTAAACCGCTGAACCGAATTAGTTGAAATTTGGTATACACAATGTTGCAGTCCCGGGGAAGGACAGAGCATAGTTTTTATCCCTGGGATAGACGGAGTCGCGGACAACAGCGAGTACCTTATCTATATACCGACGAGTATAAATATCGGATCACTTTACTTAATAAGCCGTGGTAACCGATAACCCAAGTGGTTTGAACTATGGCCTTTCAAGAGGGTCGTGGAGTTCGAATCCAGGCTTGAATCTTTGGATCATTCGGAATTTATGCGCGAGATCTCATTTGAAATGTATTATGAACTTCTCGGTGAAGGAAAACATCAGCAGTCAGCCAAATTTGCGTATTTGGGGGTCACCAACCCCGATTCGCGAATAAACCATCGGAATAAGAGTTGCAAAATTTGCCAAATAAAAATCATGACAATACTACTACTTTGTGCATGTGTGTTGTCCTGTATTCATCTTTTTCTTGTGTTTTATGTACAATAAAGAGTTATACATACATACTACCTTCTTCCAGGAACCATCTCCCAAGTGGTTGGCAAAGGCCGCCGAGCCTCCCTCCAGGCCCGCCAAGCGTTCCTCTTCAGCAACCACCTCCTCCTCAGCACCAGGGCGACTGGTGGTCGTCTCCACCTCCCCCCGACTGGCAGGCTGCCGCTGCACGACGCGCTGCTGGTCGAGGACCCTAGCAGCCATGATGATGACGGTGAGAGTACGTCTTGTTTCGCACTGTTCTTTCACGTTCTGTATCGAAAAGTATCAGGATCCCGTTACGACGTCGCGCAACGTGTTCTTGTTACATACACATAAATCACGTAGGTATCTATTCCTTGCAGGGCAGACATAGCCTATAAGGCAACAAAACCTAAAGGCCTCGTTTAGCATGATTGTGAGCGTATAGGTGGAAAGGAGAATCAAAATGATGGGTTGCTAGTTACATCCCCTATAATATGATTCCTAAGATTTTCGCCCATTCCCCCGGGGCTTTTACCATCTGCGCGGGAAGAGAAGTATTCTTGTTAGGGCTCGTAATAAAAAAGCCGTGCTAACCTGTGAATTTTTAAGCAGAGGATCGTGCGAGGAAACCTGCAAACACATGCAAGGTATTATAAAGGTGGATCTGATGCTCCAAATCTGTAATGGGACCTCGTAGAAACCATAGCCCAAGTACACTCGTTTTGAGTGGTAGAGAGGATTAATCAGTAATTAGATATGACACTGAACTCACTTTTTCAGAACCAGCGTCCATCTGCTCCTCCCCAGGAGGTGACATCTATCAGGGGAAGGACTTCAAAATCCTGGTCGAAGTCAAAGGAGAGCAAGTTTGCGCTCATTTAGGTGAGCTGTCGCTATTGTTTTTAATTTGTTATTAAACTCACAAACGATGTCATAAAGAAAGAAAGAAGGAAACAAAGAAGACATTTATTCCTTTTTGCAAGACACACAAATATAAGAGAATATACACACATTTATAGGAAACTAGCGACCCGCCCCGGCTTCGCACGGTATATTGTGCATGTACTACAAATATAAACCTTCCTCTTGAATCACTCTATCTATTTAAAAAAACCGCATCAAAATCCGTTGTGTAGTTTTGAAGATATAAGCATACATCGGGACAGGGGACAGAAAAAGTGACTCTGTTTTATAATTATGTAGGATGTAGGATGTAGGATGTAGGAAATAAACAGGAATCATAAGTAAACACAGACATGAAAAATAGATCATCAGCGTTGTGTGTGTCTTCGCAAAAGTGAAACGGTCGCTGGCTCAGCATTACGCTGAGGTGTTGTGTATAAGGCTACGCTAAGCGCCTCTAAGTTTCGTAAACAAAGTCGTATGCTGCTTCCTCCTCCCCAAAGAATCTTAAATTGAAGTTTTCACAATAGACCGACCGCTTAAATGAGTCCACGCCCGCGCGGTACAGGGGCGCGGGTAGGATGACAAGGGAACCGAGAGGGGTGCGGGCGGGTAGTGCGCCTGCCGCCCGCACCTCTCTCGGTCTCCTGAGTCGCCCGGGGGAGGGGGACTCATTTAAACGGTCGGGCTATAGCTTCAGAAAGTCTCGACTGTACATACTGTTAGAATTTGTACGCATGCAACGCTGGACTTCTGTCTTCTGTTAAAACTATAATTCCCTACTAAACGGTTCATTCCCTGGTGTACAGAGCGCGTCACTTCTTTCGTAGTGTAGCGGTCAAGAGGTTAAAGCGTTAAAGAAAAGACTTCCTCATGTATGTGGGACTAAATTACTTAAAGAAACTAGTTTTTTGAGAACAAAATGCAAGATTATAGAAAAATACTTTATTGAAACTAAATAAATAAAATGCAACCGCCAGCTCCTAAGGAGGCTGGAGCAGGGAGAGAACAGAGCATAGACAAACGCACAAGTTTTTCTTAAATCTAAAATTATTACAATAAAGTGGTTTCACACTGTCTTTAATTTTTATATGTTCAGTCTTGTACTGAACAAGTTTAGTTACCGGAAAATATGTATTTCGTATTCTTTAGGTACCGCTAACTCAATCCTCAACATCTTCATACGTCCCCTCATTCTTCAAATCGAATGTTGACTCTCTCACTCTTATATCATCCGTCTTATTCACACCTTACGTTCCATTCCACACAAGGGCGTCGCCAGCCGATGGCGCAGGGGGGGGCAAGTTGACTTTACCTACTACAATTCATACTTTTTCTCATTCTCTATGACTAGTCTAGGACTTTGGTTGCATTATATTTGGCAACTTTTTTAGAATCTCTAGGGGGGGGGGGCCGCCGCCCCTCCCTGGCCCCCCTTGGCGACGCCCTTGATTCCACATATGAATGCTTTCAATGCTTAAACAGTGGCAGCAACCATCGAAGAGAAAGCGGCGTGGACCTCAGAGCTGGCGCAGTGCATGGAGAGCGCAGCGCTGACAGAACTCCTCAGGGCCTGTGGCTCTTGTGGCGCCGCCTCCGCCTCCCTGCCAGCCTGCCGCTCCGACCGAGCGCTGTTCACAGACGATGTCGACATACGGTTCAGCAGGTTAGTTACCCGTACACCGTAGAACCCTGTCGCAATTGGGATTGTCTAAAAAAAAATACCTATCCTTTTTATATTTTTTTTGTGCAGAATAGTCAATTATAAGAAACCAATTTCAATATTTTCTCATATAACTCGGTATTTTTTTTACTATTAATTATTGAAAGTATTTTGGTTGATGACGTCAGAGTTTCCACTGCCGGTGACACACATCTGCTTATTGGATAAATTGGTCATAAAACGTATGTGAAGCGCCGCCATTAACGTCTTTTCTATCTGTGGTGAAGTTGGCAAACTGTCATCAGTATCAATGTCAACATGATTCAACAATAACACAGGAAGATTCACGCGATCTTCTCCTATGAATTTTATATTTTCACAACCGTTACACATACCATAACATTCTGCGCGAAGCAGAAAGGTCCATAAACACATACCAGGTATGATCGAGACAAAACAGGACCCGGAAATAAGTCAGTAAACTCAGTAGGCGAAAGTAAACTGAAAACGTAATATTTTCGCTCTTCATTAAAATATTTAGCGGAAAATCTTTCATGTGAGCGAAGCACATCGCTGTGTGGTTACACTCTTGCCTAATTATCTACCGAAAGTGCTTCTAAATCTAAACTATAATACAACAATATGAAAGTAAACAGTGGAAAAAACAAGAATGACAGTAACAAGATTGCCCATTTGCTTGTCATCTGTCATAAGATGAATGAAATGTCAGATTGCGGGTCCAAATTGAACTCCGTAGTATAATCCACGCGTAAATAGCATAGAATTTGTAACCTTTGCAAATAACGTACATTTTGGACCGTCTACATCATGTCTGGGAATGTCAAATGAAGGTCATTGCTTATTTTTCATGTAATAAATTCATTATAGTAAAATAAAATAAAGTAAATACAGAAAACGATTTAAAAAGCATTTATCTCGAAATGGTTTTCGATTTACTATACATTGTAAAAAAATAGACAATCCCAATTGACAGGCCCCCGTCACTCAATCTCGAGTGATATGACACCTAATTGCGATAGGGTTCTACGGTCATTTCTCTTACTGTATCGAGCGAGGTAAGACTTGAAAGAAAGAGGATTTGCATACGCATATACGGGTTACTTAGAACTCTTCCGGATATTTCATAAGGCGGTTGGGTTAGCGTGATTGAATTCTGTACAATTTTTTCAGCGTGGTTTTGGATTCAAAATTTTAAGTCACCTTTCACGACGCACACTTAGAACAGTTGAAAAACCCTGGCAACATTTATCTAGAAGCCGCTAGATTATGTAATTGTTCCCCGTTTAGTGGATATCCACGAGTTTCGAAATTCACTCATTTTCGAATTTATCCCATGCACTACAAAACCTGCTCAAATATTCCGAAGCAAATGTAAGAAATCAGTAGGTATTACGGCTTGGCCGCGACTGTTTGCCATTTTTGAATACATTGCGTTTATTGCCTGTTAACACATATGCGGCGACCCTTTCCACCATTCAATGAACGAAGACGCCTCTGCTATGGTCCGTCGATCTTTTCGCGCGTTTGCAGTCGAGATGCCAGAATTTCAGTGACAACTAATTAGTGTCCGACCGAAGTTTCGGTTTCGGTTTCGGTTTCGGCCAATTTCGGCCAAAAAAGTGATTTCGGCCGAAGTTTCGGTTTCGGCCAGAATCCGGCCGAAACCTTCGGCCGGGCCGAAATTACTTCGCGGCCTCTCGCGGCTCTCGCATCGGGAGCATTCGGGTTAATTCGGGCGCGTAAAGTAAAAGTACAAATTGAAATAATAATATGTACTCTAAGCTCCAGGAAGAAGGACTATAAAATAGTCCGAAACATGTCGAGCATTACTCGACTTTTTATACGTGAGTTATCCGTTTGTGTAATTATGATTAAAGTCTCACGGTAGTTTCATGTATCTATTTTCATTAAAAATAAACGTTTTTTTTATTTTGTTTAACAAAAAAAGAAACGTTCTCAAATAAGAAATCCTTGCGATTTTTAACAGTAATTTTGAATATTTTGATACGTCTTCAAAAATTTCGGTTTCGGTTTCGGTTTCGGCCGAAATCAGAAAAAAACCGAATATTCGGTTTCGGTTTCGGTTTCGGCTAAAAATCGTGTTTCGGTCGGACACTACAACTAATGCTTTTAACAGTCTCTACGTTTTTAACAGGACACTGAACTCATGCAAGGTGCCACAAATCAGGTCGGCTACTCCACAACGGCTTCTGCAAAGGCTTACCGGTAAGTACAAATGACAATGTCACGGGTAAATAAACTTGAACCAGGTCTTTCTTTCGTCCTTCGACTGTGTAGCAGTGGCGTAACTATAGGGCCGCAGGGGTGGCAAAATACCAGGGGCCCCTAGGTTTAGGGGGCCCCGAACTAGCTTGGTTTAGAGCACAGAAGGGACGCTGATGCACTTCTTTATATTGAGGAAGGAGCCCCATCTGGCGAATTTGCCTAGGGCCCCAGACGTTATAGTTACGCCACTGTTATGTAGTCTGTCAAACTGAAATACAAACTCGATTATTTAATTGTCTTGATACAAGATCAAATCCTAAAAGGACACTGCAAATATTGCACATTTTTAATTACAAAACTTCCCTCTAGACTGTAGATCAGAGTAAGTATCAACAGACAAATATAAAATCAAAAGAAAGGGAAAAAAAATGTAAATGTCATTGAATATTAGAACACATAGAAAAATCCGAAAAGTAAAGCTATGACCGGGAATCGACCTGGATCCTCGTCATTCCGTAACGCGTGCTATACCCCTACACCATCCATAGGAGGTGGGTAGTCTTCGAATTTTTCTACCTCTAGCTGTCACATGACTTTGTTACTATGTGAATTTTTGCCGCTAAACGTCATCTGTTTGAATGATGTGACTGTACGACACAATTACAAACTCCCGTGGAACATCTGCTCACCAGGGACGAGAGAAGGGAAAAAGAAAGGGTGCGATGTCTAGTAGCATAGGCTTTAGTTCTTATATAGAACCTTGAGTTGAAGAGTCGCTTAAAGAAAATCATTTGCTTTCAGATCTCCGCTTCCTATCAGTGGATTTCCTGAACACATTCCTGCTTACGTACCGGGTGTTCACGGACGGGGTGACTGTCCTGGAAGCCCTCAAGCAGGTGTTCTACGAGCAGTCACAGCAGGAGTTGGAGCTGGCGCCACCTCCAGACGCGACAAGGAAAACTAGCGCTGCGAGTTCCGTCTCCGGTGAGATACTTTCCCTTTGATCAATGGTACCCACAGGTCTACCCTTTCTAACATATTTCCTCAATACTTTCTCTGTCGTGATCATCGTGTTGGAAAGCCCTTTAATATGATGTTCTACGACTTCTAGTCATAGCAGGAGTTGTTCTATTTCCGGTTAGAATGTAATTAATTCTTAGTTTTTACAGCTAGCTTAAGCGGAACAAAAGCCCAAAATGTTTCAGAGTAGACCTGTAAGCAAAGTTTGTATTAGCAAAGATGGGAATGAGGTGATATCTTTTTCTGGCACCAGGCCGTTCTATGAGGGTTATTCTTACCTGCTGTATTAATTTATGCCTTAATATCATCTGTTAAGGTATAAGGGAGTTTAGGATATTTTATCTAGTTTCTTATTTCAGGATACGGCTCCGAATTAAGTGACAGAGACTGGCAATCCCGCTTTTGGAAGGCTTCTAGGAAAAGTGAGTGATCTATATTAAATTGCTTGCTTTTTTTTCTTGAATAGCGCTCAAATTAACAACGGGTTTTGGTGTATCTACAAGTAGGTACGAGTCATGGAATGAGGAGTTACTGAGTTTGATACCCAGCCCCAGTCTTATTTTTCCTGTTTTCTATTATACTAGCTTCTGCCCGCGACTTCGCCCGCGTAGAGTTAGATTGAAGAACTGACGTTGATAGTTACATTCTGCAATCATTATTTATTATGTTTTTCACTATCCCGCGGGAGCTATGCAATTTTCCGGGATAAAAAGTAGCCTATGTATTAATCTAGGGTACCAGCTATGTCCTTTCCAAATTTTATCCAAATCCGTCCAGCCGTTTGCGCGTGCAGAAGTAACAAACATACACCCACACTCACAAACTTTCGCCTTTATATTACTGTGATGTAATGTGATTCTCGTTTTCGAAGAAATTGGAAAGAAATGCCATTTCTGTTTTAGGCGAAGACGATGAAAAGTTATCGCCTTATTTAATGGCTCCATCTCGAAGAACATCATCAATCAGTGTGTGCAAGGTAAACTTTTATGTGACTATACTATTAGCATAAATGTTTATAAGAATTCAACAACTAAAACAATCATGAAATTACAATACCATGATGAGATACTCTCTCTCTCTCTCTCTCCTAATGTATCCTTTGTACATTCACGCTTACTAAAGGAGGAAGAAAAAGAGGAAAAGGACAACAGTCACCTGACCATTCCAAAAATTATGGCTACGTCATCTAGTAATGAGACATTGAAAGGTTTGTAGCTAATAGGTTTTTTAGGTGGCCAATTCGTTTAGCTGAATTCTCTGAGGAAGAACGAAAAGAATCCAAGTGTAATTTTGAATTTTCTGACAAATACCCATAGCAAAGTACTTGTTTAACTTTCCTCGTTCAGGATTGACTTGCTCTAGTTTCAAGTTTTTGTAGCAATCCTCATCTTTAATGAAAGAAACACAGTGATCGCTTACTAACCATTAATTTGTAATCAAGGTACATCTCCATCGTCTCCTGGCGGTGTGAGCTCGGTAACTTTAGTAGGAACTCCAAAGAAGTCCAGCCCAGAACCAACAGACTCTAAGGCCGAGAGCAAATCGCCCCCAAAAGATAACGACGCTGCTGCAGCGATAATGAAAGTAGAAAGCATAGAGCTGGTCGATCAGAGCGATGAAGATATCAAATACAAGGAGGAGGAACCAGAAAAGACCAAGAAAGACGAGAAATTCAAGATATCGCAACGGTTTTCTGAGGTTAGTGATTTGTTAAAGTCGTTGAACAACATTGTTATAGCAAAACTCTTTTTAAACTGTTGTGTTACTTTAGTCGTAATGATACAACTAAAATTTAGTAATTTTAAAAATAGTTTTCCTCATTTAATCAGAGAAAAAAGCGTAACTTTTTCTTGAAAAGAATCGAAATAAAAGTCGGCGTACCGCAGGGTCCAGTGCTAGGTCGTACATTATTCATTACGTACCTAAACAGCATCTGCTGTCGAAACTTAGTTTAACCTCTTCCCCGCCGCACTACCGACTAATTTGATTTTGAATTTATAGAACGATTAATTAAGAGTTGAATGTTGGTCATATATGGATGACATTGGCGTGTGAGCCTTGTCATAGGCTGTCACGACTGGATGACTAGCGCGGTTAAGACCTTAACCTTAGTGCAATGCTTGTTCCGGTGCACTCTGGGCACCGGTTAATGATTTCCTGGCGATCTCCGAGGGATATCGTTATCCGTTGGCTAAGAGCCCGACAGGGGGGGAGGGGGTCTTTGACCATTACCGTACAACGTTGCCGACATTTTTGTCACAAGATTTTTGAATTATATTTTTACCACACTGACATTGGCCCAAGCCTTACGGCCGCCATTAAGGAGAGAAGAAGAAGAAGACCTTAACTGTTATGAATGATGTGGGGTGTTCTGTCTTCAGCGGGTGCGGACCATGTCGCAGAGCCCGCGGCGTCTGCTGCCAGCTGCCGCGTCTGCTTCGGAAGCACGCCGCCGCTCGGAGGGAGCGCGCGAGGCGGCGGCGGCGGCTGCGGCCGAAGAGAGCCGCCGCGCCTCCGATACTGGCCGCTACACGCCGCGAAGGTCTGTGAGGTAGGTGTAGTGAAAGTAAGAATGCTTTAGAGCAGTGGTTCTTAACCGGTGGTCCGCGGACCACTGGTGGTCCCTGGAAGCATCCAAAGTGGTCCGCGGGGCCAATCTAATAAGTAATTAGATAAATGACAACCAGACACAACGCGTGAATATGCAATTCCAACCATTGGGGCCGATCGAAGCCATACGTTAGATTTATTATAGTTACTTAGGTGTGAACAATACGATGATTTAAGGCACAAGAAAGTATGTTTGGAGCACTGGGTTCATAATAACACAAAGGAAACAATGTTATTCGTAACACGTTTAATGCAAGACAACAGACTACGTGTGGACCACAGATTAGGTTCTATGTCGACTATTAGATAGTGCGCACAATCAACTGTCACTTATTATCTACCAACATCACACCTCCACCGTTAAACAACACTTAAATTAAGTTCAGCACACAGTACAAATAATAAAACCTATATGCGCCGAAATAGCAATTATAAATATTACCCTTTCCTCCTTCCTAATATAATAAGTAATACCCTAATACTTAACTTATTAATTAAACTTATTAATTACAATAATTATTAATTACAATACTTAATCAGTCTCAAAGCCATATCTGATAGCCGGTCTGCGATTCCGCTTGGGGCGGGATTCCGGAGGACCGGGTTGCGGCGGTGAAGTAGAGGGTACAGGTTCCACATCTCTCTGGGAATCATCCGTTTCCGCAAGTACATTAGTGGGTGGTTCACCTCTCGCCCTCTCCTCCACCCTGGCAACCTCCTGCGGTACGGCATTCTCCACCTCGTTTGCCGCCATTTCCGGGTTAGTAACGGTAACACTAGGATTTGGATCGACCACATTAGACCAACGCGAACGACGCTGAATTTGATCAACGTGTCTTGTATATAATTGACCACTACCATTGTCCAAAATGTACCTTCGCGACCCTTCCTTAGTAACGACTGTGCCTTTAACCCATTTATCCTTCGAACCATAACCCCTAGCCCAAACCGTGTCTCCCTGCTCAAAGTGACGCTCAACGCCCCCTGCTTTTGTTACCTGTACCTGTTGAGCATTCTGTACTCTATTTTCTAAAACATAATCATTCCGTAGTAAGTCTAATCGCGTTCTTAATTTACGCTTCTGTAATATCATAGCGGGAGTCTCTCCTGTAGTACTATGTATCGTATTCCTGTTCATTAATAAGAATGTCTGTAAAGCTGTGTCCAAGTCAAGGTTGTCCCTAAGTGCCTTCTTAATCGCGCGCTTACATTGTTTGACTGCGTTCTCTGCAGCGCCATTGGAAGCCGGGTGGTAGACAGGTGAGAAAGTCTGTCTAATACCATTATTTTCTAAAAATGTTCTTAATTCACTGCTCGTGAAAGGTGGACCTTGGTCCGACACTACCTCAATCGGCAACCCGAATCTTGCAAAAGTAGTTCGTAGTACTTTGATTACTGCTACCGCATTAGTTGTTTTCATTTCAAACATCTCGATCCACTTTGAAGTGGAATCCACCAATACCAAAAACGTTCTACCTTGCAAAGGACCAAGAAAGTCCATGTGCAAGCGAGACCATGGCTGCGGCAGATACGGCCAAGGCCGCACGGGCGCGTGCGCTGGCGCCTCCGCCTCCAGCGCGCAGGTGTCGCATCCGCGGCACAACTCCTCCACGTCGCGGTCGACGCCTGGCCACCACACATAGCTCCGTACCCAACACTTCGTCTTGACTATCCCCATATGGCTGCTATGTAGCTGTCTAAGCACTGACTCCCTTAACAGTGTCGGAATTACCATCCTATAGCCCCACATTATACACCCACCGTCTGTATATAACTCATTTTTTTTAATAAAATAAGGCTTAAGCTCCTCCTCCTTGCAGGTTACTGGCCAACCTGACTCTGCATAATATTTTACCTGACTCAATAGCTTATCTTTTTCTGTATTTTTTTTAACGTCACTCCTAGTAACGGGTAAAAATTTTTCCACAAAGTTAATATATGTAATTTCATTACTTTGTCTGTTATTCTTTTCTGAAATCCTAATTAGCCTAGACAACGCATCCGCACAATTTTTCTGTGAAGCTACATATTCAATAGTATAATTATAACCGGACAAAAGTACTGCCCACCTCTGTAACCTAGACGCGGCCATAACGGGTATTCCTGCTTTCTCGCCTAAAATATAAGTCAACGGTTTATGATCCGTTCTCAGTGTGAAACTACGACCATAAAGATATTGGTGGAACTTACGTATTGCGAACACAATACCTAAGGCTTCTTTATCAATCTGTGAATAGTGTCGCTCGGCCTGCGTGAGCGCGCGCGAGGCATAAGCGACGGGTCGCTCGCCGGCTGGCGTCGTGTGCGCCAGCACGGCGCCCACCCCCACGCTGCTGGCGTCCGCCGTCACCACCAGCGGCAGCTCCGTCGAGTAGTGTGTCAGCACCTCCGCACTTGTCAATCTACCTTTGACCTCAACAAAAGCATTTTGACATTCCCTAGTCCAAATAAACTTCTCTCCCGATTTCAGTAGTTTATATAAGGGTGCCAACAGCGTGCTTATGTTTTGTATGAATTTGGCATAGTACATTATCATGCCAATAAATGACCTCAACTCTGTTACATTTGACGGCACGGGTGCATCTACCATGGCTTTGACTTTGTTTGGACATGTACGGATTCCATCTTTGCTAATAACATGCCCGAGGTAGTCAACCGTTTTAGCGAAAAATTCACATTTTTCTTTCTTTACTCGCAGTCCATATCTGTCCAACCGGCTAAATACTTTATGTAAATTCTCCATATGCTCATCGTCCGTTTTTCCTGTAATAATTACATCATCAAGAAAAACTCCTACTTGCGGTAGATCCGAAAATAGTTCTTCTAGCCGACGCTGAAAAATACCCGGACTAGAGGCCAAGCCATATACCAAGCGGTTGTACATGAATAACCCCTTATGGGTGTTAATAACTGTGTATTTTTTTGAATCATCCAGTACAAATTGTGCGTATGCCTGCGAAAGATCGATTTTACTGAAACGTTGGCCTCCCTCTAAACGTACTAACAAATCCTCTACTTTAGGCAATGGGTAGTGGTCAATTTCCAGTACTTTGTTCAGCGTAATTTTAAAATCTGCACAAATCCTAATGTTACCGTCTTTTTTCACAACGGGCACGATCGGCGTCGCCCAGTCTGAGCGCTCTACGGGTGTGAGGATGCCGTCCCGCACGTGCTGTTCCAGCGCGCGTTCCACCGGCTCGCGCAGAGCGTATGCCAGTGGTCGCGCGCGCAGGAACACAGGTCGCGCCTCTGGGCGCACGTGTATGCTGACAGCTGGCCCCGTAAACCGCCCAAGCCCGTCAGCAAACACGTTACAGTATCTGGAACTGAAAAGGCGAAAGTCAAATTCTTCCTCGCTAGATAGGGTATTTACACAATCATATTCTAATTTTGGCAATTTTATATCTAGTTCGGCTATCCACTGCCTACCCAGCAATGCAGACTTCCCATTTCGAATTACATACAAATCTAATTGTTTACATTTGTTTTGGTACCTCACATTTGGTTGTATTACCCCTACTGGTCGTACTATCTCACCGGTATAATACCGCAAGGCTAGATTACATCTTCCAATCTGTAAGGTACTAAATTCCTTCTTATACCGCTCATAACTAATGCATGATATAGCACTGCCC
Organism: Pandemis cinnamomeana; assembly: GCA_932294345.1. Classification (NCBI taxonomy): domain Eukaryota; kingdom Metazoa; phylum Arthropoda; class Insecta; order Lepidoptera; family Tortricidae; genus Pandemis; species Pandemis cinnamomeana. The sequence continues at coordinate 12,298,227 of OW028718.1, read as the reverse complement.
GTGTCACATTCCATGATAATGTCTTTATTCTCAATTCCAAGGGGAATTTGTATCGGCTTGCACTGGCCAACTGATAACTTATTAATGTCAATAAACGTTACCTCCTCGCTCGCATCACTGCCCTGGCTACCCTCGTCTCCCCCGCCCGGCGACGACACGAAGTGCTGTCCCACCAGATTCAGACACATGCGCTTCAAGTGTCCTTCCCGATTACAAACGCGGCAAACATAGCGTTTGAATTTGCATGTGGCTGTTTCATGCGAGCCACCACACGCCTTGCACTGCGCGTGTCGCTGTCCACCTTGCTGTACAGTCGGTGCAGTGTTGCGCGGGCGCGCTCGATCGCCGCCACCGCCGCCTCCACCGCCACGATACCCGGTATCCCGCACAGTTGCGTTGACATCATGCGTTGACTTTTTTTGCCAAGTGGTCCTCATTGCTTGACAGTCCACTGTGTTTCCCGTTCCCGCGCCAGATGTCCTTCCATGACCATCCACTATCGCTGCATCTTTTTCGGCAGCCTCCATACTCACCGAAAGCGTATATGCCTTCATAAAATCTAGGCCCGTCTCTGCAAACAACCGTTGCCTTACTGTTTCACTGTTTATCCCACACACTAGCTGGTCTCTCAAACTTTCTTCTAACCCCGAACCAAACTGACAGGTTTTTGACATTTTCTTCAGTACTGCTACATACTCCGCTATAGTCTCTCCGGCCTTCTGCGTTCTATGCCTAAACTTATAGCGTTCCGCTAGCTCGCTTGGTTTCGGTTGTAGATGTTTCTCCATAATTGTAACGATTTCTTGAAACGTTTTGTCCTTAGGTTTGGTCGGTGTACACAAATTTACCAAAAGTTCATAACTTTCTGCGCCCATCATCGTGATTAATGTCGGCACTTGCACCGCTGCCTTTACTTCGTTCACAACAAAGTATTGTTCCAATCTTTCGACGTATAAATTCCAATCGTCTTTATGAAGATCAAACTCGCCAATCTTTCCGATCGCCATTTTACACGCCGCAAAGTTCTTTCCAACAAAACTAATAATAACAGTAACCGTCACCGTATACACACGTAACCGTTCGATTAACTCGTCGCCACTGAACAATACGATGATTTAAGGCACAAGAAAGTATGTTTGGAGCACTGGGTTCATAATAACACAAAGGAAACAATGTTATTCGTAACACGTTTAATGCAAGACAACAGACTACGTGTGGACCACAGATTAGGTTCTATGTCGACTATTAGATAGTGCGCACAATCAACTGTCACTTATTATCTACCAACATCACAAGGTGGTCCATGGCAAGACAGAATTTTTGTCAAATGGTCCCTCATGTCTGAAAGGTTAAGAACCACTGCTTTAGAGGGTAGAGAATCATCTCAGATCTGATACTGATACTGTTGTGGACAAATTTGAAGTGGTTTATCCTGCGCCTCAAATTATGGCTTCACGAGAAACAGCGTTACTGATAAAAACACATCTGATCCCGGCAAGTTACAAACTGTCATTTTATTCTGTTTATATGTAGAGGAATTAAAATGGGCAAGTGGGTCACCTGATGGTAAGCGTGCACCACCCATGGACAGCTGCAGCACTAAAGGATTGCAGATGCATTGCCAGCCTAGAGGCTTAATAGGTTAGAATTTAGAATACCTCTTGTGCCAGAAATTTCACCGGCAGTCTTACTCTCCACGCTGGAACACAGCAGTGCAAACACTGCTGCTTGACGACAGGATTAGCGAGTAAGACGGTGGTAGCGATCCGGGCGGATCTTACACGAAGTCCTACCCGCACCTGTAGAATAAACCTCTTTACTACGAGAATGCCTACGTGAAGATATACATATAATAGGTATGCCCAACTACTGTGCCGAGACCACCTTTCAGAGGAAGATATACTATGTACCAAATTAAACATTTAAGAGATGAGAATGAGTAATGTGCCCTGTCTGTCTCCTAGTGAGCGTCGCTTCACCAACTCGTCCATCAACAGCGAGCGGCGCCGCTACTGGGGTGGCTCCGAGCCCCGCTCCTCTGTCACCTCGCAGGTCTCGCAAGTTCAGGTACAAGATAATGTCAGTTTTTCGAACTGGCCACATAGATTTGTAGAAGATCCTGTTTTATCAGTTTAATTTTTTCCTTTTTTAGAATTACCGCCGTGAAACCAGCCAGTCCAAAGCCGGTGTGGTCATCACATCGTTCCGCCAGTCTCACAGGAGGTAAGACCATCTTAATAACGCTACGTATCCTTATCGATATCATCACCTCTCTATCCATAACTTTATCGATTTACTAATGACTGTTCAGCACAAATTGAGAGCTTATTATAATCTCAATGTTGTGGCATGTAAACTTTGTTCTAAGATTTTTATAGTGACGCTCTTGCACGCTTGTCAGAGCACATGACGGGAACCTAGAGCGACCGTAGCGTAGTCACGCAACAAAAATTGATCAGATTATTCCAAAATGTTCAATAATAATTGGTACTTATTCGTTCAACAGCTTCGGAAAAGACCCGTTGTGGTGAGTGGTTGAGAGGTAACTCGTAGAAGGCTGCTAGAGCTGCCGTAGAGGACGATTATGGACTCGCTTTTACTAGAATTTTTTACACTTATGCCCTTTTTGAGATTTTTGTGTATGGTCCTCTATTGATGTAGATAAGGGCACACCGAGCCACACTTTGAACAAGACTCACCACACGTTTTACTCTGACCATGTATTCTTGTACTTTAGTCACACATCGTCCGAAGCAACTCAGATTTTCTTCACTGTCATCTGGTCTTGCCAATTCTAAATCACTGTACATTGACTCTTCTACATGCTCATTGGTCACCGTCATCACTACTATACCATCCATGACTTCTTCTAAACCAGAAAACAATGACAAACTCCACTAAACTTTCAACTCAAGAATGTAAAATTATACCCATTTATAAATATTTAATTAGTAATGGTACTTTGTCTAATTTTTATATTTTTTGTCGATGCAAATGCCTAAAAGTAATACTTTATGATATTTGCATTAATGGTTGTTCTAAATTAATTAATTTTTGTAAATTTATAACGTTTACAATCCATATTATATCTTAAATTAATCTTGGAGATCTAAGTAAATAATTTAAGCATGCACATTTATTCAATACGTATTTAATTTTACTTTTTCTGTCTATTCGTCTTTTTCTCTTTGCATGGTAGCTAGTTCACAATGTGTCGTACATATTCTAATTTTGTTTAATTCACTTTACATTCACAGTTTCTTGTATATCAACCTGTCAAGCAAATTTATTCCCTTCGTCCTTGGAATCTTCAATTATCTAAATTATTTCTCTGCATACTGCATTTTCACCCTGGTCTATTATCTCTCATCCCACAAAACCTACTAAAGGAATCGACAAAAATGACCGGAGTTAATACAGTTTGAATAGTTCACAACAAAAACATGATAGCCCATTTTTATGGACAACCTAATCGTTGGCTTAAGCATTCAGAAATAATGACCGTAGTGAATGTAATGTTCTAACAAAAAATTACACAGTGTCATGGTAATAAGTATGTCATCAAGAAAGACCTTTTTCATAGACTAAAAAAGAATCCCGCTCCTGTGCAAAGGCCTCTTTTCCTTCTGCCACTCATCTTGAAAACTTTCTCCTAGCAATGAACATCAAAATATTAAGTGTGTGACCAAGCCGTCGCACCTTGCTCTCTTCTTGATCTCCTTCTGCCTCAATAGCCATCCCACACAATCACACAACCCACTGGGTAGCTACTTGGGTCGATCGTCATAAAAGCATACATGATCAAAAAGGGTCCCCCATTCAAGTAGCTTACCGTATTCATTACGTTATTTAATCGAGAAAATATTCCCAGCTCCTCTAAGGTCTCTTGAGGACTACAACAACTATAGTCCATTTGATTTATACTTAAAAGTCTTGAGACACTTTGATTTGACAACACACCACTCATTTCGCTTCCTCATATTCCTTCTTATATTTCATCACCTTAATCTGGTTCTTCTATATCTAGGAGCAGTACCTCGACTGCAGCTGTCGCGTTTGCTGTAGCAACTTCAGCTTCATCTAATCCTCGGTCACCTCCCACTACGTCTCCACCGCAGACTAGACGCGACTCTGTCATTTCCACTGCCGCTACAATGAGGGTTCTTAACGTTTTGAGGTAAGTGTTTAGGTTCATCTTATGGAACACCTAACTAATTATGTAGTTGGTCAAGACTATCGTCATAAAGTGCACAAGTATGTCTGGTATGAAGAAAAAACACCAGTTAACGTAGTCAAAGATAACAGACGCTTGTTTCAACTCAAGAAAGCGGTGGTAACATTCGGGGTTAAAAAAGTAGATCTCATTGATTTGAAACTGGCTCAGGACCATAATTATGAGGATAACATTCAAACTGTTAATTTACATTAACACCTTACAAACACCTTCATTAGGCATTGGATCTCCAAGCACTCCTCTGACTTCTGGTCTGACGAGCGTCTCCGAGGACTCACCATGGACTTCCTCAAGGAGATCGAAGGCAGTCCAGGGTTGTTGCCCGCAGAGCACAAGGCGGCTGCCCAGCTGCTCCGACTTCTGGAGCGCTCGCCCGACAGAGCGGTGGATCTGAAGGCGCTCTTTGCTCCTCCACCTGTAAGTCTGGAATTGAGCATAACTATTGCTTCACTCCACGTCTACTGGCGTGATAGCCCCAGAGCCCTACAGAATTGAACAGAACAGTCTAAAGTTGCTACATTTATATTTTGCATGCTATTATAGATAGCTAAGTGTATGTACATTTTAATGCTTAACATAAGACCATTGTAACCAACACTTAATGCAAATAAATATTCTATCCTATTCTATTCTATTCTACGTCCGGTTAGTCAAAAGCTGCTACATGGTTTGGAGCAGTCGCACATACATTGAGACCAGCTCGCAGCAGTTCGTTTTTGACTTTGATTCCTGGACTGCTCAATTTATGTCTTGATTACTCGCGACTTTATAAAAACTACAATGTTGCTTTAGTTCGCTGGTGTAAAAATATTGGCCTATACCTTTATTGTTTTCCACGTGTTCCAGGTGCCAACTAAAGAGAGCGTGGAGACACTTTCTGCGCTAGAAATCGCTGAGCAGATGACTTACCTCGACTACCAGATCTTCAGTTCTATCCACAGCGAGTATGTTAACCATTTATTTCAAACTAAGTACTTCCCGAGAATATAAATAAGCTAACCAATGTGGAGGTTTTTCTTAAGGTCAAAATAGGTTGAAAATAACAGGGAAAAACATGAGGTGGCAATCTAGTCAGTGTAGGATAGACTGTTTTACATAAAGATTGTGCTTCTGCTTTGCTCGATGCTCTCAATGGGAAAAGCTTTTAGTTGGTAGCGTAGGATATTCATGAGCCAATTTTATTGCTACCTCGCGTCCACTTGTGAAATAGTTCTCATGCAAAATCCATCTCCTGCATAGAGTAGAAACTCTATGTGCCTATGAATCACATTATTTCAAATAGAATAAACCATCATCAACGCCACACAAGCGTCTAGAGCACATTTCCAACTCTACGACTTTTTTCTTAAAGACTTCAGAGTCTAATTAGAATATGTTCCTTGTTCCTTGTTGGGACTAGCATAGGCATTCTTCAACTGTAAGTATTGTCACTTTCCAGAGAGTTCCTCGGTCAAGCCTGGACGAAAGCAGACAAGGCGGACCGGGCACCTCACATCCTCCTCATGACGTCACACTTCAACCATATCTCCAATCTCGTCATTTCGGAGATCCTCAAGAAGTTCACTATAGCAGGTATGTTCCACTATTACAGAGGTCAGAAGCTTCAGCTCTCTCGGCTAAAAAGAGAAAAAATTACCTGAAAATTGAATATCAATCTAAGTACTTTTAACTTTTTAATGACAGAGGGTACGAAACGATCAGGGACCATAACGTCTTAATGCGATTCAGTTCTGAACCAAAGTTGGATCAATCGCTTTCAGATCCTTAATCGGAATTGAGTCGCAGTAAGACATCATGGTAAGACCCCTGATGATAAGTGTGCACAACCAGATACACTCGGAAATTCGGAGAATTGTAAACACGTTGCCAGCCTGGAGAGCTAAACTAATGACCTCATGTCCTCATGTGCCAGTAATTTCATCGACTATTATACCACTAAGCCCGAATACAGGAACATATTGGCGAGTAAGATGATGGTAGCGATCTGGACGGTCCGGACATATGAAGCTAGATAAGATAAGATAAGATAAGATAAGATAACGTTTATTGCCATTAAAAAAAGAAATACAGACTTAACTTAAGAATTAACATTACATTGTATTGTTAACAAAAAAAAACTTGTACACAATGGCAAAAGAAGCAGGCTCAGCTTATGCTGCGCTTACGCAGAAGCTGCCAGCGCTGGTTTTCAGCCTGCCCCTGTGGCTCATGCTGGGGTGCCGAATATAGCGGGTTAATTGGCGTGCCAAAAGAACAAACCCACGAACAGCAAAATGCAGCAATATTATTATACAATGCCATTCTCTTTCTCTTTCGTTCTGCTCCTCCCTCCTTCCTCCATCTGGCCATTTGCATTTGTCTCAGGTCGCGTGGCGGCCATAGAAAAGTGGGCGGCAGTGGCGGACATAGCCAGGTGTCTCCATAACTTCAATGGAGTACTTCAAGTATGCGCAGCCCTATCTAACACCTCTGTATACCGGCTGAAGAAGACTTGGGAGAAAGTGTCCAAGACGGTAAGTTTAAGTTCAACTGTCATCCACAGGAAACGAATAGGTATTGTAGTGAATGCTGATCTTGCAGAGAAAAACTCAACTTGTGTTAAGTAATCAATTTTTAATTTGGGTCTCACTGAAACGCAGCTCTCTCTTAATCTCTCTCTCTTTTATTAGATGACTGTATCCTGAAATGAAAATGGTATACACCACTTCATATATCAAAGCGTTTTAGTCGAAGAAAATCGCCACAGATTCATCGCACATTATTGTTGGGTTCCTACTCTTTGTATCCTGGTCCTGTTCATAATCTTTCTATCAATCCTCAATGGTGTTTTTTTTTCAGAGTAAGCAAACTATGGAGAAGATGCAAACTATAATATCGTCAGAGTGTCGCTTCCGCATCCTGAGAGATGCCCTCCATAGGTAAGTTTTCCTAAACTCAGATAGTTAATGAGTTGACTGCGATGAACAAGAATTTTATTTAGTAAGTGGTTCAATCATCAGGCCCCTGTTTCACCATCTCGACAATTGTCAGTGACAGTGACAGTACGAAATTCAATGCGTCGTCAATATAAAGCCAAATGGCGTAGATTGTTGTGGAGTTTATAATGCACTGGAAGCAGATGTCTTCGTCCGGTTGAGTTGAAATTTTGCATACTTGTGTATGTCAGATGACAATACAATAATCTGGTATTAGAATTCTGGTGGTCCAGCCAGGACCGTCTCCGTAGGAGGGAACTCTTCAATGGTTGGTCCGACTGACTTAAAATTTGCACATAATGTAGGACAGATGACAAAGTAGGTACAGTCAGCAAAAAAGCTTGTATCTAAAATGATTTTTTAGGTTCGGGTATTATTCTTGATCCTTACTTTGTATTATTACACTCAAATTTAAAAAAACTTGTTAATTAAACAGATTTATAGCTTGCAGATGCTAAGCAGGCGTTCATCGTGCTACCATATCCATACATTTGTACACCTAGCTTTTACAAGCTACCTTTTCAAAAATGTCAGTAAGTCATGTCGTTTTCAGATGCGACCCGCCCTGCATCCCGTACCTAGGCATGTATCTCTCGGACCTCTCTTTCATCGACGAGGGCACCTCCAACTACACCCCTGACGGCCTCCTCAACTTCTCGAAGATGCGAATGGTTGGTGGCATTTTGAAACTCGGCATTCAAATAATTATTGAAGTTGTTAATTAACTGGTCATTTGATCAACGACAGCTTAAAAACTCTGTTAGCTTGACTTCAATCATTTTGTTTCTTTTAACTGCATAATATTAATAATTCAATTAGATGACAAATAATAAACCGTTCTTCGTCCTATACTTACTAGGTACTTGTTTGGGCTAAATTTTTACTGCATTGTCAGAACCTAATCAAGATCTTACCATTTGCCGACAACGCACTGGCATCGCGTAAAGCGCTGCGGGTGTCTATGGACAGTGGTGATCATTTAACATCAGCTGACCCACTAGTTCGTTTGTCTGGCCTCTCTAACATAAAAAAATTAAATACTTCAAATCAATCCAATCTAAAACACTGAGATAATAATAATATTCATTGATTCGCAGATCGCTCACGTGATAAGAGAAATAAGGAATTTCCAGCAAACTCCGTACAAGATAGACCACATTCCGAAGGTATGTCAGTGTATCTTTCAATGCCATATTCTTGGACTTTTGTATCTAAATCATCTCACCATCTAACCCTAACACCAGGTTTGCGACTTCCTCCTGGACCGCAATCTGGTCATCCCAGAAGAGCGCCAGTACACGCTCTCACTTGAACTGGAGCCTCGAGTGGCGCGGGGCTCCACCGCCGGCCTGCACTCGCACTCAGCGGCGCCCGCGTCCCCGGCCTCCTAGCGGCGGCGACGCGCGTCTCTCGCTGCGCTCGCGCCACTCCGGCCCGAGCGTTAAGACGCGCGTCTATGTACCAACCCACAAGGTCACCGGCCTCGACTTATGCAGAGCTCACGGGTAAAACAATGACATTCACCGATGATGTTAGACTACGCTGGAAGAATTTCATGGGCTCAAGGTCATTCACCTCAATCTACGCAGAAGCATCATTGAGTAGATAAGTTCTACAGTCTCATCTTGGGACTACACGGAGTACACGGAGCAGAAGTTACAAGAAGATTAAGGTCATCGTTCTTCGACTACGTGGGCGAAGCTCACAAGTACAAAGTCAAAGGTTTTGAATATGAGACGAGGCTCTCGTGTTGAACAAGGTCATCGGTCTTGGATCACCGCGGCAAAGTTCACGGGTAGTTCAAGGTCATCGGTGTTGCTATGCGAGGTGAAACGGTCTGGTCGAGGTCATTGGTTAGTGGGACATAATCGTAATACATTAAATCACGGATGTCAAGTAACATTATTTGCATCATGATTGTGATTTTATGGTGTTTAGTCGGAACTATTTGACGATGGAAAGACAGTATTTATTTCTGGGTTGTGTGTAGTGTTGAGGTTGTAAACGTTCACGGGAGTTGTTATAAGGATGCTTTGACATTCTTAGGCAAAACAGAACGATCACCGCTGTTACGAGTACTTACCGCAAGTTAGCGTTAGCAACTATTAACACCCGACTCTTTGTATATTTCACTCATGGTCGTAGTTAGCAGCGATGAAACGTTTTCTTTCGCTCTCGCGTCGCTGTTATATCCGATCAGGAAACGCGAATAGTAGAGTCATTAAATAAATTAAGTTGTGAGAAAAAACATAACGTAATGTGGTTGAACTCCATGGACCCACTAAATAAGACAATCACAAATATGAAGAGTACCAAAGTTGGAACTAAAGAAGGCATTTTAGAAAAGGGTAAACAAGAATGTTAGTCCTTAATTATAACCGTTGCTATAATTTACACGGTTCAATATAGAATAAAGTAATAATTAACTGCATATCTTTGTCGATCAAATTGCATATCTTATAATAGCGAAAACACAATTGACACATCGTTGCCTCTGTTAAGTTTTCGTTAAATCTTATAATCTTTGACTTCTTACTAACTTTTGCTAATCAATTTTTAAACTTAACCACAGAACTTTATATGTTAAATAAATTGAAACTGTAAATGAAATGTAAATTTATAAATAGTAAAAATTAAATAAGAATTCTAAAACTATTCACAAATGAAATGACTGCACGTTAGTAAGAGTTATATTTAGCTTAGAAAACAGTTACTCAACTTGTGGTCTCTATTTTTGTACAAAGGCTTCATTGTCAATTAGTTTTATCTTTGAATAACATATCAGAGCATCATTTCAATTTTACAAAGTGTAACGACGTAATTTTTCCCAAACTGAAATTAGTTATAAGATTTAGATCACTGTTATATTTAGACTTAAGGTAATGATAAAGGAAATAACACAAAACAGATTCTAAAAAAATATTAAAATATAAACTGAAACTAAAAAGAAATAAGACAAAAAATATAGAAAGTACGTAATTGTTTTAGTTAAGTGTTCCTATCTCATTCAAAGTCTTTATAGCTCGCTAATGAAGGCTGGCCGGTGACAAACGTTGTTGTGAAGGTCATAGGTCAGTCTTTAAAAGCATCTCAAGGTCATCGGTCAGATTTCCCGATGGACACTATTATAATAATGTATTGTGATCGTGGTTGTCGTTAGCCTGTTACATGTTACTCATGGTTGTTATTGTAGGTAGTACCTACGTTTTATCGTCATATCGACTGCTTATACAATCTTGTCGTGTTGCCGTTGTTCTCTCGTACTTGTTGATCTATTTATTTAGACAGGTAGCAACTGAGAAATAACTTTAAAATATATATATTTCCATCAAATAATTTATGATACGGGCTTTGTTCTAAACGTTCCATCGCCATTTAAATAAGTAAGTTTTATTGAAATCTCTGTCCTCTGTTTTACTAAAGTAATTTAGTTTGAGCGCTTCAGAAAATTAGCAGCGATATTTTAAAGTTGTGAAAGTAAATTTTAATAATATTTTGATGTAATTAAATGACTCGTCTTAATTCTACTACCATGTTGATACGTTTTGCGTATTATTTCCGCGCCAAAACTTATCTATAAAGCGAAGGGTCATTAGCAAATGCAAAGTTTATGATGTAACTAAACGTGATTTCAAGTGAGAGTAGATATGTCTTTAGGTCTTTTTCTACAACCTTTTCTATGTCATTTAAAGTTAGTGTTAAAATTGTGTAAGTAAATGACGGTAGTAGCACGGTCGTCGGTTGCGTCTACTCCAAAATTACGCTACACTACGTTAAAATACGATACGAGGTGGACGGATGACCTGATGAAGTCGCGGGGCCACGGTGTATGCAAGCCGCTTCCAACCGAGGCAACTGGAGGTCTATGAGGGAGGCCTATGTCTGACAGTGGACGTCAAATTTCTAAATTAGTTTGCTTCAAAGCCTCTTCCTTGAAGGTAGACTTAGATTACACTTTGGTGTATACTTTTTTCTTGTCCTTGTTATTTGTGGCGTATCAAGTCGTTATAGCGACGACAACTTTGCCAATGTCAAAGTAACAAAAATATAATTAAAAAATACATACATACATACATACATAAATCACGTCGTCCTCCCTTACGGGGTAGACAGAGCCTAAGGTGACAAGACCCAAAGGCCACGCTTAGCATGATTGTGGGCGTATAAATATAGGTGGAAAGGGGAATCAAAATAGTGATGGGTAGCTAGCCGCATCGCCTATATGATTCCTACGCCCATTCCCTCGATGGACTTTTACCATCTGCGCGGGAGGAGAAGCAACTGGTACATTCTATGTTTTTTTTTTACTCCCAGACCAGCATCTTGCGACAAAATGTCGGCAACGTTGTACGGTAATGGTCAAAGACCCCCCTGTCGGGCTCTTAGCCAACGGTCAATGATATCCCTCAGAAACTGCCAGGAAATCATTAGCCGATGCCCAGGGTGCACCGGACCAAGCACTGCTCTTCCCCCCGGACGGATCCAAAAACGAACCGCCGCTCTTGACCACACGTGGGGGTAACCCGACTCGCACCCCGGTGTATACTTCTATTAGACCCTTGAGTGTCTAAACTAAAGGTGTCACGCTTTAGATTTGACTTCGGACTTTAAGACCAAATCAAAAGACATAATTTTAACAGCTAAGTTGCACGTAGGTGCGAGCTACTGGATGACAAGGCGTAGATAAACGTTCTCTATTTTCCGTTCGCGCAATTTCGACTTTACTTTTATTTGGTCTCAGTTTAAAGCATAGAGCTTGAATCTAGGACGGTACTTTGAGCTTAAATTGTACCACTAGGTTATATGTTACCCAGATGAGAATCGCGAACTTCCTAATTGTATTGTAGTCTGGTACCAATAGATACCTGGTACCTTGATGGTGGTTTTATCGCGGGTACTATCGGATTTTGTTAATGAATCTTGTATTAAAAGCTTCCGGCTGTCCCCATAATACTTAATTTTGGAGTAGTCTGTACCATTCGTTCCTCTCAATTTTCTGTACATAGCTAGGAAAACTTTTAAAAATATAATGCAGTGGAAGTATATAATTTGAACGTAATTTAAAAATAAGAAATTGTTGTAGTTACTTGTAGATAAAAATTGATATGGCTGTTTAATAAGATTGTATTCTTTAGGCTCACTGCACGCGGTTCTTTGATACTATGATGCAACATGTTAGTTGGGGTTAGTACCTATATATTTTTATAAACATTTAAGCAGTAACTTCATTCAATGTGTCACAAAGTGGAAAAGACAAGATATTTAATATAACTTATAGTATTTCTGTCACCTGACAAGAAATCGCTTGCATTCGGAGACAATAGTACAAAATTCCTGCTAGTACCTCGGAAAATTGACGCCAATTGTTCTAGTCCCAAACTAAGCAAAGCTTGTAATACGAGTACTAGACAACGGATAAACATACTTATTATAAATAAAAAGTCGTATTTTTAAAACAAATATCTGCCCCTGGGGATCGAACCCGGGACCTCAAGCTTCATAGTCAGGTTCTTTAAACCACTAGGCTATCGTCTACATAAATGTGGAAAGGACCGCGTGTGGCGACTTTGTGGGCGACGTCGCGTCTCACCACGCCGGGGGGGTTGTTACCATTCAGCGTAAGGGACACAGTTATACAGCGATATAGCTCTGTCCCTTACGCTGGATGGAACTTGGCACGCACGGAGCGATTGCGGTAACCCCCCCAGTACAGCGTTTGCACAATTTTTAAAGTATTTAAAACACGTTCTAAGGCTGTCACCATATCCTCTGTAAGTATTAACTCTATAGTGATAATGTAAGATTTCTTCGTGTATTTATTTGGAATTAAAAACGTTGTCTTCCCTTGTAATTTTAATTCCTTTTATCTTTTAAATAGCGTTAATTAATATAAGTAAGTGTTTAAGTAGCTGTAATTCTGAAGAGTATTTTTTGTTAAAACTAACTATAAAGTTTATTATCTTTTAAGTAAAACTTATGATTATTAAATTTAAAATGAACTACGCTTCGATTTTACATCTCTTATGAATAACCAGTAAGGTATTTTGATAATGTAATTTTGAAAATATAAACTCTTGATCTACCTCCTCACATTCTAAAATTTATTCGTAAAATATTAAAATTATTTAATTATTATTTTGTTCATATACTGCGCTCAAGGTTTTGTTGTCACGGTCTTTGATAATAACTCTCTAGATACATTATCTTCTTTGTTTTTGTTAACATATCTCTATGGTGTATAATAATGAAATAAGTTATCGATATTATATTTTGTATAATTAAAATTATAAAATGTAAAAGGACGTAGGTGCTCGCAGAGTAAAGAATATTTTTTGTATGTAAAAATATAGGGAATTCCTTTGGTGTTACAATATGTACTTAATGCGTGTTTGTTTGCCGGTCGAATCATATTTAAATAAGATTTTAGCGTTTCTGTTAGACAACCTGTAGATACTCCCGTAATATCATCTTGTTTAAGAATGTTTTCGTTGAAAACGCTGAAAATATCACGTCATATTACTTCGATTAGGATTTTTAGTACCTTACTCAAGTTCCCACTGACTTCGATAAAATTTCCTTGACTCTGGGCTCGCTACTCATCGATTTTAGTTACGGTTAAGTAACAACAGAATTCTAGATCACCATAATAACAGATTAAACATTAACCTCATAAAACTATAACTTTTTTAACTTGCTTGCTTATGAATAAATCGAGTTCACGATTTTTTAACCCCAGAGAAAAAAGTCCAAGATAAATAAAAAACTATCTCGGTTTGACGTTCCAATTATTTTTAAAACAGTTTAAGCTGCCTTTCTGCTCATTCATTTGATGCCTATCATTTGAAAAACAGCGCCTTCTCTTGTCCCTGGTGAGCAGTAGATGTTCCACGGGAGTTTGTGATTGTTTCGTACAGACACATCATTCAATCAGATGACGCTTGGCGACAAAAATTCGCATTGTAGCACGGTCACGTGACAGCTAGTAACAGATAGAAAAATTCGAAGGCTTACCCACCTGCTATGGGTGGTGTAGGGGTCACGGAATGACGAGGACCCGGGTTCGATTCCCGGCCATAGCTTTACTTTTCGGATTTTTCTGTGTTCTAATTTTCAGAGTAGTTTAGAAAAGCTTAATAATTGTCGTAAAACTAATAGTATCTATTTTATTATTATAATTGTAAGATTCCACGAAAGCGTTTATTCACTGTTGACAATGATTAATACTCAAAATACATGTTAGTGATGTTGACAATACTTATTTTCAATGTTGTGGTTCAAATGAGTTACATTTCCAAAAGAACTTACTTTAATTAATTACTTTTTTTTTGTTAAACTGTCTTGCTAATTTGATAGGTAGTTATTTTAGAGAAACGAGACAAATATTTTCTGGCACCTACTGCAAATATTAGGTGACATTAGCTGTTAAAACAGATAACATAATTTGTAACAAATATTTTATTAAGGTCGATAGGTGGCGTGAGGCAAGGATTCTTGAGTGGTAGAGTCGCCTGGAGAAATGTTGCGGCAATCTCCTCCCTTTGTGACTTTGCTCTTCTTAAGTCGATGCGACGTTTGTCGATATGTCTGTTTGTCAGTTGCCTTCGGAACCGGCCAGGGGGCGCTATATTCGATGCTTCTTGTTGCTTCGCGAGTCGGGGGCATGACGTCACGAGGCGCAGCTTTATAAGGACGGCGCCGGGCGGAGAGTTTTTTTCGGCTGCCGCTAAATCCAATAGTGTGTTGTGACCGCGCTCCGAGCTCCGCTTATCTAAATAAGCTCCGCCATGTTTCTCTGGACGTGTGGCGAGTGATCGCGTTGGCGATGAAATTCTAAAGTATTTTAATTAATCAATCAAATGGTGCATTTTGCTGTCGATCCCGTAATGGGTCCTTAGCTCCGGCTCATCTTTATTTAAGTTCCGTGTGCTAAATCAATGACGCTTCCAACCCCAACCAATTGGCCCTAGTGCTGGAGGATCTGTCTGGGTCCAGGAGACGTAACACCGTGCCCACACCTGCTGGATCTACCCCCTACGTGCGGAGGATGAAGTAGGAGGCCTAATGTTTTAATTCCAAGAAACTTAGATTTAATTTAAGTAAAACTCAGGTTAGTAAGTTCTCCTGGTTTTGTTTACGTCGGCACACGGAAATCCTGAATTTAACGTTAAAAAATAGATTTAATAAGATATTGATTCTAATAAATAGTTTTGTTAGTAAAATCCTTTTTGTTTTCTTTGGAACTGTGTCATAGCGCGCCCTGGGTATTTTTTTTGTAATTTAGTTCTTCGAGTCTCACGTTAACCGGCTGGGTAAGTTGGTGAGTAACTGAGGCGTAAAAACCACCGTTATAAAGTGGCTCCCAACGTTGGACACTAATGCGAAGTGTTTACCCAAGCCCAATTAAACACATGTTCCAAAGAAAAACTCTTAATTAATAGTTTATTAAGAACTTGTTACTTAAAAAAAATTCTGAGGGTAGAAGTAACCAGTCTACCACGCCCTACTTTATGTTTGATGAGTTAATGTAAGCTTTTTTAGATTAGCCGAAAATACTTTTCCCGGATTTAACTGTTGTAATTATTTGACCCGATTGTTCAGATATTATCAAAGGATTTTTTTTCTGTTCATCCGTTAGCGTTAGATACATAAGTTGATCTAAAAAAAAAATGTCTGTCCAAAAGAATATTGACTCCTTGCACAAAGATGAACTTATACACGAACTTAATGCACTTGGTATTTCCACAGATGAGAATGTAACGACCGATGCGCTGAGGAGGCAGATCCGACAGGTGTTCAAGCTGGCACGTCGTGGAAGTTTAAAGGTTAGCGAAATCCAAACGCCCAGTACAGACTCAGAATTAGACATTTGCATTCCAAAAGTTTCAAATCTTGAAACCCAATTGGAGGCTGGGAGCGTCAGTGATAAAGCACTTGTTACAAAATTATCTCGTCGTGCTAATTATCTCATCGATAGGTTGGGTAGAATCACGGAAACCAATTCGAGATTGTCTGAACTTAGAGGTCGATTAGTAAAGCTCTTAAGTGTGTTGGATGGATGTGATGGTGATTCCTTTAGTGAATGTGAGGAGCCAGCACCTGAAAAAAAGGAAGAATGCAAGATTGTTTATGTTAAAGACAAGCCCATTAATTTGTGCTCACTTAACCTCAAGTACGACGGTTGCACTTGTGTGCGGGTATTTATAGAAAGGCTTAATGAACTTAAACAGGCAAGAAACATATCAGATGACCAAATATTTTTAGCTTTCCCCGACTTACTGGAGGGTTCCGCTTTGTACTGGTATAGGAGCAATAAATCAAACTTTTACAGTTATTCGCAACTCTTAAAGTGCTTAAAAGAAGATTTTGACATTCCGGACTTAGACTACAAATTGAAATGTGAAATACGAAAACGTACGCAGTCACAACGTGAAACTATAGTTGTTTTTCTATCAATAATGCAAGGAATGTTTTCTCGTTTATCCACACCAGTATCAGAAAGAGAACAACTAGACATACTTATGCGCAATGTGCGACCAGAATACATAAAGGAATTGGCCTTGCAAAATATTACGACAATAGAAACATTAAAATCATATTGCAAAAAGTTAGAACTTGCCCGGTCCAGAGCGGAACAATTCTCCGAGCCCGACCCATCTGAATTTAGAATTACCTCCGACTTAAACAGAAGCTTACCCTCAACCTCAAAAAAGTATAACAAACAAGTGTCCGCCTTTAATAATGTACGTAACTCACAAGCTAAACAAAAGAAATGCTTTCGATGCAATAGCGACTCGCACTATACGAACGAGTGTGC
This sequence comes from Pandemis cinnamomeana, assembly GCA_932294345.1. Classification (NCBI taxonomy): domain Eukaryota; kingdom Metazoa; phylum Arthropoda; class Insecta; order Lepidoptera; family Tortricidae; genus Pandemis; species Pandemis cinnamomeana. The sequence goes on along the minus strand of OW028718.1, from coordinate 12,281,204 downwards.
GTCTAGGGACATAGTATGTTTTAAGTGCGGTAAAAAAGGTGTTAAGCGATCAGAATGTAACAACTGTAAATTTTCAAAAAACGAGTGAGAAGTCTCACAAAAGAATCCGGTGCGGTTCCGTCGCCTTTTACATACCGAGATCGTGAGACTTTGTTATCTAAGGACAAGGGCGATGTCCGACCCTACTTAAAACTTAAAATTTTGAACTTAGAGGCGTATGGTTTGTTGGATTCGGGTGCATTTTGTTCTGTGCTGGGGAATAATTCGCAGAACATTTTTCTTAAACAAGGATTTAAAATTAATAAATTACCTTGTGAACAGTATGTCACCACTGCTGACGGTACAAAATTAACTTGTATAGGATGCATGTCACTACCTGTGGAATACAAAGGTTGTTTAAAAGTGATACGTTTCCGGGTAATTCCTCTTATTACCACTAACATGATTTTAGGGATTGATTTCTGGAAACAATTTAATTTAATACCAGAATTAATACCCGAGGATGATTTAAATTTTAACAGAAACTTAATCAACAATATAAATTTAATATCAGAAAATACTGGCTTAGAAGAATATGGATCTTTATCTAATGAACAAAAATTAAAAAATAGATGAAATGATTCAGCAATTTGAAAGAATAAATACCGATAAGGTTGGCTTAGGAAGGACCTCTCTGATTAGTCATACTATTAATACCGGTGAAAATCAGCCAATAAAGCAGAGATATTACCCTTTATCACCGCTTAAGCAGCGCGCGTTAGAATGCGAACTAGACCGTATGCTAGCATTAGGTGTAGTAGTACCCTCAAGTTCTGCGTGGAATTCGCCGGTGGTTATGGTGCAAAAACCTAGCGGAGATTTAAGGCTGTGTTTAGACTGTAGAAAACTTAACGCTATTTCAAAACCAGACGCATATCCGTTGCCGTACATAAGTGACATTCTAGATCAGCTTAGAGATGCAAAATACTTAACTTCGATTGACCTGTCGGCGGCTTACTGGCAAATACCGTATGATAGCCCGGACTCAGCGGAAAAAACCGCGTTTACCGTTCCGCGTAGGGGCTTGTACCAGTTTAACGTAATGTGTTTCGGCTTGGTAGGTGCTTCGGCAACAATGCAGCGTTTGATGGACAAATTATTCGGTGCAGAGTTCGATCACAAAGTGTTCTGCTTTCAGGACGATATAATAATAATTTCTAGTACTTTTGAAGAACACGTTAAACTTTTACAAAGAGTGCATGAACGTCTCGCAAGTGCCAATTTGACCATCAATATGAAGAAATCTGCATTTTGTCGGAGTGAACTTAAATATCTCGGTTATCTTGTAGATAAACACGGTCTCCGCACAGATCCCGCAAAGGTAGACACCATCCTAAACTATCCAACCCCGACGTCAGCGAAAGAAGTTAAACGTTTCTTAGGAATGACGGGTTGGTACAGACGTTTTATAGAAAACTTTGCGAAAATCAGTAAACCATTGTGTAAATTGACGTGCAAGAATACCGATTTTAATTGGTCAGACGAATCAGAACAATCATTCAATACTTTAAAAACAGCCTTAGTAACTTCACCCATACTTAAATGTCCTAATTTTGACTTACCTTTTACGATTCACACTGATGCGTCTGCATACGCAATCGGAGGCGTTTTGACACAGAGTCACGATGAGGTGGAACATCCCATCGCCTACTGTAGCCGTTCACTCAATAAAAACGAGGTGAACTATTCAACCACGGAGAGGGAACTTCTTGCCATAATTTATGCCTTAGAACAGTTTAGAGCGTATGTAGAAGGTCAAGATTGCAAAATTGTCACTGATCACGCGTCACTGTTGTGGTTTTATAAACTGAAGAACCCCACAGGTCGGTTAGCCCGCTGGAGTATCCGTTTAAGCCAATTTAATTTTAAGATAGAACACCGGAAAGGGAAGGAAAATGTAATACCAGATGCTCTCAGTCGTATACAGGTAGGCGCGATTGGTTCGGAAACAGGTTCTGACGAATGGTATACCCACTTGTTAAGGGAATGTGCAAAAAATCCCCGCCATTATCCTAACTTCCGTGTCAGTGACAGTAGACTTTTTAGATACTCAAAAAATAAGTACAGTTCAGATAGTAGTTATGATTGGAAATTAGTAGTACCATTAAATGATAGACCAACTATTTTACAGAAATGTCATGATGAACCCACTAGTGCACACTTAGGTATTTTTAAAACGCACAAGAGGATCTCGCAGCATTATTACTGGCCTAATCTACATAAAGATGTTAAAGAGTACGTAAATAATTGCGAAACATGCAAACTATATAAACCGGTGAATGCGGCGAGACCTGGCTTAATGGGTAATCCCAAAAAGGTTTCGAAGCCTTTCGAAGCAATATGCTGCGACTTATTAGGACCATTTCCCAGCTCAGGGAACAGGAATGTGTACTTGATAGTTTGCACCGATTATTTTAGCAAGTACGTTATATTGCAACCTATAAGGTCTGCAACAGGCGTAGCGGTAGCAAAGTTCATAGAGAAGCAAGTATTCTTAGTACATGGTGTGTGTAAATATATATACATAGATAATGGAGCACAATATATTAGCGCTCATTTTAGGCAATTATTGCAGAGATACAACGTCCCAAACATCTATTACAATCCAAGATACCATCCACAAGTTAATCAGTGTGAAAGGGCCATTAAAAATGTCGTAAATGCCATAGCATGTTACGTAGGTACTGAGCACAAGAGGTGGGATGAGCATATCCCCGAAATACAATGTGCATTGAACACCGCGGTTAATGAAACCACTAAGTACACACCCTATTATTTGGTGCATGGAAGGGATTTTGTGATAGATGGTACACTCCATGACTTGTCTTCGACACAGCCTATACCGAGGTCAGAGGTGTCACTCGACACACCACAGTCGCACAGCAAAAAATTAAGTGAGCTTAACTCGTTATATCGGAAGGTGAGAAAGCATATTATAAATGCCCACCAACGGAACGAGAAATATTATAACGTAGGAAAAAGACATATAGAACTTAAAGTAGGTCAAATCGTATATAAGCGCACGTTTCATTTATCGAATGCATCAAAAAAGTTTACTGCAAAGTTAGCTCCGAAATTCCAGAAGTGTATCGTGACAGCGAAACTATCTCCTTTGGTGTATACACTATCCAGCATGGAAGGTAAAACACTGGGAGACTATCACATAAAAGATATACTCAAGTATAATGAATGAAAGGTGGAAGTTTGATGGATTAGTATGGATGAGAATTTTCTAAATTGCGCACAACGTATCTGTAAATTTATAAGCTGTGTAAGGTGAAGTATGAAAGAAAGGATTGCGCTTTGGTCAGCAAAAAACAGGTTCGAGCGGCCGGACAATGCAGTAGGCAATAGGCCTTCATAAACGTCGCGCGTTGTAATAAACAAACAACAATTAACGATTCGATCGCAGTTTAAAGATTTACGAGTTAAGTGATTACCATGAGGTACTTGCGTACTTTTTTGGTGTAGCTTAGGTACATAGTGCACCAGTGCCCATGTGATAATTAAAATAACAAAGAGTTGATAGTTAAAACCTAAAGTTAATTAATACTTAAAACTTAATATGCATTGTCGACAATGTTGCTTAAATACTTAAGACTTAATTAGTTACTTAATATTTAATGTTTATCACACTGATGTGATCAGTGATAGCGGTGTAGTGTAACTAGTGTTAGTGTTGATTCGAGTTAGTGATGGGAGTAAACCAATCCACACTTCTTTAATTTCCCACGGGAAAATTTTATATGTAAGTTTAATCATACATACATACACAACATCACGTCTTTATCCCTTAGGGGGTAGACAGTGCGAAATTAAAACTTAAACACCCAGTATAAGTTCGATATGTGCGATGAGACTCGTTTCCGGGGATAGTAGGTGTAGTTATTATTGCATATAGTAGGTATAAGTAACTGTAAATAGTAGTGTAGGTAAATCCGGGAACGATAGGACGCGCACGCGAGTCGAACCTTACCGCTTAATTAGTAACTTAGTATTGTTTTGCCTAAGTAAAGGAAGGGCCATATATTGATACCGGCCTTTGGCACTTTTAACAATTGCATTGTTGGGCACTTGCTTTGTTTATCTTATTCTTAGTTAAGATACTTGTTCATAGCAAGTTACCTAATTTAATATTTAAATAAGCTACAGGAGTGAAAGAGAGGAATGTATGATGATATGTATCTTGATCCGTGTCTTGCATAGGTATAGATAGGATTCCCTCTGTGAGTAGCTGTGTCAGCATTTTTCTTTTTATTTGTCGTCTGCTAAAAACTTTTATGTATACCTAAAAGTTTTTAACCCAAGAAGAGGGGTTGTGTAACAAATATTTTATTAAGGTCGATAGGTGGCGTGAGGCAAGGATTCTTGAGTGGTAGAGTCGCCTGGAGAAATGTTGCGGCAATCTCCTCCCTTTGTGACTTTGCTCTTCTTAAGTCGATGCGACGTTTGTCGATATGTCTGTTTGTCAGTTGCCTTCGGAACCGGCCAGGGGGCGCTATATTCGATGCTTCTTGTTGCTTCGCGAGTCGGGGGCATGACGTCACGAGGCGCAGCTTTATAAGGACGGCGCCGGGCGGAGAGTTTTTTTCGGCTGCCGCTAAATCCAATAGTGTGTTGTGACCGCGCTCCGAGCTCCGCTTATCTAAATAAGCTCCGCCATGTTTCTCTGGACGTGTGGCGAGTGATCGCGTTGGCGATGAAATTCTAAAGTATTTTAATTAATCAATCAAATGGTGCATTTTGCTGTCGATCCCGTAATGGGTCCTTAGCTCCGGCTCATCTTTATTTAAGTTCCGTGTGCTAAATCAATGACGCTTCCAACCCCAACCAATTGGCCCTAGTGCTGGAGGATCTGTCTGGGTCCAGGAGACGTAACACCGTGCCCACACCTGCTGGATCTACCCCCTACGTGCGGAGGATGAAGTAGGAGGCCTAATGTTTTAATTCCAAGAAACTTAGATTTAATTTAAGTAAAACTCAGGTTAGTAAGTTCTCCTGGTTTTGTTTACGTCGGCACACGGAAATCCTGAATTTAACGTTAAAAAATAGATTTAATAAGATATTGATTCTAATAAATAGTTTTGTTAGTAAAATCCTTTTTGTTTTCTTTGGAACTGTGTCATAGCGCGCCCTGGGTATTTTTTTTGTAATTTAGTTCTTCGAGTCTCACGTTAACCGGCTGGGTAAGTTGGTGAGTAACTGAGGCGTAAAAACCACCGTTATAAATTTACCTAATACACTAAAATTTTATGATCTTTTTAAGTGTATCTAAGTCCATTGTTATTATAACTAACAATTACACGGAACATAACAATGGATTCAAATATAAAATGTACCTATAGTTTTGATTTTCAGTTTATTTACTCCATAACAATTTTATTGACATCGTGTTGGACATCAATACAAATTATTTTACGTCACCCCGGGCCGTAAATAGCAATTAATCGCCCGCTACGCGAACGGATATTTCCGCTTCGCTAAGGGAAAACGTAAAATTGTGGACACACCTCGGTGATAAAGCATCAGGTCGCATGTTTATCGACCTCACCTTTGGCTCGTGCGACGAGTTCCGGTGTAATCTACAGCCAGGGGCATAAATATTTGTACGTTACCAAAACGTCAAAAACATCTATACACCTTTATGCCACAAACAATAAGGTCCGGTGACACATGTATTTTACATGTTAGTTGTATCGATATTTATGCCCTCGACTATACATATTGACTACTGACACCTTTAATGAATCAAGGTCTTATAATATTGGGTTCTTTTGGAAAGATAACTTCTCAATTATCTTGACGTATTTGTAAAATAGATGTTGAATTATTATTAACAAATGTTATGTGACCTCAATGCAACTGTACACAATGAGACTATTAAATATGTTATAAAATATCATGACTGTTTTAAGAACCGGTAAATAAAAAAACTGAAAATGTTAAACTATACTGTTTAGATTCTGCTACCTATTAAATGTTAAAGTAGTCGAACTTGTTATCATGCTGTTTTATGATTTTTTACTATTCAGGTAACGTAAGAGAATATTTGAAACTATAAAATATGAAACTTCCTAAAATTTCGTTGAATTACTTGGCAGCAAATCAATATTATTGACTTATTTTAGTTATATGACTTCGTACTTTGAATTTGTACTAGCAACTACATAACATAAGTACCTACCTACTTTATGGATTCTTTGGATCATCTTTTGAATAAACAAATAAGATTTGACTTATTTAAATACTTAGTACATAGCACTGTTTCTGAAGTTAATTACATTGATACTTTTGTTGTGATTAAAGTAGACCGAGTATTTCTTGAATGTAATGTCAAGGGGCATAAATATATGGACATTACTAAGATGTCAAAAATATCTATACACGTGTATGCCACAAACAATAAGGCCAGTGTTTGGCTGCATAGATATTTATGCCTTCGGACGTAAGAGTAGTTGGGGCAGCAAAATGTGAATATAAAAGCTATATCTACTTAAATATCTTCTCTGTTATGGGTAGGTTTTCTTTTATTGTAGTTTAACACATGCTCAAGATTATTGACAATTTACTTAAAGAACAAACGCTGTTTTAGTGTTTGCTACTCCGCTACTTGCGTGCAAGATAGCCAAGCCTGTGCGAAAATATATGCTTACATGCAATCCCTCCCCTTACCACATTTACATATAAATCCCATAAATTTAACTATCCCCCAGTGACGTGTAAGTATATCAGAAGGCAAGCCGAAAGCAATTTAACAAGCCCTTTCCTCTAATTCTGCGCAAAAGTGCCCAGCTGCCTTAAAATAGGCAAGCCGGTGGGATTAAGTTCTATGGACGCCACGCCACTGCTGTCCCCTAAACCGCACAGAACACTGTCGCGTTTGGATCCCTTGATTTGAATAGATAGGGGCTGCGATCCTCGCTCTGGGTCGTGGCTGGTTCAAACAGTTGACATTGCCGTCCAAGGAGGCAACGCGGCCAGCATAATGGGAACGCTTAAGCCAGGGGGAATTTTAAGTTTGATTTTTTACGTTTACACTAGCTGACCCGGCGAACTTTGTTCCGCCTTAAATTTGAAAAATTCCAGTGGTTTGGGCTGTGCTATCCCGCGGGAACTATGCAATTTTCCGGGATAAAAACTATTCTATGTCCTTTCCCGGGACTCAAACTATCTGTATACCAAATTTCAACTAAATCGGCCCCGCGGTTTAAGCGTGAAAAGGTAACAGACAGACAGACAGACAGACAGAGTTAGATTAGTAAGGAAGGATTTAATTTCTAACGGCAAAACCGTAAAAGTAAACATAAAAAATCAAGAAATAAAAATTATTGATTCATTATTATTATAGTACCTACCTATCATTTGAAAAACAGCGCCTTCTCTCGTCCCTGGTGAGCAGTAGATGTTCCACGGGAGTTTGTAATTGTGTCGTACAGACATATCATTCAAAAAAACACTTGGCAACAAAAATTCGCATGGTAACAAGACCACGTGAGCTAGTAACAGAGAAAAATTCGAAGAATACCCACTTGCTATGGGTGGTGTAGGGGTATAGCACGCGTCACGGAATGACGAGATCTAGGTTCGACTCCCGGCCATAGCTTTACTTTTCGGATTTTTCTGTGTTCTAATTTTCAGTGACATTTAGAAATTTAACTTTTTTATTTTTTTGTTTTGATTTAAATAAAATAATTAATAAATAAGTTAATACTTTTGCTCTGTTAGGTAGTGTATGAGTTGCCCCGGCTACACTTGTTGTTAGCCAGCTCAATGTACCCTGTTGTTGTTGTTAACTCGATCTATCGTATTGTTGTTCCCTTCAATAAAGTTGTCATGGCATATGGTTACGAGAAGTTTTATTCACATGTTTTTCTTCTTTGCACTGATTTGTGGTGTTCAATAAAGTAAGTAAATGCTTCATTGTCCAAATATAAAGAAACAGACACAAAGATTTGTACATACATACATAAATCACGTATTTATCCCTTGTGTGGTAGACAGAGCCTAAGGTAACAAGACCTAATGGCCACGTTTAGCATGATTGTAGGCGCATAGGTGGAAAAAGGAATCAAAATAGTGATGGGCTGCTAGGCCTATAACAAGATTCCTAAGAATTTCGCGCATAACCTCGATGGGCTTTTACCATCTACTCGGGATGAGAAGCAACTGGTATATTCTATGTTTTTCCTTTGCTCCCAGACCAACATGGAAGTACATTCCAGGACATTCTAAGATAAAATAAAGACTATTTCTAAATTAATACAAACATGTTCGCGGCTTAGGGCCACCCCGACGCGCCTAAACCTAAATTAATCCAAATTAATCATCCTACATTGGCTTTACCAGCGCCGGTTATGTAACTTGGTTATGTACGGGGAACAAGTCGCAAAAACCATTATTGAGAGAGAGAGAGAGAGAGAGAGAGAGAGAGAGAAACATTTTATTTACACACATTCGATACACGTAGATATAATAATAGGATTGATGACATTGTAATCCAATGACAACTTAGCTAATCCTTACAATTGTAGATACGTGTGTAGTTAAAATACCTACTGGCATTAGGCATGTAAATAATAAATTGAGTCTAAAATAGGTTCAGCAAATAATTCCGAGGAAAATAACTGGTGACGACAGTTTGCAAAGATTGTTGGGAAAATTGATAAAGATAATAATATTGACTCGACTTTCTGTCTCTAATCGTTTTGTTTTTGAAAAAACATATAAAGTATCAAAACTAAGGAGTTCGCGACATCCTGCCCCTCTTGCAGCATTGCACCAGTGCCAGCGTTAGGGGGGGGCGCGATGGGGTGACGGCCCGGGCGCCAAATTTGGGGGGCGCTGAGGTCTGGGGCCTCGGCCTCCTGGCTCACCGGCTGTGTACCCTCAATACTGTCCTTAAGTGGGCGCCTAAATATTACTGCCCGGGGTGTCAGTGGCCCTAACGCCGCTGCTGCATTGCACCAACTGGATCTGCCAGCCAGGGCCAGGCAATTCCTCTAGTCGGCCAGCTTCACCAGTTTCCTGAGGAGTGAACCTCCTCCTGTGGCAACGTCAACCACTCTAGTAACACCATCTCTGCCAGGGTCTTCTTTTCACTTGCCATCGATCATCCTTCACTTTCTTCACATTATCATACGGTCCTCATATCGTACGCTTCAGTATCTTACATACATACATACATAAATCACGTCTTTATCCCTTACGGGGTAGACAGAGCCTAAGGTGACAAGACCTAAAGACCACGTTTAGCATGATTGTGGGCGTATGGATGGAAAGGGGAATCAGAACAGTGATGGTCTGCTAGCCACATCGCCTATATAACATGATCCCTAAGATCCAGATGATGATGATCTTTGTTACCAAATTACAACCTAAGGCCGCTTTACCATCAGTGCTGTGAAATTGAACTCTTCTAAGGCTGCGCTCCCCACAACTGTGAGCAGTGGCGTAACAATAGGGTGGCAGGGGTGGCAAAATGTCAGGGGACCCTAGCTCTACGAGACCCCGAACTGGCTTGGTTTAGAGCACAGAAGGGACGCTGATGCACTTCTTTATATTGCGGAAGGAGGATCTGACGAATTTGCCGCGGGCCCCAGACTTTATAGTTACGCCACTGACTGTGAGGCAGGTGGTAGGTGGAAAAAAAGCTGGTGTTCTGGCAGTCTCCAAAAAAGGGTCTTAATAAAAAGTTGGTCTGATTCTGATTTACTTGAAATCTGGTATACGTAATGTAAGACGTATTAGCAAGAAGGACAGTCAGAGATTATTGAGTAGTAATTAAAATAATAGCAGCATTTTTTTCACCAAACTGTATCTACTGCGCAGTCGCTTGAAGGCGTATTGGCTCGATGGATCCTCTTTGATGTGTTTTGTAACTTGTGTGTATGTATATATTTATTTATTATGTAGTATATTTTATTTATTGTGTGTTTATTGTTATATCTTACATTATTTAAAATTTGGATATTTAGGATTATTTTGGGTTTCGATCGGTTCTTTTACTTTTTCTGTGTGTCTACTTTTGCTTAATACTTATGTCCTGTCAATCGTTCAAAGGTTAACTGGAAGAGATCCCTTTTAGGGATAAGTTCGCCTTTGTGCATGTGTTGTCCTGTATTCATCTTTTTCTTGTGTTTTATGTACAATAAAGAGTTATACATACATACATTCAGTAAGACCACGGGTAAAGGTCCGGCCACACCAGTGCGTAAAAGACGTCGACGGTGCGTTTACGCAACAAAATGTATGAAGAAACGGTGAGAACGTGACGCATGCGACACGTCAGCACGTCACTGCGTATACGCAGCGGTGTGGTCGCTCCTTAAGTGTGCTTGACACCTTGTATAGGTAGGTAGATATAAACAATTTACCTGTCTTGTTATTCTATGATTATGGAAGAACTCAAGAAACGTTTTAGGAGTCGTTTGCGAATCTATGTTAAGTGATTACATTCAAATCGCCAATTTGCACTCTGCTCAATACATAATTATGTAGACACTTTTCTAAGTGTGGGAGATGTCTTGATCATGACTTTGTGTATACTTAAGGTTGTAGGTACAGGCAAGGGTATAAATATATATACGTACGGTGACACATACACATAGGTACATACACATACACAAATCACGTCTTTATCCCTTACGGGGTAGACAGAGCCTAAGGTGGTAACAAGACCTACAGGCCACGTTTAGCAAGACACTGAGGGCATAGAGGTGGAAAGTGGAGTCAAAATAGTGATGGGTTGCTAGCCGCATCGCCTATCCTATAACATGATTCCTATGATGTGCGCCCATTCCCTCGATGGGTTTTTACCATTTGCGCGGGAAGAGAAGCAACTGGTACATTCTATGTTTTTTCTTTGCTCCCAGAGCAGCATGGAAGTCGTACGGTTATATACCGACAGTTGAACGTGTCACAGTCGCAGCGATAAGGTTCTAAAACGATCGCCGATTTTCGACGTCGACTGTACGAGTAGGTTTTCATTGAAAAATAAATTATTCGGTACAAAAAAACCGGCTAAGTGCGAGTCGGACTAAACGAATACCAAGGCTAAAAAAACAAACTCGATCTCAAAAATATTTATATTTCTTAATAACTAGGACAATGGCATACATACATACAAATCACGTATTTATCCCTTACGGGGTAGACAGAGCAAGGTGACAAGACCTAAAGGCCACGTTTGGCATGGTTGTGGGCGTATAGTTGGAAAGGGGAATCAAAAAAATCTTAGGACAATGGCAAAGGCAGTCAATTTACCGTTATTGTTAAAATTACACCGTTTTAAGTAATGACTGAATTGTACCGTCCGTGAGTTTTGCTGTCTCACTCGCCCTTGTGGATTTGATCGGCCGAGTGGGGGAGACAGCAAGACAAACCCGAATGGCATTCTCAAGGTGGAGTTAGACCTAACGAGCGAATGTTCATTCTATTCTATTTATTGTGTACAGCAAAAATAACGGGTCTCCTTACAAATTTGAATAAAAAGCGACCCTTTATCTTTGCTCGACACAATATATTTGGCAGTGGGGTTAGAATGAGCATTCGCTCGTTTGGTCTAACTCCACGGAGAGCTCACTTATTACAGTAAAATCGTTAAAAATTCACAGTAAAATTATTATAAAAACAGTATTAAATATTTTAGGTAAGTACATTCTGGTAAACATTTTAAAAAATTGTGGTAAATCTACGGTTTTACATACAAATATTGTATCTGAAAATATTTTGATATACCTAGTAGTCTCTGCCTACCCCTGTGGGAAAGAGGCGTGACGGTATGTATGTATGTATGTATGTATACCTAGTAACAGCGTTCTAAGCTTCATTCACGCTGGTTCATTTCACATGTTTTTTTCCATGGCTTGTAGTCTAATATGGAGGACAATGCAAGTACGGTAAACAAAAAGTTTTTTTCCAGTACTTATGTAACACGTTCTATGGGTTTTCAAGGCAATGGAAATCACACGTCGACAGCGCTCTCGCTCTTCTCAACCTCCGTCTCTTTCAGCAGCGGGCTGCTCCCACACATGCGCACGTCACGCGTGTACGGGATCACACCCACACACAGGCCCGATATGACCAGCCACAGACCGCCGACGTAGAACGTGAGGTCCCAGGTTCCTGTCACGTCGAAGAGCAGACCTGGAAGAAGGGGTTGAAAATGAAAATGATTTTTTTTTTGCAAATTGGCCGCCAAGGGCTCTTTTACATGTATTTTTAAACTACCAGCGCATTCGGAAAGACCATCATTGCCAAGAAGAATGCGCCGCAAGAAACTTGGCAGAAAGTCATTTTTTCAAAATAAGTAAGAATACTTAAATTTAAATGGTGATCCAAATTATTAATCACTAGCTGACCCGGCGAACTTTGTTCCGCCTTAAATTTGAAAAATTCCAGTGGTTTGGGCTGTGCTATCCCGCGGGAACTATGCAATTTTCCGGGATAAAAACTATCCTATGTCCTTTCCCGGGACTCAAACTATCTGTATACCAAATTTCAACTAAATCGGCCCAGCGGTTTAAGCGTGAAAAGGTAACAGACAGACAGACAGAGTTACTTTCGCATTTATAATATTAGTAAGGTTGCTACATTGGCATGCGCGCTACCCGCCCGCACCGAGAGATCTCCCCGCGGTCGTCCCACCCCGCGCCCCGCAGGCGCGCGGAGGACTCATTTAACCGGTCGGTTCATAACTATTCGTCATTACCCATTATAATAAGTATATCATGCATTATACCTACATATAAACCTTTCTCATAAAACACTATCTATATTTCTAAACGACACCTAAAATTAGAACACAGAAAAATCCGAAAAGTAAAGCGCTATGGCCGGGAATCGAGCCCGGATCCTCAACATTCCGTGACGCGTGCTATACCACACCACCCACAGGAGGTCAGTAAGCCGTCGAATTTTTCTATCTGTTACTAGCTGTCACGTGACCTTGTTTCAATGCAAATTTTTGTCGCCAAGCGTCATCTGTTTGAATGTGTCTGTATGACACAATTACCGTTGCATAGTTTTAGAGTTCTAAGCATACATAGGGACAGACAGGCAGCGGAAAGCGACTTTATTTTATACTATGTAGTGATAATTACCTCTGAATGACAAATACTAAATAGTATCATTATTAATAGACATTCCGTTAGAGGGCTCAACAAACAACTAGAGGACAATGCCGCATTAAAATAACCGCATAATGCGAAACCAAACACCGGGATTAATTCAATGCTCTATTTGTTAGAAAGAGGTTTCGCAATCGTTGACAGACTGGCCGGTATGAAAGGTGACGGATGTATTCAAGTTTGATGTTTGAGGAAAACGTCGTATACTTTTGTTTAGCTGTCTAACAGAAACGTGTTATTTTAATATGCTATTGTAAAATAAATTAAATATCTTTATTTTAAAGATTCGTTTATTTCGGTTGACACTGCAAGCTCTGCTATATAGTTTACAATCTATAGATAAATAGAAAATTTATCAGGTAATGTGCCTGTAGACACAAATATGTCAACCGGAAGCGGAAGTTTAAATTCTCTTGGAGGAGGGAATGGAACTACTATACACCAGCAGAGTAATACAGTAAGTGGTGGTATCTCGATTGAAAAACTGGACGGAAACAGTAATTATGCCACTTGGAAATTCCTTATGGAGCTATATCTACTGGAAGCAGATCTGTGGGAGTACACGAGTGCTACTCCGCCTGCATCTGATATACAAGGAAATAAAAAAGACCAAAAGGCACGAGCGAGAATTTGTTTAATGGTCAAACCACACTGCTTAGTACACGTACGGAAGGCTAAGACAGCCAAGGAAGCCTGGGAAGCACTGAGGTGCGCTTTTGAAGACAAAGGTCTAAACAATCGGTGTCGACTGCTGACAAGGCTAGTAAGCTTCAAGCTAGAGCAGTTCTCGACAGTAAGAGATTATGTGACAAGTGTCATGACGACGTCACAGGAACTTGCGGACCTAGGGAAGGAAGTTGATGATGAACTATTGGCTGCATTACTTCTTCAAGGTCTTACCGCAGACTTTCAACCAATGAGATTGGCACTAGAGAACAGTAACATTGTACTCACAACCGATTATGTGAAGACGAAGTTATTCCAGATGGAGGATACTCACATGGCAAGCTCGAGTGCATGTCAACCGAAGCCAGAGCAAACAGCATTCACAGCAAAGAAGTATAAGGGCAAGAGTGTTCCGAAAAACACCAAGAGAAAGGTGAAATGCTTCATTTGTGATGGACCACACAAGGCAAATGAGTGCCCGGACAATCCTAAATTGAAGAAGGAAGCTCATCAAGCATTTGCACTTGGAATGATGTCGAAGAACAACCCAGAGGACTGGATCATCGACTCGGGAGCGTCGTGTCACATGACGAATCGAAGAGCTTGGTTTAGTTGTTTGAAGGACACACCCCAGCCCCTTAGAGTAACTTGTGCGGATGGTAATGAGGTGTTTGGTCGAGGTAAGGGTACGGTTGTATGTGAGTCAGGGCTATCCATCAGTAATGTTACGTATGTACCTGATCTACAAACCAACTTACTTAGCGTAAGTGAAATTGTCAAAAAAGATAATGTAGTTGTATTTTCTAAAAATGGTTGTGACATCTACAGGAGTGAGGAATGTACGGTACAAGGCACTGCTGCTTTGAAAGGTGTAGAAGAACGAGGTGTTTATAAAATTAAAACTGCTTCTCAGGATTCTGCACTCGCAACGACTGAAGGCGATCAATTGATGCTTTGGCATCGGCGGATGGGTCACTTGGGCAAGTACAACCTTAAACTCCTGAGAGATAAGATGGCAATTGGGGTAAGTTTTTCAAATTCTACTTCTTCACTCGAGTGTGTATCATGTATAATGGGAAAACAAACCAAACAACCATTTCAAAAGCATAGCACTACAAGGGCAAAGACAATTCTTGGCTTAATACACTCAGATGTATGCGGACCAATGAATGTAGCTTCTGTAAGCGGTAACATATATTTTTTGACGTTTATTAACGACTTTTCGCGTGAAACTTTTATTTATTTTTTGAAATCAAAGAGTGATGTATTCGAAAAATTTTTACAGTTTAAAGCTTTAGCTGAAAATCAGACCGGCAAGAAAATAAAGATTCTGCGTACTGACAACGGCACCGAGTTCGTCAATAAACGAATGGATAGTTACCTGAAGCAACAAGGAATCTTACATCAATTAACGGTGGAGTACACGCCTGAGCAGAACGGCGTTGCTGAACGCGCAAACCGCACGATTTGCGAGAAAGCAAGGAGCATGCTACACGAAGCTGGCTTAGCCAAACGTTTCTGGGCAGAAGCTGTGCAACATGCAGTGTTCTTGAAGAACAGGTCACCTACAATCGCTGTAAAGGACATGACTCCTGAAGAGAAATGGTCAGGGAAACGATGCAATTTGAGCATGATAAAGACTTTCGGGTGCAAAGCCTTTATGCACGTTCCAGACCAGAAGCGGACAAAGTGGGATCATAAAAGCAGAGAGCTGATCCACGTCGGGTATTGTGACAATGCTAAGGCATACCGGCTTGTTGACCCCGCTACTGGAGCCATATACAAGGCGAGAGATGTGATATTCTTCGAAAACCAAAAATACCGAGAGGAAGTTGTACCACAACATGATCCGAAGTTGGTAAACAACAATTCCACGCTTGGAGAAGTGAAACTTAGTCCAGTCATCGTCAGTAGAACTACATCCGAGGTTCCATTACAACCATTGCAGGAAATAGAGTTTCCTAGAGAGGAACAGCTAGACCCTGAATTGGAGAGAGAAGCAACTGAAGCACCTAGAGAGGAGCACGAGGAACCCGAACTGGAGAGAGTACCTGAACAATCTCAGAGTGACGAAATCGATGAGTTCGAAGATTGCGAACCTGGACCGGCTCCCATTGCGGAAAATATTCCTAACCAGAATGAACGGAGGTACCCGCTCAGGGATAGGAAGCCCAGAGAATTTCCGGATTATGTACTGTATCAGGCGGTTCAAACACAGGAAGATCCAGCAACAATACAGGAGGCTTTATCCAGAGCTGACAGCGAGCAATGGAGAAAAGCAATTCAGGAGGAGCTGGATGCTTTAAAGAAAAATGGGACATGGTCTTTGGTTAAACCTAACGAAGCAACTAACATTATTGATTCTAAGTGGTTACTTAAAATCAAAAAGGAGGCCGGGAATAGAACTAGATACAAGGCACGTTTGGTTGCAAGAGGCTTTACCCAAAGAAAAGGCATTGATTACGACGAAACATTTTCTCCAGTGGTGAGACATAGTTCCCTGAGGCTGTTATTTGCTTTAGCTGCAAACCTGCAAATGAGTGTCGACCACATGGACGTTAAGACTGCATTCCTCAATGGGAATATAGATGAAGTGGTGTATATGAGACAACCACCTTTCTTTGAAGAAAAGGGAAAAGAACAGCATGTGTGCATGTTAAAGAAGTCATTATATGGACTAAAACAAGCACCACGCTCATGGAATATTAAACTTCACACAGAATTAGAGTCTGAAATTTAATAGGTGTAAAAATGAACCTTGTGTTTATACTCGGACATCAGGAAAAGACAGGATTATCCTAGCTGTGTATGTGGATGACATTCTTATTTTCTATAATGATCCACAACAAATGCAGAGGGTAAAGGGTGAACTGATGTCGAAATTCGAAATGAAAGATCTCGGAAAGGCAGAGTTATTTCTGGGAATGAGTATTAAACAAATGGATGGTCGAATCAAAATCGATCAAGAAGAGTATATAGACAAACTTCTACAGCGGTTTGGAATGACAGACTGTAAACCAGTTAGTACACCAGCAGTTCCTGGTCAACGTTTTACCAAACCTGAGGACTCTCACAAACCAAACGAATCAGTTCCATACAGAGAACTGATAGGTTCGTTAATGTACGTTGCTGTCTGCACGAGGCCAGACATTACACACTCTGTAAACTTTATGAGCCAATTTAACAACAACTATAAAGATGTACACTGGTTGGCCGCAAAGAGAATCCTGCGATACCTAAAAGGTACGAAGAATTTGGGGTTAGTTTTTGAGAAGGATACCTGTAGAGCCATTCAAGGTTTTGCTGATGCTGATCATGCGGGAAATCTTGTGGACAGAAAATCATACTCTGGAAATGTATTTATAATGGCAAAAGGAGCGGTATCGTGGCAAAGCTCAAAACAAAGAAGCATAGCCATATCCACAGCAGAGGCTGAATATGTTAGCCTGTCTGAAGCTGCTAAAGAAGCTATCTTCCTAAGATGCTTTCTAAATGAGCTGTTAAGTAAGGAGGAGAAAATTACAATTCATACAGATAGTCAATCTGCTATGGCTATAGCGCTTAATCCAGTGCAACATCAACGGACAAAGCACATAGACGTCCGCTACCATTTTATTAGGGACACACTTGAGAGTGATGTACTGACTTTGAAATATTTAGAGACAAAGTATATGGTTGCAGATATTATGACTAAGGCAGTGCCTAAAGGGAAGCATGTGTTCTGCCGAAGTAAGATGGGTGTTTTGTATTAGTATGTTTGTGAGAGGTATATGAGGAGCTTGTGAAGCATCTGAAGTCTGAAGGAAACGATTGAGGAGGAGTGTTAGAAAGAGGTTTCGCAATCGTTGACAGACTGGCCGGTATGAAAGGTGACGGATGTATTCAAGTTTGATGTTTGAGGAAAACGTCGTATACTTTTGTTTAGCTGTCTAACAGAAACGTGTTATTTTAATATGCTATTGTAAAATAAATTAAATATCTTTATTTTAAAGATTCGTTTATTTCGGTTGACACTGCAAGCTCTGCTATATAGTTTACAATCTATAGATAAATAGAAAATTTATCACTATTGAACAAGCAATTAACTGCTATTCATAACTATTAAAGTTTAGCTCAGAACATGTTAAACATACGAATGTCACGATTTAATTTTTTATTAAGTACATATAATTCAAGCCTAAGTATATTGTACATACATACATACATATATCACGTCTTTATCCCTTACGGTAGAAAGAGCCTTTTTTTATGGCGTGGAAAATGCGCCTTATGCATCCGCCCGGTACGGGGTTACCGGGGGTATGTAGGGCTCTCTCGCGGTGGCAGGCATACCCACTAGAAACCACACGGATTCCCTATTCAGTCGTATGTGAGGCGTTACGGGAGCACCCGGTGTCACCCACGACGCACGGGGTAGACAGAGCCTAAGGTAACAAAACCTTAAGCCGCTCAGAAATTACGGTATAGCATCAGTTATTTTATGATATAGTAACAGCCTTCTAAGCTTCATTCACGATGGTTCATTTTACATGTTTTTTTTCCATTGGCTTGTAGTCTTCTACTTACTAGTTAATAAAGCCCAATAGCATGACGTAGCGAGGGTCAATGAGGTCATTCGAATAATTATTCCAGCAATTCATTGGAGCTCCAGTAACTTCATAACAGTAATCATTTGTTGTACGACATACGACAAAAGTAATTACGAGTATCATGAATAGAGATAAGGGCCGACCAGACGGCATTTGAACTGGAACCCAACTGCCATGCAGAAGTTGGTGTAACTGCATCAAAACTGAATTACATAGCAGGCGCGATTTTCTGACCGTAAATCGGATTGCTGGACTGTTTATCATTTGTTTTTAACTTTTAAAGTCAGAGACTATGGAATAATGAACAACGATGTCATACAGCCAAGTCGATGGCCGAGGAGTGCGCGTTTTGTTCGAGTAACGATTTTATCAATGTCTCAAATAGCTTACGGTGACAGATGACATAAAAAAAAACTTAACATAAAAGGCGGGAACGTGAAAACCACCTAAGTTGCGACGAATAGACAAATTGACGTTCCAAATTATAAAAATGACTTAAGTCCCGTATCAGTTCTATACACTACCTACTACACCAGGTCACTTACTTAAGTGTTTTACCTATAGGTGCTACCTAGTTTTTGCCTGTTTTATGGTTAAGGAAGTTAGTAGACAACTCACCTCCAATAGGGGGACCACATAAATGCCCAATGCCCTGGCTCAGCAGAATCAATCCATACGCCACTGTGAAGTGATCAATGGGCATCAGCTCCATCAATATAGCTGGGGTGTAGGAGTAAGAGCTAGCGAAGGACAGGCCGAAGATTGCGGAGATGACGGTGAGGGCCCAGTAGTTGGTGATGAAGAAGGGGTACGCGGCCACTGAGAGGCCGCAGATGATGAGGCAGATCGCGTAGGTCTTCGTCACGTTGATCCAGGGCTGGTCACCTGCCCAGCCGAGGACTACCTGAGGATAATGTTTTTGTTAAGGAAATAGAAGAGACCGAACCCCACTTAACTACCTTATCGAACTACTTATGGAACAGCCTGTATAAATGAAAAGAAACATTTTAGAAGAGTTTTTGCCAGAAGCGGTTGTGCAAGTATTTTGGATAATAATAAATTTTTAGGTGTTCAACCTTTTTGGCTGTTGGTGGCTGGCTGGCGCTATTCCATTGCTACGCGCCGCGGCACCGAATAAAAAGAACAATAAGGCGGCTGTCACTTGTTTTCTAAATGTGGGTGCACGGTCGGTCTTTTATGCGGATTTATGTTTAAACTATTGTAAATATTAATTAATGTGTGTAATGTTTGGTGTAATAGTGTAATTAGTGTATGTAACATCACGGATAGTCTTCGCGGGTGTGTAGACATTTACTAAGCGGCGGCATTGGCTAAAAGACTCTACACACGGACTCTACACAGCCGAGCGTTGGTCGAAGCCGGCTTCCTCAACGTTAAGCTCTGAAATTGATTGTTAGACCTAATACTGCACAAGGGACAGCTAAACCACGGCCTGGGTAACAGGCAATATTTGTCCATCGAAGGTTATTTCATGCAGCGGTAGTTATGTGAACAGTCTAAATTTATTTTCCTTATTTATATAAGTCCCAGCCTAGGAATAGGTACATGAGGAAAATGTTTTGTTAAGGAAATAGAAATAAAGACCGAACCCCACCGCACTTGACTCCTTTGTCGAACTACTTATGGAACCTGTGTTACATGAAAAGAAGCATTTTGGGACAGTTTTTGCCAGAAGCGGTAGTTGTGCAACCAGTCTAATTTATCTTTCTTATTTATAAAAGTGTTATCACTTACACAATCGAAAGCTAAAGCTAAGTCAATATGCCGCAAACAAAACTGATAAAAATTAGATCCAACTTGAAATGGTTACGATTCCCGGCTACTCTAATCACGTTAAACTAATAAACCTGGACGATAAACGTTCCCCAATCATAACTGATAGCAAACAAACGGGCCGACTGATGCCCTGGTTTGATTGTTTGGTTTATTTTCATTTTGATACTATCTCTTGCTTGTAACTTCGTTTACGCAACGATCTATAGTTACTCTGTGTCACAAACAGATTCCGAAAAAGTTCTTCTTCTTCTTCTTTTTTTTTATGGCCCCATCGATCGATGCGATGATTTCGCCAAAGTCAAAGTAATAAATACAGTATTCAAAAATCTTGTGACAAAAATGTTGGCAACGTTGTACCGTAGAACACGGTCAAAAGACTTTGGAATCGAATTATAACGAAGAGTAAAGGATATACAAATACAATTATGTATGTCTTAAATAGGGTCCAAGTCGGGTTACCTCCACGTGTGGTCAAGACCTGCGGTTCGTTTTTGGATCCCTCCAAGGGGAAGAGCAGTGCTTGGCCCGGTGCACCCTGAGCATCTGATCGGCTAATGATTGCCTGGCAGTTTCCGAGGGATATCATTGACTGTTGGCTAAGGGCCCGACAGGGGGGGAGGGGGTCTTTGACCATTATCGTACAACGTTGCCGACATTTTGTCACAAGATTTTTTTATTCTATTTTTGGTACTTTGACATTGGCGAAGTTGTCGTCGCTATACGCCACAAATAACAAGAAGGAGAAGAAGAAGTATGTCTTAAAAATAGCCTATTTTTATGAGGGATAATGTAGGATTCTATTCAATGTAAACAAACAAACAATCAAATATTTCCCTATAATGCTAATGGTGATGTAAATAATTTTGACATCTTTCTCACCATTTGTTACGTTTATGTTTATTGTTTGTTTACAATCAATCACGCTACTTTCTGTTTCACGCTTATTCTGAGTTATAGTATTTCTAAACACTTAAAATCTGTGAATCGATTTTATATCATTACTTTTGAGTCATAGATTACATTGTTAATACTATTTTTCCCAAGTCCGTTTTGCTGTAGTCTACTTTCATCGGTACTAAACACTTGTATGTTGGATGTTTTTATACGACAAGGAAGGCAAACGAGCAAGTAGTCAGCGTCAGGTAAGTGATCACCATCACCCACGAGCACCCGTGTCAGAGCTTGTGTGAACCCTTTACATCTACCAAGAGCATAACACCCTTTAAAATAACATCTACCTACTCAAAGTTCCATGCTGGTCTGGGAGCAAAGAAAAAACAGAATCTACCAGTTGCTTCTCTTCCCACTAGGGCTTGCTCTCGGTACTGGATTTCCATACAAATACGCTACTGGAACCGGAAATTCCCGGTTCTCGCCATACAAACTCAGTACCGGGAGCAAGCCCTACTTCCCACGTAATTGGTAAAAGTCTATCGAGGGAATCAGCGAAAATAGTAGGAATCATGTTATTGGCGATGCGGCTAGCAACTAGCAACCCATCAATTGATTCTCCTTTCCAGTTCATGCTAAACGTGCCCTTAGGGTATTGTTACCTTAGGCTCTGTCTATTTCGTTAGGGGTAAAGATATCGTTGGTTAGAACTGTCGGTATACTCCTTCCCACCCTGTATATGTATGCACGTATATCGTCGTATCCTACGAGTAGAGCCACAATTACAAAATGCTTACTTTTCAGGAGAAGCATTTTTGTGTTTCTTTCAAAAGATAACTAACAAATTGATACTTTTGCAATTAAATAATGTAAATTAGTATTTTGGGGTTCTGCTAAAACAAATATTATATTCTTAATGATATATTATAGATCGATTTTGTCCTTTAAATCCTTTTTCGTCGGACTAAATGAGTTTAAACGGGCCATAAGCGACGTTGTGCCTTTTATCGTTGCAAAATTCGGAGCCACAACTACCCTTATGGCCAAATTGAAGTTGTTAAAATACTTGCGTTTCAAAAAAAAAAATAAAGAACACAGTTTAAAATAAAACTTCTTGTAGTAATGAAAGAAGTAGGAAGAATATTTAAGAATAAGAAGAATATTTTGTTTATTTTCTAAGATTTATTAAAACATAAACCGTACATACCCACAGTAATTTCATAACATAAAACAAATCCCTTTTTTAGAAAACAAGTGAAACTAAAAACTACTTAATTGCTTATTAAAAAAATATATAACTTCTGAAACATAAAATCTTCCCAACGCTCTAATAAAAATATTATTTATCATTATTATTTAATCAGTCTTCAGTATTCATTGCAGATATTTCCTTATTCTTCCTAATCGTCTGTATCACCCGTAGCACCAACACCTCCCTCATGAGGTAACGACATAAAAAGTCATGAAATTCTTCAGGAATTATTTTTGACTGACAAAAAGATACAAGATCTTTGTACTTGTCGTTATTCAGTTTTCTAGGGTCTGTGCTAGCTCTTTCAATATTTGTAACTACACTTCTTGTACCTCTTGTCACCTTTTTTAAAGTCGTTATTGTTTTGGAGTCTTCGCGAACATGTACGTTCTCTTTGGCTATTTTGCACTTCTTTGACCCTATTCCATGCGACTTTTTCACCCCCTTCTTTGTCCAATTTTTGCCATTCAGTGGAGTACGAAAATTTAATATGTCTTCCAACTTCATTTCTTTCACTCTACGGTAATACACTGGTCTATTTTTTCTTTACACTTTTTCAGACAGTTGCATGGAAATTGAATTTTTTTTTCAGATACCGACTCGCCCTTCCTATTTATAAAGGCTTTACCAGAATTTTTCAGAGCTTTCCTTTTTTAATCTTCCCATTCTGTTATATTTTCCCTACGAATTTTTCCAGGTCCTCGTTTTTTACTACAGTTGCGGGTAGAAGGGGAAGCTACAGGTGAATTTACAGCTGACGATTGTGGAGTTGGAATTGTAAAACTGGATGTCGGACTATCTAAAATTATATCAGCCATAGACACAGACATGTTTTCATTCTGAGCTGTACCCACTGCATCTTCACGATTATCAATAATTGATTCAGCAGTAATTTCTTCTATTTGGATAACAATATCAGCGAGAACTTCATCGGTTTCTTTATGTTTTTCTTCAATGATAATATTTTCATTCTGACACGGAATTGAGGTAGACTCCAAAATCTGCTCTAGATATAATCATTTCACATCCTACATTTTTCCATCCAAAATTATATCAACAACATTTTTTGCTGCTTTTTTATGCATCTGAGATTGATTAGAAATTCGGTGGTCATCAATTTGTCTTCTATTTATGTTTCCTATCTCTGACAAATATCTACAATTATCTTGGTTTTCTTCAACATCAAGCTCGCTGTTAACGATGTTTTAAAAACAATGTACTTAGTTAATTTTCATTTTCTTAACGTCAACTGACCAAAATTTGATCCATATTATTAAACAAATAATCTACTTCTTGCTCGTTTCCGGGTGGTACGGGAGACTCCCCGCTTTTTCTTTTGTCTGAAATACAAATAAAAAGTGCAGACAAAGCATTATTAATAATAAAAGAGAAGTCATCCCGAATGTTATAAGAAACCATAAGAGAATAATATTCGTGCCTATATTGACAGACTGACAACAAATTAGAAGATAAATAGAAGTAATAATGCCAAAATCATATTTTTTTTCCAAAATGTAATGCTGCTATATACAATGAAAAAAGCCTCAAGCACCATAAGGACCCAAAAATAAGACATGCAAAATCACACGTTCAAAATAATTATTGTTATCAAAAAACAATTATGTTCATTCCATGGAGCCACATTGTTAATAAGCCACCAAAATTTATCTTTAAATAGCGAATATTTAAGCAATAATTTAACAAAACATTATTCGTACGTAGAAAAAGGACACTGTGGAAATTGTGGCCACACACTCGCTATACAAATAAAATTGAGCTATTCCGCGGAATAAGACCGCAGTTGCCGTTCGGGCTTTATTCCAGATAACACTAACCACTTCATTAAATTATGTAAATTTCTTCATTATACTATGTAAACATGTAAATAAGCAAACTTAAAAATAATTAATAAAAAGTAAACCTAAAAGAAGTAATAAATAGGATCTGAATAATCGAAAATCTTCGTAAATAAATTTTGCTTAACTTACTTGGTGTTTTCTTCTTTCGTTCAGCGTCGTCCTTTGTAACCATTTTCACTAATCTATGTCCTCGACGATTAATTTTGTTCTTTTCATTGACAAATAACGAAAAAAAGACGATCTTACAAATTAAATAACAATATCCAAAGCATGCCATAATTCCGCCGAGTACTGCAGAAACGGCGCTTGCGCCCACTGCTCCCGCCCGCGCCGCTCCTATTTGCACGGCGAAAAAGGACAGAGGCATACTTCTGGCTTTACTCCGCGTTAGAAGTGAGACATACGTAATTGTGGCTTATTAAAAATATTTTTTTACTATTTAATAAAAAAATATTTAAATTATTATTTAAAGTTACAGACATGTATCTTGACTTGTAGATTCCAATTTTACAATAAAAACTAAAAGCCCCTATGGGGATAGTGGCTCTTATCGTAGGATACGACGATATGACCCGCTAAGAAATTCATTATTGATAAAGACAATACAGAAACAACTTACAATCCCAATGCTGCTGGCGACTCCAATAATACTGATCATGAGGGCACCCCCCTCCACGTCATGGGCGGTCATGTAGGACTTGAGGAAGAAGTAGGGCACGATAAACCAGACCGACAAGATCAGGGAGGACAAGTTGAACATCAGGAAATGGAACTCCGTGAACATGCGGAAGTCGAACGTGGTCTTCATGGTCTCCCAGAGGCGGTGGTACCATTTCTGAAAAATGAAAAACGTTTGAATGAACCACTTTTTCATTCACACCAAGTTTATATAGAATTTGGATTTTCTGTAGAAGAACTTGCTATTCAACAAGATAATGATTCTCGTCAAGGTATTGTTACGCCTATCCATTGCTTTTAATTAATAAATATTGTAATAAACAGACACAAAGTTTGTGCTACTTATTTGAAAAATGCTATTCCAGTAAAACACTGTCGCTAGAGAGGAAAACTGAAACAAATAAATTCCACTTACCATCTCATCATCTGAATCAGAAGCCAAAGACCACATGGAGTTCCTATAGATGTCAGGCAAAGAAGAGGCCCGAAGCTTATACCTCGGTATGTTGAGCATAGCGCCTCTGTGCATCAGCGTGTTCCGATACAACGGAAGATCTCTCATATAATGATGGTCTGTCGATATCTGACGCGATAACCAGTTCATCTGCTGGACATTCTTTACATCCTTATTCGATGTATGTGGCTTCTTAGGCTTATCTTGAGTTTGGAACAGTTTTGTATTGCTATCGCTTAAAGCGTTCTTTGGTTCCATCTTCTTTTCTTCACTCTTTCTTTCCACGTTCTTTCGTTCTTCGTTTATTTTGTCTTGTGACTTTTTGCTCTCTGATTCCGTTCTCGGTTTCTTAACTTTAACTGTGACAGGCAATTGTGCTGGCTCATTTTTATTTTGGGGCGATAGAGGTTCTATACTAACGTTAACATCAGACTTGCGTCTGGTTAAAATGTCAGGGTAGTTCTGCAATATGATGTTGTAGAGCCGTTTGTTGGTCATAAGCTTTTCTATTACCTCTGCTGGTACTTTTTCATTTTTCTGTATAAATGTGGGTAGATGTATAGCGGAATGCATTCGTTTGAAAGACTGCTCAGCATTCATTTGCGTCGTAGCTTCTAGCTGCTCTGCCTCGGCTATAGACGTCGCTAACGTCGACAAAATGTACTCTGGACTCTTCCCACTCTTCAATAAAGCCTTCAATTCATCAGCACTTAGGAATACTGATTCTTCACCAATAGATCTTGAGCCTACGGAACCCGCGCTTGATGACCGCCTAGATCTTGACTTCGACATCCGCCTTTCCCTCTTCATCTTTATCTCCAACCATTCCGGGTTTCTCATTAACGCTCCACACACACACATATTCAACAACGTACCAGCTAATAAAACTATAGTATTACGCCAGTCGTATAGCTCTAGAAAATAATTCGTCATCGGCGAGTATATCAGAGTACCAAAACCTATACCACAAGAAGCTAATGACACTGCTAAGTTTCTTCTTTTGTCAAACCAAAATGCTACTGATACCACAGCAGTTACGTATAAAATACCCATTGCTAGTCCACTGAGAAAGCCAAAAGTTAAACATAGCATTGGTATGGAATTACTTATTGAAGCCAGAAGGAATCCAATAGTCGACAGTATTCCAGCAAGCATGGTCATTATTCTACAGCCATATCGGTCGACTAATGCGCTCATTATAGGTCCAGCTAATAAAGGAGTAGCTATAAACAAACTCCCGATCAATGACGTTTTAGATTGCGTAGTTTCGAAGTATGCTGTGAATTCCTCGTGGAGGAGTCCGAAGGAGAATGCTAAACCGTCGGCACAGGCTGAGACTAGAAACGCTGATACCACGACTACCCACCCCCATCCTCCGTCAGGAATAGGGGGGAGTTTATCATCACTTGAATCGTCAGAGCATATGCTGTCATTGTCTTCAATTCCGAAGAACTTGACTCTCTCAACTGGCGATTCGTCACCTTCTGCCTTGGTATATTGTGCTACAATATTGTTATCGCTTCCGTTTGATTTTATTGAATTTATTTTGTTTAAATCTTTCTTCTCGTCCAATTCGCTCACAGTTTCCATTGCATCCGTGATCTTTTCAGCTGGTGTTCCATTTTCTTTACTTGTTTCATGTATCTCAACCATTTTCGACGGCGATATTCGGATGTGTACAATCTGCAAATAAAATAAAATAAATTAGGTTTCTTACTCAGTTTCGATGCAGACAAAAGACTAGTTACGACATTTCATCACTACATTACAAAACAAAGACCTCCGCCTCGTCTGTCTTCTGCATCTGTTCGCGATAAACTCTAAAACTACTGAATGGATTTTCATGCGGCTTTCACCAGTAGATAGAGTGATTCATGGGAAAGTGTGACTATTATTGCGGCAACGTGTGTTACTGTGTGTTACTGGTTCATTTATATAACACTATAGTGAAATTCATTCGCAAAAATATTCTGCGGCTGTATCCAATACGATCTTGTGCGGTTTCACGGCAATGGATATTGAGAAAATATTTAAAACAAGTAGTTACTAAGCGCAGGCATCACTGAGACAAACTTAATGAGTCATTTACAGGCAATTTGCATAAAACGCCGACCGTATCATTTATGTGTCAAGGGCATTCAACAGAATAAGGTACTTACATTACGATTGGCCACAAAATTAAGAGAAACACATACACAAACACACAAATCACATCTTTATCCCTTACTGAGTAGACAGAGCCTAAGGTAACAAGACCTACTGGCCACGGTTAGCAAGACTGGGCGTATAGGTGGAAAGGGGAATCAAAATAGTGATCGGGTTGCTAGCCGCCTATAGCATGATTCCTATGATTTTCGCCTATTCCCTCGATGGACTTTTACCATCAGTGCGGGAAGAGAAGCAACTGGTATATTCTATGTTTTTCTTTGCTCCAAGACCAGCATGGATTGAGAGAACTACGAGTAATAGCAATCCGTCATTTGTCTGTAAATTTTGGGGCTTTTGGCTTTCTATCTAGACATTGTTCATTGTAGAGTTCTGGTTCTGCCTCTAAAGGAAAAAAGGAAGCCATAATAAGATCACTTCGCTGTCCGTCTGTCTATTCTGTCTGTCCAAGTCCAGACCATTTTTCTAAGGAATGCGTAATGGTGAAATAGAAATTAATACCAAATACTGGTCTGCGGTGCCTTGGAGTTGTGAAAAAATCCACCATCTTAAACTCAATCAATTAGCAATTTGGTAATTAACTCTTAGCGCAGCTTATGAAATAAGGTCAAAAATCTATTTTTGAATGCCTGTCTATTCACATAGGTGACCAATATAAAATCACCTCTCACTGCCCATATTTTGCTTAGGGGCTGGGCTCTTCTAACACCGGACTATATTAACTTGCTGAATTAGTACGGAACTCTCGACGCGCGAGTCCGCCTCGCACTTGGCCGGTTATCTACTCTCTGTTTATGGAAAAAGCATTAGGTATAAAAAGTTTCTATTTTATTTTTAACTAGCGACCCGCCCCGGCTTCGGTATTATACATATAAACCTTCCTCTTGAATCACTCTATCTATTAAAAAAAACCGCATCAAAATCCGTTGACTGGTTTTGAAGATATAAGCATACATACGGACACGGGGACAGAAAAAGCGACTTTATTTTATACTATGTAGTGATGATAGTGATAGTGATTAAATGCAGTTTCCCTTAATTCTATTAGTATTATGTGTCTTCTGTAATTCCAGACACGCAACGCTGCCGAGATAGTACCTTCTCTTTCAATCACAGGCACGCTAACAGTATGTGTGAAGAGAGGCGCTGATCAAGGTCGGCGCTTTAGTGTTTTAATATGCCTTGCCTACAATGGGAGAGTCCAAGGTCCTGAGTTCAACGTACTCTACGGGAAATCAGGGGGCTTTTTTTTAATATGAATAGGAAGGCAAACGAGCAAGTGGGTCACCTGATGGTAAGTGATCACCACTGCCCATAGACACCCGCAACCCCGGAGGGATTGCAGATGCGTTGCCAACCTAGAGGACTAAGATGCAATGCCTCTTGTGCCCGTAATTTCCTCGGCTGTCTTACTCTCCACACCGGAACACAGCAGTGCAAGCACTGCTACTTAGCGCCAGGATTAGCGAGTAAGATGGTGGTAGCGATCCGGACGGACCTTGCACAAGGCCCTACCACCCGCAAAACTACTCCGTAATTCGAAATTCGGAGTTCGTACCATACTGTCCCTCGTATTTATGACTATAGGTTAAAGCGGGACGGCAATAATAGAACTTAAAATGTCGGTGGTTATTTAATAGATTCGCTTCAAATAGGTAATTTACGGATTAGCGTATGTCTACATGCATACATACAAAAATCACGTCTATATCCCTAGGTAGACCGAGCCTAAGGTGGCAAGAACTAAAGGCCACGTTTAGCATGGTTGCGGGCGTATAGGTGGAAAGGGGAATCAAAATAGTGATGGGTGTTAGCCGCATCGCATATAATATAGGTATTATGATTCCTAAGATTTTCGCCCATTCCCTCGATGAGCTTTCACCATCTGAAGAAGCAACTGGTATATTCTGTGTTTTTTCTTTACTCCCAAAGGCGTCGCCTTTGGGTCTTGTTACTTTAGGCTCTGTCTACCCCATAAGGGATAAAGACGTGATTTATTGACTTTCTCCACCACCAAGTACAAGTTACATTTAAAAACAGTTTAAAAGCATAACCAAACTGTCAGACCTGTATGGAGGAGACTGGTGCCCGAACTAGGGAAGTCCTGTGTCGGGTCACCAGGTATCCGACTCTCAGATGCCCGCAAATGATTTATAAATACAAACATACATACATAAATCACGTCTTTATCCCTTACAGGGTAGACAGAGTCTAAGGTGACAAGACCTAAAGACCACGTTTAGCATGAATGTGGGCGTGTATGGTTGGAAAGGGGAATCAAAACAGTGACGGGTTGCTAGCCACATCGCCTATATAACAATACATGACCCCTAAGATTTTCACCCAATCGCTCGATGGGCTTATACCATACTAGCTTCTGCCCACGACTTCGTCTGCGTAGAATTATACATAAAAACCTTCCTCTTGAATCACTCTATCTATCAAAAAAACCGCATCAAAATCCGTTGTGTAGTTTTGAAGATATAAGCATACATAGGGACATTAGAAAGCGACTTTATTTTATACTATGTAGTGATAGTGAAGTGATGCGCGGGTAGAGAAGCAACTGGTACATTCTATGTTTTTTCTTTGCTCCCAGACCAGCATGGAAGAAATGATTTATGTATGTATGTATGTGTACATAATTATTCCATGGCCTTGAGTCGTTTGAGCTAGCGAAGAAAATCGGACATTGATGGATTCCAGATGCTGCCAGAATTCGACAAGCATCTTGTTAGCGTAAAGTAAGAAAACCGGCCAAGTGCGATTCTGACAACCGCACCGACTGCCACTCGAATATAAAATGCTGGTCTGGGAGCAAAGAAAAAACATAGAATGTACCAGTTGCTTCTCTACCCGCGCAGATGGTGAAAGCCCATCGAGGGAAGTGGCGAAAATCTTAGGAATCATTATTATAGGCGATGCGGCTAACACCCATCACTATTTTGATTCCCCTTTCCACCTATACGCCCAGTCTTGCTAAACGTGGCCTGTAGGTCTTTTTACCTTAGCTGTCTACCCCGTAAGGGATAAAGACGTGATATGTGTATGTAAGTAGGCATTTTTAAAAAGGTGACAAATAGATCTATCTAAGCCATCTAAGGTAACACTAATTTAAATACTTATTACAATTAAATTCTATGCCGTAGAGTCATGGAAACTCCGGCTTTATCTTTTGCAGTTAATGAACCGTACACTCGTATAGTTTTATTGTTATCATCACTTATTAACTAAACGTATGATCGACTTCAGGGATCATTATGTCACACGATAATAAATGAGCTCAGCCTGCACGTTTTTTAATAGGTAATTAACTTTAAACGCCACACCCTGTTGCAGTAACTCTACATACTGCCCTTTACACCCCAACGAACAGGTTTAAATTAAAAAAAGTTACAAGCTTTCTAAATTTAAAAAATCAACTTTGTTTTGTTTTTTCTTTGACGAAATTGTCGTCAGCCATTTCATTACTTACACGCATTCCACTACGTTCAATGCTCGGTGCTGATTAAAATTAACCTCACTATTTAATTAAGTAGTTAGATAGTTTCCGGCAATAATAATTATCTAACTCAACTCTATTCATATCATAGCTGGAGTGTATCAAATTGTTTTGGATGTCTTGTAATGTATACATCCGATTTAAATTAATAAGTACATAGATACAAAGTTACAAAACGGCTGATAACTTTTTTCATCATAAAGCAGTGAACCAGCCAGCCACTTTAGGCCAGTGTCAACTTAACCTGGCAACAACACGATCCCGGCATATGTTTAATTGACTGGTGTTCGAGCAAAAAAGGCATTCGATATTTAAAATTAGTCTTGAGTCCCGTCGCGTTCCGTTCGCGATTGAGTTTTAAAAGAGTTGTCTTTTTCACTGATAGTCAAATGAATGAAGTTATTTCGAACGCACACAAGAACTTACCTAATCATGTAATAGCAACATCGAGCCACGTAATATTTATATAGCGGTGTTAATCGTAAATGTAAACAAACGGACGGCGGCGACACGACATCACGAGGGCAAGCACGGCAGTACACTACTGAGTGAGTGTGAGTACTGAGTACATTAGAAACTTAACCGGTGTTGCCAGACAACTTTTGCAAAATTAGCTAGCATATTTAAAATAAGTCGCCAGATTGTAGAAAATGTATCCAAAAATGTTATGGAGCACCAGCTGAAAAAAAGTCGGTAACATACTCGGAAAAGTCATAGGATCTAGCGACAAAGTTGCTAAGTTGGCAACACTGAACTTAACTGACTGAAATTCGTGGACTGATGAACTATACTATATGATGTTATAGCGGAGTTAATAATACTACAGTTTGAACCAAAATAGGTCTGAAACTGGAACGTATTTGACAAAGCGGCTTATAGTATTTAGTTTATTACCTGTTTGATCGAACAAAGGTTTCAAAACTTGGAAAAACACGTTTTGCTAGAGATAAGACTAAAGTTAGAGCCGTTTTAAAGATTCCTGACAATAAATAAATTAATTAAAACAAGCATTGCTCGATTAAAGACTTGAAAATGAAATGAAATGAAAATTTTGGAAAAAATAAGGCCACGTTTAGAATGTTTGTGGGCGTATAGGTGGAAAGGGGAATCAAAATAGTGATGGGTTGCTAGCCGCATCGCCCGTTCCCTCGATGGGCTTCTACCAACCGCGCGGGAAGAGAAGCAGTTGGTACATTCTATGTTTTTTCTTTGCTCCCAGACCAGCGTGTAAGTACCTAATCACCGTTAATATAGAGACAGCAAAAAAATGATAGCAAATTTTAGAAATGTATTAATTGTACCTGTTACCAATCACTTGTATCTGATCAGATGTGGCAGCTAAAAAAAAAAAAATGGTTGCCTGTAAAGTCGGTATACGGGCGAAAGTTTTACGTGACAACGACTGTCATTGTGAGCGCATAACGTGAGCGGAGCGTAACGCAGTTTCTTGAAGTGTCACCCGGCAAACCAATTTATAAGACGTTGTCACGTCAATATGTTTATTGTAGTTGTAGAGGGGTTGTTTAGGAAATCTTGAATCAATACCATGTTAATACTGGAAATTCGCCTTCAAATGTAGTGTTGGATTCCGAGGTTCATTAAAGGGTGCGAGTCGGGTTACCTCCACGTGTGGTCAAGAGCTGCGGTTCGTTTTTGGATCCGTCCGAGGGGAAGAGCAATGCTTGGTCCGGTGCACCCTGGGCATTGGCTAATGATCTCCGTTTCTATCGCGCTCGCAATCACAATCGCCACAAGACACCCTTTGATTAACAGAAGCGGTCATTACGATTATGAGCATTTCTACTTTATACAAAAAGTCGTGCATTTGGATCTTGGCATGACCACCGACACTCGATAATATCAAGATAGTGCAAAATATAGGCATAATAGCCAGCTAACTCTGCTATAAAACTATTTAACTTAATTGATTATTTAAAATAATACACTAGCAGCTCTTTGAGCTGATACCTGTATGTATATCTACCACTGCACTTGTCGCACCTTTAGGACGAAAACGACACATCTCAAAAAACACGGTTTTTGTGTTAGGGTCGTAAAAAGACTTTATACGGTCATATCTATCGTTCCATAAATAATAAAACGCCACATTCAGGCTGGAATGGGACAAAGCTGCAATATCGGTCTCTTTCTTGCGCGGGGAATT
Source organism: Pandemis cinnamomeana (assembly GCA_932294345.1). NCBI lineage: Eukaryota > Metazoa > Arthropoda > Insecta > Lepidoptera > Tortricidae > Pandemis > Pandemis cinnamomeana. The sequence goes on along the minus strand of OW028718.1, from coordinate 12,248,020 downwards.
CCGTGCTCATGACGGTGCGGGAGGGGCGCATTCAGTGTTCTGTCTAAGCACCTGTGGGATAGACGTCACATGGACAGAACAGTAGTGACGGAAAACCTATTGAGTCGTTTTCATTCTGATTGAAACGGTATATTTCAATTTAATTTTTAATTTGAAACCGACGTATTTATTATTGTGACTATTTGTGACCATTTATTTCTGGTATAATTTATATAATTTGATGAGTTATTCAGATTTGTGTCGTTTTAATATAGAAATACTCAAGGAGTTTAAGGACTTATTTTTAATAGTGTCATTTAATTATTAAATAAAAACATCTATCTGGCGTACTATGTGACTAATGAGATAAAAACCTTTATTTATCCACATTATTACTCACAATTTATTTTGTTTTTTTAACTGATTTATAGGTAAATTAATCCTTTACAATTTTATGCCCAAAATTTAGCTGTCACTTCAATAGTAAAAAAATAATCACGATGAAGTACAATGGTGCCACAATCTCAATTCTTTTATTTCAATTTCCCAAAAAGTTGCTTTTTTGAGTTGAGGCGTTTTCATCCTAAAGGTGCGTTGTGTACATCCCTACTCTGGCTTTTGAAATGAATGTCTATTCTATTTTTAAAACTGTTCACTAAAGGTTGTACTTATCACAAGTTCGGGGAGTACATTCCATAGGCATTCCACGAGTTCACAACACGATTAGATAGGATAGGATGATGTCGTAATGATCCTTATTTCATTTTTGCTGGCATTGTGTTTTTATGTAAAGTTCCTATTTACCACGGAAATTGACGCTTCGCCGCGCAAAACAATATCAATGATATAATATCACGATGTTTTGCAACATTGCGGCATAATTTCACAAGGAAATCCTCGTGCGTCATTTTATAGTAACAGATACCTATTTACTTTATAAGCTTTTGCTATCGGTACCTTTCTGTAATAACAACGCCGAGAGTTGGCGACCGGCGCCCGTCTGCCGCCGGCGACCGATATGAGTCATGCTCATTTTAAACGTTTATAGGATTTCAATGCCAAAATATGTGGGGTCGAATACGCGGAGTTCAAATGCGTGCACTCGGGACTAACTAATTGTGCAATCGCTCGTAACAAATGGGTAATTCAGGAAATTGTGCTTAATTTGCGGCTGCAGAATTTCACAAAAGAAAAAAAAATGCAAATAAAAAAAAAGCTTCGTATTTGTGGCTCTATTAAAAGATGCACAAGCCAGTAAAGATAACGAAGCGCTCGATTTTAATATTTAAAAATAAATTCATCCATGTCACGACCTGTTATGATCTGAATTGATTATTTTGTTTTGTAACCTACGCTTAAATTTTCGCGCCTCAGACTTCCGGTAGAAAATGCTGCTTTTAGAGTTGCACTTGAAAAAAAGGCAAGACAGTAGTTTTTACAATTACGCGTGGCAACACTGTACCAAACGTCATTTACGTCATGATCATAACGCCATTGTTGTCGATCAATCCAAAGCTGCATTTCTATTTCTGTTTCGAATAAAGTTAATTTGTAAACAAACCATGGCTGATAAACCGCCAGAGGAAGGCTACATATCTGTCGTGGACGAGGAGCCTGAAATTTTCGAGCTTTTAAAATGGGACACGTCTCAAACGCAGAAGCATCATCAACCAACAACACTTTCGCAATCCGACCATCGCGTCTTGGAAAAAGGGATTTATACGCAACTGAAGGACAAAACCGAGGAGCCTAAGGTCCCAGAGAAGAGGACGAAGCCGCCTGAAGTTGATCCCTTCGATTTACCGGACCCGTCTTTTATAGAAACGTTTCGATTATCCAAAGATTTGGCGCGGGGTCTTTGTGAAGAACTTAAGCCTGTGATGCCAGAGTCTGTGAAATCTATCGAGTTTTCTGTTGAAAGCAAGGTTTGTAGATTGTTTTGTAATAATGTAGATAATCTTGCCATGATCACACAGTTAGAGTTAATGGTAAATCAGTCTAGAAACTAAGATCTTCAAAATAGTTTGTTCTTTCGTTAGCCGCGTTCGAGTAGAGGTCGAATATTGTAAAAAACATTTTTTTTATTTTTTTATTGCTATGCCGTGGCATACATTCTATTTGAAGAACTTGTTAAAATATTACAATAAATAAATACATAGTAGTTTTTATTCAGTTTTAAATGAGCAAAACTGTCCATAATGTGTTGTTTTTGGATTTTAGCATTAATTTTACAGGGGTATTACAAGGCATGCTAGTCATCCTGGTTTGGTAGTCAACTTACATTAAAAAAAAAAGACTCAGGTCTTATAAATGCAGGAACATGTTTCATACAGTAAAATTATAAATCAACAAACCTTTGATTTCAGGTCATGGCAGCTTTGGCATTCTTTGCATCGGGAAAATACCAAAAGTCCATACACGGCAAAAGCGATCCGAACATCACCCAATACTTTGTGTTCACCGCGGTCACTCAGGTCACAGAGGCACTTAACAACCCGGCCATAGTGAAGAAATACATACACTTCCCTCACTTGAGGGAAGAAAGAGACAACGTTAAAGCTAGGTTAGTATTCATTATTCAGTACTGACTGTTGCCTGGGACTTTGCAAAGAATTCATTTATCTGCTTTCCTGCAAAAACTACGCAATTTTCCCAGATAAAAAGTCGCCTATGTTTCTAAATTTGATCCAAATCTGTCCAGTTGCTTCAACATGAAAAAGGAACAAACATACACACTCACAAACTTTCGTATTTATAAGATTAGCAGGATTTATGGGATATAAATACTGCTGGCATATTACTATGACTTTAATGTCTGCCTGTCTGTCTGTCTGTCACCAAGTTGTACCTCAGAAACCGTGATAGCTAGACAGCTTAAATCTTTACAGATGATGTATTTCTGTTGTAGCTAGAACAACTAAAATACTAAAAACAACTTTTTAATGTCTATCTGTCTATGTAAGCAACCTTTACCAGCAGGGTTGTTGCTGGTAATTATTGAAGTGGTGGAGATAGAAACAACTTTTGCAGTCCATTTCAAATCTGATTTTATTGTAACAATGTCATGCTTATATACTAAACTATATCCCTACTTGAACAATCTACTTATCGCTAACCTAATCAGATGATTATCATATCTAGATAGACGTGATCAATCTTGTAACAGAGAGACACGTACATACATATTAAACTAATGTCACGCAACCATGTGACATCCGTCACATAGCTCCCCCCTAAATAAAAACTTGTGACTGACTCGGGGTTGTAAATCCCCATCAACCGTTCGCACTGTCTGTTTGACTTGCTTTGACTATAATTGCAGGCGTTGAAAGCTCTGTAACTCTTGTCTGTCAACTTGCGACTCCACTAAAATCTTGTGATACTCCAAAAAATCTGCTCCCAAGATAGCTTGCTTAACACTGATACAGTTGCTCCCGTGTCCACCAAAAAAACTTATACCACCTTGTCGGTCGGTAATTGTAAGTCGGTTAGAGGGATGAATAGCACAGAGTTCCATCGTGTCTTGTGCTAATCTTAGTATCCCTGACGCTGAGCACCGTTTAAATTCCTCCACGCACATGGCTTCAAACATCTTTGTGTATTCTCGCGAAGCCTTGAATGAAAAATGCAGAATCGATTCCCCCGTTCTCTTGACCTTGATCTTGATGCAAACCGCCAATTCTGCTGACTACTGTTGATGGAAACCCACTCGCCTACGTAACTCGTTTATGTCGAGTTGCATTTGCGCGAGCTGGGTCGAAACGCCAACTAAGCTACTTGTGACGTCATCCGACTCGCCGCTCCGATTCGACTGCTTACCACGGCCACTTCCGACGTTTTAATCTTCTCAAATATTCTGTCTGCAACCTTGCACTTGCACCTCCAAAACTCCGGAATTCGGGACACCACGGACGCAGAGGCAACCTCCAAACCATCGGAACTTGCCCCAGAAGTGGCTGCTGTCTTCGGCAGTGACATCTCCATGATCTTGCGGCAATCAAAAACGTTGACGAACTTGTTCTTCGCGGGGTCACCACTTTACCAGCAGGGTTGTTGCTGGTAATTATTATAGTGGTGGAGATAGAAACAACTTTTGCAGTCCATTTCAAATCTGATTTTATTGTAACAATGTCATGCTTATATACTAAACTATATCCCTACTTGAACAATCTACTTATCGCTAACCTAATCAGATGATTATCATATCTAGATAGACGTGATCAATCTTGTAACAGAGAGACACGTACATACATATTAAACTAATGTCACGCAACCATGTGACATCCGTCACACAACCTGTATAAACTGACCTTGCACTACTTTAATTTTGCTTAGGAGCCAGGGTTCTGCTTGTGCTGGATTTCATATGCGCTGGCTGGTTTACTGACATAGATTCCGTGACAGGTTCTACATGAAGTATGGCATCCCGAATGTGGTGGGTTGTGTGGAGTGCACACACGTACCAATCGCCCGCCCCGATCAGGACCAGAAGACTCACTTCAACAAGTCCTACCACTCCAAAAAGGTGCAAGTGGTAAGTGACACCTTTCCATTCTTGTTACTAATATAGCTTGGGAATGGCCATCAATTACCCAATCTGAAAAACTGGTCACCAATGTCACCCTGTACATACCCAGAGTCTTCAATAGGGAAAAATTCAAAATCAAAACTTTATTTCGCAAATAGGCCGCCAAGGGCTCCTTTACATGCCTTTTTTTAAAACTACCAGCGCATTCGGAAAGACCATCGCCAAGAAGAATGCGCCGCAAGAAACTTGGCAGAAAGTCATTTTTTCAAAATAAAATACATTAAGCTACTACAATACTTAAATTCTACTTAACTAACAATACATTTTATTGAATCAGGCGTTACTTTGCGGAGGTCCATTTCAATGAACAAAATATTTCTAAAAGGGATGTATAAGGTCCCCAAGTCGGTCGGTAGGTAGAAGATGGTATTGGACCTAACTCGATGTACTCTCCAGATCTGCGACAGCGACCTGAACATTATCAGCGTGGACGCGAGCCCGGGCGGGCTGCACTCCCACGACGCCATACTGAACCACCACGCCGTCAAGAACGACCTCGAGAGCCTCAACAACTCTGGCGAGCAGTGCTGGCTCATTGGTGAGTACTGCCACCAGAACCAACACCTAGCTTAGACCTGAAATGACTGTACTTGCTTGTTACTTAAAATTAGTTTATCGCTATCCCGTGGGATCTATGCAATTTTCTGGGATAAACAATAGCCTATGTATTAATCTAGATCTAGGGTAAGTAAGTAAGTAAGTAAGTAAGTTATTCTGTATAAATAAATAAATACAGAGAATCGATTTTAATAAAACAATTGCTAGATTTTCCAAGAATTATCTGCGAAAAAATCGTCGAGGGTATAGTACGCTCCGACTATGAGCCTTTCCTTCAATCGCTTTTTAAAGACAGGCAGGTCCACTTCTTTAAGGGCTTCGGGCATGAAATTGTACACTTTCATCAGGTATCAGCTCATCTCCGTTCCAAATTTTATCCAAATCTATTCAGCAGTTTTTACGTTAAATAGTAACAGACATCCATCCATACTTACAAACTTTCGCGTTTATAATATTAGTAGGATTTATCAAATCTCGCCGCACCCGCAATATGAGAAAACCTCTAAACTAGCCTGTTCTTCTAGGGGGACCACACTACGCGCAAAAGCCACACATAATGACGCCGATACCTAAAATAACGAAGAAATCCCCCGTCTCACCGGAGAAGTACTACTCCACTATCCACACACAAACTCACAGCAGCATCATCGAGGCCATAAAGCAGCTGAAGAGCCGATGGAAGTGCCTCCAAGCCACCTGCAACAAACAGTTTGACCCGCAAATGGTGGCCAACATAATTGTATCCTGCTGTATACTCCACAACATGTGCAACCGGAGAGGCTTGCCCGTCATACCTCTGACACAGACCGAGGAACGGTTAGAAGCGATGAAGCAGAAGGTTGCAAACAGCCCGGTGTCGAGGAAACAAGTGGAGGATCCTAAGGGTGTCCAAGCGAGGCAGATGCTCGTTGAACGGTTATGGAACGAGAGGAGAGTGACACCTGACTGCGGGAAGAAGAGGAAGAAGGATAGAGTGGAGGCTCCTCCGCCGCCGCAGACTCAAATCCAGCATCACCAGCAGCAGATGATGCATGAGCATCATCAGATGCATCATGATGATGTTAACAAGAGGCCTAGGATTGTGATGAACAATCCGACTTACAGTTTGGGTGTGACGTCGGGCTGGGGTCACTTTCCGCCTCATTAGGATGTTTAGATGGTTAAAAGCCGCGACAGATCAGCCGTTTACAATAGTGCTGTGTCTGCCGCACATGCAATAGTTTTCCTATCGATAGTTTTAAAGGTAAAGTGATATAATGTCGATAGGATCGATCTCGTTTAAAGCAATAGTGTTTATAGTATCCGTATTGTACAGCAATTTACCTTTTAGCCGCCGAAAAGGTTGTCGAGGTGTCAAAAAATATATGACATATTTATAAGACTACGGCGAAATGAGCTGTATATTTTATGTATTATATATACATCACGGCGGTTAAAGGGTTAATAAAACTATTGGTACTATAGATTGTATTGATACGGGTGCGGGTCAGAATACATAAAGTTTAAAATGTATAATGGGTTAGTTACATAATGGTTTAAAATATAATGCTATTTTCTGTGAAACTATTAGCTAGATGAACTTTTTTGATATAGTAATCTATTGGTTTAGGTTAGGTTTGGTTTGTTTTATAACAATCCTGTTAATTTGTCACTCTGAGAAAATCGCATTATATGTTTTGAACCATTTTATATTTTAACCCATTATGCATTTTAAACTATGTATTTTAATACGTACCCTACTGATACTACTTAAATAAAGGTAACATTTGACTATTCAAAACTATCGATACTATCGATAGCCTTTTTAGTCTACCAAAACTATCGATAGTCTCCGAAATACTATCGAGCGGCGACACTAGTTCATAAGGCTTCTTTACGGGCGTCAAGTTGGCAACAGCAGCCGTAAACGCGTTGGATGCAACCGTCGACCGATGAGTATTTGTACAGACGGCTGCGGCGATTTGACGCGTAAACGGCTGATTTTAACGCATTGACGGCTGATGCCGACGCGTAGACGGCTAGCGACGGCTACAGTTAAATATGCTAGTAGCATCGTGCCGCCCGTATGTACAGTCAGCGTCATATAGTTTGAAGCATCCAAATTGGCCAAATAGTTCATCAAAGAAATAAGTGTGTCGAAATTTTTGGTCATCTTGGATGTTTCATAGAATAGGGAGCTGACTGTAAGAGTTCTAACAGAGGGCATAGGCTTTTATACCTTGTAATTTTTCCTAAATAACTGTGCAGAGTTATGCCGAGGCAATGAATATTCCACAAAACAAACGTAACCGCGCTGTGCTACTGGAAGTAGACAAAGACAAGACATACATAAGTGACCTTTAAGTTTGAAAACTTTTAGATATTAAACCCTTATAGAATCAGTCTATGAAAGTAACCAATATAAAATGATTTCACACTGCCTACATTTTGCTTAGGAGCATGGTTCTGCTAACACTGGATTGTACGAAACTCGGCGCAAGAGTGCGACTCGGACTTGGCCGGTTTTTTATGGCAACCAATTTGTATCTAATTTTGTTCCTCTATCGATTTATAATCTATGGTCATCGACCATAGACAATTTATGTTCGTTTCATATGAAGGTTAGTCCAGTATGTCTTTGATTATAGGCAAGGCGCGGCGGGGGAGAGAGTTACATTTTAGGTTAGAATTTTGTTTATAGTAAGGATAATTAACTATTTGATTTGGGCGTTTTGTTTGTCGATTATTTCTCAAATGTTTTAGTTTCGGCTTAATTTTAATAAGACAACACATTTATTTAACGTGTCTGAACATCGGTTTCATACATTTAATATGAGAAAGAGGGAGACAAAAACTGTAAATCTCACCATTTTATTATTATATTAGCCTATAACTGTGTCCTACCCTACTGTTGGGCAAAGGTCTCCCCTCGACCTCCCCATCTCCTATCCAGCTGAGGCGTGGCGTCATGTATATGAGAAGGCAAGCCAAAGGGAATTTAACTAGCCTTTTCCCTGCGCAATGAAAGTGGCCAACTGCCTTAAAATAGGCAAGCCGGTGGGAATCGAGTTCTATGGACGCCACGCCACTGCTATCCAGAGCTATTTCCGAATGGTGACCTAGACGAACTGACCGAATGTTCGGAAATAGCTCACCATATTAGATATTTAAAACTGCATCGTTTCGCCATCAGATATGTCGTAGCTGGCGAGGTCCTCAAATATTTATACACTAAGTACAGTCAGCGTCAAATAGTTCGTGACACCCAAAGTAGCCAAATAGTTAGCAACACGTCACTGTTACAGTTGAAACACGATCGTGTTGCTAACTTTTTGAGCACTGGGTGTCACAAACTTTTTGACGTTGACTGTACATACTTGGGTATGGATTTATCTGTAAATTATTTAAGGGGATTTCCATGTTGTCATACAATTGTGAACCCTGCTGACAGCGGTAGCTAAGACTGAATTGGCCATTCATCTTAAAGCATAACCCCCTTATTCATAAACGCTCTATAGGCTTCTGCTAACTTAGCAATCGTTTGTCCTTGTCTTTGAAAGGTAAATGTCAAAGTGACAGATAAGGACAATACAATACAATACAATAACTCTTTATTGAACACCACATATAACAACCAAAACAGAAAAAAGGTATACAGAATATTACAAGGTAACAATAGGCGGCCTTATCGCTACAGAGCGATCTCTTCCAGGCAACCATAATGGACTGGAGAACAGAACAGATCTGAGCAGGTCAAACAATTGCTCAAACAAACGACAAACGACAAACAATTGCTCAGTTAGCTGAAGCCTATAGAGCGTTTATGAATAAGGGGGTTAATGTTATGTGCAAAGAGATTATAATTATGACTTTTTGGTGATGAGGATGACTTAGCATATAGCGTGCAATAGGGTATCGCCATGGTAGGGCACCTGCTGCCTACCCCTACCCTAACCTACCCTAGTGACCCCTCATTGCACGCTGCTCTATGCATTTTTCCTTCCAACAATGTCTCTGTTTCCTTTTGTGTAAATTTTCGCATCCAGCATTTTGAAAACTGTTATATTATAAAAAGGGCAACTATTGTAACATAGACTTTACAGAGTTCATACAAATTTAATTAACCGCGTCCACACCAACCGCACATGCTACGGCAAGGCCAACGTCATATTGCGCGGATCATATCGTCGTCTATTTACGGCGGACATGATTGCATATATAATGGTGGTGCACAAAAGTGCGCGAAATACACTACCAGTCTCTTTCTAGAACGAACAGTAAGAAAAAGTCGGGGACTGTATCTCGCGCGCCATCTCGACAATAGTCTGTGACAAGTGACAATTCTGTTTACATTATAAACTTGACGAGAATCTACGGCGTTTGCCTTCATATTGACCACGCGTCGCAATTCGAATTGTCACTTGTCACCGACAATTGTCGGGTTGGTGGAAAAGGGTATGAACGTTTTAACCGCTCGGGTTAACGTCATTACCTTCCCACGACTATCACAGCTCTGAAAATCGTCTCTGACCTTGAACCGCCACACGAATGAAGTGACGTGCTCTGTTCGCCACGGAACAAACTGTCTACTATAGGCCAATATGGAATTTATTTGAAGAATTTGTTTCGACTAGAATGTTGGTTATGTACAATTGCCATCAGATATTTCAGAGCGGCCAAAGTGGTCAAAAATATCGGCACATGCACTCTATTATTAATATTAGAGTTCGATGTATGTATATGTATTTAATTATGTATTTATCTACATTATATAAGTATGTTTATCCGTTGCCTGGTACCCATAGTACAAGCTTTGCTTAGTTTGGGGCTGGGTCAATTGGTGTAATTTGTCCCAAGATATTATTATTATTATTATATTTTTGATCACCTTGGCCGCTCCGAAATATCTGATGGAGACTATTAATGACTGTGGCGGTCAAGAGGTCAACAATATTTAAGTAAGTAAGTAACTAAATGCTTTATTGTACAAATATAAAGAAACAGATACAATTCACAAAAAAAAAAACATTAATATATGCACAAAGGCGAACTTACCTTACTTACCTTAGAGAATGACGAAAAAAACGCTGTATGTGACCCCATAGTTGTTTATATAGAAAAAAAAAACTGGTGTACAGTCAGCGTCAAATAGTTCGTGACACCCAAAGTGGCCAAAAAGTTAGCAACACAACCTTATTTCAACTGTAATAAAGACGTGTTGCGAACTATTTGGCTACTTTGGGTGTCACGAACTATTCGACGCTGACTGTACCGCCACGGTTGACTGTAGTTTCCGTGTTATGTGGCCAACAGCGCCATTTTTTCGTGCCTTCATTGCTTTGCCGGTCCGACTGTGTGGTTAGTGTGCACCCGGACTATCGGGGTAAGATAAAATAAAACATAATGTTATAGTGATATATTTCGTTTTATAATATAGATATCTTAATCTAAAACGTGTATTCATTTATTTCGAGGTGTATTTCAATTGACGTATAGATAATTCAGTTTTATGATAAGTGTTTGTTTCTTTTGTCGGTAATGTGGAAGGGAATACCCAATTAAAGTTGTACGCTCTGCGATTTCAAACAAGCTAGGTACTAAGCAAAATTGAAACAGTCCGAGGTCATTTTATATTGGTTCATTACATAGACGGACAAACATAAAAATATACACACATACTATACTAGTACTATGCTTTTTTTGTCTTTCCGTGTATAAATAAACCAATATAAAATGACCTAGCACTGCCTACATATTGCTCAGGAGCAGGGCTCTGTTTACATTGGATATGAAACAAACATAGTTTGGCAAATAATTTTTTAGCTCACGATACGTTCTTTAGCATACTAACTTTGATATCCAATTCTTATTCATTAAACAGATGGGCCAAGGTCGCTTCCAATTCGTATCTCAGACCATCCCCCCCCCCCCCCCCCCCCCTCCTTGTTTGTACGGCCAAGTATTATGTCTTGGAGAAAGCTTGAGCGACTTCGTTGGCGAGCATGGAGGCGATCGCCATGTTGGGGCAGTTGGCGGTGACGCGCACAGCGTCCGGTTCCAGCTTGACGGACAGCAACACCAGGTCTTGGGAGGACATCATCCTACCCGCAAACCTGACAAAAAATGGCATATACAGTTGCTGTTAAAGGCTAGGCACCATTTGTTCTATGGAACGTAATTATTTGTGCCAAAAATGCTTAGGTACAGTCAAGTGTAATAATTTGTATCTAGACAAAGTTTCAAAAATAAGTACCATACGCTCTTACGCCAGCGTAATAAGGTCGTGGGACATATTTTTGAGAAGTTCCTATCGATACTTATTTTTGCACTTGACCGTACATCACTTTGGAAAATAGCTGATATTATTCAAACAGCTGGATCGATTTTTGGAAACATGGCCACCGCAAGGAAACTGGCTTTCGAATGAAAAAACCCTTTATTTCAAGTGCCACTACTGTCCAAAGATTTATATTTCAAAATCAAGTTAAACATAGTCGTCGGAGCCCCGCGAACGCGGAGCTCCTGTTTCTGGGTATTTTTGGAACCTAAACCTACCCCCCTTTTATGAGATTTATTTTGCTCAGTAGTGCCAAATACAGTAGTGCCCTAAACACAGACACACACACACACACCCACTACACTACACACTACAAAACTGCATCGAAATAGGTCCATCAGCTTGAGAGCTATGATGCCAGTCAGACAGACACACGCAGAGAGCGAGAGAGATCGACGTCAAACTTATACATACATACACAAATCACGTCTATATCCCTTACGGGGTAGAAGCCTAAGATAACAAGACCTAAAGGCCACGTTTAGCATGATTGCAGGCGTATAGGTGTAAAGGAATCAAAATAGTAATGGGTTGCTAGCCGCATCGCCTATAACATGATTCCTAAGATTTACGCCCATTCCCACGATGGGCTTTTACCATCAGCGCGGGAAGAGAAGCGACTGGTGCATTCTATGTTTTTTCTTTGCTCCCAGACTCGGCATGGAAGAAGCAATATAGTGTATTAATATTAAGCTCACGTGATGTGAAAATGTGAAACAGTTGAATTAACCTTTTCGACACCAACGACACATATCAGCACCGCAGGTTCAACGCCAACGACCTATATGTACGCCCATTACTTCAATGCAAAAGCAACCTTCATTCAATTGGGTTTAAGTTCAACTTAAGGCATCGCAATAATGACGTCTGGCGTATGGGTGACGTCTCTTGTATTTGACGTTGCAGCGAAAACGTTAACAGGTCTTGTTACCAAGCCATGATTAAAAAAAAATGGTTTATTTAGTTTCTTTACCTGAGGAAGTCGCCTTCGGAGGTCACGGCCGCGACGTTGGCTGTCTCGAACACGCGCTTGCATATCGCCTGCTCGTTCTCGAGTCTCACCGCTTTTTTATCACACTGCAACAAAAAAATACTATCATCATCTCCAGTATATACACGTAATTCCGAAAAACTCAGAGGTGCGCCAGGATTCGAACCCACGACCCTCTGTTTGAGAGGCCACAGGACTACAAATAATAATAAGTCAAGAAGTGTAATTCCCTAACAGTTGCCGCTTCGATTGTCATTCCACTTACGCACACAAACTAACAGCAATGCAAACGCGACACCTGTCACTCACACAGACAATACTTGCATGCGATTAGTCCGCGCGTCATGATCGTGTCCGCCCACTTGCGGTAAGGGAAGGGTGCGTGGGTCGCATGCATCCAGAGTCGTCAAGTATGGTGTCCTAAAATATTTATTTACATATACATGAAAGGTGAGTCCTCTATTTTTCATATCCGAATGGCTTCTACACCACTCCACACAACACGATGGCATATTTTTCTAATGTATTAGCGCAAAAATACAAAGATAACGCCACGATAATGGCTCGAGCGTCCCGGCCGAACTAATTCGCCGCGCGGTACATATTTTAAGCCCCGCCCCCTGCGGTTCACTTCGCGTGGAATGGATTTTTCGGGCTTAGTTACGCTTCTTGAGTTATTATTCGTAGCCACAGGTCAAACCATTAGGCTATCACGGCTTTTTAGTCATGATACAAACATTATTATTATTATAGTCTATGTATGTATGTATGTGTGTACCTCGGTCATGCCGCGCAGCTTTTTCTGCTCGGCGTCCCAGCGCGCCGCGGACATGGAGACCGCGCGCATCAGCTCCCCCACCGGCGGGGTTATGGACACCGACACCTCGCCTGCAATCGATACATACATAGAGCTTGGGGACGGCACGGAAGTTATATGGGACTCTCCTCCCCGGCCCCCCTCCCGAGTGGAAGGAGGCGGGGGAGGCCTACCCACTAAAAACCCGCCAGTATTCCCTCTCTGCCATTTGAGGGACGCCGCGGGAGCATGAGGGTGTCACCGCGTACGCCCCACCGGCCGCCCCAGGCTATACGCCGGGGCTCCTGCGCCAAGAGGGGGGGGGGGGGGAATACCTGGTCTCCCCTAGACTCGTGGGCCTCTGCAGGCTAGCGAGGGATCCCCACCCCCCGCCAGCAGGCACCACTAGGGGAGGGCAGCAGCTAACTGCTGCAGGAGGTAGATAGAACCTAAGGTGACAAGAGGCGACGTTTAGCACGATTGTGGGCGTATAGGTGGAAAGGGGAACCAAAATAGTGATGGGTAGCTAGCATCGCCTATAACATGATTCCTAAGATTTTTGCTTGGGTGGATTATGGTTGAAGAAAGAAAGAGATAACATCAGAGTGCAGGCGATAGCTTCCATGCTGGTCTGGGAGCAAAGAAAAAACATAGGATGTACCAGTTGCTTCTCTACCCGCGCAAATGGTAAAAGCCCATCGAGGGAATGGGCATAGGAATCATGACTTTTATAGGCGATACGGCTAGCGACCCATCATTATTCCTATTCCACTTTCCACCTATACGCTCACAGTCTTGCTGAACGTGGCCTGTAGGTATTGTTACCTTAGGCTCTCTCAAGGATTTTTATCGCTATCCCGCAGGAATTACCCAATTTTCCGGGAAAAAAAAAACAATAACAAAAATAAATGAAAATGTAATTGACATTAATTATTAATTATTTTTCTATCAATGGCATTTGAAGATAGTATTTTTCTACCCAGAACACCTAAAGCTATTTCAGACACAGATAAACACGTTGTTGTACTAGCTTTTTTTTTTTAATTTGGTGTTTTAAGTCTTGTGCCTTTATTTTCTATAATGGTGATTTGCATTTTTAAAAAGTTACTAGACAGTAACGGAATTTGTATGCAACATTACTGGAGAGTTTAGCGCTACAATAATATTTTTTTTTTGGACTGACCGACAACAACTAACTTCCTGTTCTGATATGTAGTTAACAATGACGACTTTAACGGACATTTTTGAGAAAAATATATTTATCTTTATAGCTCTCACGCTGTATAGAACTTGGCACGCATTAAGCAATGGGGACTATCGTTTCTTTGCTCACCAGTTGGCGCCACTGTTGACTAAGGTCCAGAGGTATAGCTGTCAAAGGCGACTTTATAAGACCGGCGCCGAAACAAAGTTTTAAATCTTGAATCTCAATAAGTTTATTAAACAAACAAACCTCTGAATTAGCTGCTCTTTGAGGCCTTTTATTTTTGCGCCACTTTTTCTTAATTCCGCTCTCAAAGCGTTTGCATTCATCGCCAAATAATCCATATTTGCGATAATTTCACGTAGGAGATCACTTTTCAGCAGGTAAATGAAAGAAATTATAATTTATGTCACGAAACCCGCCACAACCAGTGCAAAGTGAATGTTTTTGGACCTCACGCGACACTAGCGCCTCTAGTGGCAAATTCACACGCGATAGCCCCCATTGAAATAACCCTGGTCAGGGAAATTAGAAAGCTTGGTGTTACCCAGCGAGGACAGCACGGTGAACTCTATGGGCTGTATGGAGTCGCAGAAGTCCACGCCGAGCGTGGTGCTGGCCGTGGCGCCGGCCGCCAGCGCGCTCAGCGGCGCGAACTCGTGCAGCGAGCGCGAGCCCGTCAGCGTCTGCAATAACAATTTGACAATTGTCGGTGACAGGTGAAAATGAAAATGAAAAATTATTTTTGCAAATTGGGCTCAAAAAGAGGGCTCTTTTACATGTCTTTTTGAAAGTATCAGCGCATTCGGAAAGAGCGTCATTGCCAAGAATGCGCCGCATGAAACTTGGCAGAAAGTCATTTTTGACAAAATAAAGTAAGTAAGTAAGTAAGTAAATGCTTTATTGTACAAATATAGAGAAGTAGAGACAAATCACAAAAAAAGACCTTAAATATATGCACAAAGGCGAACTTATCCCTATAAGGGATCTTTACCAGTTAACCTTTGAGTAAATGAGAGGAGCATTAAGCGAGACCGACAAAGAGTGAGTTTAAAAAAATATATACAGTAAGAATACTTAAATTAAATACATTTATAAAAAGGATGTATAAGGTCCCCGAGCCTTAAATTATATTAATCTATAGTAGAGATGTATAAAGTCTCTACTAGTCAAAACAACAAAAAAAAAAAGTTCAGTGGAGGTGTAAAAGGAGTCTCCAATGTCGAAAAAAAAATTATGAAATATACATTTCATAGCAAGTAAGTAACCAATAAGCTCTTGGATTCCGAAGGCAAGTGTTTGGCACACATACACACACACTACAGGATTACTCACAAAAACACTGAATTCTTACGGTGACAATTCCAATTGCAATATTTGGTCAATATGAAGCAGAGCGGCGTAGAATCTCGTTGAGGTTGCAATGTAAACCATGTTATAGGCGATGCGGCCACCAACCCATCACTATTTTGATTCCCCTTTCCACCTATACGCCCACAATCATGCTAAACGTGGCTTTTAGGTCTTGTCACCTTAGGCTCTATTCCGTAAGGGATAAAGACGTGATTTGTGTGTGTGTGTGTGTGCACCGACCGGGCCACGAGGAAGATCGCCTATGAGGTGGATTGACCAAATAAAAGCGGCAGTAAATGACTCATCATCACTGCATGAATGCACGAGGAAGGCGGCCATCAGAGAGGAGTGGCGGCGTGTTGTGAAGCTTGCCACCAATACCTGAAGTGATGACCACGACCACTCTGTCAAGAGTGATACCGAAAAGGAAGAAAGGAAGTGTGTACCGACCTTCTTGCCTAGCCGTATGCTGGCCACGTCCTCCGCCGTGTGGTTGGTGAACAGCAGCTCGATGGCGGCCATGCTGGCGGAGTACAGGTGCGGCGCGCGCGTCCAGCGCCGGCGCGCGGACACGCCGCGCAGGGACACGCGGGAGACCAGCTCCGCGGTTGCACCAGGAGTCAGGGGAGAGGCCACCGGCGTGATGCCGTCTGGAGACACCGCGAGGATTTCGTATGAAGAAAGTGAACATAAAATCCAGTTTCAACATGAAACTACCGTGAGACATAATCATAATTACACATAAACGTATAACTCACGTATAAAAAGTCGAGTGATGCTCGACATGTTTCGGACTATTTCGTAGTCCTTCCTCTCAGCGAAACGAACACTGCGCGCCAGCGCTCTGCTCGCGCGGCGGTTCGACGCAACTGACAGCGGCGCACAACTACCCTCGTTTCCATCGTCATTTTTATTATTGTCAAATGTATTTTTAGTGTTCGTTTCGCTGCCGCCGGGGCGAGCGCTCCGAGTGGAAAGACTACGAAATAGTCCGAAACATGTCGAGCATCACTCGACTTTTTATACGTCAATTTACATTGGTCATTTACGCTAGACGGACAGACATAAAAATGTTTGTATGCTAGACCATCGTCACTGGACTGTTAATGCCGAGTTTAACGTAACAAACTCGGCCCGAATCGATCTCCTTTTTTGACACATGACACAAAAAGAGAGGTGTTACAAGTTCGACGTCAATGTCTCTCTCTCTCTCTCTCTTCCTCTCTGTCTGTGTGTGTGTGTGCGTGAGGCTGTGTGTGTGTTTGTCTGTATCTGCTAATCTGTGGCATCATAGCTCTCAAACCGATGAACCGATTTCGATGCGATTTTTTCCATTCGAAAGCCAGTTTCCTCGCAGTGGTTCATAGCCATGTTTGGTAAAAATCAGTCCAGCAGTTTGAAGGACATCAGCGTTTTTCCAAAGTGATGTCAGGTAGTTATCGTGTTTGTTTCATCAATTAATCCGTAGGAGGTTTTTGAGATTCTTAATCTAAATATATATAACTTTAAGGGGACTGACTGACTGACTCACTGATATAGTGATCTATCAACGCACAGCCCAAACCACTGGACGGATCGGGCTGAAATTTGGCATGCAGGTAGATGTTATGACGTAGGCATCCGCTAAGAAAGGATTTTGATCAATTGTATCCCCAAGGGGATAAAATAGGGGATGAAAGTTTGTACGAAACTTTGTCAATTTTAAACCGATCGGGCTGAGACTTTGCATGCATAAAGCTACTATGACGTAGGCATCCTCTAAGAACAGATTGCGTAATTTCTGCGGGTAAGCGATAAATGAATTCTATGCAGACGAAGTTGCGGGCAACAGCTAGTTTAATTATATGTTTTTTTTTATATATATTAATAGGAAGGTAAACGAGCAAGTGGGTCACCTGATCCCCACTGCCCATAGACACTCGCAACCCCGGAGGGCTTGCAGATGCGTTGCCAACCTAGAGGATTAAGATGACATGCCTCTTGTGCCCGTAATTTCTCCGGCTGTCTTACTCTCCACACCGGAACACAGCAGTGCACTGCTACTTAGCGGCAGGATTAGCGAGTAAGATGGTGGTAGTGATCCGGACGGACCTTGCACAAGGCCCTACCACCCTGTATGTTCAGTGACGCTAGCTGTGGGCCGCCCACTCACCGTCCCCAAATCCCGGCGGCCCAACAGTGGGCGGCGACAGCATCCCCCCACACGTGGGCGTCATGGTCGGCAGCGAGCCGGCCACCTCGTCCAGTTCCAACAGCAGTTCCAGGTTCGATTTCTCGTTGGACTTCGCTTCGGGATTCGGTTCCGCCTTTTCAGGGATCTATGAGACAGACTCTTTGTAAAATATTACTAATGTTAAAAGGCGAAAGTTTGTAATTTTGGATGTTTGTTGGTCTTTCGTGGCAAAACGGCTAAAAGGATTTTACTGAAATTTGGTACGGTGATAGTCACAGTCCCGAGAAAGGACATAGGATAGTTTTTATCCCGGAATATCGCATAATTCCCGCGGGATAACGATAAGCGTATTTATCGCAAACGGAGTCGCAGGCAACAGCTAGTACATACATAAATCACAAATTGATGATGGTATTCCATTATTACCAAGTTACAAGTCAACTCAAGACTCAAGAAGAAGAAATCAACGCTCTTCGATGCTGGTCTGGGAGTAAAGAAAAAACAAAGAATTCACCAGTTGCTTCTCTTCCCGCGCTGGTAAAAGCCCGTCGAGGGAATGGGCGAAAGTCTTAGGAATCATGTTATAGGCGATCATTATTATGATTTCCCTTTCCAGCTCTACGCCCTTATGCTAAACGTGGCCTTAAGGTTTTTGTTACTACGATATTTTCATATTTTATTAAGAAATGTGATATTTTTGTTAAATGCATGTTCAATTTTGTCAAGTAAACACAATTTTGCTGTACGGCCAACTGAAATAGCAAAATAAATAATGTACACATTAAAATGGCAAGATTTTTTTTAAAAGTAGTTTTATAAGTTGTCCGGTACCTTTTCCTTCGCCTTTTCCTTGGTATCAGCGCCACTGTCGCCGCTGCTGTGTCCGGAGCTGTCAGATCCGCTCTCCTCCGAAGAGCTTGAAGAATCGCTGTCAGATTCACTGTCAGATGTCGCTGAGTTGCTGCACGAAAAACGGGAAAAAACTTACACCGTCACGCCTTTGCTATAGGGGTTGGCAGGGACTACAGTCCGTGAGCTGTTAGAATGCTATTCGGATTTCGGGTACCTCCGGCCGATTCAAGTATTAACCCAAGTATAAGCATATAGCAACGAAAATACATAGAATGTATCAGTTGCTGCTCTTCCCGCGCAGATGGTAACAGTCCATCGAGGGAGCGGACGAAAATCATAGGAATCATATTATAGGCGTTGCTGGTAGCAACCCATCACTATTTTGATTCCACTTTCCACGCATACGCCCAGTCTTGTTAAACGTGGCCTGTAGGTCTTGTTACCTTAGGCTCTGTCTACCCCGTGTCTCAAATAGCGACATCTGTGGCTTGGTGTCGCAACCACTGCGTACCTCGCTTATAGGGTCGATAGGTTGTAATGTGTTTGGCCAAGCGCCAATAGATGGCGTTATTTTAAGACTGTTTGCTAAAATGGCGTACTATGGTAACAATTATTATTAAAAACCAAGCCGAAAGAGAACAGCGTTTTGGCTTGCCTCCACCTTCGATACCCTCACGGATCCAACACCCCGTAAGGGATAAAGACGTGATTTGTGCACTATCAAATGAATCAAGAAATTTTTATTCCTTGATTTTTATGTTTACTTTTACGGTTTTGCCGTTAGAAATTCAATTTCTAAATGTCTATGAAAATTAGAACACATAGAAAAATCCGAAAAGTAAAGCTATGGCCGGGAATCGAACCCGGATCCTCGTCATTCCGTGACGCGTGCTATACCCCTACACCACCCATAGCAGGTGGGTAGTCTCCGAATTTTTCTACCTGTTACTAACTGTCACGTGACCTTTGTTACTATGCGAATTTTTTGTCGCTAAGCGTCATCTGTTTGAATGATGTGTCTGTACGACACAATTACAAACTCCCGTGGAACATCTACTGCTCACCAGGGACGAGAGAAGGCGCTGTTTTTCAAATGATAGGCACTATCAAATGAATCAAGAAATTTTTATTCCTTGATTTTTATGTTTACTTTTACGGTTTTGCCGTTAGAAATTCACTTTCTAAATGTCTATGAAAATTAGAACACATAGAAAAATCCGAAAAGTAAAGCTATGGCCGGGAATCGAACCCGGATCCTCGTCATTCCGTGACGCGTGCTATACCCCTACACCACCCATAGCAGGTGGGTAGTCTCCGAATTTTTCTACCTGTTACTAACTGTCACGTGACCTTTGTTACTATGCGAATTTTTTGTCGCTAAGCGTCATCTGTTTGAATGATGTGTCTGTACGACACAATTACAAACTCCCGTGGAACATCTACTGCTCACCAGGGACGAGAGAAGGCGCTGTTTTTCAAATGATAGGCACTATCAAATGAATCAAGAAATTTTTATTCCTTGATTTTTATGTTTACTTTTACGGTTTTGCCGTTAGAAATTCAATTTCTAAATGTCTATGAAAATTAGAACACATAGAAAAATCCGAAAAGTAAAGCTATGGCCGGGAATCGAACCCGGATCCTCGTCATTCGAAATTCGCATAGTAACAAAGGTCACGTGACAGTTAGTAACAGGTAGAAAAATTCGGAGACTACCCACCTGCTATGGGTGGTGTAGGGGTATAGCACGCGTCACGGAATGACGAGGATCCGGGTTCGATTCCCGGCCATAGCTTTACTTTTCGGATTTTTCTATGTGTTCTAATTTTCATAGACATTTAGAAATTTTTTACGTGATTTGTGATTTGTGTGTGTGTGTGTGTGTGCGTGCGTGCGTGCGTGCGTGTGTGTGTGTGTATGTGTGTGTGTAAAAAGAAAAAGTAGAAGTGGCATGTGCTTTATGCGCAAATCGCATGTATAAACGTCAGCCAGTTCGAGTAGCAGAATGTTTCTGCCAGAATCCGATTTTCTCGAATGTTCCGCCGTCACCAGTTAGAATTTCAATCACTTAAACCCAATTCCCACTTTATAGTTAAGGTTCAATTAAGTTAGTATTGTATTTAATCTACCAACCTGTAGTTGTTGGCTTCCTTGGCTTTTTCTACTTTTTTCTCAGCGTCATTGCTATTCTCTCTGACAGAAAAGAAGAAAAATAATGAATAAAAATAATAGCAGTAAAATGTTAGATGGAGAAACACAAGTACACAAACAAAACATATGTTTAATTTTAAAGTAGGCCGCAAAGGACTCTTTTACATGAAATCTAGACTAAACCTATCGCGAAATGGACGAGCTGCGTAGTAGACCAATCATATTATGGACGAACTGTGTAGTAGACCAATCATATTATGGACGAATTGCGTAGTAGACCAATCATATTATGGACGAATTGCGTAGTAGACCAATCATATTATAGATGAACTGCGTAGTAGACCAATTATATTATGGACGAACTGCGTAGTAGACCGATCATATTATGGACGAACTGCGTAGTAGACCAATTATATTATGGACGAACTGCGTAGTAGACCAATCATATTATGGACGAACTGCGTAGTAGCCCAATTATATTATGGACGAACTGCATAGTAGCCCAATCATATTATGGACGAACTGCATAGTAGACCAATCATATTATGGACGAACTGCGTAGTAGACCAATCATATTATGGACGAACTGCGTAGTAGACCAATCATATTATGGACGAACTGCGTAGTAGACGAACGGCCAAAAGCGTATTGGACCGACAGCTTTGTTAGCTTTTTTCAGCTTGTTCCCCGTACATAACCAAGTTACATAACCGGCGCTGGTAAAACCAATGTAGGATGATTAATTTGGATTAAATAATAATAAATAAATAAATTATGGACCCCTAAGCCGCGAACATGTTTGTTTTACTTTAAAAATAGTCTTTATTTTACCTTAGAATGTCCGAGTTATGTAAAATAGTTATGTACAGGGAACAAGCGCTTTTTTCGTACTAGCGCTTCGAAAACACCATGTAATGGCAATGACTAAAAAAATGGCACCCCTAGAAACTTGGCAGACAATTAGGAGATAAATTTAAAATTGGTAAAAAAAAACATCTAAGAAGGTATGGGGTAATGTTAGGTTCAAAGAACTTATGGTACCGCGGGCTGCGAGTGTCCAATATAAGTATGACTTGTCTTACTCTTCCGAAGACTGTTCCTCGCTGGAGTCTTCTGATGATGAAGAGGACCCGGAGCCGCTGCTGTCAGGCTCTGAATAGAACGTCTTGTCTTTCTGCCAACAAAAAAAAACATATTTTAAGTTCAACTCGGTCTTAAAAAACTCGTTGTGTCCTTTGTATTTGCTTGTAACTTTAAACAACAAGAAGTGAGTACCTAAGTCATCTGATGAGCTTTTTGGAGATTACGAAGGGCAAAGAAAGGATTTTGATTATTTTAAAGAACAACGAAAGCATTTTGAACATAATGAAGGATAAAGAAAACCTTTTGAGGATTTTGAAGGGCAAAGAAAGCCTTTTGATGATTTTGAAGGACAAAGAAAGCCTTTTGATGATTTTGAAGGGAAAGGAAAGCCTTATGATAATCTTGAAGGGCAAAAAAGTCTTGACGATTTTGAAGGGCAAAAAAGCATTTTGAAAATTTTAAAGGATAAAAATGCCTTTTGATGATTTTGAAGGACAAAGAAAGCATTTTGAACATATATTGAAGGATAAAGAAAACCTTTTGAGGATTTTGAAGGGCGACAAAATGCTTTTGACGATTTCGAAGGACAAAGAAAACTTGTCAATTTTGAAGAACAAAGAAAGCCTTTTGACGATTTCGAAGGGCAAAGAATGACTTTGAAAGGCAAAGTGTGGGGAGCCGCCGTTAGCTAACTCACTTTTGTGTGCGTGGTCGTGCTCTGGGGCTCCGCGTGTTCGGGGGCGCGCAGCCGCTGCGCCAGCGCAGCGCTAGGCGGGACGGGGAGAGGCCGGTAGCCCGCCGCCGCGCTGCCGATGTACTGCGACAGCGACCCGAAGATGTACTGCTCGCGGTCTGCTCACCGCATATATTAAAAAAAAACTTGATTGTCAGAACTGACTACAGAGGAAACAGTTATTTTTTGTGGCTGGTGCATAGTGCCACCCTGATACCTGACCATACCTGATTATGAACAGTCGCATTGTTACAGAAAAACACGTAGGTAACATTATTTTCTCAAAAATGTCCGTTAAAGTCGACATTGTTAACTACATATCAGAACAGGAAGTTAATTTGTTGCCGGTCAGTCCAAAATTAAAAAAAAAACATTACTGTAGCGCTAAACTCTCCAGTAATGTTGCATACAAATTCCATTACTGTCTAGTTATTAACTTTTTAAAAATGCAAATCACCATTACAAAATAAAGGCACAAGACTTAAAACACCAAATTAAAAAAAAGTGCTAGTAGGACAACGTGTTTATCTGTGTCTGAAATAGCTTTAGATGTTCTGAGTAGAAAAATACTCTCTTCAAATGCCAGTGATAGAAAAAGGCGGCAAAGCAAAAATAATTAATAATTTATGTCAATTACATTTTCATTAATTTTTGTTGTTGTTTTCTTTTCGATTTTTAAGAAAAGCACTATACTTGCCTCGACCAGAATATCATTGCTGGCCTAGACAGTAATGTACTATTTTTTGTGGCTGGTGCATAGTGCTTTGATACCTGATTATGAACAGTCGCAATCATACACAAAAACACGTGGGTAACATTATTTTCTGTTCTTCGAAAGTTCGTAACAAATGAAATGCCTATATTATTTTTCTATCGCCTCAATTTTTTTCGTCCATCTATCTCACTACTGCCGGCCGCGGAGTGGGGAGTGACAGGCGCTCGGCAGAGCAGCCAAGGCCAATACAGCGATTGTATTTATTATGCATTCCGTATGTAGATTGAAATTAATAGTACATTACTGTCTAGGCCAGGAAGTAGGCAATTGCTGGCTGAGTATTGGTTTGAACGAACAAGCTTGCGAGTCCGTTTAATAATACGAAGCCAGCAATGCTATTCTGGCCGAGGCAAGTATAGTGCTTTTCTCAAAAATCTAAAAAGAAAACAACAAAAATAAATGAAAATGTAATTTACATAAATTATTAATTATTTTTGCTTTGCCGCCTTTTTCTATCAATGGCATTTGAAGAGAGTATTTTTCTACTTAAAAGCTATTTTAAATACAGATAAACACGTTGTCGTACTAGCTTTTTTTTTAATTGTGTGTTTTAAGTCTTGTGCCTTTATTTTTTATAATGGTGATTTGCATTTTTAAAAAGTTAATAACTAGACAGTGATGGAATTGTATGCAACATTACTGGAGAGTTTAGCGCTACAGTAATGTTTTTTTATTAATTTCGGACTGACCGGCAATAATTAACTTCCTGTTCTGATATGTAGTAAACAATGACGACTTTAACGGTCATTTTTGAGAAAAAAAAATCTATGGCCTCAATTTTTTTCTTCCATCTATCGCATTACAGCCGGCCGCGGAGTGGGGAGTGACAGGCGCTCGGCAGAGCAGCCAAGGCCAATACAGCGATTGTATTTATTATGCATTCCGTATGTAGATAAAAATTAAAATGTATAATTTGATGTCTCGTCTATACTTGATTTTCCATTATCATTCCCATTTTCCAATTATTAAGGTATGATTAAGATCTTTTATTGCCTAAATCGAATAAATGCCTTCACTTGCTACGTGGCTTCATAAAACCACACAATTATTTTTTCTTTTATTTTTTTTATTTACATTTAAATTGTGTCCTTAAAACTTACAGTATATTATCACGATGTCACGATTGAATACATACATACACATACACAAATCACGTCTATATCCCTTAGGGGGTAGACAGAACCTGAGCTAACAAGACCTAAAGGCCACGTTTAGCATGATCGTAGGCGTATAGGTGGAAAGGGGAATCAAAATAGTGAAAAAGACTGACGTGCTGCCACAATAGGACAGCCCTTATTATCACTCTAATTGGATATTTCCTATGTTTCATCAACACGTTATCATCGTTTCTTACCTTTAAAATTACTCTGGCTGGGGGGCTTCGGTTTGTGTACGTGGAATATTTCCGCCTTGTGTTTCGATAGCTCGGTATCCTGAAGACAGATCAATATTAGGGGAGTCCGAAAGGAATTAAGGTTTTAATCGAGCGCGTCAGATTAATACGAGGATACCTCACACAATGATAGTACCTCCAGCCAATATGAGCTCTCAATATAGAGGGTACGCTAAAGGGAATCCGTCAGATAAGTAAAAAAATCGAACATCCGATATAATCGAGCGCGTCAGATTAAAATAATGGGTGTTGCAAAAGAAAACAATGAGAATGAAACCTAAATTAGAAATTGTATTTTATTAAATTGTCAGATTAACGATATCCCTCAAAATAATCGTCTGATTTTTAGTCAATGTGACTGGGACATCATAATGAACCGTCGTTGTGCTAATCTGACACGCTCGAGTATTTGAAGATGGCAAATTTTTACATTTCCATAAATTCGTAGCGAGCTTGCATCACTTCCAAATCGTCAGACTAAGAAATTGGAGCATATGTAGGGTTCACTAAACAGCACCTATGAAAATCTGACGAACTCAGGATTTTTTTCTTAGTTTCCATACCTCCCGCGTGGCCACACCTCAGCTATTTCATATCAGAAACAAAATAACCCATTGTCTTTTTTTACAATTTTGAAAATCTTTTGAATATATTTTTTTATATTGCTTGTTTACACTAATGAGCTTTAGTAACAAAAAATAAAAATTGATTAATATTCCCTATTCAGTAAATAATAGGATTATGTCCAACAGTGTTGGGTGTAAACCCAGAAAGTTCTCATCTAACATAAAAACTTATCTACCTGCGTAATAAACTTCCGCAGCATCCTCGCCCGGTCCCGGACGTCGTAGCTGGCGTCGTAATGCGCCAACGTCATGACGTACCGGCAAACCGGCGCCGTGTCCGGCTGCGTTATGGACAGCTTCACGGCGAGCGACAAAAGCTGGAGCTTCACCAGCTCATCCTGTTCCATTATGGAAGCACAATTATTTGACTTTTTCATTATTACATCAGCACAAGATATTAAAAATTGTGATTTCACTTTTATTTAAACAAAAATAACAGAGCTGACAAGGCGGCTGACTGTTTGTCATTTATATCACAAGAAATGAGAGACGATTTTGTGCAATCAGGCAAAGGTAACTTTAGTCATGCTACCTTACTAACTGACGTTGAAAATTTATTACCTAACAGAATAGACACACACACACACACGTACACAGTTTGTACACGGTTTTATACAAAAAACGTTTCTTATTTCTTAAGACAAATCTACGCGGACAAAGTCGGGGGAAGACGCTAGTTAATTACAAAATGAAATAGTCATACAACAGACTCACAGCTCTCCGGATATCCGGTGAAACTAGCCGTTACAACTCTATACATACGCACCTGGTCCGCGAAGTTGGTGGCCATGTGCGCCAAGATGGCGGCGGCGCGCGCGTGCTCCGCGCCGTGCTCGGCCACCAGCCACACGGCGGCCGCGCGCGCCTGCGGGGCCAGCCTGACACACGCATACATACATTAACCCCGCTACACATTTTCGGCAAAACTACACGAGACGATTTTGTCAGGACATTTGCCTAGACTGTGCCAAACTGAAGCGGGCTCCACGTTCTCGACAAAACTACACGAGACATGCCGAATGCGAGAGTGTAGCTGAGTATTCGTCTATGTTCGTATTGTATCCGTGTTGTCTCAGTTTCGTGTCAGTAAACGCGCTTTTTCGCGCTAACACAAACCTTCACGAGACCTCTTTGATTCACTCTTTGACTCACACTACACTTTCGCATTCGGTATGTCTCGTGTAGTTTTGTCGAGAATGTGGAGCCGGCGAAATGACTTCAATACGTTGATATTGACCTCTATTGGTCTTGAATGTCATGTAATTAAAAAATCACTCAGTGTGCACGTCTGGCACCAGTGACCGATCTGAGAAGACTGCCACTGGCACTGACTGACCTTTTAAAGTTAAGTACATTAAAAATCAATAGGTACCACTGTTAAAAACCGGCCAAGTGCGAGGCGACTCGCGTAAATTCGGCAACTGCACACTAACCTGTCAGTGCGCAGCAGCTTGGCGGCGCGGGCGACGGCGGCGCGCGCCGACGTGGCGCCACCCCCCACCACGCGCTTCACCACCACCACGGCCTCGCACACCACCCACTCTGCACACACACACACACACAGTGAACTCGGCCACAGATTATGCTTCACTTTAGACATGACTTCAGAAACCTCCGCCACTTTAGTTCATTCTAAATTCTAACCCCTTTGGGAACATTCTGTCCATTTCCCGAAACAACTGTTCCCACAACATCCGTTCCCATAAATTTCTTTAAATGACTGTATGCCAAAATATCCATCTCTCGTGACACCCATATGCCCAAAAGACCCGTTTCTCATAGCATCCGCATGCGGAATTATTTTTTGGGAAACCGAAAGAACAATCCGAAACTTCTAAACCATGGACGCGCGTGATCAGACCTGCCGCTTTCATTTTTATTCATGATAATTAGAGTGAGAGGACGGCAAAAAAGAAAAGAAAGGAACGAAGATGTAAAGGAGGAGGAAAGACAGGATGAACCAAATTTTGGACTTCGGAGAAGTGCCCCTGAGTTAACTTCAGGGACCTAACCATAACGCCTTAATGCGATTTAATTCCGATTCAGTTTTGGCTCGCTCGCTGCCAGATCCATACTAAAAATGACAGCTAGAACCTGAACTGAGTCGGAATTGAATCGCATTAAGACGTCATGGTCAAACCCCTGAAGCTAATTGTTTTCTTTGGCTTTATTAAGCTTAGACAGGGGTCCCTGGAGTTTTAGAAATTCTGAAAGTGATCCGAGACCGCAAAAAGTTTAAGAAACACTGTGTCTAAGTCTATTTCGTATTACGCCTTCATATCATACATTAAGATAAGTTCCAATATTATCCGATAGATGGCGCTGTACCGTCGACAAACACGCTAATGGTATGCTGACGTAGATTCATCAGGTGTTTTGTTGCTTTTATGTTTGTTAAGACTTTTGTTCTAATTAAATACATTCCAAGATTTGTCGTATTGCTACAACTTGTGGTTGATTTAATTCTTCCTTGAGAAGAACGTGTACTACTAACCCCAACCTAAGTATTTTGTATTAATTTTAACTTAAGCCTTTATAGTAGGGGAGCCCACGTAGCTAAATCGGGATTTACTCATGCGTCAGAGAGACCTATTGGGTTAGGAAGCTTAGATGATAAAAATAAATAAATGTTATATAATATATACCTTTTCATCGGTGAAGGGAGCGACTATAGATTTTCAAAAATGTAAAAAAAACTTTTGCATGGACATACTCGAGCGCGTCAGATATTGATAGCATCCATGTCCTATGTATTTTTGAAAATGTACGTATGTTAACAAGATTGTTTCCATGATGGGGGTATATACGTAAGAGTTGAAAATGAAAAATAAAATATCGAGCGCGTCAGATTTTTTAAGGGGATGTTCAATGAACCTAAAACAAAGCTCTTATATAATAATCTGACGATTTGGATGTGACGCAAACTTACGACCATTATTAGAATGTGCAAAAAAAATTCGCCATTTTGAAATACTCGAGCGCATCAGATTAAGATATACATATATATGGTTCATCTTAATGCCCTTTCTGTCTAATAATCTGACGATTATCTAGAGGGATTCACCTAATCTGACAGTTAAAAAAATATATATTTTAAGTCATTGAACTTAATTAATTGAAAAACTGAAGAAATAGCATGCAAATAAAAACGTGCATGTTTTTTAAGTATAACTTGTATTTTTAAGAAAATAATTATAAAAAAATATTCTTTTTGCGTATTTTTTTTTAATTGTCATCACGGAGTAAAAGAGTAATAGATAGAGAAGGAGTGAGAGATGAATAGAAACGCTGAGAGAGGAATACAGGCATCGCATAGCTGCACGCATTAAACTTAATCGATTATCTTTTCTTACTTCGGCTTATGGAAATCGTCAGATTATATATTTTTCGTTATCCTTGTATTATTTCCTTCAAAATAAAAATAAAATTTAGCCACGCTCGAGAAAGTCGAGATGACGTTTTTTTTACAAGTTTGTAACCCTCCTACTTCTCTATGTCACTCGAAAATTGTCAGATTAGTGGAATATACACTTTTTAGCATGTAATTAACTCACCCTACCTTAATCTGACGCGCCCGAGAATTTCTGATGATCAATTTTTTTTTACTAATCTGATCCTTTATCCTTGACAGGCGGCCATATATGGGGCTCATATTTGGTGGAGGTACTTTACCGGGTACAAGGTATCTCCCTGTATGTTAATCTGCCGCGCTTTAGCGCTCCCGAAATCCCCTTTGGGCTCCCCTACTATTACTACAGCTTGAGTTTGATTTAATTCTCCCTTGAGAAGGTCGGGTGCAACTGCAATGTACAACTTACTTAGAGGGTTGATTTATCACAGCTAAAGGACCTAAGTATTTTGTATTAATTTTAAATTAAGCCTTTACGCGTTCCTGAGAAAAAGCATCTTGACAGACGGACGGACTAGTAAACGATCTCATAAAGGTTCAAGGAAAAAAAGATTAATCGTTCTCCCTTTCTCTTTTTTTTATGTTAGAGAGGCCAGACAAACGAACTAGTCTTCACGTGACTTGACGCACTCTAAGCACACTCTTTACTCAAACATCGTAGCACAACACTCACCATCCTTGCTGCTCAGCAACCTCAGCAGCCCGTTGAGGCAAGTCTCAGCCTCTCCCTGGATGGCCACGGCCAGCCGGCCTATTGCCTGGATGGTGGCACCCGCGAAAACCTATCGACAATTAAATACAGTCCTATCAAATGAATCAAGAATTTTTAGTTCTTGTTTTTTTTGACGGTAGTACCTGGTATGGGTGGTGTAGGGGTATAGCACGCGTCACGGAATGACGAGGATCCGGGTTCGATTCCCGGCCATAGATTTACTTTTCGGATTTTTTTATGTGTTCTCATTTTCACTGTCGATTAGAAATTTAATTTTTATTGTATTGTATTGTTTGTATCGGTTCAGCCGTTCTCGAGTTTTAGCGAGACTAACGAACAGCAATTCATTTTTATTTATATAGATCACATCTGGTAAGGATTCGAGGGCTGGGCTTGGGGGCCCCGGAACACTGCACCGCCTAGCGCCTTGGTAGCTGCGCCACTGTCTACTGACCTTGTCGGAGCAGGTGACGTAAGTCTGGAACTCCCTCAGCACCACGGCGGCGCTGGTCTCCGTGGCCAGGTTGGTCATTATCTCCAGCTTGAGCAACTTCAGGTGCGTGGGGTCCGAGTTGCGGACAAAGAACGACTTCAGGAACGGCTCGAATAGACTCTGAGAACAACAGTTATTAAAAAAAAATCAGAGAACACAAGTGCGGTGATAGGTATACACGTATCAGCTCAAAGAGCTGTTAGTGTATTATTTTAAATAATAATAATAATACAGAAGGCGGTACTCCTGGACACGGCTCGGATAGTCAGGAGGTTCCTGTCTCTGTCGCCCTGACCACCGGTAGCTTAGGCCTCGCCTCGCTGCCGGCGGCACCCTAGGTTAGGTTTTTAGAACGTTTTTATTTATTTATTTAGAAACAAACAGTCTCTTATAGCTATATGTATTACAATTACGTTTTTGTAAAATCTAGACTTACAGTTTCCAATAGAAAAATATTGAAACCATACATTAATTACGCAAAACTAAGAAGTTTACAGATTTACAAAGTGAAGCACCTTTGTGCATCAAAAACAAAACGTATACATTTTTTTTATATTTTGTATTAATATTGTTTTATTACTTTTTATATTTTATATGACTATAGTAAAGAGCAACCTCATGTAAAAAAATAATTTGCAGACTAATAATAATAGACTCTCGTTAGCAATCCCCTCCTTACCGCCCTCGGTGCACAATGTACTATTTTTCAAGTAGCACTTACCCGTTTCTTCACAGTGAGTGACGCTATGGAGTTCAGGACGACACTCTGCACCTCAATGGGTGCCCTCAGCAGTCTGATCATCGCCTTGGCCACCGGCGCCAACTCTTGCACTGTACAACAAATTAAAACGTGATATCAAACTATTTTAGTCATAAAAAAAAAGACGATGAAAACGAGGGTAGTTGTGCGCCGCTGTCAGGTACGTTGATTAGCCGCGCGAACAGAGCGATTCCCCTTTTCAACTACGCCTACAAGCATGCTAAGCGTGGCCTTTAGGTCTCATTACCTTAGGCTCTGTCTACAGCGTAATATAGACATGATTTGTGTGTAAGTGTGCAAGTATTTCACACCTTTACCAAATTTTATTTTAACTAGTTTACATTTAGTTTCTCTAAAAATAATACCTGAGGTTTTTAATTAATTTCATTGCATGTTTGAGAAAATTACTATACAAAAGCGTTTTCCAGCCTCAAATATCCAGCCTCGCTGACGCTCGGCCGTCTATACGTTTTCGGGCGGCAAGTTGTTCCCGTCCTCTGTAGTCTGCAGTACGTACCGGGGCCCGCGTGGTAGAACAGCTGCGCGACGGCTAGCACGACGCCGGCGTTCCCGCTCTGCAGCACGTACCGGGGCCCGCGTGGTAGAACAGCTGCGCGACGGCTAGCACGACGCCGGCGTTCCCGCTCTGCAGCACGTACCGGGGCCCGCGTGGTAGAACAGCTGCGCGACGGCTAGCACGACGCCGGCGTTCCCGCTCTGCAGCACGTACCGGGGCCCGCGTGGTAGAACAGCTGCGCGACGGCTAGCACGACGCCGGCGTTCCCGCTCTGCAGCACGTACCGGGGCCCGCGTGGTAGAACAGCTGCGCGACGGCTAGCACGACGCCGGCGTTCCCGCTCTGCAGCACGTACCGGGGCCCGCGTGGTAGAACAGCTGCGCGACGGCTAGCACGACGCCGGCGTTCCCGCTCTGCAGCACGTACCGGGGCCCGCGTGGTAGAACAGCTGCGCGACGGCTAGCACGACGCCGGCGTTCCTGCTCTGCAGCACGTACCGGGGCCCGCGTGGTAGAACAGCTGCGCGACGGCTAGCACGACGCCGGCGTTCCTGCTCTGCAGCACGTACCGGGGCCCGCGTGGTAGAACAGCTGCGCGACGGCTAGCACGACGCCGGCGTTCCTGCTCTGCAGCACGTACCGGGGCCCGCGTGGTAGAACAGCTGCGCGACGGCTAGCACGACGCCGGCGTTCCTGCTCTGCAGCACGTACCGGGGCCCGCGTGGTAGAACAGCTGCGCGACGGCTAGCACGACGCCGGCGTTCCCGCTCTGCAGCACGTACCGGGGCCCGCGTGGTAGAACAGCTGCGCGACGGCTAGCACGACGCCGGCGTTCCCGCTCTGCAGCACGTACCGGGGCCCGCGTGGTAGAACAGCTGCGCGACGGCTAGCACGACGCCGGCGTTCCCGCTCTGCAGCACGTACCGGGGCCCGCGTGGTAGAACAGCTGCGCGACGGCTAGCACGACGCCGGCGTTCCCGCTCTGCAGCACGTACCGGGGCCCGCGTGGTAGAACAGCTGCGCGACGGCTAGCACGACGCCGGCGTTCCCGCTCTGCAGCACGTACCGGGGCCCGCGTGGTAGAACAGCTGCGCGACGGCTAGCACGACGCCGGCGTTCCCGCTCTGCAGCACGTACCGGGGCCCGCGTGGTAGAACAGCTGCGCGACGGCTAGCACGACGCCGGCGTTCCCGCTCTGCAGCACGTACCGGGGCCCGCGTGGTAGAACAGCTGCGCGACGGCTAGCACGACGCCGGCGTTCCCGCTCTGCAGCACGTACCGGGGCCCGCGTGGTAGAACAGCTGCGCGACGGCTAGCACGACGCCGGCGTTCCTGCTCTGCAGCACGTACCGGGGCCCGCGTGGTAGAACAGCTGCGCGACGGCTAGCACGACGCCGGCGTTCCTGCTCTGCAGCACGTACCGGGGCCCGCGTGGTAGAACAGCTGCGCGACGGCTAGCACGACGCCGGCGTTCCTGCTCTGCAGCACGTACCGGGGCCCGCGTGGTAGAACAGCTGCGCGACGGCTAGCACGACGCCGGCGTTCCTGCTCTGCAGCACGTACCGGGGCCCGCGTGGTAGAACAGCTGCGCGACGGCTAGCACGACGCCGGCGTTCCTGCTCTGCAGCACGTACCGGGGCCCGCGTGGTAGAACAGCTGCGCGACGGCTAGCACGACGCCGGCGTTCCTGCTCTGCAGCACGTACCGGGGCCCGCGTGGTAGAACAGCTGCGCGACGGCTAGCACGACGCCGGCGTTCCTGCTCTGCAGCACGTACCGGGGCCCGCGTGGTAGAACAGCTGCGCGACGGCTAGCACGACGCCGGCGTTCCTGCTCTGCAGCACGTACCGGGGCCCGCGTGGTAGAACAGCTGCGCGACGGCTAGCACGACGCCGGCGTTCCTGCTCTGCAGCACGTACCGGGGCCCGCGTGGTAGAACAGCTGCGCGACGGCTAGCACGACGCCGGCGTTCCTGCTCTGCAGCACGTACCGGGGCCCGCGTGGTAGAACAGCTGCGCGACGGCTAGCACGACGCCGGCGTTCCTGCTCTGCAGCAGCGGCTTGGCGGCGCGCAGCAGCAGCCGGTGGTCGGGGTCGAGCGGCGCCGCGCGCTGCGGCCGCTTCCGCGGGACACCACTAGTCTCGCTGTCCGACTCGTAGAACGGCTCGTCGCTGTCCGTCGAGTACGGCTAGCAGACGTTATAATATATTAGATTAATGTTTCACAACTCACTGCCTACCCCTGTGGGAAAGATGTATTTCTAAATGTCTATGAAAATTCCTAAATGTCTATAGGTAAGTGTGTCTATGTGTAAGATGTATGTTTGTGACTGTTACCTACTCTTCTATAAAGAGATAGAGACAATGCCTTGACGTCTTATATCCCCCTTATTTTTATTTCAAAAATAATAACTTTACATTGTTTATTACATAAATGTGCTTTTAATGAAAGCCATGAAAAAAATCGTAAATATTCCCTATTGTTTCTTTATTTTTGTACAATCTGGATGTCCCCTTACCTCGTCGTTGGGGTCAGGGAAAAACGTTTTCGCGTACACGGTGAGCACGTTCAGCAACGTCAGCTGGCCCCACTCGTCCACGTCGGCCAATAGCGAGCAGATTTTCCTGAAACAAACGCCGATCGCAACCAATGAGCGGCAAGAACAGCCAGCACACTCGTGTGGCCCCATTATAAAACTCAATTTGTTCGTTTTATAAGCCCACACTCGTATTATAAAGCATTGTTTTTAAATGTCACTGAAAATTAGAACACAGAACAATCCGAAAAGTAAAGCTATGGCCGGGAATCGAACCCGGATCCCCGTCATTCCGTGACGCCTACACCACCCATAGCAGGTGGGTAGTCTTCGAATTTTTCTACCTGTTACTAGCTGTCACGTGACCTAGTTACTATGCGAAATTTGAAAATAATAGCTACTATCAAATTAATCAAGTATTTTCATTTCTTGATATTTTTATGTTTACTTTTACAGTTTTGCCGTTAGAACTCAACTTTCTAAATGTCACTGAAAATTAGAACACAGAAAAATCCGAAAAGTAAAGCTATGGCCAGGAATCGAACGACCCTCGTCATACCGTGACACGTGCTATAATACCCCTCATTATGATACAGTCACACATCTATTATCTATTTTTCATGTCATGTTTTGTTTTACCTTGTTTATTTTCTATGAAATTGTGTATATTATCTTATATTTGTGTGTCTTGCAAAAAGGAATAAATGTCTTCTTTCTTTCTTCTTTTTTTTTTTTTTTTACTACAAACCGACCAGTGATTGACCTCTATCTCACTTGGTGGAAGGTGCAGATGAAGGCCAAAGGTGTAACTCACTGGTTCAGTAATAGCCAATTCACTCTAGTCTTCTTTTCTTTCTTTCTATTACCTGTAGCTCCCG
Source organism: Pandemis cinnamomeana (assembly GCA_932294345.1). Classification (NCBI taxonomy): domain Eukaryota; kingdom Metazoa; phylum Arthropoda; class Insecta; order Lepidoptera; family Tortricidae; genus Pandemis; species Pandemis cinnamomeana. The sequence continues at coordinate 12,213,145 of OW028718.1, read as the reverse complement.
TGTATGAGGCTCATACGTTCCGGGCAGACTTCAGTGAAGGCCATGGCCGCGGAGCCCACCACCAGAGGCGCCTTGTCAGACAAGAGCTTGTCTATTACGGCCACCAGGTCCTCCTTCTGCTCTGGGTCCAGGCTGGAAAGAGAAAACAATATCGAATGAACGAGACAAGTGCCAGTCAGACTCGCGCACCGTTCCATACAAGGGACACACATGCACTGTTAAGAACTCAAAACAGATCCTTCGTTATGGTAAATGAAAACAGACTTTGGTGAAGAGAACACACTCTTTGGACAGGGCAGTGCCGTTGACAGCTGACAGATGTCAACGGCACGTTTTTTTTTTATATATATAAGAGGGGGCAAACGAGCAGACGGGTCACCAGATGGAAAGTAATCACCATCGCCCTGGGACACCTGCAAGACTTGGGGAATCACAGGTGCGTTGCCGGCCCTTTCAGGAACGTTTTGGCGCCAAGCGCTCTAGAACTTCTAGAAGAGACGCGGAGATTGTTTTGTCATTCGGACAGTGAGATGCTGATATGTGTAGTGATACGTTCGAATTGTAAATCTGTATTAATGGTAATAAAAGATGTAGCGATCAATAAGAAAAGACTATGCCCGTGAGGTTTCTTGCTAGTTCTTCCCGCGGAGGGTCACTGAACAAGCACAATGCACTCTGTGTCGTTGACCAAGTGAATAAAACGATGTGCGCTAATAAACTGACTTTCATTGGATGTAAGAGAGGATCTTTACAGTTTCGCATCATAGACTGAATCTAACTAAATCCTACACATCGTACATCCGTACACTTCAAATCGAATATTCTTCTTCTTCTTCTCATTTGTGGCGTTTCAAGTCGTTATAGCGACGACAACTTCGCCAATGTCAAAGTAACAAAAATATAATGAAAAAATCTTGTGACAAAATGTCGGCAACGTTGTACGGTAATGGTCAAAGACCCCCCTACCCCCCTGTCGGGCTCTTAGCCAACGGTCAATGATATCCCTCAGAAACTGCTAGGAAATCATTAGCCGATGCCCAGGGCGCACCGGACCAAGCACTGCTCTTCCCCCCGGACGGTTCCAAAAAGGAACCGCAGCTCTTGACCACACGTGGAGGTAACCCGACTCGCACCCCTAATCGAATATTCATCGTCTCACTCATAATATCGTCCGTCACCTTCACACCCTCTTAGGGGCCGTCCATTAATCACGTGAGGCTTGAAAGAGGGGGGAAGGGTTTGACAAAAATCACGAAATGTCACAAGGGGGGAGGGGGTGTAGTAAGATATCACGTGTATTTATTTTTTCATTATTTTTTCAAACGCGCGATTTTTAAATTACAGTTACATGTATTATAGTAAAATGACACAAAAATATATCATGACATATACGATACCAAATTAATATATAAATTCAACACGCGCGCTTGCGCGCGCAAGACAATTCTAGTTGTAAAAAATTTAAGATTTTTTGTAGATACGAAAAATACACGTGATGTTGGATGGGGGGTGGGGGGGTAGTCTTAAACCTCACCATGTATCACCAAGGGGGAGGGGGGGTTAAAAAATGCTTAAAAAAAGATCACGTGATTAATGGACGGCCCCTTACGTTCCATCCACATACCTGTATAGTTTAGGTATGGCGTGCGCGGCGGTCTTGCGCACGTAGGGGCTCATGTCTGCCGCGGAGTCCCGGATGGCCAGCATCACGATGGGCACGATCATGGGCACGCGGATGGAGGACAGCACGCGCAGCGCGCCCGCGCGGATCAGCTGGTTCGGGTCCTGGACGCAACCAACAATACATACATGTACGACGATATTAACAACACATCTTTATCCCTTACGGGGTAGAAAGAGCCTAAGGTAACAAAACCTTAAGGTCACGTTTAGCATGATCAAGGGCGTTTAGGTGGAAAGGGAAATCAAAATAGTGATGGGTTGCTAGCATCGCCTATAACATGACTCCTAAGACTTTCGCCTATTCCCTCGATGGGCTTTAATCTGCGCGGGACGAAGAGCAGCTGGTAATTCTATGTTTTTTCTTTGCTCCCTGACTAGCATGGAAGAACAGAACTTTTTATCAAACATTTTTTTTTTTTTTTACTACAAACTGACCAGGGATTGACCTCTATCTCACTTGGTGGAAGGTGCAGATGAGGCCAAAGGTGTAAAAGGTGTAAGGTGTTGGGGAAATGTTGGTGAACCTTGAGAGCACGTTGGAAGGTGCTGATGGAGAGCAGCGCCAGGTCCTGCTGCTCCTCGGCATACCGCACCAGGTACACGTACACGAGCTTCTTCACCTCTATGTTCTTTGACACCACGTTCTTCACCACCGCAGGAAAGCTGCCGATAAAAATTACTTAATTGTACCACGGTTTTCTTGAGCATGTTATTTAAAAAAAGAATGATATGCCCTGGATTCTAGAGTTTGTTTCCACATATACTGATGGGCCAAAATAATAGGTCACTTTTGGAAACAAGTTATGTTACTTTCAACATGAAACTACCGTGAGACTTAATCATAATTAAACATAAACGGATAACTCACGTATAAAAAACATAACACATAACACGTAACATGTCGAGCATCACTCGACTTTTTATACGTGAGTTGTCCGTTTATGTGTAAGTTATGTTATGTTAATTTTAGCTTGTTCTTCGTACATAACCAAGTTACATTACCAGCACTGGTAATACCAACATTGGATGATTAATTTGCATAGGTAAATTTTAATTACGATTAATTTAGGTTTAGGTCGCGAACGTGTTTGTTTTACTTTAAAAATAGTCTTTATTTTACCTTACATTGTCCTAGTAATGTAACTTGGTTATAAAACCGTTCCAGTTTACCGATGTTCACTTTATTATTGTTATGGCACTCCAGGTCTACACCTTATTATGTATCAATACTATGCTCAACTATGTGACTGTTATTTGCCAAAATAAACAAAAAAAAAAAAAATCGGGACGTAGAATTTTCGATAGACTGCTACCAAATAATAATAATTTACTATAGTTTGATCATGAGACCAGGGATCTACTCGTGCGGGCATTTAGGGTGTTTAAGTCATGTTCCATATATTTTTTTTTAATATGATGAGATTTAACCTTCCTAAACTACTTAAATTTCCTAATAACAGTACAATTTCACTGTGTATGGACAATATAAGAAAGAAAGAAAGAAGACATTTATTCATTTTTGCAAGACACAAATATAAGATAATATACACAATTTTATAGAAAATAAACAAGGTAAAAAAAAAAAACATAGACATGAAAAATAGATCATAAGTGTTGTCTTCGCAAAAGTGAAACGGTCGCTGGCTCAGCATTACGCTGAGGTGAATATGAATAAAAGTTGCTATTTTACTTCCACTACGTAGCTTTACAAGATGGATGGCAAATACAGGCTTAATATACTGCAGCAGGGAAAGACTGGGTTTGGAGGGCCCAAGATAGAACCACATGGACGTCTCTGGAAGAGGCCTTTACCTCATAGGAGGGTTCTGGTGTAATGTAATGCACTATTAGTGCACTATATGGTGATAGTTTTACTATTAATTTCACTTGCTTTTTTATACTATGTTAAATATTTCTAGCATGCGATGCGAGAACCAGAAATAAGGCTTTTTTATTTTTATTATTTATTTATTATACTCACAGGTCAGATGCGTCTCTGCCTTTAGCAATCATCCCGATGATCCTTTTCATGGCTTCCAGCTTCAGGGAATCTTTAGAGCCATCCAACATAAGCTTGAGGTCTTCATTTCTATCAAGTAATAACAGATTAGTTAAGTACATTATGTAGTGTTGTATATTCAACCCTACAACTATAGGCAATTGTTTTGACAGTTCCTTGATAAATTTGTCACTTTAGGGTAGCTCTTAAAAAGTAGACACCTGTCACACTTTTAATATGGATTGGTGGTATTTTCTGTCTTAATTTCGTTGGCTGAATAGGTCGGAATCTATGGTCAGGAATCGAGTTGGAGGGATTTAAAAAAACATGCCTCACTTCCTCTTCTGTCGTGGCTTTGCCAAGATGGCCTCATAAATTTATTTGAGAAATCTCAATGAATCTAGCCTAGCTAGGGCCAACATGGCTTGATTTTGTTACCTTTTGAAACAACTTTTGGTGAAATTAAAAATTATGCATTGATTTTGCAGAAAACGGTGAGTTTTTCGAAATTTTTCCTTTAGTATCTTTGATACTTCTTTTATTAATATTATGTATATCAAGAATTGCTTGTTTAAAGGTATTAGATAGATTGATGTTGACTGAGTTTCGTCCGCTGTGTAAACCTGCCCTGAGCATACATATAGCTCTTTAAGCTGACCAACCACATGTAAAAGTTTTCTGGTACTAGCTTGTTGAGATATAGGTTGCTAGTTAAAGTGAGTGACTTCAACTGCAAAGAATTCATTTATAACTCCCAAAAAACTATGCAATTTTCCGGCATAAAAACTATCTGTAATGATCTTATGAATGTTTTACTTACTTTTTGTAATCAGTCTGAAAGAACGCCCCCGATGCCGGATCGGTGGCCGGGTATTCGACCTCACCCGTCACGACTTTCTCGTTATTATATGACGAATTACTCGTCATTTTTAATGATATACTTAATTCTTTCTAACGAAAATATTTTCACTAACAAAATAAGAGAAATCACTTTCCTATCAGATGTTTGACGTTAGAAAAAAATTGAAAGTATCAGACGAGAACTGCTAAAATTGACAGCAACTATTCAAAAGATGCATGTAAATATAAACTGTCTTCAATGATGACAAAGTTTAAATTAGTTGAGCATTTTGAAAATTGTTTCAGGAACAAGAGCGTAAAACAGCATCCAACGCTTTTGACAATTTGTGACGTTGCAAGTTAAACGTCAAAATTGCGTTTTGTTTTTCTGAATATTTAACTTAGAGCGCTGCCAGATCATCGCAGCAACTGTCGATGTGCTCAGATGTGTTAAAGTGAGAGCTATATAAAGTGTCAAAGTAAGATTGTGTAGTGTAGGGTATAACTATTAATAATATCAAGTAATGTGAGGGTAGATCTTAGTTAATACAATAAATACAGTTAGCAACCGACTACGGAGTTTCATTGACGTTGCATTCGCGACGATTCGGAAATTTAACGTTGTGAACAGTTTGTGTGCTCGTAGATACACTTTAATATCTGGTTAAGATGCTTATCGCCGAAGTCGAACCGTTTGATTTACACTCTAAGCAGTGACCATGTTGCATACAGCGTGTGGGGAGTGCCACGATAGAGAGATCTCTCTCCAGGCAGATGTTATGCCTGGGGACCGAAGTCCAAAGGAAGAGAGTTGAAAGTTGTATTTATGCAGCCGCATTGAGAAACTTCGTAAGCGGCATGTAGAACGATGTGACAGCTGTCATTTAGAACTGGCGCTAGTTACTCGTGTGTCGTAGTAGTTATGTAGAGGCCAACTAGGTGGCGCTAGGGTCACTACACAGCGTGTTAAGCAATTTATGTTACTAAATGAAAAAAAAACCAGAAAGTGGCAACGTTAATTACTTTAGTTGGTGAACCCCCGTATAGTTTAATGTGTGATTTATTTGCGCCATGAATCCCGAAGATAAGAGCTTCAACGAGTTGGTGAAAATAATTTAGAACCACCTAGAGCCGAAGTGCTCAGTGATCGCGGAGAGAGGTGTTTAGACTTCGCAGACAAAGAATGGGGGAGACCTGCGACTTTTAAAACAATTGAAAGAAATTTTTTGGGTTCATTTTTGCCCGGTTTAGCCAGTGACGACATGAGATCACGAATATTTGCGGAAACGGATATAAGTTACAAAAAGGCGGAGCTAGCTCTGGCTTTGGAAGCATCAGAAAAGCATTCGGCGGCGAGCGCTAGTGACGTGCGTGGGAGCACGAACACGAACGCGTCTGGTACGAGCGGCATCGTTGGCGGTGGCGGCAGCGGTGGCGGCGGCTTGTGCCCCCCCCCCCGTAAGGCTTGAGTGCCGTTTTAAGCAATACAATTGCGACAGGTTACGTAAAGGATATTTAAAAATAATTTGCAAGAATTCAGAGAATTATGGTGCAAAACAGAAGCCATTTCTTTATTGAGGACGAGTATGAGAGCTATTTTTATAATATCAAAGCGATAGCGTCGAAAAATAATCCTTATTTTGTGGACGTTAATATAAATAACACATTCTAAAGTGTGAAATAGGCACAGGAATTCAAAATGTCGGCGATTAATGAGACCGATTTTTTGCGTTTATTTTCGGAGTACCCTTCTGTCCAATGATAACATTAAGCTTTGCTCATATTCAGGCTCTCTAATTGAACTGAGAGGTTTTATTGTGGTTGATGCTTCTATTCATTATGTTACCGAAAAGGGTTTACAACTGTACGTTATTAACAATGGGAGTTTTCCATTGTGAGGTCAGTCTTAACTTTAAGTCAATAAGTGAATTGTAAGATTCTTAATGAGAGTAAATAATCTCTAAACCTAATTACGATTGTGTGGGGTATGATATGACTAGCAATAATATCAAGTGATGTGAGGGTAGATCTTAGTTATTACAATAAAGACAGTTGGCAACCCATTGCAGAGTTTCATTAGGGGTTCGTTTTCGGATCCGTCCGGGGGGAAGAGCACTGCTTGGTCCGGTGCACCCTGGGCAACGGCTAATGATTTCCTGGCAGTATCTGAGATATATCATTGACCGTTGGCTAAGAGCCCGACAGGGCGGGTAGGGGGTTCTTTGACCGTGTTACCGTACAACGTTGCCGACATTTTGTCACAAGATTTTATAATTTTTTTTTTACCGACATTGGCGAAGTTGTCGTCGCTATAACGACTTGTAACGCCACAATCAAAAGAAGAAGAGTTTCATTGACATTACAGATTGTTTGAATTATCCCTATTGGCCGCTTAGTGGCGGATTTACCATAAGGCTGCGTAGGCTCGAGCCTAGGGCGGCAAATTTGAGCAACAAATTTTGCAAGGGCGGCAAAAATTCAACCTATACCTTGAACATTTGTAAATCCGCCACTGGCCGCTGTACACATTGGGCCAGCGCGTTGGGCCAACGTGTAGACACAAACTTAGAGAGGAGCATAATTAGGGACGGACAACCGAAAAATAAAATAAAAATGTCTACCAGCCCTCAGCCTATCGTATTCGGTGGCTGCTAACATTTTGAGGGTAGGGAGTTGTCGTAATGCGTTCCTGATTGGACTTCCGGGAACAATTGACCCACAAATTGTCGGGCCTGAAGTTGGCAAAGTTCGGTTCAACTTTGCCTGCCGATTGCGTACTTTAATCACTATTTGAAACCCCCAATTAGGGAAGGGTCTTTCCTTTTAGCGCACGCTTTCCGCTACGCCCGTCGTTCGTCGAAGCGTCAACATGCGCTGAGGATGCCTCGGAGGGAGGTGAAACACGTGTCAGAATATTTCTATAGATGTGGTGGTGGTTCTCATTGTCTTTTCGGTTGTTTTGTGTTGTCGTTGTTTTGAATATTGATTGCATGATTTGACCTCACTATATCACGGAGTAGCAAAGTAAGTTATCCATTTTTTTTATTAAAAGACGGTTCTGGTAGAAAATCAGTGCTGCAGGTGTTTAACGCCACAGCATAATGCTGAGCCAGCGGCCGTTTCACTTTAGCGAAGACACGCTCTATATACGTTGATGATCCTATTTTCATGCCTGTGTGTTTGTTTCATTTTTGTACAATTGTGTGTATGCTCTATTTATTTGTGTGTCTTTCAAAAGAGAATATATATGCACCTAAATCACGCCTTCATCCTTACGGGGTAGACAGCCACTAAGGTAACAAGACCTATAGGTCTATAGGCCACGCTTAGCATGATTGTCACGTATAGGTGGAAAGGGGAATCAAAATAGTGATGGCTTGCAAGCTGCATCGCCTATAACATGCGCCCACAATCATGCTAAACGTGGCCTTTAGGTCTCGTTACCTTAGGCTCAGTCTACCGCATAAGGGAAAAAGACGTGATTTATATGATTCCTATGCCCCTCGATGGGCTTTTGCCATTTGCGCGGCAGAAGCAACTGGTACATTCTATGTTTTTTCTTTACTCCCAGATCAGCATGGAAGCAACATGCAGCATGGATGGTATAACGTAGGTAACAAAAAAAATCGAAAAGTTAATTCCTGATGCCGTGAGAAATTGTCGGACTTATTATTCCACTATAGTACGAATTATTTCATATTGTGCCGAGCCATTTGGACCAAGTACGTGCCCCTTTTACCAACACGAGCACGTGTAACCGCCATCTTAATAACAGCCGTTTTTGTTCCAAATTGATTTCTAGAAGTTTCTCTTTGCCGTTACTGCAAAGTTCTAGTAAGTTACGTAACCTTTGGCAATGTACATTTAAGGCAAGCACAATTCAATATAATAACCTAACCTTTTTTTTCCTTTTTTTTGCCTTGCGCCTTATAAAGATAGAGATAATACAATACAATACAATACACAAATCACGTCTTTTTCCCTTACGGGGTAGACAGAGCCTAAGGTGACAAGATACAGATAATTTATTCATAAATGTTTTACAAAATTATAACTAAGAACAAAGTTTCCTTATAAATCTTATGCATCCGCCCGGTACGGTGTTACCGGGGGTATGTGGGGCTCTCCCGCGACGACAGGCATACCCACTAAAAACCACACGGATTCCCTATTCGGTCGTATGTGAGGCGTTACGGGAGCACTCGGTGTCACCGCGACGCCCCACGACCATCCCGGGGTGGGGTTCCCTCTTCGCGGCACCTGTGCAATGCTGGTTTGGGAAATACGGGGTAGACAGAGCCTAAGATTATAAAAAGAGAAGTCTGCAAGGTATTTTTATGAATTAACTTGTACAGGGCTTATGTCAACATTTTCCATGCTGGTCTGGGAACAAAGAAAAAACATAGAATGCACAATTTGCTTCTCTTCTCGCGCAGATGGTAAAATTCCATTGAGGGAATGGGCGATCTTAGGAATAATTTTATAGGCGATGCGGGTAGCACCCATCACTATTTTATTCCTCTTGCCACCTACCATCTCACTACAGCTAAAGCTCTTTGTACCCTGTAAGAGATAAAGACGTGATTTATGTATGTATGTATGTTCACATTTATTACTTTTTCGTAGACTCTAATAGAGTTGTAGCAATTGCTCTGTTTACAGTCGAACAGAATTAAGGCTTAGTTTCATAAAATTATTTTCTGCTTCTCTGTCGCACCCTCCATGATCACTGCTTTTTTAATGCTCCTGTGACATGCAAATATGTCACTCGGCTCTCATACTATAGTATCACATGATAGAGGAAGGTCCTCTAGGAATATAAAACGGGACGACGAGATACATATTACAACATAAATCTTTGCTTCCGAAAAGGTCGCTAACATCGAACATTTGGCCTATAGAGTAGAAATAGAAAATGCCACATGGTATCTTAAAAAAACTGTAGAATGTACCAGATGCTTATATCTTCCTGCGCAGATGATAAAAGCCTATCGAGGGAATGGGCAAAAATCACAAGAATCATATCGTCAGCTGCAGTTCAAATTGATGTAAAGGACAAAATACGCAAAAAGAGTTAAGTATACAGTTTTGTTCAGAATTTTCCGCTCTTTCGAAAGGTATATTATAAGTCATGCGGCTAGCGGCATGCGGATCGGAAACCGGTTTTTTTATAAATTTACCGGTTTGGAGTTAATCTTCGAAACCGAAAAGAATTGCGGTTTACTGTTTGTGTTTACCGATTTTTGACCAGTTATTAAAGAAACCTGTTTTCGAACCAAGTCACATTTTTTTGAGCGAAATTAACCGGTTAGCTTGGGTTAAAACGCCATCTCTTGTCATCTCCCCTATTGATTCCCCTGTAAAGGCCGCCTATTGATACCTTTTAATATTCTGTATACCTTTTTTATGTTTTAGTTGTTATAGTGGTGTTCAATAAAGAGTTATTGTATTTTATTGTATCTCTCTTCAAGCATTCTCTGTAGCCAGCGCATACAGGAAAGAGATGGAAGGAGCATCGCGGCGTGCGGGTCGCGGGGGCGGCGTTGCTTTGAGTAGAACCGGTAAACCGGTTTACGTCGGTATTAACCGGTCACCGGAATTATTTTAATACTTTTGTAAAATAAATGAAGATAATTATTTTTAAACAGACTAATACTAAAACTAAACCTATCTACTACTAATTATAAATATGTGTGTTATCATGTATTAAGCGATAAGACCGCATATTATCTACTTTGTTCTTTGATTCTGTATTGTTTTGTACTGATTTGTGGTATTCAATAAAGAGTATTTGTATTGTATTGTCGCCAAAATATTTCGGCACAGGCATCGACCCCAAGACACTGGCCGCATTGCCTCACTGAACTGCTATTCCTAACCTCTGAGAGAGGTAAGCGCCAGCCCAGGTCACCAGTGGCCAGCACTAAACGCGTATATATATATATAACTTTCAGTAGTGTTTTTGATTCGGAGTAAAAATAACCCAATAATTCCAAAATCTGAGAAAAAAATGTATATTATGGTCATTTTTATTGAAATTCCCCATGTTTGGTTAGTAACACGAACAATCTACAGACGGCGCCACTTAGCCGTTGCTTTTCTTAGCTACAAATGCCATCGTGTGCCACAGTTTCAAGCAGCATTTTTTTTTTTAAATTTGATTATGTCATTGATGGCGTACTGCTTACTTCCGTATAGGGGCCGCCGAGTGACTGAGTAAAATGTTTTTATTTTTATAAAATATATGGCTCGACGAAAAAATCTGAAACTTTTTTCCGTAGCTAAGGATAGTTATTCCTATCAATAGAAAAATCACCAAGCACTTTCAAAATAATCATCCATTCCCAATTGTCTCGAAAGCAAGCGCCGCAAACACATGGTAATTCGTTAGTGCAGAATATTTGCATATAATAATAGTTCCCTCCGTTAACCGGTTAATCTAATGAAAGTAATTTTACCGGTTTCCGATCCCTGCTAGCAACCCATCACAATTTTGATTCATGTTTCCACATACGCTCACAATCATGCTAAGCGTGGCTTAAAGTCTTGTTACTCTAGGCTCCGTCTTCCCCGTAAGGGATAAAGACGTGATCTATGTATGTACATATGTAAAAAGATCGGTACGTGAATAGGCCCTCAAATATCTCGGTCAAATAACAAACAACCCTACCCTACCCCCATTCATCACCGCTTACCGCCTATAAAGGGTTTATAGGCCCATCACAAATACGAGTACCTAACTGCTTTATTCTGGGGATTCGGTAACTTATTGTGTGTATGACTACCAACTTAACAAATTGTCTTATTAATATGGTTTTTTATGGAACTGAAACTTTCTGAACTAAATGCATAGTTGCCAACATAACAAACAAGATTTTTTGCTCTTGCTTAATATGTCCAGTCGCCTTCAGATATATTTCAGCGGGCGAGGTTCTCAAATATTTCGGAGCAGCATTAAATTTCAATAAATTCGTTACACGATAAGGTTAACATCAGAACACGCAATTCGTCATAAATATAAGAACAGCGTCATTTCAATAAATTCGGGAAGTTACTGATCGTCAAAGGTCGCAGTCAGACTGATCATAAAGATCGGAACATTGTGGAAAATATACTTTACTAGCGACCCGCCCCGACTTCGCACGGTATATCATGCATGTATTATACATATAAACCTTCCTCTTGAATCACTCTATGTATTAAAAAAACCGCATTAAAATCCGTTGTGTAGTTTTGAAGATATAAGCATACATAGGGACATAGGGACAGAGAAAGCGACTTTATTTTATACTATGTAGTGATGATGATAACAAACTGATTAAGGTGACAACTTTCATTTTGACACGACGTATGAGCAATATTTGTGTTTCGTTTGGAATTCGAATCTATTACAAAACAACAAACAACAAATATTCTTTATTGAACACCACAAATCTATTATTATATACGTAAGGTTTATTTTCCACAAGTGTTCAGATATTTATGATCAGCCTGACTGCGTCTGACCTTTGACGATATTTGTGCTTCCTGATATGTTTACCTCATTGAACGCCCCGAGTTTATTGAAAAGTCGCTGCTCTTATATTTATGACGAACTAGCTTTTGCCCGCGACTTCGTTCGCGCAGATAACGTCAGAGTGACGACACACCCCATACATCCACTCATGTCTCCAAGTATAAGGTTTTTATTTCCTATTCCGTGGGAAATTCGGAATATCCCTTCTTAGAACATCTACGTGATCCTCTAGGAATATTATCTACTAATCATAGTCTTCATTATTTATGTCGTGTTTTTATCCCGTGGGAAATTTGAAAAATTCCTTTGTAAGTGCATCCTTATACTAATCAAGGAATAATGTGTAGGCATGCTAAATTTCATGTCTGTAGTTTTATTAGTACCACATTTCGGAATTTTCCAATTCCGTGGGAAAATCGGGATAAAAAGTATCCTGTGTCCGTCTCCTGGTTCTAAGCTACCTCCCTACCAATTTTCAGCCAAGTAGGTTCAGCCGTTCTCGAGTTATAAATAGTGTAACTAACACGACTTTCTTTTATATATGTATATAGGTTATTAACCTTATCTAGTGCAACGAATTTATTGAAATTTATTGTCGCTCTGAAACATTTGAGGACCTCGCCGGCTAAGATATATCTGATGGCAACTGTCTCTGTCAAACGTTCAAAGGTTATCTGGAAGAAATCCCTTTAATTAAATCGGATAAAAGTGTAAGTACGGTCAGCAAAGAACATACATGCATATATCACGTCTTTATCCCTTACGGGGTAGACAGAGCCTAAGGTAACAAAACCTTAAGGCCACGTTTAGCATGATTAAGGGCGTATAGCAAAGAACTCTTGTATTAAACAAATAGTTTGAACAAAAACATCAGTAGATTATTATTACATCCTAAATTCAGTTTATTTTTTACAATTAAAAAGGAACTATTTGTATAAATGATTATAAATCATCACTACATAGTACAAAATAAAGTCGCTTTCTCTGTCCCAATGTCCCTATGTCCCTATGTATGCTTATATCTTCAAAACTACACAACGGATTTTGATGCGGTTTTTTTAATAGATAGAGTGATTCAAGAGGAAGGTTTAGGAGGAGGAATTGTGTATATTATCTTATATTTGTGTGTCTTGCAAAAAGGAATAAATTTCTTCTTTCTTTCTTTTCTTTCTTTCTTTCTTTTATGTATAACTCTACGCAGACGAAGTCGCGGGCAGAAGCTAGTATTATATAAAACATAGATTAGGTAAATGGTTGTATACGTATTTCCATTGCTACCTCTTTTGGATTATGAAGGTTTGAGACTTTTTTTTAAATTACTTTAAACCCAAGGGTCGCAATGGGTCACTTTCAACCCGCTATCCAGATAATCAATGACCTACTTTCAGAGTAGGTACGTAAAATGAAAAAATATATTTGATCTCCCGAGCAAAACAAGCAAGGTTCAAAGTTAAAACTTGAGATAACTTCGCTATTGAAATTAGAGTTTTCCCCGAGTTTCTTTGTTTTTTTAATTCGTCTATGAGAAAATGAAAACTGGCCAAGTGCGAGTCCGACACGCTCCACTCTAAAATAAGAATAATATAATAAAAAATTTAGATTTATTTCTTGTGTTAAAAGAGCTTTCTTCGTGCCAAATTTCCGATTTCTTGAACAACTGCAAGATTAGAGTGAAAGTTTAACTTTTTGCGTACCTACGCTACTTCACTACATTTTTGGCAGGAAATATACATACCTACATACCTAGGTACATACACAAATCACGTCTTTATCTCTCACGGGGTTGATAGAGCCTAAGGTGACAAGACCTACAGGCCACGTTTAGCAAGATTGTGGGCGTATTGGTGGAAAAGGAAATCAGAATAGTGATGGGTTGCTAGCCGCATCGCCTATGACATGATTCTTAAGATTTTCAGCGGTTACCTCGATGGGCTTTTACCATATGCGCGGGAAGAAACAACTGGTAAATTCTATGTTTTTTCTTTACTCCCAGACCAGCATAGAAGAAACTTATTTAACAGTTACTTAAAATATGAATTTAAAATGAACGGCGCAAAAACTAATTAAAACATGCACAGTGAGCATCATGAAGCGAAATTGTACAATACAATACAATATAACTCTTTATTGAACACCACATATAACAACCAAAACAGAAAAAGGTATACAGAATATTACAAGGTAACAATAGGCGGCCTACGTACGTATTGTACGTAAGTATGTAAGTGTGATATTAAAATGAAATAAGAAATAAAGAAACGTAAGAGATAACAGAAGCCTCTCCATCTCTTGAGCACCTGACACAAATATGCGTTCACCCCACACCTATCTTAAACTTTAAAGTCACATTCCAAATTGATAACCGAGCAACCATCTTGCTTAAAGAAAAAGAAAGAAAGAAAGAAGAAATTTATTCCTTTTTGCAAGACACACAAATATAAGATAATATCCACAATTTTATAGAAAATAAACAGGGTAAAACAAAAAAAAACGTAGACATAAAAAATAGATCATCAGCGTTGTGTTGTGTTGTGCTTCTGCAAGAGTAGCGACTTAAGACGTCTCGTATCTAAATGAATTTTTAGAAGGCAAACGTCTTATCAGTGAGAGAACAACAGTAACATTAATATCACAAAACATGCCACACTGTTTTAACACATGTTTCACCTTCAGGCTCAAAACTTACCATATTAGCACAAACTTTGTTGAATCGCGGTTACTAGAATTAATTAATTTCAATACCACTGAGAAATTATAAACAAGGATTAGGCAAAGCGCCCTCAACAATATTCGTTGCTGGATGTATTAAGTAATTTAATGTAGGTAATGTTAGGATATATCTGCCTTAATCTGTTTGTTAAATATGTCCTAAGATCTCGAAACGGCCCTAACGATGTGATAACGGTTATGTACTAGCTGTTACCGAAAACCTTCATCCACCCACAATTATTTAATTAATATTAGGTAATATGTTTTGAAACGCGGCCAAATAATGGGAACTTTTGAGCCAGGAACGTAACAAGGAAGGGTTTTTTAGGTTAATTTTCAATTATCTTCATACTTTACTTTAAATCACTTTCCTACTTTTAAATCGGATAGCCTAGTGCAGGGGTGGCGAACCTTTTTTGGTGGACATGCCATTTTTTCACAAATAAAGTAATATTTGGCTCTGCCCTGTCATCAAAGACCCTGTAGTCTTAAGAGTGTGTTGTTATTTTACCATCATATGACCACAGAAATAAGCCTTTTTTATTATTGGCGTGCCCAAATTATTTTGAAGCGTGCCAACAGAGGCACGCGTGCCATTGGTTCGCCATCCCTGGCCTAGTGGTTAGTGACCCTGACTATGAAGCTTGAGGTTCTGGGTTCGAATCCCGGTAGGGGCAGACAGTTGTATGATGAATACGAATGTTTGTGCCAGAATCATGGATGTTGTATGAATTTAAGTATGTATTTATCTAAATAATGTAAGTATGTTTATGCGTTGCTTGGTACCCATGGTACAAGCTTTGCTTAGTTTGGGGCTGGGTCAATTGGTGTAATTCGTCGCAAGATATTTATTTATTTGTCGCCAAGCTAAAGTCGAATCATATTTTATGACAACTCAACTCCAGCGTCGCAAATATGCAGTTCTTGGGGAGGGCTTCATTTTTGCGCCATTTGGCGTTGAGACCTTAGGACCGTGAGGCCCAGGCGCGAGATGTCTCCCGGGAAATATCTACGCGCCTGATAGATGCTTCTGGTGACCAGCGGGCTGGCAGCTATTTTGGGCAAAGAATTAGCCTCGCGATTCAACGCGGCAATGCTGCCAGCCTTCTGGGTACAATGAGCAGTGACAGTGACCTAGACCTAGGTGGGGTGTTTGGTGTTTTATTTGTAGTTTAAGTTAGGCTAGGTTAAGGTTATTTTTAATGTACTGTTTTAATTTTTTTTTTTTTTACTACACTAAACACATAAAAATTTGTGTTCAATTAAAATTACCATAAAATTTTATGACGTACAAAGTCTTTAACTTTAAAATAGCAGATCACATAATATGTTACGGTGATGACTATGTGCGGTTAGATCTTTCTGACTATGCAAAGGATGTTGATGCGTTTTCCATCAACAGATAGAGTGATTCAAGAAGACGGTTTATATGTCGTCTGATAATTTTCTTTTCCACTACGAAGAGTGGCGTTTGTGACCAGGCGTCGCACTGTTCAAGGTCATTGGCGCTTGTCAGGAGTTTTAATCGCGTTCGTTATCCCGAGGTGAAAATAAAATGGCTGCTCGTTCATAATTTGCAATTTAAAATTTACGAACGTTGACTGTAAAAGTTACTCTCTCTAAGTTAAACAAAGTAATTTAGAGTAAGTGAAAGTTAAAGTTGAACACGCTACGTGGCGGGTGCAGGAAAGACTGAAGAAAGACTTCTGAAGTTTGATCGGGATTTGTGAAAATTAAGTTGGAACTCGGAACGAGTTTAATAAATCTGTTCTGGAGAGTGTCTGTGTTAAACTTTTGAATGGATCTTAAAGAGAATCTCTTAAGTAAGCTGAAAACACTCGCACGACAAAAAGTCGTCAAGTTTTGTCGTGTACCACTAAGGGCCTGTTTCATCATTCTTTATTAAGATCCAGTTATTTTAAATGTCAGTTGTCTATGATTCCGTCTCTTTTTCTTCTTCTTTTTTACTATAAATAAATAACTATGGCCCCATGTCAAAAAATAAATACAGTATTCAAAAATCCTGTGACAAAAATGTCGGCAACGTTGTACGGTAGAACACGGTCAAAAGACCCCACCCCCCTGTCGGGCTCTTAGCCAACGGATAATGATATCCCTCAGTATCTGCCCACGGTGCATCGGACTCTCCTATTCCCCTCGGACGGATCCAAAAACAAACCGCAGCTCTTGACCACACGCGGAGGTAACCCGACTCGCACCCGAAAGTCCCCGTCTCTATTCCGTCTCTATTTATTACTACGAAACAGACAGAGACGTCATCATAGATAACTGACACTTAAGACAACTGGAACTTACCTAACAGTATGGTGAAGTGGCTTTAAGACTTCATAAGTCGTAAGTCATAAGTCATCTTGGTGTAGGTACATTCAGATTAATGATTATAAACGTTTGTTCTGTTTACGTAGATGATTTTTTAGTGTGTACGACTCCATCCTGTAAAGTAGACGGCTTTGTGAAAACTGTCATTTGGAATGAAGTTTAGCCAACCTGGATTTTGGCTGTGTCCAGGGGCGCCGACTCCGTGGGTGCTCGGGGGCTCGAGCACCCATGAGAAATAAACAGTGGGTGCCGAGCACCCCTGAGAATAGACATCACGAAACAGATCAGTAATCGCCTTTTAGGGATAGGTGTTTTTTCATTACCTGACGACCCGTTTTCGAGTCATCAAATAAGCATGAGCGAGGTTTTCTAAAAGTTGGCGCCTCTGGCTGTGTCAGCATTTTGTAATCTTGGCAGTCGTCCAACAAGGGAATGGCCATTCCCGTTAGTTTAACGTTTTGACAGGGCTGTCCAAAACCAGATGGTATAGTTACGATTTCATGGAAACCCAATAGGCCATTAGTTAAGCCAAATTGTGGAAATCCCAGAAAAAATATTTAGAACAAAAAGTATTTTTTCAAAGCCAATTTTGTAAGCAATCGAAAATTACTAACTTTAGTGGCCTAACCCAAAAGGTTCCAACGCGACTCTTCTTGACGTTATAATTTAAATCTTATGGTGGTTCGTGTAGAGTGGAAATTTCTTCTATATCTACATTAGGAATTGAAGCTTTATTTTTTTCAGGGCTCCTTTCAGAACTGCTGGCGTGGGTGGATTTTAGATCTGTGTAAATCGCTTTTTATCGTACAAAGTTTTGAATAAAAAGTCTATCATATTTATAAAGTCTGTCAAAAACGGCTTATCTAACAGTGGATGTTTTTGGGTTAGGTACACATTTTATTAAAATAACATTCATGTTGAAGCGTACGATGTGTGGACTGTATGATTATGTGAGGAATACTTGGGCTCTGTCTACCCCGTAAGGGATAAAGACGTGATTTGTGTATGTATTTATGTACGTAATATTTAATTGATTTTTAGTATCACTATCATCACTACATATAAAAAAACAAAGTCGCTTTCTCTGTCCCTATGTCCCTATGTATGCTTATATTTTCAAAACTACACAACGGATTTTGATGCGGTTTTTTTAATAGATAGAGTGATTCAAGAGGCATGCAGAAGCTAGTTTAATTATATTTACTCTTGACGATTTCACTCTAAGGGGTGCGTAACGATGTATATAAAAATTTTTGGTATAATATTAGTAGCAATAACGCTCATTTGATATAATTATTAAATCATATAACAACACTTAATATATTTACATATGACATAATTATCATTTCTTATAATGATCATTTGATATAATATCATTTAATATAACATTCTTTAAGTATAATGCTTATTTCCTATAATGAACTTATGGTATAACGTTATTTTTATAAAAAGTAGGTTAGGTTAGGTTTGAACTGCGTCCCCCAACAAAAACGAACTGCTATTATATATTATGATTTGTATATAAAATGAGCGTTATACCATATAATCGTTATAAGAAATAAGCGTTATACCGAACGATAAATATACGAAATAAATTTATATATTTTAAAATTATACCAAACGTTTATTATACACAATGAGTGATTATACCCTTTGAAATTATATCAAATGTTGATATATCGATAGAAAATATATTAAATATTTTTATATCAATCATTACACACCCCACTCTAAGTTCTGCTAATAGAGTAAGATCCCAGAGCGATCAGACATAACTTATTTTCAGACGAATGAAACCTTAAGTTTTCAGTAGCGTCTCGTGTGCCTTGAATACCTACGCGCTTGTGAAAACTTGCCGAGTGACACCTGGGCAGGTACCAGGTGAGAAAGGTAACCAAAAATAAGAGTTATTTAACTTAAATTCAGATGGCTGATTTTTATATTTATCATGTAGAATATTATTTTAAAGTAATATCATAAGTGTCAGACACTTTTGATGGACCAGAGCTTTTGTCAGACGCTTTTAAGCTAGGTACCCAAAAAATAAATGAACTTTACTTACTTTTACATGTCTGATTTTTGAATATGTTATTGAAATATTTATTTAAAAGTTATATTCAATCAGTCAGACAAACTAGAGTGACCAAACATCCCCTAAGACAAATATTGTTCAGCCAGAAGTATGAGGGCGAGAGCACTATTGCGCATGCGCCTCAAAGTAAAAAATTTAAATGTGTTAAGAATAATTTTACTGTTTTCGATCTGAGATTTTTGCATCTTTATTTCAACAAAATTAACTTTAACAGGAATACTATAAATTTCACAGAATTTTTGTCTTAGGGGATGTTTGGTCACTCTAGTTTGTCTGACTGATTAAATATAACTTTTAAATAAATACTTAAATAACATATTCAAAAATCAGACATGTAAAAATAAGTAAAGTTTATTTATTTTTTGGGTACCTAGCTTAAAAGCGTCTGACAAAAGCTCTGGTCCATCAAAAGTGTCTGACACTTATGATATTACTTTAAAATAATATTCTATATGATATATATAAAAATCAGCCATCTGAATTTAAGTTAAATAACTCTTATTTTTAGTTAACTTTCTCACCTGGTACCTGCCCAGGTGTCACTCGGCAAGTTTTCACAAGCGCGTAGGTATTCAAGGCACACGAGACGCTACTGAATACTTAAGGTTTCATTCGTCTGAAAATAAGTTATGTCTGATCGCTCTGGGATCTTGGACTATAATTTGAGAATTTACAATTTATGATGTAATTTTTATACATACATATATAAATTACGTCTTTATCCCATACGGGGTGGACAGAGCCTACGGTAACAAGACCTGACCACGTTTAGCATGATTATAATGATAGTATAGTAATTTTTATTTAATGAATTAACAATCTGAATCCAATCTGAATCTTCCTTTTAGAGATACAAGAGGGCGAAACATCGGCCACCTTAATTCATCCGACACCTCGAAACAAATTCAAATTTAAGGTTATTTAATTATTGGTTTAATATTACTTAAACCTCTTCCAAAACGATTCTAAGGAGTTGCCATCGCCTTATCATGATTTGGCGAAATTTGATGGCGAAAAGTATCGCCTTTCAATCTAAAACCAACATAAATCAATTTGCTGCACGACTGAAACCAAGGCTGAAACAGAACCTTTTTGTACAACAAGGAAGGCTACCCACAGTCGCGTAACTATAGGGTGGCAGGGGTGGCAAAATACTAGCCCCTAGCTCTACGGAGTCCCAAGGGCGTCGCCAAGGGGGGGCAGGGAGGGGCAGCCGCCCCCCCTAGAGATTCTAAAAAAGTTGCCAAATATAATGCAACCAAAGTCCTAGACTAGTCATAGAGAATGAGAAAAGTATGAATTGTAGTAGGTAAAGTCAACTTGCCCCCCCCCCCCTGCGCCATCGGCTGGCGACGCCCTTGCGGAGTCCCGAACTGACCTCGTTTAGAACACAGAAGGGACGCTGATGCACTTCTTTATATTGAGGAAGGAGCCTCATCTAACGAATTTGCCGCGGGCCCCGGACGTTATAGTTACGCCACTGGCTACTCAGGGGCCTTGCTAACTTACAAATACATACATACAGCCAAGCCTCTTTCCCATAGGGTAGGAAGAGACTACTTTGTTCCACTTGCTACGATCCTGACATACTTCTTTCGCTTCATCCACATTCATCAATCTTCATACATGCTCGTCGGTTTCGGATACTCCTGCCTGAAATTTCTAAATGTCACTGAAAATTAGAACACAGAAAAATCCGAAAAGTAAAGCAATAGCCGTAGCAGCCAAAGCAGGTGGGTAGTCTTCGATTTTTTCTACCCGTTACTAGCTGACACGTGACCTTGTTACTATGCGATTTTTTGTCGCTAAGCTTTTGTTTGAATGATGTGTCTGTCAGACACACTGTGTCTCTTATTTGGTCCAGGAACGTCCGTCTAGGCCTTCCCCTCCCAACGTAACCATTCACACTCCCCATGTAGATATGTGATCTGTGTGTGTGTGAGTGATATAGGTGTGTGAACTTACAAATCGCATCTAATACAAAAACGGCGATGTCACTAACTAGATTTTAGAAATGGTTGTTTCCTTTACATTCCTATGCATTGGTTTTCCACAGGAATAGGTATTGGATATTGAAGGTTACCGAACCGAAGGGAACCCATTTCAACGTCAGCGTTTTTGGACAGCAATTTCGGTTATTGCCTCGCTGAAAATACTAACTTAGAAGATTTTCATTATCAGACGAAGTGTTTTTATCAGGGCCAAGTTTTTAGGAGATTGCCCAAGACTATGAGATTAAATCCAACAAATCTAAGACGTTGGTATTATGACAGTTTCCAACAGTTTCCTAAGATGTGATTTAAATCTAGTACAAACATACATACATATATCACGTCTTTATCCCTAACGGCGTAGAGAGAGCCTGAGGCAACAAAACACTAAGGCCACGTTTAGCATGATTAAGGGCGTATAGGTGAAAAGGGAAATGAAAAAAGTGACGGGTAGCTAGCCGAATCGCCAGTAACATGATTCCCAAGACTTTCGCCCATTCCCTCGATGGGCCTTTGCCATCTGCGCGGGAAGAGAAGCAGCTGGTAAATTCTATGTTTTTTCTTTACTCCCAGACCAGCATATTTATAAATTAAGTGATTTAGTCAAAATTGTAACTACCTATATCTTGTGATAAAATTAAATAAGCACGGTCTCGGAATCGGAATAAGAAAATTGTGTTAGTTACGCTTTTATCACTATACTAGATGAAAACCCGGCTCCGCTCGGGTGAAATGTGACTCATAATACATATCTAGGTACAAAATGTAGGTAGATATTTCTGTAGTTATCGGTTCTCAAGGAATATAAAAAGCAAAGCAAGGCATAGTTTTTTTTAGCATCGTTAATTGTGATTAATAAATATAGTAAATAAAAACTGCAAAAGTTTTTACACAAATAATTTTATTTTAATTTTAAATCAACTTTCAAAATTTAAGGTTAATTTTCTGTAAACATCTCTGTTTTAAGCACTCAGTCTTTCTTTGTCCCTGGCTTTTATTTATTGTCATTGCGAATGCTATGCGAATGGGAAACTGAAGCCTACTAAATTTAAAAGGCAGTTGACTGTTAGATGGCGTTAGCTAACGCTCTAATAATAAGGCGGGTTCCGTTGCTCTAACCCAACAGTCGGGCTTAAATTTCTTAAAAGCATTACTATACAACCAACTTTTAATTTTAGAATGTGTGGTGGTAGTCTTGCTGGCGTTATAGAATTTAGGAATTCTACAGGATAGTTTAAAACATCATTATGATCGTCCTCAACCACAGCGTCAGAACTCTCGTAAATTTTAAGCATGCTGGGGATTTTCTCGACAACAACAACAATAGGTACTGAAAAATTTACATTTTAATTTTTTTACGAAAATAACCTCAACTTCAACTTTTAAGGTTGGTTGTTATGGCAATCGGCCAATCTCAGGTTTAAAGAAAAAACACATGACACAGATGACCCGGTGAACTTCGTATCACTTACTTCTTGATATAAACGATATGTATTTTAGAGCCGGTAACTTTATAAAGGCATCATCAGATAGTCTAAGTATCGGCTCCTTAAGGGGTGGAAAAAGAGGGCAAATCACGCACACATTACCATGTTGCATGACACATTATATTAGACTATAGACACTTATCTATGCTATGTATATTCTTTCTTATACTGTTTAGGCTTTATATGGTTGTGGAGTTCCCTGCCTATAATCATAAGGCGCGCTAAATCTTTACCCATATTTAAATCTATGTTGAAGGAGCACTATCTGTCATCTTGTGCATGAATCTTGTAGCTGGCTTTTTTTGTGTATGTGAGTATGTGTGTGTGTCTATTTATATCTCCATTTATTATAGAATAGAATAGAATAGAATAGAATAGAATAAATATTATAAATGTGTGTTTCATGTATAATATATTATGTATTTCAGTACTTGGTATATTAATATATATTCTAAATTGCACCACCTACCTGCTCAGATCTGTTCTGTTCTCCAGTCTATTATGGTTGTCTGGTAGAGATCGCTCTGTAGCGATAAGACCGCCTATTGTTACCTTGTAATATCTAAATCTGAGTCGAATAATACGAATTAATAAGGCTAAGGAACAAAAAAATCGAGTGAAACAACTGTTGTTAAAACCGAAGTTCGTCTCAACAAATCCATCATCACTATCTGAGTTCATCTGAGGGAATATTTTCCGAATTTCATTTGCCATACCACTACGACTGTTGTCATTATCAGTCTCTCGCTGATCATCAGTGCGGTTAGAGCGTGAGGTAGCTCGTCGCACATTTGATCGACTTCGACGACCTATGTTAGGTCGTTTGCTCCTCCGTATTGTAAACAGTATCAGATAATAATGTTTTCGTGCACTAATAAAACAATGGTAACTACAATGGTGACAGAATGACAAATCAAGGTTTAGGTAAATAAAAAAGCGGTCGAATGACATATGGATGACACATTTTTGAAAAAGTTTTCAAAGATAATTAAAAGAAGGTTTACGGCAAGACGTTTCGTTTTACACAGTCACATGAGTCACAGTTCTTTGGCGCGACGTATTGAGTGGCGAGCCGTATCTGTGCGCTGGTATGAAACGGAACGTTTAGTAACTACTCAAGATGACAACTGCGATTTGTCTGTCATGTCAGTACCATTAGAATTTAATTTAATTTAATTTAACAAAATACTGGACAATCCGAATTTTGCGGATATATGTTGTCGACTCGAAATCATTATTTTTTTATGTTTTATTATTCAGGTGAGGTTTCGATCGAGTCTACCGTACCCCGCGACGAAATTATTAATATAGATAGTATAAAATAAAATCGCTTTCTCTGTCCCTATGTCCCTATATATGCTTATATCTTCAAAACTACACAACGGATTTTGATGCAGGTATTTTAATAGATACCTAGAGTGATTCAAGAGGAAGGTTTTTATGTATAAATCTACGCAGACGAAGTCGCGGGCAGAAGCTAGTAAAGAATAAGTAAGTAAATGTTATGAAATATTTATTTAAGTCAGATTGCCTAGTGATCACGCCGTAGTACATGCCTCCACTGATAAAGTTGAGATTTGTGTGTTTGTTTGCAAAGAAAATGAAATATAGGGATCTCAGTGCCGAATATAACTGTCCCTTTCGGTGTTTTTCGGTGTTGGTCGGGCCCTACCGCTATTAGACTCTTCAAAGATATTTCGCAAAAGCTAATAGACGCTAAACATCGTCATCAAAACGATCATGCTAAACGTGGCCTTTAGGTGTTCTTCTTTCTTTTTTTTTTAATATGGCCCCATCGATCGATGCGATGATTTCGCCAATGTCAAAGTAATAAAAACAGTATTCAAAAATCATGTGACAAAAATGTCGGCAACGTTGTACGGTAGAGCACGGTCAAAAGATCCCTCCCTGTCGGGCTCTTAGCCAACGGATAATGATATCCCTCGGAGACCGCCAGGAAATCATTAACCGATGCCCAGGGGGGACCGGACCAAAGCACTGCTCTTCCCCCCGGACGCATCCAAAAACGAACCGCAGTTCTTGATCACACGCGGGGGTAAACCGTTTATTCTTGTTCGATAAAGTTGTTTGCTAATTAAGAAACTGAAATTCGCTATCCACACAATATATCAAAGTCAAAAGTACTTATTTATTTATAGTACAGTAAAGGAAGGTCTTAAGTTGTGGTTTTTGACAGTGTATTCAGCCTGCATGCAGGCGTGCAAATATTTTATTGAAAGGCGATTAATTAAATAAAAATACAAATTATCCATGTCTATTGCAAAACTATATTAAAATTAACTATCTGATAATATTTTCACATTTTGTGGTTTTATATTTATTATTTGACATTTTAAATTGCTTTTAAAATAGTTTTTATTTAAATTATTAATAGATATTCTCTCTTTTTATGTACCCATGACATTTTTTTTGTGATAAATTCTGACATTTTGTTTTTATTTAATTTTAGTTATTATTATTATTACTATTTTCAACCAATCAATCAATAATTTATTCACAAGAACACATAGTTTACATAGATGGTATTGTAAGCAGGTATTAGTCCCTTAATATATATTCAGCCTTTTGAGGCGCAATTTTTTATTACAATTGACGATCCTTTTGTGAATTACTTGCCTATGTTTGACATTTAATTGTATTTTAAAAGGGTGATAAAAAAAAGATACATTATAATCACAACATCATGTAAATCATCCACATAGTTGTTACCTTTTCACGTTAATACAGCTGGACTTTGGAGAACACGTAATGACCCTCCCACACAGTGTGGTAAACATCACAAAGTCGCGTGTTGGATGGCTCTTCGAGGTTTAACCAAGTATGTAAACAAACGTATCGTATTTTCCACTGTTCGCAAACTTAGTGAACAATTAAAGGGATGGAACTAACGGTTTTCTTTTTTATCTTGGATTTTAAGTTTGTTGAAAAATAACTAGTATTTATAAACAGACATGATTGTTAAATAACTCGCTTTTGCCTGCCATTTCGGATGCGTGGAAATAGTATTGTGGGTAACTTCTACCCCGTAAGGGATAAAGACGTAATTTATGTATGTACTTATGTATTTCTAACATATTGCTACGCATATTTGAACAATCGCTTAAGACTTTAAACTTAAAATGACGATAACTTTTTTTGCTGACATTAAATTTCAATAAAATAAAACTTAATATATGCCCTGATATAAGTTTTATCTATGTGTTAAAACTGCAATAAAATTTGTTGCATAGTTTTTGAGATTAGCGAATACAGACATTAATGAACACATCCATACATACGGGGACCGTGGCCGTAAGCCTTCAATCATGCTAAACGAAGCCTTTAGATTTTGTTACCATTGGCTTTGTCTACCCCGTAAGGGATACAGACGTGATTTGTGTATGTATATATGTATGTTTCAAGCTGTTCCGTTCACACTATTAAACAAAAACGTGACAGTGAGAGGGATGGTAATTGACGTTAAGATACATGCACAAACCACGTATTTATCCCTTGCGGGTAGACTGATCCTAAGGTGATAAGACCTACAGACCACGTTTATCAAGATTGTTATCGACAAGATCTAAACTTCGACAATCGAAGCCTCATACGTCCTTTGCCAGTGGCGTAACTATAGGGTGGCAGGGGTGGCAAAATGCCAGGACCCCTAGCTCTATGGGGCCCCGAACTGAGTTGGTTAAGAGCAAAGGGACGCTGATGCACTTCTTTATGTTGAGGAAGGAGCGCCATCTGACGAATTTGCCGCGGGCCCCAGACGTTATAGTTACGCCACTGTCCTTTGCATGACAGAGTTGGTTATTTTTTGTGCTAAAATAAAAAAAAATACGCCTCCGCTCGTTACGTGTCGCCAACGGCCATTAGTGCCACGAATAACCCCGCCCACTGGCACTTTAGCTTAGGCATCCATCGACAAGTCTCGAAAGTTACACAAAAATATCCTAGCCTAAAAAATCATTTGAGATACAGCTTTTTTTGCTGAGTGTACCAAGGCATATTAAGCTCAACTTGTACTCTGTTTAAAGAGTACAGTGACCTTAAACTAGGCATTTGATTGTGCGCTGTATGTATGAAAATCATTTTTCTGTGCCATTGTAGTACCTCATTTGTTATTATTTTATACTAGCTGTTGCCCGCAACTTCGTCTGCAATTACGGAATTTTCCGGGATAAAAAGTAGCCTATGTGTTATTTCAGATTATAGTCTATGTTCCAAATTTCATCAAATACAAAAGGGGAATTAAAAACAAATTAAACTATGATTAAATCAAAAACTAAACTAAAACTAATATTTAAAAAAAGGAGGGGCCCCCGTGACATGGTACCACAGACGCTGGCAGCATTCCCCCTTTGGACAGCGATACTAATACGCTGTCCAAGGAAGCTGCCAGCTCTGCGGTCACCCGTAGCGTCTATTAGCCTCTTCGAAATGTCTTTGAAGAGGCTAATAGCGCTAGGACCCCACGGACCAAGGGTCTCAACACCGAAAGGGACAAAGTTATATTCGGTGCTGAGACCCCTACTATCTTTCTACTATACTTTTTATTGTAGGTACAATAAGATTGAAAGGCGCTCTGAATCCAAACGGGCAATTATATTGCACAATAATACGCTGCACAATGTTTTCGTAGTCAGTCGGAGAAGTGTAAGTAAGTACATACAATAATGAGTACACACATACAATATCTAAGGAGATGGTGTGAGCCACATCTTCCTCAAGCCCTCCCTGAACGACGCCGCGGAGTCAGACTGCCTGATGGCTGGTATTGATCCCGTTCGCTGATAAACTCTCTTTCCTTAACTTTTGGATGTTCTTTTGCCGCCATTTTGCAAGCGAGCGTGTGTTGACTTCCCAGACTGAATAATATTGCACAATACTGACCCTACACGCTGCAATGAAGAAATATGGTACAATAAAAATTAAACTCCGCCAAATGATAAAAGCCCACCGAGAGCGAGGAAAATATTAGAAACCATGTTAGAGGCGATGCGGCTGGCAACCCGTCACAATTTTATTCTCTTTTCCACCTATACGCCCACAATCATCCAAGCATTAGGTCTTGTATTAGGCTTGGTCTACCCCGTAAGGGATAAAGACGAGTCATGTACTCGTATGAATGAAGGTTTTTTGTTTAATAAATCTCGTCAATTTGCCTAACGACGCCGTAGCTGCGGGCAATAATGCGGCATAATTTCCCTAAGGCTTAAATGGAAAACGTTCTTGGAACAAGAGTTCAGTGGGCTAATCCGATATTCGACGTTCATATCATAGTCCTTCTCTCAAATTAATGACCTCATCGGCTCGCCGTCAACCAGGCGGCAACCATACGCAAGCACGTAACAGAAGCGGCTCAGCGCCTCCGAGGTACCGCGCGACTGCGGCTAGACGACATCGCGCTTACGGCTGGGCGACAGCGCGCGTAAAGCAAGGCGGCTAGAGCTGGTGATCGATGATGTTCATTCCCAGCTCTATACATACATACAAACTTACACAAATCACGCCTATATCCCTTACGGGTAACTAGGCATAAAGGCCACGTTTAGCACGATTGTGAGCGTATAGGTGGAAAGGGAAAACAAAATAGTGATGGGTTGCTAGCCGTAACAGCGCATCGGTGTAACATGATTCCTAAAATTTTCGCCCTCGATGGGCTTTTACCATCTGCGTGGGAAGAGAAGCAACTCCAGACCAGTATGGAAGGAATATCAAGATCAATATGACCCGTTTAATAGAGGTATAATAGTATAGAATTTACATACATTCATATATCACGTCTTTATCCCTTACGGGGTAGTCAGAGCCTAAGGTAACAAAACTTTAAGGGCACGTTTAGCATGATTAAGGGCGTATAGCTGGAAAGGGAAGTCAAAATAGTGATGGGTTGCTTCTTTTAGCCGCATCAAATTAGCCGCATCGCCTATAACATGATTCCTAAGACTTTCGCCCACGACTATTATCTTAACAATAATTAATTTAAAAAAAAACTACACAATGTACTGAAATTGTAGCGAAACAGAATAAAAAAGGCTATATTATTATTATTAATGAATTTACTAAAACAATCGACCACCGTCCCGTTACATTGTTTATGTCTTTACAAAGATAAATATTGGAGCACTTATCTCTTACACAGTCATTCAATTACTATGCGAAGTGTACTCTGCAAAGTAGATTATTATATAATTTACATGCAAACGTTTTTCGCAGAAAATTGCTAGATTATACAAAAGCGAAAAGGTTAACCGTGCTAATCATAGTCTGGAAACGCACATACGCTACTTTTTATCCAAAATGTATGTATGTATGTATGTATAACTCTTTCTTTATTGTACATAAAACACAAGAAAAAGATCAATACAGGACAACACATGCACAAAGGCGAACTTATCCCTAAAAGGGGTGTAATTCGTAGTTCCCGTAGAATAGCGATAAATAAACATTGTTTAAAAAATAAAACGTTTGTGTGTATGTTATTAATCGTGAAAAAAATATTTTGATTTCTCTTTCCACCTATAAGCCCTTAATCATGCAATGTCTACCTCGTATATGTATGCATTTATGTAAAAAATACTCGGTTTTGGATGAAATTGGACTAAATAAATGTTCCACGCGACTTCGTCTGCATATAATTTATTTATCGCTATTCTACGGAAACTACGAATTTTTTGGAGATAAAAAGTAGCCTATTGGCTATTCCAGACTATGATTTATCCCTGTGCCAAATTTCATCCAGATCTGTTCTACCGTTCTGGCGTGAAAGAGTAACAAACAGCCTCATAAGTTTCAATTTCACACGCAATAGCCCCCATTCTTGCATGTATTGTGTCTAAATGTGCCTTAAATTCTGGGCAGTACCTTAGGTAGGTATTACACATCGTTTGTACCCTTAATCCCCAAAAGAACATCTCAAGTGTAGACCGAAGTAGGTACGTAACAATCCACTTAAAAGGGATCAAAAAGTTCGAAGGCAACTATAAGTTTAGTTTTGTGGTGCTACGCCGTAGCTTCGTAGCTCGTAGCCAGTCGGTGCTACGACGCCGCGCAGCACGCACGCCCGACGAAAACCTAACCGAAAGTTGGTTTCGTATTTCGAATGTGGTGATTTAAAATGTGCAACGAGTTCTGTGAAAAAAAGCTGTGAAGTTTGTGGTAGTGGAAAATAAAACTTTTTTTTTCAAGATAGTGTAATGACAAGTTTTATGTAATTTTGAAACGTGTTGAAATTGAAATCAAACCCAGATAAAGTAACGAACTTATTGTGTCGGACTAGTGTCAAATTCTTACGAAATTTAAATTATAATAATAACAAAGGCTAGGATAGAAGTATGGAAGGTGTATCACTGAAAGATAGAATAAGGAATAGTGTGAGGGGAAAGTGCGGGTGTGAAAGAGAATACAGTGACTAGGATAGAAAATATAAAACTAAAAATAAATGTTTATCTTCAGTGTTGGCACCGCAACTAAACAGGTGTTATCGGCAGGCGGCAGAATTGACAGTTAGTCTCGGACGTTTAATGGAAATATTGACAGAAACAGTTTTGTCCAAAAAAACACGTTCATATATTCTGGGCGAACAAGAAATAGTATGACATACATTCGTATCATACAGAATTAGCCATCCTTTAACCTCTACAGCTAAGTACAAACGTTAGTGTTGCGGGTGTCCATGGGAGGTGGTGCTCCCTTACCATTAGTGAACCACAGGTTATTTCTCACGCTAATTCTTTAAAAAAATGAAACAAAAATTAGGGCGATTTTATTTGACAGACTTTTTGGCGGATTATATTCTTTTGGGGGTTTTTTACGGATACCAACTTCTTCAGCGGAACATAAGACTTATACAATTTACAATAATAAATTATTGTGAGCCTATTGTGTCCCACTGCTGAGCAAAGGCCTCCCCCCAACGCTTCCACTGCTCTCGGTCTGCTGCGGTACGTGTCCAGTCCCTTAAGGTGTCCAACTCGTCCCGCCATCGCCGTCTAGGTCTGCCGCCGCTTTGAGTTAGTGGGACTCCAATTAGTGGTTGTCTTGGCCCATAACTCATCCGGCATACGGTAAACATGACCAGCCCAGTCCCATTTTAGCTTTGCCGCCTTTTTACCAACGTCTGTGACTTGAGTCACAATAATAAATAGTAACATTAAAACTGTACCTACATTAAAAATTAAAAAAATAACTAAATACTTCGTACAAAATTAACCTAAACCTAGCCTAACTTAAACTACAAATAAAACACCCCAGGTCACTGTCACTGCTCAATTGTGCCCAGAAGGCTGGCAGCATTGCCGCGTTGAATCGCGAGGCTAATTCTTTGCCCAAAATAGCTGCCAGCTGTCACCAGAAGCATCTACCAGGCGCGTAGATATTTCTCTGGAGATATCATCACGTCACTGCTCATTGTACCTAGAAGGTTGGCAGCATTGCCGCGTTGAATCGCGATACATTTAGAGTAGAACAATGGACAATGAACAACAGTTAAATTAATAGACATGATACAGCATGATTACTATAATTAGAATAATACCACAAGGGAGGTTTGAGAATGAAACGTGAATTGCAAATAAAATTTCGTGAAACAGTCGTTCCCACAATCCAGTGGAAGCATAATTTATACTATGCATTTTCCGCAAACCGCAAGATGATGTTGGGTGGGGACGCCTACGATACCGTCTTCACCATAAGGGCACACGGGGCCCGTGCCCAGGGCCCCCATTCTCAGGGGGCCCCGAAGGACCGTCAATTTCTATAATAAATGGTCATGCTTAGTAAAAAAAAATTATTTATTCGAATGGGGAGTATGAATGGTTACATTGGGAGGGGAAGGCCTAGACGGACGTTCCGAGAACAAATAGGAGACGTTTTGGAAAAAGGTCAGGTCAGGAGTACCTGAAACCGACGAGCATATATGAAGAGATTGATGACTGGATGAAGCGACAGAAATATGTCAGGATCGTAGCAAGTGGAATAAAGTAGTCTCTGCCTACCCCTATGGGAAAGAGGGGTGACGGTATGTATGTATGTATATGTTATTTCAATGGGTTTTAGCTAAAACAGAAAGAGTAATCAAATACAAATGTGAAACAAAAAAATTGTACCCTTCTAAAACAATACAAGACTATGTCGGCAAGCTGAACTAAAGCCAGCCACAGAATGGACAACATATCCTTCACGGCTACAGCGGCCATAGACCAGCAGTTCTGGGACTACTTCGAATCCGGCCCGCAGCACAATGCGAGCCTCAACGTGGAGACGGGGGACGGCGCGGGCGCAGTCCTGAGCGTTTACGCTGCCTTGCTGGTCGCAGGTATGATGATTTACAAATTTTATAACATACTAGCCTTCCGTCCGCAGCTTCGCCCGCGATAAATTAATTTTCCCGCGGTAAAAAGTAGCCTATGTCACTCAGTGATAATGTAGCTTTCTAACGGCAAAAGAATTTTTGAAATCGGTCCAGTAGTTTCGGAGCCTACTCAATTCAAACAAACAATCAAATCTTTCCTCTTTATAATATTAGTATAGATAAAATACATACATATATCACGTCTTTATACCTTACGGGGTAGACAAAGTCAAGTAACAATAGCTTAAGGCCACGTTTAGCATGATTGTAGGCGTATAGGTGGAAAGGGAAATCCAAATAGTGATGGGTTGGCTAGCATCGCCTAGAACATCATTCCTAAGACTTTCGCCCGTTCCCTCGATGGGCTTTTACCATCTGCTCGGGAAGAGAAGCAACTGGTAAATTCTATTCTTTACTCCCATACCTATTAATATCCATTTCATTGTTAATATTTCTAAGTAGAGTACGAAAATATAACATTAGGGAATATCGATGACACAGTATCAAAACAGTCATGTTTAATATAATTAGATATCACATAGTAATAAGTAAGTAAGTAAGTAAATAAGTAAGTAACTGCTTTATTGTACAAAAATAAACGGCTTTCATTAAAAGCTCATTTATGTAATAATACATACACGTAACAGGTACCTACAGGCCACATTTAGCAAGATTGTGGGCGTATAGGTGGAAAATGGAATCAAAATAGTGATGGGTTGCTAGCCTCATCGCCTATAACATGATTCCTACTATAATCGCCCATTCCCTCGATGGGCTTTTACCATCTGCGCGGGTAGAGAAGCAACTGGTACATTCTATGTTTTTTCATTGCTCCCAGACCAGCATGGAAGTTCTAGAACATTCTCAAAAAAGCAAGAATGTACTATACGGCTTTGAGGGATGTAGCCAGTACTACAGCAAACTTGGACACTCCTGGATTTATTCGAGATGTATTCTAGATATGATTTATTTCCCGTGGCAATACTGAGTGGCACTACTGTCCAAAGATTTCTATTTCAAAATCAATTTTAACATAGTCGGATATTTTTTCCTGCTGAACATCTAACATAAATAAATAAATAAATAAATAAATAAATAAATATCTTGGGACAAATTACACCAATTGACCCAGCCCCAAACTAAGCAAAGCTTGTGCTATGGGTACCAGGCAACGGATAAACATACTTATATAATGTAGATAAATAACCTAAACCTACCTCCCATTTATGTATTTATTTTGGTCTGTAGTGCCACGTAGTAGTGCCATGGGTAATACGCCGATATAACCACTTTACTTACATTTGATATCTTCTACGGATTTACCGTACACTTTTTCTTCACAATTCCTTCTTCATTTGTATGGGAATGTGGCTTAATGAAATGCAATATGCCCTTTTACGACATACTTATCCGCACTCTGTAGGCTTATTACCTAACTCGCTCGCAATCGCTATCATGTTCATTTTGACAGTTCATGTATGGGCTGACAATTGGCATCGGAATCAGCTAGCTGTCACATTGATTAAAATATAAACTAAGGCTACCTTAAAAATAACTTAAAAAAATCAAACTTAAGCTATAAACATAAAATTACTTTGGACCCTTAGATAGTGTCCCCATCACGCAGGGAGCATTCCCGCGTTGTATCGCAATTGTGAGTTTTTGCGCGAGAAAGCTGCCCGCGCGTGGGTCGTCCGTTGCCTCCCTCAGGCGTTTGCTTATATCTCTGTAGAACCCACGAGCGCCCTTGCCCCACGGACCGAGTGTCTCGACGCCAAATGCGACGAACTACTGGGCGCCGAGACATGTCTTTCGTGGATTTTCACTATTTAGTATATTAATATTATGTATATTCCAAATTGCACCACCTGCTCAGATCTGTAGGCTTATTACCTAACTTGCTCGCAATCGCCATCGTGTTCATTTTGACAGTTCATGTATGGGCTGACAATCGGCATCGGAATCAGCTAGCTGTCACATTCATACAAGAACTGTCAAAATGAACACGATGTCGATTGCGAGCGAGTTAGGTAATAAGCCTACTATTCTGTTCTCCAGTCCATATGGTTGCCTAGTAGAGGTTGCTCTGTAGCGATAAGGCTGCCTATTGTAACCTTGTAATATTCTGTACCTATACCTTTTTTCTGTTTTGGTTGTTATATGTGGTGTTCAATAAAGAGTTATTGTATTGTATAGGCATGAAGTAGTTCCGGCTACCAATAATTTATTTCAATACTTTTTAGCTAAAACAGAAAGAGTAATCAAATTCAAATGTGAAACAAAAAACTGTACCCTTCTAAAACATTACAAGACGCTATGTCGGCAAGCTGAACTAAAGCCAGCCACAGAATGGACAGCATATCCTTCACGGCTACAGCGGCCATAGACCAGCATTTCTATATAGGACGAGTCCGGCGTTGTAATATTCTGTAAACCTTTAATACTTTTAATATTTTAATATTTTTTCTGTTTTGGTTGTTATGTGAGTTATTGTATTGTAAGTTTTTAAGCTGTCGCTTATACCTACCTAAATCATAAATCATAGGAATCATGTTATAGGCGATGAGGCTAGCATAGCAACCCATCATTATTTTGATTCCATTTTCCACCTATACGTCCACAATCTTGCTAAATGTGGCCTGTTACCTGTTACTCTTGTAGGTACCTGTTACCTTAGGCTCTGTCTACCCCGTAAGGGATAAAGACGTGATTTGTGTGTGTGTGTGTGTTTGTGCGTATACCTTCTCTAAAATGAATACAGCTCTCGGAGTATAAACCTTTATTGATTGTTGTAATACCAATGGGTAGGCAGTAAGCCAATACCGATATCTCATTAAGGAATACTTTGATATCGGATTACTGCCAACGGGCAGCTCGCAACTTATTTATCGGGAAATACATATTTACTTAACCGTGGCAGAAGTCCAGTATTTGAGTTAATTCAGATAAATAATTGAAAGGAGTGTACAACAGTCGACGGCATAAATATATATGTGATGTTTTTGACGCTTTGGTAGCATACATATATTTATGCCCTTGACTGTGCATACATACATACATATATCACGCCTTTATCCCTTACGGGGTAGACAGAGCCTAAGGTAACAAATCCTTGAGGCCACGTTTAGCATGAACTATATCCCTTATCCCTTATAGGGATAAGTTCGCCTTTGTGCATATATTTAAGGTATTTTTTGTGATTTGTCTCTGCTTCTTTATATTTGTACAATAAAGCATTTACTTACTTACTATATTTTCAAAATTTGAACCAGGCAAACAAGCAAAATACCTACTGTAATATTTCAAAAGTATAGAAAACGTGCCTTTTAGCTTACATCGGAGTGGTCGCATGGACTAGATCCTTTTACCTTTTATTACCTTTTAAAAAGTTAATTACAATCGACTGCGACTTGTAGTGCATTATTAACATTAACATTAAACTTAGATCTCGCTTGCCTATGCGACGATGCGGTTAGCAACCCATCACTATTTTGAATTATTTTTCCACTAAACGTGGCCTTTAGGGTTAGTTACCTCAGGCTCTACCCCGTAAGGCAGGGGTGGCCAACTTGATTAGACCCAAGATCTCCTGTTTACTAACGAAACCCTGTGTGATCTACCAATAACATACTTCATGAAACCTTAAATCAGCAGTTGGGGAATACGTTGCGCAGTCTGGTCCACATATTTATTTATATTTTTTGCCTTGCCGCGATCGACTGGACTAACAGTCACGAGCGACCGGTCGATCGCGATCGACCTGTTGGCCACCCCTGCCGTAAGGGATATAGACGTGATTTGTGTATGTATGTGTACGAAGCCGTAAACTGCAAAAAAAAACAATTTTAACCTGGCAACTCTATCCACAGGGGCGTTTGGGAACCTGGCAGTGCTCATGGCCCTGGCGCGGGGTCGGCGGCGGAGGTCACGAGTGGACTTGCTCATGACGCACCTCGCTGTTGCTGACGTTTGCGTCACCTGCGGCGTCATTCCGCTGGAGGTAAGAAGCATTTTTTCACAGCTCTCATTCAGAAAAGTAAACTTTGCTGACGAGAGGGAGCAAAGGCAACTTTTCTGTTCAAGGCTTTTCAAAGTGGTTTTTTGCAAATGCAATTTTTTGAAGTTGATAGTTGTAAAACCACGCCATTTTCTATGCTGGTAGCTCTTTAATTATATTAAGAATTATTTTCTCAAGTTTTTTAATGTTTGGTGTGAAAAGTTGTATGAGCCACTCGGAAGCAAAATTATTTTCATTCGGGCGTTAACACTTGACCCCCATTACGCTCTGGATTCTACTTTAGAATCCCTCGCTTCGTATTTTATTGAATCAGGCGTTAATTTAAAAAATGTTTGAACGTAGTTGTTTGTGTACAAAAATAACATAAATAAAAGGTTACTTTGGGAAAATATATGAATGTAGATACATTGTGTTTATTTATACGTTTTCGAATCAGTACAACGATGTTTTGCATTAAGCTTTGATAATGAGCCCGTAGAAGGATCACGCGACAGTGTTTATGTGGTGTAAGGGTTAATTGGGTTTGTGGGATTTATATGTGCATTATTGGCAGTAGCAGAGGGAGGGATTGCATGAAAAACATATATATTTCACACAGGCTTGGTTATCTTGCATGTGAGTAGCGGAGTAGCAAGGTAAACATTTTTGTTCATTCCCTCGCTACGCTCAGGATTCTTTTGTAGAGTCCTTCGCTACATTCTGGATTCAATGTAGCGCTCGCCGTAAACACATCATTTTGCTCCCTTGTGACACAAATGATTAAAGTGTGTTTAAGTGCAGTACTGTGGACTAGCTGGTCACTTGCTTTTCATGTGGCAAGTGCCCCAAACCCTGAAACAGCATAGATAAGATGACTCATTAAATCAGTATTTAGGCATATTTTATTCGCTTTCGAGCAATTTTTCTACTAATTTGCATTTCAAATTGCCTCCAGAGGGATCGTGATTTTCCCGTTTGTCGCACTCAAAATTGTTTTCGTTGCCTGATTATTTTCGATGGAAATAAAAGATAAAAAGAGTAGCTTAATGGGGCTTTCATTTTAAGTGCTTTTTTACGTAATAGGACCCTTTCATTAAGGAATTAATAAATTGTGTAAGTATTTCAGGATCAAATCCCAAAAATGATAGCTCAGCTTAAAAAATTAACTGCGATTAGGCACATTTAGAATTAAATATAAAAATAAGACATCTAAAATCATAATTATTATAAGACCCAAAAATTACATAATGCATTTAAATGCTCTAAATGCTGATTTTGCCAAAAATACATTTTTAATACAAGCTTTTTTGGTACATTTCTTACTTTCTTCCCGCGCAGATGGTAAAAGCCCATCGAGGGACTAGGTGAAAATCTTAGGGATCATGTTGTAGGCGATGTGGCTAGCAACCAATCACTGTTTTGATTCCCCTTTCCATCCGCCCACAATCATGCTAAAACGTGATCTTGTCACCGTAGGCCCTGTCTACCCCGTAAGGGATAAAGATGTTATTTATGTATGTATGTATGTATGTATTTTTTGCTGACTACGTTCTATCGCAGTCAGCATGACACCCCCGTTTAAAATGTACCCTTTATCGACAACACCCTAAAAAACCCTTAGGATGACTTTTAGGGATCAGACACGTATCAAGACGAACGTGGTCCCTTCTCCATTAGTAGTTAGAGGGTCAACAAGGGGCTCAAGATTGCCTTAACGTCCCTGAACGTCTCTTAACGTCGCTTAGCGTTACGATGACGTCACATAACGTTAGCCCTTTGACAATAAACGCGGCTTTATGATTTAGTCGAAGAGCTTGTAGACATTTTAGAGTTACTATTTAAGGCGGCGTAAAAATCTATACGTTTTAAAGGTTAACTGTTCGAGATCCTTTATAGGGATAAGTTCGTCTTGAATGTTTGAATTGAATGTTTTTTTTGTGAATTGCGCCTGTTTCTTTAAATTTGTACAATGTAAATGCTTTTATTTGCTTACTTATTTTTTTATAAAATCCAATCAACATTCCCTGAGCGGTATAATTTAGGGATCTTTAAAAAGCGAGCCTTCCTGTTCTTGAAAGGGCCGGCAACGCACCTGTGATTCCCCAAGTCTTGCAGGTGTCCCTGGGCGATGCTGATTACTTTCCATCAGGTGACCCGTCTGCTCGTTTGCTCCCTCTTATATAAAAAAAAATCTAAAAGTTTAAACATCGTAAAGGAAACATTTTACAAATTTTCACCCTATCCCATATACCTACTTTGAAATGTCGACCAGTAGGCTTATTACCTAACTCCCTGGCAATCGCCATCGTGTTCATTTTGACAGTTCATGTATGGGCTGACAATTGACATCGGAATCAGCTAGCTGTCACACTCATACAAGAACTGTCAAAATGAACACGATGGCGATTGCGAGCGAGTTAGGTAATAAGCCTACAGCTCTTGGAGTATATTTATAAGAGGTAACCAGGAAAACGGCTTGGAGGGATAGAAAAATCGCTGTCCCTTTTTCTGGGAATCGGAATAGGTAAAAGCATATTTCTTCTAATATTTCTAATTCCCGAACAGAATAACATCACGGAATATATGGACTATTCCTGATTGGTCGAAATTGGTAGGTATTGCAGGTATGAGGTGATTTTTGTTTTTTTTTATTTGAGTCGGTACAGTCGGACTATTTTTTTTTTTTATGTTAGATAGGCCAGACAAACGAACTAGTGGGTCACCTGACGGTAAATGATCACCACTGTCCATAGACACCCGCAGCGCTTTACGCGATGCCAGTGCGTTGTCGGCCCTGCAGAAAATTGTACACTCGCCTCTTAAAGGCACCCAGGTCGTAACTCGATGGGAATCTATTACTTTTCATCCAACTTCCTATCAAATACGTCACTAAAGTCGAACTGTTAGTTAACAGCCCCGTTTTACAAGGATTACGTAAACTCTAGAGCGTGCAAAGGATTTTCAACCTCAGAACATTTTTCTAGGGGTGCGAGTCGGGTTACCTCCACGTGTGGTCAAGAGCTGCGGTTCGTTTTGGATGGGAAGAGCAGTGCTTGGTCCGGTGCACCCTGGGCTTCGGCTAATGATTACCTGGCAGTTTCTGAGGGATATCATTGACCGTTGGCTAAGAGCCCGATTTTTTAATTATATTTTTGTTACTTTGACATTGGCGAAGTTGTCGTCGCTATAACGACTTGATACGCCACAAATAAGAAGAAGAAGATGAATAAAAATAAAGTTTCTGTCAAAAATTCATAAGTACTCTGTGTAACAAAAAAAATCTAAGCGACCCTGAAAATTAAAACAGAAAAATCTCCTGCTATGGGTGGTGTAGGGGTATAGCACGCGTCACGGAATGACGAGGATCCGGGTCCGATTCCAGGCCATAGCTTTACTTTTCGGATTTTTCTGTGTTCTAATTTTCAGTGACGCTTACATTTTTTTTTCTTAGACAGAGTACCTACTTATGAAGGTTTTCCCTTGGCCAGATCGGATGGAAGTTCACCAACGCCTGGCTGGCGGGGAACCTGTGCTGCAAACTGCTGCTGGTGCTCCGAGCCTTCGGCCTCTACCTGTCCTCCAACGTGCTTGTCTGCATATCCGTCGACAGGTAACATTATACTATAGCCAAATATGGGGAGTCCTGTCACGGTCGCCATGTAAGGTGGCTATATGAGAGAACAAGTGAAACTGCCGAATGATGAGTAAATACTGATTTATTGGATAACGCATCTTGATTATATATAGATCTTATAACTACGTCACTACTCCACTACGTAGCTGTTGCCCGCAACTTCGTCTGCACAGAATTCGTTTATCACTATCCCGCAGGAATTACGAAATTTTCCGGGATAAAAAGTAGCCTATGTTTCCAAATGTCAGTAAAAATTAGAACACATAGAAAAATCCGAAAAGTAAAGCTATGGCCGGGAATCGTACCCGGATCCTCGTCATTCCGTGACGCGAGCTATACTCCTACACCACCCATAGCAGGTGGGTACTCTTCGAATTTTTCTACCTGTTACTAGCTGTCACGTGGCCTTTGTTACTATGCGAATGGATCAGAGATCTGTCGTACAGACACATCATTCAAACAGATGACGCTTAGCGACAAAAATTCGCATAGTAACAAGGTCACGTGAGAGCTAGTAACAGATAGAAAAATTCGAAGGCTTACCCACCTGCTACGGGTGGTGTAGAGGTATAGTATTAGCACGCGTCACGGAATGACGACGATCCGGGTTCGATTCCCGGCCATAGCTTTACTTTTCGGATTTTGACTACTGAAGTATTCTAATTTTCAGTGTCGTTTAGAAATTTAATTTCTAACGGTAAAACCGTAAAAGTAAACATAAAAAATCAAAAAGTAAAAATTCTTGATTCATTTGATAGTACCTATCATTTCAAAAACAGCGCCTTCTCTCGTCCCTGGTAGGCAGTAGATGTTCCACGGGAGTTTGTAATTCTGTCGTACAGACACATCATTCAAACAGATGACGCTTGGCGACAAAAATTCGCTTAGTAACAAGGTCACGTGACAGCTATATACATGTATGTGTGTAATGTGAAACATATGTATATAGCTACTAAAACAATGTTGCTTAAAGCTTACGCACACGTATTGCATCGCGTCGCGCTTACCGCATCAATTCCGTATGTTGGATGCATAGAGTAATAACGAAATAGAGTAGTAATACCATAAATGGTATACTAGGAACCAGGGGCCCGATTTTTTAAAGCACATATAAGAGAAAAAGCCATGGTAGCCTAGTGGTTTGACCTGTGGCGTTTCAAGCAGAGGGTCGTGGGTTCGAAACCTCGGTTCGCACCTCTGAGTTTTTCGAAACTTATGTGCGAAATTACATTTGAAATTTGCCATGAGCTTTTCGGTGAAGGAAAAACATCGTGAGGAAACCTGCATACATCAGCGAAGCAATTCAATGGTTTGTGTGAAGTTCCCAATCCGCACTGGGCCCAAATCCTCCAATAAATGGAGGAGGCCTATGCCATGAGGCACGTCGAATTACGCGATAATAAATTAAAAAAAAGACTACTCAGTGTACTGAAATTGTAGCGTAACGGAATAAAAAGGGCTATATATTATAAGAAAGAAAGAAGACATATTCCTTTTCGCAAGGCACACATAAGAGCATACACACAATTTTATAGAAAAGAAACAAAAATCACGGACATGAAAAATAGATCAGTGTTGAGTGTCTTCGCAAAAGTGAAACGGTCGCTGGCTCAGCATTACGCTGAGGTGTTAGACCTGCAGCACTGATTTTCAGCCAGAACCGTCTGTGACTCACGAAACGAACATTTGTGAAAATACCATTGAAAGTGGTGAAAAATCGTGCTAAATTTGAAATACAAGTAGCTTAGAAGAAAATTACGCCTTTCATTAATATTGTGAGTAATTAAAAAATATATTTAGAACGCCGGTTACGAGAGCGGTGTTCATTTTGGCAGTTCGTGTATGGGCTGACAATTGGCATCGGAATCAGCCAGCTGTCACATTCATACATGAACTGTCAAAATTAACACGATGGCGATTGCGAGCGAGTTAGACATTAAGCCTACTGGATTCCCGTTCATTCGATTTTCGATTCTCTAGCAGCCTGTATATGCAATTTTTTTTTTTGTTCATTTGGCTCTATTACCTATTTCCTCGAAACTGGAATGTTAGCATGTTGGTGTTATCACGCACACAACCCCATCGTAACACGAAACGTTATTGTCAATGTGTGCGTGTGACACGAACATTTCCACGGCCTCTGTTAATATAATATTCAAAAGTTAACTCGGAATTCTCGTATATGAGAAGAAAGTTGAAATCGAAATTAAGAACGATGATAATAGGGAATGTACAAACATACGTATTATCACGTCTTTATCCCTTGCGGGGTAGACAGAGCCTGAGGTAACAAGACCTAAAGACCACTTTTGGCATGATTGTGGGCATAAGGATAGAAAGGGTAATTAAAATAGTGATGGGTTGCTAGCCACATCGCCTATAACATGATTACTAAGTTTTTGTCCATTTCCTTGATGGGCTTTTACCATCTGCGCGGGAAGAGAAGCAACTGGTATAGTCTATGTTTTTTCTTTGCTCCCAGACCAGCGTGGAAGTAAGGGAATATATTATGCATTAAATAACTTCCATGCTTGTCTATCATGCTAAACGTGTTACCTTAGGCTCTGTCTACCCCGTAAGGGATAAATACGTGATTTATGTGTGTACGTACGTATACTGGTCTGGTAGCAAGAAAAAACATAGAATGTACCAATGGCTTCTTTTCTCATGGTATATAAAAGTCCATAGTCGGAATTCGCGAAAATCTTAGGAATCATG
The DNA here is from genome assembly GCA_932294345.1 of Pandemis cinnamomeana. NCBI lineage: Eukaryota > Metazoa > Arthropoda > Insecta > Lepidoptera > Tortricidae > Pandemis > Pandemis cinnamomeana. The sequence goes on along the minus strand of OW028718.1, from coordinate 12,170,778 downwards.
TTATAGGCGATGCGGCTACCAACCCATCACTATTTTGATTCATTTTTCCACCTATACTCCCAGAATCGTGCTGAACGTGGCCTCTAGATCCTGTCTCCTTAAACCCTGAGCCCCGTAAGGGATAAAGATGTGATTTATGTATGTACTAGCGACCCCCCCCCCCCCTCGGCTTCGCACGGTATATTATGCATGTATTATACATATAAACCTTCCTCTTGAATCACTCTATCTATTAAAAAAAACCGCATCAAAATCCGTTGTGTGGTTTTGAAGATATAAGCATACATAGGGTAGGGACATAGGGACACAGGGGCAGAGAAAGCGACTTTATTTTATACTAGCTGTTGCCCGCGACTTCGTCCGCGTGTGTTTTTGTGATACTTACGGCTTTTCTCGATATCAAAATTATTATTATTATGACTATTAACTTCGTCACGTGAACCACTGAAAGTGTGTACGAAACTATACTTTTAGAATTACGTCATGAAAATAATAATTTGTGACACGGAATCTTGAAAAAAAAAAACAGGTGTGAACTGGTTAATGACTCATCACATTTATTTATACCTTATTTTACAAAATAGTTTAATTTATAGTTTCTTTATTCAAAAAAACCTAAGTACAGTTTTAGTTACCTACATCACTATTAATTTCGCCGAACTATGACGCTTATTGGCGAATACTGCGCTCACTTTAACGATATTTGTACCCTGATTAATTTAAAAAAATAAATATATTCTAATCAAATAATAGGTACATAAATGTTTACCTGTTTTTACCTTACGACTAACAATTCATTTACTAATCCGTTTTAATTAATATTTTGCGACTCAATTTTTTCTAGCAGAAGTTTTTTTATTTATTTTCTTGGTTTAAGTAGGTAGCTACAGATTATTAACACTTATTATCTTTATCTACAAATTAATTACCTACAGAGGCCTTACCATGACGTCGTAATGCGATTCAGTTAAGGTTCGCTCGCTGTCAGATTCATACTAAATGCACAAACTTTTTTCACAATAAAATTCTGACATGTTCGTAGCGCAGACGTAAACGCGCCTTTTGATTTTGATTTTTTTAGGCAAAGATATTAAGAGCATACAGCCAAGCGTTTCACGCCGCCCTCATAATATATCAGGTTTTCAAATAAGAGTGCGTTCAAAAAACGAACGCGTTGTGAATAATAGCACATAAATAAAAACAAAGTAACGGTATTGCATATTGAACTTTAGGTGTTAGGTAAAGAACACAATTTAGGACGCCAATTTAGGTTGATTTAAGTTTGACGAAAGTGTCTTCGTTGAAAAATACCTGTACAGCATGTAATTATTTTATTAATGTTTTTTCACAATTGACACAGTTTTCCGGCTTTATGTCTTATGTACATTCGTATCTATCTATTTTCTCCGTAGTATTATTTTGTTTGTAATTATTACCAACTACTTATACCGAGGAAAGCCGATTTTCTTGAGTTCCGCTATTTTGTGCGTAATCACCTCAAAAATTAAATTTCAAGAAAACTGAGAAATTATATTTACCTGTATTAAATTGTAAGTATTATTTAGCAATTTTAAAAGGTTACACTTCATTGGTTTTTATTGTATCTATACATATAATAAAATCGTTGAGACCAAAAAATCTGTACATTGAAGATTAAAAAAAAAAAACCGACCAGGGTGACTTAAAATCGGTAACTGAACATAATAAAACAATTTTTAAAATTTTTGTTTGTTTGTTTGTTTGTTTGTTTGTTTGTTTGACTGAGCATCACGTAAAAACTACTGAACGGATATAGTTGAAATGTTCACAAATCTATTTCAATAAATTCAGAATAGGATATAGGCTACAGAAATTTTGGAATTTTTTGGAAAAAGGGGGTGAAAAGGGGGGTTAAAGTTTGTATGAAAAAATAAAATTAGATTGTTCTAGAATCATGAAACTCAGAATAAATACTTAGTAATAAAAATAAGGAAATATCTGTTTTAGCATTTTTTTTTAATCTCACCCAGAGGCGCAAAAAAGAGGGTTTTGTGTTTAAAATTAATTAACTTCATACACCTATACAATGAAAACCAATGAAGTGTAACCTTTTAAAATTGCTAAATAATACTTCCAATTTAATACAGGTAAATATATAATTTCTCAGTTTTCTTGAAATTTAGTTTTTGAGGTGATTACGCACAAAATAGCGGAACTCAAGAAAACCAGCTTTCCTCGGTATAAGTAGTTGGTAATAATTACAAACAAAATAATACTACGGAGAAAATAGATAGATACGAATGTACATAAGACACGAAGCCGGAAAACTGTGTCAATTGTGAAAAAACATTAATAAAATAATTACATGCTGTACAGGTATTTTTCAACGAAGACATTTTCGTCAAACCTAAATCAACCAGAATTGGCGTCCTAAATTGTGTTCTTTATCTAACACCTAAAGTTCAATATGCAATACCGTTACTTTGTTTTTATTTATGTGCTATTATTCACAACGCGTTCGGATTTGAACGCACTCTTATTTGAAAACCTGATATATTATGAGGGCGGCGTGAAACGCTTGGCTGTATGCTCTTAATATTTTTGCCTAAAAAAATCAAAATCAAAAGGCGCGTTTACGTCTGCGCTACGAACATTGTCAGAATTTTATTGTGAAAAAAGTTTGTGCTTTTAGTATGAATCTGACAGCGAGCGAACCTTAACTGAATCGCGTTACGACGTCATGGTAAGGCCTCTGTAGGTAATTAATTTGTAGATAAAGATAATAAGTGTTAATAATCTGTAGCTACCTACTTAAACCAAGAAAATAAATAAAAAAACTTCTGCTAGAAAAAATTGAGTCGCAAAATATTAATTAAAACGGATTAGTAAATGAATTGTTAGTCGTAAGGTAAAAACAGGTAAACATTTATTTACCTATTATTTGATTAGAATATATATATATTTTTAAATTAATCAGGGTACAAATATCGTTAAAGTGAGCGCAGTATTCGCCAATAAGCGTCATAGTTCGGCGAAATTAATAGTGATGTAGGTAACTAAAACTGTACTTAGCTTTTTTTGAATAAAGAAACTATAAACAAAACTATAAATTAAACTATTTTGTAAAATAAGGTATAAATAAATGTGATGAGTCATTAACCAGTTCACACCTGTTTTTTTTTTTCAAGATTCCGTGTCACAAATTATTATTTTCATGACGTAATTCTAAAAGTATAGTTTCGTACACACTTTCAGTGGTTCACGTGACGAAGTTAATAGTCATAATAATAATAATTTTGATATCGAGAAAAGCCGTAAGTGTCACAAAAACACACGCGGACGAAGTCGCGGGCAACAGCTAGTAGGTGTATAAAGTTAATTAATTTTAAACACAAAACCCTCTTTTTTGCGCCTCTGGGTGAGATTTAAAAAAAATGCTAAAACAGGTATTTCTTTATTTTTATTACTAAGTATTTATTCTGAGTTTCATGATTCTAGAACAATCTAATTTTATTTTTGCATACAAACTTTAACCCCCCTTTTCACCCCCTTTTTCCAAAAAATTCCAAAATTTCTGTAGCCTATATCCTATTCTGAATTTATTGAAATCGATTTGTGAACATTTCATCAATATCCGTTCAGTAGTTTCTACGTGATGCTCAGTCAAACAAACAAACAAACAAACAAAAATTTTAAAAATGGTTTTAATATGTTCAGTTACCGATTTTAAGACACCCTGGTCGGTTTTTTTTTTTTTTAAATCTTCAATGTACAGATTTTTTGGTCTCAACGATTTTATTATATGTATAGAAGATCAATGTACAGATTTTTTGGTCTCAACGATTTTATTATTATGTATAGACTATGTAGTGATGATGTGCGTATGACAAGGCACCAATGATACCGACAGTCCATGTTGCTGCAGGTTCTTCGCCGTGCTGTACCCGCTGAGGCTGCCAGCTGCCAGGAGACGCAGCAAGCAGATGCTGTACAGCGCCTGGGCCGTCGCCCTCGCCTGCAGCCTGCCACAGGTCAGCAATACCCCTTCAGTGGGAGACAGACGGGCGAGTAAGTTCCGTAGTGCCCTGCGAAGGCACTGACTCTACGACGGGGTGATGTAGCTCAGATGGCTCGCTATTCTATTTAATTAAACTGCGCAGCTCTTTGAATATAAGTTCAGTATTTTATTTATCTTTTTAGATTTAAACAATACATCAACGGAAGCTCTAAGCAGACCCTGTCTTTTCTCTTGTTTCGAATTCTAGTTTTTTAATTTTTATATTTAAGATTCGAATTCGATAAAGAGTAAAGAAGAAGTCTTTACTGTTCGCATCCTTACGGCTCGACGACTTTACTCGCCTGGGGCCCGATTTTAGTGAGCACATGTGTGAAAATACCACTCGAAAGTGGTGAAAAATTGTGCTGAATTTGGAATACGAGTAGCTTAGAACACAATCACAGCTTTCATTAGTCTTGTCCACTAGTCAAAACTTTGATTAGAGCTGTAGTTTTGGAAATATAAGCTGATCACACACACACACACACACACCGACGCACACACACACACACACATACACACAGACGCACACGCGCGCACACATTAGTGCGTATTTGCATGTGTGTGTGTGTGTGTGTGTGTGTGTGTGTCTGTTGGTGTTATGTTACTAAACATGGCCTGTAGGTCTTGCTACCTTAGGCTCTGTCTACCTCGTAAGGGATAAAGACGTGATTCGTGTATGTCTGTGTGTAAGTTAATAACAAATCTTTTGCAAAAAAATCACAGATACATACATATATACCGTCACGCCTCTTTCCCATAGGGGTAAGCAGAGACTACTTTGTTCCACTTGCTACGATCCTGACACCTCTTTCGCGTCATCCACATGTACGAGTATGTATGTATGTATGTACAAAAACTTCTATGTACAATACAATAAACACACAAATCACGTCTTTGTCCCTTACGGGGTAGACAGAACCTAAGGTGACAAGACCTACAGGCCACATTTAGCAAGATTGTGGGCGTATAGGTGGAAAATGGAATCAAAATAGTGATGGGTTGCTAGCCGCATCGCTTATAACATGATTCCTATGATTTTCGCCCATTCCATCGATGGGCTTATACCATCTGCCCGGGAAGAGAAGCAACTGGTATATTCTATGTTTTTTCTTTGTTCCCACACCAGCAACTTCTATGTGACTTTCAACATGAAACTACCGTAAGACTTAATCATCAATCAATCAATCATTTATTAATTTGTAAACATAGGTACAAAAACAGATATAAAACAAGACACATTTGCAGTAGACCATGTATGTTTTGCCAGGTGGCGTACAAAATACACATAAACGGATAACTCACGTATAAAAAGTCGAGTGATGCTCGACATGTTTCGGACTATTTCGTAGTCCTTTTTCCAAGAGCGCTCGCCCCGGCGGCAGCGACACGAACACTGCGCGCCAGCGCTCTGCTCACGCGGCTGTTCGACGCAACTGACAGCGGCGCACAACTATAAATAAATAAATTAATAAATATCTTGGGACAAATTACACCAATTGACCCAGCCCCAAACTAAGCAAAGCTTGTGCTATGGGTACCAGGCAACGGATAAACATACTTATACAGGGTGGAAAGTTGAAATGGGGCAGTAAGGGCAGCTACTAGATCCCTTGCTGCTACGCGAAAATGCTCTTAGGAGACCTTTACTAACTTTTTGAGTGATGACAATCGACATTCACAGATTTTTGATAAAATGTACAGTCAGCGAAAAAATCGTCAGTTTTGACTTTTTTTTTTTTAATGCCAATCGGTCCCATTTCTATCAAGGATTAAAAGACTCTTTGAGACCAACCGAGGTTAGAGTACTAGAACACCCACAAATAAAAGAAAACTTTTTCCATACAGTTCCTTGGGTGCAAATTACCCTGTGAAACTTTCACATGTTGTTTTTTGTTAACTGTTTCATCCATGACGGCCAGCTTTATCTGTGTAGCAAAATGTTTGTATTTAAAGTTCTCTTTCCGTACAGACTAGTTGTTTTTTTTTTTTTTTTTTTTTTAATGTTAGAGAGGCCAGACAAACGAACTAGTGGGTTTACAATGGTACTTTTTTACAATGATACCGATTTTTCTCATTTCTATTATCCTAATTGTAGTTGTCTACAATTTAATGATCTTTAGGCTAAATAAAATTTCACATTGTAATTAATTACCCTACGAACTGTATGGAAAAAGTTTTCTTTGATTTGTGGGTGTTCTAGTACTCTAACCTCGGTTGGTCTCAAAGAGTGTTTTAATCCTTGATAGAAATGGAACCGATTGGCATTAAAAAAAAAAAAGTCAAAACTGATGATTTTTTCGCTGACTGTACATTTTATCAAAAATCTGTGAATGTCGATTGACATCACTCAAAAAGTTAGTAAAGGTCTCCTAAGAGCATTTTCGCGTAGCAGCAAGGGATCTAGTAGCTGCCCTTGCTGCCCCATTTCAACTTTCCACCCTGTATAATGTAGATAAATACATACAACATCCATGACTCGGGCACAAACATTCGTATTCATCATACAATTGTCTGCCCCTACCAGGATTCGAACCCAGGACCTCTAGCTTCATAGTCAGGGTCACTAACCACTAGGCTATCCGGTCGTCAACTACCCTCGTTTTCATCGTCATTTTTATTATTGTCAAATGTCGGGCAGCACACAACACTGATCACGTCACTCCGTAAAGGTTCGCCACACTCACCGTTTGGTCAATATTTAAAACAGTTTTCCAACTCCGATATAATCCGAAACATGTCGAGCATCACTCGACTTTTTATACGTGAGTTATCCGTTTATGTGTAATGATAACTTCTATGTGGTTATTACTTTGTTTCAGAGCGTGGTATTCAGCGTGAAACAGCACCCAGTGGTGCCCGGGTTCTCGCAGTGCGTCTCCTTCGACGCGTTCAGTTCTCCGCGGCAAGAGGTCGCCTACAACGTGTTCTGTCTCTGCGCCATGTACTTCCTGCCGCTAGCCATCATCACCGCCTGTTACGTCTGCATCTTCTGCGAGATACACCGCAACAGTCGCGAGGTCGACGGTAATAGCTTTAACATCATTGTCATGTTTATAACGAGTACCATTATTAAAAGAAATAACATTGATACATACATACATACCGTCACGCCTCTTTCCCACAGGGGTAGGCAGAGACTATTTTGTTCCACTTGCTACGATCCTGACATACTTCTTTCGCTTCATCCACATTCATCAATCTCTTCATACATGCTCGTCGGTTTCGGGTACTCCTGACCTGACCTTTTTCCAAAACGTCCCCTATTTGGTAATGGTAATAACTTTACCATTCACACTCCCCATATAGATCTGTTTAGTTAGTCTACTTTCATCCATCCGCTCTACGTGCCCTTGGCGGCCATTTTGCAAAAATAATTTTTGAATTATGCTCTACAACTCAATCAAACTGTTTCATCAACTAACGTAACACACAAATAACCATTTACCTAGAGCAAATAACACTAATACCGTTGAGTTTGGTTGTTTATGTAGTTTTGATGAGTTCCGGGCTTCAATTTATCCTCTTTGCGAGGAAATTGGAGGTGCCGAAATTGAATTCACTCGCAGAACAATCACCTAGCAAATTGTTTGTTGAAGTTATTCTTTTAGGTGCTTTCAGGTGAAGCGTTGTTTGATAAAATATGTCGCGCCCTCAGCGCGCTCAAAACGGGAAATAGGGGAACTAAATATTTTATCCGACTAGAGCACAGGCTAAAAGGGCTGGGGAGAAGTTGTTCAGTTGCGAATAGGATGAAAGTAACAATGGAGATCCTTTTGATGTCCGTCATGAAACGTGAGGTCAATGTGCTGCTACAGGAGCCATTTTAGTCGCTACCATTTTGTAAAGTTTATGGGGAACAATCAAAATCGACGGCACAACTACATAAATACACAAATCACGGCTATATCCTTAGGGTAGACAGAGCCTGAGGTAACAAGACCTGAAGGCCACTAGGCGAATAGGTGGAAAAAGGAATCAAAATAGTGATGGGTTGCTAGCCGCATCGCCTATAACATGATTCCTACGAATTTGGCCCGTTCCCTCGATGGGCTTTCACCATCTGTGCTATGTATTCCCTTTGCTCACAGACCAGCATGGAAGTACACAACTAACCCAACAAAATACTTTTGATCTTTTGTAAACTGTTGATGCACAGAATCAGAATCAGAATCGTTTATTTGTGAAACATAAGTATAAAGAATACAGGTAAAGCATAATAATAATAGTAGGTATCACTATGTTTTGCCAGTCCAGCATCCAAATAAAATGTCACGCAAAAAATAAAGTAGCACGCAGAAAATGTAACATCATGTTTCGACGAACCGTACACGGAGAGAAATGAATTAGCCGTGATAGCTAAGCTCCCTTTGCTGAAATTTTCTTTGCTGTGGCATACAATTTGTTTGCAACTGTAACAAGGCCATGTCTATAGCAACTAAAACCAGTTAGCTACCACTGATAACGATATTTAGCTAAACGAATTTCAAATAATTTGCTAACAGTACTAATTGATTAGCAACTATAGCTAATTTATCAACAAAATAATTTAGTAATTGCTGTTAGTTGTAACCGTTAATAATTTTTAGTTATAGTGGATAAAAATTTCGTTACTATTACTAATTTTACATGTGTTAGACAGCAGATAATATCTTTGATACGTTTGATAAATACATTTTGCAATCACTAATAACATTTTTGCAACGGCTGCTAATTTTTTTCTGATTCATCTACTAATATATCCTTCGCTAATGTTGCTAAGAATCTTAGTCGCACCAACAAATTTACTTTGCAATGAACAGCAATATTATATTAGCAGTCGTAGCAAATCAGACTTATGTGTGGCAGCCAAGAACTTTTTGCAGCTTTGACTAACTTATTCACAAACTGTAGCTAATATTATTTGCTGCAACTGCTAAATATTTTTTTGCTAATGTTGCTAAGAATCTTAGTCGCACCAACAAATTTACTTTGCAATGAGCAGCAATATTATATTAGCAGTCGTAGCAAATCAGACTTAAGTGTGGCAGCCAAGAACTTTTTGCAGCTTTGACTAACTTATTCACAAACTGTAGCTAATATTCTTTGCTGCATCTGCTAAATAATTTTTTGCTAATGTTGCTAAGAATCTTAGCCGCACCAACAAATTTACTTTGCAATGAACAGCAATATTATATTAGCAGTCGTAGCAAATCAGACTTAAGTGTTGCAGCCAAGAACTTTTTGCAGCTTTGACTAACTTATTCACAAACTGTAGCTAATATTATTTGCTGCAACTGCTAAATATTTTTTTGCTAATGTTGCTAAGAATCTTAGTCGCACCAACAAATTTACTTTGCAATGAACAGCAATATTATATTAGCAGTCGTAGCAAATCAGACTTAAGTGTGGCAGTCAAGAACTTTTTGCAGCTTTGACTAACTTATTCACAAACTGTAGCTAATATTATTTGCTGCAACTGCTAAACAGCAACTGAGCTTACGAAATACGCCAACAGATGGCGCTGCGCGCAAGTTACATCGCGCTATCGTTTGGTTGACCGAGCGTCCATATATACCCGAGATGATTTTGAATGATTATCTTGTAACAGACACAGGAAGCGAGTCTGAGTAGCCTAGTGTGCACGTTACTGCTTCTAATTCGTTAGGACGTTAACGGGCCCGGTCTATCAGACTTTGCAGGTGTGTGCACGGGTTGCCGTATCGCAGTGGCGGTCGCTTCCTCGGGCCACAAATTGATTACATCCCACAACTAAGACTCTTGGTAACTGTAACAAACTTAATTAGCAGCTCCAGCTAACCTGATTACATCTCACAACTAAGACTCTTAGTTACAGTAACAAACCCAATTAGCACTTATAGCTAAACAGATTACATCCCACAACTAAGACTCTTAGTTAAAGTAACAAACCCAATTAGAGGCTACAGCTAAATTGATTACATCCCACAACTATGACTCTTGGTTACAGTAACAAACCCAATTAGTACTTACAGCCAAACTGATTACATCCCACAACTAAGACTCTTAGTAACTGTAACAAACTTAATTAGCAGCTACAACTAACTTGATTACATCTCACAACTAAGTCTTTCTTATAGTAACAAACCCTTTTAGCAGCTGCAGCTAAACTCGTTGTCGAATACCGCTAAAGAAATGCGATAGAGTATCAAACTAACTTAGTTGCTACAGCCAACACTTTCGCCGATGCAACGAATTATTTTGATTGTCACATCTAAAGTAATTAGCAGCTACGGCAAATTTGTTTGCAGCTACCGCTAAATATTGCTAATTAAATTAGCTGTCACTGCTAAATATAGCTAATATACTTAGCAGCCACAACTAATTTTAGCTAATATGATTAGCAGTCACTGCTAAGTTTCCCAAACTTCAAAGTGATCACAACTAAGAATATTTGCTATCACAGCCAAGTTTCGGTAGCGAAAAACTCTTTGCAACGATAGCTAAATACTTCGATGTCCCTATAGTTTCGAAGGAATTTAGCTGCGCCAACTAATTCCTAGTTACCACAGCTAAGTTTTTTTTTCCGTGTATAACAACCCTTTTAGTGCGTGTGAACGGAGTTTTAATTTTCAAGGGATGAGTTAGAATTATTAAACGACGGTACAACCAGCACGGCTGGGTTATTTGGTCCGTTCTGACTGATCAACATAAAAAAGGTCTTTAATAAACTGTTAAACGTTACACAAAATAATAACTTGCTTTACTAACACACTTCCGTGAAATACCACGGCCCTTATGGAAGGTCACTTTTAGCTTTCCACAAACATTCGGTCACTACTGGACGTGTGTAAAGAAAGAAAGAAGAAATTTATTCATTTAGATTATATACACAATTTTATAGAAAATAAACAAGGTAAAACAAAAAAAAAAAAAAAAAATCATCAGCGTTGTGTGTCTTCGCAAAAGTGAAACGGTCGCTGGCTCAGCATTACGCTGAGGTGTTAGACACCTGCAGCACTGATTTTCAGCCAGAACCGTCTATGACTCATGAAACGATACACAGATAAAATATACTACATAATCTATAAACTTTCACGTAAACAATGCAATACAATTAGATAGAACCCGACTTACGTGTAACTAAAGAAATACATAAATTAATTAAATAGTTTACAATAAACAAAAAATAAAAAAGGAGGGAAAACTAAATTGTTCAAAAACAACAGGTTGGCATATCAAAATACAAAGTGCTGTACAGTGTGTGCTATCAAAATGCAAATTGTGGGAGGACTTTATGCTTTCCGAAAACATTTGTCCATTACCTTCATCAACTATGAGGGACGTTGGGGTAGGGATTAGGATGATACAGGAATTCTCTTGTCGAAGTTGTCGACCTGAGTTGTCTGAACCTACGCATCAAAAAACGCCCACTCTGAAGTTAACCTGAAAGGGGAAAGGGATGTCGTGTTTTACGCAAAGGCACGGAGAACTTTTAAACGTAGAACAATACATAACTCAGCCTCGGGTATGGCCAAGTTTTAAAAGTTTCAAACGCTTTTAAGTCTGCTTCAGAACTTATAAAATTGATTACGGAATAGTATACCGTCGGGCATTTGTTTTAATTGGCCTCTAAATACGGCTGCTCTTTGACGTCACGTTGGATATAACAAAGCATGGGAAAATATAGCTACTGGTACAGTTGTCAGAACGGTTTCAGATGTTTTACGTCATCACGGGGAAAACTTGCTTCCATGCCTGGTCTAGGAGATCGTACCAGTTGCTTCTCTCCCCGCGCAGAAGGTAAAAGCCCATCTATAGAATGGGCGAAAATCTTAGAAAACATGTTATAAGTAGGCGATGCGACTAGCAACGCAATCGTCATCGTGTTCATTTTGACAGTTCTTGTTTGAATGTGACAGCTAGCTGATTCCGATGCCAATTGTCAGCCCATACATGAACTGTCAAAACGGCGATGGCGATTGCGAGCGAGTTAGGTAATAACATATGATTATTTAACAGGCAAAAGCAGACACAAAGACGTGCACAAGGTTCGTCTCCGGCGCTCGGACCGCCGGCTGCTGGAGCGCGCTCGGCGCCGCACCCTCCGCATGACAGTCACCATCGTCAGCGTCTTCGCGCTCTGCTGGCTGCCGTACGCCACCATGGCGATGTGGTAAGTGTAACATGAATGGCGCAGGCTGGTGCAGGTCAAGTTCGCGAGTTCGAGCAGCGTTTAGGCCTCGACGCTGAACGCGATGAAGTGAAGACTCGCCAGCCGGTTGCCATTCGCTACCATTATGTCTTCTTCTTCTTCTTGTTTGTGGCATTTCAAGTCGTTATAGCGACGACAACTTCGCCAATGTCAAAGTAACAAACATATGATTAAAAAATCTTGTGACAAAATGTCGGCAACGTTGTACGGTAATGGTCAAAGACCCCCCTCCCCCCCTGTCGGGCTCTTAGCCAACGGTCAATGATATCCTTCAGAAACTGCCAGGAAATCATTAGCCGAAGCCCAGGGTGCACCGGATCAAGCACTGCTCTTCCCCCCGAACGGATCCAAAAAGGAACCGCAGCTCTTGACCACACGTGGAGGTAACCCGACTCGCACCCCTACCATTATGTCAACGGTGTGCTCACGTGCATTCATTGTGCGCGAGGTTTCATCGCCAAGACGGCTACATCAGTGGCGTAACTATAGGGTGGCAGGGGTGGCAAAATTCCAGGGGCCCCTAGCTCTACAGAGCCCCGAACTGGCTTGGTTGAGAGCACAGAAGGGACGCTGATGCACTTCTTTATATTGAGGAAGGAGCCCCATCTGACGAATTTGCCACGGGCCCCAGACGTTATAGTTACGCCACTGGGCTACATAACCCATCTTCGGGCGCATGAGCGTCATACTAGGAGTCGAAGTGGTCGCCATGGCTGAAACCGGTCAGAAGGGTCATCATCATCATGTGCTAGCTAGAAGCGTGCAGCGGATGGTCGCCAGGGTAGGGGAAGGAGACGCAACGCAATTTGTACATACTGCGTCCCCTGGCGGCAGCTATGCAACTTGAGGTGTTACCGAGTCCTGACACCCATTATACTCGTACCAATACTTACTTTAGCTAGAGCCATGGCAGCTTAAGGGTTTGACCTGTGGCATAAGCAGACAGTCGTGAATACGAAACCGGGCTCGCACCCTTGAGTCGGAACTGTAGGAAATACGACATTGGACTTCAATATTTAACTTTAAGCCGAGTGACTGAGGTCGGGTTTCCTCTGCGTGTGATCACGAGCTGCGGTTCGTTTTTGGATACGTCCGGGTGGAAGAGCAGTGCTTCGTCCGGTGCTCCCTGGGCATCGGCTAATTATTTCCTGGCGGTCTCCAAGGGATATCATTGACCGTTGGCTAAGAGCCCGACAGGGGAGGGGGTCTTTTGACCGTGTTCTACCGTACAACGTTGCCGTTTTGTCACAAGATTTTTGAGTACTGTATTTGTTACTTTGACATTGGCAAATTAACGCATCGATCGATGGGGCCATATTAAAAAAAGAAGAAGTTAAAGTGGCTGTTGAGTTGATAAGTGTGAGGAGACCCTTCTTTGACTTGAAAAAGTTCCCCTTAATCGTAACGGAGATGTAAAAAATAAACACGGTAGGAATATTTTATATGGGGTGTTACAAAAAGCCTTAACGAGATACTTCCCAGGTCAGTCGATCTGAACTCCCATGCAAAGTTTCGTAATCCAATTATAACTTTAAATGAAAACAAATTAATTTAATGCGTATTCTCCATTCCAGTCCATTTTAATGTCTTTATAAACAAACCATTTTCATCTAAATCCCCACACAATCACTCATTGAATAATAGGAATAATAAAGGATCCGTAGGCATAATACCTAACTCGCTCGCAATCGCCATTGTGTTCAATTTGACAGTTCGTGAATGGGCAGTTCATATATACGCACAAGAACTGTCAAAATGATCACGATGGCGATTGCGATCGAGTTAGGTAATAAGCCTACATCCTTGATAACTCACGACATTATAAAACAATTATTCAATGATTATTGTATTTAATTTTATATGAACTTGGGGGGGGGGGGGGCTTGTTTGTTTACAAAAGTGTTAAAATGGACTCGGATGGACTATAAGTAATGCATTGAGAACGTAGAACTATGTAATGGAAATGCATGTAGATAAGTAAAGTAAACATAAAGACCGATTGTCATTGGAATAGAGCTAACTATACCATGCTGGCCTGGGAGCAAAGAAAAGACAAACCATGCTTTTCTTCCCGCGTAGATGGTAAAAGTCCACCGAGGGAATCTGCGAAAATATATCATGTTATAGGCGGTGCGGCTAGCAACATATCACTATTTTGAATCCTTTCCGCCCACAATCGTGGTAAACGTGGCCTTTAGGTCTTGTTACCTTAGGTTCTCTTATTCCTTCCTTATCTATCCTAGGTTACCTTAGGCTGTGTCTCCCTCGTTAGAGATATATGTAGACGCGATGTATGTGTATGGATCTCCCAGGTACATGGTGGACCGCGACTCCGCCCGCCGCGTCTCCAGCCGCGTCCAGGGTCTGCTGTTCGCGATGGCTGTCTCCAACTCCTGCATGAACCCCCTGGTCTACGGCTCCTACTGCCTGGACCTTCAAGGAGCGGCGCGGAGACTCTGCAAGCGAGCCTGCTGCGTGGCGGCTGCTGCTTCTGACACTATAGGTGAGACCATGGAAATAAAGGGACCAGTAGGCTTATTACCTAACTCGCTCGCAATCGCCATCGTGTTCATTTTGACAGTTCTTGTATGAATGTGACAGCTAGCTGATTCCGATGCCAATTGTCAGCCCATACATGAACTGTCAAAATGAACATGATGGCGATTGCGAGCGAGTTAGGTAATAAGCCTACTGGTATCCAATTTGTCCAGGTGCATTGTATTCTTGAATAACTTGTGCGTCAATTCATGTGTTTTATGTACACACGACCGACAACCAGACGACCTGATAGCGCAGTGAAGCTAGAGGTCTTGGGTTCAAATCCCGGTAGGGGCAGACATTTGTATGATGAATACGAATGTTTGTGCCCGAGTCATGGATATTGTATTTAGTTATCTACATTATATAAGTATGTTTATCCGTTGCTTGGTACCCATAGTACAAGCTTTGCTTAGTTTAGGACTGGGTCAATTGAGGTAATTTGTACCATGATATTTATTTGTTTATTTATTTTATTTACACAGAAAAGCTATTCGGTCATCAGGGATACAGCATACATTGGTACGGTGCACCCTGGGCATCGGTTAATGATTTCCTGGCAGATTCTGAGGGATATCGTTATACGTTGGCTAAAAGCTCGACAAGGGGGAGGGGTGTTTTGACTGTGTAGAACACGTTGCCGATATTTTAGTCACAAGATTTTTGAATACTGTATTTATTACTTTGACATTGGCGAAATCATCGCATGGATCGATGGGACCGTAATTTATACTATAATATTATAAAGAGGAAAAAATTGATTGTTTGTTTGAATTGAATAGGCTCCGAAACTACTGGACGGATTTCAAAAATTCTTTTGCCGTTAGAAAGCTACATTATCACTGAGTGACATAGGCTACTTTTTACCGCGGGAAAATACCTTTTCCTACGGGAAAATTAGTTTATCGCGGGCGAAGCTGCGGACGGAAGGCTAGTAATATATATTATTAGAAAAGAAGAAGACAAACGCCCCTAAAGTTACGTTTGCGAGATGGCGTTATCGAGTAAAATGAGCTTGTAATAACACGCCTCTACTTTCTCGTACATACTATTTAATAATTTACGTATTTCGTGTATTACACTGCCAAGTATCAATTGTAGCGTAGAATATGAATTTAATGACATTAATTTTCCAGGAAACTCAAGGTCTACCTCTATGAAGAGAAACGTCAATTTGGAGACGCCACTCGTTGTAAAGGTAAGAATATATATTAAATTGAATGAAAAATGATAATATAGGTCCGGTCTCTGAAAGGACATCACTCGATAGTTGTATTCAAAATTACGACTAAACGATAAAATAAGAACCAACTTTCTTTGCTCTACTTGTAAATATGTCGTAGTGAGGCATTTAAAAAAAAACCTGTACCCTTTTTCCAACAAGATTACCTTAATTTCCCATACAACTTTTTCGTGTCAGTTTTGTGACGCCCCATATAAAACCAATGGGCACTTTTTTTACAAAAATAAATAGTGCTAATAATTCTGATTCAGAAAAACCCAAAATGTCATCATTTTGGAAAAAAAAGTCAAGGGTACATACAGGTTGATGTGATATCAAAAATCGGAGCTCGGTTTTGTAACTTTTTAAATTCTAATGCCAAAATCCAACCGCTAGAAACTCTACAATTAAACCACATTAAAGTTATAAATCCACAAACTTATCTGCCTAACGTAAGCCACGCGAGAAGGCTCTAGTTTTGTTTTGTCTAACTTATTTGGTTTAACTGATAAAATCTTGCTCGCAAAGATAATAAAACAATAATTTTAGTTCAGGCTTAGCTAGACTAAAAGCCACTTTAAATGCGAAGCTCTCTTTGTTTGCCTTTAATTTCCTATTCAGATATTATTTTTCTTAGCTTCGCAAGTCGTGGTTGCCATTTTGAAATTGAAAGTACGGCGTGCATGCTAATGAGGTAAATTTAATAAGTGTTAAAGTGGGAACATCTTTGCGTTATATTCTCATAATATAATTGTATAAACGTTATTAAAAGTGCAAACGAAATGCGGTTGAACCACAGTTTATCCGGTTAAAGGTTTAAAAATATTTTATTTGATTAACTACTTTTGCCCAACTTCGTCTGCAAGTAAAAAGGACCCATTTGCAAACTTAACTCTCTATCTACTTGGTAAACATACAGCGTTGCTAATTTAGTGACTTTTGCATTAGAGATGGCCACTTTACTTAGGTAGTAGCGACTAACAAAGGTTTGGCTACAAAATATTAATAGTCGTCTGGGAGCAAAGAAAAAACAGAACAGTTGCTTCTCATCCCGCGCAATAATAAAAACCCATTGAGGGAATAGGCGAAAATCATAGGAATCATGTTACAGACGTTGCGGCTAGCAACCCATTACTATTTTGATTCCACTTTCCACCTCTACGCCCTCAGTGTCTTGCTAAACGTGGCCTGTAGATCTTGTTCCCTCAGGCTCTGTCTACCCGTGAGGGATTAAGATGTGATTTGTGTGTTATGTATGTATGTGATATCAAATTAAAGCTAATAGGGTACTTGAACAATATTTGGATTTTAATGGTAGGTACTAAAACGTTGTAACTGTATCTGTATAACCTTATTTTAAAATAATAAAACCCTCCATGTTTTTATAAGCTTTTATAATGCATTTAAATCACTACATAGTATAAAACAAAGTCGCTTTCTCTGTCCCTATATCCCTATGTATGCTTATATCTTCAAAACTACGCAACGGATTTTGATGCGGCTTTTTTGATAGATAGAGTGATTCAAGAGGAAGGTTTTTATAATTTTACGCAGACGAAGTCGCGGGCAGACGCGGACAAAATAAAATAAAAACTAGCGACGTTTTCTACCGACTTTTAGGGTCACTTTATTGTATGCCAAAAACATTGGTACCTACCTTGGATTGACGGCTTACCCCCCGCCATGGCCCTTTTCTGGAGCTAAAACCAGTAGCTATTTTCTAACGATTTTTGACATTGAGCTTAGCTTGGATCTTTTGTCTATACTAATATTATAAAGAGGAAAGATGTGATTGTTTGTTTGTTTGCATTGAATAGGCTCCGAAACTATTGGACCGATTTCAAAAATTCTTTTGCCGATAGAAAGCTACATTATCACTGAGTGACATAGGCTACTTTTTACCGCGGGAAAATACCTTTTACTACGGGAAAATTAATTTATCGCGGGCGAAGCTGCGGACGGAAGGCTAGTAGTTGATAACACTGCAAACATAACATACAAAAGCATTACGGTAAAGTCAAATAGTGTGTCTAAGGCTCTCCATTGTGCCGGAAGCATTAAAATTTGAAACAGCGCAAAGACCCCTCATTATTATTTCAGTCGGGTCACATTTAAAGAATAAACAGTGTCTGAAAAATTACCAGTATTTTCCTTCCGCGAAAATAACCTCTGTTGCGGAGACAGAAAGAAAGGTTTATTCGAAAAAAACAGGTTTCACAGAAAAAACAGAGCTGAAAGGTCTGTCAGGGCCACTAATTCACCAATGCGACAATAATCGCGAATACTCCTCAAAATAACCTTCCATGCTGGTCTGGGCGTAAAGAAAATACATAGAATTTACCAGTTGCTTCTCTTCCCGCGCTGATGGTAAAAGCTCATCGACGAAATGGGCGGAATTCTTAGGAATCATGTTATAGGAGATGCGGCTAGCAACCCATCACTATTTTGATTCCCCTTTCCACCTAGTCTTTAGGTTTTGTTACCTCAGGCAGTGACTACCCCGTAAGGGATATAGACGTGATTTGGTGTATGTTATTTGATTAACTACTTTTGCTCAATACTTCGTCTGCAAGTAAAAAGGACCCATTTGCAAACTTAACTCTCTATCTACTTGATAAATATAGAGCGTTGCTAATTTAGTGACTTTTGCGTTAGAGATGGCAACGTTACTTAGGTAGTAGCGACAAACAAAGTTTTAGCTATAAAATTTTAATCGTCGTCTGGGAGCAAAGAAAAAACATAAAATGTACCAGTTACTTCTCATCCCGCGCAAATGGTAAAAACCCATTGAGGGAATGGGCGATGCGGCTAGCAACCCATCACTATTTTGATTCCCCTTTCCACCTATACGCCCTTAACCATGCTAAACGTGGCCTTAAGGTTTTGTTACCCTAGGCTCTATCTACCCCCGTAAGGGATAAAGACGTTATATATGTATGTATGGTACTCCTCAAAAACTCAAAAATATTAAATCTTTACACATATTTAAATATATATTGAAGGAGCACTATCTGTCATCTTGTGCATGAATCTTGTAGCTGGCTTTTTTAGGTTTGTGTGTTATGTGTTTATTCATATCC
Organism: Pandemis cinnamomeana; assembly: GCA_932294345.1. NCBI lineage: Eukaryota > Metazoa > Arthropoda > Insecta > Lepidoptera > Tortricidae > Pandemis > Pandemis cinnamomeana. Next base: position 12,151,729 of record OW028718.1, on the reverse strand, counting down.
CCATTTATTATAAATGTGTGTTTCATGTATAATGTATTGTGTATTTTCACTACTTAGTATCCTACTAATATTATAAACGCGAAAGTTTGTAAGTATGGATGGATGGACGTTTGTTACTCTTTCACGCCAGAACGGCTCGACAGAATTGAATGAAATTTGGAACATAGATAGATTATAGTCTGAATAACACATAGACTACTTTTTATCCCGGAAAATTGCGTAATTCCTGCGGGCGGCTTCCTATGCAGACGAAGTTGCGGGCAATAGCTAGTATCTCAATCATTCGAAGTTTAACTGGAAGAGATCCCTTCAAATAATGAGTTTTCCTTTGTACGTCTGTTTATCCTGTGGCCTGTAAATTTATTGTTTTTTGTAAAACAAAGAGCTCAACAACTCCCCCAACAAGAATACACGCGCGACGGGGGATTGGCTAGGGCTTTCTTTATACATTGCGTGTGTTGCTAAGTAACTATTATGCGGTGATCGTTTCGGTCGCGCAATGAACAGTGAATTCGCTTGCCGAGCCGCTTGCCGCACTTAGTAAAAGCCGCCGTTCCTTTGTTTTATCGCATCCGACCTCCGGGAGTAACCTTTACAAGATCAAAGATAAACGTGTGAATAAATGTGACAGATTGTCTTAAAAGGGCGGTCCTGTGATGCGAGTCCCAAGGGCTTTTTCGCCACCTGGAAACAAGAAAATGGAATGAAACAGCTCCGACAGATTCCCAGTAGTGGCACATGCCATCAAAGAGCTCTAACGTTCTTGAATAAATATATATAACTAGCTGTTGCCCGCGACTTCGTCTGCGCAGAATTCGCTTATCGCTATCCCGCGGGAACTATGCAATTTTCCGGGATAAAAACTATCCTATGTCCTTTCCCGGGACTCAAACTATCTGTATACCAAATTTCAACTAAATCGGCCCAGCGGTTTAAGCGTGAAAAGGTAACAGACAGACAGACAGACAGACACACAGAGTTACCTATATAATAAACTAGCTGACCCGGCGAACTTTGTTCCGCCTTAAATTTGAAAAATTCCAGTGGTTTGGGCTGTGCTATCCCGCGGGAATTATGCAATTTTCCGAGATAAAAACTATCCTATGTCCTTTCCCGGGACTCAAACTATCTGTATACCAAATTTCAACTAAATCGGCCCAGCGGTTTAAGCGTGAAAAGGTAACAGACAGACAGACAGACAGACAGAGTTACTTTCGCATTTATAATATTAGTAAGGATAGGTACTAAGTAAGTAAGTAACTGCTTTATTGTACAAATATAAAGAAACAGATACAATTCACAAAAAAAATATATAAAATTAATATATGCACGAAGGCGAACTTATTCCTGCAAGGAATCTCTGCCAGTTAACCTTTGAGTAGATGTGAGGAGCATTAAACGGGCCGACAAATTGTGAGTTTAAAATTCCATAGTGAAAGCCACAATAGAGCGTACATAATCTAAATAGGTAAAGGGGTAGGTACCTAAGATAGCAAGACCTAAAGGCCACGTTTAACATGATTGTGGCCGTACCTATAGTTGGTAAGGGGAATCAAAATAGTGACGTTTGCCAACAGCATCGCCTATAACATGATTCCTAAAATTTTCGCCCATTCCCTCGATGGGTTTTTACCTGTGCGCGGGAAGAGAAGCAACTGGTACATTCTATGTTCACAATCAATGGCGTGGCGTCCATGGAACTCGATTACCGGCTTGCCTATTTTAAGGCAGTTGGGCACTTTATTGTGCAGAATTAGAGGAAAAGGCTAGTTAAATTACCTTCGACACGCCTTCTGATATACTTGACGCCACACCTCTGACCGGTATTAAGTTGGCTAATGTTGTCATGCATACACACAGGCGCACGCGCACACATACACACACACACACACTAGTTAAGTAGTTAAGTTAGTGATAGAATTGGTTTAGGTTCTGCTTAGTTTCTGTTAACCGTCAAGTTAAGAAATCAAATCAAATCAAATCAAATCAAATAATTTATTTGTTAACATAGGTAAATGTTGATGTTACATAAATCTTGTATCACTATGCTTGCCATAAGGCATACAAATATTAAGAGACTGCACATGCACGCAGCATAACTATTTATTAATAATATTAGGTACACAGAATCAAACTATAATAATTAAGATATCAGTCAGTCTCAAGGTTACCACATTCAAACAAACAATTTTTAACAGATTATACATTATAGGACCTCAAATTGTCATTTAGGTATTCCTGAATAGAATAGTATGCATTTTCGCACAGAAATTTAAAAAGCATTCCCTTAAATCCAGTTACGTCGTCTATTTCCAGTATAAACCTAGGTAAATGATTAAATATTTTAGGGGCCATACCAAAAACACTTTTAGCCAGCAAGGCAGTGTTAAAACGTGTTGCCTTTATTTTTCCTTGCTGACGAGCACTCTTAAAACAAGGGAAATGTTTTATATTACGCTTAACATACAGAGCCACCTCATAGATATACAAACAGGGCAGGGTTAATATCTTTAATTTAATGAAATGTGGTTTACAGGATTCAAAGGGCTTTATACCACATATTGACCTTATACATTTTTTCTGACTCCTAAAAACAATTTCCCGATCCGTAGAATTTCCCCAGAAAATAACCCCGTACTTTAGTGTAGACGTAACATATGCATGATACGCCGTGAGCACCGCGGATATACTGGCTACTTTTCTCAGATTATTCAGGGCATATGAGTATTGGTTAAGTTTCTTACATATAGCGTCAATTTGATATTTCCATGTCAACTTACTGTCCAATTGTAATCCTAAAAAATTTGTAATGTCGGTTTCATCGATGATTTTGTCCTTATAAGTCACAATTATATTAGGTATTCTATTAACATTTTGTCTAAAATTCATTACTTTAGTTTTGGTAAAATTGATTTTTAAGTTATTTTTGCCTAACCATTCAATTATTAACTCTAATGTTGTATTAATATTTCTTTGATATGCATCTAAATGTTCTCCTGTAAGTATAACTGTACTATCATCGGCAAAGAGTACCATAGGATAATCAATCGCACGTGGAAGATCATTTATGTAAATGAGAAATAATAGTGGCCCTAGGACGCTCCCCTGTGGTACACCGTATCTTATTTCTCTGAAATCTGATAAATAAATAGTCTCTACCTTTGATTTCATACATATTCTTTCTATTTGGGTAATTTGTTTCCTATTGTTCAAATAGGACTTGATCAAGCTGTGAGCATTACCACGTATCCCATATCTATACAATTTAGTTAATAGTATGTCATGATCAACAAAATCAAACGCCTTAGCAAGGTCCATATACAAAGCACAGATAGGCATTTTTTTATCTAAGTTCTTCATAACCACTTCTAGTAAGTCAAGTATTGCCATATCTATTGATTTATTCTTGCGAAAGCCCTTTTGTTCCGTTGCAAACAGGTTGTTTTTTTCGAAGTATGTATTGATGTTGTTGTATATTACTTTCTCTATAATTTTTGAAAAGATTGGAATTAAAGCTATTGGCCTATAATTGGCATTGTTCATTTTTTTTAGTATGCTCCAATTCGAAAACCATTTCGAGGAAAACCATCATTTATCCGATTTATCTTGTCCGATTTCAAAAATACTTTATGATTGCAGATATTTTTGTAAAAGTACTTTGAACCTTTGTTTGACCGAACGACCGGGTTTTTCGACAGAATCCAGCATCGAATGTTTGCCACAAAAATGAAAAAAAAAAAAGTTTGGCTATGGCAACTGTCATGTGTCAGTGTCACTGTCAAATGTACAAACGTTAGAATTGAAAATACGGCCGCGATATAATTATTACATATAATTAATTAATTGAATAAATAAAACCTTGTAAAACTGACAAAAATACACAATGGATATTTATAAAAAATGTTTTGTCCCGGGATGCAACAATGATTCTAAAAATAGCCCCAATAAAATTATTGTGAAAATCAGAGAAGAATTGCGGAAGGACTGGTGTAAGCAAGCTAATGTGGAATATTTCACCTTTTATACGATGTATTGTTGCGAAGACCACTTTAATGTATGTTTTAACATTTATTTATAAATAAACATAGCTACTTTTTTCTTATGAAAGTAAAGCATTGGTTTTTTAAAATACAAAATTTAATGTGGATTATTTTTGTAGCCAAGAGAAGACTTGAGGAACTACAACACATTTAGAGTGACAAAACACAGGCCCATACTTAAGCCTACCGCAAAACTTCGATATATATCGGTTAATCATCAGGTTAGTTTATCAATCTTTCTAAATATGTATTATGATTGCATGTATACTATACTGATAATAACATAAATAAGTGTAGTAGGTACTTACTAGGCTACTAATGTTTTAAATACATGTCTATTATTTCCAGGTTTCAAGTGAACCACAATCAGAGCATTCTGAATTGGCTAAAATACTGTTGCAAGACCAGCCTACAACATCCTTTAAAGATAGCATGCTGGAACCTGTTTCCACTCATCCATTTCAGGTACACAATCTTATCAATAACCCTCAAGCAAGTCATACACAGAAACATCATGCAAAGAAAGTTATAAAGTTGTGAATGTGAAAGTTAGTGCTTGTTTCAAGGTGTTTGCATGATTTGGTGGGTTAGGCTAGAAGCTGGAAAATATTGTCTAACTTTGATATTTGTCACAAAGTGGCAAATAGCATCATTTTCATTATTACTTGTTGTTGGTTTCAGATAGAGGTAGCCATTCAGGCTAGTGTAAAAATGATAGATAAAGCTACCAATGTAAAGTTTAAAACAGCCAGCAAAATAAGTGCTATTGTTCCTGAAGCAGAAATATCAGAAGGGAGTACCTTGTCTCCTTCTTTGAGATCTCCATCTTTGTTTGGTTGTACTTCAGAAACAGAAGAGACAACAGAAGCAGCAACAAAGAACGAACATCACAAGAGGAAGCTAATGTTGGAAATTTTATATAAAAAACCTAAAATGTATTTAGGATTACCAAAACCTTATCTTTGGCTATTAGATCACATACTAAAAGTAAGCTCCTTGAAAATAAATTCTCTTTACCTTATTACTGAAACTGTTAAGGCCACCAACTGTATATGCTGGAGTCAAGCAGTCAAAAATGGAATCAATACAAAGCAAGGTAATAGCTAGCCTACGGGTTCACGTCGAAAGGGTCATCAGACGTGTTAGAGAATTCTTGATTCTAAAGCCACATTCAACAGTGCCATATCAATATGTACCCTATTTAGATGAAATTGCTGTTATAGCTTGTGGGTTGATTAATCTTCAGGGAGAAATAATAAAAAATAATTAAATTGAATGTATGTTTTATTTCATGTATGGAAAAAATGCTTTTGTAAATAGCATAATTATATTAAATTTGGGATCTCTTCCAGTTAATCCTTGAACGATTGACAGGGTATTTATTTAGGTAGTTGGGTGAATACAAAGGAAAAGATCAAAATTCCAGTAACACTCTACTTCTGTAGAAGCCGGCTCAGCACTTTTATTTGCCAGCCAAAATAAGAGGAGCAAAGAATGCTTGCACCCACCTGAAAAGAAATATAAGTTGCATGGTTAGTTAGGTATTTGACATAAATATGCCATGTATCTAGATTACTGGAAGCAGGTCAAATTTGATTTCTAAGATTTCACCCGAACAACCAATTATATATATATTCTTACATACATACATAGTTACATACATACATAGTTACATACATTGTGGGTCTTGTCACCTTAAGCTCTGTCTACCCCATAAGGGATAAAGACGTGATTTGTGTATATATGCATACCTTGAAAGTTAATAAAATGCTTGTAGAATATGGTTGTTTAAACATATCTCAAAATGAGATGTGTTGTTTTCAGCCTATATTATTCAACTACCTACTATAATAAACAGCATCAAGGGGAGTCATCAAAAAGCTTTTTTGCTTCAATCTATTGCTATTGAAACTAATTTTGATGTATAACCTGTTTACAGATAAACATACTATATATAATAAGAGGCAATGAGTAGGCCACTAGGCTTCCATGGCTGCAAGAAACAGTTGGCAATGCTAGGCCTGTGTGTCAACTAATGCCCAGGCTCACTCATTACGGGATGTCTGTGCCCAGCAGTGGGACATAGTGGGACATGCTGGTGATAACACTTAGGAATATCATAATTCATATTAAAATTAGTTGTACCACCATACAGCCTTTTCATTTGTGTGTAATGTCAAATGAAAGATATATGTACAGTACCCAGGTACAAATTTAATCTTAATTGGTTCAGTAAACGCAAGTGATCCAATAAGGGCTTTCGATTTGCACTTATACTAGGATTGCGACTAATCTAATATAGAAGAGGCTATCTGACTTTATAACTAAGAAAGAAATAAACAACATTTCATTATAATATTACCTGCAGCTGCAGCACAATCAGCACAGGTTGAATCCTTTATGTTATTATTCAATTCGTCGACTGTACAAACCACGGTGTATGGCTTGCTGCTAACTTTGTGTTCAGGCATGACTCAAGCCTTCACAACACATTCACCGGCACTTCTTCTTATTTGAACATACCCTACAGCAGCATTCAGGTATGATTCACGGGAGGACCTAAAATAATGATTGAAACATTAGGGGATACGCTAACCTATCACTATCTATACCAAGAAACATGAATCGTCGAAATGTATGTACGCGCATAACTTCCAAACGACTGCGCCAAATTGGATAGTTTTAGTATTAATATTCTGTTAGCTCATTAAACTTTATTATAATATAGTACTCACATAAGCATCTTCGCTCCTCTAAGTTCTGCTATGTTGTGGTTTTCGTTCGTAACTAGGTACTCCACTATGCTGACAGTCTGCACGTTGGGCAAATTACGAGAGTCAGCTTTATCAAAACCTGTCTCAGTCATTATAAAAGTAGCTCCAGAGAGATACGCGGGGATCAAACGGAAGGCAGAATCATCAACGTCCAGAAATATATGCAGGGTCAAACAAGTGTGGCAGAATTATCGGAGTCCGAAAAGAATATGCAGGGGTCAAACGAGCGAGGAAGAATCAGGGGAGTCGGGAAAGATGTGCAGGAGTCAAACGAGAAAACCAAAAACAGCAAGGAGATTTCCAATAACAAACAACAACGGACGGAACGAATTCGAACACAAGAACGTTGGTTCAGACTTCACACACACATTCACAGATTTATGACATTGACGTATCGACAAAACCATAGACAAAGCAGTTGTTTTTTATAGCCAGCCGAACGAAGGCTATTGGGATTCTGTCGAAATCCACGAATTATCAAACAGCGAAAAAATATTTATTATTAATTAACAAAGCTACGTAAAAACATAATATTCAAATTAGTTGCTTGAAATAGTCCATTTTATCAAATAAAGGTGTTAAAAGCACAGCTTAAAAAAAATGAACAATGCCAATTATTGATATCATCTTTCTCCCCCTTCTTATGTAGCGGCTTTACAATGGCTATTTTCAATTTATCTGGGAATACGCCCTTTTCAATACACAGGTTCACTATATAAGCAATAGGTTCCAAGATAGCATGCGAGACTCTTTTAATTATTTTAGTGGCTATCCCATCTATGCCAGTGCTATTAGTATTTTTTAGTGAGTTTATGATTATTCGAATTTCATCAGGATTTGTTGGTTTCATAAAAATTGAATTTACTGAATCAAATGTCATTGTATTATTACTAGAATTATATTTAGAATTATTAGAATTATTATTATTATTATTAGAGGCGGAATTTGTGTTGCTGGAATTAATATGCTTATCATTAAAAGATTCGTCCGGCATTATTTGATCAATGAAATAGTTATTAAATACTGTAGCGATATGTCTTGGGTGCTCAACTATCTTGTCGCTAACTTTTAGCTGTGTAATACTTTCTTTGGGGTATCTTTTTTTAGGATTGTTAATTACTTTCCACGTTGCTTTAGATTTATTGGCCGACGTTTTTATGTAGTGATCATTTTGAGACTTTTGAGTTAGCAATATGATCCTTTTTAGTCTCTGAGAATATTGCTTAAAACTATGTTTATCGGCAGGATTTGAACTATGTCTATATTTCCAAAGGAGATCTCGTTTCTTTTTACAGCATTTTTTTATACCTTTCGAAATCCATCTAGGCTTATTGTGAGGCGTTAATTTTACTTTTTTGAAGGGAAAACATAGGTTGTAAAATAGCTCAAACTTGCAACTAAAAGAATTAAATGCCTCGTTAGGGTCGTCTGTTATATATACATCATTAAAATTGAGATTTTCTATACAATCTACAAACTTTGAAATATTTTGGCTACTAAAATCCCTTTTCTTTACATACCAGTGCTTAAGTATACAAGTTTTCTTCACGGGACATTTCAAAAGTTGTGCTGTATGATCGGAAACAGCTAATTCCATCACCTCAGTTTTGCACCCGCGTATGTTGCTGATAATGTTATCTATACATGTGTTGCTGCTTAAACGGGTCGGCTCTAATATTCCTAGTTTAAGATTGAAAGCGTCTAGAAGGTTTTTAAATGCAATAGATGCTGTTGTTCTTTTAAGAATATCTATGTTAAAGTCACCACAAACGATGACTTTTTTATTATTACAGCAAATCTTCCTAAAAATATTATGTAACTTGTTTATAAACATGTCTATTGCCATTGAACTATAATTAGGGATTCTATATACACAAATAATTATGATATTGTGATCAATCAACTCAATCGCCGAACATTCGAAAATATTTGAGATGGATGCCTGCTCGATATCATTTAAAACTGTGTATTTATGAACATTTCGAACCAAAATACATGATCCACCGTTTCTATTATCCCGTGAAAAACAAGCGGCTAGTCTATAATTAGAAATTGCAAAATGCATCTCGTCACCCGATTTCATGTTGTGTTCTGTAATACATAGCACATCTACTAGCTTATTAGAGCGCATCAAGTCATTAAGATGAATGCTTAACAAATCAGACTTATTAATAAGGCCATTTATATTCTGATGTAAAACAAAAATATTGTTAAGCAAGAAAAAGATCGTTTGACATAGTGTCCTGGCTGTTAACATTATTACTCTCTTGCACGAGTTTCACTTCCTTGTCCATTTCCTCGGTTGTTAACATTGAGGGGTTGGTCTGGGCGGCCACAGCTGCCGAGGCCGAGCCTTGTGCCCGCGCGGGATGTTCTTGTGTATGTAACGTCGGGCAATATTCTTTCCCGTTAATAAATAAACGGTCGCCTCGTATAATTGCATGATTTCCGTTCTCTCGAGCTTTTCTTAGGTTGATTCGTAGCTGTTGCCTGTTACGCAAAGCTTCGTCGTCCAGGACCTCCGAGACGGCGTAGCCCGTATTTTTTAAACAGTGTGCATTTTTGATCACAAATGATTTCATTCGTTTGCTGATAACCTCTACGATGACAGGGCGGCGATTTCCTCTTTTTCCTACTCGCTTAACAGTTTCAATGAAACCGTTTATATCCACATTTAAAATGTTGTAGAAAATATTGCTTAAGCGGACATACAAATCAGATTCATTTTCACCATAATACTCGTCCAAGCCGTAAAGTACAAAACTTCGCTGGTATTCATTGGAGTCGGTTTTAGTTGTTTTCTCCAAGCGGAATTGTAGATCCTTTAGCTGTGATGTAATAAGGTGGTTTTCTTTCTGTAGTAGGTCTATTTTTTTATTTGTATCCAGTAGCTTTTGCTCCAAAATTTCTTGCTGAGATGAAATAACGGAATTTTTTTGAGTGAATTCTTCCTTAAGTTGATTAATTGCTAGATTTATCTCTGAAAGAGCGGAACATTCCGATACAAGCATTTCTCATGCTTAAATTAAGGTTCCAACTATATAAAAAAACAATGAAACATTTTTGTTTTCTTTTTTCACAAATCTCTTGTCTTTAGAAAAGCGACGCACTCAATTCGATATTATGTTCCTCTTTAAAATAATTCATTGCCATGTTGACTCCCCCTCACTGCTTGGTAATATTTCATTCAAAGTTCCTCGACGCAATGCACGACATGAACAATTATTTTCAGTTCCTTTCTCTCGCACTAAGTACTATGCCAACTCTTATTTCAGCCGTTGTCTAAAGTATTATAACACAGAACTATCTCACATTGATATTCTTGCTCACCGAAACTGTCTTAGTTTTAAGAACCGTGTTATTTGCCACTTAAATGCTTAGAAATTGTACGCACTTCTTGTCAATTTTCCTTTTTTTTAGTATAATTATTAAATGTTTAAGCAAAATTATTAATTGGGTATTGTGCCTGTTTCGGATTCAAGTGCAATGCCCTCTACCGCATCTACCGTTTTCCGGTTTACCGATGTTCACTTTATTACTGTTGTGGCACTCCAGGTCTACACCTTATTATGTATAAATACTATGCTTAACTATGTGACTGTTTGTTGCCTAAATAAATTAAAAAAAAAAAAAAAAAAAAAAAAAAATCATAAATCTTTGAGGGGGGTCCATGTTACTAACCTAACGACCCTTTGAAATATATGGGTAAAATTCTGAAACTGTATTTTCCTTTTTAAATATTCCTCCCAAATGTATTTTTTACAAATTGTTCAATGAAACCTGCGGGGTTTGTATCGAGCAGCGAGTTAGCGATATAATAATTGCGTACTCCGGTTTCGAAAAAGGTCGTTCCAAAATGTGTCCGCTCGACGAATCCCGGGCTTATTAAGTAACCAATTTAAAGGATATCATGAGATATAATTTTATAAATGCGCTCATATAAATACGTCTTTGTCCCTTACGGGGTAGATATAATTGTGAGACAGGCAAAACCGAATGCGGAGGTTCTGTGAAAGCAATATTAATTATAAAGCCACGGTTACATTTGGGGATAATGATGTGCCGAGTCGCTATTTTGGTGGATCGAGTCGACTCGAGTCGATTTATTCGAATCAAGACTCGATTCCGCGACTCGAGCCCAAAACTTAAGTCTGCAATTCGAGTGCAAGACACGAGTCCAGAACTCGAGTCCATTACCGATTTTAGAAAAAAAGGAAAAATCGAAGGAGAGTAAACTTCAAAATAAATTGGTATTAGAGTAGGCGAGTCCAAAGCAGGAATCGAGTCTGACTCGAGTCGAGCCGCACTCGGCATATCACTCGATAAAATATCCTACGGCATGTCGTCGGTGAGATTGCCAATTCTGTTATGTGCATTTTTTTGATTTATTGATTTTGGCAGATTTGGCTTTTAAATTGAATTCCCGAGGCTATGCAAAAACCCATATACGCAAATTCAACTTGGATCAAGGTTTGACAAAACACTTTTGTGATTTTAGCCTGAAAAATAATGACACATGTGCATCAAAGCACATAACGGGTGTTCGTTGTCAAATAAATTCAAATACACACATTGTGCATAAATTATTACGGTTTTTGTTGTCGAATAAATTCAAATGAATTGATAACTGCCGCTGGACATGTGTGTATTTAGTAATATGAATTAGAATCCCTATGTGCGTGACTGACGCAATACATATTGTGTTTAGTACGAGCAAAAACAATACCTACCCATAAAATATGTGCATGACAGACACATTATATGTTCTGTAAGAGCGAAACCAAAACAATGTGCACAAAACTTTTGAAAAAAAAGTTATATCTAAATTTACAATAGATGAATCTTTATTTATTCTTTAAAAATGTTTTTCTTGTTTTTTGACGCTATTTTGATATAAGAATTTAACAATGATTTCTTTCCTAAATAAATCCTTACATTTTCTTTATTTCTAGACCGATATTGCTTTTGATTTCCGTTGTGTCATCTCTTTTACGATATTTTCATGTTTTCGGCGTGGAGCGTAAAACTGCCCGTGAAATTACTAGCACAAGAGGGATTTTAACTTAGCCCTCTAGGCTGGCAACGCATCTGCGATCTAGTGTTGCTGGTACAATGGGAGGTGGTGCTCGTGCATCAGGTGACCCACTCGTTTGCCTTCCTTCTCGCATAAAAAAAATTTGTTAAGAAATGTAATTTAAAAAGTGCTTATTCCCTGTCAGAACGGGCGCGTGCGGCCGCGCCTGGGCGTGCGGTTCGCGGAGACTCCGCTGTCGACGCCGCCGGCGCCTGCGCGCGCGCAAGCCTGACGCCCGCCTCCGCGCCTACTCTGCGCCCCGCGGGAGCGCTCGCGCGTGCTCTCGGAGTGCTACAAGGACCGCACCAGCATAGTGCAGCTATAGGACGAGAGCTGTCAAACGTGTGTTGAGTTATAGTCTTTAGAGGGTAGGCAAAGAGGCTTTGTGCTTACCCATAGCCTTCTATTGTCTTCTACAAGCCGTGCTAGAGGTCTGGCAACGTCGCTTGTGAACCTAAGCGAAAAATGAGGCGTTGCCAAACCTAATAACACGGCTTGTAGAAGGCAATAGAGAAGGCTATGGCTTACCACAGCGATCACCTTTTTTTGGTGTTGTACCTACATAAATTATTATAGTGTCAAATGTATATTAAAAATAACCTGGAATGCTTCAGCAGTTTATTGATTTAGTCTTATGGAATGCGCCTGCACTTAGTTTTTTAAAGGCTACTATAAACACCTCTAATGATGTGTTCAATCGAAATACCTGCTGATTTATGCCAGAATAATTAATAATCACTAGGCTTATTACCTAACTCGCTCGCAATCGCCATCGCCATTTTGACAGTTCATGTATGGGCTGACAATTGGCATCGGGATCAGCTAGCTGTCACATTCATACAAAAACTGTCACAATGAATACGATGGCGATTGCGAGCGAGTTAGGTATTAAGCCAAGATTTGCTATCTAGTGCCGTTTCGTTCCAACGGTAACTTAACACGTTGTGTTATGCTGCGTCTGTTCGTCTGCCCCAGAAAAAGACTTGAAACATTTGAAACGAACGTTCGCGAGTGCTCGGCTAGTTGTTTGCTACCTAATCGGAACTCAGCTGATATGGATATGGTTAAGTTAAAGTTATGGTGAAGAATTGTGACCGGGAAAAATGCAGCTGCAGAAATGGTAAGTTAGTGCCACAAAAGTTATGATGAAGAATGAGAGATGAAAAAAGACTCAGTTTTATAAGGCCTCCAATATTATTATTACACATAAACGGATAACTCACGTATAAAAAGTCGACGTTTACGGAGTGACGTGATCAGTGTTGTATGCTGCCCTACATTGACAGTAATAAAAATGACGATGAAAACGAGGGTAGTTGTGCGCCGCTGTCAGTTGCGTCGAACAGCCGCGCGAGCAGAGCGCTGGAGCGCAGTGTTCGTTTCGCTGCCGCCGGGGCGAGCGCTCCAGGAAGAAGGACTACGAAATAGTCCGAAACATATCAAGCATCACTCGACTTTTTATACGTGAGTTATCCGTTTATGTGTAATTATGATTAAGTCTCACGGTAGTTTCATGTTGAAAGTGGCAAATCTCCAATATTAGTCTACATTTTACAGAGGTATTACCGTGACGTCTTAATGTGATTCAATTCCGACTCATTAGGTTCGCTCGCTGTCAGATCCACTAAAAATGACAGCTAAACTGAACTGAGTGGAATCGAATCGCATTAAGACGTCATGGCAAGGCTTCAGGACTCTACTCTAAATTGGATGTTTCATTTTTTATCTATAAGCCTCATTTGTTAAACTAAAGGATTTAAAGGACTTAAGACGAATTATTTGGAATAAAAACATGATTCGGCGCTTTTACTCAGACACAAAAAATATGTATGCGATTACAGGGAACTAGCGACCCGCCCCGGCTTCGCACGGGTGCAATCAGTGTTTCTCTACTATTATTGCATGTTACATACATAAAAACCTTCCTCTTGAATCACTCTATCTATTTAAAAAACCGCATCAAAATCCGTTGCGTAGTTTTAAAGATCTAAGCATACATAGGGACATACAGCGGAAAGCGACTTTGTTTTATGCTATGTAGTGATGTGTGGAGACTTGGCTAAATTTTGTGCCGCTAAGTATTATTATTTTATTCTAAAAGAAAAAAATAGTTGCTAGGATTACCTTCTACATTGATGGCTAATAGGTTAGTTAATTAGTTACATAAAAGTTGCTAACACAAAAGAGCGTAAAATCTTGATAGAAAAAGTTGGGAGTAACAGCTTTTTTTTTTTACTAGAAACTGACCAGTGATTGACCTCTATCTCACTTGGTGGAAGGTGCAGATGAGGCCAAAGGTGTAACTCACTGGTTCAGTAATAGCCTATTCACTCTAGCCTTGAAGAGCCCTAGGTTGTATCTGTCCGGAAATACAGACGATGGGAGCGAATTCCATTCCCAGTTCGCATTAGGAAGGATGAAGCAAACCGCCTCGTGCGGGCCAATGGTATGTTGACAACAAATGGGTGGAAACGCTCCCCCCGCCTGGAAGTCCGCATTTATAATTCTAACGATAACATTGAAAGATTCTATGTATCGTTTATGTATATTAGTAGGTACTTACGGGTATTAAGTAGGTACAGTCAGCCACGACTCGACTGCTGAGTTCGAGAAACTCGCATAATTTAAGTCCTTTTAATCCTTTAAGCCGTTAAAATCATGACTAATATTCTCTGGAAAACATTAAGGACCTGTTTCACCACTCTGTTAACTTCCAGTTATCTTAAGTGTCAGTTATCTGACTCCGTCTCTATTTATTAATACGAAACAGACAGAGACGTCGTCATAAAATACCACTCGAAAGTGGTAAAATTGTGCTGAATTTGAAATACGAGTAGCATAGAACAATCACAGCTCTCGTTAATCTTGTGAACTAAGTAGTCAAAACTTTGATTAGAGCTGAAGTTTTGGAGATTAATGCTGATTTATACGACTTTCGAGTGGTACTTTCGAGTGACGTGCTGTCAAAAATTGGGCCCCTGGAACTTAACAGAGAATGGTGAAAAAGGCCCTGAATCTCGATTTACCTGCGGTTAGTGTAAAGCCACCCCCTTATGCATAAATGCTCTGTAGGGCTTTGCTAACTTAACAATCGTTTGTCCTTATCTATCACTTTGACATTTACCTTTCACAGATAAGAACAAACGATTGCTAAGTTAGCAGAAGCCTATAGAGCGTTTATGAATAAGGGGGTAAGAGGCTGGTGTCCGGAGCGTATAGCGAGGCGGGCTCTGCCTAGCGTGTGCTTAGGATGCTTAATAGTGATGTGCCGGATCGTTAAAAATATCCGCGGATACGGATCTGATTACGGATATTTAGTGTCAAGAGCCGCGGATACGGATACGGATTCGGATCTTTATTTTTTTATTCGATTGGTGTCAGCGCTCGTGACCTTGAAGCGATATTTGACGTAACCAGATCTCACTATACTTATAAAAAAAGATTTAAGTTTTCATTATTTCACTGTCATAAAAGTGATGTTATAACTTGCTATACCTAATATTGATCTCATTATAAAGATTCTTTCAGTTATGTAGTATTGGTACGGTAACTTACTGCGATAAATGTTTGCAATATAAAGGTGCCAAATATTTGATTTTAAGAAATAAAAATACTCTGAATGGAATTTTATAGTTATTGTAATTCTACCTAATCACCTGTAAAATATCCGTAAAAGATCTGCACGGATACGGATTTTCCTTTTCCCTCGGATATCCGCGGATACGGATACGGATATCCGGAACATCACTAACGCTTACATACATTTGCTTGTGCTTAACAAGAACGCCGCACGCTCCGCTCCGCTGTACGCTCCGCTGCACGCTCCGCTCGAACACTCAAACCCCACATTTTAAGCTCAATTTTAATACTGTCAAAATGTATGAAAGGCTTAAAAATTGAATCTTGATTTATTTTAAGCTGCAAGTCTCTTTCAAAATCCTAACGTTTGATTGATGTTAAAGTTAGAAGAGTTAAATCTCTGTGTGTAAAATCACATGCGCTGTTTTTTTGTAAATAAAAATGAATGTCCATTTTTGTAAGCTACTTACTGTGCTAGCGTTTATAATGTTCAATATACTTATGTATTTGTATCTTTGCATTATTTGAATCACCATATTTATCAAAGACCTCGTAGCAAGCGCAGCGTAGGCCGTCCGCAAACGAGGACGGATGAGCTGGTTAAAGTCGCGGGGTCACGGTGGATGCAAGCCGCTTCCAACCGAGGCAACTGGAGGCAGTGGCGTAACTATAAGGTGGCAGGGGAGGCAAAATGCCAGGGGCCCCTAGCTCTATGGGGCCCCCAACTGGCTTGGTTTAGACTCTAAACCAAGCCAGTCTAAACTTTAGAGCCTGAGCTGATGCACTTCGTTATATTGAGGAAGGAGCCCCATCCAGTGGTGTAGCTACCTAGGGACTAGGCGTGGCAGTGCCCCGGGGCCCTGAAGCTCAGAGGGCCCTCGAATCCTTACCAGAAAATCTCGATCGAACTATTATTATTAAAACGTAACCAGTTTAGATTGTAGTGGGGCCCCATTTTTTTATTTGCACCAGGGCCCTTGGTTACCTAGCTACGCCACTGGTCCCATCTGACGAATTGGCCGCGGGCCCCAGACGTTATAGTTACGCCACTGACTGGAGATCTATGGGGGAGGCCTGTGTCCAACAGTGGACGTCCTACGGCTAATATTATGATGATAATCTATCAAAAATAAGTTGAATAGTACCAGATCTATACAAGAGCAGAGACAACATAAGTGCTGTGAAATCTTAGTCTGATGCTTTGGGGTGTGAAACCGTTATTTGATGCCATGGAGTATTTAACGGATAGAGTCAAAATGATATAATTTAGGCAAGTATATGAAAAATTGCTGAAACTTGAGCGGTCGGCCGAAGGTCAAGCAGGTCACAGGTGAAAGAAATTTTATTTTATCACAAAGTGTGCTTAAATACTATACAACACAACATGTACCTACTTCCATGCTAGTCTGGGAGCGAAGAAAAATATAAAATGTACTAGTTGCTACTCTTCGAGGAGCATTTAACGAGGGACCGACAAAGCGTGAGTTTAAAATTCCAGATAGTAAATTTATGTGTGTGTGTACTTTGAATTTGAATTTAATAATCTCTCAAATGAGAACTGTCACTCTATGCGGTTATTTCATCTATGCTAAATAGATTATGTGCGTGGGCGGATACAACTTAGCGTCGATTAATTGTAATTACAGGTTGTGACGGGTTTGTACCTAGAGTGAAATAGTTTAATGTTTCAGCCGTCTGTTTGATCGTCAATCGATCACGAATACGACATAGTATCCTACTAATATTATAAACGCGAAAGTTTGTAAGTATGGATGGATGTTTGTTACTCTTTCACGCCAGAACGGGTGGACAGATCTGGATGGGATTTGGATATAATATTATAGTCTGGAATAACACAGGCTATTTTTATCTCGGAAAATTGGCATTGTTCATTTTTTTAAGCTGTGCTTTTAACACCTTTATTTGATAAAATGGACTATTTCAAGCAACTAATTTGAATATTATGCTTTTACGTAGCTTTGTTAATTAATAATAAATATTTTTTCGCTGTTTGATAATTCGTGAATTTAGACAGAATCCCAATCGCCTTCGTTCGGCTGGCTATAAAAAAACGGTTTTGTCTATGGTTTTGTCGATTTGACAGTGACACGTGACAGTTGCCATAGCTAAACTTTTTTTTTCATTTTTGTTGCAAACATTCGATGCTGGATTCTGTCTAAAAACCGGGTCGTTCGGTCAAACAAACAATCATAAAGTATTTTTGAAATCGGACAAGATAAATCGGATAAATGATGGTTTTCCTCGAAATGGTTTTCGAATTGGAGCATACTAAAAAAATGAACAATGCCAATTGCGCAATTCCTGCGGGATAGCGATAAACGAATTCTATGCAGACGAAGTTGCGGGCAACAGCTTATTGGTTCACGTTCTACTTTTTAGGGTTCCGAAGGGAACCCTTGTAGTTTTGCCGGTCTGTTCGTGGCTTGGCTCAGAAAATCTTGGTAAGTAATTACCAAAAAGCTAAAATTTGGTTAAATTAAATAATAAGCGTCGGCCAAGTGGTAAAATATAATTTATGTGCAAATATCTAAAAGCAGGTGGGCTGCGATTTCAAGCTGTCGTGTTGGATACAGGAAGGCCAGCAGAAAAAACACATTGTCGAGGATTTTTTGTTCCCGGCGTTGTATTTTCGATATCTAGGGTTGAATGAACAGGAAATGAGTTTCAGCAAAAAAAATCATTTTTAATATAAGCTTTTTTTTCAATCTATTTTTTCTTGCCTGTGTTTGAATTGTCATCCATCCGAAGTCAATCCGACCAACCATAAAAACTGTTTCAGATTTCGTTCGGTGTTGAAAGTATAGTAGTAGGTACGCAGACCCGAAATATAGTACAATACTATATGTTTTAGTACAGTTGGTAACCGATCCAAGAACCATGTTCGAACGCCGTACGCATCGATATGAATGAAACGATGGTGCTTAGGGAATGACAATTTATTCATATGCTATTTATACGGTCACAGAAAAATCTTAATAGCGCCATTCAGGATTGCTATGGCCATTTAACAGCGACATCTATGTGTTTGTAAACTAACTAAACATGACACAAATTATTTACAAAGAAACATACGGAACGTGCTGGTGTGAAAAAGGATATAGTGACTAGGATAGAAAAAAGTATCCTTAGTTGGTTTGGTCACGTAGAGCGGATGGATGAAAGTAGATTAACTAAACAGATCTATAAAGGGGAGTGTGAATGGTAAAGTTGGGAGGGGAAGGCCTAGACGGACGTTTCGAGGCCAAATAGGAGACGTTTTGGAAAAGGTCAGGTCAGGAGTAACCGAAACCGACGAGCATGTATGAAGAGATTGATGAATGTGGATGAAGCGAAAGAGGTATGTCAGGATCGTAGCAAGTGGAACAAAGTAGTCTCTGCCTACCCCTGTGGGAAAGAGGCGTGACGGTATGTATGTATGTATGTAAACATACTGAACCTATAAAACACCGTTGAACACTAGTCCCGGATAGAGGCCCTGTACGAGGCTCTTGGCGCCAGCTGCAACTGTGAAAAGCAATAAGTGCCACTTATTAATCTCCCGGGATTAACTTCAGAACTTCATCGCTAGTGAAACAAATTTCCAAGTCCCTACTTTGATATTACGGAACTCTTGGAAAAAAAGTAGTAATTTAAGTAGACAGAGTTAGGAATTTTTGCATCTTTCTTTTCAACAAGTAAGTAAGTAGGTTTAGACGGGGTTTTCTTTTTATAACTTTTTTATTTTTTGTAAATATAGGTTTTTTATAGTTATTCTTAATTATTATATTTTTAATTGATTCTGTGTACCTAATAAATAAATATATCTGTCCTTGAAAAAAAAAAAACTAATGCTTTATTGTACAATTTATAAAGAAATAGAGACAAATCACAAAAAAATATCTTAAATATATGCACAAACAAAAAGGCGAACTTTTTCCTATAAGGAATCTCTACAGTTAACCTTTGAATAAATGAGAGGAGCATTAATCGAGGGACCGACATAAGGTGAGTTTAAAACATCCATATAGTGAAAGCCACAATAGAGCGTACATCTCAAAATACAACAAATAATTCATAAATAAACTACTAAATATCATTACACACATGCATACATACACACTACATACAATATGAGTAGGTACACCTCAAGACGCCGCGGAGGCAGGCTGCCTGATGGAGGTCGGTAACCGATTCCACAGCCTAGGAGAGTGAACTGGGGCCCGATTTTTGAAAGCACATCACTCGAAAGTACCACTCGAAAGTGGTATAAATCAGCTTATATCTCCAAAACTACAGCTCTAATCAAATTTTAACTAGTGCACAAGATTAATGAGAGCTTTGATTGTCTTCTATGCTGCTCGTATTTAAAATTCAGCACAATTTTTCACCACTTTCGAGTGGTATATTCACACATGTGCTTTCAAAAATCGGGCCCCTGTTTTGGTTTGTTTTGGTTGTGAAATGTTTTTGTTTCTCCACATTTTAGACCCGTCTCTGTTTAAATACTGAATTGGGAATTAACTGATCAAACTAAATGCTCCTCAACTTTGCGAGTCAATATTTAGTGTAAGCAATCAATACTTTTAGCTACTTAAAGGTAATTTGACGTATTTCTGAAAACAGTGATAGAAGATTGAAATTTTAACGAAGTCTTCGCAATTTTACAACTTTTTTGCTGATATATAATTTTATTCATTTATTTTATTAATGAAAACAAATTAAAGACTAAACTAAAACTAGTCTTAAACTAAATAATTAAAAAAGAAGGGGCCCCCGTGGCATAGTAGCACAGACGCTGGCAGCATTCCCCCTGTGGACAGCGATACTAACACGTTGTCCAAGGAAGCTGCCAGCTCTGCGGTCACCCGTAGCGTCTATTTTAGCCTCTTCGAAATATCTTTGAAGAGGCTAATTAAACCTACTCAGTAAGAATAATAAAAAAGATCAAGGGCGGATCCAGGTTTTTTTCTGGGGGGAGGGGGGGGGGGGAACACGGGGCGACCGGGCAAAACAACAACTGTTAAAAATAAACTTGAAGTGTCCACAGTACACAAAAATACCGTCTAGGGGGGCACGTGCCCCCATGCCCCCCCTCCATTAAAGCCGCCCCTGAAAAATAATAAAGTAACAACTTCCATGTTGGTCTGGGAGCAATGAAAAAACATAGAAAGTACAAGTTGCTCTTCCTGCGCAGATAGAAAAAGCCCATCGAGGGAATCTTAGGAATTATGTATAGACGATCCGGCTAGCCCATCAATATTTTGATTCCTTTTTCACTTTTCTAAATGTCAGTGAAAATTAGAACACATAGAAAAATCCGAAAGTAAAGCTATGGCCGGGAATCCTGCCATGGGTGGTGTAGGGGTATAAGCACGCGTCACGAAATGACGAGGATCCGGGTTCGATTCCCGGCCATAGCTTTACTTTTCGGATTTTTCTATGTGTTCAAATTTTCACTGACATTTAGAAATTTAATTTCTAACGGTGAAACCGAAAAAGTAGAACATTACAATCAAGAAATAAAAAAAATCTTGATTCATTTGATAGTTCCTTTTTCACCTATACGCCCACCATCATGCTAAACGTGGCCTTTTGGGTTCTACCTTGTGCTCCGGTTACCCCGTAAGGGATAAAGACGTGATTATGTACGTGTATATCTATACTAATATTATAAAGAGGAAAGATTTGTACCTATTTTTGTATGTTTGTATGTTTGTAAAGAATAGGCTCAAAAAGTACTGGGCCGATCTGGATGAAATTTGGAACATAGATAGATTATAGTCCGGAATAACACATAGGCTACTTTTTATCCCGGAAAATTGCGTGATTCCCGCGGGATAGCGATAAACCAATTCTACGCAGACGAAGTTGCGGGCAACTGCTAGTATATTAATAAAGCAGTCGCAGATGCCTAACCCTAATGCCACGCCCTGTTAACGACTGCCGCGATAATTGATTGTTGACAATCTATTTTTGTCAGTAATTTTGTGACGTAGTTCTAGACTGATGAACTCATCAACAACGCTAATTGACGACGGGATAGTGTGGTGGTTGGGTTACCTAACTACGAAATATTAGGTCCGGGTTCAGTCCCCAGACAGATTATTATGTACTAGCTTCTGCCCGCGACTTCGTTTGTGTAGAATTATATATAAAAACCTTCCTCTTGAATCACTCTATCTATTAAAAACTGTATCAAAATTCGTTGCGTAGTTTTAAAGATTTAAGCATACATAGGGAAATAGGGACAGAGAAAGCGACTTTGTTTTATACTATGTAGTGATAGTGATAGTGATGATGAATAACCTAACCTTAGAATTTCATTTTTATTGACGAGCGCCCTTCGGAGAATGTCGTTGAGCGGCGTGGCAGGACAGGCGGCCGGCGCCCGAGGAGCAGGAAAGGCCACGGTGGCCGAGTCTGTCCACTGAAGCCCCACAAAAAATTGTGAAAAAAGTATTGTCACCGGACTTACTAAATGCGCCAAATTTCACGTTAATCCGACCACTGAGAGGGGATCAAATTCCAATTACTAGTTTTGACGAAAACAAACAAGTAAACAGGGACCAGTGGCAAGATAGGGTGGCAGGAGTGACAAAATGCCACGGGCCCCTAGCTCTAGCCCTAGCCCAGTGGCGTAACTATAACGTCAGGGGCCCGTGGCAAATTCGTCAGATGGGGCTCCTTCCTCAATATAGTGCCTCAGCGTCCCTTCTGTGCTCTAAACCAAGCCAGTTCGAGGCCCCGTAGAGCTAGGGACCCCTGGCATTTTGCCACCCTATAGTTACGCCACTGCCCATGTGACGAATTTGCCACGGGCCCCAGACGTCATAGTTACGCCACTGGCAGGGACTAAATGAAAGCTTGCTAAAACGCGCTGCACCTGTTATCGATTTTGTCAACATAATTTGTTTTAGCAAATATGTTTTATTATTTAAATGGTTCCACAACGTTCCACCGCAGAAAATCAAATTATGCAATACAAATAAACGAATTGCTATGCTGCCTCTGCATACGTGGTTAGCATTAAACCAACTACCATATTCGCACCATACCATACCATTTTTTTAGTACATACCTACCTATCATTTGAAACGCAGTGCCTTCTCTCGTCGCTGGTGAGCAGTAATGTTCCACGGAAGTTTGTAATTGTGTCGTACAGACACATCATTTAAACAGATGACGCTTGGCGACAAAAATCGCATAGTAACAAGGTCACGTGACTGCTAGTAACAGATAGAAAAATTCGTAGCCTTACCCACTTGCTATGGGTGGTGTAGGGGTATAGCACGCGTCACGGAATGACGAGGATCTGGGTTCGATTTTTCTGTGTTCTAATTTTCAGTGTCGCTTAGAAAATTAAACCAACTTTTCTTTTTGATTACTGTACTTTTGCTATCATGTGTTCTGTTGTTGTTGCGCGGCGACAACGGTTTTTTACAAATCAAGTAATTCCTTCCAATCTTTCTCCTTGATTCCGTGATTCTATCCTTTTCAATCTTGGTTAATGCTCTGACCCCTTCTAATTAACTATGTTTATAGTTAATTAGAAGGGGTCAGAGCATTCAATCTGCATTCCCTAAGTCAACATCAACGCAGCTGTCCTACTCTGATGCTTAGTCAAGCAGAGAGCACCCATTTATAATGTGAAAGGGTTTATCCGACTGAAGGTCGAAGGTAGTTATCATAATAATAATGCAGATAAGACAGGATTTTCGAACAAAGCGCATGATTTACATCTTGGTAATGAAACTTTATTGATTCGAAGGTTTTTAATAATAATGGCTTAATAAACTACCTACCTAACTTAGGGCTCTTTAAGGCTAGAGTGAATAGGCTATTACTGAACCAGTGAGTTACACCTTTGGCCTGATCTGCACCTTCCACCAAGTGAGATAGAGGTCAATCACTGGTCAGTTCGTAATAAAAAAAAAACTCAATCTGACTACTTCTAACGCACTGTTTATCCATAGGTCACTGGTTCACCCGGCTCGAAGGATCAAAAAATGTAAGGGCAAATACTGACCCTTTACATTAACTTGTTAGGTTAGGTTAGGTAGCGGAGGTTGAGCGCGGGAATGCATAAGGCGCATTTTCCACACGTTAAAAAAAAAAGGTTAGGTAGCGGGAGATGTCTAGAATAAGACAACTGCGAAGGTTAATTGAGTTTCTACATACATACGTATACACAGATCACGTCTTTATCCCTTACGGGGTAGACAAAGCCTAAGGTACCTACAGGCCACAATTAGCAAGATTGAGGGTGTTCAGGTAGAAAATGATATCAAAATAGTGATGGATTTGGTAGTTTCTTCAACAGATTATTTATACAATTCAATGTTATATTATAACGTAAACTAATATAATAACTAACTTAACTCCTTAGCTTCTTAGGGATAAGTTCGCCTTTGTACTATTTTCTCTGTATTTCTGTATTTTTAAATTTTTTATGTGCAATAAAGAGTTTACATACATACATACATACTAAATATTTCTAATAGCTGACGCGTGTGAACCGGTGCGTCAGCACTAAAAGGTAATACGTACTCGTTTTCCAATACTCTAGAGCAAGCTCAACTGATGTTACTTTGTTGCTACTTTTGCACGTCTTTTCTTCCCTGTGGCCTGAGCCATAAACCCCCCAATTCTAGCTATCGAGATAAAACTCCATCGTGAGAATGAATGGAAAATCGAACGTGGCTGGGGCATAATCTCGGCGGCTTTGAGAATTCGGGCGCGGTTTTCGGAGCGCAAAACTAAGCTTGCTCTTACCTAGCCGTTACATTTTATCATATTTTTACGAGAAATGTCTGTACTTAAGGCTACGCAAATACCAGAACCATGCCAAGAAGCGGAGCTATGCGCGAAGAATCCAATAATAGGAAAGCAACTGCCGCCCAGGGTGACAACGTACGTCCGAGTTACGTAATAAGCCTGCTGTAGGCTTATTATCTAACTCGCTCGCAATCGCTATCGTGTTCATTTTGACAGTTCATGTATGGGTTGACACAGTGGCGGATTAAAGGTCCAGAGCGCCCTAGGCAATCACTTTATCGGCGCCCCTGTACCCAGTGGCGGATTTAAAAAAAAAATTGTAATGAGGTAAAAAAAAAAAGCTCATTTGCCTTATGGATAATCCGCTTCTGGGTTGACAATTGGCATCGGAATCAGCTAGCTGTCACTTTTATACAAGAACTGTCGAAACGAACACGATAGCGATTGCGAGCGAGTTTGATAATAAGCCTACTAGACATTGTAAGAAGTAAGTAAGTAAATGCTTTATTGTGCAAATATAAAGAAACAGACACAAAACATATAAAAACAAAATTAAATATATGCACAAAGGCGAACTTATTCCTATAAGGGATCTCTACCAGAATTGCAAGTGCCTGGGTCGTTAGTAAAGTAAAGAGTAAAGAAACTGCTGAACCGATTCTTATCAAATATTGTTAACAACCACCATAAGGAAACTGGCTTTTGTTTTAATGAAAAAACCGGATCGAAATCGGAGAGAGAGAGAGAGAGAGAGATAACGTAATACGAACTTCGAATTTCGTATAGCCTCTGGCTTTATATTGTAACCATCATTTCATCCTGGCTTCTCAAGTTTCAAGAGCGATTTATGAAAGGGGACATCAGACACTGTGATCTTCGGCGTTCAATTGCGGGAGCAATCAATAGGAAATTCTGCGAACAGACAAAATAACCGGGCCATTGAAACAGTCTCAAGTCAAGATTAACTAGAACCTGTCAAAGCGAATGAATTTGTTAAGGAATTTGGAAATAGTAAATTAGTCTCAAATACACATAGTTGCGGAAAGCGCCATCTACAGGATAATAGTGGCAAATCACTATTGACAGCGAGCCGAAATCTGATGCTAAGCTAAGTAGGGAGACCGAGGAGAGTTGAGACAGAGGTGAGTTGACACAAAGCCGATTTCTCTGAACTTTGACAGTTTATAGGGCTGGTAACTTCGCTGATTCGTTGCTCTTTCTACACTCCACAGTTCGTGTGAAGTTGTGACCTCGCTAACTGTCATAGGTGCAGAGAAATCAGCTTTGCATCAACTCACCTCTGTCTCAACTTTCCTCGGTCTCCCCTAGTAGGTACAGCATTCCAATGGCAATAATGAATATTTACAGTCACGAAGAGTTAATGAGCAGGCTTGTGGAGGGTTACAATAAACTTGTGTACAGTCGATGGAGGGATTCCTTTGTTCCTTTGCTTAAGAGGCCAACAAGTGCCCCTGAAGACAGGTGTTGTTCTAAAAAGCGGTGAAAATTACGCTGAATTTGAGCGAGTCGCGTAAATGAGCTATAACTGACTGACTGACGTGACTGTTTGTTGCCTAAATAAATTAAAAAAAAAAACAGTGGGCTTATTACCTAACTCACTCGCAATCGCCATCGTGTTCATTTTGACAGTTCTTGTATGAATGTGACAGCTAGCTGATTCCGATGCCAATTGTCAGCACATACATGAACTGCCAAAATGAACACGATGGCGATTGCGAGCGAGTTAGGTAATAAGCCTACTGGTTTCAGTAGCAATATTGACATCGTTTTGTATTTTTATATACATAAATCACGTCTTTATCCCTTACGGGGTAGACAGAGCCTAAGTTAAGACCTAAAGGCCACGTTAAGCTTGATTGTGGGCGTATAGTATAGGTGGAAAGGGGATTTGTATTTTTACTTTCCAATAATATTTTTCAGTTGTCAGACTTTGTTTTTATGATGCACAAATACATTCCTTTTTTAGGCACAAAAACTGGACTGGATAAAATTTACTATGTATGTATTTTTTAGGTGTTGTCGCTAACTAATCCGGTCTCTTACAGACAACCTTTTGGCACGCGGAATAGCAAAAATAAACCACATAAAGCAGTGCGGACGTCCAGTATCAACCGTCAAGTTTCGCACCAGTGACATTAAACTTGACATTTAATTTTGAATGTGTGTATTATGTGTGAAAATTATTCTTTGTACCATTATAGTACCTCATTTATTATTATTATAGGTATATATTTGTTATTTAGTTATGTTCTGACAATATTTCCACATTTTGTGGTTTTATATTTTTATTATTTGACATTTTAAATTGCCTATTTAAATTATTATTATTTTCTCTTTCTATGTACTCATGACGATCTTTTAGTGAATTTACATTGACATTTCATTAAGCTTTATTTTTGTTTGTTGTTATTTTGTTTTTTATTTAATTTCAGTTATTATAATTATTATTACTATTGTATTACAATTGACGATCCTTTTGTGAATTACTTATGTTTGACATTTAATTGTATTTTTAAAAGGGTGATAAATAAATCTATCTAATCTAATCTATCTATCACCGATCCGAAATCCTTTCTCAAGGAGTGCCCACACAATTTTATACCTAATTGGCTTCCAGGGAGATGATAAGCCGAGGCTTTTAATATCTGTTTCAATCTTTTATCAATGTTTTTATTATGTTTATGCCAATTAGTTTTTGTCCTCGCTTAGTGATCCCACGCGAGAACCTCATTATATTCATAAGCCGGAGGCCATATAGCTGATTTTAGTTACAAGTTATTTCAATTAAGTGTTCTGTATACTTGGGATCCCACCGATTAAGTAAATATACTTGAATAGACCCGTATATATTAAACCGTCATCGTCCCATTGAACAAATTAGATATAAAATATCCAAATCGCAAGTTTGTGGGATTTTTATGTATTTTATTGGCAGTAAAAAAAAATTGGTACCTATAAAATTCTATTCTATTCTATTCTTCTATTCTATTCTAGTAGTGGAGGGGATTGCATGAAAAACATATATATTTCATACAGGCTTGGTTAATTTGCACGTGAGTAGCGAAGTAGCAAGGTAAAATTTTTTTGTTCATTTTCAAAATGGCCCCAAATTTTTGTGTGCCCAAGGGCTCCAGCCTAGTTTAAGACGCCTGTGGAAATCACTTATTGACACAAAAATGCGACAAATACTATGAAATTAGGTTAGTTGCCGTTACGTCCTCTACAAATTTTTACATACATACATACACATACACAAATCACGTCTTTATCCCTTACGGGGTAGACAGAGCCTAAGATAACAAGACCTACAGGCCACGTTTAGCAAGATTGTGGGCGCATAGGTGGAATAAGGAATCAAAATAGTGATGGGTTGCTAGCCGCATCGCCTAGATATAACATAATTCCTAAGAATTACGCCCATTCCCTCGATGGGCTTTTACCATCTGCGCGGGACGAGAAGCAACTGGTACATTCTATGTTTTTCCTTTGCTCCCAGACCAGCATGGAAGTTTTTACGTGGAAATTTTTATAAGTCTTTATTTAACCTGCAATGTATGTACTGTACGGTCAAGTGCAAAAATAAGTGTCGATATGAACTTCTCAAAAATATGTCCCACGACCTTATTACGCTCTTACCGTATGGTACTTATTTTTGAAACTTTGACTACATACATATTATTACACTTGACTGTACATACTTATTATGTGCACGCATAGTTCTATTGTATGTATTTAATAAGTATCTATTGTTTGTCCGGGTGGAATCTTGTGAGCTGAAACTGCATAAATCAGATGACAATACACTCACCTTTGTGCATGTGTGTTGTCCTGTATTCATCTTTTTCTTGAGTTTTATGTACAATAAAGAGTTATACATACATACATACATACAATACAATAATGTGGTAGTAGAGTTCTGGTGACCCAGCCAGGATCCTCTCCGCAGGAGGGAACTCTTCAACGGTTGCTCCGATTGACTTGAAATCTGGTCCGCATAATGTAGGACGGATGACAAGGCAAGTTCAGAAAAAAGCACAGCTAGAAGAAAAACTAAGCTTTGTACACATACCCGTGTATTGGAAAATTTCTGTAACTAGCGAACCGATTCTCCAAAGTGTTTCACTTAATTAAAAATGCAAGGTTTTCGAGGGATGCAGACAAAGTTGCGGGCAACAACTAGCTTAAAGCTTAAACACCATTTCCTATTTAGAGTTCCACAGAGTTCGAATGTGCTTTCTCACCTTTTGTCCATACCGTGTTGAGAAGGGTACCCGCTAAAAGGGTGTTTACGTTTCCCCGTCAAACCCGGCTCTGTGGCTAGCAAGTCGATATAGATTAGAAAGTAAAAGTCCATTAGTTTATGTTTTAAATTATAATCAAAACGTCTCCTATTTGGTCTCGAAACGTCCGTCTAGGCCTTCCCCTCCCGCAACCATTCTCACTCCCCCCATAGATCTGGTTAGTTAGTCTACTTTCATCCATCCGCTCTACGTGACCAAACCAACTAAGCATACTTTTTCCTATCCTAGTCACGTTATCTTCGTTTTATTTCCAGTTTAATTTCCAGACGCATTGCATCTTTGCATCTGACATTTTTTATTACTCCTTAGCTCCAATAGCAGCCATAGTAGTTGCCAAGATGTCGCCTGCAGTATCCATGCAATTACCACACTGTATATTGGCAGGGTACGGTACGGTTAGGCGCGTGCACATGTGGCTGGTTAGCCAACTGTACACAGGGCTGACAAAAAGCAATGCTTAAATCTGTGTATTGACACAAAACTATACGTACAGCTCAACTTGCTTAGTAGACACATACATACATTATATCACGTCTTTTTATCCCTTACGGGGTAGACAGAGCCAAAGGTAACAAAACCTTAAGGCCACGTTTAGCATGATTAAGGGCGTATAGGTGGAAAGGGAAACCAAAATAGTGATGGCTTGCTATTCCTAAGTGTTTCGCCCATTCCCTCGATGGGCTTTTGCTATCTACGCGGGAAAAAAGCAACTGGTACATTCTATGTTTTTTCTTTACTCTGAACCAGCATGGAAGTTAATTATATTAGTTAATTATACCAATATTTATGATAAAACTATAATAACTATAACTAGCAAGAGGCAAACGAGCAAGTCACCTGGTGGAAAGAAATCACCGCCGCCTGACGACCTAAGTCTAGCTACCTTAGGCTCTGTCTACCCCGTACGTGTGTATTAACTCGACAACCCTAGCCGCGGCCGCGAGAGCTCTATCGAATGCGGTTAAACTTCATTTAGTGGAGCTCCGATAATAGAAAGGTTTCCTTCGGTTCAGTTGTTGTAGCTGCTTCTCTTCCCGCGCAGATGGTAAAAGACCATCGAGGGAACCGGCGAAAATCTTAGCAATCATGTTACAAGCGATCCGGCTAGCAAACCATCGTTATTTTGATTCTCCTTTCCACCTATACGCCTACAATCATCTTTTACCATCTGCGCGGGCAGAGAAGCAAGTACGTAAATCACTAAATTAGATACCTGGAAGAGACTGAACATTTTTTTTTATATTTAAACCGACAAACGGGCATGCGGTGCACCTGATGGTAAGTGATCACCGCCGCCCATGGACAACTACAGCACCAATGGGACTGCTAGCGCGTTGCCGGCCTTGCAAATGGTACACTCGCCTCTTAAAGGTACTGTAAAGACTCCTTCTTTACTCTTTATCGAATTCGAATCTTAAATTTAAAACATTAAAAAATAAACTAGAATTCGAAACAAGAGTTACGTCAGAGTCGCTTAGGGCTTCATTGGAAGCAGATGTATTGTTTAACTAGCAGTTGCCCGCAACTTCGTCTGCGTAGAATTCGTTTATCGCTATCCCGCGGGAATCACGCCATTTTCCGGGATAAAAAGTAGCCTATGTATTATTCCAGACTATAATCTATCTATGTTCCAAATTTCATCCAGATCGGCCCAGTACTTTTTGAGCCTATTCATTACAAACATACAAACATACAAAAATAGGTACAAATCTTTCCTCTTTATATTGTTTATAATATAATCTAAAAAGCTAAATAAAATACTGAACCTATATTCAAAGTTTGATTAAATAGTTTTGAGAGCCATCTGAGCTACATCATCCCGTCGTGGAGTCAGTGCCTCATCAAGGCAGCTCCACAGTACCCATGTCATAGCCAGTTGGAAAAACCCCAGCCTCCAGCCCCCCTAAAAACGAATATGATGAATATTTAGAGGTATGATTCGACCATATATTCCACGAAACTGGCATTACGCAAGCGAATAAAGCCTTCCGATTCCGGAAATTCGCAAAACGAGTATTACAATACATACATACATTCTTTCCTTGCGGGGTAGAGCATTATTGCGGTATGAATGGAACTTTCCCAGGTGGCTCAATTTATTTGTAAGCGTCGTTCCAGGATTTCTTTTACGCCGATTTTTATTTACGTAATATTTCTGTGATTAAGTGTTGCGCCAAATTATTTTAAAAATAACGTTAACTATTAACATTACTGAAATAATGAGAAAACCTGTAGTATTCAGGTTTTAATAAACATGAGGTAGCCCCATCCCTGGGTGGGCCCGTGGGGCATCGCGGTTCACGAAAGTTCTCCCGTGGTGTCCCACAATAGTGCCAAATGTGGGAATCCGTGTGTTTTTACTGGGTATGCCTGACGCCTCGGGAGAGCCCCAGATACCCTCGGTAACCCCGTACCGGGCCGGATGCATAAGGCGCATTTTCCACACCATGAAAAAAAAAAAAAAAAAAAGGTTTTAATAAACA
Organism: Pandemis cinnamomeana; assembly: GCA_932294345.1. Classification (NCBI taxonomy): domain Eukaryota; kingdom Metazoa; phylum Arthropoda; class Insecta; order Lepidoptera; family Tortricidae; genus Pandemis; species Pandemis cinnamomeana. The sequence goes on along the minus strand of OW028718.1, from coordinate 12,120,682 downwards.
TAACATTGTACGACATTTGACATTATAATACGGCGTAATCTTGATTGATAATGACATTTGCGGGTGGTAGGGCCTTGTGCAAGGTCCATCCGGATCGCTACCACCATCTTACTCGCTAATCCTGCCGCTAAGTAGCAGTGCTTGCACTGCTGTGTTCCGGTGTGGAGAGTAAGACAGCCGGGGAAATTACGGGCACAAGAGGCATTGCATCTTAGTCCTCTAGGTTGGCAACGCATCTGCAATCCCTCCGGGGTTGCGGGTGTCTATGGGCAGTGGTGATCACTTACCATCAGGTGACCCACTTGCTCGTTTGCCTTCCTATTCATATAAAAAAAAATTACTGAAATAATGAGAAAACCTGTAGTATTCAGGTTTTAATAAACATAAAATTGTACGACATTTGACATTATAATACGGCGTAGTCTTGATTGACAATGACATGAAAGGGAAAGCAAGAGTAAAGATAGAGGCTGACGAGGAAGGAGGTTGCAGCTTTCAGCTAATAGATCATAATTATATCACGTCAATTACTTAAATAAAATTAATTGAATCCGCTTCCTGTCTTTAGTCCCTTTCTTTTCTTTTTTGCTTGTGATCAAAACCTTTTCTCATTTTCTGTTTTATATGGTCTTCTTAAATAAATATATTAATTAATTATTACATCCTAATAAATATTCTGTAAAAGTACGTTAAGTATCAAATGCAATAATGTTACGTGTGTATGTATGTATTATTTTATTTTATTTTATTTACTTAGCTATTTATTATATTGATGTTAGTATTGTTGTTTTTATTATCCCTGCGTTTCTCCTGTCTATTTGTTTCCGTCACCTACTTAAACTGTTCCGATTTATTTCTTTCTTTTATTGGTTGTCTACGTATACGATAGTTGGCCGCAATTAGGTTGCCGAAGTATGTATGTATGGATGTAAACTGTTTATTGTGCAAAATAAACAAGACAAATGCAATTGACAAACACTGAGATACATGCACAAAGGCGGACTAGGCGGAAAGACGAACGTTTGTCGACCTGGCTAGTGTGAAACATGTTCGCAGCAATAACACAGTAGTGTAATTGCCCCACTAGAATCTTGTAATAACAAGACTGGGAGTCTTGGGTGAATTTTTAAAATAAACAAGAAATTGCCTTGACAAATATGAGGTAGAATAAGCAGCAGTTACGGCGTGTTATCTTTCTTTGTGGACCGCCATTTTCCTCTTGCTTTCTGCCCACTAAATTAAATATAACAAGCTACCTGAGAAAACAAATTGGGTGAAATATAAGTAAAATAACACAAACCATTTCGGGAAACCTTTTTTTGTGGAAATGCGCTTCGCTTACAAATGATATAACACAAGCTAACGAGTCGGACGCCGCGCTGTGGCCTTTGTACAAGTCTAAAAATTATAATGAGGTACTTTTTTTTTACTAAGTATATCACAAGCCCTCTTATTCTGAGAGGAGGCCTCTGCCCAGCAGTGTGACGTATAGGCTGGAGTGGAAATGATGACTATGCTTAGTGGGGCCCATTTTACACCATAAAGTACACTGTATTTCTTCCTAGGTAAACACGTGTATAGAATGTGTGTAAATAAATGTTGTTTCTCTCTCTCTTTTTTTTCCTTGGTTACACGCAATAATATTATTTTATTATTCAAACGGTATATCACCAATCACGTCTATATTCATTACGTGGTAGACAGAGCCTAAGGTAACAAGAATTAAAGACCACGTTTAGTACGACTGTGGATGTATATGTGGAAAGAGGAATCAAAATGATGGGTTGCTAGCCGCATCGCCTATAACACGATTTCTAAGATTTTCGCACACTCCCTCGATTCGATGGCCTTTTATATTCTATGTTATTTTCTTTGCACCCAGACCAGCATGGAAATACGGTTTTGCTTTGAAAAATAAATAAACAGCTTTGTAAAGAAAAATAAGTAAGTAAGTACACGAGACAGTTGACATCAATCTTCCTAGTCCCAAAGTTAGCTAAAGAAACCAATGGAAATGGATAAACAAGCTTACATACTTATATTCCTATTTCATACTCAAATAGGCGTTGCCCGCGTTTTCTCTATTTTCTCGTTCGTTTGTCTTTGTGTATAAAAATACTAGTTTCTGCCCGCGACTTCGTCTGCGTAGAATTATACATAAAAACCTTACACACTCTAAAACACTCTATCTATTTAAAAAACCGCATCAAAATCTGTTGTGTAGTTTGAAGATATAAGCATACATAGAGACATAGGGACATAGGGACATAGGGACAGAGAAAACTACTTTATTTTATACTATGTAGTGAATGTAGTGAGTAGCGACGATATAGCAACTAGCTGCTACCCGCGACTTCGTCTGCAAAAAAATTGTTTTTCGCCATCCCGCGAGAACTATGCAATTTTCCGGGATAAAAAATAGCCTATGTGTTAATCTAGGGTATCAGCTATCTCCGTTCCAAATTTTATCTAAATCCATTCGGTAGTTTTTACGTGAAAGAGTAACAAACATCCATCGATACTAACAAACTTTCGCGTTTAAAAATATCAGTAGGATTTAACTCAGTCAATTCTTTGTAATTCTACAGATTACAAAAGCCTCTTAATTAATTCCTTCCAGCTTTAATGCGGCTAATTATTAACTCAAAGTCAACGCAACCTTTTCCAAGCAAATAATAATTGTAAGGGTTAGTGTCTAAATTCTCTAAGGGGCCAGTACGGTCGGCCAAATAAGTGATCTCCCACTTCCAACTTCCAATTAAATGAAAATATCACTAAAGGCGAACTGTCTTATCGACATTATATTTTGTGACGTCCAAAGTATTTTGAGCCTTAGGATTTAGGGTGGCAGACCACATAATTGGCTGATGGTACATAAAAGGTTTTTACTTGGATTAAGTCATGACAAGTCGCGATGTAAAAGGGTTTATCGTGTGGTAACGACTTGTTGTTTGTATATATATATTTTACTAGCCGTTGCCCGCAACTTCGTTTGCATAGAATTCGTTTATCGCTATCCCGCGGGAATCACGCAATTTTCCGGGATAAAAAGTAGCCTATGTGTTATTCCAGACTAAAATCTATCTATGTTCCAAATTTCATCCAGATCGGCCCAGTACTTTTTGAGCCTATTCATTACAAACATACAAAAATAGGTACAAATCTTTCCTCTTTATAATATTAGTATAGACTACGCAGAGCCAAGGAAAAACATAGAACGTACCGTTGCTTCTCGTCCCGCGCAGAGGGTAAAAGCCTATCGAGGGAATGGACGTCAACCCATCACTATTTTGATTCCACGTATACGCCCACAATCATGCTTAACGTGGCCTTTAGGTCTTATTGCCTCAGGCTATGTCTACCCCGTACGGGATAAAGACGTGATTTATGTATGTATGTATTACATTTGAAATTTACCATGAGCTTTTCGGTGAAGGAAGAGATTGAGAGGGTTTCCTCTGCCTGCACACACATCTGCGAAGTAATTCAATGGTGTGTGTGAAGTTCCCAATCCGCACTGGGCCCGCGTGGGAACTGTAGCCCAAGCCCTCTCATTCCGAGAGGCCTGTGCCCAGCAATGGGACGTATATAGGCTGGAGATGATGATGAAATTAAAAATCATTGATCTATCTATCTAACACTAGCTGATACCCGCGCCTTCGTCTGCAAAAAAATAATCGTTCATCGCTATCCCGCGGGAACTATGCAATTTTCCGGGATAAAAAGTAGCCTATGTTTCAATCTAGGGTACCAACCAGCTATCTTCTTTCAAAATTTTACCCGAATCCGTCCAGTCGTTTAAGCGTGAAGAAGGAACAAACATACTCACTCACATCGCCACATCGTCACAAACTTTCCCATTTACAATCACTCTTTCAAACGTCATCTGTTTGAATGCTGTGTCTGTACGACACAATTACAAACTCCCGGGGAACATCTACTGCTCACCAGGGACGAGAGAAGGCGCTGTTTTTCAAAGCAATGTCAAATTTATTTACATATTTCTTAATAATTAGATATCAGGTCTCGTTCTTCCAAAACTAATTTAAATTTATACTCAATTTATCTTGTTGAATTGTAGAAAGAATCTGAACTTCAGTTTCCAACCGTCTCTTTGTGATTTATGACCCTAAAGGTCCTGTCCTCGGTTTGAATTAATGTCTTCGTCTACAAAAAAACATTATGAAACTTTATTCAAACAGCGATTCTTCCTTATCCTTATTCTTACCTACGTCTAGCACGAAAGCGTATAAAAGTCGCGTCGCGCGCGAGATAGATTGCCTGTCCTTTTCTTACTATTCGTTCTAAACAGAGACGGGTAATCCATCTCGCGCGCGACGCGACTTTCGTATGCTTTCGTGCTAGGCATACTGGCCTGTGAATTCGATTTTCGAAGTTCGTTTAGCGCCGTCCCGCTCATACTATCAGTCATTAATGTGACAGAGAGAGGGACACGACATGAACTTCGACAATCTTATTTCGTAACTCACCCACGGCCGCTATTCGGGATTGGCACGCGAGCGATAATACCGAGCATTAGCGGAGCCTAAAATGTAAGTTAGCCGAGCATAAGCGATGAGTTCCTAGTAAAGCTACGTGTATCGAATGTGTGTAAATAAATGTTTCTCTCTCTCTCTCTCTCTATTCGGGGCGCTACGCCATTTTGGTTGAGGATTGTCAACACCTGTCATGGTGGCGGTTATGTTGGTGACTGGTAAAAAACCGGCCAAGTGCGAGTTGGACCCGCGCACCGAAAGTTCTGTACAAATTCGGCAAGTGAATATGAAATCCAGTGTCACCAGAGCCCTACCTCCGAAGGAGAATGTAGGCAGCGTGAGATCATTTGATATTGGTTACATAAAGACTACAAGCCCGTGGAAAAAAAACATGTGAACCAGCGTGAATGAAGCTTAAAAGGCTGTGCTAAAAGCCCATCGAGCGAATGGGCGAAAATCATAGGAATCATGTTATAGGCGATGCGGCTAGCAACCCATTAACTACTATTTTGATTCCATTTTCCATCTATACCTAGCCCCACAATCTTGCTAAACGTGGCCTGTAGGTTTTGTCACCTTAGGCTCTGTCTACCTCGTAACAGATACAGCCGAGATTTGTGTGTGTGTTAAACAGATGTTTAACCTTTCTCAGCACCGAAAATTATTATTAATCAAAAGTTGCTTAATTTGTTGCTGATTAGATTATGGGCTTGCTGAAACTTAAGTTCGCCCTGAGATGGAAATTGATCAAAGATTTCTGTACTTAGAACATTATACGTGGCTTAAGGCGTTGGAGGAAACCATGGCATGTTGTGATATGATACCGCACAGATCTAACTATACTGGAACATACCTACTCCCCTTACCATCAGTGGCGTAGATAGGTAACCAAGGGCCTTGGTGCAAATAAAAAAATGGGGCACCACTACTATCTAAACTGGTTACGTTTTAATAATAATAGTTCGATCTAGATTTTCTGGTAAGGGTTCGAGGGCCCTCTGAGCTTGAGGGCCCCGGGGCACTGCCCCGCCTAGTCCCTCGGTAGCTACGCCACTGCTTACCATGACGTCTTAATGCGAATTAATTCCACTCAGTTCAGTAGGCTCATCACCAGTAGCGTAGCTACCTAGGGACTAGCCGGGCCAGTACTCCGGGGCCCTCAGCTCAGAGGGCCCTCGAATCCTTACCAGAAAATCTCGATCGAACTATTATTGAAACGTAACCAGTTTAGATAGTAGTGGGGCCCCATTTTTTTATTTGCACCAGGGCCCTTGGTTACCTAGCTACGCCACTGCTCCCAAACCAGCAAGGAAGAACTTTTTTGAACTTGACACTTCCAGTTTCTCTTACGTCTGACATATACAAACATTAATTTACTGAATTATTATTTACGGGTATATTTTACCATTCTAATTGCCATTAGCTGTCTGTGATGTTAATTACCGTATAATCAAACGTATTAGGATAAAAATAATTGTTTTTTAATTTATTTATGTACTTAATGCAGTCTCTTTGCTGTTTAATGTGTCTCGGTGCCGTTTCTATGAAGGATAAAATGCAAAAGATTACATTTGATGATGTTGTGCTGAGCCAGCGGCCGTTTCACTTTTGCGAAGACACACAACGCTGATGATCTATTTTTCATCTCTATGTTTTTTATTGTTATACCTGGTTTATTTTCTATAAAATTGTGTATATTGTCTTATATTTGTGTGTCTTGCAAAACGGAATAAATGTCTTCTTTCTTTCTTTCTTTCTTTCTTTCTATGTTCCAAAATGCTTTATAACTTGACCGGCTCAAACTAAGAAAGTCAGATAATTTATGAGCACCGCAGTAGGATTGTTAGTCTGTAGAGCTCCGTACCGCAAAGTACCGGAACATATACATATATATATATATATCGTCGGTGGAAAGGAAGAACTGCTAAAGCGCCAAAATGGCATTCGTGGGAAATGAATTTCAAAGTTTTTTTTTTCGAAAAAAAAAACATATCTATTTTAATATTAATGTTACGTAGTTCAATGTAAGAAAGATAACGTTGCGTTTTTTTTTTTCTTAATTTACAGATCATTTGTAGGTACCTAGGTATTATAGAAAGGGAAATAAGTGTCGCTTTAGCAAAAGTACTCTGATTAGAAAGAGAATGTTAGTAAGGTAAAAATACTAATCTACATCAGATTGAACAATCCCATTCAACAAAATATGCTAATACATGGCCAGGACATGTTTTGAAGTAAACGAAAAACGCTAAGTTACTTTAGAATGTGTTAGTATCGTAAACGAAAAACTGCTAACAAATGATCTTTCGCTACTTGCTTCATAGAGTAAAACTGCTAAGGAATCAAAAACGCTGCCTATGCATAGAGGAAAATTTGCTTACACGTGCAAATCGAATTAAAAAAACAAGAAATAATACTAACAGTTAAGAATAATGATACTTTCTTACGTTCAAACTACTAACAAAGGAAAAAGAACATAAAGTCCTTGTTCGGAAAGAATGCTTATTTACCCTAATGACATAAATAAAGGTCGACAAATGACACTAACGTGGTATCTGAGACTATAAAATCAAGGCTCTTATACAGCTAGGTACCTCTGTTATTGCGTTAACGTTATCAATGAATAAGTTTAAGTTTAGTGAGTCAGGGGATACTCATCTTAAGTTCCTGTCCGGTATGTAGAGTTTAGTATACGGCGGTTACCCCGGCCTCCCCTAGCTACTACAGTTGCTTCATCAGTCTTCCATTGCTGTAGTATCCTTTCAAATCCTGTCCTACCTCAATTCTTCATCCCCCTCCACCTTTCTATCCTACCTCTTCCCTTTCCTTGCCCTCTCCGCCAATCTAAGGTCTGCCGTGCCGAGAGATGCGTGACTAGGGGAGTGCCTAGTCTTAAGCGTACCAATTCGCCTTGGGGACCAGGCGATTCCCTGATAATGGCTTGCCTTATCCTGGTATGCGGGGCTCGGCCAGGACCGACCTTTATCCCTTGCTACTTGTGGGAACGACTTTACACCCATTTCATTTAGTTCAAAATGATGATCAGGATGGCGGCGACTTCGCGACTTAGATGAAGTATGTGAGATAGAAAAGGTGTGGACGCCATTTAAGGAAGGAGTTGTGAATGTTGCTACTGAGGTGTGTGGGGTGTGCAAAAGGGGAGAAGGGAGAAAGACAAAGAACTTTATGGATGGATGCTGAAGTACAACAAGTGGTTGGATTGGTTAGCGGAAAAGGCTAATCGAAGAATGCAAAAGGTGACCGATGAAGAGGTAGGTAAAGCGAAAGATGAGTACAAAAGAGTGAAAGGATTAATAAAAAAGACTTGTGACAGAAAGAGGAAAGAACGTAAATAAAATTTTGATACGAGGCTTTCTTATGACTTCCGGACAAATATTAAGATGTTCTGGAAGTCAATAAAGACAGCCCGTGGCAAAAACACAGCCTTGGAGCTGAGTAAAATGAGAAGCCTGGATGGAAGTGTTAAAAAAGGAGAAGAGTGTGTGTTGAAAAGATGGAAGGAGTATTTTGAAAGTTGTGGATGAAATTGTGAACGCCATGAAAAAAATGAAGTTAGGAAAGGCTGCGGTATATGATAGGGTGTCGGTCGAAATGCTGAGAGCCGGTGAAGGCGTGGTAGCTAGTCAGTTGTGCCACCTTTTCAACTTGTGTTGGACGAACAGTCGGGTACCGGAGGATTGGTGCAAGGCCGTGATTGTGCCGTTGTATAAGAAAAAGGGGTCACAACTAGACTGCAAAAACTATCGCGGAATAAGCCTTCTCAGCGTCGTCGGCAAACTGTATGCAAAGGTACTGATTGAAAGAGTTATGAAAGAGACCGATGAGAAAATATGGGATGTACAAGCGGGTTTTAGACAGGGAATGGGATGCACCAAGGATGGCCAAGGGCCAGAAAATATAAACTGCTTATTCGTTGACTTATGACAGAGTGATGAGGAATGAATTGTGGTCAGCATTATCCATGCATGGGGTGCACGGTAATCTGATACGAGCACTTAAATCTCTCTATGAGGGTTCTAGTGCTTGTGTGAGGATAAACGGGGACGTACACTGAATGGTTTAGCATTGAAAAAGGTGTTAGACAAGGATGTGTTGCGTCACCGCGGCTATTCAACCTATTCATGGATACATGCCTGAGTGATTTGAACGGGAATGACTGTGGACTAAGAATGAGTGGGTTAACCATCAAATGCCTCCTATACGCCGACGACCAAGTGTCGTTGGCATCGTCGGAGGAGGAGTTGCAGACGATGGCTAACATTTTATGTGGTGCATTGGAAACGAAAGGGATGAATGTGAATGTAAGCAAGACGAAAGTTATGGTGTTTGAAAAAGACGATAGTATGACAGAATGTGAGATTGTGATTGCAGGTAAGAAAGTAGAACAAGTTAAAGAGTTTGTATACCTAGCTAGGGTCCGCGTTTACGAAAGATGGGAAGTGTGAAAGTGATATTGAAAGAGTGAATGCAGGAAACATGGTGTATAGGGCGCTGCGCACCTTTGTGAGCAGTGAGAAGGTGTCGAAAAAGGCGCATCTGGCTGTCCACAGAGGGTGCTTGTTCCAACATTAATGTACGGCAGTGAAACTTGGGTATGGCAAAAGAAGCATGAAAGTAGAATAAATGCAGTAGAAATGAGAGCATTAAGAACTATGTGAGGTGTATCACTTAAAGATAGAATAATGAATAGTGTTATAAGGGAACGTGCTGGTGTGAAAGAGGATATAGTGACTAGGATAGAAAAAAGTATGCTTAGTTGGTTTGGTCACGTAGAGCGGATGGATGAAAGTAGACTAACTAAACAGATCTATAGGGGGAGTGTGAAGGCCTAGACGGACGTTCCGAGACCAAATAGGAGACGTTTTGGAAAAAGGTCAGGTTAGGAGTATCCGAAACCGACGAGCATGTAAGTATGAAGAGATTGATGAGTGTGGATGAAGCGAAAGAAATATGTCACGATAGTAGCAAGTGGAACAAAGTAGTCCCTGCCTACCCCTGTGAGAAAAAGGCGTGACGGTATGTATGTATGTATGTTTGTAAGTTTAGTTAGTTTAACAAATTATCAGCCTTATGGATCAATTACTTTAAACATTGTGAATTTATAGTCTTTAATCTAAACTAAAATAACTGTTTAAACCCCTAAACGTTAACCAATTTTGACCAATTTTTGATAGCTATTTATGTTGTCAGCTAAACCCAAATTATATTTTGTTGTATTGACTAACAAAATATTAAAAATTACGAGTACTTAGTTAAAATTAGTTAATGTTTCGAGGGTGGCAAAAGTTATTGTAACTTTTATGAATAGGTCTCATTTTAGTTTGTATCTTAAGTAGGTATACACGTATCTTTGGTATCAGTATTACAAAAGATACTATAAAGATGCCCATTAATAAACTTATTTAAGTTAGCTTGACACCTAAAACTAAAATCCTACATCTACATCATTAGCACTTTTAAAATTAGTAGAACCTTTTTATTAAATGTTTTAATATCACTTTAAGAGAAACCTGCTTTAAATAATTATCTTTTATCACAACAATTTGTATGAGATCCTTATAATAAAATTTACTATATTTGCTGCGGCTAAACGAAGAAACTCGAGTTCTCTCGACTGGATCTGAGTGCGCCGGAGTGTGCTTAAATCGCGCGAATGTTAAATGCATGTTCGTATTTAATACTTAAACAACTTCAATATGCCATGGTATAAAATTGCTAAAGTTGATTAATTGATTAGTTGATTAGTTGAAATAATTTCTAATACAGATTATAACATAAAACTTCATGATGTTATTTTAACTAAACTCTTAGAGTAATAAAACATTTAGTAAACGAGAAATTGCTTAAGTGCATTCATAATAATATTTTGAATGACGTCGTTTTGCTAAAGCGCCAACCAGTTTCAAACAACAGTTGTCAAAAATTACTAACTGACCAGTGGAACATAAAAATCGATAAGCTTAAACTACTAAAGTAGCAATTCGACTTAAATCGAAACCAAGGAAAATTGCTTAAGTAATGTTAATGTAAATAATGTGTTACTAAACCGACTTGTGCTTAAAAAAGGCCGAAAACATGTTGCTTTAGTAGACGTAAAAGCCGGATTTTAATCAAAATCCCCACATTTTCAGAATGCTTAAGCGCCAAAAAAGTGCTCTGATTGCTACGAAACCTACATAGATCGACGCAGAAAAAAAAATCCAATCGAACTGCATATAAAACTTATTTTGACCAAAATGGCGCTTTAGCAGTTCTTCCTTTCCACCGACGATATATATATATATATACATGAATCACGTCCTTATCCCTTACGGGGTAGACAGGGCTTTTTTTAACGGAGAGGAAATCTTTATGGATGCCCTAGGCACGGGGATGCCTAGATGAAAGAAATTATAATTTATGTCACGAAGCCCTCCAAAACCAGTGGAAAGTGAATGTTATTTAACCTCACAAATGTCCTGGCAAATTCACACGCGATAGCCGCCATTATCAAAAAACGAGCCAGTAAAAACATTACAAATATCCGGGTTCTATTTGTTATTGAATTTTTTATACGGTCTGAATTATTTATTACTTATTATCTTTATCCTAAGGCCGCATCGAATTCACAAAATTCAATAACTCTGAGTTACTATGCCCGATTTCTGAAAGCTCGCCACTCGAAAGTTCCACCCGAAACTGGTATAAATCAGCTTATATCTCCAAAACTACAGCTCTAATCAAAGCTTTGATTAGTTCACAAGATTAATGAGAGCTGTGATTGTCTTATACGCTACTCGTATTTCAAATTTAGCACAATTTTTCACCACTTTCGAGTGGTATTTTCATAAAGTACTTTCAAAAATCGGGCCCCAGGTGGTCGAGACATATATATGTGCTCGGGAGCAAAAAAGTGAACGAGTATATTTTCTGTTTACGTTGAAATAAAACGTTAATGCTTGATTTCGCGAATAATATAATATAACATAATAGCACTTACCACAGGAGACGGCAGAACGGATTATTAATTCGTGCCCTGAGGCTTAACTTGTTGCCATTACGAGAAATGCTCTGTAGATTTTCGTCCTACGCCACGGTTTTTGTATGCAGGAAAACACAATTTTCAAAGACTTCTTTTGACCTTAGATTTTTTAACGATTGGGAGTACGTACCTATTATGTTGGCGACTGGCTAGGTTGGAGCCTCCTTTTAGTTCACAATTATTATTTAAATACTTCAGCATTGTATATTCCAATTTTAAAATACCTTTATTTTGTGTTTACATCAAATTCAGAGACAGTTGCTCTGTCAGGTTGCTAGTAAAAACAGCTGTTCCGTATTTAGGCTTCTAGTTAATAATTTGTTTGTGTGTTAGTCCGTGTTAATAAACCATTTAAACCATAGCGGAAACGTTTTTAAATTCCGTCGTCAACATTTCGCTTCATATTCATTTCAATAAAATACATCCAGCGTTCCCGTGAAAAATGATTTTGACAGAAGGACAACGATGTACGTTTTTTCCTTTCGAGATAACGTAATCTTGAGTGTCATCGCAGACAGGATCGACTGTACTTTTATCCGACACTGCTGCAGTAGACATGTGCCAGTAGCTGTGTCGGAGAGGAGGTACTAATTTAATTGTGATTTAATTTAATTTTAACTAATATTGTGATTATTGCCTGTATTATAGATTATTTTCTTTATCAATTAATGTACTAGAACTTTTATGGGTCTTTAGTTATCTGGAATAAATGATTATTATTATTATTATATAACCCTAAAATCAACATACAGTTGAATTGGTAGCCTCCTTTTTTGAAGATAGACGTAAAACATGAGCTAAAGGTATCTCCAGTCGTAGGTGATCTGTGATAACGTCTCCAGTGTGTTATGTTATGATTACTTGTGATGGATGACGTTCTTGAACTCCTTTGAAGGTTGCTCAACGTTTTTACGAAGAAAATTAATATTTGCTTAGTACTTAGATGTGTATTTAATTTAGGCAAATAAACAGTGTTTATAATGTTGACATAATATCTTAGGTATTCCATGCTGGTCTGGGAGCAAAGAAAAAATATTTAATGTACCAGTTACTTCTTCCAGTTGTTCCCGCGTAGATGGTAAAAGCCCATCGAGGAAATGGGCGGAAATCTTAGGAATCATGTTACAGGCGATGCGACCAGCAAACTATTAGTATTTTGGTTCCCTTTTCCACCTATACGCCCATAATCATGCCTTTAGGTCTTATTTCTAGGCTTTATCTCCTCCGTTACGGATAAAGACGTTATTTGTTTAAGTATATGTGTATTTATATAATCACTAGTCAGTAGTCACTAGATAGTATAAAATAAAGTCGCTTTCTCTGTCCCTATGTATGCTTAAATCTTCAAAACTACACAACGGATTTTGATGCGGTTTTTTTTATTAGATAGAGTAATTCAAGACGAAGGTTTTTATGTATAATTCTACGAAGACGAAGTTGCGGGCAGAAGCTAGTGTTATTGTAAAGAAAAAAATCACCAGGTCGGTGAGACATTTATTCGACATGATGACTGTATCGATATTTATGCCTCTACTGTACAACTGTAGCGATCCTTTTTTATATGGTGTGGAAAATGCGCCTTATGCATCCGCCCGGTACGGTGTTACCGGGGGTATGTGTGGCTCTCCCGCGACGGCAGGCATACCCACTAAAACCCACACGGATTCCCTATTCAGTCGTATTTGAGGCGTTACGGGGGCACTCGGTGTCACCGCGACGCCCCACGACCACCCCGGGATGGGGTTCCCTGTGCAATGCTGGTTTGGGAAGTCGACTGTAGCGATCCTAGCGCCATCTAGTCAACGACTACATAAAAGTAAAATTTTCGAAAATTTTACGCTCTATCGATTATCGAAGTTATGCTATGGTTTTAGGTATTGTTACGTGCAACAGTTACGGTTACAGCTTGATGAATTAGTTTTCTTACCCCGGACTAACTCATGTCGGTTCTCAGAATTCCGTCTTTGCTTTTACTTGGTCTAAGGTCACAGCGTGGCTTCCCTTTGTTGTGGAATACTTCTTTTGATCCGTTTTTATCGTTATTACAGGAAATTAAAAAGGCGGGGAGTACTTTATAGCGTTTATTTTTTTCTGCCGACGGGTTTTTATTACCATCTGAAAATAAAGATACGTGAGGAATATGTCAGAGATATCGTCTCGAGAAATATTTCTATGTTAGGGCTAGTCAAGTATGAAATTAAAGAAGAAATTTTACCTTGACACATTTTTGAGCCAAACATTTTGTCTAATCTTGCAATAATTTAAGAGCACTCAGTCGATTGGTTCAGAATAAAATTATTATGCTTCAACAAGCGTATAATTACATTAATTATTCGATAAAGACGTTCCACTGCTGGGCGCAGGCCAGGGCCCTCGGAATGAGAGAGTCTGGGCTCAAAGGGGTCCGATTTTTAAAAGAAAATCACACGAAATAGGTACTGTAGGAGTAGGTAGGACATGTCATCGGGCTGGCTGGTAAGAGGCTAGGCTCGAGGTTTAAAAATCGAACGTCTTTGTTCGATTTGACGTTGATTGTCTTTTAAAAACAGAGAGACAAGCCTCAGACCTACTTGGACGGTGCTCGAAACCACTTCCCGTAGTATTATATGTACCTTATGTTTCATAGAATGAAATAGAACACGGACTTTATTAATCCAATGTTTAATTTTCTCGCATTAAGTCAGAAAAGCCGTACAAGTTGGATTAGGACATTTTCAACGTTACCTGTACTATAAAAAGTACCTCTTCAAGAAACAGTACACATTCGAAAGTGGCGCCTAAGCATAGAGCAAACAACCTTGATAGAGTGGAAACGCCATACAATTCATATGAAATAAAATTACGCCAAGCAGAAATTGGCGATTATTACACTGTGATTAGAAAGCCGAAGGTCAAAAGGGTAAATAAAGAAGAGCCAGAAGCTTTATAATGTAATGTTATTAAAAAAAAACACGTTTGAAAGTCACAGGAGCTGTGTTCAAATTAGCTCACTCATCTCTGCTCCAAGGCCACAACTGAAACCTAGATTGGGCAAATAATATGTGTGCAAGTATTTTGAATAATAATCAATTTTTAGGGTTTCAACCTTTTTGGCTGTTGGTGGCTGGCTGGCGCTAGTCCATTGCCACGCGCCGCGGAACTGAAAAAAGAACAATAAGGCGGCTGTCACTTGTTTTCTTAAATTGTCGGTGCACGGTCGGTCGTTTATGCGGATTTGTATTTAACTTATTGTAAATATTAGTTAGTGTGTGTAACATTTTGGTAAAAGTGTAATTAGTGTACATAATACCACGGATAGTCTTCGGGTGTGTATTTACTAAGCGGCGGAAGTGGTAAAAAGACTTTACGGACACACTCTACACAGCGTTGGTCGAAGCCGGCTTCCTCAAGGTGTGGCTCTGAAATTGATTGTTAGACCTTATACTGCACAAGGGACATAAACCACGGCCTTGGTAACAGTCACTATTTATCTATCGAAGGTTTTATTAAATAATATGTACCCACGTGCGTAGAATGACCGTGCGCAGTAGTGCGCAGTAACTCTCCTGGAAGGACTTCTAAATAGTCCAAAACATGTCGCTATTCGCGATTATAATTATTTATCATTCCAATCCACTTTCTAAACAAACCGATTTCGTCTAAATTCCTACGATCACTCCGATGTATTTTTTTTTTTAATATTAAAACCGACAAACGGGCATGCGCGCCTGATGGTAAGTGATCACCGCCGCCCATGGACAACTACAACGCCAATGGGACTGCTAGCGCGTTGCCGGCCTTGCAAGAAATGGTACACTCGCCTCTTGAAGGTACCCATATCGTAGCCAGTTGGGAAAACCCCAGCCGTCAGCCCATTCCAAATCTTGCACCGGGGCAAGAAAGACCGCTTAAGTCGCACGGTGTTGGACTCCGATGTATGCAATTAGAATCACATCCACCGACATGTTGAAGGATCATACTTCAAAATCAAAATCAAAATCAAAATAATTTATTGCAAATCACATTACAGGCATAAGATGAAATATTTTGATTAGGTCTACATGTGACACCCTGCAAGGGCACGGCAATATCAGGGGGCTCTATTATTATTTTTTTCTTTTCTTGGTACTGATCTACATATATTTATATTATTAAAACTTTTGCGCTTAACTAAACCAAAAACAGTTTCACATTTTTTTTTTTACTGCGAACTGACCAGTGATCCTCTATCTCACTTGGTGGAAGGTGCAGATGAGGCCAAAGGTGTAACTCACTGGTTCAGTAATAGCCTATTTACTCTAGCCTTGAAGAGCCCTAGGTTGTATCTGTCCGGAAATGCAGACGATGGGAGCGAATTCCATTCCCGAGCAGTTCGCATTAGGAAGGATGAAGCAAACCGCCTCGTGCGGGCCAATGGTATGTTGACAACAAATGGGTGAAAACGCTCCCCCCGCCTGGAAGTCCGTTGGCGAAACACATTTACTTGATATCTCCTTATATTATATTCACTTTTTATATGAACTTGGAGGGACTTTGTATACGTAAGTTAACATTGTGTCTTAAAGTTTTTAATTTACATAAAATAGAACCATGATTGGTTGTATTCTGGACTTAATTAATAATAAATCAATTTTGTACATACATTCGAAACCTGCTAGACGCGATTCCAATCTGTGACACAGCTAAAGCCATATTTGAACTGTAAGTTAGCACAATATCCAATATTGCAGGTGCCCGATTCTTGAAACCATATCACTCGAAAATACTATTCGAAAGCGGTGACGATATTCCCAAAAATATTCTGCTCAAATACAATTTTCGATAAGCTGAAAAGATTGATCAGAGATTTTTTGGAAAGTTTACAATGAAACTTACTTACCACGTAGACCAATTGGCATTGTACATTTTTTTAAGCTATGCTTTTAACACCTTTATTTGATAAAATGGACTATTTCAAGCAACTAATTTGAATATTATGCTTTTACGTAGCTTTGTTAATTAATAATAAATATTTTTCGCTGTTTGATAATTCGTGAATTTAGACAGAATCCCAATAGCCTTCGTTCGGCTGGCTATAAAAAAAACGGCTTTGTCTATGGTTTTGTCGATTTGACAGTGACACGTGACAGTTGCCATAGCTAAACTTTTTTTTTTCATTTTTGTGGCAAACATTCGATGCTGGATTCTGTCTAAAAACCGGGTCGTTCGGTCAAACAAAGGTTCAAAGTACTTTTACAAAAATATCTGCAATCATAAAGTATTTTTGTAATCGGACAAGATAAATCGGATAAATGATAGTTTTCCTCGAAATGGTTTTCGAATTGGAGCATACTAAAAAAAATTAACAATGCCAATTCCTACCTTAACTACAAAACAATGTATTATGTATGTAAACAATGTATATGGCCGGTTTATTGCTCCGGGTTAACTAAAAGAAACTTTCACGGAACGCCACTCGACATAATCTTTGATCGAAGGACATAACAGTCGAGTGATTTGGTTTTAAGATAGGCCCTCCGCTCAGTTCGATATCTGCTCGAACTGCACCGAAATCCGATTGAACATTCTAACTTCAAACGAGCACAACTTTTAGATCCAAGATTTAAGTGTCAATTTACGTCAATCCCGTTTTGAAATAGGTATTAAGTTTGTTTGAACGCAGGTGTTTGCTACATCCACATTGCCGTCGCAAATACGGAGTTAAAGTTCAACAATTTAAGTTTTTTCGCATTTTTTCCAGAATGCAACTCACGCTGTAATACTTTTTAAACCTCTTATGAAGACCACCCCTTTAAATGAGGCACAAAAGTCTAAACTCTAAGTTTGCCAACGACTAACGAGCCATGCGCTCCCTGGCTCGTTAGTCGTTGGCAAACTTAGAGTTTGATGCTGCGCTAGCATCTTAGGTGTTTGAATAACTGATAGAAACAGAAACACCGATCTGCGCTCCATGACTCGCATTGCCCGCTTTGCTTACGGCGGTGAGGGAGTGGGACGCCAGCCCCCTTCATGAGAGCTGGAGGACATACCATAAGCCAATCGTCACGGGATAGGGGTAACCCGCGATGTTGGTTGTTGTATACCTAGTGTAAAATAAGTTGATTGATTTTGATTTTGATTTGATTTAATTTAATATGATTTAACTTGAGCTAATTTATTTATTGATTTTAAGACATTTAATTTAATTTTTCACTTAATATATTATTTTGTAAATTCTATTATGGATGCAAGTCTGGAATAAAAACATATCATTTCATTTCATTGCCGATGTAGAGATGAAACTCAAGTGAGACTGGGCGGGACATGTCTGCCGAATGCATGAGATCTCTGGACAAAACTCACTACCGACTGAGTTCCTTGCGGCGGGCACTGGAGCAGAGGCAGACCAAAAAGGAGATGGCGGGACGATTTACAGTCTTTTGAACCGGACTGGGGAAGCCTTGCAACAGACAGAGACCGGTGGAAAGAGAAAGGGAAGGCCTTCGCCCAGCAAAGGGACACCAGATAGGCTACTAAAAAAAATGAAGACCATGAACAAATTAGGTAAACGCCTACAGATGCCCTATTATCTCACGTTGGAATCACAATCGCATTCCTTTCCTGCCGTTCCTTTCCGTCAGACGGTAAAGGAATAGAAAGAAGCGCATTAGACAATAATGCCTCGGTATCACGTTATTTCATGACGACAATCATCATAAAAGGTGAAATGAAATAAAACACTTGAAGTAAATTGCTCGGCGCAAAAGCGTAGTCTGCTCTTGTTTAACGGCGCACTTAAGGCAATTCCGTCTTCATTAAACTGGTATTACGGTTGTGTTGGTCGTAGGCGCCGATTAGGTGGAATGAGTGTTTGCTTAATACTTTTTTAGGGTCCCTTACCAACACCGTCTTCAGCCTGCACGTATGCGGTACATTATACTTATGGGTTTTATACACACACACACAAATCACGTCTTTATCTATCAGAGCCTACAACATGATTCCTATGAATTTCACTCATTCCCTCGAGGGCTTTTAAAGTCCGCGCGGGAAGAGAAGCAACTGGTCTATTGACAGTAGCTATACTTTGATTGAGCTGACCTGTGGAGGATAAACTCCTTTTTACTGCCATAATATATTTTATAGCTGGCAGTTGTAACCCTTGTAACAGCAGCATCTCATTTTTAGGGTTCCGTACCTCAAAAGGAAAAAACGGAACCCTTATAGGAGCACTTTGTTGTCCGTCTGTCCGTCCGTCTGTCAAGACCCTTTTTCTCAGTAACGCGTGGAGGTATGAAGCTGAAATTTATATCAATTACTCAGGTCTACTGTCCCTTGAAGCTGTGAAAAAATCAAACTTCTAAGCCAACGCAATCAAAAGATACAGCCGTTTATGCCGCAAATTTCCGCAAATTTTCAACTCTCAAGGGAATCAAAACCTACAAGGTAGTTCCCGTGAACGCAGAATCTTGAAATTTGGTATGAAGGTAGGTCTTATAGCACAGATTAAAGAATAATTGCGAAAACCGTAAATGTGTATGTATGTCTGTATATAGCAGTGACCAATATAAAGTAACCCCACACTGCGTACATTTTGCTTTGGAACAGGGCTCTGCTTACACTGGTTTTAGATATTTATAGATAATGATACGGAACCCTCGGTGCGCGAGTCCGACTCGCACTTGACCGGTTTTTTTATAACTGATTCAGTTCCTTACGAACCACGGCAGGAGGTGCTGCTGCCACGAGGTCACTCATCTTATGTAGTTCTATTCCTATACTTATTAAAAACCAGTTTATCATCATAAGCCGCTTCATCATCATCACTATCACTACATAGTATAAAACAAAGTCGCTTTCTCTGTCCCTATGTCCCTATGTATGCTTATATCTTCAAAACTACACATCGGATTTTGATGCGGTTTTTTTAATAGATAGAGTGATTCAAGAGGAAGGTTTTTATGTATAATTCTACGCAGACGAAGTCGCGGGCAGAAACTAGTTCATTTATAAAATACAGTCCACTACTTCGCCACAGACCTATAGGGTTGATAATAATTTTCACGGCTCCAAGGGACCGCAAACCAAAGAATTTGTTATTAACTTTAACCTCTACGCGCTCCTGAGAAAAGGTTTTGACAGACGGACAGACGAACATCAAGGTGATCCTATAAGGTATCCGTTTTACCTTTTGAGGTAACCTAAAAATTAAAAAATCTGAGGATTATAATAGCTATTTTAATACGACGTACGGAACCGTTCTCACTTAACTCGAGATCTCCTGTCACGTATTTTTAGAGTCAATAGTGACAAACGTATTATGATAAGTGTTTCTCAAACAATCGTATAGCACAATCAGTAAATTACTATTGTTCGTTACAGCTGCGGCCTTACCATGACGTCTTAATGCGATTCAATTCCGACTCAGTTTAGGTTGTAGATGCGGGGTGCGAGTCGGGTTACGCGTGTGGTCTAGAGCAGCGGTTCCCGAAAGGTGGTCCGCGGAACCCTGGGGTTCCGTGGAAGGGCAATAAGGGTTCCGTAAAAAATATTTTCATGTGCGGTGAGCAACGTTGTTCGCGCGCACTGACCTGTGTTGTTTTTCATTTATACCTATTTTAAGGTGTTATCAAAGAAGGGTTCCGCTAGGAAAAATGTAATCAATTAGGGTTCCTAGACACAAAAAAATTGGGAACCCCTGGTCTAGAGCTGCGGTTCGTAGGGAAGAGCATTGGTCCGGTGCACCCTGGGCATCGGCTAATGATGGCAGATTCTGATGGATATAATTATCCGTTGGCTAAGAGCCTGACAGGGGGGGGGTCTTTTGGCCGTGTTCTACCGTACACGTTGCCGACATTTTAGTCACAAGATTTCAATACTGTATTTATTACTTTAACATTGGCGAAATCATCGCATCGATCGATGGGGGCATATTTTGAAACCAGTGTGGAAGTGGTCAGAAGTCAATCATAGTGAACTATTTATTCCAAAATTTTAAGGATCCACACTTAATAATGACCTTTACAAGGAAAAAAGGGCGCTCTAAGAAGAACGACGCATCATTTCGTTTTAAAAAAAGTAATTAGAATAACCTGCTGAAGACATTTTTTAATTAAAATTACAGAAGTAGGTACCATGCATCTCATTGTACGCGAACTCTGACAGTATTACCCGCGCAGCCAGCCATTCAAAACACTACAAACGTCATCGCTAATACAATACGCGTGTTTTTATTATCAGTCGACTCAAAGTTATAAGGTCGTGTTTTTGTCGCTTAGTATATTTGTAAAATCGTGATACACATTGTACACCGTGCAGTTGTAAAGCGATAACCTAACAAGTGCCAGCTTATCAGACTTCGTTAGTCACACGATGACAGACAGTGAAACCACGCACAGCTATGTTTACAAGAGGATTACCATTAAAACAGACCATATTTCTAACCATAGGAGTGCTACTTTTAACTGCAAATTTCTATCTACCTAGCAAACAAGCCGATCACAGTTTGCATCAGCACAACATCAAGTATATTCTTCAATGGGGCTACCCCCATCTACCCCCTTTTGATTTAATGGGAAAAGGATTCGACGTATTCTTGAACAACAGCTGCGAATTCACCAACTGTTTTGTAACGAGTGACAGCAACTTCTTCGCTGACGTGCGCGAGTTTGACGTGATTGTCTTCAATGGAAAAGAAGTGGATAAACGCTTCAAGAAGGACAACTTGCCAGGGAGACGATCGGCGAAGCAGAAATACGTTTACGCGAACATGGAATCTTCACACTACTATCCTGTCTGCAGCAACTACTTCAACAATTTCTTTAACTGGACATGGACCTATAAATTGAACTCTGATTCTCGCTGGGGCTATATTACTATATATAACGTGTCAGGCGGTGTCGAAGGGCCTAAAGAAAATATGCAGTGGCCGAACTTGGATCCTGTTGACAACGAAACGAAGGTGCTTCTCAAATCGAAGAGCAAAGCGGCGGCTTGGTTCGTATCCAACTGTCACAGTTTGAGCAATAGAGAAAACTTCGTAGTGTTAGTGGAGAAAGAGTTGAAGAAGTTCGGGCTATCTGTGGACGTGTACGGAAGTTGCGGGAAGTTCGTTTGTCCCCGATCGAATTCTGAAGAATGTCTCCAAATTCTTGCCAAGGATTACTACTTCTATTTCGCGTTTGAGAACTCGCTAGCTGAAGACTATGTAACTGAGAAGCTGTTAACATCTTTGAACAACTATGCCGTGCCTGTTGTGTTTGGTGAAGCCAATTATTCAAGGTAATTTTAATTAGTCTCAAAGGATCTAGCAAAGCATAAATCCTTGTGAAAACTTGTAGTTAACAGTTCAATTGTTTACAAAAGATTAAAGCACTTGAAGGCGACGCTTGTAGTGGCTGACTGTTACGAAAACAAAATTACCTACACAAAAGTTACGCAATTAATGAGGCGTAGGATTATTTTTAGGATTCCACAGCCAAATCATTAGTCCCCTAAAACATTTAAGAGTGTTTAAGCTATTCATGACAAGCCAAACTTTTTCACGATTGCTAAATCGCGGCTAGCGTTGATATGTAGGTACTAGATGTTGCCAGGGCCAACGAAAATTACGGAAAAGCGACACGTGCTCACGTTGGGAAGGCCCGGCGAGCACTGACTGACCACAGAGTACCTATACACACTGACTGACTCGAACGCCATTCGTGCGCTTTGTTATTTACACTATTTCAAAAAAAAAATCAAAGCCACAAAAATTATTAACGCTTAAAATATTTTTATGTTAGGAAATAACTATATTGATTTCATAAGAAAACATTGATGATTTTACTCATTTTTGGTAATGTGTTTTTTGCATAAACTGGAAGAATTTCGTCGTTTGGCCTCTGTTGTGCTCATGTGGGCTAAATTTTGCATCAGAAAAGTACAATTTTTATAACAATTTTATTTGCCTTGAAAAAATAGCTCCGGTGTAAACTTTTGAAAAAACGATGTTAAAATGACCATGTCGTGTTATAAAACGTGTATACAAAATCAAAATTTTACTCTGTAGTGCACTTCGTTTAGACTTTATTTTTCTAAAACCTTTCGGATATTTTAAATTATACCATATCTGACTATCAAAAAGCTTCTGAAACTGAAACTTGTGATTTTTAGCAAAATTAAATGAGATTCGGTTGCGAACTCCTTGGTCTGCCTCTGCTTCGAAGAAACAACAATACTGACATAAATATAATATTATATATTATATTCTTCCATGCTGGTCGGGGAGCAAAGATAAAACATAGAATGTACCAGTTGCTTCTCTTCCCGCGCAGATGGTAAAAGGCCATCGAGGGATTGGGCGAAAATCTTAGGAATCATGTTATATAGGCGATGTGGCAGGCAACCCATCACTGTTGATTGATTCCCCTTTCCATCCATACGCCCACGATCGTGCTAAACGTGGTCTTTAGGTCTTGTTAGGTACCTTAGGCTCTGTTTACCCCGTAAGGGATAAAGACGTGATTTATGTATGTATGTATGTATATAATACATAGCTACACAAATAAAATAAAACAAAACATACACACATACCATTATCGTATAATACTTCAAATACTTATACAAAATATATATCAGAATGTAATAACGCAAAAAAATATTTAAGAACACCATGTAACAGAAAGTCTTAGGAATCATGTTATAGGCGATGCGGCTAGCAACCCATCATTATTTTGATTTCCCTTTCCACCTATACGCCCTTAATCACGCAAAACGTGGCTTTAAGGTTTTGTTACCTTACCTTCTACCTCGTAAGGGATAAAGACCTGATATATGTATGTATGTAACAGAAAATGATGAGATACTAAAATAATTCCAGGTTCCTCCCTCCCGGGAGCTACCTGCACGCAGGGGAGCTGGGCCCCCAGCGGCTGGCAGAGCGGATGACACACATCATCACCAACCACAAGGAGGGGGACGCTGACCTCTACCATAACTTCTTCAGGTATAGACCGACCGCTTAAATGAGTCCTCGCATGCGTGGTGCAGGGGCAGGGGCGCGGGGTGGGACGACAAAGGGGCAGAGAGTGAAAAAGTAACTAGTATTGTCTATGACTACTATTACTCGTATTAATTCCTTATTATTGAGGCAGACTGAACTAAATAACATGACCTATTATTTTAAACCGAAAATCTCCGAAAATTTAATCGATATATATATTTTTTTATATGTCGAGTTCGATATGATTATTCTGCAGAAGCGGCCGAATTAGGCAAGATAAGTAAATACCTAGGGGTCTGGCACCGAATATAACTTTGTCCCTTTCGGTGTTGAGACCCTTGGTCCGTGGGGTAGGTACTAGCGCTATTAGCCTCAAAGATATTTCGAAGAGGCTGATAGCGCCTTTCCTGTTTTAATTATTTTATTTTAAGATTAGCTTTAGTTAGTTTAGTTTTTAATTTAATCATAGTTTAATTTGTTTTTCATTCCCCTTTTGTATTTTTTTCATTAATAGAGAGATTTTCTTAAATATCGATACACCGGTGCATCGATATTTTATTCACTGTCGACATCAACTAAGATTCCAGCCACATTTTACTAGATTACCATTTCCTGTAAATTTTGCAATATCGTTTCAGATGGCGGAACCATTACACATACGAACTAACAGCAGCCAACGAAGACATCTGCAAACTGTGCAAGATGATCAACGACCCGGAGTTGATGTCCAAAGAGACCGTGTACAGAAACTTCACAGCTTGGTGGAACAGCAAACACGTCAGATGCAAATCTCGCCGCTCGTTGCTGTGGTTTCCGTACCGTTTGCCCGAAATTCAATTGAACTAATCTTATATAGGTATAGTGCTGGGATGGCGAACCAATGGCACGCGTGCCAGTGTTGGCACGCTTCAAAATAATTTGGGCACGCCAATAATGGCAATATGGTCATATGATGGTAATATAACAACACACTCTTAAGATAACAAGGTCTGATGATAGGTCAGAGCCAAATTATTTGTGAAAAAATGGCACGTCCACCGAAAAAGGCTCGCCACCCCTGGTATAGTGCATTGGGGTAAATTCGAAATTGGGGGAATTTCGAAAATCGTGGATATCCACTAAACGGGGAACAATTACATAATCTAGCAATGCTTACCTAGAAGCTCCAATGTATTTGGCTTCTAGATAAGGGTTCCCAGATTATAGAATTGTTCCTCGTTTAGTGGATATCCACGATTTTCGAAATTCACCCAATTTCGAATTTACCCCAACAATGCACCTTACCCTAACTTATCCTCTTCACTGCCCTGCCGTGCTGTGACAAAACAATGCTGTATCGCGAATTACAGTGTTTTGTGGTAACATCAATAATGGAGTTTCTGTTGCCCCCATCTATGTGTCTTCATTGACAGTTCACACATTTTGTATTTAAAATATTGAAAGCCATCATAGTAATTTGGACTGTATCTGCAGACTTACATAATCGTTTTGATTAAACGTTTTTTCGTAATAATCTCACCCAAATTTGAAACTTGGGTTCTCCCCAAAGTCACCACAAATTTTACTTTGAAAATGTATGAAAAAAACCGGTCAAGTGCGAGTCGGACTCGCGCACCGAGGGTTCCGTATCATTATCTATAAATATCTAAAACCAGTGTAAGCAGAGCCCTGTTCCAAAGCAAAATGTACGCAGTGTGGGGTTACTTTATATTGGTCACTGCTATATACAGACATACATACACATTTACGGTTTTCGCAATTATTCTTTAATCTGTGCTATAAGACCTACCTTCATACCAAATTTCAAGATTCTGCGTTCACGGGAACTACCTTGTAGGTTTTGATTCCCTTGAGAGTTGAAAATTTGCGGAAATTTGCGGCATAAACGGCTGTATCTTTTGATTGCGTTGGCTTAGAAGTTTGATTTTTTCACAGCTTCAAGGGACAGTAGACCTGAGTAATTGATATAAATTTCAGCTTCATACCTCCACGCGTTCCTGAGAAAAAGGGTCTTGACAGACGGACAGACGGACAACAAAGTGATCCTATAAGGGTTCCGTTTTTTCCTTTTGAGGTACGGAACCCTAAAAAATATGAAGAAATATTTTGTAACTTGGCTACAATGAATACATCATCTTTAACGTGTCCAAGTTTCATTGAAATCGGACGAATAACCACGGTTTTAGAACCAAATTACTAAAAGAACAGTTTATTGCGACGCGATTTCTGGAATTACCTGTTTCCAAGATACAGTGTTTTGTCATAGCACGGCAGCGCCCCCGTCACCTAATCGTGATAGCCAATGGAATGCCTCACACGTCAATACATGACCAAAATTCAATTCGAAATTAATCCTTCTGCAATGGAATTGAAAATCAAGTTAGTCCGTCGTTTGTTGTTCCCGTGGCGTACAGACCCCGTCACTTCATTTAATAGTGAGGCGGTGCAGAGATTAATGAGCTATCCCTATTTTAATATTATAGATGCGAAAGTAAAAACCCATCGAGGGAACGGGCGAAAATCCTATCAACCCATCACTATTTTGATTCCCCTTTCCACCTATGCGCCCACAATCATGCTAAACGTGGCCTTTAGGTCTTGTTACCTTGGGTTCTGTCTACCCCGTAAGGACAAAGACGTGATTTGTGTATGTATGTATGTATTATAGCCTCGAACAGCACATACGCTGCTTTTCATATCAGAAAATTTAGTAATTCCCGCGGGATAGCGACAAACGAATTCTTCGCAGACGAACTCGCTGGCGACAGCTAGTGTTTATAACAACATTTTTTTTTTTTTTTTTTAAATAAAACATCATGCTTTGGCTTATAACAGCAGAAGCAGGATTTTTATTCATAAAAAAAGTATTATGGCTATTAAGTGGCCAGTAACAATTTACACTAAAACAACAAAAAAGTTTTTATGTCACGAATGGTTAGTACAAATTAAATATTATAAATTTAAAGAAAACCCTACTAATCCCGGATTAACTTAGCCCGGTGAGGTGAAATTATTAAACAGGAGTACCTCCGAAGTAATTAATTTTAATGTTAAACTTAAGGTGGCGGGGTCTTACTTATTTACACGGGTACTCTCTGCTGCACTGGGACTAGATCGTAATAAGAAGAATAATTAATATTGTTCCGTACTTCTAAAGGAAAAGAAAGAAAGAAGACATTTAGTCTCCTTTGAAAGATACACAAAGAGGGTATACACACAATTGTACAAAAATGAAACATAAACACACAGGCATGAAAATATATCATCAACGTATATAGAGCGTGTCTTCGCAAAAGTGAAACGGTCGCTGGCTCAGCATTAATCTCAGGGTCACTTCATTGTCGGTCGGTCTGTTGATATATGTGTCACCGACATCACTACATAGTATAAAATAAAGTCGCTTTTTCTGTCCTCATGTCCCGATGTATGCTTATATCTTCAAAACTACACAACGGATTTTGATGCGGTTTTTTTTAATAGATCGAGTGATTCAAGAGCAAGGTTTATATGTATAATACATGCATAATATACCGTGCGAAGCCGGGGCGGGTCGCTAGTTAAATAATAAAATAAATAAAATAAAAAACATTTATAACCAAAACATAAGCAGATAGAACTAAGTTAAGTTAGAAGCAAAAAAAACAAAGAGACACACTAGGCGGGCTATGTTCCGGCAACGGGTACCAGTCTCAGCGTGTGCTGGGCTACATGAACCCAGCGCTGGTTTTCAGTCTGGTCCCTTTATCGGAGGCTAGTTGTAACAGATTACTGAGCAGAGGTGTGTATATGCAAGTATGTACTTGTGTGTGTGTGTGTGATTATTCGTGGTATAAAGGTGTATAGAGATATTTTTGACGTCTTGGTAACGATGAACAAAGCAATATTAAAGTCGTACGTCACTCGGGAGACGTTGACCCAATCAAGTGGCAGTAAGTCGTGGTTAGCGAGACAGCTCTGTTTTATACACGTCTGAAGGAACAAAAAATATTTACCTTGCTACTCCGCTAAACCAAACTTGTGTGAAATCATGCACCCTCCCTCCACTACTGCCACATAAAACACATATAAATCCCACAAACTTAATTATCCCTTACACCACACAAACACTGACGCGTTTCGATCCCTCTACGGAATCATTATCAAAGTTTAATGAGCACAACTGTTACACATGCAAACCAACGTACTCCGACGGTGTACGGGACGGAACGTGACGAACGGGCAAATAAATTCAACAGTTAAATCTGCGACACACTTTTCCTTGTACGAGAACAGGTAAATGATTATGAGTAAGAAAAAGCAAAAATATTTAAATTCTGGAAAAAAAATAATGTGGGCCTTTTTTTGGAAAACGCTCACTTAAGAGTAAATAAGACTATAGCCGTAAAATCGCAAGACAAAGTGAAATTGACAGCAAAGCACAATTTTAATGTAAATCGATAATGACGCTCGTAAATATCCTCGGCTCTGAAGTTATCGGGTAACAGCGCCCACTCAATTTTATAATATCGCCGTTAAAATAAAAGACCCGCTTGCCTGTTATTTATGAGGTTAACTAAGAAGAAAGAACGGGGAATCATCGTAAAATATCTGCTTGTTTCCGTTAGCGATACAAATTCAGACTTAAAATAACTCAATTGTGCTCGCTAAGCCGGGTGCACACCTACGAGCTGTAACCGCAAGTACCGCAACTATTTGAGAGAGAGAGAGAGAGAGAGATAGAGAGAAACATTTATTTACACACATTCGATACACGTAGATATATAACAGGAAGAAATACAATATACTTAGGAATAGTACCGATATGGTGTAAAATGGGCCCCACTCAGCATAATGTTGCGGCAAGCCGCAACCCTGTTTTTCAGTAGGACCCAGATAAAATTAAAAAGCTAAACATATAAAATACACATATACTGTGGCGACACGAACGCCGGTGGAAAACACTATACAAACAAGCTGACAAATATACGGAAGGATGTATGGCAACACTCGATCAGTTCAAATCGCATTAAACCAATCAAACCGAAACAAGTCAAGCCAAACGTTGATTTGGCTATTATTGCATATTGCACGTTACAGTAACCAAAAATTCTAGTTGCTAGCCACAACGCCTATAACATTCATAAGAATTCGCCCATTCCCTCGATAGCCTACGATCCGCGCGGGAAGAGAAGCAACTGGTACATTCTATGTTTTTCTTTGCTCAGACTAAGGCCGTGGTCGCTTTCACCCGCCGCACGCGGCCGACAGCGGCCCGCCGCCCGCGGCGTCTGAATGGTGTGTTCGGGAATGCTCGGGAGTGGTCGTTTTGGGCGAAAACGACCACTCCCGAGCATTCCCGAACACACCATTCAGACGCCGCGGGCGGCGGGCCGCTGTCGGCCGCGTGCGGCGGGTGAAAGCGACCACGGCCTAACATGGAAGATGCAATGCCTATAAAAATATTGCCAGAGATAAAAATGCACGTTCCTCTCTCATGTCCTATCCTGTGCCGATTGGGATTGTATCTTGCATTACAGTAGGCTTATTAACTAAGTCGCTCGCAATCGCCATCGTGTTCATTTTGACAGTTCATGTATGGGCTGACAATTGGCATCGGAGTCAGCTAGCTGTCACATTCATACAAGAACTTTGGATCCGTCCGAGGGGAAGTGCAGTGCTTGTTCCGGTGCACCCTGGGCACCGGTTAATGATTTCCTGGCGGTCTCCGAGGGATATCGTTATGGGGGGGAGGGGGGTCTTTGACCATTACGTTGCCGACATTTTTGTCACAAGATTTTTGAATTATATTTTTACCACACTGACATGGCCCAAGCCTTACGGCCGCCATTAAGGAAAGAAGAAGAAGAGTTAGATAATAAGCCTACAGGTATGAGTTGTGTATAACATACTAATCTCATTCCCATGGCAATCAACCTGTTACGCAAACAAGATTAAGGAAAAACGGGAACTTGGACTTACGTAACAAAGGGAGCTTATTATCCAATGTTACTTATTAACTAATTAAATATTTAGCCGACCCGTGTAAGGGTCGTCGGTAGACGCATTCCGACCTTCTTAATACCTCCATTTGTTGACTTGGTGCCGTTGGAGTCTAATATTTAACAAGGGTCTGGCGAAGATGGCAGGCTGTGGTGTGTACGAGGGCTACGAAAACTTCTAGCTGAATAAAAACTTTTTTTTTTAAACAGAACATTAATATTTTTCACAAGTGTGGAGAGTAATGCAGCCGGGGAAATTACGGGCACAAGAGGCATTTCATCTTAGTCCTCTAGGTTGGCAACGCATCTGCAATCCCTCCGGGGTTGCGGGTGTCTATGGGCAGTGGTTATCACTTACCATCAGGTGACCCACTTGCTCGTTTTCCTTCCTATTCATATAAAAAAAAAAAAAAAAAACTCACTCGAAAAAACTCGAAAACCAATCATCAAAACACCCCTATAGAGTTACGTTAGGAATGCACTGAAAAAGATACTACGGCCACTTAAAGTTAAATCGTTAAACCTTTATTTATTTATTTATTTATTTATTTATTATTACATTGTAATGTCATGTACATTATATTAAAAGATGTTACAAATGATTGGTCAGTCCATGACGCCCTGCAAGGGCTTAGTTAACGATGCCAGTTCCATTCCATACCGTAATTTTGATACTAATTTACCTCAGGTTAGCAGTTAACTCAGTGTTGTAGTTAACAAAGGGTCCCGACCCGATATTTGAAAGCACATATGCGAAATCACTACTCGAAACTGATGGAACTGGTTTTGAAATACGAGTAGATTAGGAGAAAATTATAGCTCAAACAAATCAAATTTTATTCGAGTAAAGTTTTGTAGCAATATACAGATTTTTGCACTTTCGAGAGACATCATTTCAAAACTTTTTAATTTTTAATTACACATAAACGGATAACTCACGTATAAAAGTCGAGTGATGCTCGACATGTTTCGGGAGTTTCATGTTTTTAATTCTTTTCGAGAAGTGGTTGACAAGAAATGAAGCAGTACTTAATTTTCGTCAACTCTTTATTTTAAATTCATCAACATTTTTCGCCGCTTGAAAAATATCTCGCCGATTTGTAATGTTTTTCATAAAATGTTCAGAGTTTAACAAACATGCGTAGGACTTTCTTAGATATCTGAAAATTAAAAAATTTGCAAACTGTTGAAGTCAAACGGACCTCCTAAAAGGATGATATTAGCGTATTCCCCCAGCTATTGACCCACAGCGGGTCCATATGTGTTTTTCCCGTATACCCACTGCTCTAGTTTTATTTTAATGTATCCTTTTCAATCTGTTAGTTTCCATGGGTCCTCGGGTCATTACTTACACAAAATAAGTAGGTTGGGTATCTTCAGTTACCCGAAGGGAAAAATACCCAGAAAAAGGGCGACCTTTCGGCGACGAAAACAGGTGAACAAACATTAACGACTGTTTGTCAACGAGACGGGTAAGGGCCTATTTTAATAAGAATAATCCAACTTTATTATAATCTTCCAAACAACGGTGGACTACGGATAAAAAGCAGTTTTGGTTCAATTAACCGTAGTCCCATTGTAGAGCAGTGGATCTATGGGGAAAAACCTTTCGGACCCACCATACCCCTTTTTTTTTTTTTTTTGATTCGGTGAGAAAATGCAAATTACGCACGGTCCCCGCGCCTTGGGGAATGTCCCCCCCCCACGCACTTAGGGGGGACGACGCGGGGGGTGTAGTGGACTCTCCCCCCTAGTCAGGGCCCTAGGGGGGCATACCCCTTAACTCACCGGTATTCCCTCTCGGCCATTTGGAAGGGCGCCGTGGGAGCATAAAAGTGTCACCACGCACGCCCCACCGGCCACCCCAGCGCAAGCGCCAGGGTTCCCGCACCTAAGGAGGGAGGGCCGGGGATACTTGGCCCCCCCCCACTCGTGGGCCTTTACAGGCTGGCAGGGGATCCCCACCCCCGCCAGCGGGCACCACTACGGAGGGCAGCGGCGGCTGCCGCCTGCTCCTCCGATCCGACACCCGGTCGGATCCTCGTTGGGAGGGGCGGGGATAGCTCGCCTCACTGAGGCCAGGAAAAGACCGAAGGACATCAATCCTTCGGCCACCCGGGGAACTCAGTCCCCGGGATACTTTTCCTCCAGGAGGCCCCCGGAGCTACCCCACCCCTCACACGCCCATGCGCCCTTCCCCGAGGGAACTTGTGTCCGAGCGAACGGGTACACCGACGCTCAGTCCCCTCCACTCTACGGCCAACCCCATGAAGTACGATGGCCCTCAGAGCCACCGTACTCCCGACAGCCATCATGGCCGCCCTCCAACTCCCCAGGGGAGCAACCCCCGCGCCGAAGCGCTGCCACTTCCATGTCTCCTCTGCTGGATCAGAGGAGTACAGGAAGTGGCCCACCACCCGGTACCTCTTGGCACCGCCGCAGGCCGGACACATGGCATGCGGCGGTGAGCCCCCCCACCACGGCAAGGTGGGTACACGTCGGGGGGGACCCACCATACCCCTGCCACTACCCCTGGGGGTAGGGTGGGAGCCCCGCAACTAACCTAACCTACCTAACACCCGTAGCTTACAGCACTACGGTGGTATGGTTCAGTCGCACCCTACCCCCAGGGGCAGTGCCAGGGGTACGGTGGGTCTTAACCCGGGAAAAAAATACCCGTGTACCCACTGTGGGTATTAAGCTGTGGGACCACAGTAAAAACGGGCTAAAAGTAATGAATACCTAAACTTTTGAACGGCGTATTCAGCTTCAACGTTGCATAACTAACTACCTGTCAAACTTTTATAATTTGCATAGAAACTTCTTATTTAGCTACGCAATACAAATTAATCCTTATCATGATGTCCATTAGTCATCTGATGATAGGTTCCTGGCAAAAACGCAGTTCAATTTCCGTACCTACTTCATCTATATACGATGCGAGGTTGTGATTACCTACTAAAACATACGAGCCAGAAATGGTTTTATCTCCCTTGGGTTTTCACCTTAATGTGATTTCCATATCATTAAACACTGCTCGCAATCGCAAACCAATGTGACATTCAAACCTTTTTTCCGGACCGTGCCAGGAGGGTCGTTTTTAAATACTAAAACACACAGCTGCATCGTTTATCTATAGTTACATCGCTGTTAAGCAAGCAAGTGTCATCAATTCATCACAAAGGTACTGTACTTTTACTTATTACTTTTATGCAGTTTTTAATTTTTTAATGTTTTCGATTGTTAATAAAAAGGTGGAAAATTAACATTTTTGAATTTTTCCAACGGGGATCTATTTTTATGCCTTTTAAGAATAACTCCACGAAGTGAAAAAATCCTAGGGTTGTAGTTTAATAATAATCAGGTTTTTTCTGTTAACATTCTATTCAGCAAAAGTTGTTAATTAACTAATGCATAACTAATGGAAAAATGGGGATAAAAATTTTTCGCCGACGGATTATTGATTATTTATATATCCCAATAGTACTCAATTTTTTTTATTCTTTAATATTCATATTTAATATGTTAAAATGATTTTTATTGTTACCGTGTCCGGGTGACAAATCACGAGCGGAAGCCTTTTAGCGCTATTTTCAGGGCTCCGTAAAAATTATAAATATTAAAGATACAGTTCCGGAAGGTAGGACTTTTTTTTAGGAAATTTCCTCCTCTTTTCAGACCTTTTTTCAAATTTTGAATATCTTTGATGGTTTTGGAGATATTAAAAAAAAACCAAACCCCTATTTTTTTTTTATTGTTTATAACTTTTGCAATTTTTATCGGCCCCTTTTGGAACTTTTTCTTAAACTTTCTACATAATATTCCGAATCGAATGACACCTTGATCGTAATTTTCGGAGACTATACAAAAATTTAACCTAAAAAGGTACACATGTTGACCAGACTAACAGTCTTATCGTGACCAAAAGCGTGACCAAGTGTGTAGCGAAATAAAACTCTTGACATAGTTTAGTCGTTTTATTCTATATTATACGAATACTCTAGAATCTGGATTACGGGTCTGGCGGCGCGTACGCTAATCCCATGTTCCTGAGCTCGCAGTCCTCTTGTATGAAGTCCATTAGAAGCAGCTTCCTCAGCGCTGCTCTTCGCACCTGCATAAATAGAACATTACACAATGCGACTACTATAGTAACTTCATGCAAGCAATGCTGGATTCGGAACCAGACAGTTTTTACTGTAGATATGTGCATCCATAAATCACGTCTATCCCTCACGGGGTAGACAGCCTAGGATACCAAGACCTAAAGGCCACGACTAACGTGGTTGTGGGCGTATAGGTGGGAACGGGAATCAACAAAATAGTGATAGGTTGCTAGCATTTTGCATTAGTGAGAAGCCCTTAATCATGGTAAACGTGGCCTTAAGGATTTGTTACCTTAGTCCCTGTCTAGTAGGGGATACAGACGTGATATATGTATGTGTAAGCAAAGCACAGCCAATTAACTACCGACATAGGTATCCAAGAAACAGAATCCGTTATAAAATTTACGATCTTTTTTCATTTGGGCTGATAAATTCGCGCGTCTCCTGCTAATGGGGCGTAAAACGCGAATGGACCCTATAAATACCTAATGGCTCTGTCAGCTGGATTTGAATCCATCGAATGAGGGACGCCATTTTGAATTTTAAAGACACCAGAAATGAGACCTCTCCGCTAGTAATAGGTACCTTGTGAAACCGTACGGATCGTAACTAATTATCACTCGCTAATCCTGCGGCAAAGCAGCAGTGCTTGCTCAGCTGTGTTCCGGCGTGAAGAGTAAGACAGTGAAATCACTGGCACAACCAGTAGGTATGTTATCTAGTGTTGCGGGTGTCCATGGGTGTATGCACAGATTTTATATTTCAATAAGATAAAACTAGTAAATGGCGGCATAAAAATTAAACAAAAATTCTGACATTTCCGCAAAATCGGAATGGATGATAATGGCAACCCTGAACGGAGAATATAATTCGAACTTCTCGCTCTCGCTGTCATAAACCGGGATCGTAATAAACGATTGAAGCTACTTTGATAGTATTTAAACAGTCATAAATTCAGTAGTCACCATCTGTTTTTATTACAAGCTACTAAAATCAATCGATAAAGGGTTCTCCCTCTTTTAAGATGGCAAGGCGTAGATTTAACCGACCTCACTTTGTTCTAAATTAAGTGTTCTCAAAATATATAAACTTGGCTTGAAGGACCTAGCACCCAGGCCACAAAATCTTTAAAAAAAAAGACCTCTGCTGTTGGCAACACTCCGTCTTCACTTTTTCTTACAGTAGGTACCTACCTACCCTGCCATTGCGCTTCGGTCTTTAGAAAGGGGCAATTGGCGTCACGTGAGTTAGAGCGAGACAACGCTCCACGAACCTGAAATTAGCCGAGAAAACAGATTTGAGCAATCCTTATGGCCGGTACTGTAGGTACGTCTATGACTAATACATCACAGCTACACGAGAGCGCGCGAGAGTGGTATCGCGTCCGAGATGGACTACCCGTCTCTTTCTAAAACGAACAGCTACTAGCCGTGCAGAGGGGCTACTACAAAAATCGAAGTTCATATCATACAGCCCCCCCCCCCCCCCCTTTCACTCTCAAATTAACGACTATTATGCTGGTCATCCACACGCTGCTACTGCTGCTGGTCCGTATATACGTTCTTCGTGTTGTCCAATCAGCATGACGCTGCCGATTGGATCAGTTAGAACTGGGGGCCGATTTTTGAAAGCACATGTGTAAGAATATTACTCGAAAGTGGTGAAAAATTGTGCTGAATTTGAAATATAAGTAGCGTAACGATACTTACGGCTCTCATTAATCTTGTGGACTAGTCTAAAATTTGATTGGAGCTGTAGTTTTAAAAATATAACCAGTAGGCTTATTACCTAACTCGCTCGCAATCGCCATCGTGTTCATTTTGACAGTTCTAGTATGAATGTGACAGCTAGCTGATTCCGATGCCGATTGTCAGCCCATACGTGAACTGTCAAAATGAACACGATGGCGATTGCGAGCGAGTTAGGTAATAAGCCTACAGATTTATACCACTTTCGAGTGATGTGCTTTCTAAAATCGGGCCCCTGACCGTGTGTGCGAGAGGATTTGACATGACAGCTACCGTATGGCCAGCATTAGACCATTCTAAATTGTAACTTCTTGCCATAGCAAAAAAATATATCGCAAGATTTAAGAAAATACATGTGCAATGTGCATGTGTGGGAACGGCACGAAACTAATTTCGAAAATCGATTTTCGAATTTAAAAGCCTGGCTGATGAAGTTGTCATCGTTTATACTAACGGCAAGCGTCTGCCACTTGGCCTGGCGCAGCTCCTCGCGTATGAACATCATCTCTGGCCGCAGATCCTGGTGCGCCAGAGGGTCCATGATGATCTGGAGCCGAGGGTCGATGTTCGCGAGCTGCTGATCACTTTGAGACAAGTTTGTAGATAAATACGTATAAATGTCTACGTATGTCGGTTAGGTAGCTACAATATGAACCAAATTAATTTTCAGTTAAATATACATTATGTACAAATGTACAGTAATAAGCTATTAGGTAGACGATGATTTATTGTTAGGTACTAACAATCGTGCTCCGACATCAGCTTCAAGAGCTCCCGCCTCCTCCAAATCGTCAGGTGCTGCCTCCTCCTCCTCGCCCTTTTCCTCCTCCGCGGACATTGTTACTTATTCCTGTACCTTAAAATCTAAATTACTTTAGAAATAAGTGAAATATCCGCAACGAAATCCTACAACATTTAATATGTCAATAAAATGTGCCCTCATTTGTTTTTCTGCAAATAAATGACTTATGACTTATGACTTATGTTTTGTAATATTCGGGACCAAGTTGCTTCCAAAACAGCGCCATCTATGTTTTTACGTCCAACCTGTTCCGAATGAGTGACGTTCTAAATTTAAGACCAAAATCGTTGGTAGTATTGATTTAGAAACAAATCCGTTATCATTGATTTTCATTACGTCTTGACTTTTTTTACTAACGTAACTAAAGCAATTAACATAAATAATCATGTAATTATTCTGATTACGGAATGAGCACGATAGAACGCATATTGCACGTAACGCAATAATTACGTAATTTAGTTTCTGAACGCACGTCGAAGCGTTAAGGCGTTTTTCAGATCATATAAGTTTCAGCAACTGCGACCTTGTACCAAATCCTTGACCAATCCCAGGAGCGAACGCCTGAAACAAAGCTCGGATTGGTCGATATTGGGGTCAACACAAAATTGTTTGAGAGGCGGAAAAGTTCCCAGGGGTGAGTGAACCGCCTCATTGTCTTGTCATTTTATTGCATTCGTCTCTAATAATAATACATTAATTAGTCGTCTTCGCGCTGCTAATTCAGGGCGTGCATCAAGTGATCATAGGTCGCGCAGCCATGCCGATGTGAGTAATACCAGAGGTGTGGCAGCTGACCGACGACAATCGTCGTATTCTCGTGCAAGTGACAGTAGTGAAAAAGTGAAAAATATTCTTCCTATCTCGTCGCAAGATGACCGAGTACAAGTTAGTTGTGGTCGGCGCTGGTGGCGTCGGCAAATCCGCATTGACTATACAGCTAATACAGAATCATTTCGTGGACGAGTACGACCCCACGATAGAGGATTCGTACAGAAAACAGGTGGTGATTGATGGTGAAACGTGTTTGTTGGATATCTTGGATACGGCGGGGCAGGAAGAGTACTCCGCTATGCGGGACCAATACATGCGTACTGGGGAGGGGTTCTTGCTTGTATTCGCGGTGAACAGTGCTAAGAGTTTCGAGGATATCGGGTCCTACCGCGAGCAGATAAAGAGAGTGAAGGACGCTGAGGAGGTGCCGATGGTGCTTGTAGGGAACAAGTGCGACCTGCAGGCCTGGGCCGTTGACATGACGCAAGCCAGAGAGGTACGTGTTATTTGTTGTCACACCCACCACCACCACCAACAGAGTGTTTGTGATGTCAGTTCCAATGTGTAGGTTTTCCAACACAATACGCGAGATACTAGTAAACTCTCTGTACTGTACTATATCAGGGTCAAACATAAACAATTTTTATCTATCATAAAGAAAAAGTCATTATTAAGGCTCTGTCTATCTGTCCGTCTGTCTTAGGGATTTGAATCATGTTATTACCTTTTTTATCTTTCTTTGTAACCTTTGCCGTGGGTCAAGATCAAAGTGAATGTCAATTCTTTAAATGAGAATGATTTAGTCTTTATTTCTACTTAATAAAGGCCTATATAAATTTTAGTTATTTTATACACTGTTTCTTAACCTGTGGCCCGTGGACCCCTGGGGGTCTGTGAGTATTTATATCGCAGTATTTATGCAGTCGCATCTTTGGACCACTTGACAACAATAAATAAATACCATCAAAAGTCTCATAAGAGCTACTAACGCACTAAGTTGTCTGTATCTATTGTTTAAAATTTTTTTAGCGTTCAAACATAAGTTATTGTGTTTGTATCTTAACCCATGTCCTACGGGTGTCAACTAGAGTTGACAGCCAGGTAGCATTGCTCCAGTACGGGTATCAACTATAGTTGTTTGGAGATATAGTGATATAGTGCATTGGGGTAATTATTCGAAACTCGTGGATATCCACTAAACGGGGAACATTCACATAATCTAGCAACACTTACCTAGAAGCTCCAATGTCTTTGGCTTCTAGATAAGCATTACGAGATTATGGTATTGTTCCCCGTTTATTGGATATCCACGATTTTCTATATTCCCCCAATGCACCTTATTTGTTTCTTTTTACTGATGAAAGTAGACCAAATGTCTATGTAATAGGGTGCATAATAAGTAGTAGTACAAGTCAAAATATGCCCATATTGAGCCGTGACGGCTTACAGGTCCCGTAGGTAAAGGGGTAAACATTTCATACTTATACACCACTAGCGGTTCCGGTTCTGTCTGCGCAGAATCGCTGTCCCTCGGGAACTATGTAATTTTCCAGAGTAAAAACTAGTCTATGTCCTTCCCCAGGACTCGAACTATCTGTATACCAAATTTGAACTAATCAGTCCAGCGGCTTAAGTGTGAAAAGGTAACAACAGACAGATAGAGTTAGTTTCGCATTTATAATATTACTAAGCACCATGACATAATAGGAGTTTATTTACCTCAATATTATGTCACTTGTAGTTGAGGGAATCCGTAATGAACTACTTAATGCCCTCCTTTTCATTGTCTTGTTTATTCCAACTTTGGAAGAAAGACTTAAAACCTTAGA
Source organism: Pandemis cinnamomeana (assembly GCA_932294345.1). Classification (NCBI taxonomy): domain Eukaryota; kingdom Metazoa; phylum Arthropoda; class Insecta; order Lepidoptera; family Tortricidae; genus Pandemis; species Pandemis cinnamomeana. The sequence goes on along the minus strand of OW028718.1, from coordinate 12,081,969 downwards.
TTAAGGTTTTGCTTCTTCCATGCTGGTCTGGGAGTAAAGAAAAATCAGAATTTACCAGTTGCTTCTCTTCCCGTGCAGATGGTATGGGCGAAAAGCTTAGGAATCATGTTAAAGGCGGAGCGGTTAGCAACCCATCACTATTTGGATTCCATTTTCCACCTATACGCTCACAATCTTGCTAAACGTGACCTGTAGGTCTTGTTACCTTAAGCTCTGTCTAACCCGTAAGGGATAAAGACGTGATTTGTGTATAAAAAGTGTAATGACCTTAAATCGACGCAGTAAATTCTATTTCTCAAAAGGTTAGTCATGGAAAGCTATTAGTAATACATTTTGTAAACAAATGATGACACATTGTATACAATGAAGGAGGAAATCGTACAATTTCATGGCTCTGTGTTGATAACATTGTTTAAATTTATTTTAATAGGTCAATGTCATGTTCTTTATCCAATTTAGGCCCTGTTTTACCACTCTATTAATTTCCAGTTATCTTAATTACTAATTTATCTATGATGATGTCTCTGTCTGTTTCGTAGTAATAAAAAGAGATGGAATCATGGAGTCACTTATTTGAAATTAATGTCACAGCAGTGACCAATTAACTTCTGGTATGTGTTAATTACGGGTCCATATCAAATTTAAGGTAATCAGTAAGATAGATATTATTTGAGAACAATTTCCGCATGCATACATACACAAGTCACGTCTATATCCCCTACGGGGTAGACAGGGCCTGAGGTAACAAGACCTAAAGGCCATTGAAACGGCGGATTTGGTTGAAATTAAGGGTCTGTGGAAAAACATAAAGGCTACTTTTTATTCCGATTTTCCCACGAAATGATGATGTAAATCTATTTACCAAGAATTTTCACAATTCCATAAAGTCGGCCTCAAATCGACACCAGTATATTCAAGGCAAGTAACCTCTGTCGACATCAGTCTACGCCCAAATTCGATGTCTGTATTGTATGTATGTATGTATAACTCTTTATTGTACATAAAACACAAGAAAAAGATGAATACAGGATAACACACATGCACAAAGGCGAACTTATCCCTAAAAGGGATCTCTTCCAGTTAACCTTTGAACGATTGACAGGACATGAGTATTAAGCAAGAGTAGACACAGAAAAAGTAAAAGAACCGATTGCAAAACACGATTCGAATTTCGAATTTGTGAGCTGGCCTTATAGTCCGAAATAGTATGTATGTATGTGAACGCTTTATTGTGCAAAATAAACAAGACAAAATACAATTGACAAACACTGAAATACATGCACAAAGGCGGACTTATCCCTTTAAGGGATCTCTTCCAGTCAACCTTTGAGTGGATGAAAGGAGTATTATATTAGGGATGGACGTAGACCGGGAGATAGTGGCAGAAATTACTGGGTCATTTGTACCAGTATGGCGGTTCTTCAGGGGTCTAAAGTACGCAATGACAAAAAGAAAAATGATGGCCATAGCGCTGGTACCGGCGGCCTAATCACGTGGGCGTTAGTCGAACTCGTCGGATAAATTACGAGTGTCAAACGATTTGTTCCACAATCATTTTAGTATTTTCCGATAGTCCATAAAAAATAAGCAGGCGGTAGTGTCATGCCATACTTTTCCGGTGTGACTTACAGCCCGCCATACCGACGCGAATGCGTTAATTAAAAAATTAAAAATTCGACCATTTGTACCAGGCTAATTTTTGCACAGTTAATCATCGTCGTGCAGCCATTTACGAAAATCACCATGCCATACTTTTTGGACGGTTCAAATGGTCGCCATACCGCCGAAAATCAGCAATTTTTTTTTCTTTCGCCAAACGATGTATACCAGTATTGCATTTGGATTTTTAGAAAGTATTTGATAAAATGTGACCGTCATTATATTTGCCATAGGTACTTCTAGTAGGGGGATAAAGTGCTGCCATACTTGAAAAACTTATTTATTCGACACATTTCAAAAATACGACTGTACAATACGTAAAATATTTTTTACAGCATGGGATCATTATATTCTGTTTAATTGGATATAATTCTTCCTACAAAAAATTATATAATATAAACATTTGGTTATAAGTCAAGATTGCCGCCACCTAGATCTTTGAAATTTTGTATTTATATTCGTTGAACCTCAAACTTGCGAGAAAAATTAGTGCCATACTGTTACAAATCGTTCAAAACACGAATAAAATCTTACAATAAAAAAAATATATTATACACATTCGCCACCTCCCACAGGTATGGCATTATCACACTTCTATTTATGATCATTCAGGAACTATTGAAAAAAAATTTTAGGGTGGTACAAATCGTTTGGTGAAAAAAAAAAATTGCTGATTTTCGGCGGTATGGCGACCATTTGGAACCGTCCAAAAAGTATGGCATAGTGATTTTCGTAAATTGGCTGCACGACGATGATTAACTGTGCAAAAATTAGCCTGGTACAAATGGTTGAATTTTTAATTTTTAATTAACGCATTCGCGTCGGTATGGCGGGCTGTAAGTCATACCGGAAAACTATGGCATGACACTACCGCCTGCTTATTTTTTATGGACTATCGGAAAATACTAAAATGATTGTGGAACAAATCGTTTGACACTCGTAATTTATCCGACGAGTTCGGCTAACGCCCACGCGATTGGGCCGCCGGTACCAGCGCTATGACCATCATTTTTCTTTTTGTCATTGCGTACTTTAGACCCCTGAAGAACCGCCATACTGGTACAAATGACCCAGTAATTTCTGTCACTATCTCCCGGCCTAACGAGTGAGTTTAAAAATTGCAAACACTGATGTCATTAATTTGAGAGTGAGAGAGACGGTGTGATACGAACTTCGAAAAGGGAATGGCTACCTTGTGTTATCTTGTTCTAAAATACCGTCCAACTGTTCCAGGTGGCGCGAAGTTACGGCGTACCGTTCGTGGAGACGTCAGCCAAGACGCGCATGGGCGTCGACGACGCGTTCTACACGCTCGTCCGGGAAATACGCAAGGACAAGGAGTCGCGCGGCAAGAAATACAGGAATCGACACAAGATGGGCGTCCGGCGCCCCATCAAATGCGGACTACTCTAATTTGATAACATAAAATACTAATATTCATGGATATCTAAGGGATTTGTCTGTTACTACTTATTTGTATGCTGGATGTTAAAAGCCGCAGACGCACATGTGCGTCGCTCGTTTTAGTGATCTAACGGAGATGCGAAAGCTTCTATGTTTGTGTTCACTGAAATAATGATGAGAAGAAGCCGCTTGCATGATTTTGTTTTCAAAAGTCATGTAAACGCACATATGCGTCTGGCATTTTACGTGTAGAGACTACAAAGGCGTAGCAGTGAATGCATTAAGTACACTCGGTACTTTCAAGCGGTGCCATTATCATCACAATCCTATCTTAGTCATTGAAACGCATATGTGCGTTTGCGGCGCAAAAGTGTAGGATAGCAATAATTACATTACCTTTTAATATATAATTTTCTAAATTCTTTTTACTTCTCCAAAATGCATAGTCAATTCTACTTAAAATCCTCTAATACTATTCTGATTATAGAATAACGAATATGTTACAATTAAAAAGTTTAATTTAACAAACACCCTTAAAGATATCTGTGAGTATTGGTTGTATTTTGCTAGCAGTCGTAAGGAGGGTGGCTGAAACCGTATGATTGGTATTTCTAGAATAAATAACATAATAACCCGCAGTTTTTCGGTTTTATCGCGGTCGTAAAGCATATGTCCCTTACGCACATGCTTGGTTAGAAGGGGAAACTAGATTTACGTCCGCTATTAAACCAAGCGTTCGAGCCTTTGGCTTAAAACGCATGCTGTTCACGCTTCCCACTCTCTACGTTCTTCTAACTGACCCAGTTAGGGTTGCTAGATGGAAAAATTCTAAATCCTGAGATATAATAATCCTGGGCTCAGTAGAAAAAGGATGTACTGAGTGAGAAGCAAGAAGACTGGTTATTATGAAACGGTGACCCTCCTCATAGACTGCTCAGTACTTTAAGTACATTGATAGTGAAAAGTCCCAATGGATAAAAGCTAGAGCTTGTCCATAAGACAGTCTTCGGAAGGTGGTTCAATGTATTTTTAAGTCTTTCTGACACCAATTTAAATGATACCTTTTCTCAGTCATATTGGAATGTCTACTGAGCCTTAGTCTCCTTAGCTTGCTAGGAAGAACATGACAACCCAATCCGCAATGTAGCTTAGTTAGAAAGACTTAAAAACTATCGCCTGGTCTCAAGGCATTTATTACAAATAGACGCCTTGCAGAACCGAAGCCATTTGCCATAACTCGATCGTTCGATCGCCAGTCGTCGACAAATTCACTCTTATTGGGTGCTCAATATTTCACACGCTTTTGAACACCTTTTTATAATTTTCTTACTGCACATGGATACTTGAAAGCTGACAAATTTGAGCATTCTTCATAGGATCCGTTTAAAGTTGGTACGTGGGTGTGGGTGAAACAATGGCGTAACGTGAGGGTCTAGGAGGGCGCACCGCCCCGATTGCGGTTTTCTTTTGTTTTTATGAAACAATACAGCCTAAGAGCTGCAGTTTGTAAGTACTAAACAGTGAAGGGTTGTAGGAGAACGGTGCATAGGACAATTGGAACAACATTGGTCCTCAAGATACCGCAGAGTATTACACTTCAAGGACGGTGAAGTCTTTGTTGGAATATTCTTTTAAATTGACGAGAATTAAGGGTAGGGTAGATCTTATCAGATGTTCACGTTACGCCACTGATTCAGTAGCGTCTCAACAACCGTCATTGACAGGCCCCTATTATAGTGATATAAACGCAATGCGTTGTCTTTCTGAAGCCAAGCGGCGTAGATCCCTGTCGAGTTTATAATGTAAAACAGAATTGTCACTTGTCACCGACGATTGTCGCGTTAGTGCATAATATTGGCGGCGAAAATTATCATTGTCAAGTCATTCTGGTGATGGCGCAGGTTGCGACGCTCCCACGTGGATCTGTAATTCAAGTAAACACTTGTAATTTTACGTCCCCCGGGCCGTAAGTAGCAATATACCGGCCGCTTCGCGAGCGGAAATTTCCACTTCCTGGCCAGGGGAAGACGCAAAATTGTGTACACCTCGGGCGGTGATAAAGAAAGCCTCAAGCCGTATGTTTATCGTGCGATAAGTTCCTGCGATTTGAGACATTCTTTATTTCACCATCCTCGGAATGTCACCATCTTCAGTCAGCGCCATATAGTTTGAAGCATCCAAATCGGCCAAATAATTCGGTACACCATAGACATAGTATGGTGCGTCGAACTCTTTGGTCACCTGGGATGTTTCATAATATATGATGCTGACTGTACTATGACGATTTATGTTATTGAGTTGCCCAGTAAATCAATTTAGTGTTAAGCTTGCAACACTCAAGACTATTTTACTCTATGAACTATATTATAGGTAGATAGCGGCTATATCAAATACGCAAGGCTAAATGTTTTGATCACATTACGGTGTATCGACAAAGTAAATGGCATTGTACAATGAAATTTGTCGCTCGCTCTGATTGGTTGAGCCAATGCGTCTGACATCATAGATATCTGTTTGACATGGTATCAGAGACTTAACAAAGACTGGTGAAACTAGTCCTAAATGTACCAGCATCATTTCAGATGCGAGAATTAATGGACTGTGTTTTGGTTATGTAAAATCGGATTTGTTCCCGGCCTACCCCTGGTTAGGGTAGAAGTAGAACGAGGTTGCCTTCTTATAGTTTATACACCCCCTCCTTCCCTGCGCCTCCCGAAACCGTCATCAAACTTCGTTATTCGCGCGTCTAGTCTATACTCTATACATCTAGCGCTTGGAGTCACCGCTGTACTAGCTATACCCTAGGGTCGGTCCGGACGCCTTGCCATTTATTTTGTCGAGATTATTTACTAGGTTTACGTGTAAACGCTTATCTAAGGACCTTGCTAACCCATACAGTGTGTGGTCAGTGTAAAGTCGTTTTAACGAATTTTATACTACGAGTTTTCTAATCTGTACAGTTTTTTCAACATTTATTTTACCACTAGGGTGATCTAAGTATGAACGCTTCGTTTCGATTTATCGAGGCGCTAGGTCTATGATGAACGTTCTATTATATCATATTTAACTAGCTGAAGCTACAGAAGTTTTGTTGCAAACTTAAAAATGTGTCTCCGGTAAATTTTTCCATTTATTCTCCACTTTATTACCTTAATAGGACTTCAATGAAACTGAGTTTTTCACTAAATTAGCAACACTTGTAACCATTCATCCTTATTTATCTTATGACGCTGTAAAGACATCTAAGTGTTTGCCGCGCAGTTTTGTTGCTCACTAGCGCCACCGGTAACAAATCCCCAACGTTTGCCTTTGGCTAATTAATGCGTTCTTTTGTGACCGCCGCACTCATAATCATATCATAAATTAATTTTTGATTTAAGATCAGTTAGTTATATTTAATGGGCTTTCGCGAGTGCGGCAGTTAAAAGCAATTTTAATACTTGATTGTTCAAAACCAACTCCTGTGTTTCGTTTATGTGTTTAAAATTAGTAGATTTGTTTCTGAATCACAACTTCAAGGCACCTATGGTAGAAATACCTTAGAAATATCAAATCCTTGGATGAATTAACATTGGTTGTGCACAATTTCTCTATAGAAGTACAATTGTCGGTTGTAACTTTTCTTTTAAATACACTGTAAGGAAAATCGCGTTCATTTAGTAGCCATAGAGCAATTAACCAATAGAGTGGAAAAAGTACATTTAGGGATAAAAGAAAATTATTAAAAACTAGAGCTAGTACGACATGAGACTCCATCAATAACCAGTGGCGTAGCTAGGTAACCAAGGGCCCTGGTGCAAATAAAAAAATGGGTCCCCACTACTATCTAAACTTCTTTCTAAAATCTTTTAATAATAATAGTTCGATCGAGATTTTCTGGTAAGGATTCGAGGGCCCCGGGGCACTGCCCCGCCTAGTCCCTTGGTAGCTACGCCACTGTCAATAACGTGTTGCCGATTTAGATAACCCGTATAGCTCTACTCGTTAATTCCTCTAAGACTAGTATACGCGAATTGACTATTAGTAACACGTATAGGATTAGTTTTATCGATAAAATTAAATCCAAACACAATGAAACTTAGTGAAACTTTGAAAAATTTCGTTATTTACCGATGACATGTCACAAAGCTGGGGGGGCTACTCCAAAATTCAAGTTCGAAGTTTGTATCACAGCGTCCTTCTCTCTCATATGAATATTAGTGCGAGCGAACGGCACGAACCGAACTTCGAAGTATAAAGGCCAGAGCCAGAACGGATATTAACCACATAGGAAGCGAGAGCAACAACGCTTTTTTACTATAAAAATTACAAATTAAGACGAGTAGGGTACGTGTCAAAATACATAAAGTTTGAAATGCGTAATGGGTTAAAATATATAAAATATCTTGTGCAATTTTCACAGAAAATGGCAACTTAACAGGATTGTTATGTAATAAACCTAATCTAACCTAAACCAATCGTAGATTATGCGAACAAAAAAGTTCATCTAGCTGATGTTTCACCGAAAATTGCATTGTAATATTCTGAACCATTATACATTTTAAACTTTATGTATCCGTCCTGTGCCGACCCTTACTCCGACACTGACGATTACATCTCTACCCTATCGTAATTATATCAGTGTTAAGGCAGTTTGTTATTTGTAAGTAAAATCATTGTTGAATTAAATGTTTTCTATGATAGGTAGCTACTCTATCTGTAGAATCTATGCTCTTACTCATAAACGTAGTCTGGGAGCTGGCAACATTTTAAAATAGGTATTTGTGGCGGCTTAAAAATTGTTTCAAACGGCTGATGTTATATTTTGAGTAGTGAATCGATGGTCGGCTACAGCCAGTGGCCCGTTTCTCGAAGCTACTAGTGCCAGTTTTACAAATCTAAACTAGCTAGCAAAATGTGTCAAATTCCAGCCAATGATTGCTTGATTGGGCCAATGTTGGCATTGTTGGTCGACTTGCAAAATTGTAGCTTGTAACTTCAAGAAACTGGTCACACGTGTGTTATTGTGTTTACAACTTTACAGTACCCGGCCATAAAGATTGCACATCAGTCTTCTCGGCTAATTTTGGCTTCGTAGAGTGTTGTCTCGCTCTAACTTACGTGACGCCAATTGTCTCTTTCCAAAGACCGAAGTGCCATCTTTATGTCCGGTTACTGTAGATAAGTATCATAAAGGCAGCGTTTGTACCATCAGCCAAATATGTGGTCTGCCACTCTTAACTTTCTATCACGGTTCCTTTTTTTTTTTTTTTTTTTTTAACGTGTGGAAAATGCGCCTTATGCATCTCCGCGCTCGGGGCAGCATACGAACGGAGGTATGACGGGCTCTCCATCTCGCCGCTGCCTTCCCCATGGAAGGAGGGGAGAGGCCTACCGTCTAAAAACACACTGGCCGCCCCGGGATGGGGCAGGTGGCGACGGCACCGTTGAATGCGGGTTCTGGATTCCCCGCCCTCCCCCGCCGGTGACCGTCTGTTTTTTTAAAGAGGTTAACTCCTCGTAGCCACCTCAGCGGCCCACGTTCCCAGCGCCTGCGGGCCGGGGTTACGTGACGGCCGACATGACCGAGATCACGCCGCCCTGTTGATTTTTATAGAGGTTTACTCCTCGCTCTATCACGGTTCCTGAGATACAGCCTGGTGACAGACGGACAGCGAAGTCTTAGTAATAGGGTCCCGTTTTTACCCTTTGGGTACGGAACCCTGCAAAATAGCGACATTTTCATTTGATAGAAATTTGGATGGAAAGTGATAGACCACTTATTTGAACGACGGTACAACATTTTACGTTGCCTCAACCACCTACTCCAAAATGTCTACTAGCTCTCAGAGTATTGAACTTGTGTTACTTTAACTTATTTCTTTCTGTCACTAAACGTGTCTTTTACCTTTGCCAGACAGAGACAACATTAATTTCGCTATAAGAGGTAAATTAATAAGAAACTATGTTCGGTTCTTTATAATTATATAGGTACATACGAATATTGACTCAATTACTACACTACCTAATCTTTTAAATACAAATAAGGTTAATAAGTCGTATGTTATTAAAATCTTTTACGTGTCGCTCTTACACCAGATTTTTCATGAAATGAAGTTTTTTTTTCTTATTTGACAGCAAAGAAAATAAAATTCATGCGATATGAAAAACTTCTAAACCTTGAGTTGTGAAAGTAGCTGTTGTGAGCTAATAGCAGGGTACCTACGAAACTATTTTTGATGTCATGTACTTAGATGCGACTTTCCGATTTTTAATGACACCTGACCAGACATCTCAATTTACCATTATAAGGCCTGCCACACGCGCAAGTATCACCACAGTTATAACTGCCGTGAAACTTGGTAGCTACCACACGGCACAGTTAAATACCTACGCGCAAGCCTCATTCTTGTGAAAATCATCGGCATCAATGAAAAAAAAGACTGCAAAAGCGTTAACGATGACCTTTAAATAGAAAAAAAACATGAACTACATAAGGACTTAACGCACGCAAATCAGCCATCTTGTGACGACCACGTACCTCGCCGCATAACTACCCTCGACTGCGGTTTGAACACTGAACCCAACCACACGCACAGGCAAGTTCAAACAAGTCGAAAGCCGCGCTATGGGGTTGGCGCGTGGTACAGTTTTACCAACCGCACGCACGGTGTTCCGTGTACAAGCCGGCCTGCGCAGGCAACACTAGTGATACTTGCGCGTGTGGTAGGCTCTTCGTGGTATTTTTTTAGCAGCGGGTTGCCATGTTAAAAAGCTACAGTGGTGCCTCCTACAAGGTTTAATACGAAACAAAAGTGATGTAAATGAAATTTGCCTATCGTAGCCTGTTGAGGTTTTATTAAATCGTGTTAGGTCTTCAAGTTAACAGACTACGCTTGCAGTCGATAATATAGATTACGCGTCTATAGCGCCCTCACCAACCATACAGGCTATCGAGCCAGATACGGAGTCAATAGCTGCCTCAGGTTTCAACTTGATCTTTACTGTACGGTTGGTGTGCCTATTCTTACAAACAATGACTATAGGTACAATGAATTAAACGAATTCTTTTTTTTAATACAAAAGTGTTCTTTAGTCTTAAGTTATAGGCGAAATTACAGGTTCAAAAATTCACGTTTTTAACCCCTTGAGTTTTTGAAAACTGTGTTCTTTCCTATGGTACATTGACAAGAACTAAGAAATAATACAATATTGCAAGAATTTAATGTCGCTGTTTATTCTATAGTTTGACAGTTCAGTATGAATCTTAATCAATTTTTGACTTATTTCTTGTTTGGTACCATTTTAATTAGTTAGGGATACGGATTTATTTACGAATATTATTGCGCTGCCATGTATAATTTTCATTTTTTAGCAAATCTGCTTTAAATATTTATATTTATAAACAAAAATCGACTGGCCTCTAAGCTTCTATGTACAAAAGTAAGCATGTAAATAAAATCAGGACATTACAACATTGTATTTAATAAATTTCGATGCTAGTGCACAATTATGTTGGAAATAGTTATTTATAATTAACTCTGTAACAATATAGCACAACACTGTGTGCTAATTTAAAATAAATAAAATCAAAAACCTACGCCTTTATTTTTACCCTGCGTTAACCTATTCTAAATTTTGAATTATGATCTCGTTGGAAGTAATGAAACTCAGCTTAAAATAAAATATAAAAGAGCAATGAAAGGAAGTGAAGGCACTTTGCTGAATTTTTATTATTTTAGTAATGACTTTCGTACAAGTACCTTACATGTAACAGTGGCGCACTGCACTTGTGCACTGCTGAACCTGAACTAGAAAAACGTATTAAATTCAACAGAATTATGCCACAAGCGAGTCACCTCTTATTGGAAGTTCATATCGTACTGTCTCTCTCACTCTTTTTTTGAGAGTAGGCCCCTGCTTTTCTGTTTTGTCCACAATCCCATTTTATCAACACCTGTGGATATGTAGTCGCCTCAGAGGAATCGAGTCTGTTTCAAAATCTTTGGTTCAGTCGAGTTTTCCAATAGCTTGCAGCCAACTGCTCAAAAATAAGTAAACACGCTTCTTATGTTACTGAAAATAACTATACTCACGTAAGCATCCCAGACAGTTAAATTATTGAAAATAAATAGTAAATAATAATATTAAAACGTGGTTGGTCATTATGTTTACCTTACCCTCTGTCTACCTCGTAAGGGATATAGACGTGATTTATGTATGTATGTAATTATGTATGTATTGGTCATTATTTATTTACGGTCAAGCTTTGGGTTGGTGAAAAACTCCTCTTGTATGTCAGTGTCAGACAGCAAGGCAAAGCAACTGTCAAAACAAATCGGTAATTCCGTGGGCATTATATTACTCTAAATAAAGCGAATGTTAACGTGTTTTAAAACAGTATTGACGGATAACATCACAAACCATGGAAGCAAAGGACGTGTGTGTAGAGATAGAAAATGATGAGTTTTATAGTAAATTCCTCGTGGACACCGTAAAGCCGTTGGTGGGCGAAAACATATCGGTCTCTGACCAAGTAAATAGACTCACCCAGGGCATCGAAAAACTGAGTAAGAGCTTGGAAAAGCAAGTCCTAGCGAAACACAATGACCTGCTGACCCAGGCGAGTCATATATCTGATTTGGAAACTACTCTAGAGTCCGTACAGTCGCAAGTCAAAGGTTTGCTTCGGGGCGCCGAAAAACTCAAGGACAGAGTACACACACCGCACCGTGCGTTAGAAGAGCAGACAACCATGCTCGAACGAGTCCAAGAGACATGCAACCTTCTCCGCCACGCGGCGAAAATGCTGGCTCTGTGGAATAAACTGGCCAGTATCAAAGACAACCCACCAAAAGAAGCTATTATCCTGTTTGAACTAAACGAACTGATCGGCGACTACGATTTCGAAGGGATCGTTCTCCTAGAAGAGGTCCTCAAAGAAGTGGAACACAGAAAAAAGGAATTGCTGGATAATTCCACAGCTTTACTGCAATCTAGTTTGCTAAATGGGGAGAAAGAGAAGTTACTGCAATGCTTCAAAGTATTCCACAACTTGCAGTGCACCAATGAGCAAATCAGAAACAGTGTGGACAACATTCTGAATAATTTGAAAAATGAAATTGGCAATGCACTCAATGTGCAAATGGTGTCCATAGAAGTGAAGAAATCTAGCTCTGGCCGAGTTGCTCCAGGGAAAGCTAATATTATGAATGCACAAGACTTCAAAAACAAACTCTGGGATAACATTGATAAGCTGTTTCACGTGGAAATGTACAACAGCTGCACCAAAGTGATAATGCTGCAGAATGTTGTTAATGAACTGCATGCTATTGGCAACTTCCGGAACATAGCCAAGACATTCTGGTCAGACTTGTGCGCAGTGTTCAGTACCGAACTAGAAAAGAGTCCCCTTAACGTGAACCAGTCTGTAGAAATCGACTTTCCGAGACTCTTGAAATGCTTCAATGATTTGCTTTCTAAACTCAAATGCAAAGATTTGGAAATTAACCGTGCTTCGTTAACTAAATGGGAGAACTCGTTCCTGTCAAAGTCTCTGGGAAAGTTGCTTGAACCTGTGAGAAGCATGTGGCATCTAAGCCAAGTTCCTAACATGGATCAAATAGATAATGCCGTCAGAATTATAACAGAAGCGTTAAGCATCTCCCTCGGAGATAAGCAGTTGAGCATAAGCTTAGCAAATAGTGTGGCCAAGTGCATAAAACAGATGAACATGGAAGCAGAGCAACGCCTGTCTCTTGACAGTGATGTTGCACAAATCATTGAACCCCCAACCAGCTCCCAACAAAAGAATGCAGACCTCTGCAATGCACTGTTCTATTTCTCATCTCAAATCCGAAGGGTCCTTGTCAACATGAATTCGATGCTGCCACAGGAAAGTATACAAATTGTCCAAAGCAGTCTTAAAGACGTCACTAGCCTTGCAGTGTTGCAATTGTTTGCTGAATCAATCAAAAATTCGCTTTACATCATCCTGATGACAATGCACGATGAACCTGACTTGACCAGGTCTGATGACCCAACCGGAAAGTCTCTGTCTTGCTCACCTTACATGAAAGAACTACAGCAATTTGTATCAAGATGCAAAGATATCTACTTATCAATGTTCAGTGAGAAAGCAGCGCTCAATGAATGTTGTGCCAGTATTGCAAAGGCTACAGTTGGGAGATTCATTCAACATGTGTGCAATGTGCAACCTCTGAGTAAATTTGGTCGCATAAAACTTCAAATAGACTGCAAACATTTGGAGATTGCTTTATCGCCTTTAGTGAGCGAGATGTCAGACCTAGGCGACGACAGCAGGCAGTTGAAAGCGCTCAGCTTACTTCTAGAAAAATCGCCTCAAGACATAGCGAAAAGTCAGTCCGAAGGCGCGTCCCTGCCTTATTCAATGGTTATGATGTTCTTGTTCTCCTACGCTGGACCCCAGCTGATAGCGCCTCATACTTGCGCCGGTTGGAACGTTCAGAAGCTGATGCAATGGCTAGACTCTCACAAAAAGGAGAAGGAGAGGTTAGACTTTGTCGCAGGAGCACTGCAGAGGTACCAGAACCACGTCCGACAAAACCAAATCGCGACGTATGATGAGGTGTATCCGATTTTGTTGCAGTTACTCGAGGATGGCCGGAGTTCGTTGAAATAGGAGAAATAAAATAATTTATTTGATATTCTGTTACAAATTTTAAAAGTTAGATATTAAGATAAATTTATAATAAGTATACCTTCACTGGTAAAAAATATTTATGAAATAAAAGTATAACAATTAGCATTACATTTTATTGAAGTCCGGTACAATGCAGAATTGGCCAAGTAAAGTTGACATGTGTGGCAGTCTGTGGCAGTAGACATAGTTTTTTTTTTTAATTATTATTAAACTAGTTCTAGGAACGAAGCTTATCCAGCCATTAAATATCACGTCATTATCGACCCCAACAAACTCACGAGAGCGGCAGCATTCTCATTTCTACTGTGTTCGTTGGATAATTTAAATAGATGAAATACTGGATTACCGCCATATTAAAATTGACTACATGGAGAATGCATTGTAGATAACATCGCAGTAGGCACTACAAGGTAGCGCGTGTCCGCTCTACTGGGTTCTTCGGCCCCGTGTGGACGTGGCTTTCTGGTCGCGGTAGGCTCACGAACCACATCCAGTGGCCACACTAGGCTATTTGGTTAATATAACGTCCAACAGTTACGCTTGCAGGAAGTACCCAGCTCATAACAACGGCCAACAACTACCCTCATTTTCATCACTACTATCTAAGGAGGATACTTAGCAGTTCAACGCATGGCCTCTCAAGCAGAGGATCGTGGATTCTAATCCAGGCTGACTACTCCTGACATTCGTGCAACTTTTTGAGTTTAAGTATTTGTGTGCGAAATTATACATATAGATATGAAAATTACCATTCTGCACTGGGCACGCGTGTGAACTGTAGCTCAAGCTCTCTCATTCCAAAGAATGAGGGCTGTGCCCAGCAGTGGAACTAGATGCTGGAAATGGATGGTATAAAATAAATCAAAAGATAGACATACTTTAGAACCATTTTAATCATTATACCAATCTAAGAACAGCAGAGTAAATGACATGACTAGCAGGAAGAACAAAATGTACACCCTGAGACCAGCATTCCTCTGGATGGCTTGCTTTATTTGATCATTGGCATCCCTAACATTTTCCGTGGCGCCCACAACTGTGTATGAAATTCTGTCTATGTCTTGCTCTTGTTGAAGAACCTGGAAGAAAAGAATAGTATTATTGACATGGGTAATATTTGATGTTAAGGGTACATGTTGCATTTAATTTTCATAGTAGTCAGTTGGGCACCATTTTTTTTCTTACTTCCCGCTTCTGAGGGCTCAATCAAATAGGAGACAACAATGGGTTAAGGCAACAAACATAATATTATTTAGATAATGCAATTTGCATTCCTACAATATTAATTTTATTGACATTATTTAGCAACTTCAGCAACAATTATAATAATTTAATTAAACTGTTTTACCTTTTCTGTAAATATTTCCTGTAGTTCAGCTATGTGCAGCACCTTGCTCTCGATCTGCCGCACCTCTTCAGTCATACTGTTCAGCTCATTCAGCAACTGCACATTCTCTGACTCCAGCATTTGCAGTTCTTCTCCATCCAACTCCCCCTCATCAGACAAAATGGCTACTTCATTGTCTGATAAATCTAATGGTCGCTTTTGATTATCAGTTTCCTCATGCTCAACCTCTTCGTCTTCTTTGAGGAGTTTTTCAGTTTTAAATAAATTCAGGTTTGATTTGATCTGTGGCTGCTCCAGTCGGGAAAGTTTTCGCATGTCAATAGCTCTCTTCACTCGTAAAGCTTTGAGTTCACTATGGATTTTACATACTGCTTTCAAGTAGGAGTCAATGAGGTCGATGACCGCATCCATATATTCCCGAGTCTGCGGAGAAACAGCCAACTTACGGTTATCATTCCTGAATTCCTTCAGAAGGTGTGAACAGGTGTTGATAATTCTCTGTGCTCCTGTATCTATCTGATCTCTTTCGGCTTCCGTCATCTCATCTCTGGTAACGTTAAAGAAACTCAAGTACCTATCCCTATGCTCCAACAAAAAGTCGCGCAACCTAGTGATTTGCGAGCAAATGTCTTTTGCAGTGTGCATGAAACCATGTTTCGATTTAGGCCGAAGCAAACGCTGCTTGTCTTCACTTACGGGGCTTTGTATGCCGAACGCTTTGTTACGCGCTTTCAAAGTTTTAATGCAAGCCTTGAAAAGCGGAGTTATATCCATTGTGAGAATAATTCAAATTAATTCAAATACACTCATAACACAAGTACAAGAACTGTCTGCCGTTGAAAAATGATGACGTTTGATTTGACATGACACTGACGTGACTTTATGGTATGACTAGAGCGTGACTAGAAATACCGGTTTTTATGTTACTGGCTTATTTAGTATCACATGCAATATAAGACAGCGAAGTATTAGTAGGCCACTAAAAATCTACAAGCTCAAAAAAAATAATGGAACTACTACCAATGCCACGGTTATCAAATAAGAATTTGAGAATAATGAAGGATAACATGGCTGTATGAATGTTACTTCCTTTGTCTCCCTAGAGGGGTGATTTGTTGAAAAAAAATGACACTGTCAGTCAGATGTCAAACGGACAAGTCAAAATAAAGGGCATCATTTTCTTGAATTTTGTTTTGTAACGTATCGATAGAAAACAAACAGTGTAACACATACGTAAACTTAGTTTTGTTTATTCGATTGTTCAACAAATAATCATTATGGCTGCATCCAATAGCTCCAACCGTATGAAACGTACAATTCCTGTTGACATTCTGGATGATCTGTGCAGGTCAATAATTAACTTTTTAACTTATTATGATGAATCAGCTTTTGGTAACTTTTGTCTGTATTTCACTTAGTTCTTAAACCTTTTTTGTAAGCAATTCTAAATCGATTGCCCATATTATTTTTTTACTTAGGCCGAAAGCCCGCTGAGTTTCAATTACCGACATAATATATATATTTTTAAATGTATCATTATTGTTTACGATACGTAATCGTATCTACGACGTTTCTGCTGTTATCTTCAGGAAGCTTAACTCTTAATTTATCGCTTCTCAATGAAATGTACGCTTTTTGAGAAAAAAATGCTGATATTCCCATTCTATATCTTTAAAAAAAAAAAATAGAAGATGTCCACGTTTTTCATTAAGTATGTAACTATTAATAACATGTAGGGTGGCAAGAACCTAGCCCTTAAAAAATTGTTGACTGCACTGCCCAAGTAAATAAATCTCATTAAATAACTGTCTGCCAACTTACAAATATTTTACTTGAAATAAAAGTTATCTACATTTTTTTAAATTACTTTAAAAATCCGTAACATGCCTAATATATCTTCTTTTCAATCCCTCATATGTTTGACCTATTTTACCTTCATTCTGATGCAATGGTTCCATAATGATCAGCACCAATAGCCATAAAAAAGAGGGTAAAACTATGATTTATTATTGGCAGCCGTTTCATCATCAACCTGCCTGCAGAGGAGAGAGATGACCTGGTCCGCATCTGCTTCCAAATGGAGCTGGCGCACTGGTTCTACCTGGACTACTACTGCACTGATGAGTCCAACAGCCTGCACCCCTGTGGCATCCGTGACTTTGCTGCACATATATTTCAGGTTATTAAATTAAATATTTTTGCCACTGTCTTTTTTGTGGCATATATAAAATTTTAATACAGCATAAGCTGAGTTGAAGAAAATTCATAAGCTGAGTTGAGGCACAAGGATAAGTAGAGTTAAGGCACATTCATAAGCTGAGTTGAGGCACATTCATAAGCTGAGTTGAGGCACATTCATATGGTGAGTTGAGGCACAGGCAAAAGCTGAGTTGAGGCACTCCAACAAACGGAGTTCAAGTACAGGCATAAGCTGGGTTGAGGTATATTCATAAGCTGAATTGAGGCAAATTCATAAGCTGAGTTGAGGCAAATTCATAAGCTGAGTTGATGCAGGTTGTATAATGATAATTGTATAATGATAATTTGTTTGTACAAAGATTTGTACAAACAAACTCAAGTTCCTACAGTACTTAATTTGGATATTTTCAGTAACAAGTTAAGTAGATTTAAGAGACAATCCTTGCAGTGTATTACTGATTATGATTTGGCTGGTTTTTTTTTTGTTTGTGCAGGTTAAGAAAAAAAAAAAAAAATTGTATACCTACTTTCTGTTTTTGAGAAGGCGCGTCTGGCTGTCCACAGAGGGGTGCTCGTTCCAACATTAATGTACGGTAGCGAAACTTGGGTATGGCAAAAGAAGCATGAAAGTAGAATAAATGCAGTAGAAATGAGAGCGTTAAAGGAGTATGGAAGGTGTATCACTGAAAGATAGAATAAGGAACAGTGTGATAAGGGAACGTGCTGGTGTGAAAGAGGATATAGTGACTAGGATAGAAAAAAGTATGCTTAGTTGGTTTGGGCATGTAGAGCGGATGGATGAAAGTAGACTAACTAAACAGATATATATGGGGAGTGTGAATGGTTTCGTTGGGAGGGGAAGGCCTAGACGGACGTTCCGAGACCAAATAGGAGACATTTTGGAAAAAGGTCAGGTCAGGAGTACCCGAAACCGACGAGCATGTATGAAGAGACTGATGACTGTGGAGGAAGCGAAAGAAATATGTCAGGATCGTAGCAAGTGGAATAAAGTAGTCTCTGCCTACCCCTGTGGGAAAGAGGCGTGACGGTATGTATGTATGTATGTATGTATGTTTTTGATGCACAAAGGTGCTTCATTGGTTTTGCATAATTAATGTATGGTTTCAATATTTTTCTATAGGAAACTGTAAGTCGACTGTTTGTTTCTAAATAAATAAATAAATAAATAACAATAGTGACGTAAAAAAAATTTTTCTTCAGCACGTGCCATACCTCCGGGAGCATACAGCCCGTTTGGACTCGGTGCTGGAGAACTGGCGCGAGTACAAGCAGACGGTGCCGACGTACGGCGCCATCCTGCTGGACACGGAGCTGACGCACGTGCTGCTGGTGCAGTCGTACTGGACCAAGGCCTCCTGGGGCTTCCCCAAGGGCAAGGTCAACGAGGATGAGGAGCCCTGGAAGTGTGCCGCTAGAGAGGTCGGTGTGTAAAGTGTACCGGGTCCCTTTTTGTCCCGGGAGTTCTATTTGTTGTAATGATTGTTGGTCATCATTTTAAAGAATGTTGGAGAAGTCATCAGAATGTAGTAGATTAGTTTCATTGTCATCAGAAATAAAACCCTTTATGTCTAACAAAAATAGTATGTGAAACTACATTTGAAACTTTAATTTTATGGGACAAAAGACGCATCGTAAGAGATTCCTAAGATTAGCTCTTTTGGACCGCTTTTCTGGGTAATTAAAAAAAAAACAATTTTTTAAACTTAATTGGCAAAGTATTGCCATATGCACAAATCACGTCTTTATCCCTTACGGGGTAGACAGAGCCTATATATGGTAACAGGTACCTACAGGCCACAATTAGCAAGATTGTGAGTGTATAGGTGGAATCACAATAGTGATGGGTTGCTAGCCGCATCGCCTATAACATGATTCCTATTTTCGCCCATTCCCTCGATGGGCTTTTACCAACTGCTCGGGAAGAGAAGCAACTGGTACATTTTATGTTTTTTCTTTGCTCCCAGACCAGCATGGAAGTTTGACCGTCTATACATGCATTTTAACCAACCAATTTCCATCAGGTACTGGAAGAAACCGGTTTTGACATCAGTAAACTGATCAGCAAGAACGACTTTATCGAGGCGATCATACACGACCAGATTGTGCGTCTGTACATCATAGCGTACATCCCTAGGGAGACCAAGTTCCAGCCACAGACGAGGAACGAGATTAAGGCTTGCGAGTGGTTCCCGCTAGCTGACCTGCCGTCTAACAAGAAGGATATGACGCCTAAGGTTAGCTCTCATAATTTTTTTTTTTTTTTTTTTTTATGTGAATAGGAAGGCAAACAAGCAAGAAAATTTTGCGAGCGAGAAGAAGATTTTGCAAAGAGGTACAGTTCTATAGTCTGGCAGACGCACTGCGGTAAAATTAAATAACACTTTCAGTGTTGTCAACTTTTGGCGAATATTAAATAGGGAAGTGACTTAGTAAGTGAATGAAAGAATGAATGATGTCATGGAATGAATTTGCTGCGTTGATTAAATAGAGAATTTTAAAGGCGTATTTTAATAAAATGATTTGCTCGTTAAGGTTTTTACATAGATCACGTCATCATCCCTTACGGCAGGGGTGGCCAACTTGATTAGACCCAAGATCTCCTGTTTACTAACGAAACCTTGTGCGATCTACCAATTACATACTTCATGTAACCTTAAATCAGCAATTGGTGATTACGTTGCGCAGTCTGGTCCACATATTTATATGTTTTGCCTTGCCGCGATCGACTGGACTAACAGTCGCGATCGACCGGTCGATCGCGATCGACCTGTTGGCCACCCCTGCCTTACGGGGTAGACAAAGCCTTAGGTAACAAAACCTTAAGGCCACATTTAGCATGATTAAGGGCGTGTAGGTGGAAAGGCAAATTAAAATAGTGATGAGTTGCTAGCCGCTTCGCCTATAACATGATTCCTAAGATTTCTACATGTCAGTGAAAATTAGAACACATAGAAAAATGCTATGGTTGGTGTAGGGGTATAGCACGCGTCACGGAATGAAGACGATCGGGGTTCGATTCACGGCCATAGCTTTACTTTTCGGATTGTTCTGTTCTAATTTTCAGTGTCGTTTAGAAATTTAACAAAGTGACAAAATGTGCGTTTTCAGGTTAAGATGGGCGTTAGCCCCAACGCCTTCTTCATGGTGCTGCCGTTCGTGAAGCGCATGCGCCGTTGGGTCTCCGAGCGCAACCCCAAAGCGACGCGACGTACGCGGCACAAATCACTAGGAGACATCGAGATTACCACCAACTCCAACAAGGGGAAGATATCTCAAGGTCTCCAGAACGAAATAACGGATTACCAAAACCAGAATCCGCCGTCCACATCCAACAATCCTCCGAAGTATAATACCAAAGCGCATGCCAAAAATGGCAGCGCCAAGAAAGATAGGAGGACTAAGAGACAGCTGTTCACTCCGCAGAACACGCATAGTGCAAATTTTTCACCGGTACAGAAAGAGAAGAGTCCAGAGAAGGAGAGTGTGAAGGAGAAAGAGGATGTATTTGTTGCGCCCTCGTGGGCTAATTTCAAGTTTGATGTTCAGGCGATATTGAACTGCCTCTATTAGGCTTTAGTTTAAAGCTTGGACATTATTTTCCGCTCCAATCCTTTTAACACACCAACTAAGCAATTTCATCTGAATTGGCATTGTTCATTTTTTTTAGTACGCTCCAATTCGAAAACCATTTCGAGGAAAAACATCAATCATCCGATTTATCTTGTCCGATTTCAAAAATACTTTATGATTACAGATATTTTTGTATAAGTACTTTCAACCTTTGTTTGACATAACGACCCGGTTTTTAGACAGAATACAGCATTGAATGTTGGCCACAAAAATGGAAAAAAAAAGTTTGGCTATGGCAACTGTCACCTGTCACGACAAAACCATAGACAAGGCCGTCTTTTTAAATGGCTGAACGAAGGCGATTGGGATTCTGTCTAAATTCAGGAACTATCAAACAGCGAAAAAAAAATTATTAATAATTATCAAAGCTACGTAAAAGCATAATATTCAAATTAGTTGCTTGAAATAGTCCATTTTATCAAATAAAGGTGTTAAAAGCACAGCTTAAAACAATGCCAATTCTGAGACTATCACTTGTATGCTAAGCGTCACATCCACGGGAATGCTGAAAAGGATTGTCTCACAATGTTGTATGAATAGTGCATCAGCTATTTCTTGTTGTTATTCTGTCGAGGGGACAAATGTGGTGCAGTTTGTTAGAAGAAATGTAAATGACCAATTATGAAAGAGGCATAAAATTACCACAAAAATGCATGTTTGACAAATTAAATCCTATAAAATGAGGATTTAAAGAGTGACTCTCTTGTTATTTTTGGCTGTATGTACGACTGATTTTATTGACTTTCGGAATCACCCGAATACACTTTTAATTTACTTGGAGGAACTTGTTTGTTTACAAGTGTTAAAATGCATTGGAACGGAGTATACAAAACAAATGAGAAAAGAAGGATCTATAGTTAGGCTATTGGGAGTGTCACGATACATATGTTAAAAATAGTGACACTCGTAGTAAGCTTATATTTTTAATTGTCGAACAATATTCAACTTCGAAATCACCCATGATTTTTATACATGCAGGCCTAACTTTCACAGTAAAGCCGACGCCCCACTGCTGCACAAGATATACACTTCACCCACGTGGGTCCATCATCATTTTGTATGTAGCATGTCCGTGCACTGCTGTGGGGCGTCCCCTTAATGGTTGGTGAACTTCGAAAATCGAATTGGAGTAGCTCCATTGGACCTAAACGTTGTTGGAAACCACCCTGAGCACTGGAGCCCGATTTATTAAGCACATCACTTAAAAAGTGGTAAATCTGTGTATTGCTCCAAAACTACAGATGAAATGAAATTTCTACTAACTAGTCCACTAGATTAATTAGAGTAGTTTTCACATGTGCTCTCAAACATCGGGTCTGTGAGAAGGCTAGGATTATTTAATAGGATTAGGCTGATTAGAAATTAAAAAGTTGAATTATGAACATGGCATGTTGAAGTTTTATTTGACTAAACGGCATGGACAAAAGAAGCCATTAAAAAAAATCAATGATGACTACATACCTACACACAAGCAGAGGGGCTTGAGGGAATTGAATCGCATTAAGACGTCATGGTAAGGCCCCAGTTTTTTTTCTTGATGGACTTTTATTTTCTTTTTTTTTTATGTTTGAGAGGCCAGACAAACGAACTAGTGGGTCACCTGATGGTAAATGATCACCACTGTCCATAGACACCCGCAGCACTTTACGCGATGCCAGTGCGTTGTCGGCCCTGCAGAAAATTGTACACTCGCCTCTTAAAGGCACCCAGCAGGCTTATTACGTAACTCGCTCGCAATCAGCATCGTCTTCATTTTTGACAGCTGATTCCGAGATTGGTTTAAAAATGAAAACAATCGTTCCACGTAACTCGATTGGCTTGGCATCGCTTTCGAAAGCGATTGCGAGCCATTTTTGAAAGCAATTGAACGAATGATTTGCCAAAAAGTCCTGCCTGATAAGCAGTACGTCAAAATAAAAAATAGGCTGCTTGAATCTGTGGTACACAATGACATAAGTAGCTAAAAAAAAGCATCGGCTAAGTGGCGCCGTCTGTGAATTGTTGGTGTTACTCAACCATACATGGGGAATTTCAATAAAAATGACTATATATATTTTTTCCCAGATTTTGGAAATTATTGGGCTTATTTCTACTCAGAATCAACAACACTACTGAATGTTGTATGAGAATAGTACATTATGATACAAGTGTGCTATGTTGGTAATTATACACGAGGCGTATTGTACGCGCGAGCGCTAGCGAGCGCGGGTAAGAGAGCCGAGATGTGTAATTACCAAAGCACACGCGTCGCATACGACGTTTTTCAACACATTTGCGAGGAAAAATAAATAAAATTTAGTTAATAAAAGGACTTTAAGAACTTTAGTTTACCTTTGTTACCAGACAAATGTTGTATTGTATTGTATTGTATTGTATTGCTTACCTGGAGCTGCTTTAGAACTTTATTTTATCATTTAGTAATTAACACCTTGGATTTCTTACTGATATAACTGTCCGAACATTGTCGGAACATATTTTAGTATTTCCAGCGACGGACACTACATTTCTTTATTACTTGAACTCGTAATTTTTAAAGTAATAAAATAACAAAGTCTGAATCAACAATATCAGTGAAAAATGGCGGCAAATATTATTTCTCCGTGCCAATCCGCACGCAGCACTCGCGCATGCGCGCTGTGCACTTAGCACGCGCACGACGAAGGCACTGACAACAGACTGCTAAACAGCCTAATATTAAAATAATAATAAAATAATTACTCAATGTCTTAAATTTGCAAATTATGGTCACTTTTTTAGATAAAAATGAATAATTTGTCGAACTTAAATGTTTATTTATCATCTTTAACCTAAAATAGTTTAATATTCACGATAATATTCCTTGTTCCTATAGATACTGAACCGTTTGCTGAGATTTAAAAAAAAGTTGATATTACCGCACTCGTGCGGTAATATATTACAGCACTTGTGCGTAATAAGCTGAATTATGAGTTTAAATGCGGTGCAATAAGACTCAAATTACGAGCAACTGTGTTGAAAATTAATGTTAATGTTTAATGAAATTCCCCGTGTATGGTTTAGTAACACCAACAATTCACAGACGGCGCCACTTAGCCGATGCTTTTTTTTAGCTACTTATGTCATTGTGTACCACAGATTCAAGCAGCCTTTTTTTTTATTTGTTATGTTATGACCTACTGCTTATCAGCCGTATATAGGGGCCGCCGAATGACTGAGTAAAACGTTTTTATTTTTATTTATAAAATATATCGTTCGATGGAAAAATCTGTAACTTTTTTCTGTAGCTAAGGATTATTCCTATCAATAGAAAAATCATCGAGCACTTTTAAAATAATCATCCATTCCCGATTGCTAGGTAAAATTTAATATTTTGTTGTGATGTTTTCCTTTGAATGTCGATCAAAACGATAAAAATGGCAAGAAGTAAAGTAAAATAAGCCCGCCTTTGTACCTATATGTATCTTAATTTCTGTCAATTGTGTTTGTAAATTTTAATTCTGTACATTCAATAAAATGTTTACTTAGATGCAAGTAAATAAACAAAAATAATCATCAAGGGGAGTTGTATTCGAAAAGGAATAAAATGAAAATAAACTTCGCATTTGTAATGTTGTATTCTTTTTAATTTAAAAAATAACTAGAAATTTCCTAATAAGTAGCTAATTCTTAACAATACTAATAAGTACGACACTAATCGTCATATCCAGCCAATCATATCGCGAATCACGATCGTATTCGTCGTCCAAGTTGATTGTGATTATGATCCCGACTCCGACCGCCTTGAAACATTGGTATTATGTAAAAAAAATATTCCGATTACCCTCGCAATCGCTTTGAAAAGCGAAAGCAATTGAATGGACCAAAAAGTTTTGTTTTTGCAAACATCTTTAGTGACGAATGATTTTTATTAAATTAATTGACCCTAATTCTAGCGTTTTCATTCACTTAGATAACTAAATTAGATACTTGGTCTTGGTTAATTGAAATATTAATATCCAAATAACAAAACATATCATTTATAATCAAAAACACGAAATACAGTGTGAACGAAAATAAACGCAAACTTAATTTAAAAAAAAACATCTTATCTCTCTAATCTGTGGTCAGTTGTCAGTGTCTTCCCAACAATCAACAAACTAAGTAAGTTCGGTTTACATTTTTAACTCTGTTTAATTGCTTTACTGTGTGTTTTAATCAAGGTATTATAGCTAAATTGATAGAATACAATAATAAATTAACCCTGGAGTGATTACATCTGGTACGAGACGTTCCGAAAAGTTTCCAAACTTGTTTGTTGTACTGGGTCAATTGGTGTAATTTGTCCCAAGACATTTATTTATTATTATTTACCATAAAATCATTTTCCCTCACGAACTATAATATGTCCCATACTTATTATTGTACAACAAAAACAGCGGTAGACAATTCGATAGCAACAGGCTTTCCCCTCAAGCCTACGAACGAACTATGAATATCGAATTTTGGTGTATAAGAATTATTAACATTTTAGGAGCCGTCGTGGACATGGCCAGCAGCTGTGTGGACCCCGGCTACGGAGATACGGAGTGACCATGGCGCAGACGTGCAGCAGCTGCATGCCGCATTTAAAATTAATGCGAAAACATCGAATTCATACATCACTATCACTATCACTATCACTACATAGTATAATATAAAGTCGCTTTCTCTGTCCCCGTGTCCCTATGTATGCTTATTATCTTCAAAACTACACAACGGATTTCGATGCGGTTTTTTCTAATAGATAGAGTGATTCAAGAGGAAAGTTTAATGTATAATACATGCATAATATACCGTGCGAAGCCGGGGCGGATCGCTAGTAAGTCATAAATCATTTATTCGTCGCTTTCATGTGTACATTGGATCTTACAAGCTAATAAATACCCCAATACGAAAGTCTGTAGTGGGCACTGCATCATAACTTAACTTATTATACTCGATTTAAACAACTTATTTATTCATTTATTTATAATCACCTACTATCGTAACATTGCTTGTTATAATCTATCTCTCAAAAATTAAATAGTGCTAATTCTATGCAGAGGAAGTTGCAGGCAGAAACTAGTAATAAATAACTAAAAAATGATAAACGTTTTTTTGTTAACTACCTTTTTTAAATCCATTATTCCAGCAACTTTCCGTGCTGGTCTGGGAGCAAAGAAAAAACTTAGAATGTACCAGTTGCTTCTCTACCCGCGCAGATGGTAAAAGCCCATCGAGGGAATGGGCGAAAATATTAGGAATCATGTTATAGGCGATGAGGCTAGCAACCCATCACTATTTTGATTCCATTTTCCACCTATACGCTCACAATCTTGCTAAATGTGGCCTGTAGGTACCTTTTAGGCACCTTAGGCTCTGTCTACCCCGTAAGGGATAAAGACGTGATTTGTGTATGTGTATGTATTATTCCAGCAATACAGATTTTGTTATAAGTACTTGTTTTTATTATTCATAATAATGTAATAAAGCCCAGAGGCGTCTCTAGCCCTTGTGGCGCCCGTGTGCAACCAGTAGGTACCCTGGCGTCCTCTAGTCTAGTAGGCGCAATTTAATCTTCAATTATCTGTTTTAAGGCTGATTTCACGTTGAAACAAAAGTCATTGTGTAAATTTAAATAGAGTAGCCTTTCTTTGCTACCGCGCCGCCCCCGGCGTCGGCCATAACACGGGCGCAGGGTCTTTGAGAGCGCCGGCGCCGCGAGCGACGCATCTTTGGAGGTGTCGCATTAGAGGGCGCTCGGCGCCCCCTTAGACCCGGCGCCCGTGTGCGCCGCACACTCTGCACCATAGGTTGAGACGCCTCTGATAAAGCCTCAATAAAGTTGATTTATTAGTATTATTTGGGGAATTATTACTACATGGCTACGTATATGTTCGAAGGCGGTCACCCGTTAGTCAGATAACATTTGGCAGTCTGGTGGAGAGCTGTGGATGAGACTGGCACAGGACCGGGCAAAGCGGCGTGTAAATAAAGAAAGAGGCATTTACCCAGCAGTGGGTGTGCACAGCACATCGCTGCAAGCTATGCCCTGCCGGAGCGCAGCCGGCGACGATATTATTCCGTTTCGAATACAACTCCCCTTGATGATTATTTTAGTTTATGTACGTGTATCTAAGTCTTTATTGAATGTACAAAATTAAAATATAGGTACAAAGACAATTGACTAAAATTAAGATACATATATGTATAGGTCTGTACAAAGGCGGGCTTATCTTACTTTACTTCTTGCCATTTTTATCTTTTTGATCGACATTCAAAGGAAAACATCACAAAAAATACTCAATTTTACCTAGCAATTAGCAAGGTGCCTTTGTAAGTCAATTATTATATTGATAAATTATAAACTATCAAAAAAATCCAACTCAAGTTACTTCCATTATTTCAAGACGGGGACAATTTAGCTCTCGCTTTCGAGTGACAGCTTGCAATCGGTTTGAAGCCGATTCTAAGCTGTCATTTTAGTTACGTGGAAGGAATTTGTGGCAAATCATTCGTTCAATTGGTTTGAAAAATTATGGCTCTCCTCATCGAATGCGATGTCAAGCCGACTGAGTTTTTTCAACGATTGTTTTCATTTTGAAACCAATCTCGCTCGGAATCAACTGTCAAAAATTACGTAAAACTCGGATGTGCGAGCCTGCGTTCGAACTCACATTACAAACCTCTGCTTGAGAGTTAGTTACTAATCTATGTATCAAATCAGTCCACATCCACCAATTAGTTACTATTACTTGGATTGAGAATGTTAAGATTTAATTGACAAGATTTTGGTTATGAAGAAAGGTTTAATCGTTAAAGAGAAAAGAAGGTTAAACAGTTTGATATTCATTGTGAAAAGAATTGAATCGGAATAATAGATTTTAATAGGCGTAGCGAGCGAGTTAGTATATTGGGCGATCGGCGCAGGCGTAGTCTCAGCAACAGCGGGCGGTCCGCGGCGTCAGCGCCGGCAGGGCGTAGCTTGTAGTGGTGTGCTGTGCGCGCGCATAATGCAGCGTCACACACCCACTGCTGGGTAAAGGCCTCTTCGTTTACATTACCACATTGGTCGATTACTTTGGTTTTAAGGTATTGTTGGAACTCTGCCTTACATTGCAAGTTTTTGAAGGCGGCCCATCCGAGTGATTCGTCTAGCGATCTCCATGGCTTGGCTGTTCCAGCAAGATAAACAATGCCCCAGAAATAAGAAGTCATGTACTAATTCCACAAATAATACTAATAAATTAACTTTATCGAGGCTTTATTACATGTCACTAGTAGGGCCGACAACGCACTGGCATCGCGTAAAGCGCTGCGGGTGTTTATGGACAGTGGTGATCATTTAACATCAGGTGACCCACTAGTTCGTTTGTCTGGCCTCTCTAACATAAAAAAAAAATATTTTTAATTAATAAAAACAAGTACTTATAACAAAATCTGTATTGCTGGAATAATGGATTTAAAAAAGGTAGTTAACAAAAAAACGTATATCATTTTCTAGTTATTTATTACTAGTTTCTGCCTGCAACTTCCTCTGCATAGAATTAGCAATTGACACGTTTATCGCTATATTAATATTATATTATCAGTCGTTTCAGTGTGAAGAAAGAACAAACATACACACTCACTCACTCACTGAGATCCTCACACTGTCACAAACATTCCATAGCCTAGTAAAGGCTGTCAAAAACGCTGTTCAAGGTAATTTAGGCACAGGCAAGTAATTTAGCCGAGCGCGCGGCCAGCGCCTGCCTCTGCCAAGCTGCCAAGCTGGTGAGCCGACTGTAATTCTGCACTCTGAAAATAATACATAAAATTATAACATAAGACACTCACTTAGTTATTGCCATAAAGTATTAAAGTGTTCTACTTCTGAGGCGTAATTTTTGAACATTTTGAAGTAATCACAAAAACATCCGTTAGTTTCTTACACCGGACCGGTGTCCGTCGCGCCGAGGAGAAGCGGTGGTGCATCCGGCGTAAATTGTTCGCCGGACCGATGTCCGGTGCATGTACACACATTCATTATAATTCATACACCACCGTGAATCCGGCAAAAAAACACGGTCCGTTATCCGGTGAAAAAAACGGACGTCTACAAGCGCTCTTACGCGTTATATTATGTAATATGGTGTATGGTCTTGTTACCTTAGTATTTGTCCTTCCTGTAAGTGATAAAGGTGGTTTATGTATGTATGTACGAATTCGATGTTTTCGCATTAATTTTAAATGCGGCATGCAGCTGCTGCACGTCTGCGCTGTGGTCACTCCGTATCTCCGTAGCCGGGGTCCACAGAGCTGCTGGCCATGTCCACGACGGCTCCTAAAATGTTAAAAATTCTTATACACCGAAATTCGATATTCATAGTTCATTCGTAGGCTTGAGGTGAATGGCTGTTGCTATCGAAATGTCGACCGCTGTTTTTGTTGTATTATAATAAGTATGGGACTAATTATAATTCGTGATAGAAAATGATTTTATGGTACAACAAACAAGTTTGGAAACTTTTCGGTACTTCTCATACCGATGCACTGGGTGCTTTAATAAACCACTGGAAGCACTACACACCGTATATCAAATGCACTGGATGTTTATACACTAAAAGAGAGAATCGCCAATCGTATATGAGTTTAAAAACAAACGTTTATTTCGAACAAACATTTCCGACACGATGTGTTCTATTTCTATACTAATCTATTTTCGTGAGTATAATGCTTACGGAACTGTAATCACTCCAGGGTTAATTTATTATTGTACCTATTCTATCAATTTAGCTATAAAACGCACAGTAAAGCAATTAAACTGAGTAAAAAATGTAAACCAAACTTACTTAGTTCTTTGATTGTTGGATTTGTCGGGAAGACACTGTCAAGATGTATTTTTTTTTAATTAAGTTTGCGTTTAGTTTCGTTCACACTGCATTTTGTATTTTTGGTTATAAATGATATTTTTTGTTATTCGGATCTTAATATTTCAATGAACCAAAACCACGTATTTAATTTAGTTATTTAAGTAAATAACAACGCTAGAATTAGGGTCAATTGATTTAATAAAAATCATTCGTCGCTAAAGTTGTTTGCAAAAACAAAACTTTTTGGTCCATTCAATTGGTTTCGTTTTTGAAAGCGATTCCCTCGCATAATCGGAATCATTTTTTTACGTAATACCAATGTTTCAAGGCGGTCGAATCGTAATCACAATCGTCTTCAACGATGAATACGATCGCGAGCGAGTTACGTAATAAGCCTGCGGGTCGTAACTCGATGGGAAGACTTCAGCGGGAAGCTCGTTCCAGATTTTGCAAGTTCGTACTCAAAATGATTCCCAACATTTTCGCCCATTCCCCCAATGGGCTTTTACCAGATGGGCACAGATGCGCGGGAAGAGAAGCAACATTCTGATTTTTCTTAGCTCCCAGACCAGGCAGTAAAATGAAATGAAATAAAAGGCAATATAAAATTATAAATTTATTTTTACTAATATACAGTACGATCCGTCAAAAAAAGAACCTACTTGCTAGAACAGGACCGAGGGTTCTTGCTAGTAACGTCTACCTATAGCCTGACAACTTTCTATTTGGCCGTGAGATAGTGTCGCTACTGCTTACATCTTCTAATAGCTTTAAACGAGCAAAAAAAACGAACTGAGGAACAAAAATAACGGGTCACTTTTCATACAAAGTTCTATGAAAAACGACCGTTATTTTTGCTCGTGAGTATATATATATAATAATCTGAATCTCGGAAACGGGTCCAAAGAATTTCATAACATTTGGTATGCAAATTTCGGGCTTGCACGCATCTGCGAAGCAATTCAATGGTGTCTGTGAAGTTCCCAATCTGCACTGGACCCGCGTGGGAACTATAGCCCAATCCCTCTCTTTCTGAGAGGAGGCCTGTGCCCAGCAGTGGGACGTACATAGGCTGGAGATGAAAGGTTTTCGGGGGCGATATACCGATCTAGCTAGGTTTAATTTTCAGAACACGCCAAAAATGACTATATTGTGCGTACATTCAGTCAGTCAATGACCAATTACAAAATACTGTTTATTAGAATGCTATGCAGTCCTTTGTTTTTTCTTGCTGTAGTTATTTAATGTGTTCAAAGTATTTTGCAAGTTTGTAAAATGTATTAGTATCACCGAAAATGCGCAACATGGCCGACGTGGCGAGGGCCAAATAGAAAGTTGTTAGGTTAGATAAAATAGGCTTTGTGTACACTCCCAGCCTAAACAGCTGGCAAGCTTTTACATAGCTCCATCTCTATTTAAGAATATGTGTGTCCCTCTCGATCCGCCTTCTTAGTGAGTAGAATAATATCACATCAAAAATACAATAATACTAAAATTAAATCAATTTTCCAAAACGATGTAAAACTCTGCTACACGTAAAATATTCATGGGACATACAGACAGACATGCAAACACTGTACATGACATCATAAGAATTCTTTTTTCACTATTTTGGCTACGAGCCAAAAGCGAGGCCGTTAAACATGCGACCTGAGACTTTCTTTATCACCTGAGTTGAGTACACAATTTCACGTCTTCCCGTAGCCAATTGGTACTGGTAAATTGCTACTTACAGCCCGAGGCGACGTAAGAGATTTTTTTGTTACAAATTTCTTATAATCTGCCTCTCTAAGGGTGCACTTCCATAGTTCCACATTTGAAATCCACATAACATTGTCATATTACAAGGAAAACCGGGCAAGACTTACCCCCTTATTCATAAACGCTTTGTAGGCTTCGGCTAACTTAGCAATCGTTTGTCCTTATCTGTCACTTTGACATTTACCTTTCACAGATAAGGACAAACGATTGCTAAGTTAGCAGAAGCCTACAGAGCGTTTATGAATAAGAGGGATAGACTTCAAGTTCACAGCATCTATGAAAGCGGATCCTAAGAGCTTTGAATATATATTTTTTCTATATCTTGATGCTATGTTTGTCCAAGATCTACCTCTGCTGCGTATAACTTTCTCTTTCTTACAAGTACAATAATTGCGGAAGAGAATGTTTTGTATTGACAAACACTACGAGCTATAGTAGATAATGCGTGTCATATATATTCCTATACTAGTCTACATCTATTTACATAATATATTATATCGTAGGCACTTTCAACAATCTCGGTCCACAAACATTCGTTAGTATATAAAAATATGATTAAAACTGTTTCTAATATCGAATAATATATTTTTTTTAAACAAATCGCCTCGTTATAAATTGGACATTAATGTTAAAAACCAATAAATACTTAATTTAACTTCCCCATAAATTTTTAATCAAGTACTGCCTAAATCGGAAGTTCCCAAAGTTCAAAACGACACTGAAAATTAGGCCGGGAATCGAACCCGGATCCTCGTCATTCCGTGACGCGTGCTATAATACCGCTACACCACCCATAGCAGGTGGGTGAGCCTTCGAATTTTTCTATCTGTTACTAGCTGTCACGTGACCTTGTTACTATGCGATTTGACGCCAAGCGTCATCCGCAGCGTAATGCTGAGCCAGCGACCGTTTCACTTTTGCGAGACACACAACGCTGATGATCTATATTTCACGTCGGTATTTTTTGTTTATTTTCTATAAAATTGTGTATAATTGGGATTGTCTAAAAAAATACATTATCCTTTTTATATTTTTCCAAATTCGATATTTTCTCATATAACTCGGTTGTTTTTTTACTATTAACTATTGAATTTTGGTTGATGACGTCATAGTTTCCATTGCCGCTGCTACACATCTGCTTATTGGATAAATTACTCATAAATCGTATGTGAAGAAGCGCCACTAACGTCTTTTTTATCTGTGGTGTAGTTGGCAAACTGTCTTCAACAATAACACAGGAAGACTCACGCGATATACATTGTAAAAAAAATAGACAATCCCATTAATTATGCTCTTATATTAGTGTCTTGCAAAAACGAATAAACGTCTTCTTTCTTTCTTTTTTTATCTGTTTGATTGACGTGTCTGTACGACACAATTACAAACTCCCGTGGAACACGTACAAAATTCTACGAACTAGTCAGAAACGTGTTGAGTATCACTCGACCTTTATACGTGAGCTTTCCTAATTTCTGTAAACATACACACAAATCAAGTCTTTATCCTTTACGGGGTAGACAGAGTCTAAGGCCACGTTTAGCAACACTGGGAGTATAGGTGGAAAGTGGAATCAAAATAGTGACGGGTTGCTTTGGTAGCCGCATTGATTATAACACATTATTTCCGCCTATTTCTGTACAATGCATTGATATTATCGACACTATCTGCAAGTTGCTTCTCAGATAGCACAAGCCCATCGAGGCAATGGGCGAAAATCATAGGAATCATGGTATAGGCTTTCACTTTCCACCTATACACCCACAGTCTTGCTAAACGTCGCCTTTAGGTCTTGTTACTTCAGGCACTGTCTACCGTCCTCGTTTCAACGTGCAACCGATCCTTGCGCAGACGAGGGGGAAAAGGCGAATTCGGTGCAACGGGGCATTACCTACCTGCATTGCACGGTCTCATTGTCTAAGGGAAGACTCCCCTTCTTGGCGCGGTCTTGCCGGGCGCCGGGGCCACCAGGGTTGGGGGGGGGGGGGGGGGGGCGTTTGTGGTGAATCCCTAGTGGCATCCCACTGCGTCCCCATCACACCGGATTGAGGCAACGCCGGAGAGTTTTTAGTTCGGGTATACGGGGGAGTCCCACATAACCCTAGGCATCCCCGTGCCTAGGGCATCCATAAAGATTTCCTCTCCGTTGAAAAAGGCTCTGTCTACCGTAAGGGATAAAGACATGCTGTGTGTATGTATGTTTTCATCACTTAAGCTCTGAAAGTAGGTTGCATTTAACTTGAAATCCGAGTTGTAAATTCGATTTACATCCTTAGGGATGTAAGTAAATTTAAAAATCGAATGCTGCTCTTTAATGCGTAATACTTACCTCCAAACCGCCATGCTGGCATAATGCTGCTGCCCAGTGCTGGCTGAATGTGCCAAAGCCAAAGCGCGCGAGGCCATTAAAAAAAAACGAAAGAGGGTTGGCGCGATAAATTTTCTTCCGCTCTATTACAAGTTGCGTATTTTTTTAACAATAATGACGAGTTCAAGTGACGATTTGGATTTTCCTCGCATTTGTGATGAAAAGTAGAGTGTTCAACTCGAGTGTAAATGATCAATTACACCCGCGAACTATAAGCACCCTCGCTCGCTTTGCTCGCTCGTGCGCCTAAATATCTTGGGTGTAATTGATCACTTACAACCCTTGTTTATCAATCTACTAATAGATCATCAGAGTTAGCGGCGCCACTAATCCGCGTGGTCAGTAGCGAGCAAGCTGACCTCGTCCGCTAGTCAGTGGTCTTCGAGCCGGCGGTGCGCGGGGCGCGGGCGGCAGCGGCGCGCGGCGAGGCGGGCGGCGCCGCACAGCGCCAGCAGCGCCGGCAGCGCCAGGCCGGCGCTCAGCAGCACGGTCACGAACAGGGAGAAGTGCTCCACTGGCGGCCCGCCGTAGCCGACCGTCGTCGACCTGGAAACGATGCGAGCGTTAGAAAGAAAGAAAGAAGACATTTATTCCTTAAGAGCGTTCAAGTATTACGTAACGCAATTATTAACAAGAGATGTTTAACCCGCAATACATGCGTAATTTGTTAACTTGGCAGTTCTAATTCTATATTTTTTTATTAAAAAAAAGAACGTTACGTAACGTGTTGTATGAAAGAACCCCTCCCGCCCCTGTAACGCATCGTAACGTTTTACGATATCCCCCCCCCCCCTCCCCCTCAAATTGCGTTACGTAACATTTGAACGCCCCCTTTTTGCAAGACACAAATATAAGAGAATATACACAATTTTATAGAAAATAATCAAGACATGAAAAATAGATCATGAGCGTTGTGTGTGTCTTTGCAAAAGTGAAACGTTCGCTGGCTCAGCACTACGCTGTGTTATACACCGACAGCACTGATTTTCAGCCAGAACCGTCTGTGATTCACGAAACGATACACAGGTATACGTAGCCTTTAGATCGTGTTACCTCAGGCTCTGCCTACCCAGTTAAAGATATAAACGTGATTTGTCTATGTATGTACAGGTCGATTCACAAGAGCTGGCAAGAATGTGAATGAGTGAAAAATACTATGTGTGTAACAGTGGCGTGGCGTCAAGTATATCAGAAGGCAAGCCGAAGGGCGTTTAACTAATTTTCCTCTAATTCTGCGGAATAAAAGTGCCCATTTATAATTAAATAGCGACCCGCCCCGGCTTCG
Organism: Pandemis cinnamomeana; assembly: GCA_932294345.1. Classification (NCBI taxonomy): domain Eukaryota; kingdom Metazoa; phylum Arthropoda; class Insecta; order Lepidoptera; family Tortricidae; genus Pandemis; species Pandemis cinnamomeana. Next base: position 12,046,803 of record OW028718.1, on the reverse strand, counting down.
CACGGTATATTATGCATGTATTATACATATAAACCTTCCTCTTGAATCACTCTATCTATTAAAAAAAACCGCATCAAAATCCGTTGCGTAGTTTTAAAGATTTACGAGTAAGCATACATAGGGATATATGGACAGAGAAAGCGACTTTGTTTTATACTATGTAGTGATAAACTTAATGAGATTCACAGTGGCGTAACTATAACGTCTGGGGCCCGCGCCAAATTGGTCAGATGGGGCTCCTTCCTCAATATAAAGAAGTGCATCAGCGTGCCTTCTGTGCTCTGAACCAAGCCAGTTGGGGGCCCGTAGAGCTAGGGGCCCCTGGCATTTTGCCACCCTATAGTTACGCCACTGGTCTTATAGTCGCCTTTGACATCTATACCTCTGGCCCTTAGTCAACAGTGGCGCCAACTGGTGAGCAAGTCACAGCCCCCATTGTCTCGAGATATTTACTATTTATTTATTTATGGACTCACCACGAGGTATAGTTGTGCTGCCTGTAGTATCCGTCCCCGGGCTCGCCGAAAGACACGAAGATGTCCTGGATCAGCAGCTCCACATTTATGTGATCCCGGAAGAACGAGTAGAGGGTACTGGGATTATCTAGATGCGTTCTGTAAACAGGTTTCAACATGAAACTACCGTCAGACTCAAAAATAATTTTAACCAACAACAAGACCTACAGGACAAGACCTACAGGCCACGTTTAGCAAGACTGTGGGCGTATAGGTGGTAAGGGGAATCAAAATATATCATCACTATCACTATCATCACTACATAGTATAAAATAAAGTCGCTTTCTCTGTCCCCATGTCCTTATGTATGCTTATATCTTCAAAACTACACAACGGATTTTGATGCGGTTTTTTCAATAGATAGAGTGATTCAAGAGGTAGGTTTATATTTATAATACATGCATAATATACCGTGCGAAGCCGGGGCGGGTCGCTAGTAATATATAAAATATATAACTAATGCTGGTCTGGGAGCAAAGAAAAAACATAGAATATACCAGTTGCTTCACTACCCGCGCAGATAAAAGCCAGAGGGAATGGGCGGAAATAATAGGAATCATGTTATAGCCGATGAGGCTAGCAACCCATCACTATTTTGATTCCATTTTCCATCTATACGCCCTTAATCATGCTAAACGTGGCCTTAAGGTTTTGTTACTTCAGGCTCCGTCTACCCCGTAGGTTATAAAGACGTGATCTATGTATGAAAATGAAAATAAAAAAAATACATACATACATACATAATTATCACGTCTTTATCCCTTGCGGGGTAGACAGACCCTAAGGTATTAAAACCTTAAGGCCACGTTTAGCATGATTAAGGGCGTATAGATGGAAAGGGAAATCAAAATAGTGATGGGTTGCTAGCCGCATCGCCTATAACGTGATTCCTAAGACTTTCGCCCAAAAAAAAAAAATATTTTTGCAAATTTGCCGCCAAGGGCTCTTTTACATGTCTTTTTGAAACTACTAGCGCATTCGGAAAGACCATCGTATGTATGTATGTATGCATATGTGAGACCTGTTGAACTGCGAAGTGTGAACGATGGTGGACGTGGTGACCCCCCGTTGGGGCTCCGTGTAAGCCACCGGCCGGAACTGCAGGAAGCCCCCGCCGCCGCCAGACACGCACAAAGGCGTCTTCAGCTCGATTATCTGCGGATTGACAGCCTGGTTAACGACTATGAAGCTAGAGGTCCCGGGTTCGAATCCCGGTTGCAGGTACTTTGTATGATAACTAGCTTCTGCCCGCGACTTCGTCTGCGTAGAATTATACATAAAAATCTTCCTCTTGAATCACTCTATCTATTAAAAGAACTGCATCAAAAGCCGTTGTGTAGTTTTGAAGATATAAGCATACATAGGGACATAGGGACAGAGAAAGCGACTTTATTTTATACTATGTAGTGATAGTGATAATAATCCTATTGGGACCGTGCGCGACGACAGCGCCACGTACAGGCGGCCATTATGGACAATATTGTCACCGCTGTCAAACAAGAAGTAAGTAAATATTGTGAAAAAAATTAATGAAATCTTGTGTTATTTTACTATATTACACAATTTTGGACAATGGTAGTCAGTAACATTATTGCCAATAATATTAAAATTGTTGTTTTCATTGAAATTTTAGAGGTTAGGTAACTTACTTTTTTTTTTCTTACGGCTAATATCCACTTATTTCTTTGGTCTCTTTTCCACCATGGTCTTGGAAATTGGTAAAATTTACAGTCGCTATTCTTCTTGGTGTTATTACAATTCACAACAACACATCTTACCAGGACCATATTTTATCTCAAAAACGATTAGAAAATGTTTACTGCAATATGGATTTGACAGCTCAAGTCAGCGACAAAATAGTAAATTTTAGCCGTAGCGAGCGCTGTGATCGTTTAGGCTACCCCCTCCACCCGCTTTGCACTCTCCCAATTATAATATTATAAACGCGAAAGTTTGTAAGTATGGATGGATGGATGTTACTCTTTCACGCCAGAACGGCTGGACAGATCTGGATGAAATTTAGAATATAGATAAATTATAGTCGGGAATAACACATAGGCTACTTTTTATCCCAGAAAATTGCGTAATTCCCGCGGGATAGCGATAAACTAATTCTATGCAGACGAAGTTGCGGGCAACAGCTAGTAAATCATAAAAATCCTGGGACAATTGACACCAATTGACCTAGTCCCAAACTAAGCACAGCTTGTAATGTGGGCACTAGACAACGGATAAACATACTTATGTAGATAAATATGAATAGTTAAATACATATTAAACATCCAAGACTCGAAAACAAACATTCGAATTTTACATACACATACCTCACTGCTCTCATATTTATGACGAATTGCGTGTTCTGATGTCATTGACCTTATAGTGTAACGAGTTTATTGAAAATTTATTTTTGCAAATTGGCCGCCAAGAGCACTTTTACATGTCTTTTTGAAACTACCAGCGCATTCGGAAAGACCATCATTGCCAAGAAGAATGCGCCGCAAGAAACTTGGCAGAAAGTCATTTTTTCAAAATAAAATACAGTAAGAGTACTTAAATTCTACTTAAATTAAATACATTTATAAAAGGCATGTATATGGTCCCCGAGCCTTAAATTATATTAATCTATAGTAGAGATGTATAAAGTCTCTACCAGTCAAAACAACAACAAAAAAAATAAGTTCAGTGGAGGTGTAAAACGCCTCCACCGTCAAATAAATTAATTGGCATTGTTCATTTTTTTTAAGCTGTGCTTTTAACACCTTTATTTGATAAAATGGACTATTTCAAGCAACTAATTTGAATATTATGCTTTTACGTAACTTTGTTAATTAATAATAAATATGTTTTCGCTGTTTGATAATTCGTGAATTTAGACAGAATCCCAATCGCCTTCGTTCGGCTGGCTATAAAAAAACGGCTTTGTCTATGGTTTGGTCGATTTGACAGTGACACGTGACAGTTGCCATAGCTAAACTTTTTTTTTTCATTTTTGTCGCAAACATTCGATGCTAGATTCTGTCTAAAAACCGGGTCGTTCGGTCAAACAAAGGTTCAAAGTACTTTTACAAAAATATCTGCAATCATAAAGTATTTTTGAAATCGGACAAGATAAATCGGATAAATGATGGTTATCCTCGAAATGGTTTTCGAATTGGAGCATACTAAAAAAAATGAACAATGCCAATTGGAGATGTCTCCAATGTCGAAGAGAAAGAAAAAAAAAACAAAATTATCCGAAATTTAATGTTGCTCCGAAATATTTGAGGACCTAGCCCGCTGCGATATATCTGATGGCGATTGTAATAATAAAAACACAGTCATCCAAAGCCTTACCTCAAACACACCAGGCGTGTGCTCATCGTCCAAACTCTTGACCAGATCCTGGCGCATGGTCGCGCGGCCGTCCTCCGTGCCGACCATGAGCAGCCGCAACGCGAACCGGGACGCGTTGTAGCCGCGCGTCGCCGACATATTGGCGAGCTCCACGTCCAGCAGGGACGAGTTGAACGTGTGTATCAGGTGCGGCAGCTGCGGGGAGATGCCGGTGGACGGGGAGAAGTCCAGCTGCGAAGACAAACTGCCGTGAGACTCGGACATCATAAATCACGCCTTTCCCTTACGGGGTAGACAGAGCCCAAGGTAAAGACCTAAAGGCCACGTTTAGCATGATTGTGGGCGTATAACTGGAACGGGAATTAAAATAGTGATGGGTTGCTAGCCGCATCGCCTATAACATGATTCCTTAGGTTTTCAGTAATTCAAAATTCAAAAACTAGCAGCTCATTCGCAAAGACCAGCATTGCCAAGAATAATGCGCCACAAGAAACTTGGCAGAAAGTACTACCACAATACTTAAATTCTACTTAAATTAAATACATTTATAAAAGGGATGTATAAGGTCCCCGAGCCTTTAAATTATATTAGTCTATAGTAGAGATGTATGTAATTAGGCTTTTGAATATCCCTAAATAGTTAGTTTTTTTTTTGACAAACTTTTATTTATATCCTCCATAATTAGGCGAACTATAACTTGACAGCTGAAAATATTGGGACCACGCGTAACCGAGGAATTAAGAAAGAAAAGAAAGAAAAGAAAGAAAGAAAGAAGACATTTATTCCAAATTCAGGCAAGGAAAACTAAACAAATATTTCTGACATATTGCTTTTCTAGCATTCTGCGTTCCTGGCATTTTGTATAACTGGCATTTTGCCTTTAAATGGGAAATTTGCCTTCCTATTCGTATAAAAAAAAAAAAAAAAAAAAATAGCCCGTTATTTTTACCAGTTAATATAGCATGTAAAGGATATCCGAACAACCAATATAAGATAACAATTAATTGCTTGCAATTGTGCATCTTTATCTGCTTAATTACTGTGACACAATTAGCGTTGGCAACACATGCCAAGGCTTCAACAGTTCACGCGATATCGACTGATAAATAATAAATAATTAAGTAATCAGGCGAATAACTCTCACATTACCTACAATCCAGTGAACTAATAATATTTACCTTGCTACTCCGCTACTCACGTGCAAGATAACCAAGCCTGTGTAAAATATATATGTTTTTCACACAGGCTTGGTTATCTTGCACGTAAGTAGCGGAGTACCAAGGTAAATATTTTTAGTTCATTGAAATGGAGCTCCGCAAAGTAACGCCTGATTCAATAAAATATACATACAATCCATTGAGGGAATGGGCGAAAGTCTTAGGAATCTTGCCTTCCTTGCCTTTTCATAATTTCATAATTTTGTTTTAGTTTTCTCTTCGTCATTGGAGATATCTCCAATTAATTTATTAGACGTTGGAGGCGTTTTACACCTCCACTGAACTTAAATTATTTTTATTGTTTTTTTCTCTTTCTTTTTTTCCATAACTACTTTGTTTTACTTTGTCTAGTAGAGACGTTATACATCTCTACTATAGAGTAATATAATTTAAGGCTCGCGGACCTTATACATCCCTTTTATAAATGTATTTAAGTAGAATTTAAGTATTGTAGTAGTACTTTCTGCCAAGTTTCTTGCGGCGCATTCTTCTTGGTAATGATGGTCTTTCCGAATGCGCTGCTAGTTTAAAAAAAAGACATGTAAAAGAGCCATTGGCGGCCAATTTGCAAAAATAGAATTTAGATTTTTGATTTGAATCATGTTATAGTATAGGCGATGCGGCTAGCAACCCATCACTATTTTGATTTCCCTTTCCACCTATGCGCCCTTAATCATGCTAAACGTGGCCTTAAAGTTTTGTTACGTTACCCGTTTTATAGAAAGGATTTCCGAACGGCACGGAAAGGCTGCGTACAGCGCCCGGCCATAAAGATTGCACTTCGGCCTTTGGAAAGAGACAATTGACGTCTCGTAAGTTAGAGCGAGACAACGCTCTACGAAGCTGAAATTAGCCGAGAAAACCGATGTGCAATCTTTATCGCCGGGTACTGTATGTGTGTAAAAAAGCCGTGGTAGCCTAGCGGTTTGATCCGTGGCCTCTCAAGCAGAGGGCCGTGAGTTCGAGCCCGGCCTCGCACCTCTGAGTTTTTAGTAATTTATTTGCGATATTACATTTTAAATTGTATGTATGTATGTATTGTATGTATAACTCTTCATTGTACATAAAACACAAGAAAAAGATGAATACAGGACAACACACATGCACAAAGGCGAACTTATCCCTGAAAGGGATCTCTTCCAGTTAACGTTACCATGAGCTTTCCGGTGAAGGAAAACATCGCGAGTGAACCTGCACAAATCTGCGAAGCAATTCAATGGTGTGAGAACTGCAGGCCAAGCTCTCATTATGTGAAGATGCCAGTGCCCAGCAGTGGGATGTATCTATATTAGAGATGCCACGAATAGTGAATTGGCCGAATACCGAATATTCGGCAACGCTGTCGGCCGAAGCGCCGAATATTCGGCCGCCGAATGCTTGGTGGGGGCGCGTTAGCTGGAATAAGACAAGTCACAACCTGTTTTTCTCGTTGCGTGCAAAAGTTTATCTTTCTTCGCCTGGAAGTAGCGTTTATAGTGAGAGGTTATTTTCTGAGGCTGGTAACGTTTACGATGAAAAGCGCAATCGTTTGCTACCAAAAAATGCTGAAAAGCTCGTTTTTATGCATCACAATTTACCACTGATTAATTTTAAGTACTAAAATGTTGTAATTTGGAAATAAATACATAATTTTGAGTAAAATAACGTGTCTTTTTTTTACATGATTTGCTATTCGGTATTCGGCCGAATAGTACGTACTATTCGGCCGAATACCGAATAGCAAAAAAGTGGCCGAATAGGCCGAATACCGAATAATTGCCGAATATTCGTGGCATCTTTAATCTATATACGTCGACTGAGTGTATGGTCTCACCTTGAGGCCAATGCTCCCGCGCAACTCCCGAGCGCCGCGCTGGCGGGCGTGCATCAGCAGCATGGCGCGCCGCTCCGTCAGGACAGCGTCCTGGCGCGACCAGCGCAGCCCGTGCAGCGGGAAGGCGCGCCGCTCGCTGCCCTCGTCTATGTGCCCCAAGTCGTGGAGATCGTTGTATTCGTATATCTGTGGAGGTTAAGTGTCATGGGAAACCACGGGTACCTAATTCAAACTCTGCCTTCTTCTTCTTATTTGTGGCGTTTCAAGTCGTTATAGCGACGACAACTTCGCCAATGTCAAAGTAACAAAAATATGGTTAAAAAATCTTGTGACAAAATGTCGGCAACGTTGTACGGTAATGGTCAAAGACCCCCCCTCCCCCTTGTCGGGCTCTTAGCCAACGGTCAATGATATCCCTCAGAAACTGCCAGGAAATCATTAACCGTTGCCCAGGGTGCACCGAGTCAAGCACTGCTCTTCCCCTCGGACGGATCCAAAATGGAACCGGAGCTCTTGACCACACGTGAAGGTAACACGACTCGCACCCCAAAACTCTGCCTTGCCCAGAGTCCGAGGCTCTGGAGCCAAAGACGTGTAAGAAGTTTGAAATAACAACTAGTAAATATAAATCTTAATATGTACATTTGCATTAATAATAACTACAACACAATGTTGAATTAACAACAAAGTATCACAAAAGGGGCTAAATACCTAAACAATAATTTATTCAATTGATCACAAAAACATGATTCACTGTATTATGATACCAGCATGAATAGATTACTCCAATTGCATTTGAATCATCCATATTATATTTCATTATCCTCTGCCCACACCACATAAATACCTATTGTTACCTATCAAGCTTTTATACTGGTCTGGGAGCAAAGAAAACATAGAATGTACCAGTTGCTTCTCATCCAGTATCTAAGACGGTAAATCCTTAGGTGGAATCCTTATCTGATGAATTTGCTACGAGCCCCAGACTCGGGGCGACTCGGACCACGTGCAAGACCTGTCTGGAAAGCTACCACCGTCTTACACGCTAATCCTGCCGCCAAGCAGCAGCGCTCGCACTGCTGTGTTCCAGTGTGGAGAGTAAGACAGCAGGTGAACCCAATCCTCTAATGTTGCAGGTGGTGCTCCCTTAACATCAGGTGAGCCACATGCTTGTTTGCCTTCCTTGTTGTATCATACCACTGCCCAGGTGCAATTTATTAATAAACAACTCACTTCAGGAATAGCCATTGCAAAGCTATACATTGGTTCTTCGGAAAAGGAAAAATTTTCAGGTCTCTCTTTGAACCAGGAGACAGTCAATGTGGAGTTGAGTCCAGTGACCGCTGTGATCATGGTCGGAGTGCCTCTCGTGAAGTCCCAGAGGTGATGTATCGTGTCATGATCGCTGTCTGCTCTGATGTATACCAGTGTCGTATTTTCCGAGCATGATTCACAGTCGGGGTTTAGTTTCGTAGTTATCTGTGGAAACAATAATGGTTAATTACAATAATTAACTTACAAACTGAGCATTGCGTTTATTTCAGAGTTGCTGCTTCTATAATTTCTAGTCTAGGTACAGTCCATGATATGATTTTACCTATAAAAGTACCTTATCAGGCATGTTTACTAAATTTATTCCTTTTATTTATTTATTAAATACCTACTAAGTATCAAGAAAATAAATAATACCCACAAACTCACAATAAAGTAACCATGGTATTTTAAAGTCCAAGATAAATTAAATCCAAACAAAACAAATAATAACGTGGAGCGTAGAGAATAGCGTTGCTGCAAATGCAATGTAGTATAATCTTTTAGGAACAAAGATATATATATCGATAAACACTAATGCAACATAAAATATGCTTCTAAGATATTTGTAAACATCAGATAAAACTTTATTTCCGTACCTTTCTATCCTCTCCGCAAGCGAGGGAAATCACAGAAACAATCAAAATAGTCCGCAAAAACATGATTATCGCTAGAGGAAACGTGCACTTCCTTTTAAAAACAAATACTGACGACTAATATTTATCTCGTTACAATAAAACACGAGTTAGTTCACAGGTCAATTGCTGCGAGATAAACGCGCGGCACGTGCGTTACAGACGAGAAATTAATGAATAACTGTCCAGTACTAATTATATCGCTGTTATTTCGCTATAAACAATAAGCACGGCACAACAAAATCATAACTTTCACGTCATGCATTGTTCTTATGAACTGAGCATGAACTGAGTTGAGCATAGTATGGAGTTGCTATTGTGGCGCTAGCTGTATAGGAAACTAGCCATGTTAAACAGAGATAGCTGGATAGCGTTTGCGTCATCACTTGTAACTACGCTACGTTCGTAAATTGACATGTCACAGACGATTCCTAAACGCATTTCAAATGTCAATTCAATTGTTGTTTTTTTTATTTATGTGCTGGATTCTAGCCTTATCTTCCGAGACTGAAAAGATTTACTGAAGACTGGAGAATTGATAACTCGAAATTATACGTAAAAGTAGAAAAATGACAATTTGAAATACCTCAAAAAGTAAAAAAGTGTTCATCCTGAATATCGTCGAAAATGGAATGTTGCCCTATTGTAAAATTGTCAAATTTGATTTATGTCGAAAAAAAACGACCTCTTGTATTTAATTTACACATTTCATTTTGTTCTTAATTTTAAAATAGCCACATTTTCCATTCTGGCATTTACAACGAAAATAAATTTGGTTGTAAAATATTTTACATACTTTATTACAATTTATCAAACTACCTTCCGCGGAGGTTTTGGACCCCATATTTTATTTATACATTTTTTTTACCTAGTTTTAGTTTAGTTTTAATTTAGATTAGGCTTATTTATTATTATTTAATATTTTAATAGTTTTATTTAAGACTATTGAAATGTTGTTATATTGTTTGCTTGTTATGAATAAAAAAATAATAAGTAAATTTCAAGTCACTTACATCAATTTGAAACAGTAAAACCAATTGAGATAACAATATATTTATTTACATAAACATGATTATTCCAAATAAAACATGTTATAAAATTAAACATCGACTTCTATACTAGGCTTTTTCCGGGTTTCCTCTTCGCTCGGGGAATGCTGCCGCTTAGCATTCTTGTCTTTCGAGTGCTTGTTCTGGTTCCTCAAAGCTTTTGACATCTTTTCTTCGCCCACGCTGCAAAAGTCAGTTACTCGATCACATAAAACAATAAGATTCGGATAAAATTTGGCATAGAGCTAATTCATATCGTGGAATAATTTAGGCTACATTTATCAGGGCCGTCTTAAACTAGGCTTGGCTTGCATTCAGTGGCGTAACTATAGGGTGGCAGGGATGTCAAAATGCCAGGGGCCCCTAGCTCTACGGGGCCCCGAACGGCCTTAGTTTAGAGCACAGAAGGGACGCTGAAGCACTTCTTTATATTGTGGAAGGAGCCCCATCTGACGAATTTGCCGCGGGCCCCAGACTTTACAGTTACGCCACTGCTTGCATTGTAACCCCCTTATTCATAAACGCTCTGTAGGCTTCTGCTAACCTACTTTTTCTTCTTCTTTTCTAATATGGCCCCATCGAACCATGCGATGTTTTCGCCAATGTCAAGGTAATAAATACAGTATTCAAAAATGTTGTGACAAAAATGTCGGCAACGTTGTACGGTAGAACATGGTCAAAAGTCCCCTCCCCCCCCCCCCCCCCTGTCGGGCTCTTAGCCAACGGATAATGATATCCCTCGGAGACCGCCAGGAAATCATTAACCGGTGCCCAGGGTGCACCGGAACAAGCACTGCACTTCCCCTCGGACGGATCCAAAAACGAACCGCAGCTCTTGATCACACGCGGAGGTAACCCGACTCGCACCCCTTCTGCTAACCTAGCAATCGTTTGTCCTTATCTATCACTTTGACATTTACCTTTCACAGATAAGGACAAACGACTGCTAAGTTAGCAGACGCCTATAGAGCGTTTATGGATAAGTGGGGTAAATGTGCGGTGTGCTGAGGACTCACTTGACAGCAGCCCTGGAGCCCGGGCCCCAATAGGGCGCCGGGTTGAACTGGAACCTTAATTGTCCGTCGCGCCGACTGATCGGGTTCGCGTCAGCCCTCTGACTAAGATCCACTGAGTTCTGTATCGGCTGCCTCAGCAAGTGCTTCGCTACTGCGTCTGCTTCTAATCTGTTACGAGTGAAAGAGACATAAGTAAATGGCAACGGCTAATCCTACTAATATTATAAACTAGCTTCTGCCCGCAACTTCGTCTGCGTAGAATTATACATAAAAACCTTCCTCGTGAATCACTCTATCTATAAAAAAAACCGCATCAAAATCCGTCGTGTAGTTTTGAAGATATAAGCGTGCATAGGGACATAGGGACAGAGAAAGCGACTGTTTTATACTATGTAGTGATATGAAAGTTTGTTGAGTATGGATGGACGTTTGTTACTCGTTTGTTGTTTGTTATGAACGGCTGGACAGATCTGGATGAAATTTGGAACCTAGATAGATTATAGTCTGGAATAACACTTAGGCTCCTTTTAACCCGGAAAATTGCGTAATTCCTGCGGGATATTCGACACGAATTCTATGCAGACGGAGTTGCGGGCAACAGCTAGTACTTTAACATATTTAGTTAGACAATAAGCCTACCGGACTGCCACGAAACTATTAGATAACTATGTATGTATGTATGTATGTATAACTCTTTATTGTACATAAAACACAAGAAAAAGATGAATACAGGATAACACACATTATGCTAACCATCGCAGTTCTTACTTGGCAGGTTTGACGGGGTGCGAGATCTCCCACGTGCGTATAATGTCCCACACGAACCGCGCAGGCGCATTGGTTTTAACAGACATCTTGGATGCGTGCGAGTACGACACCTTGTAGCCGCCGTTCAAAATGGCCGACCTGAGAACAGAATACAGGGTGTCTCTGAATTTTCCGGGATATTTTATCCTGAACATTTTAGCAGGTTGGGTTAGGACGACTGAAAACTCCTACAAAGATTTTGCGTTCACATTTTTGATTCAAAATTTTGTCCCGGGGTTGACGCGGTTCATTTTGAACAAGGGTTGATGGGGAAGTGGTTATGAGGAAGAGGAAGCGGAAGAGGAAATATTAAGCACAAAGTTTTTGGAAGCGGATGAGGACGCGGATGAGGGAAGCAGTGGCGTAGCTACCAAGGGACTAGGCGGGGCAGTGCCCCGGGGCCCTCAAGCTCAGAGGGCCCTTGAATGCTTACCAGAAAATCTCGATCGAACTATAAAACGTGGGGCCCCATTTTTTTATTTGCACCAGGGCCCTTGGTTACCTAGCTACGCCACTGGAGGGAAGCAAGAGTGATAGGAATGTGTGACATATTACTAGTTGAAAATTAAGAAGTCAAATAGATATAAATAAATAAATTTAATTACGCGCTACACGCGGCGAAATATAAATTCCTCTAAATTTAAGAGGAAGCAGAAGCGGAAGAGGAAGAGATTTGACCTTAGTATAGTAGAGCGGGGCGTCCTGTAGTACCATAGACAGCACGCCCTCTATGCGCTTGGCCGTGCGAAAGACACTTACAACAGTAACAACAAATGCTCACCTCATAACCAGCATTGGCATGGTCTCCAAGTGCACTCGTCCGAACAGCTTGTCCATGGTATAGTAGAGCGGCGCGTCCTGTAGCTCCTCTCGTACCATAGACAGCACGCCCTCTATGCGCTTGGCCGTGCCAAAGAGTTCGGGGTTGTCTTGCACGTGGGTCAATACGCGGGATACGAAGGATTCGTCGTGTATAGGGGCTGACCATACGGGGCCACCCAGCTGTGGGCATGAAGGTGGTCTATGAGCTCTTAGAATGGTATTGCTGTCTACTAAGGTGATCAAGCCAAAATCGGTAAAATATAGCAAATTTGAACGAAAAAAAATGCAATGCAGTTTAAAGTAAAATGATTAAAGAATCATTTTACTTTAACACTAATGATATGTAATAAATAAATAGAATAAATATCTTGGGACAATTAAAACCAATTGACCTAGTCACAAACTAAGCAAAGCTTGTAATATGTGTACTAGACAACGGATAAACATACTTATATGTATAGATCCCTACTAATATTACAAATGCGAAAATAACTCTGTCTCTGTCTGTTACCTTTTCACGCTTAAACCGTTGAACGGAATTAATTGAAATTTGGTACACAGATACTTTCAGTCTCAGAGAAGGACATAGGATAGTTTTATCCTAAAAAAAAGCATTGCTCCTTCGGGATGGTGATAAGAGAATTCTGCGCGGACGGAGTCGCGGGCAACAGCTAGAAAGTATATATTAAAAAGTAAATATATATTTTCACACAAATATCTGCCCCAACCGGGAATCGAACCCGGGACCTCAAGCTTCGTAGTCAGGTTATCTAACCACTAGGCTATACGGCCGTCAAAAAACTACAACGCCTAATGCGTCACTTACATGATGCTTCTGGTTGCAGTGTTCGCACAGCGGAGCGACTGGGGGGCCTGTGGGGAGGTAGGCCTTCGTCTGCTGCGGGTTCTTCTCGCTGGGGTTCGGTCTGAAGCCCCCCAGAGGCTGCAGGGTGATGTTGTCGCAGCCCACGCACTGGTACACGGTTGACAGCTTACTGGAAGCACAATTCCAAAATTATCCGGAATTTTCTCTGTAAATGTTCCCATACATTTCCTCAGTAAAAAATGTATCAAGTCCTCAGTAAAAAAACTACCTGGTCTTCCGTAAGAAAACTACGAAGTCCTCAATAAATGTTTCATTTAACTCCTCAGTAAAAAATGTATCAAGTCCTCAGTAAAAAATTACCAAGTCCTCCGTAAGAAATCTACGAAGTCCTCATTTTCATTTCATTTAACTCCTCAGTAAAAATGTATCAAGTTCTTCCTAAAAAAAATTAAGAAGTCCTCAGTAAAAACCTACCAAGTTCTCATTAAAAAATGTATCAAGTCCTCAGTAAAAACCTATCAAGCCGTCAGTAACAAATGAACCAAGTCCTCAGTAAAAAATGTTTCAACTCTTCAATAAAAATATATCAGCACACTAAAAAAAAAAAAAATATCAAGACCTTAGTTGTAATCAAGGCACCATAAGTTAGCCCCTTCAAGCTTCACTCTATTCTTGTATCATGAATGACTCACAAACCTTGTAGTTTTCTTGCAATGTATGGCTCCGGAGTAGAGCCTGACGAACACCCGGATGTAGAAGTCAGCCGAGATGCTGAGTAGCGGGACTATGTAACGGCTATAGCGGTTCGCGTGGGACTCTATGCACTGCAGCAGGATCCTTAACGCCTGGAAAAAATAAGGCATTTGTTGCCACAACAAAAAAAAACTCAATAAAAGGAAGTCGGAAGAACTAATTCTATTAGGAGTGCCAGAACGAGGAAAGAAAAAGGGAAAAATTGTTTGTTTGCATTGAATAGCCACCGAAACTGGTAGACATATCTGAAAAATTCTTTCACCATTAGAATCCTACTGTACCCCTGATGAACATGACGGAACTGTTCGTACTAGAAAGAGACGTAGACTACTCGTCTCTCACGCACGCGCTACACGCAGCTAAGGGTCACTTTGGGGTTGCTAGTTCCTTTGGTGGGTGGTGATTGCTTTCCGTAAAAAATCGCATCCGAATATTTTCTCAAAAAAGTTAACATTACTTACATTTTCTACGCAGACTACTTTAAACTAAAACCTCACCATCTCATGGCAACACTTGGTCTTCAAACTAACAGCTCCATATTTACAGTAGCATGTCTCCGGTGAGTTGCCAGCCAGGACAGCCATGTCGGTAGCCGTCACCAGCAGCAGACCGCCGTCCTGCACGCTCTGGACAGCCGAGTCGAGGAAGATGGACGGACACCCATACGGGTCCAGGTCTATGGCTGAGAACCTCTGGTGCGGGTGCTTATGTTTGTACATAAGCATGCTGGAAGAAAGATATTTATGTGGGCCAAACTATAGAATTATAAATTTTGTTATATCGCGAAATATCTAGGAAAAACGGGTACACACACGTTCGTACGTACCTGACATAACCAGACTGACAATATATGTGAGGGTCATTTTCCAATACCCTACATATATGTATCAACAGATTTCGAAAAATCTATGACAGTATTATGTCAAAACTGTAGTCCACATGCAAGATATTAGTTTTCAAGATACAAGTGCTCAGACTGGGAGTTGAGGAGTCAGTATGTCAGCACTTTTTTTATTACACAAAACACGTTTTTATCCCTTATGGGGTAGACGGAGCCTGAGCTAACAAGACCTGAAGGCCTAGTGGCTTTCTTTAAACATAAATATAAAAATTTGCAAACATGTTAGTAGAATAAGATGCGTTTTGAGAGGTAGCCTGTGCCAACTATTGGGATGTATAGGCTGGAGACAATGATAAAGAAAAGAATCTTCCTGTGCAGCAAACTGGTGATCACAATTGCAACGAAATTACAAACAATAAAAAACTTTTTTTTATCAGTTATATGCAGACTTTGGGTGGTTGATGGAACAGTGGGTGGATGTGGACCAATGAGATAGATAGATCTTTTAATTGGACTCAGATACAGATGGAATTATTAACAGTTTAAAAAAAAATTAAGAACTTCTTATTATATTACTCTCACCATGCATCATCGTGGCTTGTCTGTATAATATCTTCTACTCCGTTATGTACAATGTTGGCCTTGATTGTTTCCACGGCTTGCTCAGACAGATCGTTAGCAACTATCTTAGTCACGTTCGGTACTTCCTTTGCATAGCGGACACTTCTTAACCCAGTAGCAGATAGAGCTTCTAGGATTGATACTTCAACCTAAAAGATATTTTTTTGTGAAAAATTCAGACCATCAAGGCTTAAGCCTCTTAAGCCCTAAGCCTTGTAAAAATTTAAGAATTAAAAAAAAGAAATCTTAACCTTAACACAATTCAAACACTATCAAAGTAAAAAAAATATCTATAGTTCTTCCAATCATTTATTTTCTCGATGGCAGCTCCCGTAGAATGTAACTGCGCTTTTTACGCAAAAATTAACTTTTAAATGCGAGGTATAAAAAATATGACAACTGCCTAATTTTGTTCCTTGATCTCATATAATATTCATTTAAGACAAATTGAGTCCATATATGCAGTAATATCTTTTTAAAGCGCGATAAACAATAAACATTTTCATAAAGTTACATTCTATGGGATTACAGATAGTGATATTATGATTGAAATATCGATATTGTATCGATAAAAAATTGATTATAAGGTATAGTGTAATTATTAAATATGCTGAGAGATGTTTATTTTGTGTTTTTCTTGTCAGGTCTTAAAATTAACGGTGGAGAAATGATGTGTATTTGTTTCGAATACCAAAACAAACGCGCGCAACTGTTATTCGGCCATTTTGCACGCTTAGTAATAAATTTGCATTCAAGTAAGTCGGTTGTTTTATTCACTCCATAGCTGAATACTTCTCAACTACTTGTATATATAAAATTGGATCGATATCGTATCTACTGATCACTTATTAGGTCACAACACTATAACTATCAAACTACATCTGTCATCGAGAAAATAAATGATTGGACGAACTATAGACTAGAACATCTTAGATGTCAACTTTCTGAAAAAAAATTGTAGTTGAACATCAAAATTCACATTATATGGGACAAACAGGAGACTTATGAAAAAGTTTTAACTATTTTAGTTACATTTTATTTCCTTTAAAATTAACCGACAAATGAACATGAGACACAATCCATGCATGTTGCTTATCTGTCGCTCGGGAAAGATTAAAAAAAAGGACCGGCTGGGAGGTTGGTAAAACTATTGTGGATAAAACATGAAAATTAATACTTTTTTGAAGTTACATTTGGTACCAACCTCATCAACATTTTTTTCTTTATCTTCTGCATTCGTTTTGTTCTTCTTCTCAGCCTTCTCTCGTTTTTCTTTCTTATAATCATCAACGAAAACAGTTAGCACAGCTACACTCAGATCTCTATTGAATTCCTGAACTGGGTTGTAGAATACCTTCTCCGTGGTCAATTTAATCTCAGCCTGACCTTCTTTGATAGATTTTGGAGCTGATGATGCATCCATTCTCATAGTAATCTATAAAAAAAAGTTTTATTCTAAACACAAACATATACCTAACAAATAGGTTATGTTATCTTATTGGCTGTAGTTGATAGCTTTTAAACTTTTTTACTGCTGGTAGAAATCTAATACACACATGATATACTCCTCTAAATACAGTGCGATATGTCTTTGATAGCATCAACTTTTAATATAGAAAACTTTGGGAATACCACCCGACTAACACATTATTTTGACAACACGGGCACAATATCACGTCAATGAAATGTCAAAAAGTTTGTTTCTACACGAAAGTCTGATTAGAAATTAGCTTTTCGTAATTGAACTCAATATTACGGACTTGCAATCATCATTCGCGAATAAAATACAGAAATAGTTTGTTAACAATTAAGAAATTAATAAAATGAGAGAGTATTGGAGCATCGAAGAATTGAGACGTGTTTTCATTGCACTAATAATTTTATGGCTGTTTCTGAACGTAGCTTTAGGGATGTTTTCGTCAATAAAAGTTTGTAAAAGTGTAATCGATCGATTATGATAGCTTTTCATTATTTTACTATTTTTTACCAATATTAGGACACAAGGCCCAATTTAAATGCTTTTATGCTACTGTAATTTGGATTATAAATAAATTTTCTCTGTGAAAACCCTGTGAAAAGTGTTTGTGTTTGTGTGAAAAAACTTGATGTTTATTTCGATTAAGGAAACAAGAAATCGAAAGAAGAATCCGAATCACTCGCTACAACTGTCAATGTCAATTTGACAATTTTGTCAGGTCGGCGTTGAAGGATCTGGAAATATAACCCTAATTAATATAAATCTTATGTTTTAAATGGAAAAAAGCTTACAAATTGCATAATATTAACAACAACTTCATTAAAAATGCATACTGCGAACATTCTTTTGCGTAATACCGTGCTGTTCAACCCTAATTTGAAGTCATCGGCTCGCCTGGCGCGTAGCGTAACTAAAGTTGCATCACACAGTAAATCAGGCTCAGGAATTGCTTCTGGCTCTGGTAGAAGTACTTTATGGGCGAAAAATAGTCGTGTGTGTAGTTACAGTCACAATTACGTAGTGCAACCGCGGTCTTTTGGGAGCGTGAGGTTGTTTTCTACGGCCAGTAAGAATGAGCCGCCTGAGGAAGATCCCGAGATCAAGGAAGAAACGCCGCTGTTTTCCAGCCAGCTGCCGGCGACCGTGGCCGTGCCCGAGGTGTGGCCGCAGGTGCCCGTCATCGCAATCAACAGGAACCCAGTGTTTCCGAGGTTTATCAAGCTGATTGAGGTGATTGCAACATCATTTCTCATTTGTTTTTAACTTTTTTTTAAATATTAGTTGCGGTAATTTTTCTTTAAATAACCGTGCGGATACTAGTGGACTGAAATAAATACAACAACACATAATTAAGAAAAAAAAAACTGTAGTTTAGTGTTGGAATGATTTTGTTGTAAATGTATAGGGCTACTGGTTAAGTTATAAAAGTATACACAAGGTAGGTATATTTTATATAGGTATGTAAAATATTCGTGACTTCTGAGCAGTAAATTAAACATAGCAATTTATGGGATTTGGAGATATGATAAGGATTGCAGTCAAAGTACAAAATGTACAAAGAATAGATAAGTGTGATTCCTACATACAAAAATAACATTTCAATAAAATGTAAAGCAAAAACAAATTATAATAATTAAAATATTTTAAAACATTTTCAGTAATTACAAACAGTAATAATAACAGAACGCTAAGGCACTATATTATTTGTGTAAAACATTTTTGTTATCATTTGTAACAATTTCTATTCCAGATTTCCAACCCAGCTCTAATAGATTTAATCAGACGTAAAGTGAAACTTAACCAGCCCTATGTTGGTATCTTTCTACGTAAGAAAGAAGATGAGAAGTCCGATGTAGTATCCAGCTTGGACGACTTGCATGATGTCGGAGTGTTTGCCCAGATCCATGAAATGCAAGACATGGATTTCAAGCTACGACTAGTCGTTATGGCCCATCGGAGAATTAAAGTTACCGGACAGTTCGTTGAAGATGAGATTGAAATGGGACCAGCTGGTACGTTATTATTTTTGGTTTTTTTTCTTTGTCTATAAGTTTTCCAATTTCAATATGGATAGTACGGACTAAATAGAATGTTTTTTTATGTATTTTTTTTTGGAAACAACAACTTCTGCCCTTAATTCCTGATTAGATAAGTTAAACTTTCCTCTCTTTTGATTATCATGTGGCTTGTATCACTTCTGAAATGACTTCACAAATCACGTAACTTCGCTTCTGAAATGATTGTTATCATTTCAGAAATGAAGATCAAATTCCCTGTCTTTAACACTGAGTTTCACGTCACCCGGGAAGAGTCTGATGCGGAGAGGCGGAGAAGGAAACACAGGAACTCTAGGAAGCAGAAGCCGGAGGCAACGGAGACGAGCAAAGCATCGAAAAAGCCAGTTCCGGACCAGGTGATGATGGTCAAAGTGGAGAATATGATGCATGAGAAGTTCCAGCAGACGGAAGAAGTGAAAGCGTTGACCCAAGAAGTTATCAAGACGATACGGGATATTATAAACTTGAATCCTTTGTACAGGTGAGTTTCACTTAGATAGTTAATGATTTACCGCTCCAGAGCTATAAGTACAATCCAAGTAACTGAATTGCGAGCCTCTGTGAAACCTTCTTCTTTTTTTTTAATATGGCCCCATCGATAGATGCAATATTGCGCCAATGTCAAAGTAATAAATACAGTATTCAAAAATCTTGTGACAAAATTGTCGGCAAAGTTGTAGGGTAGAACACGGTCAAAAGAACCCTCCCCCCCTGTCGGGCTCTTAGCCAACGCGTAACGATATCCCTCAGAATCTGCCAGGAAATCATTGACTGGTGCCCCGGGTGCACTGGACCAAGCACTGCTCTTCCCCTCGCACGGATCCAAAAACGATCCGCAGCTCTTGACCACACGCAGAAACCCGACTCGCACCCCTCTGTGAAACCTTCTCATAGACAATATCACAATAATTTCTTTGACAAGTGTGAAGGTTATGTATGGTATGGCAAACAGGCAGATATTTTCTCAAACATTGAGAGGAAATGAAAATAAATTTTGCACCAAACTTCCTCGCAACTTAGGTGGTTTTCAATTCAATTCAATTTTTTAAAATCTAGCTCCATCGATCGATACTGTCGATGATTCTGCCAATGTCGAGGTTGAAGAAGACACTACTTGTTTTTAATCAGCCGTTGTTCGGTAGCTTCAGCGTGCGGTACTCTGATAAGAATCTAAAATAGACAACACATATATAAATTGTTAGACTACCTACAAATATAATACAGGTGGTTTTCACTTTCCCGCCTTTTTTCTTAACTTTTTTTTATGTCATCTGTCACTCTAAGCTATTTGAGACATTGATAAAAACGTTAGAGTCGAACAAAACGCGCACCCCTCGGCCATGAACTGTATTTTTTTTTTTTTTTTTTACTACAAACTGACCAGTGATTGACCTCTATCTCACTTGGTGGAAGGTGCAGATGAGGCCAAAGGTGTAACTCACTGGTTCAGTAATAGCCTATTCACTCTAGCCTTGAAGAGCCCTAGGTTGTATCTAGGTTGTATGAAATTGTTGTTCATTATTCCATAGTCTCTTTGACTTTTTAAAAAGTTAAATACAAAAGCAAAGCAGTCCAGTAATCCGACATACTGTTACTTAGAATATGACGACGTTTCCGACAATGTTTGATACAAGTAAATTTATTATTATCTTGGAATTGACTGTATGTGTGGTTTGGCAGGGAGTCTCTGCACCACATGCTGGCGCAGGGCCAGCGCGTGGTGGACGACCCGGTGTACCTGAGCGACCTGGGCGCCGCGCTCACCGGCTCCGAGCCCAAGGACCTGCAGGCCATCCTCGAGGAGATGGACGTGAGTAAGAGAGAAAGAAAGAGAAACATTTATTTACACACATTCGATACACGTAGATATAAAACAAGGAGAAATACAATATACTAAGGAATAGTACCGATATGGTGTAAAGTGGACCCCACTCAGCATAATGTTGCAGCAAGCCGCGACGCTGTTTTTAAGTGGGACCCAGATCACTACATAGTATAAAATAAAGTCGCTTTCTCTGTCCCTATGTCCCTATGTATGCTTATATCTTCAAAACTACACAACGGATTTTGATGCGGTTTTTATTAATAGATAGAGTGATTCAAGAGGAAGGTTTTTATGTATAATTCTACGCAGACGAAGTCGCGGGCAGAAGCTAGTAAAATTATATAACTAAACACAAAAAACACATACACTGTGGCGACACGAACGCCAGTGGAAAGCACTTCACAAACAAGCTGACAAATACACGGAAGTGTATGGCAACACTCGATCAGTTCAATCGCATTAAACCAATTAAACCTTGTAGCAGCCTTGTAGTAGCTTCATGTTTAACCTGTGGTGATAATCATCATCTCCAGCCTATGTACGCCCCACTGCTGGGCACAGGCCTTCTCTCAGAATGAGAGGGCTAGGGCTGTAGTTCCCAACCAGTGCCACCGAAAAGCTTAAGGTAAATTTCAAATGTAATTTTGCACATAAATTCCGGAAAATTCAGTAATGCGAGCCCGGGATTCGAACCCACGACCCTCTGCTTGAGAGGCCACAGGTCAAACCACTAGGCTACCACGGCTTGGTATGATAATGGTACCATAGTAATGAAATAACTTTTGGAGCGAGCAGAATAGGTTTCGACTGAAAAATCACCTAACTTACTTTTGAAATGTTTATTCAGATCCCGAAACGCCTCATGCTGTCTCTCTCGCTCCTGAAGAAGGAATATGAGCTTTCGAAACTGCAGCAGAAGATTGGCAAAGAGGTGGAGGAGAAGGTCAAGCAGCAGCACCGGAAGTACATCCTGCACGAACAGCTGAAGGTAAGTTTAAGTAGAGGGACTAGCGCCATCTAGTTGTCGACCATCTAACTGCTATTAGGGTTGCCTGTCGGTGTTGTTACTATGGGCTCTGTCTACCCCGTAAGGGATAAAGACGTCATTTAAGTATGTATGTATTCTAGTCCTACTCCCTTTACTGCTTACGTAAGACTTGACAGGCAGAAGCCCGCAACTTTGTCTGCATATAATTCGTTTATCGCCAATCCGCGGGAATTACGCAATTTTCCGAGATAAAAAGTAGCCTATGTGCTATTCCCGACTATAATCTATATATGTTCCAGATTTTATCCAGATCTGTTCAGCCGTAAAAAAATTACACGTGATGTGTTCTCGAACACCCTCCCCCATCGTGATCATTCGTGATATTTTGCTAACCCCCCCTCCCCCCATAAACGATCACATGATTTCTGGACGAGCCCTAGGGGGTATATTCTAAAGGTGGCGACTGACTAGTAACCTTTGCTTGTAATGTATCGTTCACGGCGATCGTGTTACATTACAGTTACATAACAGCTACGCGGCGAGCGCTCGCCTTGAGCGCTCTGTTCGTTTGTGCTCCATTCTGTTTCAAAATGTCGGACCTGTACTGACTTGTAATGTAACACTCAAAGGGATTCGCGTAAAGCTGGGTACTGACCAACGTTACGAGGTGTATTGTAACATGTTACACTGCGAGCATTCATGCTGTCAGTACGTAGTTGTTACGGGGAAAGCAGCGAGCAACTACGTACTGACTGCATGAATGCTCGCTGTGTAACATGTTACATTACACCTCGTAACGTTGGTCAGTACCCACCTTAAAAACCGACAGCTGCGTGGAGCTCGCGGTGCTCGCGTCGAGCGGCTCGGCTCGCTGCACTGACTGCTGTAATGCTCGGGTTGTATCGTGTTACATTACGCCGAAATGTTAAGTCAGTTGCCACCTTAATGTTTTGTTGCCAGGTGATAAAGAAGGAGCTGGGTCTAGAGAAGGACGACAAGGATGCGATAGGCGACAAGTTCCGCGAGCGGCTGGCGGGGAAGACCGTGCCCCAAGCCGTGCAGACTGTCATAGACGAGGAACTGAACAAGATGAACTTCCTGGAGAGCCACAGTTCCGAGTTCAAGTGAGTTGCCGCGCGTCTTTGCGGGTGGTAGGGCCTTGTGCAAGGTCCGTCCGGATCGCTACCACCATCTTACTCGCTAATCCTGCCGCTAAGTAGCAGTGCTCGCACTGCTGTGTTCCGGTGTGGAGAGTAAGACAGCCGGGGAAATTACGGGCACAAGAGGCATGTCATCTTAGTCCTCTAGGTTGACAACGCATCTGCAATCCCTCCGGGGTTGCGGGTGTCTATGGGCAGTGGTGATCACTTACCATCAGGTGACCCACTTGCTCGTTTGCCTTCCTATTCATATAAAAAAAAAAAAAAAAGAAAAGAGGCTATTTATTTTCTGGCTATGCGGACTATGTGTTCTTGAGTGGAGACCGCGACTCGGCAAACGTAGTGTAGGACGCCCTCCGGCCAGGTGGGATGACGATCTGCGAAAGACTGCAGGCAGATGCTGGATGCGTCAAGCTAAAGACAGGGCGGTATGGCGCTCATTAGGGGAGGCCTATGTCCAGCAGTGGACTAACATAGGCTGATGATGATGCGGACTTTAGCCAATGTCAAAGTTAGGGAAGTTATAGAAGGTTGGGGTGCGAGTCGGGTGTGGTTAAGGGCTGTGGTTCGTTTTTGGATCCGTCCGAGGGGAAGAGCAGTGCTTGGTCCGGTGCTCCCTGGGCACCGGTTAATGATTTCCTGGCAGATTCTGAGGGATATTATCCGTTGGCTAGGAGCCCGAAAGGGGGTCTTTTGACCGTGTTCTAATGTACAACGTTGCCGACATTTTAGTCACAATATTTTTGAATACTGTATTTATTACTTTGACATTGGCGAAATCATCGCATCGATCGATGGGGCCATATTAAAAAAGAAGATAGAAGGTTGACAGGTTGCTAGGTAAAATTTAGTGTTGGAGTTAGAAAATATACTTAAATGTAGAAAAAAAATACACTAATATTAGCTTCTGACCGCGACTTCGTCTGCGTACAATCACTACATAGTATAAAACAAAGTTGCATTCCGCTGTCTATCTGCCTGTCCATATGTATGCTTGGCTCTTTAAAACTACGCAACGGATTTTGATGCGGTTTTTTTTAGAGATAGAGTGATTCGAGAGGAACGTTTGTACTTATGCAAACGAAGTCGCAGGCAGAAGCTAGTCAAGGGCGTCGCCAGCCGATGGCGCAGGGGGGGGCAAGTTGACTTTACCTACTACAATTCATACTTTTCTCATTCTCTATGACTAGTTTAGGACTTTGGTTGCATTATATTTGGCAACTTTTTTAGAATCCCTAGGGGGGGGGCAGCCGCCCCTCCCTGCCCCCCCTTGGCGACGCCCTTGAAGCTAGTTGTATACAATCCAGCACATTCGTATGCTTGCTCCAGCGTGACCCGTTGTTACCTGGACTGGCTGACCTCCCTGCCCTGGGGCATCACCTCCGAAGAGAACCTGAAGCTGGAAGACGCCCAGGTCATCCTGGACGAGGACCACTACGGCATGGATGACATCAAGAAGAGGATCCTGGAGTTCATAGCCGTGTCGCAGCTGAAAGGCAGCACCCAGGGCAAGATACTGTGCTTCCACGGCCCGCCTGGCGTCGGCAAGACTAGCATAGGTGAGTGTAGTTTTCCATATTCTCGTTGAGGGGGTGTTTATTTAATAGGATACAAAATGGAATTAAAACAAATTAAAAACTACATACATACATACATACACATACACAAATCACGTCTTTCTCCCTTACGGGGTAGACAGAGCCTAAGGTGACAAGACCCAAAGGCCACGCTTAGCATGATTGTGGGCGTATAGGTGGGTGGAAAGGGGAATCAAAATAGTGATGGGTAGCTAGCCGCATCGCCTATATGATTCCTATGCCCATTCCCTCGATGGACTTTTACCATCTGCGCGGGAGGAGAAGCAACTGGTACATTCTATGTTTTTTCTTTACTCCCAGACCAGCATGGAAGCATTAAAAACTAAACTAAAATAAAATAATTAAAAAAGCAGGTGCCCCCGTGGCATAGTTCCATGGACGTTGGCAGCATTCCCCCTTTGGACAGCGATACTAATACGCTGTCCAAGGAAGCTGCCAGCTCTGCGGTCACCCGTAGCGTCTATTAGCCTCTTCGAAATATTTGTTGTTATAGCGGCAACAAACAGCATGCCCGTTTGTCGGTTTTAATATATAAAAAAAAAAAGTATATCATCTGTAGAAATTTCGACTGTCTAAGTATCACGGTTCATCAGCAAACACCGGAATGACGGGTGCAAATCTGTACTGACGTTTATTAGTGCGAGGACACATTAAACTAATTTTATTAGTTGTTATTGATAAAAATGACGTACAACCGTTGTATACTTTTAAGAATTTGAATTGAGAAGAAAACGTGATACACAAAAATAAACGTTTAATGGTTGTCAAAAGTGACTCGACACAGTCAATTTCAGATATCGGTTGTTTATAGTTGCGATAAGTATAAATGAAAGAGGTTTGCACGTAATTTAGCCATTAGTTATAATCTTATGATAATGATGGTTTGTTTTTTATCGATGTCGATAAACTTAGTCGATTTTGAATGTATCACTAACACTGGTACATTTTTGCCCCCTTCAATCCGGTGTTTGTTCATGAGATACAGCCTGGTGACAGACGGACGGACAGCGTAGTCTTAGTACCCTTTGGGTACGGAACCCTAAAAAAACAATATTGTTTGCTTCTGCTGTTTTATTGAAAACTAGCTGTTGCCCGCGACTTCGTCTGCGCAGAATTCGCTTATCGCTATCCCGCGGGAACTATGCAATTTTCCGGGACAGAAACTATCCTATGTCCTTCCTCGGGACTCAAACTATCTATATACCAAATTTCAACTAAATCGGTCGTACGGTTTAAGCGTGAAAAGGTAACAGACAGAGTTACTTTCACATTTATAATATTAGTAGGAATGGGTGGCCTTGCTAGTGGCGTAGCTAGGTAACCAAGGGCCCTGGTGCAAATAAAAAAATGGGGCCCCACTACTATCTAAACTGGTTACATTTTAATAATAATAGTTCGATCGAGATTTTCTGGTAAGGATTCGAGGGCCCTCTGAGCTTAAGGGCCCCGGGGCACTGCCCCGTCTAGTCCCTAGGTAGCTACGCCACTGCCTTGCTAACGCTCGGCCGTTGGTCTTCAGCCTTGACCACTGTAACGTAGTATTGTTCCACAGCTCGTTCTATAGCGCGCGCGCTGAACCGGCAGTACTTCAGGTTCTCCGTGGGCGGCATGACGGACGTGGCCGAGGTGAAGGGCCACCGGCGCACGTACGTGGGCGCCATGCCCGGCAAGCTGGTGCAGTGCCTCAAGAAGACCAGCACCGAGAATCCGCTGGTGCTCATCGACGAGGTCGACAAGATTGGCAAGTGAGTTGTTGTGATGCTAGGTCAGGGATGGGGAACCAATGGCACGTGTGCCAATTGGCACGCTTCAGAATAATTTGGGCACGCCAATAATAAAAAAGGTTTATTTTTGTCGAACGAACCAAGAATTTAATTTGCTACTCCGCTACTCACGTGCAAGATAACCAAGCCTGTGTGAAATATATATGTTTTTCATGCATCCCTCCCTCCACTGCTGCCAATAAAACACATAAGTCCCACAAACATAATTATCCCTTACACCACAAACACTGACGCGTTTCGATCCCTAAGAATTACGCCCATTCCCTAGATGGGCTTTTACCATTTGCGCGGGACGAGAAGCAACTGGTACATTCTATCTATGTTTTTCCTTTGCTCCCAGACCAGCATGGAAGTAATAGTTTTAGTTAGAAGTTGATAGTTTATCCTACTTATATTATAAACGCGAAAGTTTGTAAGTATGGATGGATGAATGTTTGTTACTCTGTCATGCCTGAACGACTGGACAGATCTGTATGAAATTTGGAACATAATAAATAATAATAATAAAAGATATTTATTCAACATAGATAGATTATAGTCTGGAATAACACATAGGCCACTTTTTATCCCGGAAAATTGCGTAATTCCTGCGGGATAGCGATAAACGAATTCTATGCAGACGAAGTTGCGAGCAACAGCTAGTTCTGAAATAATTATTTGCTTTGCTACTGCGACCTTTGACATTGTTATCGCTATCCCGCGGGAACTATGCAATTTTAATATAATACTCCTTTCATCCACTCAAAGGTTGACTGGAAGAGATCCCTTAAAGGGATAAGTCCGCCTTTGTGCATGTATCTCAGTGTTTGTCAATTGTATTTTGTCTTGGTTATTTTGCACAATAAAGAGTTTACATACATACATACATTTTACAGTATAAAAAGTAACCTATGTTTTAATCTAGAATAACATGGATAGAATTTTATTCGTAACATCATTCAATTTTACGATTGTTGTCAGGGGCGTCCACGGCGACCCATCATCAGCGCTGCTGGAGCTGCTCGACCCGGAGCAGAACGCCAACTTCCTGGACCACTACCTGGACGTGCCCATCGACCTGTCGCGCGTGCTGTTCATCTGCACGGCCAACGTGGTCGAGCACATACCGGAGCCGCTGAGGGACAGGATGGAGCTCATCGACATGTCCGGTAAGGGCTGTCTGCGATTAATAAGTAACTAAGTGAGTAAGCGAGTAACTTAGTGAGTAGATGAGTAAGTAAACTAGGACGTATGTGAGTAAGCGAGTAACTTGGTGAGTGAGCGAGCAACTAGGTCAGTGTGTAAACCAGTACCTGAGTCAGTAAGCGAGTAACAAAGTGATTAAGGGAGTAACTTAGTGAGTAGATGAGCAAGTAAGCTAGGGCCTAAGTGGGTAAGCGAGTAACTTGGTGAGTGAGCGAGCAACTAGGTAAGTGTGTAAACTAGTACCTAACTGAGTAAGCGAGTAATAAAGTGATTAAGCTAGTAACTAAGTGAATAAAGTAGTAAGTAAGTAAGATTTTAATTAATTAATTAACTTAGTTGACATGTGAGTGAATGCGAATATTCCATCTTCGATTCATGCATATTCAGTGCTTACTTCATTCCAGTGTCCCTTTTGCATATAGAGTTAGAGTCAGTGGCGTAATTATAACGTCTGGGGCCCGTGGCAAATTCGTCAGTCAATATAATGAAGTGCATCAGCGTCCCTTCTGTGATCTAAACCAAGCCAGTTCGGGGCCCCGTAGAGCTAGGGGCCCCTGGCATTTTGACACCCCTACCACCCTATAGTTACGCCACTGATTAGAGTAGAAACGCATGCTGACGTTAGTACAGTGATCAGGTAAGTATGTAACTGAGTGAGTAAGCGAGTAACTAGGTAAGTGTGTGACTGAGTAAGTGATGACTACGAAAAGCTCCCTCCTACTGTCAGCCCTACACGCCTAAAATTAAATAAGAATAAGAGTCAAAACCCCTTCTTCCCAGGTTACGTGGCCGAGGAGAAGTTGGCGATAGCCGAGCAGTACCTGGTGCCGACGGCGCGCAGCAACTGCGGGCTGAGCGAGGCCCAGCTGGTGCTCACGGCGGAGGCGCTCAACAGCCTCATCAAGTCCTACTGCCGCGAGAGCGGCGTCAGGAACTTGCAGAAGCATATTGAAAAGGTAAATTGATACAGTTCAATAAATGGCACGGGACATTTTGAACCAATAGGGAATATTGTTGGAGGTTGCATTACCTTAGGCTCTGTCTACCCCGTAAGGGATGAAGGCGTGATTTATATGAATGTATGTATGTATCCATTGATATAGAGCAGGGGTGGCCAACGGGTCGATCGCGATCGACCGGTCGATCGCGCCTGTTAGTCCAGTCGATCGCGGCAAGGCAAAAAATATAAATATGTGGACCAGACTGCGCAACGTAATCAGCATGCTGATTTAAGGTTTCATGAAGTATGTAATTGGTAGATCGCAGAAGGTTTCGTTAGTAAACAGGAGATCTTGGGTCTAATCAAGTTGGCCACCCCTGATGTAGAGTAACCTGGTTGATTCCATCATATTATTATGTCACTTTATTGACTGACTAGTTTATGTCGTACTCTTGTTTTAGCCCCTTGTGCTTATAACTGCTATACATAAAAATGTGTTTAAATTAATATTATAAAAGGTTATGGGCCCAGCACGCTTCCACTGCGCATTATCATTTTTTTAATTAAATTTCTTAACAAAATATGTATATATAGTAAATGAGATGATGAGAAGTGAAATCAAAAGTAATATCGGTCAAGAAATACGGAAAATATTAAATAAAATTACTAATTTGACAGATTTTGATTCCTCTTTCCACCTATATCTTATGCTTTGTGTACTCCGTAAGGTATAAAGATGTGATTTATGTAATTAGACAGCGATTAGAAAGAGAGATCCGACATGACATGTGACGTCATCACGAATCAGGTCCTGTCCCGAATTCGACAATCGTATCTTGCCGTCTTACCTCCACTTATAGTGTTCAATAGGAGAGTGAGAGATGGCGTGATTAATGATGTGAATGTTGAATTTTGGAGTTACCCAGGCGTTCCTTTGCGGAGGCATTCAAACCACTAACTAAAAAAAAAGACTGATCGTCAGCGCACACGTGAAAATCGGCTGCGTATTTGCGACACATAAAACAGAGGCAAGCACAATTTCTTTGTCTCCAACGGAAGACCAGCACTAGCTGTGAGGCCAGCAAATGCTGAGTTGGGACCAAGTTTTATTTTTCTGTATCTTTTTATATACTACTAGCCTTCCGTCCGCAGCTTCGCCCGCGATAAATTAATTTTCCCGTAGGAAAAGGTATTTTCCCGCGGTAAAAAGTAGCCTATGTCACTCAGTGAAAATGTAGCTTTCTAACGGCAAAAGAATTTTTGAAATCCGTCCAGTAGTTTCGGAGTCTATTCAATTCAAACAAACAAACAAACAATCAAATTTTTCCTCTTTATAATATTAGTATAGATCAAATGAATCAAGTTTTTTTTTTTTACTTTTCGGATTTTTCTGTGTTCTAATTTTCACTGACATTTAGAAATCTTTCTATATGTTTTTTTTGTTTTTAACTACTTTTGTGACTGTCATAAATAAACATTTTCTTTCTATCTTTTCTCTCTAGATATCCCGTAAAGTGGCGTACAAGATAGTGAAGAAAGAAGCGGAGACTTTGACAGTGGATGACAGTAACCTGTCACAGCTCGTTGGCAAGCCGACGTTCAAGCATGACCGCATGTATGACGTCACGCCGCCGGGCGTTGTCATGGGACTAGCATGGACTGCTATGGGTAAGTCAGTTTTTTTTATAAATTTACTAGCTTCTGCCCGCGACTGCGTCTGCGTAGAATTATACATGAAAACCTTCCTCTTGAATCACTCTATCTATTAAAATAAACCGCATCAAAATCCGTTGTGTAGTTTTGAAGATATAAGCATACATAGGGACATAGGGATATAGGGACAAAGAAAGCGACTTTATTTTATACTATGTAGTGACTAAGTAGTGATGTCAATAATCAGTTTATTTGTGTGATAACGATCAGGGAAGAGCAATAAAACACAAAATAGTAGATTTTACAATTTTTGTCTGCATGTATGTATGTATGTGTTCATAAATGTCTGTATTCGCTAATCTCCAAAACTACGCAACGGATTTTATTGCAGTTTGCACAAATAGTTAAAACTTATATCAGTGAATATATTAGGCTTTATTTTATTGAAATCTAATGTTGTCAAAAAAAGTTATCGTCATTTAAAGTTTATAGTGTTAGGTTAGGCGCCTGTTTAAATATGCATAGCAATATCTTTTGAACAGTCGTAGCGTTAGAAATACATAAATAGGTACACACATAAATTACGTCTTTATCCCTTACGGGGTAGAAGTTACCCACATACTAATTCCAACGCAGACGAAGTCGCGGGCAAAAGCTAGTGGTACAATATATGGAGCCATGCAAATGTATGTATGTATTATCCCAGGTGGCAGCACCCTCTACATAGAGACGGCGCTCCGCAACGCGCTGCAGGACGACAAGTCGCCCATGGGCTCGCTGGAGCTGACCGGCCATCTTGGTGACGTCATGAAGGAGTCCGCCCGCATCGCGCTAACGGTGGCGCGGAATTACATGCACATACACCATCCGGAGAACACGTTCCTTAACACCAGGTGAGCAACCAGCCGCGATAAAGATATTGGCAGAATGCAAAGCGGGTGGAGGGGGTAGCCTAAACGATCACAGCGCTCGCTACGGCTAAAATTGTCATTTTTGTCGCTGACTTGAGCTGTCAAATCCATATTGCAGTAAACATTTTCTAATCGTTTTTGAGATAAAAATATGGTCCTGGTAAGATGTGTTGTTGTGAATTGTAATAACACCAAGAAAAATAGCGACTGTAAATTTTACCAATTTCCAAGACCATGGTGGAAACGAGACCAAAGAAATAAGTGGATATTTGCCGTAAGAAAAAAAAAGTAAGTTACCTAACCTCTAAAATTTCACTGAAAACAACAATTTTAATATTATTGGCAATAATGTTACTGACTACCGTTGTCCAAAATTGTGTAATATAGTAAAATAACACAAGATTTCATTCAAATTTTTCACAATATTTACTTACTTCTTGTTTGACAGCGGTGACAATATTGTCCATAATGGCCGCCTATCACGTGGCGCTGTCGTCGCGCACGGTCCCAATAATAGTAGAGAATAGGCGGGAGTCCCACCCGCAAAAAGAGAAAAAGAAGATGAATGCTAGAAAGATATCGGATAAAGCATAAAAGTACGAGAAGTAGCAATAGTGAGAACTGGCATGAAAGACGTCAGAATAGAACAGGCCTCGACGAAACGTCGAGGGTAGGATGTGATCAAAAAAAAAAACCAGCCGCGATATAGTCTTCGGTGACCTTGAATCAGTATTAGCATTGTAAGACAGAGCGGGAGATGCCGAGAGAGAGAGAAGGTTGTTTGGTTGTGTTGAGGACTGTTCCAGTTGTGACAGACAGGTAGAAATAGAAAATGTCATCTATATTTATAAAAGAAAGTCGTGTTAGTTACACTATTAACAACTCAAGAACGGCTGAATCGACTTGGCTGAAAATTGGTGGGGAGGTAGTTTAAAACCAGGAGACGGACATAGGATACTTTTTATCCCTATTTTCCCCCGGGATTGGAAAATACCGAAATGTTGTACCAATAAAGCTACAGACATTAAATTTGGAATGCGTACATATTGTTCGTTGATTAGTATAAAGGTGCAATTTTTGAAATTTTCCCACGGGATAAAAACACGAGGTAATTAATTAAGACTATTATTAGGTGATAATATTCCTAGAGGATCACGTAGGTGCTCTGAGACGGGATTATCCGAATTTCCCACGGGATAGAAAAAAAAACCTTATACTTGGAGACATGAGTGGATGTATGGGGTATGTCGTCACTCTGACGTTATCTGCGCGGACGGAGTCGCGGGCAAAAGATAGTTCATTATAAATATGTTTTGAATCATTTCAAACTTTAATGTATTTTAGTAGGTACTCCAGCGTATTTCAGCGGTTCATTGATGCTGCAAGCATTAAGGCTCAAATACCCCTTGGAAATGCCGCTATTTAATTTATTTTTCTCAAAAATGTCCGTTAAAGTCGTCATTGTTAACAATATATCAGAACAGGAAGTTAATTGTTGCCGGTCAATCCAAAATTAAAAAAAAAAACATTACTGTAGCGCTACTCTCCAGTAATGTTGCATACAAATTCCATTACTGTCTAGTTATTAACTTTTTAAAAATGCAGATCACCATTATAAAATAAAGGCACAAGACTTAAAACACCAAATTAAAAAAAAAAGCTAGTACGACAACGTGTTTATCTATGTCTGATAGCTTAGGTGTTTTGGGTAGAAAAATGCTCTCCTCAAATGCCATTAATAGAAAAAGGCGGCAAAGCAAAACAATTTTCACTATTTTGTTTTCATTTATTTTTGTTGTTGTTTTATTATCGATTTTTGAGAAAAGCACTATAGGTACTTGCCTGGGCCAGAATAGCATTGCTGGCTTCGTATTATTAAACGGACTCGCAAGCTCGTCCGTTCAAACCAATACTCAGCCAGCAATTGCCTACTTCCTGGCCTAGACAGTAATGTACTATTGCTTGTAGCGTGTAGAAGTCCTCGACGCGCTACATAGAGTACACGTAATAGAAGAAATCAGTACGAAATAAAACTGAGCCAAGTCGTAATTGGCGGTTACTGCATTCTGATTGGGGCCAGCCGAAGGTGAAACAGGTCTTTAGAGTTCTGTTAGCAACCCGGTTTTATGGTCAATAGGGATAGTTAATGTTTAGTTTGTGGGGCAGCGTGTGAAGGTCGATTGATGTTGGTAAAAACCAGAAAGTAAATCTATAATATAAAAATGAATCGCAAAATGTGTTGCTAAGCGCAAATCTCGAGAGCAGCTGAACCGATTCCGCTAATTCTTTTTTTGGAATATTCTTTGAAGTATGGGGATGGTTCTTACGCAGAGAAAAATTCGAATAATTGCCGGGAAAACCCCTAAAAACAGCCCTTTTATTTTTCCTATACAAACGTTTTCTAACTGAAATGTAGAGTAAATTGGAACTTTATTGCTTTTTAATAAAGTTCATTTTAAATTACAAGCACTCACTGTTGTCTAAGCAATGTAGGTGTGTTCCTAACGTCAAAGAGTCAATTTGCACTGTTTTACCGCTGCAAAAAGTTCAAATTCTATCAAAACAGCATGCGTGCCACATTCCAAATCTTTTTGACAGAATGAAAGTCTGTCGGGTCCGCTAGTAGGTAATAAAAAAAATAATCGCTCGAATGACTTCGTTCTGTGTAGAAAATAAATAATTTGCGGGTGGTAGGGCCTTGTGCAAGGGCCGTCCGGATCGCTACCACCATCTTACTCGCTAATCCTGCCGCTAAGTAGCAGTGCTTGCACTGCTGTGTTCCGGTGTGGAGAGTAAGACAGCCGGGGAAATTACGGGCACAAGAGGCATTTCATCTTAGTCCTCTAGGTTGGCAACGCATCTGCAATCCCTCCAGGGTTGCGGGTGTCTATGGGCAGTGGTGATCACTTACCATCAGGTGACCCACTTGCTCGTTTGCCTTCCTATTCGTATTAAAAAAAAAAAAAAAAAATTTTGTTAGATTTTTTTTTGTCGCGCTTCATTAAGTTGGTATTGTTTAGCCACATCCACCTGCACGTGCCGGAGGGCGCGACGCCGAAGGACGGCCCCTCCGCGGGCTGCACCATCACCACGGCGCTGCTGTCGCTGGCGCTGCGCCGGCCCGCGCGCGCGCTCGCCATGACCGGCGAGATCTCGCTCACCGGCCGCGTGCTGCCCGTCGGCGGGATCAAGGAGAAAATCATCGCGGTGAGTAGCAGACATCCCGTCAAATAGCCCTGGAGATTATCGCGGTGAGTAGTTGGGCTGCAGTGAATAGCAGGCATCCCGTCAAATAGGACTGAAGATCATCGCGGTGAGAAGCAGCTACCGTCAAATAGTTAGGACTGATGATCATCGCGATGAGTAGCTCCATTTCGTCAAATAATCTATTCTTACAAATATACTCTCGTAGGTAATTCCTCTACAAATATAAGACACAAAACTATGAATAAAGCTCCGAATTCCAGGCAAACGATCTGAGAACAAATAAAAAGCATAGAATGTACCAGTATCTGTTACCTTAGGCTCAGTCTACCCCGTAAGGGATAAAGACGTGATTTGTGTATGTGTGTATGTGTATGTACCAGTTGCTTCTCTTCCCGCGCAGATGGTAAAATCCCATCTGGGGAATGTACAAAAATCTTAGGAATCATGTTATATGCAATGCTAGCAACTTATCACTATTTTGATTCCCCTTTACACCTGCGCCCACGATGATGCTGAACGCGGCCTAGTTCTTGTTACCTTGGTAGCACCGTCCACCCCGTAAGGGATAAAGAAGTGATCTATGCCATTTAAATTTGCTGCCAGTAAAATCTGGAATGATCTACCGCCACCATTTTGAATGCCTATGTCGCTATTAAGGTTCAAGAAACTTGTTCGGAACCACCTGTTGGAGAAACAGAAAAACCCCCTATGAATAATAGTCACTCACACCAACACACACACACACACACACACATTTTTTTTCTTAGATTTTTCTTTTTTTGTTTTGTATTCACGCAGGGGCTGTTTCTGTAAACCAGCGCTGAGCTCTCGAGCCCAGCACACGCTGAGATTGGTTCCCTTTGCTAAACTTGTGTACTGTTACTTTTAAGTTTTTAGCATGTCATTTTTCTTTCAATATGTACCTTGTCACTAGCAATAAAGATTTTTTTATTTTTTATTGTATTACTAGCTTCTGCCCGCGACTTCGTTTGCGTAGAATTGTACATAAAAACCTTCCTCTTGAATCACTCTATCTATTTAAAAAACCGCATCAAAATCCGTTGTGTAGTTTTGAAGATATAAGCATACATAGGGACATAGGGACAGAGAAAGCGACTTTATTTTATACTAGCGACCCGCCCCGGCTTCGCACGGTATATTATGCATGTATTATACATAAAACCCTTTCTCTTGAATCACTCTATCTATTAAAAAAAACCGCATCAAAATCCGTTGTGTAGTTTTGAAGATATAAGCATACATACGGATTTGGGGACAGAAAAAGCGACTTTGTTTTATACTATTTAGTGATTACATTGTAATGTCTATATTTTATACTAGCGACCCGCCCCGGCTTCGCACGGTATATTATGCATGTATTATACATAAAAACCTTTCTCTTGAATCACTCTATCTATTAAAAAAACCGCATCAAAATCCGTTGTGGAGTTTTGAAGATATAAGCATACATAGGGACATATGGACAGAGAAAGCGACTTTATTTTATACTATGTAGTGATGATAGTGATTATGTATGCTCCAGGCGAAACGCGTCGGCGTGAACTGCGTGATACTGCCCGAGGAAAACAGACGCGACTTCGACGACCTACCCTCATTCATCAAGGAAAACATCGATATACACTTCGTGAACGACTACGATGACGTTTACCGGATCGCGTTCGAAGACCAGGTCTGACATAGTAGCTATAGAAGTAGATGTTACGTGGTAGTTATGGATATGTTGTTGAGAGGTGATTTTTGGCTTCGGAGTGGGATGATGTGATTCTTTTTTAATTTAAAGCCCAACCCCCTTATTCATAAACGCTCTATAGGCTTCTGCTGACTTAGCAATCGTTTGTCCTTATCTGTGCAAGGTAATTGTCAGAGTGACATAAGGACAAACGATTGCTAAGTTAGCAGAGGCCTACAGAGCGTTTATGAATAAGGGGGCAAGTCTATTATGGCATCGCTGAAGGGACTGCATTACAGCCCAGGTTTCGGTTGAAGGCTTTTCTGTTTTTTTTTTTTAAGATTTTGGTACAAAGGCTGAAAATAGTGTCTTTTTTATATTGGAATTGTAAAGACAAAAAGCAGTGTGTCTAAACTCTATTTTACTCCCGTGCTAGTTGTCCTAGCGGAAAGCCACCCTTAGCCTGAAACTCGCCTCTCTAACGTCGACATGTAACAAAATAAATCGAATGCCTTTTAATATAAATATTCCCTTAACCTTTTCGACGCCAACGACACATATATCAGCACCGCAGGTTCAACGCCAACGACCTATATATACGTCCATTACTTCAATGCAAAAGCAGCCTTCGTTCAATTGGCTTTAGGTTCAATTCAAGGCATCGCAACTTCCATGCTGGTCTGGGAGCAAGTAAAAAACATAGAATGTACCAATTGCTTGTCTACCCGCGCAGATGGTAAAAGCCCATCGAGGTAATGGGCGAAAATCATAGGAATCATGTTTTAGGAGATGAGACTAGTAACCGATCACTATTTTGATTCTATTTTCCATCTATATGCCCACAATCTTGCTAAATGTGGCCTGTAGGTACCTGTTACCTTAGGCTCTGTCTACCCCGTGATCTGTGTATGTATGTATGCATCGCAATAAAGACGTCTGGCGTATGGGTGACGTCTCTTGTATTTGACGTGGCGCCGAAAAGGTTAAAATATGTACAACCTGAGCTCCAAAAACAAATTTCCAAATTGTTTTTTTTTTACTATCTTTTACTTACAGTGATGTCGTATGATAATTATTGTAAAAATGTTTTGTATTTTGTGGCGCGGGCTGTACATTCGTGTAATTAAGCAAAGAACTGAAGTCTTAAATAGAAAAAAGCATTTCACAAGTGTTGTCTTAAATTATTGTTTATTCATTTGTGTATTATATAAATAACGTTGAACTGCCGTATTGTTTGGATATTATATTATGTATAAAGTTGTTGTATTTTATTGTAGAATAAGCAATGCAGAAGTTAAAGGTTGTTGATCAATAGTATGTATATAATTTAGTCGATTTAGTAGTTATATAAACAATAGTTCTGTAAAGTAGGTTTAAGTATTTTTTGAATAAATTATAAATAATTTTATTTCTTGTTTTTTTTATTCTTAATGTACTATCAAATGACACAGAAAAATCCGAAAGTAAAGCTGTGGCCGGGAATCGAACCCGGAATCTCGTGATTCCATGACGCGTGCTATGCCCCTACACCAGCCATAGCAGGTACCTCCTATGGAATGACGAGGTTCCGGGTTCGATTCCCGGCCATAGCTTTACTTTTCGGATTTTTCTGTTCTAATTTTCAGTGTCGTTTAGATTAAAAAAAAAATCTTATTGTATAAAAATAACAGTTTCCATATAAACGGCCATCATTGCCTTGTATTTAAAAAGCGTCATTTAGCTTTCCTTGAGGTCGAGTAAATCAATCCTATAAGTCCAAACTGACGATTCGCCTCTTATCCATTTAATTTTTGTAACGAACTAATTATTATTAGGAGCTGTGGGCAACCCCCCCCCCCACTCTTGCAGTGCCATTCCCTATCAGTCTGTAATCAAATCTTTCAATATAAATGTTAAGAATAAAATGCGCACTCTGTGGTATAGATACACCTGTCATTATCTGTAGACTTTTCTATGTATCGCCATTGTGTTTCTGTTAACTAATAAAACAATAAACTGCTATTGAAGTACTTTTATTGGAGAACAATAACATCACAACAGGTCATGGGCTCAGTAAATCGCGAGTGAATAGAAATAAAGTCGGATCGATCATCGGAACGAGTTTTTCCACGTCTCGGTATTGCGTCGGATGCACGCGTGTTTGTAGCGCGGCACGTGGACGTTGTTAAGTACCAATGGATCTCGGAGGTCTTGGCGTCGCGACTGCGAAGAAGTTCGCAGGCGACAATTACAGACAGTGGAAGTTCCAAACGACACTTGCCTTGAAGGCCAGGGGCCTGGGCGATCACATAACCTCTTTCTTGGCGCCGGCGGGCGCTGATGCAAATGAATGGAAGAAAGATGCCGCGAAGGCGATGTACGTAATTACAGCTAGTATGGAATTACCTCAAATAAGTCTAATCGAGACATGCGAAACGGCGAATGACATTTTCGTTAAATTAGACTCGATCTACGACCAAAAAAGTGAAAATTGCAAAATGCTGTTGCATGAGAAATTCCACACGATCAAGTTTATGGAGGGCGATAGCATAGCCGAACACATTTCTAGAATAGAAAACATCGCGAAACAGTTAAAGGATGCTGGCGAGACAATTTCAGAGATGGCAATTGTAACAAAGATATTGGGGTCATTGCCCGAGCGCTACCGCATAGTGCGGCAAGCCTGGCTGTCACTCGAACCGAGTAAACAAACGGTAATTAACCTTACGGCGCGCCTTCTGGATGAGGAGTCAAGCTTCAAAGCTCAAGAAGAAACTGCACTGGCTACTGAGAATGTGACGAGAAGGTCAGTAAAGTGCTTTAAGTGCAAGAAACTAGGGCACTTTGCTCGTGATTGTCGCTTAAGCTCACAGCAAAGTAGTGCATATAAGCATAACCCGAAGTATGAGAAGAATGAATCTGCCTTCATCGCCCAACTTGAGGCGAACACCACAGAAGATGAAGACGTATGGATCTTAGACAGTGGGGCGTCTGCCCACATGACATATAGACGGAATTATTTCTCGGATTTCAAGCCAGAGTGCAGCTGTGTGCGATTAGGTGACAAAAGTGAACTATCAGTGCAAGGCTCGGGAACAATTAAAATAATTAAGTTCTTGGACGGTAAATGGTATGATTCCACTATAAATAATGTGCTTTATGTGCCTGAATTGAAGAGAAACTTGTTCTCCGAGGGTGTTGTAACATCAAAAGGTTTTTCAGTGACCAAAAACAAGGACTTCGCATTTATAAAAAATAGTGATGGGAGTGTTGCGGCTACTGCCATTAAACTGCAAAATAATCTTTACAAATTGTTGTTCAAGTCCATATTGGTGGGCGGTGAAGCAAATATAGTAACCCTGAAACAATGGCACGAGCGTCTTGGTCATGTAAATGTAAAGACACTGCGTGAAATGGTGCGAAATGGACATTTACCTACCGTTAGTGATCTGAGTGACTTTTTCTGTGAGGCTTGTGCAATAGGGAAGCAACATAGAGTGCCGTTCAAAAAAAGTGCCTCAAATACACAGAACAATAAAGTGTACAGCGACCTCTGCGGGCCTATGCCAACACCATCTGTTGGAGGAGCTCGATATTTCATAACATTCTTGGAAGCATCATCTGGATTCTTAACTGTTTACCTACTAAAACGCAAAAGCGAAGCTTTACAAGCCTTTCAGAAATATGTACAGCTTCTGGAAAATAAATTTGACATGAAAGTCAAGCTGCTACATAGTGACAATGGCAAGGAATACTGTAATGATGAATTCAGAAGATACGCTGATGAAAAGGGCATAGTGCTAGAATACACTGCCCCATATACTCCGCAGCAGAATGGCAGGAGTGAGCGGGCGAACAGAACTATCTTAGAGAGTGCCCGGTCCATGCTATATGCGAAACATTTACCTCTAGCGTTATGGGCAGAAGCAGTGCAGACAGCTGTTTACCTAATAAACAGGAGGCAGAACAAGGAAAAGACTCCATTTGAATTTTGGACTGGCTCAAAACCCAACCTCACACATGTAAGAGCTTTTGGGTCTGCCGCATACATGCATGTGCCAAAAGAAAAAAGAAACAAACTACAGCCGAAAAGCAGAAAGCTCATTCTAGTTGGCTATGAAGGTAACTCTGATAATTATAGGTTGTTTGATCCCATTACAAAGAAAATAAGTGTTTCTCGAGATGTAATATTCAATGAAAACGAGCTCTCTTCGTCAACTAACAGCATGGGAGAAACATCAGATCATCTAGTGTCCCTTGATATTGATAGCTATCATAGTGAAGAAGGCAAACCTCACGAATCCCATGAACATGATTATAAAGCATTTGAGGATTTTTATCAAGCTATGATAGATGAGGTCACAGTAAACAAAGTTGGAGAAAACCCTGAAAATCAAGAAGAGAGTGACACAACAGCAGAACAGAGATACAACCTGCGTCCCCGACTGCAGAGAAACACAGTAGCAGAAGCAAACCTTGTAGAAGTATTGCCAAATACATACACTGAGGCTGTGAATAGTCAAGATAAGGAAAGATGGATAACAGCAATGAAGGAGGAACTTGAGTCTCATGATACATGCAAGACATGGGAGCTTGTGGAATGTCCAGCTGACAAGAAACTGATCGGTTGTAAATGGGTTTACAAGATTAAGCAGAATGCTGATGATACCACACGATACAAAGCTCGACTATGTGCAAAAGGCTATACCCAAGAGAAAGGGATAGACTATTATGAGACGTTTTCACCAACAGTACGCTATGATACCATCAGAATGATGCTGTCATTGGCAGCAAAAGAAAAATTGAAGATGGCACAGTTTGATATAAAGACTGCTTTCCTGTATGGAACCCTAGAGGAAGAGGTCTACATGGAACCCCCTCCTGGTCTAGACACAGAATTAATCTGCAAACTCAACAAGTCACTATATGGGTTGAAACAGTCCCCCAGGTGTTGGAACTCTAAGTTCCACTCATTCATGGAAGAAAATGGTTTTGTAAATTGCCAAAATGACAAATGTCTGTATGTATCTCAGGAACATAAAGTTCCCTTGTATTTACTTTTGTTTGTAGATGATGGGTTAATGTTGTGTAAAAATCAAGAGCTTATTGATAAGTTTATAATCAACTTGCAAAAATATTTTGAAATAACTATTATGAGTCCAAAGCAATTTGTGGGTATAGAAATTGAAATTGAAAGTGATGGGTCAATCTTCATACATCAGACCAAGTATATTAATAGTTTGCTTCACAAGTTTGGGATGGACCTATGTAAATTTAGCTCACTGCCAGCTGACCCTAATGTAAAATTAGATAGTTATCAAGGATCATCTGATATGCCAGATGTTCCATATCGTGAGGCAGTCGGCTCTCTTATGTATGCTGCTATAGGTAGCCGGCCTGACATTTATTATATTGTATGTTCACTGAGTAGATATTTAAACAACTTTAATAATGTGCACTGGGGTGCTGTAAAAAAGGTGTTTAAATATTTAAACAGTAATAAAGAGTTGGGCATATTGTATGGTGCAAATACTAAGGATAGCAACACCATAGGATTTTCTGATGCTGACTATGCAAACTGTACTGTGACACGCAAATCTGTAACTGGTTACGTTTTTCTGATGAATGGTGGTGCTATCACTTGGAACACTAGATTACAAAAGTGTGTAGCTCTGTCTACGACAGAAGCGGAATATCTAGCTGCCTGCTCTGCAACGAAGGAGCTTGTTTGGATTAAAAGTCTCATGAAAGAAATTGGTTTCTCAGAAAATATTAAGCTAGTAATTGATAATCAGAGTACAATCAAGCTGATTCGTGGCGCTAATTTACATAAGAGATCAAAACATATAGATATCCAATATCACTATGTTAGAGAAAAGCTTCTTGAGAATGTAATGGATGTTGAGTATTGTGAAACTACACTTCAGGCAGCAGATATGTTCACCAAAAGCCTTCCTAAACCTCAGTTTGAATCTCTGAGAGGGATTATTGGTATGTGTGGGAGAGTACGCATTTAGGGGGGGTGTTAAGAATAAAATGCGCACTCTGTGGTATAGATACACCTGTCATTATCTGTAGACTTTTCTATGTATCGCCATTGTGTTTCTGTTAACTAATAAAACAATAAACTGCTATTGAAGTACTTTTATTGGAGAACAATAACATCACAACAATAAAAAAGCTAAATTTGGGTGGTATGGCTAAGATTGTCTCTGTTGAATAGGTGACGATGCAAGTTGAGTCTATGAAAAGTACAGTCAGCCAAAGAAACTTGTATTAAAAATTCTTTGTATTGTTGGCATAGGGGTAGCCCCTTAAATTCCATTTTCGAAATTCTTATCATACCGCCCCTCTCGAATTAATGACTATTAGTGTGAAACAGAACGGCGCGAACTCTGAAAGTTGAATATCGGAATATAAAGCCAAAGGCCTGTAAGCAGGGCTTTGAGTAGACATCTTAAGCTTCGTATTCATGGTAAACATCTGTTTAGCAACAAAGTTGAATCAACGTGTTGCGGAGTTGCTGTCAACATGTTGCTGGCAACACTGTGTTGCAGAGGTGATAGCGTCATGTTGACAAGCTCTCGCCCGACAAGCGTGAACATTGATTCAACTTTGTTGCTAAACAGATGTTTACCATGAATACGAGGCTTTATATTTGTTGGTGTGTTGTCCGCAGCGCGCATCTGATGTCCTCAACTAATTACCGTTTTCACGCCAGATGCCGGACGACGACTACGCCAGCGCCACTTTCATGTGAGACGGAATAGTTTACTAAAATAAATGGTTTAAATAAAGTCATGTGTTTTATTTATTTATGATAGAAAAGTTCTTTGGTGGGATGTAAGGCAGTCCTTTGCCTTTAGAAAATTTGGAGTTCTTTAAGAGAATAAAATGTCATTAAAATAAAAATATGACCTAATTGGTAAGCGGTCAATATTATCGGGTGATCTACGCGTATCGCGATCCACATTTGCGAGTTGCATCCTGGTTGCATCACATTAAAAGAGGAGTGATGAGTGGAAGTGTAATTCATTTCAACTAATGTTTAATGCATAGTCGATTACCTTTGGGTCCATCCCAATAAAAGCAATATTAAACAGATGTTAATAGACATGAGAGGCAGTTACATAAAAAAAAATAGTTCCTCTACTATAAAAATCAGGATCCACGTCATAAAATATTAAAAAAGCAAGTGACAGCTGACAGATCAGCTGTTG
The DNA here is from genome assembly GCA_932294345.1 of Pandemis cinnamomeana. Taxonomy (NCBI): domain Eukaryota; kingdom Metazoa; phylum Arthropoda; class Insecta; order Lepidoptera; family Tortricidae; genus Pandemis; species Pandemis cinnamomeana. Next base: position 12,003,570 of record OW028718.1, on the reverse strand, counting down.
TGTTGACATGACATATCATATCATTTGAGGCAGTCTCGTACCGAAATTTGCCGTATCCTGCCGGTTTTAAGTGTCTTGTGTTACCGGTGCAGAGCGTAGCATTAATAAATAAACAGTTTGTGTACAATGTTGAAACGAGGTAATTCCGTAACTGATATGTGTGATACCGAGACAGTTATGGACGCTATCCATCCGCGATTCCTAGAGAAACCTATAGTAGTTCTTAGGGGTACAGTATTATCAGAAATATTAAACTATCTTAATTACTAGGTTATTCATTTGCTGCGAAAGGTTGTTCAAGGGCAACGGCAGCGATATTTATGTACATAAGCTTGAAACTAACCCTAAATAAACTTCACTTAGTCAACTCCGACCGTGATAGCGCAAAATCGCAACTGCTTTATTTTATTCCAGATGGTCAAAGATTCTGGACTTCAAATTCTTAGTGATTTACATTCTTTAATTTGGCAGCAAGTTTTTTTAATGACCTTCCTGATCTATCATTCCAATTGAACTATAATAAACAATATTGGATAGAGTTTGGAATATTAAATGAAGTAGTTTCTTTTTAACTGATGGGTCATGACACACTCTCTTAGGTTGCCAGAAATATTGAATTAAAAAAACATTTATATTACATAGTGGTTGGTCTTTCATTTCATAGTCTGTTGTTATGATTTATTGAATTAATCTCGCAGGTAATATATAATATTATAATACCAATACATTTATTTTATTAAATTTTATTTAAAACAAAATGTTTGATGGGCAACACTGAAAAAAAAGTGATGTGAATCTATAACAATAAAATAAGAAAAATTCAGTTGAAATGATACACTTCTGTTTCTTTGTTATGTATATTTCTGATAATGATGAGCCATAATAAAGTAATATTACAGACAACTGATAAGGCATGATAACACTGTTGACTCTGCTTTTTATTGCATGAATATAATTAACTATTATCTTTATTCTGCTTGAAGAGTGAAGACAGCTTTATAGTGTTCAACATTACAGTTGTATTTTTGATAAAAAAAACTAGGGGTCCGATTTTTGAAAGCACATTTATGTGAAAATACCACTTGAAAGTGGTATAAATCAGGTTATATCTTCTAAACTACAGCTCTTATTAAAGTTTTGACTAATTCACAAGATTAATGAGTGTCTTGTAACTTGTAAGCTACTCATATTTCAAATCCAGAACAATTTTTCACCACTTTCGAGTGGTATTTTCACATATGTGCTTTCAAAAATAGGGCCCCAGTAATACCTTCCTGTGGAATCAAATAAAATGTTTAACGGTAAGGTTTTTTAGCAACATAGAATAGTGTTTTTGGGTTGCCTCCATGTGTGGTCAAGAGCTGCGGTTCGTTTTTGGATCCATCCGAGGGGAAGAGCAGCGCTTGGTCCGGTGCACCCTGGGCATCGGTTAATGATTTCCTGGCAGATTCCGAGGGATATCATTATCCGTTGGCTAAGAGCCCGACAGGGGGGGTCTTTTGACCGTGTTCTACCGTACAATGTTGCCAATATTTTTGTCACAAGATTTTTGAATACTGTATTTATTACTTTGACATTGGCCAAATCATCGCATCGATCGATAGAGCCGTATTAGACTTACATGGTTCCAGGCCGTGGCATCACTAAGGTGACAGTTCTGGCAAAATGACAAAAGGCCTTAGCTTTACGGGCCCGAACTGTCTTAGCCTAGAGCACAGAAGAGATGATGCATTCTTTATATCCAGTAAGGCCCATCTGAATTTGCCGTTATAGTTACGCCACTGGTTCCAGGGTTGAAGATAGCCCTGGTGCAGCTGCCGGTGGGAGCAGACAAGACCAAGAACGTGGCGGCAGCCGTTAAGGAGATCCACCTGGCCAAGGAGCGGGGGGCGCAGCTCGTGGCTCTACCGGAGTGTTTCAACTCACCATATGGCACTAGTGAGTTCAATTATACACACACACACACACACCCACCCACCCACACACACCCACCCACCCACACACACACACCCACCCACCCACACACACCCACCCACCCACACACACCCACCCACCCACACACACCCACCCACCCACACACACCCACCCACCCACACACACCCACCCACCCACACACACCCACCCACCCACACACACCCACCCACACACACACTCACCCACACACACACACCCACCCACACACACACCCACCCACACACACCCACCCACCCACACACACCCACCCACCCACACACAACCACACACACACAACCACCCACACACATCCACCCACACATAACCACCCACACATAACCACCCACACATAACCACCCACACACACCCACCCACACATAACCACCCACACATAACCACCCACACATAACCACCCACACACAACCACCCACACACAACCACCCACACACAACCACCCACACACAACCACCCACACACAACCACCCACACACAACCACCCACACACAACCACCCACACACAACCACCCACACACAACCACCCACACACAATCACCCACCCACCCACCCACACACACACACACACACACACACACACACACACACACACACACACACACACACACACACACAAACAAATCACGTCTATATCCCTTACGGGGTAGACAGAGGCTGAAGTAACAAGACCTAAAGGCCACGTTTAGCATGATTGTAGGCTTATAGGTGGAAAGGCGAATCAAAATAGTGATGGGTTGCTAGCCGCATCGCCTATAACACGATTCCTATTCCTTCGCCCATTCCCTCGATGGACTTTTACCATCTGCGCGGGAAGAGAAGCAACTGGTAAATTATATGTTTTTTCTTTACTCCCAGACCAATTCTTTCACCGTTAGAATCCTACATTATCCCTGATGAACATAGGCTATATTTGATTCTGCGCGGACGAAGTTGCGGGTAGCAGCTAGTTTTAGTGTGAAGTTAGATGAGATGAGAGAAGTAAACAGAAGTAAACAGAAGAAGCAGTGGCGTAACTATAGGGTGGCAGGAGTGGCAAAATGCCACGGGCCCCCGAACTGGCTTGGTTTAGAGCACTAAGGGACGCTGATGCACTTCCTTTTATTGACGAAGGAGCCCCATCTGACGATTCGCCACGGGCCCCAGACGTTATAGTTACGCCGCTGAGAAGATAAAAATTAGAATATACATACACAGTATTGTGACCTATCCTTTTCTGTATTTTCTTAAACATTGTGTGCTTGGAATTTTGCGATTCACAGCCACTTTCGTAAACAGACCATTGTTGTTCCCTTTTAAGTGGTTGATGCGTAATTATAAACAGATCGGTTGATCGCTCTTCAAATACAAAACCAGGATGTTTCACTTGCGATGAACAATTTTGAATTGATACATTCTAGACATAGATACATTATAGACGTTGGCCAAAAGGCGGCGAAGCTGAAATGACAACCACTCAGTGGAGTCCCACCAGTGGCGGGCTAACAGGGGGGCGGAAGGGGCGGCCCGCCCCAGGCCCCCGGTCTTTGGGGGGGCCCCAAATGCCTCCGCGTTCTCCTGATCAAATCCTAAACAAGACTTTAAAAATGTGCTTAGTAGAGTACCTACATATCTTTTTAAGTTGGGGGGCCTCATTTAGTTCTGTCGCCCCGGGCCTCTGACGGGCTTAGTCCGCCACTGAGTCCCACTAACTCAAAGCGGCGGCCCGGCAGACCTAGACGGCGATGGCGGGACGAGTTGGACACCTAGAAGGGTTGGACACGTACCGCAGCAGACCGAGAGCAGTGGAAGCGTTGGGGGAGGCCTTTGCTCAGCAGTGGGACACAATAGACTCATAATAGTAGTAATAAAACATTCTAGCTTTAATGGAATCGCAATTAGTTCTCACCGTTGAGATTTATTCGAAAATTGTGCTGAAATTGATACACAGATAATCTCGCATATTATACCTACATCTTAATGTAATCATGCTAGACGAAGTCTTTCGGTCTTAGGCTCTTCCATGCAGGCCCAGTGCGGATTGGAAACTTTACAGAAAACTGCTTCGGTGGTGTGTGCAGGGTTCCTTTCACCAAGAAACTTATGGCAAATTTTCAAACGTGATTTCGCATGTTTCCGGATTCAAACCCACGCACTGCCTGCTTGAGGGGCCATAGGTCAAGCCACTAAACTACCGCGACTTTTAAGTGTATTAACAACCAAATTGCTTCCATGCTGGTCTGGGAGTAAAGAAAAAACATATAATGTACCAGTTGCTTCTCCTCCCGCGCAGATGGTAAAAGCCCATCGAGGGAATGGGCATAGGAATCATACAGGCGATGCGGCTAGCTACCCATCACTATTTTGATTCTCCTTTCCACCTATACGCCCACAATCATGCTAAGCGTGACCTTTGGATCTTGTCACCTTAGGCTCTGTCTACCCCGTAAGGGAGAAAGACGTCATTTATGTATGTATGTATGTAACAACCAAATTTTGTGTTTGGGGGGGTACCACTTTAAGATCTCGTACCACCTAAAAATTTTGATAGCACCGCCACTGGGCTTAAGCCTGCGCCTTAGAATGAGAAGACCTTCCAAATCAAGGCTACTCTTATGCTTACACGGCTTATAACTATTAGCTCGTATTGGCAGAGTTTTTCGAGCAATACGCGGAGGAGGTCCCTATGGGCGAGACGTCGCGAGCGCTGAGCCGCGCCGCCGCGGAGGCCGGCGTCTGCGTCGTGGGCGGCTCCGTGCCCGAGCGCTGCGGCCCGCGGCTTTACAACACCTGCACCGTGTGGGACGCCAGCGGGAAACTGCTGGCCCAGCACAGGAAGGTGAGCACACACACACACTACTACACTTGCACCGCGTGGGACGAGAATTTTTACTTCTTCATCATCTTCTGCATCATTATACTTTTGGACAACACGTAATAACTTACTGATTTCGCCTGATAAAAAGTGTAGACAGGGCCAACTGTGTGTAGGCTGTAGCCTATTCACTCTGGCTTTAAAGTGCCCCAGGTTTATCTACCCGGAAACACAGTCGATGGGAGCAAATTCTACTCCTACAGTTCGCATTAAGCAGATTGAAGCGAACCGCTTTGTGCGAACCAATGGAATGCCAACATAAGAGTGAAGATGCTCCCCTGGCCTGGTGATTAAGGTTAAGGCAAAAATCTGTCCCAAATCTCCCCCTATAGCAGGGGTGGCCAACAGGTCGATCGCGACTGTTAGTCCAGTCGATCGCGGCAAGGCAAAAAATATAAATATGTGGACCAGACTGCGCAACGTAATCACCAATTGCTGACTTAAGGTTTCATGAAGTATGTAATTGGTAGATCGCACAAGGATTCGTTAGTAAACAGGAGATCTTGGGTCTAATCAAGTTGGCCACCCCCGCCCTATAGGGTATGCCCAGAAAGCTGGCAACATATTGCCACGTTGTGTAATGCTCGCTGAGCGAAGCATTGGACAGCCTGGTATAAAGGAGCGTCCCCACTCCGAGCATTAGTAAACCAGCAATCAATGTAAGCTCTGTAACCCTCGGATCAACGTCCTGTAGCGACCTTAGCGCCACCTAGTTGGCCTCTACATAACTACTACGACGCACGAGTAGCTAGCGCCAGTTCTAATGACAGCTGCCACATCGTTCTACATGCCGCTAACGAAGTTTCTCGATGCGGCTGCATAAATACAACTTTCAACTCTCTTTCTTCGGACTTCGGTCCCCAGGCATAACATCTGCCACTCGAATATTCAACACCGAATGCGACTGCGAATGCTCTCAGCGAGGATGTTTCCTTTATCTTAATATGTTTCCACCAGATGCATCTCTTCGACATAGACATCCCGGGGAAGATCACGTTCAAGGAGTCTGAGGTGTTGTCTGCTGGCGACCAGATCACGACCTTCGAGTACTGCGGCGTGAAGATCGGCATCGGCATCTGCTACGACCTGCGGTTCTATGAGATGGCTCATGTTATGGCTAACAGAGGTACTATTACTACAGGGTTTCTTGCGGAATATTTGAGCTGGTGGTTTGGTTACTTGGATTAAAAAGCCCTGCCCTGTAAATTTTCCGTAATATATTGAGGTCAAATCATGTAAAGCAGCCACACTCCCGTCGAACCCATTCATGCAGTCAATGTTCGAGAAAACAACGACAACACAAAACAACAACCAAAGAAATGCTAACCGAGATGGCAATCTAAACGAACACCACCACGTAGCAGTGGCGTAACTATACCATCTGGGGCCCGTGGCAAATTCTTTGATGGGGCCCTATAAGTAAAAATTGTCACGTTGTACTCAGTTTAATTTTAATATTTTTGAGCTCGCGGCCTCTTGGGCCGGGGCCCTCATGGGTCGGGGGCCCCTGGCATTTTGCCAGCCCTGCCACCCTATTGTTACGCCACTGCCACGTAGATATACTGGTCACGTGTTCAGCTCTCTCCGAGGCATTCGACCATTCGCCAAGTAAAGTTTATATTCACTTATTTTGATATGGACCTCTGCAAAGTAACTCCTGAATCTATATAGTTTTTCAGGCTCTGAAAATGATTTACGATTTTTGAATCATAGTTGACAAATGTTTACACATTGATCGATAGGGGCTTACCATGACGTCTTAATGCGATTCAGTTCCGATTCAGTTTAAGTTCGCTCGCTGTCAGATTCATACTAAAAATGACAGTGTTATAACTTCCCAGAAAAAAGCCATGGTAGCCTAGTGGTTTGACCTGTGGCCTCTCAAGCAGAGCGTCGTGGGTTCAAATCCCGGGCGCGCACCTCTGAGTTTTTCGGAATTTATGTGCGCAAATTACATTTGCAATTTGCCATGAGCTTTTCGGTGAAGGAAAACATCGTGAGGAAACCTGCACACATCTGCGAAGAAATTCAATGGTGTGTGTTAAGTTTCCAATCCGCACTGGGCGCGCGTGGGAACTATAGCCCAAACCCTCCAATACACGGAGGAGGCCTATGCCATGAGGCACGCCAAATTACGCGACAATTTAATAATAAAAAAAAAAAAAAAAAAAAAAAAAAACGACCAACAACATACTGAAAATTGTAGCGAATTCGGAACAAAAAGGCTATAATAAAAAAATAATAATAATAACTTCCCAGACCAAATAGGAGACGTTTTGGAAAAAGGTCAGGTCAGGAGTACCCGAAACCGACGAGCATGTACGAAGAGATTGATGACTGTGGATGAAGCGAAAGAAATATGTCAGGATCGTAGCAAGTTTTTTTTTTTTTTTTATATGAATAGGAAGACAAACGAGCAAGTGGGTCACCTGATGGTATGTGATCACCACTGCCCATAGACACCCGCAACCCCGGAGGGATTGCAGATGCGTTGCCAACCTTGAGGACTAAGATGAAATGCCTCTTGTGCCCGTAATTTCCCCGGCTGTCTTACTCTCCACACCGGAACACAGCAGTGCAAGCACTGCTACTTAGCGGTAGGATTAGCGAGTAAGATGGTGGTAGCGATCCGGACGGACCTTGCACAAGGCCCTACCACCCGCATTCAAGTGGAACAAAGTAGTCTATCCCTGTGGAAAAGAGGCGTGACGGTATGTATGTATGTATACTCCCCAGGCTGTTCCCTCCTGATCTACCCGGGCGCGTTCAACATGACGACCGGGCCAAAGCACTGGGAGCTGCTGGCGCGGGCGCGGGCCAACGACCAGCAGCTGTGGGTGGCGCTGGTCAGCCCGGCGCGGGACGGCGCCGCCGGCTACGTGGCCTGGGGGCACTCCGCGCTGTGCGACCCCTGGGGCGCCGTGGTGCACTCGCTGGACGACAAGCCTGGCACGATCATCGCTGATATAGGTACGGAATTAAACGCTGGTCGCCACGGGGGTCGCTACGGGGGTTGCTGCCCCCCCCCCCCCTTGGGGATTTGAAATACGTACCCTTTAGTTTTGGGATGCTCGTTTGGGAGCACATATAGAATTTACCAGTTGTTTTTCTTCCCGCGCAGATAGTAAAAGTAGTAGTAGTTGTTGGCGTTATGACATATTCGCCTTTACCTTGATAGGCTCAAAAGAACAGTAGAAATAAGGCACCAGGAGAACTGTCAAGGAGACGATACGCACATGTCTCGATAATTTGTTTTTTATACCTTTCTTATGAGAATAAACAATTAAAGACTATATATATCTTTAATTACATAATAAAACAGTAGTGAAGTATTGGGGATGGTTCTTACAGAGAGAAAAATTCGAATAATTGCTGGGAAAACCCTAAAAACAGCCCTTTTCTTTTTCCCATACAAACGTTTTCTAACTAAAATGTAGAGTAAATTTGAACTTTATTGCTTTTCAATAAAGTTCATATTAAATTACAAGCACTCACTGTTGTCTAAGCAACGATTCTGTTCAGGAGAAATTTTTGCCCCGACTATAAAATAGGTAGGAACAAAAAACTGCCACATTCCAAATCTTTTTGACAGAACGAAGTCTGTCGGGTCCGGTAGTAAATAAATAAATAAATTATTTTTGTTGTTTTCAGATTTAGACACGGTGCAGGAAGTAAGGAGTCAGATACCGATCAGAAGCCAAAGGAGAACTGACGTGTACGACACCACTGCCAAAGATAAATAACTTTTATTTTATATTTACGTTTGTCTTATATATGTCGAATGTTAAGTACCAAAAGTATATTAAAGACTTCCATAAAAAAGTCCACACAACCAATTTTTCCAGAATTTAACTCATCAAATTTCTTACTCAGAATCGTTACTATCGATTCTTAGACAAGAAAAAATGTGTCCCGAAATTTCGATTCCAGTTCGTCACTTTTTTTATATTAGGTATGTATGGAACGTGACGAAGAGGAAAAAACTCCATAGTAAAATCTGGGACACATTTTTTTGTTCTATGAGAATCTATAGGGTAAACGATTCTGAGTAAAAAAATTCTAAATGTCACTGAAAAATCCGAAAGTAAAGCTATGGCCGGGAATCGAACCCGGATCTCGTCATTCCGTGACGCTTATAATATTATTTACCTAATATAGATAACTAGAGTACTTTGGTACATATTTTTGAGACCGTGCATTTTTATTGATTGTAATTAGAAATTAAATACTTCGCATTAAAAATAGAATTTATGAAACGTTTTTCGTTGTTACATATAATAGTTTTATTCAAATATATATTTTGTATACTTTATTGTTATTAAAGTTTTGACTTTTCTGACTTGTCTATTTGGTTTATTTTCGACTGCAGCAGCTTCAGAACGTCGCTTGCGCAACCCCAGAATAGCGTTACGCCGCTGCCACCTGAAAATTAAAAAAAAATGAAACTGAGTGGATTGGGGTCAATGACCGAAACCGAAATGGATTGCGGTTTACGTTTTGGTTCCCGGTTATTAAAGAAACTGGGTTTTGCAACAATTCTGGTTTTTTTAGCGAAATTAACCGGTTAAAGGTGCATTTACACAACAAGATGTATGAAGAAACGGTGAGAGAACGTGACGCTTGCGACACGTCACTGCGTATACGCGGCGGTGTGGTCGCTCCTTTACTTGGGTTAAATCGCCATCTCTTGTCATCTCTCTTCAAACATTATCTGTAGCCAGCGCATGCAAGAAAGAGATAGAGAGAAACTGAATTTTCTGCCAAGTTTCTTGCGGCGCATTCTTGGCAATGATGGTTTTCGAATGCGCTGGTAGTTTAAAAAAAGACATGCAAAGTCCCTTGGCGGCCTGTTTGCACAATAAAGTTTTAAATTTGAATCGTTTCCCACTAGAACCATTTCACTGCAAATGCCATAATGACTTGCCATACACCTGCCAAATAATTTATTGCGAATTCGTACGAGGAAAGGTTCCACAGAGGTAGCCACATATTTTAAGTTTTTCCACCGTACCTAAGCAACCTCGACCAGTATGGTCGTGGCACTCGGCCAGTCATAACGACCTATTCACTCGTAGACATTTCATAGAATCAGGTGCCTTGCGATCTGGTGGCGCTAGACGACGGCAAAACACGGAAGACACCTGATTCCGTGTAATGTGTTCGAGCGAACGGATCAAGTTGTGATTGCCAGACAAGAGCTACTTCAGCCATGCTAACACGAGAAAAACTAGCCGTCTTTTTCTTACTATGCGTTCTAAAAAGAGACAAACTATCTCGAACACACAGCTCTCGCGCGCTCTCGCTAGCCGTGCGTGTAAAAGTTTGGTTTTGAGAGTCACGCTCAACGCGGTATCGCTGCGATATTGTTTCACTTTTTATCGCATGTTTTATGAAAGACTTACCGTGCCCGTAGTTGTGTATGAATAGTTTTCCGTCTCTTTCTTCCGCTTCTAACCGGACCTCGTGCCTCGCAGGCCGGAGTCCCGCCCACTGCTTCACTATCTTAGCACCCTGTCAACACAGTTACAACGTGAGACAGCAAGCATTCGTTTATCGCTATCCCGTTGGAACCTCGCAATTTTTCGGGATAAAAAGTCGCTCATTTTATTCTTTGACTTCCGGTAGTGTTGTTCTGCTATATTATTAATGTTGCGACTAGGCAGCTACGACCTTTGACATGATGTTTATCGCTATCCCGCGGGAACTAAACAGTTTTCCGGGATAAAAAGTAGTCTATGTTTTAATCTAGGGTACTAGCTATCTCCATCCCAAATTTGATCCAAATGCGTCCAGACGTTTCAGCGTGAAGAAGTAACAAACATACACTCACTTCCTCACAAATTTTCGCATTTATGATATTAGTAGGATGTGTACTTCCATGCTGGTCTGGGAGTAAAGAAAAAACATAGAATGTGCCAGTTGCTTCTCTTCCCGCGCAGATGGTAAAAGTCCATCGAGGGAAAATCGATTGAGCGAAAATCTTAGGAATCATGTTATAGGCGATGCGGCGGCAACCCATCACTATTTTGATCCCCGTTTCCACCTATACGCCCACAATCACGCTAAACGTGGCCTTTAGGTCTTGTTACCTCAGGCTCTGTCTACCCCGTAAGGGATAAAGACGTGATTTGTGTATGTATGTAGGATGTTCGATTGCCGCGTCAGGACCGGTAAAGCGGTTACCGTGAAGAAGTAGCAAACAGACAGAAAGTTGCGTTCGTTCGCCGTCGCAATGCTGTATAAGTAATCATTTTTTGATAGGTTGTTTATCGCCATATAAAAAGCCATGGTAGGCTTAGTGGTTAGACTTTATAAGAAGAGGATCGAAGGTTCGAACCAGGCTTAGTCTAAACACTAACCCTCAACGTCGGAACCATAGTGCAGCATCCATTGAGAATGTGTTCTGTGTCGTTAGGGCATACATCCGTGTTGAAGTCGTTTTCTTGCTGCGTCCCGCCCAGCACGCACGTTTCGGAACTGGAAATATAAAATCTATTGAGCTAAAGGTGTAAATATAAATTTGAAAGGAAGCAGAAGAGAAGAACGCCAAGAAGAACATCCATGATCCAGGATCACATGAAAGAGAAAGTAGACGTCGTTTCGTAGGATGTTAAAAGAGCCCTATTTGCAAAATCAAGTTTTTTTTTTTTTTTTTATTTGTTAATATCGGCAGCCTTGAACGAACATGGAATGCCAAGTCAGATAATTATTAAATAGCTCAGTGTACACGCGTGGCACCGGCAGTGCCAGCGTTACGACCGCTGACACCCCGGGCAACAATATTGTGGCGCCCACTTAAGGAAACCAAACTCGAGTACCAGTTTGGCGGGTGAAGCGTCCATCCCCACCGATCGCCCCCTGAAATTTGGCGCCCTGAGCCGTCGCCCCATAGCGACCCCCCCCCCCTAACGCCGGTACTGGGCACCGGTGACCGATCTGGAGTTCTGGAGATACTGCCTAAACCGCAGCACGTCCCGCATCGTCCTACTAACTGACATTTCAAAGATAAGCACATTTACAATCAAAAATTTATGCTGACTTTCACTTTTACACAACTTGGTACTTGGTAATGTTTTTGCTCGTGAGTTTTTGACTTACTTAGGAATGATGTAATGCCCGCTGCTCTGATCCAAGAGTACTTGATTCAACCACGGAGCATGTACCTGGAGAATAATCGGGTATCAAACAATTTCTTCCATGCCGGTCTGGGAGTAAAGAAAAAACATAGAATTTACTACGAATTTATATAGTGGGCATTCGCGGTGACATACCCTTATGCTCCCGCGGCGCCCCCCTATGGCAGCGAGGAATACCGGTTGGTTTTTACTTTTTAATGGGTATGCCTCCCCCGCCCCCTTCCACTCAGAAGGGGGGCCGGGGAGGAGAGTCCCACATAACTTCCGCGCCGTCCCCACAGCGCGGTCGTATGCGTAACGCATTTTCCCGCTAGGGGAAAAAAAGTCTGCGTCTACCCCGTAAGGGATGAAGACGTGATATATATGTATGTATGTTGTAATTTTTTTTATGTTAGAGAGGCCAGACAAACGAACTAGTGGGTCAACTGATGTTAAATGATCACCACTGTCCATAGGCACCCGCAGCGCTTTACGCGATGCCAGTGCGTTGTCGGTCCTGCAGAAAAAAATCAAGAGAAATTTTCCTTTTGAGGTACAGCACCCAAAAACGTTCTACCTACCCTCATAACCTGCCCTCTGATAGGGTACACGCTGCGATCCGGCACGAGCTCGCGCGCGCCGAGCCCCGAACAATTGACGATCACGTCGAACGGCGCGAGCGCAGCATCCTGCAGTGACGTCACTTTGTGTCGCTTGACAGTGCCCCGCGCGTGCGCGAAGCGAGCGTAAAGGTATGACAGTAGAGACACTGTGTGGGCTACGAAGGTGGTGAATGTGTGGCCGGCGCTGAAATGAGGTTTGTTCGATTTTCAAACCTACTTGGCGGCATACGTTTTCACAATGGGGGATGTGCATTCATTATTTTTATTACATTTTCTTAACAAAATATGAAAATATCGTAGCAAAAAGTGGAATCGAAAGTAGGATAGGAATATTAAACTACTAATTATACAACGATTAGAAAGAGATCCGATATTATTGTGACGTCATTTAACACTACGTGGGCTACCTAATAGGGAGTTGCGGTTATCGCTCACCGAATGCTGCCGAATCCGTATTCCTTGCAGTTAAGATCGACGCAATGCGCCTTAACTAAAACTCCTCTCGAATAGAAAGGCACGCGGGCAGTGCGGATTGATAAACATTAAATTTCCTTACTGTGCTTTCCTTCACCGAAAAGCTCATGGTAAATTTTTAATGTCGCACGCAAATTTTGAAAAACTCAGAGTGCGATTTCGGATTCGAAGGTAACTGACAGACTCAGCTTAAGAGGCCGTAGGTCAACCCACTAGCGAGGCTACACGGCTTTTTTATCTGTATTATTTATTCGCTGATACAATATATTTCAAGACATACTTACACGTACTCTACAGAGTACAGCCGACTCAGAGACTGCAGCTCCTTCCCCCCCAGCATATGGAAGCCGATGACGGAAGCTGCCCACTTGGGGAGCTCTGTGTCGGTCGGTTCTCTGTACAGCGCGAACACTGGGAGCATGCACACGCTGAAGCCGCCGTCTCTCCAACCGGCCTGGAGGAACTCGTAGGTCTCGCCGCCCCATTTTCTGAACACAAATGTACGTGTATAATATGTGTACATACCTACATAAATCACTTTTATATCCCATACGGAGTAAATCTATAGAGAGGTAACAAGACCTAAAGGCAACGTTTAGCATGATTGTGGGTTGCTAGCCACATCGCCTATAACATGATTCCTAAGGTTTTCGCTCACTCCCTCGATGGACTTTTACCATCTGCGCGGGAAGAGAAGCAACTGATACATTCTATGTTTTCTATCTTTTTATCGTATCTATATTTTCAACTCTTCAATATTTATTTGGCTCTCGGTAGGTACCTACTTTATTACGTATGTAAATAAGTCCTACGGTCGTCAAAAACGGCAAATTAATATAAAACTAGTGTTAGCTGAGCCCTACTCCTAAGCAAAATGTGGGCAGTGTGAGATCATTTTATATTAGACAAACAAAAAATGTAATTTTTAGATTTTTTTCATCAGTTTCATTATAAAAGCTATCTAATTTCGCAACAAATTTCAGATTTATTGCTTTAATATAGGTTTAGTTTTTTTCGCACGCACTTTCCTGAGCAAAAAGGTAAGACGGATAGACGGGCGGACAAACGCAAGGACAAAAAAAACTCGCATCTAGCAACGCGATAAGAATTCCATTTGCCAACTTGTAGACTGCCTAAAGGAGTATATTTTTAGTAAATCCTACGTTAGAAGGTCCTCAGGTGTGTCCTGGCAGCAGTAAGGGTACCACAGACCCCCAGAGCCGTCGCCCGTCGTGTCAGGGCTCAACTCCTCCCCGATTACCACGACCTGTGACAAAATTAGTCTTTAAATGATGATACAAAGAAGTGGAGGAAACGAGGGCCAGTGGGGCTGGGGAGAGACCACAATACATAGCTAATACCTAGCTAGCTAACTGGATCGCAATCGCTATCGTGTTCATTGTGACAGTTCTTATTCAATTCAAGTCAATTTTTTGTTCATTTGCACTTTTTTTTTATTTTTAGGGTTCCGTACCTCAAAAGGAAAAAACGGAACCCTTATAGGATCACTTTGTTGTCCGTCTGTCCGTCCGTCCGTCCGTCTGTCAAGACCCTTTTTCTCAGGAACGCGTGGAGGTATGAAGCTGAAATTTATATCAATTACTCAGGTCTACTGTCCCTTGAAGCTGTGAAAAAATCAAATTTCTAAGCCAACGCAATCAAAAGATACAGCCGTTTATGCCGCAAATTTCCGCAAATTTTCAACTCTCAAGGGAATCAAAACCTACAAGGTAGTTCCCGTGAACGCAGAATCTTGAAATTTGGTATGAAGGTAGGTCTTATAGCACAGATTAAAGAATAATTGCGAAAACCGTAAATGTGTATGTATGTCTGTATATAGCAGTGACCAATATAAAGTAACCCCACACTGCGTACATTTTGCTTTGGAACAGGGCTCTGCTTACACTGGTTTTAGATATTTATAGATAATGATACGGAACCCTCGGTGCGCGAGTCCGACTCGCACTTGACCGGTTTTTTATTTATGAATAGGAAGGCAAACGAGCAAGTTGGGTCACCTGATGGTAACCCAGTCAACAATTTCTGCCAGAAGACGTGAATTATGACGTTAATTTTTGGTGATTTTTTTCAATTTTACGTCATATGGAAATAAATCACGTCACCACTGCCCATAGACACCCGCAACCCCAGAGGAGGGGGGGGGGGAGAAAGGGGTAAAGGGAGGGAGGATTAAATTTTCTATTCATACATTTGCTTGTTCAGTCAAAGTAACCCATGGATACAGAAGTAGATAAATTTTAAGACAAAAACTTACTTCGAAATGCGGATATCTTTCCTTTATCTTAATGGCCGAAGCCATGCCATTAACTCCCGCCCCTATTACTCCCACTTTGACCATGATACTGATGATGATGATGATGGCTTTAAGACTAGAAACAAATTAATTACTATAATTCAATTCAAGCTCACACCACACGTCCGTTCAACGAACAACAACAACGAACTAATAAAAAGTTATACTCCATCCCTGTAGGAAAGGAAAGATAAAGGTATCTAAGGTCAAAGGATAAGTAAATGTAAGTAATCATAATTAGCGTTAAAATACATATCTATTGTTTATTTAAAACATATACCGTCGATAAATTCTTAACAAAACATTTGGATGTGTTTACCTATTTCATCTGATGCCTGAAATTATGTCATCTTCTTAATTTAATAAGTTCAGTAGGCTTATTACCCAACTCGCTTTGCAATCGCCATCGTGTTCATTTTGACAGTTCTTGTATGAATGTGACAGCTAGCTGATTCCGATGCCAATTGTCAGCCCATACAATGTCCAGTGTTAGTAGAGCCCTGCCTCCTAAGCAAAATGTAGGCAGTGTGAGGTCATTTTGCGTTGGCTACTTATTTGTTGTAATAGCGGCAATAGAATTTGAATCATCTGTGAAAATTTCAACTGTCCAGCTATCACTAGTTCATGAGGTACAGCCTGGTGACAGACAGACGGACAGCGGAGTCTTAGTAATGAGGTCCCTTTGGGTACGGAACCCTAAAAGTACAAACAGAAACTGATTCGGTTGGACAGTAAGGAAGGACAATTGGTTTTACATCGTACAGCCCACGTCCCTAAAAGTAGCCCTCCACGCTAAGTACTGTACTTGTTAGCGTATTATATTTTAAACGCTAAACGCTCAAAGTTTTGGAGTAAAAATATTTCTGACTAAAATGTGACTTTTATTTTAGTTTTCAAGAGTTTTCACCGTTTATGGCAGCCGTTCGTTGTAGCTGGTTCACTAAAAAAGCGTTTAACGCGCGTTTTTCTTACACGCGGTTACAACGGTCCTTTAAAACTATGGCTCAAATAGCTTTCACACATTGATTTGACAGCTCTGACAAGTCCTAACTTGCAATCTTGTTCTTGTTATCTTGCGGAAAATCGGCATCGCGCCGAATAATTGTTTTGTTTTGGTTTTGGATAGTACCTACAGTACTTTGTAGTTTTAATTGAAAACATAAACATACTTAATCTAGTTGTTAAGTTTCAACGTTGAACGATGAAGTATGTACCGCTATCTCTTCTGGTATATGTTTAAATGGTTTTAACTGGATTTTATTCAAGTTTTATGCTTGCAGGTTGACTGTTGACGGGTTATTGGTGTATTTCCCTTATGATTATATTTATCCAGAGCAATATGCCTACATGTTGGAGTTAAAACGCGCAATAGACGCTAAGGTACGTCTGTAACTTATAATTATAGCAATAAATAAATATGAAAACGAAGCATTTTGAGGTTATGTTGTTAATTTCTTTTTAATTCTTTAGGGCCATGGATTACTTGAAATGCCGTCTGGTACGGGGAAAACTATTTCGCTGCTCTCTTTGATCGTTGCCTATATGATACACAACCCACACCATGTAAGGTAATGTTAAAAAAAAATGAGAAACTTGGCTTGGCTTGAGAATCTTGTTTTTGGTGCAGAAAAACATAGTGAGGAAATCGTGCACACACTAGCGAGGCAAATCAAGGGTGTGTGTGAAGTTCCCAATCTGCACTAAGCCAGTGTGGGAACTATAATCTAAGCCCTCTTATTCTGAGAGGAGGCATGTGCCCAGCAGTGGGACGCATACAGGCTAGAGATGATGATATTTCGTCTTTATAAAAATAATTTACACTTATAAAAACTTACCATATTTACAGAAAGTTGATCTACTGCTCTCGGACAGTACCAGAGATAGAAAAAGTGCTTGAGGAGCTGAAGAACCTCATAAATTACTATGAGCAGCAGCAAGGCGAGAAGCCAAGCCTTGTGGGCGTTGTACTCAGCTCCCGGAAGAACCTGTGTATACATCCTGAGGTGAGGCATGAGAAGAACAATATAATTATAAAGCCTCATTGAAATCTAAGGTACTCTTCTATGAGCTGTAACCGTAACTTACAATAACTGATCAAGCAGCCAAACGCAAGCAAACCCAGAAAACATTTACTGTCTAACTGTGTTGTGAACTCGTGGAATGCACTCCCTGAACTTGTGATAAGTGCACCTTCAGTGAACAGTTTTAAAAATAGACTAGACATTCATTTAAAAAGTCAGAGTACACAAGTGCCATGGTAGATACCTAGCAGCTCAGAGCTGCTAGTGTATTATTTTAAATAATAATAACCAATAGCCCTAGTGTGGATGTGGCGGTGATTCTGGTGCGAGCGGAACTCCACATCCACACTATGTTGGTTACCGTAACAGTTAAAGTTACAGCTTGCAGATGAGTACCCGGCTTTACTAGCCCTCCAACTAAAATATTAAAATTAGAGATGCGCCGAATATAGATTCCACCGAATACGAACTTTCGGTTCCGCTCTTACCAAACCGAATATTTGGCCAAATTATTCGGTTCAACTCATTGCCCTTATCACCCGTTAGAAAACAAGTTCGTACAGGTCCGTATTCCGGTGTTCCTTCACCACAATCTACCTCTTTCAAATTATAAGTATTAATACTTTAATAGAATGATAACTGGTTGATTTGACTTACTTTAAAAAATTAATATTTATAAACAGCTTTTTTAATTGTACTTCTGGTTTATTTACTCGCGCGACTGCGCAGAATTCTGCTTATTGCTATCCTAGAAAAATGACCCTTCGATTTGGTTTAGGTATCAAGAGAAAGAGAAGGCAAACTTGTGGATGGCAGGTGTCACTCACTCACAGCCAGCTACATACGAGACAGACATGAACAGGATCCAGAAGTTCCTATATGTAAGTGTTCGTTACATTTAAAGAGCCTACCTAGTACCTATAGCGGTCGGAACACAGCAGCGTAAGCACTATCTGCGTGGCGGCAATTCCGCGTAACTATAGCACTGGTAAATACTGCGTATCTGTACAATACCCATAGTTAATCCGCATAACTAACATTGGTTGATACCGCGTATCTAACAAATGTAGCCAAATTAAGATTTCCCGCCAACGAACGTAAAATCCTGATTAGAATATACTAGTTCAAACCAGTATAAATATGGGTGTTGTGTAGATACGCAGTATTCACTAGTTCTAGTTACGTGGTTTTGCACTATGGATATTGTGTAGATACGCAGTATTTACTAGTGCTAGTTACGTGGTTTTGAACTATGGGTGTTGTGTACATACGCAATATTTACTAGTGGTAGTTACGTGGTTTGGCACTATGGGTGTTGTGTAGATACGCAGTATTCACTAGTGCTAGTTACGGGGTTTTGCACTATGGGTGTTGTTTAGATACGCAATATTTACTAGTGGTAGTTACGTGGTTTGGCACTATGGGTGTTATGTAGATACGCAGTATTTACCAGTGCTAGTTACGCGGTATTGCACTATCCTCGACGGTATGCGTGGATCGCAAGATAATATTGATCTTCTAATACATCCATGCATTGTTTGGGATTCCACTTGCTTTTATCCTGGTCCTGGGTGCCACACAATATTACAGTAGATTATCTCCTCAGGTCAGTTCTACGAGGGCTTTAACCGCGAAGGCAAGGAGTCGATGCTGCCATACGGCGTCTACACTATGGACGATCTCAAGCAATATGGCGCCGACCGGAACTGGTGCCCTTATTTCCTGTCGCGATTTGCGGTCAGTCACCATTTTTAACCAACTGCACCATTAAAACAGGTCCTCAGTTTTTTTTGTTTTTTTTTGTTAGGGCCGTTAATTCGAACTCTGACGTTATTAGGTATTTTTTTTTAAAGGATTGGACCTATCCTAAGAATTGTGTTTAACTTTTTAGATGGCAACACTATAATTTAGGGAATGAGCGGCTAGGACTAGGGTTGCCACCTTTAATAACTAACAAAATTCTTTGAGTATGAGTAGCTCGAAATAAATCACTACATAGTATAAAATAAAGTCCCTATGTATGCTTATATCTTCAAAACTACACAACGGATTATGATGCGGTTTTTTTTAATAGATAGAGTTATTCAAGAGGAAGGTTTTTATGTATAATTCTACGCAGACGAAGTCGCGGGCAGAAGCTAGTAAATTATAATTGTTACACACGGCTAAGGATGGAGAGGTGTTCCTGAACTTCGAACAACCATCACTTGGTCCTTATAAAGTTGCAACAGGTGGTTTTTTTTTCGACTATTAAAACATGAACTTTCTTTTGTTCCCACAGATAATCCACGCTGAAATAGTGGTGTACTCGTACCACTACCTCCTCGACCCGAAGATAGCGGAAGTGGTGTCGAAGGAGCTGAACAAGGAGGCTGTGGTGGTGTTCGACGAGGCGCACAACATCGACAACGTCTGCATCGACTCCCTCAGCGTCAAGATCACGCGGCGCACCGTCGACAAGAGCGTCAACGCACTCGCCAACCTCGAGAAGGCCGTGGCTCAGTAAGTTACACCTCTTGTAGTCTTGGCTTTAAGCATTAGAATAAATAAGAACATAGTAGAACGGAAACTCCCGCTCCGGCCGGACTCAAGGTCACGTTATTAGAGTACCCGTTAAGCGGGTATTTCAGTCGGGCTGTCACGGCCGGCGCCGCACGCGCGTTTGGCAACATCCAAACCAACGTCGTACTAACGTATTTGTTTTATTCTGTAGTATGGTCCGTTCTGGATAACATTACAATCTGTGTGATTGTAAACCTTTTTTCATGGATTTGTAATATAATTCGACACAACGTGAACAAATAAAAGAAAATTGTACACAGTAGTGTAATGACTCCTTTATTATAACTTGTTACTTAAATCTTTCTTTAGTTAATGTAAGAACAACTAGGTTTTTGTATTAGAATATACAAATTATGCTATGAAAGTCACTAAAATTATTGATTGATAAATGAGGTGAAAGTATTTTAACATTCGATATTTTATTTTGCACTGCGGGGAAACTCACACTCTGAAATGTTGCTTGTTAAATGACATTTTGAAAATTTTATTAAAAAGAACAATTTTTCCTTCTGTCTAATTTTATCCTGAATGGAGGAAATTCAAATTCAAAGTTTAATTGTCAAAACATAGGTAAATACATATTCGGAGATCTTATGTGTATTCTTAGGCTCTGTCTACTCCGTAAGGGATTAAGACGTGATTTATGTATGTATGTATTATGTGTATATTTAGGACCACTATGTTACGCCGTAATTCGTGACGAATACAAATAGGCAATGTAATGAATGGCATGCATTTCTTGGTTTTAATCTTAATCTGCATTACATTTCGAGATATAAAGTTACAGCTTTTCTGTTAAATAATCTTGAATTGCGTAATATGCTTTTTCGTCTAAAAACGACGCCTTTTGGTGAAGAAGATAAGAAAGCTGTTGTGTTGCAGAATACGCGAAGAGGACGCAGCGCGGCTGACGGCCGAGTACGAGCAGATGGTGGAGGGCCTGCGGGAGGCGCAGCTGGCGCGCGACACCGACATGATCCTGGGCAACCCCATACTGCCCGACGAAGTGCTCAACGGTGAGCCATAGACTGTCAAAGTCTCTCATAGACTTATAGTCTGTCATAGACTGTTGGTGTCTGTCATAGACTGTTATAGTATGCCATAGACTGTTCTAGTCTGTCATAGGCTGTTAGAGTTTGTCATAGACTGTTATATTCTGTTAAAGACTGCTATAGTCCATTATAGTCTGTCATAGACTGTTATAGTCTGTCATATACTGTTCTAGTCTGTCATAGACTGTTCTAGTCTGTCGTAGACTGTTATAGTCTGCCATAGACTGTGATAGTCTGTCATAGACTGCTATGGTCTGTCAGAGACTGTTATAGACTGTTATAGTCTGTTATAAACTGTTATAGTCTGTTATAGACTGTTATAGTCTGTTATAAACTGTTATAGTCTGTTATAAACTGTTATAGTCTGTTATAGACTGTTATAGTCTGTCATAAACTGTTTGAGTCTGTCATAAACTGTTTGAGTCTGTCATAAACTCTTACCCCCTTATTCATAAACACTGTAGGCTTCTGCTAACTTAGCAATCGTTTTGTCCTTATCTGTCACTTTGACATTTACCTTTCACAGACAAGAACAAACGATTGCTAAGTTAGCAGAAGCCTATAGAGCGCTTATGAATAAGAAGGTTAGAGTTTGTCATAGACTGTTATAGCTGGTCTTTGACTATAGTGTTGTTGAAACTCTAGAGTTGCGAGCCCGGGGTCGAATCCACCCTGTGCTCAAGAAGCCATAGGTCAAACCACAAGGCTACCATGGCTCTTTGGTGTCATACTTTTGTTTGTTATAAAACAGTGATGTGTTGTTGCAGAGGTGGTCCCGGGCAATATCCGCAACGCGGAGCACTTCCTGGGCTTCCTGCGACGCTTCATCGAGTACCTCAAGACACGGCTGCGCGCGCAGCACGTAGTGCAGGAGTCGCCCGCTGGTAACAGATGCATGATAGTAGTTTATGTGACTGTATCATAATGAAGGGCATTAAAATACGAGTGTGGGTTTAGGAAACGAACGAACTGAGTTTTGTAATAAGGTCACGTGAGGGTTTTAATGTCTAATTATGTATAGTTTTACATGCATTGCTTTATCTACATACACATATAAGTTTCGAATTTTACAATCTACCAACTGTCATGTCAGTTACTAAGCGAACGTTGTTGCGAAACATCTTCTGTGACATACCCACCTGTTATGGGTGGTATAGTAGTAAAGCAAGCATCTCGGATTAATGAGGATCCGGGTTCGATTCCCGGCCATAGCTTTACTTTTCGGATTTTTCCATATGTGCTGGTTTTCAGTATCGTTTAGGAATATAAATCTTGATAGTATGGTAATTATGTTTTTATACTAACTTCCATGCTGGGTTGGGAGCAAAGAATAGAATGTACCAGTTGCTCTTCCCGCGCAGATGATAAAAGTCCATTTAGGGGATTAACAAAAATCTTAGGAATCATTTGACAGGCGATGCGGCTAGCCACCCATCACTATTTTGATTCCCCTTTCCGGCTATACGCCCACAATTATGCTAAACGTGGCTCGCTCTCGTCACCTCAGGCTCCGTCTACGCCGTAAGCGATAAAGACGTGATTTATGTACGGTCAAGTGCGAAAATAAGTATTTATAGGAACTTCTCAAAAATATGTCCTACGACCTTATTACGCCGGTACGTATGGTACTTATTTTTGAATCTTTGTCTAAATACATAATAAATGCGAAACTGTTTTTGGTTTAGTTAAGCGCAAAAGTTTTAAAGTAGGTAATATAAATATATGTAGATAAGTACCTACCAAGAAAAAAAAATAATAATAATAGAGCCCCCTGATATTGCCGTGCCCTTGCAGGGTGTCACATGTAGACCTAATCAAAATATTCCATCTTATGCCTGTAATGTGATTTGCAATAAATAATTTTGATTTGATTTGAAATATTATTACACTAAGCTAAGCCGCCGCTAAGTAGCAGTGCTTGCACTGCTGTGTTCCGGTGTGGAGAGTAAGACAGCCGGGGAAATTACGGGCACAAGAGGCATTTCATCTTAGTCCTCTAGGTTGGCAACGCATTTGCAATCCCTCCGGGGTTGCGGGTGTCTATGGGCAGTGGTGAGCACTTACCATCAGGTGACCCACTTGCTCGTTTGCCTTCCTATTCATAAAAAAAAAAAAAAAAAAACTTGACTGTAGTATGTTATTCGTGCAGGCTTCCTGAAGGACGTGGCGGCCCGCGTGTGCATCGAGCGCAAGCCGCTGCGCTTCTGCGCGTCGCGGCTGTCCTCGCTGCTGCGCACGCTGCAGATCCCGGACCCCGCGCAGCTGGGCGCGCTGACGCTGGTGGCGCACCTGGCCACGCTGGTCTCCACCTACACCAAGGGCTTCATCGTCATCATAGAGCCCTTCGACGACAAGACACCCACGGTCTCCAACCCGATACTGCATTTTTCGTGAGTGCTTACGAATTTTTCTATGGCTCTCTGCGCGACGGTAGCGCCATCTACAGAATCAGAATCAGAACATTTATTGTTTAACTTACAAACAAAACAACAACTGACAAGCAACAAACACAACTTTAGGGGATTTTGTCAAATAGTGAATGACGAGTTGTTACTTTATGTAAAACTAGATGTCGCCCGCGACTTTGACTGCAAAGAAATCGTCTGTCGCTATACCGTGGGAGCTACGCAATTTTCCAAGATAAAAAGTAGGCTATGTGTTATTCCGGAACATAATCTATCTTTGCTCCGAATTTTGTCCAGAACCGTGTAGCCGTATTGGCGTGAAAGAGTAACAAACATCCATCCATACTTACAAGCTTTCGTGTTTATTTATTAATTTATTAAGTATTAATACTACTTATTTGCGCATAATAATGACTGCTTGCCTGTTTGTTGTAAACTATTCCTTTCTGTATCAGGTTATCTGAAAGAGATCCCTTCTCAGGGATAAGTTTGCCTTTGTACTATTTTCTCTGTATTTCTGTTTTAAAAAAAAATATATGTGTGTGTTTTTATGTGTTTTAGAGTTTACATACATACATAATCTTAATAGGATTACTTACGGGGTAGACAGCCTGAGGTAACAAGAGCCAAAGGCCACGTTTAGCATGATTGTAGACGTATAGGTGGAAAGGGGAATCAAAATGCGAAATAAATAATTTCAATTTCAAAATAGTGGGTTGCTAGCCGCATCGCCTGTAACATGATTCCTAAGAATTTCGCCCATTCAGTCGGGCTTTTAAAAAGGCAACTGGTACATTCTGCGTTTTTCCTTTGCTCCCAGACCAGCATGGAAGTAGAACAAGTAATAATGCAAGTACAACTGTTTCTATATTGTCTAATTGTCTGCAGATGCATGGACTCGTCGATCGGCATGCGGCCGGTGTTCGCGCGGTTTCAAACCGTCATCATAACGTCAGGTATTTCATAGTAGCCGCTACAAAAATGTACTGCGCCAAACACCTGTTATGAGTATGTCACGTCACTAGGGGGCGTTTAACTATTACGTAAGCGCTTGAAGGGGGCGGGGGGGTTTTGCTTTGCTTATTTTTGATGATATGGTGGGTGGGGGGGTCGATATGGTGATTACGTCAGCAGTTATTATTTACTTTTTTACACAAATGGCAACCCACAAATTGTCTATGCTTGAAAACAAAACACGTGTCGGGGATTCCCACAAATAATGAATACGTTGTAGGTACTCGCTTAGAAGCGAGTGGGGGAATTACCGCGCCCCACTCACTTGTCACTTGTCTAAATAATGAAAGAGAAAAAAAAATTAAATTCATTGGCGTGGATAGAAAATGCAGGCGTTTCTCTTCTAAAAGTATATTCAACTGTTATAATTCTACGGGTAGATTTGAGCAAGTCTTTGTCCGGTCAGGTACTCTGTCCCCGCTGGACATGTATCCGAAGATCTTGGACTTCAATCCTGTCATCATGAGCTCGTTCACCATGACGCTGGCCCGCCCCTGCATACTGCCCATGGTGAGTACAACAATACAAACTTACATAGGCTTTCATCATCATCACATCAGCTATAAGACGCCCACTGTTGGACATGGGCCTCCCCCATATACCTCCAGTTGCCTCGGTTTGTGTCCACCGCCAGGCCGGGCACATGTTACATGGAGACCATGGTAGTTGGGGCCGAAAGGTTCTCGAGTGGAGACCGCGGATCGGCAAGCGCGTAGGACCTCCACCTACTAGGTGGACGGACGACCTGGTTAAAGTCGCAGGTTCACGGTGGAGGCTTTAGATGCGTCTATTTAATTACTTGAGGCGGTTTTTCAATCCCGCTTCTCTCGAACGAGATTTGGTTTAGCCCCTCAGTCCTCGCCAATCTCACATGAGATTTCCTTTTTTTTTCATGTGATAGGAGGCAAACGAACAGAGATAGATAGAGAAGGGAAAGTAATCGCCGCCCCCTATGGACATCCAAACAGCCTTTTTTTTTTGCCGTGGGAAAATGCGTTACGCATACGACCGCGCCGTGGGGACGGCACGGAAGTTATGTGGGACTCCTCCCCGGCCCCCCTCCCGAGTGGAAGGAGGCGGGGGAGGCCTACCCACTAAAAACCCGCCGGTATTCCCTCTCTGCCATCGGGGGGGCGCCGCGGGAGCATAAGGGTGTCACCGCGTAATCCAAACAGAGCCTAAGGTAACAAGACCTAAAGGCCACGTTTAGCATGATTGTTGCCGTATAGGTAGAAAGGGGAAATCAAAATAGTGATGGTTTGCTAGCCGCATCGTCTACAACATGATTCCTAAGATTTTCGCCCATTTATAGGTTTTTACAATCTGCGTGGGAAGAGAAGCAACTGGTACATTCTATTCTATGTATGTTATTCTTTTATTTTCTTACAGATAGTATCGAAAGGTAGCGACCAAGTGACGATATCTTCCAAATACGAGACGCGAGAAGACGTCGCGGTCATCAGGAACTACGGGCAGCTGCTAGTCGAAGTAAGTAGGTACGTTGCGCTGGGGCTGGCCCAACGCTGGCCCAACGTGGCCCAACACCGCCAACAACTGAGCCAACACGGCCAACATGCCAAGATCGCATGTATTACAGTCCGGCAGCTATATCACTGCTGTAGGATGAGTTTAGGTGTTGCAAGTTTTTGGGGAATACTAAATTTGAGAATTTTAAATAAAATTCTGTTCAATTAGGTTCAATTCGTAAACTTAAACTTTCTCTGACTTATTTATTTGTTTTATTGGTTGTTTGGTAGAGATCGCTATTAACTAACTAAATTATAGGGTGACAGGGGTGGCATAATGCCAGGGGCCCTAGCTCTACGGGGCCCCGAAATGGCTTGGTTTAGAGCACAGAAGGGACGCTGATGCACTTCTTTATATTGAGGAAGGAGCCCCATCTGACGAATTAGCCACTTGTTATAGTTACGCCACTGCCGCCTATTGTCTACCTTGTTCTTTGTTTCTGTATTGTTCTGTACTGATTTGTGGTGTTCAATAAAGAGTATTTGTATTGTATTGTATTGTGTCATACATTGTTGAACAGATCGCGACGATCGTGCCGGACGGTGTGGTGTGTTTCTTTACATCATACCTCTATTTGGAGAGCGTTGTGGGAGCTTGGTACGACCAAGGTAAGCTTTGTTTTTTAATTTTGTAACCAGGTGTGTTTGTTTGTAAATTTAAAAATGTCCTTAACAATAAGGCTACATGACCTGACTTCTGATAGAGTTATTTTGCAGAGTAGCAAAGTAAGGTACTTTTTTGATTGGACAGGCGTGGTGGCGAATCTGCAGAGGCATAAACTGCTGTTCATAGAGACGCAGGACTCTGCGGAAACGAGCTTTGCCCTCATCAACTACATAAAGGTAACATTCCAAATCTGATGCTGTATAATGTAAGAAATAAGACACGCCCAATTACGCAACCTTGGGGAATAGCGGATGTGATATTTATTACCCTTTTTAAAATCGTAATGTTCCCAATTCTAAACATTGATTCTTAGTCGTTAAACCTATCCACTTTTATTCTATTACCCGAATTGCACTACCGTACAGTATTGTTTTACAAAATTGGCTATTATTCTTTGTCGCAAGCTTTGCTCATATCTAGTAAAAGTCCATTAAGCGATCGCGATTGTCGATCGCTTTTTAATCGGTGATCGAATTAAGTGCGTAGGAAGACTCCCCACAAGATGGTCTGATGACTGCCGCGCAAGACCGGTCATTTTTACGCTATTTGGGGAAGCCTTGGGTGCAGCAGTGGATGCCTTTTGCACATTGACGTACAATAAACAACTAGGCTCCCAATCACGCTCAAAAACTGTCCGAAGCAAAAGTCTGAACACGCGTCTATTGTTCAGAGTTTTTGTTCAGTTGTGTTTCGACCGCGCTTTGATAACAATGTATATGTCTCTTTCGCACCGTAATCTTACTATTGAGAACAAAAGAGACAGGCAGGTTTCCAGCGCGTGGCGTCGTGTCATTACTTCTCACGATCCTATGCCATTGATATTAAACATTACTGCCACGAAATAAGGTGTCAATTTGAACGAATATGTTAATGTTATCTGTCTAAGTCGATGTGTTGACACACACAACACATAGACAAAGCAACTCGGACGTTTCTTGAGGAACCTTTGTTAGCGACTGAGGGTCTAGTTGTTTATTGTAAGTCAATGCTTTTGCATGATGATGTGTGTGCAGGCGTGTGAGAGCGGGCGCGGCGCCGTGCTGCTGTCGGTGGCGCGCGGCAAGGTGTCCGAGGGCGTGGACTTCGACCACCACCTGGGCCGCGCCGTGCTCATGTTCGGGATCCCCTACGTGTTCACGCAGAGCCGCATCCTCAAGGCGCGCCTGGAGTACCTCAGGGACCAGTTTCAGGTGAACCCTCGTTCATTCTATGCGAAAGCGACATTCTAAAATCAGTAGGCTTATTACCTAACTCGCTCGCAATCGCCATCGTGTTCATTTTGACAGTTCTTGTAAGGATCTCTTAATTTTCTTGCACTAAGATTCTGTTTCACCACTCTGTTAGGTTCCTGATATCTTGAGTGTCAGTTATACATGATCCCCCTATTCATTACTAAGAAACAGACAGAAGACGACACCATAGATAACTGACATTTAAAATATTAGAATATGTAGGCTTATTGTCTAACTTGCTCGCAATCGCCATCGTGTTCATTTTGACAGTTCTTGTATGAATGTGACAGCTGGCTGATTCCGATGCCAATTGGCAGCCCATACGTGAACTGTCAAAATGAACACGTTGGCGATTGCGAGCGAGTTACGTAATAAGCCTTCAGTTGTTACATTTCAAAACTTACACGAACGAGTCACAGTCATATTTATTTGCCAAAACACACAGTTTTGTTTTTAGATGAAAAAGCGACTGATTTTAGTATGTGGCATTCAAGGAGCGCCCTTTTATTGCTCGATTCTACTAATATTATAAATGTGAAAGTTTGTGTTTGTTAGTCCTTCCCGCTAAAACGGCTGGACGTATTTGGTATATAGATAGCTAGTTGTCTGGAATAACAAGTAGTTGGGCTACTTTTTATCTCGATTTTTCAACGTGATCGGAAAATTCCATAATTAAGTTTCTAAATGACACTAAAAATTAGAACACAGAAAAATCTGAATCGTAAAGTTATAACCGGGAATCGAACCTGCTTTACCGTTACACCACCCATAGCAGGTGAGTAAGCCTTTGAATTTTTCTGTGTTCTAATTTTCAGTGTAGTTTGGAAATTGAATTTCTAACGGTTAAAACCGTAAAAATAATATAAAAAAATCAAGAAGTAAAATTCTTAATTCATTTGATAGTAATTTCCAAAATGTTGTATAGAGATAGTTTCAACATTCGCGAAGGACATAGCGATTGCGATAAGCGAATTCTGCGCACAAGTCGCGGGCGACAGCTAATGCCGAACGATCAATTTTTCTGGAAGCCGATTGAAATCAGTCCACAAAAAAGTTAGTATGCATGATTTTGGTTCGCATAAAAACGTTAAAACTTACTATTTCAGATCCGCGAGAACGACTTCTTGACGTTCGACGCGATGCGGCACGCGGCGCAGTGCGTCGGCCGCGCGCTGCGGTAACTATAACCTTATCTTAAACGTTTAGCCTCGTAAAGCCCAACGTCTTCTTTTTACACATAGACATACCACGTCTATCCCTTACGGGGTAGACAGAGCCTAAGGTAACAAAAGCTACAGGCCACGTTTAGCAAGACACTGAGGGCGTAGAGGTGGAAAGTGGATTCAAAATAGTGATGGGTTGCTACTCGCATCGCCTATAACATGATTCCTATGATTTTCGCCCATTCCCTCGATTCTTCCATTCGATTTGATTCTTTTTAGGATTGAGAAATGTAGTTCTTCTGACCCAAACAAATTTCTCAAGCAAAGGGTCGTTCGGATACCGGGCTCGGAACTCTGAGTTTATCGGAATTTATTTCCTCTCATTTGAAATTTACCGTGAGCTTTTCGGTTTAGGAAAACATCGTGAAAATGCACACAACTGCGGAGCAGTTCAATGATGTGTGTGAAGTTTCTAATCCGCAACCTTAGCGCATCGCAATAAAGACGTCTGACGTATGGGTGACGTGTCTTGTATTTGACGTGCCGGCGAAAACTGCGCGTGACGAGAAGCAACTGGTACTATCTATGTTTTTTTTCTTTGCTCCCAGACCAGCATGGAAGTGCTGGAATATTCCAAATTTTAATGGACTGTATATCGCGGTTAAGTAACCAATTTAGTATAGTATATTTTATCTGTGTATCGTTTCATGAGTCACAGACGGTTCTGGCTGAAAATCAGTGCTGCAGTCTAGCGCCTCAGCGTAATGCTGTGCCAGCGACCGTTTCACTTTTGCGAAGACACACACAATGAGCATCTATTTTTAATGTCTGTGTTTTTTTCTTGTTTTTTTTTTTGCTATAAAATTGTGTATCTCTTATACTTGTGTCTAGCAAAAAGGAATAAATGTCTTCTTTCTTTCTTTCGTTTATTTTAAAGTTGCAGTTTAAAGTAGTAAATATTGTTTGCAGCGGCAAAACCGACTACGGCATAATGGTGTTCGCTGACAAGCGGTTCAGCCGCGCGGACAAGCGCAGCAAGCTGCCGCGCTGGATACAGGAGCACCTCAAGGACTCGCTCTGCAACCTCAGCACCGAGGAGGCTGTGCAGGTACACCACACGTCTGACTCTACAGTAACGTGACTGAGAGACAACGCAACCCTTCAGACCCACCATACCCCTGGGACTACCCTAGGTAGTGTGGGACTGAACTAAACTCCATAGTAGCGCTGGGATTTGAGAAATTGAAAAAAAAATCGACGTAGTTTTCATGCGGGGTTTTTAATTTTTTAATTTAATGTCTCATTAGCTTTTGCCCGCGACTTCGTCCGCGTAGATGACGTCAGTGACGACATACCCCATACATCTACTCATGTCTCCAAGTATAAGGTTTTTTTTTCCTATCCCGTGGGAAATTCGAAAAATCCCTTAGAGCACCTACGTGATCTTCTAGAAATATTATCTACTAATTGTAGTCTTAATTATTTACCTCGTGTTTTTATCCCGTGGGAAATTTAAAAAATTCCTTTGTAGTGCACCATTACACAAATCAAGGAATACTATGTAGGTTCTAAATGTGATGTAGCTTTATTGGTACAACATTTCGGGATTTTCCAATCCCGCGGGAAAATCGGGATAAAAAGTATCCTATGTCCGTCTCCTGGTTCTAAGCTACCTCCCTACTAATTTTCAGCCAAATCGGTTCAACCGTTCTCGAGTTATAAATAGTGTAACTAACACGACTTTCTGTTATAAATATAGATTACTAGCTTCTGCCCGCGACTTCGTCTGCGTAGAATTATACATAAAAACCTTCCTCTTGAATCACTCTAACTATTAAAAAAAACCGCATCAAAATCCGTTGTGTAGTTTTGAAGATATAAAGCATACACAGGGACATAGGGACAGAGAAAGCTACTTTATTTTATACTAGCGACCCGCTCCGGCTTCGCACGGTATATTATGCATGTATTATACATATAAACCTTCCTCTTGAATCACTCTATCTATTAAAAACCCGCATCAAAATCCGTTGTGTGGTTTTGAAGATATAAGCATACATAGGGACATAGGGGCATAGGGACACAGGGGCAGAGAAAGCGACTTTATTTTATACTATGTAGTGACTATTAGTGGTGTAACGAATATTCGCATTCGCGGATATTCGCATATTTTTGGATATTCGTATTTGCATTCGCATCCGCAAAATTTCTGGGAATGTTTTGCAAATATGAATATCAGAAAAAAAAAACAATTTGAAGATAATGGTAGGTTAATAAAATCAAAAACCCATTCATCAAAGTAAATTAACCTCATAAGCACATTAACAGTCTTCACTTTATCATTTGGTATTATTTATTCATTATTTTACTTTGGGCAATGAAGCTTAATAATTAATTTTTTTAATAAAAAAATTTGAACACTTGTACATTCGCATTCGCATCAGCGAATGTCAGTAGCAGACATTTGCATTCGCAATGTTTAAAAAATGACATTCGTTGCATCACTAGTGACTATGTAGTGATGATGTATGTTTGTGGTGCGCCAGATCTGCAAGCGCTGGCTGCGGCAGATGGCGCAGCCGTTCACGCGCGAGGACCAGCTCGGGGTGTCGCTGCTGACCCTGCAGCAGCTGCAGTCGCAGGAGCAGCAGGACAACATCGAGAAGCGGGTCATACTCAAGAACTGAAGCCGCCACTGGGACTTGACACAGTGGTAGAACTGGCCCTATCAGCTCCGCAGGTTCAACGTTCTTGCATTACTTCAATGAGAGAGCAACCTTCGTTCAATGGGAGCTATCGCGTGTAAATTTGCCACTAGAGGCGCTAGTGTCGCGTGAGGTCCAATAACATTCCCTCACTGGTTTTGGCGGGCTTCGTGACATAATTTCTTTCATTTACCTGTTGAAAAGTGATCTCCTTCGTGTTGTTATCGCAAATATGGATGAATGTGAACGCTTTGAAAGCGAT
This sequence comes from Pandemis cinnamomeana, assembly GCA_932294345.1. Lineage (NCBI taxonomy): Eukaryota > Metazoa > Arthropoda > Insecta > Lepidoptera > Tortricidae > Pandemis > Pandemis cinnamomeana. The sequence goes on along the minus strand of OW028718.1, from coordinate 11,971,616 downwards.
TTTTTTTTCCGTAGAAAACGGAACTGCACAACATTGCGGCGTTATTATCATGGCAATATCACCCATCACTATTTTGATTCCATTATCCATCTATATGCCCATACAATCCGCAAGCTGCAAGCCGCAAGCCGCTTCCAACCGGTCTTATTGAAGGTCTAAAGGAGAGGCCTATGTTCAGCAGTGGACTTGTAATGGCTGAGATGATGATGATGATGATGATGATGCCCATAAAACTTGCTAAACGTGGCCTATAGGTCTTGTCAGCTTGGGCTCTGTCTACCCCGTAAGGGATAAAGACGTGATTTGGGTATGTATGTATGTATGTAATATGTTAGGGTATAGGTAAATTTTGATTGGCTATTATTTGGAACGTTACAATGACAATGACATTTTGTGAGTGTCAATCGGCCATCTTTGGTAACTTTTCTTGTTACCCAAGGCTCTGTCTACCCAGTGAGGGATAAAACCGATTTATTGACGGTAATTGTACCTGATGTCAAGTCAATCCGACCAGTGGGTCAAATTGGACTTGCAAGATTGCTTTTACTTATGAAAACTTGTAATTTAAGATTAATAATGTCGAGGAAAGGTGAAGTAATGATAAGATAATAAATTTAATTGTATTTTGTATCGCATTTATTATTTTCTCCGTCTTTTAAATCATTTAATAGTAATAGCTATTTTCCATTCCAATACATTTTAAGGCCTCTGTAAACAAATTATTCGTAGACAGACCAGCTCGATGGTCTGATGACATAAGAATCAGCAGGACCAGGCTGGAAGAGGGAAACGGGCAACCATTCGGGATGGAGACGGATTGGAGAGGCGTATGCCCAACAGTGGGCATTTACACGCTGAAGAAGAAACTAACTAATTTTGTCTAAATTCCGACACAATCACCCATTGTATGCAATTGGGAATGGATGATTATTTTGCAAGTGCTTGGTGATTTTTCTATTGATAGGAATAACCATCCTTAGCTACGGAAAAGCAGTACGCCAATGACATAATCAAATTTAAAAAAAATTGCTGCTTGAATCTGTGGTACACGATGGCATTTGTAGTTAAGAAAAGCAACGGCTAAGTGGCGCCGTTTGTAGATTGTTCGTGTTACTAACCAAACATGGGGAATTTCAATAAAAATGACCATAATATACATTTTTTTCTCAGATTTTGGAATTATTGGGTTATTTCTACTCCGAATCAAAAACACTACTGAAAGTTATATGAGAAATGTATGGTAATTTTAATGAAATCCCAAATAGGTGGTTTAGTACCAACAACAATCTACAGACGGCGCCACTTAGCCGTTTCTTTTGCTTGTTTTAGCTTCCGAGTGCGGTGCTATCAATCAATGTCAGTGACAAATGTCATTGTGTACCACAGATTCAAGCAGCATTTTTTTTTTATTTGATTATGTCATTGGCGTACTGCTTACTTCCGTACAGGGGCCGCCGAGTGACTGAGTAAAAGGTTTTTATTTTTATAAAATATATGGCTCGACGGAAAAATCTGAAACTTTTTTCCGTAGCTAAGGATGGTTATTATCAATAGAAAAATCACCAAGCACTTTTAAAATAATCATCCATTCCCAATTAGCATCACATCCACCGGAATATTGAAGGATCATACTATAATTTGTTTGTTTACAAAAGCGTTAAAATGGAGTGGAACGTGGACTATAGTAGTTTTTGAAGGTTGGTACAATTAAAAAGAAAAATGCCGTCAAATAATGTTTTATTGTATCAAAACAACGCTGACAAAACTGCATGGGACAATAACACGCCGAGGGCGGTGAAACAAAGAATCTCAGATCGCAAGAACTTGTCGCACGAGCCAAAAGCGAGGGCGATAAACATGCGACCTGAAACTATCACCGCCCAATGTGTACACAATTTTACGTCTACCAGCGGCTGGCGAGTAACGTAAATACAGTTGCATTAAAACTTAACACTACACCTGTGCGCCGCACTACTAAAGCAACCATAAAGCCCTGTAGAACGTGCTAGAAAAATGCTGCAAATTGCATTGTACACGATCAATACTACCGTGATACGGATACGCTGCGATACGCATCAATATTCCGTGATAGGGATCGCGATATGCGAGTATCACACGATAATATAGATCGTCTAATCTATGCTATTATATAGTTCCCGTTCACGTCACAGCCAGGGACCCGATTTTGGAAAGCACATGTGTGAAAATAGCACTCGAAAGTGGTGAAAAATTAAAAAAAAAAACAGCTCTCATTAATCTTGTGAACTAGTCAAAGCTTTGATTAGAGCTGTAATTTTGGAGATATAAGCTGATTTATAGCACTTTCGAGTGGTACTTTCAAAAATTGTGCCCCAGGGGCCTTACTATGACGTCTTAATGCGATTCAATTCCGACTCAGTTCGGGTTTCAGCTGTCATTTTTAGTATGGATCTGACAGCGAGCGAACCTAATACAGCATATTTATTATTGCTTGTGTAAAACTGTGTGTGCAACAACCATCAATATTGAGTGCCGTCTTAAGGGTGGTATTCCACTTGTTATTTCAATCTTTTGTTTTAAATTGGGTCACTTCATCTTTACTATAAACACCAGCATTTGATTAAATATTACGAATGACTCTTTAATTCAAAAAAGCAAAAAAAAAATTGTTTTGTATTAACCTACGACGAATACAAACTTATTAATGAACAGAAATATTTAATTTTTTTTTGTAAACCCACAGACCTTTAAAAAATAATTAACGAAAGATAAAAGTGAAATGCATATACAAAGTGTTTACACGCACCTATCTACGCACTTGCCTATTATTGTAATGAAAAATCTATGATGATCTATATTGGATAAGTAGAATGGGAATACATCTAAAGAAATTTGATTAAATATTGCATATAGGAATTGGACAGATGGAATACCACCCTAAGTGACGTATTTCAACAAATAGAAGAAAGAGGTTACGACAAAATCATACTTATATTCCGTACTTTAACCTTTTGACTACCATAAGACCATAGTAGGATATCGCAATCATAAATAATTAAAGCTGCAAACAGATCAGGCATCGAAAAGGTTAAATGGTTAAAAAAAACGCGTTGCGTAGTTGCCAGTATTAAAATCACAGCCGATTTCATGCGTAAGTCAACCTGTTTACTAAAGTAAAAAAAAACAAACATTTTCACACAAAGGAAACAACGCAAAAACGGCTAAACCGATTTCGTTAGGAACTATCGTTAGAAAACGTGCCATTCAAGTAAAATAACCGTATCCAAATCGGTTCACCCTTTTATGCGCTACGGTGTTACAGACATACAAATCGCCCCTCTTTTAGCGGTTGGATTAAAACACCAAGAACAGCTTTTTCTGTACACTTGTTAATCAGAATTGTATATTTAATTTTCTTATAATTTATACAAGGTTAGGCTAGAGTAGAGGGGTGTTAAAGTAGCAGCAGATTTAGGGCTCGTCTCACCACTTTCTGAAAAGTTCCAGATATCTTAAGTGTTAGTTATCTATGATGTCTCTGTCTGTTTCGTAGTAATAAATAGAGATGGTATCATAGATTACTAGAACTTAACAGAGAGTGGTGATACAGGCCCTAAATGTCAGTTCGTACTGCTCCAACTTAACTAGTTAACAACGAGTTAGAAAGTGTAAGCTATATTATAAATTAGTTGGCTCTTTCTTTCTTGCGACAAGGTCTCTATATTCTAACCTCTTTGAATATATACTTTTTCACGTATACCTTTCAAAGCGCAAATGACAGCATATTCAAGAACCGTATCGTTTTACTATTACAATAAAAACTCAGCATAAACTATATTAAGTATAATCAACTTCAAAATCACACAAAATCAACTATATTTCACAACTATTTGACTTCTCAACGCGATCAGTCCGTGCAATGTAAAATCAACCTACACACGTTCGCGTAAGACTTAAAGTTTCACTTGAGGTCAAACATTAAAATCCATCTTGGAAAACGTGTGAAAAATTTTGCTAAATCAAGCAAACTAATAATCGCTAGCCATAGAAGAACTAACTAAGAGAGTGTAAAATACCAATTAAATTCATGCTTGAATTTTTTAAATACAAAATACAATTTATATTTCCACTCTATTAGTCAATTCATCTACGCTAATTTACCATAGCAGAATGGGATCCCATACACGTCAACATAGCTATCGATGTGTTAAAAATAGTTAAAATTCATCACATACCCCTATCCAGCGATCGGAGATATCAGTTAGTAGTTTTAACCTTTTCAACGCCAGCCATCTCTTGTGTCATTCGCAACTGTCAACTTTATTGTCAAACGTTACACTGCATGTACAGACGAGGGCATAAATACCGATGCAGCCATCGTGTCAAATATATGTGTCACCGACCTTATTGTTTGTTACATAGTGGGGTGCGAGGTTACCTCCGCGTGTGGTCAAGAGCTGCGATTCGTCTTTGGATCCGTCCGAGGGGAAGCAGTGCTTGGTCCGGTGCACCCTGGGCATCGGTTAATGATTTCCTGGCAAATTCTGTTGGCTAAGAGCCCGACAGGGGGGAGGGGTCTTTTGACCGTGCTCTACCGTACAACGTGCCGACATTTTTGTCACAATATTTTTGAATACTGTATATTACTTAGACATTGGCGAAATCATCGCATCGATCCATCGGCCATATTAAAAAAAGAAGAAAAAGTGACAGTTATATATGTAGATGTTTTTGACGTCTTGGTAACGTACATACATTTATGCCCTTGGCTGTACTGTGGATGGCGGCGAAAAGGTTAATAATAATGTAGTTACAAATTTTGCCCATGACTGTACGTCCAAAAAAGCGACCTCGCTGAGAGCATTCGCGCGGAATGAGCATTCGGCGTCGAATATTCGCGTGGTGTTACAAAGCTTACATTGATTGCTCGTTTACTAATCTCATTGAGGACTCTTTAATGGATTGTCTTCTTAATCCACGAAGCGCCATTTGAGCGTTCTGTATCTGGGGGCACGGCAGCGCCCCCGCCAAGTCGAGCAAAAAGCATATGTTCTCAGCCCCAATCCACGTTATCATACACTTTATACACATTAAAATAGCTTTCATTTTACATAGCACATTTATAGACCCTATTCCGAATTTCGAGTCGAAGTTTCGTATCACCGTCCCTTTCACTCTCAAATTAGGTGTGAGCGGTGCGACATGAATTTCGAAAATTTCCAACAGCTCCATACATTACAAAAATCGCCGCTTAACACTTGCTGCAGTCACATTCATATAAATACTACATCTAGGGCTGTTTCACCACTCAGTTAAGACCCTGGTTTAGGCGAATTAAGCTAAACACACATTACAGTTACATAGAACCTTTCACCTTTCCTTCGCTCTTATTTCTGAACGTACCATCCAATGCTGGCAACTGCTCTTCAACACCCGCCCCCACCTCTCTTCCGTTTCGAAAAAAATACGGACAATCGCGCGCGCATCTTTGTGGGCAAAATTTAATACAATTTCCCGCACAAGTGTATCTGGCCAACTTTTAGAAAAAAAACCGCAGCGCTGACGAAAGTACTTAATAACAATTAGTGCCACTGGAAAGCAGAACATCATCATCGTCGCAGAACCAGTGCCTCCAAAGATCAGTGCATCCCAGACACTTCATCCCACCTAATCCTTAAAAATCAATCAGTAGGCTTATTACCTAACTCGCTCGCAATCGCCATCGTGTTCATTTTGATAGTTCATGTATGCTGACAATTGGCATCGGAATCAGCTAGCTGTCACATTCATACAAGAACTGTCGAAATGAACACGATGGCGATTGCGAGCGAGTTAGACAATAGACCCAGACCCTAATATTTTAAATGTCAGTTATCTATGGTGTCGTCTTCTGTCTGTTTCTTAGTAATAAATAGGGGATCATAGATAACTGACAGTCAAGATATCAGGAACCTAACAGAGTGGTGAAACAGACTCTTAGTGTAAGAAAATTAAGAGATCCTTTTTTAAGGCTAACATAGGCTAGTAAGTTATTTTTAAAGCCATTGATACGAATCATGTTAATACGAGATCTTATTCTAAAGAGACAATGTGATGGATTTAGTCGTTCCATTTTCAACCAACATTACTTCTAAGAATATAAATGCTCCCTCATTGTTTTAATACGTTTTTTACAATAAATGTCGGTCCGCACTTGAAGCTAAAATAACTTTTTATATTTAACAATCGACGCCAACGACATATATCAGCATCGCAGGTTCAACGCCAACGACCTATATACGTCCACTACTTCAATGCAAAAGCAGCCTTCTTTAAATTGAATTAAGGTTTAACTTAAGGCATCGCAATAAAGAAGTCTGGCGTGTGGGTGACGTCTCTTGTATTTGACGTGGCGGCGAAAAGGTTAAATATTATTTGCAAAACGTCAAGTGTGATAAATCAGGAACTGTCGGAGCTTTTTGAACTAACTGGAGAAGCCTCGCTAAGGACAGTTTTTTTTATCGGGACCACAAACACGTTTCAAACATGGTGTCGAGAGCCACAGCCAATTATTTAGGATTTGAATGAAAACGTATTTCCAAGGTAATGAAAAAATACGTTCCGAAAAAAATAGTTTTAACAAATATTATTTATGTTGCAATGCGATTTTTAATACTGTGACCGTTCCGAATCTACCATTCTCTGATGGGCGCGAAATTTAAAATGGTTTATAACAAATTTGTAACTTTAGGCCAATCACAAAGGCTCAGCGGACCGCAGGTTGAACATAGCTGCATTAGAGGGTATGTCTACCCGTTGTGTTTGTGTTGGGGTTTGGTGTGCGTGTGCGCGTGGTTGTTGGGGCGCCGGCGCGCGCGCAGCGCCGCCCACAGCGCGCGCGCTGCCGCTAGGCAGAGCTCCGCGCCGTCCGCGGACACCACCACGCGCGAGTTGCCCGCCAGGGAGTTCGACACGTGCCTGCACACACAAACATACACACATGTGAAAGTTAAAAATATTGTAGTATCGTACATTGTATTATAATTAATCTGGAATACATCTTCGTGTGGTTGGATTGGATTAGTTTCGACTGGACATCCGTGTGAATTTTTTTCTTAATAAAGAATTGCTTTATTTAATTATTTAACAAGTTTCGCGATAATCTTAGGATTCACGTTATAGGCGGTGCTAGCAACCCATCACTATTTTGATTCTCCTATCCACCTATACACCCACAATCACACAAAACGTGGCTTTTAGGTCTTGTTACGTTAGGCCCTGTCTATTCCGTAAGGGATACCACATCTGTATGTATGTTGACAAGTGTGTAGCCGTTTCGATCCGCTAGCGCTATCAATTTACCCATAACAATTCGGACGCGTTCGCAACGTTTTTCATGTCTAAAATTAACACTAGAGCCTGGATTAATATTAATACACAGAGAAGAATTAGATAGTATAGTGTTGTATAGCTAGCACCGACCTGACGTAGTGGTAGGGCAGCGGCTGCGAGCACAGCCAGTCCAGCCCGTGGTCGGCGAGCGCGGCGCAGCCCACGAAGCGCGCCGCCGCCTCGCGCGCCACGAAGATCACCACGCGGTGGCCCTCCTGCACACCACTACTGTACCACATCGCCCTCCCACCACACACAAGCTACCAAATCACATACAGGAGCTACCCCTAAATATAGTCATCGTATTCTAAGTGATAGAACTCAAAGGGCCTTGTTGACGGCCGAATTGGCATTGCTCATTTTTTTTAAGCTGTGCTTTTAACACCTTTATTTGATAAAATGGACTATTTCAAGCAACTAATTTGAATATTATGCTTATACGTAGCTTTGTTAATTAATAATAAATATTTTTTCGCTGTTTGATAATTCGTGAATTTAGACAGAATCCCAATCGCCTTCGTTCGGCTGGCTATAAAAAAAAACGGCTTTGTCTATGGTTTTGTCGATTTGACAGTGACACGTGACAGTTGCCATAGCTAAACTTTTTTTTTTTTCATTTTTGTGGCAAACATTCGATGCAGGATTCTGTCTAAAAACCCGGTCGTTCGGTCAAACAAAGGTTCAAAGTACTTTTACAAAAATATCTGCAATCATAAAGTATTTTTGAAATCGGACAAGATAAATCGGATAAATGATGGTTTTCCTCGAAATGGTTTTCGAATTGGAGCATACTAAAAAAAATGAACAATGCCAATTATATACAGGAGCTACCTAGTAACGTAACGTAGGGTGGCAGGAGTGGCAAAATGCCAGCGACCCCTAGCTCTACGGGGCCCCGAACGAGTCTTTTGACCGTGTTCTATCGTAAAACGTTGCCAACATTTTTGATACAAGACTTTTGAATATGTGACAAATGTGACAGTTGACATAAAAAAGCGGGAACGTGAAAACCACCTAAGTTGCGAGGAAGTTTAGTGGAAAAAATATTTTCATTTCCTCTTAATGTTCGAGAAATACGTTATATTTATAGCCTCAGCTATAAGAGCGGTTGCTTCATGTTCAACGTCTGGCGAAAAGGACGTTATTTTTATCAAGGGATCTTTGATGTATTTTCAGAACGAACTGGCATTTTTAAAGTAGATCAAGAACATAACTAATTTATTTTATAGCACGTAAACAAAATAAGTTTATACATCACTTTTAAAGAGAGGAACGTCTGTATCTGAGCAGCATCCGTCAATAAATTGTTACGAAGATTATCAAGTTGAAAGTGTAATTAATAACGGACCTGTTTAATCTTGAGCAGCTTGCTGAGCGTGGCCGGCGCGAAGGGCGGGCCCCCCGCGGCCTCGGCCGCCTCGTCCGCGCGCGCCACGAAGTACCTGCACAGGGGGGGAATAATGTATAACTCTTTATTGTACATAAAACACAAAAAGATGAATACAGGACAACACACGCGCACAAAGGCGAACTTACACACACACACACACACACACACACACACACACACATAGAAGATGACATAGAAGACATGAGTTGCACTAGGATATCTTACTAATATTATAAAGGCGAAAGTTTATTGCAAATTGGCCGCCAAGGGCTTTTTTGAGACTACCAGCGCATTCGGAAAGACCATCATTGCCAAGAAGAATGCGCCGCAAGAAACTTAGCAGAACATCAATTTTTCAAAATAAAATATAGTAAGAATACTTAAATTCTACTTAAATTAAATTCATTTATTAAAGGGATGTATAAGGTACGGCGACTTTAAATGACATTTTTGAGAAAAATATATTACATTCTCTTACACATTATAATATAATTAAAATTACAACTGCCAGCTACAAAAAAGTACAAGACATGGCAGTACAAGATAATATCTGTGAAGGATAAACTCTTTTTGTATTGCCATGTCTTGTACTTTTTTGTAGCTGGCAGTTGTAAGCCTCTTGACAGCAGCATCTCATTTTTTTATATTGGATTCAGTTCTCTGCGAACCACGATAGGAGGTGCTGCTGCCACGAGGTCGCTCATTTCATGTCCTCCTATTCTCATTAAATATCAGTTCACTATCATAACTTGTTTCCATTTTAAATACAGTCCACTAGTTCGCCACAATATCTTAATTATTATAGGTGGTGCTTGTATGCTACACACTGTACCTGGCGTTGTGCTCGGGCACGTCCTGGTGCTTGTCGGGCGGCCTGTGCGGCGAGGCGGGCTGCGGCCAGCGCGCGTGCTTGTATGCTACACACTGTACCTGGCGTTGTGCTCGGGCACGTCCTGGTGCTTGTCGGGCGGCCTGTGCGGCGAGGCGGGCTGCGGCCAGCGCGCGTGCTTGTATGCTACACACTGTACCTGGCGTTGTGCTCGGGCACGTCCTGGTGCTTGTCGGGCGGCCTGTGCGGCGAGGCGGGCTGCGGCCAGCGCGCGTGCTTGTATGCTACACACTGTACCTGGCGTTGTGCTCGGGCACGTCCTGGTGCTTGTCGGGCGGCCTGTGCGGCGAGGCGGGCTGCGGCCAGCGCGCGTGCTTGTATGCTACACACTGTACCTGGCGTTGTGCTCGGGCACGTCCTGGTGCTTGTCGGGCGGCCTGTGCGGCGAGGCGGGCTGCGGCCAGCGCGCGTGCTTGTATGCTACACACTGTACCTGGCGTTGTGCTCGGGCACGTCCTGGTGCTTGTCGGGCGGCCTGTGCGGCGAGGCGGGCTGCGGCCAGCGCGCGTGCTTGTATGCTACACACTGTACCTGGCGTTGTGCTCGGGCACGTCCTGGTGCTTGTCGGGCGGCCTGTGCGGCGAGGCGGGCTGCGGCCAGCGCGCGTGCTTGTATGCTACACACTGTACCTGGCGTTGTGCTCGGGCACGTCCTGGTGCTTGTCGGGCGGCCTGTGCGGCGAGGCGGGCTGCGGCCAGCGCGCGTGCTTGTATGCTACACACTGTACCTGGCGTTGTGCTCGGGCACGTCCTGGTGCTTGTCGGGCGGCCTGTGCGGCGAGGCGGGCTGCGGCCAGCGCGCGTGCTTGTATGCTACACACTGTACCTGGCGTTGTGCTCGGGCACGTCCTGGTGCTTGTCGGGCGGCCTGTGCGGCGAGGCGGGCTGCGGCCAGCGCGCGTGCTTGTATGCTACACACTGTACCTGGCGTTGTGCTCGGGCACGTCCTGGTGCTTGTCGGGCGGCCTGTGCGGCGAGGCGGGCTGCGGCCAGCGCGCGTGCTTGTATGCTACACACTGTACCTGGCGTTGTGCTCGGGCACGTCCTGGTGCTTGTCGGGCGGCCTGTGCGGCGAGGCGGGCTGCGGCCAGCGCGCGTGCTTGTATGCTACACACTGTACCTGGCGTTGTGCTCGGGCACGTCCTGGTGCTTGTCGGGCGGCCTGTGCGGCGAGGCGGGCTGCGGCCAGCGCGCGTGCTTGTCGTGGCGGAACTGCTCCTCCTCTGCGCGCGTGCGCCAGTGCAGCGCCTCCACGGTGAGCGGCTTCGGCCGCTGCCCGATGCCCACGGGCTGGTTCAGACCTGGAAGTGTATCCTCTGTCATGGCGTTGTTAACGTCGCTGATGTCTTGTACACCGTCGCAATCATATTCTACGACACCATCAGACCATCACCAAAATCGTCGTTATTATTGTCATTATTACCATGGTTGTCATCGTTATTGTTGCTTTAGTCATCATCATCGTCGCTGTCATCATCATTATTGTTGTCATCATTGTCTCCATTATCATGGTTGTCATCATAGTTATCGTCATCATCATTATTGTCATCGCTACCGTCATCGTCATAATCATCGCAGCCGTCATTGTCATTATCATCGTTGTTATCATTCTCGTTACCGTTACCAACATTGTCGTCATCATCATAGTTATTGTCGTCATTATTATTACCGTTTTAGTCATTGTCAGTATTATTATCATCGCTTTATCATCATTAACCTAATTATAACTCAATAACTACCCCAGCTTTTTCTATACGACGAGGAATTCAAACGAGAACACTAAAATTTGCAATTGCAACCAGTAATTTCACCTTCTTTCTTTCTGCTTTCTGTGTTTATTATACTAAACAAAAAAAAAGGGAACACGGCTACATCTTATTGAAAAGTAAACACTCACCAACATTCTTCTCTTCAGCTGCCACCACATGCACACACGTGCTCAAAATCTGCTCATCCAAAGGCGTCATAGGCTTCGCCGGATTCGACATACGACGAATGACCAACGCGCACAGCTTCTGCCTCAAATAATACACGCTGATCGCATCAGACGCGTCCGCCGTGAACGCCATCCAGTCGTCAAGGGTCAGCACTGCCGTGTCCGGGGAAGAGTTGTTCTCATCAGCCTCACTGTCCGAATCGCTGGACAACCCTGGCGGGTTCGCTCGCTGCGTCAAAGCACCAGGAGGCAGCCTCAACGGACCACCAAACAACGCTATAGTCAACGGAGTAACCATAGTATTACATCTGATGAAGCAAAACCTCCCCGCGCGCGATATCTCCTCAAAAACGGCCCAATCCGTGGGCAAGTTCTGCACCGACTTGTGGGAGCCGGTGATCCCATCGCCTCGGTGCAGCGTCGAGCTCGGATGGAACGCCACTTTGACCTCTTTAGAGGTCCGTAGCGTGCTCGAATCGCGGTCCACACGGGCTATAGAAGGGTAGAGGCCACTCACTAAAACAGCTTTCACAACATGCCACTTTTCAGAGTTCAAGTTCACATCTTTAATGTCTCCTGAGCCTCGAGCTTTGACTAAGCACAGGGCTCTTAGTTGAGCTAGTAGCTGCGCTCTGTATCCGACTATCATTTCCATGGTTGCTCCGCAGATTAAGTTCTTGGCACAGAAGGCGCGTTCCGAGCCGTTGGCTCTGGCGCTCTGCCACGCTTGAAACGCCCTCAACAAAGCCATGTGGTCGGAGTAGCAGTCAGCCGCGAACTCCTTCCTCGCCAGGCTTCCTCGTTTCCTATTCTCCGGGTTCATGGATATCTGGAAAGGTTCTTTGTTGGCCAAACTGCACACTATCGTCAGTATCGGATCGAGGCACTTCATCACGCACGCGTAGAGCAGCATCTTTCCTAGTTTAGGTTCGACCGTCAAGTCCAGCAGATGTTGACCTATCTCTGTCAGGTCTTCCATAGGAGTCAGCGCTCCGATGGTCTTCAGAAGCGTGACAGCGTTCCTCACAGCTAAGAACGACGGGGGCTCCAACGCTTTGGAAAGGAAATCAGCTATCGGCGTGTTTCCAGGGGCGAGCAGTTTCGTATGGAGGCACAACTCCTGGAGGGGAACCCTGAGTATCTCCGGGATGGAATTGAGGGGTAACGTTTGGAATCTTCGCTTGGAGCACATATGGAAGCAGTGTCCAGGTTTGGTTCTGCCGGCGCGGCCCGCGCGCTGCTGGCAGCCAGCTCGGGAGGTCCACACGCACTGCAAGGAACAGACCCCCCCACTGGACTCGTAGTATTTCTCCTTCACTTTGCAAGAGTCCACAACGTACACCACATCGTCTATAGTTATAGAAGTCTCCGCGATATTCGTCGATATGATGATCTTCCTCGCGTTAGGGAGGGGATTGAACACTTTCTTCTGATCGAGCGTCTGCATGTTGCTATGGAGCGTGAATATCTGGTATTTGAGGGCGTTCATCTCCGTGCAATTCTGCACCAGATCCCTGAGCGTCACTATATCGTCGTAGCCCGGGAGGAAGATGAGGATGCTGCCTTTGGGGAGATTTATGTGTACATGCTTGATGAGAGCCAGCATCAGGTCGTGGTCTATGAAGTCTTCGGAGACGGTGTGGTGGTAGACGTCGAGGAGGAACCGGTCGGCGGCGTCGTCCCTGGGCGCGCTGGGGGCGTCGGCGGGCGCCCGCGCGGCCAGCAGCGCGGCGCAGGCGGCGTGCCCGCCGGCCAGGGCGTAGTCGCGCGCGCTCTTGCCGCTCGCGTCGGTCACCAGGGGGTCCGCGCCTGGGGAAGTATACGGACCGAATAACTAATCTGTACTAAAATTATAAAAAGGTTTTGTGAGTTTGCGATGTTGTGTAGAAAGCGTTACGTCGAATTAACATTCCAAAGGAATTTTGAAGTTAAAGATGCTTTTACATAGTGTTATTTTTTCAACTCTCAAATATTTAGACTTATTAAGTTTGACCACTCAGCCCTCGATATATCCTTTATGAAGTAGACAGAACCTAAGAATTAATTATAAATTCATGAGGAATCAAATATCCACAACAAATATATGATCCAGAATGCGTCCAACGCGTCGCAGGGCGTCCCACACTACGCTTTCCCAAACGTGGTCTCCACTCTAGAATACGGATGACCTTAGGAGGGCAGCTGGCAGTGGCTGGATGACGGAAGCCCAGGATCGCGAAAGTTGGGGCAATATGAAGGAGGCCTACGTCCAGCAGTGGACGGACAATGGCTGTAGAATGATCCAATGATCGTGCGTGTCAGTGCGTGTGCATGTGTGTGCGTGTATGGGTGTCAGTGCGTGTGCGTGTGTGTGCGTGTGTCAGTGCGTGTGCGTGTGTGTGCGTGCGTGTCAGTGCGTGTGCGTGTGTGTGCGTGTGTGTGCGTGCGTGTCAGTGCGTGTGCGTGTGTGTCAGTGCGTGTGCGTGTGTGTGCGTGCGTGTCAGTGCGTGTGTGTGCGTGCGTGTGTGTGCGTGCGTGTCAGTGTGCGTGCGTGTGTGCGCGTGCGCTTACCGATGTGCAGCATCTGCTTGGCGGTGTCGGTGAGCCCGTGCGCGGCGGCCGCCATGAGCCCGGTGCGGCCGCAGCCGCTGCGCGCGCAGCTCACGGGCACGCCCTCCGACAGGTACATGTACAGGATCTGGCAGAACGAGTCCTGCCGACAAAGCACAAATCACGTCATCAATCACAAATCAATCAAGCACAAATCAATCAGTTTCAAATCACCCCCCGGACCACGGAAAGAGAGGGGGTTGCAACCCTCGATTTTGTCCCCTTGTCGCACAATTTTTGTACGGCGTTGCGGAATAATGGATTAGAAGCTGTATTGAAACTGTATGAAACTGATGCCGTACAGAATCAAATGACCAAATCGACACCTCCCACGCACAAAGTCGTATCCCTAAATCGACGATTTTTCAGGAGCGCGATTATAAGAATTTTTCATGTATTTTTCAAGTTGAAATATGTCCAAAGTTTAAAGCAGTGGTTATATCTGTCCGCAGCGGGTTAATTAACACGAAGCAAATCTGTTTATTAAAATAAATATCATAATTTCAAAATTATGGCAAAAAACCTAAAGTTACGACTTTGTGCTCGTTATCAAAACGTCGTATAAGAAAGTTACAACCTTTTGCGATTGATCACGTCCATTGCATAAAGTCGTATGTTATAAATACGACTATATATAAAAGGATATACCTTCTCACTAAAGCAACGCATATAGTCGCAAGTGCGAGTTACGACCCATGATTGTAAAAAAACTGCATCAAAAAGTCGTACCTAACTACTATTGTTTACGCATAAAGTCGTAACTTAGAAGTTAAGGCTATTTGCGTGGGGTGTAATGAACACTAATGGAGTGGCGCAAAGCGTCGAATGTTGTGATGCGACGATTTGCGTGGAAAAGTTCAAATGATACGACTATTAGCAATCACAAAACTCCATAATTATCCAAAATATTTAAACTTGAGTTTTAGGAAGTTATAGCTTGGATTAATGACTTTGTACCGACTGAAAAATCTCATTATGCATAAAAAACGGGTTACGACCTTTTGCGTCGGAGGTGTCGAAATTTACCCTGGAAATTGTCAGAAAATCAAAAAAAAATACCGACTTTGTGACGCACCATTTTTTTACGGCACTGCGCGCTTTCTTATTATTTTTCATGGATCTATCGATGGTAAAAATGCCGTACAAAAACATATGACCAAAATGTACTCACTCTACCTGCACTTTTGAATTCTCACCAGCACCCAGTTGGACAGCTTACAAGTGACGGCATAGTGCTGAATCTTATTATTTTATGCTCTTATATCGTCCTATATACGTCTATAGAGTTGAGCGCTACAGTAATGTTTTTTTTTAATTTTGGACTGACCGGCAACAATAAACTTCCTGTTCTGATATGTAGTTAACAACGATGACTTTAACGGATATTTTTCAGAAAAAATATAT
This sequence comes from Pandemis cinnamomeana, assembly GCA_932294345.1. NCBI lineage: Eukaryota > Metazoa > Arthropoda > Insecta > Lepidoptera > Tortricidae > Pandemis > Pandemis cinnamomeana. Next base: position 11,956,059 of record OW028718.1, on the reverse strand, counting down.
ATGTGGCGACACCCTTGTCAGCACTTTTCCAGTTAACCACGCGGGCTCGGAACGGAGCCGAAATCAGTCCGTTGCTACAGCTCTAATCGTTCGGGCGCGCGCCTCTCAATACCATCCCGACCCCGCCTGGTTAGCCTTAGAACATTTGTGTAACCTGTTTATTAATTGTGTAGTAATATAGTTTGTTAACTACTCCAGCGTATTTATCTTTTCGACTCCCCTAGCTTCGCACCCTTTAGACATCTCCCTTAAGGAGTAGTTACCATTGACGTACAATAAACAACTAGACTCCCAATCACGCTCAAAAACTGTCCGAAGCAAAAGTCTGAACGACGCGTCTATTGTTCAGAGTTTTGGTTCAGTTGTGTTTCGACCGCGCTTTGATAACAATGTATATGTCTCTTTCGCACCGTTATCTTACTATTGAGAACAAAAGAGACAGGCAGGTTTCCAGCGCGTGGCGTCGTGTCATTACTTCTCACGATCCTACGCCATTGATATTAAACATTACTGCCACGAAATAAGGTGTCAATTTGAACGAATATGTTAATGTTATCTGTCTAAGTCGATGTGTTGACACACACAACACATAGACAAAGCAACTCGGACGTTTCTTGAGGAACCTTTGTTAGTGACTGAGAGTCTAGTTGTTTATTGTAAGTCAATGGTAGTTACATATAAAACACTGGTTTATGGCGTAATGTCTCACCAGACTGCCCTCCTTGAAGCACTCGTCCAGGAACTCGTCCATGTCGGCCTGCAGCGCGGGGTCCAGCCGGGGCTCCTCCTCCTTGCTCTCCTTGCTGCTGCCGCCCCCCTCCTGCTTATTATTATTATTTAATGTCTCACCAGGCTGCCCTCCTTGAAGCACTCGTCCAGGAACTCGTCCATGTCGGCCTGCAGCGCGGGGTCCAGCCGGGGCTCCTCCTCCTTGCTCTCCTTGCTGCTGCCGCCCTCCTCCTGCTTCTGACCAGCTGCAACGTGGTACCAACTTGTCATGACTTACCCGATCAAATAGAAGGCATTATAGTGTTGCCGCTCGATAGTCTATCTGTCTGTGGCACCATAGATCTCAAACGGATAGCCAGTTTCCTTGCGGTGGTTTTTAGCCATGTTTGGAAAAAAAAAGGTCCAGCAATTTGAACAGTATATCAGCTCTTTTCGAAAACGTTGCAAGGTATTTTTGACATAAAATTGTTTTTATTTTCGGATTGGGAATTACACACATTGGTAAAAAGTCAGAGGTGCTGGTCCGGGATTCGAACCCACGACCCTCTGCTTGAGAGGCCACAGGTCAAACCACTAGGCTACCACGGCTCTGAGAACAGCCCAAGCCCTCTTATTCTGAGAAGAGGCCTGTGCCCAGCAGTGGGACGTGTATAGAAAGAAAAAAGAAAGAAAGAAAACATTTATTCGTGACATATACCTGATACAAAAACAAAAAAAGAAGTAAATAAAAAAACATAAGGACATACATCACGAAATGGTCCCATCCATCTCAGCATAATGCTGGCCTTGCATAGGAATGAGATGATAATACGAGTGTAACTCTATTAATGCGTTAGGGGTTTTAATTTTATTAATTTAATGTTATTACCACAGAGCAAAAACAAAGAGGAGCTGGCCTAAGCAACTGTGCACTGTGATTTTCAACTAGGTCCTGACGTCATCATTGTGGGCGGGGCTTAGTCAGTATGTTGTCAGCGTTCGTCAGGTGCACATGGTATCGAGACTCGCATTATCGGTGTGTTTTCGCGGTTTTAAGAAGAAAATGATGAAGTGTTGTGTTTTATCATGTCAAAGTTATTCAGACAGACGTTCTGATGCTATAATGGTATCAACATTTCATTTGTAAGTAATTTTATACGTAATTATTAAAATAGTTCTACAAAATGTTCGGCTTTCAAGTATAAATTATACTTCTCGACACTAGATGGCGTAACTTTTGTGAATTAAAAATATAAGTACGTAAAGTTCCGCATTAGTATATTGTAATAATCATACGTGGATACTGAAAACTAATGTATACATTTAGTCCTAAATACTTTTTAGTCGCCAAAACAGTACTTTAGTAGTTTTATAAATATATTGTGAACAGGCCGCCATCTATCGTCAATTAGAACAACTATTTTCAACCTACCAAATATCCAGAGCCGTAATTAGAATCAAATAATTTTACCGAATAACGCACGGCTATGGTCAGTAATGATATAACAATACATTTTAATAGGAAATATTTTGAAGTAACAAAGTTCTGATGAATAGAAAAATTGTTTTTGTTAAATACGTAACCCTTTTTGTTTTTACTGTAGTCGGATTTTTTTTGAAGGTAGTTGTTTGTGTACAATAAAAATCATAAATAATAGGGTAGTTTGGGAAAATATATGAATGTAGGTATATTATGCTTATTTATACGGTTTCGCATCAGTACGACGTTGGTTTGCATGTGTAACAGTTGTGTTCATTGAACTTTTATAATGATCCCGTAGAGGGATCGAAACGCGTCAGTGTTTGTGTGGTGTAAGGGATAATTAGGTTTGTGGGATTTATATGTGTTTTATTGGCAGCAGTTATTACACAAAGTTTTTGAAGCTCAAAATTCTGAGTACGTCCCATTACTTTTACACTTATTGACATCTAGTGTGATATAGCTGAACTACGTAGTGACGTCAATGTATCGATGTTAACTTGCTAGGCGAGTGGTTTCGCTACTAACCGACGGATGGAAAATTGAAAAGTGGGCGGAGTTCCACAACCCCTCACCCCGCAAAATGTCACGCGATGTTTCATAGGGAAATCTTATTACCACGCCTCCTCTTTGTTTTTGCTCTGTGGTTATTACAAAGCCTGTGGTTACAGACGTTTTGAAATTCATAAAGTGGTCCGTATGGTTTACCTTCGAGATGCGACCAGTAGCTCTGCCCGGTCTGCAGCTTGTGCCTCAGCTCCCGCTCAGCAGCAGCCATCTTCTTGTTGCGGTACTGCGTTATCTTCAGTATGTCCTCCAAGTAGTACCGCTGCACCTCGTGCAAGCGTCCCGGTATCGTGATAACTGGACAGTTGTTGAAGTACCTGCAAAACAAAAGATTTACCGCCTCATTCATAAACGCTCTGTAGGCTTCTGCTAACTTAGCAATCGTTTGTCCTTATCTGTGAAAGGTAAATGTCAAAGTGACAGATAAGAACAAACGATTGCTAAGTTAGCAGAAGCCTACAGAGCTTTTACGAATAAGGGCGTTAAGGTTTCATGAAGTATGTAATTGGCATTGTTCATTTTTTTTAAGCTGTGCTTTTAACACTTTTATTTGATAAAACGGACTGTTTCAAGCAACTAATTTGAATATTATGCTTTTACGTAGCTTTGTTAATTAATAATAAATATTTTTTCGCTGTTTGATAATTCGTGAATTTAGACAGAATCCCATTCCCCTTCGTTCGGCTGGCTATAAAAAAGACGGCTTTGTCTATGGTTTTGTCGATTTGACGGTGACACGTGACAGTTGCCATAACTAAACTTTTTTTTTTCATTTTTGTGGCAAACATTCCATGCTGGATTCTGTCTAAAAACCGGGTCGTTCGGTCAAACAAAGGTTCAAAGTACTTTTACAAAAATATCTGCAATCATAAAGTATTTTTGAAATCGGACAAGATAAATCGGATAAATGATGGTTTTCCTCGAAATCGTTTTCGAATTGGAGCATACTAAAAAAAATTAACAATGCCTATTGTTAGATCGCACAGGGTTCAGTTAGTGAACAGGAGATCTTGGCTCCAATCAAGTTGGCCACCAGATCCATGGCATCACGTGTACCTGGAGAATATCTGGGTGTCGCAAGTAGCGGACATGAGGATGAGCTTGAGGTCCTTGCAGCGCGGCAGGGCGTCCCGCAGCGCGATCAGCAGGAAGTCGCTGAACTTGTCCCGCTCGTGCACCTCGTCCACGAACACGTGCGTCACGCCTGCACACACACAATGCCGCGGATTAGAGCGGATATACCTAGTCTCCATTTATTTTCCTTGCCAGAGCGGATCATCTGCGGAATCACTACATAGTACAAAATAAAGTCGCTTTCTCTGTCCCTATGTCCCTAGGTCCCTATGTATGCTTATATCTTCAAAACTACACAACGGATTTTGATGCGGTTTTTTTTAATAGATAGTGATTCAAGGGGAAGGTTTTTATGTATAATTCTACGCATACGAAGTCGCGGGCAGAAGCTAGTTAAATGACAAAAAACAGTAGTGCTTGAGAAGCTTTTTCTTATAAAAAATAGAATAACACAAAATAGTTAAGTAGGCACGGCTTACTAAGCCCCAGCAGTGGCGTGACTTCTAAGTCGTAATTTTGTACTTGTCGGCTGACCAAATTTGTTTCAAAATATCTCTCTATATACCACGCATTTCGAGCGGGCAAAGTACATTTTAAATGATAGTTTGGTCTGTTTGCAAAAGCGGGACTATGTCGGCCTCGCCAGGGACACCGGGACAGACTGGCTGCAAGCGGGACTGTCCCGCCCAAAGCGGGGCGTATGGTCACGTTAGGTATACCCAGCCTGCGATCCGCTGAGCCATTATGGTAGGCGCATCTGAAGTTACAAAGGGTATACATACCCGGGTAAGCATGGAGAATCGGCCGCCGACAAAAATAAAAAAAAATCTTACCAAGTTACTAATATATACATAAAAGAGGTAATTTCACCAAATATTTGCCCTAAAATGCTGCATATTTTTGAGAACAATTATTTTTTTTTATCTACATTTTATAATTTTTATCTGTCTGTATGTATGGATGTGTTCATTTCTCCAAGTCTGTGTTCGCTAATCTCCTAAACTGTTGGACCGATTTAAATGAAATTATGCGTGGTCTGGTGGTACCTTATATCTCTGGTCAATATTTTAGATACTTTTAATCCCGGAAAGTTAAAGAGTTCCCGTGGGATAACGATAAACATGTCAAAGGTCGCAGCTGCCTAGGCCAGAAGCTAGTTAGAAATAAAGCCTGATGGCTCCTAGTGTATTGGTTATTCTCTACACATAATAGCTAATGAAGCTAGAGGTCCTGGATTCGAATCCCGGAAGGGACAGACAGTTATATGATGAATACAAATGTTTGTGCCCGACTCGTGGATGTTGTATGTATTTATCTACATTATATAAGTACATTTATTCGTTGCCTGGTACCCATAGTACAAGCATTGCTTAGTTTAAGGCTGGGTCAATGGGGGCTATCGCGTGTGAATTTGCCACTAGAGGCGCTAGTGTCGCGTGAGGTCCAATAACATTCACTTTGTACTGGTTTTGTCAGGCTTCCTGACATAAATTTTATTTTTTTTCATTTGCCTGTTGAAAAGTGATCTCCTTCGTGAAATTATCGCAAATATGGATTATTTGGCGATGAATGTGAACGCTTTTAAAACGGAATTAAGAAAAAGAGGCGCAAAAATAAGCGGCCTCAAAGTTAACATTAAAGATAGTTATTTATAATTAATAAACTTAATGAGATTGAAGATTTAAAACTTTGTTTCGGCGCTGATCTCATGAGTCGCCTTTGACAGCCATACCTCAGGACCTTAGTCAACAGTGGCGCCAACTGGTGAGCAAAGAAACGATAGTCCCCATTGGTGTAATTTGTCCCAAGATATTTATTTTATTTAATACACGCAGCAAACTCACCGGAGAGCTGTGCGTCTGTACACATGAGGGTCCTCAGCAGCAGTCCGTTGGTGCAGTAGGTGAGCACCGTGCGCGGGCTGACGCGCGACTCCAGCCGGATCTGGTAGCCGATACTCTGACCGATCTTCTCCATGCGCTCATACGCCACCTGACATGAAACATAAAAGAAGTCAGGCAAATTATTCTAGGATATAACACTTTATATTGAACTAGCTGTTGCCCGCAACTTCGTCTGCATAGAATTCGTTTATCGTTATCAGCTGTCTCAGCCCGATCGGTTTAAAATTGACAAAGTTTCATACAAACTTTCACCCCTATTTTATCCCCTTGGGGGTAGAATTGATCAAAATCCTTTCTTAGCGGATGCCTACGTCATAACATCTACCTGCATGCCAAATTTCAGCCGGATCCGTCCAGTGGTTTGGGCTGTGCGTTGATAGATCACTATGTCAGTCAGTCACCTTTGAGTTATATATATTTAGATTGTGAGGTAACGAATGTTCGATTTCTCACATTTGCGAATACGAATATAGGATTTATGTAACGTAATTTCATGTAGGTACAGGTACCGGATTAGCAGTGGCGTAACTATAAGGCGGCAGGGGTGGCAAAATGCCAGGGGCCCCTAGCTCTACGGGGCCCCGAACTGGCTTGGTTTAAAGCACAGAAGGGACGCTGATGCACTTCTTTATATTGAGGAAGGAGCCCCATCTGAGGAATTTGCCGCGGGCCCCGGACGTTATAGTTACGCCACTGCGGATTAGCCAATAACTTACATACATTATATCACGTCTTTATCCCTTACGGATAGACATACCCTAAAGTAACAAAAGCAAGGCCACGTTTAACATGATTAAGGGCGTATAGCTGTAAAGGGAAAGTAAAATAGTGATGGGTTGCTTGCCGCATCGCCTATAACATGGTTCCTAAGACTTTCGCCCATTCCCTCGATGGGGATTTACCATCGCGGGAAGAGAAGCAACTAGTAAATTCTAGCATGGAAGCCAATAACTGACGTTCGGTAATATTGAAAACCTTCGTCTCTTAAAAGTCGTTTCAAAAACCTCCTATTTATAAAAAAAAACAGACAAATTCTAAACAAAATCTATTAAAATAAAATTGGCGATTTATCTATCCTCATCATCATCATCATCATCATCTCAGCCATTACAAGTCCACTGCTGGACATAGGCTTCTCATTTAGACCTCAAATAAGACCGGTTGGAAGCGGCTTGCATCCAGCGCGATACTCCGATCTTAATGAGGTCATCGGTTATCTATCCTACTAATGTAATACTTTTGAGGCAAGTCATCTGAACGTTGTTTCATTTTACGGACTAGTTCTAACGCTACCGAAATTCCGGCTCGTTCTGGCCCAAACTAGTTTTTTTTTACTGCAACTAGCAGTAACTGGACTTACGGTTGAACACTAAGTAGCCTGATTGCATATGGCTGAGCCTGACGGCATGTGACGTTGCCTGATGATGTAGCATAGCCTGACGGCCTAAAGGTCTTCGCACATTAAAACAACTCAACGGCGACTCGACTCTATGCTAGACATTGAAATTTAAGCCCTGTGTCATATGTTCTAGGTTTAATTTCAAAAAATGATTATAAAGTAGTGTACCTACAACGAGTGGCCTACGCATCGTACACTAAAGGTCAACCCCGACACGTTTGTCACGCAACGACCACACGTCGTCCACGCAACGACTATGCGTTCGTTGACTGCGTTGACTGTTCGTTGACTGCGTTCGTCCACTCGTTGACACCGCGTTGTCCACTCGTTGACAACGCATTGCCCACTAGTGACCATTGGGTGGATCAACTAGTTGACTACTCATCGAGAGTGTGAGTTGAGTTGGTGTCGGATTGGCGTGGAGTTGGTCTAATGTGCGAAGACCTTAACTCACCCGCTCGGCGACGGAGACGGCGGAGAGCCTCCTCGGCTGCGTGCAGTAGATGCGCGCGGGCTGCGCGCGCGCCTGGCACGCCTCCAGCACCAGCTGCGGCAGCTGCGTGGTCTTGCCGCAGCCCGTGGCGCCCGCCACTATCACCACCTGCGATGCACGATGCCAACGCTTGCTACAACTTGTAGGGGGCGGTAGGTAGGGCCAGGTAGGTTCGCGGGTGGTAGGGTCTTGTGCAAGGTCCGTCCGGACCGCTACCACCATCTTACTCGCTAATCCTGCCGCTAAGCAGCAGTGCTTGCACTGCTGTGTTCCGGTGTGGAGAGTAAGACAGCCGGGGAAATTAAGGGCACAAGAGGCAATTCATCTTAGTCCTCTAGGTTGGCAACGCATCTGCAATCCCTCCAGGGTTGCGGGTGTCTATGGGCAGTGGTGATCACTTACCATCAGGTGACCCACTTGCTCGTTTGCCTTCCTATTCATATAATAAAAAAAAAAACTAACACTCCAGTTTTGTGCCGTGTCTCACTGTCAGGGATCGTAAACAAGCAAAGTTCATTGAATGGTTGTCACTTTTACATACATACTTTATTCACCTCTTAATCCCTTAAGGGGTAGAGAGCATTGTGGTGCAGGGGTAGCATAAAGGTGCCTGCATAGGCGAGAAGGGGAATCAAAAGTAGTGAGTAGATTTTCGGCCATTCCCTCGAAGGGCTTTTACCATCAGCACGAGAAGAGAAGCAACTGGTACATTCTATGTTTTTTCTTTGCTCCAACTTACTGGTCTAAAGCCACCATAAGTTTTGGGTTACGGCATAGCATTTGTTTTTGTATATCAGTACACATTAAAAATGAGGACTTGAAAGACCCAAGCAGACTGCAAATTGAATGTGAAAGGGTTACAGGAAAAGTAGAATCTGCTGTAGTGGCGATCACTAACCTGATTGTGCGTTATGGCATTGAGCAGTTCTTGTCTCTGCTCGTACACAGGCAACTTTTCTCTGAACTTAACTAACTCTGGATTATATGATGTGTTTGGCACCTGAAAGTGAATAGTGAAAATAAGTTTAACTGTACATACATACACAAATCTCGTCTTTATTCCTTACGGGGTTAGCGTGATCGTGGGAGTATAGGTGCAAAGAGGAATCAAAATAGTGCTGGGTAGCTAACCGCATCGCCTATGACATGATTCCAATTGCCGTCCATTCCCTCGATGGGCTTTTACCATTTGCGCGAGGAGAGAAGCAACTGGTACATTCTATGTTTTTCCTTTGCTCGGGAAAAAAGCCAGAATGGAAGAATAATTCCAAAAAATAAGAATAAGAGTAAGTCCAGTTTAATCATTTTATCTATTGATGGAAAGAACATTAAAATCCATTGCATAGTATAAAAGGTCTCACCAAACCCAGACAATGTGAATGACTATGTTTTAAGTGACTAGGGTTGCCATCTGAAAAACAAAGTCTTGACAGAAATCCTGACAGGACCTTCAAAGCCCCTCCCTCCCTCCCTCAGTATTAATAATTTATCCTGATGTTAACTGCTTTGAACAAAATATTATTCATTTTGTTGATTAGTTAGGACTTGATTTATCGTTTCACCGAAAACAATATATATATTTTTTTTTCCATCAACCAAGTCCTGACAAAGGGTCTAAAAGAGGGACATGTCCGGACAAATCCAGAGCTATGGTAACCCTAGCTGTAAGCGGAAAGATATGCCGTGGTTGTTTGTTTTTTGGTTACTGTTACGCACAACAGTTATGGTTACAGCTTGTAGACGAGTACTCGGCTTTACTACATAAAGAAGAACGCTTTACTTTGTAAAGAAGCAAAAGTTTACTACTGACTTGTGCAACTCCATTGTTCAGCTGCCCAACCGTCTTGTGGGCCAGCTGCGGACTCCGTTCCTTCTCCGGACAGCAGCTCAGGTCATCTTTCTCCTTGCTGGTGATCGGGAACGCGTTGAACAGCTCCGTAATGCTGCACCGCATGTTGGAATCCAGGATGAGCTTCGCATCGTTCTGAATGATCGTGGAACCCACCCGTTTGTATATAGTCAGATAACGGTTTACACCTGGAATAAGGATTAAAGGATTTCCTTAGTTAAATATTTAGTCAACAATAGATAATTGCTGATATAATTTAGTTGCAAAGAGACATAAGTTGGTTGCATGGCTTGTTTTGGTTTTCGTGTTTTAAAGTGAAATTTTATGTTTAGTTTTCTTTTGGGTCAGAGATTTAAAATTAAGTTTAATTTGCAATTGAGAACAGGATGACTTCCATTTATAATAGCAATTGGATTCCATTGCATGCAAAGTTGAAATAATTGTGCCAGAGAAAATGTTAGTCAATAACAAAGTGGCTAGTAAACAAAACGATTACTCGAACGCCTTAAGTAAACAAATCATCAATGAAAAAGGAATGATAATAATATGTGATGATTGTAAATAATGCCCTACTTAGCTCAAATGTAACCTAAATTTCTAAAGTAAATATTTTACCTTTCCCGCGCGATTTGGACTTCAAGCCCAGCTTGGCGACAGTCTCGTGGATAAAACCCCTCTCCTGAGCCGACAGGAACGTCGGAAACTTGAGTTCCGTGTCATTTTCATCACTCAAAAACTTGTCTAGTTGGATTTTCAGAGCTATGCTCACCGACTCTGCTATAGGGAAATGCTTGTTCCCTAAATTACGCTTACCCTTTTTATTACTCATTATTAACTAATTATTGCGAGTAACTGCTGAAAGTGTAGCATTACAATGCTATTTCAAAATTATATGAAAATGTTTACAATAATATGCAAAACCTCTGCCCATTCGCGTCAACCTGAACCCACAGACTAAAACGAGGTAGGTAAAGGTAACCATAGCCATAGCCTAGATAGAATACACAGAGTAGAGCAGTACCGTCTTGGCGCTAAATGGTGCGTCAACAATTTGTTCTTTTTTTCACTTTTAACGCTTTCCTTCTGAAGCAACTCGCAAAAAACAGCACTGGTTTCTTATAAACTTTTTTTTGTACAGGCTTTTATTCCCTTTCACTATAATTTAAACAAAATGTTAAAATGGAACCGATGATTCGTAATTCCAATATCATGGATCTCAGCTCTAGTCTCTAATAGTAAAAATTAAAACGTCAATGTCAAATTGTCTACCTACTTTCTGCGTGCACAACACATGTTATTTTATTATTTTCTAAAAACGTTTAGAAATATCCCTTTCTTTTAAATGTGCATTTGTGCATAAAGTAACCTCATCGATCACACAATCATGTCGAAAAAAATCCAGCATTTGGTTGTGGACACCACAGCTTTCATCAGGGCAGCTAACCTGCAGGAGATGGCCGAGAACATGTACACGATCCAAGAGGTAATTGATGAAATAACGAATGATAGACAGCGGCGGAAACTCGTCGTCCTGCCCTACGACCTAAAGGTTAAAGAAGTCTTCACAGAAAATATCAAATTTGTGTCAGATTTCGCGAAGAAAACTGGCGACTACACGAGCCTCTCTGCCACTGATATTAAGGTTATGGCATTGGCTTACCAGATTGAAAAGGAGAAGATAGGTGTGGAGCATCTGAAGACTGAACCTACTATGCAGAGGACTATTAAGGTTACTGGACTACCTAATCACACTCCTACTTCCGATAAGGACACTGCTGCAAATGATAACAGTACTGTCAAAGAAGAAAACCCGACACAACCAGAAATTAAGGTTGAAAGTGAGGCCCCAAAGCCAGCGGCTGCTGACTGGTCTAAAATAAATATACCTGGCACTTATGGAGCCAAACAAGGCACTGACTGGTCTACAATAAAGATTGAAAACTCTGATGCAATCCATTTTGATGTACAAAACTTACTGAACAGCAGTGCCAAAGACCAGAAACTAGCAGAAGATATTGCTGAACAAATAAAGAGCATGGATTTAAGAGATGGAAAAGAAGTCGATGAACTGATAGCTAAAGTCTCTGAAGAGGAAACAGACAGTGAAGAATACTCAGATTCAGACAGTGATGGTGGTGAATGGATAACACCAGGAAATGTAGCAGAGAAGAAGAAAGAAATGGATATGGGAGAATTTGAAGATAAATCAGTTGAAGTAGCAACTATCACATCAGATTTCGCAATGCAAAATGTCCTCAAACAAATTGGCTTAAATGTCACAGCTATTGATGGACGCATAATAAGGCAGCTACGCACTTTCATATTTCGTTGCACCACCTGCTTTAAAACCACCAGCGTAATGACTAAACTTTTCTGTCCTAAATGTGGTCATGCCACATTAAAGAAAGTTGCAGTAAGCATAGATGATGAAGGCAATCAACACATCCACATCAATGGACGTAAACCTTTAACAGCTAGAGGCAAACGATTCAGTTTGCCCACACCAAGGGGCGGTCAGCATTTTCAATATCCGATCCTTACGGAAGACCAGCATATTCATAAAAGATTTGCTACGAAAATGGCAAGAAACAAAACAAATGCTATGGACCCTGACTACACTGCTGGGTTCTCCCCATTTGTCATGAAAGATGTAAACTCCAAGTCAGCAGTTCTTGGTGTCAGGGCGAACAAGCAAGATGTCAAATATTGGATGAAAAACTTCTCAAAAGGAAAGAAATAATAATACCATTTATAATAGACACATATTTTATATGTATAATTTATGCGATGCTGATGTATATTTTAAGATTAAATCCCTTATTCTAATTTGTAAACAATAACACTTATTTTTTGGCCAACTTCTCATCAAAAAACTTGAAGACAGAGTTCATGCATGCATATGACGTCATCTCGTGTTTTGGATGCCCTGAAACATAATAATGTTTTAAAAATCAAAAATATCATAGAAAAATACAAACATTCGTCACAACTGACTAGTTTTTTTTAGTTGTGTCACAAAAAATACCAAAACAGTTTTACAGTTCTTTTTGGTTACAACCATGTATACACCCAATTTCAAGTCCATCTAAAAATACATACCAGCTGATACCATTGGAATTTCCAGCTTCTGAGTAGGCATTGGTGTGTCCAGAGGTTCATTTGACGATATCCAATTCTTGGCATTCTGGAAAAAAAAACTATGTTAAGCACTCTATAGTCGCAGGCGGGTACCGTGCGTGCCTCAAACTTCCATATTTTTTTTATACTCAATATCAAAATGTAACAAAAACTGCTCGAAAGTGTACCGACATGACACAATAGCTCTCAGAATAGAGCCGTTTGCTGCGTCTTCCTTCGACCGCCAATGCGAGACGACGTCTCAACAAATACAAAAAAAAATAGAAAATGTAAGGTAAGTTTAGTCTAAAGTTTTAAATCTTGAATCTTATTAAGTTCATTAATTATAAATAAATATCATCATATCGAGTAGCTATGCCGCAATGTTGTGCAGAAAAAAAAATCTGCTTTCACAGCGTTCACAATCATCGCCAAATAATCCATATTTGCGATAATTTCACGAAAGAGATCACTTTTCAACAGGTAAAATGAAAGAAATTATAATTTATGTCACGAAGCCCGCCAAAACCAGTGAAAGTGGAAGTCATTGGAGCTCACGCGACACTAGCGCCTCTAGTGGCAAATTCACACGCGATAGCCCCCATTATTCGCCATCACCAAATGTACGCGCGAGCGACACTAGCGGCACGAAATGGCAACAAACTAATCCCATCCTATTTTGACACTTCAATAAGATAAGTCATTTGCAAGGAAAAACTCTCGACCAACGATCACGTTGGGGTGCGAGTCGGTTTACCTCCGCGTGTGGTCAAGAGCTGCGATTCGACTTTGGATCCATCCGAGGGGAAGAGCAGTGCTTGGTCCGGTGCACCCTGGGCATCGGTCAATGATTGCCTGGCAGATTCTGAGGGATATCGTTATCCGTTGGCTAAGAGCCCGACAGGGGGGTCTTTTGACCGTGTTCTACCGTAGGTACAACGTTGCCGACATTTTTGTCACAAGATTTTTGAATACTGTATTTACTTTGACATTGGCGAAATCATCGCATCGATCGATGGGGCCATATTAAAAAAGAAGAAGAACCACCACATTCAGTGGCTACCTAGGGACTAGGCGGGGCAGTGCCCCGGGGCCCTCAAGCTCAGAGGGCCCTCGAATCCTTACCAGAAAATCTCGATCGAACTATTATTATTAAAACGTAACCAGTTTAGATAGTAGTGGGGCCCCATTTTTTTATTTGCACCAGGGCCCTTGGTTACCTAGCTACGCCACTAATCACATTTGTGAAATAGGGACTTGGATTGTACGAAGATCTTAGTGTTCCACGACCAGCAGTAGTATTAGTGCAGCAGTATTAATAAAATTACCTGTCGAACATGATCCATTATACTTTTACTCGAGAACCCGTGCACCGAGTCAGTCAAAGCAATCGCCTTGACACGTTTCTTGAAGTCCGCTTTGTTCTTCATAGCTAGATCCATAGCAACCACACCACCGTAGCTATGAGCCACAATTAATATAGACGTAGCTTTCGTCTTGGCTATGTACTTGTCCCAGACGTACTGTGCATGTTCGTCGGGTGTCCCACTCTTTGGTATTTTGTTGCCCCCTATTCTGTAGTTGTCGTTCGTGTTCATAACTATGACTCCGTAGCCGGCGGCGACTGATCGCTGTATGTATGGGATTTGGGTGCCCATGTCTATGTTCTCGTTGATGATCAGGCTGAAATATGTTCATTTTTATTAATAGTTAGCCGAAGGGAAAAAAGGGGAGCCCTTTGCCCAGCGCGATACTATAATAGGCTAAAAAAAAACTCACAAAATTATGCCCGCGAGTTATCGCTCTCACGCGGGAGCTATGAGATTTTTTGGGACAAAAACTAACCTATGTTCTCCCTTGGGACTGAAAGTATATCCAATCCGGATCTAATCTAAATTCTAAATAAATCGGTTAGGCGATTTAAGCGAGGAAGGTATTGTGAAAACAACACTCGCATTTATAACATTAGTATAGATTACATTCCATACTGGTCTGGGAGAAAAGAAAAAACATAGAATGTACCAGTTGCTTCTCCTTCCGCTCCGACGGTAAAAGTCCACCGAGGGAAAAACGAGTGAGCGCAAATCTTAGGAATCATGTTATAGGCGATGCGGCTGGCCCATCACTATTTTGATTCCCCTTTCCACCTATGCGCCCACAATCATGCTGAAGGTGGCCTTTAGGTCTTGTTACCTTAGGCTCTGTCTACCCCGTAAGGGATAAAGACGTGATTTATGTACGTATGTATAGATTAGGTTACCTACTTTTAGGCACTGTAGTGGAAAGTCTTATTCGCAATGTATACTCATTCTTATGTACCTACTCTTTTTAATCGCATTTACATGACAATATAAGCCAGTTCGTACTTTAATATTTGTTTGATTCAAAACCCACTCCGTACATGGCGATCCTGCCAGGCTGCAGCCCGTCCATGTCTCGTCAACCTAATCAAGATAATATTATAACAGCAGCTGTAGCTCAGACTATCTAGGTATATTGCACTGATTATTTATCAATGAAAAGGCTTTTTAGAAGTAAAAATTATTTTTAATTGGAAAGTGTACGGAGCAAGAGCACGGCAAAAGCAAGAAGAAGGAAGAGGGCGCTAGTGTTGCCGCTCTTACGTTTTGTTGGTGTTGCCAACAGCAGCCGCTCGCTTACAGGCAAAACAATTCTCAAAGTCGCATTGAGCTGATTTCAGCGCAGACGCGTGCACCTTAGGTTATAATTTTTTTGAAGAAATAGATTTGTATGAATCAAGAAATTAAAGTGAAAACTTTCGATACATGCAGGGCAGCTACGTCTGTGCGACACACATCGTATTCCTTGTCTTATTACTGTTTTATTTTATAGGAGTTAATGATAAATTATACAAATAAAACTTACGATCTGGCCCACTGCCCAGCCCGGACAGCTCCGGAGCCATGTATCAAAACCACAATCGTATCCTTCTTGTCATACTCCTTAGTTGCAAATATGAATGTGCCCGTAGCAGGCACAGTATCCTTTGGCACCTGGAGCCTCATCATGTCCTGCTGAGTCTCAAGGAGATGGTAGACATAGTTGGTGACAGCCATGCCTACTTCCTCGTAGTGGACTTGGCATTCTTGGTGCAGATCGCTTACGTTAAATTGGAAGGGTTCGTCCCCAGGAGCGCCATCCACTAGCTTCTTTAGTTCACCATCTGTAAAATTTGAAGTTTGGTTATGAAACGCAATCCACGATCACGTGTAGAAGAGAGCAACGTCGGAGTGACACATACGTTTTTATAAAAAAAAATCCTATTATTTGTTACGAAAACATTATAGATTTTGTCTGACTGAAATCAGCCATGGTAGCACATCTTGTTAAGAGCTTATTTTTAACGTCCTATTTAATTGAAATATAGAGTTAACATTAAATTTATAAAAAAAAGAGACAGAACATTTACTAAACTGTTTTTTTGTTTAACTAAAGCCAAGCCTTTTACTGTCTGTGCTTATGAAGAGAAAAATGAAAATGTTGCTCCGAAAAAATCCAATAAATGGGCGATTCCATTATAGCAGGTGCAACGTTTGGATGCCTGTTTTAGTTCGGCCTGGTTGAGTAAAAAACATTTTTAATTAAATTGGTCATTAAAGGACTACATTTTAGTATGCTTACTTTATAAAAATCAACAAAAATGTTAATATGATATTTTAAAAGCCAGAAGAAAGGTTCAAATTGCCATCGCGGGTGCAACAAATGTTTTTTACTCAACCAGGCCGAACTAAAACAGGCGTCCAAATGTTGCACCCGCTATACTGGAATCACCCAAATAGTTTTGACACAACAGTGTCTCTCTTAGGCCAGCTCATTTTTACTATAATATAACTGCATCTATCTATCCTCCTACACTATGATTCTTCCAACATTGAGGTAAAAGCCTGATAATTATGTATTAAGCCATTCAGCAGTTGATTTACCATACAATCTCATCAAACAGATTTGACCACAGCTAGGACAAGAATGCGCGAGAGCTGTGTCGCACGCGTGAAAGAGTACCCGTCCTTTTCTTACTATCTGTTGTAGAAAGAGACAGGTAGTCTATGACTCAGCTCTGCCGCGCTCTAGCTGTGCAAGTCAAATATTACAAACTTACTAGAGTTAAATCCATAGCCCAGGTCCCTCAGTGCCTCCTGTGGGGGCTTGTGGCCCGGCAATGTGGACCGTTTCACACTCATCTGCATCATTGGAGCTCGCAGATGGATCAGGTGCCTCGGATACCGGAGTAAACTCTGCAATTTCGACATTCACTTTGACTGAAAATTGGAATATGCGCTTAATTTGTAGTGCTCGAAAATATTTCTGGATTTGGAAATACAGAAACTTTCATTTCGTTACCACAATATGGTATGTACACGTCTTTTTGCGACTTTGCGGCGTATATACATATACTACATACCAGCTGTAGCTTAAACTACGCCTCACTGAATGCGCACAGCCGCGACCAAGTGAGTAGATCCAAGTCTCGCTTTGATGTTCGCAGAAATTTGCCTTTACACTTTATTCGGACAGTTTAAAAAAAAGTATATTCGCAAAATTGATTCGTGAAATATCTACTTTTAACTTTGGTTCGATACTATATCCAATGATAGAAGCAATCAATAACGCGCACAGAAAAAAAGTTAATATAAGCTGCGCGACTGCACTTCATCAAAATAAAACTAGCTTAGCTTGGTACACACTTACCACTTACGTCCAAATGCACTTCAAAATAAATGGATAATTTTACCACATTCACACAGGTCACAGATTTGATATTTATATTGTCCTTATAGAAAGAAAACTAGATATATTTTTTTTGTAATAATCAATAGCAAGGATAAAATGATTGATTTCGGGACCGTGCCCGTCCCTTCCTACGCTTTTTTTGACGTTTGTAAACATTGACCACAGGTTATGCCTGCAAATTTTTGACATTGACACAAGACTATTGTCAGCTGTTGAGTTAACTGATTGGATTACGAAAAGTCGCATTTAAAATTATCAATAATGTTATAATTCATTCTAAAACGAATCTTAGTACCTAGTTGTTCTAAACTAATAAAATAATTTCGTCAGTTATATTTTTAGCTCATCCATTGTTTGTTCTATGACAAGACAACACTGTACAAGTGTTGCCGTAACCGTGGTTTCCTATGATTGGCGGAAATAATGGCGGGAAAGGGAGACGTTTCTTTGGCAAGTAACGCAATCGTTGAATAATTTGAACAACAACATAAAATGAAAAGAATAAAAATAAAACTGATTTTAATCTTTTTTACTGTTAGTCTTTATAAATTATTTTATTTACAGTAGAGCTCCAATTCAATGTATAAAATTTAAGTAGTACACATGATTCATCACTGGTTGATGTCAGGCAGGCTGCGATACTGAAGTAAAGACCCTTGCCAAGTGCAATTTCTTTTTCATGGAAGGGTTCAGTACAATATTATTTCTCAAGAAGACGTTAGCAGTATTTTTGAATTTTTACTCTTGTGCTCACATTAAAATCAATAGGGAAATAAACAGATTCCGGTTTTGTACATATTATTATTTTAGTAATTATTTTTATTCAAATTAAAAAGGGCGCTTAGCTCATTAAAAATGTCCACAATCATACACCCACCGAATATTGAGTTACAATGTACCTACTGGAAAGACTATTACTGTCAATTCAACTTAATCGTAACGCAAGCGTGTAGGTAAAGATTTTCAGATGTTTGTTACTCAGTCACGCAACAATGGCTGGACTTATATACATGAAATTTGGGATAGAGATAGTCGTCTCAAAATAGCTTCACTATCAACTATGCGCAGCTTCCCTCACAATGTTTTCTTCGACCTAAATCATTATATTTGAATTCTTGAGGGTGAATTCGTGCAATGTCAGTCCGGCTCACTACCAACCACCGTCTTACTCGCGAATCCTGCCGCCAAGCAGCAGTGCTTGACTGTTCTGTTTCGGTATGCAGAGTAGGATAGCCGGTGTAATTACTGGCACAAGAGATCCTAGCCCTCTAACGTATCTGCAATCCTCTAGTGTTGAGGGTGTCCATGGGTGTTGGTACTAGCTTACCATTAGGTGGGTCACTTGTTCGTTTGCCTTCCTAGTCGTATAAAAAAACGAATTATATTTCGCACGAAAAATAAGTTTTGAAAGTAATTTTAAACAAAACGTGCCACGCGTATGTGAAGTTTCATATAATAGTTACTAGCATACATTTTCTGTAGACTAGATAGGACGATCCAATTTATTTTATACTTTTAATAATTAAGGAATTTTCCAGATATTTTTTATTCTAGACACTAGAGCTAATAACATTTTTATTCGCTACTGGCCTTAAAAAAATTGATTACGTTCGAGTTATGAGGTTCCGTTGGTTTTTTGTGGAGCACGCTGCTACGAAAGTTCCGTTAAGTATAGACTTTTTGCAAAACCTGCAGATTATTGCGAAAGAGTGTGATATTGAGACTTTTCTCCGAGCTATTGGCTTAGCCTGTGGGCTTAGCGGTTACTTACTAGTCAGTTCTACGAAGCCACGTCTGCAGTGTAGGTAATTTTTTGTTCTAGTCACTGTCAAAAACTGTGATATAATATTTCTAGCTTACAGAAATAAGGTCAAACAGTAGTTTTCTTAAACATACGCACTTTAACTTACACTTAGATAGAGCCTAAGGTAACAAGACCTAAAGGTTAGCATGATTGTAGGCGTATAGGTGGAAGGTTTTTCAAAGAGATTCCTTTTTAGGGATAGTTAGCTTTTGTGCACAATGATAGGCTTATAATAGATAAATAATTCTTACGTAAAAACGTTAACGTATATTTCGAGTGCCATCTATTGACATATCCCAAACACAAATAGTACAAATGCTGACTTTTCTGCTATTTTATGACTGCAACCACCGCCTCGGAATCTGCTTCACCCCGATACATATGAATACAGTTACAACAACTTATTATACGTTAAAGGAGGAGAAGAATTCCGGTTTCCTACTCTTGAGATAAATCTACATCTTCCCTTTAGACGTACTTGGATTAAACTTAGATTAAAGCCTTGAAAGGATATCAATAGGGATTTGTGTACCTTTGCACCGGGTCAATTGTATTTTTAACGTGTGTGTGGTGGCAATAAAGTTTTCACATAGATATTTATACGGGGTTTAAAAACCGATTGAATATAGAACCCTCTTGTTTAATTTATTTAGTAACTGTACAGTCACCGAAAATAATACCTGACAGTACAACACTCAAAAATATTTCACCGTTTTAACGGCAGCGGCAACGAATAGAGTTGAGTTAAATATTTTGGTGTGGTTTGTTCTGTTTGATATATATTATTTCAGACTGTATGACACGTAGTTTTTGAGATTAATATTCAAATTGGTGTTCTGGGCCCATAACCTGATTTAAATATGGCATTAAAGACTGAAGCCACAGAAATAAATTTAGGAAAACTGTACACAGCTATAGGGTTAAGCAATTGTAAGGTTACTGTTTGCGTACAAAAGAGATGAGCACATGGCAACCGCGCTTGCTATCTCTTTCTTTTTATTGATACTTAAAACTGATGTAAAAGAGCCATTCTTACTTTAGAGTTCATAAAAAGATACATCTCTTATTATTACTTTCGATCTGAGCGGACCAAAATGGCTTCCCTGGTTTCGGGATAGGGGGCCTAATTTCCGTATCTGTGCTGGGGTATTCCAAGCATTTTTCATGGTGAATGTGAACATGATACATAAATAACTACGAACTTCAGAACGTACTAGAAAAGAAAAGGTCATTTGGGATTAAATTCGAAATAACATGACGATTCAGTGTGATTTAACGAGTTCTTTTGGAAAGGATGTTGTATAAAAAAACTTGATCGCACCTGACTATGAAGTTGAGGGTTCAATAAGTCCATAAAATATCCTACAGCGTCAAATTATATCCAAAATGACCCTTTGCAATGCAACAATCCATGATCCTGTTTATGGAACTTGGAATAATTTTAAGTCCCAGTATTAAAGTCAGTTTTTATGCAGTATCCATTCACATTACTACTAGCCTTCATTTAATGCCATTGTTTGTTTGTTCAGTAGGTAAGTAGTTTGAATTACAGATTGGAATGACTTGAAGTTTGATCTACACTATGTAGATTAGACATTATTATTTGTATAAAAAATCACAAAGGTACAGTAAACAAAAAAATTAGCTTACAATTAAAAAAAATGTATAGCCACTTACATGAATATTAGGCATAACTTATTTTAATTTCAGACACGTCTACATAAATAGCAAAATATGAATATTAAGTACTTACCTACTTAATACGGTGCTAAGCAAAGATACATAGGTTAGGTACACATACCAAAGTACCTAATGCACAGCACATAGCGTAGGTACAATGACGTACCATTCTGTTTCTATTTTTAGCGTACCAAACTGGATTCCACACAAACGCAACACTATATGTAAACTACCTTAAGTTCGACCCTCAGTACAACCTTGTCTCAGTAAGCCGTTACTTTACTCATCAAGGAAGTCGACGGGCCATTTATTGTGAAAAGGTTGTTCTGCGGGTCGAACTTGTGGAGGTTTTTCTATGGCACCCCACAATATGCCTGCGTGATTTAAACGGTTTCTGGATTTTTCTGGAATCTTATTATTACTTATTCTTGCATGATTTGGTTCCTATTGCATAACTTTATAATTAATTTTATTTGTATTTTCTTCTTTAGGTATTCCTTGTCTTTTGCCAACTTTGAACAATAAGGATGTTCTCTTTTTCGTTCGTATTTCTTAAAAGATTAAATCGATTACATCGGCAAGAGGGTCTGATTTAGGAAATTGTTTTTTGTGTCAATGTGTAGGTATACTCCCGAAGTAATCTCGTATTTTTTTATCCAAATCAGTTCAGCCATCATTACATTCAAAGTTTCAAGTTACCATTAAAAAAAATGGCAAATGTGCCGCATTCATAGTAATCATATGCTTCATAAGGCGTCATTTCTTTTAAAGCACCCTCACAAAAACTGTAAAAAGGGTGATTAAAATTATACCATTCTGCTATCTTTTAAAAAGCGTAATGGAACTCGCTGTCCTCCATACTTTGTATTTAGCTCGAGGCCCCGTCCGAGGTCAAGCGCGAGTCGTTCCCACAAACTGGGTTGCGTGACCGCGTGAAAGGAAGCTTTGAAGTCACGTTAAGTTCATGTCTTTTGTACAGTGGCGTAGCTAGGTAACCAAGGGCCCTGGTGCAAATAAAAAAAATGGGGCCCCACTACTATCTAAACTGGTTATGTTTTAATAATAATAGTTCGATCGAGATTTTCTGGTAAGGATTCGAGGGCCCTCTGAGCTTGAGGGCCCCGGGGCACTGCCCCGCCTAGTCCCTTGGTAGCTACGCCACTGCTTTTGTAAGTAAGTTATAGCTTCATTGATCAAATATATGAGAATCAAACACAAATTCATAAGTTTGCCGGCTGTCAGATGGCACTAATCCAATGCGTGGGTTCTAGCGTATCTTAACGCACTCCATGACCATTAATTACTAATGTTCATAATTATTAAATCTCTTATCGCTCATTACAGACATTTGGAAGACTACCCCCCTTTTCTATAATAATTACAATACAATACAAAACAATAACTCTTTATTGAACACCACATATAACAACCAAAACAGAAAAAAGGTATACAGGTAGGTAGTAGGTATAATTTTGCTTTATCTAAAATTTTCTAACTGCCGTTATAATTATTATGTTTTTGGAGTACATTATTTGTATATTGTAACACTCTCTGTAGATATTATCTTATCTTATCCTTTTGAAATGATTTGTACAAGGTTAAATTAAGCGATCGTGTCATCGTTTTCTTATTTTTGCAAGGTTGTAGAGTATGAGAATTAGCTGTAGAAGTTAGACTAGGGCGCCACTTTCTTCGTCGTTGTATTTCATTTATTTATACATTTTAAGAAGATTTTTAAGTTGTGTTTATTCGTTTTGAATATGGCAACAAATTCATTTGTAAAATTTTAGTTGCTAAAAGATCTAGGGTTGGTTAAAAGTCATACTCTTGATTATTAAATTTATACTCTAAGTCTTTCAGGTTTTACATTTGCCAAGAGTTTCATGATTACAAATTATTTGAGACAACGAAGAAAGCGTTGTTTAAGATTTTCTTGAAATTAGCTGTGCCTTAACTAACTTGAAAGACACCGATCGAGCGCTCCCCTGATTAGCTGGGAATAGCGTGAAAGAGTAATAGACATAAACACAGACCGCCAGATTTACTTACAACTATCTCATTTATGTTTAATAAACCTCTATCAGGCTAAAAACAGAAGAGATATCGCTAAATAAATGACTTATGACTTATGACTTATGACTTATGACTTAAAAATAGCGCAGCGCGTAGAAAAGGTTCTTCAATGTGAGCACTACGGAACCCTAAAAAGTTAACAAAAGGAAGAACTGAATAATTATTGCACCAGCATGTTTTTTTGCGACAATCCATTGACGAGTTACAATTCAAATCTAATTTGAATTTGCACCTGTTAAATGTATATAGTTAGGTCCTACAAATATTAAGTAAAAAGACCAACAGTCCAACTGGATTCGCCAGCAGAACCATAAAACCAAATTAAGCAGGAAAATTTATATGTTGTTTACTTGACTTTGATTTGCCTAATTATTAACACAATTTAAATCATGGAGCCCATAAATTTAATCAAATTAGAATTTTTACCAACTAGGTACGCGTAAGTTTTATCGTAACAAAGAAAGCTTATTTCGTTTTGTCCAAAACCGCTAGGCAAGTAGGTATTCACTGATAAAGTAGGTTAAAGTACTTACGTAAGCTTGTAATTGCATTATATACCTACCTACGTTCTCTTTACGTTCATAGTAAAATACCTAAACATTTGACATCTACTTTTTACTAGTTGCCATCTCGCTTGCTCATGCTGGGAATTATTGTTCAAGGAATGCGCGCGTCGACGAGTCTCGCTACACAAAATCAGGACGTAAAGTTCAAGACAGATTTTATTTTTTATGTCATGCACCTTCCGCCAATGCCATAGAGTTCACTTTTGTGTCAGCACTGAAGTAAGTGCCGCCTTATCGACGGACGAATGTGTAGCGAGACTATCTGCGGTGACTACTTTGTAAAAGTACATTCATAAATTTTATTATTACTGAACCGTATAGTTTGCAGGTTTTATCTACTTTTCTGTAACATTTCGTGAGCTGAGAATTTGTCTTAATTTTTTAAAATATTTCTGGTATGTGTTTCTTTAGTTTTAGATTGATTTAGTTCCAAATTAGATTCGTAAATTAAGGAACTAAATGGAAAGACCTTGAGAACTAGTCTCGTGGGGAGTGCGGATACGTCATCGACGGAAGTTTTGCAGTTATGTATACCCGCTAGCAGGCCGCTGATTGGTCGAAAAAACCTCGTCGGCGGCCATTTTGTTCGCTTCTGAGTCACCAAAAGGTGAAAAATGTAGGGAATTATTACGCACTCCCCACGAGACTTCACAACGGTATTGGGCATTTCCCTCGTGAACACAAAATTTGGGTTTCATGTTCCCTACCTACCACAGCGTGGATGAATTATTATTCTTTTTTCCCAGAAATACCAAAAACAACTATTTTAAAAATATTTACATCGATCAGTCAGTGTCGGAAAAAGTGGTTTTCATTAATTGCAGACTTCTAGTTCTTAGAAACTCTGTTTTCCAGCCCAAGTTCTGTCGGCTCGTGGTCGTCGCACGAGGGACTCTGCCGCGGGTTCCAAAAGCAAAAATGGATTAAAGTGAACGTGCACAGGATATTATCACCGATAAATACATGTGTTTTACCTAACTGTCAAAATAATAGTGAAGTGATCAGTGTGTGTTGCGGATTGTTTACGTAGATGTTGACTGAGAATTGTCAACGCGGTGCGGCAGGATGTAGCCCGAAGTGTACGCGGGCTTGAAGGAACTACCTCAAGTGCTTCGGTGTAGTTTAACGTGCTTTAAAATGTCTGAGACAACGATGGTGAAGGTGAAGACGGAGCGGCCGGATGAGGCGGAGATTGTTGAGCTTGCGGCCAAGATGGTCGAAGCGAACAAGGCGAAGGCGCTGGCGGCGTCGGCGGCCGCGGCCCGGCCCGGGCCCGTGGGCTTGGCCGGCGCGCCGCCCGGCCCCGGCGGCCAAATGGGCATCCTTAACTTCCTAACGCGAAAAACCGGAGCCGGAGCCCCGGTCGACACGCGTCCGCCCGTCGACCCCGAGAAAAAGACCCCCGCCCCCGACGAGGCCAGCTGGAAAGGCCACTTCGGCTGGGACATGTTGGGCAAATGCCACATTCCATATATCTACCGCTCGGGAGAAAAATACGTGGCCGTGAGAATGGTCGAAATTAAACTATTAAACAAGTACCTGAATTACCTGCACGCCGATATCTACTCCTGTACGTGTATAAGGAGCTACTATATAACTGAGATCGAAGCAAGGTTGCTAAATGAGATCAACAGCAGGCATTGTGACGGCCAGTTTGGTAGAGATCCATTCACACAGAAAGACTTAGTGGTACGGTTGCTAGACGCTTATGAATTCTATAATTTCTTAGACGTATGTTACAATAAGTTATTAAGAGGTACAACAAATAGTAAAGACAAGTGCGGCTTTATTCGGATAAATAAGGAGTCAGTGGTACCTTACACAGTGCGTGACGGACAGAAGTTTGTGCCCTTGTTCTACTTTGAGGGTGAAACGGACAATCTTAAGTTGAAAGCGGACCAGTTGAAAGGTTGGGACTTATCGTACCTGAAGTTCTGCTGCAAAGTGCAGGGGATACGGAATGAATTGTTTGCTAGTGAGACATGCTCGGTGATTAGTTTGTCGGACATTAAGAGTTACTTCCCCCCAGGGACAGAGTTTGAGGAGTACTGGCCTAACAAAGTGGTTGACTCGCAGCTCCTCATTTCAGCGAAAGGTAAGAATATTCTTTTATTTTTCACACAAGGCATTTCATCTTAGTCCTCTAGGTTGGCAACGCATCTGCAATCCCTCCGGGGTTGCGGGTGTCTATGGGCAGCGGTGATCACTTACCATCAGGTGACCCACTTGCTTGTTTGCCTTCCTATTCATATATAAAAAAAAAAAAACATTTAAATATTCTAATTAGAAACATGCTACTAGTACCAAAAGATAATTGATTATTCATCATCATTGTTTATATAGTTTCTAGTTGGATTTAATTTAACTAATACTAACTCAAAACAGAATAAGTACACTTTGCTTGTAGGTTTGTTTGTTTGTATGTAGGTGGTAAACTCTAGAACTACTGAACTGCTTTAAAAAATATTTTATTAATAAAAAGTTACTTTCCTGATTAACAGCTATGTTTTATCCTGGGAAGTCTGATATTCCCAAAGGATGCACAACTGTTAGTTAAAGTTAATAAGATATTCCTATTTATAATTTATTTATGTTTTATTAAAGTTTATAATGCCTACTAAGGAAATATAGTTCTTAAACATTACCTAGGTCTTGTCACCTTAGGCTCTGTCTACCCCGTAAGGGATAAAGACTTGATTTATGTATGTAAACATTACCTTCTGATTCCACTAAATACTACAGCTTCATTTATAACTAGCTGTTGCCTGTAAGCTTCTTCCTATCCTGCAGGAACTATACAATTTTCCAGTGTAAAAACTTTCCTATATTACCCAGGACTCTAAACTATATGCATACCAAATTTTAACTAAATCGGTCCAGCGGTTTAAACGTGAAAGGTAACAGACAGACAGAGGTAATTTTGCATTTATAATATTAGTAGGGATTTTTAATAACCCTAAATAGAAGTTGTGTCTTCAAGTTCTTTTTCAACAACCAATTACAGTGGTTGTGCATTTGAGTACATTTTCAGCAACCAATTAACAGTGTTTGTGCCTTCAAGCACATTTTCAACAACCAATAACAGGGGTTGAATCTTTAAGCACTTTTTGAAGAACCAATTACTATGCTTGTGTCTTCAAGGACTTTTTCAGCAACCAATGACAGAGGTTGTGCTTCCAAACACATTTTCAACAATGAATTACAGTGGTTGTGCCTTCCAGCAGTTTTTCAACAACCAATTAGGTACAATGCTTGTGTCTTCAAGGACTTTTTCAACAACCAATGACAGAGGTTGTGCTTTCAAACACTTTTTCAACAATGAATTACAGTGGTTGTGCCTTCCAGAAGTTTTCCAACAACCAATTACTGGGCTTGTGTCTTCAAGGACTTTTTCAACAACCAATGATAGAGGTTGTGCTTTCAAACACTTTTTCAACAACCAATTACAGTGGTTGTGCCTTCCAGCAGTTTTTCAACAACCAATTACAGTGGTTGTGCCTTCCAGAAGTTTTCAGCAACCAATTACAGTGGTTGTGCCTTCTAGCAGTTTTTCAGCAACCAATTACAGTGGTTGTGCTTTCAAACACTTTCAACAACGAATTACAGTGGTTGTGCTTTCAAACACTTTTTCAACAACGAATTACAGTGGTTGTGCCTTCCAGCAGTTTTTCAACAAGCAATTACTGTGCTTGTGTATTCAAGGACTTTTTCAACAACCAATGATCTAGGTTGTGCTTTCAAACACTTTTTCAACAACCAATTACAGTGGTTGTGCATTCCAGCAGTTTTTCAACAACCAATTACAGTGGTTGTGCCTTCCAGAAGTTTTCAGCAACCAATTACAGTGGTTGTGCCTTCTAGCAGTTTTTCAGCAACCAATTACAGTGGTTGTGCTTTCAAACACTTTTTCAACAACGAATTACAGTGGTCGTGCCTTCCAGCAGTTTTTCAACAAACAATTACTGTGCTTGTGTATTCAAGGACTTTTTCAACAACCAATGATCTAGGTTGTGCTTTCAAACACTTTTTCAACAACCAATTACAGTGGTTGTGCCTTCCAGCAGTTTTTCAACAACCAATTACAGTGGTTGTGCCTTCCAGCAGTTTTTCAACAACCAATTACAGTGGTTGTGCCTTCCAGAAGTTTTCAGCAACCAATTACAGTGGTTGTGCCTTCTAGCAGTTTTTCAGCAACCAATTACAGTGGTTGTGCTTTCAAACACTTTTTCAACAACGAATTACAGTGGTCGTGCCTTCCAGCAGTTTTTCAACAAGCAATTACTGTGCTTGTGTATTCAAGGACTTTTTCAACAACCAATGATCTAGGTTGTGCTTTCAAACACTTTTTCAACAACCAATTACAGTGGTTGTGCCTTCCAGCAGTTTTTCAACAACCAATTACAGTGGTTGTGCCTTCCAGAAGTTTTCAAGCCTCTGTGTTTTTGAAGTCTTAGAAAAAAAAATCCAAAAACAGATATTGACGCGTGATGCCGTGACCAAAGGAAATAGGGATTCATTTTTTTAAATATATATAAACTAGCTGTTGCCCGCGACTCCGTCTGCACAGAATTCGTTTATCGCTAAGAATTACTTTATCGCTATCCCGCGGGAACTATATTTTCTGCTATTTTCCGGGATAAAAACTATCCTATGTCCTTTCCCAAGACGGTAACTAAATTAGGTTCAACGGTTTTTGCGTGAAAAGGTAACAGACAGAGTTACTTTCGCATTTATCAATCTTCTTCAAAAGTACAGAAAATAAATCTGTTAAGGGTCAGTTAAAATTAGAATAAAAATTGTACTTTGTCCAACAGTGGGACGTTACTATACATATAGGTGGAGGTGATGATATATTTTATCATACCTAATTTCGTTTGTCACGATGAAATCTTTAAATTATCGCAGAGTTTGTTTTATATTTCCTATCTCCTAGCTTATCTAAAAATTTAGATAGACTAACTTTATGCAATCATGTCTAAAATTAAATTAAAAATCCAATTGGAAGGGACGTATTGAAAGTAAATTTGTATAAAAAAATTAAAAACAACAAACTGAAAAAGTTGCATTGCTGTTTGTATTTTGTTTAAAGGAACTAATAATCAGTTCTTAATCTGATAAGCTTTCAAGGCTAACTGCTTGTCCTGTTACTAAAAAAAATGAACTACAAATAGTGTAGTCATTATAAGTTTATATTTTCTGTGTTACTCACAATTCACTAATTTGTATAAAATGAATACAACAAGCGCAATTTTTTTTCAGGCTAGTTATTGGTAACTTTAAAACAAAATAATTTCTTCACACACATACACAAATCACGTATTTATCCCTTACGGGGTAGACAGAGCCTAAGGTAACAAAACCTGCAGGCCACGCTTAGCAAGATTGTGAGCGTAACATAATTCCTATGATTTTTGCTCATTCCCTCGATGGGCTTTTACCATCTGCGCGGGAAGAGAAGCAACTGGTACATTCTATGTTTTTCTTTGCTCCCAGACCAGCATGGAAGTTGTTTCTTTACACTTTGTACATTACATTAGAAAGAAGTAGTGTGACCAGTATTTAGGTAAGTTTAAAATTTGATCTACGAGCGCCATCTGTCGAGATAAAGTGACTAATGCAATCAGTAAAGTTTGCATCCGCGTCGACCTCAACCGCATGTTTCGAGATGACGGTTCGTGCCAGGAGTTTTACTCCGAAATTCGATTTTCGAAGTTCGTATCGTAACATATTTTCCATGCTGGTCTGGGAGTAAAGAAAACACGTAGAATGTACCAGTTGCTTGTCCTCCCGCGCAGATGGTAAAAGCCCATCGAGGGAATGTGTGAAAATCTTAGGAATCATGTTATAGGCGATGCGGCTAGCAACCCATCACTATTTTGATTCCCCTTTCCACCTATACGCCTACAATAATGCTAAATGTGGCCTTTAGGTCTTGTTACCTTAGGCTCCGTAAGGGATAAAGACGTGATTTATGTATGTTTGTGTGTATCGTACCGGTCTTCTCACTCTCAAATTAATGACTATTAGTGTGAACGGAACGACACGAAACTAACTTTGGAAATCGAATTTCCAAGTAGCTCTCCAGGTTGTGGGTTTACCGCAAACGGTGCGGTTTGGAAGCTCTTGCACAGCTAGTCCCTGTAGAGGTCACTGCTAGGGGTTAAGAAACTAATCAATATTCAGTAAAATGGTTCGCAATGGCGGTTCGAAGGGGTCACAGTCATAGTTCTGTTGTCACGAAACCCCAACCCGCTACCTCGATTCACATGCTCAACTTACTTAAGACTTAACTTAAAATTTACATACATACATACATTCACGTCTTTATCCCTAACGGGTTAGACAGAGCCTAAGGTAAGGAAAACCTTAAGGCCACGTTTAGCATGATTAAGGGCGTATAGCTGGAAAGGGAAATCATTTTTTTAAAATTTATTTCTGGCGCTGGGTGCATAGCCTTTCAGCCGAAAGGGAAATTATAATAGTGATGGGTTGCTAGCCTCATCGCGTATAACATGATTCCTCATATTTTAGTCCATTCCCTCACAAATAAAAAAAAATGAAAAATTACCAACTTAATAAAGCTAACTTCTGATTGATTAAATGTGACCACTCTCTGACCCCCCTATTTTTTTGTGCGAAATAGGCTTGATACAAGCATAGAAGTGATCTTGGGTGGAACACGCTTGCTTAGTAAATAATTTTCGCCATCCACCGCGATAGATGGTTCGTTCAATTGGAAAAAATCTGGACTAAAACGAGAGTATATATATGCATCACCATTCACAACTATAATACTGGAATTCCGATCGTATTGTCTGTCATACTCCGTCATTCATAAACAATTGCAAATGCAAACCTTTTATAGCAAAATCAAAAAACAAATGTCAGTGATAGATAAAGATAAACCAATGTTAAGTTAACTCAGGCTTAATAAACGTTTATGACTTAAATGTACCATTTAACATAGTTTTCTATGAACTGCTTTCATGCTGGTCTGGGAGTAGAGAAAAAACATAGAATGTACCAGTTGCTTCTCTTCCCGCGCAGTAGGTAAAAGCCCATCGAGGGAACAGGCGAAAATCTTGGGAATCATGCTATAGGCGATGCGGCTTGCAACCCATCACTATTTTGATTCCCCCTTTCCATCTAAATGCCCACAGTCATGCTAAACGTGGCCTTTAGGTTTTATTACCTTAGGCTCTGTCTACCCCATTAAGGATAAAGACGTGATTTATGAATGTAGGTATGTATTCTATGGATTCTAGCATTTTTCATACGCTGATGTTGGGTTTCTTTTACGCTGGTCTGGAAACAAAGTGGAAACATAGAAGTACCATCTGCTTCGAAATTATTGCTTAGAAAGCCTATTGAGGGATTAAGCGAAAATCTTAGCAATCATGTTGGAGGCATCAGGTGACCCGTCTGCTCGTTTGCCCCCTCTTTTATATGTATAAAAAAAGGCTCGGTGGTACTCGTAAAGAGTTTTCATTCACCCCGTTAAAAAAAAGGAATCGTGTTGTAGGCGATGCGGCTAGCAACTCATCACTATTTCGATTCCCCATTCCACCTATACGCCCACTATCACTCAAAGGTCAAGGCTCAAGGTCTTGTTGCCTTTAATTCAGTCTGGTTTGTAGTTTTCCTATGCCTGTCGTCCACGTTCACTCATTTTGCCTCATTCCTACAAGCCTACAACAAAAATTAAAAAAAAAAAACAATTTCGTAAGAAGTCTGAACAAATCCGCACGTATAGTAACCCTAGTAGGCAGTGACTTCCGTCTGTACTCTACTCTGCTCATTTACTATCTATTGTGCCGAATGGACCGAAATACTTACCATATAATTATTTATATTGGACTATTAAGTGACGACTGTAATTACAAATTAAACATTGCGTATCTTGTACGAGAATTAGAGCTCCTTTAATTTTTTAATATTGTTATTTGTTTTTAAACCCTTTATTTCGCAAGTCGGACGAAGTGTACTCAGTTCAAGCCTCATTCGATTATTGTTAAACTAACATAAATAGTTAAAAAAAAAACACAAAAATACGATCTTAAAGTATGTTGATTATGATTATAATCAACACTGTGAAATAAAGGGTTAATTACTTCCTGCTTAAGTGGCCGTAGCATAGTAATACACGCATACTCTTTGAAAGAGTTGAAGATTTAAACTGTCTTCCCTTCCTTTTACGTTTGAAATGTGCGAGAGACGTCTTCTGTTCGCCAATTTCGCTATCTGTTCTTTGAATTATTATACACTAGCTTCTGCCCGCGACTTCGTCTGCGTAGGATTATACATAAAAACCTTCCTCTTGAATCACTCTATCTATTAAAAAAACCGCATCAAAATCCGTTGTGTAGTTTTGAAGATATAAGCATACATAGGGACATAGGGACAGAGGAAGCGACTATTTTATACTATGTAGTGAGTAGTGATATGTAGTGAAGACGTAAAAATATTTGAAATACCCCCTTCCCCATTTAATTTATAAAAATAGCGCCTCGTGTGCGACAAGCCTAACCGTTGACACCAAAATAATTGAGAACAAGGCTAAAAGGAAAAAGAAGGTCACTGCACTTTGTTAAGGCTCCGTTTCTTTTCTTTAACGGAGTAGTGTGAGATTTTCCAGCAAAGGTCATCATGTAATGAATGAGCTAATACTATTTACTATAATTTATAGGCAGCTTCAGCACTCGCCACAATCATAGTATAGACCGCCCGGACGACAAAGGGGGCCGAGAGAGGTGCGGTCCCCTTTGGCGTCATACCCCGCGCCCCTGCACCGCGCGGGCGAGGACTCATTTAAGCGGTCGGTCTATAAACGTGGTCTTTAGGTCTTGTTACCTTAGGCTCTGTAAGGGATAAAGACGTGATTTTAGTATGTATGTTGTTTACTCGCACTAAACTACTAAACTCTCAAATATTTCACGTATAGCGATTCAATTACCGTTAGTGTGAAAGGTCCATTATGTAACGTTAGGGTTACCATCCGTCTAGTATTTGTCCGGGATTTTAATCTCGGATACTGAAAAGGTTTTCGTCCAAGTGGGTAAAATGTACTAGTATTTTTTAATTATAGAATTTGAGGTGAATCTTTTTTGTCTTTGGATTGTTTTATAACAAAAACAATTATTGAGTGTTTCTACTTGAACGTCACATTGCCATAAGTAGCTTTAGAGTTGAACTATACTAAATTACTGACAGATGACATGACAGCCCTAAATTGATCAATGGATGGGATGCATGCGGGCCTGGTGTGGGCATTAATTACACAAACGTGAAAAGGAGTCCATAAATCATGTAATGTTTCTTTGACCATTATCTGGTGCAAGCGCTCTACGTTGATGATTCTTTGCTACTACCTCCGATCGCTCCTCGCGTTAAAATTACGTAATCTTTTTGAATTTGGAAACGTCTACTTATACACATTTATGCTACAAACAATAAGCTGCTGGCTGTATCTGCTTTGAAAAGAAAATATACGCAAAAATAAATACATGTGCGACCACATAGAGTCACCCCTCACCCTTTTCATATATTGGAATAAATCCAATCTCTCGTGTTAACACGTTAGACCATCCATATACCCTTTAAATTTTGCTTGTGCGTTATTTTCCTTAGTGTAATGCTAGATCAGGGGTTTTTCTCTAAATAAAAGTCGTCTTTTTTAAATTAATAATGTCCGAATAGCACCGCCCGTGACGTGTTTCCTATCTACATAGATTCCCCGGCACAAAACTGATTTTGATGAACTATTAGTTCATTTAATTGTTTTTGCAGAGTTTCAGTTTAATTAATTAAATATTTAATAATTTGTATCTGTATACCAGTAATTACTCCACAGTCGGACAATATCTGACAAGAGATTAGAATGCCCGCATGTCAGATTTATGGTAACCCTATTTCGGACGTAACCTTGTGTAGCTTTGATTGTTAGGTACGCAGACATCGCCGCTACAAATACTTCAAGGTCATTAAAAGCACAAGCAGGGTCCTTGACCACAATTTTTAAAGCTAAAATTGACGAGACTACACCCTTTGCTAACAAATTGACAGAACAAGTCCCTTATGCCCATAGCGTAAAGTTCAATTCGTTAGTTACGTCTGGTTATTCTAAAGGTCAGACTACACGAGCGAGCTGTTACGATTTAATTATTACTTTTTGTTGCGAACGAATGACAGTTTTTTGTTTTTATTCGTATCATGTTATGCAATGAGTGTCCTTAAGTTAGAAAGGTGTTTATAGTTTTAATATTTGTAAAAATTTCGGAGCCTGGAACGCGGTAATACAGGGGGTTGTTTTTTTAATTTCCTATCGTTCTTAATCTTTAAGCAAAGTTTTGATATTAAACGTTTTATTTTGGTGCACAAGGCACGCATTTAAATTGGAAGAAATAATTAAAATCTAGAGAGAATAAGTACACCTTTCAAGAGGCTTAAATATATATATTTTTAGTTTGCACTTTAAAGGTATTTGACAATCTTAATTATTTTAGTTAATTTTTTAATTAGAAAAATTACAACCCGAACTACAAACGAAACCTCGCTCGGACGCTCCCCGAATGCTCTCTAAACTAGGACAAATCCGGGGAAACCCGGACGGATGGCAGCCCTACTAACAAGCAATGATATTTTACCAAACGGTAACTCCAATGACAGTGCAATAATGACGTACCGTCAACACTATTATATTTTACACAATAATTTGTAATAAGATATATATAAAGACGCCTTCGGCCGGATGTACTGTCGCGTTTCACAAATGTTTACTAATCTTTATCTTAGTTAGGTCTGTTAAATTTAAAGATAACTTTTAATTTCATGCTTTTGCTTTACACGACGTTTACTTTAGTCATGTTACACATAAATTACGTAACAATCTTCTAGAAAAAACGCTAAAAAAATATTTTTGTTTGACGTCATATACCTATTTACCTACGTCAAAAATAGTAATTATACAACATTGCTGATTAATAAATAAATGAATGAATGAATCACGCTCAAAATACCTACCATCATACCACGTATCAACATAAAGTACATGTTGTTTTTGAATGAAAGAAAGATTTGTACGGCTTAACACATTCACTACAGATTTTTTAATTGTACCTAAACAGCCTTGAAATTTAAATAAATCCCACTAGAAACAATGACATAGAACAGTCGTCTAGACAAGCATGTTTTTAGTCTGAAACACTTAGCTGTGTAGAAACAAAAATACTTCTTGACGATGTAGCTAGTAACCAGTGTGCGACCGAAATATTTTTAACCGAAATCAGATGTTTTTTTTAAAACAGAACCCTTTAAATGTGATTAAGGCGGGCCGTTATTTCCTGTTACAAGAACAATAATTCGCTGTTCCAATATGACAAGTTTCTACGTTTGTGATTTACCGGCCGGCTATGTCAGATGAGCTGACTGACGCCATATATTGCCTTCCGTGCCGAACGCACCCGACGTTATCCGAACGCTACCCGAAAGTACGCTGTTGTAAGTTTCGTTCGGCTATTTTTTGAACGAAACCGAAACTTACGTCGGACGGACACTACTATTAATAAAATGCTTACGGAAATTATCCACAAGCGGCCACAGTTCTGATCCTTAAAATTGGCGTAGGCTCGATATCAGGCGGCGGGCAATGGACGCGGGCGCCGCCAGCGCCTCCCCCAGGCGTCGCCGTCGGGTCCGGGGTCAGCCTGGGGGCCGTCGGCGGCGCCTCCACGCGCGGCCGCCGCCCCAACGCGCAGCGGCACACGCCCGCCTCCGCCATGCAGATGCCCCACGCCGGCATCTCCGCGGCCGCCGTGCAGGCGCTCGCCAGCGGCTGGAGCCTGCCCGGCACGCTCACGCAGGCGCAGACGCAGCAGGTGCTTAGGCTCGCTCAGGTTGGTACACTTGACCGCTGATACACCCCTGTTACCCTTTTAAACCTTTGGGGAAAAGTATGTATTACGCCACGCGTACACCTAGTGTTCCCTGATCGAGTGTCAAATTTCGGGACGGATGGTAGGAAATAATGGGGACGTAATACAAATACTCTTTA
Organism: Pandemis cinnamomeana; assembly: GCA_932294345.1. Taxonomy (NCBI): domain Eukaryota; kingdom Metazoa; phylum Arthropoda; class Insecta; order Lepidoptera; family Tortricidae; genus Pandemis; species Pandemis cinnamomeana. The sequence goes on along the minus strand of OW028718.1, from coordinate 11,920,544 downwards.
TTGAACACCACAAATCAGTACAAAACAATACAGAAACAAAGAACAAAGTAGACAATAAATCAATGTACAGGTAATAAAGGTAAGTGAAAATCGAGACACCTGGCAACACTATATCGCAGCGATTTTACTTTAGTTGGGTAGAATCTCAATCATCTCACGGTGTACGGAACGCAAAGCAACGCAAAAAAATAGCTGGCGTGACTTGGTTTATATTAAAACGACCAATTGCATATTCTCAAGGGCGTCGCCAAGGGGGGGCAGGGAGGGGCAGCTGCCCCCCCCCCCTAGAGATTCTAAAAAAGTTGCCAAATATAATGCAACCCTAGTCATAGAGAATGAGAAAAGTATGAATTGTAGTAGGTAAAGTCAACTTGCCCCCCCCTGCGCCATCGGCTGGCGACGCCCTTGCATATTCTTAAGTTTAGTGTCAGCGTCGAGGCAGAAGATACAAACGATAATGTAAAACACTAGCCCGAGGAATTAAAAATATGGGTAGACAGCCATGCTACCTGCATGAAATACAATTTCAGCAACTAGAGTTTTAAGCCACATCGTTAAGATGATCGATTTCTTACCACTACATTTGTAGTTACTTACTCATCTAATATAGCTTCTGTTTGTCCCAGGCCCAAGTAGCGGCGCAAGCGCAGGCTGCGGCTCGGTACAACAACGCGGCGATCGCGGCCGCGGCAGCGGCCATGCCGCAGCACCGCTCGCAACACCAGCGTAACGTTCAGGTGAGTTCCTGCAAGAGATCGCTGGAAAAGGAACCTTTGTGTTTCTGAAACTATAAGGGTAGTATGTAGGTTGTATTTTTGAGAACTATTAGGGTACCACGTACCGGCAAGCGCAGCGTGGGACGTCCACCCACAAGGTGGACCGATGACCTCATTAAGATCGGAGGATCGCGCTGGATGCAAGCCGCTTCCAACCGGTCTTATTGGAGGTCTAAAGGAGAGGCCTATGTTCAGCAGTGGACTTGTAATGGCTGAGATGATGATGATGATGATGATGAGTAGGGTACGCTCGATGGTCAGTGAGCTAAGGAAGGTATGACGTCATGAGTCAGTCACTGACCATTTTGCTCATTATACTGATGACCTAGTTTATAGTAAAGGTTATGATTAACATAAAATCCCAGTGGCGTCAAATGGGGAAAATAAAATTTTCTGTCGTCAAAGGTGTAAGGTACACACTATTTCTAATAATAACTAGGTGTGGTAGAAGTTAAGAAAGTAATTTGATTTTTTTAAAAGCTATCGGGGCAGATATATACAATAGTTATTTTTATAGTAACGACCATGATAAAGCAATAATAAAAACAAGTAGACGAATATTTGTGGTGGTAGCTTCTGCCAAGAAACATTGTTTCCACTTTATATCCCAACAGTTTTTTATACCACTACGATATTGCGTTGTTAGATGTTTTGTTGAAGTTAAAAGTACCTACCATTTATTATTTTTACTTTTTCATTAATGTAATTATTTATGTATCACTTTTTTTAATAATTATTTAATATACAGGGGGAGACCATTATAATTATCACAGCTTGTTATTATCATATTTTCATTTAATGTCAAAATGATCCTTTCTATTGTCCCGGTTCTTTAATTTGAACGCGTCCCGGCACCTCACTTTACCAGTGCCACGTAAAAATATGTTTGTTTTTATGATTTATTCCAGTTTCCGAACAGTGCCATAACAATGGCGATGGGCCAGCAACCGCCGCCGCCTCTCGTGAGGAGCACGGCGAACACGTCTACTATGAAGTGAGCAATTTTCACTATTTTGTAGCGCTTTCACTTTTCGGGAACAGCCTGTATGTCGAAAAAAAATTTTTTTTTTTAATTAACTCGTTTTGTGGCGTTAATTGGGAATGTTATCTTTTGTCTTCTTTTTAATGGTTATTACATTAATTGGTGTTTTTTTTAAATTCAGTTTATGTTGTTCAATTAAAAGTACCTAATCAAAACCAATAATTGTTATCTACACTTAATTAGTATAAAGTTACGCGTAAATTAGTAAACAGAGTATGACGTTACTAAGTTGTAAATTTCATCATTATTGACCTTTGTAAAAATTGTAACTGATCAAATTTATACATTATTTTTATGGTACTTTTATTGTATCATTAAATCATTATTACTACTAAGGCTACTGTTGCTGGATTAACTAAATGATTGAAATGGTCTAAAAAGAAAAGTCACGGCTGACAGACAGACTGACACTTATTCATAAACGCCTGATAATTTTCTCTTAGTCGAACGTTAGTTGGTTGTTATCTGTCATTTTGACATTTGCCTTCGTAAGATACAGACGGGGCGAGACGGATAACCTCCAGTTCCCGAGCACTACGGAGGGGAAGGCTAGCATTTGCACCGATGCACCCTTGGCAACAACGGTCGACAAATTTATTTAAATATTAGTTCGTCGACTGGAGGGGTTATAGGTTAGGTCCTTTTTACCCTGCAATGACTGACATGTTTTGAAACTTTTTTTATGAAACTGGCAAAAATAACCTTCAAATGAACGGAAACCATACTAAAGATAAAAGTTTGTAATTTTTTTATGGGTTGGAGTTCGGAAACTTTTTTTTTTAAATTATGTACATGCTGTTCTAGAAAATAATTTCCATTCGCCATTGTCTTGACACTGTAATAGATATATGTATATATTTTCAAGTTATCTGTTATTATGATTTTTGTTATTGCGTTACCATAGAGAAATTAACCAATAGAGACAACTAAAAAATTATTACCATTAAAACTACTAGCCATCCCATTCTGCGACACGACCACATGGCACAAAGCCTGGTAGTAAGCCATGGTATGTTTAATGTTTTTATTATAAACAAATGATTATTCACTCATTATGCCGCGTAACGACTAAACATCACTGTCGATATTGATCGTAATGTCTGCGTTTTTGTGTCGGTCAATCGAGTGTAGTCGCCGCTGTGGTCAACGATTTTCTTTTTCAATACAGATTGTATGAAATTTGCACTCTATTGTTCATCTCCTCTATTGGTATATCTTTGGTTACTAAGTAATCGACTACAGATTTATTTATCATTATCGCTAAAATAGTAGATTTATTTGTTAAGTTTTTTTGATTATAATATTTACAAAATTGTTTAAATTCAAAACTATCATGTTTTTTGTAGGTATGTGTCTATAAATACATATTACGACAAGAAGATAAGATTTGTTATCGATTCAAACATGGTAACTGCCTTCAAAAAACAACTTTTAAAAACACCTGTTATTTGTTGGTTTTGTTAAAGTAAAGTAAAGTAAAGTAAAGTAAAATTTATTTTCCAAAATAGACACGAAATACATAATGTTAGGAAGTTCAATGACTCCACACTAGGCACAGCCTGTATCGTGGCAGCCAAGAAATATCAAAAAAAATAACGGTTACCATTAATTATGAAGCGGTCTGATTAACAAAAAAAAAAGGAGGTAAAAATAGAAAAAATAAAATCAAAACAATAATTTGCTCATGGGAACCCAAATACCAACTAGAAATTAAAAAAAAATAGTAAAAATAAATAGATAGATAGCTGCAAATGTGTGTGTGTGTGTGTGTGTGTGTGTGTGTGTGTGTGTGTGTGTGTGTGTGTGTGTGTGTGTATATGTATGTGTGTATGTATGTATATGTGTGTGTGAAAGTGTGTTAACTCACAACACTTAACACTTGCTCAGAGTCGTCATAGCTCCAGGTCAGCAATAGACTCAGTAAACGTTAAAAAAAAATCGTTTTCGTTTTATGTTTATGTTTAACCTGGAAAAGCTTTTAGTATATAAATAATAACCATCTTTATTTAGATTAATTGGTTAGGTGCCAGACGTGTCTAAAAGCTTGAGAACATAATACATAAATAGGGAATATGTATTAAAAAGACATATGTCTTTATAAAATATGAAAATATCTTAGAGATGACAAAATGGGAAATTAAAAGTAACATCGGTCAAGAAATACGGAAAATATAAGAGTTTTAAACTACTAATTAGTCAGCGATTAGAAAGAGATCCGATATGATATGATAGGTGACGTCATTTGTCACAACGCCCATATAAACTCCGTATTAAAATTCAGTTTTTCTAGAAAGAGATATAATGAGAGATAGAATAGAGCTTTTAATTATAGCCATGAAAAAAAAACATGAATATTCCCTATTATAGTTACCTATGGAGACGAAGATTAGGTCTACTTTCAAGCGAAATACAAATCCCCTTTACAGGATCCGGCCATAAAGATTGCACTTCGGTCTTTGGAAAGAGACAATTGGCGTCACGTAAGTTAGAGCGAGACAACGCTTTACGAAGCCGAAATTAGCCGAGAAGACCGATGTGCAATCTTTCTCTCTGGATACTTTATGGGAATTTCAACAACTACTACTAATTCAACCTTATACTTCCGTCATTCTCAAGGAACATGTCTGCCAAGTCTCTAGCTTCAGGCCTTAAGTATACTCTGAAGTTACGAATTCCAAGTTCCTTTGCCGTCCCGGTCACGCTAATAACCATTAATAGGAGTGTGAAAAGGATGGTATATAACGAATTTCGAATTTCGGAGTGCCCCAGTGATTTAGGTTAGATTAGGTTTGATTTCAATCATTGAACCGCAATAAACAACTTTGTTTCGCATAAAAATACTATGAAGTGCAAACTTATTATTTGCCGTTCTTTTTTTCTCAGTGTACCACCGCAAGTGACAGCGTCGATGAATGGCCACTCAACCTCTCACGCCGTGGACAATCGCAAGCGGCTTACCCCGATACCCGACATCAATATTACTGGCAACCATACGCCGTATAAGGTAATACATACATACATAAATCACGTCTTTGTCCCGTATAACGTAATGTTGCCATTTAAAACAAAAACATTTAAGACGCTGATAAGCCGTCCTTCTGTCCGTTCCTTTTTGCTGTTTGACTGGAATCGGTTGCCAAATGATATCAGGCAATCGCAGGCTGTTGCTTCCCTGCGCAGTCGCTTGAAGGCGTATTGGCTCGATCGATCTTCTTAAATGAATGTGATGTGTTTTTAGTGGCGTAACTATGGGGTGGCAGGAATGGAAAAATGCCACGGGCCCCTAGCTCTAGGGGGCCCCAATTTGGCTTGGTTTAAAGCCCAGAAGGGGCACTGATGCACTTCTTTATATTGAGGACGAATCCCCAGTCCCCCGTCTGCCGAATTCGCCACGGGCCCCAGACATGGTTACGCTTGATTAATTTTGATAGTACTAATGGAGGAGTCTAATTGGTGATGTTGGGTGCAGGTACAAAAGGCGCTGGTGGAGAACACGATGGTGCCGTGCATAAACGCGAAGCCCTACCAGTACACGGAGCTGCTGATGACGCTGCCGGACCTCGCCAGCAACTTCTTCCCGCGCGTGGCGCTCGCCACCTGCCGGGCCATGCTCGACGCGCTCGGCCTCACGCTCTACCGCCCCAACTCGTGAGTACAGCATCACGAGCTGCTGATGACGCTGCCGGACCTCGCCAGCAACTTCTTCCCGCGCGTGGCGCTCGCCACCTGCCGGGCCATGCTCGACGCGCTCGGCCTCACGCTCTACCGCCCCAACTCGTGAGTACAGCATCACGAGCTGCTGATGACGCTGCCGGACCTCGCCAGCAACTTCTTCCCGCGCGTGGCGCTCGCCACCTGCCGGGCCATGCTCGACGCGCTCGGCCTCACGCTCTACCGCCCCAACTCGTGAGTACAGCATCACGAGCTGCTGATGACGCTGCCGGACCTCGCCAGCAACTTCTTCCCGCGCGTGGCGCTCGCCACCTGCCGGGCCATGCTCGACGCGCTCGGCCTCACGCTCTACCGCCCCAACTCGTGAGTACAGCATCACGAGCTGCTGATGACGCTGCCGGACCTCGCCAGCAACTTCTTCCCGCGCGTGGCGCTCGCCACCTGCCGGGCCATGCTCGACGCGCTCGGCCTCACGCTCTACCGCCCCAACTCGTGAGTACAGCATCACGAGCTGCTGATGACGCTGCCGGACCTCGCCAGCAACTTCTTCCCGCGCGTGGCGCTCGCCACCTGCCGGGCCATGCTCGACGCGCTCGGCCTCACGCTCTACCGCCCCAACTCGTGAGTACAGCATCACGAGCTGCTGATGACGCTGCCGGACCTCGCCAGCAACTTCTTCCCGCGCGTGGCGCTCGCCACCTGCCGGGCCATGCTCGACGCGCTCGGCCTCACGCTCTACCGCCCCAACTCGTGAGTACAGCATCACGAGCTGCTGATGACGCTGCCGGACCTCGCCAGCCACTTCTTGGTTCCGCGTGGGCACCTGGTACAGTCGAAGAGCTCAGAATGATCTACACACGACTTCATCGTCGAGGTTATAAGGTGTGTAGATCGTTTTGAGCTCTAACTGTATAACTTCTGATGCTGACTGTACCTCATCATCACATACAAGTGTATTTGGTGTCTTAGGGTCTGTTTCACCACTGTCTGGTAAGTTCCAGTTATCTATGATTCCGTCTTTATTTATTACTACGAAACAGATAGAGACGTCATCAAAGATAACTGGTCTCGTTCGGGAACATTTCGGCAAGTAGAGGTTTTTGTTCAACAGTTCTGTAAAGTTTCTTCAATGTATTAACGATTAAGTTTCAATGAAAATGGACCAATTGGGTATGGGAACATTTGTCAACCACCACAAAAAAAAGCCTGATAAATACTTACACGGAAATTCAGTCAAAGTATCAGAAACCCCTGCCGAAGTTTCCTGGATTGATCTTAAGACATAGCGTATAAATAATGAATCAGTGACAGTAAAGAGATGTTGAATTTTCCTTCAACTTCAACCATGTAGGTTGGGTTGCATAACATTTTTTTTTCGTATATTAGATTTTTTGCACGAATTGATGACCAGAGAGAGTTTAAGCCAACCCCCATAAGTGCGTCGTGTCTCGTATCGACTGTAGTTTATAACACTAACGTTCACCCTATCTGTCCGCAGCACCCAACTGCAAGTGCTCCGCAACTCTGGCAAGTGCAAGTCGGCGGCCGCCGGCGAGAACGGCCTCGCGCTCGTACAGATACGCGACGTGATGCAGCACATGCCGCAGTTCAAGTACATGCTGCGCTCCGGGCTCGCCGCCGACGAGCCGCACGCGCCGCCGCGCCCCGCGCACGCGCCGCCCTCCAGCCACGCCAAGCGCGCGCGCGCCAACTGAGCGCGCCCGCACGCGGGGCAAACCTCGCCCTGTATGCCCATGGACACAAACCTAGTGTAGCCAGCGGTCTATAATGCCTATGGATAAGCAACAAATGGATTGGTACAGAAACCTAAGGCCTATGCCGTCTACTACACTGCCTATGGACAATGACACGCAGTGACAGCGTAGTAGCCAGGCGTGATAAGTGTGAATGGGTTGGCACAGAAACTTGGGACTTATGGCATCCTCACTGCCTATGGACTAGTACGCGGTTTCGGCGTAGCAAAAAACTGCGTGAAAAATGTCAACAGAGATGGCGTCGTGATAAGTGTGGACCAAAACGTTACATCGGTGGTGTGTTTTTGACCTGGGTGTGTGTAACTCGAACGAGGTGCGTGGCGATTGGGCCTCTAGTACTACATTTGTGAGACAATTAAGTGCTATTAACACTAGGTGAACTCGAGTGCTGTTATAAACTGGAAGCCCTCGCGCGTCTAGCATGTCTAATTGAGGAGTGTAGGGGGTGTCTGTGACGCTTAATTTCGGGGAAGGAGTGGTGTTCTGTTGTGAATAAGGCGATGATGGTAAACATAATGTTGGTGGAGACTTAAGGCACTGTGGAGAACAGCGTGACTTCTGTGAGCTGTCGTGACCACACGCTAGGTACCATGTGTCGTGAAGAAACGTCTGACGTTTATTGGAACATAATTTATTGTCAGCAGAGCAAGGTGGCGTCCCATATGACATGACAAGCAGCGTCGGCGGTGGAAGTCTGACATATCGCGCAACATTGGCATTTACAGGCCTGGCAACATAGAAAATACTTAATCCTAATTTTATACTAATTTGATAGCTCTAAATTAATCAAGAGACACTTTTAGTAGTCTTTGAAAATATAGCTTAATTAAAACGTAACTTGTCCCAGTGAGGAACTTAGAAGGAACTGTTGACAGCTCTAACAAATTGAAGTTAATTCCCTGTTGAATAGATGATGAGAAGATATTAGTGCGTAGTGATAAGTGGTCGAGTCGAGCGTCTTCACGTTAGAAAACGTTATAAACTAGTATATGACCAGCAAGACTCCAAATTCTAGGTGATTTATGATGATGATGATGAAGTGTTTGTGGGACAAGTGATGGTTGGGGCTTCCTGTGCAGTGACAATTGACAAGCATGTTACAAACAGTTGACCGTTACAACTAGTGATTATCAAGTAATAGTTATTTAATATATCATTAGACATTGTCAATTTTCAATAAGTTGTACAAATTGTAATATACTCGTCTTATTGTAAATCAGATCTAACAGCAATGATACTATTTAATAGAAGACTGAGATTTATTTTTACTTAGTTCATATGAGAACTTTATGTAGTTTGTTTAGTGATTTGGTTGATTCCTGTACGAAAAATCCTTTTGTGTTCTGTATGTAAATATAGTTAGTTTGGAAATTCTGCATTTATGCAGCCTTGTTACTTGGGCAATACATTTTAAGTAAATTTGAAATTATAGGATACCATTAATATAAAGATATATTAATATATTTATTGTAAAAATGTATTGCTTAAATGTACGTAACGCTTACCGCATCACAACTAGACATTAATTCACTATCACGCAACTGTCACACAAGATCAAAAATTGGACTGTGTTAGAGTTGTATAAGTTGCTTATTAAACTGCCTACAATTGTTTTGTAGGTGTAAAAATTTGCCATTTTATTTGGAACATTTTTAAGTGTATCAACATAACAGTTAAATTTTAAATTGATCAAGCTTCGTCTTTGCATTCTTTAACATTGTATATACACACAAGAAATTCCTTCACCGCTCTAAAGTTCAAAATTAAAACATTAAAGACTATTTTCACTTCAAGGCGAGGTGACAATCAACCATGTTTTATGATGTTGGAACTGACAAAATAGTAAAGCTCACTTCATTGTCTATTCGTGAATGAAATGCATACTACAGGCATACTATGGAGACAAATTTAGTAAGCTCATTGCTTTGCAGAACCAAATGTAATATTTTACGGTGTTTAGTTTAGCTGTATATGTTTGTTTATAATCTTGTACGGTCAGAATAAAAGTTTTTGATAACTATTTTTTTGGAAAATATTAATGGCGTCTGTAGAGTGATGGAACTTAAGTAGGTTCACTTGCATTTTCTCTTTAGTATGTCTGTGGTATGTTTTTAGCCTTTCCAAGGCCACTGATCTATCCCCCTTGAATAGGCTGGTTAGATTGGTGAAAGAAGCTATATCAGTCAGTGTATCATATTTATTATGTACAAAAGTCTACTTGCTCTTAAGGTTTACAAGAACTTTGTGTATTTTCAACATGAAACTACCGTGAGACTTAATCATAATTACACATAAACGGATAATTCACGTGTTCGTTTCGCTGCCGCCGGGGCGAGCGCTCCGAGAGGAAGGACTACGAAATAGTCCAAAACATGTCGAGCTTCACTCGACTTTTTATACGTGAGTTCTCCGTTTATGTGTAATTAACTTTGTGTATGTTCAAAAGATTAATGGACTCAATTTGATTGTATGTAAATAAGTCTTTTATACATTTTGGCAATCTGTAAAAAGTCACTGACCTAGTTTCTATTGCAATTGACGACTGTGCTTAATTTAAATGATATAGTATTTTCTCATGTTACCAATGGTCGTCGGCAATCTTGTTACTGTCATAGTTTCTAGTTTGATTCAGACCAGACTTACGCTTAAGATGTGGGTGTATTTATTATTTGTTAGCATCAAACGCTATGGCTCGAAACTAGACAGGTTAACAAGATGGTCGGTGACCATCAAGGCCATTGCTGGGGAGTTTACCCACCGGCGACGGAGAAGAAACGAATAAAGCTATAAACAGAAATTCGCATCCGAAAACGAATTCAAAGCAACTTTGCAGTAGAAAATCATCTGTTCGAAGATGATTCGATGCACGTAACTACGAACTATTCGTGTCGCTCTGACCCGCTCAAATAAATTGTGTTTAATGAGAGAGGAACAGTATGTTTCTTAACACAGAATCTAAATCTATTCCATGCTTCTGGAGCTGGAAAATAGTATATAGCTAGTCGTTTCCTCGTCGGCGGCGGGGTAGTGTGAAATAAAACTGTTCGAATTGACGTTAGTAAAGATGGCAAATATATCCAGATAATGTTGAACGGGTCTTGGAAGGTTGAATTTGGCAGTCTCGTCCTGGTAAGTCACCTTGGTTGTAGGTTGAATCAATTTTGTCTATGGTATCTTGTACCGTACATGCTGTACACATTTCGACCAAGACAATTTAATTAATAAGCGTTTTAAAAGTAAAAAGTCGTCTACAAATATGATCAAGGTGGCGCCTGTCGGAATGTCGGGCCATAGTAACCCAACTGACTCGACTTAGAGCAATAAACTAGTTTTAAATTTAAGGTGTATCCAGAATGTTGGTTCCTATAGGTTTACATATAGGTGAACCGTTGCGAGGTTTCTATTCACAACTTAATTTATATGACTGTTAGTATTTTTTAGTGTAAAGGGGAGGGGGGATCAGGGTGATATGGCTGCCCTATGTAAAATTCAAGTGTATCAATAAAGAGAAATTTTAATAGCTCAAAACGTTTTTTATTATTCCATATTCAAACTTCTATATAGACTGATGACAAAGAGTTGAAAATAGGTCAAAAAGTAACATATTCAGTTAAAACGTAGTGGTTATAATTCGTCTTGTATTCAGTAAGCATCAGAGGAGCTACCGACCCGTGGTCCAACTAATTGGTCCAACCCGGAAAAAGTGCTGCCGTTATTTTGAATAGCTCAATAATATTTTAATACAAAAATTAGGTTAGGATACTTAGGTATCTTCGTTTGCCCGCAGGGTTTGTCCGTCCTCGGCCTCTTGGGCTTGAGCTCCGACGAAATTCGAAATTCGGATCGTACCCTTTCACACGAAGTATGAGACCTGCGCTGCGGACGAAGTGGCTCCTCGCTAGTCTAATTTACTCTATAATTATTACCCCGAGTTTCTTGCAAAAAATTTGGAAATTTGCATACCAGACACTCGATGGTATTTACCTGTATTTGTGCGTGGGAAGTGCAGCCCAAGCCAGATCACGTAGTAACTTCGTTTAGCTCTCTTTCGTTAAAATTTTTGACTCAAGAATCCTTGATGTGCAAAAGGAAATTTACTCTTTGGTATACTTGTAGCACAAACTTACAATGGTGGGGACCACTACGTTCAGTGTTTAAGAAGTTTCACAAACAGTAACCAACGAGGCAACCCATATTTGATCCCGATGATATTTTAATCTACGCCACATGTACGGTTACCGATTACCACGATTAGCTAAGGCTCGGGGCAAGGCTGGAAGTATCCTCAGATCCACCAACGATTATGATTATGAAATTAATTGAAATTCCCGCAAAAAAAGTAGAAAACAGATGAGAAAGAAATTAATTTTTCAAACAAAATTGTTGCCATATCAAATATTGTAGATCAGGAAAAATTAGACGTAAGTTTTGTGTGTAAGTTCTCATTTTATTTCTACTTTTTTATGAGCGATAAAGAAAAAGCCATTTTCTAATGTATATTTTTAGAGCTCCAATACAACAAGCACACTCGGGGTCATTGCACCTTTTGAATGAAAACAACATGTTGCGATAAATTTTATCAACTGTCTTAAATTTTATTACACGAAACACAAGTTTGTCGTCTTAGCACTGAGTGCATTTTAGTTTACTGTTTTTATTTACTTGTTAACTATTGTAGGGAAACAAGTAAAACATGAACGGTGTCAATTGTTTCCGTTGAATATTTTTCGCCCGGTGACAGCTTTAGCTACCAATCAGTGTCGTTTCATAAATACTTCGCCAACGTGATTGGCCAATTTTAGAACGGAATGTCAAATCAACTCAATCGGACTAATAGTTCACAAACCGAAATAAAGATGGAGATTTACTTTACTATAATTAATGACGATTTATATTTTCTTTCTTTGCTAACAATTTCGTAGTTTTTAAGAATAACTTTAGTGAAAAGTGTCGCTATTGAAACAGAAATTAATATATTTCTCATAGAACCTTCAGCCGCTGGAACGATGGAAGCCTTTCTCGAGATTTACTTTGGTCATTTCACTAATTGTTACTTTCATTGTATTTTTCAATAATTTGCGTTAGGATTCGATGTTTTTCATTCCATTTTGTGTATTTGTAGATCATTTTCCATTGTATTGTCGTTTGTGTAATTAGGGTAAGGTTAGGTTCACAATGAACATCCAGGTTTGTAGGGATACATCAGACGCTGTGGCGCTATATTTGCCTCAGCGTTTGTATCTGAAGTCGTTCGCAAGGCTAAATATTTCTATCCAGCTCCCAGCGCACAAGGTCCACGGGAAATCCATCTCCAACTGGGAATTGATGGAGAAATTACGAAAAATGATCCAACCTGACGCGTTTTCGGTGTTAAAAGTGTCGAAGCATAGTTCGGAAGTGATACGGTTTGACGCGGAGCTCGAGAACCGAGAGAAGCTTGAACGAGTGCTGTCGCGGCTCGAGGACCGCATAGTGCAGCTCAATGACTACCCTGACCCTCTTAAAGTTAAAGTGGCTGAAACAAAGTCTGACTTCCCGAGCCGCCACTCCTGGGACTCTTTCTTCCGTGACGCTACGGATATGGATGAGATGAAGCCCGGTGAGCGTCCGGATACTATACACATAGCCAATCTCCCGATCTGTTGGTTCGTACATGACCGGGATCGAGACGAGGACGCACCACCATCTGAGAGCATAGTAAAAAAAGCGTTTGAGAAATTTGGCAGTATACGTCAAGTAGATGTGCCTGCAGCTGATCCGTTTCGATTGCAAATGAAGGCTGCAATGCGAGGAATTACAATACCTCCATCGGAACAAGCTCTATATTTCGAAGCATACATCCAGTACAATGAATATGTTGGATTTGTACGGTGTATGGATGCGTTACGAGGCAGAAAGTTGCTTAGAAAAAAGGATGATATGGCAGAGTGGTGTGGGATAGAAGTAGACTTTGATAAGACAAAGCATATGACGGATGCAGCTGTCAAGAGACGTGCAATCGTGAGGGAACGTCTGTTGTCACGACAGAGGGCCAAGGAGGATGAGGAGAGAATGGAAAAAGAGAAGGTCTCCAAGAGAGAAGCTAAGGAAAGGTAGGCAGTTGCGATTTTTTTTTCTATGATAGTTTCCTTCCATTTACTATATTAATGTAAAGTGTTGGAAATTTCTAGGTACCTACATCATTGCATTAAAAAAGCAAACCAATATCCTGCATGGCAATTTTTTTCTAATTCAAGATTCATGAATCATGCTTAATATTCTTAACATGTTATTTTTTATGCTCAAAAGCCATACACATCTCTTGTGTAAGTCCCTGAAATCTCTTTCAGACAAAAAGAAACCGTCTCACGTATAATTTTCCACTCTTTAAGACAAAAGTACGAGCATACAGAACGGGAGAAACTGGAGAAGATGAGGGAACGAGAGGAGAGGCGGAAGAAGAAGCAGCTGGCCAAACTGATGCAGCGGGGGGATGTAGACCTGAACGGAAAGGTGGCGGAAGAGAGAAGAAAGTTGCTTGAATCACAAAAGAAACTACAGGCTATGAGGCTGATTGAGGAGCTGTTCAAAAGGATAGAAGTGAGTTATTTCAAGCTTGCATTGTTTATTTCATTTTCACCCACTTTCAGAAGTCTCTTTAACTTGAAATTTGCCATTCATAATAAGGCCATGGGTTGTGCTCCACCTAATTTGGTCCACCCAGAAATAATGCTGCCATTATTTAGAATCACTGATTATTATAATATAAAAATAGGTATAGGTTAGGTTAGTCCTGAAGGGCAAAATACCTAGAAAAAAGGGCTCCCTCGAAAACCAGGTGGACAAACTGTAGGTGGACCATGACCCATAACTGGCATAATGTTTATAGGTCGTTTATAGGTAGGTCATCAAATAAACAATTTTATTGATAACTAAAATTTTTGTAAAAAGAACAACTATGATCACAACTGAGCGCAGCAGCGCAAAAATAAGGCAGGACGGACAAAAATGCCACAGGCCCTTAATTTTATGGGGTCCTGAACTGGGTGGCCCTAGAGCATAATAAAGACGTTTATGCCCTTATATTCAGGAGGCAGCCCTGTCTGATGGATTCACCAAATGAATGAGCCAGACATGAATACGCCACTGACTACGTCCTACATTAATATAAGGAAGCATCAACATCTTCGCTTGCCCGCTGCTACTGTAGGTTGTGCCAGTTTTTAATTGGCTGTTGTTCTTCCAGTTGCGACCCGAGCTGCAGCTGAACGGGCGCTCGATGCCGGGCGAGCGCGCGGCGCGGGCGCGGCTGGTGGAGCGCGCCAAGCGCCGCTGCCACGACGCGCTGCAGGCCGCCCGGGACCGCTTCCAGCAGGCGCTAGATGGTACTGCCCGTAAACTGTACACTGTAGCGCCTTCGTAGACATAAACATAAAAATATAAGATCGTTTCAAAGTTGGTGTTATGTGTAGACTTTTTTTTTAAAAACGCTCAGTCTAGTTGTTTATTGTATGTCAATGCTCCATGGTTCACCAGAATGGATGAAATTCACAAACACCTGAGTATTCCTACAGTCAAGGAGGAGATAAGCAACCTGACAAGCGCCTACAAGGACAGAGTAGCGAATCATCTAAATAGACTTGGCGCTTGAGCTTAGTGAGCCTTTAAAAGTGAGACGTCTGCAAAGACTACACACCTGGGATAATCTTGTGCCAAGTGATTCATGAAGGCGACCTGACAGTGGGAGGGAACGCCTAAACCGATACTAGTTTACCCAAACAACTGCTTATAGTCCGAGGACTGATTGCATGTTATCTTCATTTAAGGAAAAAAAAATATTGTATGTCAATGCTCTCATCCCCAGAAATGTATGTTTATTCGAAACGCGGCAACTGTCGAATTATGAAACTAGAAGCACATAGGCTGAATTACATTACAAGTACATACACACATACATACATAAACATATATAACAAAACCTTAAGGCCTCGTTTAGCATGATTAAAGGCGTATAGATGGAAAGGGAAATCAAAATAGTGATGGATTCCTAGCCGCATTCCCTCGATGGGCTTTTACCATGTGCGCGGGAAGAGAAGCAACTCTATGGTTTTTCTTTACTCCCAGACTAGCCAGTAAAAATTAGAACAACATTGTAGCTGTTAAAAATTACATCTTGAACGCATTGACTTACAATAAACAACTAGACTCTCAGTTGCTAACAAAAGTTCCTCAAGAAACGTCCGAGTTGCTTTGTCTATGTGTCGTGTGTGTCAACACATCGACTTAGACAGATAACATTAACATATTCGTTCAAATTGACACCTTATTTCGTGGCAGTAATGTTTAATATCAATGGCGTAGGATCGTGAGAAGTAATGACACGACGCCACGCGCTGGAAACCTGCCTGTCTCTTTTGTTCTCAATAGTAAGATTACGGTGCGAAAGAGACATATACATTGTTATCAAAGCGCGGTCGAAACACAACTGAACCAAAACTCTGACTTTTGCTTCGGACAGTTTTTGAGCGTGATTGGGAGTCTAGTTGTTTATTGTACGTCAATGCTTGAACGTAAACTTGTTTGTTCAGGTCGCATAGTTATTCGGTCGGCGCTGGAGACGAAGAAGCCCCGTCGCGAGTCTTCCCTCAGCTCGGCCTCCTCGGACAGCCGCGACCGCGAGCGGCGCAAACTCGTCAAAGTGGAAAAGCTGACCACGCCTGAACGTGAGCTTGAATACTCCAAGGCTGCTGGTGAGTGTCTTTAAGCTTCTTTAAGTCGATGAACAAAAAAAAATTACCTTACTACTCCGCTAATCAAATTTTAATATTTTTTGTTAGGGGCCGTCCATTTATCATGTGATGTTTATTTAGCACTTTAACAGCCCACCTTGGTGATATGTGGTGAGGTTTAACCTTTTTCGGCGCCACGTCAAATACAAGAGACGTCACCCATACGCCAGACGTCTTTATTGCGATGCCTTAAATTGAACCTAAACTCAATTGAACGAAGGCTGCTTTTGTATTGAAGTAATGGACGTATACATAGGTAGGTCGCTGGCGTTGAACCTGCGGTGCTGATATGTGTCGTTGGCGTTGATAAGGTTAAAACTTTTGACTGAACGCCTCTGTTAATGTTGTACAGATTTATTTTATTTTGGTTGAAGAATGGTTCCATTTGTTGACTTGACTAGCTGGTGCCTGCGACCTTGTCTGCGGAGAATTCGGTTATCGCTATCATCTATGTATGTATGTTTGGAAGTATGTTTGTCCGTATGGAATTTTGCGACTCAATTTTGAAGCAGCTATCTTCATCCGATTGAGCTGAAATGTTGCATACTTGTGTAAGTCAGATGACAATATACAATAATCTGGTTGTAGAATTTTGGTGGTCCAGCTAGGACCGTCTCCGCAGGAGGGAACTCTTCAACGGTTGATCCGATTGACTTGAAATTCATGACATGGAAGTACAGTCAACAAAAAGTACAGTCAGCAAAACAGTTTTTATCTAAAATGAAACTTTTAGGTTAGATTATTTGATGTTTATCATAATGAATGTATGTTTGTCTCGTTCCAGGCGTGTACAGCATGGCGACGGCGCCGTACGGCTTCGGGTACCCGTTCGCCGCCGTGCCGCCGCCCGGATACCCGTTCCCGCAAAGTATGAGTATCACTACTGTTGTTCTAGCGGCCGTGGCAACCCTACGGCTACCTATATTCGTCCTTTTTTTGTTTATTGCCCCATCGAACGATGCGATGATTTCGCCAATTCAAAAATCTTGTGACAAAAATGTCGGCAACGTTGTACGGTAGAACACGGTCAAAAGACCCCCTGGCGGGCTCTTAGCCAACGGATAACGATATCCGGGCATTTTCAAAAAAACGTGTACCCTTTTTCCAACAAGATTACCTTAATTTCCCATACAACTTTTTCGTGTCAGTTTTGTGACGCCCCATATAAATCGTATGAAAATAGCGTCACAAAACTGACAAAAAAACCAATGGCACTTTTGTTCTTTACAAAAATAAATAGTGCTAATAATTCTGATTCAGAAAAACCCAAAATGTCGTCATTTTGGAAAAAAAAGTCAAGGGTAAACGAAACGTTTTTTAAAAATGCCCATCCCTCAGAATCTGGCAGGAAATCATTAATCGATGCCCAGGGTGCACCGGACCAGGTACTGCTCTTCCCCTCGGACGGATCCAAAAACGAACCGCAGCTCTTGAGCACACGCGGGGGTGACTCGCACCCCTATATTAGAAAGAAAGAAAGAAAGAAAGAAAGAAAGAAGACATTTATTCCTTTTTGCAAGACACACAAATATAAGACAATATACACAATTTTATAGAAAATAAACAAGGTATAACAATAAAAAACAGAGACGTAAAATATTCGTCGTGATACACATTCCAGAAAAATTACTTATGTCATTGTCATTCTGACGTTCCAAATAATAACTTGTCAACATTTATCTATTAACCCAGTGGTACACAACCTTTTTTATACGGGCCTGTATCGATATGGCCCATTGGTTGTACTTTATACTTAGGGTTGCCATGGCCAAATGTGATTTGTGACTTTAATATATGTATTAAATTTCAGCAAGAGGCGTTGACAACCCTATAGGTCAACCGCTTAAATGAGTTCTCGCCCGCGCGGCACAGGGGCGAGGGGTGGGGCGACAAAGGGGGGCGAGAGAGGTGCGGGCGGCAGGCGCACCCGCCCGCACCTCTCTCGCCCCCCTTAGTCGTCCTATCCCGTCGGTCTATACTCGGTGAGGTTAGGGTTGCTAACGCCTCGTTTTAATTGAAAATTATTTTATTTTCAGGTTACAATATTGGTTTTACGAAAAATTTTGTAATAATTTCTTTGGTGTATTAAATATGCAAGTTAAATTATTCTATACATATATTATAATTATTATATGTATGTATGAAGAATTTAACTCGCGAATAATTCAAAATGCTCTAAAAAGTGATAGATTGAGGTGTGTTTTTGTCTCGATTCCTTTCAAAAATGACGTTTTTCAAAGCCCCATCACTAAAGTGCCGCGCTAATGAAACATGTCCCCGGCAGTATTAACGAACCTTTAACCTCGTACTACCCAGCGTCGATGTACTACCCGGTGCGCGGGCAGTACTACCCGCCGCCGGAGGGCTACCCGCGGCGTGCGCGGGGGCGGGGGCGCGGGCGCGGGCGCGGCTGCCGGCTGCCCTACTTCGAGGGCCCCGACGCCAGCCACCAGTACTACCGGTCAGTGCTCGTACTACCCAGCTGGGAAACAGCGCTCTACCCGATTGTACCCAGCGGTACTATACCGGTCTGGGAGTAAAGAAAAAACATACAATGTACCAGTTGCCTCTCTTCCCGCGCCGATGGTAAAAGCCCATCGAGGGAATGTGCGAAAATCTTAGGAGTCAATGTAATAAGCGATGCAGCTAGCAATCCACTTTTCCACCTATACGCCCACAATCATGCTAAACGTGGCTTTTAGGTCTTGGTAACTTAGGTTCTGTCTACCCCGTAAGGAATAAAGACGTGATACATACATACATCACGTCTTTATCCATCACGGGGTAGACAGAGCCTAAGATAACAAGACCTTAAAGACCACGTTTAGCATGATTAGGCGTATGGATGGAAAGGGGAATCAAAACCTCAAAAACCTATCCTCTTTCACACCAGCACGTTCCCTTATCACACTGTTCCTTATTCTATCTTTCAGTGATACACCTTCCATACTCCTTAACGCTCTCATTTCTACTGCATTTATTCTACTTTTATGCTTCTTTTGCCATACCCAAGTTTCGCTACCGTACATTAATGTTTTTATTTTATTTTATTTTATTTTTATTTATTTATTTAGACATGCCAATAGTACATAAACAAAACATTAATATTAACAAAATTACAAGTTACAATCCATGTTCATGCACCAATAACAGGCATGCGACAGCATTTATCATGTTTAGGGACTTACACTACAAGTAAAACTAACTAACATAAAAGAAACAGGATTAGGCAAGTGAGTTAGCACCCTGCTTAAAACAAAACTAAAATTAGGCAAAAAAGAGAACTAATTTTGAGGCATGTGTGATGGAATAAGCATTTTACGCTTAATTGACCGTATTGAATCTTGAAAGATGTCGAATTGGAATTAATTTGCTAGGTAGGTAATGTTGGAACAAGCACCCCTCTGGACTCATAAGCCTCGCGAATCATAGATAACTGGAACTTAATCGAGGATGGTGAAACGGGCCCTTATACTTACAGATACTTTAAGAAGCTGACCGAGTCGGAGCACCGCGGCGAGCACGACGACCGCGGGCGTTCGCGCTCCCGCTCGCGCCGGCGCTCTCACTCGCGCTCGCGCTCGCGCCGCCGCGACTACTCGCGCTCGCGCAGCCGCAGCCGCAGCCGCCGCACGCGCAGCCGCAGCCGCAGCCGGCGGCGGAGCAAGAGTCGGAGTCGGCGCTCTAGGTAAAGAAATAAAACAACGTTTGTCATACCATACCATACCACCACGTACCATATCGGTACTATTCCGAAGTATATTGTATTTCTTCCTATTATATATCTACGTGTATCGAATGTGTGTACATAAATGTTTCTCTCTCTCTCTCTCTCTCTCTCTCTCTCTCATCGTCAATCATACTATAGACCAGAGGTTCCTAACTTTTGTTCCATAGACCACTTTCAAAATTTTGCTGGATCCAGTGGACCCCCTGCAGCTACATTACTACCAATTTCTAAATCTCAAAAAAAGTGAAGATTAGCTCTAGCTATGGAAACTTGCGTTGTTGTTGAGTTTCAACGATGAAATAGGTTAGAATTGATGGCTTGATAGGGTTAATTATTTGAAAATAAAATCGACTGAACAAGTTTTGCAATTAAATTTTAGTTGTTCACTATTGACCAAATTAATTTTCATGCGCCCCCGCTTACGATTGTGGACCCCCATTTTTGGTCACGCCCAACGTAGACCCCCGTCGAGTCTTCCGTGGACTTAGGAATAATTAGGAAAAAAAGTAGTTTTAACCTTTTAGTGGGTAACGGCGACATTTTGTCGTCACAGAGAAAACAAAAATGCATCTATTTTGAAATGGTTACGGTACACAATCAAATGTTTTGTATAACTATCAAATGGCTAAAGGGTTAAGACCTCTTTATGGCGAAATCACTATTTCATCCTTCCTTTCGTCTCCAGACACTCATCTGTTTTCACGTACTTTCTAGCCTGGCAATGGAAACGCATTTCTAATTCCTTGTTTCATAACAATAGTACATTGTTGTAGAGGCTGGAAAGTGAGCAATAGATGGACGAGTGAGTTCGAGGGCCAAGCCGCAGGTGAGGCCCTCGAAGAGAGACGAGTCCATCTATTGCACTTTTGGCCGAGACATTACATAGTGCTTTTCACGACTAGGTACTGCGAGGAAATAAAAAACATTACGCCAGACGTGGCTGTATGGACCTAGTTTCCTTTGCCTCTCCCTGATGGGATAAACCTTAAAAAAAAAATATGAAGCACACGACGTGTTCTGATTGGTCGATTTTGTGTAATAGCATCACAAATTGTGTTCTGATTGGTGGAATCAGGGATCAGCATGCCGATGTGATTGGAGGTCTTTGAAACTGTCCAACAATGTTATTGTTGGCCTGTTTGAATTCATAGTTGGCCTGTTCATTCAACCTACAACTATACTTTGTTTTGGGGCCCCATTACTGACCATCTTTTGCCACATTTCCGAGCAGTGGCGTGAAAAATAATTTATTTTACTGAAAAACCATCATTTTACAATCCATCTTACTATCCATTAGACCAGGGGTTCCCAAACTTATTCATTACGCGCCCCCTCTCTAAAAAGATAAAACTCTGTGCGCCCCCCCTCCCCTATAATTCAGCCGTAGGCTGTTAAGCATAAACACAAGGAATTTGTTAATAAGGTTCTATAAGGTCTTGTATCGTAGCCCACGCCCCCCTTTGCAGGTCACTGCGCCCCCCTAGGGGGGCGCGCCCCCCACTTTGAAAATCACTGCATTAGACTGACCTGTGACTTGGCCGTCTGCGAGTGCGTTTGACAAAGTTAAATTATTACTAAAATTATCTGTATTCCAGATCTCACAGCCGCTCGCGCTCTCGCTCTCGCAAGTCCCGCTCCCGCTCCCGCCGGCGCTCCCGCTCCCGCTCCCACTCCCACTCCCGCTCGCGCCCCCGCTCCCGCTCGCGCCCCGCGGAGCCCGCCGCGCCGGCCGTGGCCCCAGCCCGAAGATCCAGAAGTTGGTCGTTACCCAAGGAGGGAGAAAAACAAAAGGAGTGGTCTAAGAGCCCTAAAGAACAAAAATAAAGTTGATTCTATAGTATTTTCTTTTATTTTAACGTTTTGCCGGATGTCAACTCCGATAGTAGCTAAAGCCGGGCTTATCTGGGAGCTGTAACCGTAACTATTGCAAGTTACAGTAACCAAGAACCCTAGCGTTACGAGTCTGCCGCGTGCGAAACGCTTCGTCCACACTAGGGTTTTTGTTACAGACTTACCCCCTTATTCATAAACGCTCTGTAGGCTTCTGCTAACTTAGCAATCGTTTGTCCTTATCTGTCATTTTGACATTTACCTTTCACAGATAAGGACAAACGATTGCTAAGTTAGCAGAAGCCTATAGAGCGTTTATGAATGAGGGGGTTAAAATTTGATCGATAACAAATGATGAAGAACATTTTAACCTTTTCGCCGCCACGTCAAATACACAAAAGACGTCACCCATTACGCCAGACTTCTTTATTGCGATGCGTTAAGTTGAACCTAAACCTTTTGCATTGAAGTAATGGACGTGTATATGTGTCGTTGGCGTCGAAAAGGTTAAAAACCATTGCAAGAAAATTGACAGCCGGATAATGGCAAATATCAGTTTTACACCCCTTTGCAAAAAAAGCGGTGCAAATTAGCCGTGCTGTACATAGCGACTGTCCAGCCTGTCCGCTATCACGCTGTCACTTAAAGCGCTTGAAATTACTTTTGAGCTGTAGTTTTGAAGCAATATGGCAAAAACCCTATATCTGGTTCCCGCGGATACAGTGGCGTAACTATAGGCTGGCAGGAGTGTCAAAATGCCACGGGCCCCTAGCTCTACGGGGCCCCGAACTGGTTTGGATAAGAGCACAGAAGGGACGCTGATGCACTTCTTTATGAAGGAGCCCCATCTGACGAATTTGCTACGGGTCCCAGACGTTATAGTTACGCCATTGCGCGGATATTAAATTTTTAACGATCCTACATCAAACTACTAACTAAGAAGTAAGGGTTCCTTTATCCTGACCACAATTAATCAGTTGATAAGTGTTTTAATTATATATGTTATCAATGGATTAATACGTGTATATAATCCCCGCTATCGGCCGCGGCGGTGCCGTCGATAAAGATACGTGTAATTAATACAGGTAATTACTTCAGTAGCAAGTTGAACGACTCCAAGATGAAGAGCTTCGCGTTTGTTCTGCTGTGTGTGATTGCCGCCGTGCAGGTGAATTAATTGTACTTTTTACCCGACTCCACCAGGAGGGTTATGGTTTTCGAGTGTTTGTATGTATATTTCTTTGGATAGTCGAGCCTAAACGGCTTGTCGCTTTTAAGCTTGAGATGTATGTACGGGAGAATTCCATATAATAATGGGATTAGTAGTTTCACTACTCGTTCGAGCTATAGACCAATGATAGATACATCATTTAAGACGGCGGGTAGGCAAAAATATAGGTAAAATCTTGGAGAGAAGTTTTACGTTAACGTAAATTCTCTATTTAGATACATATCATATAGGGTACCTACCAAAAGAAAAAACAGAATGTAGGTACCTGCTTCATTATCCGTGCAGATGGTAAAAGCCCACCGAGGGAACGGGCGAAAATCTTAGGAGTCATGTACGATGGGCTAGCAACCCATCACTATTTTGATTCTCTTTTCCACCTGTACGCCAACAATCGTGCTAAACGTGGCCTTTACGTATTGTTACCTAGGTATGTGTGTATTATACGTAGGTACCACAGGAAAGTTGAATTCGTCAGTCTGGATTATATAACCGTTAAAAATGTAGCGTGCATTGCATAGCTGTAGGGTGAGGGTTAGCGAGATGGATTTTCAAAGTGTCTCCCAATTTATTCCTCGGTGTAAGCCTTGTCCGCCGGCGGCGACGCTCCGCCATGTCAAATCAGGGGCGCAGCCACAAACGCGAAACAGGAAACTCATAAATTCCGTTAAAATCCTTTTTATTTTGTTCGGCGAAGGCACGCGCCGGGACGCCTTTGTTTTTCCTTCTACAGCAAATAATTTCTTACAAGTAAAATATGGTTATTATTTTACTGATTGTAATATAAATATGTGATGACCGGCCGCCGGTTCTACGAAGTGGTTGAAAAGCTCATGTTTTACGGATGATAAGGAAAGAAAATAATAAAATAACTAGACAAAATTGGTCACGAATCGAACAAGATTTATAATAATGCTATTGTCTTTACTGAAACATCGAAACTTCTCGGGTTTTAATATTATAGATATAGGTAGCTCAGTAGTTAGGAAGTAAGAGAGCGGATGAGGCCTCCAATGGTCTTGGACACCGTGTGTTATGAAAATCTACGAATGAGTCCATGAACCATCAACTGAGACCAAGTGATCAAACTCGGACTTTGTTTCTCGCGACCACACACAAAAACATGTCAGCCATTGTACAGTAACACGGTCTAAAGACGGTCAATTATATCCCTCAGAATCTGCTAGGAAATCATTAACTCAGGTCGCGGTGACACCAAGTGCTTCCGTTTAAGCCTCAATAACGACCGAATAGGGGATCCGTGTGGTTTTTAGTGGGTTGGCATACCACTGCCGTCGCGAGAGAGCCCCACATACCCCCGGTAACCCCGTACCGGGCGGATGCATAACGCGCCTTTTCCACACCATAAAAAAACTGGGTTGTGGTTCGGTTGTGGACTTAAGTAGCCATTTGGGTAAAGCCAGAACTGGTGGCGGTATACTGTGGTATCGAAACTATCATGCCACACATACAGTGAGCCAATTTGATTTCTAGATCACCACAGAACTTTGTCATATTAACAATTCCGTCATTCGATACTTCACATAGGTCCTCTATTTTTTTGTTACTATAAGATTTGATAGGCATCAAATTAGTAGACTACTTTGTAGGTAGGTATAGTTTATTGTGGGGGAAAACCCTTGAAGGGGAAATACCTCATTCATAAACCCAACTTGCGTCAACACACAGGGAGTAGGTAAATCTAATTGTTCGCATCTCATGTTTTAGCTACTTAAATTATTTCATGTTTTCTTTCACTCTTAAGAACTAGAGTAAATTCTAAACCTAGATATTTTGCTTGCCATAGAACCCAGACTCAATGACTTGGAAAAACCAAAATACAAATCGATTATTGAATTACACTGACGACTGTCATATCGATAATCAGTTGATTGAAGAGCCCTTATCAGATCTTATCTTGTATTAACTAAGAGCTAAGCCACTTAATTCGTATTACGATTAGTTAGTGTAATTAACAATGGAAAAATAACTAATTCAGCGGAAATAGCATGCTTAGGTGAATTACCTGAATTATCTCTTAAACTCACCTGTTTTTACAAGCGTTTGTTTAACTTGTAATGTATTTATGAATGTATTTGTAATTCGTGGCTGGTACAAAGGGTTGCCATTGCAGATCAAAGAGGCAACGCGGCCAGCATAATGGGAACCTTTGAACCAGGCACGAGACAGGGGGATTTTTTTGATTAATTTTTAATCATTTTTAACATACTTTACTTTAAATCAACTTTCCTAGTTTTAGTGTTCTTTATTGCTATTTAGTTCTTAATAGTTTGTATATGAATGTAATGTACCTAGGGTACCTATGTTTGTCCGGGTGGAATCTTGCGGCTCAATTTTGAAGCAGATAGCATCTTCAACCGATTGAGAATAAATTTTGCATGCTTTTGAAAGTCGTATGACAATACAATAATCTGCTACCTGGTCGAATTCTGGTGGGCCGGTCAGGACCCCCTCCGAGGAGAGAACTCTTCAACGTTTGGTCTGGCTGACTTGAAATTTGGTACACATTATGTAGGATGGATGGCAATGCAAGCAGTGGCGTAACTATAAGGTGGCAGGAGTGGCAAAATGCCACGGGCCCCTAGCTTCACGGGATCCCGAACTGGCTTGGTTTAGATTAGAGCACAGAAGGGACGCTGATGCACTTCTTTATATCTAGTTAGCAGTATTTTGCGTGATTGAGCGCCGCCCGGCATTGGCGGCAATATCAATGCCAGTTTTTATTTCTTTGGCCCCTTGACATTTGTACAATAATATTTTTCGTTTCAGGCTCGCAGTACTGGCGTGCAAGGTAAACTGATTTATTTTGATACGCAACTAGACTTCGACAAGTTTCAAATATAAGTACCTATCAAACGCTCTTACACCGGCGTAAAGGAGCGACCACACCGCATGTACCAAGCGTCACGTTCTCTCACCGTTTTTTCAAACATTTTGTTGCGTAAACGCACCGTCAACGTCTTTTACGCACTGGTGTGGCTGCACCTTAATAAGGTCGTGGGACATATTTTTGACTAGTTCATCGATATGAAGTATAAGTATCGATATACTTATTTTTGCACTTGACCGTACAATGCCTTCGGCCGGTCTCAGAAGCTAAACACTTTAGTATCTACCTGATACGCTGACTCGGCGATCTTCTTAGTAACAAGTGGGACGTATGATAATAAATAAATAAGTAATGAAAATAAAAATAATTTATTTTCAGATGACTCAGGTCCATAGGTTGTTATAATTACAAAACACTTATAAACTACTAGTATATGCCTACTTAGTATTACGGAAAGGTTATCACTTAAATGACTAATTAGTTCGTAAGACATGAGGTCGGTGTATTCGGCGGAGAATATCCGAATCCCGCCTCTGCTATCATTGTCAGCTATTTGAGCCCCCCTCATCTGCACCACAGATGCCGTTTTCATCCGTATTGGGACATAAAAGTCCTTTACGCTAGCATAGACAAACATACCAGGATCGCTGCAGAATCGAGGAAGAAAAAGCATCCTGAAAATGTTATTAGGTAGGATACGCAGGGATTATAGGTCTTCAGCCTGAAACTAGCACACAGGCCATACGTGTAGAAACTTTGACAGTAAGCTCCAAATAAAGTCAGCTTCACTCAATTCCGTTGACAGTAACCAGTAGCCAGCGCTCCCTGGCCGCCTTGGGCGAGAACCCTTGGGTGGTTCACCTTCGGCTGGCCAGGTCCACCAGCGGATTCTTGCACACATGCGCTGGTTCCTTGATCCACGAGAGCTGGGTGCTCACGAGCGGTGCATGCGCCTTTGAGTGAGTAAAACATACGTATACGTACGTTTGATAACAAAAATATGTATTTACATTTTCATTAAATCGCGTGCGGCATGTGAAAAACTAAAATCGCCTATTTCTCAAAACATGTGCAACTGACATGCGTCCTTTTGAATGGACGGCAATATTGGTTAGGGGCCATCCAAGTACGTCACACCAAGTTCACGATTTCTAGACCCCCCCCCCCTTGTCACACGGTTTATATGAAGACTGCAATTACTTTGTTCGTGTGTCACAAATTTCCAGACCCCCCCCCCCCTAAATGTGTGACGTACTTTATGGACCCCTTAGGCTGCGGCTCCACTGAGGCGGAGACGAGCGGAGCGGAGAGGAGACGTGTGGGGATCGACCAATCATATTACAGAGCGGAAGACGAGATGTGGATTTCATGTAATATGATTGGTCGATCCCCACACGTCTCCTCTCCGCTCCGCTCGTCTCCGCCTCAGTGGAGCCGCAGCCTTACTGCAACGTGTAACAGTTACTAGCTGTAGCTCAGGAGAATGCAGGAGAAAATGACGATTGTTGAGAACGTACTGCGTGTCCTGGCCGGTATTTTGATTACGTTCACCCTCTCCTCAGTACACGCTTCATGTGGCTTCGTTTCGGCGCCGTGGAGACGATCAAGCCTTCGCTGGTGCTGGAGACCAGCGCGGTGCGCATCCACCCCCTGTGGAGCCACCACGAGAACAACATCGCTGTCGTCGCTGTTAACAGAGAAGTCGAGACCACCCGTAAGTCAAACAGTTACATAAGTCAACGAACAAAAAATTTTTACCTTGCTACTCCGCTACTCACGTGCAAGATAACCAAGCCTGTGTGAAATATATATGTTTTTCACACAATCCCTCCCTCCACTGCTGCCAATATAACACATATAAATCCCACAACCCGTCCCACAATCCGTAGAAGGATCGAAACGCGTCAGTGTTTGTGTGGTGTAAGCGGTAATTAAGTTTGTATTAAAAGATAATAATAGTGTAGAAAAGATCATTTTGATTTTTAAAGAAGGAGAAACAGTGTGGCGTAAAAACTTAAAAAATGGAAAAGGATAATGTTCTGTATCTAACATTTTATTTAATGTAACTTTATAGTCTACACATACCCTAATTTTTTTGTCATTTTTGTGCACCACAACTATAGGGCTAGCCCAATCACTATGTGTAACTCTTTTAATAATACCTGCCTTTTCTAAGCTAAGTAATTCCTTCTCAACTTCCATCTTTTTTTGCATAAGGAATGGAATAGTTACCAACCTTGTAATGCCATGGTTGTAATAATAAAATAAATGAGTAGGTAAGTGAGTTTGTAATGTGAAGAGTATGTCACCTGTCACCGACCATTGTCGTATTGGTGAAATAGAGGCCTGGCCGTACACTAAGACAACAGCGCATGTCCGGCGTTCCTCGGACAATTACAGTTCCAGTTCCAGAACTCGATGGTTCCCTTAATTACAGCCCGTTGTTGAGAGTTCAGAGTTGGCGGCCTTCCCGACGCGCTCCAAAAACCTCGGTGGCCCTTCCACACTCGTGGTTATAGTCTAAATATTATATCCTAGTCTAAACACGGGTGGTAGGACCTCGTGCAAGGTTCGTCCGGATCGCTGTCAGCGCTTGGACTGCTGTGTTCCGGCGTGGAGAGTAAGACAGCCGGTGAAATTACTGGCACAAGAGGTATTCTATCCTGGCCCTCTAGGCTGGAAACTCATCTGCAATCCTGTTGTGGGATTCCATGGCTGATGCTAGCTTACCATCAGGTAACCCACTTGCTCGTTTGCCGTCCTTGTTGTATAAAAAAGTCTAAATAATACTATTAATAGATCCATTCATATTATCATTGACCATCTCATACTATCATTGAGTTATATAGGACTGCTATGCACAATCATTTTTAGTGAATAAAGGTCTAAATAATAACGTAAAGGCTTTGAAGTGGGTCATCTGATGGCAAGTGAGCGCCACCCAAGAATTGCAGACACGTTGCCAGCTAAGAATGCTTCATGTGCACGAATTTCGCCGGGTATATTCTCCACGCCGGATCACAGCGCAAGCACTGCGGCAGTATTAGCGTACTCTGGTGATAGTGATCCAAAGGATCAAGGCAAGGTCTTACTAGCCACATTTATTCAAGGCGCAGTTCCAGTGGCCGGTATCTCGGTCAATAAATATGCGGTATAACGACTAGTTAAACTACCAAGTTGATAACTCAGTCGATATAAAGCGCGCGGGGACTTCCCGCAAGCAGTATAACGATAAGTGAAACTACCGACGATAACTCTGTCGATGTACAGCATGCGGGGACTCCCCGCAAGCGGTATAACAACTAGTGAAACTACTAATCCCATTGTTTTACGGAACTCTCCTGTACCCCGCATGCGGGCCCTATCAACCAATGAAACTGAGTGTAGCAATGTACGACGGGCTTGCATGATTTACTTGTACAGAGGTAATTGTGGTCACGCGTGAGTGTGCA
Organism: Pandemis cinnamomeana; assembly: GCA_932294345.1. Taxonomy (NCBI): domain Eukaryota; kingdom Metazoa; phylum Arthropoda; class Insecta; order Lepidoptera; family Tortricidae; genus Pandemis; species Pandemis cinnamomeana. The sequence goes on along the minus strand of OW028718.1, from coordinate 11,891,420 downwards.
GGGCCAGAAGGCGTGGCTGCTCGCCAGCTCCCTTACCTGCCCATCGTTTACACTCGTTTATTTTGTTCCTTTTGTACAAAATTAAATAATGTTTCACCGATTGCACAACATTAGGTGATATTAACGTTTGATTACCTTACAAAAATGTTTGAGTAAAACTGTTGATTTATATCATTTCACATAAGTACCTACATAGATTACGAGTACCTATACATAGATGCGTTTTAGCACAAAACCGTTCATTAGGGATAGGTCACTGGGGATATTGTTATAGAAATAAAGTTGGGGATATTACACGCTTTTTGTATTTTACTAACACCTTGTAATGGGGACTATCGTTTCTCTGCTCACCAGTTGGCGCCACTGTTGACTAAGGTCCAGAGGTATAGCTAGAAAAAACATAGCTGTTACCTCGGCAACAAGCATACTTTCAGCAAAAAATAAGTTTGTATACAGTAAACAAACAAACCTCTGAATTAGCTAGATACTGTTTGTGGCCGCTTATATTTGCGGTTTTTTCTTATTTCCGCTTTCAAAGCATTCACATTCATCGCCGAATAATCCATATTTTGAGAATTTTACAAAGGAAATCAATTTCCAACAGGTAAATGAAAGAAATAATAATTTATGTCACGAAGCCCGCCAAAACCAATGAAAAGTGAATGTTATTGGACCTCACGCGACACTAGCGCCTCTAGTGGCAAATTCACACGCGATAGCCCCCATTGTTATTATGTTGTTCCAGAGTACATCGCCCCGATAGCCCTTCCCGCGCAGGGTGCTGATGCCGGTGACTCCGGCAACTTATGCGCCTACGGCGAAAACGAGGACAACAGTACGATTTTTTTTTAAATTATAGCCAGACTATCTACTTGTTTGAAGGTGCCGCCTTCTTCTGTCGAGCAACAGAATTAAATCAGTAACAGCTACTTAATAACAGATGGCACCACTTTGAACCACGTTACAGAAACAATTTAAAAATACTTTAAACGCCTGTGCCGTACTTAGGTATGATATACTTAATTGTTAATTGATCTACAGCCCCCGGTGACTACCTGAGCTGCTATGATGTGCAAATCATCGCTGTCAACAACCAGGCTCTGATCGGTGGTGATGACCTCGCTGTGTCTGAGGTAAGTTCCGATAAGGTAAGGTAGGTATAGTCCAGGTATACCTAGGCTGTTTGATAAGTACCCGTTTTCTAAATATATTAATATCGCTGGCCGAAAATAAGTATACCACCTTTTTAAGCCATTTTTCAGAGGCGGGAAAGTTAAAAAAAAAATGGCGTTCTTTTGTTTTTTTCTCATTTGACAGCGATTTAGTGAAAGCGTGAACTTAAAATTGTTAAAATGGAGAAAGAACAGTATCGGTCTGTAATTAGATTCTTGTTTTCGGAAGGAAAAACATGTGATGAAATAAAAGTAAGAATGCAAGCGGTTTACCATGAATGTGCTCCTTCTATGACAACCGTCAGATATTGGTACAACGAGTTTAAGCGGGGGAGAACAACCGTCTTTGATGAGGATCGCCCAGGCCGGCCAATTGAGGTGACTACAGACGATATGATTAAGAAAATTGAAAATATCGTTTTAGCCGACCGCCGAATTAAACTTCGAGAAATCGTTGATGGTGTAAACGTTTAAATCGAGAGGGTACAACACATATTAGAAGAAAAATTGGGTATGAAGAAAGAATCGGCGAGTTGGCTGCCGCGTTAACTCACGGAGGGGCAAAAACGGAACCGACTGACTACTTCGGAGCAGTATTTGGCCGTGTTCAAACGTAACCCGAAGAAGTTTCTGCGTCGTTTCGTGACCGTGGACGTAACGTGGGTTCACCACTACAGCTTGGAAATTAAAGAGTAGTCGAAGCAGTGGATTTTACCGGGTGAACCTGCTCCAAAGAAAGCAAAAACCTCCCATCGGCTGGAAAGGTCATGGCGACTGTTTTTTGAGATTCGCAGGGTATTATACATATTTACTACTATGAAAAGGGGAAAACGATAACAGGGCAGTGCTATGCCAATTTATTGGATGAATTTGACGCCGTTTTGAAGGACAAACGACCCCATTAAAAAAAGAAAAAAGTACTGTTTCATCACGACAACGCCCCAGCTCATTCGTCCAGAGTTGTGACGTCTAAATTAGCACAGTTACGCTACGAACTATTGCCTCACCCCCCGTATTCTCCAGATTTGGCCCCATGCGATTTCTTTTTGTACCCCAACCTAAAAAAATGGCTCGGTGGTAAGCGATTTGGATCAAATGACGAAGTCATTGCCGCCACAGAGGCCTATTTTAATGACTTTCCAAAATCATAATTTTTGGATGGTTTATTGAAGCTTGAGTATAGGTGGAACAACTGTATAGAGTTAAAAGATGACTACGTAGAAAAATAAATGCATATATACAAAAAAAAAGTTTTTTTTTTGCCATAAACGGGTACTTATCAAACAGCCCTCGTACCTACTCAAACTGGGGTCCGCGTGCAGCCCGCCGGCCCTTTGTGATTGGCCCATCTGAAGTTACTAATTGACTGAAAACCATTTTAAACTTCACAGCAATTAGAGAAAGGTAGACACAAAAAACAATAAAACATACGAGTATGGACATCTTTCCATCAAAGAATCGAGAATTATACTTTCCGATTTTTGTATTTATTTTACGGTTTACCCGTTAGAATTTAAATTTCTTAACAATACTGATAACTAGAACAAGGAGAAATCCAAAAAGTAAAGCTATGGCTGGTAATCGAACCCGGATCGTCATCAATTCGTGATGTGTGCTATACCCCTACACCACCCATAGCAAGTTATACTTAAAATAGCGGGGGTGCGAGTTTGGTTACCTCCGCGTGTGGTCAAGAGCTGCGGTTCGTTTTTGGATCCGTCAGAGGGGAAGAGCAGTGCTTGGTCCGGTGCACCCTGGGCATCGGTTAATTGATTTCCTGGCAGATTCTGAAGGATATCATTATCCGTCGGCTAAGAGCCCGACAGGGAGGAAAAGGTTCTTTTGACCGTGCTCTATCGTATAACGTTGCCGACATTTTTGTCACAAGATCTTTGAATACTGTATTTAACTTTGACATTGCCGAAATCATCTCATCGATGGGGCCATATTAAAAAAAGAAGAAGTGTTTAGCGCTATTGTCTCCAAGCGCCGTCTGTTTGAATGATCTATAGACTACGACACAATTATCAAACTCCCGTGGAAAATCTACTGCTTACTTTTCGGATTTTTCCAAGTGTTCTAGTTTTCCGTTTAGCAAATATAGTTTAGAATTATAATATATTATTTGTAACGCAGTTCGACACTGGAGCACCCTTAGTCGCCGACGGCGTGCAGATCGGCATTTGGGCGGCGGCTGGCGAAACCGACGGCACCGTTGGTAAGTTCATCATTACAAAAATAAACCGACTTTACAAAAGTTAGGTTGTCACTTTACGAAAAAAAAATCGGTAAGGTGTAATCGGTAATTCCGAATATTGCTAAAATCAGTCATGTTCCGTTGGACTGTTATTATACCTACTACTTTGTTACGAGAGCCCTGCCTCCGAAGCAAAATGTAGGGAGAGTGAGATCATTTTATATTAATAATTGTAAAAATCTGCTTACGTAATACTTGAATGGCCCCATAGATGTTTTTGACGTCTTGGAAACGTAAAGAAAGAAAGAAAGAAGACATTTATTCCTTTTTGCAAGACACAAATATAAGAGAATAAATACAATTTTATAGAAAATAAACAAGAAAAAAACAGTCATGAAAAATAGATCATCAGCGTTGTGTATCTTCGCAAAAGTGAAACGGTCGCTGGCTCAGCATTACGCTGAGGTGTATGTACGGTCAAGTGCAAAAATAAGTATTGATAGGAACTTCTCAAAAATATGTCCCACGACCTCATTACGCCGGTGTAAGAGCGTATGGTACTTATTTTTGAAACTTTGTCTATATACATACACACTTGACTGTACATATATTTATGCCCTTAACTGTATTAGAGGAAGGTGTGTAACACTATTTTCCCCTCCAGTGTTCACCAACCTGAGCAATTACGTCGACTGGATCGTGAGCCAGACCGGCATCCAGCTCGGCCGTGAGGCCCCCAAGCCCGAGGCCCCCGAAGCCATCATCATCGTCGACAACTAAACAAAACATAACCCTTCCTTGACAGTCGGGTAAAAACGTCGTCAATAAAAGTATTTTGTTTTAATGTGTGTTTTTTCTAAATGTAATTTCTAAATGTCTGTGAAAATTAGAACACATAGAAAAACCCGAAAAGTAAAGCCATGACCGGGAATCGAACCCGGATCCTCGTCATTCCGTGACGCGTGCTATATCTACCCCTACACCACCCATAGCAGGTGGGTAGTCTCCGAATTTTTCTACCTGTTACTAACTGTCACGTGACCTTTGTTACTATGCGAATTTTTTGTCGCTAAGCGTCATCTGTTTGAATGATGTGTCTGTACGACACAATTACAAACTCCCGTGGAACATCTACTGCTCACCAGGGACGAGAGAAGTCTGTTTTGTTTGTAAAGTATAACTTTATCTGGCACAATCGCCTAATGCGTGCCAACTTCTATTCAGCGTAAGGGATAGCTATATGGCTGCATAACTGTGTCCCTTACGCTGAATCACTATTGTCGTAGTCATTATTGCTAGTATGGATTATCTAAAAAGCACGACAAGCTTGTGAAAATGGTATAAACTGAAAAAAAATACGGTTTAAAAAAAAACAAAGGTTCGTACACAAAGGCAAAGGGACTACTGGCCTATACAGCTAACATTTTACAGCTAAGATTAAATCGTTAAAAGGTACGAAATAGTACGATGTGGACACATGGTCAATTAGTACATAAATCGTACCGAAAGGTACAATCTGGGGCCCGATTTTTTTATTTATTTATTTATTTACATATAAACATCTTTCTATCAAAGAATCGAGAATTATACTTTCCGATTTTTGTATATATTTTATGGTTTACCCGTTAGAATTTAAATTTCTAAACAGTACTCATAACAAGAACATAAGGAAAAATTCAAAAAGCAAAGCTATGGCCTGGAATCGAACCCGGATCCTCATTCCGCGATGCGTGCTATACAGACACCACCCATAGCAGGATTTTTCTGTGTTCTAATTTTCAGTGTCGTTTAGAAACTTTGTATAATTCGCATATTCATCGAGAAAGTCAGTAGGCCTACGCTACGTTTGTGGGTCACAATATCACATCTCTACAACCAGTGAATTCCCATGGTCACCGCGATCTACGAGAAACTGTTTTAAACCTTATTTTACCCTGATAAGGTAACATTTAGTTACGCGATCACAAAACGTGTTACAAATCACGTGGTGATTTCGCACGTTCAAGTGGTATAGAGTAATTAAACGATAGAGTGGAAATGTTAACGCTTTGTTGCAAAAAAAAGTATGAATTACAGCGTGGATTGCTGCGTTCTGATTGGCCGGATTAAGGTAAAGCTGACAATAGAGTTGATAAAACGGATTATTAGTTACATTATGAGGCATAGAAAATAAAACTAGTATTTCTAAACGATACTAGAAATCATGGCAAAATCGGAAACAAATAAATTGATAACTTTACTTTGCTACTCTGCGATTAAATACAGTGAGGTCATGTCATGCAATACAGCCACACTTCCTCTAAATATTTTCTATTCATGCAGTCAATGCTCTAAAGAATGTAAAAAAGTATGAATAAGTAACTGAAAACATAATCAGCAACAGCTGCGCTGAAAAAAATACTTATAAATAATTGAAGTAATATAAATACATCATTTATTCACATAGGGTTATATTCTCTTTGAAACGAAGAACAATACATGAGAATTTTGTTAGTTACATAATACGTCCCTTAAGTCTATGTTAAATATAACAAATAATGATAAAACTATAAATAAAAAGTTGCCCTAAATCGCTGCCCGGTGACATGGTGCCCAGAAGACTGGCGGCGTTATTATTCAAACAATAAACTACTGGGGTGTCCCAGAAGTAAAGAGACAAAATAGAAATGAAAATCAGTAATGAAAAAATATAATAAAAAGTTTTTATTTACCTTATAACATATTAAAAATGGAATCATATTTACTATTTTATATCAAATTTGCTTGTGCAATGCCTTTATATCCAATTTTTCTGAGGTTTATTGCTGCTCGCCTCATAACAGCTTTTCCTGACCTAGCTGCCACGATTTTAGCCAATTTGGTCCATCTATGTTTAAAAGCAGTCAATGATTTGGGTTTTTCTGCTTGTTTTTTATATTCTCGTTTGCACAAAGACCAAAAAGTTTCAATACCACGAGCTTGGGGAACATTTGGGGCATTTTTATGTTTCCGTATAAAGTCTATCCCGGCAGCCTCTAAATGTTGAGTGACTTCTGCGGCATAGTGGCATGACGCCATATCCGGCCAGAATATAATTTCTTCCCTATGGTAATATTTATCCATAAATGGAATCAATCGCTTTATAATACACTCTCTCAGATAAATTCGTGAGTTCATAGAACCTGTACAAATATTTTATATGGTTCAGACGTATTACCATGTTGGTCTATGGCTTGCCAGACGAGGTATTTATTGAAAAATTTGGCCTTTGGTATGATTTTGTGTGAATAGTCTACAGCATCCCGATTGTTTGCGTGGAAGTATTGCTTCCCAGGAACATCCATGGGGTCCACGGGCACGTAAGTCTCGTCATCAATCACAAGAACTTTCTTTAATGTTTTTTATACACTCTTCGGCATCCTCTTTTAGCACGCACTTCCTGGTCTTTAACATATTTAGGAGCAGATAATTTTGCAAACGCTTTAATCTGTAGGTCGTGTGTTTTCATTCGTGCTAGACTCGACTTTGATATTTTTAATTTATCCGCAGCAGCTCTAACGGACGTCGAAGGATTCCGTTTATACACTTTTTTTACTTTATTTATATTCATTGTTGTCGAAACAGTACGTTTCCTTCCCGAAATCTTTTTGAAAACATGCTCTTGCGTTTCTTCAAAACGCTTTATAATTCGGTATAAAGTAGTTCTCCTGACTCCCTCTGGAGAAAAATGACGTATCGTGTCCGTTTTTCCATTACATTTATTTATAATACTGAATAACTCTTTTAGCAAATAACTCGTGTTCAGCTCTCTTCATTATTAAAAATCCAAAAATACGGTCGTAATTCCTGCTTAATTTGACAGATATAGTGCCTACGGCGGCCATGACAGTTATTTTTCTTAAAAAAATTAAAATCTTTTCAACCAGTTCGAAATTTGAAATTTGTCTCTTTACTTCTGGGACAGCCTTTAATTAAAAAACTGAAGTAAAACTAAAACTAATCTTAAAATAAAACAATCAAAGGAGAGGTTCCCGCGGGAAACTCCCGCTAAATATCTGAAAAGGATTTGTTCCTTGTACGGATAAAAAATCGATCACGACAAACTAGAGTTAAATACTTAGTAGGGTATAAGTTACAATTCACAAAGGTTTGGGCCGCTCTACACTCTATTGGTAAATATCTCTATGTATGGTAACTATTTCGTCATTTCATTATGATCACGCCGTTTCTCTAGGCTCTAATGGCCATACCATTTTGTCTACGCATACGCAATCACAATCCACGATCCTTTTCTACCGGCTCATGTCTGAAAGAGACAACAGAACTGTCAGCGTGTAGGGTTCTATCAATGGCACCTATGAGTAAATAGTTTGTGCAATTCGGGTTAAGATGACCGGACCTTGCGCAAGAATGGACCCCCCGTGCCAGAGACGGATTCTAAATGTAGTCGACATTGTTCGCATTACTTTGAGTGGGTATTGGATTAACAGGGCAACTTTAACTTTTTCTTTTAGTCTCGCTCGCGTCCCTTTAGAGTCTGGGATCTATCTTTGAGTCTGATCCTAGTTACAAAACTGATCCTACTTATTTGTAATTATATTATACCCCTAAGATTATAAGGGCTTATAAAAAGCTACTTATATATACTGAAATATTTGCTCTACGTACTGGCCACTTTTATTTTATTATTATAGCCTTTTTTATTCCGAACTCGCTACAATTTCATTTTTGTTGTTATTGTGTGTGTTTTTTTTTATTATTAAATTGTCGCGTAATTCGGCGTGCCTCATGGCATAGGCCTCCTCCGTGCATTGGAGGGTTTGGGCTATAGTTTCCCACGCGCGCCTAGTGCGGATTGGGAACCTAACACTCACCATTGAATTTCTTCGCAGATGTGTGCAAGGTTTCCTCACGATGTTTTCCTTCACCGAAAAGCTCATGGCAAATTTCAAATGTAATTTTCGCACATAAATTCCGAAAAACTCAGAGGTGCGCACCCGGGATTTGAACCCACGACGCTCTGCTTGAGAGGCCACAGGTCAAACCACTAGGCTACCACGGCTTTTTCCACTTTTAAAAATGTTGAATTATTTGACATGAATGTTTTTATTTTTTACATTTAAGCTGTGATTTAACTTGCTATGTATGTTTGTTCGGATGGAATCTTGCAACTCAATTTTGAAGCAGAAACCTTCAACCGACTGAGCTGAAATTTTGCATACTTATGTAAGTCAGGTAACAATGCAATAATATAATAATGGGATTCTGGTGGCGCCGTCAGGATCGTCTCCGCAGGAGGGAATTCTTCAACGGCAGGTGCGATTGACTTGAAATTTGGTACTCAATATGTTAGACGCATAAGGCAAGTACAGTCAGCAAAAAAAGGCTGTGTACAAAAAAAACAATTCACCTTAGCAGCGAGAACATTTTATTACATTTTAGGTATGGAATGCATTTGTTATAATAATGCGTACCGTACAAGTATGAAGAAGGCACGAGTATATCCAGCGGTACTTAAATTTGCACTATAAAAAGTTATTTTACTATCATAGAAGGTTTTATATCTTTGTATAGGCATATACCTATTTTATAACATGTAGCTTATGCTTATGGCACTAGAGTGGATTCCGGTAATAGTAAACCAAACCTATTGCGTCTCTGTCGAACTTTCTCTGTTACAGCATCATTGGGTTGCGCTAGCATTTGTTAGCGCATTTGGCTTTTGAGCACAAACGTTAGACGACCGGGCGCCATGACACCGTTCCAAATTCGAAATTGACAGCCGATTTTTTTTTAAATCGAAACCGGCCAGTTGTATTTTTTTTAAAACGTCGCGTTCATGGGATCACAGTGCCAGTGAAGTGATTTAAAAAGCGCAATTGAAAATGGATTGTTTGTGAAATTAATAAAACCTACGATGTCCAAGATAAGTCAGCAGAAAATAAGAAATATCATAGTGATTTAGAATAAAAAATGGAGAAAGATTATTTCTTACTAGCCTAACTCGGACTAAGATGATCGTAACGTGAACAAAATGTTCGGGTTCAAACGTTCCTCAGTACAATTACTAGTGCTACTGTCATGGTGCATGGAACATTGGACATTCGGATATGTGATTTTGTGGTATATTCTTGCGTGTGCCGTGTTCATTACATTTATTTTGGTCGTGTTGACATATGACCATGATTATTGGTTGAATAAGGGTATCTTCTCTCCCCCCGCTTGGCCGCTAGTAGGACACATCCTGTCAGTGGTTCTTTTTAAAGAACAAGGAGGCATGTGCTTTGAAAAGATCTATAACAAGTACACGGATCTCAAATTTTTGGGTAAGTCGTGAATTTTATAGCCGATATTATATTCAATCACTGTTTGCGATAAACTGAGAAACTACTTGGTTGAATGTCTTGGTTGACTGTAGAATATATATATTGTATGTATATATTTAGGCTACAATATAATACAATAACTCTATTGAACACCACATATAACAACTAAAGCAGAAAAAAAGTATACAGAACATTACAAGGTAACAATAGGCGGACTTATCGCGACAGAGCGAGCTCTACCAGGCAACCATAATGGAGATAAGAACAGATCTGAGCAGGTGGTGCAATTTAGAATAAATATTAATAGACTAAGAAGTGAAAATACATACTACATTTTATACATGAAACACGTCATTTATAATTAATGGAGATATAAATAGACACATACACACATAACTAAGGACGCCAGCTACAAGTTTCATGCACAAGATGACACATATATGCTCTTTCAACATAGTTTAAACATGGGTAAAGATTAAAAACCTACCACTGGATTGGCTACCTACAACAACGAACGGAATGTTTTTTTGCGATACCGGTAGACTTTGCGGGTGAATATTCGAGCGTTTGGACCGCTCGGCTCAAACGTTAAATACCACGATTACTTAATTAATGGAGCTCCCACACAGTATTTGAATGAACACTAAGTCGTGAGGGTCACAGAGGTTTATCTGAGTCATCATGTCGGCCGAAAGACGTCCACTGCTTGACATAGGCCTCCAAGGCTCTCAGTGGACGTCGCGGTGACACCTAGTGCTCCCGTAACGCTCACAGTCCATGGCCAGGAGGGAACGCGTGTGTTTTTAGACGGTAGGCCTCTCCCCTCCTTCCATAGGGAAGGCAGCGGCGAGTTGGAGAGCCCGTCGTACTCCCGTTGCTGCCCCGAGCGCGGGAATGCATATGGTGCATTTCCACACGTTAAAAAAAAAGGCCTCCAAGGCTCTCCACTCAGACCGGTCTTGTGCTATCCACCGCGATCTTGATCAGGTCGTCGTTCCATCTTGTTGGAGGCCTACCAAGCTCGTCTCCCGGTCCGCGGACGCCATTCAAGATCCTTCTGACCCCATCGGCCATCAGTCATGCGAGCAATGTGGCGCCCACTGCCACTTCAGTTTCGCAATTCTTCTTTCTATTTATCTTGTGTAGAGGAAATAGGACGGCCGGTGGTTGTTCGTTTCTCGATAGAAAAGTATTAATGCTGGCAACACCACCAATTATGAGTACCTAATCTACTCTGTATTGTCTCTCTCTCTTCTTCCTGTCTTGTCTGTGTAGGTACGGTCAAGTGCAAAAATAAGTATTGATAAGAACTTCTCAAAAATATGTCCCATGACCTTATTACGCCGGTGTAAGAGCGTATGGTATTTATTTTTGAATCTTTGTCTAAATACATATTATTACACTTGATTGTACACGCGTTTCATTTCTAAGGTGCATTTTTATTTATTTATCACCTTCGGCACGCTAATTTGAGCCACCTAAAATAAATTACAATAAATACAGTGCCTGTTCAACGATTATTCTGTTTCGTCCTTGGATCACACTTGCACTGGAATAAATATAATTTTATTTTACCAAACGTTTTAGTACTGTCTCTGCCATGCCCTTATCTTTCCGTTTTTGATTATTAAAAAACAAGAGACAATAGAATAGATAGGACATTGTCTTAATTCTGTTTTTCTTTTGTTTATTTTATTCGTTAAAATGATTTTATTAACGTCTGAATTCATTATCATCATAATCAGCCGTAGGACGTCCACTGTTGGACATAGGCCTCCATAGCCCTCCAGTTGCCTCGGTTGGAAGCGGCTTGCATCCACCGTGAACCCGCGACTTCTGAATTTTGGTATCGAAATTCGGCAATTTTTGTGATTTTCAAAGGTCTCAAGTTCAAACACACAAGCATAGCAGAGATAGGTGTATTAAAGCATACATGTGGGAGTGAGCGGAATAACAGAATGAATGACTGAGATGGAAGAATGAGAGAGTGAATGTGAGAGAAAAAAATGTCAAGAGGACGGACGGCGGCCATGAGAGCGCTGATTTGTTTTATTTGATTTTATTTAATGTTTATATCCAATACAGTGCTACAAGAGTTTAATGAATCTTTTATTATGGCCCGTCCTACATACATACGAGTACATAGGTACATAAATCACGTCTTTATCCCTTTCGGGGTAGACACTTAAAGTAAGAAAACCTAAAGGCCACGTTTAGCGTGATTGTGAACGTATAGGTGGAAAGGGGAATCAAAATAGTGATGGGTTGCTTGCATCGCCTATAACATGATTCCTATGATTTTCGCCCATGCCCTCGATGGGCTTTTACCATCTGCGCGGGAAGAGAAGCCACTGGTAAATTCTATGTTTTTGGATGGAAAAAGCCCAAAGTCTTAGGAATCATCCCTTTCCACCTATATGCCCACAATTATGCTAACCGTCGCCTTTAGGTCTTGTTATTGTTACCATAGGCCAGGGCTGGCGAACCAATGGCACGCGTGCCACTGTTGGCACGCTTCCAAATAAATTGGGCACGCCGATAATAAAAAAGGTTTAATGTGGTCATATAATGGAAAAATAACAACACACTTTTAAGACAACAGGGTCTTTGATGACAGGTCAGAGCCAAATATTACTTTATTTGTGAAAAAATGGCACGTCCACCAAAAAAGGTTCGCCACCCCTGCCATAGGCTCTGTCTATCCTGTAAGGCATATAGACGTGATATCTGTATGTATGTATGTGTATTGGAATGAACGATGCTGAACCAAGACCATTGGAGCGCCTCCACCGCGTCGGTCTGCTGCGCTACCGCCGGCAATCGATGGCATGCACCAATTAACCAATAGAGTACAAATGTCATATAATATCAACAGTTCTCTTAGAATTATTTAAGCAGCTGGTTGGGTTGTTGTGAATGAATACGTACAAATTTTTCATCGTACATTTGTATTCATGATTAAGGGCCTGTTTCACCACCCTCTTTTAAGTTCCGGTCATCTTAAGTGTCGGTTATCTATGATGTCGTCTCTGTCTGTTTCGTAGTAAGACATAGAGGGAATCATAGGTAACTGACAGTTAAGGTCACGCGTTTTACGCCGTACACTTTGAACGTCGACAAGATGGAAAAATCCTGAAATCATTTACAGGGGTGCTCAGAGAAGCTAACCTAATCAGCATAAATATTCCGGGACAATTCTGAGAAACCTTACATACATACATACATAAATCACGTCTTTATCTCTTACGGCAGTGTTTTTCAAACTTTTTCACAATACGACCCCCTAGTACGAAAAAAATATTTCGCGACCTCCCCCCCTTTCTTCTTCTTCATGTAGGTATTTTATTGATGTTACAAATATTCAATTAATACGACACATTTATGCATTTGCATAGTAAACAGCTTTTTTTTTGACGAGGTAGTTTCCGCGATTTCTCGCGACCCCCTTGTCGAGGCTTTGCGGCCCCCCAGGGGGTCGCGACCCACAGGGATAGACAGAGCCTGAGGTAACAAGACCTAAAGGCCACATTTAGCACGATCGTAGGCGTATAGGTGGAAAGGGGTAAGGACTCAATGCCGCGGGGGAGGACGTTTTTATATTTATTTTAGTTTTATTTTAATTAATTTATCTTGTAATACATTTATATTTAAGTAATTACACGTTAAGTTTATAAGTACGTATTAATGCTCGATTGAGCTTATTACATAGTAAATCCGAAAAATAAATAAATGTATAAGTAAATATTAATATCATGGGACAATTCACACTATAGTTGACCTAGTCTCAAAGCAAGCTTGTACTGTGGCTACTCTAGCCAACTCATAAGCATCTGTATTTAAATAGATAAGTTATAGACATCATTCATGACTGGGGTACAACAAACCCGGTACCTACAGCTTGACTATGAAGTCGGTCGCTAACCACGAGCCACAAGGCTACCAGGTCATAAAAAATGCAAATGTATGATCATAATTCTGATAACTGAATTGGCTTTCGCGACAGCACCCTGCAAGTAGCATAATTCGATTACCTGTTGGTTAATTCTTCTATGATTGTTTAGAATAGCTGCGCGTAATTTATTTCCTTCGCCGATATTTTCACTTTCTATTTTTCTAAGTACTAAGCATTTTGACGATCGGATAGCCTGGAGGTTAGTGACCCTGACTGGGACGCTGGAGGTTCTAGGCACACAGAACCTATTTTTCAGTCGCCCCTGTGATACACACACACACATAATAACAACCCGCAACCATAGTGGCCCAAATACTATTTACTTACTGACTATGAAATTGGTCATTGCTCTAGGTCGCAATACAAAGAATCCGAAGTGAAAGATGTATCCAATAAGTATTTAGTTAAACTGACTCAGCTACTTGCTATAGTACTCCAGTTACTGGTGACGTCGCTGCAACGTCCTGTGGCCTTACCATGACGTCTTAATGGGATTCAATTCCGATTCAGCGTAGGTTCGCTCGCTGTCAGATCCATACTAAAAATGACAGCTAAAACCTGAACTGAGTCGGAATTGAATCGCATTAAGACGTCATAGTAAGACCCCAAGCCCTACACTTTGAAATTCGAAATCCTAAGATCGTTTCTTTCCATTACGCTCACACTAATAATAGTCACCAATAGGAGATTGAGAGGAACGATACTACAGACTTCGAATTTCGAACTAGCCAGCTGGGTGAGGCGAACTCTAATCCTTGATTCAATAATTGTCTTAATGTCATCAGGCACTCATCAATTCTTCCAACGAACGCTGGTCATCCGAGATCCTGCCCTCATCAAGCGGATCTGTGTCACAGACTTCTCTCACTTCGTGGACCGAGGGTTCTTCTTCAATGAGGAGGTGGATCCGCTGGCTGGGTCGGTGCTGTTCCTCCGAGGACAGGAGTGGAGGCGCTTGAGGGCTAAGATCTCGCCGATATTCTCGTAAGTTCCAAAATTGAGCTATCTGACTATTTAGGTTAGTGAGGGTAGGATAGAAAAGGTAACACATGAACTTAGACCTTTTTTATGGTTGAAAGAGACTGTAGCGGTATTTTATATTAAGTTCAACGTGATACATTCACGCATTCCTTCTTTTTAATGCGTGGAAAATGTGCCTTAGGCATTCCAATGCTCGGGGCAGCAACGGGTATGACGGGCTCTCCAACTCGCCGCTGCCATTCCTAACGGAAGGATGGGTGAGGCTTACCGTCTGAAAACCAACACGTTCCCTCTTGGCCATTGAGGCTGTGGGCGTTACGAGTACTAACGGGTTCCGTAGACAAAAGGGTCTCAACAGATAGGTGCGAGAGACAGGAAAATGAGTTGGTCATCATGTAGAATTTGTAAATGGCTTCTTTATACAAGTTACAAACAGTAACTTCGATTAGAAGTATTTGATTAAATGGGAAATATGCTTGGCGAGTCAAAAGAAACTACATTTCATATTTTTCCATTTCAGACCCAACAAACTTAAGGGCATGTTCCCGATAATTGAGAATATCGCCCAAGAGTTCCTCAAGAGAGTCGTAGCGTTACCTTCTAAAGCCGAAGCTGAACTCGTGAAGACCAATAACGATGGTGACGCAGTATTAGTTGACTCTGAGAAGCTGATGGGAGGGTACACGGCCGATGCCATAGTGCCTTGCGCCTTTGGAGTCAAGAGCCATGTCATGGATGACGACAATGATCCCTTTGCTGTGGCTTTGCACGCGTTCTATGAAATGTCACTGTCTGGATTATTTGAGAAGTGAGTACCTATCTCCTTAATTTCTTAACTCGAAACTTGAAGGTTGAGGACTGCAGTCAGTGTGCAAAATTGCCATCAATTTTATTTTCGCAATTTTTCGCTTTACTCGCTCTACCGCTCTTCCTTTAAAAACATTATAACAATACTGACCACTTGGATCAGATCGCTGTCACGATTTGCTTTTTCCCCCTTTACCTCGGAAATATTTACTCCTTTTGGGGAATTTACAGTTTCCTCTTCTCTGAAACAATTACCCTTACCACCGGTACTACTGTCTTCATACAGTTCTAAATGATTTTCATGAACTTGATGTCTTTTCATCTTCTTCTTAAACATAATAGCTAGGCTAGCAGGAGCTTTTCTTTGACTTCCTGATACGACTGAGATGTCTTTTATGAGATTTAAAAGATTCACAGTTAATCATCAGACATATTATCAGCGGGATATAGAACGCGATTACCTTTAACGAGCTCCCGGTATTTCGACGCAGCATGCATCATGATCACGGGTAGATGTTCTTTCCTTTCAGAACCATGAGGCAGTTCTGGCCAGCCTTCGCACTGTTCTTCAGGATGAAGATAATACCGCAGAAGACGCACGACTTCTTCTATAACATCGTGACAAGCGTGCTGCGAGACCGGGAGAACGGTAAGTATATTTCAAGCTTTGGCTCTTAGTCTTCAGGAACGAATATCTGTGATGTAGTCTCCTTTCTGTTTGGTAGCTATAGAAATCTGATACTCCAGAAATCAAAAACTTAACAGAGAGTAATGGAACAGGCGTTTGTTTTTTACAAATGTGTTTCTGTGCGTAGATCACGGGCAATAGCTGGAAAATTAATATCATGGGGCATTATGTTTATAGACGACACAATGCCTTAATGTAGATGAGTACGACGGTTAGTCCTATTCCTAATTATGGATATTACGGATATTAAGTCAACACTCATATTATGAAACGAAGGAGGGAGGAAATACTAAGCCAGCGGTTCGATAATCCCAGTTATTCCAGACCATTCCAATATGTAGGCACCGAAGGAATAATATCCAAGGAAATGTTCCTGATTACGTGTAATATATCTTCCTATGTAATCCGTAATACCCAGATTAGCTTCGTTGGTTTTATTTAATAAAATACACGTATAACCTGAAATGAAATGGCAACGCGGAATGAGTACTTACTAACCCCGTTTTGCGATTATGTGACTAAATAGGTGTTTCGCAAGTTTAAATATCGTAAAACTACTCATAAAAAAGGCCAAAAAATCCCAACTCTTTTCCAAATCGGACTCAAATATTTTCGTTCAGGCGTCACTTTTATTAGGACGAGGAAGTTACATGGTTAAATTATGTTCATTGAATAAAACAAAAAGGATATTGGCATGGATACCTACTTAAAGTCGTCTTGAAGTTATGGACAGTTATAGTACAGGGGCCTTACCATGACGTCTTAATGCGATTCAATTCCAACTCAGTTCAGGTTTTAGCTGTCATTTTTAGTATGGATCTGACAGCAAGCGAACCTAACTATATAGTAAAGTTGGGTAGTTCTAAGACCAAGATATTACATTATATTTTAAATCATGCTAAGCGTGGTTAGGTCTTGGTACTGGCTGTGTCTAAGGGATAAAGACGTGATTTGTGTACGTGTAAATGATACATACATACATATACACATACATACCGTTACGCCTCTTTCCCACAGGGGTAGGCAGAGACAACTTTGTTCCACTTGCTGCACTTTGTTGCACTTTGACTACTTTGATCCTGACATACTTCTTTTGCTTCATCCACATTCATCAATCTCTTCATACATGCTCGTCGGTTTCGGGTACTCCTGACCTGACCTTTTTCCAAAACGTCTCCTATTTGGTCTCGAAACGTCCGTCTAGGCCTTCCCCTCCCAACTTTACCATTCACACTCCCCATATAGATCTGTAAACGATGCCGGGAAATTTTATAAGTAGTTGAATCTTTGCTCTTCGCTTCTTTGCAGGCGTTATGGAGAGACGCGGCGACTTCATCGACATGATGATGGCACTGCGCAGCGACGACAAGAACAACAACAGAGCCGAAAAAGACGAAGATTACGTGGAAATTAGTAAGTCGTGAGCTTATTCGACACTAGTAAACATTTTAGAGGGAAAACGTCCACAGCAAACAGTGGCGTAGCTAGGTAACCAAGGGCCCTGGTGCAAATAAAAAAATGGGGCCCCACTACTATCTTAACTGGTTACATTTTAATAATAATAGTTCGATCGAGATTTTCTGGTAAGGATTCGAGGGCCCTCCGAGCTTGAGGGCCCCGGGGCACTGCCCCGCCTAGTCCCTTGGTAGCTACGCCACTGACAGCAAATTTGACAACTGTCACAATTAAAAAAATATGAAAGGCAAACACACACACAGTCGACAGTATCGATGGCGCTATTTCTTTTTAAAAATTGAATTGAAATTGAAAGGCAAAGGAATGTCGTCCCACAATATCTTCTTAATTAAGTTTTCACGTTCGTTCCAGCGGACATGGTGATATCGGCGAATGCGTTCATAATATTCCTTGGGGGCTTCGAGACTACATCATCCACCCTGGCCTTCTTGCTTCTCGAGCTGGCTGCCAACCCTGAGGTCCAGGAGAAGATGAGACAGGAGATACAGGACGTGCTGGGAGAGAGGGAGATGACTTATGAAGTGCTGCATGAACTGGAGTATATGGAGATGGTGATACAAGGTTCGTTATAGGCGATAGTGAACGTGAGATGCTAAATACAGCTATCTATATGAATGAGGGGAAAAGCCGTGGTAGCCTAGTGGTTTCACCAGTGGCCTCTTAAGCAGAAGGTCGTGGCTTCGAATCCCGGGCTCGCACCTCTGACTTTTCGGAATTTATGTTTGAAATTACATTTGAAATTTACCATGAGTTTTCGGTGAAGGAAAAAAACCGGCACACATTTGCGAAGTAATTCAATGGTGTACGAGTATGTGAAGTTTCCAATTCGCACTGGGCCCGCGTGGGAACTATAGGCCAAGCCCTCTCATTCTGAGTGGTATACGTATATTATTATAGGCTGGAAATGATGGGAATGAGTGAAAGAGTGCGTTCGAAAGGTGTTTTCAACATGAAACTACCGTGAGACTCAATCATATCGTTTGTGCAATTACACAAACGGATAATCTACTTTTGACAATAACAAAAATGACGACGCCTTGCATGCCGATGGTCACATATCGCCGACATTTCTCAAATTAATGAATTAGAGGCCAATAATGTGCTACTTATTTCCACATTCTTCCATGGTGGTCTGGGAGCAAAGAAAAAACATATAATGTACCAGTTGCTTCTCTACCCGCGCGGATGGTAAAAGACCATCGAGGGAATGGGCGAAACTTATAGCTAGCAACCCATCACTATTTTGATTCCATTTTCCACCTATACACCCTTAATCTTGCTAATTGTGGCCTGTAGGTACCTGTTACCTTAGGCTCTGTCTACCCCGTTAGGGATAAAGAGGTGATTTGTGTATGTATGTGTATGTATTTCCACAGAGACGCTGAGGCTGTACCCCCCGTTTCCGAGCATCCAGCGGATGTGCACGCGGGACTACACCATCCCCGAGACGAAGTTCGTCGTGGAGAAGGGCACCGTCGTGCTGTTTCCCACCCTCGCCATACAGAGGGACGAGCAGGTAATTGAAAGAGAGAGAGAGAGAGAGAGAGATAGAGAGAGAGAGAGAGAGAGAGAGAGAGAGAGAGAAAGAGAGAGAGAGAGAGAGAGAGAGAGAGAGATTTATTTACACACATTCGATACACGTAGATATACATTCAATTACAGACGTTTCGGTGAAATCTTCCCCAACGAATCATTTGCCCGAATTTTGTATTGAGTATTCATTCATTCTATACCATGTTCTAACTATAAAAGCTAGTTATTTGTAAGCTATATCCTACTAAAATTATAAATGCGAAAGTTTGTGAGGATGGATGGTTGTGACGATGTGAAGTGTGTATGTTTGTTCCTTCTTCACTTTGAAACGACTGGAGAGATTAAGATAAAATAGGGAACGGAGATAGCTGGTACCCTAGATTAACACATAGGCTACTTTTTATCCCGAGGGATAGCGATAAACAATGTCAATTCCTTATTTTACGCGGATGAAGTCCCGAGCAGAAGCTAGAGGCATATTAAAATTATGAGAAACGATAGGGATTCCCCTAATTACCACTTCTCAAACTATTTTTATCAAATTATCATTAGGCCGAATACTCATTTCATTTTCAAGCAAATGCTCGGAGATACATGAGCAAAAATAACGCGTCAATTCCTATAAAAAAAAGATGGATAATGACGCCTGTTTGTCGAAGCTAAAGTAACCATTTTACAAGTCTAAACTGGCAACATTGGTCAAATCCCAGCCGTCGATTGGTTGATTGGGCCAATGTTGCTAGTTGAGTATAAAAAAAAATACACTAATATATTTTTTTATATTTATATTTCCTTACAATTTAATGTCGTTCCTACTCAGAATCACGAGCTCTTGCAATCTTTGAATTTTTCATATACTTTGTACGGCGCCCGTTAAACATGCAAAACTTGCGTTAACATTGCTGAAACTCACATATGGGGGCTTGTAAGTTTCATTTGCAAGGTTGCAACGTTCTAGCAACGTTTGAGAAACATTGATGCAAAGCTCTAACGGCCGCGCTGTATATATACCCTGTAAGTTTCATAGACCTGATCACTAGAACTTTACACAACTTTCAAATGCAACTTTGCTCAAATGTTTCAATTGTAACTTTCAAGAAAGTTTTCACGAAAACTTTTAGTAAATTATAATTTCTATATGTCTACAACGTCACATATGCAACTTGCAGAAAACTTTCATTTATTAAGTTGTGGCAAAGTTACATTTGTAACATAGAGGTAACTTGGGCAATTAATGTTGCTATAATAACGCACATGTAACTTGCAGGAAACTTTCATTCAATAAGTTGTGGCAAAGTTACATTTGTAACATAGAGGTAACTTGTGCAATTAATGTTGCTATAATAACGCACATGTAATTTGTACGAAACTTTCATTCAATTAGTTATGGCAGTTACATTTGTAACATAAAGGTAACTTGTGCAATTAATGTTGCTATAACAACGCACATGTAACTTGCAGGAAACTTTCATTCAATTAGTTATGGCAGTTACATATGTAACATAAAGGTAACTTGTGCAATTAATGTTGCTATAATAACGCACATGTAACTTGCAGGAAACTTTCATTCAATAAGTTGTGGCAGTTAGATTTGTAACATTAACGTAATGTTTATATCCAACTTGCATTTAAATTACTTGTTAAGGTTGCGGTTATGTTTCATATTAACGGTAAAGGCAACTTGCGTGCAAACTTTACATACAAGTTTGTAATGTAACATTATTGTAAGTTGCTGTAGACCGCCAAAAAGTGTCTTAGTATACTGGCCACAGAGAGATGTATAGCTGTGTAGGCAAAGCTCCACGGGTCTCAAATACCAATTTATTTCTTACGTGTCGACTAGGAAGCATTTGGAACTTATGGAAAACCAACAAACTGACCCTAAAAAAGTACTTTCTTAGGTCCATTAAGTCCAATTCCTACCGAGATGACACGTGAGAAATAAACTGATATTTGAGACCCTTTGATCTTTGCTCACACTGCTAAAAATCTCTCCGTGGCCAGTATACTAAGAAACTTTTTAACGGTCTACACAGCCACTTACAACAAATTACATTTTCAAACTTATAAAACAATCACACATTTAAACAGTTATAGCCTTTAACTATTAATATTAAAAAGTGAGTGAAATTAAAATATATCTTATCAAAAATTGTATTTATTTTCTATTGTTTAACACTGCATTAACTAGTTAATACAATACCAAGTGATAAAAAGTCCTTGAAACGTTTTTTTTATACAACAATAACTTTCTTTATCAACCAAAAAAATATCCGATTTTTTAGTAACATTAATTAATTAAAAATATATATATAGTTTAGTAAGGAAGGTTATTCCTATCGATAAAAAAGATTCAGGCATTTATATAGGCTGTTGCAGGTTCAAGCTGGAGTTAATAAAAAAAAAAGAAAAACTTATTAGGACATGTCTAAATAATAAGTATTTTAAGAAAATCATCAAAAAGTAAAAGAGTTTTCTTCGTCCTATCAGCCTATGCTGATACATCACTTAATCTTAAGCCATATACATTGCTAGCAACACCCACATAGTATACTATATACAGACATATTAGTTGTTAGAGTATGTTCAAATTACAGCAAATATTATTATTGACATCAAAACAAGAGGTTTCTATCTTTTAAACTCTATGTTGATACATCTCTTCCACCACTGTCTGATAAGTTACTGATAGCTTCTTAAGTCTCAGACAGCAAAGAAGCCGTATCTGTCCGTTTCGTAGTAATAAATAGACGGAACCATAGATATCTAACAAATAAGCTATTAGGAACTTATCAGACAGTGATGGAACAGGCCCGTATTCAAATCTAAAGCAAATACTATTTTGACAGCACATGCTGGCCACTTTTAAAGAAAGATAAAATTGCGGAGATCATCGGTGTTACACATACCTTAAACTAAGAAGTATTTTTCTATGACTAAAAAAGTTAGTTCTTGTGGCCCCACTGTTATAAAAATCCTCACGAGATAATAAAATTAGGTTAGGTTTGTTAGGTATCTTCAAATGCCCGAAGGGCAAACGGAATGGAAAGCGGGGTTCCGTCGACCTGGTGGAGTGTAATTAGACTTTTTAGGGTTCCGTACCTCAAAAGGAAAAAACGGAACCCTTATAGGATCACTTTGTTGTCCGTCCGTCCGTCCGTCTGTCAAGACCCTTTTTCTCAGGAACGCGTGGAGGTATGAAGCTGAAATTTATATCAATTACTCAGGTCTACTGTCCCTTGAAGCTGTGAAAAAATCAAACTTCTAAGCCAACGCAATCAAAAGATACAGCCGTTTATGGCGCAAATTTCCGCAAATTTTCAACTCTCAAGGGAATCAAAACCTACAAGGTAGTTCCCGTGAACGCAGAATCTTGAAATTTGGTATGAAGGTAGGTCTTATAGCACAGATTAAAGAATAATTGTGAAAACCGTAAATGTGTATGTATGTCTGTATATAGCAGTGACCAATATAAAGTAACCCCACACTGCGTACATTTTGCTTTGGAACAGGGCTCTGCTTACACTGGTTTTAGATATTTATAGATAATGATACGGAACCCTCGGTGCGCGAGTCCGACTCGCACTTGACCGGTTTTTTATAACAGTGGGGCTACGAGGATTATACCGAATAAAAAGCCATAGCAGGATAGGGAAAGGAGAAATGCTCTTTTATGATAATGGGCTGTTTTTGTTATAGTTACTTAGATCTAGTAATACTATTGTGGTAAGTTTTCTTAAAGATTCTAATAAGGTAATTAGTCTAATAAAATGCAACTCAATTAGGTAGGTATTGTTTTAATTTTGACTAACTTAAGTCTGTTTAAGCCTACAATTTTTTATATCTGATAAAACGATAACTTAGGCTTATTTAGAAGAACAAGAAAGTTTTTGTTTTACATGCGACAACTGACAGTAGTCAGTATATTTTCATGTTAATATTAATGTAAATGTAAAAAAAAACTTTACTGAGGATTTATGCTAATATTTTTTGGAAGTGTTAGAATGTTATAAAATAGGTGTCACAAAATCCAACCAAAATTTTTTTTTAATTTTGACTTGTTTTTCGATTTTAACCATGAAACTAATATGACTGAGAACGAAATAAGGCTTTTTTAGAAATGACATTTAGTCGTCAGTCCTCCAGAAATGGAAAAAAAAATGTTGAATTGCTTTTTACAGAAATGTAAAGATGGAAGCTCAATTTTCTTTCAGAACATATATGCTATAAATAAAAAAAATGGAATGGAATTAGTTTTAGAGAAAACATATTTCATGATTTCGGAATTTATTTTTTCCCGGCTGAACCACTAGGATTTTATCAACAAAACTTTGCACAATATTACTAGATGTAAGTAACTATAGAAAAAAAAACAGGTCTTAATCATGAAGGGCATTTTTTCTTCCCTTATCCTGCTACAGCCTTTCAGT
Source organism: Pandemis cinnamomeana (assembly GCA_932294345.1). Lineage (NCBI taxonomy): Eukaryota > Metazoa > Arthropoda > Insecta > Lepidoptera > Tortricidae > Pandemis > Pandemis cinnamomeana. The sequence goes on along the minus strand of OW028718.1, from coordinate 11,867,879 downwards.
AAGTTCTAGACAAACTTTTCAATTCAATTGCCATTCAGAATCGATAAGAATTTGCCACATGTACCGGCCATTAAAATAGTGTTACTATTATAGTCTAAAACGATAAATTAAAATAGAAAAACGATACATTTTTACATTGTTTTCCCCTGCTAGATATACGCCTACTCTTTAATGTGTGTTTAAGCGTAGTAGTTGCGTGTTGGAACCAGCTCATGCCATGCCGTTCAAAACTTTCGTCAGTCATATTCGGGAAACTCTCTTTCACTGCAACTGAAACAAATAACATAAAAATATAGTAATGTAACTAACTAGCTTATACCCCGCAACTTGGCCCCCGTGGAAGAGTAAAAATTCAATGAAGGGTCTGGTGACGAAAATTAAACGACACCAAAAAACTTACGTTTCAATGTAGCCATTAATTGCAGAGTAGACAATTTGAAGTTCTGTTTCTTTCCAGTCCAGGAACAAAATTGTGCCAGATAATTAGAAAAAATCTTTTCCAAGCTACAATTCACACAATCTCTTTCTCTACTGCCACCAGTGAATGTAAGAAAGTCAAACTGCAAGAAAATTATCATGTATGACTTACAATATACTATAAAATATACTTATCAACATATTAACATTATTAACTCGGTTTTTTAATATTGTCTGCTGCTTAGCGGCAGGATTAGGAATAGTATAGTAATATTATAGTAGGATACAGGCGCGAGAACGGGAACAGGGGTTGCCGGACTCGTATCTAACCTACTCGACCGGTAACCCCTTTCTTCCCGGCCACTTCCACCAGGTGAGCCGCTGGCTCATTTGCTCCCTTTCATTTAAAAAAATAAATAAAAATAAAAGCGTTACTTCGTAAAAACACTTACGTTTAACAACGGTTATTAATCTCAAAGACCACAATTTAAAGTTGTTTTTTTTCCCCTGTCCATGAGCAATATTGTCCCAAGTAATCAGAGATTTTTATTTCCAGACATCGGTTGACACAGTCTCGTTCCTATAAAAATAAAATCATGTCAGTGGATAAGATAGGTAACAAAAATGCCAGAACGGTCAATTTATGTACACAGGCAATGTTGATTTAACATACCCCACTTCGATAGCTCATGTACTGTATATTATTATACTCCCAAATGTTAGTCCAAGCATGTCAGACCCCAATACAAAACAATCCAAATACCTTGGGAGGAACCGCCAGCCCGCGTGCTCCGCGTGGTGATATTGATGCCGCCGCCGCCGTAGTGGAAAACAAGCACCAGTGTACTACTTGTCTTTCCACAATACCACACACAATAAATACGTAGTTTAAGTGTTACATTGTTCCGAAATCACATCTTATTAATAATAAAAGCCGAAGAATTGCGAGAGCGCATGCCGCCGTGTTTGCGCGCCGAGCGGACTGGTTAGTTCTGGTTTTCACCATGGTGCGGCGCTGTTCGCCGCTTCGTCGAGCGCGGCAGGCGTTTGTTGCCAACCGCAAGGCAAAGACTATTAAATATTATAGTACTAGAGCCCACGACCAAAATTTTTGTCTCATAGCAATACGGCCAAAACCGCATCAAATCGATAGATACGATTATCCTGAACTCGAAAATACCAATATCAGACATTTTCCGCGTAGCGTTTGATCTGACCGAATTTTTAAAATTGTCAAAGAATTTTACCGAACTGCATCATAGCAATATGTCTGATTTGCAGACTGTAGTTGAATGATAGTTCTGAGATGCCGGAAACATATTTTTCAGACGTTAGTGGTGTAGCGCAAACCCGTAAAATCACTTAAAAAATTAAAAATGAGACAAAAAAAATGTCTCATAGCAATACGTCTGAAAATCTTTTTTATTAGTAAATTTTGGTTATTTGATGCGTATAAAAAACAATTTTCAGGCGGAAATGTGAACGCATTAAATTTTGAGACCGTTTTGAAAATGTTAACAAATTTTACCGATCGGTATTATAGCAATATGTCTGAAAATTGTTGGACATGATAAAATAAGTTGTCCACATGTGCAAAAAAATTATATCAGACAAATTAAGTGTAGCACCTTCTCTATCAGACAACTTTATGCTACACTTAAAGTGTCTGAAAACAGGTATTTGGTAATCCTGGCAGCAATACGAAAAGTTAAAAAAAAAAAATATCCGTATTGCTATGATACAGGTCGGCTAAATTTGTTGACATTTTCAAAAATGCGCTCAGGCTATATGCTACGTGCAAAATGTCTGAAAACAAACTTTTTCGTAATACAATTATAAAATCTATGTACATTTTCACTATCAGACGTATTGCTATAATACCGACTGCCTTTTTTTTTGACACAGCAGAAATGGCCTCCCACGCTGTTGCTACACTTTCGACCGTTACTACACACCTAGTCGGGTTCAGAATCATACAATCTAACGAGACATGGTTTTGGTCGTGGGCTCTAGTACTATTAGGGAGTAACATGCTTGGACAGGCAATAATCAGCATGCCACTTTGCAGTGATAGAAGGGGTAAGCTAAATGAGTGTACTGATTTCGATCATTGAAACGATTCGTTTTTTTATTTATTATTATTTAAAAAACCGGCCAAGTGCGAGTCAGACTCGCAAGTCTCGAAAGTTTCCCATCACAAATTTGAGGTGCTTTTAGTTCTATAGAATAAAATAGCACATTTTTTGTTTCAATAGTTCTACCATGGAACTGTTGGGAAAAAAAAATGTTAACAGTCCTATGACGTCACAGTTCCATAGAACAAATGGGAGGTACCCGGCCGATCTATTTGAGACTTCGTGTTAAAGTCTGTTCGTGATATAGCCTTTTCGTGGTAAAGTTTTCGTAGAAAAGCTATTCGTGGTTAAGTATTGACACGCAAAATTTAATTCTGCGCGGACGAAGTCGCGGGCAAAAGCTAGTAGGTAAAATATTCCGACCGCAACGCAACGACTTCATACCGACGCTTGAAAGACGAAATGTCATAAGCGACAAAATGGTAATTTTACAGAAGAGCCAAAATACCACGCAAATTTTTGAAAAATAATCATTACAATTTAATTTGTTATCTGATTTACAAAAATCATCTTTGTAAATGATCATAGTGGTGTTCTCTATATGACATTACCTAAAAAAGTATTATTTCAGGATTTAGTGTCTCTTAAGCAAATCGATCCCAAAAAGTGCGGGAGGTAAAATTAGCTAACCAAATTATGTGACAAAAAATTAATCGAGTAAAAGAATCTAGCCTGAAAATGATTTAAAAGATTATTAAGGAAAACTATCCTACCGCAAACATTTTAAATTTAATAGCAAGGTCATATTATACAAAAGTCATAATGGGCCATAAATAAAATCAACACAAATAATCTAACTGCAATGAGCATCAATTTTAAATTTACCTTACATTAAATTTACCCCTCATTTTATTTATTTTCTACATAAATCACCAACACAATTCAAGTCATTAATGAAAAATGCAAATTAACCACCTGTTACGAAAATAAATCTCTACATATAAAATGCTTTGTCCTGAATGACTGACTAACTGACTGACGGATCAATGCACATCCTAAATCGCTGATTGTACAGACCTGAAACTTGGAGGGTGTGTTCTTTGTATGACGTAGGCATCTGATAAGAAAGGATGTTCTGAAATTCTACCTCTAAGGGGGAGAAAAAGGGGACTAACTTTGTATGGCACAGCGTGATTCCTTGGTCCGATCTACTTCAAATTTTGCATAAATATTCTTGAATTGATTCTTGATTGATCTTGGCTTGTTTCAAATTTTCTTGAAATTCAACTAACGGGGTTATAAAGGGGTAGAAAGTTGTTTTGGGGGTGATATTCTTCAAAGTTGATATCAATACTGCTTATATAGTGCCTTTGATTTAAATTACATTTTATTCTGAAAATTCAATCCGATTTTATTCAAACAGGTTGAACATACTTAAAAGTTTGGTACAAGGCAAAACTCTTTAAAGTTGGAATGTCTCGAACGAAAGTCACTGTATTATATTAGTATCCACCGCATTTTGAAAGTTTGAAAACCTTAGAAAGGTCATGCGATTTTTAGAAATTCCCTCGCGATATGCACAAAGGCACCCTATCTCCGTAACTATAATTACTAGTCTTGATATTTCGCGCACAATTAAGAAATCAAAACTGTTAAAAACTAATTTCAGGACTTTCCGCAATTCCGGCGGGATAGGGAGTAAAAAGGGATTTATATTCTTACTTTGAAATGGTTCCATCTCCGTAACTATTGTTACTAGAATCTTTAAACTTAGCATACCAATAGGTAATTGTGGTATCTGAAAACTGATGTCTATACTATATTTTGCAAAAATCCTCTGGGATAAGAAATGAAAAGAACCATTATGATATATGATTTAGATCCTTGGTCGACATGTTCCTTGATAAGAAAGAACAAGCATTCAGAAGGGATTTTCCTAATTTATCACGAGATAGGAAATATGAAATAATGACTAAATACCACAAAATCTAATCTTAATTTCCATCGTGATCGTGTATGCAGTATCCCAGTGTTTTTCAAGGCCCCAAAATACCCCCTTTTCTATGCACTATTCGCCAAAAAGTAAGTGTTTACATTAATACACTACGAAAATATTGGTACAAATATTTATACCGTAAATCTTTAGCATGATGTTTCGGCGGAGGTTGCGTAAGCTACACTTACATTTTTAGATGGGTAATAACACACTTTTTAAATTCGCTCTATTGATATAAATACGTTCTGTTTTAGAAACATTTATGTATAGGAAAACATATCGAACAACCAGCTCTAATATAAATGATGTGTTTTTTAAAACGATCTACTCAACCGCCTAGTTTAGATTTATATTCAGGAAAAACTAAATAAGCGACAGTAGTATTAAAAAAATACTGCAAGTAAAAAAGGATAAGCGACATGTCTCTCGAAACTAATAACAGGTAAAAGGTGATAACCTATAATCGTGCAGACTTTTAGGTTATTTGATCTAAGCCATGCTTTGTTTTTATGTGGATATAGGTAAAATGATATAATGTAAATAAAATTACGTTGTACAGGTTGTTTGGTAGCTAGATACAAAGCTTTAAGGGGATGATAGCCGAAGTATTTTTGAACATTTTTAGCCATATATGTCTTATGCGAAATTGTTTTTTTTTTTAATTTTTATACATTTGATTTATTAATGTAAAAAAAATTGTAAAATGAATTAATTTAGTATTCAAATCACAACAAACCGAAGGTTAATGATTTAATTTTAATCTTTTTTTCATGTAATTTACTAGCTAAGTACCTTTAACGTGAAATTCCAAGACTAGTACATTCTCTTAGCGAGTGCTCCCTGAATTTGGTTTTTACTTCTTATCTCAGATTTAGCAAGCAATGTGAAAGAGTGATACCTTAATTAAAAGAAAGAACAATAAACAGGCATGTTTCGAAAAATGTTTGAACATTTCAAGGATTAAAAAAAAAAAATATGGCACAGAAAAATGACTGTTCCAACCTAAGACATTTTTAGTAATTTCGAATGCCTTCATTTTGTTTTTGTGGCAAGAAAGACACTTAAAAATTATTTCATTTGGTCCAATACACATTAAACCAGGGGTTCCCAACCTATTACCCTATGCGCCTCCCTCAAGTTTATGCTAAAATACTACGCCCCCCTTGTCCCAACTCAAGTACGATGGAAATGAAACAAACGATCTACAACATACTATTAATGATTAGCGAGAACATTGTGCTTGCACTTTATTAATAAATTTTAATAAATACCTAAGAGCGTCGCGCCCCCCGTTGGATTACCCTACGCCCCCCAAGGGGGGCGCGCCCCACTGGTTGGGAACTCCTGCATTAAACTATCCTAAATAAAAGATTTTGTTTCCAAATTAAAGTTCATTTGGGCAATATTGACTCGTGACTATCAACTTCTGGGTATTTTCCTAAAATTTCTGTCTTCAATTAAAAAAAAAAAAATTTTGGCTAAGACATATATGGCTAAAAATGTTCAAAAATACCTCGGCTATCATCCCTTTAAAGCTTTGTATCTAGCTACCAAACATCCTGTATGAAGATGTAAAAAAATATAACCGACAAAGGGAAGGAAAGTCGTAAAAAGTCAAACAGTCTAAATGACATTATCTAAAAAAACATTTTATCTAATTTCCAATATACAGAAATTTAAAAAAAACGTTTGGTAAAAAAATATATCGGTGTTTCTAAAAATCACCAATGGGATAAGCGACACGAAAGTCGTCGTAGGCACACGAAACCTAGCCCACTCGAGGCAGAAAAATCTGCTGATTTCAATAATATAAATACTTATAACTCAATATCACAAAAAATGTCGCTTATCACCTTTCGCCTTTCAAGCGTCGATACTTTTTACTAAATATTTTAGTTTTTAGTACGTAATAACCCTTTCGTACATGAATCCAACTCGCACTTGGCCGTTTCTTGACGTTTTTATTTTTGATTGATGGAATTTTACTTGAATGTTTTGCCGGTTAATACCTACCTATTTTTTATGTTTAGGAATGTCGTAACAATTACAATAGTTTGTAATGATCTTGTAATCATTACGCATAAGAATATGACACTGTTAAATATATTTAATTGCGTTTTGGATTCTACTCTAGGTAGGTATATAGAAACAATATCGACTTGTCTTTTGAGCGTTTTAAAAAAATACATCAAAATCTTCTTATTCTGTGGCGGAAGTGGCCGAAAAGAAGAAGTTAGTGAAATATCAGGGTCTCGGTCCGGCGTACAATTTCACAGCTGTCAGATTTGAGACCCTGGGTCCGTGGGGTCCCGGCGCATATACTATGCACAGATTAGAGATATATAGTATAGGTACTATGCTCATCAAAGATTTACAAAAGCGCGTGACGTCTCTCCCAACGAACAAGTAGGTATAGCGATTGAACGAGAGAATGCTGCCACCCTATTTGGCACTAGGTATGCAACGGGGGCCTTTTTTTTAGATATAACTTAGATTTAAGAAAGTAGGTAGGTAAGTAGTTTTATGTTAGAATTAGTGTGCAGGAATATTGGCCTCTATCAGGCAGGATATGGCGCCAAATCTATACCTTAGGTACCTACGAGTTTTGCGACATAATTATTTAGTAAATTATCACCCGTTGAGAGGCCCCGCGCGACCTTGACGAAAAATGGTCGCTTGACAACAGACGAGTTTGTGACCTTGGGGTCGCTTTCATTCGGAGTACCTAGTGTGTTGGTAATTGCCGTCCTAATATTAATATTGTTATCTATAAGTACCGTCCAGCTGCGTATCTTCGCCTGGATTTTGACACTTTTTCCAAAATATCTTTCAAATTTGAAAGCATTTTAGTCCATTGTGTTGTGGCAATAAAACGTTTTTTAGTACTCCTGGCTTTGTTTCATTTAGGAGAAGGTTTTGGTATTTTAACAGACTTCATGAAAATGATGTTCTCAGTTCCATTTTTCAGTTTAGAAAATATACATTCTAAGATGTAATTTAATTCAATGATGATATTGAATGTTTCAATAAGTTCAGTTTGCAAGGTACCTGCAATGTCTATAGTGTTATTTCACAGCAACATTGAAATTGTGACGTTTATGATACCTCAAATTTTATATGTTGCAAAAAGAATATTGCTGCAATAATAACACCATAAGTTTCAGATAACTTTGACTGCAAATTGCCTGTAATGTTTTTTATGAAAGTTTCAACAACGTATAAAATGTGTCGTTGAAGCAACATTAAAATACTTTTATTTCAAAATGTAAATTGCTGCAATAATCATATTGAAAGTTACAATAAGTTCTGTTTACGAGGTTACTGCAATGTCTATAATGTTATTTCATAGCAACATTGAAACTGTGACGTTTTTGGTACTTTTAATTTTATAGGTTGCAAAAAGTATATTGCTGCAATAATATTGTGAAACATTTCAATAAGTTTAGTTTGCAACGTAATAGCAATGTTCCGTGAGGCATGTTGTTAAATATAGATTGCTGCAACGTTTCATCTGCAATGTTATAAAATAACATTGTAGCAATTTAATAACTGAATATTATAATAAGTTAATACAGCAATGTTGCTTGAAAGTTAAGTAATAAACTTTCATATGTAATGTTGATATAACATCAATCGCAACATTTTTGAAAGTTTCAATGAACATGTTTAATTAAAATTACAACAATGTTTACATGACCTTTCTTTAGAAACGTTCAAATGGTAAGTCTGTCAACTTGCTAGAAAGGTCCTGTAAGTTTCATGTTCAGTGGGCGCAATGAAAAGGAAAAGCACAAAAAAGTACGAAATTTTCGGGACATCTTTTTTCTCCTACAGGGATGGATTCTGAGTGGAAACAGCATGCAGTTCGTATATATTAAAAAATAGAGGGGATGGCATTTATTTGAGAATTGCTCAGTTTACTCTTGTAAAATTGTACACTTGTGGCTTCGAGAGACGGACTACATTCATTTTTGCGTCATCTGTATATAAGTATGTTATTTTTTTTTTAAATAAACTAATATCTGTTGCAGTACTGGCCGTCAGCAGGGTCTTTCGTGCCCGAACGTTGGTCTGGTTCCGCGCCGCCGCCCGGCGTCTACATGCCGTTTGGAGACGGGCCGAGATACTGCATCGGTCAGCACCTTAGTTAACTGCTATGTATACTACATACTGCATGTGGGGGGTCGTGTATCAACGAAACGAAATGACAGAAAAGAACGGCAACGTCGCATTTTCGGCGAACTGGCAACGTAGCTCAATGCACACTACTGAACATTCCCTTAGCGTATGACACTGTTACCGTTCACTCACACATTGACAAATTTGAACTTGACTGTTTTTTTTTATAAAAAAGCAATTTCACGCAAATAAATATAAAAATAAAAGCTAACTAAATCAGTTTCAATGTAAAACTACGCTACGTTTACGCATAATTGAATAAATAAATTAGTATGGGAATCGAACCAACTTAACGTAGAAAACTTCGAGTAGTTGAATAACTAATTGATATTATTAACTAGTTTTTCCTCTAAGTAAGACTGAAAGTGCAGAGTAAAATTAAGGTTGAGATAATTAGTGTTCTGTTGTAAGCACACACAAAAATTAATGTTGTTGAGTTAAATCGACGATGAGCGAAACCCACGTATAATCTGCCGTGTTGGTTAATTTTATGTGTTATCGTCAACTAGTTGAATCCATCATTCGAAACGTTTCGTTCGTTGTTAAACCATAAACCGTTTATTTAACGTTCGTTGAATCAACCACTAGTCATAATGACGATGATTCGTTAATCCAATGAAAATCAGTAATACATTTCATTAAGAAAACGTGAACAGGCATGCTCACTTACAGTTTTCCTTATTAGCTGTCAATATTTGTCCTTAGGCAAGCGCTTCGCGATGATCCAGATGAAGTGCTGCCTCGCGCGGCTGCTGCAACGCGTTCGCGTGCGCCCCGCGCCGTTCGCCGAACCGCGCGCCGAACCGTTCGAGCCGGACCCCCGCTCGCCCCTCACGCTGCACCCCAAGGACTCTCGGATCACTATTAGTTTTATTAGATGATATTAACAGTTCATTATGTATAAAAAAACATTATCTTGCTATTTCGCTGCGACTACTGATTGTACAGGTGGTAGCGGAGGAAGGTAATGTTTTTTTGTTCATTGAAATGGACCTCCGCAAAGTAACGCCTGACGCAAAAATTAGTTAATTATGTATCTGGTGCGTTAGAACGGAGAACAATGTGTCAAATGGAACTAATTAAATAAAAAACAAAAACCAGAATGTAAAAATGTTAAAAGAAGAGTAAGGTGCGGCTCCACTGAGGCGGAGACGAGCGGAGCGGAGAGGAGACGTGTGGGGATCGACCAATCATATTACAGATCGGAGACGAGATGTGGATTTCATGTAATATGAATGTAATATGATTGGTCGATCCCCACACGTCTCCTCTCCGCTCCGCTCGTCTCCGCCTCAGTGGAGCCGCACCCTAAATCCAGCAGCAGATATTCCTTTGAATTAAATACAGGCAATACAGCAGGCGGGCACAAAACTAAATTAAAAATCACACGATTCCGAATCCGGAGCCTCATCAATCCGTGATGCGTGATAAAGTTTTTTTTTTTTTTAAGAATTGTGTTATGTTTCGAATCACGTATCATTTATCAAAATCGGTTGAGACATTGAGCCGTTACGAGTGGATAAAGGATTGGAAAAAGAAAGGAATGAAAAATTCAAAAACTTTATTTTGGAAATAGTAGCATGTCTTTTTTTAAACTACCAGCGCATTCGGAACGATCATTGCTAAGAAGAATGCGCCGCAAGAAACTTGGCAGAAGTTTTTTGTTTTCAAAATAATATAAATTTACAACAATAAAGCGCGAGAGAAACATGATTTGCAACATTTTCAAAGAACAAACAAGCCTTGTAGTTAAGTTCCAGTTTTTGAGATATTCTCTAATAAAATGTTACAGTAGGCACCAGTGGCGTGGCGCCAAGTACAGAAGGCAAGCCGAAGGGATTTTAACTAGCATTTTCCTCTAATTCTGCAAAATAAAGTGCCCAACTGCCTTAAAATAGGCAAGCCAGTGGGAATCGAGTTTTATGGACGCCACGCCACTGGTAGGCACTGCATTTGACGAAAGCGCTAAACGGTAGGTTGAGAAAATGGAAGAGGATATAGGTTAGATCAAATGCATTAGGGCACATAATGCTAATGCATAAGTAGTTTGGGTTCTGCGAGCAAATGCATTGAAAATTAGACTATTCTGGGGCCCGATTTTTGAAAGCACATGTGTGAAAATACCTCTCGAAAGTAGTGAAAAATTGTGCTGAATTTGAAATACGACTAGTTTAGAAGATACTTACGGCTCTCATTAATCTTGAGATGTGCTTTAAAAAATCAGGGTTCTGTTTGTATTTTTAAGATTACTCATATTGTACCAATAAAATATCAATATTTGTACCTATATCTACCTATAGTTTGTAATAAATAACATAATAGATACTTTAAACCCAAATATTTGCAATTACCAAATGTGTCTTTAACGAAATATTTTTATTTTTATCGAAGAAAAAGTCAAGCATGTCATTTCTAAGAAATAATATCTACTGTAAAGGTAAACCATTAATATACTCATATGACTATTGTTAGTTTGTTACCTTAGGCTCTTTCTACCCGGTTAGGGATAAAGACGTGATTAAAGTACGTCTGACTATTGTCGAGAAGGCGCTAGTATCGATTATTGTCTTGATTTATATGGCAGTTCAGTGTAGGAAGTTATAGTATAGTCATATATTAAGATTAACCTCTAAGATACGATATAAACCGACAAATGTGATTTTACTCTATAATGTGATTCTTAGCTGAATTAAATTTGTAACTACCGAAGCAAATTATTTTTTATTTTATGATTTGCGTGCATTTCCTGTTTGCCACCCTATTTAATAAAATAATTTCTCAAAATGATTCGAGTCGTTCAGTACCTAGTTAGAAGCCAAATTAGGAATGGATATCTACCTATATGCGCACATACATAGCCCTTTCGGCTTTCCCGCAGTTGGGTAAAAAGCCGTGGTATGGTAACCTAGTGGCTTGCCTCGTAACTGAGAGTCGCGCGTTCGAATCCCGGGCTCGCACCTCTGAGTTCTCGGAATTTATGTGCGAAACCTGACAAGTGCTAAGTAATTCAATGGCGTGAATTTCCCCTAATACCTATATAACTCAAAGGTGACTGACTGACTGACTGACTGACATAGTGATCTATCAACGCACATCCCAATCCACTGGACGGATCGTGCTGAAATTTGGCATGCAGGGAGATGTTATGACGTAGGCATCCGCTATGAAAGGATTTTGATCAATTCTATCCCCAAGGGGATAAAATAGGGGATGAAAGTTTGTAAGACAACTTTGTCAATTTTAAACCGATCGGGCTGAGACTTTGCATGAGACTAGCGGGATAGCGATAAACCAATTCTGCGCGGACGGAGTCCCGGGCAACAGCTAGTTGATGATAAAATTGTTTATTTAAGGGCAGGAGGAGAGGAGGGAGTTGGATAAAATGTTTTGCCAAGTGGGTGGTCAGATTGCATTGTAATTCGACACGTCATGCCTTTTGAACTCTATTGCACTGTTGTTGCCTATCCAGCGGGATGTGAATACGTCCCACGGCAGAATTAACCAATAGAGTGGATATAGAAATTGTGTGAAAAGAATATTGCTGAACTACTGCGGCGATTGCTTCATTTTCATTGGTCGGCGCAGAGTAACTACACTAATATTAGGCGCTTGCATAATATCATACCATATAATAATATTTTCACACCTCACCTTCAGAAAGGTAAGCTTTGCGTGTTGAGAGGGATTAAAGTGCAACTTTTGTGTTCAAGGCTTTTTTAAGCGTTTTTTTGAAGTTGATAATATGTAAAATCACGCCATTTTCTATGCTGGTAGCTCTTTAATTATATTAAGAATTATATTTTCAAGTTTTTTAATGTTCGGTGTGAAAAGTTGCATGAGCCACTCGGGAGCAAAATAATTTTCATCTTGGGCGTTAACACTTGAATCCCACATTACGCTTTGGATTCTACTTTAGAATCCTTCGCTACATTCTGGATTCAATGTAGCGCCCTCGCCGTAAATAAATAATTTTGTTCTCTAGCGACACTATTGTATATTGTATATTGTGTATACACTATAGTAACTATTGATCTTAGCGGTGAAACCTCGCGCACAATGAATGCACGTGAGCACACCGTTGACATAATGGTAGCGAATGGCAAACGGCTGGCGAGTCTTCTATTCATCGCGTTCAGCTTCGAGGCCTAAACGCTGCTCGAACTCGCGAACCTTGTCCTGCACCAACCTGCGCCATTCAGGACGCTGTGCTGCCAAACCCTTCCACTGAGACGGCTCGATGTCGCATCTTCTCAGGTGGCGTTTCTGAACGTCTTTATATCTGAGGAGTTGCTCGCCCTGCGTTCGCTTGCCCTCCTTGAGTCTATATAATATTATCACTATCACTATCACTATCACTATCACTACATAGTATAAAATAAAGTCGCTTTTTCTGTCCCCGTGTCCGTATGTATGCTTATATCTTCAAAACCAGTCAACGGATTTTGATGCGGTTTTTTTTTAATAGATAGAGTGATTCAAGAGGAAGGTTTATATGTATAATACATGCATAATATACCGTGCGAAGCCGGGGCGGGTCGCTAGTTATAGATAAAGGGCGTGTCATGGTTACTACTCTATCGGTTAATTCCTTCATGGCGCGTCGCAACAACAATTATTATTAGAAATGTGATCGAAGGGTCAGCAAAAAAGCGTTATAAATGAAGTCACAAGTGCTCTTTATTGGAGTAGTGCTAGTTTTATAGTGGCAGGTGATAGTAAACGTTCCAGCTCATTTTAAGGTAGGCTAGTTGTGCCATTAGGAATGTCATACAAATACATACATACATATTATACACATGTATTTCGGGTATATATAAAAACAAAAATCCCTTTCAACATGAAACTACCGTGAGACTTAATCATAATTACACATAACATGTCGAGCATCACTCGACTTTTTATACGTGAGTTATCCGTTTATGTGTAACAAAAATCCCTACTTGTGATGCTAAAATTAGTTTAGCTTCGTTAGGTATCTTCAAATGCCCGAAGGGCAAACTGAATAGAAATGCACGATACTCCATTTGCCCAGAATTAGCTTATCGCTATCCCACGGGAACTATGCCATCATCCGGGATAAAAACTATCCTATATACTTTCTCGGGAGTGAAACTCTTTTCGTTTGTCTCATTAGCACCATCTATCCTGGCATGTTCCTTGCTTTCCAAACACAGTGGTAGTTTAAAAAAAATAGAGACGAATTGAGAACCTCCTCCTTTTTTGAAGTCGCTTAAAAAGACGTGTAAAAGAACGACGAGAAAGGCGGCATTCGCAAAATGAAGTTTTGAATTTCGAATTATCAGCGAATCTCGACTGACATTGAGTTTAGTGACATAAGTCACCCATAAGGTAAGGGTACGTTGCCGGTCCTTTAAAAAAAAAGCAGACTCGTTTTTTCGTCCTTCCAACTTCAAATCAAATTCAATTCGGTTACGAATCCCTTTTTGCGTGGTCCGACGGGTACACAATTGCTTTTTATTTATTACCTTTCACACGTGTTCCAGCGTTTTCTTAAAAGTAGTTAAGTACTTACGAGTAAGCACCAGAAAAAAAGGCCGATCGCACGCCACTTGCTGCGTGGGAATACTTTACGCACAAAGTTTATCCAGCGTTTACATTGCGTGCTGTAAAACGACACGTGTATTGCAATTCTTTTCATAGCGCGCAATGAACTTGCAGCCTAACAAAGCTACATGTATTTTGATTGCCATTGGTCCGATTGTTCGTCCTTCCGATGCTTCCTTTGGGTTACTTGATTTACTTTAGTTTAGTCGAAGAAGTGCCGCGCTCCTAATAACACAGACAACATTGTTTTTTTTTTCTAGAAGACTTTGATAATTTTCATGACTGCCTATTCCTTTATTGTTAAAAATGTCTATCTATTGTAAAGTCAGTACTTGTTGAATTTATGTGCTGAGTGTGTAATTAGTTAGTTAAGTTTATTAAGTTGAGCGTGTGTTTGTGTGTACCAGTTGCTAGCTGATGAACGAATTTCTGTTTAGATTGTATGTGAGTATGATTGATTTTATTTTGGTGAAAAGCAATTTTTTTTGTTTTTGTAAGTAATACTCGGGTTTGCTTTGCATCTATGAGTTTTATGGTATTGATGTGCGAAATTACTTTGCAAATATCGTGGAGAAACCTGCGCACATTTGCGAAGTAATTCAATGGTGTTTGTTAAGTTCCCAATGGACAGGTTCCGCGTGGGAGCTAGGTGTAGTCAAAGCCTTCGTATTTAGAGAGGATTGTGCCCAGCAGTGGGAAGTATAGATAGGCTGAAGATGACCAGTGGCGTAGCTAGGTAACCAAGGGCCCTGGTGCAAATAAAAAAATGGGGCCCCACTACTATCTAAACTGGTTACGTTTCAATAATAATAGTTCGATCGAGATTTCCTGGTAAGGATTCGAGGGCCCTCTGAGCTTGAGGGCCCCGGGGCACTGCCCCACCTAGTCCCTAGGTAGCTACGCCACTGATGATGACTGTCTATGATGAGCGATATGTCGTTCATAGTACCTAGGTATTCATTAGGTACTTTTCGCTTCGCCCGCGTTCTGATATTTTTTTATAAATTTCTTTATTTTCTCACCGATTGAACTTACCCGGGACTTCCACAAATACCTAATTATTTCGAAACCAAAATTAGCCAAATTGGTCTAGCTACTTCCATGCTGGTCTGGGAGCAAAGAAAAAACATAGAATGTACCAGTTGCTTCTCTTCCCGCGCAAATGGTAAAAACCCATCCAGGGAATGGGCGAAAATCATAGGAATCATGTTATAGGCGATGCGGCAAGCAACTCATCACTATTTTGATTCCACTTTCCACCTCTACGCCCTCAGTGTCTTGCTAAACGTGGCCTGTAGGTCTTGTAGCCTTAGGCTCTGTCTACCCCGTAAGGGATAAAGACGTGATTTGTGTATGTGTATGTATGTATGGTCTAGCTATACTCGAGTTTTAGCGACACAAAACGAAGAGAAACTCATTTTATAATAATAACTAGCGACCCGCCCCGGCTTCGCACGGTATATTATGCATGTATTATACATAATAAACCTTCCTCTTGAATCACTCTATCTATTAAAAAAACCGTATCAAAATCCGTTGCGTAGTTTTAAATATAGGGACAGAGAAAGCGACTTTATTTTATACTATGTAGTGATAGTGATAGTGATGATGATAGTGATAGTGATAGTGATGAAGTGATAGTGATATAAATATACAAGAAGGTTGTGAAATAGGCGTAGGTACCTAAACACTAAAACTGCTTCAATCAGCATAACATTGTAGCAAAATAACTACTGCCAGGCAGGATTTCAACTATTTCAGGTCAATTAATTATGAATCACTTGCAATGCAAGCCTGTACGATTAAAATAATGATGCTCTTTATTAAATAACGAAATGGTTTTCTTTTCGAAATACAAATTTATTTTCAATCAGTGGCAAAATTTGGAACTAATGTCGATGCATAGTAATCTGACGGTTGCTTTTAGACGACAGCGACACTGCCAACTGCAACACTCCAAAGATAAGATAATTTTGTAGCATTCAACGTTTCATTCGTTCCACTTCTAATTTTTTTTTAATTTTGACACTGGAAATTGCCAGTTTAAAAAAAAACCTTCGGTTGGCATAAATGAAGCTCTATAAGTAATGATTATGAAATATGTAGATAATTTTTTTTTTGTCTATGTAGGCAACCAATCTAAAAAGAGCTCGTTTTGCTTACATTTCCTTAGAAACAGGGCTTTGCTTACACTGGATTCTGTACTCACTTGCCAAATTTGAACGGAACCCTCGCTGCGTGAGCCCGACTCGCACTTCGCCGGTTTTTTTATAATATTTTGTGTCATAACCATAATAAATAAGTCACATTTGCCAACCTAAGTACTTAATAATTGCCAACTCAGAACTATCGGAACTCGTAACGGTAACATAAGCGTTTGTAATATGATATCCCATGTTGATTTATGAAACCGATGTCGCGGTAGGTACTTAACAAGTTTCAAGAAATTAAAATGACTACTTTGTTTCTTTGTTGAAAATGACGCGATGAATATTGAAGTCATAAATAACGTATAGTTGATTTTTATAAAGATTGAGGGTGTATACACAAAAGTCATATGGTGGAACCGTGGCTTTCAGCTTGTTGAATAGCGATACCATTAAAAAAACAACAAAAACAAAAAGGTTTTTTTCAGTGCACTCTCCGAGATGTTGCTTTCACATCACTTGCCAGCGACATTTACTATCGTAATTGCGATCTGACGCTGTGAATAGCGTGTGCTTCATAAGACTCCATGCGTTCGTCTCGTTCCGCTTGGACACAATATTGTGGAGGATTATCCTTTAATGCTACGTAGATTGCCAATAAAGAACCGTTTTTATAGTTCCATTCCACTACTAGGAAAAGAGAAAAACAGTTTTTTATACATACATACAATCTGTATTGTAGGGTAGGTATCAATGAACAGTTACCTACTTAGACTTAGTGTCTTGTTTTCTTCGTAACCTACTTACTTCGACTAGGCACCACTATTCTATGTGGTGACCACATAGAATATTATAAATGAAATGAGTATGAAATGGTTCGGGCTCGGAGGAATAAAACTTAAAAATATTCCTAAAATAATACCTCCGAGGAAATGAGCAGGTAGTGATACGTACCTACGTTTTTGATTTTTGACGTAAATTGCATGAATACGCAATTTTGCTAGGGAAAATATTTTATAATTCTAGTTCTTCATCAGTTTTCTAGTAGAACATCACTGGCCGATTGGCTAAAATTAAAACCCAAAGTCTGGTCTGACCTCTTTGGTCCGACTCATTTTTGACGTGTCACTGACATCACGTTGACAGACAAAATTAAAAACAAAACGCCGCCAAAGCAATGGCGCCGTATGAATGTAGATTTGTTAAATTTGTTTTGCTTTGCGTGCACAATTTGAAGTTCAATTTGTAAATTTGAATGTTGTACAACAAAATAGATCATAAGTGAAGTAAGTGAGTGTATAAGCGTTTTATTTAAATAAATACCATCTGTGACTGCCGGCGTTTTGGTAAGCAAACATTTCTAAAACTTTAGATAGTTACACATACCTATTTTATAAACGTGAAAATATTTATTTACTTGTCTCGTTAGTATTTGATTAATGTAACCGATTAGAATTCTCCTTTATGATTTCAAGACTACAAAATTACTAAACAAATTACTGATATCAAAAGTTTGTCATACCTACTGCTTTTTTTAAAATTCAACTCTTTTGACACAATAAATACTGGTTTGTTTGAGGTAGTATATTTCTTACAGAATATTTGGACGTGATGATGATGAAGGTACAGCTTATCTTCATTTGTTACAGACTTTTAAACCATAACTGCATTAAATTTAAATTTAAGCAGCAAAAACAAAATAGCTATCTGCATTATTATCATGTGTTCTTGGATTTTACTGATTTCTTTCGATTCTAAAATACTAAATAAATCAGATAGTTGCATAGATAATTAAAAAACCCGAAAATGCACTTTTTATTTAACTTACTAGGTACTTAAAGTATGTTTATTTTAAGTAAAATTCCACTTATTTCTAGTTGTTACATTAACTTGAAATTTGGTATAGGTAGGTTTAGGATAAAAATGGCTATGCAAGTACAGCCAACAAAATAACAATAAAAGCTTGGAAAATCAAAACAAAATCAAAAGTAGTGAAACTGGACCGGGATGTAAACAGTGGCTTTTAAAATAGAATTCCTCATTGGACAGTGATATAATTGCAGTAGTAGTATGTAGGTAGGGTGTATAATATCATACATACATATACATATCATGTTTATATCCCTTACGGGGTAGACAGAGCCTATGGTAACAAGGCCACGGTTAGCATAATTGTGGGCATATAGGTGAAAAGGGGAATCATAATAGTGATGGGTTGCTAGCCACATCGCTTATAGCATGATTTCTAAGATTTTCGCCTAATTCCCTTGATGGGCTTTAACCATCTCCATCGCCAGAGAAGCAACTGGTACATTCTATGTTATTTCTTTGCTCCCAGACCAATATGGAAGTATTTATAATATAATATAGGGCACCAAATTACATTTTCAGTTAAAATATACTTAATTAACATTAAATTACTGGCACATGAGATATTTTATTAGCCATCTAGGCCGGAAACGCATCTACAATCCTCTAGTGTTGCAAGTGCCCATGGTGGTGGTGCTTGCTTACCATCTGGTGTCCCACTTGCTGGTTTGGCTGCCGTGTATAAAAAACCAGAATTTGCTATAAGTGTCATTGTAACCCGCTGTCTTTATTACTTACCTTTGACTTGTTACAGGAACCATGCAGTAAATTATGGTTCATTTACTGCATGTTGTTGTAAAATTGTCATTGCAGCATTGTTGACTAAAAAAATACATTTTTAAGATACAGAGCATCATATTGTTACTTGTACAGTTGAGGGCATAAATATCTATACCGCCATCATGTCAAATATATGTCATTGACCTTATTGTTTGTGGCATAAAGGTACCTATAGATGATTTTTATCCCCTTGACTGTACCTATTGAAACATGTTTTTTTAAATATTTTTTTCACACATCTTATTCAGAAAACTGAACTTGAACGAACTTTGCTCCCTGAGAGGGATCAAATTGCAACTTTTCTGTTCAAGGCTTTTCCAAGTGTTTATTTTTTGCAAATGCAATTTTTATAAGTTGATATTTGTAAAACCACGCTATTTGCTATGCTGGTGGCTCTTGAATTATATTTAGAGTTATTTTTTCAAGTATTTTAATGTTTGGTGTAATAAGTTGTAGCGCCAGTTAGGCATATTACCTAACTCGCTCGATCGCCATCGCCATCGTGTTCATTTTGACAGTTCATGTATGGGCTGACAGTTGGCATCGGAATCAGCTAGGCAGCTAGCTGTCACATTCCTACAAGAACTGTCAAAATGAACACGATGGCGATTGCGAGCGAGCGAGTTAGACAATAAGCCTATAGGTCTGGATAATAATTGGCCAATCATTAACTAAGTCATCAGTGCCATTAGGACACATTAACATTTGCCATTAGGACTGCTCCTATAGCAAACATGAACATAGCAATCACAGCACACACATACATACAAGCAAAGCACCACCGCTCATGTACACCCGCAACACTAGATTAGATTGCAGATGCGTTGCCCGCCTAGAGAATAACATAGAATAAGTCGTGTGCCAGTAACTTCATCGGCTGTTTTACTCTGTACGCCGGAACACACTACAGGCACTGCGCTGCTTGGCGGCAGGAATAGCGAGTAGACCTTGCATGAGGTCCTACCACAAGCAAAATTTTGGAGTAGAAGGTCAACTTAGCTTCAGTACTAATGACATAAATACATACATAAATCACGTATTTATCCCTCTTACGGGGTAGACAGAGCCCTGAGTAACGTTTAAGGCTACGTTGAGCATGATTGTAGGCGTATCTATCGGTAGAAAGGGGAAGCAAAATAGTGATGGGTTGCTACCCGCATCGCCTGTAACATGATTCCTAAGATTTTCGCCCATTTCTTTGATGGGCTTCAGTAGGTAATAATGAAATACATATTATCTACCTACATACATAAATCACGTCTTTATCCCTTACGGGGTAGACAGAGCCCAGAGTATGGTTTAAGGCCACGTTGAGCATGATCGTGGGCGTATGGTGGAAAGGGGAATCAAAATAGTGATGGGTTGCTAGCCGCATCGCCTGTAACATGATTACCTATACATATAACATGATTCCTCAGCATTTCGTATATTCCCTCGACGGGCTTTTACCATCTGCGCGGGGCGAGAAGCAACTGGTACGTTACGTTCTATATTTTTTTCTGTACTCCCGGACCAGCATGCCATCCTACTGGATGCTAGCCAGATGTTAATGGTTCCCATTGATTTTAATGGCCAGCAATGAATGCTATTCTATTTCAAATTTGCCCACATCTGTTTGGCTTATCTATAGAATCGGTCACAATACCTGAAGAATGATTGAAGAAGCCGACAATGTGCACGTGATGAAATTATGTATTGTTTCGTAAAAGTAATAAAAACTAATGGTTTTTACAAATTTGAACGTCTGGTAAGTACAATGGAGTGGGCTAAGACAGACTACAGATCGCTGCTTTAAAGCCATCTTATTTTAATGTAGGTTCTATTCCTGCGTAGATGGTAAAAGCCCATTGAGGGAATGTGGGAAGATCTTAGGAATGTTATGGGCGATGCGGCTAGCAGCCTAATACTATTTTGATTTCCCTTTCTACTTATACGCCCATAATCATGCTAAGCGTGGCCTTCAGGTTTTGTTACCTTAGGCTCTGTCTACCCTGTAACGGGTAAAGACGTGATTTGTTTATGTATGTAAATAACAGAAATTATCTCGTACTAACCTAATGAAAAATGTGTTAACAGTATAATTATCACTACGAACAAAGTACTGTAGAGCTGCCTTGATGAGGCACTGACTCCACGACGGGATGATGTAGCTCAGATGGCTCTCAAAACTATTTAATCAAACTTTGAATATAGGTTCAGTATTTTATTTAACTTTTTAGATTATATCAAAACAATACATCTGCTTCCAAGGAAGCCCTAAGCAACTCTGACATAACTCTTGTTTCGAATTCTCGTTTATTTTTTAATTTGTAAATTTAAGATTCGAATTCGATAAAGAGTAAAGAAGGAGTCTTTACAGTACCTACTCTGCCGCGTCTGTCTATACATTCGCGATAAACTCAAAAACTACTGAACTGATTTTCAAACGGTTTTCAGCAATAGGAGTGATCCATGAGAGAGTTTTAGGTATATAATTTGACATACACAAATCACATCTTTATCCCTTACGGGGTAGACAGAGCCTAAGGTAACAAGACCTAAAGACCACGTTTAGCATGATTGTGGGTGTATTGATAATTTGACAGTTTTATGTAATTTTAATAGAACTATTATAATTGTAGCTGTGTCGTGTTAGTACCCGTGCGAAACCGGGGCGGGTCGCTAGTCACTATCTCACTACATAGTATGAAATAAAGTCGCTTTCTCTGTCCCTATGTATGCTTATATCTTCAAAACTACACAACGGATTTTGATGCGGTTTTTTTAATAGATAGTGATTCAAGAGGAAGGTTTTTATGTATAATTCTACGCAGACGGTGTCGCGGGCAGAAGCTTACACAGTAAAATACATACATACACAAATCACGTCTTTATCCCTTACGGGGTAGACAGAGCCTAAGGTAACAAGACCTACAGGCCACGTTTAGCAAGACACTGAGGGCGTAGAGGTGGAAAGTGGAATCAAAATAGTGATGGGTTGCTAGCCGCATCGCCTATGACATGATTCCTATGATTTTCGCCCATTCCCTCGATGGGTTTTTACCATTTGCGCGGGATGAGAAGCAACTGGTACATTCTATGTTTTTTCTCTTTGCTCCCAGACCAGCATGGAAGTACTCAGGAAGTACACAGTAAAATAGTTCTTCTGTAATAGTAAACGGTTAACGGCTTCCCAAACTGTGAGGGTGTTGCGATATTGTCCCGGAGGCGTCGCGTTCCGATTTGATTTCGTTCTTATTTTCTATCTAGCTTCTGCCCGCGACTTCGTCTGCGTAGAGTTATACATACCTACATATAAATCTTCCTCTAGAGTCACTCTATCTATTAAAAAAAACCGCATCAAAAGCCGTTGCGCAGTTTTAAACATCTAAGCATACATAGGGACAGACAGACAGCGGAAAGCTACTTTGTTTTATACTATGTACCTATTCATAAAAAATATGAATGTCCAAATAGTGTTTTTGTGATATTTGTTAGACTAGGCTAGTAATAAAATTGGTAAGTATTTTTGGGGGCTGGGTTGAGGGGCGTCGCAAACAAATGGCGAAGTCCCACGGGCATTACTGTACAAATAAGTTTGGGAAGCCCTGGGTTACTACTTACTAGTAGCTATAGGTTATTTTTTTTATTATTGTTACAGAAACCATCGACATGTATGACGAAGAGGATGAAGAATTAATAGATGATCCTATTTCTCTGATGTATGAAAAGTCCCCCAAAGACAATGTGCAAAGTAAGTTCAATTTAATTAGCATTTTATAAATTATTATTTAAATAGGATTATTCTGTATATTTATTTTTGTCTTAATAGACTACAAGCCCATGGAAAAAAACATATGAAATGAACCAGCGTGAATAAAGCTTAGAAGGCTGTTACTATATCATAAAATATCTCTGAGCGCTATGCCGTCATTTCTGAGCGGTACAGATTTTTTCTAATGCATTGAAAAAAAAATTGCACTATCTTCCGGCACCACCACTTTAAAGCGGCACTAGGTTTTTCGACATTTATTTTTAATCATCTATAAGCTATAAAAACGCCGTGAATTAATAATTAGTTGCACCTGAGAAATTCCATAAGTTTAAGCGTGAAAAGTAACAGACAGACAGACAGAGTTACTTTCGCATTTATAATATCAGTGATCAGTAAATTTCACTTTTTATGTGTTGTTATTTGTTTGTTACAGAATCACCCAAAATTTATGTCATCGATGATGATGTTGAAGATGATCCTATATCATTGATCGTAAATCCTAATGACAAATACATGGATAAAGGTATTAATAATAATAAAGCATTCTAAGCTGTTATTTTTATCTAAGAAAGCTGCATTAATATTGAACTAACATATTTTTCTCTTTTTCTATGGTTAATGAAGATATCGTCGATCTGCTAAGTTCTGACGACGAAAACGAAGAGCACCACCCGACACCGAAATCGGGCTACGGAAACAAAAGCTTCGTCATACCGGTAACGTTTCTTGATTTTTATAGGAACGTTAAACTTTTGAAAAAATGTAAACCACTGAGCATCAAAGTCGTGGACTGTGACAAGCATCCGTGGTACTACGGGTACCGTGAAGCAACAAAATCTAGTGTTAATAGTAACTGTCTAACATTAGGGAAATATAGTAGTGAGCTTATGCAGGAAATTAAGGTCGAAAAACTTCACGAAGAAACAGTGACTCTAGAAAGTCAAAAAGAAAATGATGAAATATTTGCAACTGCAGATCAGTCTCTGAATGATAAAGCAAACGAACAAGTACAGATAAACAGTGTAGATAATTCCGTTACTTGTCCGGAAAATGAAGTACAAATATCTAAAACTAGTCATAATTACGAGAAAATTGAAAGTGAACTTGAAATCGCAAAAAACTCTAAGGACCTAAGTCAAGTAGACTTCAAGCGAAACAGTGGGCTAGTAGGATTAACAATATCGAAAAAGGATTTAGTTTCAGATCTAGATACATTTACCGAGAAGAGGAATCGCAAGAAGCATAGAAAAGGAAGCAATCCAAGTAAAGTAGTCATAAAAGATATAAAAGATATTGGTGTAGCCTTAAGCAGCCTCGGAACTTCGGTTTCACTTGTGCCTGAGAAAAAGGATGATAATGGTTTACAGAATTTAGCCAAAGACTGCCATTCTAATACTGTAACTGTACAAGCTTCATCCTTGTCTTCTGATACCAGTGATAAAGTAAATAATAACACTGTTGGTCCAACAAGGTGTAGTTTGAAAATAGCGAGTACGAAGATATTTGACAAAGTCGTTAAACTTAAGAAAGCTAAAAGCAAAGATTTTTCAAAAACGAAACCTCCACACAATGTAAAGAAGATTTTCGAAACGGAACAAGCAGTACCGAAATTGAATTTGAAACGAAGACCGACAACAGAAAACGACGAATTCTATGTTATTAATTCAAACAAAAAGCCTCACTTTAACAGTTCGGGCGAACTATCTCAATCTCAGAAACAGCAAAAAGATCAGAATACCGTAGAAAATACAATTTACAAGAAGAAACCGGTTGAAACTTGTCCTCCAAGTGTCCCATCCATTCAACAAACAATACCCGTTAAAAATCAACAAAACATTGCGCCAAACACATCAAAGGCTGTTGAAAAACTTTATCAAACCCAAAGTTGTCCTACATTACCTACTCCAAGAAGTTATCACAAAAAACTCAAGCTTAAAAAGCACAGCCAGGACAAAGATGTCAATAAAATAATACAGAAAGAACTAACCAGGTCTTTATATCCAAAAAAATCAAATAATGAAGATGTCAATGCTTCAGATTGTAGTCTCAATCCAGGTTTGAACAAAGTTGTGGTCTCGCAAGTACAAAGTCTCAGAGACTTGAATACACTTACTCCAGAGAAATCAAATACCGAAACTCCGAGAAACATAGCGTTTTATATATCAAACGCTAAAGATTTTAAATACAAACGTAACAAAAACATCGAGACTGCAGCAACAAATAGTAGTGGAATGGATAATGTTAATGAAAATAATGAAAACTTGATTAGAAATGGAGATACAACAACTCATGATAATTTAGTAAGGAAGATTCAGATGCTTGAGTCTCCGTGCACAAGTTATTTAGAAGTTTACAACGCGCACGTCTTAAATTATTACAATAATTTGAAAGAGTTGAATCGAAAAACTAAAACTAAATCAACTGTTATGATCTCGAATAAATCCAATTCCAAAATATTTAAAGAAAACGAAAAGAATACAACTGAAAAGAATTATATGAATCGTCAGAAAGATACCAATACTGCAACGAGTGTAAATCTAAATGTATTAAATAATTATGATGTTCCTAATCGAGACACTGTAATAAGTGACTCTAATTTAAATAATAACAGAATACCACCAAATACTGCTGTGAACATACAAAGATTTAACGATCAGAAACAGTTTGACAAATACTTTTACTTAAAACAACAGTTAAATACCCCAACCCAACCTAAACCAACTGATACAGTGAGAGTGCTCCCACCAAATAGAACTCAAGTTTATAACCTTCCCGGTAATAAATGTAATAATACTGTAATTTTAAGAAAACCTCCACCTCATATACAATCTAACAATCATCAGACTCCAGGCCTTCCTATTCAAACAGTTATAAATCATAGACCTACGGATACTCCAAAACCCTCGACGAAGACTTTTTCTTCATGGTCTTTCCCTCCTCCCAACACCAACGTGGCATTTAGTGTTCCTACCTACCCCATGCCGAATATTAATCTCTATCCAGGAAGTCAAATGTATCCTCAGTATCATTGGCAGATTATGAACCAGGGAAATCCTTATCATCATCCACCTTTGGTGGTTCAGCAAGAGACAAACAGTAACCTTGTTCCAGTAAAAAATCAAGTCCCTGATGGTTCTATCATAGGAAGCACTGCCAGTGGTGAACTAATTAAAAAGATAAACATAACAGGTGTGCCAGCGAACGATAACACTGTAGTGGACGATAAACAGAAGATGCTAGATACTTTGAATGACGCGATAAGGGAACAGAATGATTTTATAGACAAGACACGTGACCCGAGACTAGAGCAAGCTAGAACCAAACCTTGTCCACTATCAAAAAAAGCTAAACCAAACCCAGAATCAGATAAAGAGCCTATTGAGCCTAGTAAAGGATATTCACCCCCAATTTTGCCTATACCGTCGTACCAAAAGGCCATTGAACTTTTAAAAATGAAGCAAAAAGTTCACAACTCGCTTGTAAGTCAGACAGATAATATAGTTGAAAATGCGGTTAATACGAACTTGAAATCAGACAAATATAGTCATCGGTCGGAACATAATACATCAAAGAGGAAGATGCCAACCATTGAAAGCAAAAAAGATAAAATTAAAAAGATATCTATAGAAGAATACAAGAAAAGGATTTCCAAAGACTATGCAGACGCACATAAGGTTCCTAAACAAAAATGTGGAAGAAAGAAGCCTTCAAAGAACGTAGTGGTTGATAACAATCAAGATCTGGGATATGATTCTGACGCTACCATGAAATTATAATTTCAGGTACAGGTGTTGTTTTGTTTTAATAAGCATTTTATTTATTTTCACTGATCAGTGTTCGACAAGTCATACTGAAGTACACAGTAATCATTGTTGTTAATTATAATTTATACGTAGGACATACATAAATCACATCTAAATCCCTTACGGGGTAGACAGAACCTAAGGCCACACTTAGCATGACTGTGGGCGTACAGGTGGAAAAGGGAATCCAGACAGTGATGGGTTGCCAGCCGCATCGCCCACCTAAGATTTTTGCCCGTTCTTTCGATGGGCTTTTACCATTTGCGCGGGAAGAGAAGCAACTGGTACATTCCATGTTTTTTCTTTACTCCCAGACCTAGTAATGTAATATATAATAATAATATAATATAACATATATATATATAGTGCTAGCACAGCTATGTCCGTGCCATCCTATGAAATAATGAAATATAGACTGGATCCCTTATGGGAATTCTGCCAAATTTGGTTTATGCCTGAAGCCAGGGATACACTAGGGGACAAATGTCCTGCGACACATATCGCCAGCGACGTCGGTCAAACTGGCGCGACGTTGCCGAACTTGAACTCGACATGTCTGGCAACATCGCTCGACACAATGTCGCCAGCGCAGCACGGGTAGCGCGATGTCGCCTGATGTGTCAGGTGAAGTTTCGCGAAGTCGCACGATTTCGACTGATGTCGCTATTGACAAAAGTCCCGCGATGTCGCCAGCTACGAATAGCGAAATCGGCCGGCTTCGCTTGACATGTCGAGGGAGATTTGTCTAGAGTATCTCTGGTCTCAGGCTGTGCATTATCAGTCACGTTACATTTTTATTGTAAAAGACTATATTGTGATACCTTCTTCCGTTGGGTTTTCTCAGTTCATGCCGCATTGAGGTTACCTGGTAGTATACACAATGAACAGGCCCTGTATAGTCAAGGGCATAAATATATGTACGTTAGCAAGACGTCAAAAACATCTATACACATTTATGCCACAAACAATAAGGCCGGTGACACATATATTTGACATGATGGCTGTATCGATATTTATGCTCTCGGCTGTACAGTACAGCGAAATTCGTAGATCGTTTCTTGCATTCCACTCACACTTATAGTCATCAGTAAGGGAGAGAGAGGGATGGTATGATTCGAATTTAGAATTTCGGAATACGAGGCCAGCCCTTAAGGGATTTTAAGGTGAAATTGGTCTGGGTATCCCAAAGATTTCGTGTCATGTCAGTACATTTTTTTTGTTCTTTTAGTTTTTGTGAATGCAATGTAAATAAAATTTTATTATAGCTGCTGATTATTTTGTCTGGTTCGATCAATGTTTGTTTTGTTTTGTAAGTTGATTAGGTACTTATGTATTCAGAAAAGCTGACAAGAAATTAGTGCTAATACACGTCTGACAAACGTGCTGGAGTGTGATTCTTTGAATGAACTTGAAGACAATTATAATTTGAGTCCTTCGGTAGAAGGCGTCTACGTCTAGGCGTATACGTCTTGATCGTGACAAGACACCCGACTACGTATAATGCCTATGAGCGGAGGGCTCAAGCTATGATTGTCTACCGTATGTAGCGATAACCAGTCATGTAACTATTAAGCCACGGATACACTAGAAGACAAATGTCTTACAACACGTGTCGCCAGCGACGTCGGGTGAAGTCGTACAACGTTGCCGGACTTTGCTCGACATGTCTGGCAACATCGCGCGCCACGTTTATCGCGTACATTACATAAGTCGCGCGATGTCGCTTGATATGTCAGGCGAAATCGCCCGGCTTCGAACGACATGTCGCCGAGACATGTCGTGGGACATTTGTCCTATAGTATGTCCCCTTTTGTGTTCTAGGCCATGCCATGGGCCCCGTAGAGCCAAGGTTCCGTGGCATTTTGTCAGTCCTGCTGTAGTTACGCCACTGGCGACAACGGGTTCATTAAGTACGGCTACCTCGAGAGCGCGCGAGATAGAGTACCCATCTCTTTCTAAAACGAACAGTTAGAAAAAGACGGGTAGTTTATTTCGCGCGTTCTCGTGCTGGGCGTGCAGAGAATAACAAAGCTACTCTTGTTGTTAAGTCACTTTTGAAGCAATAAGCAGAGTTAGAGCCGTGTCGTGGCCGCACTTTGTTCAAGTTTACTTTGTTTGTCGTGTACCCATATGACATACTTTTTTTTTTATGGACCTGTGAATTGTTATCATTTGTTTAAGAATATTTGACATACCTATTTATGTAGAAACACCGTGTTTTTTTTGATTTCCGATTACTTTAGCATATTATATTTTTAAATTATTATAACCACCACTTAGTTTCTATGGACGTACCTAGTAATATGTTGAAGTTATCAGAAATCATAAAAATCACTGTGTACATTGTAAACTCTGACTGAAAGTATATTTGACACTTTATTATTATGTTTAATTTGTGTGCTAAAAACTAGAAACTGATCGGTTGTTTTTAGTCGTATTAAGCGTTAAAAAGACTGTATAAAAAAGTAAATAAATGTATGAGATTGTTAATTTATTTTTATTTATCTTTAAACTAATATTTAACCATGCTACTAATTATTTAATTAATGATTCTATAGTGACACATATATTAAAGTATATGACCTAAATACTATAATAGCGTTCCCACACAAGAGGTAAAGTTATTAAACATGAAAAAAAACTCTTGTGTTACAATTTACAAAGTTATTAAAGAAATGGCGATAAACTGTTATAAAACCAGTTTTACACTTTTACAACATTATAACTCCGGTTTTGAATACACCATCGGCATATTTTAGTTGAAAATAGTTACCTACCTGTCATGTAAGAAGGGGGAGAGGGGGGGGGGGTTCCAATAAATTTTGTGTCCTCAACAATTGGTATAGGAGTCAAATTAGATTTTTTTTTGTGTAAATAGTCCCCAGCTTAGCAACCTAGCAGTCCACAACCTAGGTAAATAGACAAAAACGTATGCGCTTGCATCACCAAAACTTAATTGACAATATAACTTTACACTTCGTATGGGTAGCGTCGTACAGCAATTAATCCATCCGCAAGGCAGCCGCCATCTTTGCCCAATAAATCTGCAGCTAGCCGCGTGAGTTATGGCCGTCTGATACAGGCTTTAGAATAAGGCATAACATTGAGCAAGACCACTTGTCTAAAATTAGTCATATTTGACAAGAGGCATTGCATCTTAGTCCTCTAGGTTGGCAACGCATCTGCAATACCTCCGGGGTTGCGGGTGTCTATGGGCAGTGGTGATCACTTACCATCAGGTGACCCACTTGCTCGTTTGCCTTCCTATTCATATAAAAAAAAAAATTTGACGCCGCGCCATTGTACACTTTGAACACCGAAAAATGTATGGAAACAAAGTCCTGGAATCATTTACAGGGATATTTTATTGAATCAGACGTTACTTTGCGGAGGTCCATTTCCTTGAAGAGAGGGATTGCATGAAAAATATATATATTTCACACAGGCTTGGTTCTCTTGCACGTGAATAGCGGAATAGCAAGGTAAAATGTTTTGTTCATTTACAGGGATATTCATTCATACTGACCCAGCCACCAATTTAAAAAATAGTGTGTCTTGATCAATTTAATGCGTGACTTAATTAC
Organism: Pandemis cinnamomeana; assembly: GCA_932294345.1. Taxonomy (NCBI): domain Eukaryota; kingdom Metazoa; phylum Arthropoda; class Insecta; order Lepidoptera; family Tortricidae; genus Pandemis; species Pandemis cinnamomeana. The sequence goes on along the minus strand of OW028718.1, from coordinate 11,837,710 downwards.
GACAAAAGACCTTTATGGAAGTGTTTAATCAAAGTCCAAACTCCTGCTGCAGAATTCCAGAGCTATTTTAATTTTAAGTGTTCTTTGTACTGCTTATAGCGCGTATGGAGTGTTCGTTGGCACCTTGGCACCATTCTTTCACAATAAAAATCCGCAAGCGGGTTCGCATCTTAGGCCACAGGTCCGGTGTAGATAATGAACTGCAAACTGCAACTACATTGATAGGAGTCCACTCTGTACTCTATTTCATCAAAAATGGTTCTTTATAGCAGGGTTTCTTAAAGTGTGGTCCACGGACCCCTTAGGGGTCCGTGGCATGTCTATCAGGGGTCCGCAGTAGGTCAGTTAAATGTAATCATAATATTTATTAGGAAATTGTGTCGTAAACTTGATGAATAAGGTTTTTTATTATTTCCCTAAAATATTTTTTGAGAGGGGTCCGTGAATTTGTTTAAATTGTGAAAGTGGTCCGTGACTGCAAAAAGTTTAAGAAACCCTGCTTTATAGTGAATTTAAATATTTCATTCATTAATTATCATTACTGAGAATACATTTAATTATTATTGCTACTAAAAGATGCGACATTGAGCGCTCTGTGGGAAGGTTTGGCAGCACAGCGTCCTGAATGACGCAGTGCTGGGCAAAGTTTGCGATTGCGAGGAACAGAAAGAAAGAAGAAAGAAAGAAAATATATTTATTTGGTCACATTATTACAGTGTAAAACTTCACCGGTACCTACTAAATGGAGCAAAATGGACACAAAAAGGGAAGCTGGCTCAGCACTATGTCACGAATTGCTTCGAGACGCTGATATTCTGCCAGAACCTTGGCCTTAAGGGCTACTAAAACTAAAACTAAAACTAAAAATTAATCTAATATAACATTTAACTATACGGGAAGGAAAGACGGATCACAATGAGCAGACAGCAGTAAAACATAACAATATTGCAGCACAACTAGCACAAGTAAACAAAATAATAGCCAATTTCAGCGGCACCACAGACACACAATAAAATTAAATAACATACCTACAATGTTTTCGCTACGGTATATTATACGTTTAGTGTCGACGCTAAACGCGATGAGGATGAGTTGAAAACTCCCCAGCATGCTGCTATTAATAATAATAATACTTTATTTAAATAAGCGGCTTTTACAAATGAAATATCCATCAGACTCCAAACTAGGCTGAGCCTGTATCTTGGGCGTCTGCGAGAGCGAATTATTAACTAAGTAGTTACTGAGATACATTAACAAATGGGCGTTATAAAAACAACGGTGAAGTGCATGCAAAAGGTGAACAAAACTACATAATAAAGAGAGACAGAAGGTCCGCAATGGAGAACACAACAATTCAAAAGTGTGCGTGCGTGCGTGTGTGTGTGTGTGTGTGTGTGTGTGTGTTTGGGTGAAAATCCCGTATGAGATGAATTAGAGCACCGGGGCATTATTTACTTTTATTTTTATTATTTATTTACTTACGATTTGTTACTAACTAGTTTTTCCGTTTCCATATAAGATAATGTTACTAGATATTTTTTATAATTACTTTAGCTACCATTATTCGCTACCATTCTACAGGTGCTTATCCACAGGCAGCCTCGGGTCGAGCGGCTGGCTCGCTTCGAGGCCTCGCAAGTGGAGACGCTGCCTAAGACCACAGTATATATATAAGCTAAAGCAGTAAGGAACCTACGAACAAGTCGGTTGAAACGAAACACGCACACAGGCGCGCGCTTTACACGGCCCCTAAGCGGACCTGAGCCTGAGCGGAGTGGACGAGGTCCGCTTAGGGGCCGTGTAAAGCGTGCGCCTGTGTGCGTGTTTCGTTTCAACCGACTTGTTCGTAGGTTCCTTACTGCTTTAGCTTATATATATACTGTGCTAAGACGTTGAGCGCTTGCGCGGCCTCGGTTCGAGGCAGCCACTCGACTCGAGGGTGCATCTTACTAATGTGCTCAAGTGCATTCAATGTGCGCGACTTGCCACTTCGAAGAACGGCTACATAAAATTCATTTTCGGGCGCACGAGCGTTAAATTGACTAGGAGTCCAAGTGGTCGCCATGGCTGAAATCGGTCGGAAGTATCATTGTAAACAACACAACACAAATACAATACATACATACACAAATCACGTCTTTCTCCCTAACGGGGTAGACAGAGCCTAAGGTGACAAGACCCAAAGGCCACGCTTAGCATGATTGAGGGCGTATAGGTGGAAAGGGGAATGCAAATAGTGATGGGTAGCTAGCCGCATCGCCTATATGATTCCTATGCCCATTCCCTCGATGGACTTTTACCACCTGCGCGGGAGGAGAAGCAACTGGTACATTCTATGTTTTTTCTTTACTCCCAGACCAGCATGGAAGCAAATACAAAACACCACTTAAATTAGGGTTAAGACCCACCATACCCCTGGCGCTACCCCCGGGGAAGGGTGGGACTGAAGCATACCACCGTATTGCTGTAAGCTACGGGTATTGGGAGGTTAGGTTAGTTAGGTAGCTCCTTATGCCATCCAGGAATAGGAGGCCCGCGCGGGGCTTCGTCGATTTTTTTTCAATTTCTCAAATCCCAGCTCTACTTTGGTGGTATGGTTCAGTCCCTCCCTATCCACTGGGGTAGTGACAGAGGTATGGTGGGTCTGAAGGGGTAAATTATGGTTCCAGGTTCGACTGAATCTCGGCAAACTTATTAAATTACAACGTCTGAAAGCATGAAATTTCACTAGCTAGGAGACGGACAATGAAGCTCTAGTTCTACATAAATTAGAAAGGGTTTACCTTGTGTAAATGTAGCAGCGTAGTATGCAAATGTGGGAAAGTTTCGGTCTACAGTAACAGTTATGTTTGGTGAAACAATTAGGGTTTCTGAGGTATCTATACCTAAACCTACGCTAAGTTGGTGGCGAGGGATGGGGTGCCTCAATGGAGGCAGACTTGTTCTTAACGAGATTCAGGTGTTGATAGATTTATTCTCAAATATATATAGCCGCTTGAAATTGAGCACGTAAAATAATTTCAGAGTCGCAATCCCAGACTGCTTGACTTTTAAAAAAACACTCTTATTTTTTTTAAAATTATTTCTATGTTTCTCAAAAGATTGTGTTGTGTGCCTCTGGCTTTATAGCCCATTATACTCCATATATGGTTATATACTCCAGTGAATTAGTACAGGGTGTCTGTTACACCTTTCATACCTAAACCTAACAATATAATACAGTACAAAATACTCTTTATTGAACACCAAAAATCAGTACAAAATAATACAGAAACAAACAACGAGGTACACAATAGGCGGTCTAATCGCTGAATAGCGATCTCTACCAGACAACCAATAAAAGAAAGAAGTCTGAGATAGTTTAAGTAGGTACCTTCCTCGTGATCTCTACCAGACAACTAATAAAAGAAAGAAATAAGTCTGAGACAGTTTAAGTAGGTACCTTCCTCGTGAACCGATATTCTTTTGGTGTCTGTTCCACAGTTATAGAATTTAGGCGCGACGGAGGACTATTTTATAATATAACTAGCGACCCGCCCCGGCTTCGCACGGTATATTATGCATGTATTATACCTACATATAAACCTTCCTCTTGAATCACTCTATCTATTAAAAAAACCGCATTAAAATCCGTTGTGTAGTTTTGAAGATATAAGCATACATATGGACAAAGGGACAGAAAAAGCGACTTTATTTTATACTATGTAGTGATGTGATGAACTTCCATGCTGGTCTGGCAAGGAAAAACATAGAATGTACCAGTAGCTTCTCGTCCCACGCAGATGGTAAAAGCCCATCGAGGGAATGGGCGAAATTCTTAAGAATCATGTCATAGGCGATGTGGCTAGCAACCCAATACTATTTTGATTCCTTCCACCTATACGCCTACAATCATGCTAAACGTGGCCTTTAAGTCTTGTTACCTTAGGCTCTAACCAATTCAATGGTGAGTGTGTGTGTATGAGACTCCCAATCCGCACTGGCCGCGTGGGAACTATAGCCCATGCTCCCATCCCATTCCGAGAAGCCTGTGCCCAACTGTGTGCAACCTTTCCACATAGACGCCCACAGTCATGCTAAGCGTGGCGTTTAGGTCTTGTTACCATAGGCTCTGTCTACCCCGTAAGGGATATAGACGTGATTTGTGTATGTATTGATGTACGTATGTAGTGATGTAGTGATGGTTTCTGCCGTCAACGAATACTTTGGTCAGAGGAATACGTTATACGACTAAAAGCCCTAACAAATTTTGCACTACACAATTTCTATTCTATAACGGTGTCAGCGAATACCTTCGTGTGCGCTGGCACTCGCCGTCCGTATTAATATGTAAGCATATTTCTGCAAACATGAGCTCGGGCATGCTTTTAAACTCGGGTTAGGTGAAAAATGAAAAATGCCGGTTAGAGCGTTTGGAAATTGTACTGTATAGTGCGTGCGCTTTTAACACGTATCAATAATTATGGGTGGGGTACCAGAACCAGTGCTGACCCCTATATCTGCAAATCGACGATTGTTGGTGACATATTAGCGTATTTATCTATTACTAGCTGTTGCCCGCAATTTCGTCTGCGTAGAATTCGTTTATCGCTATCCCGCAGGAATTTTCCGAGATAAAAAGTAGCCTGTGTTATTCCAGACTATCTATCTATTTTCCAAATTTCATGCAGATCTGTCCAGCCGTTCTCGCGTGAAAGAGTAACAAACATCCATCCATACTTACAAACTTTCGCGTTTATAATGTTAGTAGGATGCCTTTAAGTATGAGTTCTAATGTCAAAGTTTTCTGTACCTATAAAGAATGTATGTATAACTCTTTATTGTACATAAAACACAAGAAAAATATGAATACAGGACAACACACATGCACAAAGGCGAACTTATCCCTAAAAGGGATCTCTTCCAGTTAACCTTTGTTAAAGTTAAAGTTTTTTGTAATCGATTAGTGGTAATGAACAATATTTTCTATCTTTCTTTCTTTCTTTATTTCTTACTCGTATTATAGGTAACAACGCAGCAAGCTTCTAAGCAACTCTGGTCTTTGCCGCTTTTTTCAGCCCAAAGAGTTAGAAGTTAGAAGCTAAGGCAATTCCAGTTTCGTTTCAAAACTTTGCGTGTAAAAGGAACGTAAATCGCTTTACACCGGTAAAGTTCTCATACAAGCTGTTAAACAAACAGAAATCCCGGGAAGTACTGTGGGCGAACAAGACGCGGGTAAAAAGTGGTTTGAGGGTAGCATTAATATTCGTTGCAGCGCGCGGTCGTACAAATGGCTGTTGCAGAGCAACAGACAGGACAGAAGCGATGGGGAGCTTGGGTTTCATGGGCATTACCATCATCATCATCAACCTATATTAGTCCACTGCTGGACATAGGCCTCCCCTAATGAGCGCCATAGCGCCCTGTCTTCAGCTTGACGCATCCAGCATCTGCCTGCAGTCTTTCGCAGATCGTCAGCCCACCTGGCCGGAAGGCGTCCTACACTACGTTTGCCGAGTCGCGGTCTCCACTCAAGAACACGTTTACCCCAGCGGTTGACGGTTCTTCGCGAGATATGGCCGGCCCACTGCCACTTCAGCTTGCTAATTCTTTGAGCTATGTCGGTTAACTTTGGTTCTCTGTCGGATGTAGGTATTCGTTACGAATCCTGTGCTTCAGAGAGACTCCGAGCATAGCGCTAGATATATAATGGGAAGAAATACAATATACGATTAACCATGACGTCTTAATGCGATTTCATTCCGATTCAGTTCAGGTTTTAGCTGTCATTTTTAGTATTGACCTCAGTGGCGTAACTATAGGGTGGCAGGGGTGGCAAAATGCCAGGGCCCCTAGCCCTACGGGGCCCCGAACTGAGTTGGTTTAGAGCACAGAAGGGACGCTGATGCACTTCTTTATATTGAGGAGAGAGCCCCGTCTGACGATTTTGCCACGGCCCCAGACGTTATAGTTACGCCACTGATTGACCTGACAGCGAGCGAACCTAAACTGGATCGGAATTCGTCATAGTAAGGCCCTAGTTGTATGTACAGTCCGTGAGCTCGGCTCGTCATTCGGGGTTCGGGTACCGTCGGCTGTTTCAAGTATCAAACCCATAAGAGTGAGTGAGACAGCAGGACTAATCCGAATGGCATTAGAAGAGCTCACGGACTGTATGTATGTAAACTCTATACATACCGCTTCAGACCCACCATACTTCTGGCACTACTCCTGGAGGGACTGAACCATACCACCATCACGTCTTTATCCCTTATGGGGCAGACAGAGCCTAAGGTAACAAGACCTATAGGCCATGTTAAGCATGACTGTGGGCGTCTACGTTTGTGTATATTACGTACGGGTTGCATACGGATTGTGTATATTATCCTTATATTTGTGTGTCTTGCAAAAAGGAATAAATGTCTTCTTTCTTTCTTTCTTTCTTTCTACGTGGAAAGGTTGTTGCACACAGGCTTCTCAGAATGGGAGCATGGGCTATAGTTCCCACGCGGCCAGTGCGGATTGGGAGCTTCATACACACACACACACACACACACACCATATTGCTTTACAGGTGTGCAGGTATTCTCACGACGTTTTCCTTAGTTCGGCTTCTGTCACCACGAGACGGCGGAGATTTCCCGACCTCACTTTGCCAGTTACTGAACTCTGTATTTAATTTTTTATTTGGGCTGAGTGTAGAGATAGTCACAGCCTCTATCTTAAGCTACTCTGTGCAAAATATCTAAGGAAAGTAGCGAACCAACACCCTGCTGGAATAGATAAAGTCGCGTTCGTAACAAGACGCCGCCTTGGAGTAAATCCCGGTATCTGTCTCTTTCTAAATACGTACGTGTGAGGGGTGAGGGAGCTCATAATTATCGCGATTGGATATAATTATAAAGGTGGATAAAAAGTCCATGTCTATGCTGGTCTGGGCGCAAAGGAAAAACATAGAATGTACCAGTTGCTTCTCTTCCCGCGCAGATGGTAAAAGCCCATCGGGGGAACGGGCAAAAAGTTGTGATTTATTTATGTTGCGAGATTCAAGTCAAACGTAAGCCTATTTTTTATGTACCTACATGTATAAAAAATGTGTATGGATAAAAAGAGATACTTTTTTATATTGAAATTTTCGAATTCAAAATTTTTGAAATTTTCGTTTTAAATTACTCCTATTACTACGTATACCGTATAATTATATACTAGTACATTCTATGTTTTTCCTTTGCTCCGAGACCAGCATGGAAGTAGGTATACTAACTATTAGTAGTACTATCAAATGAATCAAGAATTTTTACTTCTTGATTTTTTATGTTTACTTTTACGGTTTTAGTTTTAGAAAGTTAATTTCTAAACGACACTGAAAATTAGAACACAGAAAAATCCGAAAAGTAACCCGCTATAGGTGGTGTAGGGGTATAGCACACGTCACGGAATGACGAGGATTCGGGTTCGATTCCCGGCCATAGCTTTACTTTTCGGATTTTTCAGTGTAGCTTAGATTTTTTATTGAATTAATAATAAAAAGAACCCGGCTAAAGCAAAGTGCGGGTTGAACCGTTATTTGAAGGCTCCCGTACAATTTCTAATATTTACTACGGTACGGAACGGTATCCATATATACTGTCTTCAAATTAACTTCTTCGCTGCCACACTACACATGAAGTGACGGGCTCTGTACGCCGCGGGAAAAACAAACAACAAACCAATTTGAATTTTATTTCAATTGCAGAAGGATTAATTTCGAGTTGAATGTTTGTCTTCTGCTCTGGGAGCAAAGAAACATAGAATGTACCAGTTGCTTCTCTTCCCGCGCACATGGTAAAAGCCCATCGAGGGAACGGGCAAAAATCTCAGGTGGACGATGCGGCTAGCAACCCATCACTATTTTGATTCCGCTTTCCACCTGTACGCCCACAATCATGCTAAACACGGCCTTGTTACCTTAAGCTCTGTCTACTCCTTAAGGGATATAGACGTGATTTGTGTGTATGTGCATGTTGGTCATGTATGACTAGGGCTGTTAGCAGTTTTATCCCAATTAGTTCAGCTAGAAAAAAGAAAAAAAAAGAAGGAAGGACAGAAAAATATGCTTATAGTTGGTTTGGTCACGTAGAGCGGATGGATGAAAGTAGACTAACTAAACAGATCTATATGGGGAGTGTGAATGGTTGCGTTGGGAGGGGAAGGCCTAGACGGACGTTCCGAGACCAAATAGGAGACGTTTTGGAAAAAGGTCAGAACAAGAGTACCCGAAACCGACGAGCATGGGGTTAGGTTCGTAAGGACTAGATTACATAACGACTCTATAAGCAAAACGTCTTAGTTACATAAGGTCTTGGTAGCTAAATGTCTAATTGTACAAACGTCTTAATAGTAGAACGCCCGGGTTTAAGATTGGACTTAGTTCTATTACGTCTTGTTTGTATAACGCCTTAATATCAAAATGTTGTAATAGCAAAATGACTAGGTAGGCATATCGTCAAACATTAATAACGTCTAAATGGCACATAGACATTAATATACTAGCGTAATAGACACAGGGAGTGTGCAAGCGAGAACGCTGACTCTTAAGGCACTAATACGAGTGCGAAAGGGACAGCGAATGAAAAGCCGTTAGAACCGATTTGAGAGATCGTAGCGTCACTTAGCGGCACACTGCGGATACCGTCCTTCAGTATTTTAATTATTTTTCGAAGAATCCTATAAAAATAAATAAAAGTAGTGCTAGAAATAACAATGGTGTGTTGTTCGGTGCCAGATTGTGAAGTGAATCACAGGAATAATCCAGATAATGAGACATTTCACAGGTAATTACGATCCATGCAATGATAATTTTGAGGGTCTTATTTTCAAGGTATACAAGGCCCAATGAATACGATAAATTGTGTAATAAATAGAAAATATCGTGTAATTTTGTGTTTTATACATATTTTTCATTATTATAAATACAAAATCAAAATATTGTGTTCGTGAAAATTTCCATAATTTGGGTAGTGATTGAATACATACTATATCGATACCTTTAGGGTCAATTGGCGTAAAGGACAAAATGCCGAAAATGAGTTAAATATACAGTTTTGTTCAGAATTTCAAGCTCTATCGAACTGTATACTCGAAATTTTGATATCTCGTAAAATAGGACCTTTACGCCCCATATTTTTGGCTTTTTTTGTGGGTGTAAGTAACAAGCCTAAAATCACATGGAACGTAAAGGAAATCATGAAGTATAAACAACGACGTATAGTGCTAAATTTACCTATATTGTCCTTTAATACCTGCTTGTAAAGGACTTAATTTACTTATTTGTCCTTTACGACCTTTACTTCTATACATTATACCTTAATACCAAATTGAAACTACGGCGTAAAGGACGTTTATACGAATGGATATTTATTTCTTTGCTTATACGACCTGGCTAAGACACAAATATAAATACTTAGGTCTAATTTTGATGAGAAGGTAAGTGTATCTCTATAAATTCAACAATTTAAGGTTCAATAAAATTGGTGTAAAGGACAAAAATGCTACTTTTCAGGAGAAGCAAAATATTTTTTTTTAAGCTAAATATTTTTTTTATTTGTGGACCTATATTTTCAATGTCTATGACATAAATGCGTAGAATTCTTGTCTTTGCACAGTGGTATGGTAACCATAACGAAAAATAGCATATTTAAAAAGTTAGGTCTTCTTTACACCCTGAAAAAAAGCGCCGGTAGTCCCTTACGCCCATAAAATTTGAAAGAATTAAAATTATTTGAGGCTGTAAAGGTCAGTTTCACATGAAATAGTACAATTTTGGGGTGTATAGTTCACTATAACTGTAATTGCTGAGTCCCCTTTCCACCTATACGCCCACAATTATGCTGAAAATGGCTAAAGTTAAACGTTAGCAATCGTAATTTTAATATGTTGTTAATTATACAGAATTGAAATTTCATTTTACACAGTTTAGTTATATTCGTAAACGATTGTTATTGTAATAAAAACACGTAGATTTACCAGCGCAGAACTACGTAGTAAATGAAAGCTCAATAGTCATAATGGTAACAAAATGTCCAAATATCAATATAATTATGTTAAATCAAGTACCTCAGAGCTCACAAATACTAAGCACGTCACTTATTAATTATTCAATCCAACTAAGTACGTACAAAATCAGATCTTTATAAGTTAAATTTTGTATCATTTACCTTTAAATATATAATACATGCAGATACTAAAACTAAAACCTACTAATTATAAAACACATTGTGATAAAACTATAAGTAGAATTAAGTATTAAGTATTTTGGTGCTTTTTTGTTAAATATTGCTAACAAACGAACATTGCTTTCAAAGTCAGTCCCATTAGGTATACCTATTTTTATACTTGATGGTACTTAATGATTTCAGTTTTTGTGAGCAATAATTAATGACAAATGGGACATGAAATCTTCCAATACTGAACAGTAAAAAGAAATACAAGATATGGCTGTTGCCAGACCAAATACTTTCATTCAGTCACGTAACGTGTAAGATTTTTGTTTGTTAGAATACTTGTTGATTTAAATTGGAAGTTTTGAAACTCACAAGAACTGAAATCATTACGTTCCTAGAAGAATAAGATTACTGTTACCAGAAATAAAACCAATTTTGAAAGCCCCCACAATCATGCTCATGCAAAACGTGGCTTTAGGTCTTGTTACCTCAGGATCTGTCTTCTCCGTAAGGGATAAAGACATGACTTATGCCTGTATGTATGTTGAAAGTAATGTTTGTTTGCTACCGATATAAAACCAGAAACACAAAAATACTTAATGGTATAAAATGTAACTTTTAAACAATCTCATTTTGTGTATAATTGCGTTAAGGTCCGGGCACACCAATGCGTAAAAGACGTCGACGGTGCGTTTACGCAACAAAATCTATGAAGAAACGGTGAGAGAACATGACGCATGCGACTACGAAGCGGTGTGGTCGCTCCTTTAAATGATGAATAAGTGACGTACTTACTTAACGTTTATGATATCTGATTTAATATTTAAATTGATAAACATTTTGTTATAATTATTACCTATAATTCATTCTTTCATTTACATTATTCCTACCTTGGATAATCTACATGTTTCTACTACAAAAATAGCAGTTCACGAATATACTTACTGTTGTACAGCGTCTTTAATGACATTTGAATGATTCCTAAGCAATAATATAAAAATATAATATTTCCAAAAGTTAAATTTTAGCAAATAACGAAACATTTTGCATAATTGATTCCTTTAATTACAGTTATGTAAGGAAAATAACCAAAAACGTGTAAATTATACTGAGCAATACACCCGAAAATTGTATAATTTTATATAAAACTGACCTTTACAACCTCAAAACTTAAGATTTTTTAAAAAGTTAGTTGCGTAAAGGACTACTAACGCTTTTTTCCGGGGTGTAAAGGACCCTTAACTTCTAAAATATGCTATTTATCGTTATGCTTACCATTCTACCGCAAAAAGGGAAGAATTCTAAGCACTTTTGTCATAAACATCGAAGACATAGGTCCACAAATAAAAAAAATACAAGAGATTTAAAAATAAAAAAAACGTTTTTTGCTTCTCCTGAAAAGTAGCATTTTGTCCTTTACGCCAATTGACCCTAAAGGTATCGATATTATTAATATATCGATATTTTTTAGTTTTTTCTTATACGAAACCATTTAAATAAAATTGTATTATTTAAAGGACAGTGAAAATGTTAAATAAATAAATAATTGATACTGAAACAATGTTGTTTTTTATTAGACTAGCTGGTGCCCGCGACTCTGTCTGCAAAGAATTCGTTTATCGCTATCCCACGGGAACTATGCAATTTTCCGGGGAAAATTTATCTTGTGTTAATCCAGGTAATATCTATAAACTACCTGCGTGCCAAATTCCATCCAAAACAACTTAATGTGACAGTTGCATTTGTATACACGACTGTAATAACATGTCACTAAAGTTGAAAACCGGATAAAATTCAACGAAATGTCATGGAAATACTTTATGCACTACACCTGTACTCTGTTCTATTCATCGATATCTTGTCGATAATGTAGGAACATCACTAAAATTTATTGCACACTTGTAAAAACACGCACACGAAGACGTTTCTGGTTTGGTGACGCGGGAAATAGAGAGTCTGTTCGTCTATTACGCTAGTATATTAATGTCTATGAAATGGCATAACGACTAGATGGTTGAATGACAAGAAAAACTCAAACGTAGTTTGTGAAGGAACTCTCTGATAAAGAAACTTCAAAGTCGAGTTGCTGGCCACTTAAAATCATGACGTTTTGCTACCAAGACCATATGCTATCCAGACACTTTTCCTTATGCGTCGTTTTACAATCAAGACTTATTAATAACTTGGACGTAAACTCTATTAGTCGTTTTGCAACTTCGGGCGTTATGCTATGGTTGTCGATCGAACAACTAAGACATTCTACTCACTAGGGCATTCTGCAAAAAAGACATTGTGCTTACCAAGACCTTATGCAACTAAGACGTTTTGCTTATAGAGTCGTTATGCAATCTAGCCCTTACGAACCTAACCCCGAGCATGTATGAAGAGATTGATGAATGTGGATGAAGCGAAAGAGGTATGTCAGGATCGTAGCAAGTGAAACAAAGTAGTCTCTGCCTACCCCTATGGGAAAGAGGCGTGGCGATATGTATGTATGTACGTTCAGCTCGTTATTTTAGTAGCGTTCACTACGAACACATTTCCTTATTTCACGAGCCATGCTTAAATTATCACTTAACTTTCCACAAACATTCACGCACACAGTATTTAGAGTAAGATCCCAGAGCGATCAGACATAACTTATTTTCACACGAATGAAACCTTAAGTTTTCAGTAGCGTCTCGTGTGCCTTGAATACCTACGCGCTTGTGAAAACTTGCTGAGTGACACCTGGGCAGGTACCAGGTGAGAAAGGTAACTAAAAGTAAGAGTTATTTAACTTAAATTCACATGGCTGATTTTTATATATATCATGTAGAATATTATTTTAAAGTAATATCATAAGTGTCAGACACTTTTGATGGACCAGAGCTTTTGTCAGACGCTTTTAAGCTAGGTACCCAAAAAATAAATGAACTTTACTTATTTTTACTTGTCTGATTTTTGAATATGTTATTGAAGTATTTATTTAAAAGTTATATTCAATCAGTCAGACAAACTAGAGTGACCAAACTTCCCCTAAGACAAATATTGTTCAGCCAGAAGTATGAGAGCGAGAGCACTATTGCGCATGCGCCTCAAAGTAAAAATTTTTAACGTGTTAAGAATACTTACTGTTTTCGATCTGAGATTTTTGCATCTTTGTTTCAACAAAATAACTTTAACACGTTCACTGCGGGAAGGTATTTCGAAGACTTTCAGTCAGAGCGTCATAGGGTATATAAGATCCGACAAATAACTTTCTGTTAGAGCGTTTGGGGGTCGAAAGGACCTGTTTCACATGCTCGTCTATAAGGGCCATTATCCGCATAGGTATGATGAATATTGGTAAAATATGAATTGTAATTCATAGACATAGAGTTGCTCTTGGCACAGCGAAGTTCGTAAGTAGATAGAGCCTCTCAAAACTAATCAAATGTATGTTTAAACTATCGGATCTTGTATGCCCGATATCCGCACTGACATAAAAAACTATCGATATATTTTTAGGGCTGTAGAGTGTTAAAGAAAACATCGATATCGAGCAATTATAACTGTAGATGGGCTGGTATAATAGCAATTTGATTAAAATTACTCTTACCCAAAGAGTTTCTCAGGATACACATATCGGTGGGCGTTTATTATAAATGTTCTTCTGTTTTGGTGTTGTTTTCACTTTCGTCACCACTAGGCATTAAACAGTTTCCGTTTAGATCGCTTCATTTTCACTCATTCCACAAATAAAAAAGTCACAGCGTATATTTCGGTTAATTTCAGAAAAACAAATGGGGGTAACTATCGTTTGTTCTGCACACCCGCACTTCACTAGACAAACTAGCGTATAATCTAGTGCGGCTATCGGGTTTTTGGGCATCGGGTCAATAAGACCCTATAACGCACTAGACGATATTTTTTTACGTTCAGTCGGCATAGGGCATAAAGGATCCGATGAAGTTTTTTTCAAGTAACTGACTACTTTTGGAGAGACAATACCAAAACATTAACTATCTCACTTATGCGCAACAGATAACCTGTATAACCATGTCCCGTACCAGCGGGGGTTCAAGGAATTTTATCGCCGCACCGTAGGCTAGATGTGCATAGGATCTATTCAGACCTTTATAACGTTATAAAAAAAAACGATATAATAGCGGTATATATCGTTTGTGTTTAAAATTTCGATCAAACAAATTCTATATTCCTTCATAACGTTATATCATATCCTAACGAAAAGAAAACCATAACGTTATGAAATTGCGTTATAGACCTTTAAAACGTTATGAAAAAAAACGATATAATACCGGTATATATCATTTGTGTTTAAAATTTCGTTCAAACGAATTCTATTCTTAGAATAGAATTCGCTTGAACGAAATTTTAAACACACCTTTTATTCCTTCATAACGTTATATCATATCATAACGAAAAGAAAACCGTAACTTTACGAAATAGCGTTATAGACCTTTAAAACGTTATGAAAAAAACGATATAATACCTAAATTCTATGTTCCTTCATAAGTTCATAACGTTATATCATATCGTAAGGGAAAGAAAACCATAACGTTATGAAATAGCGTTAGGTATAATAACGCTATGAAACTGGTTATGAACTACGCGCTGTTGCCGCTCGTCGGCGCACCGTGCGCTTGATTCATGGATTGCGCAACGTTGCCAGCTTTACAATAATTTGATTGTTGTCTTGTCTTCGACCTACCCTACCGTCTGTGTCCGTACAGTGAAAAACTGTGAAGTTATAGTAAATGTAAGTACGTAGGTAGTTCGGTTTATGTTCGTGTCATAAAAACTTTTTTGTGCTACCTATTGAGTGTAAATTGTTATATTCTATTCTCCCTTAATGGAGGCCGTAAGGCTTGGCCCAATGTCAGTTTAAATGACAAATGTGCGGTTGAATTTGAATCTGTCCACGTCAACGATTATATCCTCTTTGGTATTCGTATCAAGTAGATAGGCGGGCCAGACGGCTAGGCAAAACTATTCCATGCGCCGCGCCCGCAAGGAGCGGGTGATATAGAGTGTAAGAAAGAGATGGTCTATAACGTTATGACAAACTTTATTGGTAAATACAACATAATTAAAATATAAACTTAGGCTACCTTAAAATAACTTCTATATTAATAATTTCGTCGCGGGGTACGGTAGACTCGATCGAAACCTCACCTGAATAATAAAACATAAAAAAATAATGATTTCGAGTCGACAACATATATCCGCAAAATTCGGATTGTCCAGTATTTTGTTAAATTAAATTAAATTAAATTCTAATGGTACTGACATGACAGACAAATCGCAGTTGTCATCTTGAGTAGTTACTAAACGTTCCGTTTCATACCAGCGCACAGATACGCCTCGCCACTCAATACGTCGCGCCAAAGAACTGTGACTCATGTGACTGTGTAAAACGAAACGTCTTGCCGTAAACCTTCTTTTAATTATCTTTGAAAACTTTTTCAAAAATGTGTCATCCATATGTCATTCGACCGCTTTTTTATTTACCTAAACCTTGATTTGTCATTCTGTCACCATTGTAGTTACCATTGTTTTATTAGTGCACGAAAACATTATTATCTGATACTGTTTACAATACGGAGGAGCAAACGACCTAACATAGGTCGTCGAAGTCGATCAAATGTGCGACGAGCTACCTCACGCTCTAACCGCACTGATGATCAGCGAGAGACTGATAATGACAACAGTCGTAGTGGTATGGCAAATGAAATTCGGAAAATATTCCCTCAGATGAACTCAGATAGTGATGATGGATTTGTTGAGACGAACTTCGGTTTTAACAACAGTTGTTTCACTCGATTTTTTTGTTCCTTAGCCTTATTAATTCGTATTATTCGACTCAGATTTAGATATTACAAGGTAACAATAGGCGGTCTTATCGCTACAGAGCGATCTCTACCAGACAACCATAATAGACTGGAGAACAGAACAGATCTGAGCAGGTAGGTGGTGCAATTTAGAATATATATTAATATACCAAGTACTGAAATACATAATATATTATACATGAAACACACATTTATAATAAATGGAGATATAAATAGACACACACACATACTCACATACACAAAAAAAGCCAGCTACAAGATTCATGCACAAGATGACAGATAGTGCTCCTTCAACATAGATTTAAATATGGGTAAAGATTTAGCGCGCCTTATGATTATAGGCAGGGAACTCCACAACCATATAAAGCCTAAACAGTATAAGAAAGAATATACATAGCATAGATAAGTGCCTATAGTCTAATATAATGTGTCATGCAACATGGTAATGTGTGCGTGATTTGCCCTCTTTTTCCACCCCTTAAGGAGCCGATACTTAGACTATCTGATGATGCCTTTATAAAGTTACCGGCTCTAAAATACATATCGTTTATATCAAGAAGTAAGTGATACGAAGTTCACCGGGTCATCTGTGTCATGTGTTTTTTCTTTAAACCTGAGATTGGCCGATTGCCATAACAACCAACCTTAAAAGTTGAAGTTGAGGTTATTTTCGTAAAAAAATTAAAATGTAAATTTTTCAGTACCTATTGTAGCAGGACGTCCGTAGAATGATACACAGGATCCAATATGTATTCTTGTATTTCAATATAACTTACACCAATTTTTCCTAGACAACAACCGCGCGGCTTCAAGGCTCTCAACCGACTGCCCCGCCATCTGCAGTCCCAGATAGTAAATACTTATTTCTCAATATTGTGTTTTAATTTAAATATAATGACATGCTAACAGTTCGGCCATCCTGTAGTCGGAATGTCCCTATTTCGACCCGTTTCGGCCATTCTATATAGGGTATGACCTCATGCCAGGTACAATTATTATCAATATGTCAAAGTATCAATCACGAACAAAAAAAAATATCAATCACTAACAATATCACTTACTTAATGATAATACTGACTTTATTATATCATATATAAGCAGATTTAAAACAGATCACGTTTCAAATTTTAAAGTAGTAGTAGTAGGCAGGTATACTAGATTATTTATGTATATAGTACTCAATCAAACACTGACATCGGGTACGTCGTACGTTATGGTTAATTAGCTATTTTACACTTTCTTTTCTCTTACAATTTTACACTTAGTTAAATTACATATTTTAAAGAAATAATGCACTCCTCTTTTTTTTTATAGTGATAATCATGTCGCATTGCTTTTAAGAACACAAAAATATATATACTCAACATCTCATTATGAGTTTACTAAATCATTCACAAGTACTATTATTATTTCTAATGTATATACGTAATCAATACTAGAGTATCGACAATCGGAATTATGTTTGAATTCGTTTGATGAGGGCCACCCGCGAGCCTGATGTTTCATATTGGCCACCCGCAGGCCCTATAGTTTGATGGTTTATCGCGTTCTGTTGTATCTCAGCTTCCGTTTAGCCATCCGAAAGCCACGGCCTGCGAGTTCTGCAACTTCCACCACTTTGACCACCCGAAGGTCCTCTCAGTTCATCAATACTGCAGGTGTCCGTCACCCGTAGGCCCAGGATACGAGTATTATCCGAGTACTCGATATGCATCTAGGCTGTAACTGACAAAATAGGAAAGGGATGTAACTTAATGACCGGAAAATACAAAATTTCACAACAACATCAAAATTAAATAAATAAGTAGCTTTCATTTTACCCATTAAAAAAAATCATTCAACACTAGAATCCGTGTCACTATTGTCACTCTTTTCGCTTACCAGCGGAGATGTGCACATCGTAACCCACGGTTTAAGTTGGTCGGCGGGAAATATATTTTTGTACTGCTTTTTTGAGTGACCAGGGACACTGGATACTTCGTATCTGTCATTATCTAAAGCCAGCGTAACTTTGAATGGACCACGGAATTTAGGTGCAAGCTTTTTACTTTTCCCCTTTTCGGGGTTGTGGTTGGGAATCATCACTAGATCACCTTCTTTGAAAACCTTGGTTAACGCCCTCGTCTTATCAAAGTTTTCCTTCATCTTTATTTGTACCCTCTCTATTTTTTCTTGAACTCTTTTTCTCATTTCTTGTCTGTCGTTATCTGACATCTGTTCATCGGTTTCGAGAGCTGCCCTCAGGATACCCTCACTTTGACATGTTGTCCTTTGTCCAAACACGATCTCAGATGGTGTTTTTCCCGTACTTTTATTTACGGTGTTGTTTAAACTCCATTGCAGTTTGGCGACATTTGTATCCCAGTCTCTCTCATCCAGGCCATGGTTCAATGCTGATAAAGAGTTGAGGATAGTTCTGTTATACCGTTCGATTTGTCCGTTTGCCCGTGGTGTAGCAACGGCATTAAGGACGTGTTTTACTCCAATGGACCTTATATAGACTTTAAACTCATTGGACGTGAAAGAAGATCCCTGATCAGATATTATTATTTTTGGAGAACCAAATGTAGCGAAAATATCGTCCAGCGTCTTAATTGTCGTCTTCGACCTTGTATTTCTAACTGCCCTCACAAATATAAACTTACTGAATCCATCGATTACCCCAAGGATATACGTGTTCCCCCTTTTACTTTTGATAAATGGACCTAAGTGGTCCATGTGGATCGTGTGAAATATTGCATTCACTTTAGGAATGGGATGTAAGTATCCCGATTTCTTACCGGTCACTTCCTTATTGTATGCACAGTTGATACAGGCATTGACATACTTCTTCACGAAGCGTTTCATCTTGGGGAACCAATAATCAGCCTGAATCTTTTCTAGGGTCTTGTCTACTCCGAAATGACCTGTTTCGTCATGATTAAGTTGACATATCCTCCATCGCGCTGAACTTGGAACGACCCATTTAATCTTTGATCCCACACGCCGGTATACCTTCTCATCGCGTATGAGGTAATTGGTCGTTATATCCTTAATGTCTTCGTTACTGGTTTCGAGTATGCTCTTAACGTGCTTTATATGTGGATCTGTTATTTGTACGGTATGAAGCCAATCATTTGTAGTAATATTCAAGATCTCCATTTCTTCTTGAGGATCTGGTGGGGAAACCGGGTTGCGACTTAGGGCATCCACATGTTGCATATTGAGCCCCGGTCTATACTCAATAATAAAGTTATATTCTTGCAACATGAGCCACCACCTTGCAATCTTTGGAATTAGATCCCGTTTTGTTAAGGTTGAGCGTAAAGCGCTGCAGTCGGTGATCACGGTAAATTCAATCCCAATCAAATAAACTCGGAATTTCCTTAAAGAAAACACCACCGCCATAGTCTCCAACTCGTACGAGTGCCAGAAACTTTCTTCGCGAGTGGTTTGACGGCTAAAGTAGGCTACTGGTTTAAATGGAGTCTGATCATCAGGCCTTTGAAGCAAAATACCCCCAACCCCTAACTTACTGGCATCACAGTGGACTTCGGTGATGTAATTTGGGTTATATAAGGCCAATGTTGGCCTTATAACAAGCTTGGCCCGAATGTCTTGGAAAGCTGTTTCCTGCTCGTCTCCCCATTGCCAGGGTTCGCTGGCCTTAGTCAGTTTGGTAAGTGGTCGTGCAATTGATGCAAAGTTGTATACGAAGCGCCTAAAATAACTGGCTAGGCCAACAAACTGGCGAACCTGATGCACATTGACTGGCTTTGGAAACTCGGCGACGGCTTGTATTTTCTTGCTTCCAGGTTTAAGTCCATCTTCCGATATCTCGTAGCCAAGATAGTCAATCTCCGATTGGAAAAAAAAACATTTGTTAAGGTTGAGCGTCAGTTTCGCGTCTCGCAAGAGCTCCAGGATTGATTCGAGTTTAGAGAAAGCTTCTTCGATAGAGCTGCCCGTTGAGAGTAAATCATCTAAATAAGGGATGGCGAGTTCAAACCGTTTAGCTCCAAGTGCCTTATTGATCATACTCTGAAACACCGCTGGTGCATTTACAAGACCGAATGGCATCCGGGTATATTCATAGTGACCGTCAGGAGTCACGAAAGCTGTTATGTGACGTGACTCCTCAGCCACGGGTATTTGATGGTACCCCGATGCCAAGTCTAAACTCGTAAAGAACGATTTGCCACTGAGCCTATCGAGCTGGTCATCTATCACGGGCATAGGATAGCTGTCCTTTACGGTCTTTTTATTTAGGGCCCTATAATCGACACACAGCCGATACTCGTTGTTCTTTTTGCGCACTAACACGATAGGGCTAGCGTACGGAGATTGGGATTCCCGTATGATATTATTGGCCAATAGCTCGCCAATCATTTCCCTTACCTTGGCGCGCTCGCTGTACGGCAACCTATATGGTCTATAGGTAACGGGCGTATTATCCTGAAGGCGAAGGGTCATTTCAGTTATATTGGTTAACCCCAATTCCTGCATGTCAAATGCGAAGCAATCTCTGAATTTGTTTAACAGTTGAAGTAATTGTTTTTTCTCAGGGACTGTTACTTTAGGACCGACTTTTAACCTATCTAATGTTATCGGTGCTTTGTGGTATGTGTTAGCGCTTAAAGGTGTGAGTTCAGTCGAAATTGTCTGTATAATCTTCTGGTCTAGTTTAGGGAGTAGCGATTCTTTGTCTTTTAACGATATTGCCCTTCCGAGTAACCTCAACTTAGGCAGCGCAATCGGCTTAGGCGTTAAGTTTATTATTATGCAACGACCTTTACCGCTACGAAACTCGTAGATGCCTTGCAATATAATGTATTCATTATCAGGTTTTAGACATGCATTGCCAGGAATAAATAGCATTCCATTATATTCACTCTCGGTGTGTACAGCTATGTCAGCCAACCCTTCAACGTTCACATTATCAGTATTAAATACCTTGATCCGAGTAATATCCGTACTATCACAATACAAAATTAGTTCTGTGCTTGTCTTGTGGACGGTTACTGTAGGTAATTCCGTTAATGTCTGTCCTATTAGTACATCGGTGTTGATTAATTCATCAGGGACGACAAAAGTTTCTACTTCAGCCTCCACAGCGTCTACTACTATACTAACTATCGCCCTAGCTAACGGAGTGACACTGGCAAACGCGAAACCCTTAATTACGGGAAGTCCAGTCTTATCATTCCCTAAACCTAGTCTTACGGCTACTGTTTCCTTAATTAGTGTACACTGGCTACCGAAATCGATATAAGCCGAACATGCAGCGTCATTAACTGTTATTGATTTGAAATACTTACTATTAGCTTGATCAGTATTTGTTATCTGTAGAACAGTCTGAGTATTAGTGGATTTCCCATCGTTCTGGTTTTCGTTGACTGGTTGGGGTTTCGGCAGAGAAGTTACCGTTTCACAGTTTTGTGAATCGTGTCCAAGGCGGGAGCATTTGCCACATCGCTTTAAAGGCTTCGTACATCTGCGAGCGGTATGCCCTACTTCTGCACAGTTGAAGCATGTAATTATGTATTTAGGTCGCTCACGGGTTGTTGAATGATTCCGAATTGCATTATTATTATTATTACGATATGGATCAGAACCACGGCTCTGCTGCGGTTCAGTCCTAGCAACTTGACCCTCCCTTCTGATGTTCAGATTATTGCGCCTAGAAATGCGACGCAAATATTTCAGCACCTGTGCAGGCCTTTCAAAGCTTGAACCTTGTGCGTTGAGTCGTATACTGTGATCAAAAATGCCACCAATTATACAGTCGACGGCATCTCGGCCAGTGATCTTACACATCTTCACTAGTCTGGCTTTTTCGTGGTAATACTCCTCTAATGACTCTTCCCGCCTGCTTCTCCTGCTGAGCATTTCCGTCAGCCGGTCAACATGATTCCTGTCATCGGGAAAAGTCTTCAAAATTTTCTTTTGCCATTGCTGCCAACTCAAATCGACCGTGCTCCTCCCCTGGTACCATTGTTTTGCATGTCCAGTTAACTTGGGTATGGCATAGTAGATAATCTGTCTCTCGCTCCAGCCATATATCCTTGCAGTCTCATTCACTTTCCGAATCCAGTTTGCCGCAGTCTGTGAATGAGCGTCAGGGTCGAACTGAGGAATCACGTTATGAGCACCCTCAAAATGGTTTCCTTTGCTCTCTATAATCTTAGCAAACTTCTTCATAAAATCAGTCTCCCGTTTATTTCTAAAGTGGAGATCACTTTGCTTACGTTTTTTTATGTCGACTAGAGGATCCTCTCTTCTGAACGTAATCGCGCTCTTGTGACGAGCTGACTGATGAGGCAGTAGAGTCCGAGCGGCGGGCCCTTTTCCTGTGGCGGCGCGAGTCGCGCGAGCTATCCGTATCTGTGTCCGAAGTCGACGAGTAGCGACGACGTCTACCTCGGCCCGCCCTATGTGATTTGCGATACCGCGAAGAGGAGGACCAGGTCCCGTCTGAACTGCTACTCGTATCGCTATTAGAGCTACTCTCGGACGACAACGTTCTGTGACGGGAGCGGCTGCGATAAGTGACACGCGGTCTTTGTCTCCTATTGGTTCTAGTACCCGAACGCCTATGACCCTTATTTTTTCCGGTAGGTTTGGCAGAACGAGACGCTCGCTTCCCTCGGACTTTGTCCGGAGGGGGCGTGTAATGGGACTCATCGCTGTGAGGCATCTCGTCGTTAGCAGTAAAAGGGTGGAAACTAATCGAGTTCACCGTAAAGTGCGACAATAGTGAAGGTTGTAATCATCCGTTATGCATTATGATTTAACATTCATGGTGGTCAGGATTTTCGTTAAAGTGATCATAAAACAAATAGGGTAGTTAGTGGGAATAAACAGAAAGAAAACTTAAGTTAGTTATCACAAAAAAATGTCCCATCTTACACTTTGTTATAACCCTAATAACCCACACGTAGATACAATACAATACAATACATACTCTTTATTGAACCCCACATATAACAACCAAAACAGAAAAAAGGTATACAGAATATTACAAGGTAGGCGGCCTTATCGCGATCTAATATATATAGATACGAATAGAATAGAATTTATATGTGTAGATATTTAGGTAAGTAAGTGAACATTTTATTGTATAGAAAAAAACGGAAAAGTTACAAACAATGAGATCTAAGTGTAGAGGCGGACCATTTAGTTTGTAGATACGATGAAACAAACTGGTTAAATCGATACACCTTAACGTCGTGGTCGTATACGTGCTTTTTAACTAAACCATTTGCAGCTACTAAGCAGTAATATATTTAGGAAGGCAACGATCTATTAACTTAAGAGATTATTTACGGTACTTAGTTTACTTGTGTACCTATAAACTGTCATTCGTAAATAGTATTGGGTTTTGTTACTTATGTTTTCTTTTCCAGTATTATAAATGTGAAAAGCTATATATATTGACACACGCTTTAACCCGTTGGTCAGACTATGTACCGATTGTCAATACCTACTTAGTTCTCAGTAAATGGAAATGAATCAACGTACATGTATAAGTGGTGTAGATTAAGTGATTGAACCAGACTAAATTCGACGACGTATTTATGATACAAGAAAAAGGTTATAACAAACTACTTATTTACAAGAGGGTCCATCGATAAGACATGTAGCCCGGTGTAGGTTCGTGTATATTTCGCTTACCGCCGCGTGGGTAGTTTCACACACCGATTTCAATAACAGTGAGCAGCAAACATCTTCCGCGTAGATAGTTAGGTACTTACCTCTTCCTCATCATAGCGGCGGAAAGTGCGAGCAAAATAAATATACAATCAGTATTAGTGTCGCGGTCCCAGACAACAGGACCGAACTTTAAATGTCCACAACAAAACAACATTAATAGTAGGCACAGAAAGATCGAAGTGAAAATCTAAACAACATACCTCGGAGTTTCTTCCAACGTTCATACCACTTCTGACTGTAGCAGGACGTCCGTAGAATGATACACAGGATCCAATATGTATTCTTGTATTTCAATATAACTTACACCAATTTTTCCTAGACAACAACCGCGCGGCTTCAAGGCTCTCAACCGACTGCCCCGCCATCTGCAGTCCCAGATAGTAAATACTTATTTCTCAATATTGTGTTTTAATTTAAATATAATGACATGCTAACACTATTGTTGTTGTTGTCGAGAAAATCCCCAGCATGCTTAAAATTTACGAGAGTTCTGACGCTGTGGTTGAGGACGATCATAATGATGTTTTAAACTATCCTGTAGAATTCCTAAATTCTATAACGCCAGCAAGACTACCACCACACATTCTAAAATTAAAAGTTGGTTGTATAGTAATGCTTTTAAGAAATTTAAGCCCGACTGTTGGATTAGAGCAACGGAACCCGCCTTATTATTAGAGCGTTAGCTAACGCCATCTAACAGTCAACTGCCTTTTAAATTTAGTAGGCTTCAGTTTCCCATTCGCATAGCATTCGCAATGACAATAAATAAAAGCCAGGGACAAAGAAAGACTGAGTGCTTAAAACAGAGATGTTTACAGAAAATTTACCTTAAATTTTGAAAGTTGATTTAAAATTAAAATAAAATTATTTGTGTAAAAACTTTTGCAGTTTTTATTTACTATATTTATTAATCACAATTAACGATGCTAAAAAAAAACTATGCCTTGCTTTGCTTTTTATATTCCTTGAGAACCGATAACTACAGAAATATCTACCTACATTTTGTACCTAGATATGTATTATGAGTCACATTTCACCCGAGCGGAGCCGGGTTTTCATCTAGTAGTAAAATAAAACTTATACTTAAAAATTCAAATAAATTTGGACCCTTAGGTAGGGTCCCCATCACGCAGGCAGCATTCCCGCGTTGTATCGCAATTGCGAGTCGTTGTGCGAGAAAGCTGCCCGCGCGAGGGTCGTCTGTTGCCTCCCTCAGGCTTTTGCTGAGGTCTTTGTAGAGCCCACGTGCGCCCTTGCCCCACGGACCAAGTGTCTCGACGCCAAATGCGACAAATTCGTATCGGGCACACTGGTATTTTGTCATCTTTACCCGCTCCCGGGTGTCCGCCGCCGCGCCGGCATGCCTGCACGTCATTGGAAGGTAGGACGCAGCCATGGTGTCGGCGCAGGTAGCGTCCCACACCAGCGCACGTCCGTACCTCCATGGAATCAATGACATCCCATCAGGGCGCTTGCCATCGCTCCGTGCGATCTGGGGCTCCAGAGCAGCAGGAACGTTGGCACTGACGAGCGCCCTTCTGAGAATGTCATTCAAAGCGGCATGACGGGAGAGGCGGCCGGCACCCGAGGAGCAGGCGAGCCCGTGGTGGCCGAGGCGATTTACGGGGGCCCCACAAGAGGCACAATTGTGGTCCACGCAAACCTCAGCACCCAGTCGGAGACCGACGGCTATGCGGAGGGTAATTGGGTCTATGTGGGTGCCGGTATTCGGTGAGGGATAGGCATGGAGCCAGTGGCCTGATTCTACTCTGGAGACCGCCAAAAGTCTGGCGAGGTCTCCACCTGTCGCGGTGTCAATGAGTGAATGTAAGGTGTTTTGTGATGCTATGGAATCCCAGGCCCGTTGAATTTTGGGTCGAGATGGATAATTTGGGCTCGGTCCAGCAAGCCAGGCATTTGAGGCTTCAACCAAGCACGCAATCTCACAGTTTGTAGCTGGTGAGGCTTTAAGGATTTTTCCTGCGAGATCAGAGGTGCTATGGATTGACGCCAAAAACGCCGGCAGAGAAATACTGGAAATTTTGCGTGTTCCCAAACCACCATATCTTATTGCCATTATAACGTTATTATATCACTTGCCGAAGTATCGATATATATCTATTAATAACGTTATAATGGATACCGCTACAGAATAACGTTTTATTTTAAAACGATATTCGGTAATATAACGTTCTGAAAAATAGCGCTACCTATGCAAAACGTTTTATTGAAAAACGATATTCGATAATATAACGTTATGAAAAATGGCGTTACCTATCCAAAACGTTTTATTAAAAAACGATATTCGGTAATATAGCGTTATGAAAAATAGCGTTATGCAAAACGTTTTATTAAAAAACGCTATTCGGTAATATAACTTTATGAAAAATAGCGTTACGCAAAAATAGCGGTATTTAAAGGTCTGGATCTATTCGACCCGAAACCGCAGTGAACGTGTTAACAGGAATACTATAAATTTCACAGAATTTTTGTCTTAGGGGATGTTTGGTCACTCTAGTTTGTCTGACTGATTGAATATAACTTTTAAATAAATACTTCAATAACATATTCAAAAATCAGACATGTAAAAATAAGTAAAGTTCATTTATTTTTTGGGTACCTAGCTTAAAAGCGTCTGACAAAAGCTCTGGTCCATCAAAAGTGTCTGACACTTATGATATTACTTTAAAATAATATTCTACATGATATATATAAAAATCAGCCATGTGAATTTAAGTTAAATAACTCTTACTTTTAGTTACCTTTCTCACCTGGTACCTGCCCAGGTGTCACTCGGCAAGTTTTCACAAGCGCGTAGGTATTCAAGGCACACGAGACGCTACTGAAAACTTAAGGTTTCATTCGTGTGAAAATAAGTTATGTCTGATCGCTCTGGGATCTTGGACTAATTTGGGAGGGCACTGACTTCACGTGAACATTTGTAAAGTTTCTTCCAGTGTGTGGGAGCGGGTTGCACGCCACTTTGGCAAAGCTTCGCTCGATGCTCGTAACCACAACGATTTCCATTATGGAATCCCGCGGAACCCATCTTTTACAAAGTAAACTATCCCGATGAGCGTTACGCTGGACGCTTATAGAAAAATATTATCTCTGCGGGCGCCTCACTAAATTGTTCTTTATTTAACGCTTAAAGCGTTTCTTTTTTTATTAAACGGGCAAGGAATGTTCTAGAAATAGTAAAAGTCGACGGGAATAACTGGAAACTATTGTAGGCGTTTGCTATTTATCGTATCAGTTGCTGTTTTATTGAAACTCTTTTATAGAAGAAAACTTCTTATTACAATGGCACTGTGTCAAGTTCATCATTTTCAGCCTATAACTTCCCACTGCTGGGCCCTGGCCTCCTCTCAGGATGAGGATGGGGGAGTATAGCTTCATTAATTAAATATTTTCGTGCGAGTGGATTTTTTTTTTTAAATATTGGTACCTAAGCACTAACATGAACCTAATAGACATTCAACGGGTGACATAATAGCAGCTCGTGTCATGTTATATTCCGTGCCTGACACGTTCAAAGTAGGTACGACTAATACGGCTATGAAACTGTGTAGTGGGTCCCACACATATATAAGTTACGTCTACAATACCTTAAGAGGTAGACAGAGCTTAGGCTCTCCCTGATCTTAGGATAACTAACCCTAAGGGCCGCGTTTAGCATAATTGTGGGCGATGTGGAAAGGGGAATCAAAATAGTGATGGCTTGCTAGCCGCATCGCCTATATCATGATTTCTAAGATTTTCGCCAATACCCTCGATGGGCTTACTGCGCGGAAAGAGGAGCAACTTGATGCATTTTTTCTTTGCTCTCAGAACAGCATGGGAGAGACTAAGCTTAAAGTAAGAGTATTTTTAAAAATAATATTTTTCATTTTTTGTCCGACAACAATGATATAAACCGACACGCGTTAATCGGGAGGCGTAAATCCGGCGCCGGAACAAACCCCGGTCGTAGCCGCTACACTACCGCCGTTACGTGACAAAGATCTAGAATGTTCTATCTAGAAAATACTGGTTTTATTTGTGTATAATTGCAGAAAAAAAAATCTAAACGTTACTGAAAACTGGAACACAGAAACATCCGAAAAGTAAAGCTATGGGTGGGAATCGAACCCGGATCCTCATTCCGTGATACGTGCTATACCGCTACACACCCATTGCAGGTGGCAGAGGTTTAGCGTCAATCATCCAGCCAACCAGCTCATGACCCCCGCGAAAAACCGATTCTACTTCGGGGGTAATTATCCCCTGGTTAGGAACCCAGGGCTTAGACCTTAGCTTACCCACGGGTTCTTCAGACAGCAGTCAGCAACACGTCTCTACATCCGTGGTTGTCGTTTTGTAGAAAAAGATACTCCACCTCTCACCGCTGGCACGACGCATTTGCATTTTACCGTAGCATTCAGACTCAG
Organism: Pandemis cinnamomeana; assembly: GCA_932294345.1. NCBI lineage: Eukaryota > Metazoa > Arthropoda > Insecta > Lepidoptera > Tortricidae > Pandemis > Pandemis cinnamomeana. The sequence goes on along the minus strand of OW028718.1, from coordinate 11,809,573 downwards.
GGGTCCGCGGGAAACTATTAAGCTTCTTTATTTACAAGCTTTTAACTTGTAATTTTTGTTTGTATGTGTACCTATCTTGTATGCTCGGGTCTAATCTTATAAGTTAAAATCAAGCCACACTTGGATTTGGACGAGGAATTTGATGTACATCCCGAAGTCTCAACCGCGAAGTCTTAAAATAAATAGAAAGAAGACATTTATTCCTTTTTGCAAGACACACAAGTATAAGAGAACACAATTTTATAGCAAAACAAAACACGAAAAAAACACAGACATTAAAAATAGATGCTCAGCGTTGTGTGTCTTCGCAAAACTGAAACGGTCGCTGGCTCAGCATTACGCTGAGGTGTTAGACCTGCAGCACTGATTTTCAACCAGAACCGTCTGTGACTCACGAAACGATACACAGATAAAATATACTACATAATCCATAAACTTTTACGTAAACACAGCAATAAATAGATAGAACCCGACTTATGTGTAACTAAAAAAATGAAGGCTTATGAGTTTTTTTTAATACCTACCCACGGTATTTTTGTAACGTTGGTATTCAGTGAAATGCTGTAATTTCAACCGCCAGATCATGGTTAAGCAAGACAACCCGCAGGTGAAAGCTAGTTACAAATCTTTTAGTATATAACTTTTTTTTATATATATAAATTATTGCCCGTTTTCTCTTGGTGCTATCAGTAGGACCGAGGGAGAACTATTTAATAAGACACGTTTTAATAAGACTATGAGTCAGTCATATTACCTAACATACGAAGTTAACCTAAAAAGTAATTTAGAGTGAAGCCTGAAAGATAAAGTTGATAAAGTTAGAATGTAGAGTAATTATTATCAAAATGTACCACTTTCAAGAAAAGTGAGACATAGATTTAACACCAAATCGATAGTTCTAAAAATCGATAAATAACCACCTAAATAATTATCGGTATTTATTTTAAACGTTGGTATTCAAGTGTAGATGATTATTGACAAATGAAAGAAGAGAAATCTTCTCTTGGCTCTTTTGATGTTTAACTTTAAGTTTTGTTGGGATATGTTTACGCTACTATTAAATGTTTAATCGTCCATGCTGGTCTGGGAAAAAAACATAGAATGTACCGGTTGCTTCTCTTCCCGCCCAGATGGTAAAAGTCCATCGAGGGTAAATCGAGTGAGCGAAAATCTTAGGAATCGTGTTGTCGTGATTCCGCTTTCCACCTATACGCCCACGATCATGCTAAACGTGGCCTTTAGTTCTTGTTACCTTAGGCTCTGTCTACCCCGTAAAGGATAAAGACGTGATTTATGTATGTATGTATGTACGCAGAGGCGTGCACAGAGTTTTGCAGAAATAATGCTGCTTGTTTATTTTGTTGTCTAGTTCGTAAATGACGTAAGTAAGTAATTAACAAATTACATTATTTAATGATAGGTACTATTATGATTTGTAACTATATTGAGGTTCTTGTTTGTTGGCAGTAATTATTATTGTAATGTTATTAGGATTATTTTATGTAATGTTAATGTTTGTTTTGTTTGAAACTATTATGTATTTGGCTACACCCTATGGGTAAAATTGTAATTTTTCAATTTGATGCTAATAAATAAATAAATCAAAATCAAACCACCTTTGTCTTTTTGTCTTTATGAAGTGCAAGCGACTGTATGTAGGGCAAACCTTGGTAAATCCGTGATATGGAGTAATTCGGTGATAGTTGTTTATGGTCATTATAGCGGAGTCACCCGATATCTTTAGGGCTCAGAATAATTTCCAGTAGGTGGCGGCACTGTGCAGCCACCTACTGGAAATTATTCTGAGCCCTAAAGATATCGGGTGACTCCGCTATTATGACCATAAACAACTATCACCGAATTACTCCATATCACGGATTTACCAAGGTTTGCCCTATGTACTGAATCACTATCACTACATAGTATAAAATAAAGTCGCTTTCTCTGTCCCTATGTATGCTTATATCTTCAAAACTACACAACGGATTTTAATGCGGTTTTTACGTATAATACATGCATAATATACCGTGCGAAGCCGGGGCGGGTCGCCTAATACAAAGTGCACAGTGCCCTATCTGTAAATGTCAGCTGCGTCGGTCCTTGTATCTCGGAAATTAGTTTGGAAGTCAGCGGCCGTGACCGCGAGTTTTGTTACAACCTCATCGGTAACTTTAGTTTTATTCTCGGCAGCTAAAACGAGGACTTTAGCAAAATTATGGAGCACAGACATGGGTCCTACTGAAAAACAGCGTTGCGGCTTGCCGTAACATTACGCTGAGTGGGGCCCATTTTACACCATATCGGTACTATTCCTAAGTATATTGTATTTCTTCCTGTTATATATCTACGTGTATCGAATGTGTGTAAATAAATGTTTCTCTCTCTCTCTCTCTCTCTCTCTCTCTCTCTAAACGTGGGAAACGGTGGGAAATGCCATCAAAAACATAACTTGTAAAAAATTAGTCTCGCAACTCAGTTCTGCCGTAAAAAGTGGTGAAATGCATTTAATACCAAGTCGGTTAATTTATTCAGTACAAATATAAATCTTTATCCCTTACGGGGTAGACAGAGCGTAAGGTAACAAGTCCTAAAGACCACTAGCATGATTGTGGGCGTAAATGAAAAGGGAATCAAAACATGATTCCTAATTTCGCTAAATTGGAAGCCATTTTGCAGCTAATTGTAAACTTAGCGGATATTTCAACACCCTCATCTCTACTGTAAAAGCTCTTGTTGACATTGCCGGTAGCCAAATACCCGGCTAATTCTTCCCTGTAATTTCCACGTCTCGAATACATCACATCAAAAGGAATTCCCTTCTTTATCTCCATTGGCAATTGACTGTTTGCGAAGGACCCACATTTGAGTGGGCTGTTCATTGTACTGCAGATGGACGGGATGGACTCAGCGGCGTAGCTACCTAGGGACAAGGCGGGGCAGTGCCCCGGGGCCCTCAAGCTCAGAGGGCCCTCGAATCCTTACCAGAAAATCTCGATCGAACTATTATTAATAAAACGTAACCAGTTTAGATAGTAGTGGGGCCCCATTTTTTTATTTGCACCAGGGCCCTTGGTTACCTAGCTACGCCACTGGATGGACTACGTGAATAAAATAGAATACAGTCATGTTGATCACGTCTTTATCTCTTACGGAATAGACAGACATAACCAAGTGTAACAAGAACTAAAAGCCACGATGGTGGGCGTAGCTGCCACCTTGTTTCCTTATAACAACATTCCTAGGGTTTTCGCCCGTTTTTCTCGATAGGTTATAACGAACTGCGTAGGAAGAAAAGTGGGTGGTATATTCTATTTTTTCTATGCTCCCAGACTGGGATGGCATTTATCTGAAGAATAAAATGGTAAATTATTTGTGTTACAATGTCGTATAGATCCATGCATTTAACATATAACTAGTAACAGGTGTATTCAGTCAAACCATCCCAACTAGGTATCCTTTGAATTAATTTGTTCCACAGTACCCGGCCATAAAAATTGCACTCCGGTCTTTGGAAAGAGACAACTGGCGTCACGTAAATTAGAGCGAGACAACGCTCTAACTAGCCGAGAAGAAGTGCAATCTTTATATACATGCATACATACATAATCACGTCTTTTCCCTTATGGGGTAGACAGAGCTCAAGGTAACAGGTACCTACAGGCCACATATCTTTATATCCAGATATCATTTCATTTGGAACTGCAATCATCTTAAGTTTTTGTTTTTTCCAAACAGTCCAGCAAGCAGGGCAGTGAATAGCGCGCATTATCGGCCGACTGGTCAAATTCGTCAATTAAGCAAATCCGATTTCCCAGGAACGAAGAAAATAAGAAATTATTTTAGGAAGCCTGCCTCCTCGTGATATTGACGGACAGTGTCTAAAGAAATCATTCGTTTGTTTTTATTGTTTCTGAAAGGCTACGTGGAAGGAACACATCGCTTGTTGAAGAATGTTCCCTGTCCACATTACAAGATGTTTCTACATGGACCCGGCAAACTTCGTTTCGCATTAGAATCAGTTTCTGGCGTGCGATCAGAGATGGCGTTGCCTACGAAATATTTCATTCTTCTCCGTCAATTTTATATATCTAATCTGATTCGGATTATTTCATTAAATATGCCTGAGTTACGCGACATTCTTCCATTTAAAATATCGATGCTAAATCACATACAAAGTTTAGGTTCCAAAAATTTAAAAATCACCCCGTTCTGCGGTACTGCACAAATACGTCAAAGCTGCAAAAAGTTCGGCGCTTGTTTAACTCATACGTGCCTGTGCTTTCAAAAGCTTAAATGGCGTAAAAGTTTTTCAATTTGCTACAAAACCGGAACTGTTAGTTCGCTTTTGTGCGCTGTGATTGGCACATTTTTACGTATCGCAATAACCACGTACGTAACACGATGAATTTACATAGACGACATTGTTATCGAGAAATCCACTCTCATATTGACCGGTAGAGATGCTTTAACCTCTTAAACGCCCTAGTCATTCAGTCGTGACAACCCAAGGCCCATACGGCTATGCCATCTACGTATACATGAACAACATACATATATACGTACATCGTCCGTACGTCTTTATCTCTTACGGGGGTAGACAAAGCCTAAGGTAACAAAACTTGAAGGCCACGTTTAGCATGATTAAGGGCGTATGGAAAGGGAAATCAAAATAGTGATGGGTAGCATCGCCTATAAAATGATTCCTAAGACTCGATGGGCTTTTACCATGCGCGGGAAGAGAAGCAACTGGTAAATGGAAGAACAAGATTCGACTAGAAATAAATCGTTCTGCAATGGAATTAAAAATTAAGTTACTTTGTCGTTTGTTTCATTATGCATGCGTAGCGTTTAGGTCTTGTTACCTTGGGCTTTGTCTACCCCGTAGGGGATAAAGACGTGATTTGTGAATGTATGTTTGTGTCGTTTGTTTTTTTTACTTCATTTACAGTGTGGCGGTTAAGAGTAAGAGATTATAAGCTTTTGTATATTCCAAACTAGCTGTTGCCCGCGACTTCGTCGAACAGAATTAGGATTTGGAACCCAGGCATCTTGAATTTCACCGACACTTTCTACGATTATCGTTATTTCAATTAATTTACACTTAACCTCTTTCGTGATTTATCGGTGATAATATTGTGTGAAAAACTGAATGAAAATCCGTTCAGTATTTTTTTAGTTCATCGCAAACAAACAGAGCTGCGCAGTACTTTGTTTTATAATATGTAGTGATGTGTGCCAATTATTATTCAATTACATTAGTAAAGTAAAATAATTTATTTCAACACACAAACATTGCAATGCGCAGAAAAACGCCTAGCGTTAAAATTTAAAGTATGTCAGACTACTATTTCACCTCTTATTACCAACGAATATTTAGAGCGGTAGGTACGCTGAGAAAAACAAAGTTTAAATGCATAATGTGTTCTTTATTGATCATCTTAATAACCTTGTTGTGGCGAGTGTCACAATAGAGATCTCTCTTCAAGCAGATATTAAAAAAAAAAAATATGCCTGGGGCCCGAAGTCCGAACGAAGAGAGTTGGAAGTTGCATTCCACGTTGAGAAACTTCGTTGGTGCGATGTAGAGCATTGTGACGTGACTCGTCCGTCGTAGTAGTTTACGTAGTCGATGTCTAGGTGGCGCTAGGGTTGCTAGTGTTATTTTTCGTGCTCAGAGAAACGCCTTATAAGTAGGTATACGATAATTTAAAGATAAAATATGAGGTGTCATAAAATATTCGAAATATTTCAGGCAGGAGGTGGTTGAGTTCAATAGTTTTGTAGTATTAGTATCGGAGTAGCAAGATAAATGTTTGTTTTTTAATTGATGGTGAAGATTTTCTTAAGATTAGTCGTAAGATATTAATAGACCAGCGCGAAAAACGAATACGCAGCACGGAGGACCTGCAAAACCGAAATAATGTGTTAACAAATTTTAGCCAATATCAACTAGTGCTTAATGAAGACAACAATTAATTGAGGCTTGATTGGTAGAGAATGAAACGAAATAACGGATCGGCTGATATACTCGTAAGCACGTATGTTAATATTTTTCAGGCTATTAATGATGATGCTGCGTTGGAATCATGAGAATCTACACTTTGTTCTAATGTAGCTGAACGGATGCATTGGCGTAACTATAGGGTGGCAGGAGTGGCAAAATGCCACGGGCCCCTAGCTCTACGGGGTCCGAACTGGCTTGGTTTAGAGCACAGAAGGGACGCTGATGCACTTCTTTATATTGAGGAAGGAGCCCCATCTGACGAATTTGCCGCGGGTCCCAGACGTTATAGTTACGCCACTCAACGGATAGCTAACTTAAATGCAGTAATATCTATGAGCAGTGACCGCGTGGCGACACAGGTTCTGATAATAAACGGATATTGTGGGTGGTAGGGCCTTGTGCAAGGTCCGTCCGGATCGCTACCACCATCTTACTCGCTAATCCTGCAGCTAAGTAGCAGTGCTTGCACTGCTGTGTTCCGGTGTGGAGAGTAAGACAGCCGGGGAAATTACGGGCACAAGAGGCATTTCATCTTAATCCTCTAGGTTGGCAACGCATCTGCAATCCCTCCGGGGTTGCGGGTGTCTATGGGCAGTGGTGATCACTTACCATCAGGTGACCCACTTGCTCGTTTGCCTTCCTATTCATATAAAAAAAAAATATATATATGCTAAGCCCGAACCGAGACGTGGACACTCACGGTTGGGCTGATCCATAAACTCAAAGTCGAGAGAGCTATGGAACGAGCTATGCTCGTAGTTTCTCCTAAGGATCGAATTGGGGACAAAGTGATCTGATAGAGAACCTAAAGTCACCGACGTAGCTCACCGGATCAGCTAACTGAAGCGGCAGTAAGCCAGTAAGTGGGGCCACCCATTAGCCGAAGAACCGACAACCGGTGGGATGAACGAGTTCTTGAATGGATACCGCGGACCGGCAAGCGTAGTGTAGGACGCTCTCAGACTAGGTGGAGCAGGGGCGCCGACTTTTAGAAAATCTCGTGGGTGCTCATGCTTATTTGATGACTCGAAAACGGGTCGTCAGGTAATGAAAAAACACCTATCCCTAAAAGGCGATTACTGATCTGTTTCGTGATGTCTATTCTCAGGGGTGCTCGGCACCCACTGTTTATTTCTCATGGGTGCTCGAGCCCCCGAACTCCCACGGACTCGGCGCCCCTGAGGTGGAGCGATGATCTTCGCAAGGTGACAAGAGCTAGATGAGACTAGCCGAAGGTCATGCACAATTTCGTGTATTGGAGAGGCCAATGTCCAGCAGTGGGCTAATAGTATAAGCTAATGATAATGATGAGTCCGAGTCCTCTAACAAAGTTGTTTATCAAGAGGTCCCATTCTGTACTTCACTAAGCCGCAGCATGATTTACTTACGGAGACGAAACTCTCATGTGACAGGTTCACCATCCCGAATGCGGTCATGTAGACGGGTATCTGCGCTCGTTGTATGGCCACCACCAGCAGTATCCGCAGACTCCTGTCCATGGGAACTTGCTGCCAGCCGCAGTGGAACATAGATGTCGCCACGGCTGCTGCCTGCCCGGGTTTAAGCATTGGCGTACAGTAGGCAGCGATAAGGTGACGCAACACAATTTTCTCAAACATGCACTGAAATGTTTGCTAGATGACCTGCCCACCTGTTTCTTTGTGTATGAACGGGTATAGCAGATGCAGGGAACAGGGCCAAATAAATTAGGCTGTCGGCGTGTGTCTTTTAAGGTGTCTATTCAAGAAGTATTTTTAATAAATAGTTACACAGATTCCTAGTTTTAATACCGCGCCACCTAGGCGGATATCTACGAACTAAATACGAAAGCATGAGACTAATTGACAGCTAACTCCCATCCTCTTACAATGATCTATCGTTATAAGCCATCTAGTTTGTATAAAATACCCCAGATGGCGCTGTCAGACAGTGACACCACCTAATTCCCCTTTAAGTTTGTCGTACGTACTACTTGCGGGCGACCAAGTATAGACTCCAAATAATGTATACGCCAAATTCTGTCAAGATTGGTTGCTAGACGTGAAGGGATCTTGATCAAGGTACAAACAAATAGAGACATATATGTATACATATTTTGATTATAAAAGTTAGTCAGTAGTGTGAGGATGCGGGACACGCTCAGTGAGGGTACTATCTCTCTAGATCGGTCACCCGTGCCAGATGTGCACACTGAGTGATTTCTTAATTTAATTGTCTGACTGAGTGCATTTTTTTTTTTTTTTTTTTTTTTTTTATATGAATAGGAAGGCAAACGAGCAAGTGGGTCACCTGATGGTAAGTGATCACCACTGCCCATAGACACCCGCAACCCCCGGAGGGATTGCAGATGCGTTGCCAACCTAGAGGACTAAGATGAAATGCCTCTTGTGCCCGTAATTTCCCCGGCTGTCTTACTCTCCACACCGGAACATAGCAGTGCAAGCACTGCTACTTAGCGGCAGGATTAGCGAGTAAGATGGTGGTAGCGATCCGGACGGACCTTGCACAAGGCCCTACCACCCGCAAGCATTCTTTGCTATTAATTCAAGGCCTCCAAGGTCAATTCGCGTATTTAATTCCTTCCCCTACACGTACTCCTTTTACCTTTTAATAGTAGCGCCATCTACACTGTAATTGTGTTATTCGATTTTTTTAATAAAACCAATAGTCTGTTTAAAGCCACCTTGAAGTTTTATTAGGTTATGGGTCCAGACCAGCTTTTTATTAGTTTTTTGTCGTGTTTTAAATAGTGCAGTTGTGAAAATAGCAGGGAATTACTCGGCAAACGTTCCTAAGTTAATAAGGCGAAATAATTATGATGATTATATATATTAGATATGTCCGTTTGCTGTCCAAAATTGTCTTATCTTGGAAACGTTGACTTGAATTCCAGCGCACCGGCACCGCTAGATGATTTAAGTCGACGCCTTCCGATAAAAATACTGAAACCTCATAAGTGATGACTCCAGAGTTGATCATGTAGGCGCCACTGAGCAAAGACACGCAGATTATGAACACAGCTCCAAAGATGAGGTTCATTAACGTCCTTTCTAACGCCTGCAAGGAAATGAAGGCCATTCAACAGTTGTATTTACAGAAGACGAGGTATTGAAAAGCTGGAGTTCAGTAGGCTTATTACCTAACTCGCTCCCAATCTCCATCGTGTTCATTTTGACAGTTCTTGTATGAATGTGACAGGTAGCTGATTCCGATGCCAATTGTCAGCCCATACATGAACTGTCAAATGAACACGATGGCGATTGCGATCGAGTTAGGTAATAAGCCTACTGAGCAGACCCAACGATGCAGTGACAGTAACGTCATCCGTGCTAACATCTGTACCTATTAATACTGTCTATCTGTTACTTCTTCACTCTTAAACTGCTATAGCGATTTACTGTCAAGGCCACAAATATTATGTACGCTACCAAGACGTCAAAAACATCAGAAGAAAGAAAGAAAGAAAGAAAGAAGACATTTCTTCCTTTTTGCAAGACACACAAATATAAGACAATATACACAATTTTATAGAAAATTAACAAGGTATAACAATAAAAAACATAGAGATGTAAAATAGATCATCACCGTTGTGTGTCTTCGCAAAAGTGAAACGGTCGCTGGCTCAGCATTACGCTGAGGCGTTAGACACCTGCAGCACTGATTTTCAGCCAGAACCGTCAATCACCAATCAATCGTCAATCAGAACATCAATACACCTTTATGCCACAAACAATAAGGTCGGTCATACATATTTCACATGATGGCTGTATCGAAATTTTTGTCATCGACTGTACATGAAAAAATTTGGTATGGATATGTATCCATCATCATCTCCAGCCTATATACGTCCCACTGCTGGGCACAGGCCTCCTCTCAGCATGAGAGGGCTTGAGCTATAGTTCCCACGCGCATGTATACTTTACCAAATTTACGTTAACTATTTATGGTACCCGGGAAGGATGTGGAATGGTAGTTTATTAACGAAGTAGGTAAAAAGGAGATGCGATACCCAGAGTATTTGTCACTTGTTTAACCATACCTAATGTTATTCTGTTATGGTGTGTTTGTCACAGCATCATGTCGACAGATTATTAATTTTGTGTGATTATTTGTCGTTTTTTAGACTATAATACTTACGGCTAGTTCAAATAGGGAAATGCCGGCTAAAATAATGGTTTGTAAAATCTGAACGCCGTACAATATTCCCATGGCAGACTGAATGTTGCTGGCACACCTAAAAAGTTAGAGGCAAATAATAGTGTAAAATAAAAACTCATGAGATCAAGTTAGATAGATACATAGATAAGTTTATTTCGTACTGGCAATACACAAACAAGGTTAATATAGGATACAACATATCAAGCCAATACTTAAAAATAAAACATCTCATCTTTATTTATGTTCGCTACAGTAGCGCTAAAGGGCCATGGCTCAGTCAGTGGTCAACATTGCTCGTAGGAACAAAATACTGGTATTCTGCCACAAGCCATGGATCAGCAATGAGTAGATCACTTCTCTAATAATAGGTAAAAGTAATTACAACGAGTTAAAATATGAATTTTAAATAAACAGCGCAAATAACTAATTAAAAGACACACAGTGATCTTGTGTTCATCCTAAAAAGGTACAACACAGCGTTTTTTATCTTTTTTTATATTATGGCTTGGATGCAAGTCCTTTAAGCCGGTACTTTATTTTCACTTTAAGAGTTTGAACACGTCGCTTCAATAATCACTTTACTTCAAATTTTTATCGTAACTGTCAGTATTTTGAACGTATCTGTCAGTATTTTGAAGAATATCAGTAAGGCGGCGGGGAACATAATTTTTAAACACTTAACTTAATTCACACAGCGTTTATTTAAACACTTACCAGAGAGCATTATGATGTAGCCTGATCCCATTGACAAGCGCCTTCTTAAAATCGTTGCCACTCCAACGTTGAAGGCTGTTCTCTCCCAGAATTTCGAAGTACATCTGGACCTGTGTAAGGACGAGGACCAAAAGGTTACACACCGTTAAAGTTGCGTTAGTAAGGTAGTTAAAATTCACTAACTTTTTTCATTATGACACGAAAGTTATCTATACAAATGTGTGACTAATTTTCGTGTCACAATGGAAAAAGTTAGCGAATTTTAACTACCTTACTAACGCAACTTTAACGGTGTGTAACTTTTTGGTCCTCACCCGTAAATAGTTTATTTTATGAGTTGTGCACTGTTTTTAATGATGCACGCTGCATTGTGGTTTCGCTATTCGTCATTTGAAAGTCACTCTCTGTCCGTAGTCCCTAGTTTAATGCTCCTCGCATCTACTTAAAGATTAAGTAGGGACCTAAGGTCGAAATTTATATAATTTTTTAGCGTAAGATTAATTTTTGATATTTTTAAGGTAGCTTTAGTTTATATTTGTGTTCATATTTTTGATTCTGTAACTAGTTATCCTGCTACTACTATTACTACTACTACTGCTACTACTATTATTACTACTACTACTGCTACTACTATTATTACTACTACTACTGCCACTACTACTACTGCTACTATTGCTGCTGCTACTGCCAATACTACTACTACTACTGCTGCTGCTACTACTATTACTACTACTACTACTGCCAGTACTACTGCCACTACTACTACTTATGCTACTACTACTGCCACTACTATTACTAGTACTGCTGCTACTTCTAATAATACTACTACTACTGCCACTACCACTGCTGTTGCTACTTCTAATACTACAACTACTGCTACTACCACTGCTGCTGCTACCTGTTTGAACTTGGCCGCAACGAAGAAGATAGGCAAGGTGCAGAGGCAGTCGGAGCTGATCATTATCGTGGCGTGGAGCAACCAGTGGGCGATGATGAGAACGCGCAGCAGGTTGTACGGGAAGCCGCTGTGGGCCGGCGTCGGGAAGTACGTTACTTGGGTCTGAATGGGTGTGCCTGCAATACGAGGTTTACTACATACTTACACAAATCACGTCTATATCCCTTACGGGGTAGACAGAGGCTAAGGTAACAAGACCTAAAGGCCACATTTAGCATGATTGTGGGCGTATAGGTGTAAAGGGGAATCAAAATAGTGATGGGTTGCTAGCCGCATCGTCTATAACATGATTCCTAAGAAGAAAGATAAGTGAATGTTACTACGACATAAAAGTGCCTACTGTTTTCCTTACCATGGGCAATGCTGCAAAAAATCCACCGAATAAAGGTAGTGCTCAGATAAGAATAGCATCCAAACATAAAAGGCAGGATGTAAATCTTCGCTCTCCTCACTGACCGCTTTTCGACCTCCAAAGAGCTAAAAATATCGCGATCTTCTTCCAACAGTTTCTTGAAACCACGACAAATCCTGTGCCTCTGCAGGGCAACTATCATATACTTGATTGTGACTAGTAGTTGACTAAAACCGACTTTTACGACTTCTGATTTTTCTTCGTCGCTTAAATCCGGTCTCAAGATGGCCATGACTATATTTAGGACAACGATGGATAAGTACGACTGTATGAGAATGCACCAGACAGCGTAGAGACGAGGATACCGAGTACTGGAACCTTCGTACCAAAAGGTACCGCAACCGAAGTAGAACATAAGTCTGCTGATGATTCGCAGGTAGTACTTTTGGGGATGGCTTTCTTTTAAATTGTCGGCCATTTTGCTTGATTTCCAATTTCTTCTTCTTTTTTAATATGGCTCCGTCGATCAATGTCAAATCTTGTGACAAAAATGTAGGCAACGTTGTACCTACGGTCTACGGTAGAAAACGGTCAAACCCTTTCCACCCTGTCGGGTTGGGCTCTTAGCCAACGGATAACGATATCCCTGAGAATCTGCCAGGAAATCATTAACCGATGCCGCGGATGCACCGGACCAAGCGCTGCTCTTCCTGTGGACTGGTCCAAAAACGAACCGCAGCTCTTGACCACACGCGGAGGCAACCCGACTAACACCCAATTTCCAATTTACTCACACAAACTACCTTAGACACTTGCCACCTTATTCATAAACGCTCTGTAGGCTTCTGCTAACTTAGCAATCGTTTGTCCTTATCTGTGAAAGGTAAATGTCAAAGTGACAGACAAGGACAAACGATTGCTAAGTTAGCAGAAGCCAATAGAGCGTTTATGAATAAGGGGGTTGGAGTTTTCAGCTTAAAGTGGGTGACAGACGGGCGATTAAGTTCGCGTACTCACGTCTCGACGACTTTACTCGCCTGTGTGTCAGTCTACGCTTAACGTATAAGCATGTGTTTGATTACATCCACTTCTGATGGTAAGCGGAGATGTAATCTGCTTACGGTGGAGGCTTGCCTATCTACCAAAGCCAAGTGATAGGTATATTTGAAAGGTTTGCAAGATATTCTGTGACGCCCAACAACGTCGACAAATGCGCTGAAATACAATGTCTCCAATTTGTAAAGCTCTTACCAGTTAATAAAATGATTAATAAGTCTAGGAAGGTAATTAAACTGCACGAGGCATGGTTGACTTATTGGTCGCAAGCCAGTACAGTAGGCACCAAATATCGATGGTCTAGTTGTATTCACATTTTTTAGGACAATTAAATTAGAAGATGAGATGCATGTGAATACAGCGAAAAAGCGTGACGGAATGTATGTAATTTAAACTATAGAACGTTATAAACGTTCCTCTTGAATCACTCTATCTATTTAAAAAAACCGCATCAAAATCCGTTGCGTAGTTTTAACGATTTAAGCATACATAGGGACAGACGAGAGAGACAGACAACAGCGGAAAGCGACTTTGTTTTATACTATGTAGTGATTTAAATAAATGATGTAGCACAACTATTTTTGTATTACGATTTTTCATGTCATTAATTGAATTATTTAAGTTATCTCGTCGCTTGCTTGAGTGACTTGAAAAATAATGATAATTTTCTAATATAATTCATTGCTCTGATACTTTTAGTAGGCGTGAATTACTAAAAACATATTTGACCGGAAAGGGAAATCAAAATAATGATGGGTTGCTAGCCGCATCGCCCATTCCCTCGATGGGCTTTTACCATCTGTGCGGGAAGAGAAGCAACTGGTAAATTCTATGTTTTTTCTTTACTCCCAGACCAGCATAGAAGAACAACATAAAATTGCGTACAACATTACAATAAATGGAAGATTCCACGTCTAATTTGCCTCCAAATGACTTAACAATGTTAGTAGTGTGAATAGCCAGGTGCCGCTAAATATTAACAGTTACATAATTGTATTAGGATAGGAAATTGAACAAGCCGCGAGAAAGTCAAGGTTATGACTATTGTTTGTCTCTTTCACAGTGTTGCTAGGTCACTTCCCTTCAAAATTACATAAAAGTTCCATTTTCATTTAAATCTTGGGGAACGAGCTTTTTTTTTTACCTCATCACAGGAATTAGGAATAATATTTGTGTTAATAACAGAAAAAAAGTCTGTATTTTTAGTGTGTATTTAAAGTACTTTTTTACCACGTATCTTTATGCCGGGACCTTAAAAGTTCCGAAAAATATACCAAAATACAAAGTTCCTTCCAAGTTCCGCGGAGGTGTCAGAAGTTCCGAAAAATGGAAGAAACGGAACCAAACGGCAACACTGCTCTTTCATTGGCATAGAAATGTGAAAGAGAGAGCGTTACATATATTTTGATCTAACGACCGGAGAAATTATGTAATTGGTATCCTATATCAATTACCTATATGTTTTATCCTTGACTGTGACATTGCAACATTTTGGATGACGCAGAAATATGCATAATTAAAAGTGCATCGGGGTACGCGCTCCTCCGTAACTACGAATTTAGTTCTTAAAGGGGATAAAGCAAAATTAATATTACACACACACATAGGTACATATTTATCCCTTACGCAGTAGACAGAGCCTAAGGTAACAGAGCTAAAGGCCGCGTTTAGCATGATTGTGGGCAAAGAAAAAACATACATTGTACCAGTTGCTTCTCTTCCCGCGCACGTAAAAGCGCATCGAGGAAATGGGCATATGAATCATGTCATAGGCGAAGCGGCTAGCAACCCATCACTATTTTGATTCCGTTCCACCTATATGCGCCCACAATCATGCTAAACGTGGCTTTTAGGTCTTGTTACCTTAAGCTCTGTCTACCCCATAAGGGAAAAAGACGTGATTTATGTTTGTTTGTTGTATAATCTAATCGAATTTAATCTAAATGACAAATCACTAATGTGGTCCCGAAATGGGCGTTTTGCCACTCTATATGTTAGTCTTATTTAATTAGTTGTGTTGTGACATGAGAATAAACAGTGGCTGAGCTCAGTGTAAACAAATGTATGAGCTGACGTCATTCGACGAGACAGAGTCCGTGCCCGCCGCACTAGTGTGGCCATGGCTTTAGAAAGTTCTAATCTATACTAATACGAGGCTCTGCCCGCGACTTCGGCTGTGTAGAAACATTACAAACCTTCCTCGTGAACCACTCTATCTATTAAAAATAACCGCAACAAAATCCGTTGCGTAGTTTTAAAGATCTAAGCTTACATATGGACAGACGAGACAGACGCAAAGCGACGGAGCCCGATTTTTGAAAGCACATCACTCGAAAGTGGTAACTATAAATCTGTTTATATCTTTAAAACTACAGCTCTAATCAAATTTTTCACTAGTTTACAAGACTAATGAAAGCTGTGATTGTCTTCTATGCTACTCGTATTTCAAATTCAGCACAATTTTTTAACACTTTCGAGTGTTGTTTTCACACTTAATTTCACGTTTAATCAATGGATATTGTTTTCTTGTTCACAATCTAACATTTTCAAATCCGATTTTGTATTTTAAGTATTTTGACATAGATACCTACATATAAGTTGTACTAAATAAATATCCACTACATAGTCACTACATAGTATAAAATAAAGTCGCTTTCTCTGTCCCTATGTCCCTATGTCCCTATGCATGCTTATATCTTCAAAACTACACAACGGATTTTGATGCGGTTTTTTTAATAGATAGAGTGATTCAAGAGGAAGGTTTTTATGTGTAATTCTACGCAGACGAAGTCGCGGGCAGAAGCTAGTATATTATACATATGTTAACGCCGGATAGACCCGACACATCTTCGGGACACGAAGAGTTCCGAGCGCCCTCACTCGGCTTTACGACGCGGTTCTAACCACACGTATATGCATTTTTTTTTTATTGATTATATATAGTTCTAAAGTTCGAGTCATTTTTAATTATCTCCATATCTCTACCACGCACCCTTGCATCGAGATTGACGCCTCATCATTTGGTCCTTCGAGCCGGATCACTGCCTAGCGACCATACTGCAGGAGGTCAATTAACGGTCAAGCAGTGTGCGAACAGCGAGATCAAGAGATTGCGCAAGCGACACGCGGCGGATTTGCAAGCTTTGTACTCAGATCTGGCCTGTCGTCGTAACAATCAACGTAACTCAATAACCCACGCAGTCAACGAGCAGCGGATTTGCAAGTGTTGATACTCAGATCAAGCCTAGTTTATCTGCGTGGCACAAACATCATCAAGAAGTCGTCATCTGTGATCATTAACCTAACTACAATACGTGAGCACCGAGGAAGGCATAATTCATTGTGAGTCCGTTCCAATCTTTCGTTTTGTTGTTAATCCCAGTTGCATTCGACGTTATTAAAAACAATTTATCCCTCTAATATAATCACTCGTTAATATTAATACGTACCTATATAGGTAAAATCATTTGCCTTATTTCTATATTTACACTAATTCAATTGTTCGGTAGGTACGAGTAAAAGTACCTATGTACGATACGTTCGTAGTTCATACGAATACAATCCATCCCTTAATTAACTCGTCATTGTGAAATCTTCTTTGTTAAACATAATTAATCAACGAATTTAGATAACCTCAGTAGTTACTTACTGAGTAGTTAATCGAATCAGTAAAGTTTAACTCTTTCACGCTTCGCAATTATCCATTTTAGTTCATTCATGCATACGTTTGATTTGCAAGTTGCAATTAGGTAATATTTAATTTAATTTGTGTGCTTAATACGATCTACGGTGCTTTCCAGCTACGCGACACGGTGTCACACCGTGTCGAGCTATCTTGCTTGGCTATTCGAGCGCGTACGCAGCGCGCCTCGCGGTCGTGCACGGTGTCTCTGCGTGCACCGCGGCCAACGCGCATTCCTCCGCCTTGCTAAACAAAGGGCGAACCGGCGCATGTTTCTTATTTCTTCGCGCTCACCTACTATCTGCATTAATTAACAATTTAAGTATCGCTTCAATTGCACATCTATTTTACTTATCACTTGCATTTTTCTTCTTAGCACTATAATGGACCTCAAAGACTTAATTAAAACGCGAGCTTCGTATAAATCTAAGCTTACGCAATTTAAATCCTATTTGGAAGTCGTTCTAAGTTGCCAATCACTTAGTAATCTACAAATCAAAGAAATTAATGTTAGATTATCTAAATTCGAAGAACTATATGCATATTTCGATAATACACAATCTGACATAGAACGTTTATCTGAAATTCCAGACGACCAATTTAAGGAACGTAAGGAATTCGAAGACCAGTACTATGCAGCCGTCGCTAGTGCTCGGGAGGTGTTGGACAGGGACAGTGCCGCTGCGGGCTCTGGCAGTAGCCTTCATTCTGCGGAGACAGGTTCGAGAGGTGTCTTTACAGGTGGGCCAAGCTTAAAATTACCTACTATCCAACTCCCACGTTTTTCTGGTCGCTATCAAGATTGGCTGGAGTTTCATGATACGTATACATCGCTAATTCATTCCAATAACTCAATACCAAAAATTCACAAATTTCATTATCTGCGCGCAGCTTTAACCGATAGTGCTGCTTTAATTATCCGTTCATTGGACTTCTCTGCAGAGAACTACGAGGTTGCGTGGTCGCTGTTATGCGATCGTTATAACAACAACCGGTTACTGATAAACAACCATATTCAAGCAATATTTAATATCGACCCCGTGGTTAAGGAGTCTCCAAGAGCTTTGAGAAACATTATAGATACAGTTAATAAAAACCTTAGAGCTCTCGCTACTCTGAAGTTACCGACCGATAGTTGGGACGTGCTTGTGATCTACATGATTTCCAATAAGTTGGATCCTTTAACTAGACGTGAATGGGAGGAACACCGTAACACTATTAAAGACATTCCTAACCTTAACGAGTTTTTGGGATTCCTGAAAAATCGTGCAGACTTGTTGGAGACCATGGCAGAGTCACAGTCGCAACAAAGGCGTCGTCATAGCGACGTTACACCTGTTCGACCCAAAACATTCGTCGCAAATAAATTGACTCCGCCTTCATCTTCGTATTCTTGCCCTATGTGCAAAAACAAACACGGAGTTTATCAGTGTCCAATATTTAAATCATTAAGCGCAGAAACACGTCTACAAAGGGCAAATAGCTTAAATTTATGCCTCAATTGTTTACGGCCTAGGCATGCAGACAAAAAATGTCGTCTAGGGCCGTGCATAAAGTGTTCAAAGTGGCACAATTCATTGCTTCACACAGACGACGAGTCGTCACATGCCAGCCCTGACCGCGCCAGCATTCCAGGGCCCAGCACCGTGCTGACTGCCGCCGAGCGGGGCGACCACAGTGATGAAGACCAATCAGATAACAACATCGCTTTGTCGTCTACCGTTGCAAATCATTGCAGTGTGCTGTTATCAACAGCACTCGTTGATGTCACAAATCGCGATGGTAATAAAATCACTGTGCGCGCTCTGTTGGACAATGGCAGTACTTGTTGTTTGATGACAGAGAGTTTATATACAAAGCTGAATTTACCTGCCTATTCTACGTCAACGTCTGTTGAAGGATTAAACTCTCAGTCGTCACGCATAACAAAAAGATGTGACGTCACTATATCTTCTCGTCATGACGAACATATAGTTGACGTCAATTGCTTCATTGTACCTCAGATTACACAACTTTTACCAGTTCGAAAGGTTGATTGTACTTCATTTAATATTCCACCTAATATTTTCTTAGCTGACCCCACATTCTATATTCCGTCAGAAATAGATATGTTGTTAGGTGCAGAGGTATTTTGGAGTGTTTTAGGTACACATCGTATTTCATTAGGTAAAAATAAACCAATACTAAACAAAAGCAAATTCGGTTATTTAGTATCAGGTGCCGTTCAGTCATGCAAAAGTAACAAAAACAATTCTACAGTCCATTGCAATTTTTTACAAAATTCCACTGATATCGAACTTCAAAATCAGTTAAATCAATTCTTTGAACTTGAAACAGTTCGAGCACCAAAGCATAGCTTTATATCTAAAAACGATCACGAAATTGAAGAACATTTTACATTGAATACAACTCGTCAGCCAGACGGGCGATTCATAGTCAAAATACCGATGAAGGAATCCCCACAAGTACTGGGAGATTCCTATGAACAGGCGCTCAGTAGATTTTTAGGCTTAGAGCGCCGGTTCCAACGTGATGCGAATTTCAAAGAAAAATATTGCGACTTTATGTCGGAATACATTGACCTAGGTCATATGACTGAAAATATTCATTATAACCGTAAGGAAATCTCATTTACTTTCCCTCATCACGGAGTGTTGCGCGAATCAAGTCTCACGACAAAACTTCGTGTCGTTTTTGACGGATCAGCTGTGACGACGTCTGGGTTATCACTAAACCATATTCAGCGTGTCGGGCCAACTGTACAAGACGATCTAATAAATATTTTGATTCGATTCCGCCAACATCGATACGTAGTTAGTGCTGACATAGACAAATTTTATAGACAGTGTTTAATTCATGATTCACAGCGCGATTTACAACAAATATTGTGGCGTTTTAATTCTACAGAAATATTAAAAACATACAAATTAAACACTGTTACTTATGGAACTGCTTCTGCGCCCTATCTTGCAACCAGGTGTCTTGTACAGTTGGGCAAAGAATGCGCCGACAATGACGTAGCCTGTGCTATCTTACATGATTTTTACATAGATGACCTGATTTCAGGTCACGATTCTGAAGAGAAACTGATTCAAATATGCAATACACTTACCAAAGAACTTCAAAAGGGTCAGTTTCACTTGCGAAAATGGCGTTCAAATAATTCTAATATACTTAATGAAATTCACGGCGAAAGTTCGTGTGATGAATTGCTTAAAATTACGAAAAATGAATATTCCAAGATTTTAGGTTTGCTTTGGTCTAGTGCAGAGGACAATTTAAAATTTTCAATTGACGTTAATACGTTTCCTAATCCAATCAGCAAACGCAATATTTTATCAATAATCGCACAGATTTTTGACCCACTAGGCTTAATAAACCCGATTATTTTACAGGCCAAAATAATTTTACAGAAATTATGGGCTACAAAGGTAACATGGGACGAACCTTTATCTTCTGAATTTCAGACAGAGTGGGTCAGTTTCATAAAACACTTGCGCGAATTGAATGATATAATAATCCCACGACGCGTTTTGTGTCAATTTCCGGTAAAAGTAGAAATACATGCTTTCAGCGATGCATCTATTCAGGCCTATTCAGCCTGTATCTATATTCGTTCAATTTCTGACACAAAGGGGGTTTCTGTCCATTTAATAATGGCAAAGAGCAAGGTGGCCCCACCCAAGCCTACAACAATACCACGGCTGGAGCTATGTGGAGCCCTCTTATCAGCTCGCTTAGCGGGCAAGGTAAAGGCAGCCTTACGTCTAAATGTTGACAGTTGCTATTATTGGTGTGATTCCACTATCGTACTTGGCTGGATCAATTCACCGAAATCAACCTTGAAACCGTTCGTATTAAACCGCATTAGTGAAATTACTGAAAGTACGGACCCTAGCTCATGGCACTATGTCCCAACCGCCCTTAACCCCGCCGATATCGGCTCCAGAGGGCTGAACCCTTCACAATTAAAGCTTTCAGATATTTGGTGGTTTGGGCCTAACTATTTATTATTAACCAAAGAAAATTGGCCTAAAAGTCCAACGCATAAGATTGAGCATTTACCCGAAACGAAGGTCGCATGTTATGTCTCATTGAACGAACAAGTTCAATCGGAAGAAGATGACTTTGTGACTAAGTATTCTAACTTTAGTAAATTGCAACGGGTACTAGCTTACGTGCACAGATTTATCCACAACTGCCGCCACCCAAGCAATAAATTTGAAAACTATTTAAAGACTGCGGAGCTAAATTCATCAATTAATTCATTATGTTCAATTGTTCAAAGGAAAATGTTTAAATCAGAGTACGACATCCTTAAAACTAATAAACAACTACCGTTAAAATGTAAGTTGATAAATTTAAATCCGTTTTTACATACAGACAATTTGTTAAGAGTTGGTGGCAGATTATCTAATTCTAATTACAACTATGACACAAAACATCCAATCATACTTCACGCAACGCATCATGTCACAAAACTGTTATTCGAGCATTATCATAAACTATTAATGCACGCTGGGCCACAGCTTTTACTTGCCACAATACGCCACAAATATTGGCCTATTGGTGGACGCAATCTTGCTCGAAAAACCGTTCACAATTGCATTACTTGCTGTCGATTTGCAGGAAAGAGTGTTCAGCCTATTATGGGCAACCTGCCTGAACAACGTGTTCACATTGACTTTCCATTTAATAATACAGCTGTTGATTACGCCGGTCCAATTTTGATAGCGAACAGAAAAGGTAGAGGATGTCAACTGATAAAATCGTACATATGTGTTTTTGTGTGCTTGGCTGTAAGGGCAGTTCACATCGAGCTTGTCACCGAATTAAGTTCACAAGCATTTATTGCTGCCTTAAATAGGTTCATTGCCCGCAGAGGCAAACCCGCCAACATCTTCTCAGACAATGCCTCTAATTTTGTAGGTACCTACAACGAGCTTGCTCGCCTATTAAAATCATCTTCGCAGGAAATAAGTAAATATGCGTCGGAAAACTCCATTAATTTCAAGTTTTCGCCGGCTTATAGTCCCCATTTTAACGGTTTGGCCGAGGGTTCCGTAAAGTCAATTAAGCACCATTTGAAACGAGTCCTAGCCCTTGCAAACCTGACGTATGAAGAAATGAACACAGTGCTTGTTCAAATCGAAGCTATTTTAAATTCCCGGCCTCTGACGCCTTTATCATCAGATCCTAGAGATTTAGTTCCACTCACACCGGCCCATTTTTTGATTGGACGAACTTTAATGATGTTGCCATCTCCTCAGGTCAACGACATGACAGTCTCTGTCTCACGTTATATGAGAGCTCAGCAGTTGAAAACTCATTTCTGGAATAGATATTATAAAGAGTACATTTCAGAACTCCAGAAGAGACAAAAATGGCACAAGGATGGCAGGCGCCTTCAGCTAGGCGAGATGGTTGTTGTGAAGGACGACCGTCTGCCCCCCAATCGCTGGCTGCTCGGTCGCGTCACCGGCCTGCACCCCGGCTCCGATGGCGTGCCTCGCGTCGCCGACGTGTACACCACCTCTGGGACTCTGCGGAGAGCTTTCAATAGACTCTGCCCACTGCCTATTTTGGAAACTACAGTTCCCAAGGGGGGAGCTTGTTAACGCCGGATAGACCCGACACATCTTCGGGACACGAAGAGTTCCGAGCGCCCTCACTCGGCTTTACGACGCGGTTCTAACCACACGTATATGCATTTTTTTTTATTGATTATATATAGTTCTAAAGTTCGAGTCATTTTTAATTATCTCCATATCTCCACCACGCACCCTTGCATCGAGATTGACGCCTCATCACATATACTTGAGAAAAATTAGACACTTTTTAACAAACTTCTAACACAATTTTACAGTTAGCTGACTTGAACTAATTTAATTAGCTACAAAAAGTATTTCCGTATCTAAATTACAATCCGAAGCTACGAAACTGACAAAAAGTTTGCACACAAACATTGCCCATTTTTAACAAAGTTTAAAAAAAAACCATTTTTTAAAATTGTCTACTGTCAGTGTCCATTATACAGAGAGCTTTTCAGTTGTTCTAATTGCAAGTTTTCATTGATTTACCATTTTAGTGTGTATTAATAACGGCTAATGAGAATATTTTTAATTAACCCATGGAAACCCTACGGAGCAAATAACAATTTAACATAAAACATTCCGCTGAGAGTGTACTTTGGAGCGGACAGGGACACAGCTTACGCACGCAACAAATCCTACCTTTATCATTAATGAAAGTTAGCAATGTCTGTATGTTCGTTATTCTCATGACGAAACAGCTAAAGGGCCAGTGGCGGATTTACAAATTTTCAAGGTAGGTATAGGCTGAATTTTTGACGCCCTTGCAAAATTTGTTGCAGTCTTCTAAGTTTTTTTTTTATTTCTATGAGGTAAAAAAAAAAGCAACCGTGCCCCAAATTTGCCGACCCCAAAACCCCAAATTTGCCGCTCCCAAAATCTGCCGCCCTAGGCTCGGGCCTACTCAGCCTTATGGTAAATCCGCCACTGTAAAGGGCTGTTGATCATATGGATTAAATTCGGCATGTAGATATCTGGAGTAACACTTACACTTCCATGCCGGTCCGGGAGTAAAGAAAAAACAGAATTTACCAGTTGCTTCTCTTCCCGCGCAGATGGTAAAAGCCAATCGAGGGAATGGGCGAAAGTCTTAGGTACGAGGGCGACACTGAAAGTTTTTAGAATTGGCCATTTTTAAACAATATAATAAAAAAGTAAGTTTAAATTTTGAAAATGGAACTCTTTGCCAATATTATTGAGTATATATTTCATTCATTTGTCATTTGTTTTACGATTTGGCGGCAAATTGAAAATTGTCTGTGTCACGTCAACATGAATGTAACGCGAGAAAATTTTCGTGCAATGATTTTTTATGACTTTCGATGTCATTTAAGTCAACAAGAAAGCTATGATAGACTTCGATTGGCCTTTCGTGATGAAGCCCCATCTCGTGCGACTATTTACAACTGGTTTAGTGAGTTTAAACGTGGTCGCACTAATCTCACCGATGATCTGCGTGAGGGACGGCCTTCTACGGCGATGACTGAAAATAACATCAGTGTTGTGCGGCGTATGATAGAGACTGACAAAAGAGTGACGTACCAGCAGATTCGGACAAGCTTAGGCATCGGTATGAGTCAAGTGCATAAAATCCTCCATGAACATTTAGCGGTCAGGAAGCTTTGTGCCCGATGGATACCTCATAATTTGACCGACGCCCAAAAACTCCGTCGGGTCGATTGGTGCCGTGAAATGATTCAAAGATTTAACGGAGGTGACTCAAATGCTGTGTTCGACATACTTACGGGTGATGAAAGCTGGGTTTACTGTTATGATCCAGAAACCAAGAGACAGTCTGCTCAATGGGTGTTGCCACTGGCAACACCAACTAGGATTTGACAGGACCTAGGGGCGAGGTGGGGAACGTCCGGCCGCCATCTTGCATTACTTACTTCAAAACGGACACGAACAACTCGACATACAAAAAAAAGTAATTTCTATAATCATCTTAGTTAATAAGAAATCTAGTAATTTCGGTAAAGTTTGGGCCATTGCTAAGTTAATTAGTGCTCCAAACATAATGGTGACCCCTACGTGATCAAGATGCGCTCGGATTGACATCAAGACAAGCACGCGACACGGCGTGTTTTCTTCTGTGCTTCTCTGGCGACGGCAGCGGCTGTATTTTGCTTACACTGGACAAGCTTACATGGTGACAAAAAGGCGGTGGTTTGTGTTGTCTTTTGGTCATGCTCTAAAGGGAAGTACGCCCAGTTTTGGTTTTAACTTAATAACTTTTAAACTGATAAGTGCGAAAGAGTGTCGTGTTCATAATTGCTTCTTTTGTCAGCATTGGCATATCAACTTGTACCTACGCACAGCAGCCGTACCGTTGTACTACTATTTACTTTGTCTTGATGTTTCTGCATCTCAAACTCTCTTACTTAACTGTCATTGTGTCAGAAAAAAATCTTGCTTAAATGCTGTCTACTCTAACCTATAGGTGAAAAAAAATACTTTCTTATATAGTTCGAAGTCCTAGGTTTGTCATAAACCCTAGGTTGCCTACCATTTTTAACTAATTCTTACTTAGCAACCTACATCTAACTTCTCAACTAAAAGGACTTCTCTTTCTACTAAAACTACTGACTGTTACTTACTCTAAAAAGTACCGAAACCGATACTTGCAAACTCTAACTAATCTATATCGTAGTGTTAACTAAATAAAACCCAGTGCCTTCTGTCTTGAAAGTTTGAAACTAACCTATACTTTAAGGGCTTTGTTTTTCTTTCGTAATTTGTTAAAATACTAATTTGCAACCCTTTTCTAACTGGTTTTGCGCACTTTGCGCAGCTTTTGCACCCTGCTTAGCATATTAACGGAACATTCCAGGGTCGTCTTGAATCCGGGATTCCGCCGGAACGTGGTTGGTACCTAACTGCCTACACTACACGCGAAAACCTGCGCGTGACCTCGCATGACCTGAGTTGCACGCGAACAGCTGTTTTGCTGAGCCGGCGCCATTTTGTTGTGACTTCGTGAAGTTGCGGCCCGGCCCTTTAAGGTTGGATCTTTTATATTATTCTGTGCGTGCGGCCTGTTCAGTGAAAAATTATTGTGTTGTGAAAAAAGTGTTTCGCGTGTGTTTACTTCGGAAATTAAAAAAAAAAAATACTTGCTGAATTCTTGTCAGTATGGCAGACTTACAAAAGTTAATACAAAAACGCGGATCTATGAAAGCTAGAATTACAGTGTTCACTAAATATTTAGATACTCTGAAGGGAATCGATAAAAACTCTTTTACTAAACAGGCGATCGCCGAACTTGAATTAAAATTGTCGAGGTTTCGTGAGTTATTTAATCAGTTTGACGAATTAAAAATCACAATCGAAAGCACGACACCCAATGTTGAGGAAGCGTTGAGTGAACATGAATCAATTGAAAATGACTTTTGTACTCTCATTTCTATGGCTCAGTGCCTTCTCGACCAATTTGTGTCTGGAAATATACCTGAAGCAACTCAAAGTTCTGCCTCAACATCGGGTGCAAATAATCTAAACTGCAATATAAAATTGCCTACTATACAATTACCAACCTTTGACGGAAGCTATATCAAATGGATGGAGTTTAAAGACACCTTTGATTCTCTGATAAATAAAAATGAGACCATACCTGAAATAAATAAATTTCACTATCTCCGGTCATCACTTGAGGCTGGAGCGGCTAATGTCATAAAGTCACTTGAATTCACATCAAACAACTATAATTTGGCTTGGAAACTTTTATGTGAGCGCTATGATAATACCAGGATATTAATAAATAACCACTTAAAAGCATTGTTTAACTTTGAAAGCATGAGCAAAGAATCACACAAGTCGCTTCGGTTTATGATAGACTACTACTCTAAAAATCTTCGGGCTTTAAATGCCTTAGATGAGCCCACATGCCACTGGGATACTATCATCATTCATTTAATGTCATCCAAGCTGGATGGTGCTACTAGTCGTAGATGGGAGGAACAAAAAAACTTAAAAACCTCTCCGTCTCTTGAAGAATTTTACTCTTTTCTGCGCAACCGTGCAGATGTCTTGGAAACTTTGCAATTCAGTAAAACTGAAGCGCCTAAACCTGAAAGGCACTTTCAAGGAAATTTTAAAGAAAACAACAAATATGTGAAAGCTTTTGTAACCTCAACTGATGACAGAAACTGTGTAGTGTGCATGAAAAATCATTTGGTGTACAAATGTGATCAATTCAAGGCCTTGTCTGTGGAAGCTAGATTCCAGTTGGTTTCAAAACACAATCTGTGTCAAAATTGTCTGCGCCCTGGCCATCATTCTTCAAACTGCAAGCATAATGCTTGCAAATTCTGCAACAAAAAGCACAACTTACTATTACACAAACATTCCTATCCCACTAATAGTGGTAACTTACATGCAGGTAACTCTAATGAAAATTATACTTCAACAGCAGCTCCTCAGACAGCAGCTCCTGCTCATACTTTAGCGCGACCCACAACGGTTCCTAATGCTGCACCTATTCTTACTAGTCCTGGTCATACTACTCAATCTCACCCGGTCTCCCTCTCTGCTGTCATGCCTGGACAGGTTCTTCTTTGCACTGCTGAAGTGGACTTGATAGATACTAGAACAAATGAAACTCACCTTGTTAAGGCTCTTCTGGACGTAGGAAGCCAGTCTTCTTTCATATCTGAAAAAGTTCAAAGAAAAATGAATCTTGTGTGTTCTCAAACCAATCCAATTGCTATATCTGGAATAAACAATAGCTTAACTAAGACTACTAAACTTTGTGATGTTCAACTGAAGTCTCGGGTAAATTCCTTCACAACAAATGTTTCTTGTCTGGTCATTCCGGAAATCACGGGTCAATTGCCTAGTGTAAAAGTTGATACTTCTTGTCTCAATCTTCCTGTCTCTATTAAGCTAGCAGACCCTAGCTTCTACTGTCCTTCTGACATTCATATTTTGTTAGGAGCTGATATCTTTTGGGAACTTGTTGGTTCAAATCAAATCAGATTGGGTAAAAACAAACCTATTCTTCAGGAATCCAAACTAGGCTGGCTTGTGTCTGGTCCTACAGGGCAGATTTCTAACTCTGCTACTCGCTGTAACTTTTCTAGGGAAATTAGAGAATCTCTGACTAAATTCTGGGAGGTAGAGGACATACCACTTACTTCAGATGTACCAAAACTTACTAAAGATGAAGAGTATTGTGAAACCCACTTTCTTGAAAATACTGTTCGGCTAAGTGATGGCCGTTTCTGTGTCAAATTACCCCTTCGTGAGGCCCCCGAGGCTGCTCTAGGCGAATCTTATCACATTGCCAAGAGACGTTTTCTTAATCTTGAAAGGAAATTAAATAAGTCTAATAGAATGAATGACTATGCTGCCTTTATCAAGGAGTATGAAAGTCTAGGACATTTGACTGAAATAAATCGTCCCTTATTTGGATACTTCATACCTCATCATGCGGTGATCCGTGAGGACAGTGAGACTACTCCCTTAAGAGTAGTTTTCGATGCTTCTTGTAAGACTACTTCTCAAAAATCTTTAAATGACATTCAGATGGTAGGGCCTGTGGTGCAAGATGACTTGTTCTCTATATTACTAAGATTCCGAAAAAATGCTTTTGTAGTCACAGGCGACATTGAGAAAATGTATAGACAAGTCCTTGTTCATGAGTCTCAGCGTCACTTACAACTGATTCTATGGAGAGACAATGAAAGGCAACCACTTAAAGTCTTACAGTTAAACACTGTTACATATGGGACCGCTTCAGCCCCTTACTTGAGTACCAGGTGCCTTGAACAACTGGCGGCTGAGTGTCAAGATCATATGGTTGCTAATACACTGAGGCATCATTTTTATGTTGATGACCTTAGCACTGGATCAAACTCAAAATCTGAATTAAAGACAACTATAAAAGGTGTAATAGAAAAACTTTCTGAAGGCTGCTTTCCTCTGCGAAAATTTCGCACTAATTGTCCAGATATCTTGGATAACATTTCCTCTACTACACAAGTTCAGGACTTCTGCAAAGAGTCCTCTGTACTGGGACTGAAATGGGCACCCAAAATAGACACTCTGCAATTTTCTGTCAAAAATCATGACATTACTAAAATTACAAAACGCTCTATCCTGTCTAACTCTTGCAAAATCTTTGACCCTCTGGGCCTTCTGTCAGCTTGCACCATCTTTCACAAAATAATATTGCAGAAATTGTGGCTACTAAAAACTGACTGGGATGATGCTGTCCCAGAAGACATTAAAAATACATGGATTGAGTTTCATAAAAATACTAAATACTTGTCTGACATTAAATTACCAAGGCATGTTCTCTGTAGTTCTCCTAGGAATATAGAAGCTCACTGTTTTACAGATGCATCTCAGGATGCTTATGCCGCATGCATTTATCTTAAATCTACCAATGAGTCTGGTGACGTTGCTGTTAATCTTCTCTGCGCTAAAACAAAAGTAGCTCCATTAAAATCTGAAACAATACCTCGATTGGAACTGTTGGGAGCTTTACTAGGTGCTCGTTTGCATACTAAGGTTGTAAAATCACTAAATTTAGATCTCTCTCGATCTGTGTTCTGGATAGTGTCCGACCGAAACACGATTTTTAGCCGAAACCGAAACCGAAACCGAATATTCGGTTTTTTTCTGATTTCGGCCGAAACCGAAACCGAAACCGAAATTTTTGAAGACGTATCAAAATATTCAAAATTACTGTACAAATCGTAAGGAAAAGGTTACCTATTGCAAGGATTTCTTATTTGAGAAAGTTTCTTTTTTTGTTAAACAAAATAAAAAACGTTTATTTTTAATGAAAATAGATATAGGTACATGAAACTACCGTGAGACTTTAATCATAATTACACAAACGGATAACTCACGTATAAAAAGTCGAGTGATGCTCGACATGTTTCGGACTATTTTGTAGTCCTTCTTTCAATTTGTACTTTTACATTTCGCGCCCGAACTAAGCCGAATGCTCCCGATGCGAGAGCCGCGAAGTAATTTCGGCCCGGCCGAAGGTTTCGGCCGGATTCTGGCCGAAACCGAAACTTCGGCCGAAATCACTTTTTTGGCCGAAATTGGCCGAAACCGAAACCGAAACCGAAACTTCGGTCGGACACTAGTTCTGGACTGATTCCACAATTATTTTAGGGTGGTTACACACTCAACCTAAAACACTTAAAACTTATGTATGCAATCGAATTGATGAAATTCGTGACTTGACTGATAAAATGCATGGCGTCATGTACGTTCAGAGCTCAATCCAGCTGATATGGCATCAAGGGGCATTCAGCCTCATCTACTCTCTAACAACAACTTCTGGTGGCATGGCCCTGCATTCCTGGAGAAACCTGAGAATGAGTGGCCAGCTTATAAATATGTTCCTGAAGTCCTACCTGAAACAAAAAAGGCATTAGCTGCACAAATTGTACCTAATCAAGTCATACCTTTTGAAAAATATTCCAAACTTGACAAACTTCAAAGAATATTTGCTTATGTACTAAGATTTATTAATAACAGTAAAAATACTTCTGCAAAGTTCGATGGTGAACTAACTTGCTCTGAATTAAATAATTCTCTCATCTTGCTCGCTCAAGCTTCTCAAAAGGAATCCTTTGCTAAGGACATAGCTTCACTTGAAACAGAGAGATGTTTAAATAAAAAATCATCTATAATTTCACTAAATCCATTCTTGGAGAACGGTATACTACGCGTCGGCGGCAGGATAGGAAATGCGGCTCATTGTTCATACGACAAAAAATATCCTATTTTGCTGAATCGTAATCATACATTCACCAAACTTTTATTTGAAAAAGAGCATAAGCGCCTTCTACATTGTGGTCCGCAGCTACTACTCAATTCTATTCGTGATCAATTTTGGCCAATCGGTGGCATGATATTAGCTAATTCGACTGTCAGAAAATGTATTACTTGTCAAAGGTTTCAGTGCAAGGCTATGTCCCCACTAATGGGAAATTTACCACAACCTCGTGTTACTCCTGCGCCACCATTTGAAACTTGTGGCACCGATTTTGCTGGTCCATTCCAGATAATTAATAAAAAAGGTAGAGGAGCTAAGTCATCGAAATGTTACTTATGTATATTCGTCTGTTTTTCAAGTAAGGCAGTACACTTAGAAGTAGTTAGTGACTTAAGTACGAACGCTTTCATTCTGTGCCTTCGCAGATTTATCTCAAGGCGAGGCAAACCTAACACTATTTACTGCGATAACGGCAAGAATTTTGTAGGCGCAAATAATGAGCTGAACAGGCTGTTACACTCTACTAAAGGGCCGGTCAGTAGTTTCGCGTGCAATGAAGGAATAACTTTTAAATTCTCACCTGTGTACGCGCCACACTTTGGCGGCATCTGGGAAGCGGGCGTTAAATCAGCTAAATTTCACCTTAAACGCATCGCTGGAAACACCAGCTTGACCTTCGAAGAGTTGTACACGTTATTTTCACAAATTGAAGCAGTTATGAACTCGAGACCTCTTACGGCAATGTCAGCTGATCCTTCTGATCTTACTCCTATTACCCCTGGGCACTTCCTGGTGGGTCGGCCGTTGACCTCACTACCTTCACCTGTTACCGAGCGAGTCAGCATAAACCGGTACCAACTGATTGAGCGCCTACGACAGCACTTCTGGTCCCGTTGGACAAAAGACTATCTCTCGACGCTACAGCAGCGTGTCAAATGGAAGGTTGATAAACCCAACCCCAAGATTGGGGACCTCGTACTGATAATGGACGATCAGCTACCGCCCATGAAGTGGCTTCTGGGACGGATCACTACACTGCACCCTGGTCCAGATGGCATCTGCAGAGTCGTCGACGTCCGCACTAAAGGCGGAGTTATAAGAAGATCCATGTCAAGAATCTGTGCTCTGGAACTCCTTGAAAGACAGGCTTTCAATGGGGGGGAGCATGTTGCCACTGGCAACACCAACTAGGATTTGACAGGACCTAGGGGCGAGGTGGGGAACGTCCGGCCGCCATCTTGCATTACTTACTTCAAAACGGACACGAACAACTCGACATACAAAAAAAAGTAATTTCTATAATCATCTTAGTTAATAAGAAATCTAGTAATTTCGGTAAAGTTTGGGCCATTGCTAAGTTAATTAGTGCTCCAAACAATGGGTGTTTCCTTTCGAGGAGTTGCCAACTAAAGTGAAGAGAGGTCGAAGCGTGGGAAAAAAGATGGTGGCCTCGTTCTTCGGAAGGACAGGTCACTATGCGACAATTGTTTTAGAGGATCAAAAAACAGTTACTGCCGAGTGGTACAGTAACAATTGTTTGCCACTTGTATTGGAAAAAGTTCGGGAGAAACGACCTCGAAGTAGGACCCTTCTTCACCACGACAACGCCTCGTCGCACACCGCCAGGCGAACGATCGACTATTTAGTGACGTCAGACGTGGAATTACTGGGTCACCCGCCGTATAGCCCCGACCTCGCACCTTGCGATTTTTATTTATTCCCGAAAATAAAAGAAAAACTTCGAGGAAAACTTTTTATGAACACCGAGGAAGCAGTGGGTGCGTTTCAAAAGGCCGTCGAAGAGACCCCTAAGGACGAGTGGGCTAAGTGCTTTTCTCAGTGGTTCCATCGGAAGCAGCGGTGTATTAATGTGAATGGACACTATTTTGAAAAGATATAATAAAACTAATAACTTGCTAGTTTGCTCAGTTTTTGATTTTCTAAGAACTTTCAGTTTGACCCTCGTATCATGTTATAGGCGATGCGGCTAGCAACCCGTCGATGGCAGTGCGTTGTCAGTGGGTTGTCGGGTGGTGTGTAATTGTGTCGTACAGACATATCATTCAAACAGATGACGCTTAGCGACAAAAAATCGCATAGTAACAAGGTCACGTGACAGCTAGTATAAGTCTACCCACCTGCTATGGGTGGTGTAGGGGTATAGCACGCGTCACGGAATGACGAGGATCCGGGTGCGATTCCCGGCCATAGATTTACTTTTCGGATTTTTTTGTGCTGTAATATTCAGTGTCGTTTAGAAATGTATAAAAAATATATATGAATCTGTCAGAGCTGCATTCTTCTGTGCCGTCTACAGTATTAAAAACGGTCAGCAGTTGTAGCCAAACGGGGGCTTGATTAAAACGTACATGTGTACAGTTGGTGTACCTATGTACTAATACGGGCGAGGACCAAAAAGTTACACACAGTTAAAGTTACGTTAGTAAGGTAGTTAAAATTCGCTAACTTTTTCCATTGTGACACGAAACTTATCCATACAAATGTATGACTACTTTTCGTGTCACAATGGAAAAAGTTAGCGAATTTTAATTACCTTACTAACGCAACTGTAACGGCGTGTAACTTTTTGGTCCTCACTCATACGTAAATCACGTCTTTATCCCTTAAGGGGTAGACAGAGCCTAGGGTAACAAGATGTTTGTGGGCGGATGTGGAAGTGGAAAAGTAACCCCACCCCGTAAGGGATAAAGACGTGATATAAAGTGGATTCTTAATTAGTTTGAATCTTTTTTTAATTCTGTTTGCAAAAGTACTGAATTTTATAAAATTCTCTTTCAAGTAGTACCATTGACGATCCTTTTGTGAATTACTTATGTTTGACATTTCATTGTTGGACGACCGGATGGCCCAGTGTTTAGAGAACCTGACTATGAAGCTTGAGGTCCCGGGTTCGATCCCCGGTCGGGGCAGATATTTGTATGAAAATACGAATGTTTGTTCTCGAGTCTTGGATGTTTAATATGTATTTAAGTATGTATTTATCTATATAAGTATGTTTATCCGTTGTCTAGTGCCTATATTACAAGCTTTGCTTAGTTTGGGGCTAGGTCAATTGGTGTCAATTGTCCCAGGATATTATTATTATTATTGTCTTTTTTAAAGGGCGATAAATAAATCTAATCTAATCTAATCCATTGACAACAATTGACATGGTAAATATCAAAATGTTGTTCAGATAAATTCCAAATAACTCAGAGATGCAAGCTCGGGCTCGAACTCATGACTACAAGCAATAATTGTATTTACAAGTAATTCCAAGATTGTTTAGTTTCAGTGAAGTATCGACGGCGCGGGGGGGGGGGGGGCGGTCCTATGCAAACGGCGGAAATAATACATTACTGTTTACCCCAACATTGATGTTTGCCGACGGAAACACTTCGATATAAGCATATTAAAGCTGTAGGGAACATATGTATACGTATCTTATATGTATATACGTACATACACATACATACATAAATCACGTCTTTATCCCTTACGGGGTAGACAGAGCCTAAGGTGACAAGACCTAAAGACCACGTTTAGCATGATTGTGGGCGTATGGATGGAAAGGGGAATCAAAACAGTGTTGGGTTGGCACATCGCCTATATAACATGATCCCTAAGATTTTCACCCAATCCCTCGATGGGCTTATACCATCTGCAATGTATCAAGCAATGGATGTGTTCTTATGTATATGTGGGACTAAATTACTAAAGGAAAGATTATTTAGTCACCGGAAAATAAATATATGTATCCATTTCTTCCATGCTGGTCTGGGAGTAAAGAAAAAACATAGAATTTACCAGTTGCTTCTCTACCCGCGCTGATGGTAAAAGCCCATCGAGGGAATATGCGAGAGTCTTAGGAAAGATTTTATAGGCGATGCGGCTAGCAACCCATCACTATTTTGATTTCCCATTCCACCTAGTGGAATACCCCCTTAATCATGCTAAACGTGGCTTAAAAGTTTTGTTACCTTAGGCTCTGTCTACCCCGTAAGGGATAAAGACTTGATATATATATGTATCGTATCAAAATTGGACTGCAGACTGCATCTAAACTAAATCCTAAACATCTTACATGCGTCATCTCATTCTGCAAGTCGAATATTCGTCGTCTCACTCATAATATCGTCCGTCACGTTCACACCCTCTCACGTTTCATTCGACATATATGAAAACTAAACTAACTAAAATACTTGTATTGCTATTTTAAAATGTACTAGATACTGAAAGGTGGGAATGGACGAAAATAGGAATCGTGTTATAGGCGATGCGGTTAGCAACTTCTGCACAATGAAAGTGCCCAACTGCCTTAAAATAGGCAAGCCGGTGGGAATCGAGTTCTACCGCCACTGCTGCCTACCCCTATGGGAAAGAGGTGTGGCTGTAGTATGTATACTTCAGAAAGTGCAAGCGAACGCTGAACCCCAAAGTGTTAAGCGGTAAAGTCAGTAATGCAGTTATAAATACTGCTTAAGCGGCCGCTTCAAGTTATGGGGCAAGTTGGACTTCCAACCTTGCCGATTAGTTGGTAAGTTGCGAAGTTAGGTGCTGTTCTGCTTTTCACACTCTGTGCGTCTTGTTAAAGTAAAGTTTATTGAATCATAATCTATACATACATTAAATCAGTGGAAAGAGCGTGTATGTAGATGGTATTTTTTACAAGTGAAAAGCGTCATGTTATGCGAACACCGAAAAAACAAACATTTTGCGATAAAACAAACATTTTGGCACGAGCTTCCAAAAAAAAATGATTTAGATGGATCCTTCCGTCAGAGAGCCCGTTGCGTTCAGAAATAGGGTTCCTTTGGAGTTTTATAACAAACTAGGTAATGCTCGCGACTCCGTCTCCGCAGAATCGCTATACCGGGGAAAAAATGCGATTTTCTGGGATAAAAATTATCTCATGTTCTTCACTGGGACTCGTACTATCTGTATACCAAAATTCAACAAAATCGGTCCACTGGTTTAAGCGTAAAAAGGTAACAGACAGACAGAAATACAGACTTTTACGTTTATAATAATTAGTAAGGATTGACATCATCAATTACACAAATGTAAAATGCCTATTGAAGAGTCGGAGCCGGGTCTCTACAAATAGCATATTAATTCATCACTGTGATGTTTTTCTTTCCGAAAGGATCTTCTGTAACACCATTTTTTCTCACTATACCTGCCGGAAAGCATTATGTTTCGGCATGAGGAATTGCTAGCACCCTTAAGCTCTCCAGGTCGGTAACGTATCTGTAATCCTCTTGTGTTACAGATATCCATGAGATAACACCGACTACAAAAATAACAATAATTGTAACAACATTAGATAGATCGTACCTACATATTGATAAGTAGAAAAAGTATGTTGATTATTAAGTTGTAGAAGAATATTCAATTATTTTTTCCTTTTTAGTGCGTATTAAGTAAGTAAGTAAGTAAGTAAATGCTTTATTGTACAAATATAAAGAAACAGATACAATTCACAAAAAAAGAAAAAACATTATTATTATTATTATTATTATTATTATTACATTATTATTAGTATTAGTTTGTTTTGGAATAGTTTCTTTTTGTGAAGTCGGTTTTTTTTTGTTAAAATTTTTGTTTATTTTTGATTTTTAGTGAATCTGAAGTAAGTAGTATCGATAACTGTTGTTGAATAAAATTATAAATGATTGACGTAACATAATAAAATATAATACATGGTTATACCTAACCGAATACGGGGTAGACGAAATCACGGGCAGGAACAGTACGTAATATCAGATAAAATAATAACCATTAAAGGCCGCTTACACAAAATTGCGGATTATATTATGGCTATATTTGTAAATATAGTTATTTAGGATTAGATTAAGATAGTTTAAGGTTTTTTTGTATTAACTTTTAACTTGTAAATATGTTTGTTTCGGTATTTTTATCACTATGTAGTACACTTACATTTTTTCTGAATATGGGTAGACCTACTAAACGTGCTGTTCATATGAGACAGCGCCGTTTAAATGAAACGGAAGATTTGTCGCACACATACTTAATGCAAATTTTAGACTTATATGGTTTTCTCATGGTTGCCATTGTCAGAACTGGACCAAATTGAAATAGGCCCACACGGAAAGTACTAGCTTTCAAATAAAAAAAGAACCAATAAAATCGCTTCGCCCAGTCGTAAGTTATGAGGTAACAAACCTTAAAAAAAAAAAAATACAGACGAATTTTTTGAAGTCGGTTATAAAGCCCTTGACAGCCAATTTGCAAAAAATAAATTTTGATTTTTGATTTAGATTTAAAAAAACCGTCTTAAAACTTTCAAAATTAAACTTTTAACGAATCGGTTTCACCACGGAACACTGCAAAACCCAACACGCTGTGTAGCACTCTCTACGATAAATAATGTTACTACAATAAACAATACAGTTAGATAAACTACGAGGCCGTTTGTCCGTCCGTGTGTCACGGTAGACTAGCCGTTTTACATACGCATTGAAATATTTCGTGTAAAAAAACCAACGTCCTCCGTTACCCTAGAAACTTTAAGCTTGCAGAAACTTTATTCATAATTACACAGCTGAGCTTACTAGTACCTGCCGTGCATAGTAATTAGGGTAATTCATTACGCTGCGCGAGAGCTTTTTGTTGTGAAACTTTTTAAACCTTTTTATTATTGAGTATTTAAAAAGTGCTAAATTAAAAAGACGTTGTTTATTGGCGCTTACTAATGTTGGATGTGGACTTTTGTTGAGCTGAAAAAATGGAGAATTTGTAAAATGATGCGTTTGATAATCGTTGGTTGTAATGATATTAGATTTGCTGTTATAATTTTGTGGTTTTATGGTTATGGCGGTGGCTTGGCTATGGTTGAATAATTGCAGTGGCGTAGCAAGGTAACCAGGGGCCCTGGTGCAAATAAAAAAATAGGGCCTCCCTACTATCTAAACTGGTTAGGTTTACCAAGTAAAAATATTAAATATTACTTTTGGTAAGGATTCGAGGGCCCCTAAGTTTGAGGGCCCCGGGGCACTGCACCACCTAGTCCTTAGGTAGCTACGCCAGTGAATAATTGCTTGGTTTTATGTAATGTTTGGTCAAATAATCGTTTGGTCTAACTGTATTTATTCTGAAACTAGCTGTTGCTCGTGACTCATACGTGACCCCGCGGGAACTAAGCGATTTTCCGGGAAAAACCTATCCAATGTCCTTCCCCAGGATTGAAACCATCTCTGTTCGATATTTCATTAAAATCGATTCAGTGGTTGAGCCGTGAATACGTAACAAACAGACAGGGAGTTAGGAGTAGAGTAGGGATTACAGGAAAGTCATCAAATAAATCTAACCTAAACTTTTCTTAAATAGCCTGATTTTTTTAAAACCAAACGAAAATTCGATGAAGCAATACGTTAGACCAAAAAATATTCGACCAACCGAAGCATCCGTCTGCAGTGACTGAAGTAGTTTTAGGTTCGATTGCTGGCTGCTAGTATACTAATGCTTAAAAAAAGTAAATGCTCTGTTGAAAAAGCCCTTCTCACAATTGGCTGAAGTTGTAGCTGCTATGCGGCTGGTTCCGTAAATATCCGGCACGGCTCTGGGGCAGCACTGAGCTAGGGTTGCCATGCCAGCAGTTTACAAAAAAACTGTAATTTACTGGAGTTTAGATAAATCTGCGCCGGAGGCCGTTCAGGCATTTTACCCGACTGCCGAGGTTTACGTACTTTTTTGCTTGAGAAGTTTTTTTGCGTGAAAAATTTACCGCTTCTACTCGTTGGATTGACTTGAAAGGTCAGAACAAAATACATGCTGGTCTGGGAGCAAAGAAAAAACACAGAATGTACCAGTTGCTTCTCTTCCCGTGCTGATGGTAAAAGCCCATCGAGGGAACGGGCGAAAATCATTGGAATCATGTTATAGGCGATGCGGCTAGTAATCCATTACTATTTTGATTCCATTTTCTATCTATACGCTCACAATCTTGCTAAACGTGGCTTGTAGGTCTTGTTTCCTCAGGACCTGTCTACTCCGTAAGGGATAACGACGTGACTAGTGTGTGTATGTATATTACAAAAACATGCATTAGAATCAATTTTATTGTATTAAGGTAATAAAAAAGAGAACCGTCGCTAAAAAAAGATAATTAACTGAAATATACTCCATTTCAGTTCATTTTAACACACATACATACATACATACATATATCACGTCTTTATCCCTTACGAGGTAGACAGAGCCTAAGGTAACAAAACCTTAAGGGCTCGTTTAGCATGTTCATTTTAACACCTTTGTAAATACACCAATTTCATTTTAACGCTCACAAAATCACTCATTGTATGCAACATCCACTGAAATGTTGCAGGATCATACTTGACGACATTTTATAGCAGTTATACTATGATTATTTAATGTTATTTTATTTTAGAGAGACGTATAGTCTCTACTATAGACTTATCTAATTTAAAATACCTACTTAACTTGGAGACCTTATGCAAAAACCCTTTTTATAAATGTATTATAATTTAAGTAGTATTAGGTATAGTAAATGTGTTTTATTTAAAAAAAAAAACTGCCAGGTTTCTTGCGGCGTATTCTTCTTGACAATGACGGTCTTTCCGAATGCACTGGTAGTTTCAAAAAAGACATGTAAAAGGGCCTTCGCGGCCAATTCGCAAAATTTAAATTTTATATGAACTTGGAGAGACTTGTTTGTTTACAAAGCGTTAAAATGTATTGGAATGGGCTATAGTAAATGTATACATATTTTTTAAAGTTGCCACGAAAAACCTTAGTACCCGTCAACCCTATGGACGTTGGATCTTATTTCATAGCCGACTAGTGTAGTGCTATTCCGAGCGAAGCAGCCATTATCTGAACAGCCAATGGATACATTTCACTAAATATAGCCTGGCTTTGGGCCTCAATTAATTGAAACACAGTATATCGAGATATTGGGAGCATCTGAGGCGGAACTAAGTTGCTACATACATATAGTGTGTGTCATTTATAAGAACCAGTGTTGCCAGGTCACTTCCCTTGAAAATTACACTCCCATCTCTAAAAAGCTTTTTTTTTAACCTCATAGAAATCAAAAAGAATAATATTTGTGTTAATAACAGAACAGTTAGTCTGTATTCTTTTAGTGTGTATTTAAAGTTTTTTACCACGTATCATTATGCCGGGACCTTAAAAGTTCCGAAAAATGTACCAAAATACAAAGTTCCTCCCAAGTTCCGCGGGGGTGTCAAAAGTTCCGCAAAACGGAAGAAACGGAACCAAACGGCAACACTGATAAGAACATAGATTTTAAGTAACGACAGCTTTAAGTGCTGTGAACCGTTTTATCAAAAAAATATAACAATTTGCCTTTTCTAATGCAGAGTAATTAATTTCTAATTTTTCGAGCAGCAATGCAAATTCTACTTATTTATTCGACGTTTAGTGTCAGATTTAAATTTCAACGCAATCGAATGTCAGTTGTTAACTTTGTTACCGATACATATTAGTGGAGGCAAAATACGTGAAATTTCCCTTAAGTCAGGAAATAATTCTAAGAACTGATAAAAACAATTGTTTTTGATTTGTATGGGTTAGAAATGGAATTTAATACATCACTTGATATATTCACCCCCCCGGAAAGGGGTGGAATTGGTTGAAAATGGTGTAATAGTAATAACTAAGAAGAAAAAATAGGTGTAGTCTGTGCAATTTGCCATACGTTTTATTACATCTTAATCTATATTTGCACCCGTTATTTAGCTCAATTCAAGCTACGGAACATACAAAAAAAAAATCATATAACTAAAAATATACTTTTTGGCATTGCGGCCCCGGGAAAAATACAGAACGCGGTGCAAATTGAGGAAATGATGAGAATATATATCAAAACACAATACCAAATTTGCACCAGGGTGCGACACCCGGAAAGTAGTTTTCTATGTTTTACTGTCTTTGTACTTCGGGGGAAATTTTGGAATTAATAAAAATCGTCACAATCGTCTTAACTTGGTTTGATTTACATTCGCACCCCATAAAAAATTGACATTTCTACACGGAACATGCGGTTCTGTAATACTACCCGCTACCTAGCGTTCGCTGCTTTTCCTTGCGTTTAGATAGAACTATGTTTACCAAACTTCCGGTTAAAATTTTCTTTTTTTTATTGAGTGCGAATGTAGTATCTTTTAAATATGTGTTATTTATAAATTTTCACGACTATCTTAATTTCCCCCGAAGTACAATCTACAAAAGAGTGAAAAAAAACATGTTCCATACTTTGCACGGGGGTGCAAAGTTACCTGGGTGTTTATAATACTTTGAAAAGCTTAATCTAAGTTTGCACCAACCGTCTGAATTATCCTCGAGCCGCAATCAGAAAAAAATATTTTACCAAGATTCTATACATCGTACACCTTTTTAATTAACATACATTATGTACCAAAGGGGACCCTTCACGTGGCTAAACTTGCGTCTAATACCTTTTATCATACTCCAAAATAACGGCATTTGAAGTTTATACCTAATATTTTAAAGTGTTCCGTACATGATAGAAAGGTGCAAACCGAGGGAAACCATCTAGTCGTGCCCTCTAACGATTTCACAAAAAAACACGACTACACGAATTACTTCCATACTTTTCCGTAATTCGACTATACTATATCATTGCGTGCCGAATTAATTTGTATGAAAAAAAAACTATACTTTTAACTAAAGTGAAAGGTTGTCCTCTTCGTGATATAATTAAACTGCAATCTTCGATAAGTTGTTTTATTAATCTCCTTGTTATTACAATTGGGATTGTCTATTTTTTTACAATGTATAGTAAATCGAAAACCATTTCGAGATAAATGCTTTTTAAATCGTTTTCTGTATTTACTTTATTTTATTTTACTATAATTAATTTATTACATGAAAAATAAGCAATGACCTTCATTTGACTTTCCCAGACATGATGTAGACGGTCCAAAATGTACTTTATTTGCAAAGGTTACAAATTCTATGCTATTTACGCGTGGATTATACTACGGAGTTCAATTTGGACCCGCAATCTGACATTTCATTCATCTTATGCCAGATGACAAGCAAATGGGCAATCTTGTTACTGTCATTCTTGTTTTTTCCACTGTTTACTTTCATATTGTTGTATTATAGTTTAGATTTAGAAGCACTTTCGGTAGATAATTAGGCAAGAGTGTAACCACACAGCGATGTGCTTCGCTCACATGAAAGATTTTCCGCTAAATATTTTAATGAAGAGCGAAAATATTACGTTTTCAGTTTACTTTCGCCTACTGAGTTTACTGACTTATTTCCGGGTCCTGTTTTGTCTCGATCATACCTGGTATGTGTTTATGGACCTTTCTGCTTCGCGCAGAATGTTATGGTATGTGTAACGGTTGTGAAAATATAAAATTCATAGGAGAAGATCGCGTGAATCTTCCTGTGTTATTGTTGAATCATGTTGACATTGATACTGATGACAGTTTGCCAACTTCACCACAGATAGAAAAGACGTTAATGGCGGCGCTTCACATACGTTTTATGACCAATTTATCCAATAAGCAGATGTGTGGCACCGGCAGTGGAAACTCTGACGTCATCAACCAAAATACTTTCAATAATGAATAGTAAAAAAAATACCGAGTTATATGAGAAAATATTGAAATTGGTTTCTTATAATTGACTATTCTGCACAAAAAAAATATAAAAAGGATAGGTATTTTTTTTTAGACAATCCCAATTGTGTTCTTAACCTCCCTATCCGTCAGTCTTTCCCTCCTATAAGTCAAGTGACAGCTGTCATCCTTGAGCGTTTTAACAAAATCAACCGTGGTTAAATACAACGATGACAGCTGTCACCTTTAAGGCGTT
The DNA here is from genome assembly GCA_932294345.1 of Pandemis cinnamomeana. Classification (NCBI taxonomy): domain Eukaryota; kingdom Metazoa; phylum Arthropoda; class Insecta; order Lepidoptera; family Tortricidae; genus Pandemis; species Pandemis cinnamomeana. The sequence goes on along the minus strand of OW028718.1, from coordinate 11,767,461 downwards.
TTTTAGAAATAAGTTTAGTATTTTAGTTAAATGGCTCCATCAAAGTCAATCCTACTTAATCGTTATATAAATAACACTTATAGTGGAGGCAAAATACGTGAAATTTCCCTTAAGTCAGGAAATAATTCTAAGAACTGATAAAAACAATTGTTTTTGATTTGTATGGGTTAGAAATGGAATTTAATACATCACTTGATATATTCACCCCCCCGGAAAGGGGTGGAATTGGTTGAAAATGGTGTAATAGTAATAACTAAGAAGAAAAAATAGGTGTAGTCTGTGCAATTTGCCATACGTTTTATTACATCTTAATCTATATTTGCACCCGTTATTTAGCTCAATTCAAGCTACGGAACATACAAAAAAAAAATCATATAACTAAAAATATACTTTTTGGCATTGCGGCCCCGGGAAAAATACAGAACGCGGTGCAAATTGAGGAAATGATGAGAATATATATCAAAACACAATACCAAATTTGCACCAGGGTGCGACACCCGGAAAGTAGTTTTCTATGTTTTACTGTCTTTGTACTTCGGGGGAAATTTTGGAATTAATAAAAATCGTCACAATCGTCTTAACTTGGTTTGATTTACATTCGCACCCCATAAAAAATTGACATTTCTACACGGAACATGCGGTTCTGTAATACTACCCGCTACCTAGCGTTCGCTGCTTTTCCTTGCGTTTAGATAGAACTATGTTTACCAAACTTCCGGTTAAAATTTTCTTTTTTTTATTGAGTGCGAATGTAGTATCTTTTAAATATGTGTTATTTATAAATTTTCACGACTATCTTAATTTCCCCCGAAGTACAATCTACAAAAGAGTGAAAAAAAACATGTTCCATACTTTGCACGGGGGTGCAAAGTTACCTGGGTGTTTATAATACTTTGAAAAGCTTAATCTAAGTTTGCACCAACCGTCTGAATTATCCTCGAGCCGCAATCAGAAAAAAATATTTTACCAAGATTCTATACATCGTACACCTTTTTAATTAACATACATTATGTACCAAAGGGGACCCTTCACGTGGCTAAACTTGCGTCTAATACCTTTTATCATACTCCAAAATAACGGCATTTGAAGTTTATACCTAATATTTTAAAGTGTTCCGTACATGATAGAAAGGTGCAAACCGAGGGAAACCATCTAGTCGTGCCCTCTAACGATTTCACAAAAAAACACGACTACACGAATTACTTCCATACTTTTCCGTAATTCGACTATACTATTAGGGCTTACAAAAGATACCAATTAGGTCATTAGGGCTTATGCTTTCTGCCCTTCAAATATATGTTCCTACTATGATACATTCTGTATACCTACTAGACTACTTTGTTCCACTTGCTACGATCCTGTCATGCGTCTGTCGTTTCATCCACATTCGTCAATCTATTCATACATGCTCACGGTATAGGGTATATGTATATGTATAGGGTATATGTACTCTTGACCTTTTCTGTCAAAAGACCCCAATTTGGTCACGAAACTTCCGTCTAACTAAGCCTTCCCCTTCTAACGCACACATTCGCATTCCCCGTTAGAACGTTTTACTAGGTTAGGTTATAATTATTGCACAGAAAGCAAGTAGGTATAATTTATTAAAACAATTTTCACGGCAAATGCCATTCGCAAGTCAAAGGCAAAAGGCGCTTCGAAATACAGCCAAGCCTTTTTAATTTCATCGCTTTATTGAGAGGCAAAGAAACTTGAGCAAACAGCCAGCCTGTTGACAGTCAACCATAGACAAGCAAAGTGTTATAAGAGATTAATTTAAAATAGGTTTGTTCGCTTATTTTCTATTAAGTTTCTGCGTTTTAGTGTGTTTAGCGGTCGGAAATTAAATTGAAAAAGGTTTTATGGAAAGCCTAAGGTAGCGCCATTTGTGACAATACTGGTAAAGGTTAACAACCTATCAGCAGAGCGGAGTTTTGTAGAATTGGCCAATTACAATGATGAGCTCCCGGTCTAAGATATTATTCTCTCTTTATTTGAAGACGGCCAGATGATAGCGATGAGGGAACACAGACTTATATAAAAAAAAAACATTTATTTCGGACAACATTTAGATCCATATTGGGTTAGTATTATAACATTTACAACTGTTCGCGACATAAAAACTTTTTTGTCGTTTTGAATATAAATTGTTACTGGCCACTAAATAGCCATAATACTTTTTATGAATAAAAGTCCTGCTTCTGCTGTTACAAGTCAAAGCATGTGTTTCATTTTATAAAACTAATATTATTATTAATATTATTAATTATTTTATTAATTTTATTATATTATATATATTATATAATATTATAAATGCGAAAGTAACTCTGTCTGTCTGTCTGTCTGTTACCTTTTCACGCTTAAACCGCTGGGCCGATTTAGTTGAAATTTGGTATACAGATAGTTTAAGTCCCAGGAAAGGACATAGGATAGTTTTTATCCCGGAAAATTGCATAGTTTCCGCGGGATAGCTCAGCCCAAACCACTGGAATTTTTCAAATTTAAGGCGGAACAAAGTTCGCCGGGTCAGCTAGTCATCACTACATAGTATAAAATAAAGTCGCTTTCTCTGTCTCTATGTCCCTATGTATGCTTATATCTTCAAAACTACACAACGGATTTTGATGCGGTTTTTTTTAATGCAATGCGGGTAGATAATGCCCCGTTACCGTTCCAGCTGGCCTCAAGGGATCGGACGAGCGGTGCAAGCATACCACATGACCCCAACCTGACCTTACAGTGTCCTACCCGCATCCTTTCAGTTTATCAAACGTCCTGACATGCCCCGCTAAATAATACCGGCGTTCCTCTAAGAATTCTAGCCAAAATAAATCATCCAACTTTGCAATGTCAAAATGGAAAAAATAAAGTGGCCCATAAATTTACTGCGAGAAAGTTTCGAGGGAGGACTAAATTGTTACGTTTTTTCGAGCACTAGAAACGGGAGACTAAACGTGAGATGGGCAAAATACTGGCGTGCAATGTAACGGGTAGCGTTGTAAGGAACTTTCTGTGTAAGATGGCTCGTTGTTTTTGCTCGTCGGTGTACGGAGAAACCGAATCGCGTGGAACTTTATCATAGACTAATTTCTTTAGCATATGCACACACACACATACACACACAAATCACGTCTTTATCCCTTACAGGCGATGCGGCTAGCAACCCACCACTATTTTGATTCCCCTTTCCACCTACACGCCCACAATCATGCTAAACGTGGCCTTGTTACCTTAGGCTCTGTCTATCCCGTAAGCCACGTTTAGCATGATTGTGCGCGTATAGGTGGAAAGGGGGAAACAAAATTGTGGTGGGTTGCTAGCCGCATCGTCTATAATATAATTTCTATGATTTTCACCCAGAGAAGGAGTAGAGAAGAAACTGGCACATGCTATGTTTTTCTTTACTCCCAGACCAGCATGGAAGAACAAAACAGCTCCATAATAGACATGCGTCACAAAGAAAGCGTAAACTGTCATGGCGGCGCTGTGAACTGTCAAAGCTAACTTATCCCGCTGTAAAACTTTCCGTACACGTTGACGCGAACAAGCGATCAGCGAACAAAAGTTTTGATACGTAGCATGATTTACATACACATAACCCAGTGGCGTAGCTAGGTAACCAAGGGCCCTGGTGCAAATAAAAAAATGGGGCCCCACTACTATCTAAACTGGTTACGTTTTAATAATAATAGTTCGATCGAGATTTTCTGGTAAGGATTTGAGGGCCCTCTGAGTTTGAGGGCCCCGGGGCACTGCCCCGCCTAGTCCCTAGGTAGCTACGCTATTAACTACACAAATGACGTCTTTATAAGACCAAGGTATGGGTGGAAAGGGGAATCAAAGTATTGATGGGTTGCTAGCCGCATCGCCTATTACATGATTCTTAAGATTTTTGCCCATTCCTTTAAGAGCTTATACCATCTGCGCGGGAAGAGAAATTCCGTTTTTCTAGAAAGAGATAGAGACAAATATTTGATAGCTTATATGTAAATAGCTCCGTTATTGTTATAGTTATTTGTTTTTTTCATATTGTTTATTACATTAATGAGCTTCTATAGAAAGCCATGAAAAAAAATCCCAATTACACAAACGGACAACTCACGTATAAAAGTCAAGTGATGCTCTACATGTTTCGGACTACTTCATCGTCCTTCCTCTTGCCTTGAGCATTGTTTTATTATACATATAGTTATACATGGGGTACTATCTTAGTAGTCTACAATCCCTTGGCGATGCGGGTGTATGCGTGGCGGTACTCGTGCTAGCTTACCATCATTTGACCCACTTGCTCGTATGTCACCTGCATAAAAACAACTTCACACCTCTTTCGAATCGTACTTTCGTGTGATGTCCTTTCAAAAATCGGGCCCAGAGACTCCCCTCCAGGACTTCATATGATTAATGGACAGTAGACACCGTATACTGTATATTCTTATCCCGTTGTCAGCTACGTAAGTCCCAGACATGGAGCAATTAACCAATAGAGTGTATAGTACCTAACACGTTCTATCGATAGAATCACATTTGCAACACAATTTATACTTATCTTCCATACTGGTCTGGGAGAAAAGAAAAAACATAGAATGTATCGGTTGCTTCTCTTTCTGCGCAGATAGTAAAAGATCATCGAGGAAATACGCGAAAATCCGACCCACCGAAATTTTGATTTCCCTTTCCACCTATACCCCATAATTACCTTAAAAGTAGCCTTTAGGTTTTGTTACCTTAGGCTCTGTCTTCTCCGTTAGAGATAAAGACGTGCTTTATGTATATACTAGCTGTTGCCCGCAACTTCGTCTGCATAGAATTCGTTTATCGCTATCCCGCAGGAATTACGCAATTTTCCGGGATAAAAAGTAACCTATGTGTTATTCCAGACTATAATCTATCTATGTTCCAAATTTGATCCAGATCTGTCCAGCCGTTCTGGCGTGAAAGAGTAACAAACAGCCAAACATACTCACAAACTTTCACATTTATAATATTATTCCAGTGGTTTGGGCTGTGCTATCCCGCGGGAACTATGCAATTTTTAAGCGTGAAACAGACAGACAGACAGACAGACAGACAGAGTTACTTTCGCATTTATAATATTAGTATAGTAGGAAGTAGGATAGGATTTATGTACAAATTTAGACACTAACGGAGTGGCTCTAGTTTTTCGCGTTAGCTTTATTCATTAGTTGTTTTCTTCATTACTCACCCGTTCGGCTGCCCCACGGAAAAAGAAAGTAACTGCAGTTTAGTAAATTTTACAGGAGAGCGAAAAAACCGAAAAAACTTAATTTAAAACGTTCTATTAACTATTCCACCATTTTTTAAATGTAGTAATGTGTCAAATAATTTGCTCTACTTATTGTATAACCATTTTATGACAATTTGTTTTTAGTTCTCTTTTAAATGCCAAAAAATGTTTTTCCGTAGTAAATTAATTATTTTTAAATAAATGTGTCAAGTCAAAAACAAAGTAAATACTTTTACTTTATTTTTTAATTGCTAATAAGCATATTCCTCACACAAGTTTTAATTTAAATAATGAAGTAATAGTACTTACCTTGTTTTTACAAGGTGTTAGGGAGAAATTTAAAGAATAAAAATTCTTTCTACACACTGTAAAATCATTTACTTTTTTAAATCGCTTAATAAGTAACAAGGCTAATAGGAAACATAGGGATGGGGGTTACTTAGATTGTCATTTGGAAGACCCGGGGGATTGTTTAGTGTGATAAGATATTAAATTATTATAGGTAGGTACCAATATACAATAAATTTTATTATTTATTTCTACCTCAAGCAACTATTTAGAAACAAAACTTCTCGAAAAGTTCCGTTGAGAATGAATTTTGATAAGCAAGGTCTAAATCAGATTTAGCGAAACATGACAGATTCTGTCAGGTTACGCGCGCGTAATTTTATGACGGTACTGGTCCAGCAGCCCTCGCCTGTTTTTTTAAGTGATAAATAACAGGCTGAATCTTCGTGAGTTCGTTCGGTTCGACGAGACGCCCAAGTTTTATCTCTTTGCACGTTCTCCAAGAGGTAGGTAATGTAGTGGGCAGATGTAATTACTTGTCGATTTGGTAGGGTGTCAAAAGTGTCTGACTAACAGTAATTTTTTTATTGAAATTTTAAGATAATATGATAATAAACTCGGAAAAACAAATTGTCCTACAAAATCGATGGTTTGAGTAGGAGCGTCCTCCATGCCGAATATGTCGAAATAACGAGGTCATAAAAATTATTAATAAATAGCTGATTTTCTGTATGCAGCTTAGTAAATATAAGTATAATTGAATGGCCACAAAGTCCTACAAAATGTAGTGGTAGGTTTTCCTAGTCCTACACTTGGAAGTTGTCGATTCCACGGCAACACTTTTTTTATTATTAACCGTAGGACAAAAAAAACACACGTTCAGTTAGTGCACACTTTGCCTAAATCAAACAGTGTCCTACCGAAATATGGGTATATACGAGGGCGGTTTGATAAGTCAGTGACTTCGAGTAAAAAAAACAACCTTTTTCACATATGACCTTTTTATTTCTAATTCTTAACTCTTTGGTAGCTCGCTGTTTTTATTTATTTTTTAATATTGGGAAAATAAAAAAGAAATCGAGACATATGTCAGATGATATTGGAAAATCATTAATTATGGAGAAAAGTGAATTTCGTGTGCCAATTAAACATTACTTTTTACGTGAAAAAACTATCAAAGAGACTGAAGACCGGCTTAAAAAATATTATGGGGAATCTGCTCCGTGTCATGGTATGGTGCACAAGTGGTTTACGGAATTTGGTTCTGGACGTATCACCACCAATGATGCAGAACGCTCTGGAAGGCCGATTCAAGGGACTACTGGTGATATCGTGAATAAAGTCCACGATATTGTTTTAGATGACCGTCGAGTGAAGATACGTGAGATAGCTGAGACTGTACACATTTCATCTGAACGAGTTTTTCATATCTTGCATAACATTTTAAGTATGAAAAAGCTTTCCGCAAGATGGGTGCCGCGTTTGCTCACAGCTGATCAAAAACGACATCGCGTAACAACTTCCGAGCAATGCTTAGCCAAATTTAAACGTAATCCTACTGAATTTTTACGTCGATTCGTGACGGTGGATGAAACATGGATCCAGCATTATACACCAGAAACGAAAAATCAGTCAACTGGTGGACTTCTACCAGCTAACGGGCCCCTAAGAAAGCAAAAACGTTAATTCAGCAGGAAAGGTAATGGCCACTGTTTTTTGGGACAACCAAGGTGTTATTCATTATCGACTATTTACAGAAAGGTAAAACAATAAGTGGCCTTTATTATGCTGCTTTGTTGGAAAAAATTAACGCAGAAGTTTTGAAAAACAGCCACATCTGGCAAAGAAGAACATACTTTTTCTTCACGACAATGCACCTGCACACTCGTCGGCAGTCGCAACAGCCAAATTAGTAGAATTGCGTTATGAAATACTGCCACACCCACCCTATTCTCCAGATTTGGCACCGTGTGATTTTTTCTTGTACCCTAACATGAAGAAATGGCTCGGTGGGAAAAGATTTTCATCAAACGAGGAAGTCATAGCTGAAACTGAAGCATATTTTTCGGGGTATGACAAAAAAAAATTTTTGGAGGGGTTACAAAAACTGGAACATCGTTGGACGAAATGCATCGAGTTGAAAGGAGATTATGTAGAAAAATAAAATAAAATCTTGTGAAAAAGTTTTTTTTTTTTACTTAAAGTCACTGACTTATCAAACCGCCCTCGTATCGCTAGTCCTACAGGAATATTGAAATTATTTTAATTATTATTTATTTTATATTTTTTATAATAAAACTTACTGGTTATTTGGTATCAAATGAAAGCTTGTTTAGTCTACTTTAAATTAATTAATAGAAAAGACACGTTATCTCTAAATTTTTAATTAAAAATAGTTTTCTACTCAAACTGCAATTATTTCTCTATGTCAACTTTGTGCATTTTAAAAAAATATTTTTGGTATTATAATTATAGCACTGCTATCTAATTCTTCATTTAATCGCTTTTATGAAATAGTAAAAATATTTGAAAATGGTTGAGTAGAAACAAAGTTATCGATTTTAGAAAATAACGTGGCACTGTGCCGTCGTATTTGTGAAATGACAAAACAATTTAGGTTACCTTGTCTTAAAATCGGAAGCAAGTGAGTGGCTAATGACAACGTCATTCACTCGGGATTGTTTACGAATTTAACTCTGTATTACGGAAAATAAACTGTAAAATCTCCATTTAAGTTTCCATATATATATATATATTATTTTTGAGTTTTGATTAGGGTCTCATACTTTGCATGGGTGTTCAAACCAATATAACGAACAAGTTCGTGAATTAACGTTAAAGGGTTTTGTGACGCCCTGTATAAATATACTCATAACATGTGTAGTAAACGCTACTCCAAGTTGCTGTTGTCCCCACCGCAGTTTATTTTCTGTGATCGAAATGTAAAGTTAAAAATGTGGACAAAATATATCAATCCCTGGAAATACATACCACTTTTGGTGTAGGACAGTAAGTAAAATTGTGTTCTACACCTTATTCCGGATAGGACAAAATCAAACCTAGGTTGTTATTCATGAAAAAAGGGTTACCGTGGAATCGACAACTTCCAAGTGTAAGACTAGGAAAACCTACCACTACATTTGTAGGACTTTGTGGCCATTCAATTATACTAATATTTACTGAGATGCATACAAAAAATCAGTAGGTTATTAATAATTTTTATGACCTCGTTATTTTGACATATTCGGCGTGGAGGACGCTCCAACTCAAACCATCGATTTAGTAGGACAATTGTTTTTCCGAGTTTATTATCATAATTATTATCTTAAAATTTCAATAAAAAATTTACTGTTAGACACCCTACCAAATCGACATGTATTACATCTGCGCACTACATTACCTACCTCTTTGAGAACGTGCAAAAAGGTAAAACTTGGGCGTCTCGTCGAACCGAACGAACTCATGAAGATTCAGCCTGTTATTAATCACTTAAAAATACAGGCGAGGGCTGCTGGACCATACGGGCTGCGTTCTGAAAGCTACAAATAAATAAAGCAAGTGCCAAAGCAGTATCTTCAAAATTTTTAAATGAAGCAGTTTATTCAGTTTAAAAATATAGAAACAAAGTAAATGATGCTTAAAAACGAAGTTTATTAAAATAAAATTGTAATAAGAAAGTAACTGCCATTCAATTACTTTCTTTTTCCCTTAAAATTGAGTTACTTTGTTTTTGCGTAGATAAATTGGTAATTTTGACGCTTCTTTACAATACAAAAATGAAGTAATGCTATTTACTTTTGTTTTAACTAAATCAAAGTCTCAATAAAAAACGATTTACCAAACAAAAAACAAAGTGGATCAAATTACAACTTAAAAACAAAGTAAACGACATGCAATTACCTCATTTATGCGTTGTAACTGCGGTTTACTTTGTTTTTCCGTAGATATTGTGAGTCAGTGCGTGCAGTTACTGTGTTTGGTGAAAATTTATCTCTAAAACTAAGGCTCTTTTGGTGATTCCATGAATGTAGCAACATCCGTTATCGTCTAAAAGTGCCAAAAATACAAAAACACCGGTTTTGATAAAAATGTTAGTTACTTTCTTTTTCCGTAGGACAGCCGCGTTGCTTGCGGCTTCGAATGCCAAGACTTCATTTATCGCTGTCCGGCGCTCAACTTTGCATATTTTCTAGTATAAAAATAGACCATTTTATTTCTCCATAATCAAACTGTAGGTATCCTTATAAAATTTAACTTATCAAAATGCGTACAGTGTTTTGTGTTTTGCCGTGAGGGCGTAGCAAACAAAAATATAGGCCATGGTAACACATTTATCTACTATTGACATCCGTCTAGGTATCGCTGGGGTGATATGTTTCAGAGGGATCTTTGGGATCTTGGGGCCGATGACTGGCGAGAGCTGGAGGAGTCTGGTGTCGCAGGCCAAGATCCACTCCGGGTCACTACGCTCAGCCACTAAGTAAGTATCCGTCATAACATCTGCTTGACAAAACGGTTTGTCAATTTTTGCTTTTAAACATTTTGTAGGACATTAAATACTGTATTGGTTAATTCCTCCATAGCCCTGGAGCTGAGCAAACGCTGCAGCTATCTCTTCGGTGCAGTACACGGAAATATTAATGCCTCGCCTGTTACGGGAGTTGTCGAGTACATATTACGATATTCATGTAAAGTAAACTAGGAATAAGATAGAATGAAGACATAATAATGGGCGGATAAACAGGGCCTTACCCGACTGCCGCCGCAAGGGAAGGTAATGTGTTAAACAGCCTGTGTTGACGCTACGATTATTTATAAGGCCGGTTTCCGAGTTAGTTTTACTATGTATAATACCAAAACTGAATCATAAAATATGCACAACAACACGTGAAAGCAAAACCAACCTGACTGACAAGGAAACAGATGTGCCTGGCATTTTAAATCTAGAAATAAAAAAATAATAATACTCTTATGCTCTATGGCCTCATCCAAGCCAGTCTATGAACAGATTGGGAGGTTTTGACACAAGGTCAGGGCAAGAGTACCCATAATCGACGAGAGAGATTGACGAATGTGGACGAAGCGAAAGAGGTATGTCAGGATCGTAGCAAGTGGAACAAAGTGTAGTCTCTGCCTATTCGTATGGGTAAGAGGCGTCACCGTATGTAGGTCATTGTACCCTAGTTTAGATGCATTGTTAATAAAAAAATACATACATACATACCGTCACGCCTCTTTCCCACTGGGGTTGGCAGAGACTACCTACACCACAAAATGTACCTAATATTTTCAGTGCTTACAGGGTTTGATCTTGTATCTTATATCAAAGCAAATAAATTTAATGCTTGAGTTTTGAGTTTTGAGTTTTAATACTTACTAACTCACTGTACACACACATACACATACACAAATCACGTCCCTATCCCTTACCGGGTAGACAGAGCCTAAGGTAACAGGTACCTACAGGTCACATTTAGCAAGATTGTGGGCGTATAGGTGGAAAACGGAATCAAAATAGTGAAGGGTTGCCAGCCTCATCGCCTATAACGTGATTCCTATTACTTTCGCCCATTCCCTCGATGGATTTTTACCATCTGCGCGGGTAGAGAAGCAGTACATTCTATGTTTTTCTTTGCTCCCAGATCAGCTTGAAACACACTGTACCCAGACAAATAACCGTGTTTACACACAAATTGCGTGCTGTTATTATCAAAACCCGCATTTATTTACTGCAACCTAGTTTGGTGACGTTTCTTGGCAGGTTTTTGCGAATTAAATCAAAACTGGATGCATCCGTCTTCGAGATCGGCGAATGCGGCGAATTGGTATCTTGATTCTGGGTTCATGCCAAATGGGGCAGCAGGGATACAAGTTACAAATTTGTTTGTGGAAGAAAACATGCCTCTATTAGTTAAATACCTGGTGCCTGAGTTCAGAAGTTATATCCCGTAGGTCACATTGTGTTAGATGTTGATAAAATAACTGTCAATGTAGTTAAGTTTTTATTTGTAACATACTGATTTATATTCTAATGCTGTTTCTAAACGCATGTCAGCTGTCATAGCGGTGAGGGTTTTTAAGAAAAAAAGAAAACTGTCAGGGGGATTTTTGGCGCGGCACTTGGCTTGTAAACAAAAGGAGAAATAAAAACTGATCTTACAGCGTATCTGGTGTTTTTAATTAAAGAAAAACTATTATATGAAAAATCCGTATGAATTTCCCTGTCCACATCATAAAGGAAGCCTTTATGAGAAATTTCGGTAACTAGGTTTGGGTTTGTTTTGATGAGGCAGTCAGTCCACATTTGACTATCCTTAGCGGAGGTATTGAGAGGAGGTCCCAGCAGTGGGACGTATACGTACTAGGCTGTAGATGATGATGACTATGACGCTTTGCAGAACTCCTTACGTTATAGCGCTACGTTGTGTAAAGTTATATATATTTTTTTTAACGTAGGTAGATCACTGAAGGTAACGCTTGAATCTGTACGAGTTTGAAATATTAGCGCTGAATAAAAATTAGGTAATTTAAGTTACTTTATCGGACGTCCTCAATAATTTATTTTCAAATGTGAAATCTATATTCATTGATGTTAACATCAATATAATGTATTGAATAAAATACCTAATTGGATTTATGCCGCGCAATTTATTCAGAAGCGGCAACTCTACGTTGGATAAATAATTATTATATTGAAACTCTAGTTAGTTGCGGACGACCTACTTAAAAATAACCAAAAGGAACTTCTCAAAGTGCTCAGACTTTCAACGAAAATTGAAGAAAATGAGATTTTCCTCAAAAATATATCATACCTAAACCATATCATATCATATCTTAAAGTAGAGAAAACTTCGCTATAATATCTTGGCTTTATTGAAATTTCTATCGTAAACTAGACTACAATTTATGCTTTAAACAATGACATTCTATAAACACAATGAACGTAATTGCAATACAAGGCAGCCATTTTGAAGCGCCTTTTTCTTTAACGTCATTCTGCATTGTGCACGGCGTTAAAGGCATTCAGCCAACACTGGCTGGATAGAAAATCCCGTCGAAGGTACAATATACGCTTATCAACGCCAAAGAACGCTAAACGGCGAAAAAAGTCATTCTCCTACCGCCTTGGCAATTTCCTGCTAAATATTGCGTGCACATTTTATTTACGTAAAAGCTGTTAAGACGTTTTTATGTCGAAATTCTGCTAACAGGTTCATTAATTCGGAACATTGTGATGTTTAATGAAAGAAACGTCATGTCACCGTATAATTAAAAGTAGGCAGGTTTTAATTAGAAATTTTACCTTGATGTCGCGCGCGGTGTTTTGTATGGGGTCGTGGCGTCACAAGAAAATGTGATATCATTAAATTTCGAGTTCCTTTCACAGATATTGACGTTTAATAATATGAAGAGGCGAATACTTATCAAAACCGTCGACTATAAAATGCAGCGACAATAAAAAATACTGTAATTTTTGCAAGACCAAAAAACCTTTTCGAATACCCAACTGCGCCGTACTAATTATAGCAACCCGTGTAAAACGCTTATGTGTACCGTACGCAAACTTAACTCGAAATTCCGCGTTAATGAAAAAAGTTAAGTAAAATTCTGTAACCATAACGGGGCAGGAAGGGATTGAAAAGTTCACCGTACACTTTTTAACTGGGAGTTTGCTTTAACTTTACGTAATAGGACGCAGCTAACTGCGACTGTACCGCGTCGCTCGGGTTAATGCTTAGCCTCAAATTTGTTCCGCCATGCTTTTGAAATTTTGGCACCGGACTGTATGTTTAAAAGACAATGAGTTCCACCGTTGACGTAAATGTCTGCACGCAGTTACTTATCTCTCTGCAACCAACATTAAATTAAAAAAATAAAACCCACGCGTTAAACGAGTAATCGTACGTCAGTGAAAATTAATTCAATTTTATGCCAAATAAACTAACCTAAAAATATCATTTTAGGAACAAGCTTTTTTGCTGACTGTACTTTTTGTTGACTGAGTAGCATTGTCGCCCGTATTGTGGTATTGTCAATTGTTAATTTACTATATTTTAATTTAGTTAAATTTTAATTTAATTATGTATAATTTTAATAATTTTATTTGATCTTAATTTTAATTTCATTTTATTTAATCTTCAGTTTAATCATTAATAGTAGACTAATTATGCTAAGAAATCATACATTGTCCGCACTTGTGATTCCTATGTCGCCTATAGAATTGTTTAACTTTCCTTCCATACATTTAGAGAAAGTTTATGTAAATTATTTTAAGTTTTTTTTTTATTATCCTTTTTTTTTAATTTCTTATGTTGTATTCAAAATACGCATTTTTTATATTTGTTTCGCGTCCTTACGCGTCCGCCACATTCAGCTAGTGTTGGCTACTGGCTGGTTTGCGGCCTACTTTTTACCCTTTTTTGATACATGCCAATATTTAAGAATGTCAGTCTGCCTTGTGCCAACTCTTGTACGTGTCGTGTTATTGCTAAAGTTATTAAATACTGATACATTCTAAGGTGTTTCCATCATCCTCCATTAACTCTTTATACAGTCCATTTCCAGTAGCTATCAGCTAGGAAGCGGAATTACTAAAATGTGTTATGTTAAATGTGAACAAATAAATAAATAAAAATAAATCTGATATAAAAATAAAATTAAATAAAATCAAATGTTTACATAGAGACAACACTATGATAAAGTAACGTACGATCTAACTTGGCAACCCTTTGTCATCGTAACCTATTCCTCCCTAGGGACGTCTTCCAGTTGACCTTCGAGCAATTGCGAATGTTCCCCGACCATTCAGGTTCTGCCGTTTTAATGGTTAGCAGTAAAACAGATTAAATTTAAATGCTTAATTTGTAGTTTTATGTGTGCGTATTAAAATTTCTGCTTTGGCCTTATTTTGGAAAACATCAAACATCGTGTTTGAACAAAACGTAGTGTAAATTTCAGTTATGTTTTTTAGACCACGGCTCTATAAAATATACGTCATTTTTTAAGAAAGAAGCTTGCATACATTCGATCCACACAAAACAAAAAATAAACAAACCTGTGACACATATAAATATCAAGTCCGTTTATTCCGTGTCACCTGGTTACTTTAACGTTAACAACACTATCACTATATAGTATAAAATAAAGTCGCTTTTCTCTGTCCCTATGTCCCTATGTATGCTTACATCTTCAAAACTACACAACGGATTTTGATGCCGTTTGTTTAATAGATATACTGATTCAAGAGGAAGGTTTTTATGTATAATTCTACGATCTACGCAGACGAAGTCGCGGGCAGAAGCTAGTAAACCATAAACCACGATTTTGACGTGTATCGTACAGAAAACATATGAGATGTGTGTCAAAATATTGTGACGAAAAAAATATTGTGATTCGACTCCGAAACAACTGAAGGTGAAACACATGAAAAACTCGCCCCGAATAGCCCCAACCAGCCCAGCAGTGGCCTCCGGGGGAGTATTCGTGGAAACTCCACGTGGTCCAAGTTTGGCCAAGTTTAATGGTTTTTTTATGACATCCCAACTTTCGGGTCACCCGTAGGCGTGAAATATTTGTCCAGCGTTTCGATTAGATTCATGCTACAACTATGCGTAGATTCGGATAACAACAGACTTCCATACTGGTCTATATATACGGCAGACAGAGCCTAATGTAACAAGATCTAAAGGCCACATTTAGCATGATTGTGGGCGTATTGATGGAAAAGGGAATCAAAATACTGTAGAGCTGCCTTGATGGGGCACTTAGATTTGTACGGGTGATCGTGTTAAAAGTGTTCCTATTCAAACTGATGTTGCGTAAGGCCCAAGCTACTAAGAGTTAAAATGCAATCTTTGGATCATAATATTACAAGAAAACATTAGAGGATATTTAAAAGGAAAAATTAACCATTCAAGGTTCCCGGTCCAAGCTGATCTGAGAGCCGTCCTAAGTTAAAAACAAAATACTTTAATATATCGAACGAGTGTTCGATATACGGCACTTGAACTAAGTCTCAATGCAGCCAGCAACAGAAACCTGCCAGTATAAAATTAGCAGAACCTATTCCTACAATACCTAGTTATGGGTTGCTAGCCGCATCGCCTGCAACATGATTCCTGACATTTAACGTAAGGGAGGCAACTGGAGCATTCTACGTGTTTTCTTTGCCGGACCAGCGTAGGACTGCCGCATAATTATAATGAATCGAGTGTCGTATCTACAATTATTAGTTTCTTTTTCTGTTTATTGTTGAATCAGGGTCGTAACACGTGGAGTTTGACCGCAAAGTTTCCATATTCGAAGTGAATTTTAATAGGTATTCCCGCGAGTGACGTATACGATTTATACCCCGTCCACGAAATAACTTTGAATGTTGCCAGTGGGCCGAGTCTCAAAGCTACGGGACTACAGCAATTTTACAAGTCTAAACTAGCAACACTGGCTCAATCAACCAATCGGTGAATGGGATTCGAACAAAGTTGCTAGTTGTGAGATAGGTAACTTGTAGCATTGAGAAACGGGCCGCAACTATTATTCCCGCGATCTTTACCATTTTATAGTTTGAATTAATTTCTTTATTAATACACAGACCACGTCTTCCCTTACGGGGTAGACAGAGCTGGTGACAAGACAGGCCACGTTTAGCAAGAGTGTGGATATAAATGGAAAATGGATTCTTCATTAATGCCTATGGTAAATAATTAGTGACAAAAAGCAATAGGTAATAATAGACAAACAAACAGTCACTTAAAAAAACCACAATTAATTCGCTTCCGTAACATTTCTGGTTTTGTTTCATGTAGGGGATAAAGAAAATACGATCGCGTAAGACTACTTAGTGCTAGTACGTTTAGGTATACTCTGAAATTCAAATTGTGCCGTTCCGCTTACGCTTACGATCATTAATATGAGAATGAAAGGGACGAGTAGATAACAACTTCGAATTTCGAATCTCAGAGTAGCTCCCCTGTATTACCACCCTATTGGTTATAAAATATCATGTTCTATTCGGTTTATCTACGTTAAACCTGACCAATGATATTCTGATATTTGACAGATCTCACGCCCGCATGAATACTAGACGAAGGCGTTATTAAGACGGACAGCGATTAATTAAGGGGTTGTGATTAATTAATCACCCTGACGAGGTCTGGATTAATAATTTCAGACCGTATTGTCTTAGATCATAATATTAAATTTGATTAAAATTAACACAATTCCGTTCTTGATACGTTTACAAATGAAAGCGGCCAGTTATTTTGATTGAGGTTTGTTCGTTGGCTGGATCAAGTGCTAGACATTTTTGGTAAAAAATAACCCACTTCTTTTTTTATGTGGCAAAGAGGTTGAAACAATGGAACTCATTATGTGCCAATGTGATGCCCTCGCCAGACTAAGAATGAAACTCCTCGACCAACTCTTCTTAAGA
This sequence comes from Pandemis cinnamomeana, assembly GCA_932294345.1. Classification (NCBI taxonomy): domain Eukaryota; kingdom Metazoa; phylum Arthropoda; class Insecta; order Lepidoptera; family Tortricidae; genus Pandemis; species Pandemis cinnamomeana. The sequence goes on along the minus strand of OW028718.1, from coordinate 11,750,497 downwards.
ATCATGTTATAGGCGATGCGGCTGGCAACCCATCACAATTTTGATTCCTTTTTCCACCTGTACGCCCACAATCATGCTAAACGTGGCCTTTAGCTTTATTACCTCAGGCTCTGTCTACCCCTTAAGGGATATAGACGTGATCTGTGTGTATGTGTACATTCATAAACGTATCCGCTTAAAGTGGTAATGAAAACACTCGACATTGAGGCCCTGGCACTTAAGTGGTTATTCCAGGTACAGAATTTATAGGAAATTGTACTTAAATGTTTCTTCTGGAATTTTAATTAGCAGTTCCTCTCGGTGAAATGAAAGTCACAAATTTAACCATAATATTTTGTTACCATTAAACGACACTTTTTAATTTAATTGTAAATGTTGAGGTAGAGATTTGTTATTAAAGTAGACTGAACTGTGATTATTTTAATTGTGTTTTTTTACTCCCGCCCTTAAAAGACGTAGGTATATTTTGCCATTCAATAAGAAATAAGAAACGTTTATTGTATAAAACCGTGTACAATTGTGGTTTCAACAGTTTATCCATTTCGGACGTACAATATTTAGGTGCCTAGTTAATATTATAAATTATTTCTATCTATATTTTAATAATTCGTTCAAAAGTAAATTTCTAAACGACACCGAAAATTAGAACACGGAAAAATCCGAAAAGTAAAGCTATGGCCGCGAGCCACAAAAAATCGCATAGTAACAAAGTCACGTGACAGCTAGTAACCCATTCCTAACCATAGCTTTACTTTTCGGACTTTTCTGTGTTGTAATTTTCAGTGTCGCTTAGAAATTTAATTTCTAACGGCAAAACCGCAAAAGTAAACATAAAAAATCAAGATTCATTTGATAGTTCGTACAAAAGTAGGTATTCATTTAAATTATAAAAGCAAACACAAAGTAAAAAATCCTTAAGTTTATTTTTAAATTTATTACCATCTAAAGATTTTATATACTCGGCCAAATGATTATAAATCTAGGCGCTCTTCTTAACCAATTATTAAAATAGTTTTAGAATTACAAAGCAACAGTAACGTCATCCTTCGAAATATCCCTTTTATACAGAAAAAGGGAAAGTTACCGACACTAAGTAGCTTAACTGAATATTCCAGAAATAGACAAGCCATATAAACTCGTTTGAATGTTTTTCTAGCGAACGTCTACAAAAATTAGATGTCGCTTTAATGTTTCTTCCGGGATTTTTTTAGGTAATTTCACTTAAGCGACATTTATCTCAGAAGTTTCGATGTTTTGAACAATAACGTTTGATGTCTGTACGTGCTGTATATGTCTATTACAGGTGTTCAACAAACACACGTAACTAGGTACAACTACCGTTTAGGAATAAAAATTAAAAACCGGTCAAACACTGTTTAAACTTTGCTGCTGTCAGGAGTCATTGGCAATAGTGGTTGTCAACCAAAAGCAACCGGTTGCCACTATACAAAAAGTTGAAATTGAAGAATAACGTTATTATTGGCAAATAGGTGTTAAAAATTGAAATAACGCAACATTATAAACTGGCTAGAAAATAAGTTACGATTTTTTTTATAAAAAAGACACTGTCCTGACTATTCATGACATATACGTATTATTGCCATGTGCAAGCTGTAGCGTCACTATATCAGGGCTAAATAGGAACTTGCCAGGCTTTACAGTCAGGAAAAAAGCATGTATTTTTAAGTCCTAAATCTCTATAGCAATAGGGTGAGTGTACATCATAAAACGCCTTTTTAAGTTTGACTTGTTCGAACCCAAATCTAAGGAAGATAATAAGCCAAATAAACCGAACCGAGACTTCAGCAGAAAGGCGAGGAAGACAAAGGCATTCCTTTCATTAAAAACTGTTAGATCTTCCCTTTTTAAGGGACAATGGCTTTTTCATATTCAATTGAAGTATTTTTCCCTGGGGCATTCATCTCTTTGGCAATTTTACGCAACTGGCAATTACTGTTATGTACAGACGATTAAAATGTAGCTATTTATTTATATATAAGGGGAATTAAAACTAAACTTAAAATAAAGTAATTAAAAAAGGAGGGGCCTCCGTGGTATAGTTCTACAGACGCTGGCAGCATTCCCCCTTTGGACAGCGATACTAATACGCTGTCCAAGAAAGCTGCCAGCTCTGCGGTCACACGTAGTGTCTATTAGCCTCTTCGAAATATCTTTGAAGAGGCTAATAATTTCTTTTTCTTCTTATTTGTGGTATATCAAGTCGTTATCGGGACGACCACTTCGCCAATGTCAAAGTAATAAAAATAATAAATAACAGTCAAAACTTAAAAATAACTTAAACCTACCTAAAACTATTATTAAAGATAAAAAAAATCTCCCAAATCGCCGCCAATGGGGAGGGTGCCCAGAAGGCTGGCAGCATTGCCACGTTGTATGGCAATGCTTATTCGCTGAGCGAAATATGCTGTTTTAATAAAAACAAACAAACAAACAAACATAAAAATATAATTCAAAAATGTCGGCAACGTTGTACGGTAACACGGTCAAAAGACCCCCCTGTCGGACTCTTACCCAACCGTCAATGATATCCCTCAGAAACTGCCAGGAAATTATTAGCGGATGCCCAGGGTGCACCGGTTCCCCGGACGGATCCAAAAACGAACCGCAGCACTTGACCCGGCAGGCAACCCGACTCGGACCCCCGGCTATCATTTCAAAATTATCAAATTCTTATGACAGCTATGTATAGCCGTTGAAAAGGTTTTTAATCATCCATACAACCTTTTTGAAATAATTGGAACAGACCGGTTCCAATTTATCCCTCGGAGCAAAAGGGACGGTCGCTACGCTAATGGAGCACGGAATTTTTAAATAAAAACACATTACTTTACATTGTGTTTCTAATAATATTACGAAAAACGAGACCGAAATAACAAACTTACCCACGACGGTCAGGACGTCGCTACCGTTCATACAAACAAGGAAATGGTATACGGAAATTTTAGTTCCGGCTTTCGCCACCGACCTGAGTAAGTTTGTGGTGCTATATCAATTAATTCTACTGACGTAGATTTTCTTCTGTGTTTAATTCCGTTGGGAAATGTTATGGGATTTGCACAGGGTTGCAGCTATCCTCATGTTTGAAATAACCTTCGATGGACAAATAGTAACTGTTGCCAAGGCCGTGGTTTAGCTGTCCCTTGTGCAGTTTTAGGTCTAACAACCAATTTCAGAGCTACACCATGAGGAAGCCGGCTTCGACCAACGCTATGTAGAGTCCGTCCGTAGAGTCTTTCAGACACTGCCGCCGCTTAGTAAATGTCTACACACCCGCGAAGACTATCCGTGATGCTATATACACTAATTACACTATTACACCAAACATTACACACATTAATTAATATTTACAATAGTTTAAACATAAATCCGTATAAAAGACCGACCGTGCACCGACAATTTAGAAAACAAATGACAGCCGCCTTATTGTTCTTTTTATTCGGTGACGCGGCGCGTGGCAATGGACTAGCGCCAGCCAGCCACCAACAGTCAAAAAGGTTGAAACCCAAAAAGTTATTATTCCAAATATTTGCACACCTTGTAATTGTTCCTAAATATTTTATTCGGAAGGCGTGTTAGTTCGATTCAGCACTTCAAAGATTTTTCGACGTTATTGAAGTGGAAACTTCTTTAGCGGCGCTGTGCACTTGGGTTGGGTAAAAAATGTTAAACTCGCGTCAGTCAGACGTCAGGGTCACGTGACCGTAAGACGGAGGGAGAGTTGCTCCTGGGCTGCGGCGCTGGGCGCTTGCGCGAGTGTGCGTGTATGTAGCTACCCGTCGTTTTTTTTTTCAAAATCAAGTCAACTCTTTGACTCCGTACGCTCTGAACATTGAGCAATGAATGGATACATTTTGAGAACCTCAATTAAAAAATTCTAAAAAACATTACAGTACAGGGGTATTCTGTCAAACTAAACAAACCATGTGTTTATCCCAGACTCAAAGGCCACGTTTAGTATGGGCGTATAGGTGGAAAGGGGTAACAAAAATAATGATGGGTTCCTAGCCGGTAACATGATTCCTAACCTTTTCGCCCATTTCGATGGGCTTTTACCGTCTGCGCGGGAAGAGAGCCAGCTGATACATTCTATGTTTTTTCTTTGCTTCTAGACCAGTATGGAAGCAAAGAAAAAACCTGATGAAATATTTACACTGTATCATGATCATGGTGTTAAGTTTTCGTTTTTTTCCCGCGGAATCCTTTTTTACCGCCAATTTATGCAAACCAGACAGACGAGGCAAAACGAAACAGAGGCAAATGGGTGCATTAATTTTTGTGACAGGCGCGAATTGTACATTTCGCGAATTTATGTGCCCTTTTAACGGTGGGTGATATCAACTTACTGGTACGAGACGGGACCAAATAGAATTACGATGGGAGTGGAAACAGTTTATTTGCCGGCTATATTTCATTTGTCATAATGAAATTTGGCCTAAATTTGTTTCCCATGACAGAAAAGGTCGCTTGGCGTTTGATGCTTTGGCGTGTCAAGAGCAAGAGCGATCAATCGATTTGGGACTTTGAAAAATAACTGTAAAAATTTGCAATTAAAAGAAAGAAAGAAAGAAGACATTTATTCCTTGAATATACACAATTTTATAGAAAAAAACAAGAAAAAAACACAGACATGAAAAATACATTATCAGCGTTGTGTGTCTTCGCAAAAGTGAAACTACTTCCTTCCTATTTGGTCTTAGAACGTTCGTCTAGTCCTTCCCCTCCCAACGCAACCATTCACACTCCCCATATAGATCTGTTTAGTTACTCCACTTTCATCCATCCGCTCTACGTGACCAAACCAAGAATACTTTTTTCTATACTAGTCAGTATATTTTACATTTTCAAAATACAGAGTGCTGTCAACCCGTTGATGATAACGGCGTATTAAATACTCTCATCAATTATTGTTTTCATCCGTCACAGAAACACGGGATCTGAGATTAAAATTAACAACAATTTCCCCAAATCATCACATCGGCCAACCCTTTTTAATGTGACCCACAAATTGTGCCACATAATGGGGTACACACAATGCCTCATTAGCAAGTAATGTGTACCAATTTAATTCACTTTAGACCGGTGCCCGAACATTAATATTAAGCTAACCGTGTTTAAGAATTTGAGGCGTGCAGCAAACAGTGGGACCGCCATTTTGGACGGTCTGGAATGGACGACCGATTGTACAACCTGATAATGCTTGTTCTAAATGGGAATGTGTTGATTTTTTTTTATTAGCCACTGCTGCTCAGAACAAAGGTCTACTTACAACAATCTGCCTGCAAAATATTGCTTGCGTGCGATTACGTCCGCGCAGAATTAAAATTTGTATGCCTGACACCTTCACCTTTTTAGACTAAACGCTCTATAGGCCTCTGCTAACTGAGCAATCGTTTGTCCTTGTCTGTGAAAGGTAAATGTCAAAGTGACAGATAAGGACAAACGATTGCTAAGTTAGCAGAAGCCTATAGAGCGTTTATGAATAAGGGGGTACACTTTACACTAAGACGTGCGTTATGGAAACCCCCGAACCCCGCATCCGGGCCCTGTCGCCCAACGATGAGGCTTAACTTGCAGATTCTCCTGCAAGTCTAAACTGGCCTTTAGACTTGCAATTTGGCTGGTGATTTTAAAACAAAAGACGCCGATGTATTTTTTCGAGTCATTCCCTTTAACAGACGCATTGAAATTTCAATAAAAGGGCGTTTAAAAGAAAAATTGCGGAAAAAGCTATTGTTTATTTAATTGCGGCACCGTAATTAAAAGTTAAACGGTCATTATATCTTTACTAGCTGTTGCCTGCGACTCCGTCTGCGATGGGCTCGCTTCTCGCTATCCCGCTGGAACTACGCTAGTTTTCGGGATAAAAACTACCCTATGTCCTTCCCCGGGACTGCAACTATCTCTATACCAAATTTCAGTAAAATCGGTTCCGCCGTTTTGCCATGAAAGAGCAACAGACATCCAAACTTACACACTTTCGCCTTTATAATACTAGTAAGTTTACGTGACGTTTATAGACTGGCTGTTACGGTGAAATGTTAATCCATGAAGTAACTAATACAAATGGTGGTGGTGATATAGATGCTCATGGACCGCGGTGCCCAGAGCGCGAAGATGGCAATGATAATGTAGGTGATTAGTTGAGACGTTGTTTCAAAGAAACACGACCATCAAATGGTCTATGTTCTGAAAAGAACAGTTTGTTTGTTGCTTCGTATTTCAACATCATCGTCGTCACACGGAGCGGAGATTTACACGCCGCATACATCGATGTCCGGAGTAACATGTTAACGCTTCGACGGCCGCGCGCAGAAAGGATCGAGCTCCACGTAACCTCGCATTTTATAGGCGCGTGAGAGCGAGAGCCGCGTGAGAGCGAGCGCGAGCACTAGAGCGAGACGACCGCGACGTATTTGCAACTCGCACACTGCCTGCGCCGTATTGGCCCGTTGCGACTTGCGCGAGATGCGCGCTACTAGTTTATAAGTGTACTATGTAAATATTCCTTAGTCGTAAGTTTTCTGTAAATAAAAATATTCTTCATCTTCTCCTTCTACATAATACAAACTAAATAGGAAGTTTTAATTGGAACACATCCATCCTAGTACACAACCTACACACCCTACTACACTTCCTAAAATAACAATGATAGTGATGACATCAATACCGACGGACCAGGAGGCGAAATATTAACCCGAGAAGTGAATAAGTACGAATGGTGGTGATAACAGAGATGCGCACGGACCGCCCGCTCGGAGCGCATCAGGAGGCCCTGGCTACCTCTCTGACTACGTTCAGGACTAAAGGAGGGAAGAATGTCATGGTTGTCATTTTCATATGTGTCAATTTTTAGCAGAATAAAACCTTAGATTCGGGCATATCTTTATTTCCAACACTGGCTGTACGGGACAGTGCTCTCGTACACACCTTAGATGATAATTGATACTGATAGAAGTGATACACTGCAGATTTTACTGTACTGATGATTTATTTGATAACTAAGTAAATGATACACCGATGCACTCTGCGGGCGTTGAGCGTGCACTGCTTAATACTAATAACATTGTGAAATAATACAACTTAACGTAAAATGCTGACACGTGGAATGTGCGGTTTGCATAGACCGTACACTGGTTATTAAGTGTTGTGTGATTTTTTATACGACAAGGAAGTCAAACGAACATTCTGTATGCTGACGCTCTCTCATCTAAAATACGTGCGATCATTACTCCACGTACCCAGAGTCATCATGATCAAAAAGTAACGAACGCCTTTGTACATCTCATTTACCTCACATCCCCTAAATCACTTTACCACAAAATCAAACGAACGTTTCAAACGTTTCCGAAAAGACTTTCCGGATCGTTTCCCTAAACTGTTCTTGAGGACAGTATTTTCTCAGTTAATTATAATAATTTCTTCCCCGATTTTTCCATCAGAGCATCATCGAGGCGGAATATTAAAAAGTAACGGCTCATTAGGCCGCTTTATTCGCGGAGAAAGTCCTCGTTAAAAGCGTTGAAGTCCCTGGATTACGGATCTCCCAGACCTCGGAAGCTTGTGATCACCCGTCTAATGATGTACGTTGTAGTTTTGGACTTTTGTGGGATGTCGCAGGGTCGCCGCTTTTTGAAGGGATGCCGACGTCGCAATTAGTCTCGGTTTGAGCCAAATCCTTTTCGGTTTGATCTTATCTTATTATTGGATCGATTCGGATACATTTCGATTTAATGGGATGTTTTGTGCTTACGCGCTTTCTTCCACTATCACTTACATACTTAAATATACATACATACATCACGTATTTATCCCTTACGGGGTAGACAGAGCCCTAGGTAACAAAACCTTAAGGCAACGCTTAGCATGATTAATGATTAAGGGCGTATAGGTGGAAAGGGAAATCAAAATAGTGATGGGTTGCTAGCTGCATCGCCTATAACATGATTCCTAGACGGTAAAAGCCCATCGAGGGAATGGGCGAAAATCATAGGAATCATGTTATAGGCGATGCGGCTAGCAACCCATCACTATTTTGATTCCATTTTCCACCTGTACGCTCACAATCTTGCTAAACATGGCCTGTAGGTCTTGTTACCTTAGGCTCTATCTACCCCGTAAGGGATGAAGACGTGATTTGTATATGTGTTTGTATAGTTAAGTATGCATTCGTATAAATCACATACAGGGTAGATAAAGCCTAGGGTAACGAGACCTAAAGGCCACGCTTAGCGTGACTGTGGGTGGAAATGGAACAGTGGCGTAGCTACCAAGAGACTAGGCGGGGCAGTGCCCCGGGGCCCTCAAGCTCAGAGGGCCCTTGAATGCTTACCAGAAAATCTCGATCGAACTATTATTATTAAAACGTAACCAGTTTAGATAGTAGTGGGGCCCCATTTTTTTATTTGCACCAGGGCCCTTGGTTACCTAGCTACGCCACTGAAATGGAAAGGAGAATTTTGAAATGCTTATTGAAAAAGTCTGTTTATTTCTCCTAAGTAATTTCAAGGCTAACTGATTTCGTCAGAGGCTTGAAGGAAAACAAAATTTAACATGCTACCTGAGCATTTTCAGATAAAACTCATTTGAAGTAATGAGAGCACTTTGAGAGGAAATTATTTTATTTTTCATCATTTTAGCGACTGGATTTCGTAAAAAATTACCTTGATGTTGAGAAAAATCACAACGTATTTCGATACTTTCATGTTCCTTAAGCGTTGGCTGATTTTCCAATGGTTAGAAAACTTGGTGCGAGGCTGGATTCGAAACCAGGACCGTCTACTTAAAAGGCTGTTGTATTCTCAAGTAGGGGAGCGGGGGCCTTGTATTAACGGAATTCAAACTTTTGCACATATATTTTTAAACGGTGAACCCTAATGTTACTATTGAAGCATCTACATACATACATACACAAATCACGTCTTTATCCCTTACGGGGTAGACAGAGCCTAAGGTAATAATTACCTACAGGCCACATTTAGCAAGAGATTGTGGGCGTATAGGTGGAAAATGGAATCAAAATAGTGATGGGTTGCTAGCCTCATCGCCTATAACATGATTCCTAATATTTTCGCCCCTTCCCTCGATGGGCTTTTACCATCTGCGCGGGTAGAGAAGCAACTGGTACATTCTATGTTTTTTCTTTGCTTCCAGACCAGCATGGAAGCATCTACATGACGGAAATTTAATCATTTTTAATATTTAAATGCAAAATGCCGCTTCGTGAGCGTGGATTCGTAGAACGAAGCAGTTTTAAAAAAAAGTCAGCGGTTAATACTTGCCCCGTGTTGGGGGCAAATATTAACAATGAAGGGGCAAGAATTAACATTAAGTTAAAATAATGTTTAGTCAAAAATTAAACTGTGATAATCTTCATAATCATGTATTCCTTTATTATTTTACATGTTTACATTTCAAAAAGAAGTTTTTTTTTATGTTAGATAGGCCAGACAAACGAACTAGTGGGTCACCTGATGGTAAATGATCACCACTGTCCATAGACACCCGCAGCGCTTTACGCAATGCCAGTGCGTTGTCGGCCCTGCAGAAAATTGTACACTCGCCTCTTAAAGGCACCCAGGTCGTAACTCGATGGGAAAACCTCAGCGGGAAGCTCGGGAAGTCTCTTGCCTTTTGAATGTGCATGAAGCGAAAGAAGTATGTCAGGATCGTAGCAAGTGGAACAAAGTCTCTGCCTACCCCTGTGGGAAAGAGGCGTGACGGTATGTATGTAACAAGTTAAGCAAAGATATTTTCCTACAATTTCCTCGCGCTAACGGGCTTCCTTATACTTGGTATATATTTAATAATTGGTCGCTGTATCCCAGCACGATCGATCATCCCATTCGGATAAGCAGCGTCTCGACAAAAACTTGATTAATGATGGCACAATTTGTCGGGAGCAGCCTCCGTTGACCTTTGACTGAGATAATATCTCGAGGTGTTCGGATAAGTTTAAGGTGTTCCATCAGAGTTGATTTATGAAAACTCATTTGCGAGAATACCACTCGAAAGTGTCAAAGATTTGATTTCATTTTCTTTATTTGGGGAAAAAATATACAGGCACAATAAAAAAAATACAATCCAAATAAAAAATACAAATAAAAAAAACAAACCATTAAGAACGTAGTGCAGTAAACATAGCATGTACCCTAAACCAATTCCCACTAAGAGTTTGTGGTAGATGTGGCAATGGATCAGAAACCAAGGCAGCAACATGATATAGGTTATACTTTTCGGATTTTTCTATGTGTTCTAATTTTGACATTTAGAAATTTAATTAGATTAGATTAGATTTAGCTACAAGACTTGAAAAGTAACGCTTGAAACTATCTGGTAGATGATGGCTTATTTAATGAGATTGAGAGCCAAATCAAATCATGGAACTAAAGCGAAGCACTTAACAAATCTACTTATCACACGCCTATCAACGCATTGGATGTCACGCAATTCGCATTCAGATATACTAGTGTTGTCGCCAAATCGATAGTTCCCCTATAGATACTTTTTATCCTTTCTGGTCTGTTGCTTCTCTTCTCGCGCAGGTGTTAAAAGCCCGTCGAGGGAATCGGTGGAAATTTTAGGAATCATTTAGGCGATCCGGCTGGCAACCCGTCACTATTTTGATTCCTTTTTTCACCTATACGCCCACAATCATGTTAAACGTGGTCTTTAGGTCTTCTTACCTTAGGCTCTGTCTACCACGTAAGGGATAAAAACGTGATTTATGTATGTATGTGTATGTAGGATTGAAGAGCATTTGTATCGATATTATTAAAAGTTTATTGGACGTCAACGATCAAAACTATTGATACTATCCATAGTATGTCTACCAAAATCGATACTATCGACAACTATCGATACTTTTGTCTTTGGTTAGCCAAACTATCGATATTCTATCTAAACACGAACGGCAACACTCAACGGCAATCTACATCGTATCAAAACGGCTTAAATCAAAAACGTATGCATCCTCAACTCTATCTTCGGTACGAGAACAATTGGGTCTAATTTCAAATAAATTTTAATGCTGAATATACGCTTTTTTAGCGAGGCAACAGTCGCATCCAATCAAGCCGTTCGCCAAACACGGTGTAGTAGCAAATTATTGCTAATAATTGACAACAGTGATTGGAATTTGGCAAACGTGTTCGGAACGGTAAAACTGATATTTATCACAAACATAGTTATGCAATCATAATTACACAAACGTAAATAGTTCGTAGTTCTTCTTGAAGCGCTCGCCCGGCAGCGATACGAGAGAGTGTAAGCGAACCTTTACGCAGTGACGTGATCAATGTTGTGTGCTGCCCTGCTTTCGATAATAATAAAAATGACGACGAAAACGAGGGTAGTTGTGCGCCGCTGTCAGTTGCGTCGAGTAGCGCGAGCAGAGCGCAAAGAGACATCGTGGAAGTTGCGGGAAACCAAGAGATGCAGGTGGCGAGTGGTCGTTCATTGTGGCGTTCTAAGGAGGAGGCGTTACAAGACGAATTAAACTTGTGATAAAATGTCGGCAACGTTGTACGGTAATGGTCAAATACCTCCTCCCCCTGTCGGGCTCTTAGCCAACGGTCAATGACATCCCTCAGAAACTGCCAGGAATCATTAGCTGATGCCCAGGTTGCACCGGACCAAGCACGTGCTCTTCCCCCCCAGACGAAACCAAAAACGAACCGCAGTTCTTGATCACACATGGAGGCAGCCCTACAAAAAAAATACTAGACGATTTGTAATACTAACCAAGTTGTTCTCAAGTTAACGCCAGACTAAAGCCAACCGGGTAAGATTTACAAACATTCGCTCCCATACTCAAATTGGCCGCTTCAGGTCCTTTGTTTAGGTATTTCAACGTTTCCAGCCCTTTGTGGCTCGTTTGAAATCTCACTCGCTCCGTAAAAAAACTTGTATTTTTTTGCTCATGTTTGCGATTGTTACTTGTTTTGTTCTGGCTCTTTAGAAATAAATTTCTTCTTTTACGAAACATTGTAAAGGCGGCACAAAAGAGTTGACCGATCTATTAGGGACTATACCCTAAGGGTGCCAACGGCACCATATTATTTAGGCTCTGTTGTGTAAAAGCCCATCGAGGGAATGGGTGAAAATCATAGGAATCATGTTATAGACGATGCGGCTAGCAACCCATCACAATTTTGATTCCATTTTATTTATTTATACGCCCACAATCTTGCTAAACGTGGCCTGTAGGTCTTGTCGCTTAAGCAAGCTTTTATTGTAATTATGTCAATAAAACATCTCTAATCATTTCTACATCTACGCCCCCGACTTTGGCTTCGGATTAAACAAATTCGCCGTCCCTTCTTCTCTTTTTAGTTAACATTTCGCGTCTCCCTCTACAATTCCAGACTCATCTAAATTATATCCCAGTTTATTCATAACGCGAATGCAGTGCATTTTGTATTTCATAAAGCTAAGTCCGGAGCTTGCACTGCGCTAAGCCAAGTTTGCTGTGTTATAAGCAAAGCATAAATTACATATGGCAAGATTATTAAGTTTCAGCTGACTTATAAATACAAAAGGTTCCCTGTACGTGTCGTATTTTGATTATTCATAATATGTACAATCATGTACATACACACATAAATCACTTTATCCCTTACACCCGTACACCCGAGTCTTTTTTTTAACGGAGCGGAAATATTTATGGATGCCTTAGGCACGGGGATGCCTAGGGTTATGTGGGACTCCCCCCCCCCCCCCGAAGGGGTATACCCGAACTAAAAACTCTCCGGCGTTGCCTCAATCCGGTGTGACGGGGACGCAGTGGGATTCCACTAGTGTTTCACCACAAACGCCCTCCGGTGGCCCCGGCCTCCGCCAGGACCGCGCCAAGAAGGGGAGGGCCCGTTCGCTGGGTAAGCACGCAATGCAGGTAGGTAATGCGGTAAACAGAGCCTAAGGTAACAAAACCTTAAGGCACGTTTAGCATGATTAAGGGCGTATAGGTCGAAAGGGAAATCAAAATAGTGATGGGTTGTTAGCCGCATCGTCTATAACATAATTCCTTAAATTTTCGCCCATTCCTTAGATGGGCTTTTACCATCTGCGCGGGAAGAGAAGCGACTGGTATATTCTATGTTTTTTTTACTCCCAGACCAGCATGGAAGAACATTGAACATGGAATGCATTGAAAATCTGAGCGGGAAGAGAAGCAACTGGTGCATTTTATTTGTTTTTTTTGCTCCCAGACCAGCATGGACATTATGGTAGGTATTAAGTGTGGTCCGATTTGTTTTTTTCTGGATTTTACTTTTGTACAATTAAAGCATTTACTTACTCGTATAAACAACTCATTCCAAGTCAGTAGTCAAGAGGCCAAGTTAAACTTGCCTTATTTTCCTCCGTACTTTCTCACCGTATGTCAGAAAATTAATTAACTGAAAGTGTGGTAAATAATTCTTGCAGCTTGTTAGCGTTTCATAATTTACGGTGGCCGAAGTCAAAGGGTGCTTTGAGATCGACTTTGAAAGCGATACAGGCATCAGCGGGTCTCATTACAAAGTAATTTTGAGAAGTCCGCGACAAAACATTAGAGGAGCGGCCACGAGGCAAATAGCGTCATTACGGGTCAAAGAATAATAGATTTAGATAGTTCTACATACATACATACATACATACCGTCACGCCTCTTTCCCACAGGGGTAGGCAGAGACTACTTTGTTCCACTTGCTACGATCCTGATATACTTCTTTCGCTTCATCCACATTCATCAATCTCTTCATACATGCTCGTCGGTTTCGGGTACTCCCGGTTTCGGGTTAGATAGTTCTGTGTGCCCGAAAGAGTTTGGAATAATGTACGCGCTATAATTCGTGTCCATTCAAGTTTTATGGAAATTACTTAACATTTTCTATGAGTTCCATGTTGAATGTTGCTGGTCTGGGAGTAAAAAAAACATAGTACGTACCAGTCAATTCACTTCCCGCGCAGATGGTAAAAGCCCATCGAAGGAATGGGTAAAATTTTTGATTCCCCTTGCCACCTCGCCCATGTTTCGCGAACATGGCTTCCTCAGTACAGTTACCCTGTATAATATTATTATGTATATTGGTGCTTCTGCAAACTTTATGATTGACATCTTCAACAGTGCTTTATTGATTTGCGACATTAGTTCTTATGCCGGTTATTGTAACTATGAAAGAAGCTCACGTATGTTAAACGGGTCTATATTTTGTCTATAAACTGATGTTCCGAATGTACGGTTTGTCATAATTTACGTTAGTCACAAAGCGTTTTATTTCAGAAACGATAATTTTTTTTCAGAATTTATAGTAAACTAAACTTTTTTTATGGTGATGAAAATGCGCCTTATGCATCCGCCCGGCACGGGGTCACCGGGGGTATGTGGGGCTCTCTTGCGACGGCAGGCATACCCACTAAAACCACACGGATTCCCTATTCGGTCGTATGTGAGGCGTTACCGGAGCACTCGGTGTCACCGCGACGCCCCACGACCACCCCGGGATAGAGTTCCCTATTCGCGGCACCTGTGCAATGCAGGTTTGGGAAAACCCGCCCTCCCCTTTCAATTCCCGATTCAATTCCGACTCAGTTCAGGTTTTAGTTGTCTTTTTACGGATCTGACAGCGAGCGAACCTAAACTGAATCGGAATTCAAAGTGAAGCGTCAAAGGCGGGACCAAATGTTGAATTACATAAATGAAAAATCACTGTAGGCGTGTTTACCAAATACCTGTTGAAATGTTCCGGAAAAAAGAGAGACTTAGTATGGACTGTCACATCTATAGTAACTAGTCTTTGACAGCTTCGAGCGCGGTCAAAAGAATAGTGTCGTTAGTCGGAGAACGTCGCTTCAAATTGCTTGGATCACGCAAACGAGGGACTTTAGCATCCTGTGTTGACACGAAAGTATCTGCTTTGCTGTTTACACTTGCTTCTTACTTCATCACCGGTCATCACTTACACAACTTTTAACAAATGAGTTAATGACAAACCTTATCTTCCTTACATACATACATAAACCACGTCTACCCTTACGGGGTAGACAAAGCCTATTTTTTTCTGGTGTGAACATGCTTTGCGCAAACTCCCGCGCCGTGGAGACGGCATGGGGGTTATGTGGGATTCTCCTTCCCCACTGCCCCCTTTCTTAGCGAAAGGAAGGGAGGAGGCATACCCACTAAAAACCCACCGGTATTTCCTCACCATTGGAGGGCGCCTCATACTTGGACCCTCACCTAGACTGGTGGGCCATAGCTGTCAGCAGGGGATCTCCATCCCCCGTGGGCAGGCGCCACTAGGGGGGGAGGGCAGCAAACAGCCGCCTTCTCCTCCCCGTCCGTCTGCGCCGGAGCGGGTGCGCAAGGGGGTCGTTCTCGCGCTCCCGCTCTTTCTTCTCTTTCTACGACATGACGTCCTCGCAGAAGGAGGCCTCCCATGACCTCTCGCTACTCAGCATGGCGTGCAAGGTAACAAGACTTAAAGGCGTTTAGCATGATTATGGATAATAGGTGGAAAGAGTAATCAAAATAGTGATGAGTTGCAAGCCGCATCGTCTAATAACATGATTCCTATGATTGTTGCCCTTTCCCTCAATGGGCTTTTACCATGTGCGTGGGAAGAGACGCAACTGGTACGTTCTATGTTTTTTCTTTACTCCCAGACAAGCATGACTGTTTACCTTTTATCTCATGCTAAAGTAACCGGAGTACAGACACATCGTAGTTATTATAAACTAGCTTCTGCCTGTAACTTCGTCTACATAGAATTATACATATACGTATAAACCTTCCTCTTGAATTACTCTATGTATTAAAAAAAACCGCATAAAAATCCGTTGCGTAGTTTTAAAGATCTAAGCGTACATAGTGACAGACAACGGAAAACGACTCTGTTTTATACTATGTAGTGATGGGAAGACGTCTTTAAAGACCCTAAAAATCTTGGCATGAAAAATCCATCCCTCGGTCCGTCGCTCTAGGGTAGTTTATCTCCGAATTCAAGCGATGTGTGAATATTTGTATTGTTAGATGCTTTACGATTGCCATTTCTTCTGGAGACGGGTCAGATTTGATAGAAGCATGGGCACAGTGATTTATGTATTTTGAAAATCCCGAAACTAGTCCGTGACCGTAAAAAGTTCGAGATACACTGCACTAGAAAAGACTACGCACAAAAAAGCAAAGGCTTTCTAATTCGTAGTTCGTCAGACAGCAAACATTTAAATGAACAAAAAATGTACCTTGCTAATCCGCTACTCACGTGCAAGATAACCAAGCCTGTGTGAAATATATAATAATATGTTTTGCATGCAATCCCTCCCTCCACTACTGCCAATAAAACACATATAAATCCCACAAACTTAATTATCCCTTACACCACACAAACACTGACGCGTTTCGTTCCCTCTACGGGATCATTATCAAAGTTTAATGAGCACAACCGCTACACATGCAAACCAACGTCGTACTTTTGTACTTCACGTACTTTAGGCTTGGTTATCTTGCACGTGAGTAGCGGAGTAGCAAGGTAAATTTTTTGTTCATTGAAATGGACCTCCGCAAAGTAACGCCTGATTCAATAAAATACGCAAACATTTAAAGAACCTACGCAATAAGAAAAATCTGGCTCAAACTATTCTAACCGAAGAAAATGCGACACATCTCTGTCAAGCAACATCCATCCGGTGTGTCCTACCCTTGAGCGTTACTCTAATACAACAAAGCGGTTTTGGGCGCACAAAAGAATAAAATATGTGCATTTCGCGGGTGATTCATCGACTTCACTTTGTAGGAGACGTCCTACGGCACAGTGGCGGCGGCAGAAGCAGTACGTCAAACAGTTTCACATGATTCACGGCCCAAGTCATTTACACAGAATACTCGCTATAAGAATATTTTAAAGTCATTGTCACTGAAATGATTGGTTGTGGTGACTTGGGAGTTTATGAGATTTCACATGTTTTTTAGTAAGCAAAGACTTGACTTTTTGGGATTGGACAATCTAGAGTAGGTGCGTTTCGAGACGTACCTATGTTGTGAAGAAAATCTTACACTAATGGTTCTGGACCACAACATAAACAACAACAACAACAATACTATCGAACACCACATCACTACATCAGTATCAATACATAGTATAAAATAAAGTCGCTTTTCGCTGTGTGTCCCTATGTATGCTTAGATCTTTAAAACTACGCAACGTTAAAGTCGCGGGTTTACGGTGGATGCAAGGCAGCCGCTTCCAACCGAGGCAATCGGAAGTCTATGGGGTAGGCCTATGCCCAATAGTGGACGTCTAACGGTTGATATGATGATGATGATGATGACCTAACAATAATACATTAAGCACTAAGTTAATACTTATTTCACCGCAACAAAAGTTTCCAACGCGAATCTTGAACTGTCCACTACTTTAACAGTTTACTAACAAGAAGCGGCTCTAGCCTCCTGAGACATAATAAAAAGTTAATTTTGAACCTTAATAAAATAACAATTCGCAAGGATTTTATAACCATTTCACAAAATATGACAATCTGTAGACAGGAGGCTCTAAACACTGTCATCTTCCCACAGTAGGGCGTTAACGTAAACACGTTTGCGTTCCGGCAAAATATACGTTGGTCTCTGTTGTGATTTGTGATACTGCACCAAATTCGTCCTCTGTGTGCTTTGAATACAATGTGCGATCAATTCTATCTCAGTCGTTTAATGTTTCACTGCTGGACACGATTCCCAAAGGGTCGGTGTGGGTTGGATCTATTTTTGTTGCGGATTTTACTCGTCTTTTTCTACTCCGGCGTTCGGGTAACTATAATCGATCATATCACATTGCAGTTATCTCATTTCTTTGTATCTTCTAACATCCTTATTCATAAACGCTCTGTAGGCTTCTGTTAACTTAGCAATCGTTTGTCTTTATCTGTCACTTTGACATTTACTTTTCACAGTTAAGGACAAACGATTGCAAATTTTTTTTTACTAGTATGGCCTGGATACTAGTCTTTTAAGCCAGTACTTAATTTGGCTTCACTTCATTTTCATTCAAATTTTAATTATGGTAATTTTTATATAACGATTGCTAAGTTATCAGAAGCATATAGAACCGTTTATGAATAAGGGGGGAATTCTTCTAATACTTATTAGAAAGTTGAAATGCGAAACGTCAGGACTTTTGTTTGGCATTAATTTTACTCACTTGACAAAAAAATACATGTTTAGAGCATCAGGGTTGGTTTTTCATGCCTTCAGCGAAGAATTTTATTCCATTCTGTTTGAGAATGGGCTAAGGGTATCTGAATGAAAGTCGTACTTAAAACCAAACTCTATATTAACTTCCAAAAGAGTTACTCTCCTTCGATATGCTATGAAATTCTCGCAATACAACTAAAACTGGTCGCACATATGCTTCAAAAGAAAAAGAATAAGATCCAATATACACATGAAAGCGACGAATAAATGACTTAATGACGACACTTCGATACTAAGTTTAAAACTAGTATAGCTCCATCTATCGGCGCATAGCTGCAACATCCTATTTACTCTACAAGCTGAACACATTACATTATTAGAGTGAGCACGAAATGAACTTCGAAAATCAAATTTCGGAGTATAA
This sequence comes from Pandemis cinnamomeana, assembly GCA_932294345.1. Classification (NCBI taxonomy): domain Eukaryota; kingdom Metazoa; phylum Arthropoda; class Insecta; order Lepidoptera; family Tortricidae; genus Pandemis; species Pandemis cinnamomeana. Next base: position 11,731,886 of record OW028718.1, on the reverse strand, counting down.
GGCCTGCAATGTGAAATGTCCGGTTTTACCCCGACTTTCGCAATTTCATAATAGCAACACTAACCTAGGTTCAGTGCACACGCGTACTTATCGTAAGCAATAAAACGGGCGTAAACCTGCCAATGCTGCGTAAATAACTAGAGCAAACAAGAGGTGAATAAAACCTTACCTTCTTCTTCTAAGCTGGCAACTCTATCCCTATTTCACGAACGTGACAATTGTCTGCATCGAGTAACGATTCTGTTTACATTATAAACTCGACAAGAATCTGCGCCTGTTGAGTTCACATTATCAAATGAATCAAGCATTTTACTTCTTGATTTTTTATAAGAGTGCTAGTCGGGTTACCTCCACGTGTGGTCAAGAGCTGCGGTTCGTTTTTGCAACCGTCCGGGGGGAAGAGCAGTGCTTGGTCCGGTGCCCTGGGCATCGGTTAATGATATCCTGGCAGTTTCTGAGGGATATCATTGTAGATTTAGTAACCTACTAGTTGTTTTATTATTGAACATAGTGATCGCCATTTTCTAGATACGTACGAGTGTAGTAGGTACATACACTAATTAAATTTCGAAAATGGTCACAATTGGCAGCCTCATCTAACGGCACTTGAGCAAATGAACATTTTCTTTCTTTCTTTCTTTCTTGACATTTTCGCATGTTCGAATTGTTGTTGCGGCAGGAATACAACAATCAAGGCTCAATAGACGCATGAGTGTATAAAAGCTCCACAACAGACGTATTGGCTTGAACAGAGCCTTGCGTAAATTCTAACAACCAGCATAACGATGAGCGTAAATCGCCCAACTTGACATTAGAGCTATACAGCGGGCTATCACTGGTTTACGATTGAAATCTCTTGAGATTTATACACCCTGTATCATCCGCTGGTAAAGGTTTTAACATAGCGTTGATATAGATTGGGGAGTTAAGGTTTTGGGGTAATATCGGATTCGGAATTTGGAATTTGGATCATGATAGGAATCATGTTACAGGCGATGCGGTTAGCAACTCGTCTTTATTTTGATTCCACTTTTCACCTATCACGTTCACAAGCACGCTAAATGTGGCCTTTAGGTCTTGTTACCTTAGGCTCTGTCTACCCCGTAAGGGATAAAAATCCAATCCAATTTTTCGGCTTTGCACAAAATCATTATCATTTTTTCCATACACACGTTTGCCGAATAATAAGTTCTAAACTAATTTTCGTAAATGTCTCGTGATGATGATTTTGACACATATTTGACAGAAAATCTATACAATAGATACTAGCTGTTGCCTGCGGCTTCGCTCCCGTTTTTCTTCTTCTAAATTTCAATATTTTCTCACCGTTTATACCTTCTCTGGGCTTCCACGAATATTTTAAGACTAAAATTAAACAAATCGGTTCAGCCGTTCTCGAGTTTTAGCGAGACTAACGAACAGCATTTCATTTTTATTTATATAGATAGATTATGTCATATCTCTGGTTATGGTTAAAGTAATTCTAAAGTAACTTGATGTAATTCACACTATGTAGTTAGTTTTGGTTAGATACATTAAAAGATCATCATCATCATGATAGACCTCCAGTTGCCTCGGTTGGGCCCGGCTTGCATCCACCGTGACGCCGCGACTTTAACCAGCTCATCCTCGTGGGTGGACGTCCTAGCTGCGCTTGCCGCGCGGTCTCCACTCGAGAATAAAAAGATCATGACAATGGCTTAAATAACAAACTTATATTAGTACACACACATCCCAGATCCCAGCTTTATACCTTTACGAGACAAAAAACCTCTCCACAAATCCTAACTTCCATAAAACGTTATCATAAAAGCATTATAGAACCGAATAAACGAAATAAAAACGGGCAATTTCGTCTGTATTTCATTTACGATTCTGTGCAAAATCACAGGTTTTGCGGCATAAATTTCTTAGCTAAAGCTCTTTGCTTCCGCTCTAAAAACTTCGTTTGGATTTCCAGCTATGCTTGAATTACTAAAAGATAGGCTACAAAAATAACGAACAACAGAAAATGTCTTCATTTTCCAGTAAATTTACCACGAACCTGGCAGGCGTGTATCGATGGTGGTGTATACCTACCTATGTTGCAGGCGGATTGTAGTAATCTGCCATATTACAATATGCCTAGCCGTTTTGAATGACAGGGCCCCGTATTGCAATATGGCGGTTCAACGGTTAGCCGCATTGCCAGTCTTCAATAAGGCAGCCTGCGTTTAGCTGCATTGTACTACTATCACCAAATAAGAAATAAAGATGGAATTTTTAGTGGATAGGTTAGGTTAGGTAAAACCGTAAAAATCCGGCTAATCGTTGAACTGCCGCATTGCAAAACGACCAAAACGGCTAGGCATATTGTAATGTGGCGGATTACTACAATCCGCCTGCGACATATGTAAGTAGCGGAAAAATGGGGACGCCTTTAAACAGCTGACACTTCAATGAGCTAACATAATATAACTATGTATGTAGCATCATGAAATAAACGACGTAAGTACATCAAAAAGAGTTTGCTTGTCTTGTGTGTATGTATGTATGTAAACTCTTTATTGCACATAAAAATTAAAAAAAATACAAAAATACGCAGAAAATAGTACAAAGGCGAACTTATCCCTAAGAAGGGATTTCTTCCAGTTAACCTCTTCACCTTCTCTTCTTCTTCTTCGGGTCTTGTCTTACCCGGGCGGATGAGGTGTAAAATTCCTTTCGCGTCTGTTCCAAGCAGTGTTGTCATTTGGCACATTTGTAGAATGCAAAATGGAATTAAAACAAATTAAACTAATAAATTAAAAACGAATTAAAAACTAAACTAAAACTAATCTTAAAATAACATAATTAAAAAAGGAGGGGCCCCCGTGGCATAATTCCGCAGACGCTGGCAGCTAATACTAAATAATAATATATTTACGCTGTCCAAGGAAGCTGCCAGCTCTGCGGTCACCTGTAGCGTCTATTAGCCTCTTCGAAATATCTTTGAAGAGGCTAATAGCGCTAGGACCCCACGGACCAAGGGCCTCAACACCGAAAGGGACAAAGTTATATTCGGTGCTGAGACCCCTATATTTATTTATCTTGCCTATTTCTAGATGTATTAGTTTTTGATTTCCCTTTCCACCTATACGCTCTTAATCATGCTAAACGTGGCCTTGTTCGTGTTACTTTAGGCTCTGTCTACCCCGTAAGGGATAAAGAAGCGATTTATGTATGTACATCCATACATACATACAAAAATCACGTCTTTATCCCTTACGAGGTAGACAGAGCCTAAGGTACCTAACAGGTACCTACAGGCCACATTTAGCAAGATTGTGGGCGTATAGGTGGAAAATGGAATCAAAATAGTGATGGGTTGCTAGCCTCATCGCCTATAACATGATTCCTAATATTTTCGCCCATTCCTTCGATGGGCTTTTACCATCTGCGCGGGAGGAGAAGCAACTGGTACATTCTATGTTTTTTTTTTGCTCCCAGACCAGCATGGAAGGTTGTATGTATGTGTATGTATGTGTAACTTATAAAAGAGGCCGAGAGAATTTATAATTTCGTTATTAATTTCGCTCGCGTGGCTGCAAAGTTGAGGAGTTAAAAGTCTCGCCGAGGCGCCCTATCTCCTGAAGCACAGCCAGAAGTGGGCGCCTGCGATGCGAGAAACCGTCTCGGTTTAGATGCGGCTTATACATACATACATATATCACGTCTTTATCTCAGAGTGTCTTCACTAAAATGGAGATGGGCGGGCCACGTGTGCCGAAGGGAGGACGGACGGTGGACTCGAACCGTGCTGGACTGGAGACCGAGAACTGGCTTCAGGAATAGAGGCAGACCACTGGCTCGTTGGAGTGACGACATTGCCAGTATAGCAGGGAAATTGTGGAGGAGAACAGCTCATGACAGAAGAGAATGGCGTGCATTGGAGGAGGCCTATGTCCTGCAGTGGACGTAAAAAGGGCTGAAGAAGAAGAAGAAGAAGAGCTGGATAGGGAAATCACAATAGTGATGGGTTGCTAGTCGCATCGCCTATAACATGATTCTTAAGACTTTCGCCCATACCAGCACGGTAGAAGCTGCAGTAATGTACTATTTCAAAACAGCATTTGCAAACAATTATAAGCCGCACTCCTTCTATGCTGGTCTGGGAGCAAAGAGATAACGTAGAATGTACCAGTTGCTTCTCTTCCCAATGGTAAAGTCCATCGAAGGAATGCATGAAAATTTTAGGAACCATGTTATAGTCGATACAGCTAAAAACCCATCACTATTTTGTTTCCCTTTTCCACCTATACGCCCACTTACCCCGTAAGGTTGCCTTTTACATTACTGTATGTACATTACTGTAGAGGGCGTAAAGGATGAGTCTAGGATAGACGGGCGACTCAGTTCACGTTTAAGCTGTTATTTTAAGCGAGCGAAACTAAACTGAATGGGAATTCAATCGCATTAAGACTTTATGGTAAGGCCGCTGTAATCTCTGTTCTGGCCGAGGATTTTAGAGTGCCTTTTCAAACATTGTGAGGAAATGAAAAAAATGTTGGTTATAAAAAAAACAAATACCCCTCGTTATTGACGCGGCAGACCGGCAGGCTGTCTCCAAATATATCTTAGGTCACTTTCATTTGAGAGAGAGAGAGAGATAGAGAGAAACATAGGAATAGTACCGATATGGTGTAAAATGGGCCCCACTCAGCATAATGTTACGGCAAGCCGCAACGCTGTTTTTCATTTGACATTTCAATTTAAAAAGTTAACGCAGCGGGCATAGATGGATTTTTATACTTATGTTATTGGCTAAAAACAGTAATGAACAAGTCGCAGTGTAAAATATTTTGCGTCGCCCAGGCCGTAAGTAGCAATTTTCCGCCCGCTACACTATTTTCACATCTCGGGCTGCGATAAAGAAAGCCTCAAATCGCATGTTTATCGCCCTCGCTCAAGGCTCGTGCGTCAAGTTCCTGAGATCTGAGACATTCTTTATTTCGCCACCGTCGTCATGTAATTCCAGGTAATTATCACATCCGACGCTATAGGTGTTTCGTGGCTCCTTGGACCGTTGATAAGTCTATCGCTCCTCAACAGCGGAGTGTGTGTGATCTGCACCTGTGACACCAACTCTAGTGGCCCATAAGTATAGCACCACACAGCCACACAGCTGCCAGAGAGATAGACATTGTAGAGTAGGTATTTGAGGCATACATACTTGTGTAATAACTTCTTTATCATCCCAACTAATATTATAAATGCGAAAGTAACTCTGTCGTTACGCTTTGCCGCTCTGACCACTGAACCGATTTTAATTAAATTTGTTACAGACAGTTTCAGTCCCGAAGGACATAGCACACACACACATAAATCAAGCCTTACGGGGTAGACAAAGCCTAAAGTAACAAGCCTTAGGCCACGTTTAGCATGATTGTGGGCGTATAGGTGGAAAGGGGAATCAAAATAGTGCTGGGTTGCTAGCCGGATCGCTTATAACATGATTCTTATTCCCTAGATGGGTTTTTACCATCTGCGCGGGAAGAGAAGCAACTGGTATGTTCTATGTTGTTTCTTTACTCCCAAGTCAGCATGGAATTTTGTCGCGACGTTGACGAGGTCGCGATACTTTGTATATATATCAACGCTGGCAATATCGTCCCTTAGCAAATTATCTCTGGTAAGTGAACTTCCCTTGTCTATTGCTAACGTCAATGTCAATGTCAAAGTATATTTGGCGCTCTTTCCGAATATACTGTTCAGAGACACTGTGTGACCTGTGTGTAGTGTAAAGCTGTTTTCTGGAATAGAAGCTAAGTACCTAAGTACATAAGTATTTAAGTATCTAATTATCTAGACTAAGGATTTAGTCTAAGCATTGACATATCTGTGACCTGAACTTGAACCAACCTGACTTGACTCTGACTGGTGCGCCAGAGGATTCCCTATTGTGTGGGAATCCAGATTGTTGTTGCTCGCTATTTGCTTGAGCGTAGATGCTCGTCAGTGGTGACGGGCGGAGCCCGACTTGCGAGGGAGGCTCCACGGACAGATGACCATTCACGTGGATGGTAGATGGGACTTGGACCCTAGATTGACTGGCGCACCAGAGATTCCCTATTGAGCGGGAATCAGACTGTTGTTGCTCGCTATATGCTTGAGCGTAGATGCTCGTCAGTGCGAGGGAGGCTCCACGGACTTTGACTTGACCAGTTGAGGTGCCAAGACCGGGCGCCAGACCAGTTGAGGTGCCAAGACCGGGCCCAGACCAGTTGAGGTGCCAAGACCGGGCGCCAGACCAGTTGAGGTGCCAAGACCGGGCGCCAGACCAGTTGAGGTGCCAAGACCGGGCGCCAGACCAGTTGAGGTGCCAAGACCGGGCGCCAGACCAGTTGAGGTGCCAAGACCGGGCCCAGACCAGTTGAGGTGCCAAGACCGGGCGCCAGACCAGTTGAGGTGCCAAGACCGGGCGCCAGACCAGTTGAGGTGCCAAGACCGGGCGCCAGACCAGTTGAGGTGCCAAGACCGGGCGCCAGACCAGTTGAGGTGCCAAGACCGGGCCCAGACCAGTTGAGGTGCCAAGACCGGGCGCCAGACTAGTTGAGGTGCCAAGACCGGGCGCCAGATTGTTGTTGCTCGCTACATGCTTGAGCGTAGATGCTCGTCAGTGGTGATGGGCGGAGCCCGACTTGCGAGGGAGGCTCCACGGACTTTGACCAGACCAGTTGAGGTGCCAAGACCGGGCCCAGATTAGTTGAGGTGCCAAGACCGGGCGCCAGATTGTTTGTTGACTCAACCTGTCACGTACCATGACTGGCTCGACATAATACCGTTGATCTAGATCAGACTGAGACATTATGACAGTTAACTCCAGACCATGATAAGTGCTTAGGACACTAATAGCAGTTGGTGTCATATGTATCCTTCAACACTACAGGTGGTGAAGGCAGGCTATCGATGAGAGCAGCGAAGCAGTGTGTGTCCCTACCTGGCCCAGCAAGCTGGATTACAGGTAGGATTCAGAGACTTTTAGTTCATACCTTTGTCGAGGTGTCCTGTTCTATGTGGTTAACAAATAAACATCTTCATTCATACTAATAACTCAACAGATATAGTAAGGACGCCACGACAAATTTGAAGTGAATTTGTGATTTGTAGGACATAGGGTATAGTTTATATAACCCGGGAAATTGGATAATTCTCGCAAACGATAAGAGATATCTAAAGATAAAAACATAGACCAGGCAAGGGGTCAAGCCAGTCCTTAGATTTTATACAAATTATGTTTTTTTTTAATGTTGAATCAAATTCAATCGCAGCGGGGAGCGGCTTCGGTGATTTTGAGTGAATAAGGGTGAAACGGTCGTAACACAAAGGAATCAATTAATTTATGTTGTGAAAAACCTCTTAACTATGTACATTTTTTTTAAACAACGCATTTCCCGTCACTAAATTTCGGCTGTGGCGTCACAGTTAAGTGGTAAAAAGTCAGCGCGCTTAAAGTGGGAACGGGGAATCAAAATAGTGACGGGGCCACATCGCGTATAATAATAATAATATACCTACAGAATAATAATAATAATTTATTTCAGACTGAGTCCATAAAATAGTTAGTAGTACATTAAAACTTATAAAACTAAGAGGTTAGTAGTAACACGATTAACACATAACATGATTTCAACATTTTCGCCCATTCCCTCGATGCTCTTACCATCTGCGCGGCAGAGAAGCAACCGGTACGAATGATTTTTCCTTACTCCTTAATCCCAGATGTAGACTTCCAGCGTGGGATGGCGTACAAAGTCGTGGCTAACAGCTCGCTTCCATCTCCATTAGCCACGAAGTTATATCGAGTTAAAACCGCTAAACTATCGCTTAAAACGAAACCTGTATCAAACGCTAGCTTTTCTGAATGCATTTAGTTGCCTACAGCGCGTTCGCTAAATTTAAGCGCGATGCTTAGCTTTTTACGGCTGTGCCGAACAAACAAGGGTTTCATGAGCTAGCTTTATGAGTTGCCTCGTTATGATTATGTCCCGGGGCTCGTCAGAACAGCGATGTTGTAAACTCAGTTGTTTTCACCGACGTGTTACGCGAGGTCCCAACGCTTTTTGGACCGATTAAATGAATTCGCTATTATTTTTATTCTAAAATTAATGCGTGTTTTTAAGTGACTTAAAGTTAGGTTTGAGTAGCGGAGTAGCAAGGTAAATATTTTCTAAATACCTTCACAATGTAACGTCTCATAACGTCTGATTCAATAAAAGACTTAAAGTTTTTAACAACTCTAAGAAAGAGTTAATAAGCACCGTAATTTAGGAAATTGATCATTTTAACAATGTTATGGCCGACGTTCGGTAAATCAACTAATTATTACAGGCTGCTTCGGATCCAGTTAGCGAATACGATGTAGAAAATAAACTGAATATGTGAGTATTTCGGAGGAGAATTTACCTGTGATTTTGTCACTCAAGCTTGTAGACTTTTTATTCAATTTTGAAATCAAATCTGTCTTTACGAGGTACGGGTTTTACAAATGTGGAGATTGTGGTATTTTGATTAGCCTTTTTACCGCCAAATCTTGTCTAATGAAGGTGGATTTTACGCTGCATGTACTAACTTCTCAAGTCTATATGGCTTCGAAAAGGTTATGAAAATCAAGTGAGATTAGTTATTAGTAAAAACACTCTCTATCTATAATTAAGAGCCTCGCTTTTGTCGGTAGAGTTGTCGCCTGCCATTTCTGTCCTGTCCATAATTTTCTTCAGTTAACTAAAAGTACAGTCAGCAAAAAAGAATGTAGCATAAACACAATACATTTTTGTGAGCTGCACTTTTATAATGGCCCCTTATTTATAAACGCTCTGTAGGCTTCTGCTAACTTAGCAATCGTTTGTCCTTATCTGTGAAAGGTATCAAAGTGACATTTAGCAACTGGTACATTCTATGTTTTTTCTTAACTCCCAGACCAGCATACAAGAATTTGTATTCTGTACTACATGGTATGCAATAAATCTTACTTCTTACTAATGTTATAAAAGCGAAATTTTGTATGTTTGGATGGTTGTTGCTCTTTCATGGCAAAACGGCTGGACCGATTTTATTGAAATTTAGTACAGAGATAGTTACCGGACTTACAGCGACCCACGCACGGTATATTATGCATGTATTATACATATAAACCTTTCTCTTGAATCATTCTATCTATTAAAAAAAACCGCATCAGAATCCGTTGTGTGGTTTTCAAGATATAAGCATACATAGGGACATAGGGACATGAGGACAGAGAAAGCGACTTTATTTTATACTATGTAGTGATTTGTGCACCTACTTTCCTCTAACATCGGACTTTCCCAGTGGCGTAACTATAACGTCTGGGGCCCGCGGCAAATTCGTCAGATGGGGCTCCTTCCTCAATATAAAGAAGTGCATCAGCGTCCCTTTTGTGCTCTAAACTAAGCGAGTTCAGGGCCCCGTAGAGCTAGGGGCCACTGGCATTTTGTCACCTCTGACACCCTATAGCTACGCCACTGGACTTACCACATATAAAACAAAGAAATAGGCGCATTATAATCGCAGCTCAAATCACAGGAATCTTGTATGTCATACTCGATGCGGCTAGCAACCCATCACTATTTTAATTCCCCCTTCCACCTATACGTCTACAATCATGCTAAACGTGGCCTTTAGCTCTTGTTACCTTAGGCTCAGTAACCCGTAAGGGATAGTGACGTGATTTATGTATGTATGTACCTACCGTAAAATAACACATAAAATAATAATAATAATAAATAAGGGCCGACAACGCACTGGCATCGCGTAAAGCGCTGCGGGAGTCTATGGATAGGGGTGAACCACAGGTTCAGGTGACCCACTAGTTCGTTTGTCTGGCCAAAAAAAAATTAAAACAGTTGGGCTCACAACAAAAGTACCACTCAAACCGCAAGCGAAAATTGTAACCAAATTACTTCTGTTTCATTACCGGTTAAAATCCAGTGTAGTTGAGAACTTTCCAGAATGGGTCCAAACCGTCGGCCATCTTGCTTGGACATGTTTGGGGCGCGTTTAATCCGCTGCAACGGAAACCACAAAACACGTGAACCTAAAACGAAATTCGCTGTTAATTGAACACTCAAACTGCATTGTCGATTGCAGAGGAATCCACCAATATTACAAAACCGCGGTGAGAAAGGGATTGAAAAATCTGTCATTCCATATTACATTTTGATCAATGATCTAAACCGGTTTTCGAAAATGACCGGTTTGGAGTCAAAAATTACGGGTTGGTTACCGGTTTTTAACTGGTTATTAAAGAAACCGGAATTCGCACCGATAAAGACGTAATTTGTGGTGTGTTTTACATAGACAGAGAGACATAAAAAAATTACGATTTTTCTTGATAAAAGAGCTTTGCATTAAATACTCATTTAAATACTTTAAATAGACTGCACTTTGCTTACATTATCATAATATCTCTTCATATTCAAAAGCTTTTTCTTCAACAAAAGCTAGTCTCGCCGAGATAAGCTCAGCTCTAAAAGAAACTGAATTGCAAAACAGATTAAAAATATTCATTGAACGTGCTTCTTATTTCTGATGATATCATACCTTTTAGCTCTAAAGGCGAAACGTGGCATAGTGTATTTACAGTTAATAGTGGGTCGGCATCTGATTTATATTCACAGATAAAAGTTCTGTCATGTTGGATGTTCGTTTGAACGCATCACACTCACATAATTTTATTTTTTTCTTGTATTTTCTGTATATTATTGTCTCAATTGTACAAGAAACTGGTGGTAGCATAATATGCGTAAAGTATGATTAAATGTAGAAGCAGTACTTAATGAGAGTTTTAATAAATAAATAAATAAATATCTTGCGACAAATTACACATCCATGAGTCGGGCACAAACATTCGTATTCATCATACAACTGTCTGCCCCTACCGGGATTCGAACCCCAGGACCTCTAGCTTCATAGTCAGGGTCACTAACCACTAGGCTATCCGGTCGTCAAATTTTGGATGAGAACATTACATGTCACATTGATATTTTTTAACATTCTTAGAGGTGTGGTCTTTAATTATCACATTAACTGTGATCCTTCTAATGTTATAAATGCGAAAGTTTGTGAGTTTACAGACTGAATAGATTTGGCTGGAATTTGGAACGAGGATAGACTATAGCCTGCAAAAATGATGGTTGATGGATGGTGTGTGTGTTGATGCGGTTTTTTTTAATAGATGGAGTGATTCAAGAGAAAGGTTTTTGTGTATAATTCTACGCAGACGAAGTCGCGGGCAGAAGCTAGTATAGTTATAATCGATAGATTAAAAATACATTAATCACCAAATCACTTTGCGAGCAAGCAAATTGCGAAGGTAACAACCATTTCTCAAACTAATTTGAGCATCCAACAGTCCGCTCTTCCCGAGCCATCATACTAACCGACCACTTTAACTTTGCGGCTATTTCAAACTTGCGGTCATACAAACTTTAAACGATTACGTCGGTTGCAGGGGCACTTGTAAATTTGCGGTGCGCTAAGAGAGACAAAGGTCGTATTGACGATGAAGAAAGTGTCAAAAGTGACGTGCAAGTGACATGGGTCAGCAATATACGTGCGAGGGGTTGTAATTTGTATTGTCGCGCGTGTCGCGCGGCTTGTGGGACTTAAGGTGTATCACACACGTTTTAAACAGTAAGCCAACTCCATTATCTGTTACAACTAGCCTCCGATAAAGGGACCAGACTGAAAACCAGCGCTGGGTTCATGTAGCCCAGCGCACGCTGAGACTGGTACCCGTTGCCGGAACATAGCCCGCCTAGTGTGTCTCTTGTTTTTTGTTTCTTCTTTAGTCTTGAATCTGTTGTCAACTTAATTTCTATCTGCTTATGTTTTGGTAATAAATGTTTTTTTTTCTTATTTTTATTTTATTTTATTATGGGTCCCACTGAACAACAGCGTTGCCGCAACATTCTGCTGAGTGGGGCCCAATTTACGCCATGTCGGTAAATAAACAATGAATTAAAAATTTACCTTGCTACTCCGCTACTCACATGCAAATGTTGGGTTTGCATGTGTAACAGTTGTGCTCATTAAACTTTGATAGTGATCCCGTAGAGGGATCGAAACGTGTCAGTGTTTGTGTGGTGTAAGGGATAATTAAGTTTATGGGATTTATGTGTGTTTTATTGGCAGTAGTGGAGGGTGGGATTGCATGAAAAACATATATATTTCACACAGGCTTGGTTATCTTGCACGTGAGTAGCGGAGTAGCAAGGTAAATTTTTTGTTCATTGAAATGGACCTCCGCAAAGTAACGCCTGATTCAATAAAATACCATATCGGTACTTTTCTTAGTAGTTTAGTATAAAACTATTGACTGTTTTCTTTTCTCAAATGTGTCGTAACTCTTTTTTATATGTCTTTGTGTAACGAATGTGTTTAAATAAATACTTCTCTCTCTCTCTAAAATATTTTTAAGCAACAATATGACACGATATTCCGTGATCAAGGTGGACACGTTTTGACAAAAGATCAGGTCAAGAGTTCCCTAAACGACGAGCATGTATGAAGAGATTAATGTATCAAGCGAAAGAGCAAAGTAGCTGTAAGTAAGTGGAACAAAATAGTCTGCCTACCCCTGTGAGAAAGAGGCGGTACTATAAATGTAAGTATGTATCATATACAAGCAAAAACAGCTTGAACTGATAAACGTAGGCGCAGATTGGTTTTAAGTGGACGTAGTAAAGGTCCTGCGGCGAAAAAAGAAAGATCGAGATCTTTGACGTGCCATGGAAAGCCACTGGACTGACAGCTTTACATACTGCTTCGAATTTATCCACTGTGCCTGTGGTAAATACATTGTGTAGTAAACAATCTTGCTTATTCTTGCCTCGTCAGTTATAATGGGTAGTATGTGGTTTTATTTATATGAATGTGACGCAAAGCCATTAGGGGGTCATTTACCTCTGTTAAACCTTTTTTTTTGCGCGGAAGTTATGTGGGACTCTCCTCCTCGGCCCCCCCTTCCGAGTCGAAGGGCTATTCCCTCTCTGTCATTTGGAGGGCGCAGCGGGAGCATGATGGTGTCACCGCGTGCGCCCACCGGCCGCCCCAGCTTCTACACCGGGGCTCCTGCGCCAAGAGAGGGGGGCCGGGAATACCTGGTCCCCTTGACACGCGGGCCTCTGACGGCTAGCGAGGGATCCCCATCCCCCGCGAGCAGGCACCACTAGGGACCTCTATTAAACTTAAGCGTAACTATTTTGTGTAATATTCTGTGGGCTGTTACGCTTTTAGCTTTCAAAGCCCTCATCGGATTCAATTCGCGGATTTTGTGTTGTTCAAAACATTTAAATGTATTTTACCTTTATTAATATATAATTCTACTAAGTACCGCCGGATTTTATCATTTCACTGAATTTGGAAGGGGAATTTGCATGTAGAATAATATCTAATGATGATTATAATCGAAAAATGCATGCCATCCATATTGGCTATTTGTAAGCCTCATGGCGCAACACAGTGGTCCTAAATGTACGCATTCGATCTCAGTATATATGTATGTATTTGCCCATGTTTTGACAAACAAATTAAATTGAATTTGAATTAGAATAAAAGGACGACACAACTTCGAGAGTACGTCACTCTCGAAGTTGTGTGCAGAAGCTACTGTTACTAATATTACTATAACTTGGTCCCCATTCATGAAAATAGTTCATTAACGCCGGACTACCGCGAAGTTTGGCCAATTTGCCAACATTGGCGCTAAGTAGGTCGCTATCTCGCCCCGCAGCCACTGGCAGCGATTCGTCTCAATAAAAGTTCACACCTGCTGCCTACAGAGCGAAACAGCGTCGCCACTTAGTTTTATTGTTATCAACTTTTCTTATTCTAGATACATACATACATAAATCACGTCTTTATCCCTTACGGGGTAGACAGAGCCTAAGGTGACCAGACCTCAAGACCACGTTTAGCATGATCGTGGGCGTATGGATGGAAAGGGGAATCAAAACAGTGATGGGTTGCTAGCCACATCGCCTATATAACATGATCCCTAAGATTTTCACCTAGTCCCTCGATGGGCCTTTACCATCTGCGCGGGAAGAGAAGGAGCTGGTACATTCTATTTTTTTCTTTGCTCCCAGACCAGCATCTTTCATCATTCTTATTCTTCCATATTCTATTACTATGTAAATGGGTGGATCGACTATTTCTTGCTGTTATTCTGTCTCATCAGCAAGGGGACAAAATTAGTACAGTTTGTTAGAAGAAATGTTGTCTCATTGTACTATCATGTTTAATAGATGACCAATTGAAGAGGCTTAAATGCACCGCAAAAATACATGTTTGGCAAGTTTTAAATCTGTAAACTTATGTTTTAAAGTGTGAGCGAGGAGAATGTAACCATAGCAACGAGTGGCAAATACCGTGTCCATCAACGAGTGCTAGAAAACTCAGAAATCACGCGATTGGTCAGCGATGTGAGTCACACATACGTATGGGACAGGTTTACATGGCGGATAAAGTTCAGTCAACATCTGTCTCTCGTGCGGTGCAGACGTGTTATACTGTCTGTTACATAGCACCATCCGCCGCCCCCTTCTATATTTGCATTATAATTTTTAATGTTGGCTTTTGATATGCCTAGTGTCATGTATGTCTGCCCTAGCATTAAAGTGAAATTGTTAACGCCCATCGACCTTCCTTTGTCCCTTTTATCTATACATATAAAATTCAAAGTCCTGACTGACTGACTGACTGACTGACTTAACTATATATCAACGCACAGCCCAAACCACTGGACTTAGAGACTTGAAATTTTGCACATAGATACCTTATACAATGTAGGCATCCACTAAGGAAGGATTTTTGGAAACTCCCACGGGAACGGAAACACCGGGACTTTTCGTTTTACTGGTTGCAGAAAGCTGAAATTCGGCATGTAGGTTGCTTCGGGAGTGTAGAGGATCATTAAGAGAGTACTTTCCAAAATTCCCACGGAAACGGGAAAAAAACAGGATTTTTCGTTTTACTGGTCGTAAAAAGCTGAAATTTTGCAAGTGGGTTCCTTGGGGAGTGTAGGAGTTCCCGTAAGAATTTCGGGAATTGGTCTATTTGGCGAAATTCTTACGGGAACGGGAAAAACGGGACGCGGGGGAAAAGTTGAAATTTGTCACGTAGGTATATTCGGGAGTGTAGGGGAACACTAAGAAAGGGTTTTCCGAAACGCCCACAGGGACGGGAAAAAATGGGATTTTACGTTTCCAGACGAAACAGCGGAAGAAAGAGACTTAACATTTATAACGTGTGTTTCTTTAAAGGCTTTAAGTGTACTCCGAAAGCACTCCCCAAAATTTCTGCGGGAACGGGAAAAAACGTATTTTTTCGTTTTACATCATAGCGCGTACGAAGTCGCGGGAAAAAGCTATTTAGGGTATATTTTAGGACAGCCCTATAGGTTAGGTTAGGTTTGTTTTATAAAAATCCTGCAATATTTACAGTTTCAGAAAAATCAAGGTAGCGGGGCAATGCGGGGGCTTGCTTGCATGCTTGCTTGAGTGCTTGCTTTGCATGCTTGATTGCATACTTGCTTTCATGCATGCTTGCATGCTTGCTTGAATGCATGCATGCTTGCGTGCTTACTTGCATGCATGCTTGCTTGCACGCTTGCTTGCATGCTTGCATGCCTGCTTGCATGCCTGCTTGCATACTTACATGCTTGAAAGCTTGCAGGCTTGATTGCTAGCTTCTTTGAAATACTCATGGTTCACGCGTGCGAAGCCGCGGGCAAAAGCTAGTTTGCATACAAAAGTGCAACAAAGAGAGAACCTTTTTTTTTAAAGCAGAGGAAATCTTTATGGATGCCCTAGGAACGGGGATGCCTAGGGTTATGTGGGACTCCCTATACCCGAACTAAAAACTCTCCGGCGTTCCCTCAATCCGGTGTGATGGGAACGCCTGTGGGATGCTACTAGGGTTTCACCACAAAGCCCCCCCCGGTGGCCCCATCTTCCGCCAGGACCGCGCCAAGAAGGGGAGGGCCCGTACGCTGGGCCCGTCTTCTCTTAGACAATAAGACCGTGCAATGTAGGTAGGTAATGTACAGAGCGAACCCTATATTAAATCGTTACCTTGGACATGGTACAGGATGAAATCTCCTTTGTTTTGAGTAAACTGTCTGGGGTTTATAAGCCATGCGTTTCTGGCTTACACCTATGAATTGGTTCGCGACATTAGATCTGATAAAGCGACTTGGGAAGTCGCGGAGCAGTGATATGTTTTCGTCAACTTAGTTTGTGTGATTGATATTCCCATTGTATAGGGAATATGGCCTTTATTTTCGGAGTTGTTGAGAGTTTTTTGGATAGTTTCGGCGAACGAAATTATTTGCAACGAATTGTGGTTAGTATGTTTGTGATAACCGCTTTACATAATCCACCTACTTTGGGTTTCTTGTGGCGTGTGGTACTTTAAAATTTGGTACAGTTGATCGTTATAAGAGACTATTGTCAACGCCCAGTCGTACAGAGAGGTCAAAAACTGGTGGGAGAACGGGGAAGTGGCAATCGACAGGAGAGATGATAATTGTTATGAAATTTCGGAGGGAACCGACAAGGGTGAAAACCTGGCGGTCAGTAAAAGCTCTATGCTTAATGGCACTGAGCAGAGGGATTGTATGTGCCTACTTAAAGCGCTAAGATGCTAAGCTACTCGTACGTAATTTGTTGCAATTCTATCATCCATCACGATCTTAAACCTATAATATAGGTAGGTGGAAGGTTCCAGTGCTGGGTACAAAATCTCCCTGAGAATAAAAAGTCTTTGATTGTAGTTACTATGTGGCTTCGATGGAGATTGGGAGTTCTCAATCTTCACTCGCACAGTTAGTTTACCAAGCGTATACAGGTCTTCCCGTGTTTTATTTCACCAGAGAGTTCATGGTCCATTCTAAAATTAAGTAGGTACTTAGAACTCCAAGGAATTTGGAGCCTGGATTCTAGCTTCGAACCCACGATGTTTGAAGGGAATAGAAAGCACTAGAGTCTAGTGACTAATACATTGAAACGAAGTAATTATGAAAGTCTCAAGTGTACCGTTAAATTTATAAAATACTAACTTTCACTTCGTAAAACAGACTTTTATGTTAAAAACATCTTTAACAAGAGGAAGATCTTCCTACCCTTCAGATTTATGGGCTACTTTTCGCTGACCCAACATCTTGCGAGAACAGAGCGATAACTTTGTCTATGAGATATGGCATGGACATTCAAAAAAGGTTCAATGTCTCACAATCTCGTCCAGTCTGAATGACACTCTGTATCTTTAAGTAAAGGCCCAATTTCGAATGTGCGTTGAAAAGAACGTAGAACTTTGTTGTAGTGCTGTACCCTTTACAATTTTAGGCACATTATTTTGATAAAATAGGACAATAAAACGTATCTTGTACTTTTGGTGGCCATTTCTCGATTTGAACGACCGTGGCATAGAAAAGATAGTCATGTTTTATGCGTATATAAGAGTGAACCCAGATTCTTCTGACAAATTGTTCTGAATAACGCTCCCCATAATTTTCTGCCTCATAGATCTATATACGCTTGGAAGCTCTATTATGACGATCGGATAGCCAAACCTCATTTATAAACGCTCTATGGGCTTCTGCTAACTTAGCAACCGTTTGTCCTTATCTGTGAAAGGTAAACGTCAAAGTGACAATAGGAAAAACGATTGCTAAGTTAGCAGAACATGTGTTGTTTGTTTTAGGTTTCCTGTCTGCTCCTCCCCCAAAATCAAATCATGTCTTTATCCCTTACGGGGTAGACAAAGCCTAAGTTGGTAAGACCTAGGCCACGTTTAGCAAGATTGTGGGCGTATAGATGTCAAAAAATGGAGTCAAAATATTGATGGGTTGCTAGCTGCATCGCCTATAACAATGATTAGTATGATTTCCGTCCATTCCCTCGATGGGCTTTTACCATGGGAAGAGAAGCATTTGGTACATTCTACTTTTTTTCTTTCATTTGGTCATACTTATTCCATTTTAGTTCGTTTACCCTATTTTACACTTGAGTGCAATCATAAATCTAAATTGCAGAAAGCTTTCACGTGTCATACGGAGTGGGAGTATTTATGTGTCGGGTCGTTAACCTCACAAGTCGTTTTACGGGAATTTAGTATTATCGCTGGTCTGGGAGCAAAGAAAAAACATAGAATGTACCAGTTGCTTTTCTACCCGCGCAGATGGTAAAAGTCCATCGAGGGAATGGGCGAAAATAATAGGAATCATGTTAAAGGCGATGAGGCTAGCAACCCATCACTATTTTGATTCCATTTTCAACCTATACGTCCACAATCTTGCTAAATGTGGCCTGAAGGTACCTGTTACCTTAGGCTCTGTCTACCCCGTAAGGGATAAGGACGTGATTTGTGTGTGTGTGTGTGTGTGTGTGTGTGTGTGTGTGTGTAGTATTATCGTGGGTTTGCACTCCCTGACCAACAGTGCTTGTGCACCAGGCAATGAGAAATAAAATCTATTACTAATAATAGTAGCCTAGTGGTTTGACCTGTGCCAATAAAACACATATAAATCCCACAAACTTAATTATCCCTTACACCACAAACACTGACGCGTTTCGATTCCTCTACGGGATCATTATCAAAATTTAATGAGCACAACTGTTACACGTATATATATTTCACACATGCTTGGTTATCTTGCACGTGATTAGCGGAGTAGCAAGGTAAATATTTTTTGTTCAATATACTATATTTGTTAATGGTTTTAACAAAAGCAAAAATAAAACTCAGATTAAACATACATACGTGCATACATAAATCACGTCTTTATCCCTTACGGGGTAGACAGAGCCTAAAGTGACAAGACCTAAAGACCACGTTTAGCATGATTGTGGGCGTATGGATGGAAAGGGGAATCAAAACAGTGATGGGTTGCTAGCCACATCGCCTATATAACATGATCCCTAAGATTTTTACCCAATCCCTCGATGGGCTTACACCATCTGCGCGGGAAGAGAAGCAACTGGTACATTCTATGTTTTTTCCAGCATGGAAGAACAGATTAAAGCATTTATGTAACAAAAACCTGAAACTTAAAACATTCCCTCTCATAAACCGGTTTACACCGAAACAAAACCTCACTCGCGTTTCTAATAAAAACCTCGCCGTAATATTCCGGAATATCCCGGAATCCCCGTCTTCCCGGAACAACGAACATCCCCTAATTACTATCGTGTAATATTCTAATATTACAAAGCCGGTTCTGCTTGGTGCCTAATTTAACATCCTTGTATCTCAAGATTGTTTGAAATCTTATTCAGCTCCGGTATTTTATTCATTCCCTCTCTAATCTTGTAAGGACTTGCCTATTGTCGTTGCCTTTGGCGTGGGAATTTTCTGTACTTTTCAACTGGATGGTGAATTTGAATTAGGTACTTAATGTCTTAGATTTTTGAAGCAGCTCTTGAAGTTTTTGGGTTAAATGATCTAAATATCTTGGGACAATTGACGCGAATTTTATTGACCTAGTCTCTATCTAAGGAAAGCCATATTGGGTACTAGACAAGAATGCTGAGCCAGCGACCGTTTCACTTTTGCGGAGACACAACGCTGATGATCTATTTTTCATATCTGTTTTTTTGTTGTTTTATCTTGTTTATTTTCTATAAAATTGTGTATAATTATCTTATATTTGTGTGTCTTGCAAAAAGGAATAAATGTCTTCTTTCTTTCTTTCTTTTCTTTAATAAAATTAGTGACCCTGACTTCATAGTCAGAGGTCCTGGGTTCGAATCCCGGTAGGGGCAGACAGTTGTATGACGAATACGAATGTTTGTGCCCGAGTCATGGATGTTGTATGTATTTGAGTATATATTTATCTACATTATATAAGTATGTTTATCCGTTGCCTGGTACTTATAGTACAAGCTTTGCTTAGTTTGGGGCTGGGTCAATTGGTGTAATTTGTCCCAAGATATATATAAACACGTCCCTGGTGAGCAGTAGATGTTCGACGGGACTTTGTAATTGTGTCGTAGAGAAACATTCAGCCAGATGACGCTTGGCGACAAAAATTCGCTTCGTAAAAAAAGTCACGTGACAGCTGGTATTCTGCTATGGGTGGTATGCTTTGTTTTAACTGGTCTTGTTTTTAATAATGTGAACATTACCGAGTATGTTTCAGAAAAATAAAGTATAATTTCACCTCATAAGTACAAAACTTTTATGCTGGTCTGGGAGCAAAGAAAAAACATATAATGGACCAGTTGCTTCTCTACCCGCGCAGATGGTAAACGCCCATCGCGGGAATGGGCGATCTTAGGAATCATATTACAGCGTGCTAGCAACCCATGCACTATTTTGATTCCCCTTTTATTGAAACACAAGAAGACGTGTCGTTACCACAGACTGAATTTATTCCTTTTATGAACAACCTACTTACACATTCGATGTTAGACTAGAGGGCGCTAGTATGAACATTGTTTGAATACTTCCAACACCTTTCCATCCATACATACATACATACATACATACACATACACATATCACGTCTATATATCCCTTAAAGGGTAGACAGAGCCTATGGTAACAAGACCTAAAGGCCACGGTTAGCATAATTGTGAGCATATAGGTGGAAAGGGGAATCATAAGTATTAGTGATGGGTTGCTAGCCGCATCGCCTATAACATTTCCATCCATACACCCACAATAATGCTAAACGTGGTCTTTAGCTCTTGTTACCTTAGGCTCTGTCTACCACGTAAGAGATAAAGACGTGATATATGTATGTATAAGTAGAAATAACTAGGCGGATAAACATTAACTACCTATATTCCAAGGCTTCCGTTGGGAATTCGTCGAAGTTAGACCACACAAACGAATTATCCCCGTATTTTATCTCCAGGTATTCTTTTACTATTCACAGTATAAGCCCAGTAAGTAATCAACGAACAGCACGCCAAATGTGCATCGGCACTGGCACATACAGCCCGTGCGCTCTTAGAATATCATTGTTGTCTCACTCACTCTTATGTAGTGTCCGACCGAAACTGATTTTTTAGCCGAAACCGAAACCGGAACCGAAACTTATTAAAACATTTAAAATTACCTACGATTATTTACTGAAATTTGCTGTTTTTTTACATTTATTAACACATTATCATACTTACCAAATCACTCAATTGCAAAATATAACCTCAACTCACGATTAAATGAGCGGTGGCGAACTGAGCCCCCCCGCCGGCAAGCAAGCACGAGTTAGCTGCGAAGTTTACCGAACGACGCACGAAAATTCACGAACACTCGAGTTTTGGCGGACCGATTTCATCATAAGAAAATGGATGCACCGTAGTGCGTCTTGTTTGCATGATTACCAGAGATCGGACAAATTTGCGTCATTGCTCGCAATAATGTGGACATGACTCCAAAATTAATCAAATATGTCAAAATACATATATTAAGAATAAGTATATCCACGGAGGTTTTATAACTATAGAACTAGAAAACTTTTTTTTCAGAAATAATAATCATATCTAGCAGGATCGTGATTTCTTTATAATATAAAAATATTTACGAGAACGACAACTGCCACTTTAATTAACATTTTGCTAATAATTTTATGCATGTGTAATTTTTTATCTCCGGGAGTTCAAATTTTATTTCGAGAAATTAATTAAATGATTAATTATTTGATTAATTTTTGAGTCATGTCCACTTTATTGCGAACGATGACGCAAATCTGTCCGATTTCTGATGATTACTTACTCGGCTTTTACTGTGACTGGTGGAATCACAAACACGGAAAAACAAGCAACACTTGGAGACTAATTTCTTCGTTTTTCCACGGTCTCCTGAAATGTGGAGGACCCTTGAAGGTAAGAGGTTTTCAAGTGAAGAGCCTTCGGAGTACGGTGGGAATCTCCGAGGGGCTTCAGCCGGCGTTTGTTTTAACCCCTACGAAAAAAGGAAGGATTTGGAAAGGTGTAGTTCTGAAGAGAAAAGTTCAATTTTTTATCGAATTTTTTATCCTAACCAACGCAGTTATTTTAGAACATACATAAACTGTCTCCATCTTTTTGTATTGTGAGTTGTCTCTTTATGACATGAAATTAATAAATTTTATTAACCTTTTCAACGCCAACGACACATATCAGCACCGCAGGTTCAACGCCAACGACCTATATATACGTCCATTTCTTCAATGCAAAAGCAACCTTCATTCAATTATTGGCTTTAGGTTCAACTTAAGACATCTCAATAAAGAAGTCTGGCGTATGGGTGACGTCTCTTGTATTTGACGTGGCGTGGATGATTTTTTGGTACATTTCCTAAAAATTAAACCTACAGTGGCGTAGCGTAGTGAGGGCGAGGGGGGCGGCCCGCCCCGGGCGGCACTTTTACGTAAGCAATGGGGCGGCAAAATTTTCATCCGCCCCAGCAGTGGCTTGGCGTTCATAGAACTCGATTCCCACCAGATTGCCTATTTTAAGGCAGTTTTATTGTGCAGAATTAGAGGAAAAGGCTAATTAAATTCCCTTCGGCTTGCCCTCTGGTATACTTGACGCCACGTTACTACTAGCTAGATCGATTTATCGCCCCTGAAACCCCCTGAATACCAAATTTCATGGAAATCGTTGGATCCGTTTCTGAGATTCTGATTATACGTCTATACTAATATTGTAAAGAAATATTTGATTGTTTGTTTGCATTGAATAGGGTCCAAAATTACTGACCCGATTTGAAAAGCCAGCATAATGTGAACCTTTGAACCAGGCACGAAACAGAGGGGAATTTTTAGGTTAATTTTTAATCATTTTTAACATATTTTACTTAAATTCAACTTTCCTAGTTTTAGTGCTCTTTATTGTTATTTAGTTCTTAATAGTTTGTATATTAATAAATTCATTTTAATTAAAAAAAAAAATTAGGATCCTACATTATCCCAACTTATTTCTCTTATTGGTTGTCCGGTAGAGATCGCTATTAAGCGATAAGACCGCCTATTGTCTACTTTGTTCTTTGATTCTGCATTGTTTTGTACTGATTTGTGTTGTTCAATAAAGAGTATTTGTATTGTATTGTATTGTATTGTATCCCTCATGAACATAGGCTATATTTTTTCTGCGCGGACAAAGCCGCGGGCAACAGCTATGTACATACCTATATACAAGTATATGGATAGATGACACAAACCTATACACCCGCAATGATTTAATCCAAACAACCGTTTTTACTAAAATTACGTACGAAAATCTAAATCAATTCACGATTGTTAACCAAATAATGCCTATTATTTTCGACTCGATTTTCCTTAACAATACCTTTAAAAAAAACATCCTCTTTACAACCTTAACGATCGCGAGACCCGCCCTTTCCTCGTCAAGTCGAAATACACTGTAAAAAATATTGGATAAAATACTGAATGAAACGGAAGGTAACCAGAGGCCTTCATTCGATAATACGCTGACGAGCATTGGCAGAGACACGAGGAACGGGAGATGTTTACGACCTCGGAGATAGCGGTTATATTTGTAAAAATAGACAGTCTTGTGGTTTAACCTATTCGCCGCCACGTCAAATACAAGACACGTCCATACGCCAGACGTCTTTATTGCGATGCCCTAAGTTGAACCCAAACCCAATTAATAAAGGTTGCTTTTGCATTGAAGTAATGGACGTATATATAGGTCGTTGGCGTTGAACCTGCGGTGCCGATATGTGTCGTTGGCGTCGAAAAAGTTAAACCGATACCTAGCTTCTTTTCTCTGCAAGACAAGGAAGACAAACAAGCAAGTCGTCGTTGCAAGAACGCAGGTACGTTGCCAGCCTAGACTCATACATACATACATCACGTCTTTAACAAGGGATAGACAGAGCCTAAGGTAACAAAATCTTAAGGCCACGTTGTAGGCGTATAGGTGGAAAAAGGAATCAAAATAGTGATGGCTTGCTAGCCGCATCGCCTATCGCGTTAACAACCTCAACAAATATAATTACTAAGAAAATACACAGTGAGATTTACATTCTGATTTAATGCACAAAAAACTGGATTAAAAAAACGCTTAATTCCAGCTAGCGCTGCCAACTTGGCAACGGGAACGCATCCATCCAAGGAAGTCCCGTTTCAGCAAAACAGTGTTAAGCGGAATAAAATACGTTTTAAACGGTCCAAATAGACGTTGTTATACTCTTGTACGAGAATCATTTGAATGCACAAACAAAACGAAATGACTATAGTCTAGTCCATTTTAACCCCCTTATTCATAAACGCGGTATAAGCTTCGGCTAACCCAGCAATCGTTTGTCCTTATTTGTCACTTTGACATTTAGCTATCACAGATAAGGACAAACGATGCTAAGTTAGCAGAAGCCTTAGGCATTGAGCGTTTATGGATAAGGGGGGTAACACTTCTAAAAAAACAAGTCCCGCTAAGTTCATGTAAATTTTAAATACATACATACATAATTCACGTTTTTGTCCCCTACGGGGTAGACAGTGCCTAAGATAACAAGAGCTAAAGGCCACGTTTGGCTTGATTGTAGGCGTATAGGTGGAAAGGGGGAATCAAAATCAACTCATCGGTTCGCCGTCAACTAGGTGTCAACCATACGCAAGCACCCAACGGAAACGGCTCAGCACCTCCGAGGTACCTCGCGGCTGCGGCTAGGTGACATCGCGCTTACGGTTGGCCGACAGCGCGCTTAAACTTGCTTAAAGCGAGATGGCGGCTAGAGCTGGTAGTCGATGGTCATTCCCCGCGGGGGGAACGATGGCGGTCTGCGCGCCGTCCCCGTTCCGGCTGCGAGACGCAAGCGCGGCAGCGGCCAGACGTAAGCTCGATGACTGCGAGTTGCCCGCGCGTTGCGGATTACTAGTTTGTGTGCGGCAACCCTAATAGTGCGGTTACCCAACCGCCTAGATAATAGTTAGGTTAAGAATACCTGTTGCGAAACGGACATACGCACGAAAACATAACTAAAATAAATTATAGCCCTTCAAAGCTCCCAGAATGTGTCGTAATAAGTATAAATATGCTACCTGTATGTGTTACATAATGTAACATGTAATGCAACATTCCATTCCAGGGTTTCTATTAACATTCCTCCACTTGGAGCAGGAAGCTAACCGGAGGCGACGTGCATTCAGTTCTGTGCAAAGAAATGGCAACACCGTAACGTTTTTATACGACAAGAAAGGCAGAGCAAATGATGGTTCTCGTTGACTTCCATTTGTACCAAATTTCGGCTGTAGAGTCCTCGTAGTAGGTTGGCACGCTTGGCTTCAATACAAATTGACACAGTTGCGTAATTTACCCCTACTAATATTATAAATGTGAAAGTAGTACTGTTACGCTTTCGCGCCTAAACCACTGAACCAATTTTACTGCGGGTGGTAGGGCCTTGTGCAAGGTCCGTCCGGATCGCTACCACCATCTTACTCGCTAATCCTGCCGCTAAGTAGCAGTGCTTGCACTGCTGTGTTCCGGTGTGGAGAGTAAGACAGCCGGGGAAATTACGGGCACAAGAGGCATTTCGTCTTAGTCCTCTAGGTTGGCAACACATCTGAAATCCCTCCGGGGTTGCGGGTGTCTATGGGCAGTGGTGATCACTTACCATCAGGTGACCCACTTGTTCGTTTGCCTTCCTATTCATATAAAAAAAAAATAATAATAATAATAAATTTAGTATAGAATCAGTTTCAGTCCCGGGACTCCCGGGGAGGGACATAGGACAGATTTTATTCCGTAAATCGCATAGTTGTCGCTGGATAGCGATAAGCTAATTCAGCGCAGACGGAGTCGCGGGCAACCGCTATTGGTAAATAAATCTGATTCTATGCCGTCGTTGGTCACTTTCTACTTCTTTTTGCACCGAGTGAATAAAAAGCAGTGCCTATTGAAGACCATCGACGAAGGAAAGGTTGAAAGGAACCGGAAGAAAGGAAGGCCAAGAAGAACATGGACCAGGTGAAAGAGAGAGCAGAAGTCGCGTCGTATCAGGAAGTCAAAGAAAATGCCCTGGCAAGGACCACATATGGCTCCACCGATAAGAGCTATTAAGTTTAAGGAGATGCTGTCGTTGGGTATCTCCTGTCGGTTAATAGCTGTAAGTGCCACCGCGATTACACGGGCCCGCGAACGCTCAAGTGCCAGTCTCAAAATAAGAGCGGCTCAAGAGCAACTCCGTTTTTGTAAGTATTGTCAAGTTGAAATACTTAACAAAGACTACGCGAATCTGTGTTGTAGGATTTCGTTTTCACTATTTTGAGTACGTTTTTAAAGGAGTTCAGAGCGCGTGGTAAATGATGATACACGTGTAGTATTATATGTATGTATAATAGGAATGACAATAATCAAATCTATATTTCAGTATTTATAAAACCCTTTAAACACCTTATTCTTATTCAACTAAATATACAAAACTGGAAACTAAATAAATATACCTAACTATAAAAAGAAAACACCATCTAAAAGGCCCTCCTGCGGCATAGACCCTAACACACTGGCGGCATTACCTCTCTGTACAGCCAGAGAAATTCGCTGGGAGAGGTAAGCGCCAGCTCTGAGGTCTCCTGAGGTCTCTATCAGCCGGGACGACAAGGCTCTTATGAAGGCCCTCATGTCAGCCGATCAGAGACCCATTGTCTCCACTGCGAGACATATATCTAACATAAATCACGTCTTTATCCCTTACGAGGTAGACAGCCAAAGGTAACAAGACCTTAAGTCCGCGTTCAGCATGATTGTGGGCAGGTGGAAAGGGGAATCAAAATAGTGATGGGATGATAGTCGCATCGCCTATAACATGATTCCTAAGACTTTCGCCCACCCTCGATGGGCTTTTACCATCTGCGCGGGAAGAGAAGCAACTGGTATATTCTATGTTTTTTTCTTTGCGTCCAGGACAGGTTGGAAACAGCTTGTTAAAAATATACAAAGTGCTAAGTAAACGTTTCCGCTTTAACGATATCAGGTCGGCACATAAAAAACTTTTTAATCACCTAAGTCTACATTTGTCTAGTACAAGATGAATATTCCGAACGCTTTCGCAAAGTGGGCTCCTGGGATATTGTAATGCGATTTTATTACTTTACGACTTAAATAAATTAGTGTTGAGATTGTTGGACTTTTAGGGCCAATGTTTTGAGGTTTACAAATAATAAAATTAACATTTCATGCTGGTCTTCCAAGACCTACAGGCCACGTTTAGCAAGACTGTGCGCGTGTAAATGGCAAAAAATGGATTCAAAATAGTGACGGGTTGCTAGCCGCATCGCCTATAACATGATTCCTAAGATTTGTGCCTATTGTATTGATATGGCAGCCTGTTGTTTTTGAAAAATTTAGTTTTCCGCACTTTTTTAATTTTTCGTTTATTGTAAACTATTTAATTGATTTACCTATGTATTTTTTATTTATTTATTTTTTTAGTTACACATAAGTTGAGTTCTATCTATTTTACTATTTATTTATTCTATTTGTTTACGTATAAGTTTATGGATTATGTAGTATATTTTATCTGTGTATCGTTTCGTGAGTCACAGACGGTTCTGGCTGAAAATCAGTGCTGCAGGCAGGTGTCTAACACCTCAGCGTAATGCTGAGCCAGCGACCGTTTCACTTTTGCGAAGACACACACAACGCTCATGATCTATTTTTCTTGTCTTGATTATTTTCTATAAAATTGTGTATATTCTCTTTTATTTGTGTGTCTTGCAAAAAGGAAAATGTCTTCTTTCTTTCTTTCTTTCTATTCCTTCGTTTGACTTTTACCATCTTCGCGGGAGGTGCAACTGGTACATTTTATGTTTTTTCTTTTTGCTTCAAAGCCGCATGGAAGACTAGCGTGGATATTCTATAAAAATCTCGGAATAGGTACTTACATGTACAGAAGCAGTTGCAAAAGGAAAACTTTGCGGACCGCTTTTTATTCGAGGCTGAACCTCACAGAAGGCTATGAAATTAATAACCATAGTTTCATTATAGTAGCTATTTAATTGTTACAAAAGTTAACTAAACAGAAACTAGTAAAACAATTTGTAACTTCATGTGCGGGCAAAATATGCAAAACTCCGATACAGAAAAGTTCACAATTTGATTGAATATTGACCATTAAACTTCCAAACAGGCGTAACTCCATTTCAGTATAATTAGATTTGGACTCTGTAAAAGAGACATTACGCTTTAGAATTGAATGATTTTGGATTGTGGCAATGCCTTAAAGTTAACTACGGGAAAACAATACAATTTCATTAAACCTGCGTTCTGTACCTTTTTATTTATTATTCAGTGGTTTTGTTTGCAACTTTTCCTGATAGCGAAAACAAAAATCGCACCCTTCGTGGAAGAAAGACGTAAGTCCTATTAAGGCTTAATAGGACTTACGTCTTTCTTCCACGAAGGGTGCGAAATGTACGTATCGTTTGCTATTTGCTATGTATTCAAACCAAGCCAATGGGGACTATGGTTTTTTGCTCACCAGTTGGCCCCACTGTTGGCTAAGGTCCAGAGGTAAATCATTAATATTCTCTATTGCGACAGGGTTCTATTGTGATAGGTGAAAATATTTTCCTCACTGTACACGTATTCGTTATAAGTAGGTAAAGTAAGTAAGTAAATGCTTTATTGTACAAATATAAAGGAACAGAGACAAATCACAAAAAAGACATTAAATATATTATGCACAAAGGCGAAATTATCCCTATAAGGGATCTCTACCAGTTAATTTGAGTAAATGAGAAGAGCATTAAGCGAGGGACCGACAAAGAGTGAGTTTAAAATATCCATATAGTGAAAGCCACAATAGAGCATAGATCTCAAAATACAACAAGCAATTAAATTTCTAAATGTCACTGAAAATTGGACAACATTGAAAAATCCGAAAAGTAAAGGTATGGCCAGGAATCGAACCCGGATCCTCGTCATTCCGTGACGCGTGCTATACCCCTACACCACCCATAGCAGTGTAGTCTTCGAATTTCTAACGGTAAAACCGTAAAAGTAAACATTAAAATCAAGAAATAAAAATTCTTGTTTTTTTTTACTACGAACTGACCAGTGATTGACCTCTATCTCACTTGGTGGAAGGTGCAGATGAGGCCAAAGGTGAACTTACTGGTTCAGTAATAGCCTATTCACTCTAGCCTTGAAGAGCCCTAGATTGTATCTGATATTCATTTGATAGTAACAAACAATTCATAAATAAACCATACAACATTGCGAATCCGGAAAAACACGTCCCATTGTCCGGTGAAACTGACAAGCGAAATTACGTTAAACATGCAACCTTTCGCCCGGTCCCATTTCAGGTCGTGACAGACAACTGACATCGCCAATTCGCCAAACATTTCGTAGGCAACGTGGAACCCGGAACGAAGAGCTCCTCAAGCTGGCAATGTACCTACACTTAGCCTGTCACTTTTATTAAAATGGGACCACACCGACAAATTTCACAAATCAATCCACTGTACCGCAAAACCTCGACTCCGAAGTCCCGAACAAACGACACCCTCGAACACACCGCTAACTCTATTCCGCTAGGAGCAATATAGTCGGACCCTTTTATCAATCCCTATTTACCCAAGATTAAGCCTTGCGGGACTCCGTTTGTTCACCTGTGTCTTCACAGACGGTATTTTATTTGGCTTGGGATGCAATTGTAAATAAATAAAAGTCCGGTCTCATTTAGGGGTTGATGGATTGTGAGGTGGATCGGAAAATGCTATTGGGTTAACTGTTTGGATGTCGAGTTGATTTCGGGGAATTAGTTGGCTTGGTCTTTTCTGTAAATAGGCCACGGAGTTGCTGAACCTCTAGTGCAAATAAGCGTCTCGATTAGTATGGAAAATTTGGCAGAATCACTTGCAAACTGAAACGGCAACACACAGTATTTGTATAAGGAATTAGAAGAAATAAGAAACGTCTATATTCGCAGACACAGCCCATGGTAACAAGATCTAAAGGGCACGCTTAGCATAATTGTGGGCATATAGGTGGAGAGGGGAATCATAATAGGGTTGCTAGCCGCATCGCTTATAACATGATTCCTAAGATTTTCGCTCAATACCCTCGATTGGCTTTTACCATCACGCGGGCAGAGAAGCAACTGGTACATTCTATGTTATTTCTTTGCTCCCAGACCAGTAAGGAAGTAAGGAATTGTTTAAAACCGTGTTATTATGTTGTGTTGTATTATGTGAGTCTCAAGATATTTAGTTTCCTATGTAATCTCATCTAATCAGCCCACAGCCACCCACTGCTGAGTATAGGCGTCTTCATTCTCACGCCACTTTGCCCGGTCATGTGCCAGTCTCATCTATAGCATTTCAGCCGACTGCCGGAAGTCATCTGTCCAACGGGTTTATGGTCTGCCCAACTTTCGACCCAATCTTGGCCACCACTCTGTGACCGCCCTCGACCATCTGTCATAGTTCCGTCTTGCCAAATGCCCTGCCCATCGCCACTCCAGCTTTCTTATCCTAGTTCCGTCCCTTCCTTAGTTTCCTACATAAAATTAACCATATTCACTGCAATGTGTTCTTCAATACTTCCATGCTGGTCTGGGAGCAAAGAAAAAACATAGAATGTACCAGTTCCTTCTCTTCTGTGTATCTACTCTTGCTTAATACTCATGTCCTGTCAATAGTTCAAAGGTTAACTGGAAGAGATCCCTTTTAGGGATAAGTTCGCCTTTGTGCATGTGTGTTGTCCTGTATTCATCTTTTTCTTGTGTTTTATGTACAATAAAGAGTTATACATACATACATACATACAATGCGGCTAGCAACCCATCACTATTTTGATTCCACTTTCCACCTCTACGCCCTCAGTGTCTTGCTAAACGTGGCCTGTAGATATTGTTACCTTAGGCTCTGTCTACCCCGTAAAGGATAAAGACGTGATTTGTGTATGTATGTTCTTCAATCTTCGGTTGCTTAAAGCTTATTTATACCAGTAAAATGGCAAAGTTATCCTCAATAGTTTCCCGCAAATAAATTCCTAATACAGAGTTCGTTGGGGTTCACCGGGGAATCGAACGGCAGTCCGGGTCGGTTCAGGCGTGCCCTCCCCAGAGAGGTAGACAAGCCATACTTTAGCGAGAGCAGGACAAGTCGGAACTCGATCGAAGCCCACTTGACACTGTAAATAGCTCTTGAGCGATAGTTGCTTGTTTCTTTGGAAACTCAAACTGATTGGGGTAATCACTATCACTACATAGTATAAAATAAAGTCGCTTTCTCTGTCCCTATGTCCCTATGTATGCTTATATATTCAAAACTATACAACGGATTTCGATGCGGTTTTTTTAATAGATAGAGTGATTCAAGAGGAAGGTTTTTATGTATAATTCTACGCAGACGAAGTCGCGGGCAGAAGCTAGTTTATAATATTAATTATTTATTACTTACGTATTTAGATGGATGGATGGTGTGTATGTTTGTTCCTTCTTCACGCTGAAACGACTGGATGGATTTGGACCAAAGTTGGGACGGAGATAGCTGGTACCCTAGATTATAACATAGGCTACTTTTTATCCCGAAAAATGGCATAGTCCCGCGGGATAGTGATTAACATCCCAAAGGTAGCTGCCTAGTCGCAAAGTAAATAATTATGCAGAATATACCATCAACATCAGTTCAAGTCTAATTTTACGCGGAGATAGTCGCGGGCAGAAGCTAGTATTTATATGAAGGTAATAAAACATCCCTGCTAATAAAATTATAAAGCGAAAGTAACTCGTATCTGTCTGTCTGTTACCTTAATAGTTTCAGTCCTAGGGAAGGACATAGGATAGTTTTTATCCCGAAAAATAGCTTAGTTCCCGCGGGATAAGAGAACAAAACATATCAAAAAGTAATGAGCTCTAAAAAAATCGGTTAGTAACATATCTCACATGGGCGCGAGAAAAATAAAGAACACACGACCTCAAGCTATCTCTTGTCACGTTTGGATATTTTCTAAGCAAAATGTGTTACCAATATGCAGTATACCCATCGAGGCTCGACGCGGCCGTAAACTGGGATACGTAGACGACATACTACTGGTATACCCCGGTATATACTACATCCGTGTGATACGTTGTGGTTTATCCGGAGATGCTTTTTGGCGCGTTTCCACTGCGATCGGAGATACGGGGATATCAAGATTGCAAATGCTTTAGATTTGAACTTAGGGTAGTTGGGGTGCGAGTCGGGTTACCTCCACGTGTGAATAAGAGCTGCGGTTCGTTTTCGGATCCGTCCGGGGGGAAGAGCAGTGCTTGGTCCGGTGCACCCTGGGCAACGGCTAATGATTTCCTGGCAGTATCTGAGGGATATCATTGACCGTTGGCTAAGAGCCCGACAGGGGGGGTAGGAGGGTCTTTGACCGTGTTACCGTACAACGTTGCCGACATTTTGTCACAAGATTTTATAATTAATTTTTTTTACCGACATTGGCAAAGTTGTCGTCGCTATAACGACTTGTAACGCCACAATCAAAAGAAGAAGAAGAACTTAGGGTAGTTACGATGCGTTATCGACTCGCTTACCTCATTGGTGTCGAGAACTCGATGGAGAACTGGTTATTTTTTGGGACCTTCACTGATTCAACAATTAAAATCACCGTAATTTATAATCAAGACGCGTTTATTCGCCATTGGTACAAACAGAGAGAGAAAATTTTTAGACTGTAATGCCAACTTGACAATAATAGTTGGGGTTGCCAACAATTGGTATGCAATGGAGAAACTGACAATAATAGAGTGTAATTGCTCCCAGTAGTATCAAATACCAGGAACCACTCGAAAGTACCGCTCGAAAGTGGTATAAATTAGCTTATATCTCCAAAATTACAACTCTAATCAAAGTTTTGACTAGTACACAAATGAATGAATGTTTGCGATAAAACTAAGCTATCCAAAATACTAATTGCAAGCAGACGAAGTCACAGGCAAGAGCTAGTAGTAGTAGTAGTATCAAA
The DNA here is from genome assembly GCA_932294345.1 of Pandemis cinnamomeana. Classification (NCBI taxonomy): domain Eukaryota; kingdom Metazoa; phylum Arthropoda; class Insecta; order Lepidoptera; family Tortricidae; genus Pandemis; species Pandemis cinnamomeana. The sequence goes on along the minus strand of OW028718.1, from coordinate 11,698,932 downwards.
TAAAATAATAGCTTAGTAATTTTTTAAGTTTATGAGGGAACTGGCTGATGCCCGCCACTTTATCGCTATCCTATTAAAAAAAACCGCATCAAAATCCGTTGTGTACTTTGAAGATATAAGCATACATAGGGACATAGGACATAGGGACAGAGAAAGCGACTTTGTTTTATACTATGTAGTGATATCACGGTTTCTAAAATTTTCCCATTCCTCAAAATTATTTGCCATTTTTAATGAGTTTATTTCATTCTCATCTACCTCATATCAGCTAGACAATCGGTGTACTGCTAACCTTCCCCAGGGTCTCCACGACCATTGGTTTCTATTCCAGACATTATCCTTGCGGGAGTAATTATTTACGCGTATCTATATTTAACTTCCACTAACTTAACTTCGTATTTTGTTTGCTTCTGATTGATGATTTCAAATATTGTAACGTTGTTGGCAAACTTGAGCCGGTACAAGCGGAAAGCATTTGAACTGCCACCCAACTGCAAAGTGGCAGTTCGACTGCAGTCGCCGTGCAGTCCTGTCAACCGACTTCAGGCTGGCTGCACCGTTGTAACGCAGTCGATAAATATCACAATGGCTAATGTAATCAATTATTTCAATATGTCTTCGTAGTTGGTCTCAGGTAGTTCCTTTTGATTCATTTCAATAAATAAAAAATGTTGATAGTAAAAGCTTGCCTTCGGAATCCAAAAGCTTATTGGTTTACTTACTTGACATGAAATGTATATTTCATGATCTTGTTTATTTTTCTCTTCGATATTGGAGATTTCTCTAATTAATTTATTTGACGGTGGTGGCGTTTTACACCTCCACTGAACTTAAATTCCTTTTATTGTTTTTTTTTTCTCACTCTTTTTTTGCATAACCACTTTGTATTACTTTGACTAGTAGAGACTTTATACATCTCTACTATAGACTAATATAATTTATGGCTCTGGGACCTTTTACTTCCTTTTATAAATGTATTTAATTTAGGTATTGCAGTAGCTTAATGTATTTTATTTCGAAAAAATGGTCTTTCCAAATGCGCTGGTAGCCAATGTGCAAAAACAAAATGTTGAATTCAAAAGGTAAGTCTTTGGACTGCATTAAGTAAACAATGTAACACCAATTTAAAATTACTAATAATTGCCAGTAGCAATTAAGTAGTGAAACAATTGCTGTTTTTAATAAAGATTTTTTCGCTTTCATTTCTTTTTTTCAAGCGAAATTCCTCATGATACTTCGACACAAAGTTACCGAAAACCTTTTAACTTTATGCAATGTACAACTTTGTACATTTTCTCTTAACTGGACAGTGCAAACGCGACAAAGGTCGAGACAATGCGGCGACATGTCTATGGTTCACATATCACATCTGTCGCCGTTGGCATGTCTTAAGTATAACCGATACGGTACCGTTCCGTGGGCGTCCTTGTAATGGATATGGAAATTTATTGCTAATTTTAAATTTGAGTACAGTGACTACCTGAAAGTAGGGGTCGAAATACCGGTATTTCTCGGAACCGGTATTTGATAGGTACCGGTACCAAGCTTAGGAACCGGTATTATGAGAACCGGTCTGGTGATACCGGTATTTTCGAATTCTAATACAGGTATTTTTATACCGGTTCTCTGGAATTATCTTCAGTTATCCGAAATGCAAAATACACACAAAAAAAACTAGAGGGACAATCTATAGGTAGACCGCGGGTAGGGGCCATATCCACCTGGTGTTAGGCCTACCAACACTGTGTTTCCCAGTTCGTGGTCGTCACTTGAGAACCTTTCCATCAAAGGTTATCAGGGACCTTACCACGACGTCTTACTGCGATTCAATTCCGACTCAGTTCAGGTTTTAGCTGTCATTTTTAGTATGGATCTGACAGCGAGCGGACCTAAACTGAATCGCATTAAGACGTCATTGTAACCCTGATGTTATAAAAAGTTTGTGTGAATGTAATGAATGTTTGTTACTCTTTCACGCCAGAACGGCTGAACAGATTTAAATGAAATTTGGTACAAAAATAGATTATAGTTTTGAATAACACATAACCTACTTTTTATCCCGTATTATTGGATAGTGATAAAATATTCTTTGCAGACGATGTAGCGGGCAACACACTAGTTTAATATACATCTGGTGTTGACAGTAACAAAATATCCTTTTAGATTATTTCCAACAATTTATTTAAATGGCTTTGCATTCCATTCCGTTCCAGATTGCTTGCAGTGGAATAGGAATGAACTAGCAGGCGACAAAAAATATGTAAAACAGAGCGTCAGCAATTTTCCGGTTATTTGAGTGGAATGCTGGCAACCTTTGAATTTTTAATATTATTATAACACTAGCTGTTGCCCGCAACGTCGTTCGTTTCTGGGATAAAAAGTATCTTATGTTTTATTCTAGACCAGTAGTCGTCAAACCGCGGCCCTATATACTATAACCCTACTATTGACTATAATTTATGTGTTTCATCCAGATCTATCCAGCCGTTCTGGCGTGAATGAGTAACAAACATCCATTCATATTACAAACTTTCGCGTTCATAATATTAGTAGGATTTTGTATTATTTTTGGTAAGAGCGTAACATTTACAGTAAGTTACGTCAAGTTTAACGTTAACTATTACCGATGATTTTAATGTAACATTTTGACAGATGATTTGTGAAATATATTAGGTATGCCATAATCTCTGGTCATGGTTATAGTTATTGCTGAAGTAACTTGGAACTCATGCTTAGACATTTTGTGAGATTTATTACACCTCAATTTATTGTTTCACATTGAATTTATGAAAAGTTATTGGACGTATTCAAGTTAAAATCTATTAGGTACTAAATGAATTGAATACACAAACAAACATACATACCGTCACGCCTCTTTCCCACAGGGGTAGGCAGAGACTACTTTGTTCCACTTGCTACGATCCTGACATACTTCTTTCAAACAAACAAAACTTAAAAAATAACCTAACCTAAAATTTACATTTTAGATAGGTAGAAGCTTTATTGTTGACTGTACTTGTCCCGTCCTACATATGCGAACCAAATTTCAAGTCAATTGGACCAACCGTTGAAGAGTTCCCTCCTGCGGAGACGGTCCTGGCTGGACCACCAGAATTCTACTACCAGATTAGTATTGTCATCCGACTTACACAAGTATGAAAAAAATCAGCACAATCAAATGGAGATATCTGCTTCAAAATTGAGTCGCAAGAATCTACCCTGACAAACATACTCACATGTTGCAAGGTAATTATAAAGCTTGTAACTTAATTACACATAAACGGATAACTCACGTATAAAAGTCGATGAAAACGAGGGTAGTTGTGCGCCGCTGTCAGTTGCGTCGAACAGCCGCGCGAGCAGAGCGCTGGCGCGCAGTGTTCGTGTCGCTGCCGCCGGGGCGGGCGCTCTTGGAAAAAGGTCTTTCGAAATAGTCCGAAACATGTCGAGCATCACTCGACTTTTATACGTGAGTTATCCGTTTATGTGTAATTATGATTGAGCGCCACGGTAGTTTCATGTTGAAAGCTTGTAACTTGTAATAATAATAATAATAAATCCTGGACATGGCTCGGATAGTCAGGAGGTTCCTCTCTCTGTCGCCCTGACCACCGGTAGCTTAGGCCTCGCCTCGCTGCCAGCGGCACCCTAGGCTAGGTTTTTACATTTTGTATTAATATTGTTTTATTACTTTTTTTATAAATTTTAATAAGAACCTAACTTAAAATAAAATAAATATACAGATAATAATAAAAGAGAACTAGTAATGTCACGGTCGTAAACGTACACTTAAACTTAATCGCACTGAAACTTAATCGTAAAGAGCAGCAAGATTGCCCTATGGCAAAGTTACCGGTAACGTGGCAAAGTTCCCAACTCCCGGTTATCGGCGAAGACAGCGTAATGCATTGCAATGGTGTCACTCTAAGCTATGAATAACTTGGCAACTAGTTTCTCAAACTTTGCCCGGACTGGCCAAGCCAAAGGCACGGGGCTTGGCTTACAATGACCGCATATTGCTTCTAGGGTTGTCAGTTTACAATTAAGAGCACAGGAATCAGGTTTTACGCAATTCTCTGAGGAATCCGAATTAAAATCAGACTGAAATATTTTATTTTATAGGCGATGCGGCTAGCAACCCATCACTAATTTGATTCCCCTTTCCACCTATACGCCTACAATCATGCTAAACGTGGCCTTTAGGTCTTGTTACCTCAGGCTCTGTCTACCCCGTAAGGGATATAGACGTGATTTGTGTGCGTGTGTGTGAAATATTTTGCACGCTATTTTTGCGGTAAGTTTTCGAGGACATTGGGCAGAACTTGAACATTTGCCGTGTTAGCATAACAGTATAAGATAGGTTCCATATATAGTTCTTCCAGTGGCGGACTAACGGGGGGGGCGGAAGGGGCGGCCCGCCCCGGGCCCCCGCTGTTTGGGGGGGCCCAAATGCCTCCGCGTTCTCCTGATCAAATCCTAAACAAGACTTTAAAAATGTGCTGTGTACGGACAAAACTACATATTTTTTAAGTTGGGGGGCCTCATTTAATTTTGTCGCCCCGGGCCCCTGACGGGCTTAGTCCGCCACTGAGTTCTTCTTCTTCTTATTTGTGGCGTATCAAGTCTATGGTGACGACAACTTCGCCAATGTCAAAGTAATCAAAATGTAATTCAAAAATCTTGCGACAAAATGTCGGCAAAGTTGTACGATAGTACGGTCAAAAGACCCCCCTCCCCCCTATCGGGCTGTTAGGCAACGGATAATGATAACCTTCAGAAACTGCTAGGAAATCATTAGGCGATGCCCAGGGTGCACTGACCATCGAATCGATCGATGGAGCCATTAAAAAAAAGAAGTATAAAGGTTTAATTAGTTAAAAAGTTAATATTTCAATTAAACATGTAGGGTGACCAAAAAATTTACAAAATTTAAATTCATTAAATTAAAGTCAACAGACTCACAAAGTAAGTGCAAGTATTTATACCGAGGGTTTTAAAAAGTTATTTCTGTTTACAACTTAGAAGTCGCCCTGTAGTAACCCTGATGCGGCTAAATGCCGAATACAGTTTGGTTTAGTATGAATTGGATTCGATAGTAAGCCCGTGCAACGACAAATAACTTTAGTTAATTGTCACTTTGGTAACAACAGATTTCAAGTTTAGTCACTTATCTTAAAGCAGGAAAATATGCACTGAGAAGACGGGAACTAGAGGATGAGCAAGAATGTGGAAATTGAAGACGTAGTCTAAATCCTACTAATATTATAAATGTGAAAGTTTGTGAGTATGTTTGGATGTTTGTTACTCTTTCACGCCAGAACGGCTGGACAGATCTGAATGAAATTTGGAACATAGATAGATTATAGTCTGGAATAACACATAGGCTACTTTTTATCCCGGAAAATTGCGTAATTCCTGCGGGATAGCGATGAACGAATTGTATGCAGACGAAGTTGCGGGCAACAATAATATAAGAGAAGAGACCAAAGCGTCGGGACTGCAATGATTTAGACAGGTGGATAGGTTGGAAAGGGATTCAGCTGTGAAAAGGATATGTACTGTAAAAGTATTGAACATATTTTTAAATTTTAATCACCAGTAAAGCGACACTGATAAAGGTGTCTCCATGGGAAAGAGGGGTGACGGTATGTACACGGGATCGCACCCCCTATCTCTCAGTCTGCGGCCCAGCTCCCTGACTAGCTCCTTTGCCTAGTTTAAAATGTAAGTAAGTAAATGTTTTATTGTACAAATATAAAGAAACAGATACAATTCACAAAAAAACAACATTAATATATGCACAAAGGCGAACTTATTATATAAGGGACCTCTACCAGTTAATGAGTAGATGAGAGGAGCATTAAACGAGGGATTGACAAAGTGTGAGTTGAAATGTTTATTGAAATGTAAAAGTATTATGTTAAACTGTTGTTACATTGAATCACTAAAAGTAACTGAGCTAAATCCCTACTAATATTATAAATGTGAAAGTAACTCTGTCTGTCTGTTATCTTTTCACGCTTAAACCGTTCGACCGATTTAGTTGAAATTTGGTATATAGATAGTTTGAGTCCCGAAGAAGGACATAGGATAGTTTCTGTCCCGGAAAATTGCATAGTTCCCGCGGGATAGCGATAAGCGAATTCTGCGCAGACGAAGTCGCGGGCAACAGCTAGTTATCTATAAATATTTCTCAATAGAGAGTAAAGTCGCTATGCGCCGACGGCAATATTTACTCATTTGAGTTACACGCTCAAAGCGTCTAGAAATTAATGTACGCTGACAAAATACAATCTACATTATCGTCAATTAGTAAGACAAATTATTACTAAAATAACTACCAAACTATATTTGCGTAAACCAGACATTTTACCGAAATAGTTTGTTCCCTAATTGTGGTAAATACAGTAAGCCAGACGAAACAAGACCTATTTTCTGGAGAGTAATTATACTGTGTCTCGCTACACTGAATAGGTATAATCTCAGTAGAGTTTATTAATAGAACACGTATATCTGTACAAAGAAAGAAAGAAAGAAGACATTTATTCCTTTTTGCAAGACGCACAAATATAAGAGAATATACACAATTTTAATATAGAAAATAATCAAGACATGAAAGATAGATCATGCTGTGTGTGTCTTCGCAAAAGTGCAACGGTCGCTGGCTCAGCACTACGCTGAGGTGTGAGACACCTGCAGCACTGATTTTCAGCCAGAGCCGTCTATGACTCACGAAACGATACACAGATAAACTATATGTGGGAGATAAAGGGAAAATACCAGGTAAACAGCATTACAATCAACACATGTTTATTTTATAATAAACAATCACAGGCAAAGCTGCGTGGAAAGCACAATGAACAAATATAAATAGCTACTACTTAGCCTTGTAATTAAGCATAGTAAGTAGGCAAGGCAGAATAAATCATATTGGCGTTAATTTACAGAGATCTTAGTATTATAGACAGAGGTAACATGCTTTAATCACATAGTTAAATAAACACAGCATAATAGGCACAGTTACAATGGTAGCTTATAAAAATAGCGTCACCTGGGATTCGTAGACAGCTCAGAGCACAGATCGTACCGTGCTCGCAACTGAACAGCTTCTGCCCCATCGATAGGCAGCAGTGCCTTTTTATTAGCTTACACAAACAAATGACGTCACAGCCGGTGGGAGCGGGTAAGCGACTAACTTGTATACGAACTCGATTGATACCGTTAAAATTCAAACAGATATCGTTAAAATTACCCAATCTCCCACATATACTACATAATCCATAAACTTTTACGTAAATAAATAGATAGAACCCGACTTATGTGTAACTAAAAAAAATACATAAATTAATTAAATAGTTTACAGTAAACACAGAAAATAAAAAGGAGGGAAAACTAAATTGTTTAAAAACAACAGGCAACGGATATATCTATGACCAAATTGGGCACGTTTTGAAAAAAGTTAGGCCATGATTTCACCAGTTCGATAGCTGACAGGGTGATAGAATTGCAATGCGTGGCCAATATGAAGGCAATTTTCGTCGCGTTTTTAATGTAAACGGAATTGTCACTGACTATTGTCGCGTTGGTGAAATAGAGGCCAGGGGCCTGATTTTTGCAAGCACATGTTTGTGTAGAAATACCACTCGAAAGTGGTATAAATCTATTTATGAATATCTTCAAAACCACAGCTCTAATCAAATTTTTGACTAGGTCACAAGATTAATGAGAGCCATATCTTCTAAGCTACTCGTATTTCAAATTCAGCGCAATTTTTCACCACTTTCGAGTGGTATTTTCACACATGTGCTTTCAAAAATCACCACCCAGGTCTAGAGTACCCGAAACCGACGAGAATGTATGAAGAGATTGATGAATGTGCTTCATTAGTTTGCAATTTAAAATCACAGCAGACCGGGGACGACATAATTTCAATTTTGACATATGAGTCCCTCTTGTACCGCAGTACGTGATTTTCAATTTTATTGTTGGAAGCAATGTTGTTAATTCTTGATTTATATTTTTATCAATTTTAATGGTCTACATGCAACGATATTTTAGATTCAAGTCAATAAAATTACCAATGTTACTGACGTTCGATTATAAACTTCGAAATTGACTGCAATACGAATCCTACTAATATTATAAACGCGAAAGTAAGTATGGATGTTTGTTTGCTACTCATTCACGCTAGAACGGCTGGACAGATCTGGATGAAATTAGGAACATAGATAGATTATAGTCTGGAATAACATATAATCTACTTTTTATCCCGGAAAATTGCGTAATTCTTGCGGGATAAACGTATTCTATGCAGACGAAGTTGCGGGCCACAGCTAGTCCTCTATAATACAATCAAAATGTTTTTATAAATGTAATATTATGATTTATGAAATAGCCAAAAGTTGCTTTATTTAATTTCTGCGACTTTTGAGGCCACTATGTACCTAATTTAAATATATTTGACTTAAACTTTTACTTTGACATCCAATAAAAATATAAGGAAAGGGATCTTCTGAATTTCGGTGCCCAGAAAACTGATTTAATATTTCACAGGGCCCTGAATATTCCTTTATTTGTATATTTCGTAGTGACGAGTTTTCAAAGGCAAACGTAACCTAATTATCTTTGCTCCAAGGTTTGTTTGTTTTAAATATTGATCTATTTTCTTATTCCACGGCGTTTCCTGTTCGCTTTTACCCCATCTAGTAACTTCACGCACTGCCCTTAAGATTTTAGTTTTTAGGATCCCTGGTTACCAAGACTCCACTGTCAGTCTGTCTGTAAGATAAGATAATCATTTATTTCCAAAATACTTTACATGTTATTACATGTTATTTTTTTTTTATAGGCTGTTACTGAACCAGTGAGTTACACCTTTGGCCTCATCTCAAATCTCAAAATAATAATTATGTTCATAACATCCACATTATCGTGACAGGCAACTACGGAACCCTACATGCGCGAGGCCCGACATGCTCTTGGCCGGTTTTAGAAATAATACTAACAGAACTGAAACCATTTTGGTGAGACACTGTGAGCCGTGCTAGGCCTTTGAAAGCACATGTGTGAAAATACCACTCGAAAATGGTGACAAATTGTGCTGAATTTTAAATACGAGTAGCTTAGAAGATACTTAGGGCTCTCATTAATCTTGTGACCTAGTGAAAATTTGATAAGAGCTGTAGTTTTGAAGATATAAACAGATTTATGGTCAAATTGTGTATATTATCTTATAGTTGTGTGTCTTGCAAAAAGGAATAAATTTCTTCTTTCTTTCTTTTATTTTCAAAAAAACATGTACCCTTGACTTTTTTTTCCAAAATGATGGCATTTTGGGTTTTTCTGAATCAGAATTATTAGCACTATTTATTTATGTAAAGAAAAAAATTGTCCATTGGTTTTTGTCAGTTTTGTGACACTATTTTCATACGATTTATATGGGGCGTCAACAAACTGACAAAAAAAGTTGTATGAGAAATTAAGGTAATCTTGTTGGAAAAAGGGTACACATTTCTTTGAAAGTGCCCTTATACCACTTTCGAGTGGTATTTTCACGCATGTACTTTCAAAAATCGGGCCCCTGATTTTTTTATCCGACTTTATTCTTGTTACAATTGTGTATCCGCTTGTTTATTTTGTTGATATAAAATGTAGTTTTATGCAGCAGTTTTCGACGTAGCTGAGATCTGTTTGCATCTAATTTGCGACTCAAAGCTGCTATTTCGATTTATGACAGACATTCCGTTTTATTTGCTCAGTGTATTCAGGTTTATGAAGTTCTATAACGTTTGAAGACGAAGATCCATTGCAGACTGATGTTGAGTTTTAATAACATGTTTTATTTGTGCATCGTATCGATAGCTCAGTGGATTGACCCCTCGCCTCTCAAGGCATCGATTTGATCGACTGAGTTTTCAGGAATTTGTACAGGGTTCTTCTTCCATGCTGGTCTGGGAGTAAAGAAAAACAGAATATACCAGATGCTCTTCCCGCACAGATGCTAAAAGCCCATCGAGGGCATGGGCGAAAGTCTTAGGTTCATGTTATAGGCGATGCGGCTGGCAACCCATCACTATTTTTATTTTCCATCTCCAGCTGTACGTTTGGTCATGCTAAACGTGGCCTTAAGGTTTTCTTACCTTAGGCTCCGTCTACCCCGTAAAGGATAAAGACGTGATATGTGTATATGTATGTATGTATGTAGAACGAACTTTTGTATTTTCTGTCAATAAAAGTATAAAGTGAAGAAAAAATTGAAACTTGAAGTAGAAGTAATTTTTTAATCATAAATATTAACATGAAATTATAGTACGTATTTCGATTCAAAAATGCACCGAATTCAAATTGCCTTCCTTTAAAATTTAAAATACATTTGTATTAAGAAAGTTCCCGTGAAACTTGCCTCTAAAGTATTCAGTTTCAGTCGGTGGAAGCCACAGTTTGTCGGAAAAAGTGACAAATACAAAAGGAGTTTTGAAAACATTCCCGCATTTTGTATTAAAAATTGTGCAAGTTTTTCTTGGACGATGTTTTCTGGGAAGCTACTCAGAGTAAAGTTTAAAAAAAAAAAGGTGACAAAAAAAACTGAACACCAGGGCTTAGAGATAGAATACCTTCATGTAAATCCTACTAATTTGTGAAGAAAGTTTGTGACGATGCTAGTGAGTGTGTATGTTTGTTCCATCTTCACGCTGAAACGACTAGACGGATTTGGATATAATTTGAAACGAAGATAGCTGTTTTTTTTATTTTTATATATAAGAGGGGGAAAACGAGCAGACGGGTCACCTGATGGAAAGTAATCAGCGTACCGTAGATTAAAACATGGGCTACTTTATATCCCGAAAAATTGCATAGTTCCCGCGGGATAGCGATAACTATGAGTAAGGTCGTAGCTGTCTAGTGTCGCAACATAAATACCTATTGCAGTATATACTATCAACATTAGTTCTTAAGCCTAATTCTACGCGAACGAAGTCACTGGAAGAAGCTAGTTAATAATAGTAGCTTAATACCCCTCCGGCCTCGTTTTCCGACAAGGTTGTCCGACATGTTCGGCGGGTCGGATAAAAACTACACCCTCTCGAACAGGCAGAAAAATGAAATTCTCGTGTTTCGACATAATCAAATTTACACTGAACAAATTGGTTTGTATGAAAATTATCGTGTTCAAACTTGAATTTAACATTCGTACCTAGATCCAAGGTAGAACCAAGTGGATTTCTAAAAATCCTCTTGTTCCGATACATATATACATAAATCGACTGCTACTCTAAACTGTCTCCAACTTATTTCTCTTACTGGTTGTCTGGGGTAGAGATCGCTATTAAGCGATAAGATCGCCTATTGTCTACTTTGTTCTTTGTTTCTGTATTGTTTTGTACTGATTTGTGGTGTTCAATAAAGAGTATTGGTATTGTATAGTATAAATTACGTCTTTTTTCCTTACGGACTAACCGATGGTCGAACTAAGCGGAATTTACAATTCCTTATAGCATGTTGGACAGAAAGGAATTAAAATTCCTCGTTGTTCGACATGTCGGACAATGTCGGACAAAAAGGTTTATAGAAACCGAACCTTTGGCCGAAACCGACCGAAACCGATACCGGAACTGAGGTCGGAGACTACTTTTAAGGATGTGCGGTTTACCCTCATAATAGTCCTCTTTGATGTCATTCACAGCGTCCGATAGAACTATGGAAATTTCTTTATGGTTATAGTTAATGTGTAGTGTAGATAAGGAACACTGTAAAAGTGAGGTTAACTAATGGAAGAAAATTGGGCAATTTATACATACATACATATATCGCCGTAAGTTACGAGGAAGTTTAGTGCAAAATTTATTTTCATTTCCTCTCAATGTTTGAGAAAAACATTACATCTGGCTCAGCTGGAAGAGCAATTGCTGGATTCGTAATTTTAACAAACACTCACCTGCGGTTCGTGCTTTTAAACAAGTTACTCATCCAGCAATTGGCTACTTCCCAGGCCTCATTAATCTACTAATAAAGTCACCCCTTGCGCTATATTGATTACCGTTCAATGTATAGAAACAATGTCAACCACGATTTTAATGATCCCGATAAAAAATTGAAATGGTATTTAATATTCAACTAAACTTTCCCAATCACCCGCTGAGCCATTCCGTAATAATTGTATGACAGAGAGTCATTGCTTGAAATACCGGTATTTTTCGGAGACCGGTTCCTCGGTACCGGTATCAAGCTTAGGAACCGGTATTATAGAAGGTTCTGGTACGGCACCAAACGCTAGTGTCGGATACACGTTTAAGAACCTTCATGAAGAGCCGGTACCGCCAGGAACCGAATCGAAGAGCCCCTATAAATACAGGGGTTTCGCCGGTACTTTAGCACCGGTTCCAAGCTTTGCAGAGGGTACCCGGTACCCGGTACCTGGTACCCTAATATGAGGGTAAACCGTCTTACTCACTAATCTTCCCCCAACGCCATTCGTGCACTGCTGTGTTCCGGCGTGGAGAGTAAGACTGCTTGTGAAATTTCTGGCACAAGAGGTATTCTATCCTACCCCTTAGGTTGGCACCACATCTGAAATCCTCTAGTAAAAAAGGGGTATACTTCTGTCGTCCCGCAACGATTGCTATACCTCTACACCACCCATAGCAGGTGGAGAAGCCTTCGAATTTTTCTATCTGTACCAGCTGTCACGTGACCTTGTTATACAGCGGTCTGACAGTAACCGGTTATGACCTAGTACTTCATCATTCCGGTTAGTTCTAGGCTGTATTCGGTCATTTATTTATTTATTTATTTATTTATATTTATTTTCAGTGTAAGCTTACAGCACATGATAACACCAAAGCACCTACACGATAAATTGTTACACAAAAACAGAAACAGAAATCAATACATGTCAAAAAGAAAAATCGTCAAATTAAGAACATTCGAAATTATAGGAAGTCATTGACCCTATGAACACGTGCCCTGAATAGGGTTCGGCGGTCGTTAGCTTAGTCAGGCTCCCACTTAGGAGACTACATCATCCAACTTATTCGGTAGTAATATCGGTGCCTACCCCATAGAATTAGAAAATGAAAATTTATTTTTGCAAATTGGGCATCCGTTTAGGTACATGTCTTTTTGAAACTACCAGCGCATTCGGAAAGACCATCATTGCCAAGAAGAATGCGCCGCAAGAAAGTATTTTTTTGAAAATAAAATTCAGTAAGGATACTTAAATTCTACTTAAATTAAATACATTTATAAAAAGGATGTATAAGGTCCCCGAGCCTTAAATTATATTAATCTAATAGTAGAGATGTATAAAGTCTCTACTAGTCAAAACGGAAAAAAAAAATAAATTCAGTGGAGGTGTAAAACGCCTCTACCGTCAAATAAATTAATTGGAGATGTCTCCAACGTCGAAGAAAAAAAAAACAAAAAAAAAGAATTAGAATCAATTGGTACCGTGAAAATTGGTAGTTGTAACGGGCTGTTATCCGCAAATCGACTGATATATATACATACATAACTGTGGCGTGGCGTCCATAGAACTCGATTCCCACCGGCTTGCCTATTTTAAGGCAGTTGGGCACTTTATTGTGCAGAATTAGAGTAAAAGGCTGTTTAAATTCCCTTCGGCTTGCCTTCTGGTATACTTGAAAGGGGAATCAATTTAGTGATGAGTTGCTAGCCGCATTACCTATGATGATTCCTAAGATTATCGCCCATTCCCTCGATAGGCTTTTGCTGCGCGGGAAGAGACGCAGCTGGTATATTCTGTTTTTTCTTTACTCCCAGACCAGCACGGAAGAATCTGTTAGTGTAGGTATTTTATATGCTATAGGCGATGCGGCTAGAAACCCATCACTATTTTATATCCCTTTTCAACCAACACGCCCACAATCATGCTAAATGTGGCCTTTCGGTCTTGTCACCCTAGGCCCTGTCTATCCCGTTAGGGTTAAAGATGTGATTAATGTATTTATTGTTTTTATTTTTCTCCCTTACCTAAATCACCAAGAAGAAAGCCATCTCCTATATACAAGCTAAAGCAGCCCCAATTACTGTAGACGGGGTCCAATTAACTTCGGTCCCCGATCGACTTTATTAGCCCCGAGCTTTTGAGGGCATCCACAATTTGAGGCCATCGACAATTCGATACCTCCGGGGGTGCGGTGAAAATTTAATGATTCCGATAATAATTACGATATTCTGCAGTCATTTGTTCTTGTTTAATTGAGTCCTTGCCCCGGTGCAGGGGCGCGGGGTGGGACGACCGCGGGGGGCGAGAGGTGCGGGTGGCAGGCGCACTACCCGCTGCACCTCTCTCGGCCCCCTTTGTCGTCATACCCCGCGCCCCTGTACCGCGCGGGCGAGGACTCGTTTAGGCGGTTGGCTTATAGTGTAGACGTTCCGCCATGGCGTTTGTACTAAGATATTCTTTGAAAGATTTACACCGAAATTAAATTTTTAAACGACACTGAAAATTAGAACACACAGAAAAATCCGAAAAGTAAAGCTATGGTCGTGAAACGAACCCGGATCCTCGTCATTCCGTGACGCGTGCTATACCCCTACACCATCCATAGCTGAGCAGGTGGGTAAGCCTTCGAATTTTTCTATCTGTTACTAGCTGTCATGACTTTGTTATCGTGCGAATTTTTGTCGCTACGCGTCATCTGTATCTGTACGACACAATTACAAACTCCCGTGGAACATCTACCGACCACCAGGGACGGGTTTTTCAAATGATAGGGACTATTAAATGAATCAAGAATTTTTACTTCTTAATTTTTTTATGTTTACTTTTACGGTTTTACCGTTAGAAATCAAATTCCTAAACGACACTGAAAATTAGGACATAGAACAATCCGAAAAGTTAAGCTATGGCCGGGAACATGGGGGTAAAATCGTAAAAGTAAACATAAAAAATACCGAAATTAAATATGAGGAAATGATAAGTTGGAAGACAAGGGTTGCTTTAATTAAGATGAAATTCGTAATGGTCGTTAAATCTGATACTACCGGTGTTATCGCTAATTGAATCTACGGTACATTTCACATAATTATCTTACAATATTTAGTTAGGTTGTATTACGTACGTAGGTGGCTTTATAATTGTTCTGGGACCTATCCGTCTTAATGCGAGTAAATTCCGATTCAGTTTAGGTGTAATACTTCCGCACTTTTCGCCAACTTGGGTTTAGCTTCAACTTAAGGCATCGCAATAAAGAAGTCTGGCGTATGGGTGACGTCTCTTGTATTTGACGTGGCGGGGAAAAGGTTAAAACAATTTTATAGAACGGTGAATTACGAACACTCAAACAATTGAATGCCGAATTCTCAGAGCAGCGCCTAATTCGAAATTTAAATCACGAAAGACAATCGAAACCGCAATTTGGTATACCTGTTCAATTATTCTGCACCAAATAATGAATATATTCGTAGTACGATAGATCTCACTTCAAGTCTTTGAAGAGGCACAAACTAATGAAAACAGACACGTTACTTTATTTTAAACTTAATTTTGAAGTTGTTTCTGGATAGGTTTTAAATAAATAAAATTTGTTTATTTCACACCAGTTAGGCGAAATATATAACCAACTTAAATTAAAATAAAAACAAGTGATATTCAAATTTCAATTAAAAATAAAATTAAAGTGCACGAAGTTAAATCAAAATTAAACTTAAAATTACATTTAATATTCTCACATACATACATACATAAATCACGTCTTTATCTCTTGCGGGGTAGACAGAGCCTTAGGTAACAGGACCTCAAGGCCACGTTTACCATGATCAAAATACTTTTTACTAATAGTATACTTAAATGCGTCGGTAAGTTTTTGATTATGAATGTACGGATGTTTGTAATTCTTTCATGTCAGAAAGGCTGAACAGATTTGGCTGAAATTTAGTAGTGAGTAGAGAGTAGGTACCTTTTCGACGCCAACGATACATATATATCAGCACCGCAGGTTCAACGCCAACGACCTATGTACACGTCCATTACTTCAATGCAAAAGCAACCTTCGTTCAATTGGATTTAGGTTCAATTTAAGGCATCGCAATAAAGAAGTCTGCCGAATGGGTGATCTTTTGCGTTTGACGTGGCGGCGAAAAGGTTAAGGAAATTCGAAAAATAACTAAACATAGTTTGGAAAAAGGTCAGGTCAGTACCCGAAACCGACGAACATGTATGAAGAGATTGATGAATACGGATGAAACGAAGGAGTATGTCAGGATAGCAAGTGGAACAAAGTAGTCTCTGCCTAACCCCGTGGGAAAGAGGCTTGACGGTATGTATGTATGTATGTACCTAACTAAATATAGTCCTCATTGGTTTAGCTGTGTGAGGGCTGTGGTTCGACCCCTGACGTCAGTCACGTTTAGTCGATAGAGATTTTACCTCCGAATTTTAGACATTTTTCTGCTGAATTAACTCTGTGTACCTAAATAATACTTGAGCACATTCTGGCGAGCTGTTCTGTGAAATTAATTTTGTTCATTGATATAAATATCTTATTTACACGTCGCTGTCCGCCTGTCTGTCTGTCTGTCTGTCACCAGGCTGTATCTCATGAACCGTGATAGCTAGACAGTTGACATTTTCGCAAATACTGTATTTCTATTGCCAATGTATCAACAAATATTAAAATTAGAATATTTTAAATTTCACTTTATTTAAACAAACATTTTACAAGAAACAAGTAATAATGATAGACATAATAATAAATCTCATAATTGGAATATAAATGTTAACTAAATATACAAAACATAAAACTAAATAAATATACCTAACTATAAAAAGAAGACACCATCTAAAAGGCCCTCCTGCGGCATAGACCCCAAGACACTATATTTTTATATCTGTCTGTCTATGTAAATAACCAATATAAAATGACGTCACTGCATACATTTTGCTTACGACTCTGCTAAACCTGGATTTTATATTAACTTCGCGAATTTGTACGAAACCCTCAGTGCGCGAGTCCAACTCGCACTTGACCTGTTTAATTATTTTTAGTTGCTTTGATATAAATAAACGAATATATGTCATCACAGTTTGCTATTTATTGTCAAAAAAATAAGCAGAATCACATTTTGTAACACATAAAATTATATCCTAATTATATTCCTTCCGTGCTGGTCTGGATCTGGTCTGAGTCTAGTTGCTTCACTTCCCACGCAGATGGTAAAAGCCCATCGAGGGAATAGGCGATGCGGCTAGCAACCCAACAATATTTTGAGTCCCATTTCTACCTATATGCTCATATTTATGCTAAGCGTAGTATGTATGTAATAAGGTAAAAACTGATTCAAGAGCTGTCCTCATTAACAAGAAAAACAAAATCATTTGTAGCCGAAAAAACTTTGCCATTTTATTTCAAGTATTCGTAAACTGAGTCCCTTGAAGATAAAAATAGGTATTAAATTTCTCATTTCTGCCCTAGAGGCGTAGAATAATAACAAGATGCCGAAACATGATTCTAGATCGAATAAACACTACGTACCTTTAAAGCTTTCAAAGAATTTGAAATGTTATAAAATTTTGCCAGGCACTATAGACCGACCGTTTAAATGAGTCCTCGCTCACGCGGGGTTGGCGACCGCGGGGGCCGAGAGAGGTGCGGGTGGCAGGCGCACTACCCGCCCGCACCGAGTCAGCTCCCCGCGGTTCAGACGCGCGGGGTTGGCGACGGCGGGGGCCGAGAGAGGTGCGGGCGGCAGCCGCACTACCCGCCCGCACCGAGAGAGCTCCCTGCGGTGCAGACGCGCGGTGTTGGCGACCGCGGGGGAGAAAGGTGCGGGCGGTAGGCGCACTACCCGCCCGCACCGCGAGAGGGCCCCGCGGGTCTGACGCGCGGGCTGGGACGACCGCGGGGGCCGAGAGAGGTGCGGGCGGCAGGCGCACTACCCGCCCGCACCGAGAGAGCTCCCCGCGGTGCAGATGCGCGGGGTAGGACGACCGCGGGGGCCGAGAGGTGCGGGCGGCAGACGCACTACCCACCTGCACCGACTCAGCTCCCCGCGGTGCAGACGCACGGGGTAGGACGACCACGGGGGCCGAGAGAGGTGCGGGCGGCAGGCGCACTACCCGCCCGCGCCGAGAGAGCTCCCGCGGTTCAGACGCACGGGGTAGGACGACCGCGGGGGCCGAGAGAGGTGCGGGCGGCAGGCGCATATAGGACCGTCCTGTGTATTGGCAAAACAAGATTGTTCTCCCTGTGGCTCCTAAGTGGCTTGACCCGTGAATCTTTTACCCACTTCGTAATAGTTAAATTATTTGTCACAAGGGAGCAAAATGATGAATTTATGGCGAGGGCGGTACGTTGAATCCAGAATGTAGCGAAGCATTCTACAATAGAATCCTGAGCGTGAGGAATTCAAGTGTTAAATAGTTATTTGTGTCACAAGGGAGCAAAATGATGTGAATTGAATTCAGAGCGTAATGAGGGATTCAAAAGTTAACGCCCCGCTCCCAAGTGGCTCACACAACTTTTCACACCGAGCATTAAGAAACTTGAAAAAAAACAATCAAAAAGAATTCTAAACATAATTAAAGAGCTACCAGCATAGAAAATGGCGTGGTATTACAATTATCAACTTCAAGTAATTGCAGTTGCAAAAAACACAGAAAAACCTTAAACAGAAAAGTTGCACTTTGATCCCTCGAGACGTAAAGCTTACTTTTCTCAATGAGGGGTGTGAAAAAACTATTTCGTCAAATAAGATTAAGCGCTCCCGCGGGCAGCTCTTATCTGGATCCGATCCGACTTTTCCGCCGCATTTCCCTGTCGAGGTGTCATCGGGCCGACTGTCATTTGTCACACCTGTCAACTGACGGGACGCGAGTAACGGATATCGGGATATGCGACTTCGTAACTCCCTTCTCGTGTCTTATTTTAGGTTTTATCGTGTTTTTATGGAGTTAAGAGTTTATGAGTTCTTTTCATATTCATTTGTTCAGTAACAATACAGACATTGATGAAACACAAACATAAATTACAGCTAAATTAATAAACAAAAAATTCAGTAGGTACCATTTATCTGTGTATGTGTAATTGACATAACTATTATTTCAATACACGTTGTATTTTACTATAATTTTTCTATCGTACCAGTCTAAATGTAATACTAAAGGTCTTCGCACATTAAAACAACTCAACGGCGACTCGACTCTATGCTAGACATTGAAATTTAAGCCCTGTGTCAATGTTCTAGGTTTAATTTCAAAAAATGATTATAAAGTAGTGTACAACGAGTGGCCTACGCATCGTACACTAAAGGTCAACCCCGACACGTTTGTCACGCAATGACCACACGTCGTCCACGCAACGACCACACGTCGTCCACGCAACGACTATGCGTTTGCGACTGACGCGTGACGGGCAACCATTTGCCAGCACACCGCGTTGTCCACTCGTTGACACCGCGTTGTCCACTCGTTGACAACGCATTGCCCACTAGTGACCATTGGGTGGATCAACTAGTTGACTACTCATCGAGAGTGTGAGTTGAGTTGGTGTCGGATTGGCGTGGAGTTGGTCTAATGTGCGAAGACCTTAAAATTACTGACATCTTAGCCAATTATACGAGGATCAACGTTAAATATGTATTGAAGACGCGTCTGTTCTAAATTAAATCTATAACAACAATATCTTAGTAGCAGTTTCAGCGGCAGTCGCCATGAATTATGCAGTTATGCGCACAGCATGCCGTGTAACTAACAGCCTTATGCTAATGCCGCAAAGATTATGAACGTAATAAACAAACTGGACACTCTTTTCATACAAACATACATACATAAAAAGCCGTGGTAGCCTGTGGGCAGTGGCGTCACTATAACGTCTGGGACCCGCGGCAAATTCGTCAGATGGGGCTCCTTCATCAATATAAAGAAGTGCATCAGCGTCCCTTCTGTACTCTAAACCAAGCCAGTTCGAGGCCCCGTAGAGCTAGGGGTCCCTGGCATTTTGCCAGCCCTGCCACCCTATAGTTACGCCACTGCCTGTGGGCTCTCAAGCAGAGGGTCGTGGGTTCGAACCCGGGTCGCACCTCTAAGTTTTTCGGAGTTTATCTGCGGTACATTTGAAATTTATCATGAGCATTTCAGTGAAGGAAAACACCGTGAGGAAATGAGGGTGCGGATTGGGAACTTCACACACACTATTGAATTGCTTCGTAGTTGTGGGCAGGTGCCGTCTCAGGAAAGCTCATGGTAAATTTAAAATGATAATACATAAAGAAAGGTTTTTTCTAGTGAATCGAATATTTCGGTACAAGCATACAATTTCAATGCATATTCGAATATCGTCGGTAAAGTTTTTGCATGAATAAAACATGAAGTTATAAATATATTGAATGTCACCCGCTTGGATTTTATCCGTATATCCCGAGGGAATCATGCAATCAGTTGAAGATAATAAATTATATAAAATATGCTGTACAAATAATTGAAAAACCAAACCAAACAAATCTAGAAATCCTAGCTATTTTGATTCCCCTTTCCACCTACACGCCCGATGCTAAGCGTGGCCTTCGAGGTTTGTTGGCTAAGGCTCTGTCTACCCCGTAAAGGATAAAAACATGATAAATGTATGTAAAACCATACCTACCATATAGAAAATAACACAGAAGATGATTCCTTTTTGCAAGACACAAAAATACAAGAGAATATACCTACACAATTTTATAGAAAAGAAACAAGAAAAAACACAGACGTGAAAAATAGATCATCAGCGTTGTGTCTTCGCAAACGTGAAACGGTCGCTGGCTCAGCATTGCGCTGAGGCGTTAGACGCCTGCAGCCCTGGTTTTCAGCCAGAACCGTCTGTGACTCACGAAACGATACACAGATAACATATAATACATAATCCATAAACTTTCACGTAAGAAAATAATAAATATAACTGTGTAGAATTGCAAGTGTAATGATATAGTTATGGGTGCTAAGGATGCTAAAAGGAAACAAGGCACTCCACAATAACTATATATCTCTACATTCAGAAGGAAACACTGAAGAATAATATATACAGGAAGGACATGGCTACACAAGGAATAGGGAAACTAGAAAACCATAAGGAATAAGCGTGTGGTAAGGATGACAGATGGCACGGCAAGAAGTTAGACAGTTGCTGTTTGAAACCGCACATGCGCACTCGAACTTTGAGGTCGGCAGTCCTCGGACGCGCTCGGCTTTGTCAACGAAAATAGTTGCCACTAAAAAGTCTAGCTAACCAATCTTCTACTATATAAAAATAAGTCGGGTTTTCCTTCCTGACGCTATAACTCCAGAACGCACGAACCGATTTCCACGGTTTTGCATTCGTTGGAAAGGTCTCGGGCTCCGTGAGGTTTACAGCAAAGAAAATTCAGGAAAACAGCATAGTTCCCGCGGGATGGCGATAAGCGAATTCTGCGCGGACGGAGTCGCGAGCAACAGCTAGTAAGATAATAAGCAGCTATGTACTGTTCCCGTATAGTGTTAGAGGTACAGAAAGCATCTGTACTTACTTCGCGTAACTTAATCTTTGCCTTATTGGTTCATACAACGTGCTCATGAGGAAGCTCGTAAAAATATCTGAAATCGCAAATTTTCAGTATTAATTCCGGATTTTATGTGTTGCTTATTTAAAATTCTTCCATGCTCTGGCAGTTGTCGTTCGTTATGGGTCGTCCATTAATCAGGTGATGTTTTTTTAGCACTTTTAAACCCCCCCCCCCCCCGTGGTGAGGTTTAAAGCTACCCCCCTTCCCTCCAAAATCACGTGTATTTTAGTGCCTACAAAGAATTTTAAATTATTTTGAATATTATCTTTAAATACAGGTATACAAGTATAATCTAATTTTATTCTAGAAAATTAAGGAACATTTTTCGGTTTAAAAATCGCGCGTTTGACGAATAAATAGATACACGTGATATCTTACTACAACCCCCCGCCCCTCTTGTGATATTTCTTTATTTTTGACACCCCCCCCCCCCTTTCGGAGCCTCACGTGATTAATGGGCCCCATATGGTTCTAAAGGGAAGGCCTTTGTTCAACAGTGGACGTCTCTGATGATGATGATGCAATGAATGGAACATCATCGATATTTTAATAATTATATGGGACAATCCCATACCCATCGAGGGAATGGGCGAAAATCATAGGAATCATGTTATAGGCGATACGGCTAGCAACCCATCACTATTTTGATTCCACTTTCCACCTCTACGCCCTCAGTGTCTTGCTAAACGTGACCTGTAGATCTTGTTACCTTAGGCTCCGTCTACCCCGTAAGGGATAAAGACGTGATTTGTGTATGGGTGTGTGTGTGTATGGGACAATATGGTGCTTCCACGCTGGTCTGGGTGTAAAAAAAATACATAGAATGTACCAGTTGCTTTTTCTCCCGCGCATATGGTAAAAGCCCATCGAGGGAATGGGCATAGGGATCCTGTTATAGGCGATGCGGCTAGCTACCCATCACTATTTTCATTCCCCTTACCACCTACACGCTCTTAATCATGCTAAACGTGGCCTTAAGGTTTTGTTACCTTAGGCTCTGTCTACCCTGTAAGGGATAAAGACGTGATGTATGTAACATCTGGTGTAATAAAGTCACGTTTTTATAATCCCCTCCGCTATATATTCCAATAAACAAATTGCCAAGCATATTGAGTTACAGGCTTGCACCTGCCTCCAGATAGCTCCAATAAATGGATTTTTTCAACGTTGTAAACTGTTTTTAAGCCGCGAATAATACCTATGTGGATACAGCAATTATGAGGGTTTATTCAGACAAATAAAACGTTAATTGTTATTTTATGTAACAATACACGTCTTTATCCCTTACGGGGTAGACATAGCCTAAGGTGACAAAACCTCAGGTCACGTTTAGCAAGACACTGGGCGCAAAGGTGGAAAGTGGTATCAAAATAGTGATGGGTTGCTAGCCGCATCGCCTATGACATGATTCCTAAGACTTTCGCCCATTCCCTCGATGGGTTATTACCATCTGCGCGGGAAGAGAAGCAACTGGTAAATTCTAGGTTTTTTCTTTACTCTCAGACCCGCAAAAAACGGTAAAAATGCGAAAGCAGAAAGTTCAGTTTAGTGCACGCACACTCTCTAACTTTTTCTGCTCTTTTTTATTTTTTGTATTATTCTTGTGTTTTGAGTACTTCGCTTGGCACTCGCGATACAGACCCTGAGTCTAGTGCGAAGGCCGCGGTTTCACTTACCGCATAAAATGTCATCTACCTATCTCTATGTAACAATGTGTCCTTTATAAAATACTAGCGACCCGCCCCGGCTTCGCACGGTATATTGTGCATGTACTATACATATAAACCTTCCTCTTGAATCACTTTATCTATTAAAAAAAACCGCATCAAAATCCGTTGTGTAGTTTTGAAGATATAAGCATACATCGGGACATGAGGACAGAAAAAGTGACTTTGTTTTATAATATGTAGTATCACCTTTCGTGAATATTTTTTTTAGTGTAGGGTCGCTCCTTGGCTATTCAGTGAAACAAATGGAACTTTACAGAGGTTTATTGTTTACAATATCCAAAGAACAACGTAGTCTCAGGGATAACGTGAGCTTTTTAAGAGAGTTCAGGGCAGAACGGCACTATTGACTTATTCTTTTCACACACACACGCCCAAGGAGCACTAGTACTCCCCTGGACGGACACGAAGGTGAGGACGACGCTGCCAGCGCAGAAGGGGCCGAAGGCGAGGGTCGCAGTAGAGGCGAGCCTTGGGTCAGGATGTCGTCCTCAGGCAGAAGCGTGTCTTCCGGTAGGGTAGTGGAGATGTGCGTTATGCAGCTCAGCAGTTTCAGGCTTTAATTTAGCCCCGATCTGGGTCCCTGTAATTTTCTCGGTGTCAGAGGCGGTCTTCTACGACGAGGGCCCAGGCAGCTCTTCGACGTCCACCAGGGGTAGTGCGTCAAAGAGTCGGCTAGGTCCTCGAGTAAGACTTAGGAACAAATAGGCGAATTTGAATAAGGTTGAACAGTCTGTGTTCGCCGTTAAATTCAAAATGAAGCTACGTTATAATTCAAATTGGAGGCCGTTGGCCCTACGGTCAACGCGCCCCGACGAAACACTTAGACCTAATTTATTAACATGATTTACATTTGAAATTACACTTAGAATAAAAAGCAATAAAATACAATAAGACACCTTGAGCACTTAGACAATGATAATTAATTTACTCACCATATAACTGGGGATTCCGTACTCGTAGCTTTTATTCTGAAGATTTGAAATAGAGTGTGGATCCCTACGGCGCGCGCGAGCTTTTATAGGAGGCCGCGGTTCCGTATGTATAACTATACTTAATTAAGCGCGACTAGTGATGTGCCACCTAGGGTCTTACGGCAAGTCGTCGATTATCGATCTTTGATTCGACTTTTTACAAGTGTCACCGTCTACCGCGTGACATTCCCCTCTTTCCCGGTGAGAAAATCAACCTAAGTTGATTTTCGGCTATTAAAACTTAGGAGTTATCTGTCATACCTCACGCTCACGCTCATCATTCATACTTCTACAAGTTAAAAGAGATAGAACAATAGTATATGCCTACTCCGACCCCTAGGTAAAGGTTGTAATGGAAAGGAGATCTAACTACACATATAGATAACGACTGTCCTCGGGTTACCGGCCGCCCGTAGTACTATTGTAAACAGGTGGAATAAGGCTTATGATTTCGAGTTTCCAACACCGCTCGGTTCCTGAATACAGCTTAGGTAGGGGACTTTACAGAAGTCAGTAGTACTGGTATTAGGCTTAGTTTAAAACAGACGATTCATACATGTGAGATGACCATTCGCGGGTTTCACGACGGTTTCTTGCCTCTAAGTTAGCGCAAGTATCATGGTTGCGTAGCAGCGCGCGGAATGTAAACATCGTTACGAGGTCGCTACGAGTGATTAGATTTTAGTTTAAGCGGCCGGAACGTGTTGCTCTTGCGCTGCTACTAGCGGAATGCGAGATAATTGCGACGGCGCAAGGGGGAGGAGTGATCGCGGACGCCGACCAATGAGGTCATTGCGCGCTGCGGCTCCGCCACGGGCCGAACGCTATCTACGAGTAATTAACCTGTTGGTTTTAATTTGATGTCTTTAATATGCCACGCGCCTAAATTCTTTCCAGATAAGTCCTGTAGTTCAAATACTAATGGTGAACGTTTTTTAATGATCTTACACTTTACAAATTTCGGTGCTAATTTCTTACAAAAGTTAGCGGACTTATCGCTGAGGAAATATGTACGCTTCCATACTAAATCGCCTTCATTAAAGTGCGCTGGTTTACGGCGTGAGTTATACCTCTTAATACTATTCTGATGTGCATTGTATAGCGCGTGCTGGACTTTGTCGAATGTTTCTGCTAGGAATCCTACGTTTTGCGCATAGGCGTCGCGCGGTAAGAATAGTAGTTCATTACCCAATTCATTATCGACGTAGTGTGAACCGCACGTTACCAATTCTCTGCCGTGTACTAAGAAAGCGGGAGTGTAACCCGTCGCCTCGTTTATGGAGTTGTTTATAGCGAATTGTATTTTTGGCAGATTAATGTCCCATGACCTGTGGTCGTTTTGTACAAAGGTAGATACACAAGTCATTATCGTTTTGTTATAACGTTCTGTCAAATTAATATGAGGTGAATAGCGTGCTATAAGAAACTGATTAGGTACCTTATATTTATCGAGGAAGGATTTCAGCTCGCGGCTGGTAAAATAAGTAGCATTATCCATATATATGGTTTGAGGGACACCATGAGTGAGGAAAACTGAGTCTTCCAGGTGCTTAATGACTATAGCTGAGGACGCGTTACGTACAGGAAACAAAAGGCAATATTTTGAAAATACGCATGTCACCACAAATAAGTAGTTATTTTGCTTTCGTGTAGTAGTTAGTGGACCCATGAAATCCAAGGAGATAACCTGGAATGGACGTGAGCAGTGTTTAGGACGACCCATCTCACCTAGCGTAGCGTGAGTTGGGTGTTTATAAGCTATACAAGTGTCGCATGACGCAATGTATTTAGACACGTCCTTGTACATTCCTTTCCAGAAATAATTGAGAGCCAAACGATGGTAGGTTTTGAACGCGCCTAGATGTCCCGCAGTAGGTACATCGTGATTTTCGCTAATTATTTGGTGACGTAGTTCCTCTGGTACTACTTCCTTCCATGTGAACTCGTTAGCAAATCTAGTGTCAGACTTCGTTAATCTGTAGAGGGAGTTGTTTACTATTTTATAGTTAGGAAAACCCTGTGGCGCGTTAGTACAGCTGTTGTAAAGATCTAAGTACCACTTGTCCTTTGTCGTGAGATGCGCGTTTGCAAGTGTTAACGCTGACACTGGCACGGCTCTAGATAAGGCGTCAGGAACGACGTTGTCTTTGCCGCGTCGATGTAAGATCTCAAAATTAAAGGATGATAGTCGTACTCCCCACCTAGCTAAACGGCCTGTAGGATTACTTAGAGATAAAAACCATTTTAGAGATGAATGGTCAGTGTAGACTTTAAATGTGCGACCATTCTCGAGATAACAGCGCCAATGCTCGAGTGCGACTAGGACGGCTAAGGTTTCGCGTTCTGTAACACTGTAGTTTCGTTCCGCCTTTGACAAGGAACGACTCATGTATGCGACTGGATGTTCTTGACCGTTAATAGTTTGGCAGAGCATTGATCCTACGCCTAAATTACTTGCGTCTGAGTGTACCTCGAATGGTTGCGTATAGTCCGGGCAAGAGAGGACCGGAGAACTAATTAGACAAGACTTGAGTTGTACAAACGATTGTTCAGCTTCGTTTGTCCATGCAAATGGTGGTGCATTTTTTTTAAGTGAAGTCAAGGAATTTAGTGGGCCTGCTAATGTGCTAAAATTAGGAACAAATCTACGGTACCAAGACGCGGTGCCTAGAAATCTTTTCACCTCCTTTGTGTTCGTTGGTCTGGGGTAATCTAGAATCGCGGCTACTTTATCTGGGTCCGTGCGTAAGCCTTGCTCGTCTACCACGTAGCCTAAGTACTTTAATGAGTTCCTAAAGAATTGTGTCTTTTCATAATTTATAGTGAGACCTGCGTGTTTTAGCTTCGCTAGGACTTTTAGGAGCAAAGTTACATGATTGTCATAGGAGTCGCTGACACAGACTATATCATCGAGATAACAGAATACTTTGTTGTCGAATTCAGGTCCAAATAGGCTATCTACTAGTCTCTGTTGTAAAGCTGGTGCGTTCGTCAAACCAAAGGGCATCACTTTGAACGAGAAGGTACCACGTGATGGTACAAAGAAAGCTGTCTTACACTTATCCTTTTCATTTATAGGTATCTGCCAGAACGCCTTCGATAAGTCAATGCTAGTTAAGAATTTCGCGTCCCTAAGATTGTCTAATATCTCGGATATGTAAGGAAGACTGTACGCGTCCTTTTTAGTTACCGCGTTCAATTTACGGCTGTCGAGACAGAACCTAGGTTTGCCGTCCTTCTTCCCTACTACTAGTACTGGCGAGGACCACGCGCTCTCGCATGGTTCAATAACATCCAGACGCAACATTTCGTCGACCTGTTCGTTTATTATGTTGAGTTTCTCCGGTGACATTCTGTAGGAACGTTGTCTAATTGGTTCGGTAGTGCCCGTGTCAATGTTATGTACAACTAAGTTAGTACGGCCGAGACCAATTTGTTCGTAAGAGATGTCGCGAAACTGTCCTATAATATTATCTGCCTGCACGCGCTGAGCCTCTGTGAGGTTAGTGTAGGAATGCAGTGCCTGAGGTCGAATAATTCTGTCTGGATGCTTAGTGACGGTCTCGCTTGCCGCTAAAGCACTTACGTATTTAGGACAAACTTTGAAAGACCGCCAAAAGTTTATCCCTAGTATGACAGAATTATTGACCTCGGGCACTACGTATGCCCTTATAGAGTGAGTTTGATTCTCAAAAGTTATGTCGAGGTCAAAGTATCCTATACTACGCAAGCGCCGGCCAGCAGCCGCCTCTATGTTAATGTAATCATCAAAACGCATGGTATGCCCATAGGTAAGTAATGTGTTATGATAATCTTTGCCAAGCACCGTTACGGCCGCCCCCGAGTCCAATAAGCAGTGTGGAATTCTCAGTTTGTTTATATAGATAGTTATGAACGGTCGCGCGTCGCGCGGCCCTAAGTCCTGCTGCGAATTGTTTTGTTTATGTGAGTGGGGCGAGATCGTCGTTACCTTATAAGAATTAAAAAAAGTGTTAACGAAATGCAGCCATTGTGACCATTTATTAGCCCTCCTAATGTAACGACGTCCTCGCCACGAACTTAGTTTTTTGTTTGCGAAGTGGGTCTAGGTATGTGTTTATTACATGTAGTGCAATCAGGGAACTTCACCCCCACCTTGCCACACTTGAAGCACAACAAGGTCCGTGGTGCTTGACAAGTTCTTAATGTGTGTGTATTAGATTTACACCTAGGACAAAATTTATTATTGTTAGTGTGTGGTGCTTGTGACAAAATATTCACCGGGTATCGGTGTTTAGTGTTAGTGTAATTATGTTTATTAGCGCTGTTACCCGAGGATGGATGCTGATACCTATCAAAATGCCTATTTTGATGTGAAAAGGTTTGTGATTGTTTATTTATAGCTAGTTCAGGGATTAGTGTACCTGCCGTAGGGCGCGGTGGCTCTTTATAGCTAGACATTCGAGCTTGAACTAGTTCGAATTTGTGACAGACGGTACGGAGTTCATCTATAGTGGTCACTGAAGTAGCTGTAGCTAATACTGCCGCGAAACAGGGCCTAATATTATGCAACAAAATCTCTAACTGATCATCTTCAGTCATAGGTACAGTTAGTCGTGAAAACATTGCGTGCATAATAGCTAAATAAATTGTTATGTTTTCGGAGTCGTCTTGAGTCCGGGCGCGAATTTCCGCCTTTAATTTATAATCGTAGTCTGGCTGTGAGAATACGGATACGAGTTGTTTAGACAATTCGTTCCAAGTGGTAATCTTATCTTTAACCGATCTATACCAACACAAGGCCTCGCTCTCAAATATCTCAGTCGCGAAAGAAAGGAATTTGTCTGGTTTAATCTTCCTAGCTGAGAGAAATTCGTTTACACGAATGACGAAAGCGCGGACACAAGTTTTTCCACTGTAGCGAAGTTTTGCAAAATCAGAGGTTATGCCGCGGTCACATGTTACTGATATATTTGGTGGTGGTTGCGCGAAACTATGAGAAGAAGTGTTCAATTGTTCTAGGTTGTCCTCACTTTCCAAAAAGGTTTCCTCACTATCTTGATCAAACTTAGCACGTATAGTAGCTAGTTCCTTTGATACATTTTGAAAGCTAGTTAAGCATGATTTCAATACTGCCTCCGATTCGGGTGTAGTAGTAATTATTCTCCTAAGACGATGGTAGATATGACTGCACAAATTGTCTGTACGCACGAATAAATTATCGTCAAACTTTGATTTGATTAGGGTTAAATTTGACTGCGCTTTTGCTAAACTTTCTGCTACGCCTTTTAGGTCGTCGACGGGGTCTAGTCCCGATTCTAATATATCTTGGGCCGGTAAACCGGGTGCTAGTTTCACTATTTGACCGCGTAATTCTTGTACTGTAAGTGCCGGTGTAGTTCCGCGAATAGCCACCTCATAAGATAGCTCTGTTTTTTGTAGCGATAAATACTTAATATTGCGATGTGCCATTTTTAGTACACTAAAAGCTGTAAGTTACCCGCGATATTAGAATTTATTCAACCTGTTCTCCGAAGTGTGCGCGTTAAGGTGCGTTTATAATTTTAAAATAATGAAATGGAGTTACAAGACGAACCGTAGATCGATAAGTAAGTGTTGAAGGAAAGTGCGACTTACGCGTATTACCCTAAGTGCCGCAACGTATGGCTGCGAGTCGTATTAAACGTTGGTAGAATTGAACGTTAAGTAGTTAACTCAGTTGTAATGGCTAGCCTGCTATTGAAACACGTAGCGCGTTGTAGTTAGTTGTCTAAATGCTCAAAGTATGCGCAGGTATAGGTAAGGTGCTAAAATATTTCGATTATTGCAGTAAAGTGTTAAAAATCGCGAGTTGTTTGAAGTTAAGTTTAAAGTTTTCGAGAAGTGATGCTAAATTTGATTAAATTAATGTTCTTGTCGGTACAACTAATTAAGGTTGTTGTTAGATAATTGAGTGGTTCGTTATAAATTTGAAATGCCAACTGTGGTAGTTATTATGTAGTTAATGTGTATTTTAAATTGACACTGGTCGCGATCGAGCCGTTAACGCTTGCGTATTTGAATCTGCTAAGTGTCCTAGGCACACGGGTGCGAAAGAGAGCGCGCGGTCGTTGCTAACACAACGGAGCGGTGCGGAAGGAACCGTTGATTCGAATAATTAGGGCGCGAGCGGATGTGCCAAGCGCGAGTGGATTTTAAATTAACGGTTCAGTATTTAAAATATTTGACCGTTAATATTTTAAATTTAAGTACATACGTTAGGAACCGTTGATTTCAAATTGCTGCTAGTGAATTTAATGTTTGTTTACGTTAATTTAAATTAAAAATTTAGAAAATAACCACTTGTTACCGACAGGAACAACGTTTTTTACGACTTCTACGTAACCGAACGAGAAAACGGCTGAGCCTATTCTTAAGCCGAGCTCAGACAGCGAACGAATTGTTACTGCAATAGTCGGATTTTACAATAAAATAAGTATAAAAGTATTTAGAAATGACCGAAGCCAACTCTTTGAGTGCGTGTGCGGAAGAAGTGCTAAGACCTGAACTGAACTAATGGGTGCCGCTAGTGCGCGTATAGAAAAAGTGCTAAGAACTGAACCGAACTAACCAAGTTGGGCGCCGACTATCACCTTTCGTGAATATTTTTTTTAGTGTAGGGTCGCTCCTTGGCTATTCAGTGAAACAAATGGAACTTTACAGAGGTTTATTGTTTACAATATCCAAAGAACAACGTAGTCTCAGGGATAACGTGAGCTTTTTAAGAGAGTTCAGGGCAGAACGGCACTATTGACTTATTCTTTTCACACACACACGCCCAAGGAGCACTAGTACTCCCCTGGACGGACACGAAGGTGAGGACGACGCTGCCAGCGCAGAAGGGGCCGAAGGCGAGGGTCGCAGTAGAGGCGAGCCTTGGGTCAGGATGTCGTCCTCAGGCAGAAGCGTGTCTTCCGGTAGGGTAGTGGAGATGTGCGTTATGCAGCTCAGCAGTTTCAGGCTTTAATTTAGCCCCGATCTGGGTCCCTGTAATTTTCTCGGTGTCAGAGGCGGTCTTCTACGACGAGGGCCCAGGCAGCTCTTCGACGTCCACCAGGGGTAGTGCGTCAAAGAGTCGGCTAGGTCCTCGAGTAAGACTTAGGAACAAATAGGCGAATTTGAATAAGGTTGAACAGTCTGTGTTCGCCGTTAAATTCAAAATGAAGCTACGTTATAATTCAAATTGGAGGCCGTTGGCCCTACGGTCAACGCGCCCCGACGAAACACTTAGACCTAATTTATTAACATGATTTACATTTGAAATTACACTTAGAATAAAAAGCAATAAAATACAATAAGACACCTTGAGCACTTAGACAATGATAATTAATTTACTCACCATATAACTGGGGATTCCGTACTCGTAGCTTTTATTCTGAAGATTTGAAATAGAGTGTGGATCCCTACGGCGCGCGCGAGCTTTTATAGGAGGCCGCGGTTCCGTATGTATAACTATACTTAATTAAGCGCGACTAGTGATGTGCCACCTAGGGTCTTACGGCAAGTCGTCGATTATCGATCTTTGATTCGACTTTTTACAAGTGTCACCGTCTACCGCGTGACAGTAGTGATAGTGATTATGCACTCTGTAACTTCTGTGGCGAAATAAAGTTATTCTATTCTATTCTAGTTTAACGAATCGAAAGCGAAAGCGAAAAACTTTCAAAATAAACAGTTAAACCCACAATTACATGTTTAGCGAAGTTTTTTTCATGAGCACAAATAGATTGCCAACAGCGGAATGCTCAAAGTTTGTGCAAAATATCTAATAATGCTGAAAGTTGTGTGTTTTGTTCCGTAACTACTGGGCAATGATAATGAGCACGTTGTTCCGATAGTTCTATTTGGCACATCGTTTGCTGCTTTTGTTGCTATAACAGTTGTTAATTATGAATGTGTCGGCTTTTGACTATGTTAAACAACGTTACTGATGTTTCACGTTTTCGAGTTTATGGTTTACTAGTTGTTGCCCGTTTGCGTAGAATTCGTTTGTCGCTATCCCGCAGAAATTACGCAATTTTCCGGGATAAAAAATAGCCTATGTGTTTATCTAGACTAACAGCTATCTCCGTTCTAAATTTTGTCCAAATCCATTCAGTAGTTTTTACGTGAAAGTGTAACAAACATCCATCCATCTATACTTACAAACTTTCGCGTTTATAATACTAGTAGCTGTTGCCTGCAACTACGTTTGCATAGAATTCGTTTGTCGCTATCCCGCAGGAATCACGCAATTTTCCGGGATAAAAGGTAGCCTGTGTGCTATCCCAGACTATAATCTATCTATGTTCCAAAGTTCATCCAGATCTGTCCAGCAGTTCTGGCGTGAAATAGTAACAAACTCTATCCATCCATACTTACAAACTTTCGCGTTTATAATATTAGTAGGATATTTTATCTGTGTATCGTTTCGCGAGTCGCAGACGGTTCTGGCTAAAAATCAGTGCTGCAGTCTAACACCTCAGCGTAATGCTGAGCCAGCGACCGTCTCACTTTTGCGAAGACACACAACGCTGATGATCTATTTTTCATGTCTGTTTTTTTTGTATAAAATTGTGTGTATGCTTTTATACTTGTGTGTCTTGCAAAATGAATAAATGTCTGACCAAAAGAGGCTTGCCAGACGTGTGTATAAATATATCTCGGCGCGCCTTATAGAGGCCTCCCGTGACCAGAGGGCTGGCCAAAATTTCGCTCAGTGAATAAGCATTGCCATACAACGTGGCAATGCTGCCAGCGTTCTGGACATCCTCCCCATTGGCGGCGATTTGTGAGATTTTTTTTCTCTTTAATTTAATAATAGTTTTGACAGTTTTTTTATTGTTTTCTTTTTCTTTTTCTATAAAACTGACAAAGTGATCATAAGAGTTCTGTTTTTTCCTTTAACCCTAAGAAACAGCAGTAAATAAATACCGCGTCCCAGAAATGGCAAATGGCTTTTGTTTCACACACTTTTCAATGGTAATCGTGTCGGTAGAGCGGAAAATTGTCTCGTTCGCGTATGTCACGGGATGAAAAAGATAATAGAGATCGGTATAGCATTGAGTTAAGTGGCTAAAGGTCAATGACCTGAGCAAAATATGGTATTTTTTTTGTCGTGAAGTAAAAAAAGAACATACTTCTCCGAAATTAAACTACCGTGAGACTTAATCATAATTACACATAATGGATGGATTGGATGTAAGAGAGGATTTTTACACTAGGCACTTATTCTTTGCAAATAAATACATTCTAATTAGAATTCCTTGAAATTTGAAATTTGGCATGAAGGTAGCTCTAGTCGCACAACTAACGAAATAAGTGTAATTTTTTTTTAATGTCTGTTCGTCTATGTAAGTCATAAACTGAACCAAGGGCTGGGCTAGCACTGGCTATTCATACTTTCTTGCAAATTTTTACCGAACTCTGCAAATACAAATACAAATAACTTTATTTCGCTTGAAATATGGTACAAAAGGTGTTAAAATACGATAATGGGTCACATATTTCACCAGCATCTGGCATGCAAAATGTCACAACTTACACTATAAAATTTTACATTATAATAATCAAAATGCCACCTAATTTAATATTGATAGATGTCACCCAATTTATTATTGGTCACAGGAAGAAAAGTATTCGGTAACTGAGTAGAAACCCTTTAACACAAGCCAAAACATCCCCAAAGGTAATTGCGTGCGAGTCCGACTCGCACTTGGCCGGTTTTCACCAATTCCACAATAGTCGGTGACAATTGACAATTCTGTTTACATTACAAACTCGACGAGAACGCCGGTTGACTTCATATTGACCATGCATTCGAATTGTCACTTATCTGATGAAATGGGGGCCAGAATTGACATATGTCACCGACTATTGTCGCGTTGGGGATATAGGGGTCAGGCGTGAATGTGATCAAACGCAAGCTTATTTTGCATTGTCATAATCTAATCATGATTGCTTGATCATGATCAATGGACCTACAAAGCTTTTAATACTGAATGAATAATGAAATATTTACAGATAATGTTAATATTTACACGATGAAAATCAGCTTTGATGGTTTTGATTTAAATCGTAATAATCACCACAGGAAATGGCGGATGATAATGTTTATTTTAACGAATCAGATCAGATCATAATCAATTGAATAATTTTATGAATCAGACGATATTTTCCATGCACATACATACGTACCTACCGAAATCACGTCTTTACTATCCCTTACGGGGTGGAAAGAGCCTAAGGCAACAGGACCTAAAGGCCACGCTTAGCATGATTGTGGGCGTAAAGGTGGAAAGAAGAATCAAAATAGTGATGGGTTGCTAGTCGCATCGCCTATAACATGATTTACTCCTCTCATCACCTCATAGATGGACTAAAAGGGGTAAATCCACTATTACGTACGTATATCAATGCTCATAATTTGCGTTTGTTTTATTTAATTTTGTGTCTTAATTGCACAACATCCATACATACATAATTATTAGTGTAGTAGTTAGTAGCGGAGTAGCGAAGTCGCGGGCACAAGCTAGTGTCACTGAGTGACCAGATGTGGAGAGGGAAGGAAACTCAGGAGATGATCGTTATGGAGGAGGTTTTATTGAATCAGGCGTTACTTTGCGGAGGTCCATTTCAACGAACAAAAAATTTACCTTGCTACTCTGATACTCCGAGTAGCGGAGTAGCAAGGTAAATTTTTTGTTCGATGGAGGAGGTTGGTTATTCAGATTATAAAATTAAAGGTGAAACAAGGTATAGAACAACTTCATAAACAAATACAGTAATTTATAAAAACAGTTAGCCCAATAAATATGAAACTTACGAATAGTGCCTTTGGAAACAATGAAGAACAAAATTATTATGATGACAGCAATGGAACTGATAGAAAATCACAGCACAGGATAAGATCGGTTATTATCAATAATGCACAATCCTAGTACTTAAAAATGACTGAACAAGTGGGTACGATGTGATTTTAAAATTTAGAGTGAAAAGATGAGGATTCTGCCAGATCTCATTTAGTAGACATAGAGTCATGAAAGATCGAACAAGACGATCGATATGGATTCTAAATTTTACATACATACATACACACACAAATCACGTCTTTATCCCTTACGGGGTAGACAGAGCCTAAGGTAACAAGACCTACAGGCCACGTTTAGCAAGACACTAAGGGCGTAGAGGTGGAAAGTGGAATCAAAATAATGATGGGTTGGTAAATTTTTAATTTGAAAATAGAGAAAAACATTAAACTGAGGACGGAGGATGAAAACAGACAACGCTGAATACCGCCTTGTTACACTAGTATCCACTAAATGGTTACAGAATACAGGCCCTGTTAAATCCGTCTATTGTTAGATCTCCACATCTCAGTTTCTGTCAAAAGCAGTGCAAGTACACGCCCCAATATAGAGCTCCCTCGCGTGTCTCACGACATGCATTCCATATTTATTGCATACGGAATATTAGTTCAAACGTAGCCGCAGCGTTTATAGCCCATTGTTAACATTCGACGCAAGATTTGAATGATTTTATTTGATTCCATTTTCCACCTATACGCCCACAATCTTGCTAAACGTGGTATAGGTCTTGTTAACTTAGGCTCTGTACCCCTTTAGGGATAAGGACGTGATTTGTGAGTGTGTGTGTTTACTTCCATGCTGGACTGGGAGCGAATGAAAAACATAGAATGTACCAGTTGCTTCTCGTACCGCGCAGGTGGCAAAAACGCATCGAGGGAATGGACGAAATTCTTAAGAATAATGTTATAGGCGATGCGGTTAGCAAGCCATCACTAGTTTGATTCTTTTTTCCACCTATTCGCCTACAATCTGGTACACATACACATACACAAATCACGTCTATATCCCTTACGGGGTAGACAGAGTCTGAGGTAACAAAGGCCACGTTTAGCATGATTGTAGCGTATAGGTGGAAAAAGGAACCAAAATAATGATGGGTTAGTAGCCGCATGGCCTATTTCGCCCATTTCCTAATTATTTAAGTAAGCATTCCCTCGATGGGCTTTTACCATCTGCGCGGGAAGATAAGCAACTGGTACATTCTATGTTTTTTCTTTACTCCCAGACCAGCATGGAAGGACAGCTAGTACCTACATTATAAATACGAGTGTGTCTGTTTATTTGTATGTATATTTTAACTTGACACTTCATTGTTAAACTTATACTTCCGTAACGATTACCTTTTTCGTATAAAAAGATCAATTACAGTTTATTAACACTCATCTATTCCCTCTGGAAAAAGGTCAGGCCAGGAGTACCCGAAACCGACGAGCATGAAGAGATTGATGAATGTGGATGAAGCGAAAGAAGTATGTCAGGATCGTAGCAAGTGGAACAAAGTAGTCTCTGCCTACCCCTGTGGGAAAGAGGCGTGACGGTATGTATGTATGTATGTATCTATCTATTCCCCTAATATATAGCTGCAAAGACATGTCACAATATCGAACGCTTGCTCGAATCGACTTCAACAATGCCAACGCTTTGCTATTCAAGTCAGCTTCAGTAAACGCCGCGGGCGCGTTTGTGACACAAAGCCGTGTGTTTACAAAACAAGCGTGTGGACGGAATTCAGCAAAGCAAAGTTCGCTTAAGCTTCGGGCATTTGCGGGCCGGCACGAATACTCTGTGTACTATACGATATGTATATTATGTCTACCTTAAATACTCTTATTATTACACACACACACACACACACACACACACACACACACACACACACAAACACACACACATATCACGTATTTATCCCTTCGGACTATTTCGTAGTCCTTCCTCCTGGAGCGCTCGCCCCGGCGGCAGCGAAACGAACACAGCGCGCGCCAGCGCTCTGTTCGCGCGGCTGCTCGACGCAACTGACAGCGGCGCACAACTACCCTCGTTTTCATCGTCATTTTTATTAATGTCCGTTTATGTGTAATTATGGTTGTGCATACACCTAATCTTTTTTTGTGAATTGTATTTGTTTCTTTATATTTCTAAAACTTGCACATTCCCTTGATGGCTTCTACCATCTGCGCGGGAAGAGAAGTAACCGGTACATTCTGTTATCTTTGCTCCCAGACCAGCGTGGGAGGAATATATTATATTATTAGTGTATTTAATTATTATGCTCAAAGCTCGAAAGCTGTAAGATAAGCATTAGATATATCTTAGGATAATCCAAACTAGACTGAATCGAAATCACTCTAAAGCCAATTTATGCTGACAGGGAGTTTGAGTTGCCTCGTTCTGTGAAATAAGCATTAAATTTACTGCAAAGTACGAAGCAAGGATAAATTGAGGTGGCCCAAGTCATAAGAAACGTGGTAATTTGAAAAACGGTCCAATCGCTTATATGACCCAACATAATGATGCCCTGGGTTCTCGAAACAATGTGTAGCGGATTCTGATCCTATAATTTTTTTTTGGTAATATTATTATTATGAGCCTATTGTGTCCCACTGCTGAGCAAAGGCCTCCCCCCAACGCTTCCACTGCTCTCGGTCTGCTGCGGTACGTGTCCAGTCCCTTAAGAAGGTGTCCAACTCGTCCCGCCATCGCCGTCTAGGTCTGCCGCCGCTTTGAGTTGGTGAGACTCCAATTAGTGGTTGTCTTGGCCCATAACTCATACATACGGCAAACAGGACCAGCCCAGTCCCATTTCAGCTTTGGTAATAATACATACATACATACATACACAAATCACGTCTTTATCCCTTACGGGGTAGACAGAGCCTAAGATAACAAGACCTACAGGTAATAATGTACTTTTGAATTTTAATATTAATATGATTTATCACCCAGATCGTTGCCAACGGCCATGGTGGCCATAAATACTTCTACGCGTTCTTGAGAAAAAGGGACTTGTCAGTCAAACGGACGGACGGCCAACAAAATCATCCTATACTATTCCGCTTTTTCTTTAGGTAAGTACCTAAAAGAAACAGATGACTCATGTCGTAAACAGGCTTACCAAAGAATGACTGATGCGCAACTGTTTTGGCCTTTCCTAGCCGCTTTGTCTTGTGACTTGAACCATCTGGAACTGAAGAGGGTTTCCAGCGTATAGGAAGTAGTATCAAAGCATTGTGTTCAACCCACTTAGTTTCTAGTGCCGAGAAACAACTGCGGGCTTCACACAAGCTCCTGTAATAGTTGGTTCAGCAGTAATCATATCGATTTGCGCAACGAATTCTACTGTATTTAATTAAGTTGCTCCATAGCTGGCTGGGGAAAGTCTTGGGAATCATGTTATGGGCGATGCGGCAACCCATCACTATTTTGATTTCCCCTTCCAGCTATACGCCCTTAATCATGCTAAACGTGGTGTGGGTTCTAGCCCTAATGCAGTGATTAATTAAATGCTGAGACTGTATATTGACTGGTTTAATGTCTTATAGACAAATTAACAAACATAATTAAAACGGAGCAAAAGCGTCGCGTGCGCGAGCCGAGTTGGAAGAGAAAAACTGTAGAGGGCGCTGGCGCTCGTCGCGCCCAGTGTTGCCACCCGTAGCCGGAGCGGCCAGGCGATGCGTAGACATGCTCCCCGAGTTGAAGACGCTGAGATGCAGGGTTCAAAGGTCCTGGTCCAAGGGCAGCGGGCAAAGGTTGTTCCATCCTCTTCTGATGGTTCCACGCCTCGTCTTGACATCCGCAACACGGTTGATGCCGTCAGGGCCTGGATACAGACGGGTCACACGGCCGAGGCACCACATCAGTGGCGGGTTGACCTTGTCCTTTACTAGCACGAGGGAATCGACCTTCAAGCTATTAGTGGATTTGAGCCATTTGCTTTTCTGTTGGAGTGTACAAACATAGTCATTACAAAATCTGCGCCAGAAGTGCTGCTTGATGACATCTATGCGCTTGTGTCGCTGGAGCAGGTTGATGTTGACGTCATCGGCAATCTGTGGGCTAGGCACGGAGGTGAGAGTTCGTCCTATCAGGAAGTGGGCAGGGGTTAACGCTGACATGTCTGTAGGATCGGTGGATAGAGGAGTTAAAGGTCTGGAATTAAGTATAGCCTCAATTTGAGTGATACAAGTGGACATTTCTTCATATGTTAAATGAGTTAAATTTAGGATACGTTTTAAATGATACTTAGTAGAACGAACGGCAGATTCAACCAGGCCATTGAAGTGGGGAGAATACGCTGGGGTAAATAGGAATCTGATGCCTTCATCGGCTAAGTCTGATACTAAATTGGATTTATTAATTAATGAAGTTAATTCGTTACATGCACCGACAAAGTTGGTTCCATGATCTGAGGTGATTGTCTGTGGCTTGCCACGACGTGAAATAAAGCGCCGAAGCGCGGCGATGTAGGCTTCCTTAGTCAGGTCCGTGACGAGCTCCAAGTGGACAGCCTTTACTGCGAAACACACGAATATACACAGGTAGGACTTGAGCAATTTACAACCACGGCCTTTCTTATCAGCTATAAGCACTGGCCCAGCATAGTCAACTGAGCAGTTAAGAAATGGAAATTCAAGTTTAGTTCTAGATTCAGGCAATTGGCCCATGATGGGTTGTACTGTTTTACCATTTTGCCTAGTACATGGTATACATTTTCTGACAGTTAATTTAGCTAAATTTCTACCACCTAATGCATAATAGTTTTGACGAATATTAGCCAAGAGGCCTTGAGGGCCTTCATGCAAAAGTTTGACATGTTGGGTTTGAAAGATAGTTTTTGTTAGGTGATGTTTACTACATAATAGTACAGGGTGTTTTTGATCATATGAGTATGGGGAGTTGTCAAGTCTACCTCCTACTCTTATTATGTCGTTAGGATCTAGAAAGGGAGTAAGGTTTAGTAACCTATTCTTAGCAGGTAATTCTTTTTGTAATTTACGAATTCTGTACTCCTCAGGAAACATTTCACTTTGACATAATTTTATGACAGTATTCTGAGAATCACGGATTTCATTTACAGTTAAACAATCTCTATACATATTTTGTTTGTCTTTACAGTTCGATATAAATCTTTTAATATAAGCTACTGTGTGAAATAACCGAGTGAGATCAGAATGCTTATGTATGAGCTTTAGAAGTGGATTAGTGTTAGTGCTACTAGTGTCAGAGCTCTGCGCTAAGTGGCAGACGATGTCGGGCAGATCACGCTTCTCGTTAGGCATTTTAGGCCATTCGTTTTCATTATGTAATAAATATGGTGGTCCCGACCACCACAGCGGCATAGAGCTGATGAGATCAGCCTTCACCCCGCGAGAAACGAGATCCGCCGGGTTGTCAAGCGACGGCACATAACCCCACAAGCCATTGGCTGTGGTTTCGTGTATTTCATTAACACGGTTGCGAACAAAAGGTTTCAGTTTATGAACTGGTGTAGACAACCAGCCCAAAACAATAGTCGAATCGCACCAGTATCTGCAATCAACCAGTAACGTTATTGAACTTAAAACTTTAGCTGTCAATTTTGCACCTAGAAGTGCACCGCATAATTCAAGCCGCGGTATAGTAGTAGGTTTTATTGGCGCAATTTTATTTTTTGATGTTATTAACTGGACATGTATGTTGCCACTCTTGTTTATTGTGCGGGCATACACACATGCGCCATAAGCTTTTTCGGAACTGTCGCAAAAGGTATGTATTTCTATTTTAAAATAATCATTTTGTAATACCCAGCGTGGAATTTTAATATCATTTAAATATTGTAGTTTATTTGCGAATGAGGACCATTGTGTTTTGATGTCTGTTGGTACCTCATCGTCCCAGCCAGATCTAAGCTTCCATAATTTTTGCATCATCATTTTTGCCTCAACAATCACTGGGCCCACAAGACCCAGTGGATCAAAAACTTGACTTATGACTGACAGTACATGGCGTTTTGTAATTTTTTCTTGTAAATCTATATTTATAGAAAACGATAGGGTATCGGAATCACAGAGCCAATGGAGGCCGAGTGTTTTAGCAGACATATTTGGAACACTATCAGATAATTGCAATACATTATTTATTTTTTGTTTGCCATCTGTTAAAGCCTTCAAAATATCTAAGTCATTAGACTGAAATTTGCGTAAATTAAACTGCGCCGAGGCTAATATGGAAATGATTTCCTTACACATATGTATGACCTCTTCTTTCGATGTTCCTCCTCCCAAATAGTCATCGACATAAAAATCTTTTTTAATGGAATTTTTAACTTTCTCATTGCTTGCTGCATCAGCTAAGCTTGTAAGACACTTTATAGCTAGGTACGGCGCAGAGGCGGTCCCATAGGTGAGTGTGTTTAGTGTGTATGTTTTAAGAGGCTCATATTGATCAGAACGAAATATTATTTGTTGCAGAGGGCGCTGTACAGGATTGACTTCTATAGCACGGTACATTTTTTCTATGTCACCAGATACAACAAATTTATGTTGACGAAATCTAATAAGTATTGACAGTAAATCGTCCTGTACGGTTGGGCCTACCATTTGCAAGCTATTGAGAGAGACCCCTGATGTAGTAACCGCTGATCCGTCAAACACTGCGCGAAGCTTCGTCGTGGTACTCGATTCACGTAGTACACCATGGTGTGGAATAAAACAAGAGACAACATTATCATTAGAATCAGTATTTGACAGATTGGGTGAAGTTGAGTTTTGTTTCATGTGACCTAACTGTTCATATTCTTGCATAAACTCAATATATTTTTCTTTGAAGACTGGGTCTCTTTTAAATCTACGTTCAAGTGAGAGGAAACGGATTTTTGCCATTGCATAAGAATCGCCTAACTCACTAGGATCTCTTTTAAGGGGCATAGTTACTACAAAACCGCCTTTTGAGTTACGGTAAGTGTTAGCTTGAAAGCTTTCCTCACAGGCACGCTCCTCAGCAGTGAAGGAGTGTCGTGCAGGAATGGTATCTAATTCCCAGAATTGAGTGATATTGTCATTTTCATTAATGAAATGACAGTGAT
This sequence comes from Pandemis cinnamomeana, assembly GCA_932294345.1. Taxonomy (NCBI): domain Eukaryota; kingdom Metazoa; phylum Arthropoda; class Insecta; order Lepidoptera; family Tortricidae; genus Pandemis; species Pandemis cinnamomeana. The sequence goes on along the minus strand of OW028718.1, from coordinate 11,656,769 downwards.
GAATATTTGAATTGGCAGTGCTGGCGCGAGATACATAGCCAGACACGAGCCATCCTAATTTAGTTTCATATAATTTGGGTTGTTTTTTACCCAAATCAATGGAATTGTTGCAAATTACACTCCAGAAAATTTCTGCTCCTACAAGTATATCTATTCCAGAAGGAACATTGAAAGAAGGGTCAGCTAACTGCAGGCCAGTCGGTATGGGAATGTCACATATGTTGATTAACTTTGATGGCAAGGACCTTGTTATTTCATCTAAGACAAGACAGTCTAAATTTACTTTATAGTCACTGTATAGTGAATACAGTGTGAGATTGCACAGCTGTGTGCTTTTACTGGATTGATTGCAGATACCTGATATTGTAGACCGTGTACTGCGCCTTGACAGACCCAGCTTACTGCAGAGCTCGTGTGATATGAAGTTTGCAGTGCTGCCGTTGTCTAGCAGCAGCCGGGCTGTGTGCTTGTTGCCGTTGGAGTCGTACACCTTCACCATTGCTGTGGATAGAAGTATTTGTGGCGCAGTAGTATGCTGTGTGGTGTTGGTTGATAAGGTGACGTTATCTGTGGGAACGTCATAATGGGTCTGAGAATTGTCAACTGGCAAAGCGACATTCTCTTGTATTGGGACCGAGTTATAATCATTTGGAGAAGAATCGCGCTTTTCTAAATGCAGCAGTGTGTTATGTTTGTAACGACAATAACGACAGTGAGGAGACTGACATTTATTTTGTGAATGACCAGTGCGTAAACAGTTCAAGCAAACTTTCAACTGCTTCGCTTTTGCTATACGATCTTCTATACTCAAATCCCTGAAAACATTGCAATTGTAAAGTGTGTGCTCACCTTTACATAAGGAGCACTTATTTGTGTTATTATACTTGCTGAAGCTAGAATAAGTTTGTTGACCTTGCTGATTATCAGAGACAACAATGAAACTTTTGGATTTGGAATGATCAAATTTAGAATTTTTAGTTTTATTTTCTTCCAAAGTTTCCAATAAATCTGCCCTGTTTCTAAGGAATGTACAAAAGTCATTCAATGTGGGAATATCAGAACCCGTGTTACGGTATTCTTCCCACTTGAGATTTGTAATGGAATCTAATTTAGTGGACATCATATGAATGATCAGAGTGTCCCAGTGTTCCGTTGGTTGGTTGAGTGTGGTCAGAGCCCTTATATTTTTATTAGTCACGTCAACCAGATATCTAAGTGCCTTGCTAGATTCTTTTGAAATGGATTCAACATTAAACAGTGCCTGTATATGGTTGTTAACCAATAACCTTGAATTATTGTACCTATCGCACAATAAATTCCATGCAATTATATAGTTATCGTTTGTGAAATCTATATTTTTAACAATCATTGCAGCATTGCCCTGGAGAGATGCTCGCAGGTAATGAAACTTGCTTATGTTGTCTAACTCATGATTGCTATGGATCATCGATGTGAATATATCTCTAAACTCGAGCCAGTGCTGATAGCTGCCGTTGAATACGGGGATGTTTATCTTAGGCAAGTTAAATCTTTTAGTGTGCTCATAAGTCCCACCTGATTTATCGTTGTCGAAGCTCGCCACGGAACCTGTGCGACTCGGTGAACCAGGAGATCCCGCCTTGTCGGTGCCTGCAGGGAGGAGGTTGCGCGCCGAGGCCAGCAGTCGGTAGTACTGGCTTTCGAACAGTTCTCGGTCTGCGTATTGCTCGTCAGGAGGGTCGCAGAGCGACTCGAGTTCACACTGTAATGTATCGAAATCATTAATGAGGTTTTCAATCCTAGATAAACGGCACTCTAGCTCGGTGACATGGATATCGCTTAGATTCTCATAAGAAATAGCGGTTTTCAAGTAATTTTCAAATTGAGTTAGTTTAGCTTTGATGCTGGCTTTGCTCTTTTTAAGCTTTTTAATGTTATCTGCCTCAGACATCATGAAAAAAGGGTGCAGCGAAGAGAATTAAATGAAATCGTATTAGTTTGAGGCGTGCATAAACCCAATGAAATGTTAATAGAATGCAGATCAGAAAAAACACGTGCTTTGCAATGGAAAACAGCGCTTAGAAACTGCGACCGCTTGTGTAAGACGGCCGTACACACATATGCAAGTTAATAAAAACAATTTTAACCCGATTCCATGCGGCAGAAGTTCAAAATTTCAAGGGAAATGCGTTGTCACACTCGAATCACACCCAAACAGAGGCGAAAAAGGTTACTTTATTGAATTGAAAGATTTGCATTGTTTGAAGTAGGAAGGAATAGAGGAAGGAATAATTAGAACGATCTCACTGTTCCGTCCGGCCAACGCCCTAGGGTTCCGATGAGAGTTCAATCCTTTTTCACGTGATGCTTTCTTCACTCGAACTCGAACAATTTCTTTTTTCTTTGTTCTCGAAGGACCATTGTGGGTTCTAGCCCTAATGCAGTGATTAATTAAATGCTGAGACTGTATATTGACTGGTTTAATGTCTTATAGACAAATTAACAAACATAATTAAAACGGAGCAAAAGCGTCGCGTGCGCGAGCCGAGTTGGAAGAGAAAAACTGTAGAGGGCGCTGGCGCTCGTCGCGCCCAGTGTTGCCACCCGTAGCCGGAGCGGCCAGGCGATGCGTAGACACGTGGCTTTAAGGTTTTCTTACCTTATTCTGTCTACCCCGTAAGGGATAAATACGTAATATGTGTGTGTGTATGGCTGGCTTATTACCTAACTCGCTCGCGATCGCCGTCGTTTTTGATAGTTCATGTATGCTGTCGATTGGCATCGGAATCAGCTAGCTGTCACATTCGTCCGACTGTCAAAATGTACACGATGGCGATTGCGAGTTAGGTAATAAGCCTTCTGGTCTGGGAGCAAAGAAAAAACAGAATGTACCAGTTGCATCTCTTCCCGCGCAGATGGCAAAATCCCGTCGAAGAAATCAACGCCAACGACCTATATATACGTGCATTACCTCAATGCAAAAGCAACCTTCGTTCAATTGAGTTTAGGTTCAACTTAAGGCATCGCAATAAAGATGTCTGGCGTATGGGTGACGTCTCTTGTATTTGACGTGGCGGCGAAAAGGTTAATAATCGAGTTATAGGCGATGCGGCTAGTAACCCATCACTATTTTGATACTTCTTTCCACCTTATGTCCACAACAATGTACGCTCTAGTGGCTTTCACTATCTGGAATTTTAAACTCACAGTTTGTCGGTCCCTCGTTTAATGCTCCTCTCATCTACTCAAAGGTTAAGGTGACACCGAGTGCTCCTGTGACGCCTCACATACGACTGAATAAGGAATCCGTGTGGTTTTTAGTGGGTATGCTTCCGTCGCGGGAGAGCCCCACATACCCCCGGTAAACCTGTACCGGGCGGATGCATAAAGCGCATTTTCCACGCCATGAAAAAAGGCTCTGCCTACCCCCATTACCTGCCTCCATTGCACGGTCTCATTGTCTAACCTTTACCTAAACCTTTTTTATTATTGGCGTGCCCAAATTATTTTAAAGCGAGCCAACAGTGGCACGCGTGCCATTGGTTCGCCATCCCTGCCCTATCGTTTTATAAACAGCGTCGGCTGCTTCCAACTTGCAGTCATCTCCGTGCGACGAAATAATATAAAGTTCTATGCAGTATCGACTTTGTCTTTGCTCTTGTCGATTTGAAATTGCTCTGTGTCTACGAGACTTCTCAATATATTTTCCGTGGCGTTTTGAAGGAAAGTTTTATATGTAACATGAATGAAACTGAGTTCATGTAAATCGTTCAGGTCTGTACATACATATATCACGTTTATGCCTTACGGGGTAGACAGACTAAGAACAAAACCTTAAAGCCACGTTTAGCATCAAGGGCTCAGACGCAAACCTGCTTTTTGCTTGTTACTAATCGTTCCTCTATGTATTTAGAACGAGTAAAAGACTCAAAAGGCTGACTGTAGCTTCCGGGCTAACTTCTGGTGCCTTTACACACACACACGCACACACACACACACACACACACACACACACACACACACACACACACACACACACACACACACACACACACACACACACACACACATACACACAAATCACATATTTATCTCTTACGGGGTAGACAGAGCCTAAGGCCCTAAGGTAACAAGTCTGTGGGCGTATAGGTGGAAAGTTGCATCAAAATAGTGAAGGGTTGCTAACCGCATCGCCTATAACATGATTTCTAGTATTTTCGCCCATTCTTTCGGTGGGCTTTTACCATCTGCGCGGGAAGAGAAGCTACTGGTACATTCTATTTCTCTTTGCTCCCAGACCAGCATGGAAGTAGAATAGGTGGAAAGGGGAATCAAAATAGTGATGAAGCCATCTATACATATAAAATTCAAAGTCCTGACTGACTGACTGACTGACTGACTGACTGACTTAACTATATATCAACGCACAGCCCAAACCACTGGACTTAGAGACTTGAAATTTTGCACATAGATACCTTATACAATGTAGGCATCCACTAAGGAAGGATTTTTGGAAACTCCCACGGGATAAGGAAAAAACGGGAATTATATATTCGATTCTTTGTAATGGCTGAGATGATGATGATGATGATGATATATTCGATTCCGAGTGACGCTATCTCAGTAACTATAATAACTAGACTCTTCAAATTTGATACATAAGTAGGTGATTACAAAACTAAGAAACTAATTTCAGGATTTTTGGAAATTTCCACGGGATAAGGAATAAAACGGGATTTATATATTCAGTTCTACGGAATCGATTTTTCGTTTTACTGGTCGTATAAAACTGAAATTTGGCCTTCAAGTTCTCTTGGGGAGTGTAGGGGAGCACTACAAAAGGATTTCCCGAAATTCCCACGGGAACGGAAACACCGGGACTTTTCGTTTTACTGGTTGCAGAAAGCTGAAATTCGGCATGTAGGTTGCTTCGGGAGTGTAGAGGAGCATTAAGAGAGTACTTTCCAAAATTCCCACGGAAACGGGAAAAAAACAGGATTTTTCGTTTTACTGGTCGTAGAAAGCTGAAATTTTGCAAGTGGGTTCCTTGGGGAGTGTAGGAGTTCCCGTAAGAATTTCGGGAATTGGTCTATTTGGCGAAATTCAAAACTCAAAATTCAAAAATTACGGGAACGGGAAAAACGGGACGCGGGGGAAAAGTTGAAATTTGTCACGTAGGTATATTCGGGAGTGTAGGGGAACACTAAGAAAGGATTTTCCGAAACGCCCACAGGGACGGGAAAAAACGGGATTTTACGTTTCCAGACGAAACAGCGGAAGAAAGAGACTTAACATTTATAACGTGTGTTTCTTTAAAGGCTTTAAGTGTACTCCGAAAGCACTCCCCAAAATTTCCACGGGAACGGGAAAAAACGTATTTTTTCGTTTTACATCATAGCGCGTACGAAGTCGCGGGAAAAAGCTATTTAGGGTATATTTTAGGACAGCCCTATAGGTTAGGTTAGGTTTGTTTTATAAAAATCCTGCAATATTTACAGTTTCAGAAAAATCAAGGTAGCGGGGCAATGCGGGGGCTTGCTTGCATGCTTGCTTGAGTGCTTGCTTTGCATGCTTGATTGCATACTTGCTTTCATGCATGCTTGCATGCTTGCTTGAATGCATGCATGCTTGCGTGCTTACTTGCATGCATGCTTGCTTGCACGCTTGCTTGCATGCTTGCATGCCTGCTTGCATGCCTGCTTGCATACTTACATGCTTGCATGCATGCTTGAAAGCTTGCAGGTTTGGTTGTTCGCTAGCTTGATTGCTAGCTTCTTTGAAATACTCATGGTTCACGCGTGCGAAGCCGCGGGCAAAAGCTAGTCGCTATTAAATCCTTATCCTTACTAATATTATAAATGCGAAAGTAACTCTGTCTGTCTGTCTGTCTGTCTGTTACCTTTTCACGCTTAAACCGCTGGGCCGATTTAGTTGAAATTTGGTATACAGATAGTTTAAGTCCCGGGAAAGGACATAGGATAGTTTTTATCCCGGAAAATTGCATAGTTCCCGCGGGATAGCACAGCCCAAACCACTGGAATTTTTCAAATTTAAGGCGGAACAAAGTTCGCCGGGTCAGCTAGTACATAATAATTAGCCATTGTCGAGCAGGTGGTGTGAACAATTGCTTAACATTTCCACCCTATTGCTTATGTCTTCCATGATGTTATCCCACTAATTGTTACTTGGAACCATTTATTTTGGTTGGAGGTGTTAATTATAATTGTTATTCAACTATTTTCTAGGACAGTTGTTTGGTCGTCGATAATTAATGTAATATTCTGTGAAAGGTGCTTTGGTTTTAATATTACGTTCCTAAGTTCGAAATATCACATTATTTGTTACTCCCTTGGTATATTGTCCAACGTGTTTACTTCCATGCTGGTCTGGGAGCAAAGAGAAAACAGAAGGTACCAGTTGCTTCTCTTCCCGCGCAGATGGTAAAAGCCCATCGAAAGAATGGGCGAAAATACTAGAAATCATGTTATAGGCGATGCGGTTAGCAACCCTTCACTATTTTGATTCCATTTTCCACCTATACGCCCACAATCTTGCTAAATGTGGCCTGTAGGTTACCTAGGCTTTGTCTACCCCGTAATGGATAAATACGTCACCTCAGAGCCTCACGTGATTAATAGACGGCCCCCTATGAAAGACGCATCAAAACCACTCTGTCCACCATTCCCAGTTAACCTTATCTCGTGCACCAGTTCCCGTACGTAACCTCATAAAATGGAGTCACGTTCTCGGAATCAGAGCGAGAGGCGAATTACTAAGCTATCTTGCTCATTCGTATTCTGAACGTCGAGGTGACATAGAACGCGGTCTATTTAATTTTGACACACCTAAGTGACGTGACGCTAAATTGCTGACAATGGTTTAGAGTCAGGCAATGAAAATGTACAATACAATACAATACACAGATCACGTCTTTATCACACAGTAGACAGAGCCTACGGTGACGAGACCTACAGGCCACGTTTAGCAAGATTGTGGGGCTGGGTATAGATGGAAAATGGTATCAAAATTGTAATGGGTCACACCTGCAATCATCAATGGGTAGCGGTTCTGGCGACAGATTGGTGCAATGGTGTCATGGAGCACCTGGTTTTGTACCCTTGTGTACCCTTCAACGGCCAAGTCACACAACATTAACTAAATAATAAAGAAGTCGCAGTAACGAACCTTAGACTTGGCACGACTTTTGTCTAGATTTCATTACTTTCTAGAGATAAACAAGCAGCTCCATCGAGACTTGGCTAGTTTTTTACAGAATTTTCATTTTTCATTTTCATCAACAACTTACCATAATCTTACCCACCTATAGCAGCAGCAGCAGCCTTAAGTCCAGTTTAGAATTCCAAGAAAAATCAGGCAAGTCGTTTTACATTGCGGCATTTGGTCGACGACTTCTTAACCGTTTGAATCACGGCCAGGCAATGTAATGAAATGTGCAGGATTTTTCAGTGTACCAGTTTTAACTGGGATGTTGCATTTGTGTGTTCTAGCTAGTGATGTAACGGACCTTAAAAAACGGATATCTGTTGGTAGAGATTTAGATGCAGAGGCTTTATTGTCTGGGGTACTTGGAATCACAAACGCATTCACTGTTCCTTTCTGTCAAACGGTGAAGGTTCAAGGGAGAAAGAGATGGCGTAAGTGGTGGCGAGCTCGCGCGCTACACAATTTAATGGCCTCTCAACTTCACTTTTTTACTTAGTGTCGCTAAGCATGGGATGACATACTAAAAGTTGACATCATATTTTCTAAATTTGCATAGAATGCACAAAATAAAATAAAAGTAATTTGAATTTAAAGTAATAGTAATTTGTAAAAAAATATTTTTTGTTATAACAACGTTATTTTTAAAATTGTATACAATAACCAGCTCGTTATTCCAACTGTTGGCAACACCACATTAATATAAGTCACTTTTTCCTTGGAAACAACATGGCAAAGAAGCTGTCTGATTTTGTGCTCATGTATTTAAATTGTAATAAACCTTTATTGCTACTAAAAGGAGTTTCACTGTACACCAGAAAGGAAATACAGTCCACTACATAAGAAGCAAATCTCTTCACCAACATTCCATCACAAATTAAAACCACAGGCGTATATAATGAAATTTTATTTCCTTGTAACCGTTTAATTTATTATAATACTTTAGTAATCTCTGACATTATTTACACAATCATAAATTTTTTATCACGTGGGTAGCACTATAAAATGTTTGCTTGCAGTTTCTGCAACCGTGTATAATAGGGCCGCGAAGAAAATCGCGGGTACTAACGATGTTATATCGTTCGTTATAACCGTTATCGTTATTAACGTTATGGTTATCGTTGTCGCCGACAGGGGGTGGAGTGCTGACCCGGCGTGGAGCTCAGCGAGGCTTTCTTCTGGAACAAGTAAGTCGTGGTAGCAGGTGGACAAGAATGAGAAAGGTAGAGCAGCACGGCTAGCACTATGCTGCGCGGGGGCTAGACTACCCTGTAGTGGTAAGATATACATATATAACCTATGTACTCATGTAACCAGTGTTTCCTTATATAATGTGTTTATTCTCCAATATACTCAGTCTAAAAGCAACCTTTGTTTGAATCGCAACTCTCCCAAGCCTCCAACCATACATGGCGACCCTGCCATCTTTCATTCCATCTGCCATTTTTCTGCCTGGCGTCTTTCAGTTCAGTAAACATATTTTTTGAATCTTAAGTGTGATATATTTCAATACCTACGAATTTAATTATGAAATGCATATATAACCAAGTCAGCGACATATTTAATTATTGCTGCATTCAATTTAAGTCCCCTCATTATAAAGTTTACGTACCCATTTTGACTCGTTCATAATTTTCTCGCAATTTGACTCATTTGAACGCATTAATTTATAATGGGAGTTAAAAGTTTGTGTACACGAATAATTAGGTTCTATAAAAGTTAAAATATTACAAATTTACAAAGGCCGCTTTTTGAGGCATGCTGCGTTGAACGACATCATCCGCCGGTCACTTGCCTCTGCCAGTGCCCCTGCCTTGTTGGAACCAACGGGCATCGCTAAGGACGACGGCAAGAGACCGGACGGTATATCAATGATGGAGTAGACACAGTAGCCTCGTCTCACCTTCACTGAACCACGAGTAGAGCAGGCGAGGCTGCAGAAGCGGCCGTATTAGGCAAGATAAATAAATATAGGGGTCTCAGCACCGAATATAACTTTGTCCATTTCGGTGTTGAGACCCTTGGTCCGTGGAGTCCTAGCGCTATTAGCCTCTTCAAAGATATTTTGAAGAGGCTAATAGATGCTACGGGTGACTGCAGAGCTGGCAGCTTCCTTGGACAGCGTATTAGTATTGCTGTCTAAAGGGGGAATGCTACCAGCTTCTCCTTTTTTAATTATTTTATTTAAGATTAGTTATTAATTTGTTTTTAATTTTGTATTTTCTGTCAATGTATATCTTCTAATTTACAAACGTGACTTGGTCACACCATTGCAGTTGACACGTGTCAACCGCATCAGACTGCAAGGGCCTGCCAGACCCTACCCTAGCATTGTCAGTGTGTAGTTACTCTTACCATTGAAACCCTACACGGTAAGCTATCAGCATTACTATCGACTACCTACACGTGCCAGTCGCAGCACACATTCTGTGAGATGAGACTGGCTGTGGCGTGCTGTAGGAGTCGCCAAGGTACTAGGCAGGAGGAAGATGCAGCACAATTTTTAGGCACTGCGTACCTTACCTGACTGTCACCAGGCACAATAACTCCACATTGAAATTAAGACACAGTGTTACCCGTACCATTGAGCACGTGTACAGACACGGTGTGTGCCCGCGCGCCGCGCACCGCGCATGTGTAGTTGCCGGCATCACTGCTGTTGACACGTGCCAGCCTCAGCAGACTGTCTGCGCCGCCGGGCACTTGCTCTGTCTTCACACTGCCAAAAGAAATACATTGTCTCAGTATAAGTTGACCTCAGTATACGCAGTACATAGGTGCTGTCGATTTTCTGTGGGCATTACGCTTGGAAAAATGCGGTAGGCTAGTGGTTTGACCTATGGCCTCTCAAGTAGATGGTCGTGCGTTCGAATCACAGGCTTGCACCTCTGAGTTTTTCATAATTTATCGTGTGATTGTGGGAATCAAAGTAGTGATGGGTTGCTAGTCACATCGCCTATAAAATGATTCCTAAGACTCTCGCCCGTTCCCTTGATGGGCTTTTACGATCTGCGCGTGAAGAGAAGCATTTGGTACGTCCTGCTTTTTCTTTGCTTCCCGACCAGTATGGCAGAAAACAATATATCGTGAACTACGTTCTCTACATGACGACTCTTTGGTTGAGTATGCAAAAAACCATAAGGTTAACTTTTTTTTTTTTTTAATTACGAACTGACCAGTGATTGACCTCTATCTCACTTGGTGGAAGGTGTAACTCACTGGTTCAGTAATAGCCTATTCACTCTAGCCTTGAAGAGCCCTAGATTGTTCTAGCAGTTCGCATTAGGAAGGATGAAGCAAACCCTCCACTTCATCCCTCCTGCATCACCATTCATGGGCGGCGTGTGGGAGCGGCTCGCGCGAACTGTCAAGACAGCCCCAGATCCTGCCTCACAAATCAACCACTGAAAGAAGAGGCCTAAGACCAGACAATAAGTCTTTCTAAATTCAAAACCATAGTTAAACGTAAGCATACAAAAGAACGACCGGAACATAAAGTCACAAGATCAATGTCGCCGCACTGCGTCGCTTGTAAAGAAATCACTCTCGCTTCCCCTCGGTTCAAAGTATCCACCATTAAACATTACGTGGTCCATTTAATGTTCCAAATATTGAAAAATACCGTTCATAATCCCGTATACAAAAGATATCGTTGGCACTGCTCCAATCTATCTCGGCTGTCGCATTAACTGTATTTTATAGAGCGCAATGGAGATGGTTCGTCGTGATATGCCGATGAGGGTTCATCACGCTGCAGAATCAATTTTTGGGTAGGAGCCTATTTTTTATACCACACACGTGAAAATACTATTCGAAAATGGTAACAAAATGTGTGTGATTTTAACGTTCATTCAACTGCGCTGTGATAATTAAATCGCTGTACCGTCCACGATACACACGATAAACACTTCGCTCCATCGCTGTGTTGTATTGTATCATAATTTTTCGGTGTAAATTTTTCATGATAAGTGGAGTGAAAAACTAGAGGAGTAGAGTACTTCACTAGAAGAACAGAGCCAGGGGCCCGATTCTTGTAAGCACATATGTGAAAATGCCAGTCGAAAGTGGTGAAAAATTGTACTGAATTTGAAATACGAGTAGCATAGAAAACAATTACAGTTCTCATTAATCTAAAAGCTCTCATTAAATTTGATAAGTGCCATTGCTTTGGAGATATTAATATAAACAGATTTATACCACTTTCGATTAATGTGCTTTCAAAAATCGGGCCTCAGCCTCACTTTTTACCTAAACATGAGGACCTTATAATATAAGCTGGTATATGCGGAGAATTTTAGCTCCCAGTGCCTTCGGCGTAAAAAAGTGGCCTGTCTATTGATTACCTACAGGCTACATTTTGGTGAGTGTGCATCAAAACTACACGACCTTATTCTACCAGCCCCTTCCTTCCACAGGCCGACGAGAAGTAGGCGGTGTTTTTACCCTTACGTTGTCAGCAGTCATAAAATTCGCACAAAGCGTTTACGCTCCTCCTTCATCATTCGGACAGCTATTGATTGAAATTCCTTACGTAGGTCTGTGTTCCTCAAACGTTACAAAACGACCTTTTACTCAATCTAGGATAAATGGACGCTTATCAGGCTTGTGTCTCCATTTTAGAGTCCATCTTCTACATAAAAAAGCTATCACACTATGGTGTGTATACCTGATCTCCCCCCTATAATTATCGAGTGGAGCGCCCAGCCCTCACGCAGCAAGATCAGCACCGCTGGAGTCTCTTCCGAGTACTCCGCACATTAGACCAGTGCCAGGGTTAACTCCACCTAGTTCATCACCAGAAGAAGAGAGCCAGCATCATCCTCCACCTTACCTTGAGGATCTTAATTATAGTGATCACAGTATGTTGCATACCTGATCCCCCCTCTAGTGATATCAGCATTGAGCGCCCGGCCCTCATGCAGCCAGATCAGCACCGCTGGAGTCTCCACGTGCCTCGCGCGGCAGACCAGCGCCAGGGTTGACTCCGCCTCATAGTACTTTGCCACGAGAGGAGCACCAGCCTCGTCTACTACCCAAACCTGAGGAGCTGTAAAAAATAGTTATTTTGAACTGAACTGAACAATTCTTCCATGCTGGTCTGGGAGTAAAGAAAAAAAATAGAATTTACCGGTTGCTTCTTTTCCCGCGCAGATGGTAAAAGCCCATCGAGGATGGGCGAAAGTCTTAGGAATCATGTTATAAGCGATGCGGCTAGCAACCCATCACTATTTTGATTTCCCTTACCAGCTTTACGCCCTTAATCATGCTAAACATGGCCTTAAGGTTTTGTTACCCTAGACTCTGTCTACCCCGTAAGGGATAGAAACGTGATATATGTATGTATTGTCCTAGTCAGTGTTTTGAATACTACATACGTTAGCGCTTAGGCGTTGTCGACTGTCAAACAGTTAGCCAGAGTCTCGTTGCGTTGTACAAATTATTGCGAAAACTAACTAAAGCTCGTATTTTTAGAGCTCTTCTCTTCCTCACTTTATCACTGTTGTCCGTTTGTTCGTCCGTATAAGGTATCGCGTCTTCGTTGTTTGTAAATTTTACACCTTAAATGATGATTTTTGTAATAAAAACTATTCTATGGGAAAGACCCCGGGACAGTAAATATATCCATGCCCAATTTTGCGAAAATCGGATCAGCGGTTCAAGCGTAAGTAACAGACACACTTTCGCATTTATAATTAGAATGGATGTAAAATCAAACATCCTTTCATCCTTCAAAACAAACTTTTAACGGGCCTGCTAAGTCGACTTTTATGTTATCTTTTCAGTTGATAACTGCTTTAATTGCCGTCACTCCCAATTTGACACACTTTACAGAATATTAACTGCTTAAAATGTTTCGCGTTGCTCAGAAAATAATTCTGTAACAATGACTGACGTGAGAGAAGGCATTCGCATGAAATATTAGGCATTCGAGTCATGCGCGTTGAATTTACGGTTCTTACCGACCGAATACAGAAAGAGGCTGTAAAAATGGTTTTTAGCTAATGCTTTAACCTTTATGAGACTACAAGGAAGTTCGAGGGTACTTGCGCAAATCGTAAGAATCATGTCCATCTTGAACGTTTTCCAAAAAAGAACACATGAACATTTTTCCAGAATTTAATTATTTTAGGTTTTTCTTACTCAGAACCGTTTACCCTATCGATTCACATACAAGAAAAAGTATGTCCAGATTTTACTATTGGATTTGTTCCTGTTCGTCACGTTCCATACCTGCCTACAGTAAAAGTGACGAACTGGGATATAAATTTAGGGACACATTTTTTCTTGTTTAAGGATCGATAGGGTTAAAGATTCGGAGTAAGAAAAACTCAAAATAGTTAATTCTTGAAAAAAAAATCATGTGGACTAACTTGTATGTATGTATGTATGTATGTAAACTCTTTATTGTGCAAAATAAACAAGACAAATACAATTGACAAACACTGAGATACATGCACAAAGGCGGACTTATCCCTTTAAGGGATCTCTTCCAGTCAACCTTGTTTTTGGAAAACGCTCTTGTACCGGCCCTAACTACGCGGACAAAGTCGCGGGCAAAACCGATATTCTATATCTATCAAGGGAGTTACCATTACGTCTTAATGCGATTTAATTCCGATTCAGTTTAGCTTCCGATTTAATTTAAGTAGAATTTAAGTATTGTAGTAGCTTAACGTATTTTATTTTGAAAAAATGACTTTCTGCCGAGTTTCTTGCGGCACATTCTTGGCAATGATAGTCTATCCGAATGCGCTGGTAGTTTATAAAAATACATGTAAAAGAGCCCTTGGCGGCCAATTTGCAAAAAAATTTTTTTGAATTTTTGAAAAATTTGTGTTCGTTTGCTGTCAGATCGATACTAAAAACGAGAGCTAAAATCTGAACTGAGACGGAATGGCATCGCGTTAAGACGTCATGGCTAAGGCCCCAGAACACGCTTGCTTTTACCTTCAAAGCTCACGTTACCCATAAACTGGTCCTTCCAATTTAGTTCTATACGTTTCAATTGGATTTATTCCAGTGAATTTCGTTACTGACAATTAGTCTCGATAATTTTCACTATTGTAACCCTGAGGAGGCGAGATTTGATAAAGCGCCCGACCTTTTAGACGGTTCGATTTGTTGAATAACCAGTGTTGAGCTTCTCATTGGTACATACATACATAATATCACGTCTTCGTCTAGTCAGCCTAAGGTAACAAAACCTTAAGGCCACGTTTAGCATGTTTAGCTAGCCGCATCGCCTAATGATTCCTAAGACTTCCCATTCGCTCGATGGGCTTTTACCATCTCCGCGGGAAGAGAAGCAACTGGTACATTCTTTATTTTTCTTTTCTTTTTGTTTCTTCAGCATGGAAGACAACATTAAGCTTATTAAATAGAATACTTGGCGACAAAAATTCGCGTAGTAATAAGGTCACGTGACAGCTAGTAACAGATAGAAAAATTCGAAGGCTTACCCACCGGCTATGGGTGGTGTAGGGGTATAGCACGCGTTACGGAAAGACGAGGATCCGGTTTCGATTCCCGGCAATAGCTTTACTTCTCGAATTTTTCTCTGTTCTAATTTTCCTCAAAACCGTAAACATAAAAAATCAAGAAGTAAAAATTCTTGTTTCATTTGATAGAATACTCACTATTAACATGTAAGTAAGTCCTGCTGACTCTGGGCGGGTGCGTGGATATCTGGCACTCGTAGACCGCCTCATCCTGAGGTTTGACTTCCCTGATGAGGAGCCTCCAGTTGCCAGGATACCGTCGGGCTACGGAGATCCTGTCATCAGCTGCATACGTGACAGCACCCACTGTCAGGAGCTCCGGCATCTCTTCTCTGCCTCTACGACGGACCCAGGATACCTGAAGAAGAAGTTAACGCGTTTAGATGTAGAAATACACCATATCGGTACTATTCCTAAGTATATTGTATTTCTTCCTATTACATATCTACGTGTATCGAATATGTGTAAATAAATGTTTCTCTCTCTCTCTCTCCCTCTCCCTCTCTCTTTCTCTCTCTCAAATAAAGTACAAGTCTGTAACTCTGTGGCATCGTAGCTCTCAAACGGATGGACCGATTTTATTGCGATTTTTTTCATTCGAAAGCCAGTTTCCTTAAGGTGGTTATTAGTGTAGTGTTTGGTGAAAATCGGTTCAGCAGTTTGAAGAGTATCAGCTCTTTTCTTTATTAGGAATTCTAAATTTAATGTTATTCGTAGGTTTATGTCTATAAATACAATTTCATTCCACTCTCTCGGCGTTATCATTTGCGAAATTGTGAGTAGGGCCCATTTTCATTTATCCATTTCAATTTAATGTGTCATTACTGTTTACTTTTTTACTGTTCCAAATGTATTGCATGTTTTTTCTAAGTATGATCTTTTGGCAAAAAAAAACCGTGATTCTAACCTTGTTCTTAGAAAATTGGCAATTAAGTCGTATTCTATTTATGTACATTTAATTTGTTTAGATAAATAATACCAGACGTTAAAATTACAAACAATCATTTCATTCGTCTTTGTTATAATAATTGCTAAGACAGTTTTTTTTTAACCATTTACTAAATTAACATTTCGCTCAATCTGTCTCAAATAAGCAATGATTTACATTCACTTAACATTTTTAAATGTTAATTTTATATTAAAAAGAACTCGTTCCAAACAAATGAACAGCACCCATAATAAATCATGGAGCCAAAAAATCCACCAACTCGCGTATAAAAGTCGAATGTTGCTTGACATGTTTCGGAGTAGTTCGTAGTCCTTCTTCCCGGAGCGCTCGCACCCGGCAGCGAAATGAACACTGCGCGCCAACGCTCTGCTAGCGCTACTCGACGCAACTGACAGCGGCGCACAACTACCCTCGTTTTCATCGTCTTTTAGATTACTGTCAAAAGTATGGCAGCACACAACATCATCAATCTCTTTATACATGCTCGCCGGTTTCGGGTACTCATGACCTGACCTTTTTCAAAACTTCTCCTATTTGGTCCCGGAACGTCCGTCTAACTAGGCCTTCCCCTCCCAACGCAACCATTCATCCATCATCATCGTCATCCTCAGCCTATATACGTCCCACTGCTGAGCCCAGACCACCTCTCAGACCGAGAGGGCTTGGTTCTAAGTTCATGCAATCAAAATATATTACATTATAACCTGTATCCTACTAATATTATAAATGTGAAAGTTTGTGAGAATGTTTGGATGTTTGTTACTCTTTCACGCCAGAACGGCTGGACAGATCGGGATCAAATTTAGAACATATATAGATTATAGTCTGGAATAACACATAGGCTACTTTTATCCGGAAAATTGCGTAATTCCCGCGGGATAGCGATAAACGAATTCTGTACAGACAAAGTTGCGGGCAACAGCTAGTATATGTATATAATGCACAATACACTGCATGAGAAATTATCTCCCATTTTGCATAAGAGATTTATATTTCCCCCATAATCCTTATAAAAACATTAAAACGCTAATCTGCCATCCAGACGGCGAAAAAACCCCAAATCTGCTTTTGAAACCGAAATTGAAATTTGAAGAAACGAACACAACTCCCGCTCCCTTAGTTATTTCTTACACAATGGGGTGATTTGCGTAAACGCCTTAACAAAAGAGGGGTGTGTTTTGAAACAATGAAGGCTTTTATCGTCATTAAAGGACTGTGGACTAGTTCCGCCGCTTCGAGGGCAGATTTGCTGGATAAGAACTTTGACAATGTTTAAGGTAAAATTACCTGGGAAAAGTCGGAGCGTCTGAATAAAATCTCGCTCATTTATTCCCCCAATCACAGTAATAATATAATAATAATAATAGCCTTTTTTAATCCGTTTCGCTTCCAATTTCAGTAGGTACACTGTGTAGTTTTTTTTTAGTTATCGCGTAATTCGGCGTGCCTCATGGCATAGGCCTCTTCCATTTATTGGAGGGTTTGGGCTATAGTTCCGACGCGGGCCCAGTGCGGATTGGGAACTTCACACACTAAATGTGTGGAGGTTTTCCTTCACCGAAAATCTCATGGCAAATTTCAAATGTAATTTCGCACATAAATTCCGAAAAACTCAGAGGTGCGAACCCAGGATTCGAACCCACGACCCTCTGGAGAGGCCACATGTCAAACCACTAGGCTACCACGGCTTTCACAATAAGTAAATACAAAAAAACGGTTGTCTACAAAGGACGATAGTTATAGGTGATAACGATGAATGTATCACAAGCCGACGCTTGGGCCGATCGTGCCTCTCTGTCGCTTGTTCCGCGCTCTCGCATGCTCGCTGACGTCACGCGGAACGTAACGCAATTAGTCACGCTTTTTCGTGAGTGCAGCCGGCGTTCATCGATTTATAAGACGTTATCACGTCAAAAGCGTCACGTACAGGAACACAGAACAAAAAAAAAGTTGTGCCCAGGAAGCTCTTCAAAGTATGTAGTAGAAAGAAACATAGTAAACGATTAATTTAAAGTAGACAACTGTTTGTATTTTTTGTAATTAGACCGCTGTTATTCTCTCATTAGGTTAAATATTGTTTAAATTAAGTTATGACGTTTTTATAGCGTTGACTTTGTTTTGCTGTTTTTAAATATTTAATTGGATCAGGCGTTACTTTTCAGAGGTCCAAAAATATTTACCTTGCTGCTCCGCTACTCACGTGCAAGATAACCAAGCCAGATTTCATAACTCATTTTAATGGACTTTTATTTATAAGTTTACTAGCTTCTGCCCGCGACTTTGTCTGCGTAGAATTATACATAAAAACCTTCCTCTTGAATTACTCTATCTATTTAAAAAACCCGCATCAAAATCCGTTGTGTAGTTTTGAAGATATAAGCATACATATGGACAAAGGGACATAGGGACAGAGAAAGCGACTTTATTTTATACTATGTAGTGATGATTAACTTATATAAAACCTATATTTTACACTATCGCCTAAAACACAAGTTTTCCTTGTTCAGTTAAAATAGTTTACTTTCGTAACACATTGCGTTTGAAACGCTTCGCGGTCTTAGTCTTCTGCGGTTCCGAACGCGAACTGAGATTTGCGGATTTGAGATTTGATTTTGCGGGTGGTAGGGCCTTGTACAAGGTCCGTCCGGATCGCTACCACCATCTTACTCGCTAATCCTGCCGCAAAGTAGCAGTGCTTGCACTGCTGTGTTCCGGTATGGAGAGTAAGACAGCCGGGGAAATTACGGGCACAAGAGGCATTTCGTCTTAGTCCTCTAGGTTGGCAACGCATCTGCAATCCCTCCGGGGTTGCGGGTGTCTATGGGCAGCGGTGATCACTTACCATCAGGTGACCCACTTGCTCGTTTGCCTTCCTATTTATATAAAAAAAAAAAGATTTTCGCGAACTTCCACTACTGTTTTAGTTTTACATACCTATAGTCCCGTCTCGAGCCATTTTACAGTCACCGTCGAATAACTTTAACTTTTGTCTCAATTCTCTAATTTCGCAACTTCCAAGTTTTGAAACTCCAAGTCGTTAGTTGTTCAAAACATTGAAGCCATGTTAATAAGTTACGCCGGCTTGCGTTTGGTTTATGGATTTGAAATTAATAATACATTTTGCCGTTCTATGGTCATGGGTTTTTGTTGAATAGAGCTCGCATACATATATCACGTCTTTATCCCTTACGAGATAGACAGAGCCTAAGGTAACAAAACCTCAAGCCCATGTTTAGCATGATAAAGGGCGTATAGCTGGAAAGGGAAATCAAAATAGTGATGGGTTGCTAGCCGCATCGCCTATGACATGATTCCTAAGACTTTCGCTCATGCCTCGATGGCCTTTTACCATCTGCGCGGGAAGATAAGCAACTGGTACATTCTATATTTTTTCTTTGCTCCCAGACCAACATGGAAGATCCTCGCGGTAGTTAATTTACTTAAACAATATACTTGTGACAAACAAATCTATCTATCTTTTGGCCTGTCCTTCATCTTCCAAAACTTACTCCAAATCCTTCGCAGTTCACTCTGCTAGGCCGTGGAATCGGTTACCGACCTCCATCAGGCAGTCTGCCTCCGTGGCGTCGTTCATAGAAGGCTTCAGAAAGATATGGCTCACACCATCTCCTTAGATATTGTATGTGTGTACTCTTATGGTATTTTGTACGTATGGTGTGAAAAGATATTTAGTAGTTTATTTTATGATTTGTTTATTGTACTTAGATAATATATGTACGCTCTATTGTGGTTATCACTATCTGGAATTTTAAACTCACACTTAGTCGGTCCCTCGTTTAATGCTCCTCTCATCTACTCAAAGGTTAACTGGTAGAGATCCCTTATAGGGATAAATTCGCCTTATTTATAACATTTTTTTTGTCACTTGTATCTGTTTCTTTATATACAATACAATAACTCTTTATTGAACACCACATATAACAACCAAAATAGAAAAAAAGGTATACAGAATATTACAAGATAACAATAGGCGGCCTTATCGCTACAGAGCGATCTCTTCCAGGCAACCATAATGGACTGGAGAACAGAACAGATCTGAGCAGGTGGTGCAATTTAGAATATATATTAATATACTAATACTAAGTACTGAAATACATAATATATTATACATGAAACACAAATTTATAATAAATGGAGATATAAATAGACACATACACATATACCTAAAAAAGCCAGCTACAAGATTCATGCACAAGATGACAGATAGTGCTCCTTCAACATAGATTTAAATATGGGTGAGGATTTTATATTTGTACAATAAAGCATTTACTTACTTACTTACTATCTATCTATCATTTGGTCATAGCACCTAAACCATTACACATTTAGATCACCGTTTGCCCGAACTACAACTTGATTAGTCCCCAGATATGAAACTCTTAGTAAGATTAAGTTATAAGTTTAGGATCAGCTCCGGGTTCTATTACATGTCATTACTCGTTATTATCGCTGCAAGATAAATTATTATTAAATAACATACATACATACATACATAAATCACGTTTGTATCCCTTACGGGGTGGACAGAGCCTAAGGTAACCAGAGCTAAAGGCCACCTTTAGCATGATTGTGGGCGTATAGGTGGAAAGGGGAATCAAAATAGTGATGGATTGCCAGCCGAAAAATACCTATGCTGTTCTGGGAGTAAAGAAAAAACATAGAATTTACCAGTTGCTTCTCTTCCCGCGCAGATGGTAAAAGCCTACGAGGGACTGGGCGAAAGTCTTAGGAATCATGTTATATAGTAATTGTGACGGTTTTGTGAACGCGTTTGAGACGTTATTATTATGCGAAAACTTACACTAGAGGCTCAGTTTGTTGTCGATTCGGTCCGCAAGTGGCGCTGCCAATTATTCCATAGTAATTGAGACGTTTACGTGAACGCGTTCGAGACGTTTTTATATGCGAAAACATACACTAGAGGCTCAGTTTGTTGCCGATTCGGTCCGCAAGTGGCGCTGCCAATTTTTCCATAGTAATTGAGACGTTTACGTGAACGCGTTCGAGACGTTTTTATGCGACAACTTACACTAGAGGCTCAACACTGTCGTACTCGTGTAATTTCTTTGAAGTCGACGAATAGCAATAGACATAATTGTCAACACAATAGCACCCACGTCTGTTTTGTCCTAATTTAATTTGTTAAGACAACCGTTAGTTTCCCCCGTTTGAGTTGATTCAACATGCTGTACCAACATTTCTGACACATAGTTTTAGTTACGGTAACATAGTTTACAATCCACTGTGCAAATTTGTACGACAGAATGCCTACTGGTTATATTCTAATTCGAAACTATTAAATTTACATGAGATTTGCGTAACAAATTGGTTTAAGGTGAATGTTTGCGAACGGACTTAAGTGCGATGCTTTCGAAGCGACGTTGAGCGTTTAAAAGATTTGAAGAGGAAGAGGGAGAGAGAGAGAGAGGGAGAGAGAGAGAGAGAGAGAGGGAGAGGGAGAGAAAAAAAATATTTACACACATTAGATACACGTAGATTCCCTGCGTTTATCCTGTCTATTTGTTTCCGCCACCTACTTAAACTGTCTCCAACTTATTTCTCTGATTGGTTGTCTGGTAGATAAGACCGCCTATTGTCCCTACTTTGTTCTTTGTTTCTCTATTGTTTTGTTCTGATTTGTAGTGTTCAATAAAGAGTGTTTGTATTGTATTGTATTGTAGATATATATAAATATGAAAGATAGAAAGAAATACATGCTGCCATGCTGGTCTGGGAGCAAAGAAAAAACAGTTGCTTCTCACTGTTCAAATTATTCGGTTTCCTCATGCTACACCCAGTTTATTTTTAAACACCAGAATTAGGTATATTTTTAATGATCATCATTTTATATACTACATAATGAATCGTTAAATGTGTTGCTACGCACAAAACTCGCTGGACAAAATGGCTGGACCATTATTAATATTTTTTGTTGTGTTCGATTTTCATGACAATGTTTTTATGAAAAAATAATTTGTAATAAAAAGGAAAAATTGAACAGGAGTGAAGCCGAGCAGCAGCTATTTAAATATATAAACTGACAGAGTTTGCACAAATCAGTATTATAGGAAATACAAATTAAATTATTCATAGTTTTAAGTTATTTCAAACGATGCGGTTGGATTATCTACTATAATAATATAAAAATAAGTCGGGTTTTCCTTCCTGACGCTATAACTCCAGAACGCACGAACCGATTTCCACGGTTTTGCATTCGTTGGAAAGGTCTCGGGCTCCGTGAGGTTTACAGCAAAGAAAATTCAGGAAAACAGCATAGTTCCCGCGGGATGGCGATAAGCGAATTCTGCGCGGACGGAGTCGCGGGCAACAGCTAGTAACCAATGAAAGAGTTTATTATGTAATTCCATATCGCATAAAAACAACTGAATTATAGCTGTTATTAAAAACATGGACCTAATCGTAGCAAGTTACTTGGCTACGACAACTTTTAACGACTCAAACTTTACGTTAAATTATAAATCTCCCTCATAAAACGTTGGGCGTATTTGGGTCATTTGTACACTCAGTTAAATTTAGACTTTTCCTTATTATTCTTCTGTTAAACAGCGATGGTTTGTTATTTATTATAATGTCATTTTCAGATTAAATATTTACTTAAACTTCTTCTTCTTATTTGTGACGTATCAAGTTGTTATAGCGACAACTTCGCCAATGTCAAAGTAACAAAAATATAATTAAAAGTCTTGTGACAAAATGTCGGCAACGTTGTACGGTATTGGTCAAAGACCCCCTGTCGGGATCTTAGCCAACGGTCAATGATATCCCTCAGAAACTGCCAGGAAATTGAAGTTACCTTATTATTTTGTCACCATGAGCAATATCCTACAAATTAAAAGTGCCCGTTGTTCTGCAAAGGCGTTTACTATCAAAAGGTTCCAGTTTACCGATGTTCACTTTATTATTGTTATGGCACTCCAGGTCTACACCTTATTATGTTTCAATACTATGCTCAACTATGTGACTGTTTGTTGCCTAAATAAATAAAAAAAAAAAAAAAAAGTGACTGTATCAGAAATGACTTACCGTTTTGTCCTGCAGCAAGCTGATTCTGCAGTTCAGATGCGCATCTTCCCCCAACTGCACCGTTATCTTCGTAACATTCCCCACCGGCACATCCTCAAACGTGGGCCCGTATCTCCTGTCATGGTCGAAGTACGTGTTCCTCGCTGCAGACACGACGTGAGGCACCACCATTTTGCCAAGCACTGGGCGGTCTGTGGCGGCCTGTGTAGGCTGGGGCGGCGGCTGCGGCACTTTGAACGACTTGGTGCTGTCGATTGTGGAGTTTCCGAGTCGCAGCATGACGGGGGCTGGCGAGGGCGCTGAGCTGAGTGCGTAGAATGATGACACTGTTTGCTCTTCGGTTGTGAGTGTTGATGGGTTGTCTGTTGACAATAAAAAGGTATTAGGCACACCAGAGATAAGTCGGGTAAAAATAGCCCGGAGGTCATGTCTTTAGAAATAAGACATCACTATCATCACTATCACTACATCAGTATAAAACAAAGTCGCTTTCTCTGTCCCTATGCCCCTATGTATGCTTATATCTTCAAAACTACACAACGGATTTTGATGCGGTTTTTTTTAATAGATAGAGTGGTTCAAGAGGAAGGTTTTTATGTATTCTACGTAGACGAAGTCGCGAGCAGAAGCTAGTAATGTATATAAATTAAATCAGGTTATACTTCACGACTTACTTCCATGCTGGTCTGGGAGCAAAGGAAAAACATAGAATGTACCAGTTGCTTCTCGTCCCGCGCAGATGGTAAAAGCCCATCGAGGGAATGGGCGTAATTCTTAGGAATTATGTTATAGGCGATGCGGCTAGCAACCCATCACTATTTTGATTCCTTTTTCCACCTATGCGCCCACAATCTTGCTAAACGTGGCCTGTAGGTCTTGTTATCTTAGGCTCTGTCTACCCCGTAAGGGAGAAAGACGTGATTTGTGTATGTATGTGTATGTATACTTCACGAGGACAGAGCTTTAATAAGACGTTAAGGCCAAGTTTAGCATGATTGTGGGAGTACAGGTGGAAAAGGGAATGTTTTTCAAATGATAGGTACTATCAAATAAATCATGAAGTTTTACTTCTTGATTTTTTATGTTTACCTACTTTTAGGGTTTTAGCGTTAGACGTTTTTTTTAATTAAAATTTATTGTAAAATTGTAATTTGTAACATCCAGAAACGGCCCACTGGGCCATTGGGTGTTGTCTTACCTGTGGCAAACTGGCATACGACTATCTGTGTGAGGAGATACACTGTCGCGGCCAACATGGCGCCCGGACGAGGCAGCGCCCCGCACGCTTCATCTGCAACAAGAGAGGATTCCGGTCAAAAACTGGCCTTGTGCTAGTGTTGCCGTTCTATCGATGGTATTTCGGTAGAGACTGAACAACAGTATATAGTTATCGATAACTCTTTTCGTGAAATCTCTCTTACTGATAGCAATAAATAACAAAAATATCGATAATATCATAGCCTTAGGGCCCTTGTAGAAGCGCGCGTCTATGTGTGCGTTCTTCTTCTTTTTCAATATGGCCCCATCGATCGATGTGTGCGTTCGTTTCGACCGTTTTGTTCGTAGTTTCCTTACTGTTTTGCCTAAGGTAACAATACCGATTCCTAAACACCAATGATTTTTAACTCAAACCAAGCAAACGTAGTGTTTCGAAACTTTCAACCTCACGTTAAAGGAACGAACCGAACAGCCATTTGTTTAGTTCGAGTTCACGACAGGAATATCGAGGTCTGCCGAGCGGTCCGTGAACAAATCTCTAGATTTATTGCTAACTTGATATAAAACAATTCTGGAATAAACAGTGGAGCGTTAAAAAGCTGTCATCGATCAACTTGTCAAGGTTTGAAGAAGAGCTCCGAAAGTTGAGCCGAGCTGTTTTTATTACTTAAGCGAAGTGCTGTCTGCTGACTTTAAGTTTTTGCGAAAGTTCTAGAAAATGAGACATTGTACTAATATTCTTCCATGCTAGTCTAAGAGCCAAAAACATAGAATGTACCAACTGCTTCTTTTCCCGCGCAGATGTTAAAAGCCCATCGAGGGAATGGGTGAAAATCTTAGGTATCATAGGCTAGCAACCTTTATTAACAATTTATTAATTATTGGCCTGTAGGTACCTGTTACCTTAGGCTCTGTCTACCACGTAAGGGATAAAGACTTGATTTGTGTGTGAGTGTGTGTGTGTGTTTAACAATTATTATCATAATTATCTTACTAATAATTATGATAAATGTGAAAGTTTGTGAGCATGTATGAATGTATGCTGTATGTATGTTACTCTTTCATACTAGAACGGCCGAACAGATCTAGATGAAATTCAGAACAGAGATAGATTACGGTCTGGAATAACATATAGGCTACAATTTACTCCGGAAAATTGCGTAGTTCCCTCGGAATAGCGACAAACGAATTATTTGCAGACGAAGTCGCGAGCAACGGCTAGTGTTTACATATAATGTAAAAATATCTAAAAAAATAACCTTTCCCATAGTCCGCCATTTTGTAACAAACCGCAACAAACCTTACAATATATTAACCCGTTTAATCTCCAGTGCCCAAACCGCAGCATCAATTTCCCGAAGCAACAATATCCCTTGATTTATCCCGGATAGAATCTATCCCGAACAATACACAATACTTCGCCTAAGTAATTGCCCGGGTAATTTCCCATGGCAACTAGAAATATAACCAACCAGATTAGCTTGAGCCATGTCAGGACCAATTAGCCACAAGCCTGGGAGACGAGGAGCCCTAACAAGAGCTTCACTTACATTGGTCGTTGTAATCTCTTAGGAGATATTTGTGTACTCGAATTATGGGTTGTATTTAAGACTGTCGTTAACAACTGTTAAGTGTTTTTTTCTTATTTATTGTCCTCTGGGTAGCTGTTAGAAGATACTCTGTTGGCTAGACTAATAATATCTTGTTACTCAAAACTATGGCAGTAAATTTTATTGTTTTGTGTACTTATGGTGATTACACTCTGTGGCGACTGCTTTACTTTTGTATATATATTATAATATTGTAAATAGTCTTAAGTAAGTGTTTCGTTGATTTCCGTTTCCGTTATCAGTGCATCTGGGAGTTTGACAAAACTCGCGCATGCGCGTGCTCTCTGCTGTTTAGACTTTCATGTGTGAAGTAGCTTTTCAATGTCGCTCCGTCTTTATGTAATTATTTGTAAATACTTTGTGTAAATAAATTGTGTATATAGTGTACTCGTGTAGTGTGTGTCAGGATCGTAGCAAGTGGAACAAAGTAGTCTCTGCCTACCCCTGTGGGAAAGAGGCGTGACGGTATGTATGTATGTATGTATAGTGTACTATGTGATTTTTAATAGTTCACAAAACGATTCCCATAACTCTATTAGAGGCGAAGACTCGCGGCCGACGGCATACAATAAGTAATTTTAGTGTTAGGGATATGAAGGTACAGTCAACGTTAAAAGTAAGTGATCAAAATTAACGTTTCAAAACATCTTCTAGCATGACGTGCCAGATATAACAAGTCATACCAAAGTGTCAGTTTTAAATGAAGTTTTAATTAGTCAAAAGAAAGTGATCATAAATAACAACACCGAGACAGAAATGAAGACAGAAATGGCTCAAAGTCACTCAGAGGGCTATGCTCGGGATCTCTCTGCACGATAGAATCAGAAATGATGATATCCGCCGTAGAACAAAGGTCGACATAGGCCGAAGAATTGCGAAACTGAAGTGCCACTGGGTGGGGCACATTGCTCGCAGGACTGATGGGCGATGGGGTCAGAGCGTTCTCGAGTGGCGTCCGTGGACCGAGAGACGAGCTGTCAATAGACCTGATTACGATCGCAGGATCGCGGTGGATGCGGAGCAAGATCAGTCTGAGTGGAGGGCATTGGGGGAGGCCTATGTCCAGCAGTCGACGTCCTTCGGCTGACATGACGATGATGATGATGTGCATACATACACTCACACACACAAGCAAACACAGTCAATGGCCGCCATTAAATCGATGTCTTTGTTGTTTATTTTTAGTCGCGTAATTATTCGAACAACCTTTGCGACGGTCCCTCAAAGGAATGACAAAAACAGGTGCTCAAAAGAAAGGATCGTTTTAGGTTTCCAATTTTCCATTTTCTAAGGTCCCCTTTCGAGATAACTAGTGTCCGACCGAAACATGTTTAGCCGAAACCGAAACGGAAACCAAAGGTTTGGTTATCTTTATAGTTTAAGCCGAAACAGTAATTGACCCTTTTATAATAACAAAGTAGATAACTAAGCGTCTTTTTTGTCGTAGTTGGCTACGACAAAAAAGACGCTGAAAAAGTATAAAACCAGATTTTCAGGGCCTCTAGTATAAGTTTTCGCACATAAAAACGTCTCGAACGCGTTCACGTAAACGTCTCAATTACTATGGAACAATTGGCAGCGCCACTTGCGTATCGAGACAGCCACAAAATGTTCCATAGTATTTGACGTATTCTGTGACCGAAAACTTACACTAAACATACAGGACACCGAATTAAACAAAGTTACTATAACACAATAACCACTGTGTAGAGACACAATCAATTCAATTCAATGTTTGGGAATACAGCTCCATCAAATTTTTGATGATTCTGCCAATGTCGGGGTTGGATAATTCACGGCTAATAGACTTCAGTCCTTTTGTACGGTAGCGCTGCCAGTTTTCGGTAGGGTATCAGCCAGAATCCATCCACAACAAACACAAACATTTCACAAGTTACATAGATATACCCGTTCCGCTCCTGCTGATCCAACATTTTGAACAACGTTTGTTAAAGTATACGGTAGGTGTACATTTTAACTTTGAATAACGTCAGTCAGCAGTTAGGAATAATAGTGTGAGTTTCTACGTTTCAATTCTCTCGGATTGAAATTTCAACATTTCGCACCCTTCGTGGAAGAAAGACGTAAGTCCCATGGTAAGTCAATAGGACTTACGTCTTTCTTCCACGAAGGGTGCGATTTGTCTTCTTTGTTCGGCTGTTTTTTGGCCGAAACACGATTTTTAGGGTGAGGTTAGACGAGCGTAATTTTCTGAGTTGTGAGTGGCGCAATTTTTGCTGCATACAGAAATACAGCTCATTTTTCGCTGCCGTGTGAGTTTTGTATAAAACCGAATGAAGCAGAAATTATGGTCTGGTCTCCCTTAGGACGAAACCGGCCGAAACCGAAACCCAAACTTCGGTTGGACACTAGAGATACTAGAGATAGCAAGCAACGGTAATGGCCGCTACCCCACGTACCTAATCCAGTTGAAAACATGTCTAGATAAAATAAAATTAGAGGACTTAGCGCTACGTGGACTTTGGATAGGCAGGGACCCATTATCCAATTAAAGGAGCACAAGTCGATAGGAATTTAAACTGTTTCCCTGTTTCTACTGCTCATATTTTTGAAAATGAACCACTGACAATAGAAGGATGTACACATAAATATATATTAATCACGTCTTTATCACTTACGGAGACAGAGTTAAGGAGAAAAAGATCAAGCCCACGTTTGGCGTGTGCGCGTACCTAAGTAAGTTTTTTTGCTAACATTTTCGATGGCATGTAAACGTTACTTCCATGCTGGTCTGGGAGCAAAAAAAAACGTAGAATCTACCAGTTACTTCTCTTCCCGCGCAGATGGTAAAAGCCCATCGAGGGAATGGGTGAAAATTATAGGAATCATGTTATAGGCGATGCGAATTTGATTCCACCTTCAACCTATACGCCTACAATCTTGCTAAACGTGGTCTGTTCTGTAGGTCTTGTCACCTTAGACTCTGTATACCCCGTAAGGGATAAAGTCGTGATTTGTGTATGTATCTTTTGAACATAACTGCGACGTTGCATGACTGTCGGCGTATAGGTGGAAACGAGAATCAAAATTGTGATGGGCTGCTAGCAGCATCGCCTACAAAATTATTTCTAAGATTCTCGCCCATTCCCCAGATGGGCTTTTACCATTGCGCGCGAACAAACAAACTAATCATCGAATAACTTAAAATACGTATAATTCGCTTAGATAGTTCATAATTCACTGAAAGATAGAATAAGGAATAGTGTGATAGTGTGCTGGTGTGAAAGAGGATATAATGACTAGGATAGAAAAAAAGTATGCTTAGTTGGTTTGGGCATGTAGAGCGGATGGATGAAAGTAGACTAACTAAACAGATCTATATGGGGAGTGTGAATGGTTACGTTGGGAGGGGAAGGCCTAGACGGACGTTCCGAGACCAAATAGGAGACGTTTTGGAAAGGTCAGGTCAGGAGTACCCGAAACCGACGAGCATGTATGAAGAGATTGATGAGTGTGGATGAAGCGAAATAAGTATGTCTGGATCGTAGCAAGTGGAACAAAGTAGTTTGCCTAGCTTAGACCTACTAGCTTAGCTTAGCTTTTTTATTAGCTTTGGCTCTGGAATCGGTTGCCAAATGATATCAGGCAATCGCAGACTGTTGCTACCCTGCGCAGTCGCTTAAAGGCGTATTGGCTCGATGGATCCTCTTAAATGAATGTGATGTGTTTTGTAACTTGTGTGTGTATGTATATATTTATATATTATGTAGTACATTTTATTTATTGTGTATTAGTTTATCGTATTTATCTATTATGTGTAGTTTATTATTATATCTTACATTATTAAAAATTTAGACATTTAGGATTATTTTAGGTTTCGATTGGTTCTTTTACTTTTTCTGTGTGTCTACTCTTGCTTAATACTTATGTCCTGTCAATCGTTCAAAGGTTAACTGGAAGAGATCCCTTTAGGGATAAGTTCGCCTTTGTGGATGTGTCTTGTCCTGTATTGATCTTTTTCTTGTGTTTTATGTACAATAAAGAGTTATACATACATACATACCTAAAGTATACATTTAAGAAACGTATTAAAGTCTGAAAGGCCAGAATTCTTGATTAAACCTAACCTAACGATGTTCGCGTCCCATTTACTCTGAATAAGACTTTGTTAATGCTTCATAATCCAGGCAACTCACAACTTTATAGATACTTAAATTTCTGTGCCTGTTTCTTTAAAAACTTTTGGCTTAACTTAGAAATTTGGTTTTACGCCGAGTTTATTCAAGAAATTAAATACCTTTTTAATGTTATCAATTGTACGAAAATAAGGGGCGTAAGTTAAAACCAATTCGAAGTTTGAGAAATTTTGATTGAAAGCGGGTGGTAGGGCCTTGTGCAAGGTCCGTCCGGATCGCTACCACCACCTTACTCGCTAATCCTGCCGCTAAGTAGCAGTGCTTGCACTGCTGTGTTCCGGTGTGGAGAGTAAGACAGCCGGGGAAATTACGGGCACAAGGGGCATTTCATCTTAGTCCTCTAGGTTGGCAACGCATCTGCAATCCCTCGGGGGTTGCGGGTGTCTATGGGCAGTGGTGATCACTTACCATCAGGTGACCCACTTGCTCGTTTGCCTTCCTATTCTTATAAAAAAAAAAAGTATTTAAACACC
The DNA here is from genome assembly GCA_932294345.1 of Pandemis cinnamomeana. Classification (NCBI taxonomy): domain Eukaryota; kingdom Metazoa; phylum Arthropoda; class Insecta; order Lepidoptera; family Tortricidae; genus Pandemis; species Pandemis cinnamomeana. The sequence continues at coordinate 11,626,598 of OW028718.1, read as the reverse complement.
TTTTTAATGTTAGCCATTGTACGAAAAGAAGGGGCGTAAGTTAAAACCAATTCGAAGTTTGAGAAATCTTGATTGAAAGTTCTCATTTGTATTCACTAAATATTTATTAACTCTAATGTAGTGGTTCCTAAACTTTTCAGTTGCGTTATCCTTAGACCTAACTGGGTCACGGATGTTACCCCTCACAGACGAGTTTATTCGTTGTTACATACATAAATCACGTCTTTATCCCTTGCGAGGTAGACAGAGCCTAAGGTAACAAGATCTAAAGACCACGTTTAGCATGATTGTGGGCGTATAGGTGGAAGAAGGAATCAAAATAGTGATGGCTAGCCGCATCGCCTATAACACGACTCTTATTTTCGTCCATTCCCTCGATAGGCTTTTACCACCTGCGCGCGAAGAGATGCAACTGGTACATTCTATATTTTTCCTTTGCTCCCAGACCAGAATGGAAGACGTTATTCGTTGTTAAGGCAAGGAAACTAGCCAACCAGCTCATGACCCCCGCGAAAAACCGATTTTACTCCCTAGGGGGTAATTACAGATTAGGAACACAGCCCTAATGCTTGTCTAGCTGTTACTTGCTACTTCGCCCGTAGATAATTAAAATTTGTAGCTTCTTGTACCACCTTAATCCGTCCCTGTTGTGAAATCCTTTTTTAGCAAATGCTTATAGTAAAATAACTGTCTCCGTGGAAAATTCCAGCTCAATCCGTTCTGTGATCCAAATTGTGTGTTGATCGATCGGTCACGGTTGCCTTTTATCTATTACAGTTTTTAATTGGAGGAAGGGATTGCATGAAATATATATATTTCACACAGGCTTGGTTATCTTGCACGTGAGTAGCGGAGTAGCAAGGTAAATATTTTTTGTTCATTGGAATGGACCTCCGCAAAGTAACGCCTGATTCAATAAAATATTTATAAGATTTATTTTAATGTGATTATGGATTATTGTTTTTTTTTATGTATTTTCTAGCTAGAATATTTACACGTCGTATTAACGGCAGAATATGTATTAGAGATGAAACGGATAGCAGTTTGGCCGGATACCAGATACCGGATATTCGGCCGACCATGTGGCCGGATAGCCGGATATCCGGCCGCCGGATATCCGGCGAGACTTAGCCGTTTGCGTAGGCGGCGCGCGAACGATTGGGTGGACTCGGTTCGATTCCAAACAATACCCAAATTTAACAAAGTTTGCCGAAATCCACCTTTCTGCACCTTGCAGTAGTGTGTATAGCGAAAGACTTTTTTCTGAAGCTGGTCTTATTTATGAAGAGAAACGCAACTGCCTGCTACCTCTCAATGCAGAGAAATTAGTATTACTCACCATAATTTGCCCTTAGTGCAGTATGAGTACTAAAAGCAAATAATTACTCAAAAATAATTACTCAAAAATATGTTTCTTTTATTCAGTTTTCTTTCTATTCGGCCGGATAGATATCCGGCCGAATAGTAGCTATCCGGTATTCGGCCGGATAGTATTATGGCGGCCGGATAGGCCGGATACCGGATAGTTACCGGATATCCGTTTCACCTCTAATATGTATACATACATTTATGTTACTCTTACTTTTTACCATGTTAATAAATTTGATTTGATTTGATTTGATTTTATTTCAAGGTTCCTTTTAACTTTCGAGTTTAACACACACACACACACACACAAATCACGTCTTTATCCATTACGGGGTAGACAGAGCCTAAGGTAACAACACCTACAGGCCACATTTGGCAAAATTGTGAGCAAGGTTGCTAGCCGCATCGCCTATAACATGATTCCTGTTTTCGCCCATTCCCTCGATGGGCTTTTACCATATATGCGCGGGTAGAGAAGCAACTGGTACATTCTATGTTTTTTCTTTGCTCCCAGACCAGCATGGAAGTTGAGGTTAATATCGCAAAATACAAAAGTTCAACTGCTTTGTAAAATACAAGAGTCAGCACCTAACGTTCCAAAGCATTCCAACCCTTCACCTATTCCTTAACTTCTTAAATTAAATTTGAACAAACTTTCCGCAATTCTCTTTAATAATACGCAACTCCTAAATCACCGGCTTTTGCTCTTAAATCTTAGCACAAAATTAAACTACAGAAGCTACGCTTTGTATTACGAACTCATATAATTTTGTTTTATCACATTAACAAATGGAAATCTTGTGTTTATAGACTACAAGCCCATGGAAAAAAAACATGTGAAATGAACCAGCGTGAATGAAGCTTAGAAGGCTGTTACTATATCATAAAATAACTCTGAGCGCTATGCCGTCATTCCTGAGCGGTACATTTATGGAATTTCTCAGGTACAAGTGAGGAATTACGACTAATTATTAATTTAGGGCGTTTTTACAGCTTATAGATGATTAAAAATAAATGTCGAAAAACCTAGTGCCGCTTTAAAGTGGTGGTGCTGGAAGTTAGTGCAATTCTTTTTTTCAATGTATGAGAAAAAAATCTGTACCGCTCAGAAATGACGGTATAGCGCTCAGAGTTTATTTTATGATATAGTAACAGCCTTCTTAGCTTCGTTCACGCTGGTTCATTTCACATGTTTTTTTTCCATGTGCTTGTAGTCTATTAATAAGAGCAGGTATAGCTAAATAATACATACATAAATTTCTAATGTTAATGTAAGCAAGACGAAAGTTATGGTGTTTGAAAAAGACGATAGTATGACTGAATGTGAGATTGTGATTGCGGGTAAGAAAGTCGAACAGGTAAAAGAGTTTGTATATCTGGGATCGGCGTTTACGAAAGATGGGAAGTGTGAAAGTGATATTGAAAGAAGAGTGAATGCAGGAAATATGGTCAATGGGGCGCTGCGCGCCTTTGTGAGCAGTGAGAAGGTGTCAAAGAAGGCGCGTCTGGCTGTCCACAGAGGGGTGCTCGTTCCAACATTAATGTACGGTAGCGAAACTTGGGTATGGCAAAAGAAGCATGAAAGTAGAATAAATGCAGTAGAAATGAGAGCGTTAAGGAGTATGGAAGGTGTATCACTGAAAGATAGAATAAGGAACAGTGTGATAAGGGAACGTGCTGGTGTGAAAGAGGATATAGTGACTAGGATAGAAAAAAGTATGCTAAGTTGGTTTGGGCATGTAGAACGGATGGATGAAAGTAGACTAACTAAACAGATCTATATGGGGAGTGTGAATGGTTACGTTGGGAGGGGAAGGCCTAGACGGACGTTCCGAGACCAAATAGGAGACGTTTTGGAAAAAGGTCAGGTCAGGAGTACCCGAAACCGACGAGCATGTATGAAGAGACTGATGACTGTGGATGAAGCGAAAGAAATATGTCAGGATCGTAGCAAGTGGAATAAAGTAGTCTCTGCCTACCCCTGTGGGAAAGAGGCGTGACGGTATGTATGTATGTATGTTTGTATAAATTTCTAAATGTCACTGAAAATTAGAACACAGAAAAATCCGAAAAGTAAAGCTATGGGCGGGAATCGAACTCGGATCCTCGTCATTCTGTGACGCGTGCTATACCCCTACACAACCCATAGGAGGTGGGTAGTCTTCGAATTTTTCTACCCGTTACTAGCTGTCACGTGACCTTGTTACTATCCGAATTTTTGTTGCTAAGCGTCAACTGTTTGAATGATTTGTCTGTACGACACAATTACAAACACACATAAATCACTAAAGCTAAAAGTAAGAAGACTTAGATACAACGTTTAGCATGATTTAAGGCGTAAAGGTGGAAACGGAAATAAAAAAAGGGATAGGCTACTGTAAGCCGCATTGCCTATAACATGATTCCTAAGATTTTCGCTTATTATATCGATGGGCTTTTACCGTCTGCGAGGGAAGATAACCCACTAGAACATTCTATGTTTTTCTTTCATTTTCAATCATTCAGTCTCGTTAGTAGAATAAATTTGAGGATTTTTTTAATTAACATTTTGAAGTTCATCTTCACCCTTATGCGTATCTAGTATTTGTTCGTGTCGAAGTATTTTTGCACAATGCACAAATCACGTCTTTATCCCTTACGGGGTAGATAGAGCCTATGGTAACACACCTACAGGCCACATTTAGCAAGATTTTATAAGTATTAGTAGTTTTAGAAGTATTTTTTATTTTATGTAAAAAGGAATTTAAAACAGGATTTATGTTACAGTTTATTTTAATTTTAACAAGCGGATATCTCGACAAAGTAGGGCACGTGCTGACTGCTGGCTTTGTGTTATTTCAGTCTTAATTTAAATATTGACACATCATCGCCCGGCGCCCGAATTGAGCCGAAATAAATCGTATTTTTTAAAATTAACACGCTGTAAGCTTTAAAAATGCAAGCCCTTGCGTCAGCGCGGGCACATCTATTTACAAGTATAATAATGTATTGGCTGTTACGCGTAAAAGGAAAAATAAATTATTACCTTTGGCTGTATGGGCTTGGTTCCCTTTGACTTTCCTAAGTGAAATTAAAAACGATGTTGTACACTACAAAATAAATTGTCAATGACCAATTACATTACTGTAGCAGCCGCAAAAAAGGGCATTACCGGCCGAGTTATAGATGGCCAATTGTTAACGAGACCATCTAGAAATAAGAAGCCGACAATCCCTGTTCGTGGCCAAGGCTTGTATAGTGTTTTTCTCAAACGCAGTGAAATCAATTAAAAAACTAAAAGTAAACTAGATAAAATAAAACTGCACAAACCTCATTAATTAGTTTTTATTACAAATCAAGTTACTGACATAAAATATTGTCATAACAGCAAAAAGCGAATATTGCTTATTTTTTTTTAATGGCTGAATGTCAAGATGTTTTGTCACGAATGTGGTGGAATAGAAATGTGAAAAGCACATTGCCGGCCTTGGCCAGCAATGTTGTATGAAATCCCATTGAAGAGCTCTCGTCTAGTGGCACCTGAAGCGTGACTCTTCGCAGCCTAATATTAATATTTTGTTACTAGTTTGAGAAACCTGGCCACCATTAAGTTAGTGGTAGCGGAGTAGCAAGGTAAATGTTTCTTGTTCATTAAAATTTACATCCGTAAAGTAACGCTTGTTTCAGTACATTACAATATGTTACTACAAAAATGATTGGATAACCAATTTTATGCGAAACAAAATAATCACCAGTAACGTCTCCTTTTTGTTTATATTGCTCTGTTATGAAACTTGAATGGAGTGTGGAATGTGCAAAAATAAATCTACAATTAAAGATAAATAGATATATAGATTCATAATATGTTATAGGCGATGTGGCTAGCAACCCATCACTATTATGATTCCGCTTTCCACCTATATGCCCACAATTATGCTAACCGTGGCCTTGAGGTCATGTTATCATAGGCTCTGTCTACCTCGTAAGGGATATAGACGTGATTATGTGGTGGGTGTGTTTGTAATTAAAGATAAAAACCAGCCAAGCGTGAGTCAGGTTCGCTTTTTTTCCACCCAGTACATTGAGTTTGACGGTACCGTCGATTAATTTGCCGGCAATCCAAAACAAACCCTGAAAAGGCACCTGGAACCGTAGACCTTAGTAAACATTGTTTTCCGATACGCTGACAGGCCGTTTTTGGCTGAAATATTAACCCTTTTAGACCCTTTGGTGTTTTTGTGCACATTTATACCGGCACCATAAATAAATGACTTAATCAGTTCCATAAATAAAGTGGTAGTATGACGATTCTCAATTGAAACAAATAAATATGGTTGGACGACTAAGCAAAGCTAGTAGATTACTTTTAGTTTGTTAATGTAAATATTTTTTCTCAAAGATGCAATGAAATGTTAACCTTACGTTCCAAATAATAGGCCGGGACGTATCACGTCGCGGGCGCGGTTAGACAAGTGGTATGTAATGGATTTTCATACAAAATGGCAGGCCTAGGCCTGCAAAGCGATCGTCTATTGTTTCATGCATGTGCCACAGCATCATGACGTTTAGTTTATAGGTAATTTTTATTATTATTCATCCCTTTTGGGGTAGGCAAAGGAAACAGGGTCCATACAGCCAAGTCTTTATAGGTCAATGGCATCATGATATTCAGCTTTAAAAAAAAACATAAGCAATATTTGCTTTCTTTGCAATTTTAATTACATAAAATCAAAAATTACATAAAAACGATACATAATTAACACATAAGATTAATTTTAAATTGAAACCTAACTAGGTACAGAAATATTTAAATCTCATTTCATTGTCATCTTAATATCAGCGGTGTAAACGTCAGCACAATCAGCGTAAAACGAAACGTACATTTAAAAAAAAACACATTTTGGTGGGAAAATTAAAAAACACTAATCTTTTGTTCATAGTTGATTTTGATAAATTTTAAATATGAGTTCCGACGAAAATAGTGACAGAGAAATGTATCAAAATGTAAACAGGGTAGGTCTCAGTCGTCACATTATAAAGCATTGCCTACAATGCCATGAAATTTTGTTTTACTAGTTTAGATTTTAGTTGCCTTACAAATAAATACTGTTTTTTTGAAGTTCTTTTATTTATTTCATTGCATGTTTGAGAAAAGCACTATACAAGCCTCGGCCGGGACAGGGGTTGCCGGCCTCGTACCATGCCGGCCTCGTGTACCACTCGGCCGTCAAACTTACTCGGCCTGCAACCCCTTACTTCCCGGCCTTTGCAGTAATGTACTATATTGAATCAACAAGGAAACACTACAATATACCCAGCAATAATAATACGAGAATACTTTAATATTTTTTTTTTTACAAATTAACTTTTATACACAAGCACATCTCACCTATAACTATGTATGTAGTTACAAGCCTTTTATTTATTTTTTCAAGTGTGGAAAATGCGCCTTATGCATCCCCGCGCTCGGGGCAGCAACGGGGGTATGACGGGCTCTCCAGCTCGCCGCTGCCTTCCCTATGGAAGGAGGGGAGAGGCCTACCGTCTATAAACACACACGTTCCCTCCTGGCCGTGAACTGTGGGCGTTGCGGGAGCACTACGGTGTCACCTCTGCGCCCACTGGCCGCCCCGGGATGGGGCAGATGGCAACGGCATCGTTGAATGCGGGTTCCGGATTCATGTAGTTACAAGGCTACGTTGGCTGATACCGACTCCAGAAATATTAATTATTGTAACAACATTTAATTAGATATAGATCGTACCTACATACCTATTGATAAGTAGAAAAAGTAAGTTTATTTATAAGTTGTAGCAGAATATGCAATTATTTTTCTTTTTAGTGCGTTTTAGTTTGTTTTGAAATATTTTCTTTTTGTGGTCGGTTTTTTTGTTAAATTTTTTATTTTTTTCCTAAAAGTTAATTAAATTGAAATAAGAAGAATATCATTTAAATATTACCGTACGAGCTTATTACCGGGTCACGATCTTCCTCCATAATTACTTTACACCAGTATTAAATTAAGTCTCCAATGCCGTCGTAAAATAATTACTATTGCTTTTGTAAGCACAAGAAAGTTAATTACATGGAAATTACGCAGTATGACTGAAATTATAATTAATTAACTATCTCTTTAAGTTACCTCTACGATCTCAAAATAAATCAAAGCCATAGTAAAAAATTTAGTCCTTTTTAGGCATCCGACTGATGTTAGAAACGTAGTTTGTCAATGTGTTTGTAACTCTCTCACGCAAAAACTACAGAACGAATTTTAATTGAATTTGGCAAACAGTTTATAGTTTGGTTTCTACGTGGGACAGTTTTAATCCGAAATGCAATTTTTTGCGCGTAACGGCAGGTAAAAAGTTGATAGTACATAGATACATACATAAATCACGTTTTTATCCCTTACGGGTTAGACAGAGCCTTTTTTTTTAACGGAGAGGAAATCTTTATGGATGTCCTAGGCACGGGAATGCCTAGGGTTATGTGGGACTCCCGTCGATGGCTTTTAACCTTTTCGACGCCAACGACACATATATCAGCACCGCAGGTTCAACGCCAACAACCTATTTATACGCCCATTGCTTCAATGCAAAAGTAACCTTCGTTCAATTGAGTTTAGGTTCAACTTGAGGCATCGCAAAAAAGAAGTCTGGCGTATGGGTGACGTCTCTTGTATTTGACGTGGCGGCGAAAAGGTTAATACTTTAAAACTAAATTCAGTTTTGCCAGCCATTCTCGCTCCCCTCCGGAGCCAGCAGGGTTCCCCGTTGACGGACACGTCAAGACCATGACGATGATGATGCTGCTTTAATACTGAACATCATGAAATACTAAACGCCTTTCCCCTTCAAAGGAGTCTTAAATCGACGCTAGCATGAAATTAAAGTGGTGCAAACAACTCAACGGAGCGTTGAAACAATTAGTGGATTCTTAGTCTGCCACCCGGGCAAAGTTTCATCTTTCATCTTTGTATTTAAATTTCACAATTCTAGATCACATCAAACCGAAATTCAACCGCTGCTTAAGTTTCCCGGTACTGAAATTTAATTGGATCGTATTTGATACTAAAAACTTTGCTTTGTGCGAGAGTACCCATGCCCCAATTAGTAGGTGTATAAAATGGCACAGCGTAATAATAACAACTAGTGGGGTGACTCGGCCGTCTAGTCTGGCTGCTACGCGGTGTGGTGCGAGGCAGAGCTGCCCCTCCGCCTTCATTGCTAATGCGGGGGCTCCACAGACATTAGATATGCTTACCATAGACAGGCCTCCTCTTAGAATGAAAGGGGTTGGGCTATAGTTCCCACGCGAGCCCAGTGCGGATTGGGAACTTCACACACACCATTGAATTACTTCGTAGATGTGTTACAGGTGTCCTCGCGATGTTTTCCTTCACCAAAAAGCTCATGGTAAATTTCAAATGTAATATCACACATAAATTCCTTAAAACCCAGAGGTGCGAGCCCTGGCTCGAACCCATGACCCTCTGCTTGAGAGGCCACGGGTCAAACCACTAGGCTACCACGGCTTTTTGCTTACCATAGATGCAATACAAATATTCGGGACACGTGTTTCACCCCTCTCCGAGGCATCCTCAGCGGATGTTGAGACTCCGACGGTGGGTCGAAGTTTATTTATCTATTTTTCGACCTACCTTAGGTAACGTCTCACCCCCTTATAAACGCTCTGTATGTAGGCCTCTGCTAACTTAGCAATCGTTTGTCCTTATCTGTCACTTTGAAATTTACCTTTCACAGATAAGGACAAGTTAGATGTCTCAGTTTTCGTCTTTGAATATAGCTCTTTCGGACGGTCCTAATTTCTATCGTTTCACTGAACTGGACTAAATGGTTCAACTTGTCCAATAATCCATTAATTCGCCAATAAAACACACAAGTTGACGTTCGTAACCTATTTGCTACCAAAAACATATTTCTAAACGTTTCGGTTACAAAACGAGCCTATTGCGTGATACAACCGCGTTATAAGCCTTTTTTGGAACAAATATTAGGTACATTTTATGTAAGAGTATTTTTACTACGAGCATAAAACTGATAGGATGTCGTTATGAAAAGAACTTCGAGTAACTCCGCGAATAACTCTGAAGGTAGGTCTAGAAGTTTCGAATGAGGGGTTTAAACGCATCTGTTTAGCTCAAATGTCTTCTTCTTCTTCTTCTTATTTGTGGCGTTTCAAGTCGTTATAGCTACGACAACTTCGCCAACAACGACAACTTTGTCAAAGTAAAAGAAATAAAATTAAAAATCTTGTGACAAAATGTCGGCAACGTTGTACGGTAATGGTCAAGGACCCCCTCCTCCCCTGTCGGGCTCTTAGCCAACGGTCAATGATATCCCTCAGAATCTGCCAGGAAATCATTAACCGATGCCCAAGGTGCACCGGACCCAGCACTGCTTTTCCCCCCGGACGGATCCAAAAACGAACCGCAGCTCTTGACCACACGCGGGGGTAACCCGACTCGCACCCCTAGCTCAAATGTCCAAAAATGTGTTGCTTCCATGCTGGTCTGGGAGTAAAGAAAAAACATAGAATGTACCAGTTGCTTCTCTTCCCGCGCTGATGGTAAAAGCCCGAGGGAATGGGCATAGGAATCATGACTTTTTTAGGCGATGAAGCTAGCAACCCTGACTATTTTGATTCTCCTTTCCACACGCCCGCAATTATGCTAAACGTGGCCTTTAGGTCTTGTTACCTGAGGCTGTGTTTACCCCGTAAGGGATAAAGACGTGATTTGTGTGTGTGTATGTCTCATCGTTTCTCGCGGAACTATTTACACGCACGGCGAAACTCAGGAGTCAGTCGGCGCACCAGTTTTTATTTTTTAAACTCAGAGGTTCGAGCCCGGAATTCCAACCCACGTACCTCTGCATAAAAGGCCGTAGGTCAAACCACTAGGCTACCACGGAATTTTTTAAAGAATATTTATACCTACATCCGTGCTGGTCTGGGAGCAAAGAAATAACATAGTATGTACCAGTTGCTTCTCTGGCCGCGCAGATGGTAAAAGCCCAGGAATTGGGCGAAAATCTTAGGAATCATGTTAAAGGCGGTGGTGGTGCAAAAATAAATCTACGATTAAAGACAAATAGATTCATGATAGATAGATAGATCATGCTATAGGCTGGCTAGCAACCTATCACTATTATGATTCCCCTTTCCACCTAAATGCCCACAATTATGCTAACTGTGATCATTAATTATGCTAATTGTGTATATTATCTTATATTTGTGTGTCTTGCAAAAAGGAATAAATTTCTTCTTTCTTTCTTTCTTTCTATTAGGTCTTGTTACCATAGGCTCTGTCTACCCCGTAAGAGATATAGACGTGATATGTGTGTGTGTGTGTGTGTATTAATACCTACAAATAAATCGTTACTTCTCTGACACTAACTGAGTGACCCTAAATAACTTCTTTCCCGCTCTTATTACCAACAAAAACTAATTAATCCGTCGCTAATTACAGTAATGACTAAAGTTCTCGTGTTAATTACCAACCAAGTTCACCCTTGGCCTCGCATTTCATCAAAATCGACACAGTAAACGAATTACGAGGTAATAAAATAAGTAATAAAGAGAGATAGGGTTTCTTTATAACCTTTTAACAGATGAAAAGCCAGTCTTACTGTTTAATATTGGAAAATGGGTTAGTTGTGAACACAGATTTCTAATTTAATTTCTAAGAAAATACTAACAGAATAATATAGTGCTCTTTTACAGTCTGTTTTAATAATATAATAAATTTACTGACATGACATGAAATTGTTTGTCAATTTTGCCTGTTTATAATACGTAATCATTAAGTATTTTTTTGTCTCAAACATTATTTTTTATTTTTTATTTTTTATTTTTTTTTATGTGAATAGGAAGGCAAACGAGCAAGTGGGTCACCTGATGGTAAGACATTGTCACAGAACATTGTCGGAAATGTCGTCATTGTATTTTAAATAACACGAAGGCCCTTGTTGACCGCCGAATTACATGGCAGGTTCGATTTTCTGACCATAAATCGGATTGCTGGACTGGAATCATGAATGCTCGACTTGACGGGGGCACTGCCGTGCCCGCAGAAACAACAATGTCATACAGCCAAGTCGATGTCCGAGGAGTGCGCGGTTTGTTTGAGGCGGGTGGCAGGCGCAGTACCCACCTGCACCTCTCGTCCCCCTTTGCCGTCCCACCCCGCGCCCCTACACCGCGCGGGCGAGGACTCATTTAAGTGGTCGGTCTATAAATAACTCTACGACAACTGTCAATTGACACTTCCAAGGTATTCTTACGAAGACGAAACATTTCACTTAGACTTTATTGGGGTGGTTAGGCACTTGTCCCTCTACTGGCGAGTAACCGATCAGGGAGCTTACCATGACGTCTTAATAAATAAATAAATAAATATCTTGGGAATTACACCAATTGACCCAGCCCCAAACTAAGCAAAGCTTGTACTATGGGTACCAGGCAACGGATAAACATACTTATATAATGTAGATAAATACATACAACGTCCATGACTCGGGCACAAACATTCGACTCAGTTCAGGTTATAGCTGTCATTTTTAGTATGGATCTGACACAACGAACCTAAACTTAATCAGAATTGAATCGCATTAAGACGTCATTAAGGCCCCTTGGTCCCAGTAGCGGGAAGTATATAAGCTGAAGATGATGATGACTCAGCCATATAGATTGCACTTCGGTCTCTGGAAAGAGACAATCAGCGTCACGTAAGTTAGAGTGAGACAACGCTCTACGAGGCCGAAATTAGTCGAGAAAACCGATGTGCAATCTTTATGGGTGCTGTACAAATGTAAATGACGAAGCAAGTATCTAATGTTAAGAAGAAAACGGCAGAAGTTAATTTTCAGACGTTATACCGCGTTCTCTTATGTTGAATGTTAGTATAAAAAGTAATAAAACAATATTAATACAAAATATAAAAACATTATAAAAACCTAACCTAGGGTGCCGTCGGCAGCGAGGCGAGGCATATATGTATAGCTACCGGTGGTCAGGGCGTCAGTGAAAGGAACCTCCTGACTATCCGAGCCGTGTCCAGGAGTACCGCCTACTGTATCTGGCCCTTGACCCAACCACCTAGCGAGAGCCTTTTAAGGTGATGGGAGCCTTGTCTTCGCTATTAGACCGTTCGCCGAAATTATTATTATTATTATTTCATTATTATTGTTAGTTTTGATTTATTTTGCTATTTTTTTTTTATAATTTTGCTGCAATTTGCTGTTCGTGGGTATGTTCTTTTCTTACGCCAATTAACCCGCTATATTCAGCACCCCAGCATGAGCCACAGGGGCAGGTTAAAAACCAGCGCTGGCAGCTTCTGCGTAAGCGCAGCATAAGCTGAGCCTGCTCCTTTTGCCAGGTGTACAAGTTTTTTTTGTTAACATAATAATGTAATGTCGGTTCTTAAGTTTAGTCTGCATTTCTTTTGTTTCTTATTGTTAATGGTAATAAACCTTATCTTATCTTACGTTATCTTATCTTTAAAGCCCAGGGACAAAACTACCGGGACAACACTCTCTTCTGGCTGCTCATTGCTCGATTCTACTTAGTTACTAGCTCTACTCGCTTCTCGCCTAGCCGGTGTTGGGACAAGTGCCTTAGACCTTAGATTGTTTCTCTTAACAAACGCTTGGATGGGATTCCGAAAGTTTGGAAGTTTACGAAGTAAGATGGCCGGATATATTGTTTGCCGGGTTTCCGTATCAGATTGACAGATTTGAACGTTGAATTCGAATCAGATGAATAAATAAAAGTTTAAAGCCGACGATTGTTGTAAATGCGATTTATTTGTTGTTGAGTGAGATATTGTGAAGTTATTATTATTACATCCTTCTTCCATGCTGGTCTGGGAGCAAAGGAAAAACATAGAATGTATACCAGCTGCTTCTCGTATGGTAAAATCCCATCGAGGGAAAGGGCGAAATTCTTAGAAATCACGTAATAGGCGTTCACGCCTATATTCCTTACGGGGTAGACAGAGCCTGAGGTAACAAGACCTAAAGGCCACGTTTAGCATGATTGGAGGAGACTAGAGACCGAGAGCTCCGTATAAATTCGGAAAGTAAATACAAAGGTAACAAAACCTTAAGGCCACGCTTAGCTTGATTAAGGGCGTATAGGTGGAAAGGGAAATCAAAACTGTGATGAGCTGCTAACCGCATCGCCTATAACATGATTCCTAAGACTTTCGCCCATTCCCTCGATGGGCTTTTACCATCTGCGCGGGAAGAAGCAACTGGTAAATTCTATGCTTTTTCTTTACTCCCAGACCAGCATGGAAGAATTTTCGAAGCCAGAAATACCGCACTAACTTCGCCAAAACAAAAACACTGCACCTACAAGGAAGACTTTTGCTATTGAAACTTGAGGACGATAAAAATACTTGTACCGAAGTAACAGTCAACACGTCGTCCATTATTCTCTTAAGGTTTGAATTCCATACGACAGTGTCACTACGCCTAACGATTTGTGACGCGGAGATGTGACTGGTACAACAGTATGTCAAGTGCTTAGGAATTATAGGAGCTTATTCTACCATCTGGGGGCACGGTAGTGCCCCCGCCAAGTCGAGCAAAAAAAGCGGCACGGCTTACCATCTTTTTCTCGAAGCAGTTCAGGCCATTTTCGACCCCCCTTTAACTTCGTTGTGGATAAAACAAGCCTGAATTTTCTGTAGCTTGGTTACTTGGTATAAAATATTACAAATTCTCAAAAGTAATACTGATTATATTAAATTGATGGGTTGATGCGAATGCCAAGTCAATTTATTTATTTATTAACATAAAAGGTTTTTAATTTTGATATGGGCATTATAATATTGTTTTTTAAGTGTCACTTACACTTACCGCTTAATAGACCGCCTATTGTCTACTTTGTTCATTGTTTCTTTATTGTTTTGTACTGTTTTGTGGTGTTCAATAAAGAGTATTTGTATTGCATTGTATAATTTCCATCGATAACAGACTTAGTGGCATCTAAAATCATATACAACATTTCTTTTTTAAATAAAATATCCTGTATCCTCAGAATAAGTGAAAACAGTATCATAAAATTTTCATAATGAAAGCTGTTAAAACATAAAAATCAATCGCACCATCTCTTGAACCACTCCCATCAGGAACTTCAGCATTTAGAATACATTTTCTACCTCCAGCGTGTTTTCTGTTACTCGTATCAATATATTTCTAGCAAATTATCTCAGATTCAGCCTGTAGGCATTCCCATCACGTCCGCTCCCTGTAGTTAGATCGGTCGGGTCTAAGCTTAACCTACGTAATATACTTCTAGCCTTTCGCCTACAATGGTTGGAGTAAATAAAGAGTAGATTTTCCCTTTTTTTAGGGAATAAGGTCAGTGCTTACTTTATTTAACATAAGAAAGCGGGATCAAATGTCGAGATTCTGAGAGAAGTTTTTTTACACGGTAGACATTTGTTCCGTTTTTAAGAAGACAAAAAGTACTGAATTCAGTGACAAAAACACAAAACAAATACAGTGAATAGTTTTTAAGCACATACATACATAAATCAGGTCTTTATCCCTTACGGGGTACACAAAGCCTAAGGTAACAAAACCTAAGGGCCACGTTTAGCATGATTGTGGGCGTATAGGTGGCAAAGGAAATCAAAATAGTGATGGGTTGCTAGCCACAACGCCTATAACATGATTCCTAAGATTTTCGCCCTTTCATTCGATGTACTTTTACCATCTGCGCGGGAAGAGAAGCAATTGATACTTTCTATGTTTTTTATTAACTCCCAGACTAGCATGGAAGATAATGAATGGATTAATGTTCTACATACACACAAATCACGTCTATATCACTTACGCGGTAGACAGAGCCTGAGGTAACAATACCTGGCCACGTTAGCATGATTGTAGGAGTATAGGTGGAAAGTGGAATCACAATAGTGATGGGTAAATAATTAAATTTTATGTCAAAAATTACTTACAAATGCTGATCCTGCTCAGACTACTCCACTCAAAGGTTGACTGGAAGAGATCCCTTAAGAGGATAAGTCCGCCTTTGTGCATGTATCTCAGTGTTTATCAATTGTATTTCTTTCGTTTATTTTGCACAATAAGGAGTTTACATACATACATACATACATACTACTGGACCTGGATTTTTATCAAATATGGTTAACAACTACCGCAAGGAAACTAGCTTCGAATGAAAAGAACCGCATCGGATTCGGACCTGCCTTGAGAGCTACAATGCCACAGATACACGCAAACACATCGACCTCAAACTCATAACACTCTTTTCGCGTCGGGAGTGAAACAGACTACGTAACGTAACATAGCCTAGATTCCTCGGTCAATATGATCCCTCCGCCATCAAACTCGTGTTTAACATAATGGGCTGACGTCAGCGCGATCATTATTCCCCCCGTAACGCCAGGATTTATCACCCACGGAAACCACGCTCTCCCACGTGGAACGGGACACGGAACAGTAGGGGTAAATGTTCAGGAACTAAGTAGGAACGTGGAAACAGGATTATGCTTTTTAAAGACCAGACTTATAAAGAAAGAAAAGAAAGAAAGAAGATATTTGTTCCTTTTTGCAAGACACACAAATATAAGAGAATATACACACATTTATAGAAAATAAACAAGAAAAATAAAAACAAACAAAAAATTTTACCTTGCTACTCCGCTACTCACGTGCAAGATAACCAAGCCTGTGTGAAATATATATGTTTTTCATGCAATCCCTCCATCCACTGCTGCCAATAAAACACAAATAAATCCCACAAACTTAATTATCCCTTACACCACACAAACACTGACGTGTTTGTGTTCGATCCCTCTACGGGATCATTATCAAAGTTAATTGAGCACATGCAAACCAACGTCGTACTAGTAGGCAGTAGTGGAGGGAGGGATTGCATGAAAAACTGTAGAATAATATACGAGTCGCAGTGTTGGAAGATATTTTAATATAGCGTAAGACAGCAGATGATTGACGGATGATTGTTATAAGAATACAAAACAGATTGGTAGCGTAGCAACTGATCTTTAACACTTCCTCTCAAGCATCCGTTCTTCATCATCACGACACCACACAGCATCAGGCGCTCAAGTCTAAACTTAGTCCTGACACACACACCTCAAACTTAACGCGGGGCAATGGCTTCGTAAAAACATCGGCAAAATTATCCTCAGTCGGGATGTATTCCAACTGAATCAACTTATTTTGGACATAGTGACGAACGAAATTGTACCGTATGTCGATATGCTTTGTTCGCCGGTGAGCCACAGGATTGTTGGCTAAAGCTATGGCACTCTGGTTGTCAACGAACAACTTGACGGAGGGCCTGCGCTTTTGGCAACTTGTCTCACTAACCTCTCAAGGTATACAGCTTCCTTGGATGCCTCCGATAGAGCAACATATTCAGCTTCAGACGATGACAATGAGACGCATTTCTGCTTCTTGCACTCCCAAGATATCATATTCGGTCCCAGTTTAAACATGAATCCCGAATACGACTTTCGGTCTTTAATGTCAGCACCCCAGTCGGCATCAACATAACCTGTAAGTAAATAATTGTTATGTTCACCCTTCGACTTTTGAAATGATAGCCCAAAGCCGCAAGTTCCTTTTAAATATCGCAGAACACGCTTGGCCGCCTTCATGTGCACAGTTTGACAAAATGAATTATATTGAGCTAAAAAGCTCACTGCTGCTGAGATATCGGGTCTCGTGTTGCAGGCTAAATAATTTAATGCACCTACGAAGGACTGGTATCTCAATTGTTCATGGCGATCTAACTCCTCACCACCCCCATCTGCCAAAACTTTATGCAGATCCAGTTCCATTGGGGTTTTCACTGGTTTGCACTGATCCATACCATGATCTTTTAAAACAGTTTGCAAGAATTTTCTTTGATGTATAAGTATCTTACCATCTTTTCCTCGTTGCAAATTCATGCCTAAACATTGTCTTGCTTCCCCTAAATCTTTCAGACTGAAGTATTCCTTTAAGCCTTTTATTAGCGCGTCTTTTTCGCTCTGATTCTGAAAGAATACCAAGAAATCGTCGACGTGGAGACATATGAATATATTTTCTTTAAAATATAAACAACAATCATTCTCCGAACGATGAAACGACATTGACAGCAAAACGTCATTAACTTTTTCATTCCATGAACGACTGGCCTGCTTAAGGCCGTATATTGCCTTCTGCAATAAACATACTTTTTGTTTCTGGCCTTCATCGACGTAACCTTCTGGCAATTGCATATATACTTCTTCATGCAAATCCCCGTTGAGAAAGGCAGTATTCACGTCGAAGTGATGCACTTGTAAATTGTGTTCAGCAGCCATCGACAGCAACAACCGCAATGTTGATCTTCGTACGACGGGTGAAAACGTCTCAAAGTAATCAACACCGTATGACTGCGTGAAGCCTTTAGCGACGAGTCTGGCTTTGTACGTCAGGTTTTCGTCAGCATCGTATTTGTATTTATAGATCCACTTGTTTCCCACTACTTTGGCTCCAGGTGGTTTTTCGACTACCTTCCAAACGTCATGCTCCTTCATCGATTGCAGCTCTTTCTTCATTGCTGCTTGCCACTCATGACTATCGGGTCTTCGTAACATTTCTTTATACGAAAGTGGTTCTTCCTCTAAAATACAGGTGCTATTGTAGCAATATAGTCCACTCTGTGCGCTCCGTAACATATTCCTTAGAGGATATCTAGGCTCTTCTTCGTTCTGCACGCCTGCTGTACCAGCATCATCATAGCGATCTTCAGTGTCACAGTCAGGTGCTAGTCCTGATACTTCGGGTTCTGCTAAATGAGCATCTTGTAGAATAATATACGAGTCGCAGTGTGTTGGAAGATATTTTAATATAGCGTAAGACAGCAGATGATTGACGGATGATTGTTATAAGAATACAAAACAGATTGGTAGCGTAGCAACTGATCTTTAACAAAAACATATATATGTATGTATGTATGTATGTAAACTCTTTATTGTGCAAAATAAACAAGACAAATATATATATATACACAGGCTTGGTTATCTTGCACGTGAGTAGCGGAGTAGCAAGGTAAAATTTTTTGTTCGTTGAAATGGTTCCGTCTCGGAACGTCCGTCTAGGCCTTCTCCTCCTTTCACACCAGCACGTACCCTTATCACACTATTCGTTATTCTATCTTCAGTGATACACCTTCCATACTTCTTAACGCTCTCATTTCTACTGCATTTAATTGGCCCTTATCACGTAAGAAAAGAACGCGTTCCTCCACTGTTCCTTCCTACTTCTGCGGGAACAATGCTTCTGTAATATAACGATTAGATGAGTAATGCGACTTCACGTCACCCTTCGCAATTTAAGTCGACACTGAACGTTACACTACCTACGTTCACGAAGAAGCGTGTAAGGGAAACCACATATTTTGCATCATCACACACACACTCAAATCACGCCTTTATCCCTTACAGGGTAGACAGAGGCTAAGGTGACAAGACCTTCACGTTTATCAAGATTTTGGGGCTAGGTATAGATGGAAAATGGAATAAACCTAGTAATGGGTTGCTAGCCGCATCGCCTATACAATACAATACAATACAATACAATAACTCTTTATTGAACACTACATATAACAACCAAAACAGAAAAAAGGTATACAGAATAACATGATTCCTAAGATTTTCGCCCATTCCCTCGATGGACTTTTACCCAGGAATTCCCGGAAAATTGCATAGTTCCAGTCGGGAAACCTTGCACGCTGGTCTGGGAGTAAAGAAAAAACATAGAATTTACCAGTTGTTGCAGTTGTTTTTTTTTATTTAGTTGCTTCTCTTCCCGCGTAGATGTTAAAAGCTCATCGAGGGAGGAGGCTAGCAACCCGTCACTATATTGGTTTCCCTTTCCACCTATACGCCCTTAATCATGCTAAACGTGCCCTTAAGGTTTCATTACCTTTATGTTTACTTTCCGAATTTGTACGGAGCTCTCGGTGCGCGAGTCCAACTCGAACTTGGCCGGTTTTAGTGTCGTATAAAAAGGGTTCTACAATGTCATTATTACGAAATGAACGATTAAGTTAACATGCCACCTGTTTAAAGTAAATGCAAATCCTAATCTGTACCTAACGATTAACTAGTTCAATGTTAACATTGTTAAAGTCCCTGAAAGCTAAACTCTGAAGCCGAAAGCCGAAAATCAGGCCGAGGGGCTATTTAAAATTCCAATCGTCTAGATGCCGGTTTAATTTGTTATTCATAGAGGTATGTTTCTGACGAATCGTCGGGGCGTGAATTCATCAGAATACATTGTCGACACTGATTTACACAATGGAAAGCTTTGAATTGAGTCATCGTCATCATCATTTTTCAGCTTCACTAGGCAACTTGAACATTGACCGTTTCTTCTTCATTGACGTCAGTCGGATCAGTTAGTCCTGAATAAAATTGGACTTAAAAACGACATATTTTATATTATCTAAACTCTCACCTACCTACAGTGTTCTTGTCACATCAATTTGTTCAACTGCATAAAAAGTTCCTAAGTTAAAAAAGACTATCTCCCGATTACAGCTCTCAACATGGTTTAACCAAGGGTAATACCCAATTCGCGTCACAATACATCCAAATTCAAAAGACGGCTGAAGCTAAAAATAATTCTTTAACGTAACGCCGGAATAATACGTGAAACGTCCTATAATTTCCATCTTAAAAACCATTCAGGTTGGCCCACAAACGTGGCCCAAACTGCCGTTATCTGCGAAAATATGGCGACCGCGTGCAAGAGGCGTTTTTCAACAAAGAATAAGCGATAAGACGTTTTCAAAACATAGCGAACACGAAGAGATTAGGGTCTGTAAAACGCCTCGGGCAGACGGTGTTTTGTAAGGGTTTGCAGTTTGTTGTTATTAAGCCTATGAAATTATAATGATGAAGTGTGAATGATGGGCGTATAAAGAAAAGAAGTGAGAAACGTTCGTTTTAACCGTATATAAGTTACTTCACTTTTGTTTTGACGTGACAACGTCTTATAAATTGGTTTGCCGGGTGACACTTCAAGAAACTGCGTTACGCTCCGCTCACGTTATGCGCTCACTCAAAGTCGTTGTCACGTAAAACTTTCGCCCGTATACCGACTTTACAGGCAACCATTTTTTACATAAGGAGAATTCAAAATGTTAAACAGTTGAAAACTGAGCCAAGAGAAACTTACAGTTTTTTTGTTCCTTAAACTTTATTGGTATTGTTATTACAAAGAACTTCACAGTACCCGGCCATAATGGCCACTTCGGTGTTTGGAAAGAGACAATTGGTGTCACGTAAGTTAGAGCGAGACAACGCTCTACGAACGCGAAATTAGCCGAGAAAACTAAACCCAAGTTCACTTAAATCGATCATTTATTTACGTACAGTGAGCATCAGAAATTTTGTAGCAGTGAAATTGTGTAAATATAATGGAACAAGGCTTTATGTCAAGGGTAAGAGTGTTCCAATTTATTTGGCTTACTACGATACATTTGATACCGACTGTACTCAATAAAAACCATCCGTCAACTTCAAATAAGTTTATTCGTACGGATTGAGAAGATGAAGAAAGTCCTTCCGATGTACATTTTGAAGTTGAAGCGAAAAGGAAACTAAAAGGGTTATAGTGCGGACCAACTGTCTTTATAATGGACCCAGGAATCCTTTCTAGCAGTGAATAAGTCAGACCAAATACAAAGAAATACAGAGTTCTGCAAATGGAAAAGACAAGAAACGGGTAGGTACGCAAGGTCTCTTAGAATTTTTCTGGAATATATCAGCAGGTGGGGCTATATTAAAAGAGCACTTCTGCAAAGATTTTTTATCGAAATATTGGATTCGA
This sequence comes from Pandemis cinnamomeana, assembly GCA_932294345.1. Classification (NCBI taxonomy): domain Eukaryota; kingdom Metazoa; phylum Arthropoda; class Insecta; order Lepidoptera; family Tortricidae; genus Pandemis; species Pandemis cinnamomeana. Next base: position 11,605,362 of record OW028718.1, on the reverse strand, counting down.
AATTAAAGTCACCGCATTAAAACCATATACTGTGCACATTGACCAATGTACGGAAGAAGAAGATTGATGCAAGTGTTGGATAAAAGTCAAGCTGGGATTCATATAAATCTGCGCGGTCGAAGCCGCGGGCTACAACTACTCATTTTTAATCATGTCTCACGACAGCAGTAGGCTTATTACCTAACTCGCTCGCAATCGCCATCGTGTTCATTTTGACAGTTCATGTATGGGCTGAAAATTGGCATTGGAATCCGCTAGCTGTCACATTCATACAAGAACTGTCAAAATGAACATGATGGCGATTGCGAGCGAGTTAGGTAATAAGCCTACTGAACTCATGAAAAAAAGTGTCTAACTTTGAAACGTAACTGCCAATAAGCGTGATCATGAAATATAAATTAGAAGTTTCACTGAAACGGAAATAAGCCTCTTTGAAATGTTACTTCTCAATTAACCAGTTTGATTAATTTTATCGGTTTCTCGTTCTGATGATTGATGAATTATGGAATACAGAAATCAGGCAGACTCAAATTAATGCAATGAAATATTAGCTAAAAGATTTCTCAAAAGCAAACGACTGAATCTTGTGACAATTTATTTAAAATCTGGTCGCAGTTGGGTGCCAAAGTTCCACACTGAATGCAAAACTAGATTAATAATAATAATATCGAAATATTGTCACTTCAATACTCAATGGATAACCTTACTTTGCTACTCCGCAAAATAGTAAGGTCAAGTCATGCAAAATAGCCGCGCTCGCATTGATAATTCTTATTCAATGCAGTTAGTCTAGCTTTCTCAAACTAAAACCAAAACCAGGAACATAATAAACACTCTCTAGACACGAGAATTAGACGTAACTCCGTGTGATTTACAGCAGGTAACAACACTGACAGTCCGCAAGTTCGTTCGCGAGGCTATTTAGCGTGACCTGACTTCGCCATTTCGCGGAGTAGCAAAGTAAATTCATCCATTTAGGTAAACGTAAACCTCCGCAGAGTAACGCCTGATACCTGACTCCACTATTTCGCGGAGTAGCAAAGTAACTTTATGGACCTAGTTTAATATGAACCTCTGCAGAGTAACGCCTGAATCCATAAAGAATACAACGATCATTTTGTCAGTCCTTCTCCGTATGCCCTTTTCAAATTAACTTGACCCAATCCGAAACACTCAAAAGTTGGAGCCCGTATGATTTGTATCGGTATAGATAAGACTACGTGTACTGTACCATAGATAAAGATTACATATCGGTCTGTTTGGCTAATTTCGCATTCGTAGAGCGTTGTCTCGCTCTTACGCGACGTAAATTGTCTCTTTCCAAAAACCGAAGTGCAATCTTTATGCTCGGGTAGGTACATTACCACATTACCCACAAAAACTAAAAACCTCACGCGCTAATCAGACCGCAGAGCACGTACCGAAATAGATTTGCTACATTGAAATGGGTATTTCACCGTTAGATCTGGCAACCCACTAGGGGAAAGTACACGATTCCGGGGAATTTATGTCTGATTTAGTGGGTAATCTCGGCTCGACGCCACAACTGTCATCTTGGGAAATACTAAGGCGGATCGAGGCGTCGCATTTAGGGGACAACCGATGGTTGGTACGTATTTAATTTAGGGTGGCAACTGTGGTTTTGTTTTGAATTTTGTTTTTTTTTGCTGTGTGAGAACTAGCGAAGCAAACCGACTACTGTACAATCGAACCATGAAGTTCGAAGAGTGACATTAAGACAAGTAAAATGTGATTAAAAAATTAAAAAAAAGCCTTAATAGGTAATTAAATTGTATGCAAAAAATGCCTCATGTCTTTGTGGAAAAGAGTTGATACTCTTCAAACAGCTCAATCGATTTTTACAAAACATAGCTAGGAACCATCGCAAGGAAACTGGCTTTCCTATCCGTCCATCCGCTTGAGAGCTGCGGTGTTACAGACACGCACACACACACACAGAGAGACATTGACGTCAAACTTCTAACACCCCTCTTCTTGCGTCAGAGGTTAAAAATAGACGCACTGCACTTTTAAATTACAATAAACTAGTGCGATGTACTAGTAAGTACACTACTACACTGCTGAGCAAAAATAACGGTCACCTTCCATACAAACTTGTAAGAAAAGCGACTCCTTATTTTTGCTCGCCAGTATATTTATGTGAATAAAAAATAATTACCTTGCTACTCCGCTACTCACGTGCAAGATAACCAAGCCTGTGAAATATATATGATTTTTATGAAAACAGGCTTGGTTATCTTGCACGTGAGTAGCGGAGTAGCAAGGTAAATATTTTTTGTTCATTGAAATGGAGCTTCGCGAAGTAACGCCTGATTCAGTAAAATGGTATATTTATGTGACAAATTAAAATGGATATGAACTCGACAATAACCCACTTTTGGTGAAAATACAACAGTTTTATTTGTTAAAAGTTCCAACACATTCGTTATTCATTGCTACTATTACAACTTTCCCTTCGAACTGTGCACTCTAAATCATTTAAGCGGAATAATTGAATATCGATTACTGCCGATGCCTATTCAAATTTTAAATTATGCTTCGTCTTTGTCTTGCTACGGCAAATGTCGAAGTGACAGATAAAGACGAAAATAATGCTTAACTAACAGTAGCTTAAAGTTTGTAAATTAGCCGTAAACACTGGCTTTAGGTATTGTTATTATTATTTCTATGTAAGCAGATACAAGTTGCAAGTTGTACCAGCTGGTTTTTCTACAGATTTTAATAGCAAAAAAAAATCAGTAAGTATTTAATGGTAGTATACTTACCGTGCTCAGACGTCTATTGTTATAGAATAATGAAGCACAGAACAAGTAAAATTACACTTAAAATTCATTTCAAATGACAAAGGTTACAAAAGCCTCAATGAAACAAAGATCCGAAATAACTTAACCTTCCATCATTTTAATCAAGAGCGGACCAATTTCATCAAATTCTCAATGGAGCATTCAATTAAGACGGCTTCATCCCGTCGGCTACTTAAGGAGCCGGGTTTTCATACAAATTGCGGTAGTCTGGTTCCAATTCTAAGTTGGTACAAATCCGTAACACCCGTTGCGACTCGGAATCGTTTATCTGGTTCGCTGTCATCGCTCCCCGCTTTTAAACCCCTCCCTGAGCTAGGGAGGGAACGTTTAAAAAATAGCGGCAATGAATAGGAAAGTCTTACTGTTTTGTTTGAAATGAAATGGTTCAAAAAGCATTTTCATTAAGGTCTAGTGTTGACTTCACTTTACTCCGCTAAATAGTGAGGTCAGGTCAAGCAAGATAGCCGCTTTTTCAAGCAATTAACCCGCCTTTGATTCCTAAGAATTTGGCCCATTCCCTCGATGGGCTTTTAAGATCTGCGGGAAGAGAAGCAACGGGTACATTGTTTTTTCTTTGCTCTCAGACCCCGTTATTTTTTGGTACGTTTTCTAAAAATGAAAGCTAGCCAAATCGATTTATCGCCCTCGAAGCCCCCTGCATACTAAATTTCATGAAAATCGTTCCAGCCATTTCCAAAATTCAGATTGTACATACCAATACAAGAATTACTCGTAAAGGCATTACATAAGTAGACAACATGTACCCATATATCATCATTTTCATTTTCAAGTAGACAGTCTACGGGTCTTAATTTTGAATCCAAAATGGCAACGGAGACAGAGTATTTACCCAACCTAACCACCTGAAATATTTCAGAATGGTTCTATGACACCACGGTGTCTTAGACTATTTTATACACGTATTAACAGTCTTAGGGCTACTGTCCACGGCGGCGTCATTTGACGCTTGCATGCAACCTACAAAAGACGACATATTTAGCGTCCTAGGTGTGTCCAAGCAATCGACATCCAAGCTACCAAACTGTAGTTCTTTCAAGATTAGCATCGCGAAAGCATTTGTTTTCATTGTGAAACTGTCAAGTGATGATGGAGATGTGACTATGGCATACAACTTTATTAGAAGACGGCATAGGTTGTATTGGATTACATCTAAAAAAAGATTAATTGTAGATTGTTTGTTGCTGCAAAAAAGTTATCAGAGGATGATTCTGTATTTCTTATTACAGAGACAAGGATTGTAAAATGTGAACAAATTTGGCTGAAGCTGCCATTTTGCAAAATAAACACGCGTTTGCGTCTTAGTACTGTGCCGCTGCACGAGCTACATGACGAACATCGGACGATACGCAAATGCGGCGATGCCGTTCCGTAGACACAGTTTCATTCGTTTCTACGCAAGACGCATGCAATCTGCACGCCAGCGTAAACTGACGTAAGGGCGCGTCTGACGCGCAGTTACGTGGACAGTAGGCCTTCTTTATTCTTCCAAGAAGAATTGTGCTTGTGTGTGTGTGTTTTGGGTAAGGCCACAGTAGGCCTACAGCATTGACTTACAATAAACAACTAGACTCTCAGTCGCTAACAAAGGTTCCTCAAGAAACGTCCGAGTTGCTTTGTCTATGTGTTGTGTGTGTCAACACATCGACTTAGACAGATAACATTAACATATACGTTCAAATTGACACCTTATTTCGTGGCAGTAATGTTTAATATCAATGGCGTAGGATCGTGAGAAGTAATGACACGACGCCACGCGCTGGAAACCTGCCTGTCTCTTTTGTTCTCAATAGTAAGATTACGGTGCGAAAGGGACATATACATTGTTATCAAAGCGCGGTCGAAACACAACTGAACCAAAACTCTGAACAATAGACGCGTCGTTCAGACTTTTGCTTCTGACAGTTTTTGAGCGTGATTGGGAGTCTAGTTGTTTATTGTACGTCAATGGTTTCTACGCAAGACGCATGCAATCTGCACGTAAGCGTAAAATGACGTAAGCGCGCGTCTGACGCGCAGCTACGTGGACAGTAGGCCTTTATTCTTCCAAGAAGAATTGTGCTTGTGTGTGTTTTGGGTAAGGCCACAGTAGGCCTACAGTGATTTTTTTTCCACGCACATGTCAAGCCCGGGGACCGAAGTAGGCCTTAAATACATTGTCGAAATATCGTAACACTTGAGTAAAAGCCAGCGAGTATTTCCGAGTGCGTAGCGCCAAACCGTGTCTTTTGTGTATTTATCCCGGCTGATTTCCCCTGTCGTGAATGATCACTTCTGTTGAGATCCAACTGGGAAATTATTTATTATTAACGGCCGAAACTTCCTACGCATCGATCGGTCGTTAAGACGTGTTCATTGGAGGGAAATGTTTTGTTTATTTCGTTGTTCTAACTTTGAGCGCAAGCTATTGTTTGGGTGTCAATTTAAAAAGATGTTTGCCCAGTTTAAGGCGTATGAGGAAATGTTCCATTGTTTCTGTGGAACTGTCCACAATTATTTTTTACGGCTAGTAAACGTTTTTCAAGTACAGTCAGCAAAAAAAGCTTATATTAATAAACTTAATTTTTGACAGACTTTTTTACGTTTAATTCAATACTTAAATAGTACATTACAGACCTAGGGCGGTGAATGCATTATTGTCCCAGATCGCAGGTGTTTGTGGCTCGAACCGAAGGTGAGGGCCATAAATATGCGATCTGGGGCTTTACAAATTACCGTCCGTGGTTTGTATAAAGTTTTATGTCTTGCCTTGGCCAGGAAGTGAGATTTTCTGCCCGCGAAGCGGCAGTAATATCCCTATTACGGCCTAGGGTGACGTAAAAATATTTTTGTAACAAAAACAACACTTCAAAGCCGCGAAATACTAAATGCTTACCTATTAGTTTACCTATCTATTAATTAATACTCATTTACAAGACCCGGTCATAAAGATGGCACATTCGGCTTCGTATAGCGTTGTCTCGCTCTAACTTACGTGTCGCCAATTGTCTCTTTTCAAAGACCGAAGTGCAATGGCCGGGTACTGTCATTCTATGATTTTTTTTTTAAATAACGACCTCTACGGCATCTGTCACACGTTCAGAAACAACGTTAAAATAATTATATCAATCAGCATTTTCCAAGGTAACATCTGGAAAATTTAGTGAAACCCCTTGTGAAACACAACACACATAGGTACATACATACATACACAAATCACGTGTTTATCCCTTACGGGGTAAACAGCCTATGGTGACAATACCTACAGGCCACGTTTAGCAAGATTATAGGCGTATAGCGGAATCAAAATAGTGATGGGTCGCTAGCCGCATCGCCTATAACATAACTCCTATGATTTTCACCCATTTCCATTACCATCTGCGCGGGAAAAGAAGCAACGTGTACATTCCATGTTTTTTGTTTGCTCCCAGACCAGCATGGAAATAAACCACTCCACTAAAATTAAAATATCGAGCTTTCACGCCGCACTCATCTATTCGTATAACGAGAGGTCTTCAGCTTCTGCCGATATCGATGAAGTCGACATTATTATGATAATTTAAGATCTGCCGTTTATCGATCAGAATCTTCGGAAGATACTCGCATAGAAATGTATCAATCTGGGGATTATCTTAGGCCTCTTTTGTTTTTCCTTGTAATCCTGTTTCTTTGCCAATATCAGCGGTATGCCAACAATATCTGATTAGGTACACAGAAGGAACTTATTAGATTAAAATTTGAGCAATGACAAACATACCATCGTAATTAGATACAAACAATAGGTACACAAAAGTCCAAAATTTAGAACAGACTGGAACTTGAAGTTTTCTGTTTCTACGTACATAAATCCCCTCTTTATCCCTTACGGATATAGACAAAGACCCTTATTCATAAACGCTCTATAGGCTTCTGTTAACTTAGCAATCGTTTGTCCTTGTCTGTCACTTTGACATTTACCTTTCACAGATAAAGACCAACGATTGCTAAGTTAACAGAAGCCTATAGAACATTTATGAATAAGGGGGTGAGCCTTTTTTTCTGATGTGGAAAATGCGCCTTATGCATCCGCTCGGTACGGGTATACTGGGGCTCTCCCGCGACGGCAGGCATACCCACTAAAGAGCACACGAATTCCCTATTCGGTCGTATGTGAGGCGTTACGGGTGCACTCGGTGTCACCGCGCCGCCCCACCACCTCGGGATGGGGTTAACGGGGTAGACAAAGCCTAAGGTAACAAGACCTAAAGGGCACACTTAGCATGATTGTGGGCGTATAGGTGGAAAGGGATCGAAATAGTGGTGGGTTGCTATCGCCTATAACATTCCTAAGATTTTCGCCTCTTCCCTCCATGGGTTTTTACCATTTGCGCGGAAAGAGAAACAGGCTGGTACATTCTTTCCTTTTCTTATCGCCCAGACCAGCATGGAAGACCCTGAGGCTTACTACCTAACTCACTCGCAATCGCCATCGTGTTCATTTTGACAGTTCTTGTATGAATGTGACAGCTAGCTGATTCCGATACCAATTGTCAGCCCATACATGAACTGCTAAAATGAACACGATGGCGATTGCGAGCGAGTTAGATAAAAAGCCTACATAACTATACACGCTTAAGCATTTCTCAATTAAGATTTAAAGTAGCGCATTTTTTACCTATTTAAAAACAGCCAAAGGTTCTTTTTCACGCAAATAATAAGATGCTGCTATATAAAAGGAATACATTAAATTTGATTCCCGCTATAGTTCGTATGAGCCAACTAACGCCCTATGCCCTTCGGAATACAGCCGAATTCTGTTCAAACACGTTGACAACAAAACATCTAAGGGGTCTGTGGACCAGAAAATTGAAAATAGGAGTATTGGAAAAATTCTTGTTCAAAGTGCTTGCTTTGACTACTATATTGAGATGGTGTATAAGCCTTAGTCTAAAGGCCGTACCACGAGTAGGGGAGACCGAGGCAAGTTGAGACAGAGGTGAGTTGATACAAAGCCGATTTATCTGAACTGTGACAGTTTATCGGGCTGGTAACTTCGCTAATTCGTTGCTCTTTCCACACTCCACAGTTTGTGTGAAGCTGTGACCTCGCCAACTGTCATAAGTGCAGAGAAAAAGGCTTTGTATCAACTCACCTCTGTCTCAACTTGCCTCGGTCTCCCCTACCCGCGACCGGCGACGCGAAAGCCTTTTTCCTGTTCATTGCGCCGCCAAGAAGATCGCCACTCAAACATTACCTCGCAGAACACGTAATGTAAAGGGAATGCTTCACGCACCGCTTCCGCTTCTGTCTTTGGTGATCAGGGAAAAATTGTGTTGAGATGTATCGTTACGGTACATATTTAGTTTAGTACTAGCCGTTGCGCAGAATTCGCTTATCGTTACCCGTAGGAACTGTACGATTTTCGGGATAAAAACTATCCTATGTTGCATCGAGACTGCAACTAATTCTGTGCCAAATTTCATTGAAATCGGTTTAATGGTTAAGGCGTGAAGGCGTACGGACAGACATGCTCAAAACAAGCATGCTCATGAGCTTGCTTAAAATTAGCATGATCTGCAACTATTCACATTTGCCAGCAATAAGCATGCTTCATCATCATCACTATCACTACATAGTATAAAATAAAGTCGCTTTTTCTGTCCCCGTGTCCGTATGTATGCTTATATCTTCAAAACCAGTCAACGGATTTTGATGCGGGTTTTTGTAATAGATAGAGTGACTCAAGAGGAAGGTTTATATGTATAATACATGCATAATATACCGTGCGAAGCCGGGGCGGGTCGCTGGTGTTTCATAAATAAGCATGCTTAAAGCAAACGTAAACCTGTTCAGACGCGTTCGGAAACATGGTTTGATTTTCGAGCATGCTCTAAATAAGCATGGCTACTTGGTCACTTGAACACTTGGTCATAAAAGCATGCTTTCGTGCTAGTAATGAGCACGTCTGTCAGTAACTTCAGAGAGACAGACAAGAGTGGCTTTCACTTGTAAAATTAGTAGGATTTTATTATATCAGGCGTTACTTTGCGTACCTAGTCCATTTCAATGAACAAAAAACCACCACCACCCCAAAAACCTACCTAAAAAGAAATTACAACTACTTTTTATTTGTACCGTATACCAAGGTGACTTTAAAAAGTAACTAATTACGAAATCAGGTTTTTACTTGCGTTTACTGCTTCCAATCGATGTCTTCATCGATCACCTTTGGGATGGGCATTTAGCCAAACATTCACCGATTTTATAGCAATTTTAAAACAATCAAAAAAGCCCTAAAATTATCAAAGTCCTGGTTAGTGGTTTTCTTTTTAGAAGTTTGATATTTTTTGAAAATTTTCTCCATCATTTTACAAGTACTTAAACAAAATCATTCATTAATCTTCAGTGCAACATCTTAGACTCTTACGACCTTTGTGATTCGATTTGCATCGCTGCTATAGCTCTTAAAGAGTTACTTGAGCTGCTCTTACAACTCAGAAGTAGACGCGACTGGAATTTTTATTAGACGATAAAAGGAAGTATTTTATTAGGAACTTCGACGGGATAACCTGCTTTCAAGAAGTTAAAATAAAGATAGAACAAGTAAGGGGGCCTTTGCATCGTAGCCGCTGCCTTAAAAAGATAGCAATGTTGACAGCTAGGCACCTTTATACAAAATTAAATTAGACGTTGCCAAACTGTCACCAAATTTTGTCGTATCTGCCATAATAATTATAATGTTAATACAAGTGTCAGATTCTATCAAAGAATCGAAGATTTTACTTCCCGATTTTTTTATACATTTTAATGTATTTCTTAACAATACTGTACTTACATTTAACAAAATCCGAAAAGTAAGCTATGGCCGGGAATCGAACCCGAATCGTCATCAATTCGAGTTTAAATTTATGTTTATACATACATACCTACACAAATCGCATCTATATCCCATACGGGGTAGACAGAACTTTTTTTTTTAACGGACAGGAAATCTTTATGGATGCCCTAGGCACGGGGATGCCTAGGGTTATGTGGGACTCCCCCCCGGAGGGGTATACCCGAACTAAAAACTCTCTGGCGTTGCCTCAACGTTTCTTCACGGCGTTTCTTCACTGAGGTAACAAGACCTCAATTCCACGTTTAGCATGACTGTGACGGGTAGCTAGCCACGTCGCCTACATCATGATTCCTAAGAATTTTGCCCATTCCCTCGATGGGCCTTTACCATCTGCAAAAAATGCAGCAATCCAATTTATGGTCAGAAAATCGCGGCTGCAATGTAATTCGGCCGTCAACAAGGCCCTTCGTGTTCTGTTACTTAGAACAAAATGCCGACATTTACGACAACGTTTGGGCAAAATAACATACCTACTCAAATAAGAAGAGGATAACCTTCTTTAGGCTTCTTCTGACTTGGCATCCTCTTTCAACTTAATGCTTCTATGTAAATATATGGCTCAGTGTTGCCGTGCTCACGAAAAAGTAGTTGCATTTGCGATTTTGAGGATTAAAATAATTACAGCCAAAATTGTAATCGTAGCCTTCTTCATCGGCATGTTATTCGGGTACATCTTGCATGTCTTCAGAGAAGAGGAGATTAAGTTGTCACAGTGTTAGTATTATTTTGCTTGCAATAAAATTTGTCTTCATAACAGTCGGAAAATGGTGAGAATAGAGTTATAATTGTATTGTTCTGCTCTGTTTAGACTTTTATAATTTTTAGTTGGGAGCTAAATTCTTAGAAATAATGTACACACAGCAAAGCGAATCGGTGGGCACCCTAGTTATCCACGTGTGTCATTCTATACACACATCCGCACTTATCCGCTGCCTTTTTACGCACACAACAAAATGCCCTATCTGTGCTAATTGTGTTTTCTGACTACCTTCACGCATAGTTATTCAAACCTGCTGGTATTTTGTTCAATGGAAGCATAATTTTGCGACCAGTATTATAAGCGCGGTGGCTCAGGTGTATTACCTAGGGTTATGAAACCTAAAGAACCGGGTTCGAATCCTGCACAAGTGTATCTTTTTTGTTCTCAATTTTAAATTACTAATCTCAAAATAAACTCATGTTTACCTAAAACAAGAAAAAAAGGACGTAAAAGAATAAAACAATAAAATGAAATTATTGGTTCAAATTGTTTATTGCAACATTTAATTTTTATTGTATTAGCCTCTATTTGTGTTATTATTATTATTACCAAAAGTAATTAAATTAGCTAAATAAAACTGCACACTTTTCCTTATAGAATAATATTCATAAAATAACACACACTTTAGAGGCCAGTATGATTTTATGTTTACTAAAAAGTCTTATGTCACTAACATAATAATTATCTTGCAAATTGAATACACAACCATAATAGGGCTATTTTTAAGATGACACATAATTAATATCTTAAATTCTGGTTTATTAGGTTTAAGTCTGATAAAGATGAACGAAACGTTTTATTTGCGGACGTGTAAGTCAGTGGTGAAATGAATAGACATGTTAAATGACAGCCATTAACAATAACATCATTTCACACTGGGTTATAATCTCCACTTTGAAGCGACTAAGCTACCTATCTCGATTTGGTTTGGATTTGGACACCAGGGCCCATCGATGAGATCCAACCCCATAGCCTAAAGTAACACTGCCACTCGTTCTGCACTGTAAAACATTACTGTGTTTATATATTTAATTAAGTTAATATATTTCGTCTTCATCACTAAAAATCACTACATTTGACTTTGATTGATGTAATAATCAAAGTCAAGATATTCACGAGCAAAGGTTTCTTCTATGCTGGTCCGTTAAAGCATGTTTTTTGCTGGTCTACGGCAATGCAATCCTGCAGCATGCAGATGGTTTCGCACAGGTTGCAACGTAGCATTGTGTCTTGTTGCTGTGAAATGGGTCACTAGCGGGTGCGGCAACTACATAATGTCCAAATCAAATGGCAGGAGATGAGGCTTCAGGTTTAGGCCCAGAACGAATATTTTTATCGTGTCCGAAGTCTGCGTAAGGGTGAATCCATAATGGCACAGTCTTCCGCTGCAAAATAAATGAAGTTTAAATAAAAACATTTTTCGTCAAAGAAAGTTGTTTAAAACATTACCGATAAAATAATAAGTCATTGTTTTTAACACCGTTTGTCTACTTACCCATATCAAAAAACGCCTAGCGATTCCTTATATAAATAGTTATATTGTTTTGCTCTTTTCAACAAAGATAAATTAAACAGTTCGTAAGTATAACACACGGTTCATCCCGCAGCTAATAATGGCTGCCAGCGGTGACAGTTGTTTGTTCACAAAATCATATTATTAGAAATTTGAGGGTAGAAAACACTTTATATTGTTTAAGACGATAACGACCAAAATAGCCATAAGCTAGCAACTTTTAAACTCCAGTAAAAAGAGTCATACCTATTAATAATTATATTAAAAGAAAACACAATGCGTTTGCGTTTTTAACATATTATATAAGAGTAAAATTAAACATACAATAGACTGCAACCACCATAAAATTAAATAGTTACGGAAAAAATAAATTATAATTTCAACCTTATTTCAAAGCTCATAAAACAGCTATTTACACAAATTGCAATACAGTAGTCGCAGATTGAACATAATTCATACATTCACCATGTAACTTGCATACCTCGGTGGCCTAGCGGTCAAAGACAGGTCGAAGATTTGACTTCTGCTTTAGTGAACCGGGTTCGTATCCGAAGAAAACGGAATATAAAATAGTAATAATAATAATAAAATGACATTTTTGGATGTTATTTCGATGGCCGTGCTGGTTGTGAGGAATATTGCTTTGGAATTGGAATCTCAGACTTGTTGAGAAATAATAATATAACATCGTCGCATCAGTGAGACGGTAACTACTCTTCGCTAGTAATAATAGTTCAATGCGTGGGATTGCATAAAATTGGAGATTCAAGGTCGAAGGAAGCTTCGATTCGGTTCTCTCGCTTACACTGGGGATGACAATATCCAATGTAAGATTAGGTAAAATATTTTTAGGACAGTCTAAATAAAAAAAATACTTTTACATTATTTTTGTAGAAGTAACTGAAACCGGAGATATTGCATTTTCAGCCTTTGAGTGTGACACGATACCGGCGGGGATTATTTTAATTTAATTTGTAATTATTTTTTACTTAATTTATTATAAACTAACTTAAATAGTTGTAACTTTCTTCATTGTTATTTTATAGTTAGTTGTTGTTTATTCAATAAACAGGTAATTTACAGTGACATTGCTCATTCATCTTGTTGCTAAAAAATCTGTACTTAGGGGGTAGATTTTATGATCGAACTCACTCACACATTCACATGTCATAGATTCTACTTAACGTTCATGTCGATACTCAACACGCATAGACGTGTGCGTGGCTGTGCTAACCGCATTATTTTGCTGTGTGTACCTACCAAGTTTTAAGTAACGTTTTATTTCAAAAGCCTTGACAACGTAAACATAATATCTACTTACTTACGAGATTTTTCAACATAATCCAGCGATGTTTAGCTGTCCCTTTTTTAAATCGTAACTGGCAACACTCGTACAGCTATAATACGGCAGTTATGCTGCAAATGAGCTTACTTAGCCCATTTGCTTAATAAGCTTGTTGTCGGATTTTCCTGCGTCGTCTGACTCGACTGTACTCATATTTTTTGGCAAGTTGGATAATGGGATAAAAATGGCCGCTTTATTTGTTTGTCTGGATGTAATTGAAGATTGCTCCTTGTTTTTGAGTGTAATGAACGTTCGAGCTTGTTTCAAGATGTTGCCGTTGTAAAGGGCCTATTATTATTTTACATCGCCCTGGGCTGTAAATTGCAATTTACCGCCCACTACGCGAGCGGAAAAAAGCGGAAAAACTGGTAACGATGGTAAGGGTGCGGCTCCACTGAGGCGGAGACGAGCGGAGCGGAGAGGAGACGTGTGGGGATCGACCAATCATATTACATGAAATCCACATCGCGTCTCCGCTCTGTAATATGATTGGTCGATCCCCACACGTCTCCTCTCCGCTCCGCTCGTCTCCGCCTCAGTGGAGCCGCAACCTAAAAGCCCAACGAGGGAACAGGCGAAAATCTTAGGAATCGTGTTATAGGCGATGCGGCTAGCAACCCATCACTATTTTGATTCCCCTTTCCACCTATGCGCCCACAATCTTGCTAAACGTGGCATGTTGGTCTTGTTACCTTACTTGTCTGTCAATTGTCAATTCAGTACAGTTCGTCAGCTCTTAAAATACCGTTTGGGTTTGTCTCGCTGTCTTGTTCGCTCTTATGGAATTAAAACTCTAATCAGTCGGAGGTACCCGAACCCCAAACGGCATTCTAAGAGCTGACGGACTGTAACTTATGTCATGTTATACGACATACCCGCCGCATAGCCGGGGAAATTACGGGCACAAGAGGCATTTCATCTTAGTCCTCTAGGTTGGCAATGCATCTGCAATCCCACCGGGGTTGCGGGTGTCTATGGGCAGCGGTGATCACTTACCATCAGGTGACCCACTTGCTCGTTTGCCTTCCTATTCATATATAAAAAAAAAAAAAATACCTGAAATCAGCAGTAGCTGATGCAGCAGACAGGGATTGATTATAATTATCCTTTGCAAATAATACAATACAATACAACAATACAAATACTCTTTATTGAACTCCACAAATCAGTACAAAACAATACAGAAACAAAGAACAAAGTAGACAATAGGCGGTCTTATCGCTTAATAGCCATCTCTTCCAGACAACCAATAATAGAAATAAGTTGGAGACAGTTTAAGTGGGTGGCGGAAACAAATAGACAGGATAAACGAAGGGATAATAAAAACAACAATATCCACATAAATATAATATATAGCTAAATAAATAAAATAAAATAATACATACATATACACATAACTTATGATAAAATAAATGTGAGGTGCAATGAAAAATAAGACGGCCATACAACAGAAAAGGATTTGATCAGAAGCAAAAAGAAAATATAAGGTACTTAAGACAGGGAGTGGAAATTAGTGATAAATAGTGAGATTTGAGTTGGTTTTTAAAAATAATCTAACTTATCTGCCATCAGTGGCGTAGCGTAGTGGGGGCGAGGGGGGCGGCCCGCCCCGGGCGGCACTTTTAGGGGGCGGCAAAATTTCAAAATAAAAACAATAATATCGTATAAATATTTGAAGTATGTAAAATACGACGTATTTATTTAAAAAAAAATGGGGCGGCTAATTTTTCATCCGCCCCGGGCGGCCGAGACCCACGCTACGCTACTGTCTGCCATAGATACCGGAAAGCGGCCTTTTTGTCTCGAAATTGTCTCGAAAACCTTGAACCCAGCGATAAATCCCGCTTATACCGAGCATACACTGTTCACATTACCATATACCATCCTGTGGGTAACTTATCTAAATGGTTAAAGCCGGGTGCACATTGGACTGTCTTAACACATACACAAATCACGTCTTTATCCCTTACGGGGTAGACAGAGCCTAAGGTAACAGATACCTACAAGCCACATTTAGCAAGATTGTGGGCGTATAGGTGTAAAATGAAGTTAAAATAGTGATTGGTTGCAAGCGTCATCGCCTATAACATGGTTCCTATGATTTTCACCCATTCCCTCGATGGGCTTGTGCCATCTGCGCGGGTAGAGAAGCAACTGGTACATTCTATGTTTTTTCTTTGCTCCCAGACCAGCATGGAACAAAACTACACTTGACACACAATAAATAAATATCTTGGGACAAATTACACCAATTGACCCAGCCCCAAACTAAGCAAAGCTTGTACTATGGGTACCAGGCAACGGATAAACATACTTAGATAATAATGTAGATAAATACATACAACATCCATGACTCGGGCACAAACATTCGTATTCATCACACAACTGTCTGTCCCTACCGGGATTCGAACGCAGGACCTCTAGCTTCATAGTCAGGGTCACTAAACACTAGGCTATCTGGTCGGCAAAGTCATCTGTCAGAAATCAGAACCTTGATGCCGATGAGGTGACCAAGAGACAGCTAGATAACGCCCTGTGTTCTATCGAGGTTAATCGCGTCAGAGCAGATTGTACGGATCACTGCACAATGTGCATCTCGGTTTATGCTCTAACACTGGCAACACAAGTGTCTTTTGAGACTTTACTCTAAGATTCTTCTGATTCATAAACAACTAGACTCCCAATCACGCTCAAAAACTGCCCGAAGCAAAAACCTGAACGACGCGTCTATTGTTCAGAGTTTTGGTTCAGTTGTGTTTCGACCGCGCTTTGATAACAATGTATATGTCTCTTTCGCACCGTAATCTTACTATTGAGAACGGTTTCCAGCGCGTGGCGTCGTGTCATTACTTCTCACCATCCTACGCCATTGATATTAAACATTACTGCCAAGAAATAAGTTGTCAATTTGAACGAATATGTTAATGTTATCTGTCTAAGTCGATGTGTTGACACACACAACACATAGACAAAGCAACTCGGACGTTTCTTGAGGAACATTTGTTAGCGACTGAGAGTCTAGTTGTTTATTGTAAGTCAATGATCACGGTGTATGCTCTAATGCTGGCAACACAAGTGTCTTTTGAGACTTTACTCTAAGATTCTTCTGATTCATAAACAACTAGACTCCCAATCACGCTCAAAAACTGCCCGAAGCAAAAGTCTGAACGACGCGTCTATTGTTCAGAGTTTTGGTTCAGTTGTGTTTCGACCGCGCTTTGATAACAATGTATATGTCTCTTTCGCACCGTAATCTTACTATTGAGAACAAAAGAGACAGGCAGGTTTCCAGCGCGTGGCGTCGTGTCATTACTTCTCACCATCCTACGCCATTGATATTAAACATTACTGCCACGAAATAAGTTGTCAATTTGAACGAATATGTTAATGTTATCTATCTAAGTCGATGTGTTGACACACACAACACATAGACAAAGCAACTCGGACGTTTCTTGAGGAACCTTTGTTAGCGACTGAGAGTCTAGTTGTTTATTGTAAGTCAATGATCACGGTGTATGCTCTAATACTGGCAACACAAGTGTCTTTTGAGACTTTACTCTAAGATTCTTCTGAATCACATACAATACACTACTTCATACTCCTACTACGCTACTATACTTCCTGTCTTTAGTACCTTATCTTTTCTTTTTGCTTCTGATCAAATCCTTTTCTGTTATATGGCCTTCTTATTTTTCATTGTCACATTCTTACATTTATTTTATTTTATTTATTTGGCTATGTATTATATTTATGTTGGTATTGTTGTTGGTCCGGCACAACACTAGCGGCCGGCATCGAGCGAGGGACATCACTATGTGTCAAAGCGACACTGCGTTGACAGATCTCGAAGAGGAAGCACCTAATTTAAAACATAACGAACTATATCTGTAATTCTTGAAATTAAACTCTTTATCATCATCATCATCATCATTTTCTTCATCGTGTACATCACCCGAAAACACCCGGAGCGTGCATCCGTTCCATTTGGCGACCGTGGACAGAACATCGAAATTGTGACTGGTGGAGTATTGGAAGGCGAGACTAACCCGAGGGACATCGTGCACATCATTTACCGAAGGAAGTAAGCCCATTCCCATCATTACCTATCAGTCCCATCCATTTATTTGCTTCTATTTCGAGATTTGTACGTCGTCATCTTCAGCATACCTACCCTCAACTTTTTTTATTAACGCACAAAGAGTGCGCAATTTCATCACTTCTTCTGTTTAATCTCCCAATTTATTTGTAAATTCACATCAAATTTAAACTAAATCTCATATTTAACTACAAATTAATACAGTATAAAAACTTATAAATTCCCTTCACATCATTTTTATATAAAGTATTTTTTTCAACGTAACCCAAGTAACTGATTTACCGCTTCGTACGACAACTTTGGATAAAAATCTTAGTTTAAACACCCAATTAAGTTTTAGGCCGAACTGTTCCAGGTGTGGGGTAGTGCGCGGGCGAGATTTTGTATCAGCTGTTTGCCTGCATTGACCTATATTCATCGCGAGCGGCGCAACTCACGCGCAGACCGGTTCCGTCGCCGCTTATCGCTAAGGTATTTATTCTCATTGTGTGTCTCAGTATCTAATTTGTTTAATTCGTGATTTGTAATTTTTAAGTTAATCATCGTTATTTGCACCTACATAATGACTGAACTTAGGGATCTTCTAAGCCAGAGGGGTACGATTAGACGTCGTTTAACTGCATTCGAAAAATATCTTACTCCGCTTTTGTATACAGAGTTAGAAAAGGTAGATAAAATTATTTCTAACGAATTACAGCTAAGATTAACAAAAATTCAAGACGTGTCGTACAGTTTTGATGACTTGCAGAATAAAATTGATCAATTGGATCCAAATAACGAGGACCAATTATCCGAGAGAGAGGAAACTGAGAGTAAATTTTATAATCTCATTGCTAAAGCGCAATATTTATTGGATAAGTGGTCAGACAATAAAAAACAAAACAACACATCTGACGCTTCTGTATACAGCTCATGTAACAATGCTGTTAAATTTCATTTACCTCCATTAAAAATAGCACCGTTTAATGGGGACGCCAGTAAGTGGATTACTTTTAGAGATACCTATCTTTCTTTAATCCACGAAAATCCGCAAATTAACGATGTTAATAAATTTCACTATTTAAAATCATATCTTGAGAGCCCGGCAAGTGACGTCATTAATTCAATCACTGTATCATCTAGCAATTATGATATCGCTTGGTCTACTCTTTGCAACCGATTTGATAATAAACGCTTACTTATTAACGAGCATCTTAAATGCCTTTTTTCAATTGAACCTTTAGTACGTGAATCGGATAAAGGATTACGCAATTTAATTGACATTTTGTCTAAAAACTTGTCCGCTTTAAACTCTCTAGAGGAACCTACTGACAAGTGGGATACTATTATAATTTATATGGCATCAGCAAAGTTGGATCCCACTACAGCTAGAAAATGGGAAGAATTTAGGAATTCTAAGGAGTCACAATCATCAATAACCCTTCAGAGTTTTTATTTGTTTCTTGGAAACAGAGCTACTGTGCTAGAAACATTACATGCAGGAAAGGATACTAGGAATGAAAAACGTCATCAATTTGTAAAATCAAAGTCTTTCGTAACTTCTTCTTCCTCTTCTGCTTCTGGTATCAAATATCCGTGTTTAGCATGTAACCAAGATCATAAACTTTACGCATGTATGAAATTTAAATCGTGGCCAATAGAGGATCGCAACGCTAAAATTTTGCAATGGAAATTATGTGGTAACTGTTTCCGTAGTGGGCATCAGTCATACCAATGTAACATAGGAGGTTGCAGGATCTGTAAACGAAAACACAACACTTTATTACATAAACAACATTCATTACAAACACCACATACATCACAGGGATACTCATCTCCACCTAATACAAACACACATCACTCACCTGCACCTGCAGCTGCATCTGCCCCCATTCCGTCTGAACAACCTTCTACGTCTGTATCAATGTCTGCTGTTGCTTCGAACCAGGCTCTTCTGTCTACGGTACTGGTCGGAGTAACAAACAATGGCAAATCATACATCTTAAGAGGGCTTCTTGATAGTGGAAGCCAAACATCTTTCATCAGCGAAACAGCCCAGAGCAAAATCGGTGTCTGCAAACAAAATATAAACAATCAAGCAGTATCGGGACTGAATGGTACATCTATAACTATTACAGAACATTGCAATATTATAATAAATTCATTACATTCATCATTTAGTATACCGATTAAGTGCTATGTGGTGCCTAAAATAACTGACAAACTTCCGTCTGTAAACATTGATCTACATAAGTTAGGTATACCACGTCACATTCCATTAGCTGACCCAGAATTCTACAAAGGTAGCGAGGTAGATCTGTTATTGGGAGCCGACGTCTTCTGGGAGATATTAGGTACAAACAAATTAGAGTTAGATATAAATCAAAATAGCTCTCGTCATTTCTCTAACATCTCTCGTGGCTCCCTACGTGAGACACAATTGGGTTGGATAATAGGAGGCCCCTTGTGGGGTATTAATACTAACTCAACAAAAAACTTTCATTGTCATTTCTCCCAGGAAATAAAAGAACAATTAGCGAAATTTTGGGAGCTCGAAGAATTGCCGTCTAATAACTCTGAATCTACCGAACATGATTACTGTGAGCAATTATACAAGCAAACTACATCTAGAAATGAGTCTGGTAGGTTCTGTGTCGAAATTCCTCTGCGTGAGTCCACTGAAGCACTAGGCGAGTCTTTCAACTTGGCTAAAAAACGGCTCATTCAAGTAGAAAAGTCATTAAATAATAATCCATCAGTTCGTCAGCAATACATCGATTTTATGCGAGAATACGAGTCATTAGGTCACATGAGTGAAGTACCTAAACCTGATTTTGGTTGTTATTATCCTCATCATCACATAATTCGAGAAAATAGTGAAACAACCAAATTACGCGTAATCTTTAATGCATCTGCTAAGACTTCATCAGGCATCTCTTTTAACGAAATTCAACACGTCGGTCCTGTTGTACAGGATGACCTATTTTCTAATTCTCCTACATCGATATTACCTGAAAAGAAAACTTACACTAAAGACCTAATTATAAAACCTACATCATGCACTACACTACAAACTACAACAAATACATACAAACCACCTTCTAATCTCATAAACGTCGAAAATTATTCTAACTTAAATAAACTACAAAGAATCACAGTCTACGTGATGCGTTTCATTCATAACTTGAAGCAAACAATAATGTATAAAAAACGCGAAATAGATAACACAAAATTCCTCAGTGCAATCCGAACAGGTTCCCCGAGCGTAGACGAGCTAAACTCGTCCTTAAGATACTTAATATTACAACATCAATCAGCGTGTTTCCCAGTTGAGCGCGCAAGATTAATAAGTAAACAAGACTTACCTACAAAGTCGAACGTATTGTCCTTAAATCCATTTCTTGACGCGGACGGTGTGATTCGTTGTGGGGGCCGTCTTGCAAACTCATCTGAAAATTTTACAAAAAAACATCCGATTATATTAGAAAGCAATCATCATTTAACAAAGTTAATTTTCATAGAAAACCATAAAAAACTTCTGCATTGCGGTCCACAATTATTACTTGCAAATATTAGGAATGAATATTGGCCAGTTAGAGGTAGACTATTGGCGAGAGCAGTAGTAAATAATTGCCGACTATGTTACATAATTAAATCTAAAGCTAAAAACCCAATCATGGGGAACTTACCTTCATCGAGGGTCATTCCTAACTTACCATTTCAAGTGAGCGGGGTCGACTTTGCTGGTCCATTTCTTATAAGCGACCGCAAGGGTCGTGGTTGCAAAATTACGAAATCTTATTTATGTCTCTTCGTGTGTTTCACAACTAAAGCACTTCATTTGGAATTAGCAAGCGATTTAAGCACTGAAGTTTTTTTACTTTGTCTCAAACGGTTTATAGCGCGAAGGGGAAAGCCGGGTGAATTGTATTGTGACAATGGTACAAACTTTGTTGGTGCAAATAACGAACTAAATAGGCTTTTAAAGACACACAATGAGGATATATCTTCGTGGGCAGCAAGTCAAGGCATCAGATTTAGATTCTCGCCCGCTTACTCCCCGCACTTTGGGGCCATTTGGGAATCGAATATAAAATCTGCCAAACATCATTTGGTGAGAATATTGGGAGATAAACATCTGACATTTGAGGAGCTTTCTACCTTATTCACTCAAATAGAAGCAATTCTTAATTCCAGACCCTTGACCCCATTGTCCTCCGATCCAAACGACCTCAATCCCTTAACTCCCGGGCACTTCTTGATCGGCAGGCCACTGACGGCAATCCCTACACCTGCCTTAATCGACAACATTAACAAACTGACAAGATACCAGCACATCGAAAAATTAAGACAGCATTTCTGGCAGCGCTGGCAGTCTGAATACCTGTCGGAGCTTCAGCAGCGGAAAAAATGGAAGGTTGAGCAGCCTCCACTACAGCGCGACGCCATGGTAGTACTGAAGGAGCCCAACGCGCCTCCGCTAAAATGGCGCATGGGCCGCATAGAGAACGTCTACCCAGGACGAGACGGTGTCACCCGCGTCGTGGACGTCAGGACCACGAGGGGCATCGTGCGCCGTGCAGTGGGCAACGTCTGCCTGCTGCCTTCCACCAGCATCAGCGACTTACTCCATCCTCGGAACCCGACTGCTTCCGAGGGGGGGCAAAATGGTCCGGCACAACACTAGCGGCCGGCATCGAGCGAGGGACATCACTATGTGTCAAAGCGACACTGCGTTGACAGATCTCGAAGAGGAAGCACCTAATTTAAAACATAACGAACTATATCTGTAATTCTTGAAATTAAACTCTTTATCATCATCATCATCATCATTTTCTTCATCGTGTACATCACCCGAAAACACCCGGAGCGTGCATCCGTTCCAGTTGTTCTTAGTCTATTTGTTTCCGCCACCTACTTAAACTGTCTCCAACTTATTTCTCTATCTTATTGGTTGTCTGGTAGAGATCGGTATAAAGCGATAAGACCGCCTATTGTCTACTTTGTTCTTTGATTCTGTATGTCCTTATGTTTTTTATTTACTTCTTTTTTGTTTTTGTATTATAATGTCACGAATAAATGTTTTCTTTCTTTCTTTCTTTCTTTCTTCGAGCTATGTCGGTGACTCCAGTTCTTCGGCGAATCTCCGAATTTCTAAACGACACTGAAAATTAGAACACAGAAAATTCCGACAAGTAAAGCTATGGCCGGGAATCGCACCTGGATCCTCGTCATTCCTTGACGCCTACTTACCTCTACTATATCCATAACAAGCAGGTGGGTAAGCCTTCGAATTTTTTTTTTGTCGCCAAGCTACATCTGTTTGAATGATGTGTCTGTACGACAGAATTACAAACTCCCGTGAAATTCGTGAATCTCCGAATATTACAAAAAACATAATTAAACCATAATGTATCGTCATCCTTACAGGGTGATTGCGTAACGTTTTACGCACAATCCGGATTCCAAGCGCGGGGCGGTTGACATTCTAATCATCCTGTATCACATAGGGTTGTCACATACCGCAAAAATTTACTGCCTCGCCTATTCCCTTATTCGACTTAATTAAGGCGGCAGCGGCGTTTAATTATTTATTTTTAAACAGCAAGGGAACAAAAAGGTTTTCGTTATAACGTCCGTGACTAGCTTAATAGATTTTCTGCGGGTGGTAGCTTCAGTGCAAAGTCTGTGTGGATCACTACCACAATCTGATTTGCTTTTTATAATATATGACAAGTTTAACTTACAACTTGCTACTCCTCTACTCAAGCGTAGCGTAGCGTAAGGTAAATTTTTTTGTTCATAGAAATGCTATACTTAGAAATTTCCACCGAAGACATATTAATCCAAGATTTCATCCATATAACTAAAAAAATTGCCCCGGAATTGGATGAACCCGGGACCTCTAGCGTCGCAGTCGGTCTCCACTAGGCTATACTCATACTCATACTCATACTCGTTTATTCGTAATACTTATAGTTATTACATGTAATTATTTTACAATTTTAATAAAACTGGAGCACATAAAGCTGTAGCTATCTGGTCTTAAAACGTCTATTGAAAATTCGATGTGTATCGATTGCGTGTATACAATATTATTTCTCTCTCTCTCTCTCTCTCTCTCTCTCTCTATCTCTCTCTATTTATAACAAAGACATGTTTAATCGTTTCTAGCGGCGGTAACCCTATTAAAGCTTAGAGCCTTGTTGTGGCGTATCAAAGATTACGACGATCGTGGTGTTAGAAATCAAAGCAACGGATAATGTCGCAAGTAATGTCAAGCTGCTCTGAGGTTCGGGGATCACAAACGTGTGATATCAAAAATGTGAGGATCATTCTCGTATATAAAGTGTTTCAGAATTATTCCGGAATTGTTAAGCAGCTGGTTAGGGTAGGTTAGATTAGACGAGGGGGAAAAGGCGAACTCCGTGCTTGCCCCTTGATCCCTTGAGGCCAGCGGAACGGTAAAGGGGCATTACCTACCTGCATAGCACGGTCTCATCGTATAAGGGAAGACGGGCACGCTGGACCTCCCCTTCTTGAGGTGGTCATGGGGGAAAAGGCGAACTCCGTGCTTGCCCCTTGATCCCTTGAGGCCAGCGGAACGGTAACGGGGCATTACCTACCTGCATAGCACGGTCTCATCGTTTAAGGGAAGAACGGACCCAGCGTACGGGACCTCTCCTTCTTGACAAGGTCATGACGCGGCCCAGGCTAAAGCCGGGACCACCGGGGGGGGGCGTTTGTGGTAAATCTCTAGTGGCATCCCACTGCGTCGCCGTCACACCGGACCCAGGCAACGCTGGAGTTTAGTTTGGGTATACCCCTTCAGGGGAAGTCCCACATAACCTAGGGATCCCTGTGCCTAGGGCATCCGTAAAGATTTCCTCTCTGTAAAAAAGGCAAGTAATGTCAAGCTGCTCTGAAGTTCGGGGATCACAAACGTGTGGTATCAAAAATGTGAGGATCATTCTCGTGTTTTCAGAGTTTCCGCAGCTGGTTGGGCTAGTATGATTAAATACTTTTGCTAAGGTTTTAATCACTACTAAATGAATAAATAAATAAACAATCTTAATTATAGTCGTAATAAACCCGTCCTATATTTCTAGGCGGTAAATTTAGTTTCCCTAGACCATTAATAGGGCTTTTAACGACACAGTTTAATTTCAGCTACCTAGGCAGCTCATGTCCTTTAAAAGCGTTATATAAGCTCCTTAAAGCGCTAGATGTCGTATAAATCTTTTAATAACGCCATTATTTCCTCTTATGATGGCGATGATGACCTAAATAGGGGAGTTTAATAAGGGGGGGGTAATTTTATGGTTATGAGACGGGTATTGCTTCCATGCTGGTCTGGGAGCAAAGAAAAAACATAGAATGTACCAGTTGCTTCTCGCCCCGTGCAGATGGTAAAATCCCATCGAGAGAATGGGCGAGTCTTTGGAATCATGTTATAGGCGATGCTAGCAACCCACCACTATTTTGATTCCCCTTTCCACCTATACGCCCACAATCATGCTAAAAGTGGGCTATAGATCTTGTTACTAGGCTCTGTTTACCCCTTAAGGGATAAAGGCGTGATTTAACATATTATTATGTATGATGTAGGTATTTATAGGTCCCACTGAAAAACAGCGTTGCAGATTGCCGCAACATTATGTACCTACCTTGTACTTAAGTATATTGTATTTCTTTCTTTTTTATATCTACGTGTATCAAATGTGTGTAAATTAATAAATGTTTTTCTCTCTCTCTCTCTCTCTCTCTCGATAATATCTAATACATAAAAGTAGCATGTCATAACAGTATTACCCTCTTAAACTCGAAATTATGGTTAATAATAGTAAATTATGCACTCATCGGCGTAAAACGATCACACAACCACTTACCCCAAAAGCTTGGGAACGCGCGTTCTTGACCCAAAACCCATAAATTGATTACGGCATTATTTTACGTCCCCATACGACGGAATAAAATAAAAATATCAAAATAACCCCTATACGTGTTGCTGTATAGTTCTACTGTCTCACGAATGCGCGGCTCCAAGGAAATTGAGCTTTATAAAGCGGGTCGTAAGGACGTAATTTCCGCTCTAGGGCTGTCGATGCTCGAAAGCGTTTGATTTACGGAGGATCGTAAAAATGTGACGAAACAGTACCAGTCCCGGATAGATACGATGTTATAGCCGTATGTCGCTTGATCTATTGCTTCGATCTTTAATATGTATCTGCCGAATTCTCGTGCCTAGATTGCGAAATGAGGCCGTGACTTTTACTTTTTTTGCTTAAGGGCCCCCGCGGGCTACAGAAAAACGCCAGCGCATATTTCGTGTAGTTTTCATACACTTTCTTCCATGTATGGGAGTAAAAAAAAAATAGAATTTACCAGTTGCTTCTCTTCCCGCGCAGGTGGTAAACACCCATCGAGAGAAAAGGCGAAAGTCTTAGGAATAATGTTATAGGCGATGCGAGGCAACCCATCACTATTTTGATTTCCCTTTCCACCTAAACGCCCTTAATCAGGCTAAACGTGGCCTTTTATTCCCGAACGGGATAAAGATATGATATATGTATGTATGTATGAATGTTCATACATTTTATATGGACTCGGCGCACGCGGTTGACGCCGGTGGCTGCCACAAAAGTACAGGAAATATGCCGGTGGCGGCGTTTTCTTGTCGCCCGTGTGCGGGGACCCTAGGGAGGTGTAAGGCTGTTTTTTATTACGAGGATAAAAAGTAGTATTTTGTAACTGGGCGCTTGCACCTGGAACTTCCGAATCTTTGCTATTGAAATTATTCGCTTTAGTAGAAGAGCAGGGCAGAAAAAAATGACTACCCTGGTCTGGGAGTAAAGAAAAAACAGAATGTAACGGTTGCTTCTCTTCCCGCGCAGATGGTAAAAGCCCATAGAGAATGGGCGAAAATCTTTGGAATCATGTTTATAGGCGATGCAAGGCAACCCATCACTATTTTGATTTCCCTTTTACACCTATATGCCTACAATCTTACTAAACGTGGCTTTTAGGTCTTGTTACCTTAGGTTCTGTCTACCGTAAAAAAACATCGCTGTGCATTATTCTGAGCACATTTTGATTGAATCGTTAATAAAACGGAAACTTAGCACAATAGACTTTTTGGCGAAACAAAATTTCGATGAAACGATATTCTAAGGCTATTCGATGAACTATCAAGCTCAAGAGCCTTTACTAATATAAAGCAATCCTTTAGGCTTGCCAACGCTCCTGGTCGGATTACTCTGGATTAATGGATTGTCACGGGACACGGGAATCATTGACTTATTACCCTGATTCCTAAGAAAATCGAATTATTTATTGAGATAACAAGACAAGGCGTAAGAAGGTCATTCATGTCACCTTCCATATAGTTTTACCTACAGGAATGAGTAGTAAAAATGAATTAGAAAAAACTAGCTTCTGCCCGCGACTTTATCTGCAAAGAATTATACGTATAAACCTTCCTCCTGTATCACTCTATCTATTTAAAAAAACCGCATGAAAATCCGATGCGTAGTTTTATAGGCATGTAAAAGACGCGCACGGGGTCGCTAGACAGAGGTTTCAGGAATGGACGATGAACGGTAGGCCGGAAGGTGGTTTTCTTTTCCACGAGATGTGTAAAAGTCGAAAAATCTTTAAATCTCGTCTCAAATGGTGTCAAGATCACCAGCACCAAATCAAAATGGATATCGTAGCGACTCAACACTCAAATAAGGATTTTCGTGCCTTCTGGAAAACCACTAATAAAATGAAACCTCTGCCTGGCCGCCCGGTGAGCGTTGAAGGCGTGAGGGACGCTAAGCGCATTGCCAATCTCTTTAGGGACCATTTCTTTATTAAATCTACCTTAGGTTCACCGCAGGTGGAGAGGCTCGATGATGGGGCCTGCACTGAATACCCTGGACCTGGGTTTACAGCTGAGGAGGTCGATAAAGTTATAAGATCAATGTCTAGAGGTAAATCGCCAGGTCATGACGGTCTCAGCATCGAGCACCTCCAGCATGCTGGGCCCCACATTTCCAGAGTGTTGGCAATGTTTTATACCTTGTGTGTAAAGCATTCATATCTGCCTAGTGATTTTATGCGAACGATTGTAGTACCTGTGGTCAAAAATAAAACTGGGGACCTATCGGACAGTAATAACTACAGGCCTATATCGTTGGCGACAATCGTAGCGAAAATATTTGACAGCGTGCTTAATTCACAGTTAAGTAGGCATTTGCAAATCCATGACAATCAGTTTGGTTTTCGACCGGGATTGTCTACAGAAACCGCAATACTGTCTCTTAAGCATGCTGTCAAGTATTACGTTAACAGGGGCACGCCGGTTTATGCCTGTTTCCTCGACCTGTCTAAGGCTTTTGACCTGGTTTCCTATGATATACTGTGGAAAAAACTGGAGGCCACAAGTGTGCCGAATGAAACAGTACGCATATTTAGGTACTGGTATGGGAACCAGGTCAACAGCGTTAGATGGGCAGATGAGCAGTCGGACGCGTACAGGTTGGAGTGTGGGGTGAGGCAGGGAGGATTGAGTTCGCCTACGCTATTCAATTTGTACGTAAACGGGCTGCTCGAGGCGCTTAGTGGAATCCGTGTTGGCTGTCATATAGATCAAGTCTGCGTGAACAATATAAGTTATGCAGACGACATGGTTTTGCTGAGCGCGTCGGTCTGTGGTCTGCGCAAGTTGCTTGGGGTGTGTGAAGCCTATGCAGTCAGCCACGGTCTGAAATATAACGCTGCAAAAAGCCAATATATGGTCTTTGAGATCGGTCGTAATCGGACAGTTGAGGTTCCACATATCTGTCTGAATGGCATCCCTCTTGTAAGAGTGGAACATTTTAAATATCTTGGGCATATGGTTGCGGCTGATCTCAAAGACAATATGGACATTGAGAGGGAACGGAGGGCTCTATCGGTACGGGCGAACATGATTGCGCGCAGGTTTGTGCGGTGCTCGAGGCAGGTGAAAATAACGCTGTTCAGAGCTTATTGTACCTCCCTCTATACGTGCAGCCTGTGGGCGCGGTATACGCAGCGTGCCTATGGGGCCCTTCGGGTCCAGTATAACAACGCGTTCCGGGTGTTGTTGGGGCTGCCTCGCTTCTGTAGCGCATCAGGGATGTTCGCAGAGGCCCGCGTCGATTGCTTTTACGCGGCCATGCGCAAGCGCAGTGCGTCCCTGGTGCGCCGGGTGCGCGCCAGCCCCAACTCCATCTTAAGTATGATCGCGGGCAGGATGGATTGTGCCTATATGACACATTGTGGGGAACTACATGCCCCCACCAGTGTAATAATGTGGTGAGATGGTATGTGCTTTGTTGTGCCCCCATCTTACGTTTATTGTATGTGTTGTGTGTATGTAATTGTAACTAACCCCTTAGTGTAAGTATAGTACTAACAACATATGTGTCACTTAGTTACATGAAATAAATGGATTTTATTTATTATTATTATTTAAAGATCTAAGCATACATAGTCCAACTTGCATGCCATGCCAAAATAGGTACAAAGATGTTTTAGGCATAACATTTGTTCAAACGCAACTCTACTAAATAATTATTCTATGAATTAAAATTCTGTGTAACCTGAGGTCATTGACCGGCAGCCATTGTCGTAATTTTTTTACTTTTGTTATCTGGATAATAAGAGTGAAGCTGTCCATTATTGGAGTGCTGCCAACAATAGGGTCGTTTGCTGTTAAGTAAAAACCAAGCAAAGCAGTGTCAGGGGCTTTACTATGACGTCTTAATGCGAACCAATTCAGATTCAGTTTAGATTCGCTCACTGTCAGACTCATACTAAAAATGAGCTAAAGCTTAAACCTGAACTGAGTCGGAATTGAATCGCATTATGACGTCATGGTAAGGCCCCTGGTATGGGTAATACATACATTTTTTGTTTTGTTTATTTTGCACAATAAAAAGTTTACTTAGGTAGTAAGTTGTAAGTATGTGTATGTGTGTATATGTGTATGGGTGTTGTTGTATCTATTTGATTCCGCCACCTACTTAAACTGTCTCCAACTTATTTCTATTATTGGTTGTCTGGAAGAGATCGCTATTAAGCGATGAGACCGCCTATTGTCTACTTTGTTCTTTGTTTCTGTATTGTTTTGTACTGATTTGTGGTGTTCAATAAAGAGTATTTGTATTGTATTGTTGTATTGTATGTAGTAAGTTGGTACGTCACGTTTTTATCACTTACGGGGTAGACAGACCCTAAGGTAACGAGACCTAAAGGCCACGTTTAGCATGATTAAGGGCGTATTGGAAAAGGGAATCAAAATAGTGATGGGTTGCTAGCCGCATCGCCTATAACATGATTCCTAAGATTTTCACCCATTTTACCATTTGCGCGGGAAGAGAAGCAACTGGTAAATTCTGTGTTTTTTATTTACTCCCAGACCAACATGATCATGAAAAAATTGTGAATAAACGTGCTTATTTTTCACATAATGTCTGTCAACCGAGAATCGAACCCGAGACGTCAAGTTTCATCCCCAATTTCTCTAACCACTGGGATCTTCGCCAATTTATTTCTCAATAGTCTCATTACCAGTCCCAGTGACAAGAAAGTTCCAAGCAAATACTCGTATGTTCCCCTACATAAATTCGAGGATACTTGGCTAGATAGGGATATCTTTTGGTTCCCACGAGGGCACCGCCTCGAACATTTGGCTATTAAGCCTAGAAAAGCCTGGGCGTTACTGAATTCTAACCTAGTAGTTATTCATTTTAGACGATCTGGAAAAGTTTTGATTTATATACTGGGTTCACCGTTCAACGGGTAGATTTGCGATGTGAATTTAATATGTTTCTTTTGATCGTGCTATAAAAATATAGTAATACTAGGGGTTGCCCGCGACTTCGCGAATTCGCTTATCGCTATCCCGCGGGAAGTATGCAATTTTCCGGGAAAACTATCCTTTGTCCTTCCACGGGGCTGAAACTATCTTCGTACTAAATTTAATTAAAATCGGTTCTGTGGTTTAAGCATGAGAACAATACAATGCAATACAATAACGCTTTATTGAACACCACATATTACAACCAAAACAGAAAAAAAGTGTACAGAATATTATAAGGTCACAATAGGCGGCGTTATTGCTACAGAGCGATCTACAAGGGGTAGGCGAAATTTGGCAACAAGATGAACGACAAATACCCTCCCCAACGTTTTTTTATCCAATAGTGATTTCTAGACGTAAGCTAGCCATTAAATAATAGTTTCACATGAAAAAGAATTAAAAGTTTAACATTATCTGGTCTATATCACTGTTTAAAAGCTAAGTTAAAACACTGGCATAAAAAAACACGTGGTCGGCGTCGCGAAAAAATCTCACTGAACATCAACTGTGTGAGGTTAGACGCAGATCTTTCGAAGAATGTTCACCGCCATTAAAAATAATTTGTATTGAGCAGTTTTACGTAAGGCTAGCACTAGAAATATTTCGGTAGTGTATACACATACATACACAAATCACGTCTATATCCCTTACGGGATAGACAGAGCCTGAGGTAACGAAACCTAAAGGCCACATTTAGCATGATTGTAGGCGTATAGGTGGAAAAAGGAAACAAAATAGTGATGGGTTGCTAGCCGCATCGCCTATAACATGATTCCTAAGAATTTCGGCCATTCCCTCGATGGGCTTTTACCATCTGCGCGGGGAGAGAAGCAACTGGTACATTCTATGTTTTTCCTTTGCTCCCAGATCAGCATGGAAGTCTCAAAACCTTACGATAACTACCAAAATACCTACTAACATTACAATACCAGGGTATCAAGACGTGATTTTGTTTGCCGCTGTTACGCTGCTAAAATTTTTCATTATCTAATTGCGCCGTTGTCCCCATCTCCTGATTAACAGCTTGATAGATTAGAGTTCTCGTTTAGCTCCTACATTAGCTGCCTTTTTGCATGTTCTCGAAAAATTATCTCGAAAACGTTGGACGACTCCCAAAGTTCTGACGAGGGTTGTCCGCCCCCGGCGAGTGGAGTCGAAACTCTTAGTAATTCTGACTGCCAAGGGCTTCCTGGATATATAAAGATTATTTATGAATACAGTTCTCAAGTTTCATAGCGTGCGCTCGTGTGGAACTTTGAGGTTTTTGATATCGTTTCTGTATTTTTTATAATTGCGCGCTTGTTGGAGAGTTTTCGAGGTTTTTAAAAGTTGTAAGGCCGCCTTCCTCCGGAATATACTCAACGGAAAAAAGGCCCTCCCATAATTGTATGCAATTATTTCGTATGGTCTTCTATGCTGGTTTGGGAGTAAAAAAAACACAGAATGTACCTACCTACCAGTTACTTCTCTTCCCGTGCCCATTGAGGGAATGGGCGAAAATCTTAGGAATCACGTTATTCTACACGGCGATGCAAAACAAATACCTACATAAAGGATCTTTTAATGAAAGCCATGAAAAAAGTCTTGAATATTCCCTACTAGCATCACGTCCATTGGAATATGTTGATTTTTTTTTACATGAACTTGGGGGACTGTTACGTTTATTTACAAAAGCGTTAGAATGGATCGGAAAAGATGAAAATCCTAAAAATGCGAGCCCTCCGACAAAAGGTAATAATTCATAAGTAGAATTATTCACAAATTCCGAGCCGTCTCAAACACGTGCATTATTATGTTGTCGTTTTAAATGAAACGTAACCACAATGTGACCGACATTCTGGGAAAATATTTACAATTTGAAATGCTTTTTTACGTGTCATGATGTGGTAATTTAACCTGTGACGCAAGAGGAGGGGTGTTCTCTCTCTCTCTCTCTCTCTCTCTCTCTCTCTCTCTCTCTCTCTGTGTGTGTGTCTGTGGCATCGTTTTCTTGCAGTGGTTTTTAGCTCGACTGGAGTATTCCCCTGAACTATAATAACCCAAATGATATTATTGAATTTATCTCTAAACAATTTAATAATGTGTACGATAAATCTACATACCAAGCTCAAATCAAGTCGAGTAAAAGACAAATGTGTGAGTGGATTAACCCTAAAGTTACTTACATGTGTAATAAAAAGAACGAATTATACAAAAATTGGCTTATGGATAAAAATAATAGCTTAAAACGTTTATTGTACAATAAATATAGAAATTTAACTAACAAATATGTCTTGAATACTAAAAACAACTATATTAAAAATGAAATTTGTACAAACTTTAGAAACCCACGCAAAATATGGGAAATAGTCAATAGAATAAGTGGCAGAGTGTGCAAGTGTGTTGACAGTATTATCCTAAAATATTTTCAGAATAATGTCAAAGGGCTGGCAAACAAATTTGCTAGCGAATTTAAAAATAATGTCAAAACTATTCGACAAAGCTGTAATACTCCTCTATTAAATACACAAAATTATTGTAATACACCTTCCTCCACCATGAGACTGAACAAAGTAAGCAATGAAACCGTGTATAGTATAATAAATAAATTAAATAATAATAAAAGTCCCGGTGCAGATAAAATTCGAGTTACTGACTTAAAATTTGTAAAAAATGAAATCACACCTGTAATTACTCATTTAATAAACACTTGTATTACAACTTCTACTTATCCTGACAGGTTAAAATTAGGAATAATAAGACCTATATATAAAAGAGGCTCACATACGGATTATGATAGTTACAGACCTATTACCATATTGCCATGCATTGATAAAATAGTTGAGAGGTATATAGGAACCGAATTAAATAAATTTCTTAAGAATAACCAAGTGATAAATGATAAACAATACGGATTTCAACAAAACAAAAATACCTCCCAGTTATTGTCTAAATTTACGAACGAGGTAAATGGGTATCTTGACGATCAGAAACATGTACTTACCCTCTTTATTGACTTCAGCAAGGCTTTTGACACCTTGGATTATGTAACGCTTTACTCCAAGTTCGAGCAGAATGGTGTACAGGGACCCTTGCTTAAATGGTTCCAAGACTATCACGAGAACAGGCACACAATGGTTAAAATAGCTGATAAGCTAAGTGACCCCCTACTAACGGAGGAAGGCACGGCTCAAGGATCCATAGTCGGTCCCACTGAATACTTGATCTATGTCAACGATATGTGCAATATATTCAGCGGGGGTTCTGTATACCAGTTTGCGGACGATACATGCATAGTTACTGCCCACAAGGATTTAACTTGCGCTCAAGAGGCTATGCAATACAATTTCGATCAACTGTGCAGGTGGGCTCATGACATGGGGTTAGTGATAAATGCATCTAAAACCAAAATGGTCTATATTAAATCCCCTTATAAACAAGTTACAGGGGTCCCCAGTGTCGTGGCTCACGGGCACCTCTGCCTACATAACCCACTAATTGATGGATGTAAATGCCGAGCTATAGAGGTTGTATCGCATCACACTTACCTCGGTCTGATTGTGGATAGTAAATTAAATTGGAGGCCACACATAGACCATATATGCTCCAAATTAAGGTCTATAGCAGCTAAATTGTCGATACTGAAGTACAAAATTCCTTATAAAATCCTGCGAACTCTTTACCTTGCAATGGCAGACTCTGTAATTGATTATGGACTAAGCAGCTATGGTAGGACATATAAAACATATATAGAACGAATATACAAATTACAAGTTTCATTGTTGAAGACGATAGTACCTAATTATGTGAAAGCCCGCTACGCAGATGACTACAGTAGCTTATTTAGCCACTGCAGGATAATTAATATTTATAATAAATTCAGTATGTCCCTACTCTCTGAGGAATGCGCTGCCATACCCACAATCGAACAAAAGACCCGTTCGCACCAACTGCGCCGTTTGGATTATTTGCCAGCTTACAATTTGCCATGTAATAGTAATTCCTATGGAAGGAGAACAAACTCTTACCTAATACCCGCAACACTGAATACCCTCCCAAAGGAATTATTAAGCGAAGTGATAAACACTGCCAACAATCCCAAAACATGTAAAAAGATACTCAAAAATCACTACTTAAGTACCTAGAGAGTGACAACAATGTACCTACTTAGTCTGGTTAGCGAAGCACTGAACCGCTGTAACTCGCCTACTACTACATAAACCCCCAGAGGGTTTTTCAATAGTGGCATATGAACCCCAATTCTGTGTATTTTATTATAT
Source organism: Pandemis cinnamomeana (assembly GCA_932294345.1). Lineage (NCBI taxonomy): Eukaryota > Metazoa > Arthropoda > Insecta > Lepidoptera > Tortricidae > Pandemis > Pandemis cinnamomeana. The sequence goes on along the minus strand of OW028718.1, from coordinate 11,570,840 downwards.
ATATTAAATAAATAAAAAAAAAAAAAAAAAAAAAAGCCTTGTTTGGTAAAACTCGGTCCAGTAGTTTGACCACGAGTAGACCACGTCTTCATTGTTTTAAATCCGGTTGGTTTACTATAAGTGCTTAGATGTGAAAGAATGACCCACTGTACAGAGCTGCCTCTCATACAAAAACGTATATTATGTAAACATTATAACACGCCAATAAAAGTTTTAATTCTGCTTTCGAAATTGTCTCTAGATTTGCAAGGTTTGTATTAACCGACGAAAAAACGTGCAAATCTAGCGACAATTTCGAAGGTAAAATTGAAACTTTTATTTGCGTCCAAACGTAAAGCGGTCTCGCGAAGGCTAACAGAAACAATGTGACAAAATTAACACCAATCCCGAATTGAAATTTCACCGTTAATTGTCCATTGTGCCGTCGACATTAAAATTTATTTGCCGAAAACAATTGACACGGATTAAACGTATAATTCACCTTCACATTTGCATTTTAAGTGGACTTGAATCGGGTTTGTAGAATACCTAATCGGTTTCTATCCACTGCTTGACAGTCGTTAATTAAAGGCATAGACATAGACATAGACGGTTCATTATATTTTTATGGAATTTAATGCAAAAACACATAGAATGTACCAGTTGCTTCTCTCCCGCGAAGATGGTAAAAATGTCATGCACTTTGTAACTTCTGTGATGAAATATAGTTTTCTTATTCTAGTTTTCTTAATACACTTGAAAAATATACGGGGTAGACAGAGCCGAAGCTAAGAAGACCTAAAGGCCACATTTTTAGCATGATTGTGGGCGTATAGGGTGGAAAGAGGAATCTGAAAAACCTAGTATAATAAAAAAATATTACGTATCTTATGACCATTGCCACGTTACTCTTTCTTACTTTTAGTCTGTTTTATTGTTTATCGTTAGGCCGGGAGATAGTGACAGAAATTACTGGGTCATTTGTACCAGTATGGCGGTTCTTCAGGGGTCTAAAGTACGCAATGACAAAAAGAAAAATGATGGTCATAGCGCTGGTACCGGCGGCCCAATCGCGTGGGCGTTAGTCGAACTCGTCGGATATATTACGAGTGTGAAACGATTTGTTCCACAATCATTTTAGTATTTTCCGAAAGTCCATAAAAAATAAGCAGGCGGTAGTGTCATGCCATACTTTTCCGGTGTGACTTACAGCCCGCCATACCGACGCGAATGCGTTAGTTAAAAAATAAAAAATTCAACCATTTGTACCAGGCTAATTTTTGCACAGTTAATCATCGTCGTGCAGCCATTTACGAAAATCACCATGCCATACTTTTTAGACGGTTCCAAATGGTCGCCATACCGCCGAAAATCAGCAAATTTTTTTTTTTCGCCAAACGATTTGTACCAGTATTGCATTTGGATTTTTGGAAAGTATTTGATAAAATGTGACCGTGATTATATTTGCCATACTTCTAGTAGGGGGAAAAAGTGCTGCCATACTTGAAAAAGTTATTTATTCGACACATTTTAAAAATACGACTGTACAATACGTAAAATATTTTTTTACACCATGGGATCATTATATTCTGTTAATATTCGAGCGGTGGTAGCCGTTCAATATTATACAATATAAACATCTGGTTATAAGTCAAGATTGCCGCCACCTAGATCTTTGAAATTTTGTATTTATATTCGTTGAACCTCAAACTTACGAGAAAAATTAGTGCCATACTGTTACAAATCGTTCAAAACACGAATAAAATCTTACAATTAAAAAAATATATTATACACATTCGCCACCTCCCACAAGTATGGCATTATCACACTTCTGTTTATGATCATTCAGGAGCTATTGAAAAAAATTTTTAGCGTGGTACAAATCGTTAAGCGAAAAAAAAAAAATTGCTGATTTTCGGCGGTATGGCGACCATTTGGAACCGTCCAAAAAGTATGGCATGGTGATTTTCGTAAATGGCTGCACGACGATGATTAACTGTGCAAAAATTAGCCTGGGACAAATGGTTGAATTTTTTATTTTTTAATTAACGCATTCGCGTCGGTATGGCGGGCTGTAAGTCACACCGGAAAAGTATGGCATGACACTACCGCCTGCTTATTTTTTATGGACTATCGGAAAATACCCAGTAATTTCTGTCACTATCTCCCGGCCTAGTGGGTTATGTGATGCAATTTAAGTTTCAAATCTATTGAAATTGATAATTAGCTCACTGCAATAGCCAAATCAATGTTTGGCTTGACTTGTTTCGGTTTAATTGGTTTGATGCGATTGAACTGATCGAGTGTTGCCATACATACTTCCGTATATTTGTCAGCTTGTTTGTGAAGTGCTTTCCACTGCGTTTGTGTCATCACAATGTACGTGTGTTTTTATGTTTCGTTTTATAATATAGTTTGGGGTGCGAGTCGGGTTACCTCCACGTGTGGTCAAGAGCTGCGGTTCCTTTTTGGATCCGTCTGGGGGGAAGAGCAGTGCTTGATCCGGTGCACCCTGGGCTTCGGCTAATGATTTCCTGGCAGTTTCTGAGGGATATCATTGACCGTTGGCTAAGAGCCCGACAGGGGGGGAGGGGGGTCTTTGACCATTACCGTACAACGTTGCCGACATTTTGTCACAAGATTTTTTTAATCATATTTTTGTTACTTAGACATTGGCGAAGTTGTCGTCGCTATAACGACTTGAAACGCCACAAATAAGAAGAAGAAGAAGAAGAAGATAATACTTAGTTTGGGTCTCAATGAAAAATAGCGTTGCGGCTTGCCGTAACATTATGCTGAGTGGGACTGATTTTACACCATATCCGTACTATTCTTTCTACGTGTAACGAATGCGGGTAAATAATTATTTCTCTCTCTTTCGACTCCCTTAACGAAGCCTTATGCTAGAAAAGAAAAACAGAAAAAGTATGTGTAGTTTATTATTATATCTTACATTATTCAAAATTTAGGCTTTTAGGATTCTTTTCGGTTTCGATCGGTTCTTTTACTTTTTCTGTGTGTTTACTCTTGCTTAATACTTATGTCTTGTCAATCGTACAAAGGTTAACTGGAAGAGATCCCTTTCAGGGTTAAGTCCGCCTTTTTCTTGTGTTTTATGTACAATGAAGAGTTATACATGCATACAAAAGTTTTTTTTTGAGATTTTATGTGATAGGTATATCCACATCGTCATTAAAAAGTCCTCCAGCCTCCCTGTCGGTAACCCAGGCCGTGTTTATCCCGAAAATAACGAGGACTTTGAAAAAAAAACTTTTGTTTTACAGCCGGCGATCCATCACTGCCATTCGCCAGTTCCTTATTATTATTATACGAATAAAGAGGAAAACCGTTACGATTTACGAACTATCGGAACGGGACAAAATATTTTGACTGTGAATTGACAATTTGTGGAAGATCGACAGAATAGGTAGTTATTGTTGTCACATTTTAACACAAGTACCTGCATGACCGAGCTTGGCTCGGAATTTATTTGTATCTACGATTTTTTTAATTGAAATTTTTGCAAAAGTTTTTTTGCAGTTTTCAATTTTTTTTTTCTTTTTTTGAAGCTTAGGTAGACCGATTTATCGCCGCCGAAAATTTCATACTGGTCTGGGAGTAAAGAAAAAGCATGGAATGTACTAGTTGCTTCTCTTCCCGCGGAGATGGTAAAAGCCTATCGAGGGAACGGGCGAAAATCTTAACAATCATGTTATGGGCGATGCGGCTAGCAACCCATCACTATTTTGTTTACCCTTTCCATCTATGCTGACAATCATACTAAATGTGGCCTTTAGCTCTCTTTATCCCGGGATAAAGACGTGTTTTATACATGTATGTATCATCAGGTACCACTTGCTCGTTACACACACACACACACACATACACATATCACGTCTATATCCCTTACGGGGTAGACAGAGCCTATGGTAACAAGACAAAGGCCGCGGTTAGCATAACTGTGGGCATATAGGTGGAAAGGAGAATCATTACAGTGATGAGTTGCTAGCCGCATCGCCTATAACATGATTCCTAAGATTTTCGCCCAATTCTCTCGATAGGCTTTTAGTACCATCTGCGCGGGCAGAGAAGCAACATTCATAACCTCTGCCTGGAACTATCTCTCTATTGTGGCCTCTCCCCACACTATAATATTTCTATTTCTTTTGCTCGTTAGCTAACAAAATGTGATTCCCATGAAAAAGTGTCGATTAGGAAACAAGGCTGGTTTCCCAGTTACCAAAGCTTGTCGACTAGACCCAGCATACTTTACCCGGATACAAGCAATGTTTCCGGTGGTTTTTTTTTTTTTTTTTTTATACGAATAGGAAGGCAAACGAGCAAGTGGGTCACCTGGTGGTAAGTGATCACCACTGCCCATAGACACCCGCAACCCCGGAGGGATTGAAGATGCGTTGCCAACCTAGAGGACTAAGATGAAATGCCTCTTGTGCCCGTAATTTCCCCGGCTGTCTTACTCTCCACACCGGAACACAGCAGTGCAAGCACTGCTACTTAGCGGCAGGATTAGCGAGTAAGATGGTGGTAGCGATCCGGACAAAAGGCATATTCCCACCATATTCCACGCCGTCAACGAGGATCCCGGACACGCATTTTAAGTGCAAGTATGGAACGCATTACGCTGTCGTGTTTCTATAATAGAAGTACATTTGGCAGTGTCTCGTGGAATTTTATTTGGTTTTGTTTCAGACAGATTGTCAACGAAGGGTACGGTCAACAGCATAAGAAACACATTTTTTCTTGTATAAGAATCGATAGGGTAACGATTCTGAGTAAAAAAAAACCAAAATAGTTGAATTCTGGAAAAGATCCGGTTAAATTCATGTGTACTTTTTTTTGGAAAACGCTCTAAGATTTCTTTTATAAACAAACATTTTAACAAAAAAAAACCGACTTCACTACGCACTAAAAAGAAAAAAATAATTGCATAATATTCTTCTACAACTTAATAATTAACTTACTTTTTCTACTTATCAATATATAGGTACGATCTAATGTTGTTACAATTATTGTTATTTCTGGAGTCGGTGTCAGCCAACGTACGCTTGTAACTACATACATAGTTACAGGTGAGATGTGCTTGTGTATAAAAGGGGTACGTATTAAAATACATAAAGTTTAAAATGTATAATGGGTTAAAATACATAATGGTTTTTAATATATAATGCGATTTTCTCAGAAAGTTACAAATTAACAGGATTGTTATAAAACAAACCTAACCTAACCTAAACCAATCTATAGATTACGATATCAAAAAAGTTCATTTAGCTAATAGTTTTACAGAAAATTGCGTTATACATTTTGAACCATTATGTATTTTAACCCATTATACATTTTAAACTTTATGTATTCTGATCCGCTCCCGTATAAAAGTTAATTTGTGAAAAAGTATTTGTTAAAGTATTCTCGTATTATTGTTGCTGGGTATATTGTAGTGTTTCCTTGGCTGACACCGACTACAAAAATAACAATAATTGTAACAACATTAGATCGTACCTATATATTGATAAGTAGAAAAAGTAAGTTAATTATTAAGTTGTAGAAGAATATTATGCAATTATTTTTTTCTTTTTAGTGCGTAGTGGTCGGTTTTTTTTTGTTAAAATGTTTGTTAATTTTTTTAATTTTTAGTGAATCTGAAGAACACTAACACTTTTTTCTGAATATGGGTAGACCTACTTAACGTGCTGCCATTTCTATTTGGTCCAGTTCTGACAATGGCACCCCTGAAAAAACCGTATAAGTCTGAAATTAGCATTATTAAGTTATCTATGTGTGCGACAAATCGTCCGTTTCATTAAAACGGCGCTGTCATATGAGCAGCACGTTTAGTAGGTCTACCCATATTTAGAAAAAAATGTTAGTGTACTTCAGATTCACTAAAAATGTATCAAGTATTATAAATAATATAAGTCGGTTTTTTTTTGTTAAAATTTTTGTTTATTTTTTGATTTTTAGTGAATCTGAAGTACACTAACATTTTTTTCTGAATTTGGGTAGACCTACTAAACGTGCTGCTCATATGACAGCGCCGTTTAAATGAAACTGACGATTTGTCGCACACATACTTAATGCTAAATGGAGGTCTAAAGGAGAGGCCTACGTCCAGCAGTGGACTTGTAATGGCTGAGATGATGATGATGACTTAATGCTAATTTCAGACTTATATGGTTTTCTCATGGGTGCCATTGTCAGAACTGGACTAAATTCAAATGGGACCACACGGTAAGCACCAGCTTTCAAATAAAAAAAGAATCATTAAAATCGCTTCGCCCAGTCGAAAGTTATGAGGTGGGTCGTTCTACAAACTAAGGAATTTTCGGCGGCTCAGCTAATATATCATGAAAAATTTGTTGAAAATGAATTTATTTGTATAACATATTGTAAAACATACCTATGTCTAGCTGGTCTCTAAAAATAATGTAGATTAAAACATTTTTTCTGGACAATTTTTTTTTTCTAAGCGTCAAATACTCAGGATCCTGGAGTGTCCCTCAAACAAAATCGAATCAAAAGTGTACCGTGATTTTTTTACTATAACATTTAGGCCATAAAATAAACCAAAATAAAGTAGTACTTAGTATTTCTTCTTATCTGTGATACGTATTATTATTTCGCTGCACCAAAAATATCATAAAATCGAGTTCCAGAATTTGTCCCAACAGTTTTATGTCAGGATCCTGTTCAATCTAAAATTTAAGCGAAATTCAATTTTCTATTCGCCGAGAGACGTTGTCGTTTATCTGAGTCAGTTGTGCCTACGAATGAGACAAAGAATACCGCCTATCTGTTTGCACCTAGCGTATTGTTTAGCCAGCCCGGCGCAGTAGACGGAGGAAGTAGCGTCGAAATCAGTCGGGTTCACAGGAACCTGGTAAGATATTTACTTACGTAATTAAAATAATAATGTGGTAATTTTAGCATTTTGATATGTAAGTTGCTTACACGAAGGCTTAGTTCTGCTTGAATTTGGTTGAATGTTTTAAATTGATTGCTTTTTTCCAATATAATACAAATATTCTCAGGAACCTGGTCTCAAGATCCTGTCAAATTAAACCCCAGGATACTGAGCAGCATCCAGGACCCTGAGTGTTTATATTGAAATACTGTTTTTGTGCAAGATAATTTGATACTTTTTTCTACTATACACTTTAAAGTTAAAATAGTAAAGTCTTTAACATCAGCATTGCAAGCGATCTGACATTAAATTTAAAAAATCCAGAAGTTTTGGCTGCTATGCCTGATTTGCAGATTGACCTAGCTACTCTCTTTTTAAACCCGCCCGAAGAGCAAATAACGAAGCAATTACAACAAAAAAAAGGAAAGCTAGAACTCAAAAAAGAAAATTTGAAGATACCGTTAACGTGCAAACAAAAAAGAAAAAGAAATGACTGCAAGAAAAGATAAAGTTAAAAAGGAGGTAAATTATACAAGACAGAAACCAAATAAATCCAAAATAACAGAAAAAAATAACCACGAATCCAGTGATTGAAGACAATATTCTATACTTAATGATTAAAGTTCCTGTTGTTGTTGATAGAGATAGACTGGTGTTGATAGAGAATTAGTGCAAGTCAAAAATAGACCTAATTTTCGTTATCGTTCAAAATATTTGGACTATTACAAAGTAATGCTTAGAAGGATATTTTTTATTTGTGAAATTATAAATAATCGTTGATCTCAGATGATTTTCTGGTTACATCCTCAGTTTCCTGTTTCATGAATTTCTTGAAATGGCCATAAATCTAAAATTTTAAAATATTTTGACTGTTCCACTTAACATAGGCTAAAAGACAGTGTATTCTTTTTGATAGACTATATTTTGCAACCAGAATGTAAAAAAAACATCGGGCCGGAATCAGACTCGATTTCGTCCTTAGTTTGTAGAACGACCCAGGTAACAAACATAAAAAAAAAAAAAAAAAAAATACAGACGAATTGAGAACCTCCTCCTTTTTTTGAACATTATTAAGTATGACTTGTTATAACATGTTTTGAAACATTGATTTTGATCTCTTGCTTTCGACGTTGACTGTACTCGTCAGCGAGCAGTAAGTAACCGTTAGGGGTGCGAGTCGGGTTACCTCCACGTGTGGTCAAGAGGTGCTGTTCCTTTTTGGATCCGTCCGGGGGGAAGAGCAGTGCTTGATCCGGTGCACCCTGGGCATTGGCTAATGTTTTCCTGGCAGTTTCTGAGGGATATCATTGACTGTTGGCTAAGAGCCCGACAGAGGGGGAGGGGGGTCTTTGACCATTACCGTACAACGTTGCCGACATTTTGTCACAAGATTTTTAAATTATCTTTTTGTTACTTTGACATTGGCGAAGTTGTCGTCGCTATAACGACTTGAAACACCACAAATAAGAAAAAGAAAAAGAAGAAGTAACCGTAACTGTTGCACGTTACAGTAACCAAAACGTCGGGTGAGAATACGTTTGTGCCATATCCATTTTTTACCAAAATGGATTTGGAATAAAGCTTAATATTTCAGATCACGAGTAATCTGTAGGGACACACTTTGTGGCCTTACGCCAGGTCAGCTCATATCCCAGTACATTCGCACTGGAATATGAGTTGACTAAGCACTTGGTACTTGGGCCAACGGGCCCGCTTTATAGTTAGTCATTCGCGGAGCTTACTGGAGGACGTACACGCCCCAGACTTAAGTTAGCGGTGCTCACTGTGAACCTTGTAATTTAGTTATACAATCTTACGTTTATTATACATACTTTAAAGGACTAAACTATTTCATTTCACCTCCACGCAACCACTTCCCTAAAGTGGTGACCCCGCGTGGACGGAAGTTTTTTTTTTTTTTTTTTTTTTTTTTTTGTGTGTACCGGAAGTCAACATGGACGAAAAAAAGGAGGAAACAGTGATGTCGGTAGCTACGACGGCAAGAATCCCGGACTTCTGGGAGGACGAACCACGGGTGTGGTTTACACGGACGGAAGCCGTCCTAAGAACCCAGAAGGCAGGCGATGCTGCCAATTTCGACATGGTAGTGTCGAAGCTACCAAAGACAGCGATTAAGCAGATCACGGAGTTGCTGAATAACCCGCCGGCGGAAAACAAATACCGCGCTCTGAAGGATAAACTGTTGGAATTGTATGAGGATTCTAAAGAAAAAAAATTGGAGAAGCTAGGAGACCTGGAGCTGGGCGAGCAGAAGGCTTCGCAACTCCTACGAACAATGCAGGATTTAGCAGGCGAGGGTTTCCCGGAGGATTCACTCAGGATCATGTGGAAGCGATTGCTACCGCCCACAGTAAGAGCGGTCCTAGCAGCGGTGACAGACAAAGACTTGCGTAGTCTAGCAGTCATCGCTGACAGCGTGCTTGAAGCAACCAAGTCCGGACAGGTCGCGACAGTGGCTCATTCGCCAGAAAGGCCAGCGGCGCACTCGTCGACTGAAGATCTCGAGCACGAGGTAGCGAGATTGAACGCGCGGCTAAGAAGATTAGAAACACCAAGGACCAGGTCAGCTAAGGCAGAAAGAAGCGGCTGGGAGCCTCCCGGAGCACAGAGCCGGAGGCCCATGAAAAACCTGAGGCAGCCCAGAAATCCCAATTGGTTGTGCTACTTCCATTATAAGTTTGGACCCAGGGCGGAGAAATGTGTGCAGCCCTGCGCGTGGAAGACGAGGCCGGAAAACTAACCAGGGGGGCGCAACGTTCGGCAGACGTCTGCGACATCTCCCCCGGACGTCGTTTGAGGATAACAGACCACAATAACGGACTACAGTTTTTGGTGGACACCGGGGCAAACATTTCGGTTATACCGCCCCGGGGTAAAGATAGACTAAACAAGTGCGCGGACTTAAAACTTTTTGCGGCCAACGGTACGGAAATACAAACATTCGGTACACGGACATTGGTGTTGAACCTTAATTTAAAAAAAACGTACCGTTGGGAGTTCGTGATCGCGAGTGTACAACAACCAATCTTGGGCGCGGATTTTTTAACCAAGAATGGCTTGTTAGTGGACTTAAGTGCGGCCAAACTGATCGACAGTGCTACAGACATTAGAACCAGAGCGACGGTCGTGAGTATTAACCAGCCTTCTGTTAGCACTGTTAACGCTGATCACCCATATTATAAGTTATTAAAGAGGTTTAGCGAGGTTACTAAGCCAGCATGTTTTAAAAAAACACCGCCGCACGGGATTATGCATCATATTGAGACGCAGGGTCCACCCGTCTATGCAAGGGCTAGGCCGCTCCCTCCCAGTAGGTATAAAAAAATCCGAGAGGAATTTAAGGTCATGCAGGAGATGGGTATATGCAGGCCGTCAAAGAGCGCTTGGGCCAGTCCTTTGCACATAGTTCCAAAAAAAAACGGAGAACTACGCCCGTGCGGCGATTATCGGCAACTTAATGCTCGCACGAAACCAGACAGATATCCGATCCCAAGATTACACGACTTTACGTATTTATTATCGGGAAAAAAATTTTTTTCAACAATAGATATAAACAGGGCATATCATTTTATTACAGTTGCGCCCGAGGACGTTGAAAAAACCGCGATCATAACACCGTTTGGGTTATTTGAATTCCCGCGTATGACGTTTGGGCTGCGAAACGCGGCGCAAACGTTTCAGCGTTTTATGAACCACACGGTGTTACGAGATGTAGATTTTGCGTTCGGATATCTAGATGATATTATTATAGCTAGCGACGACAAATCGCAGCATGAAGCTCATCTAGAGATAATATTCGAAAGATTAACGGAGTTCGGATTAACAATTAATCTTTCGAAATGCGTTTTTGGCAAACCCAAAGTCGATTTTCTAGGGTTCGAAGTAACTAGAGAGGGCATCAGACCGCTATCGGAGAAAGTTAAGGCCATCACCGAGTATCCCAAACCAAAGACGGTAGAACAATTACGTCGGTTTTTGGGAATGGTTAATTTCTATAGAGCACATTTACCCGGGGCAATAAAATACCAAGCGGAGCTAAATCGGTATCTGCACAAGTCGACAAAAAAAAGATAAAACCATCATCAATTGGAACGAACAGGCGGACGAGGCTTTTTCACACTGCAAAGTAGCATTGCAGAACGCCGCACTGTTATCTTATCCAAAAGCAAATGCAAATTTGTCGATCTGCACAGACGCGTCAGAAAGTTTTGCCGCAGGCGTTTTACAGCAACGGGTAAACGGTAAATGGCAACCACTAGGTTATTTCTCCAGGAAATTTACAGACGCACAAAGAAAATATAGTACTTATGATAGAGAGCTGTTAGGAATATATTTGTCTATTGTGCATTTCCGCAATGCGTTTGAAGGGCGGGAATTAACGATCTACACGGATCACAAGCCTTTAACCTTTGCATTTACCAAATTAGGTAGCGATAAAGAAACACCCCGGAGAACGAGGCAATTAGCCTATATCAGCGAATTCACGACTGATATTCGTCACATCTCGGGGGACGACAATGTTGTAGCGGACGCCTTGTCCAGAGTAGAAACGATCGCATGCCCGTCGGTGCTAGATTACAATAGGTTAGCGGCTGAACAAGAATCAGACGAGTACATAACGAGCATGACGCAATCGGTTAGCGGCGACGCCGCGAGTAACGTCAACATAAGAAAGGTACATTTACCTATAGGCGATACGGCAATTTACTGTGAAATATCTACTAAGGCAATTAGACCATATCTCACAGAGGGCTTCCGGAAGGTCGCGTTCGATAGTGTACATAACCTCAGCCACCCAGGGGGCCGCGCGACGCGAAAGTTGTTATCAAGTAAATTTTTTTGGCCCGGGATGAACAGAGACGTAGCTCAGTGGGCACGTGCATGTATCCCGTGCCAAAAAGCAAAGGTCAATCGACATACAGTATCGGGACTAGGAACCTTCCCAGACTGCGGTCGGTTTGAACATCTTCACATTGACCTAGTGGGCCCTCTCCCCACCTCACCGGATGGTTTCAGGTATTTAGTTACAATGATTGATAGAGGGACCAGATGGCCTGAAGCATTCCCGGTCCGTGAGGCCACAGCAGAGGTGGTGGCTCGGGTAGTCTATGAAGGTTGGATAGCAAGGTACGGCTGTCCGTTAAAGATTACCACGGATCAGGGACGGCAATTTGAGAGTAACCTGTTTACTCAGATGTTACGATTGTTAGGCGTTGACAAGTTTAGAACTAGTCCCTATCACGCTCAAAGTAACGGATTGGTGGAGAGATGGCACCGCTCGCTTAAATCGGCCTTAATGGCCAGAATTAACAATACCTCCTGGGTGGAGGAGATGCCGTCAGTTATGTTAGGGTTACGCGCGGCATCGCGCACAGATAACGGCGTTAGTTCCGCCGAATTAACTTTTGGTAAGTCACTACGCTTGCCCGGGGATTTTTTCGATAGCAAGCAAGATAGTCAGCAGACAGGTAGCATGGATAGTTGGGTACAAGGAATTAGAGACCAAATTAGCAAACTCAAACCGATCCCCGAAGGCCATAGAGATAATAGAACATTGTTTATTCATCCCGACTTACAAAAGTGTACGCATGTTTTTGTTAGAGATGACTCAGTGCGTAAGTCATTGAAGCCGCCCTATGACGGACCATTTCAAGTTTTAAAAAAAGAAAACAAGGTATTTTTATTGCAGTTACACGGGAGACAAGCCCGCATCTCTATTGATAGGTTAAAACCGGCATACATAGTTAGGCATCAAACGGAGGATATCAGAGAGCCAGTCATAACAATCCCCGCCCAGAGCAACGTACCTATACAACTTACAAATAAAGTGTCCAGACGGGGTAGAATAATTCGTACACCCGCCAGGTATTTAAACAATTAAAAAGTTAACGTTTATTGTTTTGCTATTGCATCATTTTTTTTTACAAATTTTTGTTTTACCCAGTTTTACAATTTTATTAGCCGTGCAATGTGTACTTTTCTGAAGGGTGGATCGAGTTATTGGTGCTAACGGAAAGGTGGTTAATATATTCAACAGGTTAAATTATAGCATACAGAACCCGGGTCTTGAAAGATATTAATGTGTAACAATGTGTACTCATTGCAACGCGCTATCGTAAGCTGGTACTGGGAACTACCCAGTACACAGTTTTTAGTCAGTATGGCGTTGCTGCACAGGGGTGCTGTTTGGTGTCACTTTGTTGAATTAATTATTGCAGAGCAGGCCCGGTGCAGTGACTACCCTTAAATGTTGCAATGAGATTATTATTATTATTATTATTATTGTGTGTTTTAGGTTAAGAAGCATAAAGTCGGGCCATGAAACATTGGTTCCGCAACATTAGTACTTACGTTTTTTTTAAATACTGTTGTCATAATATTTACTGTGACAATTCATCTAGAGCACTAGCCCGCTTGCAAAGCAATTCTCACATGTGCCAGTTTTTTTTTTCGTGTCAACCTTATACGTAGAGAGCTAAACCATTTTATTACCTGTGTCACAATTAGTGGAGTCAGACAGTTCAAGATTACAATTTATTTTGTTTGCATTAATTTACAAAGCAACTATGGGTTTCAACCACAGTAAAGAGGCAGAGGAAAACGCACATAACACAATCGCAGTAGCAAAAGTGCAAATGATGTCAAATCAAGTGGAGTCAAAAATCAACTATATGGGAATTGGATTAATTGTGATTGGAGTTTTGGTGGCATTTTTTCTGTTCTGTATAGTCCAAAGAAAATGCAAGCGGTGTGTTCATTCGTGGCTTGTGAGAGCAGTTAACAATGTACCTCTCACATCAGTAAGAACGCAGGTTCCAGAAACTCAAGCCGATAAGCAGCATACGCTGTATTAGCAGAAGTAAATCGCCCTATTGTTTTATATTGTAACGATAGGAGTTCAGAGAAATGAAACTCGGTAGGTGTTTATTATGTGTTTAATGTCATAAGTATCAGTTAGCAACTTAGGTTTGATTACAATGGCATGTGTTAGCCATTCATTGCGCTGTATTAGCAAAAGCCACATACAGGTGGATTTATAATGTAACTAAATGTGGTGTTGTTTTTTTTTTAATAATTTTTATAATTGTTTTTATTAATTTTTTTTTTTTTGGAAAAAAATTAAAGGGGGGAGTGATGTAGGGACACACTTTGTGGCCTTACGCCAGGTCAGCTCATATCCCAGTACATTCGCACTGGAATATGAGTTGACTAAGCACTTGGTACTTGGGCCAACGGGCCCGCTTTATAGTTAGTCATTCGCGGAGCTTACTGGAGGACGTACACGCCCCAGACTTAAGTTAGCGGTGCTCACTGTGAACCTTGTAATTTAGTTATACAATCTTACGTTTATTATACATACTTTAAAGGACTAAACTATTTCATTTCACCTCCACGCAACCACTTCCCTAAAAATCTTTTGCACGAATCGTTGTGTCAAAATTCTCATTTTTTACTGAGGAAATAGCATGTAATTTATACCATATCCATGTTTCGAGATAAATAGTGATCACAAAAATGTGCTATATCCGGATATGACACAAAAGTATGCTTAAACTCCAGTAAACAGTGTGCCAAACGACATGATCTTTTACGATTTTGTGCCATATGCACTTCCAGTCTACCCAATTACCTACATTTTATCTATACTAATAATATTATAAAGAGGAAATATTTGATTGTTTGTTTGTTTGTTTGAATTGAATAGGCTCCGAAACAACTGGACCGATTTCAAAAATTCTTTTGCCGTTAGAAAGCTACATTATCACTGAGTGACATAGGCTACTTTTTACCGCGGGAAAATACCTTTTCCTACGGGAAAATTAATTCATCGCGGGCGAAGCTGCGGACGGAAGGCTAGTAATATATAATTTCAAATACCCATTTTATTCGTAATGATTATTTATATTAGTGAGTAGCATTTCAAGTGGTAGTATACAAAAAATATGCACCTTACCTTGTAGTTTGCGTGGTTGAGTCATACTATAGCTAACTAGTAAATTATTGATATTTAATCGTCTGATGGAGAATTTAGTTCGCCGCTTATAATAACAGATAATCAATACAGGTACGTTCAAACTTTGTTTTTGTATGTTTTTAAAAACAATTTCCAGCAACGTGAATAAATATAAAAAAAACTAGTTCTCAGTTAGGCATCATTGCCAAAACTTTTACACATGTACACTATTTGAAAATAAAAGATATAATTTACAGTTCTGACAATCCTTTCAGGTCAAAAATAAACATTTTGAATGATGAAGTCTTAGAGTTACAACCAATTCGGAATGAAAAAAACGTTAACAAAATTACAAACAAAAAAAATCGGACATTCTATGTTGAAATTCATGCCTAAAGACGATAAATCTTATTATGAAATCATGTTAAAATAGAAAATTACACAAGATTCTAAAATATTAAAACAAAAATTAGTAAAAACCATTTATTTATTATGGATGTGGTATAAATTTAATCACAAGTATTGAAACATCTTGTGCCATATCGAAGTTTTTGTGTCATATCATACATCATGCGATAAACAACCATTCATCAAAAATGGATATAGCAATCATAAAACTGCAAAAATCTCATTAATAGCATAACCCAAAGTGTATGTATATTGTACTAGGAATAGCACATTATTGTACCTTTTTCACCATTAAGTTTAAATTTACGATAAAATATAACTTAACCTAAAATTAAAGTTTTTGTTTAATTTCGCTCTCCTGTAAACCAAGGTATGAGGCGTATGGCACAAACGTATTCTCACCCGACGAAAATAGTATTTTATGCAACCGTTACATAATGAGGTTCCTTAAAACACAAGTGATGAGACTGGCCACAACACTGGGCAAAGTGACGTGAAAATAAAGAGGACTTCATCTAGCTTTATAGGTAGGTGGATGTGGGCTGATTAGATAAGGTATTGTAAGCGCTATCCGTCTGGCGCCACCTTTAACTGTCACTCACCATCTGTACCTGGCTACCTAGCTAGCGGTAGGGTAGGCGAGCGGACACACAGTCGTCGCCTGGCCTGGCATTGATATCGTGGCACTTGCGGCAGACTGACGTCTCCAGAATCTTTCTTTATCAAGGTCACGTGAGCCATATTTAATCTTTTGCCTATTGTGATAAGTGGTAGAAAAATAAGTAATCGCTGTAATAGTTATGATCCTTACAGTATTTAATCTTAAAATGTCTTCGATAACTACCCCTCTGTGTCTTTGATTTATCAGGTTTACCACTCGTACCGTCGACGTTCTTAAATCATCACAGAACGCCATAAAAACAAGACAAAATGAATACGTTTAAACGAACGCTATCCTTGTCCCCTAAATCCTCTTATTCTTTTACGGTACAAACCTCAATTCCCCTAAAAGGATTCTTACTAACGATGTGGGTACGTAATGAAATGTAATATCATCTAGAGTATTAAGTTACACAGGCTTTCCTGCTACCGTTTTATGTGAAACTGGAAAAACTACAGATGTCGAGTTACGCGGTTGTGCGAGATCATTTTTCCTTTTTGCGATTCCGGCGTATTTTAAATGTTTGAGCACCTCCGTTGAAAAGTTAAATGTTAAAATTTGATATAGCTCTGTTTGCGCTCCAATCCTGTTGGCTTTTTATCTAACTCATTCGCAATCGCCATCGTGTTTGTTTTGACAGTTCATGTATGGGCTGCCAATTGGCAACGAAGTCAGCTGTCACATTCATACAAGAACTGTCAAAATGAACATGATGGCGATTGCGAATGAGTTAGGTAATAAGTCTACTGTTCTATATTATCTACGAACATATCGTTTGTGCTCTAAAATGCGTTCAGAAACCGTAAGAAAAGACCAGCATTATTAAAGTACAGATTTTTGTACTGTTATGTTATAACAGTATAGATTTTACAATAACCTTACAAAAATCTATACTGTAATAACATTAAAGTACAGATTTTACCTCCTGCCACAGGCAAGAGTACTTACATAAATCACGACTTTATCCCTTACGGGGTAGATAAAACCTAGTACACTTGGTTGTTATACTGCCGGTCATTTCCCTACTGCTTCCGAACCCATCTTATACTTAGTAATCAGAAAATATGGGGAGTAAAGGTAAAATTTTTCGAGATATCAAAATTTCAAGTATACAGTTCTATAGCTTAAAATTTAGAACAAAACTGTATAATTTACTCATTTTCGGTATTTTGTCCTTTACGCCTATTCATCCTAAAGGTATCGTTATGACGTATGTAGATAAAGTAATGTACGCAACTGTACATAATTAGGCCCTAGAACACTCGTGTGATCTTATTTTGAAACTCGCCAAGGCTCGGTTCAAAGCACACTTGTGTTTTAAGGACCGTCATTATGTAACGGTTGCATGAAACACTAATGTCGTCATAAGGCTGTTAAATAAATAGACAAATTACACCAATTGACCCAGCCCCAAACTAAGCAAAGCTTGTACTGTGGGTACCAGGCAACGGATAAACAAACTTATATAATGTAGAGAAATAAATACTTAAATACATACCACATCCATGACTCGGGCACAAACATGTATTCATCATACCTACAACTGTCTGCCCCTATCGGGATTCGAACCCAGAAACTCTAGCTTTATAGTCAGGGTCAACCTAACCTAACCACTTGGCTATCCGGTCTATCCGGTGTTGATGCCAAACTTTCACACACACAAATCACGTCTTCATCCCTTACGGGGTAGACAGAGCCTATGGTAACAGGTACCTACAGGCCACATTTAGCAAGAGTGTGGGCTTATAGGTGGAAAATGGAATCAAAATAGTGATGGGTTGCTAGCCTCATCGCCTATAACATGATTCCTATTATAATCGCCCATTCCCTCGATGGGCTTTTACCATCTGCGCGGGTAGAGAAGCAACTGGTACATTCTTGGTATATTATTAAATTCTATGTTTTTTCTTTGCTCCCAGACCAGCATGGAAGACTTTCGCTTCCTGATTATCACGTACGCCTATAATTTTTGCCGTTTCCCACACACCCACAGCATCCCACAACACCCACATGACCCGACAACGCATAACGGCGGTCGCGTCATTAGTACCAGCGACTATCTTACATAAGTGCACCCTCGAAGGAATGGATCGGCTGAGAGCTACAGAGAGCAAACTAAGAATTTGTTATCATAGCTCGGACAAGTCATAAACGTCGCGTAAACAACAGACTTAGAAAAAAAACAAAAATGTTAACCAGGCTGTACACATAAACAAATGAAACGCATACTAAATTAACTGTGTAAACATACATACATGTGCCTGTTATTGAAGAAGAATGCTCCTATGTTTACCTGAAACAAACGTATTTATTTTTATGAAATGGTACATTTTTCGCAATATTTTATTACATTAGTTACTTACAAGCTAACTTAACTTAGTTATTAACTTACATTGTATGCATGTATGTATGTAAGTATGTTTGTCCGAGTGGAATCTTGCAACTCAATTTTGAAGCCGATATCCGATTGAGCTGAAATTTTGCGTACGTTGTAAGTCCCACTTGCTCGTTTGCCTTCCTATTCATATAAAAAAAAAGTCAGATGACGTTACAATAATCTAGTAGTAGAATTTTCTAGGCTAAACTATAGACGGTTACTCGATTCTCAGTTTAATGACCAGCCTACTAATTAACACGTGCTCTATCTATCTATCTATCTAATCAGCCCACCATCCCACATCCACACACATAATACGTGCTCAGTCTATCCTATCTAATTAGCTCACAATCCCACATCTACCCATATAACACGCGGTCTTTATCTATCTATCTAATCAGCCCACAATCCCACATCTACTCATATAACACGTGCTCTATCTATCTAATTAGCCCACAATCCCACATCCACCCATATAACACGTGCTCTATATATCTATCTAATTAGCCCACAGCCCCACATCCACCCATATAACACGGGCTCTATATCTATCTATCTAATCATCCCACAATCCCACATCTACCCACATAACACGTGCTCTAAGTGTGCCCTATCCCGCAAAACCATTTACTGGGTCAACCCTGGTCCATCAATGGGCGATCGTTCCGCCAACGCCAGTCATTCTGCCCCAACTGCCCACGAATGGCTATTTGATTGCTGTTCTCTACGTCCACTGTTGTTTATGGACCATAATAATATTGGTGAGCAATTTTAGGTTAAGTTAGCCGATTGGGTGATAAAATCGGTTATGTTGAAGTTCGGTGTTATACTGTTATTAGGGTCATCAAATATTGAATGAATCAGGCGTTAGCTTGCAATGGTCCATTTCAATTAACAAAAAACATTTATACGAAAAAAAATCAACGAACAAAAAATTTACCTTGCTATTCCGCTACTCACTTGAAAGATAACCAAGCCTGTGTGAAATATATGTTTTTCATGCAACCCCTCCCTCCACTACTGCCAATAAAACACATAAATCCCACAAACTTAATTATCCCTTACACCACACAAACATTGACGCGTTTCGATCTACGGGATCATTATCAAAATTTGATGAGCACAACTGTTACACATGCAAACCGACGCAAAATATTTTAAAAAAAATTATAATTACGCTTTCTTCCATACTGGTCTAGGAGTAAAGAAAAAACATAGAATTTACCAGTTGCTTCTCTTCCCACGCAGATGGTAAAAGCCCATTGAGGGAATGGGCGAAAGTCTTAGGAATCATGTTATAGGCGATGCGGCTAGCAACCCATCACTATTTCGATTTCCCTTTCCACCTCTACGCCCTTAATCATGCTGAACGTGGCCTTAAGGTTTTGTTACCTTAGGCTCTGTCTACCCCGTAAGGGATAAAGATATATGTATGTTTCTGGAAAAAAATGTACATCTGGACTTTTTTTTGGAAAACCCTCTTCACCGCGCTCTTCACGCGACTTTGACTCGCATCAATATTCCAACCAATCAGAAACGAGGCCACGTAACAATATTTCTTAAGAAAACAGTCTGGACGAATAAATCCACTCAAAATTTACCACATAATGTTTTTTGTTACGAACACTGCCAGCTTTTCCCGTGAGACGTGAATGTCATTCATCCATTATTTTCCTTAAATGTTTTCCTTGTACAGGTAATTTTTATTGTGTATTATACCAAATTCATCGGATATATCAACATTACGGGTTACGGCAATATTGCTTTGATAATTTTGTACAGTTATTTGTACCATCGTGGACAATTCGACATTTTCTATTAAATATATATTTCCCCTTTTAAGATGTTTTGGAAAAAGGTCAGGTCAGGAGTTTATGGAGAATTTTGTGTTCTACAATATTGATAATAAATACAAATAGCAAAAACCCATAGGAAATGAGATATTTACAAAAAAAGCGCAAAAAACCGATTTTTATGACCTTTGACCTTGAAATTTAATAGTTGCGCACACCCTACCATATGTAGGTTTTGAGACAACTTTTAGGGTGTCCATATACAAGTATTTACAGACTTACAGCTGGGTATCACGAATTCCGAGGTGAACTTGCTATAATGACTGAACTAAGTACCCGAAATTGACGAGGATGTATGAAGAGATTGATGACTGTGGATGAAGCGAAAGAAATATGTCAGGACCGTAGCAAGTGGAATAAAGTAGTCTCTGCCTACCCCTGTGGGAAAGAGGCGTGACGGTATGTATGTATGTATGTATGTATTTAAACCGTTTCGCTATTTCAGTACATTGTGTAGTTTTTTATTGGATGGTTTGGGCTATAGTTACGGGCCCAGTGCGGATTGCGAACTTCACACAAACACCATTAAATTGCTGCAGATGTGTGCAGGTTTCCTCACGATGTTTTCCTTCAACGAAAAGCTTGGCAAATTTCAAATGTAATTTCGCACATCAATTCCGAACTCAGAGGTCTCAATGGGCTTTTACCATATGTACCATAAAATATGTACCATATGTATATGAAGAAAAAAATATATATGCATGCATCGCTACATACTCCTTTGTCTTTTAAAACCATGACTATCGCAACTTTTAGTACAAATAACGCTTGTGCGGCGAAATTGCAGAAAGTACGTGGTAAAGCATTTTGCTCATTTATCGCTGAGCTGCAAAAACCTTTGACAAATTGATTGAACGGATTTAGAGATTTAAAATGGGTCTTTATTTCAAACTAAGGGAGAACTAAGGTTATTGGAGGTCACATAAGTCATAAGTCATAAGTCATTTATTCGTCGCTTTCATGTGTACATCACGACACGACTGCTTGCTCCGTAGTCCAAGAGCTGCAGACAGAGAAGGTACCTTTAAAATACTAACCATGGACTTCTTCCATGCCGGTCTGGGAGTAAAGAAAAAACAGAATGTACCAGTTGCTTGTCTTCCCACGCAGATGGTAAAAGCCCATCGAGGGAATGGGCGAAAGTCTTACAAATCATATTATAGGCGATGTGGGTATCAACCCATCACTATTTTGATTTCCCTATCCACCTATACGCCTTTAATCATGCTAAACGTGGCCTTAAGGTTTTGTTTACCTTAGGTTCTGTCTACCCCGTAGGGGATAAAGACGTGATATAAGTATGTATGGTATTTATGAGGGTGGTGAAATACAACCAATTTAAAGGTGCAATATGTTTTTATTTGTATTAAATTTGAGTGCAACTCTCACTTGAGCTTTTTTGATGTCGGTCAGAAATCTCCTCAAATGGAGCCATAAAACAGCTCAGACCCCAAAATACTTGAGACCTATTTAAGACCAGCGTAATAGGGGTTCGAATGGGAGATAAATGGCTTGCCCTTTCCGTCTGACGGGCTCCCATCAAAAAGGTATCCATTAATTTCAGCATTAGTTTGACCTGAAGTGTTAATCAACGGAGGGTAAGATGTGCTTAAAAATATAGGGAAAGTTAATGGAGCAGTTAAATATTACTGGCTTGTACTTAAGTACTTAGTATCGGTTTGTAAACGGCTTTCAAATAAACAATGTTTCTTTTCTCAAACATTCCGAATAACAGAACACGAAGGGCTTTGTTGACGGCCGAATTACATTGCAGGCGCAATTTTCTGACCGTTAATCGGATTGCTGGACTGTTTATTTGTTTTAAACTTTTTTTAAAGTTAAAGAGACTATGGAGTGATGAACTCTAAAGTGGTGGTGCTGGAAGTTAGTGCATTTTTTTTCAATGTATGAGAAAAAATCTGTACCGCTCAGAAATGACGGCATAGCGCTCAGAGTTATTTTATGATATAGTAACAGCCTTCTCAGCTTCATTCACGCTGGTTCATTTCACATGTTTTTTTGTCCATGGGCTTATAGTCTACACAGCTAACTCAGCTATTCTAAATCCATTAAACAGTGATCGTTTCTTGATATGACATAGTTTGAACTTAAGTGCCTAATCTAAGTGAATACGACTTCGCCTAGCTCAAGGGTATTCTAAGCGTCATAACTTAGCTAAATGAACTTAACTGTAACTTAATAATGGAGCATTGGAGTGTAGCTAAGCAGAAGTTTGCGAAGCGACCCTGTCCTGGTGCTAGGTTTAACTTTGTCTAAGCTAGCTTGAATAATGCTGAGTTGCATTGAATTTATATGATGACACTCAAATAACATTATATGTATGTATGTATAACTCTTTATTGTACATAAAACACAAGAAAAATATGAATACAGGACAACACATGCACAAAGGCGAACTTATCCCTAAAAGGGATCTCATCCAGTTAACCGTTGAACGATTGACAGGACATAGGTATTAAGCAAGAGTAGACACAGAAAAAGTAAAAGAACCGATCGAAACCTAAAATAATACTAAATGTCAAAATTTTAAGTAATGTAAGATATAATAATAAACTGCACCATAATAGATAAATACGATAGACTAATACACAATAAATAAAATATACTACATAATACCGCTGATATTGAAACGTTGACATCGTATTCTATTCCAATCCATTTTAACGATTTCATAAAAGTTCATATAAAACTTAAATATCATTGCCGTAGTATATCTATTTGTACCATCACTCAACTGGTCTTGGAGTAAAGAAAAAACATAGAATGTACCAGGGGCCCGATTTTTGAAAGCACATGTGTGAAAATACCACTCGAAAGTGGTGAAAAATTGTGCTGAATTTAAAATACGAGTAGCGTAGAAGACAATCACAGCTCCCATTAATCTTGTGAACTAGTCAAAACTTTGATTGGAGCTGTAGTTTTGGAGATATAAGCTGATTTATACCACTTTCGAGTGATGAGCTTTCGAAAATCGGGTCCTAGTAGCTTCTCTTTCCGCGCCATCTGCGCTATATTACGGGGTGGACAGAGCCTATGGTAATAAGACCTAAAGGCCACGTTTAACATAATTCCACAATTATGTTAAACGTGGCCTTTAGGTGCCCACGCATATAGGTAAGAAAGGGAAATCACAACATGATTCCTAAGATTTTCGCCCTTTTCCCTCGATGGGCTTTTACTTTACCATCTGCGCGGGCAGAGAAGCGACTGGTACATTCTGTTATTTCTTTGCTCTCAGTATGGAAGTAAGTTTGCCTTTTTTGTCATATAAAAAGCCTTTAGCGGCGTTTTTGTAAAATAAATATCCTGCTTTTAGTTTAAAACTTTTATGCTGTGTAAGTTTTTATGAATAAATAAATCATACTAATATTATAAACGCGAAAGTTTGTAAGTATGAATGGATGGATGGATGTTTGTTACTCTTTCACGCAAAAACTTGAACGGATTTCAATAAAATTTAGAACGGAGATAGCTGATACCCTAAATTAACACATAGGCTTTTTTATCCCGGAAAATTGCATAGTTCCCGCGGGATAGCGAAAAACTATTATTTTGCAGATGAAGTCTCAGGCAGCAGCTAGTTAATTAATAAGTCTCAAGAGCACACGGACGTCGTTAGTTTACATCTCACTCACTGGGTTCGCTTGGGAATAGAGCCCAAGCCCTCTGGTTATAAGAGCCTGTGCCCTGCCTTCAACAATACCTCGCACAGATCGACGCCGGAATAGAAGAAGTAGCACGCTCAAAGTCTTCTCGTAAACGGGATAAAGTGGGATAGAGAACAAAAACTGCGGCCGCGATCGATTTGATGAATTAGCTGATGGGCTTGTCTATTCATGCTGTTTTTGCTGGTATTAATCAAGCCAACATGTCTTTTCCTCAGTGGATATAACACAGCAGGCCAGCGGTTCGTTTGCTGTTGGTTAGGGCATTTGTTGCGTACTAACTATAAAAGCGAATACATTATAAAGTGGTGTCTTTTAACAGTTGGACGTAATCACGTATTTATTCCTTACGGGTAGACAGAGCCTGAAGGCCACGTTTAGCATAATTGTTAGCGTATAGGGGAATCAAAATAGTGATGGGTTGCTAGCCGCATCGCCCAATCCCTCGGTAGGCTTTTACCATCTGCGCGGGAAGAGAAGCAACTGGTTAATTCGATGTTTTTTCTTTACTCCCAGACCAGCATGGAAGAAATTGTTACAGAGTTTCAAAGAACGAAATCGATTTCTTCCATGCTGGTCTGGGATTATAGAAAAAACATAGAATTTACCAGTTGGTTGTCTTCCCGCGCAGATGGTAAAAGCCCATCGAGGGAATGGGCGAAAGTCTTAGGAACCATGTTATGGGCGATGTGGCTAGCAACCCATCACTATTTTGATTTCCCTTTCCACCTATATGCTTCATGCTAAACGTGGCCTTAAGGTTTTGTTACCTTAGGCTCCGTCTATTAGGACTTCCCAAACCTGCATTGCACAGGTGCCGCAAAGAGGGAACCCCGAAAGAGGGGTCGTGGGGCGTCGCGGTGACACCGAGTGCTCCCGTAACGCCTCACATACGACTGAATAGGGAATCCGTGTGGTTTTTAGTGGTTATGCCTGCCGTCGCGGAGAGCCCCATATGCCGCCGGTAAACCCGTACCGGGTGGATGCATAAGGCGCATTTTCCACACCATTAAAAAAAAAGGCTCCGTCTATTACCCCGTAAGGGATAAATACGTGCTATATGTAATGTTTATTTTGTAGGTTTTTCTTATTTTTAAATTACACAAAATCTACGCCTTCTGTATTCCTTGTCCCGTGTGTATGAGGCTTTGTTTCACTGTTATCCGGGGAATTTCCTCGTTACAAATACGGTTCTTGCTCGATTCCCTCACGATAGCGCCAGATGTGATTTTCTGATCTGAAAAACTTGTGCGTACCAGGAACACATTTTTACAGACTTATCTCCCAGTATTTGTACACACATACATCACGTCCTTATCCCTTACGGGGTAGACAGAACCTAAGGTAACAAAACCTTAAGGCCACGTTGAGCATGATTAAGGGCGTATGGCTGGAAAGGGAAATCAAAATAGTGATGGGTTGCTAGCCGCATCGCCTATAACATGATTTCTAAGACTTTCGCCTACCTCGCCGACATTTGAGTCACGAGATTTTTTGAATACTATATTTTTAACTTTGACATTGGCGAAATCATCGCATCGATCGTTGGGGCCATATTTAAAAAAAAGAAGAGATCTCAATTCAATTTTTAAAAATAAATAGCGCCATCGATACTGTCGATGATTCCGCCAATGTCGAGGTTGAAGAAGACAGTGTCGTTATTCATTTAACCGTTGTCCAATGGCTTTGATGTACGGTAAGAAGAGAGCTGAAACCTGTCGGAATTGAATCGCATTAAGACGTCATGGTACGGTCCCTGTTGTCATTAGTCGGGTACCTTCTGTCTTCTGTTCCATGATGAAACAATCATCCATAGCAATCCACAGCTCAATGTTACTAGCGCGTATCGTAACAATAGTAATGTGCCAAGTCAGGCCGACTCGAGTACTCCCTCGAATACTTGCTAAGTACGAGTATTAAATACTAAAAAGCGGAACGACTGTTTTACATTCATAATATTCTACTTCTCTTTTGTAACCTGTAGGCTTATTGTCAAACTCGCAATCGCCATCGTGTTCTTTTTGACAGTTCTTGTATGAATGTGACAGCTAGCTGTTCAATTCAATTTTTAAAAAAGAAATAGCGCCATCGATACTGTCGATGATCAGCTAGCTGTTTCCGATGCCGATTATCAGCCCATACATGAACTGTCAAAATGAATACGATGGCGATTGCGAGCGAGTTAGTTAATAAGCCTACTAGTAATGGGAAGCCGTTGGGAAATAATAATATCGGAAGATAAAAAAAGAATCAAGATAAAGATTTAGGTGTGGACTGAGGAGAATGATGAGGAGATGAGGAGTTGGTCGTCAAATTGCTGGACCGATTTTTACCAAACATGGCTAAGAACCGCCGCAAGGAAACTGGCTTTCGAATGAAAAAACCGCATCTAGCTACGATGGCACAGGCACACACACACACACACACTCACACACGTATGCATTAGTAGGTATTTTGTTTTTGAAGTGAAAACTTCTTTAGCGGCGTCGAGCACTTCTGAGATGGGTAAAAAATGTTAAACTCGCGTCAGAGTCTGACGCGTCAGGTAAGCGTAAGACGGGGGAAATGTTGCTCGTCGTAATAATACGTACGTTGAATTTGTCTCTTACTCGTAAGCTACCTTTGGTCTAGTGTGTGTGGTCTAGGTGTCGAACTGTAGAATAACAGTGTGTTCGCTCCGGTGACCGCGGTTCAAATGTCGTGAAGAAAAAAATATTTTTTTCTTTTTTTTGCGCGAGCGTGTGTGACCCGTCCGTTTTTTCCTCTATGAGAGCAGTAAGTGCTACACCGACATCGTCTCTTTCGCATAGAGGCACACCAGTACGTGTGAAGGCGCTGCCTTGTCACTGGCAAGTTAAGCGTGGAAAATACTCGAATACCAAAAATATCCAAAATACCAAGTTGTCACTACCCTACAGCGTACAGTAATAGCTGTATTATTACCTGACGAACAAAAAGGTTTGTGCGAGTGACAGTAGGGTAAAGTGGGCCGGGCGGGTGATCAGTTATACGCACGTTTACCTGGCTGTTATTTTGTTTCGCTATAAAGGTGTCCTGAACAATGTGTATGGAAATTGCAAATGGTTTTGAGCACTGAACGGTGTATTTTCAAAACGAAATACACGCAGAAATGACGTATATTTTTAATTGTGCCATTTTCAAAAAGGAGTTTTTATTAAATTTCTAAACGACACTGAAAATAAGAACACAGAAAATCCGAAAAGTAAAGCTATGGTCGGGAATCGAATCCGGATCCTCATCATTCCGTGACGCGTGCTATACCACTACACCACCCATAGCAGGTGAGTAAGCCTTCGAATTTTTCTAGCTGTTACTAGCTGTCACGTGACCTTATTACTATGCGATTTTTTGTCGCCAAGCGTCATCTGTTTATTTGTATGAAATATACGAATGTTTGTTCTCGAGTCTTGTATGTTTAATATCTGTTTAAGTATGTATTTACCTACATAAGTATGTTTATCCGTTGTCTAGTACCCATATTACAAGCTTTGTTTATTATTTGACTAAGCCAATTGGTGTCAATAAAATTGCCCCAAGATATATATTCATTACTAGCTGTTGCCCGCGACTCCGTCCGCGCAGAATTCACTTATCGCTATCCCGCGGGAACTATGCTGTTTTCTGGGATAAAAACTATCCTATGTCCCTCCCTGGGACTGTAACTAACTGTATACCAAATTTCAACTAATTATCTATGTATATTTAATGTAACCGCGGGAATTAAGGTGTCAGCACGCCAATTTCACTTAATTAGATGCTTGAGTTGTTGTGAACTAAGCTGCATAAGTTTTAGTTTTTTAACTATCCCACGAAACCTCTTTAATTTTTAGGGGTCAAAAGTAACTAAAATATTGACCAGGGATATAAGGTATACCCATGCAAAAATTCATTCAAATCGGTCCAACAGTTTTGGAGATTAGCGAACACAGACATAGGTTTAAAGTTTTTAATTACAAAATCTACTTTTTTGTGTTTTATTGCTCTTCTGATCGTTAGCACTCTATTTTTGATGAATTTATTAAATGTGCAGACACGAACTTTCTAATGATTTATTATTATGCATAGATGTATAGATTATTTACTGAAAAATTGCATACCTAAAGAGAATATTCGCTACAAATCAACGTGTGAAAATCTACGCCATAAAGGTCGATCAACGCCACTATATTCCCGATTCTAGCAATTAATCAAACCTTACGTAGGTAATTAATAACGTGGGGCAAATTAATAATGTATGTCAAAGGTTACGTAATCGAGGTATAATGAAGGCGGTACTTTGTCGCTCTAGTTACGAGCGCTGAGAACGAATAGTAAATACATGTTCAATGAGTTGGGTTAGAGCGGCAAGGTTATGAAACGTGGAGTGTGGGAATCTCACCTATAACGTGATTCCTAAGACATTCGCTGGTTCCCTCAATGGGTTTTTACCATTTGCGCAGGAAGAGAAGCAACTGGTACTGTAGGCGATGCACCTATTTAGGCAGCCACCTTTTTTATTAAAGTACTAGCTGACCCGGCGAACTTTGTTCCGCCTTAAATTTGAAAAATTTCTTTGTAAGTGCATCTTTAGGTATACTAATCAAGGAATAATGTGTAGGCATGCTAAATGTAATGTCTGTAGCTTTATTAGTACATAATTTCGGAATTTTCCAATCCCGTGGGAAAATCGGGATAAAAAGTACCTATCCTATGTCCGTCTCCTGGTTCTAAGCTACCTCCCTACCAATTTTCAGCCAAATCGGTTCAGCCGTTCTCGAGTTATAAATAGTGTAAGTAACACGACTTTCTTTTATATATATATATATATATATATATACTAGCTTCTGCCCGCGACTTCGTCTGCGTAGAATTATACATAAAAACCTTTCTCTTGAATCACTTTATCTTTAAAAAAAACCGCATCAAAATCCGTTGTGTAGTTTTGAAGATATAAGCATACATAGGGACAGAGAAAGCGACTTTGTTTTATACTATGTAGGTAGTGATAGTGATGATAGTGAAGAAGATTATTATTTTGGCACTGGCCACAAATAAAGTTAAATGCACGCAGCGCTAAAAGAATACAAAAACAAAAGATAGTCGTGACATTGCTCTGGTCAGCGCTGCGTGTTGAATTTTTACTATAACTTAAATTGTTTTATTTATTAGTTTCTACAGTCTACAGGTACATTCTAAGATAAAAATCTTTGCTCCCAGACCAGCATAGAACTTCAGTGTAACCTATTTCAGAGATAAATACCTTCCATTAAACTTCTCTACAATGGAGTTCACAGCTACATTCATTTCTATCGGTATTTTGCATTCATCATTGCTACGCTGTTATTTCTTTCTCGCTTGTGGTACAAGTTACAAAAGTTTACTTTTCGGATTTGTCTATGTCTTCTAATTTTCTGTGTGGTTTGGAAATTTAATTCCTAACCCGTAAAAACAAACATAAAAATCAAGAAGTAAAAATCTTGATTCATTTGATGGTACTGTTTCTCCTTTGCTCCCAGACCAGCACAATATCTAAGTGTCACGCTTTCAAAAATCGGGACCCGTAGGCTTATTACCTAACTCGCTCGCAATCGCCATCGTGTTCATTTTGACAGTTCATGTATGGGCTGACAATTGGCATCGGAATCAGCTAGCTGTCACGTTCATACGAGAACTGTCAAAATGAACACGATGGCGATTGCGAGCGAGTTAGGTAATAAGCCTGCAGATCGCATCCGCCCGCTACGTCTCTAAGCTTGCGACCTCGTCATTTCATTCGCTTATCTTCCATGACTCTGCGAATGTGGCGCTGAATGGCATTCGAGCGCGATTCGTCATCGTTACGCCGTCATTACCTGCCTCGAAAATGCGGAATGACGGAATGACTAACCGTAGCGACGGAATGACGATCGTCGCTCTTATCAGCTCAGGGGCCCGATTTTTGAAAGCGCATGTGCGAAAATACCACTCGAAAGTGGTGAAACATTGTGCTGAATTTTAAATACGAATAGCTTAGAAGATGAACAAATAATTTACCTTGCTACTTAAGCTTGTTACTTACTTTACCTTGTTACTTGCTCACGTTTGACTTCAATGTCGCTTGACGGAAGGCGAAGATGAGGCTGACGATGGTACTTTTGCCTAGAAGATGTCTGTTTATTGTTCATATTGAGCGTTTACTGCCAATCAGACAGTAACGTCATCATCACTACATAGTCACTAAATGTTATAAAATAAAGTCGCTTTCTCTGTCCCTATGTCCCTGTCACTACATAGTATAAAATAAAGTCGCTTTCTCTGTCCCTATGTCCCTATGTCCCTAATGTATGCTTATATCTTCAAAACTACACAACGGATTTTGATCCGGTTTTTTTAATAGATAAAGTGATTCAAGAGGAAGGTTTTATGTATAATTCTACGCACACGAAGTCGCGGGCAGAAGCTAGTTAAAAATAAGAAATGGATTATTAAAAGTATCAACAGGTAAATTGAAGAACTATTTTGAAAATTAAATTAAAACAAACATAATACCAAACCACTGACCGAATTCAGATCGAAATACTTCAATTAATTATTCGACAACACATCAGTTTTCCAAAGGGTAAGTCCCGGGAGTAATTATCGTAATTAAAATACCAACGATGTATCAAATTTAAAGGGTAGATTTAAATTAACATACAACTCCAAGAAGACATATTGTTTCAATAATTTCAGGGTGTCTTATATATATATTATGGTACATACATACATACATATATCACGTCTGTATCCCTTACGGGGTAGACAGAGCCTAAGGTAACAACACCTTAAGGCCACGTTTAGCATGATTAAGGGCGTATATAATAGGTGATGTGGCTAGCAATTCTTTCTTGGCTAGCAACAGTGATCTGTTTTGATTCCCCTGTACCCTATGTGATCGGACATGTCGCTCACGTTTTGGCTTGCATATCCATGAAAAGTGAAGACAAGGCAAAATTTGACCCATCTGTAACATCAGCTTTTGGTGATGACTATTATGATGATGATGATAATGATGATGACCAAAATCATGATAAAAATGGTGATGAAAGAAAGAAAGAAGGCATTTTGCAAGACATACAAAATATAAGAAAGTATAGACAATGTTATAGAAAATAAACAAGAAAAAAAAACCACACACATGAAAAATAGATCGTCAGCGTTGTGTTTTTGCAAAAGTGAAACGGTCGCTGGGTCAGCATTACGCTGAGGTGTTAGACACCTGCAGCACTGATTTTAAGCCAGAACCGTCTATGACTCACGAAACGATACACAGATATGTGATGATATACCAAACAACAGAGAAACGTCTGCCAATATTCGCTTCGTAACCGTTGAGTTGCAAAACCTAAAAATTGAGAGCTGGCACAACAGTAGCGAGCGTCTCTAATATTCATCAGAATAATATCCTCATAAAATTTGTGTGTCATTTGGCTAAAAGTCCAGACAGTGGACTGTTGAAATATGGCGGCTCTCATTTGCGGTGACATAGAGCCATTACATTCATTGATGTCATATATCAATAGAAATATGAGAACATTGTGCTTGGGAAAGCGAAAGATCATTTTAATGCTGGCTTTACTTTACAGCCATTTTACATACATACATTAATCACATCGTTATCCCTTACGGTAGACAGATAAGGTAACAAGACCTAAAGGCCACGTTTAGCATGATTGTGGACGTATAGGTAAATAGCAGAATCAAAGAGATGGGTGCTAGCTGCATCGCCTTTAAAAAATCTATAGATTTTCGCGCATTCCCTTGATAAGCTTTTACGATCCTGTGCCCGATTTTTGAAAGCACACGTGTGAAAATACCACTCGAAATTATTTTTACGTTTGTAATGTTGTTTTAGTCTTAAAACACTTGAATCATTTACAGATTTTAAGCAACCACAATCGGTTTCATCTCTACCCTCTAAAACCCTAACGATATCAACTAATAAAGTAACTATCGCGTCATTCGCCTCATCTTTCACGAGTCCAGTTTCTCATTTCCCCGTAATTTTCGCCTTACAATTTCCACTTCCTCCGTCACCCTTTGTGCCTCACTTTCATTTGACCCAATTTGACGGAACATCCCTTGCAGTTTCTCTTTTGATTAGTGTGACAAAAAGTTGACAAAGGATGGCGGATTGTTGACTCAGCTGGCTGTTAGGGTCAATACCCTGTCTAATACAGACGTCGTAAAATATCGGGGATAGGAAGGACACTTGAGACTTTGGTAAATGTCGCGTTTTTTGTTTGCACAATTCCCATGCTTGAAAAAATTGCTTGCTAGTCTGGGAGCAAAGAAAAACATAGAATGTACCAGTTGCATCTCTTCCCACATGGTAAAAGCCCATCGAGGGAATGGTCAGTCTCACAAGACCTCTGAGATTGTACATACACATACATACACAAATCACGTCTTTATCCCTTACGGGGTAGACAGAGCCTAAGGTGACAAGACCTCCAGGCCATGTAGCATGAGGCCATGTCGCCGTATATATGGAAAATGGAATCAAAATAGTGATGGGTCGCTAGCCTCGTCGCCTATAACATGATTCCTATAAGTTTCGCCCATTCCCTCGATGGTATTTTACCATCTGCGCGGGTAGAGAAGCAACTGGTACTTTTTTTCTTTGCTTTCAGACCAGCATGGAAGAAAAAATTGTAAAACAAAAGAGCTACAAATTTAAAATTCACAAACCTCTTTCAACCCTAGTTTGGTAAATAACCATACTGGCTTAAGCTAACCTTTCTGATCTAAAATTAAATTATACGCAGCGCCATAGCAACTGTACTAAAAAGGTTCTCCATATAAATACATAATCGCGCTCTTGGTGTGTTGGGGAGAGTTAGGGCGTGTAAAGTAAAAATACTTGTTGAAAATACTTCACTGATTAAAATACAAAAGCGACATATTTCAAAATCGGCGCTGTTGGATTTGAAACCTTATAAGGACCTACTTTTGTTTTTAGATACAATGGCGAATGATTTTGGAATGTATTTGTATTTAATCAACGACTTGTTACAGGAAAGATACAAGTTTCAACATGAAACTACCGTGAGACTCAATCATAATTACACATAAACGGATAACTCACGTATAAAAAGTCGAGTGATGCTCGACATGTTTCGGACTATTTCGTAGTCCTTTTTCCAAGAGCGCTCGCCCCGGCGGCAGCGACACGTACACTGACATGTCGAGCATCACTCGACTTTTTATGCGTGAGTTATCCGTTTATGTGTAATTAAGATACAAGTTTAGTTGATACGGCCCGTATCATAGTACAAAACGAAGTCGCTCTCCGCTGTCTGTCTGTTTGTTTCTGGTTTTTTAGTCGTGTAAAGAACTAGTAACTTTGGAAGCAATAAGCTCTAAGGACTACTGAACTCTTACAAGTAACTACAGTGGAATCCGTTTATAATGACATCGAAGGGAAATGACAATCACGTCATACTAAGCGGACGTCATTTGAAACATTTTGAGAAAATAAACAACATCCTGCTTTTTTAAGTAACTATTTATTTTAATATGAAACATAGTATCATGAAAATTGCATTTAATAAGTATGGTCACATGACATACCCACATGGGTATGTATGTTTTTTATTTCAAAACAAAAACAAGTGACGTGCCGAACGTCATTGGGCGTCAAGTGCCGAACATTGCCGAAGGTGTAAAGCGTTATGTCGGTCATTATAACTGGACATAATTTATTAATAATGTGTCATAATAAGCGATATGTCAGAAGCGAAGTAATTGTATAAGACTGTGTTGTAATGAATATTATATGAAAACCAAACTTCGTTGTGTAATTACGTCATATTAAACGGATTCTACTAGAAGCCGTGGTAGCCCTGTGGTTTGACTTGTGAAAATAAAAAAGCTACACAATGTACTGAAATTGTAGCTAACCGGAATAAAAAAAGGGCTATAAAACGGAAATCCTTTAATTTATACATAAAACATACGCAGTAAACAAACTGACCAGTTGTATTTTAACTTAAAGCTATCAACACTGCTCAAAAATAAATGTACTTTGAAATGGGGACTATAGTTTCTTTGCTCACAAGTTGGCACCACTGTTGACGAAGTATAGCTGTCAAAGGCGACTAAGATCGGCGCAGAAACAAAGGTTTACATCTTGAATTTCATTAAGTTTATGATAGCGATATAGAAACTTGATCTAAGCTTCACAACTTTGCAAATTAAAGTTTGTTGCGGTGATCAGTAAGTTACCCTGATGATATATTTCGGAAGCATTCTGAGCAACTTTGTAGGTGGAAAAACAGTTTTGTTCGTCTTAGATCCAAGTATTTATCACAGGTATTTTCCACCTCTCAAGTATTTCTTATAGATACGAAAATAGCGCCTGACCTGCGTACCGGATCGATGAGGCATAAGTTATTTAAAACCGGTATAACAACGCGAATGTCGTGCGGCAAATGTCTTTTTTGCGACGTAATTCAAATAGTGTTATTTCGGACTACATCAGGTACTTTTAGAGCCAGTAAGTATTTTTTCAAGAATGCTATAAAATGTCGCCTTTACATTAGCGAAAAGGAGCCAGGGTTGAACATCGAACAGGGTTTGGTTGAACATCTTTGATGACTAGAGTCATTTTGAATTTGGAATCAAAAAGTGTCCAATAAAGTTGTATGAAATCCATAACATGCCATTTATTTGAATTTGGAAGTACCCGTCTTTATTAGGGCCGGCCAGTATCAGTTTTGTTTTTTTTTTACTAACAAAAGAGGTTATGCGGACGTGTGCAGGTTTCAAAATAAGTATAATTAGTTTCAACACTATTTTACTTTTAAACTGCATATTTGCAAGGCCAAAAAATTTCTAAAATAAACAATTTTATTAGTTTCGCATTTAAATAGTCACATTTTAACTGAAGAGTAAACATTTTTTATTTAAGTTTGGCAAAATTCAAGCCTTATGAAGAAAAAAAAAACAGTAACAATAGACAATTTTTTTAATTTTTTTTGCTTTTATTTTACTAAATCTTCTCGTTTCATTTTTAAGAAAAGCACTATAGGTACTTGCTTCGACCGTAATAGCCATCCTGGACTCGTACTTGTCCAGGATGGCTTACTTACTGGTCTCTACAGTAATGTGCTATTACTTACTATTATGTCAAAAAAGGTGCGGCAGCCTGTTGGTGAAGTAGTAGTGGTAGAGTACTGGGGCCTTGCCATGCCGTTAATGCGATTCAGTCTAGGTTCGCTCGCTGTCCTTATGCTTAGTGTAGGTTTTCGGTCACAAAATACGTCTCAAACGCGTTAGCACAAGTGGCGCTGCCAATTTTTCCATAGTAATCCATAGTTATCCCTTACGAGACAGAGCCTAAGGTAACAAGACCTAAAGGCCACGCTTAGCATGATTGTGGGCGTATAGGTGGAAAGGGGAATCAAAATAGTGATACTTGCCAGCCGCATCGCCTACTAAAGTCATGATTCCTAGGCCCATTCCGTCGATGGGCTCTTAAGAGAAGCAACTGGTACATTCTATGTTTTTTCTTTGCACCCAAACCAGCATGGAAGCGAAGTACGGTAACGCATTCGCTAACTTATGTGTTACATCGTATATTTGTGTAATGAGTGAATCATTACGAAAACATGAAGTGAAAATTTACAGCGTGTCATAATCGAATTTTCCTCTCAGTACGGCAACGGGTCGTAAATGAATATTGTCGGTTACAGCTTACAGTGCTTTAATGTGTTTTGTGTTATACAAAGTAACGTGCCAAATTGTATGACTAAGCTAAAATAGGCCGGGAGTCGGTGGTGAAACAATAAATAATAAATATCTTGGGACAAATTACACCAATTGAACCAGCCCCAAACTAAGCAAAGCTTGTACGAATTGGGCCGCCGTTGTATTTAAAAGACAGATTAGATTGATCCCAACAAAAATACCTATTTTTCGAGAATTAAGCCACAAATGCAAAACTAATTTTAGAAATCCGACTAGCGCTTTCATAAACAATGAGTTCTACAAACAAACTCTTCAACATAATTTAAATATGAATCAAACATGTATACATACATACATAGAATCACGTCTGTGCCGATACGGGGTAAACAGAGCCTAAGGTAACAAAACCAATAGGCCACCATACTCCACTTACTGCTGCCATGCTGGTCAGTGAACAAAGAAACGTCTATTATAATGAACAACTTGCTACTCCGCTACTCACGCGCAAGATAACCAAGCCTGTGTGAAATATATGTTTTTCATGCTATATTTGTTTGTGAAATAGACCTCCGCTAAGTAACGCCTGATTCAATAACATATTTGAAACATCTATTCTGTCAAACATTCTGCTGTATACTTTGATATCAGCGTTGTCACTTCTTTGCTACAGTTTTTTATAACACGGCTACTTTGCGACCAAAGCCGCACTCAAAAACACCATTTTCTTTTGGCTGAGTTACACCCTTTCCTTTGAGGATGTTTGCGTTAAAAGTTAACATTTAACGGTGAGCCAGTAAAGCATTTCCTCGCACCGTAATAGAGTAATTATAGCCAACACCTTGGCAGTCACGCTCGTGTTAGCGTGCCGCGAATAAATTAAAGAATAAAGACATTGGTTAAGTTGTTTGCTTCGTTACTAAAAGGTAAATTATGGGCTGTCAATAAAATTGTGGGTGCGGGTGGAACCTAGAACTGTAGGCTTATTACCTAACTCGCTCGCAACCGCCATCGTGTTCAATGACAGTTCTTGTATGAATGTGACAGCTAGCTGATTCCGATGCCAATTGTCAGCCCATACATGAACTGTCAAAATGAATACGATGGCGATTGCGAGCGAGTTAGGTAAATACTGGATTGGTTTTGGCAGTTAGGATAATTATGACGCGTGTCAGTGGACATTGTGGCTAAATATCCGATCACGTATGTCGTTAAAAACATAGAATGCACCAGGTAAGAGCCCATCTTGTGTCTTGCAAAAAGGAATAAATGTCTTCTTTCTTTCTTTCTTTCTTTCTTTCCATCGAAAGAATCCGCGAAAATTTTATGAATCCTGTTGTACCCAGGCAGTGCGGCTAGCAACTATTTCGATTTCCCTTTCGACCTTAACGCCCACAATCAGGCTAATGAAATGAAATGATTTTTTATTTACAATGAACATATTATGGTTACATAAGGTCTTAATAGTATTGCTGCCCCTAACATGTTCAGCCCAGTTAGTGGGACGTATATAGGCTGGAGATAAAAATGATGATAGAAACTCTAATTTAAAAGAATTAAAGACCTATAAGACCTATTTTAAAAATATTTTTGTGAACAAAAAAGGTTTACCTTGCTACTCCGCTACTCATAGCGTAGCGTAGCATAGGTGAGTAGCGGAGTAGCAAGGTAAAAATTGTTTGTTTATTGAAATGGTTAAAAAAATAAGTGTAATATTTTTCAATTAGCTCCTGCACTATAATCAATATTGCGGCGATGCTGCGTCAGATCAAGTTAACTAACTCAGTCGGTTGACAAGCAATTAAGACGTAATAACAAATTCAGTTCAAATTAACTTTTACGAGTTATTAGGGTCGACTAGGAAAAGCACAACAATCCAGGTTTCAGCCATTTTGTATAAAACAAATCAGGCATTTTGATACATACATACATTACATATATCACGTCTTTATCTCCTACGGGGTAGACAAAGCCAAAGGTACTAAACCTTAAGGCCACGTTTAGCATGATGACAATAGTGATGGGTTGCTAGCCGCATCGCCTATAATATGATTCCTAAGACTTTCGCTCTTTCCCTCGATGGGCTTTTACCATCTGCGCGGGAAGAGAAGCAACTGGTAAATTCTATGCATTTTCTTTGCTCCCTTTGCTCCCAGACCAGTATCGAGGGAATGGGCGAAAATCATAGGAATCATGTTTTGGGTGATGCGGCTAACAACCCATCACTATTTTCCCTTACCACCTATAGATACGCTCTCAATCTTGCTAAATGTGTCCTGTAGGTACCTGTTACCTTAGGCTCTGTCTAGGGATAAAGACTTGATTAGTGTATGTGAACGTGTTAAATATTATTTTTTATGTATAAAACAGTAACTTACATAAAAATTAGCCAAATCAATGTAACATCGTAAGCATTACTAAAGCCCGAGATATTGCGTTGAAATCAAAAAATCTCCGAACCCACAAGAAATTGGAAATACGAGCCAAATCTGCGCGTGAATTATGAGTTGTGGAAACGAAAATTTATGAGGTAAAGAAAATTAACATTCCGAAAATATTGTTGAGTCATCCGTGTTACAAATTACTATGTAAATCGGGTTTTCTTTTATTTTCTAGCTGTTACCCGCGACTTCATCTGCGATGAATTCGCTTATCACTCGGCGGGAACTATGCGACATTCCGGGACTGTAACTATCTTTTAACAAAATTTCAATAAAATCAGTTCAGCCGTTTTGCCATGAAAGAGCAACAAACATCCAAACTTACAAACTTTCGCCTTTATAATTATTATCATCTTCAGCCAACCTTAACGTAGGTTAATTAGACAGATATATATGGGGAGTGTGAGGTGCGTTGGGAGGGGAAGGCCTAGACGGACGTTACGGGACCAAATTAGGGACGTTTTGGAAAAAGGTCAGATCAAGAGTATTTGAAACCGACGAGTATGTATGAAGAGATTGATGAATGTGGATGAAGCGAAGGTGTGTCTGGATCGTAGCAAGTGGAACTAACTAGTGGTTACCTACCTGTGAGAAAAAGGCGTGACGGTATGTATGTGTATGTAAGTTCATGTGCCGGTAATTTAACTAGTTTAAAAACGGTTGTTGTAGATAATTTCTTCTAAGATAACCTCTAACAAGTCTCACGACAGAAAAACCAAAAAAAGAAACAAAATAAAGAAGTCCGCCACGCCAAGCTAAACAAATCGCTGCCTCAATGGCAACCGCTTAACAGCATTTGACGTGACGCATAGAGCAATAACCAATTAGAGTGGTAAGACCATCCAATTGTGGCCACACGTCTGTCTTTTTCGACTTATACCATACTAACACAATTTTTTCCACATAGTTTTTCTTTTATTTTCTCCATGGAAAAAAAACCCATTTCATTGAATTTGGATTTTGATTGTTGCATTCACCAAGAAGTAAACATTAACTATCCATCTCGATCATAATAGCTGCTTGCACAAATTTATTCGCCCTTTTGACCTTCGTTTGGCCAATCAGAGTGCAGTAATCGCCAGTTTCGGCTTGGCATATTTTTATTTCATATGAATAAAAAAAATAGTAATTAAATTATACCAATTGACCCAGCCCCAAACTAAGCAAAGCTTGTATTATGGGTACAAGGCAACGGATAAACATACTTACATAATGTTGATAAATACATACATCCATGACGCGGGCACAAGCATTCGTATTCATTATACAAATATCTGCCCTTACCAGAATTCGAATTGTATGACGTTTCCACTCTATTAAGTTGTTTGCTCTATGACGTGATGTAACAACGGTTCGAAAGAGACGAGTCACCCGTCAGTCAAGTCCTGGAATTTAACGAAGTCGTTAGCCATTGGTGGCGGCAGTCGCCGAGTTCGGCTAAAGTTTTCGGCGAATTTTCGGCGAATGTTTTGGGATAACTTGTGGTTACTTAATCTGAAATGTCTTTGACCTACGGTAATGTCTTTCTATTACATTTAAAAAGATAAAATTCGTCAACACATCTGCAATGAACGATATGCATCCCGCTGTTGGTCTCACAGACCTACAGGACAACACACATGCACAAAGGCGAACTTATCCCTAAAAGGGATCTCTTCCAGTTAACCTTTGAACGATTGACAGGACATAAGTATTAAGCAAGAGTAGACACACAGAAAAAGTAAAAGCACCGATCGAAACCCAAAATAATCCTAAATGTCTAAATTTTAAATAATGTAAGATATAATAATAAACTACACATAATAGATAACAAACTGCGATAAACTTTTTCGGTCACAAAATACGTCTCGTACGCATTTGCGTTGAAATGTCAAATACTATGAGAACTGTATGCTTAGTGTAAGTTTTCGGTCACAAAATACATCTCGAACGCGTTTGCGATAAAATGACAAATACTATGAGAACAGTTTGTTGCCGTTTCGATCCGCAAGCGGCGCTGCCAATTATTCCATAGTAATTGAGACGTTTACGTGAACGCGTTCGAGACGGTTTTTATACGTAAAATCTTACACTAGAGGCTCTGCTGCCGTTTCGATCCGCAAGTGGCGCTGTCAAATTGAGACGTTTAGGTACGAACGCGTTCGACATGTTTTTATATGCGAAAACTTACACTAAAGGGCTCTGTTGCATGTGTGAGTTATGTGTGCGAATAGACGAATTGACGTTCCAAATTAGAAAAATGACTTAAGTCCCATATCAGTTCTGTACACTACTACATACAGCTTTACCTATAGCTTGTTCTATAATTAGCTCTTCGCACGTGGGCCCAATGCGGATAGGGAACTTCTCAAATACCACTACTTATGTTATTTTTACTTTGTTTTTGTATTATTCTCTGACATTATTGTTTTTATTTTTATTTATTGTATACTCATGAATTGCTTCGCAGTTTGCGGCTTTCCTAAATGTTTTCCTTCACCAAAGAACTCATGATAATCAAATCAAATTTTGGACGTCAATTTTGATCAACTCAGAGACGCGTGCTTCGATTTCGAAGAACGCCACAGCTTGGAAGGCTATAGATAAAACCACTTAGTTACCACGGCT
This sequence comes from Pandemis cinnamomeana, assembly GCA_932294345.1. Taxonomy (NCBI): domain Eukaryota; kingdom Metazoa; phylum Arthropoda; class Insecta; order Lepidoptera; family Tortricidae; genus Pandemis; species Pandemis cinnamomeana. The sequence continues at coordinate 11,530,228 of OW028718.1, read as the reverse complement.
TTCGAATAATACTAACAAAATAAAAAATATACCATGATAAAATATGCCGACATGAAAGTTTTTTAAAGGCCCTGTCGTCCCGGTTGATCGACTCCTCAGGGGACCCAAGAGCTAGCGTTTATATCCCAGCGGATCGCAGTTGCGGTCCAAAGGGGTAATGCCGCCAGCGTCATGGGGACCCTGCCGCAGCCAGTAGGGTTAGACGGGGTTTTCTTTTTATGACTTTTTTATTTGTAAATATAAGTTGTTATAGTTATTTTTAGCATAGATTATGTAGGTTTTTAGGTTAAGTGTTTAATTACTACCTCGCCTAGTACTTGTGTACTGTTACTTTTAAGTTTATAGCATGTCATTTTTGTTTCCATATGTACCTTGTAGTTAGCAATAAAGATTTTTATTATTATTTTTTTATTATTATTATATGTTGTAAATAAGTACTGTGTTAAGGTGTTATATTTGTTAATTACTGAAATGAAAATATACCTGTTTGTTTATTTATGGTACCTTAGTAGGTACCATAAACATTACGTACACATCCCCGAACCCCAGAAAAAGTTTTTAACATAAAAGTAAGGCTAGAATATTGGAGATATTACTTTCGAATTCAGCAAAGGGTCCAAATAAAACGTTGCTGTAAAAAGTCGACTCACCCTTTCGCATTGTTTTCGCCGAGCGTCGAACCCTTCGCCGGCACATTTGAAGCGGAAAGCTTTAACTCGATTCGGCGAAAAATATGTGCGACTCTAGCAGCAGGATGGATTAGCGGCGGAAAGGGAAATAGTAAATTAGGGGAGCTTTTGCAGGGGAAAGCTCTATTGAGGAGCAACATTAGCGAGTTTTTAAGCGAGGTTTGAAGTTAAGGGTTGAATTATAGTTAGAGGTACCGATGAAAGGGAAGTTGGAAACTATTTGGTGTACTTCAATTTGCGGAAGTTTAAATTGTCTGTTTAGTTGCACGAAAACGTAAGTGTTTCATTTAAAAGTAGATAGTGATTAGAATTTTAATAGGAATCTATAGGGATCTTCTTCCATGCTGGTCTGGGAGTAAAGAAAACATAGAATTTACCAGTTGCTTCTCTACTCGCGCCGATGGTAAAAGCCCATCGAGGGAATGGGTGAAAGTCTTAGGAATCATGTTATAGGCGATGCGGCTAGCAACCCATCACTAATTTGATTTCCCTTTCCACCTATACGCCCTTAATCATGCTATGTCTATCCCGTAAGGGATAAAGACGTGATATATGTATGTAGGTATGTATTTATCTATAGGGAGTTTGTAATTGTGTCGTACAGACAGATACATCATTTAGCATAATTAGCATAATTGTGAGCATATAAGTGGAAAAGGGAATCATAATAGTGATGGGTTGCTAGCCGCATTGCCTATAACGTGATTCCTAAGATTTAAGCCCAATCCCCTTGGCTGGGCTTTTACCGTCTGCGCGGGCAGAGAAGCAACTGGTACATTCTATGTTATTTATTTGCTCCCAGACCAGTATGGAAGTAACCACCAGTATGCAATTGTTCTACTTGAAAAAGAAAACAAAAGATCCCGATTGCACCAATAATTCCACCATAACTGGTATAAAGAAATTCTACGCTAACTTCTAACTAATGAAATCAAAAGAACTACACCACTCAAACAAACAACAGACAACAAAAAGATCGCGAAACTTGAAAACAACAACACAATTGCACTGTTCTTTACAATTATACCAGGAGTTTTATTTTATTTAGGAACCTAGACTTTAAAGCTGAACTTTAAGAGAGAAAATCCAGTACTGCTTATAAATGGAATTACACTAGATTTATAAAGTCGTGGGGACTGAAACGCTAACAGCAAACGAAGATAGGTCTTAAGTTGCTTTTCAGCTCATACTACATTCTTAAGAATAATTGCTGGGGTGCGAGTCGGGTTACCTCCCGTGTGGTCAAGAGCTGCGGTTCGATTTTGGATCCGTCCGGGGGGAAGAGCAGTGCTTGGTCCGGTGCACCCTGGCTAATGATTTCCTGGCAGTTTCTGAGGGATGTCATTGATCGTTGGCTAAGAGCCCGACAGGGGGAGGGGGGTCTTTGACCACTATCGTACGACGTTGCCGACATTTCATCACAAGATTTTTTAATTAGATTTTTGTTACTTTGACATTGGCGAAGTCGTCGTCGCTATAACGACTTGATACGCCACGAATAAAAAGAAGAAGAAGAAGAAGACCTTATGTAACCATATGTTCATTGTGAATAAATAAACATTTCATTTCATTAAATCGACTTCATAATTTCTATCCTATTTATTAACAAAACAGCGGAGTGAAAAGAACGAAACACTTTGTATAGAGTTACAATACACGTAATTTGAAAAAGTCAGTAGAAAATTCGCAGAAATTACAATATTCAGTGTTCATTTTCAGTGTTCCAACCTTTGAACTAGATAACAAAGAGCCAGTCATTCTCAACTTGCGAAACCCAAGCAAATTGTCCGTACAAGGGATGTAAATATTACACATTGAAACAATATAGGCACTGAAACAGCGTTTTGTGTTAACTACACACTGACTCCGTAGCTGACGGGATACGCAGTAAAAAGCAGACATAAGACCAGTTGGATTATTATTTAACTCGCTCGCAATTGCTATCGTGTTCATTTTGACAGTAAAGTTCATGTATGGGACAATTGACATCGGAATCAGCGCTGTCACATTCATACAAGAACTGTCAAAATGAACACGATGGCGATTGCGAGCGAGCTAGGTAATAAGCCTATAGTTTAGCCTTGCCGTAGAATTGACAAGCGTTGGAGCAAAAGTATCCTAGAGTGGAGACCACGTTTGGGTAAGCATAGTGTGGGACGCCCTGCGACGCGTTGGATGGATGACCTTAGGAGGACAACTGGCAGTGGCTGGATGAGGGAAGCCCTGGATCGCGAAAGTTGGCGCAATATGAAGGAGGCCTACCTACGTCCAACAGTGGACGAACAATGGCTGTAGATAGATTGGAAGCCCTGGAAGAAAATCGTGTAAGTTTCATAGCATTGCTAAGGCATAATGTGACGGGTTTAAAGTTGTCGCCCTGGTGCCGCATTTTGATGTAATGTGTGGAATTTAGTTACCATAAAATTATTTTTGTTCTCTTTACGGAAAAGTTTCATGGGGCATTGTACAATTTTATTATCATGTAAACGTGTCAAAAAAGTGAAGCATTTTCGGTCTCTTTCCGTCCACATTTTATAGACCCTAATCATAAATTCCGTTTTCTCAAACATGCTCGGAAATGTATGCGTTAATGTCCCGATATGAGGACATGAAGTTTCTCGTTTATGGCTCCCTACATTACTTCTTGGCTTAGGCCACAAAAGTTAGTATGAAAATCCATTTTTGTCCGCTGCTCTAATTTTTTAAATTTCTATACTAAAATTAAATTGGCAAAGGAAAAAATTACATACAGCCAACCACCACCACAATCTGTACCTAAGCATAATTGCGACATAAAAAAAAAAAACTATGGTACTATATTTATGTGCGGTTAAACATGGTGCTCAAATAGCTGGATCAAATTAGTACATTTAAAAAATAAAAAAGGTGGCAAATCGAAAATCTTTTTTTCTGCTTATGCGTATTTCGTAGTGATTGTTATTATAATTTAACAGAAATAAAAATGACTTCTAGTGATGAAAGTGACGAGGAACTTATGAACTGTACTCCGCCTCATTTAAAAGAGGAGGCAAATTTAGCTATGCAAAATATGCTACCGGAAAAAAGTAAACTATGATTTACTTGATTGTCTAGTAGTTATTTTAATTTTAATATTTCCTCACATTGTTTGAGAAAAGCACTATACAAGCTTTGGCCGGAACAGGGATTGCAGGACTCGTTCTATCTGGCCTCGTCTTCGACTCGGCCACCTACCCCAAACTCGTCCAGCAATCCCTTACTTCACGGCCTCTGCAGTAATGTACTATTATCACATTTGTGTTTCATTTTATCGTAACAGGGTCCCATTTGCAACTGGCATATAAAAACGTCTAAAAGTTAAGGATAATTCGAGCATCGTTTTACACACCACCCTTTCCAACTATTCGCCTACAATTATACTAAACGTGGCCTTTAGGCCTTGTTACCTTAGGCTCTGTTACCCCGTGATTTATGTTTGTATGTAGGTATGATTAAACTGGAAGCTGCCAGTTTTTTCGTCTTCTACATCCTCTCGATGCGGCAGCGGTGCTGCTTAACGCAAACATTTACCCCCCTCCCCGCGCATTACACTAACGAGAACCGCAGGAAGTTCTCAACCGTCTACTGATACTTTGGACAACGGTCTGAATCAATTTTGGGGATTAGTAAAGTTTATTGGGCAGGACACTAAACTTGTGTTGATACGCTCGGCATGGTTTGATTGTGGAGAGTATTGGAGGATTCTAATGTCGATGGCAGATGATTGTGGTCTTACGTGGGAATGGTATGGTAGATAGAGCAAACGTGTCTTTATGGTTTTCGTCTAAAATAATTGCTGAGTTGATGTGCAGTAAAAAGTAGAAAGTTATAAAGTATTGTCATGGCTATTTGAAGAAAGTCCACGGTTTAGCTGAGAACGTCAAAAAATATAAATGCGTATGTTGAAATTAGCATTGACTCTAGTTAACTAGTTTGCTATGTATTGACCATTGGGCTACCACGGCTTTATCAAACCACTGGGCTACCACGGCTTGTTTCAAACCACTAGGCTACCACGGCTTTCTTCAAACCGTTAGAAACGCCCAATCACACCCGCCATTAGCTCTTCAAGCCTTTAATTAAAATGTATCCTTGACCTTTCTTAATGATCGATCTCGCAAATCAAGCAAATGAACTAAACACGACTACATTTCCCATGCCGACTGCCGCTGACTGGCGGACTTAATCATTTCCACAACATTATGCCCGTGTTCAATCTAACTATTAAGGTTTCAATTTTGGGATTATTCACGGTCATTTTCGGTGCTTTGGGAGAGTGTTTGGAGTACATATATACATAAATCACTGTATACAGGCAAACTGAGCCTAAGGTAACACCTAAAGGCCACATTGTGGGGCGTGTAAGTGGAAAGGGGAATAAAAAAAGTGATGGCTCGCTAGCCGCATCGCCTAGAACATGATTCCTAAGATCGCCCGTTCCCAATAAAAACTATCGTATGACCTTTTCCGAGAATTAAACTGTCTGAATAGGTACCAAATTCCGAGTTAATCGGTTCAGCCGGCTTAAGCGTGAAAAGGTAGCAGACAGACAGAGTTACTTTCGCATTTATAATATTACTAGCTTCTGCCCGCGACTTCGTTTGCGTAGAATTATGCATAAAAACCTTCCTCTTGAATCACTCTATCTATTAAAAGAAACCGCATCAAAATCCGTTGTGTAGTTTTGAAGATATAAGCATGCATAGGGACATAGGGACATAGGGACAGAGAAAGCGACTATGTTTTATACTATGTAGTGATGATTACTTAAGTGATTTTGATAGTACCCAGAAAAAACTTACCCGATCTTACCTATCAATATTAATGAGTATCCTGTTTCACCACTCTCTGTAAAGTTTCGGTTATCTTAAGTATCAGTTATCTATGATGTCGTCTCTGTCCGTTTCGTAGTAATAAATAGAGAGGGAATCATATATAACTCACTTACGATAGCCGGAACTTTACAGAGATTGGTGAGACAGGCCCTTAGAGTTGTTAACTAGTTTCTGTGTAATGTCTTAAATGTACGCCACATGGAGGCAAACTACCTTAGACATTGGAAATAGAGAGAGAGAGAGAGAGAGAGAGAGAAACATTTATTTTCACACATTCGATAGCTAATTACCGCAGAGTTTTACTAAGGAAATATTCCTTTATTTTCGCAAACAATTAAACTGCGTTCATAGATTTAAAACTTCTTCAAAACTTCCATGCTGGTCCGGGAGCAAAGAAAAAACAGAATGTACCAGTTGCTTCTCTTCCCGCGCATGGTAAAAACCCATCGAGGCAATGGCCGAAAATCATAGGAATCATGTTTTAGGCGATGCAGTTAGCAACCCATTACTGTTTTTATTCCACTTTCCACCTAGACGCCCGCAATCTTGCTAAACGTGGCCTGTAGGTCTTGTTAACTTAGGCTATGTCTACCCCAAGGGATAAAGACGTGATTTGTGTATGTAGATTAAGAAAAAACAACCTTAGTGGAGAATTCCACCTTCTCTGCCTCACATAATTATCTTTGTTAGATACGCAGCCTTAGATAAAACTGAGCGTCCTCTTAATTTTTTTCTTATTTAATTTACGAATACCTCTGTTCGAACGCAAAACCGATCATGAATTTAAACAAGTACGCACTAAGGAATAAAGTGGATTACAGAAGATCGTCAGCAAACAAACCCGAACCGTGAACCCGGGCGCTAAGTGCGTAATTCCCTCGCCGTGTCCGCCAAATTCTTTGTAGGCATTTGAAAACGGCTAATGAAACACTGGCAACATTCTTTTATAAAGGTTTCATTGTTTTCCAACAGCGAAACAAAATTTACGTGTGACGTGCGTCGCTAAATTACTTCGTTTGAAAACTTTTTCGACAAAGCCTCTGTTATTTGTGGGGTCGTGTTTATTTTGACACGCGTGTAGCGTGCGGTTGGTTGCCGGAGTACTGTGAAAGCTGTTTGTGTAGCAATGCTGCTTGTACAAGGGTTTAGGGTGTATTTGGAGGCTAGAAGGCTCTTGGGGCACCCCGAAGAAGATTTCAGTAAGTAAATATTACCAAAATAAACTTTGCAACAGATTTTTCATTGTCATCTCTACTATAGACTAATAATATAAAAAAACCGTGGTAGCGTAGTGGTTTGCCCTGTGGCCTCTCAAGCAGAGGGTACTGGGTTTGCATGTCTGAGTTGGGTTTGCACGTTCCAAACAGGTTACTCCAACAAATTGAGGTTCGGATGGATGGACGAATACATACACGCATAAATTACGTTTTTATCCCTTACGGGGTAGACAGAGCCTAAGGTAAGACCACGTTTAGCATGATTGTGGGCGTATGGATGGAAAGGGGAATCAAAACAGTGATCGGTTGCTAGCCACATCGCCTATATAACATGATCCCTAAGATTTTCGCCCAATCCCTCGATGGACTTTTACCATCTCCGCGGGAAGGGAAGCAACTAGTACCCAGACCGGCATGGAAGAAACGATGGACGAATAGACGGAAAAAAAGTAATCCTATAAAGGTAGTTTTTAGCTAAGCTACAGATACCTAAAAATAACACCCTACCAAGGCAGCCTGATAAAAATTGAAAAGAACGAACTCCCCAAAGCATAGAAGCCATTTGCAGTCAAATTCTATGGCCAGGAAAATTTCAGTGTGGGTCATAAGAGTGTCACTGCGCAGCTGCACACTCAACATTCAGCTTTAAGTTCCAGATCTCAAAGCTCTATTTTGCTGTGTAAAAGCTAAGAATATCACAGCGCTTTTACACCGTTAGATATTATGTTCAAATTGTTTGAACGTTTTTGTTTAGATTTTCGCTGTATAAAGAATTCAGGAGAAGGCTTTCTTCTGGACTTAATGGAATGTGAATGAGGAATAAATAGCGGCTGTACAGTACCTACGTGAGCGGACAAAAGCTATGAGATAATAACACATATTATTAATCATATCTTTATACTTTACGGGTTATACAGAGCCTAGGGTTGGCCGCGATGAGGTGTCTTTAAATTTGCGTTATTTATTGTATTGTATTCCTTATATTAAGTAGGTATTGTATTTTGTTTTCTTGTTAATTACCTACTAGCTTCTGCCCGCGACTTCGTCTGCGTAGAATCCTACTTAATATTATAAATGTTAAAGTTTGTGAGTATGGATGTTTGTTACTCTTTTACGCCAGAACGGCTGGACAGAACTGGATGAAATTTGAAACATAGATTAGATAGATTATAGTCTGGAATAACACATAGGTTACTTTTTATCCCGGAAAATTGCGTAATTCCTGCGTGATAGCGATAAAAGAATTCTATGCAGACGGAGTAGTTACATAAAACCTTCCTCTTGAATCACTATTTATAAGAAAAAAAACGCTTCAAAATGCGTTGCTTAGTTTTAAAGATCTAAGCCTTAATATGTATGTACATGGCTTGACAATGAATAAATAAATAAATAAGCATACATACATACATGATATTCTTGCTGTTAAATATATCTTTCGTTCAAGAGCCTCACAACCATAAATTATACAGCTTATACTAGCTATACACACATAGACATAAATTATAATACCAATAACAGAGAGCTAAAGCGATCTGCCCATGTTCCCTCGTTATGTGTTTCCATGCTTCCTTCCATTATACAAACACACACACACACATATAAATAACGTCTTTATCCTTAATGGGGTAGACAAAGCCTAAAGACAAGACCTAAAGGCCACGTTTAGCATGACTGTGGGCATTTAGATGGAAAGGGGGAATCAAAATAGCGATGGGTTGCAAGCCGCATCGCCTATAGCATGATTCCTAAGATTTTCGCCTATTCCCTACGATGGGCTTTTACCATCTGCGCGGGAAGAGAAGCAACTGGTACATTGTATGTTTTTTCTTTACTCCCAGACCAGCATGAAAGCATTATAGATGGGCAAAATTGACTCGGACTTGATGATTCGCCATGCGTGCATAATTTTGACGACAACACTTTTTTTGTTTTCTTGGTTTACTACAATCTGTCTCTTTTCTTGGAACACTCAGCAGTATGTTGGTTGGTGCTATCGCTGGCGGGGTCAGCATGTGCTTCTGTTACATCTTCATTGTTTAGACAGTAGTTAATGTTTACTGTGATTGGATAAGGTCTTGGGATATCTTGCGCTTTGTTGTGGATGGATTGCCATTAATGGCCGAGCTAAAGTATTTGGAAGTTGCTTGATGCGTTTCTTATAGGATCTAGTATGACGTACAATTTCTTGCTTGACAACATGTTTGACTAAAAAATGTAAACTGGCATGTGGGTAAAGGCAACAAAGTATTCTTGAAACATTTGTTTTCTGATCTCTCGTAACGCATAAGCTACTTTTTCCTGCTAATTCCTTGAGTTCTGGATCCAAGCATACTAAATCCCGAAACCTCACGTCTAGAGACATGACATTTTGCAATGTTCTTCAGACATAAATGAAAGACCATGGTGACGATTTCGGAAAGAACCATGAGATTTCAAAGAACCCGTGGGTATTCAGTGGGGTCTCGACAGCCTGATCTGAAGATTCATGCGTAAAAACTGCCAGAGCTACAAGTAAAACTGGTAAGCAAAAACAAAAGCCAGTAGTGAATCCTTTAGGGATGAAATGGATGTTACAAACGCTAGCGCGCTGAAGTCTTTCGGTGTATAAATTATCTTTTCAGCTCATATCTAGCATATCTTTCCTCTTACAAAGGACGAATTAGGATTAACCAAGTTAAACCTTTATTTCAATAATGTAATAAGTTTCCTCCTTGAATAAATTACTGCGGAACACAGGCTTGTTCACCAAGTTAAGTAAGTTAAGTAATAGAGGGTCATAATACAATTAAGCACCGTTTATTATACATTCACGTTGACTCTCATGAGTTTGTAAGGAGTGGCGCTGGCATAATAGGAAATGTGAACTATAGATTCATTTGGTTAGGGAAGGGGCATAATGAATAAGTAGTGGTTGCTCTTGACTACGTTTGCAAACCAGGTCTGGGAGCTACTTCTCTTCCCGCGCAAATGGTAGTCCATCGAGGGAATGGATGAAAGACTTAAGAAACGACGATGCTGATAGCGACTTACCACTATTATGATTTCTCTCTCCACCTGTGTGCCCACAATTACGGTAGACGTGGTACTTAGGTCTTATTACCCAAAGTTCTGTATAACCCGTAAGGGATAAAGTGTCTGCGACGAATTCGTTAATCCTTCTAATTCGTTAATCTTACTCGCTATTCGTTAATTCGTTAATCTTACTCGCTAATCCTGCCGCTAAGTAGCAGTGCTTGCACTGCTGTGTTCCGGTGTGGAGAGTAAGACAGCCGGGGAAATTACGGGCACAAGAGGCATTGCATCTTACTCCTCTAGGTTGGCAACGCATCTGCAATCCCTCCGGGGTTGCGGGTGTCTATGGGCAGTGGTGATCACTTACCATCAGGTGACCCACTTGCTCGTTTGCCTTCCTATTCATATAAAAAAAAAAAAAAAAACCCGCAGGAACTATGTCGGTTTTTGGACTGAGACAAATTTCATTTACATTAGTCAAACAGTGAGACCAAGTAAATTTTACATTTATAATGTCAAAGAAATGTTAGTTGAAAATGAAAAACCGACCAATCCAATGGTAAACGAGTTCTTGAGTAAATGCCACGGCAAGTGTAGGACGCTCTCCATCTATAGACCGCAAGAGGTGTGGGCGGGTAGTATGCCGCGCGGGCGATGACTCATTTGAGCGGTCGGTCTATAGATGGAGTGACGATTTGTAGAAGGTAGCTGGCAGAGTCAGGATGGGACAAGTTAGGAGAGAGTAAAATGGCGAATTTTGAAGGCCTAGTCCAGTTATTGGACAGCTGTAGAATCTACAGTGTAGATAGATGATGATGTTTGTGATAATTATAAGATGGCACATCTAGTTTAAGATTCTAGTAGCCACAGGACTATGTGTCTGTTGGGTGATTAAGTCGAAGTGCCCAAAGTTTTGGGGCCTTCGAGCGATAAGCAAATTACATATACCTATTGTTAATGTAGGTGTAGTTTCTCTTGCACGTACGGATTCGAACGATATATCTGAATATACTGTCGGTATACTTGTTTGAATATCAAAGAGGAGCAACTGGTACATTCAATGTTTTTTCTTTGCTCCCAGACCAGCATGGAAGATAACATTCATTACATCGTACAGTGCGATAGTATTTAAAAAGACCTTTGAATCTGTCTTGCTCTCCCACTCACTCTTATGGGAGTATTAAAGAATGGACTTAAATAAAGTTTTCGTTTATTACCTACAGTAAACCGTAATGATTCAAACTTAAAACACTGTTATTAAAAATGGCTTTTCCAAGATTTAATTTGGCTTCAGCAGTATTTTAATAAGCAATTACATAGTTACAACGATATCCGATTTCTATTTTCCCGATATTACGAATTAGCGTTTGAAGTAATTATAAAATGAACGACCACAAAATTATGAGGATTCCTTAATTATGTACTTGAATTCTTGGAAAAAACGTTAATTAAGTCCATTAAAAACACAAACAGCCTATTATGGGGGAAATATTTTTTTAATGACAGCTATCTTGTCTTAATTGCACAGATTTTGGGGAAATGCTGCGGTAAGGCTTTGATTAACTGATCTTATTACAAACAAATTGTATAACAAGTCTTATGAAATATGAATTTAGTTTTTGTAAGTTGATTTTCATCATCCTTCATTGATGTTGTAAAGCCTTCATTTGGCAAAGGTAATTGAAACAAATTTACGGTTATCTCATTTTTACATACATACACAAATCACGTCTTTATCCCTTACGGGGTAGACAGAGCCTAAGGTAACAGATACCTACAGGCCACATTTAGCAAGATTGTGGGAGTATTTATTTATTTATTATTTACGTATAGGGCGTATACGCCACAATCATGCTAGACGTGGCCTTAAGGTTTTGTTATCTTAGGCTCTGTCTACCCCGTAAGGGATAAAGACGTGATTTATGTATGTATATATGTGGAAAACTTATAAAACTAACCTAACCTAATGTGACACGCTTAAAGTTTTTCCATTTAAAAAAAGTTTACGGTTTATCAGACACGTGTGAAAAGTTTTTTAGCAGATGGTGAAATCCCGTCACGATAATATTGACCGTCTAAATCCATGCTAACAAAACTTATCACACGAGTTCATAACAAACCTCCCTTTAGTCCTAGCCATTCCATTTTATCAACAGTAACCACACAACGTTCCGTTATCTACATTCAGGCTTGGCCCCAAAAATCCTCTAGTCCCGTTCGCGCCCACGCAAGCCCGTTTTTGCTCCAGCTGTCGTCAATTACTAGCGCCTGCCCTTATATTATTCATGGCGCTAAATATTTGACGAGCGCGGCACAACTTTGAAGATATTACCCCGCACTCCGATATGCCACTTTTTAGTGGAGGCAACGGAGGACGCATTGATTTTCGAGTTTCAAGGCACGGTTTGTAAATATTCCAAGCTCGGAGACGCAGGTGATGTAAAATTTATAACGACATATCGAGCTGAAGCGCCTTTGCTTGTATGCCGGGGGTCGTTAGTGAGTTTGTTAACAATGTTATGCGTACGATTGTTTCGTTTTTCTATACCCTTTTCTTTTGACAATCTATGATTTTCTAAATAAAATTCCTTTTTATTTAATTGGTAGGTAATGTTAGACTTCAAAAGGATCGTCTACAAAAATAAAAATAAATTTTACTTGTTGTTTTTCCATTCTGGTCTGGCCCATCGAAGGAATGGGCGAAAATCTTGGGAATCATGTTATAGCCGATGCTAGCAACCTATCAGTATTTTGATTCCCCTTTCAACATATACGCCCACAATCATGCTAAACGTGGCCTTTAGGTTGAATTACCTCAGGCTCTGTCCAGCCGTAGGGATAAAGACGTGATTTATGTATGTATGTAGGTAAAATCTGTACATTAATGTTATCACAGTATAGATTTATTAAGGGTGCATTCTATACCGTTTCTGAACGCATTTAAGGCAACTAATAATATGTGCGTAGATAAACACAGTTTTTATTAAGTGAGCTCTTTACTAGATTTTAACACAATTCCGTCATACAAAGCCTTTACCCGTCTAATTATATCATTATTAATAGCGCTGGAAACACTGACTGAAACAACAAACACCAAACCTTTCTCATTTCGCATTACGTTAAAATTAACATTACCTACGCCACAACAATGTGTCGTCAGAAATGCATTACCAGCTTCGGTTAACGACACTGCAATGTATGTAGGAGTAACATAGTTTAATATATGGCTGGTGACGTTATTTCGAGGTTATTGCATCGGTGTAGAGTTTTTAAAGTCTTCAAGCTCAATGTGCAAACGAAAAGTAAAGAACGCTTTGGATTGACACACACTCACACACAAATCACGTCTTTATCCCTTACGGGGTACAGTCAGCGTCATATAGTTTGAAGCATCCAAGTCGGCCAAATACTTCGGTACACCATAGACATAGTTTGGTGCGTCGAACTTTTTGGTCAACTTGGATGTATCACACTATATGAAGCTGACTGTACAGAGCCTAAGGTAACAAGACCTAAAGGCCACATTTAGCAAGACTGTGAGCGTGCGGGTGGAAAGGTGAATCAAAACACACACACACACATACACTTTTGAATTGTTATGTTATGTTCTCCGTTGCGAACCTTCTGTCTCTCTTTATTATAAAGTTGTGTTCACCTTTTGCATGCACTTCACCGTTGTTTTTATAACGCCCATTTGTTAATGTATCTCAGTAACTACTTAGTTAATAATTCGCTCTCGCAGACGCCCAAGATACAGGCTCAGCCTAGTTTGGAGTCTGATGGATATTTCATTTGTAAAAACCGCTTATTTAAATAAAGTATTATTATTATTATTATTAAATAGTGATGGGTTGCCAGCCGCATCGCCCATAACATAATTCCTATGATGGCTTTGGATTGAATTTGAACGATTTAGCATTTACTATTGTAATAAGTCTTATGGTTATAACGTGGGTATAGTCTTACCACCTTATTCATAAACGCTCTGTAGGCTTCTGCTAACTTAGCAATCGTTTGTCCTTATCTGTCACTTTGACATTTACCTTTCACAGATAAGGACAAACGATTGCTAAGTTAGCAGAAGCCTAAACCGTTTATGAATAAGGGAGTTAATGTATATGAACAGATTAGCCAAATTACAAACAACACCCATTGGGCTATATTTATTTATACCAAAATAATCTAATCCAATCTAATCTTTCTTCCATGCTGGTCTGGGAGCAAAGAAAAAACATAGAATGTACCAATTGCTTCTCTACCCGCGCAGATGGTAAAAGCCCATCGAGGGAATGGGCGAAAATCATAGGAATCATGTTATAGCACACCACCATATCAGCGCGCTCCTCGCATCGGCACCAGAGTGTGACTTGTTTGCCGATAACTGGAGAAGAGTGTGCGTTGAATGTCTGCGTTTCTGTGAGGCGATGGATGTACGCGTGTCGTCATGTATTTAATTAATTAGTTATTATTGTAAATTTTTATGTTTTTTAGTTTTTATCTCTCTTTTCTTGTCTGTCTTACTCAATGCCTTAGTGCCACACTGTAATATTGTGTAAGATATTTTATAAATAAATAAATAAATAGCCGATGAGGCTAGCAACCCATCACTATTTTGATTCCATTTTCCACCAATACGCACACAATCTTGCTAAATGTGGCCTGTGGGTACCTGTTACCTTAGGCTCTGTCTACCCCGTTAGGGATAAAGACGTAATTTGTGCATGTGTATGTATGAAAAATAATCTAACGTACGTGTGAAATCTGAGGTTTTCCTGAGGCTTTTCAAAACTAATACCTGTATTGTTCCCCGCAAGGGTAAAGGCAAACGTTCCCGCATTCACCCACGTTCTATTTGCATTCACTCCATGGAGATAGCGGTTGCATCATGCATCGATAGTGCCTTTGTCATTCGGGGTCTTTGACAAAACAACGCCGTTTGCCGCGAAACCGTCTGTCTGTAACTGGGGAGTGAATCAAATGAACAGCGGCGCTTTGTAAGCCAGTTCATTGAATAATGAGCATTTCATTTTATCATCATAATCATCATTTCATTTTTTCATCTTAGTCCTCTAGGTTGGCAACGCATCTGCAATCCCTCCGGGGTTGCGGGTGTCTATGGGCAGTGGTGATCACTTACCATCAGGTGACCTACTTGCTCGTTTGCCTTCCTATTCACATAAAAAAATAATAATAATAATAATGGCTTACGTCGAAGATTGCTTCTTTATTTAAGAGTCAATTCAGATATTGTCCTAAATTTTCTTTCATGCTGGTCTGGGAGCAAAGAAAAACATAGAATGTGCCAGGCTTGTAAAAGCCATGGAATCATGTTATAGGCGATGTGACTAGTAACCCATCACTATTTCGATTCCCATTTCCACCTTGCCCACAATCATGCTAAACGTGGGCTTTAGGTCTTGTTACCGACTCTTTCTACTAAATAACAAGGTAGACAATAGGCGGCCTTATCGCTTTATAGCGATCTCTACCAGACAGCCAAAAAAAGGAATAAATAAGTCGGAGACAGCTTAGGATCATAAAAACAACAATACTAACACATATATAATACATAGCTAAGTAAATAATATCCTATTCCTATTATCCTACTAATATTATAAATGTGAAAGTTGGTGAGTATGTTTGGATGATTGTTACTCATTCACGCCAAAACGGCTGGATAGATCTGTATGAAATTTGGAACATAGATATATTATGGTCTGGAATGGCACATAGGCTACTGTTTGTCGCGAAAAATTGCATAGTTCCCACGGGATAGCGAAAAACTATTTTTTTGCAGACGAAGTCGCGGGCAACAGCTAGTAATACATAAACAAATTAAATATAAATTGGAATATAATAACAAAAAATAAATAAATAAATAAATAATTGTTATTACAAAAGAAGACCATTTAACAGAAAAGGATATTTTGATCAAAAGCAAAAAAAAAGAAAGGGACTAAAGACAGGAAGTGGAAGACTTATTTATCTATGTATGCTCAATATTCTTCTAGCTTCTGTAGCAATATCTTTATACTCCGGCGAATTATCGCGCGGCTGTTTGTTATTGCCTGTGTATACATATAAAATTCTTTTATTGTAAATTGTTTTTTCAGCTCCACGTGTCTGTTACCGTGGGGAAATCTAGCGGCGTCCGAAACGGTGACAATATCGAATTACGAGATCAATGGCGTAATGTAAGTCAGCAGATATTAAGTGCTGTGTCACCACACACACCACACACACACACACACACACACACACACACACACACACACACACACACACACACACACACACACACACACACACACACACACACACACACACACACACACACACACACACACACACACACACAACACACACACACAAATTACGTCTTTATCCCTTACGGGATAGACAGAGCCGAAGGTAACAAGACCTAAAGGCCACATTTAGTATGATTGTGGGCGTATGGGTGGAACATTTATATATATATACACACACACATAAATCACGTATTTATTCCTTACGGCGTAGACAGACCTCGTTTAACATGATTGTGGGCATTTGGGTGGAACATACACACACATACACATAAATCACGTCTTTATCCCTTACGGGGTAGACAGAGCCTAAGGTAACAAGACCTAAAGACCACGTTTAACATGATTGTGGGTGTGCGGGCGGAACATACACACACACACACACACATAAATCACGTCTTTATCCCTTACGGGTTAGACCGAGGCGAAGGTAACAAGACCTAAAGGCCACGTTTAGCATGATTGTGGGCGTATAGGTGGAAAGGGGAATCAAAATAGCGACGGGTTGTAGCCGCATCGCCTATAAAATTTATGATTCGATGGGCTTTTACCATGGGAAGAGAAGCAACTGGTACATTCTATGTTTTTTCTTTGCTCCCAGACCAGCATGGAAGCAAGCCTGTCACCACTCTCTGTTACGTTCCAGCTATCTTAAATAACACACAGTTTTTAATTGTGTCGTACAGATACATCATGCAACCAGATGACGCTTAGCGACAAAATAATCGCATAGTAACAAGATCACGTGACAGCTAGCAACAGATAGAAAAAATCTAAGGCTTACCCACCTGCTATGGGTGGTGTAGGGGTATAGCGCGCGTCACGGAATGACGAGGATCCGTCTTCGATTCCCGGCTCTACTTTTCGGATTATTCTGTGTTCTAATTTTCAGTGTTGTTTAGAAATTTAATACACACACGTCGACGTCAAAGTTGCGCCCGGGGTTAACCATAATAACCATGGAATTGTACCCTTGTTCTTTAAAGCTGGAGTTCCACCTGCATTTGTTTAACGAGCCGTGGTTCCGCGGCGGGTAAACGGCCCTTTTATTACCAGATCGATGTTAAATCGTAAATAATACTTGCGATTAGGAAACCTTTTCTGTTGATGAAAATTCTAACGGCACGCGTGATCGCGTTCCGCTTAGTATAGATCCCACGAAGACGCTATGTAACTCGAAATAAATCTTTACATATATACATACATATGTAAATCACGTCTTTATCCCTTACGGGGTAAACAGAGCCTAAGGTAACAAGGCCTAAAGGCCACGTTTACCATGATTTTACGATGGAAATTCAACACAGAAAAATTCAAAAAATTCAAAAATCTATGTTGAAGAAGCACTATTTGTCATCTTGTGCACGAATCTTGTAGCTTGCCTTTTTTGGTACGTGTGTATGGTGTCTATTTATATCTCCATTTATTATAAATGTGTGTTTCATGTATAATATATGATGTATTTTCAGTACTTAGTATATTAATATATATTCTAAATTGCACCACCTGTTCAGATCTGTTCTGTTATCCAGTCCATTATGGTTGCCTGGTAGAGATCACTCTGTAGCGATAAGGCCGCCTATTGTTATCTTGTAATATTCTGTATACCTTTTTTCTGTTGCGGTTGTTATATGTGGTGTTCAATAAAGAGTTATTGTATTGTATTTGTATTTCACGCCAGAACGGCTGGACAAGCTGCCTCAACATCAGTTCTTAAATCTAATTCTAAGCGAACGAATTAGCGGGAAGAAGCTAGATTACCCTTTCTATTAGAAAAACCTCATCAAAATCCGTTGCGTTAAAAATCTACGCTTACTACATAGGGACAGACAGACAGCGGAAAGCGACTTTGTTTTATACTATGTAGAGTTGACTCCATGGCTTGCTAAGTCTTACCGTGCAATGAAAATTTGGATGCCTATATTGATAAGATTTCTCAGATACTTTTGAACAAAACTAATTCCATTATTGTGGTGAAAGCGTATTAAAAACTAGACATTAATTTTAAGTAACAGAGACGTTTGCTTTTAGTTTAAATATTGAGTTAAGTCTTGTTATTTTAGGCTTTAGCCAAATAGCATTATAAAGTATATAAGCTTTTTTGTTGAAAAGTTTTAGGATCTGTCAGTCAGACAGGCTTAATGTAAGTATTTTTTTTGGGTTCTGTTTCCAATAACATAACACCGTAACTTCCATGCTGGTCTGAGAGCAAAGTAAAAACATAGAGTGTACTGGTTGGGTCTCTTACCGAGCACAATTAGGGAATGGGTGAAAATCTTAGGAATCGTGTAACACGCGATGCGACTAGCAACCCATCACTATTTTGATTCCCTTTTTCACCTATACGCTCACAATCATACTAAAATTTCTTAGTTTAGTTAGCTAGAAGTTGTGGCCAACAGAGTGGTGGCCAAGACTGGGTCGAAGGTCAGTGGGCAGACCATCAGCCCGTTGGTCAGATAACATCAGTTATTCTGCTGGAAAACTGTGGATGAGGCTGGCACAGGACCGTGCAAAGTGGCGTGAAAATGAAGAGGCCTTTACTGAGTAGTGGGTGCATGTGGGCTGATTAGATAATAAGGTAGGTACCACCACGCAAAATTTCATTTCAATCGGTCCAACAGTTTTGGAGATTAGCGAACACAGACATAGGTAAACACATCCATACATACAGACAGACAAAAATTATAAAATATACTTTTTCGTGTGTTATTACTCTTCCCTGATCGTTAGCACTTTATTTTTGATGAATTTATTTAATGTACAGACACCAACTTTCTACTGATTTATTATATGTATAGATGGCATTCGATCTGTACCTATAAAAAAAACATACACATCCTAAAACTTACTAATTAAAAAATAAGTCAAAACTCGTTAACTTTGGATTAAGTCACTGTCGTCCTGAATTTGCGATATACATCCTACAGCCAGCTGTAGCTTTACCCAGGTAAAGGCCTCCTGGCCACATTACGGATTAGCAATATCAGATTGTTTAGCAAGTGTGTGCAGCTTTCCTCACGATGTTTTCCTTCACCGAAAAACTCGTGATAAACTTCCAATGTAATCTCGATTGCTGTTATTTGTTTAAATGCAGGTCTGGGTTTAACATTATTATGATTAACTAGCTGTTGCCCGCAACTTCGTCTGCATAGAATTCGTTTATCGCTATCCCGCAAGAATTGCGCAATTTTCCGGGATAAAAAGTAGCTTGTGTTATTCCAGACTAAAATCTATCTATGTTCCAAATTTCATCCAGATCTGTCGAGCCGTTCTGGCGTGAAAGAGTAAGAAACATCCATACTTACAAACTTTCGCGTTCATAATATTAGTAGGATTTATTTTAATGAGTAGTGCATTTTATTTTAGTATCTTTCACCAAAGAGCATTAAAGTATTTAAAATAATAATGTTTTAATTGAAATCGCTTTGTTTAATTTTGTTTCGTTTCAATTTAATTACTTATTCGTTTTAAATTAAGTATTTATTTTAAGCGTAATTAATTTAGCATAAGCTTTTGTATTTACTCATTCCCCATTTAAATATTTTACTCAATTGTAGATTCAAGTTTTTGAATAAATTTATTTCAGCGATTTATTTTGCATAGATAGTGGAATTTTACTCTGCACATTGTATCTCATCAAAATTAAAATCCACTTGCATACATACTTGTGTATGTACAAATTGTTGCTAGGAATTCGTTCATCGCTGTCCCGCGGGATTTTTTTATACAAGGAAGACAAACGAGCAACTGAACCTGATGGTAAGCGAGCACCATGGACACCCGCAACACTGGATTGCAGATGCGTTGCCAGCAATTAGTTTATTCAGGGTAATTCAGGGATAAAAGCATTCTATGTACACACACACACACGCAAACAGAGAGAGAAAGAGACAGTTACAATTTTTCGTATATAATGTTAGTACTGAGTGGTTGTTTGTGAACAAGCGAATATTAGCATAATTTTAATTATAAATATCACATCACAAATTCACGCCTGAGGGTCCATTAAAATTTAAATACGGACTGTGAATCCATTTAGGTCCAGAGCCTGCAAGTAAGAGCGTAACTTCGCCTTTAATTAAAAAAACAACTAACCTGGGAAATGTAAAGGTCATCGCACGTTGTTTCCGCGAATCGGGCAGCTGCGGCCAACCAACATAATAAACACTCACAACACTAACACTAAAATTCATTCACCGAAAACTAAAACTAAATATCACCCACTTTTACTGTTAAGCTAAAAGTTACTGTTCCGTAGCGCATGGACCGGCCATTCGTAGGTGCTACGTCGTAGCATCCGTAGCGGTTGGCGTAGCGCGACTGAGCGCTACGCGGCGGCAGAGCGCGCAGGCATAGAAGCGAAAACTACAGAAGAGCAACTCCATACAACATCTTGAAACCAGTTGGGTGCGAAGTATCAAGTTTTCGCAGTGTCCCTACTGTCGGTTTATTCAACTGTGCGCGTTTGAACAGTGGAAAGTTAATCTTGTAAATAGCTGGAAAAAGTTTAACGAAACATTTCTCTAGGATCAGAATATCAGCGGTTAGGTAAAGTTTTTGGTTTACGAGTGGCGCTGGCGGTAATTTTTTGAACTATTACGACTTGGCTTTTATTCATTGTTTGTTCAAGCTTTTGCTTTTTTATTATGGAATCGGGAGGAAAACGGGAAAGTGGGCTACCTGGTGGTAAGGAGCACTTTTCGTTTGTTACACCAGGGCTTTGTGGATGTGTTGCTAGCCTTGAGGGTTAAAATGGAATACGTTGTGCCGATAATTTCGCTGTCTTATTCTTCGAACACAGCAGTGCAAGGACTAGCGATAAAAACTAGCTAGACTAGCGATCTAGTAAGATGATGGTACTGACTCGGATGGACCATGCACGGTCATACTTCGCTAAATAAAAATGTGTGAAGCTGAATTTCCTTAAAAAAGTTGTATTGCATTTTGGAATTCGACCAGTTTATTCACTGTTACGGATCTTTTTCCTTTTCATTCAGAAATTTAAACACTTACAAAATAAAAGAGCTCCTAACTATACACACACACACACACACACACACACACACAAATCATATCTTGATCCCTTACGGGGTAGACAGAGCCTAAGGTAACAGGTACCTACAGGCTACATTTAGCAAGATTGTGGGCGTATAGGTGGAAAGGTAAATCAAAATAATGATGGGTTGCTAGCCGCATCGCCTATAACATGATTCCTAAGACTTTCACCCATTCCCTCGATGGGCTTTTACCATCTGCCCGGGTAACTCCTAACTATGCCTTTATTAAAACCCCAAAGAAGGTTAGTCTGGATCGCTACCTCCGTCCTACTCGCTGATCCTGCCTCCAAGCAGCGTGCTTGAACTGTTGTGTTCCGGCGTGGAGTTTTTTTTTCATTCCTTTTCCGTTACTTCTCCATAGACACTTGTATGGGACTAACAAAATGGAAAGTTGGAAATTGTATGAAATCTTTAAGCCACTTTTTGGCCGTATACTAAAATCAATAGTGCTCGGGATTCTGAGCAGAACTGCTATCGAAGTTGTACAATTCCAGAAAAAGGGAGAGCGGATTTATCTTCAGATTTATTTTAAGAATGCCCAGTTTGGAATCCAGCACTGCGCTTGGCCTAACATGCGCTTGACCGTTTTTTTAGTATGTATGTATACATAACTCTTTAATGTACAGGAATCACATTTATTTTACAGGTAATGATAAAAACAGATGTACAATTGAAGCAATGATGTTTTTTTATTAGTAAAGATACAACCTTTTTTTCTAGCTGCTACAATAAGAATAACGAATTTTAGAAAGTATCCAAGAATTTAGAGTGAATTTTATTTATTCTAAATGCATTGTTCGTGACATGGCTGACATGTTGTTGGAAATATATATATGCCTACTAACAAGTGTCAAGAAAATATTTTTACTTGCATTATAAAGATATGATTCTTCATTTCTTTTTGTTGATTGTAAATTCTCTGGAAATACTCCCTTTTTCAGGCAGGTTGGACAGAATTCCATCATCATCAATAAAACAATCATTTTAAGGTTATAAAATTTATGACACATTTGCCTATTTTCTAGACATATGTTAAGATACTAGCTGTTGCCCGCGACTCCGTCCTTGCAGAATTCGCTTATCGATAACCCGCGAGAACTGCGCTGTTTTCTGGAATTAAACTATCCTATGTCCGTTCCTGGGACTGAAACTAGCGGTATACCAAATGTCAACTAATTAATTATGTATGTATGTTTAATGTAACCGCGGCATATAAGGTGTTAGCACGCCACTTTTACTTAATTAGATGCTTACGTTGTTGTGTACTAAGCTGCATAAGTTATTATAGTTTTGTAACTATCCCACGGTAACTCTTTAATTATCCGGGATTAAAAGCATCTAAAATATTGACCAGGGATATAAGGTAGCAACACGCAAAATTTCATTTAAAGCGGTCCAACAGTTTTGGAGATTAGCGAACACAGACATAGGTAAATGAACACATCCATACATACATACTTTTATGTGTTTTGTTACTCTCCCCTAATCGTTAGCACTCTATTTATGATGAATGTATTTAATGTACAGACACGAACTTTCTACTGATTTTATAATGAATTATGTATAGATGTAACGTTTACATTACGTGAGAAAAGAAAAGGGTAGACAGAGCCTAAGGTAACAAAACCTTTAGGCCACGTTTGGCATTATTAAGGGCGTATAGGTGGAAAGGGCAAGTTCTAAAGTTGCTACAGACGATTTCATGGTCTAGTTGTTGAGAAGAAAATTTTGGGCAGTGTTTTAGAAGATGGTCAATGGATTGAAGTCTGGGCTGGTTAAGGGTAATCGCGATTTATATCACGCTGGTAACTATGTCTTAGGAATACTTTAAGTACTATCAAATATTTAATGAATCAAGAATTTTAACTTCTTGATTTTTTATGTTAATTTTACGGTTTTACCGTTAGAAATTAAATTTCATCAATCAGAAAAGTAAAGTTATGGCCGGGATGGGTGGTGTAGGGGTATAGCACGCGCCACGGAACGACGAAGATCCGGGTTCGATTCCTGGCCATAGCTTTACTTTTCCTGTGTTCTAATTTTGAGTGTCGTTTAGACATTTAATACTTCAAGTGGCAGTAATTTCAGCAGCTATCTTACATTCCACATCGGAACACAGCAGCTTTGTTTGGCGACAGAATTAGCAAATAAGACAATGGTAGCGATCTCGACCAGTAGTTCTTAACCTTTCAGACACGAGGGACCATTTATCAAAATTTCTGTCTTGCCATGGACCACCTACTAACCACATAATATGTAACGTATGGCTTCGATCGGTCCCAATGGACGGAATTGCACCTTCACGGGCTGTCTCTGGTTGTCATTTATCTAATTAACTTATTTGATTGGCCCCGTGGACCACTTTGGATGCTTCCAGGGACCACCAGTGGTCCGCGGACCACCGGTTAAGAACTACTGATCTAGACGGACATTTCGCAAAGGCCTGCCAACTGCATTACTTTCTAAAGATACTTTAAGCGTAGCGCGCGTAGCATAAACCTTTCCTTTTCAGCCTCTCAAAATTATACAGAACCTTCCTTAAGAGCTGTCATCTTGCCAAGAGGCGAAAACTTTTATCTTATTTTGCAGATCGCAGATACAATACATTAACTCATCGCTGCATCAGAGCGGGATGGAAGACAGGCGTACGTGGCGATCGTGCTTGGTACTTTGTTGTTGTACACACGGATGCAGAGGACGGTGAATTTCGCCAAATATTCGCACAATAATGTGGAAATTCACTTCCACATTATTGTGCGAATTTTGACATTAGGTTTTTAACTTTCGGCTTTTTAATTAACAAAAAATTTCTTTGAGTTGCGAACATTTTCATCAAAATTCCCTAAAATACCGTCGTGGTCTTGATTTATTTGGAATGAAGGTCCGCACAAAATTCATATCTCAATACTGAGTGAATATAATTCCAGGACTTTACAGTCGACTGTGGACAGAATTTTCTGCTTGTTCTGGGAGGAAAGAAAAAACAGAATATACCAGTTGCTTTCTACCCGCGCAGATGGTGAAAGCCCATCGAGAATGGGCGAAGGTCATAAGAATCATGTTATAAGCGATGCGGCTAACAACCCATCACTATTTTGATTCCATTATCCACCTATACGCCCATAATCTTAATAAATGTGGTCTGTACCTCGTAAGGGATAAAGACTTGATTTGTGTATGTAAGTGTATGGATTTTACTGTGTAGGCACCATTCCAGTTGGAGTTTACAAAAATCTACTCAAAGAATAAGCAGTTGAGTTTTGAGATTTTTCGTGCGTTGCAGTATTGATATAAATCTAGGGCCAATATAGACTGCATTCCAACTGCAACGTAACCGCCAACTGCCGACTGCCCGTACATTTTTATTGCAGTTCCATTGCAGTCGGTACAACTGGTCGCTAACTATGATCGAAATGCACGGGCAGCCGGCAGTTGGCGGTTACGTAGCAGTCGGAATGCAGTCCATTTGTATTGGCCCTTAGTCTCTAAATCCTGCTTGCAGCAAGATTGGAACACCATATTTTATACTAGCTGCTGCCCGCGACTTTGCCTGCAAAAAATAGTTTATCGCTATTCCGCGGGAACTATGCAATTTTCCGGGATAAAAATAGTATATGTGTTAATCTTGGATATCAGCTATCTCCGTTCCAAATTTTATCCAAATCTATTCCGTAGTTTTTACAAACTTTCGCGTTTATAATTATTAGAAGTATAATCTCCAATTCATAAAATAATAACTCATGTAAATGATAAACTTAATATTGATCCAAAAAGTAATTCCGTATTCTATACCATTGTCTGTTTCTTTAAATTCCTGCTGGACTGTTCAATTTTTGTTACAAAATACAAACTGTTGACCAGACGGCGTGGCAGTGTTCGCTGCTGACAAAAACATCGACCTACACGATATCGTAAAAACTGAGTCCGTCCAACCGTCATCTCCGAGGCTGTGAGCAGACCCCTTTCTTTATCTGAACAACGATTTATTGGTACGTACGCTGGAAATATCTGCCTTGGCTTTCACTCGCTAGATTATGGTTAGCTTGGCAACAATGCAGCGTCGACTTATAAATGTTTGTGGGCCAAGGAATATGTAAGACTTTTTATTTTATTTTATTTTCTTTAATCTTAGGAATCATGTTTTTTTTATGTTAGAGAGGCCAGACAAACGAACTAGTGGGTCACCTGGTGTTAAATGATCACCACTGTCCATAGACACCCGCAGCGCTTTACGCGATGCCAGTGCGTTGTCGGCCCTTGCGATGTTATATAGGCGATGCGGCATCACTTTGAGTCCCTTTTCCACCTTTACGCCACAATCATGCTAAACGTGGATTTAGGTCTTGTTACCCTAGGCTGTGTTTACCCCGTTAGGGGTACAGACGTGATTCATGTTTGTGTATTTTCTTTATTGGGGAAAAAGACACAATTAAAAAAAAAAGAACGTAGTGCAGTAAACATAGCTCGCACCCTAAACCAATTCCCACTAAGATTTTGTGGTAGATGTGGCAATGGATCAGAAATAATGGGCAACAACATGGTGCCCAAAACCTAAACCAAAATAACATGTACACAAATCACGTCTATATTCCTTACGGGGTAGACAGAGCTTGAGGTAACAAACCTAACGGCCACGTTAATAAAAAAACAACAGTCGACTTTATGGTTCTGGTAAATTTTGAAGACGACTCTAGATTTTAAAATAAATGAATAATAAATATCTTGCGACAAATGACACCGATTGACCCAGCTCAAAACTAAGCAAAGCTTGTACTTGTTGTATTTTAAAGTTGAAGTTCTGATATTTTTTAGATCGACTGGGAATACGTATGTTATACCTATCCGAATCCGTCCAGCAGCCGCTTCGACGTGTAGAAATAACAAAAAAAAAACGAAGTAGAAATAACTATCGTAGCGACAAAAAAAACTTTTCAAATTTATACTCTCTAATAGGCACAAGTCCAACGAGATTGATCTAACTCAACAGCCAATCAGAATTCAGACGGCGCTCTAAAAATCCGCACCAAAAGTTTAGCATCAATACGCCATTCCGCCTAAATCCGGCATTTAAAAACAAACTTCGTCCAAACAAAATACGTATTCTGAAAACTTGGAATCGCGACCTTTACCGGGAAATCGGATAAATCACTGATATTTTAGATGTTACGAATTTCACCGCGGCTTTTTTGTTTTAGGACCTAAATTCTGATAAAGTGAAGTTTAGAAGTCATTTTTGTGATCTAGAGTTATCCGAGGGCGGTATTCGGAGATGATTTTGAAAAATGAAAAAGTTTTACCCGTTTCCATGCGGTTACAGAGGTAACGAAGCAACGATGGGTTTTTCAAAAATATCATGACAATGAACCGCGTTTCAAGAACAAATTTTACATTAAATTTCTAAAATTAGAACACAGAAAATGGGAATCGAACCCGGATCCTCGTCATTTCGTGACGCGTGCTATACCCGTACACCACCCATCCTGGGCATAGCTTTACTTTTCGGATTTTTTCTATATGTTCTAATTTTCAGTGTTGTTTAGAAATCTAATTTCTAACGGTAAAACCATAAAAGTAACATAAAAAATCAAGAAGTAAAAATTCTTGATTCATTTGATAGAGATAAACAATAAATTGTACTATTTCATTATTATAAAGAAATATGTTTTTTTCTTGCGTTTGACCACTCACTTAACGAAGTATAAAAGTTTACTTAAAGCCTGCTATTTTGCTCAAACAATGAACGTCTCTAATATTAAATAAACCAAGTTGAGCACCTGTCTCGCTGACATAACACATACATACATACATAAATCACGTCTTTATGCCTTACAGACAGAGCCCATAGGGTTACGAGACCCAAAGGCCACGCTTAGCATAGAAGAATCAAAATAGTGCGCCGCAACTTCTAAAACATGATTCCTAAGATTTTTGCCCATTCTTTTGAAGCAAAAGAAGAGAAAAAGAAGAAGAAAAGCAGAAAAAGAGAAGAAGAAGAGAAAGCAGAGAAAGAAAAAGAGAAAAAGAAGAAGAAGATAAGAGAAACAGCTGTTACATTTTGTTATTCTTAGCTCCCAGACCAGCATGGAAGCAAGTTGACTTAAAGGTATTTGAAATAAAACGGGTTCGAACAACTCAACGGAATCCAATGTCGAACTTTTCGTCGCTGCGAAGGGTTATTCCCATATGAGATATTGAATAAATAAAATGTTCAATGACATTCAACTTGATACGAAACTTTTACTAACGATTTGAATAACAGATGGGAGGTAGAATAGCTGGTTTAGGTTACGATGTACTAAGATTTCTTACAGTACTATGAGTTGGTCGGAATGAGTCTGGCCCTGTGGCCCGATTTTTGAAAGCAGTGGTGAAAAATTGTGCTGAATTTGAAATACGAGCTTAGAAGATAATTACGGCTCCCATTCATCTTGTGAACTAGTCAAAAAATTTATTAGATCTGTAGTTTTGAAGATACAAACTGATTTACACCATCTCTTTAGTTAGATATTATATTTGTGCACTCTTATTGTATTTTGTATGTATGCATGTGTGTAATATTTAGTAGTTTATTTTATGTTTTGTTTATTGTACTTAGATATGTACGCTCTATTGTGGCTTTCACTATCTGGAATTTTAAACTTTCACTTTGTCGGTCCCTCGTTTAATGCTTCTCTCATCTACTCAAAGGTTAACTGGTAGAGATCCCTTATAGGGATAAGTTCGCCTTTGTGCATAGATTAATGTTATTTTTATTGTTTTGTGAATCGTATCTGTTTATTTATATTTGTACAATAAAGCATTTACTTACTTACTTACTTACTTTCGAGTGATGGATGTGCTTTCAAAAATCGGGCCCATGAAGATGAAGCCGGTGAATACATTTATTAAAAATATCTGGATTCATCTTATATTCGTCTCGCTCACACATCAAGGTACACTTTAAAAGAGTGAGATCTACTTTCAACATGAATCTACTGTGAGACTCAATTATAATTACACAAACGGACTCACGTATAAAAGTCGAGTGATGCTCGTCATGTTTCGTACTAATTCGTAGTCCTTCCTCCTGGAGCGCTCGCGCAGGTGGCAGCGAAACGAACAGCACCAGCGCTCTGCTCACGCTACTTAACGCAAGCAAAGCAAATTTAGCGAGCGCTCAAAGAAGGACTATGAACTCCGAAACATGTCGAGCATCCGTTATCAGTGAACATTGAATTAACACACGCAAAATGGATCGTAAAATTCGCTCCACTTAAACTTTTGTAAACAAATCGTAACGAATCCAGCATAAAAACCGAACGACAGCTCATTACATAAAATAATTCGATGACATAATAAAATCATGTTAAGTCATGGCGATCCCATATTTTATGGGGTCCATAAATAAAGTTGTCCGTTAGGGTGCTGCCCGTTATGTCTCGCTCGGCGACCATATATCCGGGAAAGGGTAATAAGTTTAACCTCGAGACGCGGGTCTAAAAACTCATCAAACGCCTTGACACCCAGAATCTGAAGGACTCTATATATAATTCTGCAATTATTTTGAAACATCAATTTTTAGGGTTTCAACCTTTTTGGCTGTTGGTGGCTGGCTGGCGCTAGTCCATTGCCACGCGCGCGGCACTGAATAAAAAGAACAATAAGGCGGGTGTCACTTGTTTTTTAAATGGTCGGTGCACGGTCGGTCTTTTACGCGGATTTATGATTAAACTATTGTAAATATTAATTAATATGTGTAATATTTGGTGTAAATTAGTGTATATAATATCACGGATAGTCTTCGCGGGTGTTTTTACTAAGCGGCAGTGGCTAAAATACTCTATGGACGGACTCTACGCAGCGTTGATCGAAGCCGGCTTCCTCAAGGTTTGTGGCTCTGAAATTGATTGTTACACCTCATACTGCACAAGGGACAGCTAAACCACGGCCTTGGTAAAGTCATTATTTGTCCATCGAAGGTTATTTCAAACAATAATTTTGAAATTTCTGCGTGTAGTAAGTGAATCGTATGGAGTGCAAGTATGCAGTTTTCGAGAAGCGTTAGATAGTTGTATCCGAATTTGGTTTATAAACAAGCAAATAAATAATAAGAAAAAATTAACGCTTAAAGGTGCGACCACACCGGTGCGTAAAAGACGACGAACAAAATGTGTGAAAAAACGGTGAGAAAACGTGACGCCTACGACACGTCACTGCGTATACGCGGCGATGTGGTCGCTCCTTTAATATACAAGCAAATAATGGTCATGTTTACAGAGTAATGACATCATTTTAATTTTTTATTTCCTATATCAGAGTATACTGAGTGTGCTCCACACTTAGTTCGGTGGTTACGCTATCGCAGTGACAATTATTTATGCTAGTTTAGGAAACATTTTGATTTTGTGGAGTAGCAGAAAAGAAAAAAAAATTATGACGATTACAAAAGTAGTTAAAAAACAAAAAGCATATAAAAGCTACAGATAAATAAATTATCGTCCGACATATCAATTTGACAATCGTCAGTGACAAGTGACAATTCGAGTTTCAGAATTGTCACTTGTCTCGACAATTATCGCTATGGTGAAATAAGGTCCTTGTCATCCATTCCGAACCGTTCTTTCCGAGTCTTAAGTTAGTCGCACCCTAAGCCTCGTGTAACCAGGGCGACTACCCCAAAATTCGACCTTCGAAATTCGTATCATTCCGTCCCTTTCGCTCTCAATTAACGGCGTGAGACAAACTTCAAAAATCGAATTTCTGAGACATAAGGCCAGCCTTTTCGTCTATCGCGTCGTTGACCGTGTTCTCTAGCTGATATCCTCTAGGGATTATGTTCTGGAGATCCCATAAATAAAGATATCCGTTAAGAGTGTCCCATCCCAAAGGGTCAAGGTCAATGGTACGATATATCGGGATAACGGACAGATATTGAGGCCGTTCAACCTTCATGAACTTGGCCGTAGTTTATAGTGCATTTAATTTAAAATTCCATTCTGGTCTGGGAGAAAAAACATAGAATGCACCGGTTGCTTCTCGTTCCTCGCGGATGGTAAAAATCCATCGAGGGATTTTGATTCCCCTTTCCATCCATACGCCTACAATCATGCTAAACTTTAGGTCTTGTTACCTTAAGGTTCGTCTACCCAGCAAGGGATAAAAACGTGATTTATGTATGTATGTAATTTAAAATGATAATTTTGAAATGCCTTGCTTGTAAATTCAGGGGTGATAAATGACGTAATACATACATACATAAATCACGTCTTTATCCCTTACGGCGTAGACAGAGCCTAATGTAACGAGACCTAAAGGTCAGGTTTAACACGATTGTGGGCGTCTAAGTGGAAAGGGGAATCAAAATAGTGGTGGGTTGTTAGCCACATCGCCTATAACATTCATGATTTCTAAGATTTTCGCTGATTCCCTCGAACTATTACCACGTGCGCGGGAAGAGAAGCAACTGGTACACTCTATGTTTTTTCTTTGCTCCCAGACCAGCATGGAAGTTAAACTGAACACACGTGTTATGTTATTCAGGATTATTTAATGATCCTTTCATCTGATTTGTCGTGTTTTTTAGCGATTTAAATTAATTTCTGCGGTGTAGCAAGCGTGTTTTCAAAAATCTTTGAACGCAGTTCGGTTTCTTTTTTGAAACGAGGAAATGTTTCCATTCCGATTTTCCTGTCTTCATTGTTTAAAGTACTTCCTACATGTGATATTAAAAACTTTCTGTAAAACTAGTACAAAATCAACTTATGTTTTTTTTCGAAAATACAAAACCACAGTCAATAATTATGGACGGTAGTTAATTGAATCTAGCAAAATTTTACGCTTTAAACTTAAAACCAAACCATTCTTATTCAATGAAATAGAAGCCAGTTTTCTAAAAAAAAAAACTACACAGAATCAAGAATATTCCAATTCCATCTACATACTTTTACTACTCGAACCTTAGAAATAACAGACAAGCCACTTCAACCTTACTCTTATAAGGAAAAGGCAGACATTGCTGTACGTGTATAGTAAGAAACAAATGAAGGCAGTGACGTAAACAAGGCAGAGATGGCCCCAAAGCCTTTTTACGACGCGTCGGCGAGAAGTTCCTCGTACGTGTTGTGGGAAATCTAGTCGATGACAGAATTGACAGATGAAGATCGGGGTTCGAGTGTTGTTTCTTTAGCTACCGTATTTCCTTTTTTGCTAATTTTGAGTTTGACCGAGAATTTCTCAAAAACGTCAGCATGGAAATGGGTCGTTTTCTTTGCCAGAATTTACTGATAACTATTACTGAGTGTAGGATGAAAGGTGTTTATTATCCAGTACAATTAGTAAAGTAGTAACACAATAGGGTTCGGTACAAGAATACAGTTTTTTTACGGTATAAAGTTCAATAAATTGAGCACCGCGGTTCGGCGCGCGTGCGGCTCGATCGGATGCCGGTAGCGAGAGAGCGAGAGGTACCGAGCGAGCGAGAAGGTCGGCGGGTTGCGTTCAGAAACGTGTGTAGTTAAGCCCGCGCTACATGAGTATAATTTAAAAAAAATTAGCCATTGGCAAACGAGCAAGCGGGTCATCTGACGGTAAGTACGAGATGCGTTGTTATATTTAAACTAAATTTTATTGAATTGTAATAAAAATAATTTTAAAGTTTTTAGGAATCGTGTTATAGACACTTCCATGCTGGTCTGGGAGCAAGGAAAAAACATAGAGTGTACCAGTTGCTTCTTTTCCTGCGCATATGGTAAAAGCCTATCGAGGGGTTAGGCGAAAATCTTAGGGATCATGATAGGCAATGTGGCTAGCAACCCATCACTGTTTTGATTCCTCTTTCCATCCATACACCCACAATCATGCTAAACGTGGTCTTTAGGTGTTACCTTATGTTCTGTGTACCCCGTAAGAGATTGGACGTAGTTTATGTACGTATGGCTTGCAAAGCAACCCATCACTATTTTGATTCCCTTTTCCATCTGTAAGCTCATAACAATGCCAAGCGTGGCCGCGTCTCGTTTTATTACTTTACTAGCTTCTGCCCGCGACTTCGTCTGCCTAGAATTATACATAAAAGCCTTCCTCTTGAATCACTCTATCTATTAAAAAAAACCGCATCAAAATCCGTTGCGTAGTTTTGAAGATATAATCATACATAGGGACATAGGGGCAGAGAAAGCGACTTTATTTTATACTATGCAGTGAAGCTCTGTAAGGGATAAAGACGTGATTTATGTATGTATTCTAAATATATTTTATGACGGTATAACGTAAAAGGCACCTGTGAAGAAACTAGCGATAATAACTAGTTGATCTATACAATTGGAATATTCACCGACTGCTAGCTGTATTTGGAGTATCTTGGCGGCCGGCCAACTGGACAGTTCCGGTTCGAATCCTGTCCTGTGTAAATATTTATTAAAAGTATTCCATAGTTTTGGAAAGATTCGCTAGCAAGGTTTACAGTTCAGAGAAAAACCTTGGTTTGTGGCTGTTCAAGCAGAGGCTCGAGGGTTCGGATTCCGGTCTCATACATCCCTTTTATAAGGTTAAGTCGGAGCGGAATCCGTTTGGCGACACGGCTGATGCCCGGCGCCACCTTCCCGGGGGAGATGACGACGAAAGACTCATCATCCTCCAAAGTCTACTCAGTCGTAAAGGACGCGGAGGACAGAAACATGTGGAGACAGATCATCCGTTCGAGATGCCAATCAGAAAGTGATGACCACGATCCCCAGACATGAGGGACGACTGTAATACTAGTATAAGGTTAAGTAGAATTTAAGTAATGTTACAAATTTATTATATTTTGAAAAAATGTCTCTGCCAAGTTTCTTGACGCATTGTTGGCAATGATGGTCTTTCCGAATGCGCTGGTGGTTTCATAAAAGACATGTAAAAGAGCACTTGGCGGCCTATTTGCAAAATAAAGTTTTTTTTGTTGAAGTCCAACGAAGAGTCTTCCCCGAAAGCGGGACCGTCTATTGTCATAACAACTGTTGTTAAACTATACGTTCCTAAAGTTAAAGCTTCGTTAAGTTTTGAATATATTTATATGGCACTTTATTGCGCATGTAAACTCGTTATTATCTCGACGTGTCGGCCATTTTGAAAGTTCTAGGTAATTAAAATGAGTTTATGCGCGATAGAGACGCGGATAGTCAGAGTGGAATTCGCGATAGTTCCGAACTTACACCCTTATTCATAAACGCTCTATAGGCTTCCGCTAACTTAGCAATCGTTTGTCCTTATCTGTGAAAGGTAAACGTCAAAGTGACAGATAAGGACAAATGATCTCATAAGGTCTCTTAGGATGGTTCAGGACATATTTCAGCAGTTTTTTGTGTTAGTTTCAACTGGAGATTCAACAAGAGCCATCGCCTTTCAAAATGTCTTCCCATTTTCAAAATGTATGGACTAAACTTCATCGCTTTGTGGTGGTTCGGACACGCGAAGTAGACCCATTGACCCACGGCATATCTGACACCTGTGACCAGACAACTATTTCTACTTCATCTCCAGCTTATATACGTCCATGCTGGACACAAGCCTCCTCTCAGAATGAGAGGGCTTGGGCTATAGTTCCTACGCGGGCCCAGTGCGGATTGGGAACTTCACACACACCATTGCATTGCTTCGCAGATGTCATTGTGTCCAGGTTGTCTCATGATGTTTTTCCTTCACGGACAAGCACATGGTAAATTTCAAATGTACCTAATGTACGTAAATTCCGAAAAACTCAGTGCGAGCCTGGGCTCGAAACCACGATTTTCTGCTTGAGAGACCACATGTCAAACCACAAGGGTACCACGGCTTTTCTATTTACGTATTACTACGGAATGGACCGTTCTACTGTTAATCATTGATGTGTTGCGGCCTGGGGGTAGAAGCATTCCATCTTAGTCCTCCTGAGGACTGAGGACCCAGTTTATAATGTGAGGAGAGGTCACAATAGTGAGAACTCTCTCCAGGCAGATCTCTGGATGTCAACGCATTTAAAATCACGAATCTGCAAGCTGTCTATTTATTTATGCGAATCAAACAAATCGTGTATGGAGTACTGCTGCCACCTTTGGGACGGGCCTGCCAAGTATCAGTTGGCCGCGCTGGACTCTGTAGAGCGGCGAGCCCGTAGGCTCATTGGTGATGCCTCGTTAATCGAGAACAGGCTGCAGAGACCCATTTGTTGTCAACATACCATTGGCCCTCACGAGGCGGTATGCTTCATCCTTCCTAATGCGAACTGCTAGGGAATGGAATTCGTTAACATCGTCTGTATTTCCAGACAGATACAACCTAGGGCTCTTCAAGGCTAGAGTGAATAGGCTATTACTGAACCAGTGAGTTACACCTTTGGCCTCGTCTGCACCTTCCACCAAGTCAGATAGAGGTCAATCACTGGTCAGCTCGTAATAAATAAAAAAAACAGATATGTTATCATAGATATCTGACACTTAAGATAGCTTAACAGAGAGTGAAACAGGCCCTGAATTTTGCTATCGTGGGAATCTGACGATAGGGTATAAACACCGGGTATTCCGGGATGATTTATTAAAAGCAAATTGCGGCCTGCAATAATAGCCGGAAGAGACGTCGTTTGCCTCACACGAAGCCAAGAGTTATTGGATGTGGAGGAGGTATCTTGAATTGAAAATTAAGATAATCCCTTCTTGCCTACTAATATTATAAAATGCGAAACTAACTCTGTTTGTCTGTCCTTTTCATGCTTAAATCGCTGGACCGATTTAGTTGGAATTTGGTATACAGACAGTTTTTGTCCCGGAGAAGGATATAGGGCACTGTTTATACAAAAAAGCTTGAAATGGTTGAATTAGGAGACAAATGTTTGTATGGGAGCCAATCGCGTCCATCTGCGTTGCGTAGATCTTTAGATAATTTTGACACGAATTCCAAACTAAGCAAACCTTGTAATATCAGTAGTAGACAACGGATATACATACTTATTCATACACATTAGACATCTTCTTATCCCTTCTTAGGGATAAGTTCGCCTTTGTACTTTTTTCTCTGTATTTTCTGTATTTTTTAATATTTTATGTGCAGTAAAGAGTTTACATACATACATACATACATACATCCAAGGTTCGCGAACAAACATTCGCAATTTTCATACAAACATTTGCTGGATCGCAACGCAGTTATATTAACGACTTCTGTTGTGCAATGGCAAAACTAATATTTAGAAAACTGTCATTTTCAGACTGTAATGTTATCTTTTGGCTACTTCACGCTAGATGGTGTTTATATACCTGTACAATGGACTTTAAGCAATATTATGTGGATGAAAAGTTCAAATTATAATACCGATTCAGAGCTTATTACATTTTCATAATAGAAAAGCTACGACCAATAATTGTCAAGATATCAATGTAGGAGTAAACTGTCTATGAGGGAGTATTGCGACACCGGTTTTCCTACCGAATGTGAATTATCACACTTATAGTGATTAGAGATAAGTTCGCCTTTGTGCAATTGAATTTTATCTGTTTCTTTATATTTGTACAATAAAGCATTTACTTACTTACATACTTACTAACTTATATTTTCTCTTTATTTTGTAGTAAAAGCCTTACGCCGTATCCTTCTATTCGTAGTTTGTTGGGCAATGTATGCGGCTTCCGGCAGCCTCGGAGCGTTCGCTCGCCGAGTTCACCTTTTTAAAGCAACGCCACGAAACAATACATTGTATAGATTAATTGGATGAAATTGGATACGGCAGCACTGAGTTTTTACATGGATGAGTTTTTGGATGGATTTTAGGAAGTTACAATGAACATGTTTTATATAAACCCATTTGCAAAAAGATGGGCATCCAAAACTTTTCATGCTGTGAAGAGAAGGCTACACTCAATATTAATGTTTTATTTTGTTGTTTGTAACATTTACAAAGTAAAAGAGAAAGACAATTGAAGTTTCCTTATTTTATTGTCATGAGTAATTTCTAAAAACCAAAACAAATCAAAAGTTGTATTAAAACAAAGTCAGTAATGTAAAATTATGCATAAAATTACAAAAAAAAAAGGATTAAGATTGGCGCTTAGGCCGGTGCGCCCTGGATAACAACTGGGGGGAGTACTGCGGAAATCCCAAATAACGCTCCAGTAAAAACCTATAGTGTCATCTTCATCCTCTAATTAATTAATTCATCGATTGCATGGACTAAAATCATAATTTATTTCAAAATTAAATTAAATTTATTTTCACACACACTTATTAATATTGCAACACGTATCTACAGGTATTTTCATCGTAAACGCTGACATTATTCATGTAATCAGATATTAAATCAAGGTTGATGTATTAAATATAGGAAGCGGGTGTCAAGTAAGGAGGAACAATTTTTGCAAACGGATTGAACAGTTCGTAGTCATATTTTTTTTAATACTATGCTGAAAATAATACAGATTTTAATTTCAAAGAAAATGACACCACGAAGTCAACTAGTATGCATATAGAACGAATATTATAGGCCCAAGACTACGTCCCTGAGGAACGACAAAAAACCGCTTTAAGCCCATGGGAGTCCAGCTCTGGACCACCAACTTAGGGATCTTCAAAAATTGTGTATGTTGTGGTCTTCATATTTAATTTGGTCATGCGTATTGGGGATAAATTAAAAGAAGATATAGTATTTAAAAAAATAGTAATTGGCTTAGCGTAAGCAAGACCCTAGGTCAGAAAAGTGCCAGTTAGCGGCTACGAGGTGTTAAAAAAGAAATCCCTTCCATACTGGTCTGCGAGCAAAGAGAAAACTTAGAATGTACCGTGCTTCTCTTCCCGTGGAAATGGTAAAAGTCCATAGACCTCCAGTTGCCTAGGTCATAAGTCATAAGTCATTTATTCGTCGCTTTTATGTGTACATTGGATCTTACTAGCTAATAAATTTCCCAACATGAAACCCTGTAGCAGGGCACTGCAATATACTTAACCTAATAATGTGATTAATTATTATTATACTTGATTTAAACAACTTAATAACTTATATATATTTAACTTTAAATAACTTTAATCTACCTCTCGAAAATTTAAATTTACAAAATTACATTCATGCTTTGGATTAAATACCTAATATTGAAATTTAGACTAGCAATTGAATTTATTAATAACGTAACAACAATCATGTTATATGTTATATAATCTGACAATTGGCATCGGAATCAGCTAGCTGTCAAATTCATACAAGAACTGTCAAAATGAACACGATGGCGATTGCGAGCGAGTTAGGTAATAAGCCTACAGGTCTTTGTGTGTACGTATTTTTTCTGGTATGCCGCCGAGGGGAGTTGGCTCTTGAGTGACTTGTGGTCTAAGGAAAGCTTGAGGATACCAGGCCACGAGGAAGATCGCCTATGAGGTGGACTGACCAGATAAAAGCGGCAGTAAATGGCTCGTCATCACTACATGAATGCACGAGGAAGGCGGCCATCAGAGAAGAGTGGCGGCGTGTTGTGAAGCTTGCCACCAAGACCTGAAGTGATGACCACGACCACTCTGTCAAGAGATACTGACAAGGAAGAAAAGAAGAAGTGTAACTTTTGTAAGTTATTTGACCGAATTTGCAGAAAAACTTGAAGCAAACGTAGAAATCATGGAGTATAATAAAAACTTACTCAACAGCAATGAATAACGTGGAACTTGTTAAAGCGTCCATAAAAGTGATAACCGACGAGTTATATATTGTTGTAACGATAAAGTGCATTATTGCCCCCGAGGGAGAGAAATACTGAATGCTTTGAATTGCATTGTGACGGGGACGGGAGACAGGAATAGGTGAGAGATGACCGTGTTTATTTCACATTTAATAGCGTCCTTCCATGGGAGCAAAGAAAAATATAGAATATACCAGTTGCTTCTCTTTCCGCGCAGATGGTAAAAGCCCATCGAGGGAATGGGCGAAAATAATAGGAATCATGTAATAGGCGACGCGGCTAGCAACCCATCACTATTTTGATTCCCCTTTCCACCTATACGCCCACAGTGTTGCTAAACGTTGCCTATAAGTCTTGTTACCTTAAGCTCTGTCTACCCCGTAAGGGATAAAGACGTGATGTATGTGTGTGTGTGTGTGTGTTTAAGAGCGTCCTTGGGGATTGCTTTCCATCAGGTGATCTGAATGCTCATTTTGACTCCTTGTCATATAAAAAGCCAACCAACTAAGGATACTTAATTGATCTATACATTTGAAAGTAATAATCTATGACTGACTTACTGACAGAAAACGCACAATCTAAATCTTAGCAGCTTCAGTGTGACTTCGACTTTGGCAGACCACTTAAGTATCATTGGAGATGTAGAAAGGAGTTTTCAAAAATAAACCAGCCAATTTCCATACTCCACGGCTTCCCTTGAGAATATGACGGTGTCAAAGATATTTACACCAGTTTTTGTGGAAAGCTTGTTTTCTACAAGAACCCTTCAATAAATGTAATTGGTGAGTGAGGACTTCAACTCATTCCACTCTACTTAATACTACTGCTAATCTTGAGAAATCGCACAATAATAAGTTAAAATTTGTCATCTCCACGTTGATTTTATCCCGTGTCCGAAAAATAAAATTCCCAACTTCAAGACATAGTTGAACGACCTTAAAATCTCAGCGAAATGATTTTTAGGAACTGTCTGGGACAGTTATAAGTTAGGACTTGATAAAACCGGTCAAGGGTGAGTCGGACTTGCAGGCGCACAAGAACCGTTTAATAAACTTAATCAAGATAACAGTTTTAAAGTTACAAAGCTAACACATACATACACATAACGTCACGCCTCTTTCCCATAGGGGTAAATATTTATTATCAGACAGCAAAAAGTCCATAGAATGTTAGTATTAAGATCTTAAAGCCTATACTTAGTATGTTAGTACTACACAAAAGTTAAAATACATCCATTGGTTTCTGTATTTATTTTACTTACATTTAAGTTTAGTTAGTTCTTCTAGCATATACCTACAGCTTTTTTTGGAATAGCTTTCTTTTGTAACTTTGTATAATGTAAAACCCAAAAAATATAT
The DNA here is from genome assembly GCA_932294345.1 of Pandemis cinnamomeana. Classification (NCBI taxonomy): domain Eukaryota; kingdom Metazoa; phylum Arthropoda; class Insecta; order Lepidoptera; family Tortricidae; genus Pandemis; species Pandemis cinnamomeana. The sequence continues at coordinate 11,491,088 of OW028718.1, read as the reverse complement.
AAATTTGCATGCTAGTATGATAAAATTACAAATAGCAGAATAAGCAACCTATTGTCTCTGTGCCACCCAATGACATTGTTACATCTCCTTATTCTTTGCAAATAAATATATGGTGAATTGGGGTAGATTCGAAATTGGGGGAATTTCGTAACTCGTTGATATCGACTAAATGGGGAACAATAATTACAATATACATAATCTAGCAACGCTTACCTAGAGAGCTCCAACGTCTTTGGCTTCTAGATAAACGTTGCCAGATTATGGAATTGTTCCCCGTTTAGTGAATATCCACGATTTTCGAAATTCCCCCAATTTCGAATTTACCCCAATGCACATTATTCTATTCTATTTATTCTTCTATTCTGAAAAAATAATTTTCTTGAGAATAAAGCAAACGCGTTTGAGACAATTATGGTGTCAAAATTTACGCTAGAAACTTTTTACTCCGAAATTTGATTTTCAAAGTTCGTTGCGTGTCGTTTCGCTGACACTTATAGCCATTCATTTGAGTGCGAGAGGGACGGTAAACGAACTTCGAAAATCGAATTTTGGAGTTGTCCCCATGCTAATACATTTATTCAAAATGGCCTCTACATATCGTAGTATGTCCGCGATGCGCGTTTGTTTTCTTTTATCATATTATTGTGCGAATGTGATTTGTACTAACTAACCTTGTTTCTTTCCGTTTCTTTGATTCATAATGGAACCTAATTTATTCTATCATTAACAACTTATTCATGAGACATCTTTTGTCTTGTTTCTCTTTGCGAAATTATATCTTGCGGATAAGAATGGGCGTTGAATAATTTAAAACATGATTTATATTTCAACAATTTTGCTTTGGCTACGTTTGTGAAATAAAATAATCCAGTGCTTTTCGAATCACACATAAAGTTTTTGAAGACGAACGTGCAAGCGGGTCACCTGATGGTAAGTCAGCACCACCAATGGACACCCGCAACCCTAGAAGAGTGCAGATACATTTCTAGGCTAGAGGACTAAGATAGAATATCTGATGTACCAGTAATTTCTCTGGTTGTCTTACTCCCTACAGCACACCAAGCGTTTATCGGTTGTACACTATATTGTAGACGATATTTTTTTAGAATTTTGTTCCACAAAAATTGTTTCTCATATTCTCATTTCATAGAATGATTAATCAATTCAACAGTGTACCTACATCTTATGTCAATAATAAAGGTGACAAATGGTACCTTTTGAAAAAACTATTACGAAATAAAATTCATTGAACAAATTTTCTGCAAAATATTTTTCCATTGAAATGAAAATTATTGGATTTATTATTTTAGTTATAACGTAAAAAATTATGTGAAATAAAATTATGTGAAAATTCTGTCTACAAAACAAAAGGACACCCGTTTATCTGTTTCAAATGGTTCACAATTACTTAACTAAACGTCGGACATATTTTTATGGGATACCAACCTTCCATTACTTCCGTGCTGGTCTGGGAGCAAAGAAAAAACATAGAATGTACCAGTTGCTCCTCTTCCCGCGCAAATGGTAAAAACTCATCGAGGGAATGGGCGAAAATCATAGGAATCATGTGATCGGCGATGCGGCTAGCAACCCATCACTATTTTGATTCCACTTTCCACCTCTACGCCCTCAGTGTCTTGCTAAACGTGGCCTGAAGGTCTTGTTACCTTTGGCTCTGTCTACCCCGTAAGGGATAAAGAGGTAATTTGTGGATGTGTATGTATGTATACCAACCTTCATACAGTTCCCAGCAAATATCTTCGCCTAACCTTAAATACGCAGAAGCGAATTAACGTTTCTTTAGTACAGAAATACATTGAACTTACCTCTTCCACGTCGCCCTAGCTCAAGAAGCTTACCGTAAGCTGTAGACAGGTACAAACCTTTATTCTGCTTACTAGTCATCAGCGGCCTACTTTGTGTAGTTTAAAAAACGTTTCCAAAAAAGTAAGTCTTGATTTTTTGCCGACCTGAATGACACCTGCAGACTTGCAATTTTAGGGTACCGCTTAGACAATTTATTAGAAACGTTCGAGCAGGATTTCAATATTTATTCTTCTCGTTCACGACTTATGACCAGATTTTATAAACAACTATAGCTTTTTCCCGCGACTTCGTACGTGTAGAAAACAACTGAAGTAATACAAATACTGGTTTTTAATAGTATTTCCCCTTTCCATCCATACGCCCACAATCATGCTAAACGTGGTCTTTAGGTTTTGTTACCCTGGGCTCTGTCTACCTCGTAAGGGATAAAGTTGTGATTTATGTTGTAGTATTATAATGGACGAAATTGAATGGTGAGCCGACTATAATACTACAATGTATGTATTAAGTACTTACAAGTAAACTGAAATGATAATATTTTCACAATTCAGGGTCATCAAAAAATGACACTAAATTAAAATTAATACTTAAAAGTAAGTAACAAAAATAGTATAAAATATGGATAATTATCAATATATCACATTTAAAAATTCATCGACAGAATAAAGAGGGACCACGAAAAGCAGTTTAAGGCAACTACCAAACGTTTCGTCATTTTGTTCGCCCTTTAAGTCGAAGGGAAAATCTTCATAGAACCAGGGGGTGGGAGGAGGGGGTTAAAAATATGGACGGAACCCCACACAAACTACCACGGTCTTCGCACACTTTTTGCAATTAGACAGAAAGCTTTCAAGCTCCGAAAGCGATATTAAAAGTTGCCCCGGGGCAAAGAATTGACACGGGGATATTCAGAAATGAAATAATATCCAACGTCAGCCCCGAATTTAAATTAGTGCTTTCATTAATCATGATCAAAGGTCAATCGCAGGATCTTATTAAAGTGACACAAGAACCTTGTTTTTGTCAGCGCTTTAACCAAGTTCAAAGAGGATACTATTTTCATTCACTCGTATTTTCTATATAATATGACTAGCTTCTGCCCGCGACTTCGTCTGCGTAGAATTATACATAAAAACCTTCCTCTTGAATCACTCTATCTATTAAAAAAACCGCATCAAAATCCGTTGTGTAGTTTTGAAGATATAAGCATACATAGGGACATAGGGATATAGAGACATAGAGACACAGAAAGCGACTTTATGTTATACTATGTAGTGATTCGCATCGATGGATTTTTAAATATAAACACTGTCGTAAATGACGTCATTGTATTCTAAGTAATAGAACACGAAGGGCGTTGACGGCCGAATCACATTGCAGGCGCAATTTTCTGACCATAAATCGGATTGCTGGACTGTTTTTCATTTGTTTTTAACTTTTTTTAAAGTCAAAGAGACTATGGAATAATGAACAACAATGTCATACAGCCAAGTCGATGGCCGAGGAAAATAACGTTTTTATCAATGTCTCAAATAGCTTACGGTGACAGATGACATAAAAACTGCTGGATTCGTAACTTTAAAACACTTACCTACATTTCTAAGCTCTTAAAAAGTACGGTATCATAAAAAAAACGTTATGGCAAATGATAATTATGACAAACAACATTTATGGCATAATTAAATTATGGCAAACAAAGCTCTTAAAAACTACGGTATCACAGAAAAAAGCGTTATGGCAAATGTTAATTATGACAAACAACATTTATGGCATAATGCAATTAGGTAAACCATAAAGAAACGTTTCAAGCATATTCGATCGAGCCATCAATCTACGTTAACGTATGCATTCCACTAATTAACGTTGGCTTGGAGTCAGCACGTAGATTCAAATTTACAGGAAGCTGAGGATATCGAGAATCACGGCATTTCCAGTTAGCTAGTAGTTTTACTAGCTAGGTAACAAAGGGGCCCTGGTGCAAATAAAAAAATGGGGCCCCCGACTACTATATTTATCTGGCTAGGTTTTCGAAAGTTCAGTTATATCGAGATTTTCTGGTATCGATTTGAGGGCCCCCTGAGTTTGAGGGCCCCGGGGCAATGCACCGCCTAGTCCCTAGGTAGCTACGCCAGTCAGGAGTTTGACTTGGCCAATAAAGTAAGTATATTTAATTCTGCGCGAACGAAGTCGCGGGCAACCGCTCGCCTATGATAAAAATTTTACAAAAATTGTTCCTTTTAAGATATTTAACCTTTTCGACGCCAACGATACATCAGCACCGCAGGTTCAACGCCAAAGACCTAAATATTACGTCCATTACTTCAATGCAAAAGTAACCTTCGCGCAATTCAGTTTAGGTTCGACTTAAGGCATCGCAATAAAGAAATCTGGCGTATGGGTGACGTCGCTTGTATTTGACGTGGCGGCTAAAAGGTTAAAACGCGTTTTACCATAACCAAACTATTTCTTCTACGTAATTTTAAAGCTGGCTACCCTGATTCAGGTCAAACGGCCGAATCTGAGAATAAAGACATATAAATAAATCTCCCAGTCCGAACATGCTTGGTATTCCGGTCAGACCGACCAGTATATCCAGGGTTACATTATTATTACACTTTTTGTTTGTGATTTTTTTCTATTTATTTTCCCTGTTGACGTCTCTATGATTTGCTGGGAGTATTCTTGGGTATTGTGCCGGCATTTTTATTATTTTTGATAAGCCACGATGACTTATTCTGCTAACCCTCCTTAAAAGTTAGAGTAAGTAAAGTAAGTAACTTACAAGTTAAGTCCTACTAATCCTACTAACATTATTAATAAGAAAGTTTCTCAATGTTTGTTACTCTTTCACGTCAATCAGAACGAATGAAACAGATCTGGCTGAAATTTGGCTCAAGGTTAGACTATTGCCCGAAATAACACATAGGCGATAAGCGAATTCTTTGCAGAAGAAGTCGCGGGCAGCCAGCTAGTTGAAAATAAACTTGTAACGTTTTCGTTTGGTATAAGCAATATGAGCGGCGGCCTGGCAGACCTATAGGCTTATTACCTAACTCGCTCGCAATCGCCATCGTGTTCATTTTGCCAGTTCATGTATGGGCTGACAATTGGCATCGGAATCAGCTAGCTGTCACATTCATACAAGAACTGTCAATATGAACACTATGGCGATTGCGAGCGAGTTAGGTAATAAACCTACTAGACGGAGATGGCGGGACGAGTTGGACACCTTAAGGGACTGGACACGTACCGCAGCAGACCGAGAGCAGTGTAGCGTTGGGGGGAGGCCTTTGCTCAGCAGTGGGACACAGCTCATAATGATAATAATAAGCAAATATTAAAGTGCCAGACAACTGACGCATGTTAATTTAATATAAATATTAAATGAGCACCCTGGGCAACAACGGCTCGTGGAGCTTATAAGATGTATACTAAGTTGAAGGCCCAGAGTTCGAGCTCCGGTTGCGACAGTAAATATGCACGAAAAATGCGAGTGTTTTTATCTTGGATGTTTAATATAAAATTCTATACTAGGTTGTTTGTTTGTTTGTCCATTGTCATGAAGCCAAAGTACAAGCTTTGCTCAGTTTAAGAGTAGTCAGGAGGTAAGTAGTAGTTGTTTGGTGTCAATAGTTCCATGCTTTTTTTTGTTTTGTAATAAGAGTATGTCATTGTCTGTTCTCAATAAACCAGACTCTTTAAAGCCTCGAAGTAATCTCGTATTTTACCTAAAACCTGCATTTTGAATCAACAAAACTTTAGGCCACGTTATCAAAGACTTTCAATACCAAATTAAAACTTCAACACAAAAAATAACAGTAAACTTGTTATTTTTTTTTAATTTGGCTGCGACCCGCGATCGCCCACAGCCAGTGTAACCGAGAACGTCCCTAATTTAAAAATAAGGTCTTGGCTTAATAAACAAATTTAATATTTAAATACTTGTTAGTAAGGCGGCATGTTTCGCTCAAAAATAAGGAAGGAACTTTTCTAATTTCACCCCGAGTTGGTTGTTGGTATAATTTTGTAGATGAACGCTGGTTTAACCAATTTCACTATAAGAGGGTGATGTTTGCGCTTTGAGTATTTCATTTTGTCATCTTTCAAATCAAGATTTACACATACATACATACACATAAATCAAGTCTTTGATTTCCCTTTCCACCTATACACCTCCAATCATGCTAAGCGTGGCCTTTAGGTATTGTTACCTCAGGCTCTGTCTACCCCGTAAGGGATAAAGACGTGATAAGTATGTATGTTTATAAAGATGTTCATAAACGAACTAGTCTGTGATTCAAGTGTCAAACCTATAAGGGCGAGTGAGACAGCTAAACAAACGCGATTGGCATTCTATAAGCTTCCGGACTGTAATCATATTTTGTTTTTTTTAAACGTCCTAAAGCGGTAAAGGTATTCCGTGACAAGCCACCAACATAATACCTGAGGCTTATTCTCAACACGACACGGAAAGTTTTTGTTCACTTAAAAACCTTTTTAAATGGAAGCGTAGTCAAGTAAGGTGGGGAAAATAAGCCGAGTTAAGTTAATGCTATGGTATTTTAAACGGAGGTTTAGGTAAACTTAGCAGTTGTTATATCATCTACTAGCTTCTGCCTACGACTTCGTCTGCGTAGAATTTGACTTAAAAACTGATGTTGATACTCGTAGCATATTCTGCAATAATTATCGTCGAGACTCTAGGCAGTTACGGGTTTTGAGATGTTTATCGCTTTCGCGGGAACTATGCAATTTTCCTGGATAAATATGTGTTAACAAAGATACCAGCTATCTCCGTTCAACATACACACTCGCAACGTCACATCTATCCATCCTCACAGACTTTTGCATATATGAAATTAGAAGGATTTACGAATATTGAAGTGGCTTTGTATTCTTTTCCTATAATAAGTTTCGACAGTGGTCTAAAGACTCATTATTTTATGTTTATTGTTTTTTTATAACTACTAGTAGAGACTTTATACATCTGTACTATAGACTAATATAATTTAAGGCTCAGGGACATTATACATCCCTTTTATAAATGTGTTTAATTTAAGTAGAATTCAAGTATTACTGTATTTTATTATGAAAAAAATGACTTTCCGCCAAGTTTCTTGCGGCGCATTCTTGGCAATGACGGTCTTTCCGAATGCGCTGGTAGTTTCAAAAGACACGTAAAAGAGCCATTGACGGCCGATTTGCAAAAATGTTTTTTGTATTTTGATTTTATTTTTAAATTCTTAAACAAGTTCGTGACCGCAAAAAGTTTAAGGAACACTGCGCTACGCTATATACTCTGTAAGGGATAAAGACATGATTAAAGTATCTATTGGATACGAAAACTGTGCACGTAAATCGCCCGGCATGTTGAGCAAATCCTCTCTGAGCGTCGATGCATTTTTCACTGCACTTTAAGTGGTCGCATGCAGACAGTTTGCAACTGCGAAGTGCTTCGTTATAACTGTTCGGAGTCAACTTGTGAACTTCACGGCACTTGTTCCAGTTTGGTAGTGTGGCTGTGTTGGCGATGTTGAGGTAAATAGTGTAAGAGGCAACTTTGTGGGTGGTAGGGCCTCGTGCAAGGTCCGTCCGGATCGCTACCACCATCTTACTCGCTAATCCTGCTAAGTAGCACTGCTGTGTTCCGGTGTGGAGAGTAAGACAGCCGGGGAAATTACGGGCACAAGAGGCATTTCATCTTAGTCCTCTAGGTTGGCAACGCATCTGCAATCCCTCCGGGGTTGCGGGTGTCTATGGGTAGTGGTGATCACTTACCATCAGGTGACCCACTTGCTCGTTTTCTTTCCTAATCATATAAAAAAAAAACTATTAGGTGTTTTTAGCTTTTGTTTGCAGTTACCACTGTGGAAGAATATGGAAAAGAGTATTTCGATGCCATGAGAGTTCCGCACTATCGTAGACACCTTGGGCCTTACCATGACGTCTTAATGCGATTCAATTCTGACTAAGTTAAGTTTTTAGCTGTCAATTTTAGTATGGATCTGACAGCGAGCGAACCTTCACTGATTCGGAATTGAATCGCATTAAAACGTCCTTCTGTGCTTTAAAGCAAGCCAGTTCGGGGCCCCGTAGAGCTAGGGGCCCCTGGCATTTTGCCACCCCTGTCACCCTATAGTTACGCCACTGTTGCCAATATGACACGTGCCGATAAAGCTCATTGAAAAGAATTTAAGCAAGCAATTTATAATTATTTTTAAAACAAACTAAGGCACAAGCTCTGGGATCAGTCACGTAGTATGTATAAAAAAAGTTATTTAGAGGATATCCATAGAAATTGAGAATGCGTCTATTAAAATCAGTACCGTCGCTTTTAGAAAGAAAGAAAGAAAGAAAGAAAACATTTATTCGTGATATATAATGAATTACAAAAACAAAAAGAAGTAAAAAAAATGAGTACAAACATCACGAAATGGTCCCATCTCAGGGTCATTCTCGTGAGTCGTTCAAATCGCCATTCCAGGCGACAAGTCGGTACAAAAAATGATCTTTTTTGCAAACGTTGAATACAGAAAGAACGGTCTCAAAAAGATAGTAAAGGAGTCTTTTGCGTCGAAGGCATTTACCTATTATTAAACTCACGCGGTTAAAAACATAGTGTCAAATCTCATTTCCATCCCGTTCCAAATTACGTACTGATAAATTGTTCGATGTATTTAAGAAATTTTGAAAAGAAAACCTTCCAATTTTTTAAGCGATCTGATTAACTAACTATTAAGGAATAAATCTGTAAATTTGCACAATTTTAAAACTACTTTGTAATAGAAAGAATGACGATTATGATTTTGTCCAGCGAAAACCATCATTTCCTTCCGCAAAAACAAAACATTAAATAAATGCCCAAGTTTGTCCTTGTGTGGCGGTGGTAAGTGCACTGCTCCCGCCCCGCACCGCTTCGGTATACCGCCGCATATAGTCGAGAGAGGATATGCGTTCCGCTAGCAAAAAATTTAGGATTTACGTGCACAAAAAGTACTTTGTCACAGTTTGGTCTTCATTACTTTCCAGTGTTTTATGCAGTAAGTACTATTTTAATTTTTTGTTTAATATCACTTTGAAATGCTTTGTGATTACTTATTTAATGACATAAATATAAAAGTTTCAAATTACATTTGGTATTGAAATTAATCGCGAAAAACTGCCGAAATCTCATTCCTCTCCATGGCATTACCTTCCTAACCCTCCATTTTTCGGCTGGATGGTAATGAGCAGGTTTGGAGGGTAATGATTGTTGAAGTAACATCTATTTTTATAGCTCTGGTAAAGCCTATTTTAATGAAAACCTATTTTAATTATAAAGATATGTTGTTTGATAGTTATTAAGATTTAGTATTACTTTTTAGATCAGCACAATGGCTAAGAAAAAAAAAACTGACCAGGGAAGAAATTTAACCAAGTCAGATTACGCAAAAAACAAGACAATATAAAGATAAAAAGTGATCCCGAATTACATAGAACTCAAAAAGAAAAGGAAAGAAGAAGGTATATCTTGAAAAAAAAACGAAAAAATAAAATTCAGATTATCTCAGATATGATCAGATCAGAGCACAAAGAGAACAAAGACGAAGATGGCGTATAAGCGTTTAGGGCCGACAACGCACTGGCATCGCGTAAAGCACTGCGGGTGTCTATGGACAGTGGTGATCATTTACCATCAGGTGACCCACTAGTTCGTTTGTCTGGCCAATCTAACATAAAAAAAACAGTCGTAGACATTCAAACACAAAATAGAGCAACGGAAAATGCAACGAATTTGGTTGGAAAACTTACCACCAACCACACCACCTGCTACTGAGAAGAAGACAATAATCCGGATGTACCAGCACTTGCACCAGATGTGAATCCTTTAGCACAGAATCCCGCGTGTGGGATAGAAATGCGTGACATACGTAAAGAATCCACTGCATTTAGAAAAGTTCGCTATAAAGCCATGAAAGTAATCAAAAACTTAAAAGAAGAAAAAGTAAGAAAATTACAAAAAGAAAAAAATTAAAAAAAAGCGAACCCAAAAACTAGAGTTAGAACAGAAGAACGCAACAAAAACAATAGATATCGTGGAAAAAAACAACGAATTAATAAAAGACTTGCCAGAAGAAAAAGTTCAAGAAGTTAAAAAATCTATTATTTGATGAAACTGTATCAAAAAAAATACAATAAAAATATGAAGCTAAACAAAACAGAAAAAATCATAATTGAACGTGACAATTCGAGATTGAAGAGATATAAACTCAAGGGCAAATTACCCTTCGCTATTCGAAAAAAATTGACAGATACAAAAAAAAATGGCACGTATGAAATAAAAAAAAAGATAACAGTTTTTTCGAAGACGACATTGTTAGCAGTGTAGCTCTGGTTTTTTTTTAATAAGTAGTGATATTACAAGTATTAGTATAATATCTATCGTGTTGATTTTGAAGAAACTTAAAGTTTTTATTAAGGACTTATAATTTCTATTAAAAACAAGTTTTATTTCAAAAAACATTACTTTACGTAAAATTGTTAGTTTTTATATGTATAAATGGCTCTATTACAATTAAATCATTAAAAACTATTACGGCAAATCTCATTACTTTCCATAAATAGTCACTAGAATCTACGCATATTTCATTAATTTTGTAATAAATCTCATTACTTTCCAAACGCACTCATTGCCATCCTGTCATATTTCATTTCCATCCGAGGCTTCATTACTTTCGTTCTAGAAAATCCTAAATCGTAACCTGTACAATGACGCCTTTACTCATATCTTACTCTACGCGTGTATGTGAACCATTTGAAAGCATAAAATCCTCGAAAATCATCAATATTTTGAAAAATTAAAAAATGACTCGATTTGAACGACTCGCGAGAACGACCCCTCAGCATAATGCTATGCTATGTTTTATATTGTACTAGCTTTGGCTCGATACCTTAGGCTCTGTATACCCCGTAATGGATAAAGACGTTATTTAAGTATGTGTGTATGTATTTAAGATTATGATTTTCAAATATTTCGCACGTAAATTTCGGACAACTTAAAGGATTGTCCGTCTCTTTCTTACTGTTCGTGCTAGAAAAAGACGGGTAGTGTATCTCGCGACGCGATTTTTGCGCACTCTCGTGGTAGCCGGGCTGGTGTCCATGTTAATTGGCTATAAGTGACTACAAAATTGTCAGATAATTTTCAAATTTGGAAGCCATTCTGGCCATTTTTATTGAGTTTAGGTACATTACTTTTTAAATACTTTTTTTATGAATGAAATACACAACAAACCGCTCCCTCGTATAAACGCATACACAATTCACGTCTATATCCTTTACGGGGAAGGCAGGGCCTAAAGTAACAAGGCCTAATAAAGGTTCCGTAAACAGCCGCCTCAATGGTCCCAAATTAGTACATGCAACGGTCCAACACGCTGGTCCGTTTTAAATTACTCCCATCATTGCTAATGATGGGAAGAATCGGTAAACGTGTTATACGTACGGATACGGATACAATTTATTTATAAAAAGTTCTTCTTCTTATTTGTGGCGTATCAAGTCGTTATGGCGACGACAACTTCGCTAATGTCAAAGTAACAAAAATATAATTAAAAAATCTTGCGACAAAATGTCAGCAACGTTGTACGGTAATGGTCAAAGACCCCCTCCCTCCTGCCGGTCTCTTAGCCAACGGTCAATGATATCCCTCAGAAACTGCCAGCAAATCATTACCCGATGCCCAGGGTGCACCGGACCAAGCACTGCTCTTCTCCCGCGGACGGATACAAAAACGAACCGCAGCTCTTGACCACACGTGGAGATAACCCGAATCGCACCCCCATAAAAAGTTACGAATTAGCACAATGCATGTTTTGTGAAGTGACAAACGAATGTGAAATTAACAAGCGTTGATAAAATCGTTAGATCTAGATTTAGAGATTTAGATTATTTATTCATTCAATAAAAATTACATCATATTGTTCATTGTCAATTTATAAGAATTTAGATTGAAATCGTCAAGAGTAAATTAAATTAAATTAAATAATACAAATCAATTTAATTACTTACTTACTGGGGTTTATTGGAAAAGAAAAACAAATCATAATAAAACAGTCACAACTTAAAAATAACGCAGAGATACTAAAACTAAAACTACTACTAATTATAAAACAAATTGTATTACAAATCAATTAAATAGGTATTACAAAAATGTTAAAATCAAAAACATGTGTTGTATGTAGTTAGTTAGTTAGGGATGTCAGTTTCATACGTTTTAACACTTCCCAACCTTGATCTTCGCAAGACACAAAGATGAGAACAGATACGGATATGTTCTCCACCGGTATTCGCATCATCATCATCATCGTCATCATCTCAGCCATTACAAGTCCACTGCTGGACATAGGCCTCTCCTTTAGACCTCCAATAAGACCGGTTGGAAGCGGCTTGCATCCAGCGCGATGCTCTGATCTTAATGAGTATTCGCATACGATCACGGATATCCGTCACATCCCTATGCTAATGACATTAACGTAGAGCCACTTAGCAAAGGAAAACAATTTGATTAAGATGCCTCTGAGAGGACAGATGATTACAGAGAGCGTGCGACATTTCGCACAAAGAAACTTCCGTGTTTTTTCTTGCTGTAATTGGTATTGTTAGTAATTGAATTAGCCTCCTGCTTTTATGACGAATTAATGGAATACATAGCCTGATTGAATCATGTAGGAATTGTTATAATGAAGTTGCTTGCCCATTGGATAATGGTGTGAATTAGACGGCCAATATTATCCTGATATAGGTTGTCCAGCAGTTTTTATGTATGCATGTATAATTTATTGTACACTAGCATCTGCCCGCGACTTCGCGAAGTTGAAGCTGTCGATCTTTGTTCCATTTCTGGCACTTTTGTAGTTCTGAAATGTATTCGTTATAAAATCGGTTCCAGAAATGAGTCTTCAGTTGCATGTATCGAGATAGCTTATGGATGGCTACAGTCTCGCTTATCTGAGGAGTTGGAAGCAACGTTAAGGTTCGTCCGATCAAAAAAAGACGGGGTTAAAGATGGTTCAAGATGTCGTCGGTCCACCTGGTGGGAAGCTTGCCAACCGTCTTCAGATCGTGGTCACCACTCAAGAACTTTTCTCCCCCAACGGCAATACGTACGAACGGGAGCGCGACGCCGCCATCACTGTCTTGTTCGCCGTGTTGGGGGAGCGCGACGCCGCCATCTTGTTCGCCGCGTTGGTGGGACTAAGAACACGTAGAGCCCGGAACTGTCCGACGGCCAGGGCGATAGCGCTACTTAATGCCTTTCTATCTGAGATCCAAGATGCTGACGTGTTTGCTGATGATTGGGGAGCACGTTTAGCATCACTACATAGTATAAAACAAAGTCGCTTTCTATGTCCCCATGTCCCTATGTCCCTATGTATGCTTATATCTTCAAAACTACACAACGGATTTTGTTGCGATTTTTGAATAGATAGAGTGATTCAAGAGCAAGGTTTTTATAATAATAATAATAATAATAATAATAATATTTTATTTCAGACAAAGTCCATATAATGTTAGTTTACATGACTTATAGGCTATGTTAGTATAGGCATGTTTTTTATGTATAATTTTACGCAGATGAAGTCGCGGGCAGAAGCTAGTATAAAATAATGCTATTTGTATTTTGAAATTAACACGCTAGGTGTGTTGGTCTTAACAAGCCTATCCTTGTATTTTAAATAAATAAATAAATAAACGGTTGTCTGTACCTACTCACACAATATGGAAACATGGAAATGGAAAGTCAGCTAGATGGAAAACACGAAACACAATACAATAAAAACGAATGTCTACAACCAAAACATCGTCATAGCTCTTAAATTTTATCATCGCTATAAAAATTCTCTCTCCTCGTTGCTCCGACGACTTTCACGTCATATCATTCTTCTCGCTCCCATAATTATGACGGTTAGAGTGAACGGGACGACACGACTTCGAATTCGAATTTCCGCCGTAACGCGATTATCGCTTCGGCTTACACGCTTAGCGTTTGATTCGGTTTTGTTTAATGTTGTTTTGGAATTTTGTGCTTTAATTTGGTTCGTCGTTCGTTATGGATGATTTTAATAACGTTGTACAGCCCATGAAAATGTTGAGCATGTAGAACCCTGTCATTTTGAAATTGAAATTAAAATAAACGTCATTTTCTGTGAACATGTTTAAACATGTCGTAAATTACAAGGGTCCTTGGTAATCTTCCACGCTGGTCTGGGAGTAAAGAAAAAACATAGAATGTACCAGTTGCTTCTCTTCCCGCGCTGAATCTGCGAAAATCTTAGGAATCATGTTTCTATACAGGCGATGCGGCTAGCAACCCATCACTATTTTGAGTCCCGTTTGCACCTATACGCCCACAAACATGCTAAACGTGGCCTTTAGGTCTTGTTACCTTGAGCTCTGTCTGCCCCGTAAGGGATAGAGACGTGATACATGTAGGTATGTACCTATGTATGTATGCGTTTCGTCACTTAGGCACGGCATTTTAAAAAAGCAGTTGAAATTGTTAGCACGAAAAGTACTATACCCCACCCTCGCCGTCAATATAGTACTTTCCCGGCCCGCGATAAAATCTCCTATTATATCGTAAATTCTATCGTTTCAAAAATGGTTCAAACGTCAGATAGGCCACTTTACAAATGAGCGCGATAGGGGAACGCCATAAGAATATCAAGTGGGCATTTAGATAAAGGTTTAAAAGCCATTTAGGCGTAATGCGCTTTTTTACTCTTTCCTTCTTTTGCGGCTTTACACGGGTGCGATAAGGAGGTCTTTTTGTACGAGGAATATGCTTTTGTTATAAAGTAAGTGCAATAGTTGGATAATGAGTTAAACGAAGAAGAACGAAGATCAAACTCTAGATGGACTACAAGCATCGTAGTCAGCTAACTACTAGCTAAAAAAAAGAAGAAATAAAACCTTTAGCTTAGCTAGAAGAGATCCCTTCTTAGAGCTAAGTTCGCCTTTGTAGTATTTTCTCTGTATTTCTGTATTTTTAAATTTTTTATGTGCAATAAAGAGTTTATATATACATACCTTTTAAAGGTTTTATTTCTGGTAAAACTTACTATACATTACTACATAACATACATAAATATAATATTCTCGTCTTGTTGTTTATTTTTTTTTCCTTTTTAAAGACAAAGGGCTTTGTGCCGCGGGCAACCACATCCAATTATATTTTATTATGTTTAATGTTTAGTGTCTATTTCTCACCGTTTTATTTAATGTAATCACCCTATGGTCCCAACGGAAGACCAGCGCTGGCTGTAAGGCCAGCAAATGCTGAGTTGGGACCATTTTGTGACAATTTATTTGTGACTAGCTGACCCGGCGAACTTTGTTCCGCCTTAAATTTGAAAAATTTCAGTGGTGTGAGCTGTGCTATCCCGCGGGAACTATGCAATTTTCCGGGATAAAAACTATCCTATGTCCTTTCCCGGGACTCAAACTATCTGTATACCAAATTTCAACTAAATCGGCCCAGCGGTTTAAGCGTGAAAAGGTAACAGACAGACAGACAGACAGAGTTACTTTCGCATTTATAATATTAGTAAGGATTATATATTAGTAAGGATAAGGATAGTAAGGATAATTTATTTTATTTGATGTTTTGTGATTGTCATAAATAAACTTTTTTCTTTCTTTCTTTATCCCTTACGGGGTAGACAGAGCCTAATTTTCAAAAATATTTTTTGATTTTTGTTAGGGTTTGATTCTGAGTAAGAAAAACCCAAAATAGGTATTCTGGAAAAATTGATCTTGTATTTTTTTTAGAAAACGCTTATTTACGTTCTTGACAGTTCTTACAGTAAGTGTTTTAACAGTTTTAACGTTACTTACGGTCAAAGCACTAGCCAAGTTAGTTTATTTGGCCAAGTCTATAAAACTTTCCCTAGCTCCAACAATAGTTTGTTCATGACAATTTATACACTTAAGTCTTGGTGTGGCACGTTAGCGATAGGAACTAGTGATGTAACCAAATTAATACATAATATAGTATGTATACATCTATACTAATATTTTAAAGAGGAAAGATTTGTGCCTATTTTTGTATGTTTGTATGTTTGTAATGAATAGGCTCAAAAAGTACTGGGCCGATCTGGATGAAATTTGGAACATAGATAGATTATAGTCTGGAATAACACATAGGCTACTTTTTATCCCGGAAAATTGCGTGATTCCCGCGGGATAGCGATAAACGAATTCTATGCAAACGAAGTTGCGGGCAACGGCTAGTAATAATATACAACTAAACGCCACGGTAGCCTAGTGGTTTGAGTTGTGGCCTCTCGAGCAGAGGACCGTGGGTTCGAATCTCGGGCTCGCACCTCTGAGTTTTTCGGGGTTTATGTGCGAAATTACATTTGAAATTTACCATGAACTTTTGTGTGTGGAAACCTGCACACATCTGCGAAGAAATTCATTGGTAAGGTAAAAAAGAGGAGGTAATATTTATTTTCATCTGTGAACGCGATTGCGCATAATTTCTTTCAAAATGTTTTCTATTTAAATTAGTTAGGTACTTAAGAAAACATTGTGTTTTCAGTAGACTTGTTTTCAGGGATTGCTTTAATCCGATAAAGTTTTAAAGAACCGACTCGTCTTTGAATAAATTAATTTTATCTAAATTAACAAAAAGCCGTTTTATCTAGTTTCTAAGGCTTTTAAGTAAAACTTTAAAATATAAGCCTCTACTCCTCTTTACTTCTAAGTGACCAACTACAATGATTCAAATACTACGAACATTTACCCTCCGATCTTAAAAACGAAGAAAATGACGAAACATTTGAGCGTCGACTATTTCTAGTATATCTATAGTATCTATATACTCTTGACTATTTCAATCTAAATTCTTCTAACTTTGGAATGTACAATTTATGATTTATTTTTTGTTGAATGAATACCTAAATAATCTAAATCTAAATCTAAATCTCTAGGTTGTCAAGCTCTCGTCTGGTCACGTGCCCGAAGTACTGGAGAAGTCGTTCCATCAGATAGTGGAAACGCGGTTATTGATGTTTTGAAGCAAGGATTTGTACCCTGCCTAAAGGTACCGAAAGACTTGCCGTATGCCTCTGAATATTCATCTCATATTCTCAGAGCCGATTCGCCTCCCTAGAGCGCCTAATTTTGGCAGCGATCCAATTCGCTGGACAATACGGATTCTGTTTACTGGACAAGCAGACGTATGTACTCAATTGGTTACCGATACTTGACAGTAAACTCAGCTGCTTTAATGGATGTCTCAAATTACTGATAAGTACAGTCGGACCAGGGCCCCGATTTTCAAAAGCACATTATGTGAGAATACCACACAAAAGTCGTGAAAAATTGTGCTGAATTTGTAATACAAAATGCTAATCGTGGTCTTTAGGTCTTGTTACCTCAGGCTCTGTCCAGTCATTACCTACTATTGTTTCTGTATTGTTTTGTACTGATTTGTGGTGTTCAATAAAGAGTATTTGTATTGTATTGTACCTACCTGCATTGCACGGTCTTATTGTCTAAGGAAGGACGGGCACAGCGTACGGGCCCTCCCCTTCTTGGCGCGGTCCTGGCGGAACTGAGGGCTTTGTGGTGAAACCCTAGTGGCATCCCACAGCGTCCCCATCACACCGGATTGAGGTAACGCCGGAGAGTTTTTAGTTCGGGTATACCCCTCGGGGGGGAGTCCCACATAACCCTAGGCATCCCCGTGCCTATGGCATCCATAAAGATTTCCTCTCCATTAAAAAAAAAGGTTCTGTCCACGTAATGGATATAGACGTGATTTATGTATGTATGTACTGAAATGCAAAAGGCTCTCTTTCTTTCCACCACCTGTCCTTATCAAGAGCATCTCCTGCTGCCCTATTCTGTGGTCTCTATTTCTATCTCTGTGGTTTGGAAATAACAATAACACTTCATAATTAATGCCACTAGCTTTTGCCCGTGACTTCGTCCACGTAGAATTAGACCTATGTTGAAAGTATATTCTGCAATTGTATACGTTGCGACTCTAGCCAACTACGATCTTTGAGATGTTTATCGCTATCCAGCCGGAACTATGCAATTTTCCGGGATAAAAAGTACTCTATGTTTTAATCTAGGGTCCCAGCTATCTCTGTTCCAAATTTTATCCAAACCCATCTCGTCGTTTTAGCGCGAAGTAGGAACAAACATACACGCACATCGTCACAAACTTTCGCATTTATAATGTTAGTAAGGTAAGATTAAAAAGCAACTGGGTTGATCTCACGCCTTCTGGCACTACTTGGCATCCGACTGAGTGTTGTCCAAACATCCTTTACATAGTGCATTTGCATAGCTGGAATAATAGCGTATAATAAGCTAGTAATAACGCTCATTGCATCTTAGCTATGATTTGAGAGCATATTAAGGTTTGTGCCAAAAAATCCGTATAAAGACTGAGTCTGGGGTGCGTTGGGAAGCGAAGGCCTAGACGGACGTTCCGTGACCAAATTGGCGACGTTTTGAAAAAGGTCAGGTCAAGAGCGCAATCGACGAGCATGTATGAAGGTTTATGAATGTGGATGAAGCGAAAAACGTATGTCAGAATCGTAGCATACATAAATCTTTTTTTTTTTATTACAAACTGACCAGTGATTGACCTCTATCTCACTTGGTGGAAGGTGCAGATGAGGCCAAACAAGGTGTAACTCACTGGTTCAGTAATAGCCTATTCACTCTAGCCTTGAAGAGCCCTAGGTTGTATCTGTCCGGAAATACAGACGATGGGAGCGAATTCCATTCCCTAGCAGTTCGCATTAGAAAGGATGAAGCAAACCGCCAAATCAAGTCTTTATTCCTCACAGGATAGACAGAGCCTAAGGTAACAAGGCCTAAAGGCCGCGTTTAGCATGATTGGGAGCGTATATGTGGAAAGATAAACACAAATAAATAGGGCAACAATTTTTTTAACTTCCCATTATAATTGCTATCGATGTCGCCTGAAGCTTCCAAGGTTTCTTCCTATATCGGAACAGGATGTAAAACTGGACACCCGCCAATGTCTCGGAAACTAGCGAAACTGCCCGGATATCCCGGCTTGGACGGATAGGCGGCGAATTCTCGCCCGTGCAACGTCAGCTTCGATCCGTTAGTCGCGGTAGTGTGTCACCGGTTTACGGGTTAGTTGTAATTTCTCTACATAAACATTCATAATTAACTTAAACTTTAAAAAAAAAGTTTTTATCTGTTGACAGCGCTTTTAGTAACTGTAATTCTTGCTAACAATGGAATCGTTACATTTGATTTAAACAAATAAGCGCTTTATTTATCAAAACAATTCAGAATACCAGGAAAATTTATACGACATTATGAATACAAATTTGCGAATTAAATGCGAACAATGGTAATAACCTTTTGTGAAGGAAGAGCCACTCTATAGACGGAAACGGATGTATCGGCAAGAAAACAGTTTCGCACCGGAAGCGGCGCACACGCCGGCCTCTCACTTCCGGTAGTCATGTTAGGTACTCTTAAGACCCCCTCCTTTGCTTACGTAATCATTGGTACTTATATGCATTTTTCTTTTAATGGATTCTGTGTTTTATTCATTCGTGAGCAGCAGTTGGAATCGAAACGAAAGAATAGATTGACGGAAAAAATGCCTATTGTCTACTTTGTTCTTTGTTTCTGTATTGTTTTGTACTGATTTGTGGTGTTCAATAAAGAGCATTTGTAGTATTGTTCTAGCATGGAAGCATTTGGGTACGGAACCCTAAAAAGGTATATCCAAGATTTTATCTTCACAGCGTCTCTAGAAATCTTTAACGAAGTAAGAACCGCTGAGCTGTCGCTAATGAGGATTTGCGATCATCTCCCGACGTTAAAGGATTGTTGTATGAATAAACGATACGGAAACGTTTTTGTGCTCAATCCGTGTCTAAGGATTTTCGCGGTGATTCCCGTGACTCTTTTGCAGATGTTGCGAGCTCTGGGGCCCGATTTTTGAAAGCACATGTGTGAAAATAGCAATGAACAAAACAAATTTTATCTGCAACAACTCCAACAACAAGGTTGCTTTGCATGTGTAACAGTTGTGCTCATTAAACTTTGGAAACTTGAATATTATAAATGCGAAAGCGAGTTAATTGTTTTGTTTGCTGGGCATTCCAAGTTTCTTGCGGTGCATTCTTCTTGGCAATGATGGTATTTCCGAATGTGCTGGTAGTTTCAAAAAGACATGTAAAAGAGCCCTTGGCGGCCAATTTGCAAAAATAAATTTTCATTTTCATTTTCATTTTCATTTGCATTTTCATTCACGCCTTAAGTACTGAAACGATTGCGGTGAAATTTGCGCAGACAAAGTCGTGGGCAGAAGCTAGTAATTAAAATAAAAGTACAATGCCCTCAGGTGAATCTAACACTTAGTGGAGTCTGAATAGAATAAGAACAAACGCCATAATTGATAACAGTCGGCCATCTTTTTTTATTACAAAGCCACAGATAAAACAAGGCATCTATCCCAATTGTGCCAACATAATAAAAGTCAATACAGCCAACATGTGGGGTAGTAAAGCAATTTTATGTAGTAATTTATTAGGACATTCACTCATTTGTATTCTGCTTGGTTAGTCTATCGATCTGCGTTAATATCAAGGGGGATCGAACACGAGGACTCGCGGATTGCGTTTGGTGCACACAGACAAACAAACAAATCACGTCTTTATCCAATGCGGGATAGACAGAGCCTAAGGTAATAAAACCTAAAGGCCACGGTGAGCATGGTACATTCTATGTTTTATTATATACTAGCTTCTGCCCGCGACTTCGTCTGCGTAGAATTATACGTAAACACTTTCCTCTTGAATCACTCTATCTATTAAAAAAAAACCGCATCAAAATCCGTTGTGTAGTTTTGAAGATATAAGCATACACAGGGACATAGGGACAGAGAAAGCGACTTTGTTTTATACTATGTAGTGATTATGTATACTAAATGCATTAAATTAAATTAATCTACCTACCTGTTTTCCACGACTTGACTTCTCTATATCGCGGAGTAGGCAAAGTAAAGTCATTCAATTGTTTTATTAAGTTAAAGCCCACCGAGAGAATGGACAAAAAAAGGAAAATCATTTCAGCAATCCATCACTATTTTGATTCCCTTTTTCCATCTATACGCTCACAATCATGCTAACCGTGACCTTTGGGTCTTGTTACTTTAGGCGCTGTCTCCCCGTAAGGGATAAATACGTGATTTATGTATGTATGTAGGTAGGTAGGTACTAAATTAATTAAAAGTGGCTGAAATTCATTTGCAAGATTTCACTTAACTGTCTTTGGGGTCTAGATAAGGGTTGCCAGATTATGGAATTGTTCCCCATTTAGTGGATATCAACGATTTTCGAAATTCCCCCAATTCCGAATTTACCCCAAATGCACCTTACATTTCCCCCACGTTGTTAAAATAATTATTTCTTACTAAATTCGCAAGTGTACAATAAGCCTAAACGGATTCATATTACAGATCCAAATAAGCTGTACTGCGCTTAATAAGATATTTATTGTTTGCCTAAATCTCTCTATATCTGGCTTAAGCAATTTTCGATTGCTCTACTACGAGATTGGGAATATACTACCTGATGTCTTAATTCAAAAGGACGCATGTCCAAAACCTTCCATGCTGGTCTGGGAGCAAAGAAAAAACATAGAATGTACCAGTTGCTTCTCTACCCGCGCAGATGGTAAAAGCCCATCGAGGGAATGGGCGAAAATATTAGGAATCATATTATAGGCGATGAGGCTAGCAACCCATCACTATTTTGATTCCATTTTCCACCTATACGCCCACAATCTTGCTAAATGTGGCCTGGAGGTATCTGTTACCTTGTTGATGTTGATGTTGATGTGGGGACGCCTGGCTGGGTCAGGCGGGCTGTCGATCCGCTGTGGCGATCATTCAGCCCAATTCCCCTTGGCTGGAGCCGCCGGTTACTGTCCCAGCAGCGCTCCCACACAGCAACTCTCCCCGAATCTTCGTGTCTTCCTGCCGAACATAAGGACATCTTTTAGTTGGATGTCTCTCAGCTCGTCCTCCTCCAGTTCGTCGCTCCCGAATGCTTCGTGCCGCGCTGCCGCGTACATGACGCACTCCGTGAGGACGTGCCTGCTCGTCTCCTCTTTCCCGCAGTGCGGGCAGGAGGGATCGCTTGTTATACCTATAATGCTTAAGTGCCTGTTTAGAGTATTATGGCCTGTGATGATGCCAGTTAATATTCTTAAGCTACTCTTACCTAGATTCAGGAGATACCTAGTCCTTCTGCGGTCTATGCCTTTCAGCATCATCTTCGACTGTCTGCACCCCGAAGCTTGGCTCCATTCTACATTCGCTTCTTGCTCCTTTAGTCTGTCTATTGTCCCTTTTGTGACATCTCCCGAGATTGGGAGTACCGGTTCGGGGCCGATAAATTCTGTTACCTTAGGCTCTGTCTACCCCGTAAGGGATAAAGACGTGATTTGTGTGTGTGTGTGTGTGTGTGTGTGTGTGTGTGTGTGTGTGTGTGTGTGTGTGTGCATGTCCAAAAAAATAGGTTTAGTTTTTTTTATTTTTGACAGATTAGACATCAATCTATCGTACTACCGTCCTAATTCAAAAAGATGCATATCTATTTTATAGATAAACAAGATTCTGCCCGCGACTTCGTCTGCGTAGAATTATACAAAATAATTATAAACCTTCATCTTGAATCACTCTATCTATTAAAAAAACCGCTTCAAAATCCGTTGCGCAGTTTTAAAGATTTCAGCATACATAGGGACGGACATGCAGTGACAGCGACATTGTTTTATACTATGTAGATAGATAGACCAATAAATAAAATAAATAAATAAATATCTTGGGACAAATTACAACAATTGACCCAGCCCCAAACTAAGCAAAGCACTTCTATGCATAATGTAGGTTATTCATCATAGTATTAAGGAGCGACTACACCGCTGCGAATACGCAGTGACAATACATGTCGCAAGCGTCGCGTTCTCTCACCGTTTATTCATACATTTTGTTGCGCATCGTCGACGTCTTTTACGCACTGGTGTGGCCGCACCTTTATTGTTAGTCAGACATCGTAATATAAGTAAATTATTACAAGTGTGTTTCAATACGACATTTTGTCTAGACCCATAAAATAGAGCATAGCCGCAAAGTTGGTCGTTGAGGGCTCTGAAAGAGGAAGACAGTCATTTCTATTGAAATTGAACTCCATTGGAAACTTAACGATGTGAGTTTTAACTATAAGTTATGGTTTTGTAGAAACTGTCTGTGTGAAGTTGATTTTTTACTTTTTTTTCGATCGTGAAAAATATTTAAAAAATAGAAATTATTTTAGAAAAAAAGGTTAAATAAAGTAAAACTACACACAACAACTACATACAACTAGATACAATCTAGAGCTCTTCAAGGCTAGAGTGAATAGGCTATTACTGAACCAGTGAGTTACACCTTTGGCCTCATCTGCACCTTCCACCAAGTGAGATAGAGGTCAATCACTGGTCAGTTCGTAGTAAAAAAAAAAAAAACTACAAGGTAAATAACTGAAAGCATTATTTGTTTAATTTCATTTCAGCTGTCTCTGGAGGTATAGTGGGGGATCGTAAGATATAATAGCTTGAAAGGGCCGGTCAATGAACCTTTATAAAAACTTTTGGAATGTGTTTTGCAAACGAATGTTAAATTAAATTACACGCGATCTTCATTTTTTTTTAATAAAAAAGTATACTATATTAATTATTCATTTCTCAGAGATTTCTTTTATTGTTATAAGTTTAAAGTTATATTTAGAAAAAGAGAATTCTTGGGCCTTTAAGGGAGGTATTAATATCTCTATCTATGTGGGGAGTGTGAATGGTTACGTTGGGAGGGGAAGGCCTAGACGGACGTTCCGAGACGAAATAGACGAGCACGTAAGAAGAGATTGATGAGTATGGATCAAGCGAAAGAAGTATGTCAGGATCGTAGCAAGTGGAACAAAGTAGTCTCCCACCCCTGTGGGAAAGAGGCGTGACGGTATGTATGTATTAAAAAGAAAATAAATGAATAAATAAATAGTGTACTGTAAACCGTTTCACTTTTGCGAAGACACACACAACGCTGAGCATCTATTTTTAATGTTTGTGTTTTTTTTCTTGTTTTTTTTTGCTATAAAATTGTGTATCTCTTATTTACTTGTGTGTCTTGCAAAAAGGAATTTCTTTCTTTCTTTCTTTTAAACATTGTGTTGTAGTGACGTAACTGTCTGCTAGTGTGGGTGCGAATTCAAGGTACTGGGTTCATTGATACCGTTACCCAACCGGGGTTAACAGGCGTTTTGTGCAGACAATTTAACTTCAATTTTTCAACACTATCGCTGGCCATAAAACCGTAGGTCGCGAAATTGGTTCACCAATTAAATAGCCCTCTCGTCGCCGCTTGTTTTAAATATGCACGACACTTTATGCTTTAGGCTATCTAGTTGAAGGGTTTTGTGAGTTTAGAACCCTAGCTCATAACAGGGCTCTTTTGCATGTATGATAATGGGTTGCTAGCCGCATCGCCTATGCCATGATTCCTAAGAATGCGTAGTATTATAGTCTGCTCACCATTCAATTTCGTCCATTATAAATAGTCATTCAAGGCCCATCTCGGCCTCTCTAGAAAGTACATGGTTTGTTACACATGTTTCGTGCTTCGTAAATTAGTACTTAAAACGGCAGCAAATGATCTCCAATTGTGTTTTATCGTTCTAGAATTCAGTAGAAATTAAAGTGAGGTGAAATGTGTGGCGAAACATAACATAGAGAGGCCGAGATCGGCCTTGAATGACTATTTATAATGGACGAAATTGAATGGCGTGCAGACTATAATACTACAAATGTCGCCCATTCCCTCGATGGGCTTTTATCTGCTGCGCGGGACGAGAAGCAACTGGTACATTCTATGTTTTTCCTTTGCTCCCAGACCAGCATGGAAGTTGCTTCTAATTGCCAATTTTCATATTATTATCATAAAGATGGGGCAGCTGTAACGCTTCGCAGCCTGACCCGGTATTACAATACAATACAATACAATACAATAACTCTTTATTGAACACCACATATAACAACCAAAACAGAAAAAAGGTATACAGAATATTACTTGTAGTATTTTGTGTGAACTTGCTTATTTCCTAAATACGTATGACAATAATAATTATTAAAATTTTGAGACAAGCCATACGTATAGTGCGGTAATTTCCCGAACCCTACATAAAATTATTGCTCGAACTTGCCCACTTTTTTGTTATCTCTCTGAAGTTAAATATTTACGCAGTCGGCTGTTAGAAGTTGCTTTGTGAATAATGACAGGGAACTTTTCTAATTTCTACGGAGGCTAATTTGGGAGGTATCTGATCAGGTAACTTGGATTGTTTTTCTTTTTAAATTTCTGTTTGTTAATTAATGGGGGGCACGGTAGTGGGGTGCATCAAGTGCGACCACTTGGCTTTAAATCCATCAAAAAACGGCTTCTGTGACAACTAAGTAAAATTCGTTCCATGCTGGTCTGGGAGCAAAGGAGAAACATAGAATGTACACTGCTTCTCGTCTCGCGCAGATGGCCCATCGAAGGAATAGGCAAAATTCTTAGGAATCATGTTGGAGGCGATGCGGCTAGCAACCCATCACTATTTTGATTCCCCTTTCCACCTATGCCTACAATCATGCTACACGTGGCCCTTAGGTCTTGTTACCTCAGGCTCTGTCTACTCCGTAAGGTATAAAGACGTGATTTGTGTGTATATGGAAGTAAAATTTCCTTGTTTCATTCGCTGTGTATGAGCATTATAAAATTGAATTACACAGAGACAATTAATCTCTATAATAAACTTCCTATTTCATACATGAAACTGGCCTGACCGGGGATCGAACCTGAAACCTCAAGCTTTAGGTATTATTAGTCAGTTTTTCTAACCACTAGGCTGTCCGGTTGAACAATGAATGAGAAAAGAAACGGATCATGACCAATCAAGCTGTAATTTAAGCAATTTCCAAAACTTTTCCAACTATTTCCCTAAAATTTGTCCAAAACCTGCCGCTGCCGCTGTATAAAACATCTCAATTTTCCAAGTCGCTAGTTTAGTTCAATTTGCGGCACAAGTCTGAACTCGGAGTTGGAAGTTCTTGATTAATTGCGGTGGACGAGGCCATAACGAGGTCTGGGCTATCGGGGAAGGCACAATTTTACACCATTTGATAGACTTACCTCCTTATTCATAAACGCTCTATAGGCTTCTGCTAACTTAGCAATCGTTTGTCCTTATCTGTCACTTTGAGATTTACCTTTCACAGACAAGGACAAACGATTGCTAAGTTAGCAGAGGCCTATAGAGCGTTTATGAATAAGGGGGTCAGTATCGCCACATAAAATATATCAGAGGTAAAAAATGTGACCCTCACACAGCGTGGATTAGGAATACGGGCGAAACCATAAAAAAAAATTTTGCTAACTGGCCGCCAAGGGCTCTTTTACATGTCTTTTTTTAAACTACCAGCGCATTCGGATACACCTTCATTGCCGAGAAGAATGCGCCGCAAGAAACATGGCAGAAAGTCATTTGTACAAAATAAAATACATTAAGCTACTACAATACAATACTCAGAGGTTACCTGGAAGATATCCCTTTTAGGGATAAGTTTGCCTTTGTGCATGTGTATGGTCCTGAATTCATCTTTTTCTTGTGTTTTATGTACAATAAAGAGTTATACATACATACATACATACTTAAATTGTACTTAAATTAAATACATTTATAAAAGTAAGTTCAGTGGAGGTGTAAAACGTCTCCACCATCAAATAAATTAATTGGAGATACTCGTAATCTCCCATGTCTAAGAGAAAAAAAACAAAGTTATGAAATTTTTATATACATTTCATGTGAAGTAAGTAACCAATAAGCTTTTGGATTCCGAAGGCAAGCTTACATCTGCCGCCCCCAATGTTGGCTCTCACGCACTCATGTCCTGCGCTGAAAGCAGAGCGGTACCGAGGGCATGTATCACTTTCGTTCCCACAGGCTCACTATGGGAACGTTTTAGGAACTTCGATGTTGCTAGCCAAAATGTAGGCAGTGTCAGGTCATTTTATATTGGTCTATAGCATTTTGCAGGACTGCACAACCTTTCTAGATATTTTTTACAATTTTATTATTGTTCATGGTTTAGATGACTTTGATTATACTTTAGTTTCCACAGAAAACCAGTGCCTATTTATTTAGTACCCAAATAAACATGACATAGAATTTAGATTTTTATTTCTACAGAGCAATCTAAGCAAAGAACTCTGAAGCAATTTGTCTCGAGACCCTAAAATGCTTTCAAAAACGACAGCCATTCTTGTGAGTGGAGAGTTGACTTCCCCTTGTAGATAAAGCACAACTTATTGATCAGTTAGTTCACTATTATAATAAAATAATAATACATAAAAAAATAAAAAAACCCCATGCTTTAAGTACGTAAATAACAGTATTTCGAATGAAAAAACCACACATCGAAATCAGTCCGTTTGAGAGCTACAATACCACACATACAGACATCGACGCCATACTTATAACACCCATTGTCAGTAATAATCTCCCACTGCTGGGCACATAAATACATATACACAAATCACGTAAATCCCTTACGGGGTAGACAGAGCCTGAGGTAACAAGACCTAAAGGTCAGGTCTAGCATGATTGGAGGTGACTAGGTGGAAAGGGGAATCAAAATAGTGAAGGGTTTCTAGCCTCATCGCCTAAAACATGATTGCTATAAGTTTCGCCCATTCCCTCGATAGTCTTTTACCATCTGCGCGGGAGGAGAAGTAACTAGTCAAAAATTTCATTAATACCTAATTATAGTTTAACTAGCTTTTGCCCGCGACTTCGTCCGCGCAGATATATATGTTTTTTTAAATAAAAAGTATCCTATATTACTTCTAATACCTCCAAGAACATGTGTACAAAATTTCATGATGATCGGTTGAGTAGTTTTCGCGTGAAAGCGTAACAAACAAACTTACATTCGCATTCATAATATTAGTAGGATTACAAAAACGTATGGATATTCGCACAAAGACTCGCAATTGCGATACAACGCGGGAATGCTGCTAAGTTTTATTCTACTAAGTTATTTTTAAGGTAGCTTTAGTTTATATTTTAATTAATACTTTTGTAATCATTTACAAAATAAAATACTACTGATATTTCGTTCATAACAAAATAATAAGTGATCTTACTTCTAACGCAAGTAAGTTGCGGAAGGGAGATGAAAAATTGGGTCAGTATCGTATAAATACAACTGGAATTAACTCTGAACAAACTTATTCATTAGCTTCAGTTCCGATGCTAAAGATATTAAGTTCGTAAAAAGGAAAAAATTATGGTTGAATGATTCGTAGAAAAAGCCGTGGTAGCGTAGTGTTTTACCCTTATTGATACAGGGTTTAAATTAAACTACCCTAAAAAGGGAAAATTTTACATGAAAGCTTTGAAAGGTTTGCTTCATCCTTCCTAATGCGAACTGCTAGGGAATGGAATTCGCTCCCATCGTCTGTATTTCCGGACAGACACAATCTAGGGCTCTTTAAGGCTAGAGTGAATAGGCTATTACTGAACCAGTGAGTTACAGCTTTGGCCTCATCTGCGCCTTCCACCAAGTGAGATAGAGGTCAATCACTGGTCAGTTGGTAGTAAAAAAAAAAAAAAAAAAGTGCGATGTAGTAACTTTCGGCGCGGCCTGTTTGTTTGGGCTGCTTTGTGGCTGAAAACGAACGTTTGGCCGAAACATGTTTTTTGGCCGAAACCAGCCGGAACCGAAACTTTGGTCGCACACCAAACAAAAGTAAAGATACCAGTTTTATAGCGTATTTACGGTTAAATCGATTAATCGGACTTGATTACAAAAGAGGAAAATTTGGATCAAAGCGATACAATTTTTCCTTGAGGAAGTGAGTTCGTTTATCGTAACCTTTTGTTGTATTTTGTGAACCGGAGTTAACACTTTATTGTAGCCAGTAATTGTAAGAGCGACTAAAGGCCCGTTAATATCCGAAACTCTTTCATCCTCTTTCTTCCGATTAGGTATTTATATATTCACTAGCTGACCCGGCGAACTTTGTTCCGCCTTAAATTTGAAAAATTCCAGTGGTTTGGGCTGTGCTATCCCGCGGGAACTATGCAATTTTCCGGGATAAAAACTATCCTATGTCCTTTCCTGGGACTCAAACTATCTGTATACCAAATTTCAACTAAATCGGCCCAGCGGTTTAAGCGTGAAAAGGTAACAGACAGACAGACAGACAGACAGACAGAGCTACTTTCGCATTTATAATATTAGTAAGGATTTACTTATCTTTAACGGTATATAGGTGGTAGGGCCTCGTGTAAGGTCCGTCCGGATCGCTACCACAATCTTATTCGCTAATCCTGCCGCTAAGTAGCAGTGCTTGCACTGCTGTGTTCCGGTGTGGAGAGTAAGACAGCCGGGGAAATTACGGGCACAACTTAGTCCTCTAGGTTGGCAACGCATCTGCAATCCCTCCGGGGTTGCGGGTGTCTATGGGCAGTGGTGATCACTTACCATCAGGTGACCCACCCTATTCATATAAAAAAAAAGGTACAATGAGTACTGTGGAGCAAACCAATGCCACAACGCACCAGTTTTCCAGAACAGGTACAACTTACAAAATCTTCAAAACCCTCCTATGATGGGTGTTCTTGGGTGGCTGTGATTGTTTTTTTACCTACCTCTTGTCTTCTTCTTTTTCTGCGATGATTTCGCCAATGTCAAAATAAATACAGTATTCAAAAATCTTGTGACCAAAATGCCGGCGACGTTGTACGGTAGAACACGGTGAAAAGACAGTCTTCTGTCCGTGGGATAATGATATCCCTCAGAATCTGCCAGGAAATTATCAACCGATGCCCAGGGTGCACCGGACCAAGCACTGGTCTTCCCCTCGGACGGATCCTAAAACGAATCGCTGCTGTTGACCACACACGGAGGTAACCCGACTCGCACCCCTACCTCTTGTCACATACAAAAAACTATATTAACGACTCTATGTCAAGAAGAGATGGAATTAATTGAATACGGTATATCTAACCTTAAAGAAAGCTAAATATTTGGATCAATTAAAAAATCGCCGCCATTTTTTAACCAAAGCGTCATCTCTACAAACAAAATAAAAACAAACCTTAAGCCGCATTCACATTTGTCTGTCGTGTTGTGTTGTGACGCATCAGAACTGTATCGGTTTCATACATTTAATTCGGTTGCGTTCACATTTCTCTGATGCCGTGTGTTGTGACGGCTTATGTTGTGTCGCATCACAAGCGATCCCGGTCTGCGACAGAACGGGTGAGGTGCGGGGGGCGGTGCAGCGTCACGTCAGGACAGTGTGCACGCGGCCATGTTGTGTTGTGACTCGTCAGAGCTGCACCTGAACTATGGACGATGGATCTTCTCCTCTTTCTTTGTTTTATTAGAAGCGTTGCCAACGTTAATAAGTGCATAATCTTCAATATCTGAATCGGAATCGGAAGAATCTTGAAAAAACATTGCGTTGCGAGCGTGTGAACTCTTCGGGTGCCAAGATGGAACTGATGAAAAAATGCGTCATAACACGTCATGCAAATGTGAACAGTAGCCATCACGACAGAGAGCATCACAACACAACACGACAGACAAATGTGAACCTGGCTTTAACCGTCTTCGCGGCATTACGGACCGGATTCATTCGTTCGAATTTAAAATTGGTTCGTTACAGCGTCGAACATTCTAGAATAATCTGGAACAATCTCGAACTTTCGATGGGAATTCTGGATGTGATCCAGCCACGCTAGAGGCAGGTGCAGCGACAAAGTTATATTTGCTGTTGACCGCAACGCTAGTTTCGAGTGACAGGCTTTGCTTTAGTACGCTGTGGTGTTAGTTCAAAATTTGCCCACTGGTATCGGTAAGTTTGTAGCGGTTTGTAGAAAATTTTAAATTTATTTGTCTCGACAGCGAGGCGCCGGCCCGCATCAGAAAATGTGATTTTTTCTTAATCTTAGGATGCATTTTCTTTATTGAAAAGTTAATCTGATAATAGATAATTTAAGATTTCTCCTCGAAAGGTACCCGAGCTCGATGCCAAGTGTTTGTTTCGTACTTACGTGAAGAATTATGTACATTTTATGCACGGTTTATTTGTAATAGTTTTTGAGGTTTCTAAGTTACTTACTCAAAATATTAAAAAAATTACACACTATCGACTTATTAATCGATTTGAACATATGATGAAACGCGATGACGTTAAGGTTTTCTATTCATTACAATAAAATTAAAACAATAATTACAATGAAAAATTCAAAACAATTAAAGAGCAATGGATCGCAGCATATTAGGGGTGAAAGGGACAGATAGAGTCCGAAACACCACGCTGCGCTCAAAAACACGCATAGCTGACGTCGGGGAAAAGACTGCTAAGCTGAAATGCGACTGGGCTGGACATGTCTGCTGCACGCACCCATAGAGGTAGGACTACTGTCACTTGGGTTTTTTTTTTTTTTAATCTAATATTTTTACGAGGCTTAAGTGCACCTGTCACTTGGTGGGTGCCAGAGAATGACCAATGACGAGGCAGATCTAGAAGGCGATGGCGGGACGATTTAGTTAGACGTGTATATGGAGGAATGGCCTGATTGCGTCGGGCCGAGAGTTGTGGATGTCAAGAGGAAAGGTCTTTGCCCAGCAGTGAGAGACCACAATATGCTAATAAAAAAAATTTTTTTTATTCATCAAAATGGACACGCAATAAAGCAATAAAGGTGGGCAAAGAAACGCCTGATTCAATAAAATATACTTTTTATTACTTGAAAATTGCATAGTCCCCACGGGTTAGCGATAACAAATTATTTACAACAGTAAGTGTTACAATTTCTAAACAACACTTATAATTAGAACGCATAGAAAAATCTAAAAGTAAAGCTACGGCCGGTTAGTGTTATACAAATTCATGACTTATTACCACATTCATACAACTTCAACAGAACCCATTCCATCAAAGTCGTCGACAGGTACAATTACCGCATCTATTCAAACATCCTCAACTGTCCCAAAACTTATCCTTTAAATCCAAACGAACCAACTAAAACATTACCATATTACTAAGAATCATTTACTTTTGAACGGGCCGAAGTTCGGAAACTCGGAACAATTTCTGAACTCTGAACTATTTGGAAGTGGAACAAGCGAACTGGGTACTGGCCACTGGCCAGATTCGATTTTTGAAATGGCAGAGATTGAAACTGGCTGTAGCGACATTCTTAATACAAATAGGTTCGTAGGTAGTTCTGAATGTAAGAACTTCGCCGTAGTTGTCAACAAGAATAAAGTTTAAATGTTGTATCTGCGAAGCAGGCCTACATTCATGATTAAAGCCAAATTAAGTACTGGCTTAAAGGACTAGTATCCAGGCCATAATCTTTAAAAAAAAAAATTGATGATTAAATATTCATTATACGTGTGATCGTAATAGGACGCAACGTACTTATAAAAGCAAGCTGTAATAAATAAACATACTAGGTACGCTGTCATTGTATGTGTGTATTTGAATCACTCCGTACCCTAGAATAGTAAGTAAACATAAAGAGCCAGACACAAATCACAAAAAAAACATTAAATATATGGACAAAGGCGACCTTATCCCAAATACGACCATATCGCACATCCAACATGTTGGCGACAGCCAGCCTTTTTATAGTTTTTATTGTATTTTATTCTTTTTTATAGCTTTTCGATTTTGTTTTGTGTTTGTCAGTGTATGATTTGTACGTCACTGTATCATTTTCCATTAAATAACTAAAAATGCAAAAAACTTGATTTATTTACTAAATAATAGTAGCAGGCACCTTCGGGTACCCAACACAACAGATCATTTACTTAAGTTTTTTTTGAAAACAACAAATGATAGATCGTACTAGAGTGAAAATAAAACAAAATGCTGTCACTATCGTTTTCAACGGTTCGCTCCTCTGCATTCTTCCAAAGAAGCTCTAGGGAAGGTAATATTAAATTGTTTCCTCCGAATTCGAGCTCGAACGCAATCTCCCAGGGCGTCGAATCAGATGCTTGCTGAATGCCCCTTTCGATTTAACGTTTTGACTAAACAATCGTTCTGTGTTTATTTTTTAGCGAAGTAAAACTTTGTAAAAAAATTGGACAAAGAAAAAAAAAATGATGTCATAATTGCCAACCAGAGAAGTAAGGGAAATAAGGAAGCATTCCCAATATTTTGACTACTGGATAGTCTAATGGTGAAGTTGACTATGGGGGTGCGAATCGGGTTACCTCCGCGTGTGGTCAAGAGCTGCGGTTCGTTTTGGGATCCGTCCGGGGGGAAGAGCAGTCCTTGCTCCGGTGCACACTGGGCATTAGGACAATGAATTCCTGGCAGATTCTGAGGGATATCATTATCCGTTGGCTAGAGCCCGACTGGGGAGGGGTCTTTTGACCGTGTTCTACCGTACGTTGCCGACATTTTTGTCACAAGATTTTTGAATGCTGTATTTATTACTTTGACATTGGCGAAATCATCGCATCGATCGATGGGGCCGTATTGAAAAAGAAGAAGGTGACTATGAATTTTGAAGGTTCCAACTTCGAATTCTAAGGGGCAGAGTCCCATGTGATGAATGTCCAACGTCAAAAATTGAGGCTATGGTTTTCTGTAAGGATATGAAATACCCGCAGGTTGGTTTGACTATGTCTATGAGGCTGTAGAGAGGATAGACGAAAGATTATCTAAGCAGTTTTATACGAGTGTGAATAGCCTCCATGCAGGTCTGGGAGTAAAGAAAAAACAAAGAATGTACCAGTTGCTTCTCTTCCGCGCAAATGGTAAAAGCCGATCAAGGGAATGGGCGAAAATCTTAGGAATCGTGTTATAGAATAGAATAGAATAGAATAGAATTTTATTACCACAAATAGAGTATACATACATTTATATAAAGTAAATCAAACTTAAAACTAAGCGTGGCAATAGCCGATGCGACTAGCAATCCGTCACTATTTTGACTTCCCTTTCCACCTATACGCCCACAATCATGCCTAACGTGGCCTTAAGGTCTTTGTTACCTTAGGCTCTGTCCGCCCCGTAAGTACGTAGGATGTAGACCGTTTTTAAGATTGTGTTTATTCCGAAAATATGTTAAGTTAAACCCTGGCAAGTGAATAAATAAACACGTACTTTCCATCAAAATATTGATGTAATTCACGAACGCTGGAATGATGGATGGGTGCGTGGGACACATTTGATCGATTTAGTGAATTTGTCAGCTGCTAAAATGTATATTGAGAAGTGCATGCTTTCCAACTATAAATAACGGAGGCTTGTCATGTAATTTTTCTTATGACATGATAGTTTTCAACAGAAGATGTATTTAGCGCTATTATGCATACATACATAGCTTTACTTTTCGGATGTTTCTATGTGTTCTAATTTATTCAAAAAAACGTCTCATATAACGCTGGTGTAGTTGGGTACGACACGTGGCTTATGAGTTTATGAGGAAGCAAAGGGAAAAACATATACCTATGCGACGGTTAAATGCGAACTGTGCAAAGTCTTTGAGCGGAATCAAAACACTTTACAAGCAAAAATTATTCCAATTTCAACCGTTACCTGCTTCTTGATATTATTATCGGATCCCTTCAATTCCAGACTATTTGTTGACAACGGAAACCAGGTTACAGGTAACATTAAGCCACCGTCATTATGACAGCTAACCCTGAGCAATATGCTGGCCTATCTGTATTCAACCCACGCGTGCGGTCGCGGGCAGCGCCAACAGATTGGGTCCATTATACGCGCACAATGCGGCCCCCACAAAATTCAATGTCACGGGAGGGTTACCTTTTTTCCTATCTCATATTTTTCTCCGTGTTTAGATTTTGAGGAAGCCGCTGTGACAATGCGGTGTGATTTCACGTGATTTCTATGGACGGGTTTATTTGGATGTTTGTTGATCTAGTTCTTTCAGGGTATGTACTTACTACACAATAAAGTGGGGCTGCTACCACGTTTCCACATCGGAGCGAAAGATGTCCAATAGAACTAGAACGTGAATACAATAGTAAAGGATGCTTTTTGATATTGAACCCCCCCCCCCCCTTCCCGACGCCAAAAAAAGTGTTAGAAGTTTGATGTTGATGTTCGTGGGTGTGTGTGTGTGAATTATAATTTAAATCCGATGGCATTAAAGAGACAGCAGGGACCAGTCTAGCAGAGAGAAACAAACAACTGTTCGGGATGAAGGAAGATTGGAGAGGCGTATGACCAACAGTGCGCGATTACACGATGATGAAGAAGAAATCGTGTGTTTGTCTACTGTGGCATCGTAGATCTCAAACGGATGGACCGATTTCGATCCGGTTTCTTTCATTCGAAAACCGCCTGGCAGGGTCGCCATGTATTATAATATCTGAGGTCTTCCTACATGGGTGATGGGTAGTCGTCGAGGAGTCTTTAATAAAACACACCTTTACTGTTCTACGTCTAGATCTGTATTAAATATTCACAGGTTACATTAAGTATAATGATGATTAATGTATCTACATATAAGGAATCATTTAGCCTAAATATTGGAGATAGTATCTCTACACCACAGTAAAAATCGGTCTAGCAGTTTTAAGAATTAGCTCCTTTCCAAATTACGTAAGACATTTTTGCTACGAAATTGAATTAGAAAGGGATTTCCTAAAACTATAAGTGTTTTTTGCGTGAGGAGTCTTTTAATGGACGCGTGCTATAGCACGCCCCCTACCCCACATAGCAGGTGGGTAGTCTCCGAATTTTTTTTTACCCGTTACTAACTGTCACGTGACCTTTGTTACTATGCGAATTTTTGTCGCTAAGCGTTATCTGTTTGAATGATGTGTCTGTACGACACAATTACATACACACAATTATATATTATGTATTGTTCTTCATACTACATATCTACGTGTATCAAATGTGTGTAAATAAATGTTTCTCTTTACACATTATTGGACCTTGAGGCTCAATTTTATTCCCCTTTTCTACTTATACGCCCACAATCATGCTAAACTTGGTCTTTAGGTCTTTAGCCTCTGTCTCCCGTGTGTCAATACAGACGTGATTTACGTCCGTGTGTGTATATATGCTTCCATGCTGGTCTGGGAGTAAAGAAAAAACATATAATGTACCAGTTGCTTCTCCTCCCGCGCAGATGGTAAAAGCCAATCGAGGGAATGGGCATAGGAATCACATAGGCGATGCGGCTAGCTACCCATCACTATTTCAATTCCCCTTTCCACCTATACGCCCACAATCATGCTAAGCGTGGCCTTTGGGTCTTGTCACCTTAGACTCTGTCTACCCCGTAAGGGAGAAAGACGTGATTTATGTATGTATGTATAAGTATAAGGTAAGATAGTATTTTATACAGAGATTTAAGGTCAACAGGGCGTTTCGTTAACACCTTCCCACGAACCCAATCCATTCTTCCATTACACTTCGCAGCTTTTCATATTAAATTGCTTAAAACGTAATGAAAAACGCCGAGATCCGTGCACGGACGACCCCAATCTTTTTGTAATGCTAAACCCTACAGATTTCGCCTGGAAATTTAATATTGTACGTACATCGTGATTTATTGAACTCTACTTTTTGCTGGTGAGCCCTGTTTTTTTGTCTGATGTTTTATACATTGGCCTGGAATTCCGATTGTCTCCCTGATATTTAGTGCCGTTAACCTTTGAAAAGAGACAGTTTTTAGCGTTTGTATAGTACCATCATCATCATCATATCAGCCGAAAGACGTCTATTGCTGGACATAGGCATCCCCTAAGGCTTTCTACTCAGAACGGTCTTGTGCTTTCGCTGCTTCTCGTTCGAGGCCTACCGACAGCTCGTCTCCCGGTCCGCAGACGCCATCGAAGATTGTATAGCAACACTTTCATTAAAATTAACTGGGTGTAATTTTTTTAAGATACTAATATCAACAATATAAAAATAAATAAAATAAAAAATCTTTATTGCTAGTGACAAGACAACAAAAACTACATGCTATTACTTACAAGCAAGAGTAACACAAGTTTAGCAATGGATCTCAGCGTGTACTGGGCTCGAGAGATCAGCGCTGTTTTACAGAAAGGCCCCTTGCAGTGGTACATTCCAGCCCCTGCGCGAACATTATAAGAAGAGGAAAACAAAACAAAAAAGAAAAATCTGTCAAAATATTAATGGCTACAAAAGAAGTGAATGTGATCGTACTTATTATGATGTGCAAAGTATATGTGTGTGTGTGTGTGTGTCTATTTTTCAATGCAATTGTTTGACCTAAGGCCTCTCAATGAGAGAGTCTGTATGTTCGAATCTGGGGTACTTCTGAATCGGAATTTATAAGCAAAGATGCATTTGACATTCACGACGACCTTTTTGGTGATGGGAACCTGCTATGGTGCGTGTGGTGCCTATCTGCGAAAGGCTCGCGTGGGAACTATAGCCCAAGCTGTCTCATTCTGAGAGAAGGCCTGTGCTTAGCAGTGGGACGTATATAGGCTGGAGAGAAACCCAAAGGGTAAAAACTGGACCCTATTTAACTAATCTTATCTTACTAAACTGCTCAGATCTGTTCTGTTCTCCAGTCCATTATGGTTGCTTGGTAGAGATCGCTCTGTAGCGATAAGGCCGCCTATTGTTACCTTGTAATATACTGTATACCTTTTTCTGTTTTGGTTGTTATATGTGGTGTTCAATAAAGAGTTATTGTATTGTATTGTATCGTATAGTAATGGCGAAAGTCAAACCACTAGGCTACCACGTTTTTGCCCTTTTGGCCCTTTTTGCGGAACCCTAAAAAGGCGTAAAACTACATATAAGTATCTTCTCCAACCCTGGAATGTTGGTATGCGACTGTCTAGCAGGTGACGTTCCAGAGTATGTGATATTACAACCCGTCAAGTTTTATTGCTGGATTCCTCAAAGCACTCGTTTCTGTGTACAGTCGGTCAAACAAAAGTAAGTAAAGTAAAAATGGTTTATTGACAAACAATGATTTACAGAATTGTTATCAAACCCAATGTAAATATGAAAAGAAAACAAACGAAAATATCTGGCGAACCCCAAACTAGGCCTGTATCTTGGGGTCTAGAAGGTGAGTTACAAAATAGTAATTTCAACTACTATACTATAGTACTTCCATGCTAGTCTGGGAGCAAAGAAAAAACATAGAGAGTACCAGTTGCTACTCTTCCCGCGCAGATGGTAAAAACCCATCGAGGGAATGGGCGGAAATCATAGGAATCATGTTATAGGCCATGCGGCTATAACATGATTCCAAATAAAAATGTCAAAACTATTATATATTTTGTTCCATCAAGGGTCGTCAATAAGTAAAATACAATTTAAAACAAATTAAAATATGTCATAAAATAGAAATTAACATTACAAATTAATTATTAATTAGATCAAAATGCCAAACTTAAAAATTTATATACACACACAAATTACGTCTTTATCCCTTACATTACAGGCTAGACAGAGCCTAAAGTAACAAGACCTAAAGAAAAAATAAAATAAAAAATTAACAGAATAAAATTGGTTTTCCAATAAATGGACTTTAAGGCGACGACGAAAACGTTTAACGAAGGAACTATTCGGTAAACTGTACTCTTATTATTGGTAAAAATGGATATGCACGTGTTCTAATAATTTATGAAGGAACATTGTTTGTATGTACATATCTAAGTACATACACAGTTGATTGTTTTCTTCTGCGGATGGTCGGACCTTGTCAACGGCTCGTCTACGCTACCAACATCTTACTTGCTAATACTGCCGCTAAGCAGTATTTGCGCCGCTGTGTTCCGACGTGGAGACTAAGACAGCCGATGAATTTAACCCAAATGGAATGCTCCAGCTCTATAGATGTCAGGGAAGCGGTGATAGCAAATCTAATGACCTCGTTTTCCTTCCTAATTTTATATGAAAAACTCTCTTGCTTAATATTATGTATGTGTTTTGTATCTACCTATAGGTACGCCCACAGTGTCATGCTAAACGTGGCCTGTAGTAGGTCTTGTTACCTTAGGCTCTGTCTACCCCGTAAGGGATAAACGCGTGATTTCTTATGTATGTGTGTGTGTTGCTTAATATGTAGTGTGAATCGTTCGAAGGTTAACTGGAAGAAATTCCTTTTAGGAATAAGTTCGCTTATGCTCATTTGTTTGTGTTCATGTGTTTTATGTGTAATAAAAAGATATGCGCACTTTAAAACTGGCTAGAAGTCATGTTTTAAAAACAGTAACGTTCTGCCTAGAAACTCAACTACATCTTAAAACTGAAACAACTTCAGAAACCAAACGTAGAAAATCAAACTTGTCTCGCGAAAAATC
This sequence comes from Pandemis cinnamomeana, assembly GCA_932294345.1. NCBI lineage: Eukaryota > Metazoa > Arthropoda > Insecta > Lepidoptera > Tortricidae > Pandemis > Pandemis cinnamomeana. The sequence continues at coordinate 11,451,821 of OW028718.1, read as the reverse complement.
TAAAAGAAACCATAATTCTTGCATCAGTTTTCCGGAGACGATTTTTTCGATCGGAATATAAAATTTGCAGATTCCTTGTCATTTTGCAAATCGGAAAGATTCTTTTGCACGCCCTAGCTTATTCCGCTGACTCGACGCCTTGTTGATATGCGTGTTTCTGTTTTGCTCTCGTGAACTTTTAGAGTTCTGTATTCAGAGATATTGCTATTCCTTCCATGCTGGTCGGCAGCAAAGAAAAACCATAGAATATACCAGAATAGGCGAAAATCTTAGGACTCATGTTATAGGCGATCGATGCGGCTAGCATCCCATCACTGTGTTGATTCCCCTTTCCACCTGCCCACAACCATGCTAATCGTGGTCTATAGGTCTTGCTACCTTGGGCTCTGTCTACCTCGTAAGGGATGAATTCAGGGAGCTACTTACTTTAGGATGCTGACGAGCGAATGACCTTGAACAGCGCCACTCTTCACACATACTGTGAACATCTATGAACAAAAACATTTATCTTGCTATTTCGCTCTTATACGTTTTTGCTCATTAAAATGGAGCTCCGCAAAGTAACGCTTGATTTAAAATATAACTAATAGTAATACTGTCATAGACGGTTCTGGCTGAAAATCAGTGCTGCAGGTGTCTCACACCTCAGCGTAATGCTGAGCCAGCGAGCGTTTCACTTTTGCGAAGGCACACACAACGCTGTTGATCTATTTTTCATGTCTGTGTTTTTTTTTCTATAAACTTGTGTATTATTCTCTTATATTTGTGTCTGTCAAAAAGGAATAAATGTCTTCTTTCTTTCTTTCTAATATCTATTATAAATGTGACAATAGCTCCGTCCCTCTGTCCTCTGTCCGTGGCTACCTCTTCATGGTAAAACCCCTATACCGATCGTAACATAATTTGGCAAGCTCAGACTTTGGACATTACGAAATAAAATACGATACTTTTGATCCCAGAAAACCCCATAGATCCTGCAGGATAGCCACAAACGAATTCTTCACATTCACTTAAAACTGGATTCTCTTCACACGGGCTTCCAGTGCCGGTATTCCGTAATCCTAATGCCCCAGTGAAGCATGAAAGTAGTATTAATGCAGTAGAAATGAGAGCGTTAAGAAGTATAGAAGGTGTATCACTGAAAGATAGAATAAGGAACAGTGTGATAAGAGAACGTGCTGGTGTGAAAGAGGATATAGTGACTAGGATAGAAAAAAAGTATGCTTAGTTGGTTTGGTCACGTACAGCGCATAGATGAAAGCAAACTAACTAAACGGATCTATATGGAGTATGAATGGTTACGTTGGGAGGGGAAGGCCTAGACGGACGTTCCGAGACCAAATAGGAGACGTTTTGGAAAAAGGTCAGGTCAGTACCCGAAACCGACGAGCATGTATGAAGAGATTGATGATTATGGATGAAGCGAAAGAAATATGTCAGGATCGTAGCAAGTGGAACAAAGTCTCTGCCTACCACTGTGGGAATACATACCATGTTGATGAATAAGCTCAAAGTAGCCCAACGAGCTATGGACAGGGCTATGTTGGGAGTCTCTCTGCGAGATCGAATCAGAAATGAGGAGATCCGTAGAAGAACTAAGGTTACCAACATAGCCCAGCAGATTAGCAAGTTGAAATGGCAGTGGGCAGGGCACATAGCACGGAGGACGGATGACCGATGGGGTCGAAAGGTCCTCGAGTGGAGACCGCACGTACCGGCAAGCGCAGCGTGGGACGTCCACCCACAAGGTAGACCGATGACCTCATTAAGATCGGAGGATCGCGCTGGATGCAAGCCGCTTCCAACAGGTCTTATTGGAGGTCTAAAGGAGAGGCATATGTCCAGCAGTGGACTTGTAATGGCTGAGATGATGATGATGTATGTAGTTTCCCAGTCCCACTAATGTGGAATCCTCGCTCGAACGGAACCCGCAAATTGGAACGCCTCAGTTCGGTGCCATTACGCACGTTTGTGCGTAAACTTTCCGAACGTGATACAGAAGAAATATTCAATAAGCGCAGGAAATCAACAATCACGGACTATTGAGCCAGGGGATTGCGTAGTTCGGGGTTGGAGGTTGACAAAGGTCGCTGCGTCGGCGTGTTCTTTAAGAACTGACACTCGGCAGAACTACACAAGGTCTCACAAAATTGTTATGTATATTTTGAACTAGCCTTCCGTCCGCAGCTTCGCCCGCGGTAAATTAATTTTCCCGCAGGAAAAGGTATTTTATTTTCCCGCGGTAAAAAGTAGCATATGTCACTCAGTTACAATGTAGCTTTCTAACGGCAAAAGAATTTTTGAAATTTGTCCAGTAGTGTCGGAGCCTATTCAATGCAAACAAACAAACAAACAATTAAATTTTTCCTATAGATATAGGATACTAGCTGTTGCCCGCAACTTCGTCTGCATATAATTCGTTTATCGCTATCCCGCGGGAATTACGCCATTTTCCGGGATAAAAAGTAGCCTATGTGTTATTCCCGGCTATAATCTATCTATATTCCAAATTTCATCCAGATCTGTCCAGCCGTTCTGGCGTGAAAGAGTAACAAACATCCAAACTCACAAACTTTCACATTTATAATATTAGTAGGATAGTATAGATAGTATAGATAAGTATCTTAAGTACATACACACACATAGGTACACAAATTACGTCTTTATCCCTTACGGGGTAGACAGATAGTTAACAGGTACCTATAGGCCACATTTAGCGAGATTGAGGGCGTATAGATGGAAAGGGGAATCAAAATAGTGATGGGTTGCTTAGCCTCATCGGTACCTGTTACCTTAGGCTCTGTCTACCCCTTAAGGGATAAAGACGTAATATGTGTGTGTATTTAAAAAGCCATGGTAGCCTAGTAGTTTGACCTGTGGCCTCGCACGCAGAGGCGTATGAGCGTGATATCTTGTGTATCTGTTATATGATTGCCTCTCTATTTCTTACTACGAAACAGAGAGAGCCAACATCATAGATAACCGACACGAGAGCGAATCAGGCCGTAATTCTAGCATTAAACCTTTTCCAGTAGGCTTATTATCTAACTCGCTCGCAATCGCCATTGTGTTCATTTTGACAGTTCATGTATGCTGACAATTGGCATCGGAGTCAGCTAGCTGTCACATTCATACACGAACTGTCAAAACGAACACGATGGCGATTGCGAGCGAGTTAGGTAATAAGCTTATGTCGTTGCAACGAGCGAAGTTCAGCCACGTCCTGAACTCGTTAGAACCGCAACGGTATTGGGGCAAATTAACGGGATTACCCTTAGTGAAGACAAGCACCTATCTGATGAAGGCCAGAGACACGGCCGGCACGTGTGCGGCGCGCAAAGTGAAGTCGGCGGCCAGAGAACCAGCGGGAGGAATATCAATACAATACAATACAATACAAATACTCTTTATTGAATACCACAAATCAGTACAAAACAATACAGAAACAAAGAACAAAGTAGACAATAGGCGGTCTTATCGCTTAATAGCGATCTCTTCCAGACAACCAATACAAGAAATAAGTTGGAGACAGTTTAAGTAGGCAGTTTAACATCATACCAACTGTATTCTTCAGCCCAACACATACACACCGTCACGCCTCTTTCCCACAGGGGTATATAGGCAGAGACTACTTTGTCCACTTGCTACGATCCTGACATACTTCTTTCGCTTCATCCACTCATCAATCTCTTCATACATGCTCGTCGGTTTCGGGTACTCCTGACCTGACCTTTTCCAAAACGTCTCCTATTTGCAAAGCAAAGAGAAAACAGTTGCATCTCTTCCCGCGCAGATGGTAAAAGCCCATCGAGAGAATGGGCGAAAGTCTTAGAAATCATGTTATAGGCGATGCGGTTAGCAACCCATCACTATTTTGTTTTCCATTTCGACCTGTACGCGCTTAATCAAGCTAAACGTGTTCTTGATGTTTTGTTACTTTAGGCTCTGTCTACCCCGTAAGGGATAAAGACGTGATATGTGTATGTAAGATTAAGTCAACGCTTGCCGCCATTTCTGTGGCCCTCCACACACTCGCCCCAGTGTCTCGAACTAATTGCCGTGAAACATTGCCGGTAATGGGGGTGCAAAAATCCGAGGGACACTTCCTTGACCCGGAGTGAAAGAGTCAGCGGTTAGTGCCGACTTTGTCGGTGTAACGGCTAATGGAAAATATTATGATGTACTTTGTTAGATTTGAAATAACTTCCGGCGAGGGGTGAGCTGAGAATTTGTCATGTCATGGGGGAATGGGGCATTTTACTGTATAAACTGTTGTTGTAGCGGCTAGCAATCACTATTTTGATTCCACTTTCCACCTATACGCCAACAATCTTGCTAAACGTGGCCTGTAGGTCTTGTTACCTTAGGTTCCTTCTAGTGTGTATGTACCCCGTGGATAAAGACGTGATTAGATTTTTTTTTTTTTTTTATAAAAGAGGGGGCAAACGAGCAGACGGGTCACCTGATGGAAAGCAATTACCGTCGCCCAGGGACACCTGCAAGACCCGGGGAATCACAAGTGCGTCGCCGGCTCTTTGAGGAACAGGAAGGCTCGCTTTTTAAAGATCCCTAAATTGTACCGCTCAGGGAATGCTGCAGCAGGAAGTTGGTTCCAGATCTTTACCGTGCGAGGAAAGAAATTGCGTTTAAAACGCACGGTGCTTGACTGCCAACCATCAAGATGTTGCGGATGGAAGGACAGATGGTTCCGCGAAGTACGGTAGTGGAATTTAGCCGCAGGCAGCAATCCGAAGAGTTCATCGGAGCACTCCCCATGATAAATATGCTACATCCCTCCGCACAGCCAGAGAATCGAGCCTACCAGAAAGTGCCTGGTTATCGACAAATCGAGCAACTCTGCAGAGCCTTTTAATCTGCTCGAGCAGATTAGAAGGTATGCATGTAACTGTTGATTTTTCACAGCTCTACCAACTATTTCTTTGCTCCCAGACCAGCATGGAAGTGAGTTTAATAATATTAACTAACAAAAATTAACCTCCCCCTCCACGCACACGTGATCGAGATTTTTTTATTACTGGATTTTTGATTCCAACATTGCTAGGAACCACCGCAAGGTCGGCTTTCGGATGATACCCCATTGAAATTGGTCCATCCGCTTGAGAGCTACGATGCGACAGACAAACACACACACAGACATTGCGTGGAGGATTATTAACAATCGGAGGCACTCGAAGCCATAACTCAATCACAAAAGAATGACCCATTTACATCAATTTCGAGAGTGAACTCAAACATTGTGAACACTCGAACACGCCTACAATAGCTCGAATACCTTTGTTCACCCCAGTTATTGTTTAATTGTTGATGAAATTTCAATGTACGAGAGCCGCTCGAGAAAACGTGCTGTTAACAACTCAAATGACAACTTGAACGTCTTTAACTATGAATAAATCATTTAATTATTAGTGTGATAAGGGAACGTGCGGGTGTGAAAGACTATAGTGACTAGGATAGAAAAAAGTATGCTTAGTTGGTTTGGTCACGTAGAGCGGATGGATGAAAGTAGACTAACTAAACAGATCTATAGGAGTGTGAATGGTTACGTCGGGAGGGGAAGGCCTAGACGGACGTTTAGAGACCAAATAGGAGACGTTTTGGAAAAAGGTCAGGTCAGGAGTACCTGAAACCGACGAGCATGTATGAAGAGATTGATGAATGAATGATTGATGAAGAGATGGATGAAGCGAAAGAAGTATGTCAGGATGGTAGCAAGTGGAACAACGTAGTATCTGCCTACCCCTTTGGGAAAGAGGCGTGACGGTATGAATGTATGTATGTATTATTGAATCACAAATTTTGATATTTGGATCACAAAGTGGCGTTCTTTCATTTGCCGGTGTTATAATATTGCAATGCCAACGTGGCATTTGGATTTTTCCCACTCTGTATGTACTAATGGTAATACCTGTCAAATAATATGTCAAATAATACTGTCAAGACTCATCGTGAATCAAGTCAGTCGTTTAGTAGGTACTAAAGAAAACAATTTACAGGATAAACTAGGGTTGCTACCGATGCTCTCCGTTAAACATAATCCTACTATCGTACTAATATTATAAATGTGAAGGTTTGTGAGTATGTTTGGATGTTTGTTACTCTTTCACGCCAGAACGGCTGGACAGATCACATAGGTATAGATTATAGTCTGGAATAACACATAGGCTACTTTTTATCCCGGAAAATTGCGTAATTCCCGCGGGAAGCGGTAAACGAATACTATGCAGACGAAATTGCGGGCAACAGCTATATATCTTTAAGGCGATACGTAATTGTCAAGTTTCAGTATCTATTACAATATTATAGATATAATAAGGTAAGGCCTCTCAAGCAAAGGGACGTGAGTTCGAGCCCAGGCTCGCTTTTTTGAGATTTTCTGTTGTTTTTAGATTTTCGGTGAAGAAACACATCGCCAGCAAACCTGCACACATCTGAGAAGCAATTCAAGGGTGCGTGTGAAGTTCCCAATGCACTGGGCCCGCGTGGGAACTATGACGTCTCAATGCGATTCAATTCCGACTCAGTTCAGGTTTTAGCTGTCATTTTTAGTTCGTACAGATCTGACAGCGAGCGAACCCAAACTGGACTTCCATTTCTGTCTTTTTTTTTTATATGAATAGGAAGGCAAACGAGCAAGTGGGTCACCTGATGGTAAGTGATCACCACTGACCATAGACACCCGCAACCCCGGAGGGATTACAGATGCGTTGCCAACCTAGAGGACTAAGATGAAATGCCTCTTGTGCCCATAATTTCCCCGGCTGTCTTACTCTCCACACCGGAACACAGCAGTGCAAGCACTGCTACTTAGCGGCAGAATTAGCGAGTAAGATGGTGGTAGCAATCCGGACGGACCTTGCACAAGGCCCTAAGGTCTTTTTCGGAATTAATGCTAATTTTTGTTTAAAATTTATCACATACATACACACAGTTAGATCCCTCTACTGTGCAACCCTATTACATGTTTTCCAAGCGTTCTCGTCGATCCAATTATTAATAATTCCATCGCCGTAATTGACAGCTGGATGATTATATCGGGTTCCATTTGTTATTTTAAGATGTTAACTTGACACGACGAGAAACTGTAATGTTACGTACCTAACCAGCATTAAAGTGGTAGACAGAGCCAAAGGTGACAAAACCTAAAGACCACGTCTAGCATGATTGTGGGCTATGGATGGAAAGGGGAATCAAAACAGTGATGGGTTGCTAGCCACATCGCCTATATCATGATCCCTAAGATTTTCGCCCAATTCCTCGATGGGCTTTTACCATCCGCGGGAAGAGAAGCAACTGGTACATTCTATGTTGTTTCTTTGCTCCCAAACCAGCAGGGAGGTACGAACTGAAACTATTGGAATTTTAAACATAATTATTATGGGCTGACAGTTGGCATCGGAATCAGCTAACTGTCACATTCTTACAAGAACTGTCAAAATGAACACGATGGCGAATGCGAGCGAGTTAGGTAATAAGCCAGAGAACCCTCGACGATTCCAGAGTGGCACTTGTCTGCGTAGTTCAGCAACATTTTTTAAATAAATTTCATAAATTCGCTTACCGAAAATGACACGCTTGTATAATGAACTCCCGTGAAATATGGAGGGACTTAATTCGTTTCTCACCTTTCTTCTCGCGCAGCTGGTAAAAGCATCAAGGGAATAGGCGAAAGCCTTAGGAATCATGTGATAGGCGATGCGGCTAGCAACCCATCACTATTTTGATTTCCCTTTCCACCTTTACGCCCTTAATCATGCTAAACGTGGCCTTAAGGTTTTGTTACCTTAGGCTATGTCTACCCATCGCGGTGACACCATAGTGCTCCCGCAACGCCCACAGTTCATGGCCAGGAGGGAACGTGTGTGGTTTTAGACGGTAGGCCTCTCCCCTCCTTCCATGGGGAAGGCAGCGGCGAGTTGGAGAGCCCGTCATACCCCCGTTGCTGCCCCGAGCGCGGGAATGCATAAGGCGCATTTTCCACACGTTAAAAAAAAAGGCTATGTCTACCCCGTAGGGGATAAAGAGGTGATATATGTATGTATGTATGTTGTAATGTTAACAGAATTGTCACTTGGCACTGACAATAGTCGCATTTGTGTAATAGGGTTCAGGTCAGTAAGTATTGTCATAAACGGCAGACAGACACTTTTCTCTCAGTATTATCTCAACCTTTCCCACGTTAACCTCAGAATGATATTTTCTATGCAATTACAGAAAACTGCATCGGACTTTCAGCATTTGAATTTCAAACGCAGCTGTTCGCCGCAGATAACCAATGAACTCTACGTGCAATGCTAGAGTGAATGTGACTTTGTATTCAATACCTTAAGGTTAGGTTTCAAACGACACTCTTTGATACCGAGATCGAGGCATTAGCGACAAGTTTCTTAAGTTAACTGAGATTGGAGAAGAATTTAGATGTAAAAGTCGCCAAGTTTAATTCCTCATTCTAACTTAGCGTCAAAGACGAACAAAAAATTTACCTTGCTACTCCGCTACTCACGTGCAAGATAACCAAGCCTGTGTGAAATATATATGTTTCATGCAATCCCTCCCTCCATTGCTGCCAATAAAACACATATAAATCCCACAAACTTAATCATCCCTTACACCACACAAACACTGACGCGTTTCGATCCCTCTACGGGATCATTATCAAAGGTTATTGAACACAACTGTTACACATGCAAACCAACGTCGAACTGAATCATACCAAGACAATTAAATAAAAAGAGTTTAAATCCGCGGGAAAAATGAAAACAAGTCTCGTGATCCGGGTCGAATACCTAGCTGAACAGATGATACAATACAATACAATACAATAACTCTTTGTTGAACACCACATATATAACAACAGTATACAGAATATTACAAGGCGACCATAATGGACTGGAGAAATGAACAGATCTGAGCAGGTAGTGCAATTTAGAATATTATATTAATTTTTTTTTCTTCTCATACTTCGTTTTACTTTGACTAGTAGAGACTTTATACATCTCTTCTATAGACTAATATAATTTAAGGCTCGGCGACCTTTACATCCCTTTTATAAATGTATTTAATTTCAGTAGAATTGAATTATTGTAGTAGCTTAATTAATGTATTTTATTTTGAAAAAAATACTTTCTGCCAACCTTCTTGCGGAGCATTCTTCTTGGCAATGACGGTCTTTCCGAATGCGATGGTAGTTTCAAAAAAGACATGTAAAATAGCCCTTGGCAGCCAATTATCAAAAATAAATGTTGAATGATAAATAGGGATTGATATTCTTATTTTGTTTTAATTCATTGTGAAGCTGTCTTGTGCAGCTTTATCGGGAAATGTGGTTTCTGCTCACGTAAGAAGTCACCATGTATTTAATGTTCAATAGCTCGGCGTGAGAGCAGACAACATAATATTCGCGACGAAAAAAGTAATTTCCCGCGTTAAACCTTTCGAGATACTGACTCTCATATTGCGCAAAATAGAGCGTCTGTATTATTTAATTTTGCTAGAACACAAATTGTGAATAAAGGCGTCAAACCATTGCGTCAGTTAATTGCAAGCTACAAAATCTGACGCCGTCAAAGAGTGGCCTAAATGATCATAATAGTCTACATTTTGCACAAGTGAGCGTTTTCTACTTGGGCATTTTCCAGAAAAAACGTCCACATGTACATTTTTCCAGAATTAAAATATTTTGGGTTTTCTTTCTCAGAATCGTTTACCTTATCGATTCTCATACTAGAAAAAAAATGAGTCCCAGATTTTTTTATGATTTTTTTTCTTTGTATAAGGATCGATAGGGTAAACGATTCTGAGTAAGAAAAACCCAAAATAGTTTAAATTCTCGAAAACAATTTCATGTGGACTTTGTTTTGGAAAATGCCCAAGTACATAGAAACGCGTCATATTCGATATGTATGTATGTATGTAAACTCTTTATTGTGCAAAATAAACAAGACAAAATACAATTGACAAACACTGATATATTTATGTTCTTTTAGCCGTGGTAGCCTAGTGGTTTGACCTGTGGCCTCTCAAGCAGAGGGTCGTGGGTTCGCATCCCGGGCTTTCACCTCAGAGTTTTTCAGTGTTTGTGTGCGAAATTTCATTTGGAATTTGCATTTGAATTTGAATATCATATGGTACAAAACGAAGAAGTCGAAGCGTATTGTCACTTTTCTAGCTACAATGTCGTGCAAAATCCTTTCCCATTGTGAATTCACGATTACTTCCGAATATTGCCGACGTGTCTATCTATGGGTGTGACTGAATCGTAGCAATGATAAAATACCATATAAATACGAACATTTCCGAGATAATACGATGGGAATGGGTTTTGCACGACATCTGTGCGCAGTGTTATTCATAACAATGTGAGTTGTCATAACAGTTTGACAGTTGGCAACGCCATAGCGCTAGCGTAAGTAGAAATAACTGCAATAGCCAAATCACTTTTTGGCTTGACTTGTTTCGGTTTAATTGGTTTAATGCGATGTGAACTGATCGAGTGTTGCCATACATACTTCCGTATATTTGTCAGCTTGTTTGTATAGTGTTTTCCACTGGCGTTCGTGTCGCCACAGTGTATTCGTATTTTATATGTTTAGTTTTATAATTTTATCTGGGTCCTGCTGAAAAACAGCGTTGCGGCTTGCCGCTACATTATGCTGAGTGGGACCCATTTTACACCATATCGGTACTATTCCTAAGTATATTGTATTTCTTCCTATTATATATCTACGTGTATCGAATATGTGTAAATAAATGTTTCTCTCTCTCTCAAAATAGAAACGCTCCGGAGCGTAGCGTTCTGTTGAAGCCACCAAAGATAGCATAGCTTCTAACTGTAATGGACAGGGGTAGTAAAGGCACTCGAAAAATTACACATTACGCAAAATGAGAAATAGCCAAGCGAGTGGAGCCGGAATGAGTCGGCGGCGATTTGCTCACACTGAGACAAGGTTCTATGGTTTGCTTTTCATGTTCAACAAAATTCATCCCTTAGGCAAAGAGAACAGGGTACAATTCAGAAGGTATCAATATGACTTGTAGAACTTAAGTGTGGAGGCACTGATGTAGTGAAACCACTCGTTTATAAACACGAGTGTGTTGTTTAATATACTGGAGATTTTCGGGTAAATTTGAAATGTTTGTTTGTTTTTAAGATGTGAGTGACCGCATTACCTATTTTTACCCGACTGCGCCGGAGTTCATAGTTAGGGCTATGTTTTTGAGTGTACCTATGTATGTATGTGGATTAAATAGGCACGCTCATGAGCATAAAATAGATTCGGTTCGGTATAGCACGCGTCACGGAATGATCAGGATCCGGTTCGATTCAAGACCATAGTTTTATTTTTCGGATTTTTCTGTGTTCTAATTTTCAGTGTCATTTAGAAAACCGTTAGTAAACCAAAAATCTAGAAGTATTGTTTAGGAATAACTTTATTTAATCTGGCAACCCACAGCCACTCTTACATAAGACTCGTTCTCACATCCTTCCCAACCAATCATTCATTCAAAACATTTCATTCCCGGTCACTTCAAAAAGGAATGTATTGTCTAAAGTCACGCTCCGCGTGCTTTTTATGAAAAAAACTATATAATAATATTGAGTTCTGTGCCTGCCTTCTGCATAATTTGACTCTTAAATTAGTGAGTGTATGACAAACGGACGGACAAGGTGTCTTTCCCTACAATCATTGAAGATCAGCGGCGCCGCTCAACGTGGGATATCTCCGATAAGTACATACCCAAATCTACACCTGACTGGACTAAGGTACGAACTTTTACATTTCCCCTGCTCAAGATTCTGTTCTTCTTCTTCTTCTTTCTTATTTGTGGCGTTTCAAGTCGTTATAGCGACGATAACTTCGCCTCTGTCAAAGTTACAAAAATATGATTAAAAAATCTTGTGACAAAATGTCGGCAACATTGTACGGTAATGGTCAAAGACCCCCTCCCCCCCTGTCGGGCTCTTAGCCAACGGTCAATGATATCCCTCAGAAACTGCCAGGAAATCATTAGCCGAAGCCCAGGGTGCACCGGATCAAGCACTGCTCTTCCCCCCGGACGGATCCAAAAAGGAACCGCAGCTCTTGACCACACGTGGAGGTAACCCGACTCGCACCCCAAAATTCTGTTCCCAACAAGTATAATTCTTGATTTGTTTGACAGTGCCAACAAAAGTTGTTACACTTAAACTACGATAGTTATTTATGGTACCGGACTGGTAAACGGTTTCAATTAATTATATCCCCAGATCTCAGGAGCATGATTGTCAGTATCTAGATTATCTTCGACATTATCTGTGAGATAGTCTAGCCTGTTACCAGGAACGTGACTCGGCGTATGCACTAGACTAATACAGGCTGCCTTTGATCAACGTAATAGATATCTATTGTTACGTTTATGATCTGACGCTGTAATAATTAATCTATTGAACCGTGGTATTATAACTAGTCTACGGAATGCGTTGCAATAAGGAGTTGAATAGCAATCAGTTGCTTCAATTAACACACATGTATATCTGTGTTGCTTCTCTACCCGCGCAGATGGTAAAAGCCCATCGAGGGAACGGGCGAAAATCATAGGAATCATGTTATAGGCGATGAGGCTAGCAACCCATCACTATTTTGATTCCGTTTTCCACCTATACGCCCTCAATCTTGCTAAATGTGGCCTGTAGGTACATGTTACCTTAGGCTCTGTCTACACCGTAAGTAAGGGATAAAGACGTGATTTGTGTGTGTGTGTGTGTGTGTATATCTGAGAGCAAAGTGCACCAGCCAACTTGGCTGAGCCAAGACGAAAACAAAGAAGACAGGGCACTATTACTTTTTTTATTATTATAAAGTTAACTGATAGAGGGCGCATACGTGAAAAGGGAAATCAAAATAGTGATGGGTTGCTAGCCGCATCGCCTATAACATGATTCGTAATAATTTGGTCTGGGAGCAAAGAAAAAACATAGAATGTACCAGTTGCTTCTCTTCCCGCGCAGATGGTAAAAGCCCGTCGAGGGAACGGGCGAAATTCTGAGGAATCATGTTATAGACGATGCGGCTAGCAACTCATCACTATTTTGATTCCATTTTCCACCTATACGCTCAGAATCTTGCTAAACGTGGCCTGTAGCTGTTACCTCAGGCTCGGTCTACCCCGGAAGGGATAAAGACGTGATTTGCGTATGTATGTATGTAATTGTGATTCGCTTATCGCTATCCCGCAGGAACTATGCGATTTTCCCGAACAAAAACTATTCTATGTCCTTCCCCGGGACTAAAACTTTCTGTAAACCAAATTTCAACGAAATCAGACAGACAAGAGTTAGGTACTTTCACATTAATAATATTAGTAGGGATTAAATAATTTAGACATTCATTAAATACCGTGTGTTAAAACACGCATAGTTGGATTTAATTTAGTCCAGACAGGTATAGACAGGTTTAGACAGGTCTCTACAGGATTAAGATAAATTGGTTTCTGTGTATTAATTCAAAGTCGCCGTTTATGTTTAAGCTCTAAAGCTTAATGAATCCTAATACCTAACTACCGTCCAAAACTAACTGACTGTACCATCAAACTTTAACAAGCGGTCAACGCCCAACGTCAAGGTGTCCTATTCTAAAAGAGACAAACGATAATGTCGCAGTGACAAATGGCCGTAACGTAACACCGTCGAAAAAAGTCGGGCGAAAAAAATTGATGTCGCACGACCGGACGATTTTGGTAGATTATAGAGATATAGAGCGTAATGGATACTTAGTTGAGATTGTCGGCTATAAAGAGGGGACAAGAAAAAACAAATTTATTTGACGCGATGATAAATACGGTGCTGTTTTAGACGATGACTTGCGTGAGGTTCAGCATGATAAGAACGAACGGGTTAGTTTTCAGTGAAAGTTTCAGAGTGCGAGTTGAATAATCGCACCCCGGTGCACTTTGGGCACATCGCTAATTTAAAAATTTGATTTTGGTTACATTGTAAAAGGATTTCAAATCAAAAAACGGTCGAACGTGCTTTAAAATTCCGTACAGGGTGGCAAGCGAGCAAGTATTTCACCAACCTGGACAATTATCGGTGACAAGTCTCAGTGTCAATTGTATTTTGTCTTGTTTATTTTGCACAATAAAGAGTTTACATACATACATACAAGTGACAATTATATTTACATTGCAAACTCGACCAGAATCTACGCCGGTTGGTTCCATATTGACTACACCTTACATGTCGAATTGATACATATCGCGGACTTTTGTCAAATGGGTGAAATACCCTGATGGTACCTAAGTGACCACCCATGAACACCCGGCAACATCAAGGGCAAATACTGTTAAAGATTAACCCCCTTATTTAGAAACGCTCTGTAGGCTTCTGCTAACTTAGCAATCGTTTGTCCTTATCTGTCATTTTGAGGTAAATTTCAAAGACAGTAAGAGCACGCTTAGTGTAAGATTTCAAACACAGTAAGAGGTTTAGTGTAAAATTTCAAACACAGTAAGAGCAAGCTTAGTGTAAGATTTCAAACACAGTAAGAGCAAGCTTAGTATCAGATTTCAAACACAATATAGAGCATGCTTAGTGTAAGATTTCATACACAGTAAGAGCAAGCTTGGAGTAAGATTTCAAACACAGTAAAAGGTTTAGTGTAAAATTTCAAACACAGTAAGAGCAAGCTTAGTGTCAGATTTCAAACACAGTAAGAGCAAGGTTAGTGTCAGATTTCAAACACAGTAAGAGCAAGCTCAGTGTCAGATTTCAAACACAGTAAGAACAAGCTTAGTGTAAAATTTCAAACACAGTAACAGCAAGCTTAGTGAAAGATTTCAAACACAGTAAGAGCAAGCTTAGTGTAAGATTTGCGTCACAAAGTGTCGACTTTGTATTTATTTTAAACTACTTTATAGTGAAAAAGCATTGTCTCTTCTGATGCTATGTACCCCAAAAAATATCAAAATACATTTCCTTGGTACGAACGTTCGAGGCGTCCATCGTTACGTTACGTCGCGTTACGTAACATTCTTTAGAGACCATATTTGAGGGAGACGACGGAAGGACACAATTCACAGAATAGATACGATCTTTATATGATACACGTTAAAATATATTTATTGCCTCTGCAATTCGGACTGGACAAAATGGGCGAGATAAAAATGTAACACATTTCTATGGCAGCTATGAAAATAACTTAGACGAAGTGTGAGAAGATACGCTGTATTTCGGACTAGCTGTTTCCCGTGACGCCGTTTGCAAGGAATTTGTTTATCGCTATCCCGTGGGAGCCACGCCATTTTCTAGGATAAAAGTAACCTATGTGTTATTCTAGATTATAGAAAATACTTCGATGTTCATCCATGCTGGTCTGAGAGCAAAAAAACCTCTTGCTTCTCTTCCCGTGCAGACGGTAAAAGCCCATCGAATCAATCTAAAGGCGATGGGGCTAGCAGCCCATCACTATTCCTTTCTGTGTCAGGTTAGCTGGAAGAAATCCCTTCTTAGTCATAAGTTCGCCTTTGTACTATTTTCTGTGTACTTCTGTATTTTTTTTATTTTTATGTGCAATAAAGAGTTTACATACATACATACATACTATTTTGATTCCCCTTTCCATCCATACACCCCCAATAAATTTATGTACCTATGTATGTGTGGCATTTGGGCTAATCATCAGCATAAAATAATGTACAATTAATCGTATAAAACACCAATGTTTTCAATACTGTAGCCTTCATCGAACGCCATCTAATTCAACTCAGGTATTGAGCGGCACAAAATTAATTTCGCGTTTATCCTCCATAAAAACGTCAAAAAGCATTTTGCATCAAGACTTAGAATTGACAAAGACGTTGGCTGTTTCTTGGAAATTCTCTCGAATACAGCCGAGTATAAGCAAGGAGTTAATCTTGGAATCCGTGTACACTGCGGCTGTCGAAAAAACTGTAACGATTTTTGAAAATAGTGTTTTTTTATATTATTTACTAGCTTCTGCCCGCGACTTCGTCTGCGTAGAATTATACATTACTTCCTCTTGAATCACTCTATCTATTAAAAAAAACTGCACCAAAATCCGTTGCGTAGTTTTAAAGATATAAGCATACATAGGGACATAGAGACAGAGAAAGCGACTTTGTTTTATACTATTGTAGTGATTTATTTAAGGTTCACGAACAATTGTTAACGAGTTTGGTGACGAGCATGTATTAAGAGATTGATGAGTGTGGATGAAGCGAAAGAAGTGTCAGGATCGTAGCAGGTGGAACAAAGTAGTCTCTGCCTAGCCCTCTGGGAAACAGGCGTGACGGTATGCTACAATTTAACGTCTAAGAAAATGGATTCAGCCATCATGTCAAATATATCTGTCATCGGCTTATTGTTATGGCATAAAGGTATAGATGTTTTTGACGTCTAGGTAACGGACATATTAAAATTTATGCGCTTGACTGTAATCTACGAATTGTAACCATAACTATTGCATGTTACAGTAAACAAGAAGCCTAGTGTGGGCGTGGCTTAGAACGACATTCGGTTTTCGGGTACCACCGGCCGATCCCCTTATTCGAGTGAGTAAGACAGCAAGACTGTTAAGGTGCTGCTACTGGGACTTGGGTATCTTCTTCAATGAACGTTTCATAATGTCGTAACAGCTTTATATATGTATAATAATGTAATTATAAATTTAATTTGACGACGTGGTTGGCTAAGTTGGTAGTGACCCTGCCTGCGAAGCAAGCGTCCCGGGTTCGAGTCCTGGTAAGGGCATATATTTGTGTGATGAGCACGAATATTTGTTCCTGAGTCATTGATGTTTCTATCTATTTAAGTATGTATTTCTCTATATAAGTATGTATATCGTTATCTAGTACCCATAACACAAGCCTTACTAGCGCTTACTTTGGGACTAGGTCAATTTGTGTGAATTGTTCCCTAATATTTATTATTATTATTTATTATTATAAATCTTAGAAAATCAACGTGTTGCTAGCTCCCGATCGTATGTGCGTCTGACGCGGCGCAATGGGGAGGCTACCGGAGTGGCACGTTGTCGACGCCGTGCAGCACCGTGTTAACAAAGACAAACCTGAATCTGGTTCTACGAGCTCAAGGTAGCAGTGTGCGCAGGCCTGAGCGAGCCTTGATAGGCGGGGGAGTCACAACAACGCTTTGACACTGGCTTAGTGGGATATAGCCTAACCTAAAAATGTCTAAATGTCGGTGAAAATTAGAAAACATAGAAAAATCCGAAAAGTAAAGCTATGGCCGGGAATCGAACCCGGATCCTCGTCATTCCGTGACGCGTGCTATACCCCTACACCACCCATAGCAGGTGGGTAGTCTCCGAATTTTTCTACCTGTTACTAACTGTCACGTGACCTTTGTTACTTTGCGAATTTTTGTCGCTAAGCGTTATCTGTTTGAAAGATATGTCTGTACGACACAATTACAAACTACCATAGCCATACGTTACTATGGCCATAGCTTTACTTTTCGGATTTTTCTATGTGTTCTAATTTTCACCGACATTTAGAAATTTAATTTCTAACGGCAAAACCGAAAAAGTAAAAAATAAAAATCAAGAAATAAAAATTCTTGATTCATTTGATAGTAACCTAAAAATGACATTTTAGGTACAACCTTTTTTGCTGACTGTACTTTTTGTTGACTACTTGCATTGCCGTCCTTCCTACATTATGTGTACCAAATTTCAAGTTAATCGAATCAACCGTTGAGGAGTTCCCTCCTGCGGAGACGATCCTGGCTGGAACACCAGAATTTCAGATTATTGTACTGTATATCAGACTTATATAAGTATGCAAAATTTCAGCTCAATCGGTTGAAGATATCTGCGTCAAAATTCCACACGGACAAACATACTTACGTACATACATACGTTGCAAGTTATATAAAAGCTTGTAAAATACCTGGAAATATTCTGGAATAATTATGAGACGACTTATATAGCGGATTTTACTAAAATTATTCCATGCTGGTTTACTCCCAAGTAAAGAAAAAACAGAATTTACCAGTTGCTTCTCTTCCCGCGCACGGTAAAAGCTCATCGAGGGAAAGGGGGAAAGTATTAGGAATCATGTTATAAGCGATGCGGTTAGTAACCCATCACTATTTTGATCTCCCTTTCTACCTATACGCTATTGTTTTTCTTTAGGTTGCGCAAAATTATACTATTTTGGTGTTAAACTATACGTTGTAGTTTTTCTTTTATAATTTTTGTTTATTTTTGTTGTTTGTTTGAGGCTGTTTAATTTCTGTTCATATTTTGGCGGGTATCTTCATTTTAATAATTTGGTAGTTTTCACCATAATCTATAAGTAAGCAGAAGGGAATTTGTTGTATAATCTACAAACAAGTAATTATTATGAGAGAGTTCCAATTTCAGGTCGCCGGGTAAAGCCTATTTAGATGAAATTTCGGAGAATTTTCAAACTCCCAATGATGGTTAATTTCTGTGGTAAATATTTACGTAAAATATTCATGGAGCGTTGACCAAAAAATATCGAAGCATCTTTCTTTCATCAACAATAATAAAATATGATATTTTTTGTCGAACAAAAAATAATAAAATAGATACAGTACAAAAGAAAAACTGTTAGGCAGGCACTTGAATTTGTAGTGGACTGCACAGATAAAGGTATGTATAGTATATCTTATTTGCCAGTTATTTCGGCTGTCTGGCTCTCCACGCCGAAACACTTAATGAAATTCTGTCAATATAACATAAACATGTAGGCACGTTATTGGTTCACTGAAACTGCGGCAGATCTTAGTGCGAGTACTTTTGTGTCGTGATACTATCTAGAGCGGCATTGCTTGCCGAAACAAAAACCAAGTTATTTATACTGATGGTTGCACTTATCAGAATCGCAACGCAATATTGGCGAATGAACTCTTTTTTTTATAGATACTTACGAGGACCACAATTTTATCGAAAATTACGCTAATGAATCAATCTGGTTGTACAAATCTATAAGACCTGGACGTAAAGCAGGTGATCATACTATGACCGATACACGTGCAATCGAATGCAACCCATATGAGAATATTAAAGTGAAGGTCTATTTCGATCAGGAATGGCTTGCTATACCACAAAGACCAAAAAAATCCAGCATTGATTACGCTCCCCTACACACTCAGAGATGATCCCAATAACAGCAACCAAATATCGGCTCTTGCAAGATTTGGAAGCAGTCCTGCCCGGAGACTGTCATGACTTTTATGACTCGCTGCCGCATTCATAAAATTAATGATTTTTTTATTTTTGATCTCGTTACTTGTATATATTTACGAAAATATAGAAGTTATTCGTACCAAGTAAAGCTATGATTACATAATAAATACGTGTTTGATTATTATAGTGATATATCATTCAATTGTTTGATTTAATCCAGTTTAACTCTACATCAAAATTAAAATACATTTGAGTAGAAATATTGAAAACAATACTGTCTAACTTACAAAAACTTTGTTTAGGGCAATGCTACAGCTATTTGCCATTAACGGTATTATTTCAAAATATTTTGCGATGACTTGTTATTCGTAAAAATGCATTTAATAACTTAACTTAAACCAATAATTTGTTTTTTCGCTTCAGCCACTTATCTTACAAACCAAATAAAAATAGTACTATATTTAAACCAATACCACCTTACTTACACAAACTTTTTGTACGGTTATATTAAACAGCAGTGATCCTTTCAATTTGGTATAAAAGTATTTTATTATCAAGGTTTTCGAGTATTAATAAGTGTAACGTTAATAAAAACATTTTTTTGATTTTTTTCCGTTTAACCACTCATCTTACAAATTTTAAAAAAATATAAGTTTATTTTGTAGTAATACCACCTAACTTCCAATATATAAGTACAGGGCAATGTTACAAAGATGCGTCATATAACAATAGTTTTAGTACATTTTTATAATTTTAATCGTCTTTAAATATTTTCAATAATTTAAAATTCAAAATTTTAAATCGTTTTTTACGCTTCCTGTAAAATTGTATTTTTGATACTTAGACAGTATTGATTCTTAACCGTCGATATAGTTCGCGGTGGAATTGACAAGCAAGATGTTAAATTTCTAAACGACACTGAAAAAACAGAAAAATCCAAAAAGTAAAGCTATGGCCGGAAATCGAACCCGGATCCTCGTCTTTCCGTGACGCGTGCTATACCCCTACACCACCCAGAGCAGGTGGGTATTTGTTACTGGCTGTCACATGACCTTGTTACTATGCGACAGCTAGTAACAAATAGAACAATTCGAAGGCTTCCCCACCTGCTATGCTGCTTTAATTTTCGAATTTTTCTATGTGTTCTAAATTTCAATGTCGTTTAGAAATTTAACGTGTAACGGTAAAACCGTCAAATTAACAAAATATTTTTTGATTCATTTGATAGTAGGTAAGTAAGATAGTAAGAAGTTTGTTTGATAGTTAGAAGTTTTGTTTGATAGTTAGAAGTTTGATAGTAAAAAGGGAACGGCTTTAATTATATAAAAGAAAAAAATAATTATGTTGTGTTGGACGAATGTTCTGGCACGTTTAAAATTTCATTCAATCAATTATTTAACATCAGCTTCGGTCGAATGGACGTTTCCCATAATAAAATATTCTATCAGGTCTTCTTTCCCACGTACTTAAATTTCGGTATATTTTATTTAAAAAAAGCCGTGGTAGCTTAGTGGTTTGACCTGTGGCCTCTCAAGCAGAGGGTCGTGGGTTCGAATCCTGGGCTCGCACCTCTGAGTTTTTCGGAATTTATGTGCGAAATTACATTTGAAATGAACTAGCTGTCACGCTAGCCACATCGTCTATAACATTATTCCTAAGATTGTCGCCCATTCCCTTGATAGGCTTTTGCCATCTGCGCAGGAAGAGACGCAACTGGTACATTCTATGCTTTTTCTTTTCTCCCAGACCTGGAAGAACTTATCATTGTTACAGTAGGCTTATTACCTAACTCGCTCGCAATCGCCATCGTGTTCATTTTGACAGATCTTGTATGAATGTGACAGCTAGCTGATACCGATGCCAATTGTCAGCCCATACATGAACTGTCAAAATGAACACGATGGCGATTGCGAGCGAGTTTGGTAACGAACTTGCAGGTATAAATTTGGATAGCTAAATATTAATGCGATGAATTGATGTTCTCAGTTATCTTAATATTGCTGTGAACATTAAATTCGACTATAATGCGTAAGAGCTTTGGGGCAACATCTTTCAGTCAAGTTTACTGATTTATGGAATTAAAGGTTTTAACTCTGGATGTGTTAAAACCAAAGTATGCAAATACCTTCCCTCTTATTCATAAACGCTCTGTAGGCTTCTGCTAACTTAGCAATCGTTTGTCCTTATCTGTGAAAGGTAAATGTCAAAGTGACATAAGGACAAACGATTGCTAAGTTAGCAGAAGCCTACAGAGTGTTTATGAATAAGGGGGTATATAATTGAATAGATATTCAATAAAAATTAAAAACTAAAGCAATTGAGCAACACAAACATTTCGAGTTCAAAATTTCACAAAAATATATTATATTCAATGAATAAAATACATAGAGTCGTAATTGTGTCTACGTGCCTATGAAATAACAATTCGATACATACACAAATCACGTCTTTCTCCCTTACTTGTTACCTTAAGCTCTGTCTACTTAGTAAGGGATAAAGACGTGATTTATGTACGTATGTATAAAAATACTTGCAGTTCAACAAATGCACCACGTCATTCGGGATTCGAAGTTAAAATATGACACGATCGCGACAACATTGTGTTCCCACTATTCTGGATTCTAGATCACAAGACGCCAAAAACGTGACCCGATCTAAGATGCATCGTGACAGAATTATGAATTGCTGCAACAGAATGCAATAAGGAGTGTGACATTTGCATTTCTAGTCCGGAGCAAGTCCCGGGAGGGTCGTAGACGAAAATCTGAAATGGATTCAGAGTTGGAGATATTTTGTTACTTGCACACACACAGAGCCTGAGGTAACAAGAACTAAAGAAAGAAAGAAAGAAGAAATTTATTCCTTTTTGCAAGACACACAAATCTTCAAATGATTAGTTTAATTTTAAGTTCAACAATATTGTACGCCCGAAATGGGCAAACTGTTGATTCTCTTCAACTTTTAGACAATAAATGATATCTATCTATCTATCAAATATAAGATAATATACACAATTTTATAGAAAATAAACAAGGTAAAACAAAAAAAAACATACGACATAAAAAATAGATCATCAGCGTTTCGCAAAAGTGAAACGGTCGCTGGCTCAGCATTACGCTGAGGTGTTAGGTCACGTTTAGCATGATTGTAGACGTATAGGTGCAAAGGGGAATCAAAATAGTGACGGTTGCTTGCCGCATCGCCTATAACATGATTCCTAAGAATTTCGCCCATTCCCTCGATGAGCTTTTACCGGGACGAGGGGCAACTGGTATATTCTATGTTTTTTCTTTGCTCCCAGACCAGCATGGAAGCACATCATCACTAAATAGCATTAAACGCTTTCCCATGTCTGTTTCTATGTATGCTTAGATCTTTAAAACTACGCAATGGATTTTAATGCAGTTCTTTTAAGAGCTAGAGTGTTTCAAGAGGAAAGTTTTATAATATACTAGCAGTTTCCCGCAACTTCGTCTGCATAGAATTTGTTTATCGCTATCCCGCAGGAATTACGCAATTTTCCGGGATAAAAAGTAGCCTATGTGTTATTCCGGACCATAATCTATCTATGTTACAAATTTCATTGAGATCTGACTAGCCGTTCTGGCGTGAAAGAGTAACAAACATCCAAACATACTCACAAACTTTCACATTTATAATATTAGTAGGAAGTAGGATTATATGAAAGAAAGAAAGAAAACATTTATTCCCTTTTGCAAGACACACAGTTATAATACAAGCGTAATATAAGTATAAAAACACTGATTGCACCCGTGCAAAGCCGGGGCGGGTCGCTAGTATTTGAAAATTTGATAGGATATAAGATATATTTTTGTATCTCGAGAAATCTTCCGGAATAATTCTGAGAGTCGTTGCTCTAATTCCCATTGCCTCTTCCAGTGCGGCAAATCATTATAAATCAACTCGACAATTGGAATCGCGTTATCTCGTGTAACAGAACGGTGTCAATAGGGATTTATGGTTTTCCCTAAGCTATATCACTTAGTTTGCAAGGTAATATACATTTATTGCGATATGGAATTTCTGGCACGAAATAGAAGCCACGTAGATAAAATAAAGGGTAATAAAATGAAACAATGAAATTCTAAAACAGACATTAAAAATACTTCGAGATCCTAAGCTTGTCTAAAACTGAAATACATACATACACATACACAAATCACGTCTTTATCCCTTACGGGGTAGACAGAGCCTAAGGTAAAAAGACCTACAAGCCACGTTTAGCAAGACACTGAGGGCGTAGAGGTGGAAAGTGGAATCAAAATAGTGATGGGTTGCTTGCCGCATCGCCTATAACATGATTCCTAAAAATTTCACCCTTTCCTTTGAGGGCGTTTACCATTTGCGCGGGAAGAGAAGCAACTGGTACATTCTATGTTTTTTCTTTGCTCCCAGGCCAGCATTGGAAGTAAAAAAAAAAAAAAATTGAAAAATGAAAAATGATTACCTAGCAAAAAAATGACGTGGGACCCAAAGGCCCCGTTTAGCATGATTATAGGCGTATGGAAAGGTGAAATGTTTTACAATAATTGAAAACATCAATCAATGGACATCGGTTCGCAGGGAAGCGTATCGACCAAACCTTCATAAAAATACTGTGAAACTGAGGACCTTCTTTTTTTGTAGTTAGCTAAAAAGGTTCCAAACGGCCAAGCGATGAACTAAAGCGTAGAAAAACACCCTGTATACCAATAAATCTTTTTCGCTTCCAATTTTAAATGTAATGGCCCGACATCTAGTTCCAATGTGTATCCCCGCTATTTGAGTAACAATCGAGTCGAATTGAAATCTAGTTGTAATCGGTGCCAGTCCATTAGGCGGCTAGAGATGTGCTAATGGTTCATCTAATATCGATAAAAAAAGCTGACAGAAAACTAAAATCTATCAAAAGTTACACATTTAGAAGAAAAGTATGAAAAAGCTATAAAGAGTGTCCAACACAACCACTTAAAAAAATATCATTTTATCGAGAATTTAAAGTAAGTAAATTCTTTATTGTACAAATATTATAAAGAAACAAACTTAATTCACATAAAAAAAACATATTCACAAAGGCAAAAATCTCTGTTATTTTATGTCCTGGTTTGATTATTTTAATGGTTATCTCGTCTCATATAAAGTGGTAGAAAAAGTGACTCGTTTTAAGCACGTCTAGATAAAAAAAAAGGTGTTAGTGCCTGTTTCTGTGAATGTTGTAAGTTCTAAGTTTTTTATACCGAATTATTTCTGTCAATCATAACTATTAAAAAATTAAGCAAACCTTCCACGCAATAAAGACTTAAGTATAGTTTAAGAAACAACCCTTAAAAAGTAAAATAATTAAATTATTATGCCAAAATGCCTTAAATCGTCTTGGAAAAGAGCTGATACTACTCAAACTGCTAGACAAATTTTGATCAAACATAGTTTAGAACTACTGCGAGGAAGCTAGCCGAATGAAAAAAAAACCGCATCCAAAGTGCTCCCTCCGCTTAAGAACTACGATGCCACTGGCACACACACACACACACACACACACACACACACACACACACACACACACACACACACACACACACCCACACACACACGGCCATCAAACTTATAAACCTCTTTTTGCGTAGAGGTTAAAAATATCGATAACATACGAATGTGGTTGACAACGGCACATCACTATACAGGGTGGTTGCAAACACATACGCTGATTGTTTACTCGGTTAATCCACGCTGTATTTGTTGTATTAAAATACGTTGTTGACAAGCTAGAACCTGTTATTTTTTTTTTGACAATTTGTAGTAAAAAGCTAAAGTTGGCACAAATTATAGACATATATTTATCTTAGGATAATTTTAAAATACACTTTGAGCTGTAATTTTTAGTATGGTTCTGACAGCGAGCGAACCTAAACTGAATCGGAATTGAATCGCATTATGACGTCATGATAACCCTCTGTAAGTGTCCATTACTGGTGCTTGTCAGCTTTAAGTGTCCAAAACTGGTGCCATCACGCTACAGAACCCAGTTATTGGCGATAAAATATTAAAAACCAGCCGGCCTACTAAAATCTCATAACCGCACATAATAATCTCTTGAAAAACTGTAAAGAGAAAACTTTGAAACTTTTAATTTAATCTCAAATTAAGCAGTGAATTAAATTTAATTCCGCGGCTTGAAAAATAACTGAACAGAAGTTAAGTTCATTAAGGAGTGTTAGGACGCTCTTGAATCATTCTTAAGCTGACTTAATTTTATTTATAACTAGGTGTCAGCCGTGGTACGGTTTCCTGGACAAATATCATTTTCACTTCTCATGGTCACAAAATGCTGCACAAAATTACTTTTTATCCTCTCGTGCATAAAGTTATTTCTACTTTTAAGGCTCAGGCAACTAGGCTTAGGTGCGACGTCGGAAACCTCGAAGCTCTAGCGTTTTCCCTTCTAACAGAGGCTCTTGGCCTTACATTAACGCTTAGGCCAGTGCACCCTGGGCAACAACGGTTAATTAACTTATTTAGCATGTTAGTTAAGTTTATTAAGTAAGGGAGGCGCATTTCCACGCCATAAAAAAGAAAAAAGGCAACTAGGCTTTACAGCCACGAATACAATAAACCACTGTGGCGTTCTAAGGGGGAGGCCTTTGTACAACAGTGGACGTTTTCTGGCTGATGATTTGTGAGGTGATGGATGCTCGTCCGTCCTCTTGTATATAATTTTTCTATTTGTTTTTTTTTTTAATTTTTGTATTTTGTGCTCTTTTGTCTTACTTAGTGCCGTAGTCTTTCTGTTATACTTTGTAAGTTTTTGGTAATAAATAAATAAATAAATAAGTGATGATGAATATAAAAAATGCGTATCAGTTCTGAGTTTTCTCCTTCTAACTCCTTCTGAGAAATAAGGATAGCTTTAGCCAGCACAAAATTAAGTACAGGAGGTTGCAAATGGCCTTGAATGGCTTCGAGAAAAGGATTGTACGGCCAAGCCTTTGTTATGCTCGACTTGGGGGGGAGAGGGGGGGGGCTCCAGATGTTTAGGGAATGTATTTTCAAATCTTTGTAATTTGGGTTTTGAAACATTTAATTAATAAAGCTATATTTCTGAATGATTTCGCTAGAGGTGATCTCACCTCCAACTAAACCTTGTTTATTTCAAAGCTTACTAAATAATCCACTGCGTCTCGCGAATATTAATTAGAAACATAAATAAAGACTATCTTAGAAGCTTAATAAGTAAATTTAAAACAATGAAGAAGAAATAGCCGAGGTAGTTGCGTAAAATATGAAGTCTGGTGCATTCATTAATTTTTTACCACCTACTCGTAAATATTAATTTATTTTGATAAATAAGGTTACGAGGTTCTTACCTTTTTCAATTTAGCATCAAAATTGATGATTGAGGACATTTTCAATTTAAAGTAGGTTCCTACCTCTTTTTTTTTCTTGGCCACAAGAAGGAAATTTTGGATTCTTCTGGATCAAGCACCGGCACTGATAAATTTTTGTATCTACCTACAAGCTTATAATTGTTACAAAACTGTTACAAAAATTATTATTATTAAACTAAGTTCATACCTTCTTAAACTGTCTCCAAGTTATTTCTCTATCTTATCGGTGGTCTGGTAGCGATCGCTATTAAGCGATAAAACCGCCTATTGTATTTTGTTCCTTAGTTCTGTATTGTTTTGTACTGACTTGTGGTGTTCAATAAAGAATATTTCTATTGTATTGTTATTTTGTTCGACAAATGGCACAGTTTAAATTGAAAATGCTTTAACACATTTCGAGTAAAGAGAAACAATGACGTAAATTACGAAAATTTTTGAGAAAAACATTATATCTGCCTCAGCTGGAAGAGCAATTGCAGGATTCGTAACTTTAAAAAACACACTCGAGGTTCGTGTTTTTAAACAAGTTACTCATCCAGCAATTGGCTATTTCCCAGGCCTCGGCCTTAATCTAATATTATCACTGTACCTACACTGAATTCGTGAGAGAAAAGACAAACCTCTTATCCAGTCGCTTTCAATTTCAATTTATTAGCATAGCAAGGATATTGTGTAGCAAATTGATAGGTACAGTACGCCCACCGTGGTTCTTATTGCTATGTCGTTATAGGTTCGAGGATAACTCTAGCTATATAGCGCCCGGTGCACCCTGGGCATCGGTTAATAATTTCCAAGCAGATCTCTAAGAACAAGACAGGGGGTCCTTTGATCGAGTTGCCGTACCATGATCGATATGTTTTTAAACTGTTATTTACTTAGACACTGGCAAAACTGTGGACAGATTATATTTTATTTTGTTTACTTTTTAGTTTGCAATGGAAGACGTAAAATTTTTAATATCTATTTTACATACATATATCACGTCTTTATCTATTACGGGGTAGACAGGGCCTAAGGTAACAAAGCCTTAAGGCCACGTTTAGCATGATTAAGGGCGTACAGGTGGAAAGGGAAATCAAAATAGTATAGTGACGTATTGCCTAGCCGCATCGCCTATAACATGATTCCTAAGACTCTACCCCATTCCTTCGATTTGCTTTTACCATCTGCGCGGGAAGAGAAGCAGCTGGTAAATTCTATGTTTTTTAGCCCAGACCAGCACTGCATGGAAGATTTATTTTATGTTGAAAAAAGTATTGACTCAAATTGACTTGTCCAATTCAACTTTCTTTACGAATTGACCGTACGCCTTTTCTCTTTAAGATCTAATCCTAAAAAAATCTGAATTCGACTTATTGGAGTTTGATATTTACTAACTCAATTTAAATCATTATAAGGTTACGTTTTGAATATTCCCAAGTAAATTGATACAAAATGCAAATGGCCCAAATTAAATCGGGCAAGAAACCTGTTAACACAATATAAAGTTTAACAATAAATTTCCAGTCTGAAAGCAAACAAAGTTCAAATTAAGATTTCGCTGATAGATGACTCCTTTCCAGGCAATTTTCTTGCCGCACCGTGATTCAGCTAAAACGTTAATAGATTGATCTAAGTACTGAAGCTTTTAAAGTGTGCGTATTATAATTATACCCAACCATTTCTTGCCACTTTCTTACACCACTACAAAGTACATAAAAAAACAGACGAATTGAGAACCTCCTCCTTTTTTGAAGACGGTTAAAAAGCCGGGTTAGCCTAGTGATTTGAGAGTAATGGTCGATTTAGACGAAGACTATTTACAGCCGCCTAAATTACGGCGCCTAAAAAAGGCACCGTCACATCTTCAGACCGTTTAGACAATGACTATTTTCAGCCGCTTAAATCTCGCCGCCAGTGACCAGCAAACCGTTTACACGGTGCCTTTTCAGTACCAGTCTCAGCACACCACCACGCCGCGTCGAGGGGGGCGGCGAGGGACGCGGGCGGATAGCACTGGCGCCGAAAAATAGACTCGTGTTCTATTCCGTGCCTGCGCTGGTATGCCGCGAAAAAATGGCGCCGAAAGTGTTTATACGGTGCCTTTTTTAGGCGCTGTCATTTAGGCGGCTGTAAATAGTCTTCATCTAAATCGACCATAACGGATAAAAGTTGAGCAATGCTCGTCATGTTTTGTACTAATTAAAATGATGATCAAAACGAGGGTAGTTGTGCGCCGCTGTCAGTTGAGTCTGTCTCTGAGGTTGTATTATAATGTTAACATTAGAGTATCAATGTCGATACTCTAATAACATTCAAACTTCAAGCGTCTTAAATAACAAAATCTCCATGTCTATTGTCTAAGAATTTAAGAAAAAAAAATTACAGTCATTTCATCTGTTTCAAACTTTCGTATTTTAATATGAAAACGTTTATCGTAGAAAACTTATGATATGAATGTAGATAAAGTTATGTATGCGACAGTACATAGTGAGGCACTATGCACCAGCCACATAAATTACTATAAAAAAACATAAAAAAGGGGCGTTCAAACAAAATGACCCAACCATTCCGGGCCAAATTTTAAGACTCGGTGTGTATTGCATAGAAGCCAACAAAAATATCCATAACCATACCATAAGGGTTCCAAATTTCTAAATGACACTGAAAATAAAGATACGGAACACCAAAAAACCGGTCAAGTGCGAGTCGGACTCGCGCACCGAGGGTTCCGTATCATTATCTATAAATATCTAAAACCAGTGTAAGCAGAGCCCTGTTCCAAAGCAAAATGTACGCAGTGTGGGGTTACTTTATATTGGTCACTGCTATATACAGACATACATACACATTTACGGTTTTCGCAATTATTCTTTAATCTGTGCTATAAGACCTACCTTCATACCAAATTTCAAGATTCTGCGTTCACGGGAACTACCTTGTAGGTTTTGATTCCCTTGAGAGTTGAAAATTTGCGGAAATTTGCGGCATAAACGGCTGTATCTTTTGATTGCGTTGGCTTAGAAGTTTGATTTTTTCACAGCTTCAAGGGACAGTAGACCTGAGTAATTGATATAAATTTCAGCTTCATACCTCCACGCGTTCCTGAGAAAAAGGGTCTTGACAGACGGACGGACGGACGGACAGACGGACAACAAAGTGATCCTATAAGGGTTCCGTTTTTTCCTTTTGAGGTACGGAACCCTAAAAAGTAAGTAACGGTGTAGGTTTAGTGCTTTTATGTAAGTACGCGTCATGTTAATATTACTTTATAGTAGACTAGCTTCTGCCCGCGACTTCGTCTGCGTAGAATTATACATAAAAACCTTCCTCTTGAATCACTCTATCTATTTAAAAAAACCGCATCAACATCCGTTGTATACTTTTGAAGATATAAGCATACATAGGGACAAAGGGACAGAGACAGCGACTTTATTTTATACTATGTAGTGATTTTCCGTCGTTATCGTCACTCAAAAGTGTTGCGGCAGAAAACCAGCGCTGCGGCTCCTCGCAGCATCATGCTGAGCCGCAACCTTTTTGACGCTGGACAGCGACACACTAATTGTTATTTTTCCTTTTTTTTGTTTTGTTTATTTTTAGTTGGGGCTGTTGTCGCGTCAAATAACTGTATTTTCTTTTTCTTTCAAAAAAGCTAAGGCAAAAATCCTGTAAAAGCGCGTTACCGTTCTGGCTCACTGGATACCATTCAAGTGATCAATTCAACGGAAAGGGTTTACCCAAGACTTAACGTAAACACAGAAGTTAGAGCTGCGAGAATAAATGCGAGGCCATTAATCTTTGGTTGCGGCGAAAGAATGCGTTGATTTGAATCGGCTGTTAAACAACAATGAACATGTTAAAGTTGAAAGGGTTCGCCGGCAAGTTAAAGTAACACATACGTATATCACGTCCTTATCCCTTACGGGGTAGACAGAGCCTAAGGTAACAAAACCTTAAGGTCACGCTTAGCATGATTGTGGGAGTATAGGAAAAGTGAATCAAAATAGTTATGGGTAGTCGCCGCATCCGCTGTAACATGATTCCTATATAAGATTGTCGCCCATTCCCTCGATAAAGTAAGCAACGCATTAAACATTCGTTTATTATTTACTTGTAAAACTATCATCCGTGACCAAATGGCAACGTCATGGCGTCACGGATTGACGAGGATACGGGTACGACTCCCGGCCATAGCTTTACTTTTCGGATTCTGTGTTCTAATTTTCAGTGTCAGTAAAATCGTAAAAGTAAACATAAAAAATCAAGAAGTAACATCTTGATAATTTCATAGTACCTATTTTATAAGTGACGGTTATAAATACTTTATCTCATTATCATTCACTGATTCATCATCGTCAGTCTGAAGACGTCCACTGTTGAACAAAGGCAACGACAACTCGCCAAGATGAGTAAGCCTTCGAAATTTTCTATCTGTTACTGGCTACCTTTTTTTTGCTTACAAAATAGTCAATAAATTACCCCCCGTGAGTTCTTGTGCAGTTTAGAAAAAAAAATAGTAGAATGTGCGAAGTACCTACCTAATATAGAACAATAGGGGAGAGTGAGTTATTCTATGGAATTGCTTAAAATTAAATATCTTTCATTCTACTCCTTTTCTAAATTAAAACAATATTTCAATTTAAAGTATTTTATTAAAATGTGATGTCTACTCTTTTATACTTGACTAGCGCCCCGCCCTGGCTTCGCATGTATTATTCTATACATATAAAATTCAAAGTCCTGACTGACTGACTTAACTATATATCAACGCACAGCCCAAACCACTGGACTTAGAGACTTGAAATTTTGCACATAGATAACTTATACAATGTAGGCATCCACTAAGGAAGGATTTTTGGAAATTCTCACGGGATAAGGAAAAAACGGGAATTATATATTCGACTCCGAGTGACGCTATCTCCGTAACTATAATAACTAGACTCTTCAAATTTGATACAAAAGTAGATGATTACAAAACTAAGAAACTAATTTCAGGATTTTTGGAAATTCCCACGGGATAAGGAAAAATACGGGATTTATATATTCAGTTTAACGAAATCCTATGAACTATAATTACTACTCTTCAAATTTGGCATAGAAGTAGGTGATAGTACAATAATATTTTAATGCTTTTTGGAAATTCCCACGGGATAAAAACGGGATTTATGTATTAAGTTCTACGGGATCGATTTTTCGTTTTACTGGTCGTATAAAATTGAAATTTGGCCTTCAATTTCCCTTGGGGAGTGTAGGGGAGCGCTACAAAAGAATTTCCCGAAATTCCCACGGGAACGGGAAAAACGGGACTTTTCGTTTTACTGGTTGCAGAAAGCTAAAATTCGGCATGTAGGTTGCTTCAGGAGTGTAGAGGAGCATTAAGAGAGAATTTTCCAAAATTCCCACGGGAACGGGAAAAACAGGATTTTACGTTTCACTGGTCGTAGAAAGCTGAAATTTGGCAAGTGGGTTCCTTGGGGAGTATAGGGGAGCATTATGAGATAATTTCCCAAAATTCTTCTTCTTCGTTCCCGTAAGAATTTCGGGAAATGCTTTATTTGGTGAAATTCTTACGGGAACGGGAAAAACGAGAAGCGGGGGATAGTTGAAATTTGTCACGTAGGTTTATTCGGGAGTGTAGGGGAACACTAAGAAAGGATTTTCCGAACACAGGGACGGGAAAAAACGGGAGTTTACGTTTCCAGACGAAATACGGGAAGAAAGAGACTTAATATTTATAACGTGTGTTTCTTTAAAGGCTTTAAGTGTACTCCGAAAGCACTCCCCAAAATTTCCACGGGAACGGGAAAAAACTTATTTTTTCATTTTACATCTTAGCGCGTACGAAGTCGCGGGCAAAAGCTATTTAGGATATATTTTAGGACAGCCCTATAGGTTAGGTTAGGTTTGTTTTATAAAAATCCTGCAATATTTACAGTTTCAGAAAAATTAAGGCAGCGGGGCAATGCGTGGGCTGGCTTGCATGCTTGCTTGAGTCCTTGCTTTGCAAGCTTGATTGCATGCTTGCTTGCACGATTGCGTGCATGCTTGCTTGCCTGCTTGCATGCCTGTTTGCATGCCTGCTTGCATGCCTGCTTGCATACTTGCATGCATGTTTGGTTGCTCACTTGCTTAATTGCTAGCTTCTTGGAAATGCTCATGGTTCACGCGTGCGAAGCCGCGGGCAAAAGCTAGTACATTTATAAACCCTTCTCTTGAATCACTCTACTCTATTAAAAAAACCGCATCAAATTTCGTTGCGTAGTTTTAAATATCTAAGCATACATAGGGACAGACATCGGGAAGCACGTTGTATGATTATGTAGTGATTAAAATAGTCTACATTTCTTAGAACAGACCATGAACTTAAAATGTAAATATAAGAAAATTCAAATATTTTATTGAATCAGGCGTTACTTTGCGGAGGTCCATTTCAATGAACAAAAAATTTTTAACTTGCTACTCCGCTACTCACGTGCAAAATAACCAAGCCTGTGTGAAATATATATGTTTTTCAACGTCGTACTCCGACATCCGTCGTCGTGGTGTACGACATTGGTTTGCATGTGTAACGGTTGTGTTTAAACTTTGATAATGATCCCGTAGAGGGATCGAAACGCGTCAGTGTTTGTGTGGTGTAAGGGATAATTAAGTTTGTGGGATTTATATGTGTTTTATTGGCAGCAGTGGAGGGAGGGATTGCATGAAAAACATATATATTTCACACAGGCTTGGTTATTTTGCACGTGAGTAGCGGAGTAGCAAGGTAAAAATTTTTTGTTCATAAGAAAATTCAAGAAATATTTTTTCCAGGAAAATGTTAACGCTAAAGCGCTGTCGCTTTATCAAAATAAAATGTCAATACACAGACAGCTCATAACAATTGATTTATAAACGTTATTACAAAGAGAGGAGAAATGATGATTCCTTTCATTCGCGTCTCATTGAAAATTTGAAAACAGGACAAACTTACAGCTAACACAGATACAGCCAAAATCCAATTGTATTTATTATTCTAACCGTATCCCGTGCCTCTGCGCAGAATTTGCTTATCCCGCGGGAACTGTGCGATTTTCCGGGATAAAAACTATCTCTATTCCAAATTAAAATTAAATTGGTTCAGCGGTTTAAGCGTGAGGAGGTAACAGACCGACACATATGTGTGATAATACCACTCAAAAATGGTCAAAAATTGTGCTGAATTTTAAATAGTAGCTTAGACAATCACAGCTCTCATTAATCTTGTGAACTGCGAAAATTTGATTAATACCACTTTCGAGTGGTACTTTCGAGTGATGTGCTTTCAAAAATCGGGCCCCACGGTAATAGAACCAGAACTATGGCAGAAACGCAACTAAAAAAGTCATTGAATTGTGAAAATAACATCGAACATAATAATCATAATCTTAGGTGCGATATTACGACTCTATTGAATCTTGTTCTATGCCCGTATCTGTTATTGCTATGAGTTGTCCGAGCAATGTTGATGTGTTGGTGCATTGGGGTAAATACGAAATTGGGGGAATTTCGAAAGTCGTGGACATCCAATAAACGGGGTACAATTTCATAAGCGGCAACGCTTGTCTAGACGCCAAAGACATTGGAGCTCCTAGGTAAGCGTTGCTAGATTATGTAATTGCTCCCCGTTTAGGATATCCACGAGTTTAGAAATTTCCCCAATTTTGAATAGTCGCTTTTTCTGTCCCTTTGTCCGTATGTATGCTTATATCTTCAAAACTACACAACGGATTTTAATGCGGTTTTTTTAATAGATAGAGTGATTCAAGAGGAAGGTTTATATGTATAATACATGCATAATATACCGTGCGAAGCCGGGGCGGGTCGCTAGTAATGGATACAATAATGGTCTGCTGTTTATTTGCTTACCCGATTCCGTCCATAGCGGGGGACGATTTAATAAACATTCAAAACGAACGGAGATTGGCTATTGACGTTAAATTTCATCGCTTTCAGATGTCACTCATTTTGAAAATTTCAAGAAAGGGTTGATTTCCCTTTCATGGAAAATAGAATTAACATTTACCCCGCACAGCATTTTGAGGAACAGACTATTCGGTATTTTCGCTTTCATAAAATTTTAATTCAAAAATTGTGTCTTGTATTTATGCAAATTTAAATGGCTCTTCCGAGTTTAAAATTAAAATTACGGTTGTTTTAAAATAAAATTTTACCTAAGCTTAAATTTCTTTATTATAATTTTAGTTGTATCAAATATTCGAAATATCTATGAAGTAAATAACTGAGATTTAAGTTAGTTTTTTTTAAGCGTGTATTAAGTACAAAGAACAAGATCTTGTTACTAATTTAAGACTTCTTTTACTTCTTTTTGGTCTGGGAGTAAAGAAAAAAACATAGTATGTAGGTACTAGTTGCTTCTCGTCCCGCGCAGATGGTAAACGCCCATCGAGGGAATGGGCATAGGAATCATGTTATAGGCGATGCGGCTAGCAACCCATCACTATTTTGATTCCCCTTTCCACTTATATGCCCGCAATCATGCTAAACGTGGCCTTTAGGTCTTACCTTAGACACTGTCTACCCCGTCAGGGATAAAGACGAGATTTATGTGTGTATGTTTAACTTACAGTGCGACTAATCTTGCTAGTCGAATTCGCCTCTCTTCTAGATTAGCTCGAAATTTTAAACAACTTACACGAGCTAACTATTTTCTTCGCTCAGCATCAGAATTTTAAAACACCACAAAACATTTTAAATCAGAACGGCACCCCCTAAATCACGTTCGAGGTATCCTGAAACAGCTTAAGATAAAACATATGAACTAACTCAAAGATATTCCGGTTGCATCCTGTGGCAGAGAACGCAACGCGTCCTGCATACGAATCGCCGCGTTCTGTTATTTCACAAAGAATTATGCAGTTCTTAAGATGGTTGGCTTCGTCTTTCATTCGGAGTCAGATTTAAGGATTGCAAAAGGTCGTCAAAGAAGCATCAAAGTGCAGTAAGGTTTTGCTTTCACTGCTGTTATAAATCTTTTATATTAAAACTAGTAAAGTTTATGCAAAAAGGGATCGTGCATAGCATTGCTAGCTGGCTTTATGTCATACCCATATCATAACTTTCCTACAATTATGTTCAGGAACGATTAGCAAATGGCCAACATTAATAGACTGTATCTGTGGTATTATTAGGTATAATGTTTGCATAAGAGTATCAATATCGATACTCTAATGTAAACATTATAGCTTCGAACATCTTGAATAACGAAATCTCTGTCTATTGTCTTAGGAAAAAATATAAATGTCAGTCGTTTCATCTGTTTCGATGAACAGAAAATAATGTTACCTACGTATTTTGATGTGAAAACGTTTATTGTAGAAAACGTATGATATGAATGGTGAATGTATGAAGAGATTGATGAATGTGGATGAAGCGAAAGAAGTATGTCAGGATTGTAGCATGTGGAACAAAGTAGTCTCTGCCTACTCCTATGTGAAAGAGGCGTGAGGGTATGTACGCATGTATGTACCTATGTAGATAAAGTTAATGCGACTGTACATAATTAGGTATTAAAACACTCGTGCAATCTTTATGAACCTCAGCTTCGCTTCGTTTCATAAAACCCGACTCGTGTTTTAATGCCACTCATTATGCACCAGCCACATAATATCATTAATTCATATTCTGGGATTGTAACCGGTCCGTCGCGTACAAGAATCTTAGTATGATCCTACTAATATTATAAACGCGAAAGTTTGTAACTATGGATAGATGGTTGGACGTTTGTTACTCTTTCACGCCAGAACGGCTGGACAGATCTGGTTGAAATTTGAAACATATATAGATTATAGTCTGGAATAACACATAGGCTACTTCTTATCCCAGAAAATTGCGTAATTCCTGCGGGATAGCGATCTATGCAGACGAAGTGGCGGGCAACGGCTAGTTTACCATAAGTTGTAGTTGAGCGTACTTTTTTATGGTTCCCTACCTCAAAAGGAAAAAACGGAAGCCTTATAAGATAAAGTCATTAGTCCGTACAAATGCCGTAAGAAAATCCTACCCGTAACCTCCGCGTGTGGTCAAGAGCTGCAGTATCAGCAGTGCTTGGTCCGGTGCACCCTGGGCATCGGTTAATGATTTCCTGGTAGATTCTGAGGGATATCATTATCCGTTGGCTGAGA
Source organism: Pandemis cinnamomeana (assembly GCA_932294345.1). NCBI lineage: Eukaryota > Metazoa > Arthropoda > Insecta > Lepidoptera > Tortricidae > Pandemis > Pandemis cinnamomeana. Next base: position 11,415,107 of record OW028718.1, on the reverse strand, counting down.
GCCTGACAGGTGGGAGGGGTCTTTTGACCGTGTACTACCGTACAACGTTGCCGACTTTTTTGTCACAATATTTTTGAATACTGTATTTATTACTTTGACATTGGCGAAATCATCGCATCGATCGAGGGGGCCATATGAAAAAAGAAGAAGACTATTAGCATCTCTTATAGCCACACAATTTTCAAAGATGTAATCTGCGAACTTATAAAGAAACTTGATGGAAGATAGCTTATCAGAAAGGTCAGTGCCCCCGAGATACAGTTCATCGCATGAGTCTCTAAGGAATAGAATAACATTTTTCTGGAAACGTATACATTTTATTTAGGTGGTATACGTTTATTATAATAGTATCTTGTGGAACAAATTGAATACGTATTTCATGAGAGTACCTATGAACAATTCTAGGAGTTAACACAAGTGGAGTTTCATAGAAATATTTACTTATTTCTTTTTAAGTTTTCACCTACGTCTTCTGGTCTGGGAGTTAAAAAAACAGAATGTACCAGTTGCTTCTCTTCCCGCGCTGATGGTAGAAACCCATCTATGAAATGGGAATAGGAATCATGACTTTCATAGGCGATGCGGCTGGCAACCCATCACTATTTTGATTCTTCTTTCCACACGCCCGCAATCATGCTAAACGTGGCCTTTAGGTCTTACCTAAGGCTCTGTCACCCTTAAGGGATAAAGACGTGATTTGTGTGTGTGTGTGTGTGTGTGTGTGTGTGTGTGTGTACACACAGCAAAGCTAATCGGTGAGCACCCTAGTTATCCATGTGTGTCATTCTATACACACATCCGCACTTATCCGCTGCCTTATTACGCACACAACAAAATGCCCTATCTGTGCTAATTGTGTTTTCTGACTACCTTCACGCATAGTTATTCAAACCTGCTGGTATTTTGTTCAATGGAAGCATAATTTTGCCACCAGTATTATAAGCGTGGTGGCTCAGGTGTATTGACCTAGGGTTATGAAACCTAAATAACCGGGTTCGAATCCTGCACAAGTGTATCTTTTTTGTTTTCAATTTTAAATTACTAATCTCAAAATAAACTCATGTTTACCTAAAACAAGAAAAAAAGGACGTAAAAGAATAAAACAATAAAATGCAATTATTGGTTCAAATTGTTTATTGCAACATTTAATTTTTATTGTATTAGCCTCTATTTGTGTTATTATTATTATTACCAAAAGTAATTAAATTAGCTAAATAAAACTGCACACTTTTCCTTATAGAATAATATTCATAAAATAACACACACTTTAGAGGCCAGTATGATTTTATGTTTACTAAAAAGTCTTATGTCACTAACATAATAATTATCTTGCAAATTGAATACACAACCATAATAGGGCTATTTTTAAGATGACACATAATTAATATCTTAAATTCTGGTTTATTAGGTTTAAGTCTGATAAAGATGAACGAAACGTTTTATTTGCGGACGTGTAAGTCAGTGGTGAAATGAATAGACATGTTAAATGACAGCCATTAACAATAACATCATTTCACACTGGGTTATAATCTCCACTTTGAAGCGACTAAGCTACCTATCTCGATTTGGTTTGGATTTGGATACCAGGGCCCATCGATGAGATCCAACCCCATAGCCTAAAGTAACAATGCCACTCGTTCTGCACTGTAAAACATTACTGTGTTTATATATTTAATTAAGTTAATATATTTCGTCTTCATCACTAAAAATCACTACATTTGACTTTGATTGATGTAATAATCAAAGTCAAGATATTCACGAGCAAAGGTTTCTTCTATGCTGGTCCGTTAAAGCATGTTTTTTGCTGGTCTACGGCAATGCAATCCTGCAGCATGCAGATGGTTTCGCACAGGTTGCAACGTAGCATTGTGTCTTGTTGCTGTGAAATGGGTCACTAGCGGGTGCGGCAACTACATAATGTCCAAATCAAATGGCAGGAGATGAGGCTTCAGGTTTAGGCCCAGAACGAATATTTTTATCGTGTCCGAAGTCTGCGTAAGGGTGAATCCATAATGGCACAGTCTTCCGCTGCAAAATAAATGAAGTTTAAATAAAAACATTTTTCGTCAAAGAAAGTTGTTTAAAACATTACCGATAAAATAATAAGTCATTGTTTTTAACACCGTTTGTCTACTTACCCATATCAAAAAACGCCTAGCGATTCCTTATATAAATAGTTATATTGTTTTGCTCTTTTCAACAAAGATAAATGAAAATCCATGTTTTGCAGCAAAGGCAAAATTAAACAGTTCGTAAGTATAACACACGGTTCATCCCGCAGCTAATAATGGCTGCCAGCGGTGACAGTTGTTGTTTGTTCACAAAATCATATTATTAGAAATTTGAGGGTAGAAAACACTTTATATTGTTTAAGACGATAACGACCAAAATAGCCATCAGCTAGCAACTTTTAAACTCCAGTAAAAAGAGTCATACCTATTAATAATTATATTAAAAGAAAACACAATGCGTTTGCGTTTTTAACATATTATATAAGAGTAAAATTAAACATACAATAGACTGCAACCACCATAAAATTAAATAGTTACGGAAAAAAATAAATTATAATTTCAACCTTATTTCAAAGCTCATAAAACAGCTATTTACACAAATTGCAATACAGTAGTCGCAGATTGAACATAATTCATAAATTCACCATGTAACTTGCATACCTCGGTGGCCTAGCGGTCAAAGACAGGTCGAAGATTTGACTTCTGCTTTAGTGAACCGGGTTCGTATCCGAAGAAAACGGAATATAAAATAGTAATAATAAAATGACATTTTTGGATGTTATTTCGATGGCCGTGCTGGTTGTGAGGAATATTGCTTTGGAATTGGAATCTCAGACTTGTTGAGAAATAATAATATAACATCGTCGCATCAGTGAGATGGTAACTACTCTTCGCTAGTAATAATAGTTCAATGCGTGGGATTGCATAAATTTGAAGATTCAAGGTCGAAGGAAGCTTCGATTCGGTTCTCTCGCTTACACTGGGGATGACAATATCCAATGTAAGATTAGGTAAAATATTTTTAGGACAGTCTAAATAAAAAAAATACTTTTACATTATTTTTGTAGAAGTAACTGAAACCGGAGATATTGCATTTTCAGCCTTTGAGTGTGACACGATACCGGCGGGGATTATTTTCATTTAATTTGTAATTATTTTTTACTTAATTTATTATAAACTAACTTAAATACACTGAGAAAAATGGTTTTTTGCTTCATGATAAAATATCATGACGTTGACCTAAGATTTAAAGAATTGTACTAAAATACGGTGATCATAGGTAAATACAATGCTAAACTTATAACATATACTGAAATCATTGAATAATATGACGACCGTTTACCAAAAAAATCAGTCACCGAAAATAAGATTATTTTATTACTATTTTATCCTGATATTCTAATAAAATATGATGATCATACAAAAATTCAATTAAACTCAAAAATAAGATTATAATCATATTATACGAGGAAACTATCATCTTAAAGTATAAGAAATTCTTAGTAAAATTGTAAGACATCATATTTATATATGGTGAAGTCATCGTATAGTAATGTGCTCGAATTAGTATGACTTTTCACCTTATTTACGTGCGTTGGCATCAAAAAATATAATGAAATCATCGCAAGTCAAAGTATGTAATTCAATAATATGATGACCTTTCACCATACAAATCAGTCACTGAAGATAAGATTACTTTACTACTATTTTATCCTAATATTCTAATAAAATATGATGATCATACAAAAATTCGATGAGACTCAAAAATAATATTATAATCATATTACACGATGAAACTATCATCTTAAAGTATAAACCAATTCTCAATAATGTTGTAAAACATCATATTAATGTATGGTGAAGTCATCGTATAGTAACGTGCTCGAATTAGTATGACTTATCGCCTTATTTAAGTGATTGGCATGAAAAAATATAATGAAATAATCGCAATTCAAAGTATGTAATTCAATAATATGATGACCTTTCACCATACAAATCAGTCACTGAAGATAAGATTACTTTACTACTATTTTATCCTAATATTCTAATAAAATATGATGATCATACAAAAATTCGATGAGACTCAAAAATAATATTATAATCATATTACACGAGGAAACTATCATCTTAAAGTATAAACCAATTCTCAATAATGTTGTAAAACATCATATTAATGTATGGTGAAGTCATCGTATAGTAACGTGCTCGAATTAGTATGACTTATCGCCTTATTTGCGAGATTGGCATGAAAAAATATAATGAAATAATCGCAATTCAAAGTAAGTAATTCAATAATATGATGACCGTTCACTATACAAATCAGTTACCGAAAATAAGATTACTTTATTTATACTATATCTTGCTATTGTATTAAAATATGATGATCATACAAAAATTCGATAACACTAAAAAAAAAAGGTTATACTAATTTTACACGAGGAAACTGTCATCTTAAAGTATAAATTAATTCTCAATAACATTGTAAAACATCATATTAATGTATGGTGAAGTCATCGTATATTATAGTAACGTGCTCGAATTAGTATGGTATGACTTATCGCCTTATTTGCGTGATTGGCATGAAAAAATATAATGAAATAATCTCAATTCAAAGTATGTAATTCAATAATATGATGACCGTTCACCATACAAATCAGTTACCAAAAAGAAGATTACTTTATTTAAACTATATCTTGCTATTGTATTAAAATATGATAATCATACAAAAATTCGATAACACTAAAAAAAAATATTACAATAATTTTACACGAGGAAACTGTCATCTTAAAGTATAAATAACTTCTCAATAATATTGTAAAATATCATATTAATGTATGGTGAAGTCATCGTTTTTTTTTTTTTTTTTTTTTTTTTTATATATGAATAGGAAGGCAAACGAGCAAGTGCGTCACCTGATGGTAAGTGATCACCACTGCCCATAGACACCCGCAACCCCGGAGGGATTGCAGATGCGTTGCCAACCTAGAGGATTAAGATGAAATGCCTCTTGTGCCCGTAATTTCCCCGGCTGTCTTACTCTCCACACCGGAACACAGCAGTGCAAGCACTGCTACTTAGCGGCAGGATTAGCGAGTAAGATGGTGGTAGCGATCCGGACGGACCTTGCACAAGGCCCTACCACCCGCATAGTATAGTAACGTGCTCGAATTAGTATGACTTATCGCCTTATTTGCGTGATTGGCATGAAAAATTGATTGAAATTGGTATTCGCAATTCAAATTAGGTAGGTAACTAGGTACCTATTGTGTTTTTTTATTGCAACTAAATTTTCGCTTTCGGATTTAGTACCTTTAGTACGTGTATATTGAATACATACATACACGTCAAAATCACGTCTTTATCCCTTACGGGGTAGATAGAGCCTAAGGTAACAGGTACCTTGTTCGTTTGCCTTCCTATTCATATAAAAAAAAAACCTACAAGCCTCATTTAGCAAGATTGTGGGCATATAGGTGGAAAATGGAATCTAAATAGTAATGGGTTGCTAGCCTCATCGCCTATAACATGATTCCTATTATTTTCGCCCATTCCCTCGACGGGGTTTTACCATCTGCGCGGGTAGAAAAGCAACTGGTACATTCTATGTTTTTTCTTTGCTCCCAGACCAGCATGGAAGACGTGTATATTGAAATATTTTGATAAACGGGACAAAAACAGAAGAAGTAATAATACGGGACCTTACGGGACGTGATACATAAATACGCTGACAGCCCAGCCCAGTATATACGATACGGAACGTATGACAATCCTAGTCCGAAATTCGATTTTCGAAGTTCGTTTCGTTCCGTTCCGCTCACACTACTAGTCGTTAATGTGAGAGTGAAAGGGACAGTATGACACGAACTTCGAAAATCAAATTTCGGAGTAGCCCCCTAGATACCTATCACCTAATACCACATTCAAGCGAAGCATGTTACGACAGGTTTGAACACTAACGCCATTAAAGTGTTGCCAGATTTTATTGAATGTCTCCCGATTTGATATAGGTACTTACCGGATTCCAGATCAAAACAAAACCCCAATTATTTTTTAGAATATACTAGGTAGGTACTCAAAAGAAAATAAGGGTTCATAGGTTAATTTAAAATACAAAAGTACCTACTGATATGATTATATTCTCTGTTGCATTTAATGCATTCAGGTAAAACACAACATTATTGTTATTTTCATTTTACCGATGAAACTCAAGGCTTTATTTATTGATTCGTTTCGCATTAACTATGTATTTTTATTTCTTTCTGTTTTACTATTAAGTTAATATTAATGCAATCTTGCAAAAAAAATATTAAAAAAATTAAAATAAAAAATAGAACCGCCTTCAAATGCAGCCTAAATCCGCCTTTAAATTTCATAATAAATTGTATCATTGACGCTACTTTAAAAATGTCAAATTAATATTATTTTTCAGTGTGCGCTACCTATTATATTTTATATTTACTTATATGTTTGAAGCCGGTGCCCCAGGCTGCGCCACTACCCACGCTCCCATCATAACATTGTTATGTTTATGTGTGGCAGAAGTGGCAAAAGTGGACCTAGTCTATCCGCCTATATTGTACCTATTCGGTTTGGAACTATATGAGCTGAGGCACCAACTTTACACATATAAATAAGTAGGTAGCACCCACCGAAAAATAATATTAATTTGTCATTTTTAAAGAAGCGTCAATAATACAATTTATTATGAAATTTAAAGGTGGATTTCGGCTGCATTTGAGAGCGGTTCTATTTATTATTAAAAAAAAATCACTCTTTTTAGTGAATTATTTTATTATGTTTTATAATGCCATTTTGGACTTGTGTTCCCGTTGTTATAAAAATGACGAATTACACTCCACCATAATATGGTCGATGGAACCCCGCTTTCGCGGGGCTCCTATGCGGTTTGCCCTTCGGGCATTTGAAGATACCCAACGAAAGCTAATCACGTTTTACTAAGTATTACTTTTCACGATGGAAGAACTTTAGTTACTTACCGAGGAATTCTCTTTGTAAGTACTTCCTTCATCAGCTTCACTTTACCATACATATATGGTAACTAGTATTTCGCGTGGGGGCCGCGGGCCCCGAGGGCCCCGCGGAGGTCCCTGCCACCCTGTTTTGTTTTAATAATCCTAACCTTTTTTTTACTATATACTTTGGCCGCCTTTTTGAAACCGCCACTTTGAAAACAGTGATTCATACCCTACCGCCCTGTTTTTTTCAAATATTTCTAACATTTTTTACTACCTATATTCTTTGGCCGCCATTTTGTATCCGCCATCTTGGAAAAAGTATTTCGCGCGGGGGCCGCGATAACAAACATAAAAAAATAGAAACCGAATTGAGGACCTCCTCCTTTTTTTGAAGTCGGTTAGAAAGTAATCATAAGATTAGAGGATTTTACTGCTTTTTGTGTCCTTTTTTATCAAAATTTAGAAATCATTTATTTATCTATTACATTCCGGATTTTCATAATAGATAGATTATCTCATTCATCTCCCGCATTTAAAACATTGAAGCAAACACTGACGTATGGTAACCCTAACTAACCCCACTTTACCCCACGCCACGCCATGCCGACGCGGCGCGGCCGGCAACCGATCCGCCATCTTTCTTTATTTCTTCCAAGCCTTGCCTTCCTTCGCACCTTCGCACGCGCCCGCGCCGTATTTTTGCTGTTTGTTTTCTGTAACCGCCTGTAAGTACTCTATAACCGCCTGTAAGTACTTAATTAGTGCGTGAAAGTAAAAAAGAAAGAGAAGTTCGTGGTCCGTACTTACATAATGGACAAGGCCTCCGCTGCCATCCTTACCAAATGGGGGCTGGAGAATTACATTGATATCTTTGCTGGTAAGTAAATCCATAATACACTTACTTTTTATAGAAAACTGCCTTAGTAATAATCATCCGGTCTCAAACCTATGTAAAAATACTCTGTACAAAGTTTTTGGCTGGATAACCTTATAATTAACTGCCAGCATGCGTATCATAAAATTAAAATGCACACAATTTAAGCAGTTTTTGTTTTTTTTTGTAACAATGTAATAGTACCTAAATGCACACTGGGCGTTTGTATCAAAATCGAATTTCTTACTTTGTACAATGTATTGTATTTTCATTATTGTTTTGTTTTATGTAACATACATAGCTAACAAGGCCATTGTTACTCTGTTCTATTCTTGAGATAATACTAGTATTATCTCAATGTTGTTACCTACTAAAACAAAATAAAATGTTTGACGTAAAAATATAGAAATACATGCATCGTGTCATATTGTTTCGCATGCTTCATGTGGTTGTTTAATAATAATTTGGGTTATTTGGCATGGGAATGGTGTGAAATTATTAATTGGGTTTTAGCCGAGGGCATTGACATAGAAACAATGCTGCTTCTACCGAAGCAAGATATTAATACTTTGATTCCGAAAATCGGTGACAGAATCCGATTTGAAACATCCCTAAAGATGTACAGAGAGGAATCAGGAGAAAATTCTACGGTCAGTATGCAGCTTTTAAATTTTATTCGGGGTAGACCGAGCCTAAGGTGGTCTGTCTACCCCGTAAGGGATAAAGACGTGATTAGTGTGTATGTATGTATGTTATGTGTAGTTAATTATATATTTAATTAGAATATAACATTGCCAGGCGTTTTAATTAGGGGGAAAGTTGTGCCAGGTGACATCCATGGTGCGGGAAAAAGTGCCAGTTCCCACAATTTTTATTCTGGTTTACAGGAACTTATCCGACTTTTGTAAATACATTTTGTACAAAACATTTTAATACTCTTGCAAATATATACAGGGTGGAAAGTTGAAATGGGGCAGCAAGGGCAGCTACTAGATCCCTTGCTGCTATGCGAAAATGGTCTTAGGAGACCTTTACTAACTTTTTGAGTGATGACAATTGACATTCAAAGATTTTTGATAAAATATACAGTCAGTGAAAAAATCAATAGATTTGACTTTTTTTTTTAGTGCCAATGGGTCTTATTTCTATCAAGGATTAAAACACTCTTTGAGACCAACCGAGGTTAGAGTACTAGAACACCCACAAATCAAAGAAAACTTGTTCCATACAGTTCGTAGGGTAATTTGCAAAGTGAAACTTACACATGTTGTTTTTTTTTTTATTAACCTGTTTCATCCATGACGGCCAGCTTTATCTGTGTAGCAAAATGTTCGTATTTAGAGTTCTCTTTCCGCACAGACTAGTTGTTCTTTTACAATGATACCGATTTTTCTCATTTCTATTATCCTAATTGTAGTTGTCAACAATTTAATGATCTTTAAGCTAAAGAAAATTTCACATTGTAATTAATTACCCTACGAACTGTATGGAAAAAGTTTTCTTTGATTTGTGGGGTTTCTAGTACTTTAACCTCGGTTGGTCTTAAAGAGTGTTTTAATCCTTGATAGAAACGGGACCAATTGGTATTAAAAAAATAGTCTAATTTGTCGATTTTTTCGCTGACTACGTTTTATCAAAAATCTGTGAATGTCGATTGTCATCACTCAAAAAGTTAGTAAAGGTTTCCTAAGAGCATTTTCGCGTTGCAGCAAGGGATCTAGTAGCTGCCCTTGCTGCCCCATTTTAACTTTCCACCCTGTATAAAGAACTTATGAAGACACACTTGTTCTTCAAGGCCTGGTAAAGGGTTAATGGAGTTAAAAGAAAGAAAGAAAGAAAAAAGGAAAAAGTTAATTTATGACAATCACAAAACAGTTAGTTGTAGTTGAGTTAGTTGTAGGTATGCATGGAGTAGCAAAATAAACACTAAATATAATGACTAATTAGCAGACATAGGAATCCACAGGCAAAAATTTTCTATTAATCTTTAACTGACTACTGGCTGGTTGACCGGTAGAGATCCCTTTAAGGGATAAGTTCGCCTTTGTATTCAGTGTTTATGAATTGTGTTTGTTTCTTGTACAATAAAAGTGTTTACTTACTTTAAAAATATTCAGTCTGAAGTCCTTTTTAGTGCTACCTAACTCAACTTCTATGTATAAGAGACTCGAAGACTTGAGCTCTGAATATTGTTTATTAGACGCGAGCCTTACAATAAGTCAAAAGTTGAAAAAAGGAAAAAGTTAATTTATGACAATCACAAAACAGTTAGTTGTAGTTGAGTTAGTTGTAGGTATGCATGGAGTAGCAAAATAAACACTAAATATAATGACTAATTAGCAGACATAGGAATCCACAGGCTAAAATTTTCTATTAATCTAACTGACTACTGGCTGGTTGACCGGTAGAGATCCCTTTAAGGGATAAGTTCGCCTTTGTATTCAGTGTTTATGAATTGTGTTTGTTTCTTGTACAATAAAAGTGTTTACTTACTTTAAAAATATTCAGTCTGAAGTCCTTTTTAGTGCTACCTAACTCAACTTCTATGTATAAGAGACTCGAAGACTTGAGCTCTGAATATTGTTTATTAGACTCGAGCCTTACAATACTAGTATAATCAATAATTTTAAAAATTACAGAATCATGAGATAAGTGATTTAATTAAGAACATTGAAGATGACTTGTTCGAAGTCCCCAATGATGAACCTATAGCGGCCTCTGGGTCTGGTGCAACATTAACAAACTCTGTAAGTTTTTTAAATAATAAAACACACACACACACACACACATTTTTCCTATACCCCAACCCAAATTTTCGGTTTAATTGCGACATTTTTCTTGGGTTGGGGGTTATAGGATAAGGGGCCCAATTTTAGGACTCTTATTTGTTTTTAAAAACTTTAAAGAATACATTAAAATAAGCATCTTTTATTGATTGAAATCTTTTTTTTATAAACTTGACGGTTTCTAAAATTGGGCACCTTGTGCTATACTCTGACCTCTGTATCCAACCAAAGGGTAAAAAGTGGTCCCTATTATTAAGAATCCGCTGTATGTCCGTTTGTCACCAGGCTTTATCTCTGGAACCGTGACAGTTGAGTAGACAGTTGAAATTTTTAGACAAAAAAAAAGATATTTATTCAATAGATGATGAGTATTGCACGGTTTTTTTTAATAGATAGAGTGATTCGAGATGAAGGTTTATATGTATAGTATGCAGACGAAGTAGCGGGCAGAAGCTAGTACTGCTATAAAAAAAATTGACCTACCCCATCGAGTGGAGTGTCGTTGTTTAGACCTTGTTGAGCAGATAAATACTGTATTTTATGTTTTTAAAAATATTGGAAAAACAAAGGAATGAGAAGCCTCCAAAAGTCATCTTTTCTTACAAAATTTGTTACAACGAATTTTTTAACTTTCCTCTGATATATGAACTTGTTTTAGGTACGTGTGATACTAGAGTCATCGGCCGAGGGTCGTCAAGTATTGGAGATTGGGATCAAAACAGGCGCTTTACCCGTCGCAGTCCGTGGGCGTATGTGTAAGCTGTTGTTGGAATCACTGGTGACAGCTACAAACCCTGTTCTTCCGCCTGATGCCCAACTATTGGCACTGTCAAACGACATTGGACGGCTATTTAGCCAGGAGTCCCCGCCGCTGTATTACGCACCATACCTGCCAGCTGACGCCTACCAGGCAAAAAGAAATACCTCCGGGTGGCTAGTGAACGCCAGGAGAGCTCGACGTGCACAACTGATAACACTGGGCCTTTTGACGAAACCCAAGTCACGCTCTGGATCCACATCGAGCACCAAATCCAATCCATCTCGCGGGATCGACTTGGATGCACTAGAAGAAGGTAATTGTCTTACCATTATCTGAACTGTTTACGGTCTGTTTCAATAAGGAAGGATTGTATACATGTGACATTCACAATCTAGAGGTGAGGCTTCCTTGTGACACCTTTCACATGAAACGATTATCGATTATATCTTAGTACTAATAACAATCTATTCCATAAAAATAACGACTTCATATTAATTTATAAATAAATGCTAATTCGATATGAACTCCAATCAGTTTTCTAAGATGAATAATTATGATTTATATTTTACGCTTTTTGCCAAGTTGTGCTTTTTCAACAAAATAGGTTGTATAAAATATTATTTAACTTCATTATGTACAAAAATATGAAGTGAGTATTAAACGGGTTAAAATAACGACTTCATATTAATTTATAAATAAATGCTAATTTGATATGAACTCCAATCAGTTTTCTAAGATGAATAATTATGATTTATATTTTACGCTTTTTGCCAAGTTGTGCTTTTTCAACAAAATAGGTTGTGTAAAATATTATTTAACTTCATTATATAATAAAATTTCTTAGGAATCTATTTATTACCAATAAAATAGATTTGTATTGTGTAGTGAGCGTGAAAGAATGTAAAATACTCACTTCATATTTTTGTGGACTGTCTTTGGATCTTCGATTATACGCGATTTTAACAGATTACCCAAAATTATACATAGTATACCTTTCTAGTTTTAGTGACCATAGAACGTAACCTAGCAACGTCTCATAAATAATGACACATTGAAAATTTGTACGTGTAAATTATGTAAACGCAAAAAACATCGCCGTGATTCTTTTTAGAACGTTATTAATGTACAGTATGTACCAAGTATTGATTTATTTCTAAGTCATTCAATTTCGTATTTAGGTATTTTGTTGTCAAAACTTTCGTGAACGCCAATAGTTACATTCTATGGATCAGTCACACAATCCTTCCTTATTGAAACGGACCGTAGGGCCATTTGCGCGGACCAGTGTTAACGACTTAACCCCGTGTTAGATAGTAGGTATGTACTGTCAAAAAGTATGGAACTGTCAAACTTAACCACGCCACAGGATCTTTTAACTCGGCAGTGCAAGTCGGCCTTAGTGTAAATTGTATTTAATCAAGTTCAGCTAACGTCAGCTCCGTGCTTTGCGAATCCTTCATTTTTAGGATTCCATAGCCAAATTGTCAAATCCTAGAAATTAAAGTAATGCAAATGTACTGTGTGCTCAATTGTGATATCAAATCGAAAATATGAAAAACATTTTGTTACCTTTTTAGATTACTACCTTAATCGGAGTTTTTTCGTATTTTTATCGTCAACTCATTTTTTTTTTTTTACAGGGGATGCAGATAAAGTAGCGTCTGCACTGGAAGAGCTAAGTAGTCCCTGTCCTGGTCCTTGGCACAGCGTCAGCGCCATCTGGCGAGAAACTGCTCGAGCCCGGCTTCGCTACTTATACTGCGAGCAGGGTACTCTTCAGGAATACATGAATAAATACCCTATACTGCAGTCTTCGGATGGGTGGCGATTACTAGAGTTGGATTATAGCTTGCTGTTCCCAGACAAAGACGGGGGACTTCAGTGTTTGGAAGCATCTTCGAACAACATTATTAATCTGGCCAAGAAAAAGGGACTTACTTCGAAAGACAAATTTCTACGTGAACGTATTGACAAAGAGTTGACAAATATTGATGGTAAGTACACAGCCACAAATTTTATTCGTTATATTTTTAGTAGAGATGCGCCGATTTTTCGTTTGGTATTCGGTATTCGGTGTTTTCGGCATTTTTTCCACTATTTGTATTTGGCTTACTGTATTTCTGACTTTCAACTGATCAAACCTTAATTCAAACTTTCAATTCATTAAGGGGTGGTTTTTCTTTTAATTCAACATGTCACACTGTTTACTTTCTTTTCAGAGACGAAACCGGAGTCAACGTTGATTGTTGCAATATTCCTTCTTGGGTGCATCTTCAACATACCCCCTGCTCGTCGTTCACGGAAGGAGTGGCAGGCCTCGCGAGCAGAAATTCTGGATAGTTTTGTTACTGTAGTAAATACAGAATCCGACGTTCAGGTAACATTAGAAGAAAGGCGCAAAAAATATGCTGCTGTCAAAGTAACCCTGCAGCCATTTATAATATGGTGCAGTGAGTCGGGCGTTGCTTTCGCGGTATGCGATTCTGTTTTGTACAAATTCGCGACCCTGCCCGAGGGGATTAATGCATTATTCAAAATCTTTCATGCCACTGGGACTAAATACCCCAGCGAGAGTTACAACATTTGGCTAATCATCCAATTAGCATTTTTTAAGATACGTACAAAGTACGACCGGCCCTCTCATTCAATAAAAGAGACTTTAGCCAAACTAGGCTTTGATATCGATTCAATTTAAGAACACAACTTCGTACGAGTAAGATTTCGTTTATCGCTATTCGTTCTATTCTGTATTAAAGTCTTCGAACAGTTTTATAAGTAGAGATGAAGTGCGCCAATTGCAAACAGACTTTTACCACATTTTATAGGCTCATATCTCATATGAGAAAGGAATGTAAGACTATCGACGTAACTGGCATATTTAAATGTGGCGAAGACCAATGCTATCGGTATTTCACAGATGTCAGATCATTTAGAGAACATTTTAAGTTAAAGCATTTTAAAAATAAAGATACTCTTGACTTGCCATCCACCTCAATCGAAGACTGTATCATTTCCGAGGAGAAAATCGTAATTTCTGAACAAGAACCAAACTGCGTGGCTGCTGATACTGAATCGGAAGTCCATGAGAATGCCGATAGTATTATTCGTAAAGAAGTTATACAATTTATATCAGCTCTTTATACCAATCCATCTGTATCTCGATCAGCTGTCCAAGTTGTAGTTCGTAATTTGCAAACCCTACTTGATAATATCGCACAGCCACTGATGTCTTCATTCGGCCCCAAAGTAAATGATCAGGAAAGTGTTACTGGAAAGGATATTAAAGAGCGACTCCGTAACATAAATACTGCTTTAAAGGACATTCTTTCGCCGTTTACTTCTGAACATTTGAGGTTACGGGAATTTAACTTAATGGGTTCTTTCATTCCTCCAGACGAAGTAGTTGTTGGGTACGGTACTGACATTTCACAAAGCAGAAATAGATTGTCATTAAACACCAAGAAAATGACTATGCAAGTAATTCCACTACGGCGGGTTCTCGTTAATTTTTTTTCCATCGAGAGACTTTGGCTCGATGTAATGGATTATTTGAAATACTTGAAGGGTAGCTCACAAGTCAGGGAACGAGATCCTACTAGGCCATTGTGTTTAGAAAATGTAATGCATGGGTCCGTTTGGCGCGGAATGTCTACATCTGATGGCTCCGATATTATTTTGCCTTTGATAGTATATTACGATGATTTTGAAGTTGGAAATCCTTTAGGAAGTCATGCTGGGGTGCATAAGCTTGGAGGTATTTATGTTTCACTTCCAGCACTCCCACCACATCTGTTTTCATTGTTGACTAACGTATTTATGTTAGCTATTTGTCATTCCGCAGACAAAACCCAGTACGGAAACAAAGCTATTTTTGACCCCGTCATTGAGGAGTTGAATTATTTGCAAAGCACTGGAATTTGTATTAATGCTAATTTCTTTAGAGGGACTATAAAATTTAAAGTAGTGGCTATCACTGGAGATAATTTGGGATTAAATTCAATTATGGGTTTTACTGAAAGTTTCTCAGCTAACATGTGTTGCAGAATCTGTAATGTAGATAAGAAGGGTTTGCAAAGTGCTTTATACGAAAACAGTGCCTTGCTTAGAAATATGTCATCTTACCAAAGTCAGTTAGAAGCAAACGACTTGTCTCGGACTGGAATTAAAGAGCCATGTTGTTGGCTTAAATTAAATGGGTTTAATTTATTTGAAAATGTTGCAGTTGATCCGATGCACGATGTATTGGAAGGTGTTGCTCGTTATGTAATGCAGTTTGTTATAAACCACTATCTGGGTGAAGGCCTTTTAAATGCCAAAACGTTGCAACAAATACTGAAGTCTTTTGATTATGGACCAGATAAAGGAACGAAACCAAGTAATTGTTTAGTTGTTTTAGGTTCGAATATAAAAATTAAAACTTCAGCATCAGAAATGCTTACCCTTATTAGGTACTTTGGATTAATAGCTGGGTATTACATTCCAATGGAAGATGAAGTCTGGAAATTATACATTTGTTTGCGTCAAATTACAGACAGATTATTAAGTCACAGGATCTTCAGTGACACTATTGTTCAGCTCGCAGCCATTATAGCTGAATTTAACGAGTTGTACATGAAGCTCACAAAATCTCCTCTACAGCCAAAGTTTCATTTTCTAACACATTACCCCTCCATGCTGATGAAGTTTGGCCCCGCGCGTAACTTGTGGGCCATGCGTTTTGAGGCCAAGCACAGAGTGTCCAAGTTGGTTGCTAGGGCTTCTTTTAGTCGCGTTAATGTTTGCAAAACTATAGCAGTAAAAAATCAACTCATACTCAATGATTTGTTCGTAAAAAAGACAATCCCCCCTGCAAATTCGTTTGGAAAGAAAACTGCCTTAAATCTTAGCGACGTTGCTCAGTTCTCTCTAGGTGCCGGTGATGTTACGTTAGAGTATTCAGTTGCATCGGTAACAATAGCCGGAGTTTTATGGCAGCCAGACTCTATTGTCACAATAGATATAGATAATGAAGCGTACTTACCTGTTTTTGGTAAAATTGAAACGATTTTGTTGACTGGTGCAGATGACGTTTATTTTCGTTGCAGTATTTTAGAAACCATTGAGTTTAATGATCATTACAATGCTTATGAAGTTAAACGTACGCATGAGTATACAACTTTTTTATACAAAAATGCAGTAGCTCCGTATCCAAATGCACTCACCCTAATGAGAGGTAACACTTCTTATGTAACGACTAGATGGTACCTAGATTAAAAACATGTTTACATAGTATACCCTTGCACAAGCTGTTCAAGCATAGAATAAGTATTAGTACTTCAATGTAGGCAAAACCAGCGCGTAGGCAGCTTTCTTTTTACTTTTTTTTTACTTAACTCTGGCAATACGGTCACTTAGAATAGCGATAGCGATAAACGAATTCTTGGCAGACGAAGTCGCTGGCAATAATATCCACTATGTGCGCATAACATTCTGATAACAGTAATTTAAATGATTTAATTTATCATCTTCAGTCATTTCTTCTT
This sequence comes from Pandemis cinnamomeana, assembly GCA_932294345.1. Classification (NCBI taxonomy): domain Eukaryota; kingdom Metazoa; phylum Arthropoda; class Insecta; order Lepidoptera; family Tortricidae; genus Pandemis; species Pandemis cinnamomeana. The sequence continues at coordinate 11,398,177 of OW028718.1, read as the reverse complement.
TGTGTGCGTTCTTTTCGGGACTCGCTTAAGTTTTTGGCATTTTTGTACATTTAAACTTACGATTATAAGTCTGGTACAGTCCGAATAGTTTCAATCTTTTTGGAAGATCTTCATCAGGGTTGAGGCGAGTGCCGTCGTCGTGAACGCACAACCCTGATAAAGATCTTCCGAAAAGATCGAAACTAGTCGAACTGTACCCGACTTATAATCGTGACTTTAACTGTCAATTATCGTCAGTTTCAATCTTTTCGGAAGATCTTCATCAGGGTTGAGGCGAGTGCCGTCGTCGTGAACGCACAACCCTGATGAAGATCTTCCGAATAGACCGAAACTGGTCGGACTGTACCCGACTTATAATCGTGACTTTAACTGTCAATTATCGTCAGTTTCAATCTTTTCGGAAGATCTTCATCAGGGTTGAGGCGAGTGCCGTCGTCGTGAACGCACAACCCTGATGAAGATCTTCCGAATAAACTGAAACTGGTCAGACTGTACCCGACTTATAATCGTGAGTCAATCAATTCTAATCAATCAATCAATCGTCAATTTTTATGTGTAAGTATTTAAATGGTAATTTCTGTGTTTTAAAAATGTTAGTCTTTTTGGAGAAATAAAAACAGTTTTAAAATGTCAATTATCGTCAGTTTCAATCTTTTCGGAAGATCTTCATCAGGGTTGAGGTGAGTGCCGTCGTCGTGAACGCACAACCCTGATGAAGATCTTCCGAATAGACCGAAACTGGTCGGACTGTACCCGACTTATAATCGTGAGTCAATCAATTCTAATCAATCAATCAATCGTCAATTTTTATGTGTAAGTATTTAAATGTTAATTTCTGTGTTGTAAAAATGTTAGTCTTTTTGGAGAAAAAAAAAAACAGTTTTAAAATAGATAAATAAGTATGACTGATTAGTTGCAGAATTGTCATAATTAAGTTAAGTTTTTTTCGTTGTATGTATACAGAATAATGGGTAACTCGACGTATTCCTTGAAAAGGGATCTTTTACAGTTAAGAGCGGTTATCCCTACTGAGCTGGCAGCGTCGCATTTTTGGTAATTTATTACAATTATATCACGGAAATTGAAAGTTTTAAATGTGCGTCTGTAGTGCACTTCGTTTTTAGTGTATTAATGTGTCTAATGAAATAATTGATCGTGATTGACTTTTATTTTAAATAGTGGAACTCAACTACACCGAATACCGAATACCAAACGAATATTCGGCGCATCTCTACTAAAAATATAACGAATAAAATTTGTGGCTGTACTTACCATCAATATTTGTCAACTTTTTGTCAATACGGTCACGTAGAAATTTGTCTTTCGAAGTCCCCCGTCTTTGTCTGGGAACAGCAAGCTATAATCCAACTCTAGTAATCTAATCTATAGTATAGGGTATTTATTCATGTATTACTGATTTTTCATCTTCAGTCATTTCTTCTTTGTTTACGTTCTTTTCGGGACTCGCTTAAGTTTTTGTCATTTTTGTACATTTAAACTTACGATTATAAGTCGGGTACAGTCCGACTAGTTTCAATCTTTTTGGAAGATCTCCATCAGGGTTGAGGCGAGTGCCGTCGTCGTGAACGCACAACCCTGATGAAGATCTTCCGAATAGACCGAAACTGGTCGGACTGTACCCGACTTATAATCGTGACTTTAACTGTCAATTATCGTCAGTTTCAATCTTTTCGGAAGATCTTCGCACAAGACAGAGCACCTTAGGCTCGGTCTACCCCGAATAAAATTTAAAAGCTGCATACTGACCGTAGAATTTTCTCCTGATTCCTCTCTGTACATCTTCAGGGATGTTTCAAATCGGATTCTGTCACCGATTTTCGGAATCAAAGTATTAATATCTTGCTTCGGTAGAAGCAGCATTGTTTCTATGTCAATGCCCTCGGCTAAAACCCAATTAATAATTTCACACCATTCCCATGCCAAATAACCCAAATTATTATTAAACAACCACATGATTTAAACATGTACATTGACTTTAACTGTCAGTTATCGTCAGTTTCAATCTTTTCGGAAGATCTTCATCAGGGTTGACGCGAGTGCCGTCTCGTCGTGAACGCACAATCCTGATGAAGATCTTCCGAATAAACTGAAACTGGTCAGACTGTACCCGACTTATAATCGTGAGTCAATCAATTCTAATCAATCAATCAATCGTCAATTTTTATGTGTAAGTATTTAAATGGTAATTTCTGTGTTTTAAAAATGTTAGTCTTTTTGGAGAAATAAAAACAGTTTTAAAATAGATAAATAAGTAAATAATTAAGTTTAAGTTTGTGTATTAATGTGTCTAATGCAATAATTGATCGTGATGGACTTTTATTTTCTTATTAAACGAGATACATTATTTTATCCCTTTAATACGTAAATAAAAGTCCATCACGATTAATCATTGCATTGGATACATTAATGCCTACACTAAAAACGAATTGGACTACAGACGCACATTTGAAACTTTCATTCAATTTCTGTGAAATAATCGTAAAAAAATCACCAAAAATGCGACGTTGTCAGCTCAGTAGGAATGCACCCTCTTAATTTGCACCAAATTTGACCCCATTAATAGGGGGTCCAAATTTAAAGGTTTTCGAGTTATTGATGTTTATTTGTGGGGTCAAATTTGTTGTAAATTAACTGAAGAACAATCCCTAGTCATATGTCGAGTTACCCATCATCCTGTATGTCTGGTTTAGGGGCTAGGGGCTAGTGTCCTGAAAAATTATAATAACTGAAATGTAAAAATATTTAATATTAATTAAATAAACATTCAACATTATGTCTCTATTTTAATTAAATTTTAACCTTACGATAACAGGTTATTGTCCAAATTGTTATTTTTTAAACATGTCCAAATATATTTAATATAAATATTAACTTTCAGAATATTAAATTGGATAATAAACTTCTCTTAAACTAATTACTTTATCTTTTAGCTCGGATTTAATCTACTCTTTTTTTGTTAATTCGTGTCATGTTATTTTCCTATTAAGCTTTTCGCTCGATTTAATGTTCTCTTTTTTGTGTTATTTCTTGTTATGTTTTTTTTTTGTAAATTAACTGAAGAACAATCCCTAGTCATATGTCGAGTTACCCATCATCCTGTATGTCTGGTTTAGGGGCTAGGGGCTAGTGTCCTGAAAAATTATAATAACTGAAATGTAAAAATATTTAATATTAATTAAATAAACATTCAACATCATGTCTCTATTTTAATTAAATTTTACCCTTACGATAAAAGGTTATTGTCCAAATTGTTATTTTTTAAACATGTCCAAATATATTTAATATAAATATTAACTTTCAGAATATTAAATTGGATAATAAACTTTTCTCTTAAACTAATTACTTTATCTTTTAGCTCTGATTTAATCTACTCTTTTTTGTTAATTCGTGTTATGTTATTTTCCTATTAAGCTTTTAGCTCGATTTAATGTTCTCTTTTTGTGTTATTTCTTGTTATGTTTTTTCCTATTATTCTGTCTACTATTTGTCTAGGTTTTCCTATTGTTTTTACGAATCCAATATAGTTTCTTATATATTAAATGATAGACCAACTTACAAAAATAACTATCTCTGACAATAAACATTATAACTAGTTAATTAAATAGCCACTGAAACATCATATAGCATTCATTTATGTACCTACAAACAAACTTTAGGCAGGACTACAGATTTGAGTTACCGGAGTTCACTTTGTTTCAGTACCTAATAAATTAATTGTTTATAATTTATTTATATTGAGTTAGTAATTTTTGTAAGTTGGTCTATCAATATACAAGAAATTGTATTGGGGCCTTAAAAACAATAGTAGAGCATAGATAAATAGCAGACAGAATAATAGGAAAACAACGGAAATAGGAGGAAATCATACAAAATATATGGAAAATAAACAGAAATAGTAGGAAGAATACATAAACAATAAGAGGAAAGCATACTAATATATGAAGGCTATCACACTACTATAAGACGAAAGCATTCAAATATATAAAGAGTGTACTAATAAAATAATAGGAAGAAATTTCTAAAATAAGACGAAATCCCATAAAGAGTAGTAGGAAAGCTTACAAAAATACTAGGACGGCATTTATAAACAGTGGGAAGATAGTTTAAATACACGCGAAAAGCATACTAATATACGAAGAATGTCACGTGATTGCACTAAGACTATCACACAACTATAACAGGAAAGCATTCGAATATATAAAGAGAGTACTAATAAAATAATAGGAAGAAATGTCTAAAATAAGACTAAATCCCATAAAGAGTAGTAGGAAATCTTACAAAAATACTAGGACTGCGTTTAGAAACAGTAGGAGGATAGTTTAAATGTACGCGGAAAGCATACTAATATATGAAGACCGTCGCGTGATTGCACTAAGACTATCATACCAATATAAGAGGAAAGTATTCAAATATATAAAGAGAGTACTAATAAAATAATAGGAAAAAAAATCGAAAATAAGACGAAATCCCATAAAGAGTAGTAGGAAAGCTTACAAAAATACTAGGACAGCATTTATAAACAGTGGGAAGATAGTTTAAATACACGCGGAAACCATACTAATATATGAAGACTGTCACATGATTGCACTACGACTATCTCACAGATATAACAGGAAAGCATTCAAATATATAAAGAGATTAGTAATAAAATAATAAGAAGAAATTTCTAAAATAAGAAGAAATCCCATAAAGAGTAGTAGGAAAGCTTACAAAAATTCTAGGACAGCATTTAGAAACAGTAGGATGAATATTTAAAATAAAAGGACATCACATAGAAGATGTTTCATGATACGAGGAAAGCATACTAATATAATAGGAAGAAATAACTAAAATAAGACGAATCCCCATAAAGAGTAGTAGGAAAACTTACAAAAATATTAGGACAGCATTTATAAACAGTAGGAAGAAGCATTTGAAATAAAATGAAATCACACAGAAGATGGTACAATGTTAGAAGGAATTACTACTAAAGGCACGGTGACAGTTCATCATATTTTAAGGTTATCACCGGCGACAGTATTATCATCCTACTTTTTGGTGACATCAGTATAGTCCGCCTTTTACGTGAATTCATCATACTTTAAGCTGGATTCACCTAATTTTATAATGAACATTTTTCTCAGTGTAGTTGTAACTTTCTTCATTGTTATTTTATAGTTAGTTGTTGTTTATTCAATAAACAGGTAATTTACAGTGACATTGCTCATTCATCTTGTTGCTAAAAAATCTGTACTTAGGGGGTAGATTTTATGATCGAACTCACTCACACATTCACATGTCATAGATTCTACTTAACGTTCATGTCGATACTCAACACGCATAGACGTGTGCGTGGCTGTGCTAACCGCATTATTTTGCTGTGTGTACCTACGTCTAACTAAAAGAAAGGAACTTCTATAAAATCATTTCATCATTGGTGAATTTGTACCGGAACCCTCGATAACAATATGTAGTGGCTCACATGGTTTAAAAACAAATAAACCTAAGAACAAAAAGAGTGCAAAAATATTTTCATTTCGAATTACAAGTAAATCACGACATTACAAAGTTCGGAACAAGTAATCCTGCGCCGTAAAGTTTTACTCTCATTTAATGGAACGCAATAAAAAAGTAAATAAAATAAATCCCTCTCCGAGGATTGGTACAAAAGTCACAAAGCCTCTTTAAAAAACAACCACTTGTGGAGCCATGCGGGGGAAGCAGGGGTAAATCCGTATGCAAATTACCCTAGATGGCATTACTGCTGTCCGTGAGACCCTTAGTTCCCCTCAGGAACTTAAGAAAAACACGAATTTTGTGCTCATCTATGAATAATTTGGTGGAAGGTTTGCGGTGTTTTTTGGGGTGAATTTGAACATGTTTAATCCGATTTAGTCGGGATAGAAGGTTCCACACATATACAACATTGCTACTATTGAAGAAGTATGCTGAAAGGTCATTGATGACTTCATATTGATTGAAGACATGTGATGATACACCACCACATGAACTAAAACTGGAAATAGAATATTTGCGAAAATAGAAAGCATCAATTACCAATTTTTTGCTTTAGACTCTCTTTGCTGCCGCTCCAAAAGATTAAGATGTTGTTCAGCACATTCAATCAGTATTAACTAGCGATTTACAGAGGAACTGCGGCAATGTTACTTACAGTGAACAGAGAATAAGAACGTACCCCATCAAATCGAGGAGATCTGTAGAGCTCAGTAATTTGCACACCGTGATTGGCAGTTGGCAGGGGACATTGCTCGTGGAACTGATGACCGTTGAAGCCGTTATATTCTGAAGAGGCTTCCCATGAGGTCATAAGGTAGAATCTAGGAAAGTTCGTGGGAAGACAATGACTCTGGATGGCGCAAAACTGACAGTGGGGGAAATATTTAGAGAAGGCATAAGTCCAGCAGTGAACGTCCTCCGACTAAATGACAAAGATGAGCCGTAATAATTAAGAGTTGAAGCAGTTGTCGTGACCTAAAACGGACGTCGATTCTTTCATTCATACAAAGATGATGATGTCGATAACATAGACATACATAAATAAACGTTTTTATCTCTTACTGGGTAGACAGAAATAAAAAGACTTTGAGATCCCGTTTAGCATGATTGTGAGCGTATAGGTGGAAAAGAGAATCAAAACAGTTGAGTTGCATGAGCTTTTACCATCTTGGCTGGGAGAGAAGCAACTGAAACATTCTGTGTTTTTTCTTTGCTCCCAGACTAGTACGGAAGGGATATCGATAAACTAGATCCGATTGTTTTGCTGCCTTGCTCGCATTTTATTTGTCTTTTGATCGCGGAAAAGCAAGAAAATTGATAATAATTCGCTAAAAACTCAAAGTAAACCAAGCTTGGTAGCTAACTGGATTATACTTCACCAGGTGCAAAGTTATATGTCGAAATTGCAGGTATCTCGTGATTTAGCGTGCCTGTACGTGCGTGGAGGGAGCCAGTTTCCTCATAAGTTGTAGGGGTAAGCCATCCATTTCTCATACCATGGCTAACACCTAGTTCTGAGCGCACATAGCTTGCCTATTCTCAGATAGAGCACCTATTCTTGAATAAAAGAAAGAAAAGTTTACTAGCGACAATAGTTGAAAAAACAAAATGGTCCCAACTCATCATTTTGGTATTTTTACAGCCAGCGCTGGTCTTCCGCTGTGGTGGTTTTTGAGATTGTAACTTAGATTTCAAAAATACGCTCAAACGCTTTTGTTTCATCGTTATCTGCAAGACGCTTACGGGAGTTGCCTTTGTTTATTCTTGCTTCTCATATTTTTCCCTTTTTTGCTGGAGACAGGTGCATCCATAGAACAACGAGATGTAGGTTTCTCTTTCTTCTATTGGTTCAACTTTCTTTAATACCTTAATACGGCTGACGTCAGCGATTGTGTTCATTATCTCTTTCTACCCTCATCCTACTTATAATATTATAAATGTGAAAGTTTGTGAGAATGTTTGGATGTTTGTTACTCTTTCACGCCAGAACGGCTGAACAGATCTGGATGAAATTTGGAACATAGATAGATTATAGTCTGAAATAACACATAGGCTACTTTTTATCCCGGAAAATTGCGTAATTCCTGCGGGATAGCGATAAACGAATTGTATGCAGACGGAGTTGCGGGCAACAGCTAGTTCTGTATATTTTGAGAGAAATGAATGAATGCGTTTGTGATATCCAGTTTCCAGTAGGTATTTCAGACAAAAAGGCCTGTTTCGTATTCGGAAACATGATCTAACTGAAAACTTAAGCTGTATCTACACGCTCAGACAAAGAGTTCGTGTGGACAGTGCTTATCCTTTTATTCATTTTGCTTGCATGCACCGCTGCCACCCAACACAAATACAACTCTACAGTACCAAGATAAGGTTCAATATTGAATAAAAATTCTTTATTGCCAGTTTAAAATGCCCGTAAAATTACGCTTTTCATTTAGAAATGTCAGAAGTCATTTTATGGCCTTTCATTGAAATTCGAAATGCAGATTCCTTTGATGCTGGAGATAGTGGAATTAATGGAAACGTCTCGGTTCGTATCAAATTTTTGAAGCTTGTTTTCATGTTTTTACTGCGATAAAATGGTAGTTGAAAGTTCACGATTTTTTAAGAATTAACTCAATAGGAATGAAAATGGGTCACACAGGAAATTGATGAAAACGACCTTCAATATCACTATCACTATCACTTTCATCACTACATAGTATAAAATAAAGTCGCTTTCTCTGTCCCTATGTCCCTATGTATGCTTATATCTTCAAAACTACACAACGGATTTTATGCGGTTTTTTTTAATAGATAGAGTGATTCAAGAGGAAGGTTTATATGTAATAATACATGCATAATATACCGTGCGTAGCCGGGGCGGGTCGCTAGTTTGTAATATAACTGTTTTTTACATGCTTTTGTTTAACTTGTAATGTATGTAACTATTTATGTATGTTTGTCCGGGTGGAATCTTGCGACTCAATTTTGACGCAGATATCTTCAAGCAATTGAGCTGAAGTTTTGCATACTTGAGTAAGTTGGATGACAATACTTACAATATGGTAGTGGAGTTCTGGTAACCAAGCCAGGATCGTCTCCGCAAGAGGACCTCTTCAACGGTTAGTGCGATTGACTTGAAATTTAGTACCTACATTAATGTAGGATGGTTGACAATGTAAGGGCAGTTAGCAAAAAAGCTTGTACCAATTAAAATTTGTCAAAAATTTATTTCCAGGTATATTAAGAAGGATTTTGGCTAAAATGATTTTATTAGCATCTGAATTAAGGCATCAAAATTCGGCAACTTAGTATGATTTTCAAAGATTTTTTAAATAATGAAAGTTTGAAAAAAGTAAAACAGAAGCTTAGCAGAGGTAAGTAGTTAACTGTTCTTTTGTTAAAGTGGCTCTTTATTTTTCAATTTTTCACTAGCACAATGTTACTATGTTTGTATCTATATCAGACTGTAGCGCCGAAGAACGTAGCTTGATCTCACTTCCGTCGCAGACGGCCAACGAACGAGTTACAGCGACATGGAAGGGTTAGTGTGGGCATGAAAACAGTGATTTTAAACATAACTTAAAATTTAAATTTCTTCCATACTGGTCTGGGAGCAAAGAAAAAAAAATGTACCAGTTGCTTCTCTAGCCGCACAGATGGTAAAAGACCATCGAGTGAATGGTCGAAACTTATAGCAATCATGTTTTAGACGATGACGCTAGCAACCCATCACTATTTTGATTCCATTTTCCACCTATACACCCTCAATTTTGCTAATTGTGGCCTGTAGGTACCTGTTACCTTAGGCTCTGTCTACCATGTAAGAGATAAAGACGTGATTTGTGTATGTATGTAAAAATTTAAAAACCTTCCACGTATCGAAATCCCCTCGCAATCGAGTTAAAAATCCGATTCCCTGCAAAGTCGGTTTACGAACGATAGTTTTACGCGATAACGTCAAAAAGAAACTTTCGAACTGCTAGCTCTGACGTCACGCGAGAAGATCGTGCCTCTTTATCGCTTGTTCCGCGCTCTCGCTTGCACACTCTGACGTCACGCGGAAAGTAACGCAAGGATGCTTTTTCGTGAGTGCAGCCGGCGTTTATCAATTTATAAGACGTTCAACGTTAAAAATTATGACTTTGCTCATTAAACTTTAATAATGATCCCATAGAGGGATCGAAACGCGTCAGTGTTTGTGTGGTGTAAGGGATAATTAAGTTTGTGGGATTTATATGAGTTTTATGTGGCATTAGTGGAGGGATCATTTTCATGTAACCCTAGAAAAACATATATATTTCACACATGCTTGGTTATCTTGCACGTGAGTAGAGTAGCAAGGTAAATATTTTTTGTTCTTAGAAACTTATTTATCTTAAGTTTCCATAACTCATGCCTCAAAAGAGTTTTTTTATATTTTTTTATTTTTTATATGAATAGGAAGGCAAACGAGCAAGTGGGTCACCTGATGGTAAGTGATCACCACTGCCCATAGAAACCCGCAACCCCGAAGGGATTGCAGATGCGTTGCCAACCTAGAGGATTAAGATGAAATGCCTCTTCTGCCCGTAATTTCCCCGGCTGTCTTATTCTCCACACCGGAACACAGCAGTGCAAGCACTGCTACTTAGCGGCAGGATTAGCGAGTAAGATGAGAGTTTACACAATACCAACGCCTTTAGAGTTCATTTATTAAAGTACCCGTTGTTTGACTCGTGGATTTCATAGCTCCACTCTCTTTTGATGTTATGCATGACGATCGACACAGCACTGATAAGCTTAACTGCATACAAGCTACAACCATATTCAAATCAAAAGTTATACATATTGTAGACAGTTCTGTGCACAAACTCATGAATAATATCCAGTATTTATATACCTAATCCGTTATTCATAAACGCTCTATAAGCTTCTGCTAACTTAGCAATCGTTTGTTCTTATCAGTGAAATGTAAATGTCAAAGTGAGAGATAAGGACAAACGATTGCTAAGTTAGCAGAATACTACAGAGGGGGTTTGTATTTAGCTTCCGCGTGCGACTTTGTCAGCGCAGAATTAGCAGTTTTTAAAATGTTTATCAATATTCTAGAACTATGCAATTTTCCGGGATAAAAAGTAGCCTGTTTTAATCTAGGGTACCAGCTATCTTCCTTCCAACATTTGAAGCTAACAAACAACCAATAAATTCACAAATTCATTAGTCAGATCTGTTTACAAAAACGCTCCCACCTTAAGCTTAAGGTTAACTGGTAGAGATCCCTTATAGGGATAAGTTCGCCTTTGTGCATATATTTAAGGTCTTTTATTTGTGATTTGTCTGTACTTCTCTGTATTTGTACAATAAAGCATTTACTTACTTACTTACTTACTTACTTAAGCTAGACTTCCGAGCAAAGCCGCTCTGGCATCATAGAGAGTGTCACCGCGTTAATGTCGCTGGGGCTATGCTCGGAAGTCTAGCTTTAACTTTTGAACCCCCGACGCCAAAAGAGGGCTGTTAGAAGTTTTGACGTCATTGTTTCTCTGTCTGAAATCGTACACATCGTGACGTCGTGAGCTGAGTCTGTGGCATCGTAGCTTAACCTTTTCGGTGCCACGTCAAATACAAGAGACGTCACCCATACGCCAGACGTCTTTATTGCGATGCCTTAAATTGAACCTAAACCCAATTGAACGAAGGTTGCTTTTGCATTGAAGTAATGGACGTATATATACGTCGTTTTTTTTGTTATACCTTGTTTATTTTCTATAAAACTGTGTGTATTATCTTATATTTGTGTGTCTTGCAAAAAGGAATAAATGTCTTCTTTCTTTCTTTCTTTCTTCTTTCTTTCTTTCGTTGGCGTTGAACCTGCGGTGCTGATATGTGTCGTTGGCGTTCAAAAGGTTAAATGGATGGACAATTTCGACGCGGTTTTTCATTTGATAGCCAGTTTCCTTGCGCTGGTCCTTAGCCATGTTTAAAAAGTTGGTCCAACAGTTTGAAGAGTATCAGCTCTTATCCAAAATTATGTAAGACTTTTTTGGTATTGGTGGCCTTTAGGTCTTGTTACTTCAGGCTCTGTACCCCGTAAGGGGGCCCAACTAACAATCAGGAGCTAGATTTAGCTGTATCCATTCGTCCCAGATATATCACCAGCGATATTGCAGTGACTTAGAAACCACAATAGAGTAACATAGCTATATAAAAGTACCGTTTATATCTGATATACCACAAATATGCCCTAAATCGCTGTTGCGAACAAAGTTGTGCAGCTGTGTTATATGTGCTACATAAAGCAGTCGAGTAAACGTTTATAGCATCATTTATTATCAAAATTAGGCTGTACAAGATTATACAGCTAGATGATGATACAAGTCACCAATATAGAGCAAGCAGTCACCGCGTTGCTTTTTTATGACTATTTCAACACTGTTTAGCGTTAATAAATTGTCTTTTATCACTACTTTGTTAGCTGGGAGGTAAAGACGTGATTTATATATGTTGACATTAGCCCAGCGGATTAGCAAGTTGGAATGGCAGTGGGCAGGGCACATAATCACGCAGGACGGATGACCGATGGGGTCGAAAGGTCCTCGAGTGGAGACCACGTACCGGCAAGCGCAGCGTGGGACGTCCACAAGGTGGACCGATGACCTCGTTAAGATCGGAGGATCGCGCTGGATGCAAGCCGCTTCCAACCGGTCTTATTGGAGGTCTAAAGGAGAGGCCTATGTCCAGCAGTGGACTTGTAGTGGCTGAGATGATGATGATGATGATATATGTTTTGCTTTGGTTTGTTTTGTGATTCAATTTTTATTTCTTGTATGATTATTCGATTAACGCGTGGGGTTTTTTATTTTTTTTTTATTTATTGTAACCTTCTATATTCACAGCACATTTATTCCACTGTCATAACTAACACAATTACCCACCTGGTCTTACTTCAATAGAACTAGACAAAGAGCGCAAACAAAGGGCTGTCAGAGCTAGCGTAATAACCGGCACACACGGGCAACGCCGTAAAAGCTCGTGTGATCCCGCCTTTATTAAAAAGAAGACAATGAAAAATAAATTTAATATCAACCATAGCGCGTCAAAGTCCTCGAAGCCAGGTAAGGAGGTAAGTTATGATGTCGTTTCTCGGAAACAAGGATACTTAGCTCTCAAAATGAAACTACCGTGAGACTCAATCGTAGTTACACAAACGGATTACTCAACTATTAAAGTCGAATAATGCTCTTCTTATTTGTGGCACATCAAGTCGTTATGGGCAGTTCTCCGGAGTGGCATTTTTACGTGTCCGGGGCAAAAAATAATAGATTTCGTCGCTAGATAATACTGAAAAAAATCAGACATATACTTTAGGCTCAGTTCCGCTTAGAGAACTATTAAAATACTCCATAGTTATTTACACCTCTGAAGAAAAAAATATTACATTTGAAAATTGACATTCGGTGGTAGTGTCCCCTACGCAGATGAGCGGAGAAAAAAAATTATATCTTAAGATACGAATTTTATTTCCAGGTCTCAAATGGGTTCCTATATACAAAACTTGTTTATAACTCATAATAATACACACAAATAAAAAATATCATTTAAATTCATTCAATTAAAACAATTTTTCGCCATGTCCGAGGGTAACGTCTGAACTCGGTGGAGTTTACGAAACGCGCCGGCATCCTAACAAAGAAACATACCAGAAATCTCGCTAAGCGCGTGTAGGTAGCCTCAGATGTGCCGTGTTTGGTGGCGAGAGTGGAGGTCGATTCACAACTCAGCACCAAATTTTTCGAGGTAATATTCGTCGTTCGGTGGGTTTGGTTTCGTGTTTTGTTGAATTCGGTGAAGCAATTAATTTTTTCAGTGTTAATTCTATTGGTAGTTTGATAGTAAGTAAGTCATCTCTAGGGGTATGTGATTTCATTATTAAGTGACTCTTGTAAGTACTATTCCTATATTTTCTGTTATTTGGAAAAAACGTTTAATTTTGAATTCGGTGGCAATGATCTCCGTGGATTCGGTGGGGTTTTGGGCCACCGAAATCAAGAAAACTGCCACTGAAATCAATAAAACTGCTACCGAAATCAATAAAGCCGCCACAGCTATCAATATTTATTTTAGAAAAACGTTAAAGTATTCTTTATTTTTGCACGAATACTTATCGCACGCACATAATAAAATTAAAGAAGTATGTCTGTCCATCTCTCAGTCAAGTTGTCGCTTGTTTACGCTTTTTAAACGGTTGAATCGATTTATATGAAAATTAATATAGTATGTGCTCCAGAAAGATTAAAATATACGTTTCATCCCAGAAAAAAGTAAATAAAGTTAACGCTGACGTAGTCACAGATAAAGACAAGTCATTAAAATTACATTAAAGCTGCATTTTTTCTTAAATAATGTAAGTAAAAATCTTAGTACTATCGAAATAATTAAATGCTGTAGTATAGTTCAAGTGCAAGTAGAGATATAAAACTAATTCTCATTGCGTTTTTTAGATACAAAAATGGCAAAATTGACGAAAGAGGAAAAATTGGAAAAAAAAGCTAGCTGAGCGGGCTCGAAAAGCAAAGATAAAAAGTGATCCAGAACTCTACGAGGCATACAAAGCGAAAAATAGGGAAAGATATCCCAGAAGAGATAAAAGAAATTTTACGATTATTTTTAAATATTCCCTTTAACCGAAGACTGATTACCATTATGAGGATCGAAGTGCCTAGATAGGATAGACGAATTATTTTCTTTTGAAGAAAAGTTGAGATTTTAATTATTCCAGCATTTTAAAACTGATTATTGTGGAATTTTGTTATCCTAATTCTTAAATTTCTTTGAATGTCTTTTTATTGTTTGAAACTATGGTGCAATGAGAGACTTCAAAAATCATTATTCTTTACTTATCTCTTACTTATTTAGTTACCGTAAAATCAGGTATCTATGGTCCTAGCGTTCATCAATAGTCCAAACAGGCCTCGTAACGCTTTATTGAATAATGAGACTACTAGCGACATTTGTTAGAGTTATCATGCATTTTCTATTAGGTTGGCTTATAGTGGGAATAGTTACATCAATTCACTCTAGATGGCGGCACTACGAGTCACTCGGCATGCGTCGGTTAGTTGAACGGGTTTGTACCTGTCTTACGAATCGCGGAACTTTCGGTGGTGGTGAAAAAACTAAAAAGGGAATCATATCGCTGATTATTTTGTTTAAAAGGTAAGTTATTCAGTAGTGTTTTAACAATGTAGGTTTTTTGTAAAATCGTTTTGTATATTTTTTTATATTTTAAAACTAAATTTTCATACTATGATTTCAACTATGACCATCTGAGATTTATGGACCATATTTGAACACACATCTTTTGAATCACAGGTAACCTACCTACAGCTACAAAATGTCTCTGCAAAGTCTGGCGATTTTGTTCTGGTAGAGTATGAGAAGGAGTTGTGGCCTGGGCAAGTCCAGACCATGAATAAAGATGGGGCCTACGTTAAATGCATGACTCGTAGCGGATTGGCTTGGAAATGGCCTGAAAGAGATGACTTCATTTTTTATCCATTAAAAGATATTAAATTTGAGATAGAATCCCCAAAAAAAAAGAGCACAAAGCGAGCTTTGTATGATGTGCCGGAGCTTGCTGTCCATTGGGGCCAATCTAAAAAATAATTTAGTTTTTTTTATGCTTTTGACCGAGTTGTTGATTAAGTAGGTAGGATATCTAAATAATACAACTTCATTTGTTGATTTGAGACTGATTTGTTAATTTTAAATTTGTTAATTAGTTAATTCACACTAAGAGGCTGTTTTTCGTTGTGATTTTTAAACTTTTTGTTCTTGGAACAATGTTGCATAAATATTTCTATTTTTCTTAATAAAAAAAAAAAATATATATTGCTTTTTACTTCATCACTTGTATATAAAATTGCCTATATTTGCAATACTTACTGTTAACTTTAGTCCAAAGTATAAGTTCCATACATAATCGAGCAATGAATCAATCTGGTCTAAAGTTGAAAACATGGTATACAAGAATGGTCCAAAACTAAAAAAAAAATAAAAAAATATACATATTGTTTTGGTCAGTAATGAGCTATAAACCTTAATTACAGTCCAATTATTTATCTTACAAGTCCAAATTTCAATCATTAAAGGTAATGCGTTACAGAGAAATAGAGTTCCCAATTCGTAAATGTTAAATTTTGGACCATAGTTACCTGAGTTTACGGTACTCTGGCACATTGAAAGCTGGAGGCATTTAAGCAAGTTAAGTAAGAATGTGTTTTTTGAAACCATCCCAATTTTCGCAATTATGTAAGAATTACTGTTTTATTTTTTAATATATTTTTTTGTAATTAAAGCGTGTTTGGTATAATTAAAATGCGTTTTATTATTATCAAGTTGATTTCAGTGGCACTGTCTTTTGAATTTTGATTTCGGTGAGTATGTTTGATTTCGGTGATTGTTTAAATTTAAATATCTTACTAACTAACAGGTTTACTAGAAGGCCTTTAGTACCAATATTTTTTAAATTTAGGCCTGTATTTAGATCTTGAGGTGATACAATAAAAAAGTCAGTAGAAAAATTTACCACCGAAGTCACCTAAAACAGCTTGTCTCGGAGAACTGCCCTTATAGCGACAACAACTTCGCCAATGTCAAAGTAACAAAAAAATAATTAAAAAATCTTGTGACAAACTTTCGACAATAAAATTGACCTTTGCCCAGCAATGGGACACCAAATGGGCTATTCTAAAACTGACCACCGATTAACCCTTGTCTCTCAGATGACCTCTGATGCTTCTTTGTTCAAACATTTGTAATCCTTCCATTGCGAGAGCCAGTTTGAACTACCCACAAAATGTTGAAGAAATATCCGTAAAAAGGTTGTTACCACACCAGTGGATAAAACAACAGACAAAAAATATTTGCTCCGTAACATTGATTGTTCATGAACACTGGGAAAACAGCGGTCCCAAACAATATGTACACTAGAGGATAGAAACAAAAATAACCCAGCACCAGTTCCAGGGATTTGTTGGAAAACAATGAAAATGTATGTTATTTTCTACCTAATTGGTCGGAAGTATTTTTTGTACCGCCCCTACATCTTTATTTATGAATTATTAACTATAAATACAGTAATATTGTAGACTGTAGAAACTAATAAATAAAACAATTCAAATTATTAGTAAAAATTCAACACGCAGCGCTGACCAGAGCAATGTCACAACTGTCTTTTGTTTTTGTTTTCTTTTAGCGCTGCGTGCCATTAACTTTATTTGTGGCCAGTGCCAAAATATAATGTTTTAATAAAAAAAGGTGGCTGCCTAAATAGGTGCGTCGCCTACAAATATAATGTAGGCGAAAATATTATCATTGCTCTCTTGTGACTAAATTCGTTACGATCTTTGTAATTTGCAAAAACGTAAAGCCGGGTACACATCTGAGAGCAGGTTACCGTACTCGAAACCGTCGCACAAATTTTAATACGAATTCGCATATGAACAAATATAGCCGAGATACGCCAGCTTTCTAACCAAGCTAAGGTAACTTTGTATCTATACGCGTTCCTGAGAAAATGGGTTTGGCAAACGGACGGACAAAGTGATCCTCATAGGATTCCTACGGCTTCCTTTTTTCCTTTCCAAGTAGGGAACCCAAAAATTGTTCCCGTGATACAACACAACTGTTACCGAATCGGACAAAAGGACAAACATTCCCACTTTGCCAAAGCGTTAAAAGCGTGTCGAAAAAAGGTTATCGGCCGGCAATTTTTACATTCTTCCGCTACCATTATGTCCCATTTTCACCTGAAGGGAGCCAGAGAGCTCTATAGAATAGTCTTGGACCCTTCCGGTACCCCAAGATAGGCCCTTGTCACGAACGTTTAACGGATCTACCCAAACCCACCTCGAAACTTTTCTGAGGGTTGTTTAGATAAGAAAATTGGCAGCGCAAATTCTTAAGCACCCCGATTTTCATAACATTTTAGCTTGAATTTTATTTTGGGCGATATTTCGCTGAATTTTTGCTCACGATTCGGTTTTTGTAGCGGTTAAGCTTGCACCGTTTAAGGTACCTACGATCAAAGCAATATGCAAAAGGCATTATGTTACACACAAAACTTTAAGTCACTCAGAGCATTGGAATTGGGAAAAAATCCACTAGAAATATTTAAAATTCTAAATGTCACTGAAAATTAGAACACAGAAAAATCCGAAAAGTAAAGCTATGGCCGGGATGCGAACCCGGATCCTCGTCATTCCGTGACGCGTGCTATACTCTTACACCACCCATAGCAGGTGGGTAGTTTCCGAATTTTTCTACCTGTTACTAGCTGTCACGTGACCTTAATTGTTACTATGCGATTTTTTATCGCTAAGCATCATCTGTTTGAATATTTGAGTGAGTGGTGGCTTAGTTTCATTATAATAAGTCGTGTGTAAAGGTTTTCTAAGGTTTTTAATCATAGTTGACCAAATTTTTCCTTACATTGATCGATGTTTAAAAGAAGAAGAAATGACGGCATAGCGCTCAGAGTTATTTTATGATATAGTAACAGCCTTAAGCTTCATTCACGCTGGTTCATTTCACATGTTTTTTTTTCCATGGGCTTGTAGTCTATAACCTTACTCCTACATTTTCTAATGAGACGCATAATAAAGAAAATTGTAAACAAACAATACGTAAATAACATAATGTTGATCTCAAAGTTGGCTTAATTGGGAGTTGTACCGCTGTGGGCCAAGCACGATCGAAGTAAGTATAAAGTTGTTTTATAAGAATCTGAACCTGCTTAACTATACCTCATTCTTCTGTTAATATGGTAATCGTTAAAGACAAACATGCATTAATTTAATTAGAGTTACATTGTCTCACAGTCAGTACCTATGCTTTGAATTAGGAGACTATCACTACATAGTATAAAACAAAGTCGCGTTTTTTGTCCCTATGTCCCTATGTCCCTATGTATGCTTATATCTTCAAAACTACACAACGGATTTTGATGCGGTTTTTTTTAATAGATAGAGTGATTCAAGAGGAAGGTTTTTATGTGTAATTCTATGCAGACGAAGTCGCGGGCAGAAGCTAGTATACTATAAAAAAATTAAAGTAAATAAAATTACGGAAGAATCATCATCTCCAGGCTATATACGTCCCACTGCTGGGCACAGACCTCCTCTCAGATTATTTGTATTTATATCAATTATCGTTATACTAGCTTCTGCCCGCGACTTCAACTGAGAAAAATTATACAATAACCTTCCTTTTGAATCATTTTATCTGTTAAAAAACACCGCATCAAAATCCGTTGCGTAGTTTTAAAGATCTAAGCATACATAGCGACACACAGCGGAAAGCGACTTTATTTATACTATGAATTGACTTTGAAAAAGTATTAAGATAAAAAAAAATTGGGAAATAACAAGTACTGTATTTTGGTCTGTATTTTTCACGTTTTTGGTCTATAATATTAAATGAATGGATTAAGAGATTAATTGCTTACATTTTCCTTCACTTTAATCTTGATGACACTCTTGTGCAATCAATTCTTCAGTTTAGTCATCGATACTTGCAATACATTGTTCATAAGATCATCGCACTCAACTGGTGCTAATCTGTCAAGTATTATATATGTAAGTAAGCAAGTAAAGTAAAAATCATTTTCCAAAATAGAAACGAATTACAAAAAAGATAAATTATATAAATGTATAAATAAAATTGGATCATTTTGTTGCTACGCGTGAAACTTGTTCTAGAACAATTTCTCTTTTTAGAATACTACGTTATCATTAGTGACATAGACTAAATTTTATACCAACAAATGGAAAAAAAAACTGCGGGAAACATACGAAGTATAGCAGGCAACAATTAGTTCAAAAATCACTACAATACGGATAAATACATATACCTTCACCATGAAACTACCGTGAGACTCAATCATAATTAAACAAAGGGATGCACGACATGTTTCGGACTAGTTCGTAGTTCTTCCTCTCGGAGCGCATCACTCCATTCATATCGAGCATCACTCGACTTTTATACGCGAGTTATCCGTTTGTCTAATTATAAACAGATACCTACAAGGAAAATGTTTGAACGTCGGTTTTCCCAAAAACGTTTTAATCCTTTGTTTCCACACAAATTAGATAATTACTCAAAATATCGCAAAAACACAAGACACCTCGCAGAAATCATTAAACTATCTCTTCCAAGAATGATTGCTGAAATACGAACCGTAACATCATTATTACCATATTTACTAACTGATCTGATATCATCAAATCAATGATAAATCGAACAATCAATAAATAATCAATTCACAAATGATAAGTAACATGACTGTAATAATAAACGACCTAACGAACCAATCGACAATTCGGAAAAATCAACCAAATACAATCCAGTTAGAGTTATAAATGAAACAACATAACATGGCACTTACAACCTTTTAAATTGCACATGTTTTGCGTTTATAATAACAGTACAATCGCCAGATTTTCATTTGTTTTCGGAGATTCAGCATGCGGTTCTTCTTTTGTTTCTTGCTTTTGTTTGTGTGCGTGTCGAGGGCGTTGTCTGTATTTGATTACCATGCAAGAGTGGGGGTGCCTAAAGCTGCGCTCTTGTTGAAATCCGAACAGGAGCCCGTGGGAGTGTTGGGGAGAATCGTGGGAGGTGCGCAGGCGGCGCAATTCGCGTATCCCTATCAGGTAAGAGAATTTTACATACAGACATATATATCACGTCTTTATCCCTTACGGGGTAGACAGAGCCTAAGGTAACAAAACCTTAAGGCCACGTTTAGCATGATTAAGGGCGTATAGGTGGAAAGGGAAATCAAAATAGTGATGGGTTGCTAGCCGCATCGCCGATAACATGATTCCTAAGACTTTCGCCTATTCCCTCGATGGGCTTTTACCATCTGCGCGGGAAGAGAAGCAACTGGTCAATTCTATGTTTTTACGTTACTCCCAGACCAGCATGGAAGAATGAGATAATTTTGTAATATCAAATTTAATAGAACGGTTAACATCACCACATATTAACAATAAGATATGGAAAGCGATTAAGCGACAGGTAAACCCGTTAGGTAATCGCTGTTTATATCCCGTTGAAAATACCTACCCTGCGAGTATAATGTCTGAAGAGAACTTGTTGCTTCTTTTTGAAGTAAAATCCTTTATTTGCAAATACCAATTTTTAAATTGTGAATTTTTGATGTTATTGATGTGTGATCATAATTTTAACCTTTTCGGCGTCACGTCAAATACAAGAGACGTCACCCATACGCCAGATTTCTTTATTGGGATGCCTTAAGTTGAACCTAACCCAACTGAACGAAGGTTGCTTTTGTATTGAAGTAATGCACGTATATTATATTAAGTCGTTGGCGTTGAAAAGGTTAAAAATATTTTGATCACACATCATGAACATCAGGAATTCAGGACATAAACAGACTGATCAATTTTTTTATAAAACAAGTTTTTTTAATATCACTGCCGCCCTTTTTTTTGTGTAAACTTGTGCAATAATGAGTTAATGAGTCAACAAATAAATAGGTCTGAGTGTAATAACATTCTGAAATATTTAACTGCTATTATGATAACATCTAAGTTTCTAGTGATTGTTTCTAGGAGTAAAGAAAAACATAGAACGCAGATGATAAAAGCCTAACGAGGGAATGGGCGAAAATATTAAGAATCATGCTAGGTAGGCGATGCGATTAACAACCCATCACTATTTTGATGCTCCTTTCCACCTATACGCCCACAATCATGCTAAATGTGGCCTTTACGCCTTGTCACCAATGTTGCCTTAGGCTCTGTCCGCCCCGTAAGGAACAAAGACGTGATTTACATAAGTACTTTATTTGTACTGTTTTATTACGTATTACAATTTAATATATAAATTATCTACACAGAAATAATGTGCTACTTCTCTGTCGTATTGGGTGACTGCAATGATAGATGTATGTGAAGATTAAATAAATAAATGTATAGAACTATAGGCTGTTCGTAGACATGAAACTTTCTGAATGGGTTTTAAACTTCTTTGGCAATATTAAAACCTTAGACTTAAACTTAAAATTTGTCATATCCCCGTACAAGTTTAAAACCCAACTGGATAGAAAAGTTCCCTGTAACTTTTTTCACCTACAGCAAGTTCTGAATGCACTCCGAACCCAACTCGCCAACAAACTTCCAACCGAGTTGCCAAACTTTTTATTCTATGAAATTCCGTCAATATTTCAATTTGATTTGGACTATTTGAACCTTGCCTTTTAACAGGAATGGGTTAGAAAATGCTAAAAACTATTTTTATATGTAACTTAGCGTAGTTTATTAAAAACTATTAGGTAGTAGAATACTAGGTTCTAATTTATCATAATTATACCTCATTCCGTTCCCCATTTCCATAACCAAATAAAGGAAAGACTTCATCCCATCGGTCATCTGTATGCTTATTACCTAACTCGCTCGCAATCGCCATCGTGTTCATTTTAACAGTTAGAAAGTATACGGGACATACCATGACGTCTTAATGCGATTCTATTCCGAATCCGTTCAAGTTTTAGCTGTAATGTTTAGTATGGATCTGACAACGATCGAACCTAAACTTCATCTAAATTGAATTGCATTAAGTCATGGTAGGGCCACAGTAAAGCTTAATTCAACCAACTGCTGAAAATCAATTATCAATTCAAAGACGAGGTGTCTCAAAAAATGTGTTTACTCACTCACTCCCCCTCCTAGTATCGGTATCCTCATAAGTGTGGTCACTTCTTCGGAACAATTTGTCACCGATAATCCACCGCTACCTAATCTTACGAGTATCTTCCGCCGAGTAGAATATCGTTTACCGTTGTATCGAAAGCTGATCGACTTTGATCTAAGCGCGTTGGGCTCCTGCCTCGGACGATAGCATTCGAATTTCCCACTTCAGATCAACAACTGTTACTAAAACCAACCTTATACTTCCAGGCCGGTATAGTCGTAACATTAACATCGGGGTGGACCTCAGTATGCGGTGGATCCCTCATCTCTAGCACCAGGGTGCTCTCAGCTGCTCACTGCTGGTGGGATGGGCAGGCCCAGGCACGCTCCTTCCAAATCGTCCTGGGTTCTTTGACTCTGTTCTCCGGTGGCACCAGGATAGACACCACGGATGTCGTGGTCCATGGATCTTGGAAGCCACCGAATGATGTCATGTTTGACATCGCCCTGGTGAAGATCGCTAGAGTGAATTATAGCAGTAAGTTTTTTGCGCTTGACAGACACGATACAATATGAATACTCTTTTCTCAAGCATGCAATGAAATATTGATGTTATGTTCCTTATATTAGGCCGCGAAGTGTCACGTTTCAGGCGCGATTAGACAAGAGGTATTTAATGGGATTTCATACTGCATTGCGGTCCAAGGACGGCAATGTGCTCTTTTTTAAATTGCGTTATTTACTTTCGGCCGTTATTACAATCGGTTACTACTTTTGTCAAAAAAAAAAAACAATAAGCGAGGTTTGTTACATTTTACAGTTTTATTTGGTCTAGTTTACTTTTAATTTCTCTGGAAATAAAACTTTAATTTTTTGAGGTTTTTAACGCTACAGTGCATGACTTTTTCTTGGAGAAATAAAATTATAAGATTAGATTAGATTTGTATGTGGTAAGTACTGGTGTTTGCTCCTAGAGAAAAAAACAAAGTTTCGAAAATGATTATTTGTTTGTGTTCCCGATGAGGAACTCCATGCGTTAAGGTACAATTTAAAACATGGCATACAGCTACAAAAAATATGGCGGTTTTATGTTTCACATGGTGCATTTTGCCTTAGTGCCACACTGTAATATTGTGTAAGATATTTTATAAATAAATAAATAATAAATAAATAAATAAATTTTGTGTTAAATGTGAAATTTACGTAAATAATTAAACAGAAGTCGCTGCCCTCCCGACTTTGTGACAAATTGCCAATATTTTGGTTGTACCTTATGTGTAACTGTAGGTATTGTAGAGTTAATTTATTTCATTGCATATTTGAGAAAAGCACTGTACAAACCACGGCCACGAATACTGATTGTCGACCGCGTATTTCTAAATCTAGAACTACTCGGGCGGCAAACCCCTACTTCGCGGCCGCTACTATTTTTGATCACCACGAAACATTACAATGAGTTAATAATTTTAGCTGATTAGTCTATTGACGGTCTTATCAGCTTATCGCTTATAACTCTTCCAACCATTTTAAATAAAACAAAAAATATAAAGAGTAAAGTAAGTGGCATAAAATTCTTAGGTTTGCAACACACAACTCGTTCAAAATCTCAGTGAAAACAATCAAAAGAACATCGGAAACAGTATAGTTACTTAAACAACTCCGAACAAAGAAAAATAGAGGTTAACCTTTTCGACGCCAACGACCTAATACACGTCCATTACTTCAATGCAAAAGCAACCTTCGTTCAATCGGGCTTAGGTTTAATTTAAGGCATCGCAATAAAGAAGTCTGGCGTATGAATGACGTCTCTTGTATTTGACGTGGCAGCGAAAAGGTTAAACAAGTGGCAGGTAGTGAGCACTGAAATTGTTTACAAAATTAGTTGTGAGCGTCTAAAAAAAAAACACTGGTTTGAAGAAATCTCAAAAAATAAAAAATAAACGCAATATCATTTACATGAAAATAGTTGCTTTGTTCGTTCCTGATCTAATTTAGCTCTGTCAAATAAATGGCAGTCAGCGTTAACCATTCAAATTGGTTTTATTAAACTATTCTATAGAAGAGTAAATTGGTCTTTATGAGTAAATTATTTAACCGTTGCTCCCCAAGGAGCACCGGCCCAAAAGCTGACCGTCTCTCTTTGAGGCCAGTGACTAATCACAAATACCATTATTTGGATCTTCCTTCTTTTTCTTAGCTAAAGCTCAACTCCATAATCAAACAAACGCAAAAGAAGGCCATTTTTCTTCAAGTCACCACCATGTAGACTGTAAAGTGCTATAATTTTTTTTTTTAATGATAGGTACTCAAAATGTTAAATAAGTAAGTAAATGCTTTATTGTACAAATATAAAGAAACAGATACAATTCACAAAACAATAAAAATAGATAAGATTAGATGAGTAGATGAGAGGAGCATTAAACGAGGGACCGACCAAGCGCGAGTTTGAAATTCCAGATAGTGAAAGCCACAATAGAGCGTACACGTCTAAATACAATTAAACAAATCATAAAATAAACTACTAAATAAATAAATAAATAAATTTTAACACGCAGCGCTGAAAAAGCAATGACACAACACTGATATTCTTTTGTTATTTTCAGAGCTGCGTGCATTTCAAATTTATTTTCGGCCAGGGCCAAAATAGGTGAATTAAATAAAAAAAGTCGGAATACGTACTTAAATAGGCGCTCTTTAATTCAGCTAGGTACATAAACATCCAAAAATTCGACACTAAAAAGTGGCATGACCAGCAAAAAAGCTTTGGCATTCCCCTTGCGCGGGCTCAAACATGCCCCGCAATTTTATAAAGGCAATAGGTCAAAATATTTTTCTTCCGACATTGCTGACATTTGGCCTTTAAATTGTTTCGG
The DNA here is from genome assembly GCA_932294345.1 of Pandemis cinnamomeana. Lineage (NCBI taxonomy): Eukaryota > Metazoa > Arthropoda > Insecta > Lepidoptera > Tortricidae > Pandemis > Pandemis cinnamomeana. The sequence goes on along the minus strand of OW028718.1, from coordinate 11,373,102 downwards.
TCGTTGCGGGTGATGACGACGAAAATTCCGGCCCAGGGACGCCATACCGCCATTCCAATATGATTTATTTATATTTTGAACATGAATTCCTGTGGGCTATTCGGCTATAGTCCATTTCAATGAACTTAAGATATTTACCTTTCTACTCCGCTAGTCAACGCTTTTGAGTAGCGGAGTAGCAAGGTAAATATTTTATGGTCCTGCGGATAGTATCGATTTTAAAGTAATTAATAAATTAACCAAAGTCACCTCGGTTTACGGCACTATAAGACTGTTTCGTGAAACATTCGTATATTTATTTATTCCAAAACTTGCATTTGCAGTGTGAGTTGCTATCAAATTCAAAATTAAATTTGTAAGTTCACATATTTTAGTCTGTCCACTATTGCACAATGTAGAATTTTAAATGAGCACTGCTGAGAAATAGCTTCAACCTGTCGCAGTCTTAAGTGAAATCTTATTTTGATAAAGAATGAGCCCGCTTCTTTCACGATTTAAAACGTCAAAATAATAAGCTGAATACTCTCGCAACTCTCTTGGAATTTATAATTAAGAATGAAATAGTCATTTGCATTTCAGAGATTGTTTAGAGAGCGCTGTTAGCAATCAAACACTGTTGTAGCTACGATGTGTTTAACTTTGCGATAAACGGACTATTATTTACCTATGATAGATGATAGCTTAGTGGTTTGACATGTGGTTTCGCAAACTGAGGATCGTGGATACGAACCCGAGGACGCACCTCTATACACTAATAAACTACAAATCACGTCCTTACCCCTTGCGGGGTAGACAGTGATTAAGGTAAGAAGACCTAAAAGCCACGTTTAGGATGATCGTGGGCGTATATGGGTTGCTAACAGCGTCGCCTATAACATGATTCCTAAGGGCTCTTACCATCTGTGCGGGAAGAGAAGCAGCGCAGCTGGTACATTCTATGTTTTTTCTTTACTCCCAGACCAGCATAGAAGACTATCTTTTCAGAAAATTATATTCAAAGTTTATTTTTGCTAATTGGCCACCGAGGGCTCTTTTAAATATCTTTTTTTAAACTACCAGCGCATTCGGGAAGACCTGCCTTGCTGATCTGCCATGGCAGAAAGTCATTTTTTTTCAAAATAAACTACATTAAGCGACTACATGGCCTTTGTGCATGTATCTCAGTGTTTGTCAATTGTATTTTGTCGTGTTTATTTTGCACAATAAAGAGTTTACATACATACATACATACATACTACAATACTTAAATTATATTTCAATTAAATACATTTATAAAAGGGATGTATAAGGTCCCCAAGCCTTAAATTATATTAGTCTATAGTAGAGTATAAAGTCTCTACTAAAATGACTAATTTCCTAAAAATCATAGTAAAATAATAGTCCCTATCTCCTGCGAAGGAGTTAACATTTTGAACTTAAGTATTTCAACCCGCACTTCGATACATACAAACATATACATCTATATATGTATAGAAGCTTGTGGCACGAGACATGCATTAACAAACAAAAACAATAGCAGCTTAGTCAAATGAAGTTTACACAGATATCATAATTATACAGTTAACGTTTGTTTAACAAAATCCATTGAAATGTTGCCAACAACAAACAGAAAACTGTGCGCATAAATTTCACGTATTTGTACTCATAAATTAACAACTAACACAATATTTAACAATCCGGGTATAAGCTTTTGAGTACACGCAAAACATTTGACCGGGACTCGGAGTACGGAATGCTCATTAAATTGCTGCAGTTAACAAAGTGATTAGAAGTTTATTAAGGGCCTGTTGCACCATTCTCTGTTAAGCTCCAGTTATATTACATACATACATAAATGATGTACTTATCCCTTGATGATGATGATCCTTCCGACCGATTTCGGCCATGGCGACCACTTCGACTCCTAGTATGACGCTCATGCGCCCGAAGATGGCTTATATAGCCGATCTTAGCGGTGAAACCTCGCGCACAATGAATGCTCGTGAACACACCGTTGACATAATGGTAGCGAATGGCAATGACTTCGAGTACGAGGAAGACAGAGCCTAAGGTAAAAGATCTAAAGGCCACGTATAGCTAATCGTGTCTCGCTAAGATGTCTCGATCATTTTCAAAATTTAAATGAACAAAAAATTTTACCTTGCTACTCCGCTACTCAAATGAAAAATGTTTGAAATGGACCTCCGCAAAGTAACGCCTGATTCAATAAAATATTCAAAATTTAACTTTTTTATTGCGTACCAGTATAGCTCTTTCTGTTCAGTTTCCGAACTACATTACTTTGTTCTTTCCCCCTTATTCATAAATGCCCTATAGCCTTCTGCTAACTTAGCAATTGTTTGTCCTTATCTGTCACTTTGCCATTTAGCTTTCACAGATAAGGACAAACGATTGCTAAGTTAGCAGAAGCCTATAGAGCGTTTATGAATAAGGGGGTTAGGGCTTACATCTTAAAAGACATGAAATGAATGATAAGAATAAGTTTCCGTCAAAAAATCATTTTTAATACTTTTTGCTGACTGTACTTGTATTAGCATACGTCCTAAAGACGTGTGCCAAATTTCAAGTAAATTGGACCAATTGAAGAGTTTCTTTCTACGGAGACGATGGGGGTTTATCTAATTATGGTCCACTAACAACAGTTCTTTTTCAGATAGTATCCAGGCTATCCCGCTACCGGCGATGGCGGATGTCAACCGGGACTTCGCTGGACTCACGGCTGTTGCAACAGGTTATGGCAAAACCAGTGACGGTAAGTGAAATTTTTCTTTTACTATTTGCCGCCCCATTGCTGCAAAGGCCTCTCTTTCCACCCGTCTTTGTTTTTTGCGAGGCTTCTCCAGTCCGGCTGAAGAGTCCAAATCGTCTCGCTGTCTCTTTCGTGGTCTGGCCCGGCTCCGGCGCCCGTTTGACATTACAATGTCCAATTTGTTTTCTCAAATGTATTGTAGGTATCTCTTTCATTGATATGTCCATGTGGTATCGAATGTGTGGAAATATTTTTTCTCTTTCTCTCAAATTTAATTCAATAAGATGGTTGCTTTTTACCAGGTCAAAAGGAATCTGTTTTGAAAGAGACGGGGGGTTTATTATGTAATTTTAAGATCAAACTACTTTGACAATTCTCAGTCGAATACACCCAGAATACCTCTCATCTATTTGAACTTTATCTGGTAGAGATCCATTTTACATCTTTGTCACTGCAAACTAGACATTTGTATAAAGTTATGACTCATTTGTCCATTTTTTGCAAAAGATGCTTAATAGTAGGCACATTGCACCTCCGAGATGAAATAAAGAATGTGTCAGACAGCATAGTTTTCCCTTGGCCAGGATGTGGAGTTTTCCACTCGCGTAGCGGGCGGTAAATTGCTAAAAGTACTAAAAAAACATGCAAACTGTTTTCACAATTGAGAATAAAATAATGAAAGTCTGTAAAAATAGGAACATCATAAAGTAAAAAAAATATTTAGTAGGTATAATCAAAGAGAAAACTTTTCAAAATCTTCCCACGTCTGAATAGGTGCGCCAAGCATGTATGCACAAAAGAGGAAGAAAAAAACTAAAGATCCCGCATTCAGCAAAAGTAAACGCTCTTTACATTCGCTGTACCTAATACATTCAACGTATTCAAATTTAAAAGACTTTCCTGCGCGAGTATAAAAACTTGAATTAGGTAACCTCGTTTCCAAGAATCTTAATTAACTGCTCATTTAAAACATGAATTACTTACAAGAAAAATCTGACCAGTGAAAAACACCTTATTAATGAAAATACTTGTCTTGATCGTTTTAAACTGGGTCCTCATCTCCGAACTGTAAGTAAGTATGTTTTATCCAATGTCTACGTAGTACAAAACTGGTAGGTGCCTAGATATTAAAGTACAAACAAGGTCTAGGTCAATTTCATTGAAAACAAAGTATTAAAATTTCTAGAAACTGTTTATATTGTAACAGTCATTTTTAAATAGAAACTTGAGCAACATTGTTATCACTGCCAGTATAATGGTGTCAGTGTAGATAACTTCTTCATCATATCAGACATAGGACTTCCACTGACTGGACATAGGCTATCTCCATAGACCATCAATTGCCTCAGTTGGAACCTTTTAACCAGGACGTCCTACGCTGCGCTTGCATTGGCAAGGTCTCCACTCGAGAACCTTCCGGCCCCAACGACCATTTCTGCATCAGTATCATCAACACCATCAATATCTTCTTTATTATCACTTCTCACTTCATCAACAACTTCAAAGCACAAAATACCTAACTCCTCGAATTCATTAAACTTTTCTTGAAGTAAGAAGAGATTAAAAAGTCTAGTTAATTGCGCCAAAGCGTCCTTAATCCACGGATGTTAACAACTCAGTGGAATACATTATCCGAGCCACCGTTCAGCTAGCGTTTGCTAATTTACATCCTAGATTACTACACGAAGCACATAAATTACTATGCATTTGTTTGAAAAAGAAGAGGATGAACATTTTGATGCCGTCTTCGATCTTCCATTTTATGAAACTGATTCATTTCATTTTTGTCCAACTGCCAAATACTCACACGCAAAAGTACTAACGTACAAATTTTACGGGAAGTGACATGTTTTTACAAGTTTCTTATTAACTTGTCATGTATGTATGTAAGTGTATGTATGTATGTCCTTAAGTATGTTTGTCCGGGTCGAATCTTGAGGCTAAATTTGAAGCAGATATTATTATCTTCAACCGATTGAGCTGAAATTTTGCATACTTGAGTTGGATGACAATACAATAATCTGGTGGTGGAGTTCTGGTGATTCAGCCAAGATCGTCTCCGCAAGAGCAAACTTTTCAATGGTGGGTCCGATTGTCTTGAAATTTGGTACACATATATGTAAGGCTGATGAGACTGCAAGTAAAGTCAACAATAAAAGACACATGTCATGAGAATCTAATAAAGACTTAGTTTATAAGGTACGGGTAAGATTAAATACGAGATTTTTGCATTATAAAAAGTTATTTTTGAAAGTTTTCAATAGAGGCACCTCGATGTCCCAGAGGTAATGCAGGAAGAGGCAAACTACAGCCTGAAAAGCGTAACAAGAATCTTTAATTCAAAGAAATCCTTCTTCCAATGTTGAACTTCTTCTTTATTGCAGCCCAAAACAACTTCCCAACCACCACATCTCTCCACCACGTGTCTCTCCAAGTCATCACCAATGCCGTCTGCCAGAAAAGCTATGACGTAGCAGACGTGTCCATACATGGCAGCCATCTTTGCACCAGCGGTACGAATGGAGTGGGAACCTGCGACGGAGACTCTGGTGGTCCGCTCACCGCCGTTTGGAACAACCAAAGGATATTGGTTAGTTATAATCTTCATCTTCGCCGATCAGAAACCATTGAAGAGGAAATAGCTTTCAGTTGTTACATATATACAAACCATCATGCCTCTTTCCCATAGGGGTAGGGTATAAACTACTTTGTTTCACTTGCTACGATCCTGATATCCCTCTTTCGCTTCATTCACATTCATCAATCTCTTTTTAGGCTTGTCGGTATAGGTTACTCTTGACCTGACCTGTCAAAACGTCCCAAAATTTGGTCACATTTATCGCCTTCTCCCTACGCACTCTTTTATCTATTCTCTCTATGTGACTCAACTACTGTATTATGCTTATTTCTATCCTAGTCACTATAATCTTCTTTGAAACCAGCACGTTTTCTTGTATATCACCGTATTCTTTGTCTAGCTTTCAATGTTCCTTCCATACTTGGTTATTTCTGCTAATTTTTATACGGACATCATACCTACGTGTCAAAATTTGTTGCTTTTTTACGGGCAGCAGGTTCGTCCGAATTGCAACCAACATCTTACGAGGCTGTGTACTGGCGTTTTAAGTAAACCAACCGGTGAAATAACAGGCCCATTAGATATCTAGCCTATCTTAGCCATCTAGGCTGGTAACACATCTGCCCACTTGTATTTAAGAGAAAAAAATGTTTCAGATTGGCGTGGTCTCCTTCGGTCCTGACGGTGGCTGTCAGTCTGGCATTCCATCTGTCTTCACCCGGGTCACCAGCTACCTCAGTTGGATCCAAGGCAACATGTAATCCAAACGATCGTAGGATTACAACCTTTATTATTAAACGTGTTTATAGAGAATTGTTTTAATATACGATTTCATTGCAAAAGGTACTTGACAAGACAAAGTAGTTTGAATTCATCCCATCCTGTGGTAGTCGTGTAGGTCGTTTTATAACGCGTGACAATTGTGTGAGTTCGTGTAGGAAACGTAATTTGCTTAGCAAATTAAGATTGTACTTGTGTGTGTGCACTTGAAGGCACACAGAAGGCGTAGTATAAACTGACCTCACTTTTAAAACACCCGAATGTAGTTTTCAGTGTTTACCTTTTGTATATTTGTGCTTACTGGTAAAACATCTAAACGTGTTAGTGAATAAAAATATTTACCGTGCTAATCCGACACTCACTTGCAAGATAACCAATCCTGTGTGAAATATATATGTTTTTTATACACACAGGCTTGGTTATTTGCACGTGAGCGGAATAGCAAGATAAATATTTTTTGTTCATTGAAATGGACCTCCGCAAAGTAACGCCTGATTCAATAAATTAATGATACTTAGTAATAATAAGAACTTTTTACATAAAATTGAAATATAGAACAGAAAATAATAATAATATTAAAAAGTTTATTAATCAAAGGAGAAGGTTAATAAAGAGTCGTATCAGGGGCCCGATTTTTGAAAGCACATGTGTGAAAATACCACTCGAATGTGGTATAAATCTGTTTATATCTTCAAAACTACAGCTCTAATATTTTTTTTGACTAGCTCACAGGATTAATGAGAGCTCTAAGTATTTTCTAAGCTACTCGTATTTAAAATTCAGCACAATTTGTCACCACTTTCGAATGGTATTTACATGTGCTTTCAAAAATCGGGGCAGAGCTCAAAGCAATGGCAGAAAAGAAAATGGCGACTACGCCAACGACAAGCCTTTTGAATTTATGGTTTTGAAGAACTTTGGTAAACTCAGGCTTTGTGAAATATCGAGCTTAGTTGCGCAATGTCTCGCTAAAACGACCATATTTCTCCGGCCCGCTAAACCCAAGGCCGAAGATTTTGTAACGAGGTAAATGATTTATCCCGCCATTAGTTGCGTCTAGTTACGGCTGAGTATGTTTGTTCGGGTCGTCCTTGCCTGAAGTGAACAAATGGGAGACAGAGCTAAAAGCCTAGTTTAGGCTTGTTGAAAAAATTCTACGAGTTTCATTAAAAAACAGATGTTTTTGTGGCAATAACGTCAGTTACCGTAAAGTGGGGAGAGTGCGACTAGCGTGCGTTAAAAAATTTAGTTAGTCATATTCTTAGAACTATGGGAATAATTTCATTTATAAAGCGACACTTACTAACAAATTATAACTATTCACTCACCGAGGGAACGGGCGAAATTCATCGGAATCGTATTATATATAGGTGATGCGGCTGGCAAATCATCACTATTTTGATTCCATTTTTGCCGTCTATACTCCCGAATCTTGCTAAACATGGCCTAGATATTGCCTCAGGCTCTGTCTACCCCGTAAGGGATAAAACGTGATTTGTGTATAGTGTACATTTTTGAACTCCATTAAACAATTTATAAAAAACTTTTTTAGCGGACCTCCATTTTTACTTTTATATCTTAACTTCTAGGTCGAATATCGAAAAAAATGAGCTTGGGAACTTAAGTTAGACCTTTAGTAATACGCATACAATAAAGAAAACCGCATTTAATTTAGTGTACTAGTTCTTGAGTTGCGCGTGAACAAACATCCCGAAAGACAGACAGACAAAAATTATAATAAAAGGATCTTTGGATTCTATGGCACTTATAAAGGTATCTTAATTTATTTTTTTCTTTAATATCTCCCATTCACAGACATCAACCAGTTACAATTTTATTTTATGTTAAGATAGATAGTAGATATCTTATGGAAAAACTTGTGAAGGTATTCTGTGTTTTTTGTAGTCAATATTATTTTACCTAATATTGAAATTCGGAAAAAATTGTTTCTTTCCTCATAGATTACAGGAAAACCATTTTAAAAAACCGAAATTTGAACAGCAAACGATAATATTTGTGTTGGAACATTTTCCCTTTGGAACCTCTCGAATTTCCCTAAAAATGCAAATCGAAAAATGTCGAAGCCATCGTAATTGTTCAGGTTATTAAAGGTCCCATAAAAAAAATACCAAAAAATGTAAACCCCCATTTAATTGACATGAAACCCTGCAAAAGTTCGCCCGAACCTTTCGACTTCATAATTCCGGAGACAAGGTTTGATGGCAATTATCTTGATTCTCGAACGATTTGGGGGCACTCTAATGTCGGGCACTCTTAGAGTAACAAGCGAAAAGGAGACGCCATGCGCACATGCCACACAATACTATACTTACAATAAGTTTCCATCAAAAGTTTCATTAAAACACAACCTCTTTTGCTGACTATTCTTTTCGTCCATCTTCCTACATAATGTCATGTTTACCAGTTTTCAAGTTACCACCTTATCAAAAGGTATGGAACGAGAGTAAAAGAGATGGTAAATGCGATCGCGAGCGGTCTCAAACTTTACGACTGTTATAAAAAAATACTGTTTTTTTTTCATACATACACACACAAATCACGTTTATATCCCTTACGGGGTAGAGCCTAAGGTTACAAGACCTAAAGGCCACGTTTAGTATGATTATGGGCGCATAGGTGCAAAAGGGAATAAAAATAGTAATGGGCTGCTAGCCGCATTGCCTCATGACACTTAAGTCCATCACCCGTTCCCTGGATGGAATGTTTTTGCAAACATTTATAATGTGACCGCTGGTTGAGTATTTTTGGCGTCTCCTGTTGGTTTAATGCTAAGTTTAGTCGTCAATTACGCCACAATATCTTACCCGGTAAATCCGGTAATCGATACGGACGGGTAAAATGCCGCTTCTACTGAACATCACTTTGGATACAAAATGCCTTTGAAATAGGTAAATTTGTTTGTAGGTAGCAAGGGAGGGGATCAGGACTTGTTAACGTTACTAAATAACACGGTAAAATAACGTTATTTAACGGTAAATTCGTGAAAATGCTTTGGTAATGTTATTTGGATGAAGACCGTTGGCTGCGTTAGTGGGTAGCTAAAATTACCAAAGTCAGCGGTTAGTGGTAGTTAAAATTATCACTAACTTTGGTAAACGCTACTTTAACGGTGTGTAACTTTTTGGTCGTCGCGAATTTGGTAAAGTTATTTTTAACTTTTATAAAACGATAATTACCAGAAAATAATAAGGTTAATTTTAATTTTAACGTTATCTGCTGTTCGGAAGATTAATGTTACCAAAATGTTAACGGTAATCTATCCCGAGGGAGAATGCGTTCGCTGCTTGAGGATGGTTTGAAAATGTATCGAAAGATTGTGCGGAAAACATTCTAACTATCGCGCGACTTAACCCCAAAATATTATACATCGTGTGCTTACAATTGTATTTAGTATCTCTTTCTACCCTCATCTTATTTCTTTTTACAGTATGCTTAGTATAGATATTCGGTCACAAAATACGTCTCTAACGCGTTTGCGTTAAAATGATAAATAATATGAGAACAGTTTGCCGTTTTGATCCGCTAGTGGCGCTGCTAATTTTTCCATAGTGATTGAGACGTTTGCGTGAATGCGATTGAGGTGTTTTTGAGTGAAAAGTAACACTAGAGGCTCAGAAACAGACGATCATGCTAAACGTGGCCTTTAGCTTCTGTTACCTTAGGCTCTCTCTACCTTGTAATAGATACAGACGTGATTTATGTATGTGTGGGGAGTGCCACAATAGTGCCTCTCTCCAGGCAGATGTTATGCCTGGGGACCGAAGTCCGAAGGAAGAGAGTTGAGAGTTGTATTTATGCAGCCGCATTGAGAAACTTCGTTAGCGGGACGTAGAACGATGTGACAGCTGTCATTAGAACTGGCGCTAGCTACTCGTACGTCGTAGTAGTTATGTAGAGGCCAACTAGGTGGCGCTAGGGTCGCTACATCAGTCCCCATGTATGTATTAAGATAATCTCCACAGTCATCTCTCTACATATAATTAGGGAACAAAAGAAAGTCTTTGTTCAGCGTAGTTATGAGTAAAAAGCCTTGGCCTTTTGAAACTGTAATATCGCAAAAATATTATTGAAACTAATCACAGAAAATTCGGGCCTGGCTCCATATTACGGCCCCTGAAGCAATAAAGTAGCTATCACGCCGGAGTCACTTGACGTATAATATTAATTAATTTACAGTTTAATACTTCCCAACAATAACGGCAGTGATAAATTGAGCCTTGCTGATGTTATCAATTTTGACTTAAACGACACTGTCAGTCAACGCGAGAATAACCCCCTTAGGCCCTTATTCATAAAAGCTCTTCCTTCTTCTTATTTGTGGCGTATCAAGTCATTATAGCGACATTATTAAAAAAAATATAATTCAAAAATCTTGCGACAAAATGTCGGCAACGTTGTACGGTAACACGGTCAAAAGACCACCCTCCCCCTGTCAGGCTTTTAGCCAACGGTAAAAGATAGCCCTCAGAAACTGCCAGGAAATCATTAGTCGATGCCCAGGGTGCACCGGAACAAGCACTGCTCTTCCCCCCGGACGGATCCAAAAACGAACCGGATAAGGACAAACGATTGCTAAGTTAGCAGAAGCCTATAGAGCGTTTATGAATTAGAAGCTTAGGGCTTACACCTTAAAAGACATGGAACTAAATGATAAGAATAAGTTTCTGTCAAAAAACATTTTTAATACAATACTTTTTGCTTACTGTACTTGTATTAGCATTCGTCCTAAAAATGTGTGCCGAATTTCAAGTCAATCGGACCAATTGAATAGTTCCCTTCTGCGGAGACGATGGCTAGCTCACCAGGAGTCCACTACCAGATTATTGTATTGTCATCCGACTTACAAAAGTATAATTTCAGCTCAATAGGTTGCAAGATTCCACCGGACAACCATACATTCATATTACATACGTAACATTGTAAGTTCAATGACAGCTTGTGAAAAGACAGATTTTTTTAGTTATTACCTGCTATTAAAATTCTCTATTTTTTTCATAACGCCATTTTTGTGAAGAGTGAGTTCATTTTCTAAACGACACTGAGAGAGAGAGAGAGAGAAACATTTATTTACACACATTTGGTACACGTGGATATATAATAGGAAGAACTGCAATATACTTAAAACACACACTCACTGAAAATGACAACACAGAAAAATCGGAAAAGTAAAGCTATGGTCAGGATTGAGCTGCAGCGTTTCATCACGGAACCCTATAGGCGCTTTTAATTATTTTAAATCATAAAGCCTTAGCATACAAAAAAAAAGCCGTGGTAGCCTAGTGGTTTGACCTGTGGCCTCTTAAGCAGAGCGTCGTGGGTTCAAATCCCGGGCGCGCACCTCTGAGTTTTTCGGAATTTATGTGCGAAAATTACATTTGAAATTTGCCATGAGCTTTTCGGTGAAGGAAAACATCGCGAGGAAACCTGCACACATCTGCGAAGAAATTCAATGGTGTGTGTTAAGTTCTCAATCCGCACTGGGCGCGTGTGGGAACTATAGCCCAAACCCTCCAATACACGGAGGAGGCCTATGCCATGAGGCACGCCGAATTACGCGACAATTTAATAATAATAAAAAACAACAACAACATACTTGCTGAAATTGTAGCGAATTCGGAATAAAAAGGCTATATCTTATTATTAAAATTCTTTATTTTTTTTCATAACGCCACTTGTTAAGGGTAAGCTAAATTTTTAAACGACACTGAAAATGACAACACAGAAAAATCGGAAAAGTAAAGCTATGGTCAGGATTGAGCTGCAGCGTTTCAACACGGAACCCTATAGGCGCTTTTAATAATTTTAAATCATAAAGCCACATACAAAGCAGCCACATACTTTGCCACTTTGAGCACTTTGTTTCAGAAACTTTGCCCAGTTTGCCAAGTTTCTTTGCCAACTTAGCACGTGTACGCCACATACGCCTGTGTACGAATCCTGTCTCTGCTTGTATTTTATTTTTATTTAAATCAGTTTGTGTTGAAGAACAACATACATACCTATAATAATATCACGTATCCCTTACGTGTTAGACAGACCCTAAGGTAAGAAAACCTTAAGGCCACGTTTAGCATGATTAAGGGGCGTATAGCTTAAAAGATAAATCAAAATAGTGATGGGTTGCTAGCCGCATCGCCTATAACATGATTTCTACGATTTTCACGGATTCCCTCGATAGGCTTTTACCATCTGCGCGGGAAGAGAAGCAACTGGTAAATTCTATGTTTTTTCTTTACTCCCCGACCAGCATGGAAGAATGGAAGTCACACATACATGTATATATCCCTTACGGGGTAGACAGAGGCTACGTTACCATAATTGTGGGCGAATAGGTGGAAAGAGGAATTAAATAGCATTAGGGTTGCTAGCCGCATCGCCTATAACATGATTCCTACGATTTTCACCCATTGCCTCGATGATCCAAAAATATTATATACTAGAAGAATGTTGTATGTGTGTAAAGTTTTCAGAATTGCTTCACAGATGTGTGAAGGTTTCCTCACGATGTTTTCCTTCACCGAAAAGCTCATGGCAAATTTCAAATGTAATTTCGCACACAAATTCCGAAAAACTCGAAAGTGCGAACCCAGGATTCGAAACCACGACCCTCAAACCGCGAGTGATGCTACCATGGCTTTTTTCCAAATATTATAATCCAAAAATGTACACTGACGTAACTTAAATAACAAGGAATAACCAGTATCTGTTTCAAGAGCCTTCCACGTGGAAATATCTCACAGTATCATGATCCGCATTGGCTTCACATAATCACCCAGTGAAAACAATGGTAAAATTTATTGCCTCACATAAAATATTAACAGGCATGTATGTAAAATAGAACCTTTATCTAGGTCGTCAGCTTAACTTAGAACAGCTTAGCCACTTGTTAAAAAACGCTTCTATTCAGCGCTAAGAAACAAAGAATACCTGCAGGCCTATTCCGAAGTGGAAAATTAGAAGTTCCTCTTGTGCCGTTCTACTCACACTCATAGCAATTTATAGGAGAGTGAGAGGAACAATATGAATATGGAATAGTTCCCATAAATTTGGAGTTGTATTATGAGAATGTTAAGCCGTGGTAGCCTAGTGGTTCGACATGTGGCATCACATTTCAACTGGCAAATGACAGAAATTATAATTTATGTCACGAAGCCCGCCAAAACCATTGAATGTTTTTGGACCCCACGCGACACTAGCGCCTCTAGTGGCAAATTGACAACCAATAACCCGTGCTCCCTCGGGATAGCGATAAACATCTCAATTGCAAATTCTACGTGGACGAAGTCGTGGGAGGAAGCAAATAATCAATAATTCGTAAATACTTATTATGAAAGTTAGATACAACCCTCATGACCCAGTTATAAAGTTTCATTGTATTACTCTCCAAGTAATTATAATTAAGCTAACCGCGTCTATAGAGTTTGCTTGTCAAATCACAAACTATATCAAGCCCAAACAATAAACAAGTAAAGTGACTTCAAAGTAACTATGTGATTGAAAATGTTGGTAAATTTTGTATTAAGTTGGTTCTCAGGAAGATTTTCAAAACATCAAGAGATACCAAAATTTTAAATTTAGAAAACTTTCATTTTTCTGTTTCTTTTCAAAGTTTTCATTCCCGTACGCAAATTAAAAAATAAAATAAATTTCGTATAGAAACGAAGTGTTTTTAAGGCATTTTCGTTCTCAAATAACTAAGTCAGTAAATTTCTAAACGACACTGAAAATTAGAACACAGAAAAATTCGAAAAGTAAAGCTATGGCCGGGAATCGAACCCAGATCCTCGTCATTCCGTGACGCGCGCTAAACTCCTATACCATCCATAGTAGATGGGTAAACCTTCGAATCTGTTACTAGCTGTCACGTGACCTTGTTACTATGCAATTTTTTTGTCGCCAAGCGTCTGTACGACACAATTACAAACTCCCGTCGAACATCCACTGCCCACCAGGGAAGAGAGAAGGCGCTGTTTTAAGAAAGTAAAAATTCTTGATTGATAGTAGGTAACTAAGTTAGAGTCACGCCTTGCTATTTCTATGGTGTACCGAACTATTTGCCTGCCTTGAATGCTTTAAACTATATGCCGCTGACTACCAACTCTGCGGTCCAAATCCAACTTCCACGTGGCCAATTTTGGCAGCGTTTATGAGTCGTAGTGAACTAGCTAGCTGATTTAACCCTAAGGCCTTGACCTACCTAGTAGGCATGTCGGAAGCGACATAAAACGAATTGTCCACATTTGGCATCCATCCCGGGACTATCGGGCGATAAATCTACATTTTCCCGGGCTCTCGTGCATTGTGACCTCTTTAATTTTATGATCTGGCGATGTTTTGATTATGTTCACCAAAAATTTTGGGGGAAATTATTGGCCACCCGTTTTATATTAAGTCGTTAAAAATTTCGCAATCCATGCCGGTCTGGAAGCAAAGAAAAAACACTTGCTTCTCTCCTAGTGCAGATGTTAAAAGCCCATCGCGGAATGCGCAAAAATCTTAGGAATATTTTTACAGGAGATGTGTTCCTATCTTGCTAAATGCGGCCTTTAGATGTTACCTCTGGCTTTGTCTACCCAAGGGATAAAGACTTTTGTAGCGCCGCAGGGAGAATTAATTTAATTTTGGAAATTTAGTTTATTTTGTTGTGTTTTAAAGTAGTTTAAGGGCAGAAAAAGGAAGGAAAGGAAAATATATAGACATTTAACACCAATTACAGATTCACAGGCATGGCCTCACTTTTTAAATGAATTCTAAATAACATCAAAATGAAAATAAAATCAATGTTAAATTAAAAATCAAATTCACATTACCATTAAAATCTACCGTCTATACTAAATTAAAATCAAATTATAACACTAATTTAATTATTTGATTTATTTTGAGTGATTTTTGCTCCTGACTACCATCAAACGGGAAACGAAGCAAACTGAACAAAGGGAAATGAAATGCGTTTAACAACCTATCCTAATTATGATTTTCACTAATTAATTTTAGCATTGCCCGACCCGGTCGTAAAGTACACAGTAAAACAAATAAAACCGGGCAAATAAGGAACAATCGCTCCCTAGGGACGAAATCTCTCGTTCCTCTAATTTTACGCCTAAACCAGAGAAATATTTCTGGCAATTTACTACGCCTCAAATGTGACCTCGTTCTTGAAGATTACGAGTTACTTGAGATGATAGGCACTACCTTTTTTAATTAATACAATGTTCTTTCAACAAGGAACTACCGCGAGACAATCATAATCACACAAACGGATAACTCGCGTGTAAAAGTCGAGTGATGCTTGACATGTTTCGGAATAGTTCGTAGTCCTTCCTCTTGGAGCCGTTGAGTAGCCGCGCGAACAGAGCGCTGGCGCGTATTGACTACAAGCCCATGAAAAAAATTTACCTGTGAAATGAACCAGCGTGAATAAACCTTAGAAGGCTGTTACTATATCATAAAATAACTCTGAGCGCTATGCCTTCATTTCTGAGCGGTACAGGTGACTACGTGAGTAGGTACATGGAAAAAAAATTGCATTAACTTCCGGCACCACCACTTTAGTACGGCACTAGGTTTTTCGACATTTACTTTTAATCATCTATAAGCTTTAAAAAAGCCCTACATTAATAATTAGTCGCAATTCCTCACTTGTAATGTACGGACATAGGATAATTTTTATCCCAGAAAACAGCATAGTTTCCGCAGGATAGCGATAAACGAATTCTGCGTGGACGGAGTCGCGGGGAACAGCTAGTTATGAATATAGGAATTCCTCGTTTAAAGATGAAAAAATTAAAGTTTTTATTTTATTTATTTCATGATTCGTGCTATCAGAACTACCTTCGTATCAAATTTGACGTTTCTAGAACAACTGGAGGTGCCCCCAATTTTTGGGCGCACTACAATTTTATTTGTCTGGAAACACATTTTCTAATAAGTGTATCTTTTGACCGAATTGACTTAAAGGGGGCGCAAATTCTACCAGTAACGTACTCATTATAGAGTCAAACTCTATCCTAGTTCTTACAAGAGTTATTCCATTCTGAAGACCAGACCGATCGTGAACCATCGTTTCGCGGGCACGTTCGGTTAAAATAATTACCCCGTATTATTTTACCCTTTGACCTGGGCACAAGAACAAAAAGGTTCTTTATAAAGATGATTAAAACCCCGTTTTTAATTAAACCCACGCCTCCAAATTAACTCATACAAATGATTTAATTCTGAAAGGATTAAAATTCTGAGCAGTTATAAGACAAATATGAGAAATCGTCACGAGCGAAATGTTGGAGGAATTCATCTTAGCATGGGTAAGTTAAATATTTTTTATTTCAATTGTTTAAAATAGTTCTGGAATAATTTAGACAGTAGTGGCTTCTTTACTATCTATCTATCTATCTACAGCCATTGTCCGTCCACTGCTGGACGTAGGCCTCCTTCGTATTGCGCCAACTTTCGCGATCCTGGGCTTCCCTCATCCAGCCACTGCCAGCTGTCCTAAGGTCATCCGGTCATCTTTACTATAGACTAATATAATTTAAGGCTCGGGGACCTTATACATCCCTTTTATAAATGTATTTAATGTAAGTAGAAAATAATTCTTACTGTGTTTTATTTTGAAAAAATGACTTTCTGCCAAGTTTCTTGCGGCGCATTCTTGGCAATGATGGTCTTTCCAAATGCGCTGGTATTTTCAAAAAAGACGTGTAAAAGAGTCCTTGGCGGCCAAATTGCAAAAATAGTATTTTGGTTTTTTTCCACTCCTAAGTTTTTCATAGTACTTTTTGATTCAAAGTTAATTCGCCCCTTGGACGCCTGAAAATTAGCGGCGGGGGGACGCCGTCGTGCTCTAGACCTTAGTTGCTTTGTCTAGACAACTGAACTACCCCACTATTAGCGATTATTACGCTATGGCAGTACTGTTACATATATTTTTTACCGTGCATAAGAATTATAGTCAAACAGCATCAAAACACGAGGACTAAAACGGTCGCTGGCGGCTCTTAGCCGGTTGGCAAGAGAGCACAGTGGACTGGCGGATGGCATAAGGCATAAGATTTTGCCATAAAGAAGCTTAAACAAATTACTTTAGTAACTTCAAAGAGCCAAGTATAAGCGACTGGCTAGATCAAAATGAGAACACGGCGAGGGAATGGGCATAGGAATAATGTTTTAGGCGATGCGGCTAAACGTGGCCTGTAGGTACCTGTTACTGTTGACGACGGAATTCAAAAATGTTTCCGCTACGGTTTAAATGGTTTAATAACACAGACAAACACACAAACAAATTAACTAGAAGCCTAAATACGGAACAGCTGTTTTTACTAGCAACCTGACAGCTGTCTTGGCTGTTGATGTCAACACAAAAGAAAGGTATTTTAAAATTGGAATATACAATATTGAACTAGTTATTATACAAACTATGAACTAAAAGGAGGCTCCAGCCAGTCGCCAAAACCTTAGGCTCTGTCTACCCCGTAAGGGATAAAGACGTGATTTATGTATGTGTATGTATGTATGTTAAGAAATTTGATTTACAGGCTACTATAGACCGACCGGACTCATTTATGCGGTAGGTCTATAGTGCATCGTAGTTATGTAGTGTATGACTAGGTGGCGCTATGGTCGCTGGAAGCTTAACCAACAGCGATCGCGTTTCTCGCGACCTCTCATGCCATGCACCAATCACCTCCCCGTCACACTTGGAGCCGCTCCAACGTTGACCGATTATAAAATCTATGAAACGTGTTCAAGTTCCGAAACCAGGCTATTTGGATTGTAACTTTATTCGGCCATTTTGTTTTTGAATCGTGACTCAAAAATGGGAATGGATGCCAAGCTTTTGTTTGTTGTGCAGTTTGGAGCCAGGTAGATTGTTCTTAAATCTTTTTTAACCCCCCTATGCAGAAAGAAGGGTGTTCTAAGTTTGACGTCGATGTATTGAGTCTGTCTGTCTGTGGCATAGGATGGACCAATTTGGCTGCGATTTTTTTCATTCGAAAGCCAGTTTCCTTGCGGTGGTTCTTAGTCATGTTTGAAATCCAGCAGTTTGAAGAGTTTCAGCTCTTGTCCAAAATGATGTAAGGCATTTTTGGCATAAAATTGTTTTTTTTTTATTTATGTGTATGATGAATGCTAATTTAATGCACAATGCACAAATCACGTCTTTATCCCTTACGGGGTAGACAGAGCCTATTGTAACAGGTACCTACAGGCCACATTTAGCAAGATTGTGGGCGTATAAGTGGAAAATGGAAAATAGTGATGGGTTGCTAATAGCCTCATCGCCTATAACATGATTCCTATTATTTTCGCCCATTCCCTCGATGGGCTTTTACCATCTACGCGGGTAGAGAAGCAACTGGTACTTTCTATGTTTTTTCTTTGCTCCCAGACCAGCATGGAAGAAATGGAATGCTAATTTAAGGTTTTTGTTATTTTTATTTGTTTAAAAAAGGACACGTGACAGCTAGTAACAGATAGAAGAATTCGAAGACGCGTCACGGAATAACGAGGATCCGGTTTCGATTCCCGGCCACAGCTTTACTTTTCGGATTTTTCTGTGTTCTAATTTTCACTGTAGTTTAGAAATTTTGGAATAACTGGTAAACTTTTAGCACTTTTTAGAATGTTACCTAACATTATAAATAATTCAATTTAACAGAACTTTGAAACGAAAAGTTGAACATTTAAGAAACACGCGTGTTAGTTGTAACACTACATTCAGTGTCGGTTCAATTATTTTTAGAAGCTTCTATTTTGCTTGCAAAGTTTGTTTGTTGGTTTAGTTAAAATTCTATAGGTTTTTAAGTAGATCTACTTCCAGTGGTCGTATTGAACTAAATTTTGGTGTACCAAATACAAATAGGACGACAATGTTCAGTGTTAATTATTCGTATCGCTGTCCAAAAGAATGCTGCCAGCGTCTGTGGAACTATGCCACGGGGTCCCTCCCTTTTTAATTATTTTATTTTAAGATACATCCATGCTGGTCTGGGAGGAAAGAAAAAACATAGAATGTACCGCAGTTGCATCTCTTCCCCGCACATGGTAATAGCTCATCGAGGGAATAGGCGAAAGTCTTAGGAATCATGTTATAGGCGATGCGGCTAGCAACCCATCACTATTTTGATAATATTCCCAATAATGCTAACTTGGACTTTGTCTATCTCGTAAGGGATACAGACGTGATGTATTTATGTATTTACTAAAGTAATTAGTAAATAAAACTACTATTAGTTTTTTCAGAGTTATAACAAAAATCTTGAACGAACATACTCATTCTTAAACAGAGATAGGATCATTTACAATACAAGATGACTATGGTAATACACTTTGATTAATGTCTAGAATTAATTCCGAATGAAAGCGTATTCATTGAATGTAACTTCTGTTCATAATCTTTGGCAATGAATGAAAGTGTAGGCGTAGTCGGCCTTAGTACGAGTAGCCGAGGTGGCGCCTATTGATATTTCCATTCAACATGTCATTATGCATAAAAATATGCATAAAAAAGCCGTGGTAGCCTAGTGGTTTGACCTGTGGCCTCTCAAGCAGAGCGTCATGGGTTCAAATCCCGGCCGCGCACCTCTGAGTTTTTCGGAATTTATGTGCGAAAATTACATTTGAAATTTGCCATGAGCTTTTCGGTGAAGGAAAACATCGTGAGGAAACCTGCACACATCTTCGAAATTCAATGATGTGTGTTAAGTTCCCAATCCGCACTGGGCGCGCGTGGGAACTATAGCCCAAAACCCTCCAGTACACGGAGGAGGCCTATGCCATGAGGCACGCCGAATTACGCGACAATTTAATAATAAACAAAAAAACAATAACCACATACTTACTGAAATTGTAGCGAATTCGGAATAAAAAGGCTATATTATTAACATTTATTATATTATTATTATGAAGGCATTAGAAATTAGCCTGTAAATATTGTTTAGATAGGCTATGAATACGCTTAGACCCAAAGCCAAAATGCATAGGCAAAAAGCCTATAGCTCGACCAAATGTTTGTTAAAAGGCAAGCCAATAATTAACATCATGGGTAGAAAACTTGCATTTATTTTACTACTGCTTATAACATATAAATTTATTAACTACTTACATTATAGGTATACAAAAACTAATCCTAAAAACCTACATATATATGCTAAAATAACTAATAAAATGCGGCCAGCATAATGGGACCCTTTGAACCAGGCACGAAACACGGGGACATTTTTTAGGTTAATTTTTAATAATTTTTAACATAATTTACTTTGATTTCACTTTCGTAGTTTTAGTGATCCTTACTATTGTTTAGTTTTTAATGGTTTGAATATTAATAAATAAATTTCCTATTTGACTATAAAAACGTATATTTACATCATTATAAAGATCGCTGTCTGCACAGGGGCTCGCATTTCACACATATATTTATATACGCATATAAATCACGTCTTTATCCCTTATGGGGTAGACAGAGCCTAAGGTAACAAGACCTACCTTAAAGACCACGTTTAGCAAGATTGTGGGCGCATCGCCTATAAGATGATTCCTAAGAATTTCGCGCTCAAACTAATGAAATAAGTCTAAAAATCAATTTTTTTAATACCGATTTATGTAAGTAACCAATATAAATATGACCTCACATTGCCTACAATTCGCCGAAGAGCATCTGCTAACACTGGATTTATAATACATACATACACATACACAAATCACGTCTTTATCCCTTATGGGGTAGACAGAGCCTAAGGTGACAAGACCTAAAGACCACATTTAGGATTCCTTGTTGTATAAAATGGAAAATGTATGTTTTGTCTGTGTCCAAGACAAGTTTTAACGAACGTTTTGGCGAATTTGTACGAAACCCTCGGTGCGCGAGTCCGACTCGCACTTGGCTTATTTTTTTTTAAATGCGGCGCGTGGCAATGGTGAAAAAAGTCTTATAAAATACATGAACGCCTAGCCATTTAGATGCGAGTTCAAACCTCTTCTATTGCGACTTCGCTTCTAAAAAGTTTTAATTCCGCGGCACTTCGCGGCCTGTTTTATTCAACCGAACAAAGGTACAAACTACTCTGAAACTGTCTTTCACCGCATGTCACAGGAAACCTTAACTCGAATTTCTAAATTTCAGCGAGTTACGAGCGCCGCCATTACGCAAAACGAATTCATTCAACTTAATTTGTCTGTGGAAGTACAAGGAAAGATTTCCTGTAGTTGCCGTGAATTCCTTTGTCGCTATGTGCGTCCCTTTCCTTCTAACTGAGGTGGAAAGGGAGTAGCAAACGAATGGCAAGTCGTTTGTCGTGGATGTGTGACGCTTGTACGACGTCGGTTGAATGAGGTAGGAAAGGGAAGGAGATTTTAATTGTTGCGGTACGTATTAATACTTGGGCGCTAATATTAGGTTTTTTTAATAGATAAAGTTGTAGATGCGCCTCCTGAGGCTCCATAGAATGACAACACAGCTTAGGGCACACCAACGTATAATAAAGTTATATCAAAAGGAATAGAATAATTACAATAAATGAATTTAAGAAACTGTAAAGGCAATTAAGTTAGGGAGCTATATTGAGGATCGACTGCAGCAAGGGCTAGATCGTGAGACGGCTGTGACGCCGGTTCGAAGGCGAATGAGGTCCTCGGCATTTTGAACGGCCGCGCAGTTCCACGCGCTGGTTGGCAGATGTTCCGACACTAGCCTGCCAGCACGCTTAACCAACTGCGTCCAGGGGGATAATGAATGTATCTGGCCGCTTCAAAGTGATTCAAGCGGAAGGTTTATATGTATAACTAGCGACCCGCCCCGGCTTCGCACGGTATATTATGCATGTATTATACATATAAACATTCCTCTTGAATCACTGTATCTATTAAAAAAACCGCATCAAAATCCGTTGTGTAGTTTTGAAGATTGCATACAGGGACATAGGGACATAGGGACACAGGGACAGAGAAAGCGACTTTATTTTATACTATGTAGTGATTGTACGCAGACAAAGTCGCGGGCAGAAGCTAGTAAGAGGATATACACAATTTTATAGAAAAGAAACAAGAAAAAAAAACACAGACATGAAAATAGATCATCAGCGTTGCGGACTACTAGGTGGACCGACGACATTGTGAGAGTTGCAGGAAACCGGTGGATGCAGGGGTAGCGAATTGTCGTTTATTATATTGTGCTAGGGGGAGGCCTAAGTGGACTTCTTTAAGCGGATGATGAAGATAAAGACCGATTCTTAGGTAGTCGAATTCCTGTGTCGTAGTCGATTGAATCAAGGATGAAACTTGAAATTAATTTAAAACGAGTCTACGTTTTCGTACTCCATGGCTCACCTCTTGTCGTAGGAGGTCTCTACGGAAATGAAAGAACTTTCTCGCCTCGTACAACGTAGTACCGAAGAACTAAATGTATTATAATTATACCTACTTATTTGAATAGTGATTTGTTTGCCTAGATCAGGTTTGTCGTGTCTTACACCTTTTCAAACAAGTTCCCTGAGCGGTACAATTTAGGGATCTTTAAAAAGCGAGCCTTCCTGTTCCTCAAAGGGCCGGCAACGCACTTGTGATTCCCCAGGTCTTGCAAGTGTCCCTGGGTGACGGTGATTGCTTTCCATCAGGTGACCCGTCTGCTCGTTTGCCCCCTCTTATATATAAAAAAAAAGTTTTTTTTCCTTTTCAAACAAGTTTTTTTTAAAGCAAGGACTAACATACAAACTTGTGAGAGCCATTGTACCACCTTAATCAATGTCGCATAAGGCAAGTGACTGCGTGTGTGTGTGTGATGTGTTTGGCACCATAAATGTTAAACAACCGGCTCACGATTTGGATACTGTTTTTTTATTATTGCTGTTTTTGCGTTAAGGGATTTTAGTAATTAACATGCCTCGGGGATCGAACCTGGGACCTCAAGCTTCGTGCAACCACTAAGCTATATCCTGTCGTCTATAAATGCAAAACATTTTCCACTCGTGTTAGAAGCCACGGAAATTAGGAATCCGGCTCTCGCGTGACATCTTCCAACGATTTTGCTAAAAGGATATTAGCTTTTTGCTACTTTTTTTCGGAGATGTTTCCTTGTGGCGTGTGTAAATAAAAAAGGCGTCAGCTTTAGGCTTCATAGATCGTTATTAGGGCTTCATCCCAGATGCCAGAACTTGGTAAATACCTTAGCTATTCCATGCTGATCTGGGAGCAAAGAAGAAACATAGAATGTACCAGTTGCTTCTCGTCCCGCGCAGATGGTAAAGCCAATCGAGGGAATTGGCGAAAATTTTGATCCCACGACTATTTTGATCCAATTTTCTATACGCCCACAATCTTGCTAAACGTAATCTTGTTACCTTAGGCTCTGTCTACCCCGTAAGGGATAAAGACGTGATTTACCTATGTATGAATTCCACATTTTTTTTTTATCATAAAATATAGATTCGGGCATTATTTTACGGAGTTTTATGTTAAAATAAATGGATAAGGGCAATAAAAATATTCGTGGTAATTTTTGATTTTAATCTAGCATAATTAATTCCGAAAACTCAGAGGCGCGAGCTCGGCCCAATTTAATATAGCTACGATATTCTAAGTTCTGAAATCTTATTGTCCTATTAAAATCTAAAGGACAAAAGACTTTCGGACATTGACAGATTATTTGAACATTTTTAAACCGGGTTGATGGATGGCTTCATACGCTAGCGTCGAGCTCACAGCATGTGAATAATGGTGACGTTTTGTACAAAGCCATTCAAGATTTTTGTTAACTGACCAAATTAATAAGTGGTTTTTTATTTTTTTTATTTTACGTAGGTACTACGAGCCTGCAAGTTTGTCTGGGATAATTAAAATTTAATATATCAAGCAGCTTGTCTTTTTCCGACACTTCCAGCAATTGTTTTTTTACATACATGTATACATAAATCCCTTACGGGGTCGACAGAGCCTAAGGTGACAAGACCTAAAGACCACATTTAGGATTCCTTGTTGTATAAAATGAAAAATGTATGTTTTGTCTGTGTCCAAGGCAAGTTCTAAAGTATTGAATAAAGATAAGTGAATGTTAGTTACTATCATTTTTTAAAGAACTGAACCGAATTTGTTTTAACAATAAATGCATAGACAATTCTGAGTAATTTGGAAGATAAATTAAATATGAAAATATTCATTCACCCCGAAATATTTAAGTGGCCATTGTTTGAGTACTTCATATTATTATCGTTGGGGCTACTCTATTGGAAAAAGCTATTCGCTCGAAAGTAAATTTCACATATTTTATCTGTACCTATAAAATATCACAAAATTAAGCAATGACAATGTAAAGACCGAAACAAAGAGAGTTGTAATGTTAAATGAAATACGAATTCAAACTCTTTCAACGTGAAACTACCGTGAGACTTAATCATAATTTACACATAAACGGATAACTCACGTAGGTATAAAAGTGGCATCATCTCATTTATCTCATTTCAGTTTCTTCGGCCGCACGACAGTATAACGACGAGCTGTTTCTGATTTTGTTTTCTGTGTGCTTGTCTAGAACACTAGTTGTAATGGAAGGTCTACCTTGAGAACGAAGTAGTTACCTACTTATTTATAGTTTCCTAAGCGCCCGTTCCAGGTCTCGACACTGCGGCCCGAAGCCTGCTTAACTTAATCTAGAAAACTAGTGATCGGCCGAAGATTTGGTTTCGGTTCCGGTTCCGGCCACAGTGTTTCGAGCGACCGAAATTCCAGCCGCGCCGAATCTCAGTTCGTAAAATGTTGCAAGTCGGTTTAGTGTGAGTGCCTGTTTTTTTCTCCAAAAGAAAGAAAATAAAGCTTTGATTAAAAAATACTAGCTGTTTTACGCAACTACGTCTACGTAGGTACCTCGGAAACTTTGAACTTGATCGTGAAAGCATACCAAAGATGTTAATCAGGGATGGTGTATTTATATTAGTGAAAAAATATTCAGAACCGGTTCAGGAATATTTGCCAAAGAATACCTCCTACATACGTCCTTATTAATATTAGTATATATTATTTCCTATTTAATAACTAACAGGAAATGTCTAAGAGGCTGATCGACTGCAACGGAGACCAAAGAGCTGGCAGCTTCCTCGCACAGCGAATTAGTATTGCAATACAGCGCGGAAATGCTGCCAGCATCTTTGGCTCAATGCCGCGGGGGAGTACGTTTATAGATTTATTTTAGCTTTAGTTTAATTAATTTATACATACATACATACATAAATCACGTCTTTCTCCCTTACGGGGTAGACAGAGCCTAAGGTGACAAGACCCAAAGGCCACGCTTAGCATGATTGTGGGCGTATAGGTGGAAAGGAGAATCAAAATAGTGATGGGTAGCTAGCCGCATCGCCTATATGATTCCTATGCCCATTCCCTCGATGGACTTTTACCATCTGCGCGGGAGGAGAAGCAACTGGTACATTCTATGTTTTTCTTTACTCCCAGACCAGCATGGAAGCATTTATCTTGTAATATATTTATATTTTTATATTTAAGTAACAACATAATAAGTTTATAAATGTTTGGTAACTAAAAATAAAGACATAATTAGTAAAGTTAAAGAAAGGAACAAAAAAAAGTAACAAATACTAAATTTACTTTAGTAAAAGAGACATTTCAAAATGTCCAACTCAGTATTTGGTTTCGGCAAAAAAATAATTTCTATCGGACACTAGAAAACCCTAGCGAACATGAAATACGGCCATAATGGTGTTTTAAAGGAAGATAAAGCTGTCTTCTACTAAAGTTAGTACTCACCGAATGAAAAATGCTAGAGAAAATATTAAAAACGTGTTAGTTTAAAGTTTGGAATTAGTGTAGCTTAAATAGACCGGCTTATATACTAGAAGCCGTGGTATCTTAATGGTTTCACCTATAGCCTCTCAAGCAGAGGGTCATGGATTCAAATCCCGGGCAAACCTCTAAGTTTTTCGGTGACGCAACCTACACACAACTTTGAAGTAATTATATGGTGTATAATCACTAAGAGTGATGAGACGACTTATAAAATTATGGATAAAAATAAATAACAACAACAATTATGCTAAACGTGGCCTTGGTCTTGTTACCTTAGGCTCTGTCTACCCCGTAAGGGATGAAGACGTGATTTGTGTATGTGTATGTATGTGTAAAATAAATAACCGCCTACAGATTTCCTGTCTTATCTAATTTCAAACGCGCTGTCTGAAGCGGTAAGAAACATTCTTATTTCAAACCTCTGTAACTCAAATTCTTTTGTTTTAGCCAACCCACATACAGGGTGTGTGTAAAGGAGCACGTATGCTCAAATAGCTTCCATCCATCGCCTCGCAAGCACAGGCTGGTAAATTTGAAATCGGAATCAAGCAACGCGGGAAATTAAAACGTCATGACCATTAGCACACTTCACAACTCGTAAATTGTTTTAACTTTTCCCATTAAACTGGGAGTTCGCGCGCGCCATTATATGCCTTATTGCTTGAATGGTTGCGACTAATTTTGCGCAGTCAGGATGTAATTGAGTAGGCATTTTGAGTGAGACGTTGCCGATTCGACCTATATTTTACTAAGTTGCCGGCTGACTGCCAAGTTTGGAACGAAATTAGTAAAAAATAACGCTAACTGACCAGTTTCTTCAACATTCTAAAAATATAGTGAACAGTATGCAAGATACATTTTGTCTTTCAAAAGTTTTCTTTTTAATGTTGATAATCTTTGAAGAAGGTTTGAGGCTCGCAACATCTTCTTAAATTAATGGTAAATATTCCTTTGTTTATTGTGCTCTTTATTTATTTATTTTATGTAGTATATTTTATTGATATATATTATAGGTAGTATAAAGTAGTTTATTGACTGGTAGGTTTTAGGAGTTTATGTATTATATTCGGTAAAGTTATGTATTGTGGCTCTGTGTTTGCAATTTTTAAACTCACTCGCCCATCCCTAATATAATACTCCGTTCATCCACTCAAAGGTTGACTGGAAGAGATCCCTTAAAGGGATCAGTCCGCCTTCGTGCACGTATCTCAGTGTTTGACAATTTTATTTGTCTTGCTTATTTTGCATAATAAAGAGTTTATATACACATACATATCTTTGACATTCCCTTCCAAACTGGTCTGGCCGCAAAAAAAACATAGAATTTACCTGCTGCTTCTCTTCCCGCGCAGACGGTAAAAACCCATCGAGTGGGCTAAAATCTTAGGAATCATGATATACTCAGCTGATGCGGCTAACAACCCATCAGTATTTTGATTCCCCTTTCCACCTTGACGCCCACAATCATGGTCAACCTTTACATCTTGTTACTTAGGCTCTGTCTACCCCGTAAGGGATAAAGACGTGATAAGTGACTGTTGGATAAGTAGCGAACCTATTTTCAGTAAGTGATTCTTGTCCAACTTCAATAACTTTTGACGAAAATTATCACTGTAAATGAATTAAATTAAAATTAACTTATCGACACGAGAATTGAAATTATTCAAGAATTCAGCCGTTATTAAGGCGTTAATGAAAGTATGTGCATAGTGACATTTGCGTGACTTTGAGAAACTAATTTCAGAGTTCAAGGTCAACCCTCAATTTGCGACATCACCCTGTAGCTTAAAACTTTATGCTGCCGAATTTTACACTCTATTACTGCCGTGTAATGTCTGAGTTACTTTGAGCGGTTGGTTTTAAATTGAATAAAATTGAAGGAATTTTGATTAAAATTATTTAATATTTTATGAAATTAATTTACGGAGACGTGGTAGCCCAGTGGTTTGACATATGGCCTTTCAAGCAAAGGGTCGCGGGTTCGAATCCCGGGCTTTGAGTTTTTCCGAATTTGTGTGCGATATCTCATTTGAAATCTACCATGAGTTTTTCGGTAAAGGAATCGGGAGAAATTGTCCTCGAAAGTATACGCTCTAATTTCTGTGGAGAGTTTTGTACAAGCAAATTGCTAATTGACAAAATGAAATATTAAACTTTGAAGGTTATTTTTATATACATAATGATAAAACAAGTTTAGTACTCATTATTTATTTCAGTTTTCAAAGAGTAATCAAACCAGTTAAGCTGTGGAAAGAGCGCAGGCTGAAAACCAGCGTTGCTAGTTTTTTTTTCTTTTTTTTTTTATCTAAACTGGCAGCTCATGCTGAGCCTGAGCCTGTTGCCAGCTGTTGTGTATTGTTTTTGTGTAATTGTGTTGTGGCAATAAATATCTTTATTATTATTATTTACCAATTTTCTTGCACAAAACGCTCTACGGAAATTTGAGGATTTGGTCACATTTTGGTGCTTTGCAGGACAATTTCTCCCATACATTGACATTGGGCAGCTAAAAGAAATACGTGTCTGCTATTTTAGAGTACTTTGTAAACATATATCGAAATAATTGTAATTGTATTTGTAATTGTACAGACACATCATTCGAACAGATGACGCTTGGCGACAAAAATTCGCGGAGTAACAAAGTCACGTGACAGCTAGTAACAGATAGAAAAATTCGAAGGCTTACCAACCTGCTATGGGTGGTGTAGGGGTATAGCACGCGTCACTTTTTACACACGCGATTTTTCTTTGTCTTCTAATTTTCAGTGTCGTTTAGAAATTTTAAATCGAAATAAATCGGAGCTGGCAATTCGGGTACCTTTCCTAGTCAGCTTCAAGCAATTTTAGCTGCAATAACTATTTATTAGTATTTGTCTACGAGACAAAACGTATTTAATCCGAAGCAGGAATCTGCAACGGAATCTGACTCAAAAGATCTCGGCTCAAAGGATATTCGATCGCCGAGAGCATATTACCTCCTGCATTCCAGAGTAAGTAAAACTTGGAATATTCAAAGTGGATGGAATATTAGCTGTATAAAGAGACAATGCGTTTTTAGGCATATCACTGCCTCTAGTCATTTAACTTCTTCCATGTTTTCCTTCTCCCAGTTTAATGGGCGGCCAGTGGGCATCGCGGTGACACCTAGTGCTCCCGTAACGCTCACAGTCCATGGCCAGGAGGGAACGTGTGTGTTTTTAGACGGTAGGCCTCTCCCCTCCTTCCATAGGGAAGGCAGCGGTGAGCTGGAGAGCTCGTCATACTCCCGTTGCTGCCCCGAGCGCGGGAATGCATAAGCTTTATTTTCCACACGTTAAAAAACAAGGGCCTACTTAATATTCGCTCGCGGCTCACCAGTGGGTCGCGACCCATGGTTTGGGAAACCCTGCACTAGGGTTCTTAGTGACTGTAACGTGCAACAGCTACAGTTCCGTCTCGCAGATGAGTACCCAGCTTAAGTTTAACTTTTCTTACTAAGTATTATTTATTTCTTTTCCTACGTGTTGCCAGCACTTTCCAACTTTTATTTACTTCTAACATAATTGAACGTACTTGCAATCCACATTGTCAACTCACAACAAGCGACAAAGTTCCAAGAGATTAAATTGAAAGCTAGAAATAAAACTTTTTGAGCTGAGTTTGTGAACTTTGTCGTAATGTGAACAAAAGCTAAAGTGTGTACGGTCCATAGATAAAGTAAACTAACTATATTTGATTAGATCGGCGTTTGAAATATCGGAGACGAGACAAAAAATTTGACAGCTGTCGGCGCGTGTCTTATTTTTTGTTTTTATGGCCCCATCAATCGATGCGATGATTTCGCCAATGTCAATATTCAAATATCTTGTGACAAAATGTCGGCAACGTTGTACGGTAGAACACGGTCAAAATACACACTAGACCCTGTCCGGGCACTTTTTTTGCACTAAGCTTCCTCGCAACTTAGGTGGTTTTCACGTTCCAGCCTTTTTTCTTAAGTTTTTTTTGTCATCTGTCACCGTAAGCTATTTGAGACATTAATAAAAACGTTAGACTCGAACAAAACGCGCACTCCTCGGCCATCGACTTGGCTGTATGACATTGTTGTTCATTATTCCATAGTCTCTTTGACTTTTTAAAAAGTTAGAAACAAGTGAAAGCAGTCCATTCGATTTATGGTCAGAAACTCGTGCTCGCAATGTAATTCGGCCGTCAACAAGTGTCGCGTTGTGTTACTAAGAATACAATGACGATATTTACGATAGGGGTGCGAGTCGGGTTACCTCCACGTGTGGTCAAGAGCTGCGGTTCCTTTTTGGATCCGTCCGGGGGGAAGAGCAGTGCTTGATCCGGTGCATCCTGGGCTTCGGCTAATGATTTCCTGGCAGTTTCTGAGGGATATTATTGACCGTTGGCTAAGAGCCCGACAGGGGGGGAGGGGGTCTTTGACCATTACCGTACAACGTTGCCGACATTTTGTCACAAGATTTTTTAATCATATTTTTGTTACTTTGACATTGGCGAAGTTGTCGTCGCTATAACTACTTGAAACGCCACAAACAAGAAGAAGAAGTGTCGTGTTCTGTTACTTAGAATACAATGACGATATTTACGACAACGTATGAGAAATTATAATTTTCAGTACTTTAAAAGCCGATATTTTCTACTAAGCACTAATAAAATGTTACCCGCGAGGACCTAACCTATCCATTACATAAGTTCTTACGTTGTCCAAGAAAAGAGCAGGGCAAATACCTTTTTATCCACTTTCCTTTACATTAAGGATATGGTAGCCTATAAATCATTTAAGTGGCCCTTGTGGATTCGTTATTTATTTATTGTGACTTAGTGGGGGATGACAATAAATCCAAAATTGGGTCACGCTTGTGTTTCCTCGTGTAGGAAAGCTTTTTGTTCACTAACATTAATGCAGACGATATATTACGTTTTGGGAATAAATTTGTTCTTTTAAGCAGAAATAGCGGTGAACTCGAAATGTGCGGATAAATGATCATCATCATTATCATCTACAGCCTACATCCAGCGGGCTATAGGCCTCTTAGGACAAGATGGCTTGGGCTAGAGTTCCCAAGGGGGGCCTCAGGTCCGATTTATGAAAGGACATCACTAGAAAGTGGCATAAGTCAGCTCATATCTCCAAAACTACAGCTCTAATCACAATTGTGACTAGTTCACAAGATTAATGAGTGCTGTAATTGTCTTCTATGCTATTCGTAATTCAAATTAAGCACAATTTTTCACCACATTCGAGTGGTATTTTCACTCATGTGCTGTCAAAAATCGGGCTCTGCGGATCGGGAACTTCACACACAACATTGAATTGCTTCGCAGATGCGTGCAGGTTTACTCACGTCATTTTCCTTCACCGAAAAGCCTCATGGTAAATTTCAAATGTAACTTTTGACTTTTTTTTTGACACATGAATTAAAAACTCAGAGATGCGAGCCCGGGATTCGAACCCACGGCCATATGCTTGAGAGGCCACAGGTCAAACCACTAGGCTACCACGGCTTTTTGCACGGATAGATGATAAAATATATCTAAATATTGTAATTTACTGAGCCCGGCTGAGCGATGCGCAGGTTTATATTAAAGAAAACATACAATACAATACAAATACTCTTTATAGAACACCACAAATCAGTACAGAA
This sequence comes from Pandemis cinnamomeana, assembly GCA_932294345.1. Lineage (NCBI taxonomy): Eukaryota > Metazoa > Arthropoda > Insecta > Lepidoptera > Tortricidae > Pandemis > Pandemis cinnamomeana. The sequence goes on along the minus strand of OW028718.1, from coordinate 11,341,535 downwards.
CAATACAGAATTAAAGAACAAAGTAAACAATAGGCGGTATTTGGTGGATCAACTATTTCTTGCTGTTATTCTGTCTCATCAGCAAGGGGACAAAAGTAGTACAGTTTGTTAGAAGACATGTTGTGTCTCATTATACTATCATGTTTAATAGATGACCAACTATGGAAGAGGCTTATATGCACCGCAAAAATACATGTTTAGTACATTTTAAACCTGTAAACTTATGTTTTAAAGTATGAGCGAGAACGTAACCATAGCAACTAGTGGCAAGAAAACATTACATTTCCGCTAATAAACTAGGAAGAGATCCGTACAAGAACTGATAATCATAAGAGAAGCTAAATCTCCGGCACTACAAATTGATTTCTATCTCGACTGTAGACTCTTGTGGTCTGTGAGATACGCCAGAGCAACTCGAATATCTACAATAATCCTGAGTAATCACTACAAAAGCAAACTGCTGTAGCAAAAATATCAATACGAAAGACAGAATAAAGAGCAATATTTCACAGTACGACGTTTGTCTTTGCCTAATGGCATAGCGTATAAATACCAACAGTAGCAAAGCGCTGACTGGATGCTGGAATAGAAATGGAACCCTCCTAGGATAACTTGGTTGTCCGCATGAATGTCTGTCTGTCAATACCTCATTTCACAGGAACGTGGAACTATCAAGTTGCAATTAACCCTTTTTCAGGCATAATGCATTATAATGACGACATAAATGTACCTACACAAATATTCGGCCTTGCTACATTTACAATATGGTAGAAAATCAATTGAAGTCATTAAAAAATATCATCATCATCATCATCATCAGCCTATGTTAGTCCACTGCTGGACATAGGCCTCCCCTAATGAGCGCCATAGCACCCTGTCTTCAGCTTGACGCATCCAGAGGCCACCTGGCCGGAGGGCGTCCCACACTACGTTTGCCAAGTCGCGGTCTCCACTCAAGAACACGTTTACCCCAGCGGTTGTCGGTTAAAAAATATATTTGTTTTTAAATTAATTCCTAATAGGTAAAAAACATAAAACTGTGATTAATTTTGTAGTAGCTTACCTAAATTAGCGGGACCTGGTGAAGCGTTCGTAATATGAAACGCTCCGGGACTCTTGCAATTTTTTAAAATATTCTATGCTTATAAGATGAAAACAATTATGCAATAGGAGAAGTTTTAATAATGAAGAGATTGATGAACGTGGATGTAGCGAAAGAGCTAGGTATGTCAGCATTTAGCATTTTCATTTTCATTTTCATTAGCATAATATGGAACAAAGTAGTCTTGTCTACTCCTATGGAAAAGAGACGTGACGGTATGTATGTGTGTTATTACTATGGAAAGTTAACTTATTATCGCACCAAAAATTATATTTACGCTATGACCATTTTTCGTGTATATTCATTCGATAGTTCCGTTGAGAAATTGTCGCATACGTCAAATGGACAGAACGTCGTGCGGATATTTGGTGGATATAAAATCTTCGCAGGCATTGCATTGTGGAATATTTACAGAAATGTCTGATGACGTTTGAATATTTATTTGCGTGCTCTTATTGTAGGTGGTGTGTTTCTGTGGTTATGTTTTAACCGTGCATCTTAAAACAATATAAATTTGGTACCAAAAATAAATGATGCTGGTCTGGGAGCAAAGCAGAAAGAGAAGAAAATTCTCAACTCGGTTTTATTTCTCTAAAAATTTAGTAAATACATACAATTTCTTCCATGCTGGTCTGGGATTAAGAAAAAACATACAATGTACCAGTTGCTTCTCATCCCGCGCAGATGGTAAAAGCCTATCAAGGGAAGGGCGAAAATCTTAGAAATCATGTCACGGCGATGCGGCTAGCTACCCATCACTATTTTAATACTGCTTTCCACCTATACGCCCACAATCATGTTCAAGGTGGCCTTTAGGTCTTGTTACCTTAGGCTCTGTCTACCCCGTAAGGAAAAAATACATGGTTTATGTTACCTAAGGAACTTAAGTAAAATACCATTATTATTTCCAATCGCTGCCGCCATTTTAAAAACATCACTTCTGTAATGCCATGAATAAGCGGGCAAGAGGCAATCCCCGTTGAATGAACAGGCAACCCCCCCCCCCCCCCTCCGGTGCATTCGAAAATGAGTTCCCATTCATAGCAAATAGCTCCAAGGCAATCTTCCAATTGGCGAAGAAATGATGTTCCGAGAAACTAGGTTCGAGTAATACTCTATTTGCACAATGAAATAGTGATAGGCTTTAGAAATAGCGGTTTGATTTGTTTTATTATTAAGTGGAAAATCATTTAACTGTCATTTTTTTATAGTATTTTATGGCACCGTTACATAATGAGGGTCCTTAAACACAAGTGTGCTTTGAAACGAACCTTGGCGAGTTTTAAAATACGATCACAAGAGGTTTTAAGGCCTAATTATGTACAGTTGCATACATTACTTTGTCTACACACATATCATAACTATTATCAGGGACTAGTATTATTACAACCAATTATACTAGGTTCTGTCTACCCCGTTAGGGATAAAGACGTGATTTATGTAAGTACTTTCTTGTCTGTGGTAGTAGGTAAAATCTGTACTTTAATGTTATTACAGTATAGATTTTTGTACCGTAATGTTATTACAATATAGATTTTTTAAGGTTGTAATGTAGCTGGTAATTTCCTACGGTTTCTGAATGCATGGTATGTGCGTAGATAAAACTTGTTTAATAAAAGGATAAAAGGGTCATCTGATGGTAAGCGAGCACCGCCATCCATGGACACCCGCAACACTAGAGGATTGCCACCCTAGAGGGCTAGGATAGAATACCTCTTGTGCCAGTAATTTCACCGGCTGTGTTTCACAACGCTGGAACACTGCTGCAACCACTGCTGCTTGGCGGCAGGAACCCAACCTTCTACTGAAGTGTTCCGAAGTAATTTTAGGGCATTGTGCTGGGAAAGACGACAATAGAGAGATCTTTCTCCAGGGCGATGTTATGCCTGAGGTCCAAATTCCGAAGGAAGAGAGTTGACCGTTGTTTTATGCATCTTATGCAAAAAAACTTCGCTGGCGCGATATAGGACATTGTGACGTTACTGCCGCCAGCTACTCGTACATCGTAGCAGTTTATATAGCTGATGCCTAGATGGCGCTAGTCGCTACACATGGTATATAGAGCTAGCACAGACGCCAGTTCCCGTGTGATATTCAAATCAATCACGAATACCCCGAGGCATACCGCGCAATCAGCTCCGGAAGGAATATTTGCGGATCGGGAATTACCAGTGATTGGTAAAAAACAAAGGAGATTGCAAGTGTCAAAGCGCTCATGAATGTATAACGAATCGCTGGATATTTGATCGCTGGATGCGGCTGTGGTAGAAAAGGTTGAAATGATTTAAAATTTAATTTTTAATTTTTTCTACGTCCACATCATAATGAATCTCGAATATTACAATCAATTTGAGATTCCAAGTCTATATTGTCTATGAATTTGACAAAAAAATAGAAATATGAGTCGTTTGATTTGTTTCGAACTTTCGAAGAACAGAAAATTATGTTTCCTACGTATTAACGTATAATTTATAAAATGAGATTGAGCAAATTACCATGAGCTTTTCGGTGAAGGAAAAGATATTCGCCCATAACCTCGATAGGCTTTTACCATCAGCGCGGGAAGAGAAGCAACTGGTACATTCTATGTTTTTCTTTGCTCCCAGACCACGGAAGTGATACAAATTAACGCGCAATCAATAACACTGTGTAAACTTCCTGTGACCCAGATAATTGCATTAAAATATGACTCAGTTCAATCATTTTAAGCAATCAACCAGCTTAATGTCTAAAAGCCACAGGATGATCAATCAACAAAGTCAACATAGTATTGACTTTTAGCCCACCATTGACATAATGGCCTTAACTTGTGTGTTTAGAACCATCGTCTGTTTCGTATTGCTGTTTAAATTATGCAGAAGTTAACTTTGAGTTTGATTAAGTTTGTTCGCCGTTAAATGGGCTGCAGTGTACCGTAATAAAAGGGAAGTAATTTTATTAAGAAAACTGGCGAGCGACTCTTGTTCATTTAGCGCTTGCATCTTGCGCTAATTTCTTCTTCTTCCTTTTTTAATATGGCCCCATTGATCGATGCGATGATTTCGCCAATGTCAAGTAAATACAGTAATCAAAAACCTTGTGACAAAAATGTCGGCAAGGTTGTACGGCCCCCATACAAAATTACAATGCAATACAATACAAATACTGTTTATTGAGCATCACAAATCAATACAAAACAATACAGAAACAGAGAACAAATTAAGACATGGTAAACAATGGCCTCCTATTGTTACCTTGTCATATTCTGTATACCTTTTTTCTGTTTTGGTTGTTATATGTGGTGTTCAATAAAGAGTTATTGTATTGTATTGTATTGTGGTCTTAATTATCATCATCACTTCACTATCACTACATAGTATAACATAAAGTCGCTTTCTCTGTCCCTGTGTCCCTATGTCCCTATGTATGCTTATATCTTCAAAACTACACAACGGATTTTGATGCGGTTTTTTTAATAGATAGAGTGATTCAAGAGGAAGGTTTTATGTATAATTCTACGCAGACGAAGTCACGGGCAGAAGCTAGTTACCTATATATGAGGGCTACTTTTTTGCCGCTTAATATATCTAACGCATGAAAATTGAATTCAATTAATCTTGTAAGTACCGTATGATTTAGGAACAAAAGGGGTCTATTCTAACAATCAAAAGTCGTAAAACTATCCGCGCACATGACGCTACGAAATCTAACTTTAAATCAACGGGGCAGAAACTTCCAGAACTAAACCATTCCGAAGCAAATTATACCGATTCGTATTCACATGCAGATTGGCGTATAAAGTTAACAACTATTGCTCGGACCCAAAAGTTCCTATACGAATAAACTTAGAAACAATCTACTAAAAACATATAGCGCAGACTAATTCTATCAAGATCCTGCAGTATACAATACATGACACAAATAGCATTAAAATTAAAAAATTTAAAACCCCCACGCCTTAATCGAGTAGGCAATCATCTATAAATATAATAAATCAGTAGAAAGTTCGTATCTGTACATTAAATAAATTCATCAAAATAGAGTGCTACGATCAGGCAAAAGCAAGAAAACACAAAAAGTAGATTCTATAATGTTTGCCTGTCTGTATGTATGTATGTATGAATGTACTTTTAATACCGGAAAATTCAAGTTTCCGTGGGATACTTAAAAAACTATAATGACTTATGAACTTTAGTACACAATAACAATCAAATGAAGTAAATTTGGCGTGCTGACACCTGATATTGCCGCGGTTACATTAAACATGCATACATAATTAGTTGAAATTTGGTATACAGTTAGTTTCAGTCCCAGGAACGGACATTGGATAGTCTTTATCCCAAAAAACAGCATAGTTCCCGCGGGATAGCGATAAGCGAATTCTGCGCGGACGGAGTCGCGGGCAACAGCTAGTAATAAAATAACCTATTTTGGGCGCCAACGTAACCTTCAAAGAAGAATTTGAGGCGTAGTAAGTCCGTTGCTAGGACAAATGAAATAACACAATAAGTGCAAACATGGCGATTGTGGAAATAAAAATATAGGATAGCCTAGTGGTTAGAGAACCAGACTATAAATCTTGATGTACCGGGTTAGATCCCCGTTGGGGCAGTTAATCATGAAATACGTTTGTTTTACACTTCGTGCTGAAACATAACAACGTAAGCACTGCTTGGAGACAGAATCAGTATGAAAGATGGTGTTATCGATCAAATAGTCATTAAACAAAGTCCTTCCTCGCGTAAAATAGTTATACAATACAATACAATACAATAACTCGTAATAGAACGCCACATAATAACAACCAAAACAGTAATATACTAAGTAGTGAAAATACAAATTATATTATACATGAAACACACATTTACAATAAATAGAGATATAAATAGACGCATACTCAAATACATAAAAAAACCAACTGCAAGATTCATGAATTCATGCACAAGATGACAGATAGTGCTCCTTTAACGTAGATTTAAATAGCTACGTTTATAAGTGAAAGATAGAAAGGAAAGAAATAAGACATGTATGCTCTTTTGAAAGACACGAAGAGCAGTAAAGTCGGTTGCTTTTGCATGTTTTCTTCAACAGCTTTCTATGAGCTCAAATTAATTTCACTGACGTAATCTTTACCAAGAAAGTGCAACAGAACAGTGCGTCTAATTTCTAAATGTCTCTCAGCATCTTCGGACTTACACACAGTGGCAATCGGAAAACTGTATGGCCATTTTCTTCCATACGGTCGCTCGACAGCAGTCGAAACACGAAGTCTGACGCGAGACAGAAAATAGAAGCACTGTACAGTACCCGGGCAAAAAGATTGCACATCTTCTCTGCTAAATTCGGCTTTGTAGAGCGTTGTCTCCCTCTAGCTTACGAGACGCCAACTATCTCTTTCCAAAGACCGAAGTGCAATCTTTACGGTCGTGTAGTGTAAGTAGTTTATGAAAGGTTTATCATACGAATCTGTAAAATCTCACTAGGCATTGAAAAACATAGAATGTACCAGTTGCTTCTCTTCCCGCGCTGGTAAAAGCCCATCGAGGGATTAGACGACAATCTTAGGAATCATGTTATAGGCGATGCGGTTAGCAACCAATCACTATTTTGATTCCCCTTTTCACCTATACGCCCACAATCATGCTAAACGTGGCTTTTAGGTATTGTATGTATGTATGTATGTATGTATGTATGTATGTATGTAAACTATTTATTGCACATAAAAAAAATATAAAAACACAGTAATACAGAGAAAATAGAACAAAGGCGAACTTATCCCTAAGAAGGGATCTCTTCCAGCTAAACTGCTACAGAAAGGAAAAGTTACAACAAAAAAGCAAGCAGTCATTATTATGCGCAAATAAAGTAGTATTAATACTTAATAAATTAATAAATTAACAACTACCTCTTGTTACCTTAGACGTGGTTTCTGCATGTGTGTGTTTGTATGTATTGAGATAGGTCTAGTTGATGAGACTTGGAATTAGTACTCTGTGCCCGAATCTCTAAGGGCAGCTCATAAAAGCCATCTGCTTCCAAATCGAACTGCTAACGGGCCCCAGCAGACCCTAGGCCTCCGGGGCGTAAGGGGTTTTTTATTGCGGCTATGTGCCCCATTATGTTTGGTCACTGCCGGGGTTAACCCGGAAAAAGAATAGATTATCGTTTACAAAAGTTAAAGGCATTTTGTACATCGAGATCTGCAGTGAAACGTACTTGTAAGCTGATGCAGTTTCGAAATGTCTTTGAACAACTTTAAACTATTTAATTAATTTATGTATTTTTTTTTTGTTACACATAAGTCGGGTTCTATCTATTTATTACTTTACTAGCCTTCCGTCCGCAGCTTCGCCCGCGATAAATTAATTTTCCCGTAGGAAAAGGTATTTCACCGCGGTAAAAAGTAGCCTATGTCACTCAGTGATAATGTAGCTTTCTAACGGCAAAAGAATTTTTGAAATCGGTCCAGTAGTTTCGGAGCCTATTCAATTCAAACAAACAATCAAATCTTTCCTCTTTATAATATTATTATTAGTATAGATAGTATAGATTTACGTAAAAGTTTATGGATTATGTAGTTTATTTTATCTGTGTGTCGTTGCGTGAGTCACAGACAGTTCTGGCTGAAAATCAGTGCTGCAGGTGTCTAACACCTCAGCGTAATGCTGAGCCAGCGACCGTTTCACTTTTGCGAAGACACAACGCTGATGATCTATTTTACTGTCTGTCTGTGTTTTTTTTTCTTGTTTTTTTCTATAAAATTGTGTATATTCTCTGATATTTGTGTGTCTTGCAAAAAGGAATAAATGTCTTCTTTCTTTCTTTCATTCATTTCTTTTTGCGGGTAGGTTTGTGCAACGTATGTTTGTCCATCGCCATCATATTACGTAAGACGAGCATGTTGGGCATAGGCCTTCCCTATTGACCTCCAGTTGCCTCGCTCGAAAGCATAATCTATCTCTAAGCCAAATTTCATCCAGATCTGTTCAACTGTTTCCGCGTGAAAGAGTAAGAAGCATCCATCCATACTCACAAACTTTCGCATCACTATCACATAGTATAAAACAAAGTCGCTTTCCGCAGTCTGTCTGTCCCTATGTATGCTTAGATCTTTAAAACTACACAACGGATTTTGATGCGGTTTTTTTAATCAATAGAGTGTTTCAAGAGGAAGGTTTACATGTATAATTCTACGCAGACCAAGTCGGGCAGAAGCTAGTTTATAATACACTAGCGTTGCTCGCAACTTCGTCTGCATAGAATTCGTTTCTCACTATCCCGCAGGAATTACGCAATTTTCCGGGATAAAAAGTAGTCTTTGTGTTATTTCAGACTATAATCTATCTATGTTCCAAATTTCTTTCAGATCTCTCCAGCCGTTCTGGCGTGAAAGAGTAACAAACATCCATCCATCCAACCATACTTACAAACTTTCGGTTTTGTAATACTAGTAGGAAATAGGACCACAATCCCACAATCCCACAATCTTGCTATACGTGGCCTTACCTTAGGCTCAGTCTACCACGTAAGGGATAAAGACGTGTTTTGTGTATGTGTAGGAAGTAGGGAGTAGGATTATTTTCCCTTTAACTCTTTAAGATGACATCACCCTACCGTAAAGAAAATCCGTTTTAACTCGTAAAGTGAACACCCTAATTAATTCTTCACATTATGCTCTTTGATACCGAACCTTTGTTTATGATCCAATTTGCAAGAAACACCCTTTGTTTAAATTTTAATGAATCAAATTTTTACCGTGTTTGTAAAAGGGAAATTGGAATTTATAACCGGATAATTAACGTAGGTTTTGCGCGTCGGGGTACGTTGTTCGGTCCGATTGTTTTTGTTTTGAACGATATAGTTATTTGAACATACATACATACGTAAATCAAGTGTTTAACCCTTACGGGGTAGACAGAGCCTAAGGTAACAAGACCTAAAGACCACGTTTAGCTTGATTGTGGGAGTATGGATGGAAAGGGGAATCAAAACAGTGATGGGTTGCTAGCCACATCGTATTTTAACAGTGCGTAAAAATGGAAAAAAGTTGTTTAACGATCAATTGCGTACTAACAATTGCGTGCGTACATTATGCTGAGTGGAGCCCATTTTACACCATATCGGTACTATTCCTAAGTATATTGTATTTCTTCCTGTTATATATCTACGTGTATCGAATGTGTGTAAATAAATGTTTCTCTCTCTCTCTCTCTCTCTCTCATTCAGAAAAGTTAGCTTTGCGTGTCGAGCGAGAGGGATCAAAGTGCAACTTTTCTGTTCAAGGCTTTTCTAAGTGTTTTTTTGCAAATGCAATTTTTTGAAGTTGATAAATGTAAAACCACGCCATTTTTGTGCGGGTAGCTCTTAAATTATATTTAAAATTATTTTTTCAGGTTTTTTAATGTTTGTTGTGAAAAGTTGTATGAGTCACTCGGGAGCAAAATTATTTTCATCTTGGGCGTTAACACTTGAATCTCTCATTACGTTCTGGATTCTATTTTAGAATCCCTCGCTACTCTCAGGATTCTATTGTAGAATCCTTCGCTACATTCTGGATTCAATGTAGCGCCTCGCGTAAATACATCATTTTACTCCCTTGTGACACAAATAACTTTTTTGTTTGTTTGATTGAAATGACCTCATATTATTACATATTAAACATCCAAACCTCGAGAAAAAACATTCGTATTTTCTTACCGTAATATCTGCCTCGATGGGTCGAACCCGGGACCTCAAGCTCTATGGTCAGCTTCTCTAACCGCTATCCGGTCGTCAGAATTGTAATTTCAAATCCCAACAAAATAGCACTGGATAAACTTCGAAATCATCACCTCCAGCCCATATACGTCCCACTGCTACTACATAAACCATAAACTTTTACGTAAATAAAGCAATAAATAAATATAACCCAACTTATGTGTAAACAATACAATACAATACAAATACTCTTTATTGAACACCACAAATCAGTACAAAATAATACAGAAACAAAGAACAAAGTAGACAATAGGCGGTCTTATCGCTTAATAGCGATCTCTTCCAGACAACCAATACAAAAAATCAGTTGGAGACAATTTAAGTAGGTGGCGGAAACAAATAGACAGGATAAACGCAGGGATAATAAAAACAACAATATCAACATAAATATAATACATAGCTAAATAAATAAAATAAAATAATACATACATTATACACATAACATAATACTTAAGATAAAATAAATGTGAGAAGCAATGAAAAATAAGAAGGCCATACAACAGAAAAGGATTTGATCAGAAGCAAAGAGAATATAATGAGTTACTAAAGACAGGGAGTGGATTAAATTAGTGATAAATAGTGAGATTTGAGTTGGTTTTTAAAAATAGGTAGAGTTGTAAATAAAACTTACTTACCGCCCTTAATACACAATGTGCTATTTTTAATCTCGCTCTGGAATGCGCAAATCATTATAACTTGCTACAAAAAGGCTTTATTAAAATCGGTGGCCGTTTTTTATAATTAAGGTGGCTCGTTAAGACGGGGTTGTCCTGAACGTGATAAATTACCTCATTAAAACCCAAAAGTACATCAGATACTTCCAGTATATAGTATTACTCAGTTTGATAACAGTACGACACTATAATTTTACTTTTAGTATTATTTTCGATGTTACTTTTTTTAATTTAATTAGAATTATTATAAGTATTTCTTTTTTTTTTACCATTGCCGATCTTTTTGTGAATTACTTATGTTTGATATTAATGTATTGTATTTTTATCTATCTAACTATTTAATTCTAAATAATCTTAGTGTGTATTGCACCTTGTTAGTTAATGATAGCATTAACCACAACTAACGATTTTGACACATATTTCATAGGTTTTCTGTCAAAACCGTCGATCATGTGCAACTTATACTTAAATCTATATACATAATTAATATTATATAAAAGCGAAAGGTCACTCACTGAGTAATCACGAATTCTCAAAAACTACTACTGGACCAATCAAGATGAAATTTGGCAGGGAGATAGCTTATAGGCACCTCAGCTAAGAACGGGCCAGATTTAAGTGGTTTTATTGCTCTTCATCATCCATCTCCAGCCTATATACGTTTCACTACTAGGAACAGGCCTCCTATCACAATGAGAGTTTCCAAGCAGGCCCGGTGCGGATTGGGAATTCTACATACCATTGAATTGCTTCGCAGTTGTGTGCAGGTTTCCTCACGATGTTTTCCTTCACCGAAAAGCTTATGGTAAAGACCTATGAAATTTCAGCTTCGAGTTTGGCAATTGGGGAGTGTTCTTTTAAGTTAGAAATAATAAATAATTCAATATTTGGCTGCTTACTGTTTAATTCTGTGCACTGTTTTTGACAAGGAGTAAGTAACAATTTTGACTTAATAATATTTTTACAAGAATAATGAAACTGCGATGAAAATTTTAGATGAACCAATAGCAAGGCTCATAAATACGTATAAATATTATTTTATTATTAAACCATTTTCGTTTGTTTAATTCTAGCGACTGTTATTTCAAAGACAATATCTTTAGCAATAGAATTTCTGACGGGATAACAGTAAAGTAAAATGAAAATCGGTAAGTAAAATTTTTGAAAGAATAGCATCATCACTACATCATCACTACATAGTAAAGTCGCTTTCTCTGTCCCTATGTCCCTATGTATGCTTATATCTTCAAAACTACCCAACGTATTTTGATGCGGTTTTTTTAATAGACAGAGTGATTCAAGAGGAAGGTTTTTATGTATAATTCTACGCAGATGAAGTCGCAGGCAGAAGCTAGTTATCTACAAATTTACTATACTGACGAGCAAAAATAACGAATCGTTTTCCATACAAATTTGTATTATTATATTGGCCTATTGGAGTAACCCACTGCCGGGCCAAGGCCTTCCCAATTTCACTACTGTTAATACAAAATCAAGAGAGAAAAAAATGTTTTAGTCTGTCAAATACAGACGAAACAAACGGAGCACCAAAATAAACATTACAAAATTTCCAACAAAATTCCAGCAAAAGTTTTCTCGCAAAGGCCTAGTTTGCAAACAAAACCTAGCCCAACTGAACGTTAGCTAATTGTTACTCAAACTGTTTCATTTTAACTTGCTTCGGTTCGGATAGATTAGAAGAGAAAGTTTTATCTCGATAAAGCTCTGGCCACAACACATAACAAGCCCTATAAATGCCCTACAAAATAATACAAGTTAAGGCTCGGGGACCTTATAACATCCCTTTTATAAATGTATTTAATTTAAGTAGAATTTAAGTATTCTTAACTAGCTTCTGCCCGCGACTTCGTCTGCGTAGAATTATACATAAAAACCTTCCTCTTGAATCACTCTATCTACTAAAAAAAACCGCATCAAAATCCGTTGTGTAGTTTTGAAGATATAAGCATACATAGGGACATAGGGACAGAGAAAGCGACTTTATTTTATACTATGGTAGTGATGATGTATTTAATTTCGAAAACATGACTTACTGTACTGCCAAGTCTCTTGCGGCGCATTCTTCTTGGCAATGATGGTCTTTCCGAATGCGCTAGTAACCACGTCCACCAACAAGGTGGACGGATGACCTGGTTAAAGTCGCGGGTTCACGGTGGATGCAAGCCGCTACCCACCGAGGCAAGTGGACAACTACAGCACCAATGGGACTGCTAGCGCGTGGCCGGCCTCAAGAAATGGTACACTCGTCTCTTAAAGATACCCGTCATAGGCAGTTGGAAAAACCCCAGCCGTCAGCCCATTCCAAATTTTGCACGTACGGGGCAAGAAAGACCGCTTAAATCGCACGGTGTTGGAGCACCAACTATCGAGGTGATGTTGGTGGAAACTACTTTTGCGTCGAGTAGTATGTAGAGGAGGCCTATGTCCAACAAGACGTCCTATGGCTGAAAATCAGTGCTGCGGGTGTCTAACACCTCAGCGTAATGCTGAGCCAGCGACCGTTTCACTTTTGCGATGACACACAACGCTGATGATCTATTTTTCATGTCTATGTTTTTTTTTGTTATACCTTGTTTATCTATACTATAATATTATAAAGAGGAAAAATTTGATTGTTTGTTTGTTTGCATTGAATAGGCTCCAAAACTACTGAACACATTTCAAAAATTCTTTTGCTGTTAGAAAGCTAGATTATCACTGAGTGACATAGACTACTTTTTACTGCGGGAAAATACCTTTTCCTACGGGAAAATTAATTTACCGCGGGCGAAGCTGCGGACGGAAGGCTAGTTTTCTATAAAATTGTGTACATTATATTATATTTGTGTGTCTTGCAAAAAGGAATAAATGTATTCTTTCTTTCTTTCTTTCTATGGTTGATAATGATGATGATGATGTAATGATAAAAATATTCGTATCAAGTTAACATTGTGCCATCCTCCTAATGTGTTAAACCACCGTTTAATTACAGGGATTACGTAGTTCGCCTCTCAAATAATTGTTACTTATGGGCGGATTAGCTCAAGTGGACTACTTTGTTGGACACAGTTAGTTACACGTTCTGAATATGCAATTCCGTCAGTATTAAGAGGGTTTCAAAGTTTCTATTAAAATTCAGAGTTATTCTAGAAGTTTCGAGTTCCACGCTGGTCTGGGAGCAGAGAAAAACCAAATGTACCTCTCTTTCCGCGCATCTGCACTGTGGTATAGGTCGCGTCATGTAAAAAGAACGCTGGGAAAAGTAGAGGACCCCCAGAGGGAGGGGGGAGCAGAGGCTCATAGTGTACCCATGCGCTAGCACCCCCTCTCCACTTTCTTCCAGCGTTCTTTTTACATGACGCGAGCTGTAAAAGCATATCGAGGGAATGGGCGAAAATCTTAGGAGTCATATCAGGCTAAACGTAGTATTGTTAGATAAAGCTCTGGGTACCCCGTATCTAAGGAATAAAGACGTGATTAAACTCTCTATCTCTTTCATTAATCTACATATAAAAATAAGTCGGGTTTTCCTTCCTGACGCTATAACTCCAGAACGCACGAACCGATTTCCACGGTTTTGCATTCATTGGAAAGGTCTCGGGCTCCGTGAGGTTTACAGCAAAAACTCAGGAAAACAGCATAGTTCCCGCGGGATGGCGATAAGCGAATTCTGCGCGGACGGAGTCGCGGGCAACAGCTAGTTATGTATAAGTGTGTGTAAATGCATTCAGTAAATAGTATCGTAGCGACCAAAGTGACACCTCATCATACTACCCAAGAACTGCACCAATGCCACTTTCCACTCCCCAGAAATTTCCTTAATAACTACCCACAGTACTCCCGAATTAGCTGAATGAAGATGTGTTTATCTTTTTTGCAGATGATAATACTATCAAAAACATAACTTGTAAAAAAAACAAGTCTCGCAACTCAGTTCTGCCGTAAAAAGGAGTAAGATCCATGCTATACCAAGTCGTTTAATTTATTCAGTTCCTACTAAGGTCTCTTTAGGACTTGGCATTCGCATTAAACCATCTAATTGAATATAATTTATTCCAGAGGGGCGAGAGTCGGGTTACCTCCGCGCGTGGTCAAGAGCTGCGGTTCATTTTTGGATCCGTAAGGGGGGAAGAGCAGTGCTTGGTCCGATGCACCCTGGGGATCGCCTAATGATTTCCGGGCATTTGACCACGTTGCCGATATTTTGTCACAAGATTGTTGTCACTTTGACATTGGCGAAGTTCTCGTCGCTATGAATTAATACGCCACAAATAACAAGAAGAATATTCCAGAGTATTTTAAGACCCCTTACATACCGATGGCGTATGGTAGGCTTGTTGCACGTTTCCACTTCCTAACACCATTTCTAGTTTTCTAATTAACTGCTCCGTCATCCTCAAACGAAATGCGTAATCAAAGGGGTAATCTATTACGAACGGAATGAATTACACTCGCTTTGATTAATTGCATGTGGTGATGTCAAGCTTCCCTTATAGGCTTATGGTGTTTAGTAATGAAGATAGTAACTTTGTGCAAGTATTTTGAATAATAATCAATTTTTAGGGTTTCAACCTTTTTGGCTGTTGGTGGCTGGCTGGCGCTAGTCCATTGCCACGCGCCGCGGCACCGAAAAAAGAACAATAAGGCGGCTGGCACTTGTTTTCTTAAATTGTCGGTGCACGGTCCGTCGTTTATGCGGATTTGTATTTAACTTATAGCAAATATTAGTTAGTGTGTGTAACATTTTGGTAAAATTGTAATTATAGTAAACCCCCGACCGTTATACCACGGATAGTCTTCGGGTGTGTATTTATTAAGCGGCGGCAAAAAGACTCTACGGACAAACTCTACACAGCGTTGGTCGAAGCCGGCTTCCTCAAGGTTTGTGACTCTGAAATTGATTGTTAGACCTAATACTGCACAAGGGACAGCTAAACCACGGCCTTGGTAAAAGTCACTATTTATCTATCGAAGGTTTTATTAAACAAACTTGGTGTGAGTATTTGTACACAAAACACGTTTCGATCGTATTACGTTAAAATATCAACTACAGGAGAGCTATGCTCGGAGTTTCATTGCGCGACAGAATCTGGAACACGGAGATTCGCCGAACTAGTCACCGACATAGCTCGAAGAGTAATGGGCCGGCCACATCGCTCTTAGAAGAGACAACCGCTGGGAGAAAAGTTTTAGAGTGGCGACCACGAGCCGGAAGACGCAGTGTTGGCAGGCCTCTAGGTGGACCGACGACATCGTGAAAGTTGCGGGAAACTGGTGGATGCAGGTGTATCGTGTGCTAAGGGGGAGGTCGTTCACTGTGGTGTGCTAAGGCCTTTGTGTATCAGTGGACGTCTTTAGGCTCATAATGATGATGACTATAGGAACTGTGTCACCCCTTTGACGATGTACGTCCATTCAACTTGAATATAAAGTACTAGAAACCCGCCCCGGCTTCGCACGGGTGCAGTGTTTACTTTTCTACTATATTATGCATGTATTATACTCTTGAATCACTATCTGTCAAAAAAACCGCATCAAAATCCGTTGCGTAGTTTTAAATATCTAAGTATACATAGGAACAGACAGAAAGCGACTTTGTTTTATACTATGTAGTGTTAAAAAGTCCTCAAAACATTTATAGGGGAAAAACTTTATCCAAATGACCTCTGTTTGTAGTAGTGTACACAACTGATATGGGACTTAAGTCATTTTTCTAATTTTGAACGTCAATCTATCTATTCGCACATTACTCAACTCACTCTCATACAAAGATGTTTGGGTTAAATTACGTAATCCCAGCGCTTCTAAAATATTCCGAATTAATTAACCACATCAAACAGTATACAAATACTCTTTGGAGCAAAATAAAAACAATTGGACGACAATATTATAACTTATTGGTGTCCACGCGAAAAAAGATCACATCTTAACTTAAGTTAAGGCGTGATTGAACGCAAGCAATGGAGAAAAGAACAAAAATATTCGCCTACCAAAGAAATCTAATAAGCCAAAAACCTAGCCTGACACCGACATTTTTCAATCAAGCCGTACAAGTACCGTGCGTCGGTACAAGAGTCTTCTGACAAAGCAAAATGAAGGTACCCGAGATAACTCCCTTACATGTACTTATTCTGAAAACTGAGGCGAAAATTATACCAATTTTTCTCGGCTTTTAAACCCAGGAATCTTCTCAAAGAACCAGGGTCACCGAAATAGCTCAAAGTGTACAATCATACATACATACCGTCACGCCTCCTTCCCATAGTGGTAGGCAGAGACTACTTTGTTCCACTTCCTACCTCTTTCGCTTCATCCACATTCATCAATCTCTTCATTCCATGCTCGCTGGTTTCGAGTACTTCTGACCTAACCTTTTTCCAAAACGTCTCCTATTTGGCCTCGGAACGTCCGTCTAGGCGCAACCTCCCAACGCAACCATTCACACTCCCCATATAGATCTGTTTAGATAGTCTACTTTCATACATCCGCTCTACCAGACCAAACCTACAAAGCATACTTTTTTCTGTCTTAGTCACTATATTTTCTTTCACACCAGCACGTTCCCTTATCACACTATTTATTATTCTATCTTTCAGAGATACATCTTCCATACTTCTTCACGCTCTCATGTCTTTATTGTACTTTCTGCTTATTTTGCCATACCCAACTTTCGCTACCGTAAATCACGTATTTATCCCTTACGAAGTAGGCAGAACCTAAGTAACAAGACCTAAAGACCACGTTTAGCATTATTGTGGATGTACGGATGGAAAGGGAAATCAAAATAGTGATGGGTTGCTAGCCGCATCGCCTATAACACGATTCCTAAGATTTGCCCGTTTCCTCAATGGGCTTTTACCATCTGCCCGGGAAGAGAAGCAACTGGTCCATTCTATGTTTTTTCTTTACTCCCAAACCAGCATGGAAGGATATCCCGGAACAATTATAAAAGACTGTCGTTTCATAGTAGTTTAATTGCAGTTTAACCCAGAATAGCCCCTCGGAAGGACTAATAAGGCCCGCCACAAGCACTAGAGGTGTGGCAAACACGCGCGATATTGCAGAAAGGTCTCATCAAGAGCCCATTGACGAAATTAGGGCCATAAGGGCCTTGCGTGGGTCACGCGGCTAATACGGTTTCTTTATTGAAAAAAAATGAGATTTTCTCCAACTCATGAACTATTATAAGCCCATCGAGGGAATGGGCGAAAATCATATATAGGGGAGACCGAGGCAAGTTGAGACAGAGGTGAGTTGATACAAAGCCTTTTTCTCTGCACCTATGACAGTAAAGTTAGCGAGGTCACAAGTTCACACAAACTGTGGAGTGTAGAAAGAGCAACGAATTAGCGAAGTTACCAGCCCGATAAACTGTCACAGTTCAGATAAATCGGCTTTGTATCAACTCACCTCTGTCTCAACTCGCCTCGGTCTCCCCTAGGAATCATGTTTTAGGCAATGTGGCTATAGTCCAGGATTTTTTCGCCAACCCATTTTTATTATATTTTCTAATTTACTAAATTTATTATAAAATATGTTTCATTCTATTATCAGCTCGGTGCAGGTCGACTTACGTTCGGATCTTAGACTAAAAAGTCCAGTGGTTGCAAACAATGGCCGGAAGCCATTTGTTTCTACGTCTCGAGTTCAATCCATTTAACTCAGGCTCGCTCATTCGTTGGCATAGAACTCGTTCGTAATGTTTTAAGAACTATAACATGAGTTCGGGTGACTTGTCTCGTTGAATGTTATGTGCATCTTTTTCTATGTAAATGGGCGAAATTCTTAGGAATCGTGTTATAGGCGAGGCTAGCAACCCATCACTATTTTTCCCCTTTCCATCTATACGCCCACAATCATGCTAAACGTGGCCTTGGTCTTGTTACCTTAGGCTCTGTCTACCCCGTAAGGGATGAAGACGTGATTTGTGTAAGTGTTCAAAACAAAGTGTTTTTTCTTTACTCCCAGACCAGCATGGAAGTACTACAAAGCTTTCATTAAAGGATCATGGAAGATTCGACATCACTATCACTACATAGTATAAAACAAAGTCGCTGTCGCTGTCTGTCCGTCCCTATGTATGCTTAAATCTTTGAAACTATGCAACGGATTTTGTAGCTGTTTTTTTATAGAATAATTCGAGAGGAAGGTTTATAATATGTAGATATATAGATCTACGCAGACGAAGTCGCGGGCAGAAACTAGTCCTACTTCCTACTCCTACTAATATTATAATTTTGAAAGTTTAAGTATAAGTATAAGTTTTAAAGTTATATGTTTGTTACTTTTTTACGCCAGAACAGCTGGACAGATCTGGATGAAATTTGGAACAAACATAGATTATCGTCTGGAATAACACTATGGCTACTTCTTATCCCGGAAAATTGCGTAATTCCTGCGGGATAGCGATAAACGAATTCTATGCAGACGAAGTTGCGGGCAACAGCTAGTTTATAATAAGACAATCGCGCTAAACGTGGGTTAAAACATTAATTAATTAATTAAAAATAATCGGTTGTTTTTACGCGTCTCCCAATGCCAACTGGATAATTTATTTTCCCAGTTCCCACCTTACTGCATAACAGTTGTCTCTTAACCCTAACGAGATATAAACGGGCATAAATTACCGAGCTACAGAACAACGCCAACAGCAATAAATAAGAGTTTTAAATTTCGACGGTCGTATTGTTCGAAAAATATGGTTAGTTTCATCGTAAATCTGGGAGATTTTGTGAACTACGTGCCGTTTGAAATTTAGAGGGTAGTGTACATGTACAATGGGTGGTGCTTGGCGAGGGGATTTATTGCTCAATGAGGGCTATGGTTCTCCTATTTATAATACATACATACATACCGTCACGCCTCTTTCCCACAGGGGTAGGCAGAGACTACTTTGTTCCACTTGCTACGATCCTGACATACTTCTTTCGCTTCATCTACATTCGTCAATCTCTTCATACATGCTCGTCGGTTTCGGGTACTCCTGACCTGACCGTCTAGGCCTTCCCCTCCTAACTATTCTATTTATAACCGACTTGGAAATGAAGAAAACAAAATACTAAGTAAGTAAATGCTTTATTGTACAAATATAAAGAAACAGATACAATTCACAAAACATAAAAATAACATTAATATATGCACAAAGGCGAACTTATCCCTATAAGGGATCTCTACCAGTTCACCTTTGAGTAGATGAGAGGAGCATTAAAATTAAACGAGGGACCGACAAAGTGAAAGTTTAAAATTCCAGATAGTGAAAGCCACAATAGAGCGTACATACGTAATACTCGTTGACTTGAAAGTTTATGTTAGTTACATACACATACACAAATCACTTTATCCCTTACGGGGTAGACAGAGCCTAAGGTAACAAGACCTACAGGCCACGTTTAGCAAGACGCTGAGGGCGTAGATGTGGAAAGTGGAATGAAAATAGTGACGGGTTGCTAGCCGCAGCGCCTAAAGGGCGAATATTATAATATGATTCCTATGATTTTCGCCCATATACCCTCGATGGGTTTTTACCACATTGTCTAAAGGAAGACGGGCCCTTCCCTTCTTGACGTGGTCCTGGCGAAAGCCGGGGCCACAGGGGGGGCGTTTGGTGAAACCCTAGTGGCATCCCACTGCGTCTCCATCACACCGGATTGAGGCAACGCCGGAGAGTTTTTAGTTCGGGTATACCCCTCCGGGAGTCCCGCATAACCCTAGGCATCCCCGTGCCTAGGATATACATAAAGATTTCCTCTCCGTTAAAAAAAAGGCTCGGTCTACCCCGTAGACCCCCTTTGGTACCTATAATGCATTTTTCTTTTAATGGATTCTGTTTTTTATTGATTCGTGAGCAGCAGTTCGAATCGAACCTGCTGACGTAATCACCATATCGACCCCCCCCCAGCCCCCCCCCCCCCCCCACCCACCATGTGATCAAAAATAAGCAAAGCAAAGACCCCCCCCTTAAGCGCTTAAGTAATACTTGAACGCCCCCTAAGGGTAAGACGTGATTTTTGTTTTGTTGCTACAAAAGTTACACTAGAAGCTCAGAGGCTCTGATATAAATACAGGAATGCCTTAATGTCCATTGTTGATTGGGTAGCAAACAGGAAACTCGGCCTTTGAATAATTTATGTCGTCAAACAAATATTTGCTCTCTCAGACTTATCAAAGGCATTTGCGAAGAATTTTCTGAAATTATTCTGCACTCAATTTTATACATCTTGCTTTAATGGTCTTGACCTTTCGACCTACAGTGCCCTTAGGCTGTATAGTACTCGATAAGTTTGTGCAAATTGTTAATAAAAACTAGTTCAGAGCTGTCTTTTCAAGATAGTTACGTAGCTTTTTCAGTTGTAAATAATTTTGCGCAAAACATTTCTTTTGTTTAGTTTTCAAAATAAACTAGAACCGATTTCTTAAATACACCTACAAAGTTTGTCTATTTCTCTATAGACCAACCGCTTTCATTAAAGGACTCATTGTCCTCGCCCGTGCGGTACAGGGGCGCGGGGTGGGACGACAAAGGGGACCGAGAGAGGTCTCCTTTGTCGTCCTACCCCGCGCCCCTGTGCCGCGCGGGCGAGGACTCATTTAAGCGGCCGGTTATACCTATAATGTCATACCTAGCTATTGCAATACAATAACAGTATCACAAACTTTGTCTAAGTCATTACAATCATAGGTAATTTTTTTCAGTTGGTTTTAACAGTTCACAGAGCCATTAGTTTTATCGCAATCCAGTCTAGTTTATATATTTGTTTACTCACTGTACTATTCCTACGGTTGCCTGGTGTAGGAGACGCGTGTATTTAGAAAGAAGAAGAAAGAAAGAAAGAAAATACATTTATTTGACGCATAGGACAACAACAGCCCCAACTAAAAATAAACAAAACAAAAAAAATAAGGAAAAATAACAATTAGTGTGTCACTGTCCAGCGTCAAAAAGGTTGCGGCTCAGCATAATGCTGCGACGGGAGTCGCAACGCTGGTTTTCTGCCGCAACCCAGTGAACGAATATAAACATGGAAGCAGTCTCTTCATACAACCTACCGTTCATTATTAGCCCAAAAACTCACACAGATAGGTTTGAGGTACACACACACAAGCAAAGTAAACAAAAATTATCAATGCATTTAAGAAAATAGGTTATTGCTAATGAATCTAGGTCGGTATTAGAATGTGCTTCGCTAGTTGCGACTTTTTGAAAATAAGTACGTAAAAGCTCAACGATTTGAGAAGCGTTGGGTCTCATGTCGCGATTGGTTCTCGCCGTGACAGATTTACGCTAATTGGTTCGCGGTTTCGATGCAATGTCAGCAGATTGTCAGTGTGTCTTCGAAGCACGGACGATGTTATGCAGAAGGGGACCAGTCAGATTCAAAGCAGCCCAATGCACAAAGGTATGAAATCAGTAAGCCAAATTTTCACTCGCTTTCGCCTACTTCGTCAGCGCGCTTGACTCCTAGTTCGATAAGTGTATTAGTAGTAGTTTACATATTTATTTATTTTTGTATTACAAGGAAGGCAAGCGAGCAAGTGGGATCGACCTGATAGTAAGTAATCACCGCAGCTCATGGACATCCGCAACACAGAAGTATTGTAGATGCGTTGCCGGCTTAGAGTACTAAGATAGTATACCTATGTGCCAGTAATTCCACCGGCTGTTTTACTCTCCACTTCGAAACACAGTAGCCTAAGATGTTGGTAGCGATTCGGACGAACCCTGCTCGTGGTTCTACCACCCGCAACGAATGATATTACGTAGATACGGTTTCTAAACGTATTATATAGGTGGGTGTAGATAAAAATAATAAAAGAAATATCAGTAGATAATTTATTATAATGACAATTTGGACGTTTTTGAGAAGTTTCCTGAGAAGTTTCCGGAATATTTTCTTTGTTTTTAATTTTATTAATACTGGTTTTTCACTCGAAAACACCATCTGAAAATAAATGTCTATTACACAATCATACAAAGTAGCGCTACATTAACTAAAACGTGATCATTCAAACCAAATAAATACGCACAGTACAAATTGGTACTGCGCTTTTAGAAAGCATTGTGTGTCCCTTCTTCGATACATAAAAATCTTCATCTTTAAAATGAACTGAGCATATTTTCGAATTCTTGCTCGGTGTCCAGTCATTTTCCTGTCTCTCTAACTGAACAGCTTTTTGCCATCGGTTTCTGCGACTCGGGTCTTGTGGGAATCTAAATTAAAATTAAAATTAAGCGAAATGAGATACGACTTCGACTTGTTAATCCGATGAAAAACCGAAATTAAAACACATATCTGTAAGTAACTTAATAATAAATATTATGTCCTATAAAAATAGCTATATTAAAATGTACTACTACATTATGCATAATGACATCCCTCTAGTAAAAAGGGGATTTTTGATTTTTTATGTAAACAGTGTACTTACACGTGAAAAGTGATTCCAGTACTCTTGGGACAATATTCCTGCTGATTCCTGCACCACCTCACCATACATGAAGGCATTTTTTAATGGATTATTTTAATTTTATATAATAAAAAACCCGTGTGACACAACTGACAGGCGTGCGCTCTGCGCACTGATCGCGTTGCCGCACTAGTTTTCAAGCCCCGCCCGCCGCGAACTAGTTTACGTTGGGTCATTTTGGAGCGTCAGAAATGCTTCCATGTTTATATTCGTTCACTGCCGCAACCCTTTTGAGTGACGATAACGACGAAAAATCTATCAATTTAGGCAGCTACGTGTTACAACCTTTTTATAAAATTATCCTATTTTGACACTGGCCGCAAATAAACTTGCACGCAGCGCTGAAAGAAAAAACAAAAGAAATCAGTCGTGTCATTGTTGAATTTTCAGTACAATTTAAATTGTTTTATTTTATTACCTCCTTATTCATTCACGCTCTGTAGGCTTCTGCTAACTTAGCAATCGTTTGTCCCTATCTGTCACTTTGACATTTACCTTTCACGGATAAGGACAAACTATTGCTAAGTTAGCAGAAGCCTACAGAGCGTTTATGAATAAGGGGGTTAGTTTCTACAGTCTGATCGCTCTGAAGCAATAGGGCCGCATATTGGATAGGTACCATGTAATTTTCGTTGTTTTATCTCTTTCTGTATTGTTGATTATGTGGTGCTCAATAAAGGGTTACTGTACTGTATTGTACTGTATTTTTGCTGGGGTAAAACATTGTTACAAGAATTTCAAGTTTATTCAATCGTGGTATCAAATTTAAAACGGCGAAATCAATAAGAACGCCAATTGGAAATAAAACTGTCTGGTCCAACACTATCCAACTGATCCGCGGATAGTATAACGAAACCGGTCAAGTGCGAATCAGTCTAAACGCGAGGGATTCCGTATCAACATACCTATAATTGTAATACTTTTGTAAGACCAAACCAAAATGACGAAGAAACGAGTCTAGTTCCAAGACGAATTATAATGTTTTTACTTTTTAACGTTCCATAGTCAAAATGCTTAAGTGGAATCCTTATAGTTTATATTTTCTATTTCTATGTCTATTTTCTATCCGTCTGTCTGTCAGTTAGTATGTTTGTCCGCATGTCACACGCATTTTACTCAGAAGTAGAAGAAAAGCTGTAGTTTAAATACGTTTTTTTCTGCACTTCATACATGCAACCGAGGGAGTTTTTGCTATTTATTCCTACAGTAATGTGTGGATAACATTATTCGACAGATCATTCCAATTAAGTAGGTTTATATGTAATTTTGCATGACGTTGAAGCTCTCAGAGGTGCAAATCCGAACTTGAAGCCACAATCCTCTACTCAAGAGAATATAGGTTTAACCACAAGGCTACCGCGGCGTTTTAAGTTTTGAACCATTGTACAGGACCCTAAAAAGCAAGAGTTCTAGAGCGAAGAAATATTTTTCACTCCCACCGGGACCACCAACCGTTCTGCAGCTAGACAAGTATAAATAATGGAATACAAAGGGGCTACTCCGAATTTTCGGATTCGCAATTCGTGTCACATCGTCCTTCTCTCTCTAATTAATGATATAAGTGAGAACGGTAGCACGAAACGAACTTCAAATTTCTAACATCGGGTTTGGTCTGCAGGAATGCGCTGCAGCGTTTTTTTGTTTTACTTCTCGACAATTAAATTAAAGAACTAGGTGTGTAAATTTACACTGTGTATTGCTGTAAAAGACAGCGACAATTGGCATTGTTCATTTTTTTAAGGTGTGCTTTTAACACCTTTATTTGATAAAATGGACTATTTCAAGCAACTAATTTGAATATTATGCTTTTACGTAGCTTTGTTAATTAATAATAAATATTTTTTCGCTGTTTGATAATTCGTGAATTTAGACAGAATCCCAATCGCCTTCGTTAGGCTGGCTATAAAAAAACGGCTTTGTCTATGGTTTTGTCGATTTGACAGTGACACATGACAGTTGCCATAGCTAAACTTTTTTTTTTCATTTTTGTGGCAAACATTCGATCCGGATTCCGGACGGATTCCGTCTAAAAACCGGGTCTTTCGGTCAAACAAAGGTTCAAAGTACTTTTACAAAAATATCTCCAATCATAAAGGTATTTTTGAAATCGGACAAGATAAATCGGATAAATGATAGTTTTCCTCGAAATGGTTTTCGAATTGGAGCATACTAAAAAAAATGAACAATGCCAATTAAGAAAATACTGGGTAACCTTACTTTGAAACTCCGAGAAACAGCGAAGTGATCATGCAAAATATCCGCGCTCGGGTTGAATATTTTTAACAGTTGCTACCTCTTCTATTATTCTACTCATTTATGAACAAGAAGAAACACATTTTATTGGCAGAAATTCTACACAAACATACGAAATGTAAAGAATAAACCATTACAGCAGCACAAGTAACAAATAAGTACCAATGAACAAAAAATGTTTACCTTGCTACTCCGCTACTCACGTGCAAGATAACCAAGCCTGTGTGAAAAATATATGTTTTTATGCAACCCTCCCACTACTGCCAATAAAACACATATAAACCCCACAAACTTAATTATCCCTTACACCACACTGACGCGATTCGATCCCTCTACGGGATCATTATCAAAATTTGATATGAATGTGTAACAGTTGTGCTTTTAACCAAGTATTTTTAACTACCCGCTAAAGTTTATTGATAAAATTTGGTCTTACGACAAAACCAAACTCGTTGACCTAATGTAATTGGACCTAACCGGTCCGGGGATTGGTTAGATGTTATTGCTCTGCGCTATTTCTGTGATTTAAAATGGCTTCCATTTTTGTGGTAGCTCGTTTCAACGTATAAAGGTTTGCGACGTGAAAATATAAAAATAGTCGGGCATATAATTGAAATTTAGTGAAATTTTCAAGTAATTATTATAGAAATAAGTATCTAATACTGAGTGGAGACCACGCACCGGCAAGCGCAGCGTAGGACGTCCACCCACAAGGTGGACCGATGACCTCAAAGATCGGAGGATCGCGCTGGATGCAAGCCGCTTCCAACCGGTCTTATTGGAGATCTAAAGGAGAGGCCTATGTCCAGCAGTGAACTTGTAATGGCTGAGATGATGATGATGACTGATAAGGCCACTTTAAATGTTGATTGTGTAGTTGATAAAAAATCTATTTATAAAAAAAAATGTTGTATAGGTGCTTCCAAAGACAATAACAAAAACTGACTTGGTTTTAAATGAAATCTTACTGTAGTGAAAAATTAGCGAGCCAAATTATTTTTACCAAATGACAATATTTTTACATTATCTATGTTAAAGGAGCACTATCTGTCATCTTGTACATGAATCTTGTAGCTGGCTTTTTTAGGTATGTGTGTATGTGTCTATTTATATCTCCATTTATTGTAAATGTGTGTTTCATGTATAATATATTATGTATTTCAGTACTTAGTATATTAATATATATTCTAAATTGCACCACCTACTCAATCTGTTCTGTTCTCCAGTCCATTATGGTTGCCTGAAAGAGATCGCTCTGTAGCGATAAGGCCGCCTATTGTTACCTTGTAATATTCTGTATACCTTTTTTCTGTTTTGGTTGTTATATGTGGTGTTCATAAAGAGTTATTGTATTGTATTGTATTGTATATTTTTTGAATGGGATAAGTTATAGCATTTACTACACGCTGTCAAACGCGAGATTTCAAATACTGCAAATTAGCAACAATGGCAATAATGAAAGTTCACAAACCAGCCAGTTAGTGCTGCAACTGTATAAAAGCAAACAATAAAATTCTTTTAAACCCACGTTCTTTGTCCCGCTCTGACGAAAGAAACAAGATTAACAGGCCAAGTAACAAAGTCTCGAATATTTTTGTTGCAAAGCGTCCGCAATTCTAGTATTTTATGTCACAGAGCGAAAATAACATTGTATTTTCAATTTACTTCACTCGCATTTCAGATGTGAAAATTGTTTGTGAATAAAATTTGCCAAGAAATAAGATCAACCAAAAAACTGGTTTACAACCTCTGGATACAGTGTATTGAGATGGCCAACACTGTTCATAGCAAAATTTCTCGTAATTGAGTATTACAATTATTTTATTTTCACAAGCTAAGGGCTGTCATCTGGTTGCAGTTAAAATATTTACCCAGAAATCCTTAAGAAATTTAAAAGAAACTTAAAACTATCACAGACGAAACTCATAAACATCTCTAAGGGCGTAAAGTGAGCCATAAATATAAACTGAGATAAAGGAACCTGTCTTATGGTCATTGAACATTCGAAGACAAATACAACTCCAATATTTCTTTTGCAAGCTTTCTTAGAATTGAAATAAGTGATTACTTCCAGATGCGACCTAGTCCGCGTGAGCGTGAGAAAGGGACGGTGTGTTGAGGAGGACGATCTAAATTTCGAATGGACCAATCGCAGTGACGCTCCTTTTTCAATAACCAATATCCATACAGATTTACTGGCGGGAACCTTTCTATCAATTACAGTGACCAATAACGATGATCCGCTGGAAGTGGGGCAGGGATGCCTTGCGTTGCGTGGGCGCAGCGAGGAACACAGGACAGTGAAGTTCACGACCGCCTAACGGGAAGACGCTTAATCTAGAGATACAAATACTTTGTACACCAATATCTTCTATTCTATAAATTTGTAATTAAATTCAGTAAAACTAAATTAACAGTAAAGTCAAGTTTTGAGTGACGGTGAGCAGCAGGACCTAGGAGACCCGGTAAAGTACCGCCTTTGTAATAGTGTATACAGGCAAGCAACAAGCCTTCACTTCAACAATCTTCTTAATTTTGTAATAAAATAGAATCATCTCTTCATCCTCATCCCTTTAATGATAACGGCTTTCAGAACTATTAAATGTTTTGTAGAATTAAATATGATACTGATCATAGTGGGCATTTGCCGTGTAGAGTTGATACTGATGTGATTTTTATATAAATCCAATAAGAATGACAAGGCTCATATGCAATAATTACAGTAATGTCTTACCCAATTAAGGTAAAGAGCTTATATACCAACAGGGACTAGCCCCTTCGAACGGGAGCAGATTATCCATGTGTTTTAAATATTTAACGTGTGATCTAATGTGTAATTAATTAATGATTAACTTGTGATATTAATGTCTTAAAATATGTGCATGTGTGTATAGTACATAGATTGCCAAAAGGGTTTTTCGTTTGGACTTAACATTTTCCCTTTATTAGAATTGGCAGTTAGGAATGGAAAGTCCGGTTGTCATTAGATAGCATACTATCAATGGCAATCTAAATAATCAAACAGTTTCTTTTGATGCTCAAGTGTGTTCAAATAATTTTATTTTGAGTAAAATAAATTCTTTTGATATTAAAACTTTTATGTTTTCTTCATAATATATATATATTCCCAGACCTTCAGAGATATTTAGTAATGGAGATTCTCCCTACCTGATTATTCTAGTGATTTGGGTACATACATTGGACTTTTAATTTAAATGTAGAGGTGTTGCCTTTATACCAAATGTCTCTCCAATACTGAAGATTTCCACAATACACTCAAACATGATTTCCTAATCATTCATCCATTTAAATGGCCTCGTCCAATTGAATATTGATTCTTTTGAGCTACATTTAATTGTGGCAGTCTAAGTAACCGGTTGTGTTTTAACTGTGAGAGATTATGGTCGATATATTTATCCTAGTTGTCATTATTAAATTTAGCTTCCTCCAAGCATTAATTGAATTGAGTACCTTAGAGTTTGTGTTGAAGTGATTGAACCATTAATTGACTTATTTATAAATCTAATTGGATCTCAACTAAAGTTACATTATTGCAATTACATGAGAGTTTTGTAGAGTTGGGTGATTTAATAAGACCAAAGTGAAACAGAGGCGGAGGCCTAATGTCAATACCTAAATAGGTATAGACCACATTTGTACTAACTCTAAAGACAGTGACCCTATGAGTCTTTCCTTAACCTTGGGAGGTTAAGCTCGCGGAGTTGGAAGCATCAAAGTTACAGGAGGTTTCAGCGTTCAGACCGGTTAGAGGAAGTATTGCCATATAAACGAGCACATGATTTGGTGGCGACTGGTAGCAACCCTGGGCACCCAATACACGCCATGTCTTACAGATTGACCTCCGACCTGGTTTGGCCAAACCATAACTCATAATATTATTGAATAATCATAAATCCATGGTAACAAAGGGGGGGCCCGTCTGGCCACACTAAAAAGTACCCGTCCTTGGATGGTGGAAACATTAAACGCTTCGTAGCGAAAGGAGGTCATCTGTCCCCCAATAATCTGAGATGCCAGAACCGGTTACCGGTGTAGGGAGTCCCTGTGTCAGAGTGAGGTTGGCCAGAATCGTTCGGGCGTACCCGTGCTAATATTTTACTGTCCATTACGCTATCCGAGCACTTACCTTTTGGCCCGTACTAAATAATAGCTTCTAGATGATGTTCTCAAGATCTTATAAGAATAAGATCAGTCACGATAACACTAATCCTTGTTTGTTCGACGTGCCAAAGTTATGGGTAAGCGGGTTGAATGGTTGACAGTATGGGTATTAGACCACTCAATCGCAATGTGCCGTGTAAAGCCTCGAAAACTCAATAACAAAGCTGCCTCCTTGATACGAAAATGTGTTCCGACTCTACGAGTCGACCTGAGTAACTTTAAATACATTCGATACACTCAATAACTTAATTATGTAGACGATCACAGCCGTACCATCACAGAATTTGATGCCGAGTGCCCAGGATCCAAGTACGTACTCGAAATAACGATACGATTGGATTAATAATTAATTAATTAAATAAAAAAAACACAACGTAGGAACCATGGTTGAGTGTATAGGGAAAATTTCAGGAAAATGCGAAAGGAGTGGACACACACGAGTATAAATTATGTATCTTTTATTGTCTAACACATTTATCCTAGATTGAGGGGGAGCGGAGAACATCTTGTTTATAAATGTGAACTTTACAGGGATTCCAGGAGAAAGTTGTGTTGGAGCGGGTGCTCAACTATTACTCCTTGCTTATTTTACTGTTTGATTTTAAACCATTTGTGTGTATTTTACTGTGCATTTTGAACCATTTTTTGTCTATTTTACTGTGCTCATTCTGAACCCCATAAAATATCCCTACAGAGTCTCAAAGCGATTGGTCAATAGATTCGTGTTTTATTTGTGTTGAATAACAAACAAACGGAACATTGCATTAGTATCATAAAACCCTAACATTGAACTAAGTTTAAATAGGCTATTGTAGCGTGACGTACCGGGTAATCTTAAAGGATGTTGACAGGTAGAGGAAAGCGTACCACAAGACAGACTGGGTCGGTCGTAAACGGTAATAACGCGGGAGAGACGGGAACCGTAGGGAACGCGACTTTAGAGTTGATTTTGCAAAAAATGAACGAATTTGATAAAAAATTACAACAATTGAGTTCGAACGGTAACAATAACAACGGACGAAACGTAGGTGAGGCAGGTCCTTCGCAAAGTGAGAATAGGAGCGGCATTGAGAACGTGAGGCCGGATTCAGTAGGTCGCGAATCTACTAGCACTAACACGATGTCGTCGGAGACACGGAATTTGTACGTAGTGCAACCTTCGGTTAGCAAACCGAGTTTTGACGGGAAACCGTTAAATAACCCGATTGCATTTTTAAAGCGTCTAAAAAAGTATATTAGGGCGGTAAATGGACAGGATCGCGAGGTAGATATAGCCTTAGGATGTATTACGGGACATGCGCATAAGGTTATGGAACTGTATTCGAAAGGATGGACTACATTTGCCGACTTTGAAACGGATTTCAGGCGTAATTATTGGACCGAGCAGATTCAGGAATCTGTCAGGTATAGACTTATTAACGCAGTGTATTCAGGTGACTCGGGAGTGTCTATGTCTGAGCATTTCGCAGAGCAGGTCGAGTCGATGCAGTCGTTGACGATTTCTTTTAATGAGAGGGATCTGGTAAATTCAATAATGCGACACTATTCATTAGATGTGCAAAGATTATGGTTCACTAGGACTGAGGATCCCACTATAATGAGCGGAGCAAACTTTCTCAGGAGCATCGAGCAAAACATCGTTGTAAGACAGGGAGGAGTCGTTACAGGTGTTATTGGCGGCGGGTTTCGGAAGGAGCGCTTCAACAGGCCGCAGATAGCACGCCCAATCGCCGCAATGATCTCAGCGGGCAGGTGGCAGAACAGGAGAGGTTCAGCTAGAGGTCGAGGCTATTGTCAGGGTCGTACGGGTTATAGAGCGAATTTCAACAGGGCCGCGCCGTGGGAAAATGAGCGAGAGGGAGTTAGCAACCGGTCAGCTGTCGCTTTTGTAAGGGAGGACAAAACTTCAACTTTGTCGCAGGCAGTGGGGGAGGGCGAGTCTAAAAACTAGCGTTCCCTACACAGTCGAAGTTCGATAGTTTATTGTTGTGTAGTACAGGGAACGAGGAAGCTTCGAGAAGCAGAGTGGAAAGAGTAGTTTATAGAATCTTGACTAGGAGTGGCTGGAGGTCAGGACACAGATTAGGAGTAAGCGGAGGAGGATTGAAGCGGACATTAGAGAGGGGAGTACGAGCGAATCCAACTTCGATTATCAGTCGGTAGCAAGTAGTGTAGGAATCTTATTAGAAAATCAGTTCAGTAACATAGTCGAGTGTGACGAGAGAGGTTTTGCGTGTGAGTTTTGCAATAGAGAGGTGTACACTATATTTCACGAACTTGATGAGGTGGTCGATATAGGCGAGGATTATTTTGTTACCTAGGTTACCTGAAGTATGTGTGTGTTTGTACGGGAAAAGTATGAATGCACTCATCGATACCGGAAGTCAGATCAGCGGGATAAACAAAGGAGTTGTATGATGTTATTCGGAGGGAAAATGTCGAGTTATCAGAGGTCGCAATTCCAGCTATACAGGTACAGGGAGCGTTCGGATCGCGAAGCGAGAGTGCGAATCGGTTGGTGCTAATAGAGTTCAGATTGGGGAGTACTTTTGTAGAGGCGCCTGTACTAGTCATGCGACGATTACCTAGGTCGTTGATACTAGGGTACGACTGGTTAGAACGAGTGAAGGGAGTCATAAATTGCGGTAGAGAACGAACATTGACGATCGAACATCTAGGGGTCAAATCTAATATTAGGTTACATTCGGATTGTGAAGTCGAGCGGTTTGGGGGAGAGTCAAACGCTGCCATTATCAATTCAATATTAAAACAAAATGCGCGAGCGATAGAGATTTGCGAGTCTAACGAAGTAACAGACCATAGTGACGATAGGAAGTACCGTTTTAAATGAGTCCGGATTGAGTGATGAACAGAGGACGCTGTTGTTACCTGTACTAGACAATGACTGTAAACTGTTTACGGATGACTTAGGACTGACCGACAAATACGAACATGTCATATAGTTAAGGAGCCCAGCTGAAGGTAGTGAATGTTAGCAAGGTCGGGAACAAAAGAGCGGAGTAGAATAGGACTTTATTACCACTCGGGATGCACAATAGATAGGCGTGAGAGATTCGGCAGCGTGCGTGGGAAATGTAACTTTAACGTGGGAATCGTGGTGTAAAAGAGTTTGAGGTAAATGCTAAGCTTGGTTAAATGAGGAAGGGAAATATATTTTGGAAGCAAGCTAGTACTAGATGTTCCAAAATCTATTTGGGGGAGTGTGAGATGGCCAACACTGTTCATAGCAAAATTTCTCGTAATTGAGTATTACAATTATTTTATTTTCACAAGCTAAGGGCTGTCATCTGGTTGCAGTTAAAATATTTACCCAGAAATCCTTAAGAAATTTAAAAGAAACTTAAAACTATCACAGACGAAACTCATAAACATCTCTAAGGGCGTAAAGTGAGCCATAAATATAAACTGAGATAAAGGAACCTGTCTTATGGTCATTGAACATTCGAAGACAAATACAACTCCAATATTTCTTTTGCAAGCTTTCTTAGAATTGAAATAAGTGATTACTTCCAGATGCGACCTAGTCCGCGTGAGCGTGAGAAAGGGACGGTGTGTTGAGGAGGACGATCTAAATTTCGAATGGACCAATCGCAGTGACGCTCCTTTTTCAATAACCAATATCCATACAGATTTACTGGCGGGAACCTTTCTATCAATTACAGTGACCAATAACGATGATCCGCTGGAAGTGGGGCAGGGATGCCTTGCGTTGCGTGGGCGCAGCGAGGAACACAGGACAGTGAAGTTCACGACCGCCTAACGGGAAGACGCTTAATCTAGAGATACAAATACTTTGTACACCAATATCTTCTATTCTATAAATTTGTAATTAAATTCAGTAAAACTAAATTAACAGTAAAGTCAAGTTTTGAGTGACGGTGAGCAGCAGGACCTAGGAGACCCGGTAAAGTACCGCCTTTGTAATAGTGTATACAGGCAAGCAACAAGCCTTCACTTCAACAATCTTCTTAATTTTGTAATAAAATAGAATCATCTCTTCATCCTCATCCCTTTAATGATAACGGCTTTCAGAACTATTAAATGTTTTGTAGAATTAAATATGATACTGATCATAGTGGGCATTTGCCGTGTAGAGTTGATACTGATGTGATTTTTATATAAATCCAATAAGAATGACAAGGCTCATATGCAATAATTACAGTAATGTCTTACCCAATTAAGGTAAAGAGCTTATATACCAACAGGGACTAGCCCCTTCGAACGGGAGCAGATTATCCATGTGTTTTAAATATTTAACGTGTGATCTAATGTGTAATTAATTAATGATTAACTTGTGATATTAATGTCTTAAAATATGTGCATGTGTGTATAGTACATAGATTGCCAAAAGGGTTTTTCGTTTGGACTTAACATTTTCCCTTTATTAGAATTGGCAGTTAGGAATGGAAAGTCCGGTTGTCATTAGATAGCATACTATCAATGGCAATCTAAATAATCAAACAGTTTCTTTTGATGCTCAAGTGTGTTCAAATAATTTTATTTTGAGTAAAATAAATTCTTTTGATATTAAAACTTTTATGTTTTCTTCATAATATATATATATTCCCAGACCTTCAGAGATATTTAGTAATGGAGATTCTCCCTACCTGATTATTCTAGTGATTTGGGTACATACATTGGACTTTTAATTTAAATGTAGAGGTGTTGCCTTTATACCAAATGTCTCTCCAATACTGAAGATTTCCACAATACACTCAAACATGATTTCCTAATCATTCATCCATTTAAATGGCCTCGTCCAATTGAATATTGATTCTTTTGAGCTACATTTAATTGTGGCAGTCTAAGTAACCGGTTGTGTTTTAACTGTGAGAGATTATGGTCGATATATTTATCCTAGTTGTCATTATTAAATTTAGCTTCCTCCAAGCATTAATTGAATTGAGTACCTTAGAGTTTGTGTTGAAGTGATTGAACCATTAATTGACTTATTTATAAATCTAATTGGATCTCAACTAAAGTTACATTATTGCAATTACATGAGAGTTTTGTAGAGTTGGGTGATTTAATAAGACCAAAGTGAAACAGAGGCGGAGGCCTAATGTCAATACCTAAATAGGTATAGACCACATTTGTACTAACTCTAAAGACAGTGACCCTATGAGTCTTTCCTTAACCTTGGGAGGTTAAGCTCGCGGAGTTGGAAGCATCAAAGTTACAGGAGGTTTCAGCGTTCAGACCGGTTAGAGGAAGTATTGCCATATAAACGAGCACATGATTTGGTGGCGACTGGTAGCAACCCTGGGCACCCAATACACGCCATGTCTTACAGATTGACCTCCGACCTGGTTTGGCCAAACCATAACTCATAATATTATTGAATAATCATAAATCCATGGTAACAAAGGGGGGGCCCGTCTGGCCACACTAAAAAGTACCCGTCCTTGGATGGTGGAAACATTAAACGCTTCGTAGCGAAAGGAGGTCATCTGTCCCCCAATAATCTGAGATGCCAGAACCGGTTACCGGTGTAGGGAGTCCCTGTGTCAGAGTGAGGTTGGCCAGAATCGTTCGGGCGTACCCGTGCTAATATTTTACTGTCCATTACGCTATCCGAGCACTTACCTTTTGGCCCGTACTAAATAATAGCTTCTAGATGATGTTCTCAAGATCTTATAAGAATAAGATCAGTCACGATAACACTAATCCTTGTTTGTTCGACGTGCCAAAGTTATGGGTAAGCGGGTTGAATGGTTGACAGTATGGGTATTAGACCACTCAATCGCAATGTGCCGTGTAAAGCCTCGAAAACTCAATAACAAAGCTGCCTCCTTGATACGAAAATGTGTTCCGACTCTACGAGTCGACCTGAGTAACTTTAAATACATTCGATACACTCAATAACTTAATTATGTAGACGATCACAGCCGTACCATCACAGTATGTCAATGTCATTAACTTTTTGAACGCCACACGTTTTGAATGTTACAATATTTAGACTTTCCATGCTGTTCTGGGATTTAAAAAAACATAGAATGTACCAGCTTGCTTCTCTTCCCGTGCAGATGGTAAAAGCCCATCGAGGGAATGGGCGAAAATTTTAGGACTCATGTTATAGGCGATGCGGCTAGCAACCCATAATTATTTTGATTCCCCTTTCCACCTATACGCCCACAATCGTGTTAAACGTGGCTTAGGTCTTGTTAGCTTATAGGCTCTGTCTACCCATTGTGGTCCTTCGAGCCACAGGTCACTGGTTCAAATCCGGTTCGAAGGACCAATGTTTGGTGAAACTTTATTTTCCTTTTTTTGCACTGTTATGCGGTTTATTAAAACAATAGATTCAAGGCGAGTCCGTCATTGTTGCGCCATTTTGAGAGAGAGCGAGAGCGCGCCCTGTGCGAGAGGAAGCGCTGCTTAGGCGTTTTTTAGTTAAACACATACAGCAATAAACCGTAAACAAATTTGTTTTCAATGCAAAAATACATCTCCATCTTGTATTTTAAATTTCCTTTTATGTCAGTCCGACTGTGTTAATATTCAGGGATGTTCCGGCGAGTATTCCTTAGTATTATGTTTCACTGAAATGTTGCCCATCTTCAAGACGGCCGTTAGGGAAAAACCGGAACTGTTGCAACATTCACTCCGAAACTACTAGGTACTGTACGGGTGTCCGTCGCGCCGAGGGGAAGCGGTGGTGCATCCGGCGTAAATTGTTCGCCGGACCGATGTCCGGTGCATGTACACACATTCATTATAATTCATACACCACCGTGAATCCGGCAAAAAAACACGGTCCGTTATCCGGTGAAAAAAACGGACGTCTACAAGCGCTCTAACGCAGCAACAGACCCGATATTACCATTTGTATTATTGTTTAAGTTTTTACATATTACCACGGTAAACTTTAGTTTTATATACTTACGCACTTACTTGTTTTCTCTGCTATACTGTAAACTACAAATACTACCTTAGATATTAAGTTTTCATGTAAGTGACTTATTGTTTTTAATGAGAAATAAAGATTCTATAAACCGAACTATAAGACCAGTCTGGGACCCCATTTTTGAAAGCACAATGTGAAAATACCACTCAAAAGTGGTAAAAAATGGTAAAGTAGGTAGTCAAAAATATGATTAGAGCTGTAGTTTTGAAGATATAAACATATTTATACTACTTTCGAATGATGTGAAAATACCACTCGAAAGTGGTGAAAAATTGTGCTGAATTTGAAATACTCGTAGCATAGAAGATACTTACGGCTCTCGTTAATCTTGTGAACTAGTCAAAAATATTATTAAAACTGTAGTTTTGAAGATATAAACAGATTTATACCATTTTCGAGTGATGTGCTTTCAAAAAACGCGAATTTTAAATCCGCGAAAAGCACATTCAATACATACCGTCACAACTTTCCCAAAGGGTAAACAAATACTACTTTGTTCCACTTAAATTGCTACTATCCTGACATATTTTATCCTTTTCGTTTCATGTTATATTTCGTTCTATATACATTATTAAGGTATTGATTTTTCAAAGTTAATCATTAATGTTCATCTTTTACTTCCATGCTGGTCTGGGAGAAAAAACATAGAAATTACCAGTTGCTTCTCTTCCCGCGCAGGTAAAAGAGAGAATGGGTGAAAGTCTTAGAAATCATGTTATAGGCGATGCTAACAACCCATCACTATTTTGATTTCCCTTTCCTAACGCCCTTAATCATGCTAAACGTGGCCTTAATTAAGGTTTTGTTACCTTAGACTGTCCCTGTATGAATTTGGATTTTTCAGTTACCTGAGAATGGAACACAATACATACATCACATACACAAATCATGTCTATATTCCTTACGGGGTAGACAGAGCCTGAGGTAACAAGACCTAAAGGCCACGTTTAGCATGATTGTAGGCGTATAGGTGGAAAGGGGAATCAAAATAGTGATGGGTTGCTAGCTGCATCGCCTATAACATGATTCCTAAGAATTTCGCCCATTCCCTCACTGGGCTTTTACCATCTGCGCGGGACGAGAAGCAACTGGTACATTCTATGTTTTTCCTTTGCTCCCAGACCAGCATGGAAGTAACAAGAATGGAACACAATCGAGACAAAGCATGTTGCACGTCACTAGTTTAGAAAAGCACCCTCAGCGTACCTATATCAAAAAGCAGTCCGTCTTGCGACCAGGCCAGGGGTTTCTTAAAACCCCTGCAGCCCCATATCGGGGTTTCCGCACATTAAATCCCCTCTAACTGCCGCATGAATCACCGGCATTGTGTGCGATAAAGTATACACTACTTTGGGAATGTTATCGAGCATGCTTTGAGTGGGGGCCTATTCTGATGCTGATTAAGTTGGGACTTAGTTACACAGCAACACGGAAGCGAGATCGAAGGCTAAATGCCTAAAATCAGTCAACGATGCGACTTAAAGTCGATCACACTCAGTAAACGGTCATATCATACTAGAAACTTTATAGTTCCATCGAATAAAAGTTTTTCAATTTAATTTTTCATGTCGGCGCCGCATGGACCTAAGAATGGTAACAAAATGTCTAAAAAAAATATTTCTAAACGACACTGGAAATTAGGACACAGAAACATCCAAAAAGTAACGCTATGGCCGGGAATCGAGCCCGGATCCTCGTCATTCCGTGACGCGTGCTTACCCCTACACCACCCATAGTAGGTGGGTAAGCCTTGCAATTTTTCTATCCGTTACTAGCTGTGTGTGTTTTCTGTGTGTTGTTCGCATAGTAACAAGGTCACATATAAAAACGCCTCGAACGCGTTCACGTAAACGTCTCAATTACTATGGAAAAATTGGCAGCGCCACTTGCGGAGCGAAACGGCAACAAACTGTTCTAGTATTTGACATTTTAACGCAAACGCGTTCGAGACGTATTTTGTGACCGAAAACCTACACTAAGCATAATGACCATTTTCAAAACGCCACCAATTAGGCCACAGAACGTCAGTCTAGGTATGATAATATTTCCAATCCATAGTTTATACCCATCACTATTTTGATTCCACTTTCCACCTCTTAAAATAAAATAAATAAATATCTTGGGACAAATTACACCAATTGACCCAGCCCCAAACTAAGCAAAGCTTGTGCTATGGGTACCAGGCTACGGATAAACATACTTATATAATGTAGATAGATACATACTTAAATACATACAACATCCGTGACTCTGGCACAAACATTCGTATTCAGCATACAACTGTCTGCCCCTACCGGGATTCGAACCCAGGACCTCTAGCTTCATCAGGGTCACTAACCACTAGGCTATCCGGTCGTCAAACCTCTACGCCTTCATTGTCTTGCTAAACGTGGCCTGTAGGTCTTGTTACCTTAGGCTCTGTCCACCCCATAAGGGATAAAGACGTGATTTGTGAATGTGAATGTATAGTTTATACCCTCTGTGTAAAGCTTTAACAAGTTTCACAGCAGAGCTCCGAACACCGGACACGGAAAGTAAGTTACTCTGCCAGTCAAAGTTCGCGCTAAGGAAACGCCTAAAAGAATTCACTGACCGTTAGTAAGTCCGTCTTTATGCTCTGATAACTAGAATTGTATAAAGTAAAAGAAACGGGATATCCTGGTAGGCTAAACTACGGCAGAACAGAGAAGTTAGAGGCATTCAGTCGTGCGTGTGAGTGGGTACCTAATTATGTCAGCAATTAACGCATTCGCTACCGGAGACTACTCAGGGCACTGACGCAAATGTGCGTTCAATTGGCATTGTTCATTTTTTCTAAGCTGTGCTTTTAACACCTTTATTTGATAAAATGGACTATTTCAAGCAACTAATTTAATATTATGCTTTTACGTAGCTTTGTTAATTAATAATAAATATTTTTTCGCTGTTTGATAATTCGTGAATTTAGACAGAATCCCAATCGCCTTCGTTCGGCTGGCTATAAAAAAAACGGCTTTGTCTATGTGTTGAAGTGAGGGTGAAGATGGTGGCCAGTAAAAAGCAAAATTAACTTATTATGTTTAATGTAATCTTCGTTCAGCAGAAAGTCGAAAAAGAGACCTTACAACTAATGAGCTTTCCTATTTATAACCTAAGCGATCATAGCGCCATCTGTTCATTATACAAAGCAAAGGATTCGGACCTGCCTAGATATTAGTTTCAGCAATAATCTGTTAGAGATCGTCACTATACTTTAGAACAATGCCATCTATGGAAATACTGATGTAACTTCTTTATTTACCAATAACTACTTCAACATATAACAGTGTTCAGTGTAGGGCACAGATGGCGCTGCTACTCCGTTATGTTAACGCATTAACATATTTTGCCCCCCTTTGAAATAGCTACTGACAAGGAGTGAAAAGTAGATATTTCAAAGAAAGTCTTAAGTAGTGAAATCATTAACACAAAGTATCATTAAGTGACTAACCAAGCACACACCCACGTTATTGGAAAGAAATTTAGTATTTTAGGATTTAAATTGTTTGACTCGAACAACGTTATAGTTTAGACAAGTTAGGTAAGTATGTACTTAGTATATCACCCAAATTAAATGTGGCTAGTTACAAACAAATTCAACAGTAACACCAATGCTAGGTAATCATTTTCTGGCCCACAAGCAACTTTAAAACATAGAAAATTTCCCTATTAAATTCTGCCTATTGCGTCCATAATTAGATACCAACAAAGGTCGGCTAAATGTTTTAAACCTGTTCATAAACCAGGCAAACTATAACAGGGCACTAATGCAATTAATATAAATAATCTTAATTAGGTATTAAACTGCTGAGAAAACTGGTTTACATACTTTATCTTGGTTAAATAACTAGGTCGAATTTACAATAAGTAAGTAAGGATGTAAGTAATAAAGCTTTATAGTTTTTAAAATTACTTAGCTACCTATTTTAAAGTTTTCAACTTGAACTTTGTAAACAATTCTACATCTAGGTAAAGAATAAGGTTTGTACTTAGAAATTACAGTAAAAATATTATTAGTTATTTTTTTTAGAAATTAGAAAATTAGTTTATCAACTTATGTTATCGTATCTGACAATGGTAAAGGGCAAATGTTATTAAACGCGCGTCTAATATCTCCCTTGGCGGTTTTAATGATGGCGACTCTGGTTTGACCGTCGCGGCCCGGCTGCGTCGTGACGATCCTGCCGAGACGCCACAAGCACGGCGGCGCGCGCTCGTCCCTCACCAGGACGATGGTGCCAACGGCGAGGCGCGGCCCACGCGCGCTCCTCCACTTTGTCCGCTCCTGCAGCGTGGCAATGTAGTCTCTTGACCATCTTCGCCAAAAGTCTTGAGTCAGCTGTTGAAGGCGTTGGTAATGAGTTAATCTATTTACAGGTATCTCAGAGTAGTCGTGATCTGGTAAAGATGTCGGTGTTCTTCCGATCAAAAAGTGAGCTGGCGTTAGGATAGGGTATTCGAATTCGGTACTGGGTAGGGGCAAGGGACACAAAGGGCGTGAATTTAAGATAGCTTCTATTTGAACCAATATTGTTACAAATTCTTCATAGGTTAAAAGGGCCTGTGCTATTGTTCTTTTTAGATGATATTTACAAAGCCGCACGGCTGATTCCCACGCGCCCCCCCAGTGGGGGGTGTACACGGGAATGAAACTCCATTTGATCCCCTCATTTGAACAATAAGATACTAGTTCGCTCGAACTATCTGTTAAGTACTGATATAATTCTTTTAATTCATTATGAGCTCCGTGAAATGTAGTTGAATTGTCACTCACCAATTCCTTTGGTTTACCTCTCCGTGCGATAAATCTTCGCAGGGCTGCTATGAAATTGGCTGACTCTAAACCTGAAATTAATTCGAGATGAATTGCCTTCGTTACGAAACATATGAATACCGCGATATAACACTTATAGACTTTGCAACCACGTCCTTTCCTATCCCTAATATTTATAGGACCTGCATAATCCAAACCAGTGGTATGAAAGGGTGGTGCCGGATTTACCCTTGAAGCGGGTAAGTTCCCCATGACAGGGTTGGTCACCTTTGGTTTCGCCCTAAAGCATGGAACACATTTATTTACTATTTTTCGAGCTAATGTTTTACCTCTCGTGGGCCAGATGCGTTCGCGAATTGATGCAAGTAGCAACTGAGGGCCAGCGTGAAACAAACGTTTGTGTTCGTTATGCATTATAAGCTTTGTGAGTGTGTGTTCGTGACTAAGTATGAATGGGTGTTTTTTTTCGTAAGAATATTCGGAGAGCCCTATTCGTCCGCCTACGCGGATGAGTCCTTCTTCCATGAATGGATGCAATGACAATATTGAAGATTTGTTAGGTATATTTTTATTATCTTGCAATAATGCATATTCTCGTGGAAATGAATCTATTTGCGCGTATTTTATCAGCGTACGCAATGATGTTGACAATTCGTCTGTTGATAGCGGACCGAACAATTTTTGGTTCGGATACAGTGTACGTGTTCGGTTTTTTATGTTACGTATGAAACGCAGCACGTAAGACAAAACATGTTTAAGTTTTGTCTCACTTGACCATCTGTGATATAAATAATGCATAGTATCATTGTTTTGTGTAGTCGTAGTGAAATTGTATGTAATGCCCGTGTCTGTCTCTGGCAGTTTGCTATGGTCTAATGTTTGCGCGTTACGTCTCGGCCACGTGTCACGTGACTGACTAAGCCACGCTGGTCCATGCCAGTACAGTCCTGTGCCTGCTAACTTGTCTGGATCCACCCCTCTCGACAACAAATCCGAAGGATTGTCTGCTGAGCAAACCCAGTACCAATCGTCTTTATTTGTTAATGTTAATATTTTTTCAACTCGATTTTTTACAAAACAAGTAAGCTTTAGGTTTTTATTTTTTATCCATGCTAAAGCAATACTAGAATCCGACCAGTATGTAATGCAATCAATGTTGCATTTAATGGCATTTCTAATCTTATTTGTATGCATGGCGAGAAGTAGGGTTGCCAAAAGTTCTGACTTTGGAGTGGTTTGACCTTGAATTGGTAAGACTTTGGATTTGGAATATAATAGGTGAACTTGGATGTTTCCTAATCTGTCAAGTGATCTAATATAAATAGCAGCTGCATATGCTTTTTTACTGCTGTCTGCGAAGCCATGAATTTCTATTCTTACATGATTATTTATGATTGTATATCTTGGTATACGTAAACAGTGTAATGCAGTTAGTTTAGAATAATATTGGTTCCATTCTAGAAGTAGTTCTGGTGGTAACTCTGCGTCCCAGTCTGATTTGATTTTGAATAACTTCTGAATGAACACTTTCGCGGTTATTATGACTGCTCCTATCAGGCCTAATGGGTCATAAATGGATGAAATCGCAGATAAAACTTTACGTTTAGTGACTGGTTGGGTAATTCGAGAAGTCTTTATCGTGAATAAAAGATCATCAGAACCATTAGACCATGCTAAACCCAGGATTTTATGTGTGTTGTCTCCAAACTCGGTCGGAGTTGTTTTTTGATGTGTGTATGTTGTTTGACTTACTTTACTCAAGATAGCTTCGGAGTTCGATTTCCATTTTCTGAGCTGAAACCCTGCTCCCCGTAGAATAGTGTCGACCTGAGAGGCTGTTTGGGCTACCTGTTTTTCTTCATCCCCTCCAGAAATGTAATCATCCATGTAAAATTGGTTGGTAATAGCCTCCGCAGCGGCTGGAAATGATTGTGCGCTGTCGTGAGCTAATTGCAATAAGCATCGTGTTGCTATGTGCGGCGCAGACTTCAGGCCAAAACTTAAAGTTTTTAATGTGTAAACTTGAAGTTTTTGATTTTCTTTTTCCCGCCAAAATATGCACTGCAGATGGTGTTGACTTTGTTTTAGATAAATACATCTGTACATTTTCTCTATATCCGCGTTTACTACATATTTGTACATTCTAAATCGTATGAGTATATTAATAAGTTCATCCTGCTGTATTGCGCCTTTATACTGTATGTCGTTTAGTGACAAACCGCTATCAGTTTTACAAGACGCGTCTATCACGACCCTTACGGGAGTGGTGGGCGATTCCCGAATTACTGCTTGGTGAGGTAAAAAATTGCAAGGTCCGTCATAAGTGTCTTCTAATTTTATCATGTGACCGGCTTGGCCGAATTCTCTCATAAATTCTACGTACTTTTCTCGCAAATCAGGGTTCCGTTTGAATTTTACTTCTAAAGACTTGAACCTCCGGTACGCAATATGTCTGGATCTACCTAGTTCAGTAGTAGGTAATTTTAAAGGAAGTTCGACAACGAATTTACCTTCAGAGTTGCGTGTAGAAGTTTTCAGAAATACTTCTTCGCATTGCTTCTCATCATAAGATAAATCGGGAACGGAACCCTCTTCAACCTCCCAAAATTTTTGAAGTTGATTTTTAATTGAAACATGGTATTGAATAGACTGTTTTAACTTTTCGTTATGTACGGAACCGCTCACCACCCAACCGAGTCGCGTCCGCTGCAATATAGGTAAACCTTCGCCGAGTTTATGCTGACCGATACATAACAGGTTATAGAATAGCTCCGCACCTATTATTATATCTACCTCTCCCGGTGTGCAAAAACTATTATCAGCTAACTTAAAGCGCGAAGGTATATGCATTTGTTTGTTAGATATGTTGATATTAGTATTACAAATCGCGGGCACAATAAAGCAAGATAATTTGGTAGTATAGGTATTGTCTAAGGACTTCAAAGTTAAATTACAATAACTTTGTACATTAGTTAAACGATTGTTAAATCCCAACACCTGCAAGTCGTGTTGTTTTTTATTAAGTTGCAATTTAGAATATGCCGTATCGGTAATGAAATTAGACTGAGATCCCGAATCTAACAGCGCTCTTAATTTTTGAGGTTGCCCATTCTTGTCTAAGACGAGCACGTGGGCCGTTGAAAGAATAACTGCTTGGTTCGTAACACTTGAATGTATTTGTTTGTTAATTTGCGAGTTATTCATTAAAGTTGTATTAGCTACTTGATTCATGGTTGTTTGTTCGTTAGAAAAAGTTGTTATTGGTTGACTAATCGGTTGACTGTTAGTATTTATGCTTGGTTTGTGTAGCAATGTATGGTGTTTTCCCTTGCATACACGACACGTACTGGCCCTA
Organism: Pandemis cinnamomeana; assembly: GCA_932294345.1. Taxonomy (NCBI): domain Eukaryota; kingdom Metazoa; phylum Arthropoda; class Insecta; order Lepidoptera; family Tortricidae; genus Pandemis; species Pandemis cinnamomeana. The sequence goes on along the minus strand of OW028718.1, from coordinate 11,297,051 downwards.
CAGTTAGCTAAAATATGTGTTTTGGATAAACAATTAAAGCATAAGCGTAATTTATTTACGGCTTGAATTCGAGAGCTTACATTTAATGCTAGAAATTTTGGACACTGATTTAGGTAATGCTTATTGGAACAATGGGGACACTGGTTTGGTTTATATGATTGGTTAGGTATTACCTTGATTGGTCCGGACGTGGTTACCATGGCCTTCTTGGAGGCATCTCCCGCACCCGAGTGATCCGCCGAGCCCACTGTTTCGAGCAGGTCAGCGCGGTTCTTCAAAAATTGACGAAATTCCTGTAATGATGGCAATTTTCTCGAGTCAATTTTTTCCTCCCATTTTGATTTTAATTTAGGATCTAGTTTTTTCACTAAAAAATATATGATCACGAGATCCCAATTTTCAACTGGTACATTTAATGAATGTAGGGTTCTTACATGTTTTGAGATATTATCACTGAGGTTTCTGAGACACACTGGAGTTGTTGCAATTGATTCTATTTCGAAAAGAGCTCGCATATGATTGAAAACTAGAAGGCGCGGGTTGTTATATCGTTCGCACAGCATTTGCCACGCAAGCGCGTAGCTCTCGTCGGAATATTCGAGCGAACTAATTACCTCAAGCGCGCTGCCATTGAGACAACTGCGTAGGTATTTATACTTTACAATAGGCTGCAAGTTACCTTGATTTATTAATGCATCGAAGGTGTCTCGGAATTCGACCCATTGCTTAACATCACCACTAAAGTTAGGCAAATTAATTTCTGGATATTTTACCGATTGACAAGCAACGGGCGGATGTTGAGGTTGGCAATTGTGTTGGCTCTGAACTGCTGATTTATCCTTCTTTATCATCACTTGACCCTTTGCGGTCAACTGATAATAACTTGTCTCGAATGCCTCTCGCTCGCCTACCTGTTCATCCATGTCATTTTCGTCGCTGCATAATGTCTCAATCCTGTCCTGTACTTTAGAAAACTCTTTATAGATACATGGTAAATTTTCTAACCGCAATTTTATATCCATGAAGGTTTCGGCTGTTATTTTTGTTGTGTCTACAGCCTCTATGAACTTTTTAAAAATAGTTAATTTTCTTTTGTACACTCCTCGCTTGCATTTTAATTGTTTTAAGTCTACTGGTTGTAAGTTCATTGTTTCTTCATAGCTTTCGTCTGTATCAGTCATTATTATGAATTTAATTAGCTACTTGGGGTTTAACAATAATAGCAATAGGTAGGTACTGATTAATATGGAATTTAATAGGTAGGTTTTAGGTAGGATTTTTACTTAGGAATGCCAGCTCACTTGCCTGTTTAACTTGGTCTCGTAGCTTGCTCTTTTTCTTTTGAGTCCGTTCGGTGTTTTTTTTATTTTTGATCTGCGGGATGACTCTGGTCGTAAACGTGGCGCTGCTGGCGCGGATTCCGTCCTTGTTGGCCGCGTGGCACGATTTTGCGTGATCGGCGCTCTGGCGTGCTTCCCTTCTTCCTGAACGACAACTTCGATGTTGGTAGCTTTTTTTTTTTCAGTCCGGTGTCCTGGCAGTGTCTTGCCGGGATGCGCGTCTTACTTGCTGGCTGTTAAAACTCACCCGCCTTCTTGAATTACATCCGATCAGCGTGATCAGATTTTCGTCGTGTATATTAAATCCCGTCTTACCGGAAAGCAGACTTGCAGCAGCTTCGCGCTACAAAGCTTTCCGAAAACGTTGTATTCTTGATGCTCGATGTATCAAATAGACGACGATTTTTTTTGATTTAATGTCGGGGTCACCATATGTTGAAGTGAGGGTGAAGATGGTGGCCAGTAAAAAGCAAAATTAACTTATTATGTTTAATGTAATCTTCGTTCAGCAGAAAGTCGAAAAAGAGACCTTACAACTAATGAGCTTTCCTATTTATAACCTAAGCGATCATAGCGCCATCTGTTCATTATACAAAGCAAAGGATTCGGACCTGCCTAGATATTAGTTTCAGCAATAATCTGTTAGAGATCGTCACTATACTTTAGAACAATGCCATCTATGGAAATACTGATGTAACTTCTTTATTTACCAATAACTACTTCAACATATAACAGTGTTCAGTGTAGGGCACAGATGGCGCTGCTACTCCGTTATGTTAACGCATTAACACTATGGTTTTGTCGATTTGACAGTGACACGTGACAGTTGCCATAGCTAAACTTTTTTTTTCATTTTGGTGGCAATCATTCGATGCTGGATTCTGTCTAAAAACCGGGTCGTTCGGTCAAACAAAGGTTCAAAGTACTTTTACAAAAAAATCTGCAATCATAAAGTATTTTTAAAATCGGACAAGATAAATCGGATAAATGATGGTTTTCCTCTAAATGATTTTCGAATTGGAGCATACTAAAAAAAATGAACAATGCCAATTGCCTGTGTACTTATGACAGCGGCACTGAGCGAAAGTCACGAAAACGCATATCTGCGTCGGTGGTAGTGAATGCGTTAGTTATGAAGCATTTAAAGACGGCGGTGGTGGCGCCCGAACAGCGAAGTGGTTAGCCTGACTATGAAGCTAGAGGTCCCGGGTTCGAATCTCAGCAGTGGCAGGTACTTTTATGATGAATGTATCCTTTAACCAGGGTGACTTTAATTATTTTGGGGCTACTTTGATAGTTTTAAAATTTTGCTAGCCGCATTGCCTATAACATGATGCCTATTTTCGTTCATTCCCTCGATGGGCTGTTACCATCTGCGCGGGAAGAGAAGCAACTGGTACATTCTATGTTTTTCCCTTGTTCTCAGACCAGCATGGAAGGGATGACAATGGATTTTGTTGAGGAATACCAAAAAACCTTCCTGTTCCTCAAAGGGCCGGCAACACACTTGTGATCCCCCGGGTCTTGCAGGTGTCCCTGGACGACGGTGATTGCTTTTCATCAGGTGACCCGTCTGCTCGTTTGCCCCCTCTTTTATATAAAAAAAAACATAGCAAAAGTGACGCCTGATTCAATTGGGAATTTATTAAACTCACCAAATTCTCTTAGGAATCTTGACAAGTCAAATGCGTCAGACGTATGTATCGCAATATTCTTGGCAAAAACTTGGAAGGCATGACAAGGTCCCGACCAACAAACAATTACATTAACTGCTGGCAAAGTGCCAGTGCCTCGCATCCCTTGGCAGATTCTGGTAACGATAATTCAACGCATAACTAATTATGAAAATATTGCTCATAATACGATATGGCTATTAGCAAGATTGATGCTTGCTGGTTAGGCGCGCTTCATTTGTTTCCGAGACGTTGGTTCTTCCTGCCAGATTGTAACCGTTCTAGGGCGTTTCTTTGCTCACCAGTTGGCGCCACTGTTGACTAAGGTCCAGAGGTATAACTGGCAAATTCGACTTTGTAAGACCGGCGCCGAAACAAAGTTTTAAATCTTGAATCTCATTAAGTGAGCATGGAATACCTCTTGTGCCAGTAACTTCAGTCGTTGTACTCTACAGTGCGAGAATAAGCGTTTCGTATCGCAATTATATCAAGTTTTGCTTGTACAATTTCTTTTTGCTCTATATTTGATCTCAGCTATACTGATATATATTTAAGTTATAAATCGTCGCGGTCAAGCGTCAATATTGCCGCATATTGCTTCATAAATCCGTAGGAATATCTTTCCATTTCCAGAAAAGCCACAGATCGCGGGTTATATGGTCGTAAAAAGCAACGTTTTACGGTTATATCTATTTTCCATTTGGAGTGCCAAAATACTGTTCCAGCGTTTTATGTTTATTGAAAACTTAGTTCGGTACGTGACACGTCGGCAACCTTGTTGCTTGCAGAACCGCTACATTGTTTATAGCTTTGGTTGACGTAGAGAAACTTCCAGTACTTCCAAGTGACACAGTCCCTTTAAGTGACGGTGACTTGGACATCCCATACGGGCAGACGTCGGCAGAACACACACCAACGCAGCCAAAATCGGGGTGCTTGCCAAGGGCTTTGAATTTTGATGATAATATCCACCTCAAGTTTAATTAGCACTGGAAGGGGTCTTTTAAACAAAAGTAACTCATTTCTAAACGAAAACCAGCGGAAGAAACTACAAATTTCCGAAATGAACGGACTTCCTTTACCTCTTTTACTTGCGCAGATAAAGAAGCAACTATAGACCGACGATAAACGAGTCCTCACCCGCGCGGCACAGGGGCGAGTGGTAGGACGACGAAGGGGGTCGAGAGAGGTGCGGGCGGCAGGCACACTACCTGCCCACACCTTTCTCGATCTCCTTTGTCGTCACACCCCGCGCCCCTGCACCGTGCGGGCGAGGACTAACTTAAACGGTCGGTCTATAGTACATTTTATGTTTTTTGTTTACTGCCAGACCAGCGAAGGTCTGTCGAGAACATGTACTACGAGATAGAACGTATGTACCATCTATGACAAACCGCATTGATGGACTGTGGCAGGAGGTAGCTCTGAGCAAGGAAAGATTTAAGAAACTGACTGCCGACCTTTAGTAACGGAAAGTTTGTTACGGGCAAAAATCTTAGGAATCGTGTTATAGGCGATGCGGCTGGCAACCCATCACTAATTTGATACCCCTTTCTACCTGTACGCCCACAATCACGCTAAACGTGGCCTTTAGGTCAGTAAGCTTATTATCTAACTCGCTCGCAATCGCTATCGTGTTCATTTTGACAGTTCACGTATGGGCTGACAATGGGGGCTATCGCGTGTGAATTTGCCACTAGAGGCGCTAGTGTCGCGTGAGGTCCAATAACATTCACTTTGCACTGGTTGTGGCGGGTTTCGTGACATAAATTATAATTTCTTTCATTTACCTGTTGAAAAGTGATCTCCTTCGTGAAATTATCGCAAATATGGATTATTTGGCGATGAATGTGAACGCTTTGAAACCGGAATTAAAAAAAAGACGCGCAAAAATAAGCGGCCTCAAAGTTAAAATTAAATATAGTTATTTATAATTAATAAACTTAATGAGATTGAAGATTTAAAACTTTGTTTCGGCGCCGGTCTTATAAAGTCGCCTTTGACAGCTATACATCTGGACCTTAGTCAACAGTGGCGCCAACTGGTGAGCAAAGAAACGATAGTCCCCATTGGCATCGGAATCAGCTAGCTGTCACATTAATACAAGAACTGTCAAAATGAACACGATGGCGATTGCGAGCGAGTTAGACAATAAGCCCACAGGTTACCTTGGGCTCTGTCATCCCGTAATGGATATAGACGTGATTTGTGTACCTCTTGCTACAATTAAACTTACTATTCCCTTCGCCAGTATCCACTTAACTAAAACCTTACATAACCACAAAGGGTACTCGTCTTTCTCCACCCAGCAAAGCCTACCTTGGAGCATCCATTAAAGACTGCAGCGACAATGCGTGAGACAATGTGGCGACTCCACTGCCTAATGGACTGAATAAATTATACCAGCATACTATGCACAACTTACAGTACAACCATACGCACTTGCCCAGACCCCCTCAAACCCCAACCGCCATGGTCGGATTTAGCCAACGGCTAGTGTATCATCACTATCACTACATGGTATAAAATAAAGTCTCTTTCTCTGTCCCCATGAAATGAAAATTAAAATGAAATGAAATGAGTTTATTTTGCATGTCCCTATGTATGCTTATAACTTCAAAACCACACAACGGATTTTTAAACGGTTTTTTTTAATAGATAGAGTGATTCAAGAGGAAGGTTTATATGAATAATACATGCATAATATACCGTGCGAAGCCGGGGCGGGTCGCTAGTAATACATAAATCACGTCTTTATCCCTTACGGGATAGACAGAGCCTTTTTCTAAAAACCCACCGGTATTCCCTGCCATTTGGGGGGTGCCGCGGGAGCATGAGGGTGTCACCGCGTGCGCCCACCGGCCGCCCCAGCCTATACGCCGGGGCTCCTGCGCCAAGAGGGGGGGGGGGGGGAATACCTGGTCCCCCCCTAGACTCGTGGGCCTCTGCAGGCTAGCGAGGGATCCCCATCCACGGGGTAGACAGAGCCTAAGGTAACAAGACCTATAAACCACGTTGCATGATTGTGGGCGTATAGGTGAAAAGGGGAATCAAAATACTGAGAGGTTGCTAGCGTCGCCTATAACATGATTCCCAAGATTTTCGCCCATTCCTTCGATGGGCTTTTACCAACTGTTACATTCTATTTTTTTTTCTTTGCTCCCGGCGGCCTAGAAGGACCAAATAAAAAATAGATTCGTTACCCGTTGTTGTCCAGAGTGTACGGGGCTAAGCGTTACCCTTCCCTCCCCGTGAGGCCAAGAGCCTCCGATAGAAGGGAATTGTAACGCTAGAACACTCTAGGAGGTTCCCAACATCACACCCCGTGTTAGCGACTCGCCCCAGCTTTGCACGGGTGCAACGTTAAGCTACTGACACGGCGTTTGTTATTGTCATATTTCAATCAATTTACAAATAAACCTTCAAAATACTTAAGCCTTCCTCATGATCATGAATTACTCAATATGTTGGTGAAAACCGCATGAAAATCCGGATCTTGAAAAAACGAGCCTTCTTGTTCTTGAAAGGGCCGGCAACGCACCTGTGATTCCCATAATTCATTGGGCGATGGTGATTACTTTCCATCAGGAGACCCGTCTGCTCGTTTGCCCTCTTATATTTAAAAAAATAGACACCCTCTTTTTACCTAGACGACGCAGTCGTGTATAGATAATTTTGAGCACTTCGAGTGTTTCTACTTCTGATGCTGACTGTGCGTCGATTTTCTTCGGTTCTGCTGTATTTTGTCAACTACGCCTCTTCTCTTAATGGACGACGGTACAAAAAACGGCGAATGTTTTAAGTCAGCGCCAAATACCTCGGTCTTGCGTTAATTTATGCTCCAAAACAGCGGAGGTAAAAAATGAGATTCACAGGATTTCTCGTAAGATTGATTTATAAGGTGATTTGTAATTGTTACGCTTAAATAAATAACGTTTAGGTAATAAAATATTTAACGTTTAGGTATTGAACTTGGTTGTAAAACAGACGGTGTTTAAGTGATCGATTATTCATACTCTTCTGCAACATTTCCTGAAATATATTTTGAGATAGGTACCACGGACAGTGTTTAAATTACCGATTATTAATACTGGCAACCCATCACTATTTTGATTTCCCTTTCCACCTAAGCCCTTAATCATGCTAAACGTGGCCTTAATGTATTGTTACTTTAGGCTCTGTCTACCCCGTAAGGTATCACAATTGCATTTAATTTATTTTGCCACCTTGAGGCTTGTGCCCTTCCAAAAGGTTGCCGACCGCTGTACTACAGCGCAGTCTTCTACATCTTTGCGTATACTGTGTTATTCCCAGACAATCCACAGCAGAATCCTGTACAATCAATTCTTTAACAAGCACTTTTGACAATACGACTCTCGTCCCCACTCGACAGCCTAACAACAATTCCGACGTCCCATAATAAACAACCTTGACTACCCGAACGTAAACCTTTGAATACAAGGATGCGATCAAATGAGGAAATAATGCTCAGCGAGACCAAAGACTTAGGCTCTTAGGTCGACGCATAAAAAGGGTCGGTTTGACGAGCCATCAAATCCGTGCGGCCCACGGGGTAAGACATCGCGGATCTGGAACGCTAAGGATGCGGAATAGCCAAGGGCGGATCCAGCTTTGGCGCCAGGAGGGGGTCACACAGTCGTGGTCAAGTCAAGAACTTATAATTTAATTTTGAAAACACAAGTGGTCCACCTAAGTCCTGGAACCAGCTCAGGGGGGTCATGACCCCCATGACCCCACCCCCCCCCCCCCCCTGGATCCGCCCTTGTGAATACCTACCGAATTTTACGTATTGGGATACCGAACCCTCGTTATCTTATACTGTCTGCCCCGTAAGGAATAAATACGTGATTTGTGTGTGTACTCGCGGCCAGCAGACTTCGTCTGCAAAAAAATTGTTTTTCGCTATACCGCGGGAGCTAGGCATTTTTCCGGGATAAAAAATTGTCTATGTGTTAATCTAGGGTATCAGCTGTCTCGGTTCCAAATTTTATCCAAATCCATTGAGTAGTTTTTAGTGAAAGAGTAACAAACATCCATCATAAACAACATCGAGGGAATTGTCGAAAATCATAAAAATCCATGTTATAGGCGATGTGACTAGCAACCCATCACTAATTTGATTCCATTTATTGCCATCTTTACGCCCACAATCTTGCTAATCGTGGCCTAGGTCTTGCCACCTTAGGCTCCGTCTACCCCGTAAGGGATAAAGAAATTTAAAATTGAATCCATTGTGTCTCTACGCTAGAAGCGTGTCACTTGCTACACAATTGTCATAGAACACGTCCTGAATAATTCAAGGGCCAACCCATACCCGATATTTTAGCCCGTATTCAAGTCAAGACCTTTTAAAGTCCGCTTCGCGCACAAAAATATGTACTTGTTTATTTTTTAGTCTATAAAAAGCAGGGTAGGTTGAGAATGTTAATCCAGGCTTAAAATAAAGTGGGCTAAAGTGAAAGGAGTGGTTCGAGTGCAAAATTTTGGCTTATTCCTAGACAGAAGGCAACCATTTGTATGTTAATGGAAAACGTGACTTCTCGCTTCATAAGTACAACAAAGTGCAGGAGAAAGTGGTGTCCTCTCTACAATAGTGCAAGCGTAGTCTTTGCTACTTAGTTAGCCGTGGTAGCCTAGTGGTTTGACCTGTGGCCTCTCAAGCAGAGGGTCGTGGGTTCGAATCCCGGGCTCGCACCTTTAAGTTTTTCTGATTTATGCGCGAATTTACATTTGAAATATGCCAGCTTTTGATGGAGGAAAACATCTTGACACATCTGTGAAGTTCCCAATCAGCACTGGGCCCGCGTGAGAACTATAGCCAAAGCCTCTTGTTCTGAGAGGAGGCCTGTGCCCAGTGTGACGTATATTGGCTGGAGATGAGTCTTTGCTACCCGTTATACCCTGTTGGAGTTTCTATTTTATTCTTCGATTTACCTTCTAGAGTAATGTGAAAGAAGTTTGTTTGCATTTTTCTTCTTTCTACTGTCAGGTCAGGCCAACCAAAGCCAAGGATTTTTTATTTATTTTTTTATTTTTATAAAATTCATCCCGTGTAGTTAAAGGAACTGTTGTCCATACAGCCATGGTAATGGTTGTAATGCCGGCTCACTTTTACACTGTTTTTAATTTATATAGTTTTTAATATGTGCTTACAGTAGCACTTGATGGTCCCATCGGAAGACCAGCGCTGGCTGCAAGGCCAGCATTATGCTGAGATGGGACCATTTCGTGATATATGTCTTTATATTTTTACCTCTTTTTTTGTTTTTTGTAACTATTATGTCATGAATAAATGTTTTCTTTCTTTCTATTTTAAACAGCTGACTCTATCTTCCGTAATGGGGTTACCCCTTTTCAAGATTTTGTTTTCCAAGTACAAACAACAACACACAGTATGACAGGGAAAGACGTATAATTGTGTACACACCTCGGGCGGTCATAAAGAAAGCCTCGACACAATTACAAATTCCCGTGGAACATCTACTGCTCACCAGGGACGAGAAAAGGCGATGTTTTTCAAATGATAGGTACTATCAAATGAATCAAGAATTTTTAACGTTAATTTTTAAATTTCTAGCCGTAAAACCGTAAAAGTAAAACATAAAATCGAGAAATAAAAATTCTTGATTCATTTGATAGTGTCTCCTGTTTAGTTAAATCCCATACTTTTTTTCCATTTGCGCCACCCGCGTACAGATTCATCGCAGTGCCATCTCTAATTAACTTAGGGCCTGCGTCTAGCACCCAGTTCCGGAGCCCCATAAGATGTCGTAAGTCTATTAGGGCTGATATGACGCTCCACCGGCTCCACCTACGGGATAGACTATGATCACAGTAATATTAAGACAGTATTTTAAGAATAAGAATAAGAATAAGAATAAGAATAAGAATAAATTATTTGTTGAAAGCAGGTGTACATAAATGATCTTAAGCTAAACAGAATCTCCACTTTCTACCTAAAATAGGCGTACAAAATTAAATTGTCTGGAATAATACAAGAAAAAAAAAAATGTCATGCATAATAATAAAATAACAATAGTATATGTCAGTAAGTAAAATATTATTGAACATTATGAACATTAAACAATAGTAAAAAATAAAACAAATTAAAATTAAAATAGCAAAATTTATGTCCAGGTGCAAATTGAAATAATATTATTAAAATAAGAAATTACATGTCACAAATAATTGATTCTAGCTTTGTTTAATAAAATGTTCCGAGCAGCTATAATAAAGTTTGTTCAAGCATCAATTGAACAATTTTTTTTTTAAAAGTGGTAAGTCTAGCTCTTTTAATGTCTTTGGTAGATAGTTATAGACCTTGATGCACATGCACAATAAATCGACAACCGGACAACCGGATAGCCTAGTGGTTAGTGACCCTGACTATGAAGCTCGAGGTCCCGGGTTCGAATCCCGGTAGGGGCAGACAGTTGTATGATGAATATGAATGGTTGTGCCCGAGTCATGGATGTTGTATGTATTTAATTATGTATTTATCTACATTATATAAGTATGTTTATCCGTTGCCTGGTACCCATAGTACAAGCTTTGCTTAGTTTGGGGCTGGGTCAATTGGTGTAATTTGAATTTGTTCCAAGATATTAAAAGATATTAGAAGATTAGAATCAGGCGTTACTTTGCGGAGGTCCATTTCAATGAACAAAAAAACTTGCTACTCCGCTGCTCACGTGCAAGATATACACTGTGTTGGGTTTGCATGTGTAACAGTTGTGCTTATTAAGCTTTGATAATGATCCCGTAGAGGGATCGAAACGCGTCAGTGTTTGTGTGGTGTAAGGGAAAATTAAGTTCGGTCGGGGAAGCAACTGGTACATTCTGTTTTTTCTTTCCTACCAGACCAGGAAGGAAATCATAACAGCTGTAATTTTTCTTACTTGTCATTTTTTGATTTCTAATGATCAACTAAGTGTTATTGTCTGTCATGCTGGTCTGGTAAGAAAAAACATAGTATTGACCAGTTGCTTCTCTTCTCGCGCACATGGTAAAAGTCCATCGAGGGAATGGGCGAAAATCTTAGGAATCAGTTCTAGGCGATGCTAGCAACCCATCACTATTTTGAATCCCCTTTCTACCTATACGCCCAAATTTCTGTCTACCCCGTAAGGAATAAAGACGTGATTTATGTATGTATGTATATTTGTGTTGTGCTGTTCTCGTGCTGTTCCCCGCTTACTGTGACAGAACCTATCTGTCATCTGAACAGATCACTGGTCCAGAAGTTATAACGCTATCTGCCCCACTAAAACCGTTCGAAGAAAGCTTCCGCTCTCAGTTACGTATAAATTAAACCTTCGTATGTATAAACAAGTTTTACATGAGGCTGACATAGTCACCATTGGTGCACTCAAGCCTCGTTAAAATATAAGATTAAAAAAAAAAAAAAAACAAGTTGTTTGAAGTGAAAAGTTCTTTAGCGGCGTTGTTTAGGGTGGGTAAAAAATGTTGAGCTCGCGTCAGATTCTGACGGTCAGTGACCGTCAGATAAGACGGAGGGAGAGTTGTTGCTGGGTCGTTAACCGGCGCTGGGCGCGCGCGAGTGTACGTTGTGTGTAGTTTTTTACATGTTCAGGGTCCCGTTAGTAGTACGACCAAATTAAGAGTGGATATTATTTGGACTACTAATCCCTACTAATATTTTAAATGCGAAAGTAACTCTGTCTATCTGTCTGTCTGTTACCTTTTTATGTTTAAATTGCTGGACAGATTAAGTTGAAATTTGGTATACAGATAGTTTGAGTCCCGGGAAAGGACAGGATAGTTTTTATCCCGGGATATTGCATAGTTCTCCCGGGATAACGACTCTGCGCATATCGTCGCGGGCAACTGCTAGTATAGAATAAATAAAATTAAATTAAACGTTTAAATCTCGCTAAAATAATTTTAATGTTATGCCAAAAATGCGGGATCTCATCATCTGCTAAAAACTTTTCACAAATGCGTCATTTCACAAGTTTATCATTTGGCAAGCCTTTAATATCTGATAAACCGTTCATTTTTTTTTAAATCGAAAAACCTTTAGGCGAGGCTCACATTGGGTTAGGTTAGATTCGTTTTATAAGTTTTCCAAAAAGTCAATATTTTACTAGAAAATAAAAGTTTGCCAAATGATAAGTTCGTGAAACGATGCATTTGTGAAAAGTCGTTTAGCAAATGATGGTAAACCCAAAAATTACTTACATAATTTTGGAGAGAAAAGGAAAGAGTTAAGTTTCTGTAAGAAAGAGTCCCTGTTCATGGTAAATGATTTATCACCAATGATAGAACTTTATGTGACTCGTAAAATAAAGGGTGGGAATAAAAGTCGACCTGATTAATGGATTGGAGATATCGGAGCTCTAGATTACCATATAAATAGTTTTATCGACATTATATTCTGTTATATAACAGTGGAATAAACTGAATCACTCTCTGTAGAACCATTTCACAGACAACTTTTACAATGATTTCATTGACTGAGGTGTTACGTTAAAAATGCGTTTGCTAAGAAAAGGTTCAGTTTAAAATTGGTAGCTTTAAGAAGGCGAAGAGGAACCATGGGAGGAAACTAATTAGCGCTGTTTGAATAAATGTTCTGTCAGACCTGTCTACTCTTTCCGTACATTGGTCGACGTTCTTCTGAACCGCGCGCAGGTCTGGACTAAAGGGCCTGGTCGGAAGACTATAGTGAAATCGCGCCTGGCTGAATTTGAAATATTGTTTTGCAAGTTTGTTTGTTTTTTTTTTTTTTTATATGAATAGGAAGGCAAACGAGCAAGTGGGTTGTTTTATTATATATAAAAATTAAGTAGGTATTGAAACGAATGATTTTGGAAGAAATATATGTAATAGAATATAACATTGTGTATATTATATCAAAATATGGTAGGTGTCGCTAACTTGCAAGTAAAAAAAAGAAAAAAACTGAAACAGCCAAAATTGTGTAATTTTCAAAACGCTAGAATTTTGTGACCGTGACCGTGACCGTGAGGTTACCACTAATCATCATTGTAGCGACCCTAGCGCCACCTAGTTGGCCTCTACATAACTACTACCACGCACGAGTAGCTAGCACCAGTTCTAATGACAGCTGTCACATCATTCTACATCCCGCTAACGAAGTTTCTCAATGCGGCTGCGTAAATACAACTCTCAACTCTTCCTTCGGACTTCGGTCCCCAGGCATAGCATCTGCCTGGAGAGAGATCTCTCTATTGGGAGAGTGCAAAGCGGGTGGAGGGGGTAGCCTAAACGATCAAAGCGCTCGCCACGGCTAAAATTGTCATTTTTGTCGCTGACTTGAGCTGTCAAATCCATATTGCAGTAAACATTTTCTAATCGTTTTTGAGATAAAAATATGGTCCTGGTAAGATGTGTTGTTGTGAATTGTAATAACACCAAGAAGAATAGCGACTGTAAATTTTACCAATTTCCAAGACCATGGTGGAAACGAGACCAAAGAAATAAGTGGATATTTGTCCTAATAAAAAAAAAGGAAGTTACCTAACCTCTAAAATTGCACTGAAAACAACAATTTTAATATTATTGGCAATAATGTTACTGACTACCATTGTCCAAAATTGTGTAATATAGTAAAATAACATAAGATTTCATTAATATTTTTCACAATATTTACTTACTTCTTGTTTGACAGCGGTGACAATATTGTCCATAATGGCCGCCTATCACGTGGCGCTGTCGTCGCGCTCGGTCCCAATTGCGGCACCTCCTGTCATCATCGTCAGCCAGAAGACGTCCACTGTTGAACAAAGGCCTCTCCCTTAGCACCCCATGATGAACGACAACTCGCCACCTGCATCTCGGTTTCCCTCAACTTTCACGATGTCGTCGGTCTACCTAGTGAGGCTTGCCAACACTGCGTCTTCCGGTGCGTGGTCGCCTCTCGAGAACTTTTCTTCCCCAACCAGCAGCGGCGTTAGGGCCACTGACACCCCGGGCAGTAATATTTAGGCGCCCACTTAAGGACAGTATTGAGGGTACACAGCCGGTGAGCCAGGAGGCCGAGGCCCCAGACCTCAGCTCCCCCCGCCCCTTTCCGTGCGGAAAGAGGCCGGGGGAGAGAGTCCCACATAACCATCCGGGCCTCCCCGGACCCGGTGGTACTCGTAAAGAGTTTTCACTCCGTTAAAAAAAAAAAAAAAAAAGGCCCCAGACCTCAGCGCCCCCCAAATTTGGCACCCCGGGCCGTCACCCCATCGCGTCCCCGTCCCCCCCCTAACGCCGACACTGCCCCCCACGTTCTGTTCTACGAGCAATGTGGCTCATCACACCACTATTACTTTTAAACAAAGTATTTCTAAAGAATACCAAGACTGACTGAACTGTAGAAGTTAGTTTTAAACTTCAGTAATAAACTGCTAGCCGACTCCGACGCAGGATACTGAAGTTTGTTCGCGATACTTCACTTTGTTGAGCTATGAATACATTAATTTATTACTGTCTTATCTGTATGGCTATTTTATGCAAAATCGCTTTTCAGTTTCTTGTTTATGCAAGCCAAAGTACCTACGGTCGCTGAGCGCGAAGAATCTTACCTTTCACTATGTTCTCTCGCTCGCACATATTTTGCCATCGCACTCACACAGACGAGAGGGAGACCCATCAGGCTCTTATTTCGCCATTACGACAATAGTCGGTGACAAGTGACAATTCTGTTTACATTGCAAACTGCGCATCGCAATCCGTATTGTCACTTTTCACCGACAATTGTCGAAGTGGTTAAATAGGGACCAGACAGTCACTTGTCACGCATTTCATAGAACTGTTGCTCGCTTCGTCTGCGGATAATTCGTATATCGCGAGGAGCTATACAATTATCCGGGACAAAAACTAATGTCCTTCATAGGGTCTCAAACTATCTCCACACCAAATTCTATAACGATCGGTTGAGTAGTTTACGCGGAAAGCGTAACAAACTCATACTCGCTTTTATAATATTAGTTACAGCCTTATATAATTTTATAATGCTGATAGTCTTCTAACTACTGGGCCGATTATTATCAAACATGGCTACAAACCACCGCAAGGACACCGGCTTTCGAATTAAAAAAAACCGCATCCAAATCGCTACATCCGTTTGAGAGCTACGATGTTACAGACACACACACATCAATGTCAAACTTAGAACACCCTTCTTTTTGCGGCGAGGGTTAAAAATAATTAATACATATTGTATCAGGAAGTAAAGCAGTAAAAATTTTCACAAGAAATAGTTCTCTAGCTCCATAGCACAAATCCAGATTAATCTAATACCTCGCTAATTATTCAATAGGGAATTTTATGTCGCTGCAAACGGGGAATTTAGGACAGAATTGTAACGTTAATTAAGTATAATTAACTAACAAATAGGAGCATACAGTATATTATCACTGCTGCAGCGGAATGTAATTAAGCAAGCGAACCGCAAACATTAATTACAACGTAAATAGTAAATTAACAACATGTTTTAAAATGGGGTCTATTTGTCCCATAAAATTGAAGTTCCGAATGTACGGTTTGCCATAATTTTCAAATCACGTTTATCCCCTACGGGGTAGACAGAGCCTAAGGTAACAAAACCTTAAGGCCACGTTTAGCATGATTGTGGGCGTATAAGTGAAAAGAGAAATCAAAATAGTGATGGGTTGCTAGCCACATCGCCTATAACGTGGTTCCTAAGATTTTCGCTCAATCCCTCGATTGACATTTACCATCAAGAGGAAGAGATGTTCCTTTCGTTTTAAAACAAGTACCTAAGCAGATGTTTTAGGTATACTTGAAAATAATGTACACAGTAAAACTTTAGCACGAAATCCATAGTATGATTAAAAAACCTAAAAACGTTCGTTATGCCGCAGTATGTAAATAAATTGCTCACCCTTCACGCATTTTACTGTCTTACTTCAAAGCACGCGTATGTCATGGGCACGGAGGTAGTGGATAAAATACCATATCAATTATCTGAACATAATAAGCTCAATCGAGTCGAATCGAGGGAATGGGCGAAAATCATACGAATCCTTTACCCGTAAGGGATAAAGACGTGATTTGTGTATGTGTGTGTGTGTGTATGTATAAATTCAATAAATGTAAAATATGTCACCTGCACTCCTGTTCGCCTCACTCTTTTATTTGTACACATATTTGTTTACGATTAATTCAATACACGTGCAACCGCTTCTAAAATCAAATATTAATAATAAATATTGAATGCAGGAAATAAACCGAACTATTATTTTTGTTTCTCAACCGTTCTGATGAACAAAAATAACTGGACATTTTTTATAGAAATTCCTGTACGAAGTTTCTCGTTGTTTTTGCTCGTCAGTATATTATTTGGCATATTAATAACAACGCGAATGTTTCACGTGCCCTACCTTTTCAATTTTATTACATAAAACATTCCGCATATTTTCATCTAGCGCTTCATCTGTAATGAATATCGGTTTTTAGGGAGACTTCAAATTAAATGTTTTGCTAACCATGACACAACTTTATACGTACCAAAGGCTAATGTTTCACCTTATTGCTAACGAATATGTCTAAATTTCAGTACAGCGTTTTCAGTATTCATTACCTACATTCGACTCATTCGTGCTTCTTTAAAGTTACAGTTAAAGCTAAAATCTTTGCGCGGATGTTCAGATGAATATCTCAAAGAGTTTGTGTAATAAATGTGATTGTTTTATGATATAATAACCATCTCTAATAGAGACGTAATAACTATGTTGAAATGTAGAATATCTAGTTATCAAAATAGATATTATTTTATTAATATCTCCGCCCAACCAACTAAGAATTTCATCCAAGAATATCGCAACCAGCTCCCGTTCCACAAAAATCCAACCCTTGCACTTTTACATTGAAACATAAACAGTGAAATAAATCGCAGAATGTGATAGCGGCGTAAAGACAAAACGCCGTAAAACGGGCACGAACATATTTTGTCAAAATCCACGGTTGTACGCTTTTACGACGCGGGCGTAAAGCGTGACAGCTGTCTTGTAAAAAGTTTATACAAATGTGTAGGGTTTATGGGGTCTCTGTTCGTAACTGTGTTCGTAACGCGAGGTGATTCGGGTTATATGTGACCGCGGTATTGTTGTGGCCCGGCTGTAACAATCAATAAGATTATTTCAAATTGAAACTACCGTGAGACTTAATCATAATCACTACATAGTATGAAACAAAGTCGCTTTCTCTGTCACTATGTCCTTATGTCCCTCTATCCCTATGTATGCTTATATCTTCAAAACTACAGAACGGATTTTGATGCGGTTTTATTTAATAGATAGAGTGATTCAAGAGGAAGGTTTTTATGTATAATCTATGCAGACGAAGTTGCGGGCAGAAGCTAGTTACACATAAACGAATAACTCACTTATAAAAAGTCGAGTGTTGCTCGACGTGTTTCAGACTATTTCTTAGTCATTCCTCTCGGAGCGCTCGCCCCGGCGGCAGCGAAATGAACACTGCTGACTTTTTATACTACGTGAGTTATCCGTTTATGTGTAATTATCAATAAGATTACGTACAAAAACGAGAAAAAGAACAAATTTAACTCTGGCAGTCATTTATATTATGAACCTTTACAAAGTAAGTAACACCTGGGGCCTTACCATGACTCTCTAAACGACACTGAAAATTAGAACACAGAAAAATCCCAAAAGTAAAGCTATGGTCGGAAATTGAACCCGGATCTTCGTCATTTCCATGACGCGTGCTATACCCCTACACCATTTTTTTTTTTTTTTAACGTGTGGAAAATGCGCCTTATGCATCTCCGCGCTCGGGGCAGCACGAACGGAGGTATGACGGGTTCTCCATCTCGCCGCTGCCTTCCCTATGGAAGGAGGGGAGAGGCCTACCGTCTAAAAACACACACGTTCCCTCCAGGCCTTGAACTGCGGGCGTTGCGGGCGAACACCGTGACCCCCGCAACGTCCACTGGCCGCCCCGGGATGGGGCAGGTGGCGACGGCACCGTTGAATGCGGGTTCCGGATTCCCCGCCCTCCCCCGCCAGTGACCGTCTGTTTTTTTAAAGAGGTTGACTCCTCGTAGCCCCCTCAGCGGCCCACGTTCCCAGCGCCAGCGGGCCGGGGTTACGTGACGGCCGACATGACCGAGATCACGCCGCCCTGTTGATTTTTATAGAGGTTTACTCCTCGCGGCCCCCCTATCTTGAAAAAGACGAGGCGGCCCACGGTCCCAGCCCTGCGGACCAGGTTTACGTGGCGTCCGACCGTGACCGAGGTCACGTCGCTCCTCTGGATTTTTATAGAGGTTTTCTCCTCGCGGCCCCCTTATCTTGATAAAGCCGAGGCGGCCCACGGTCCCGGCCCTACGGACCAGGTTACGTGCCGACCGAAAATGACCGAGGTCACTCCGCTCCGCGATCGCGTCCCTTGCGGAACGCACCGCTTCGACGGCAGGCTTTCGCCCGCTGCCAGCATGAGGCGCTATACCCCTACACCATCCATAGCACGTGGGTAAGCCTTCAAATTTTTCTATTTGTTACTATGCGATTTTTTGTCGCCAAGCGTCATCTGTTTGAATGTTGTACGACACAATTACAAACTACCGTGGAACATCTGCTCACCAGGGACGAGAGAAGGCGCTGATTTTCAAATGATAGCTACATAATAATATTAGGTACTACCAAGTTCAAATTGCCCTTAATTTTTACCTCAGAATTTTAGCTACAAACCTCTAAACTAGAATTTCTATTTGCTGCAAGCTTTAACTACGCTAAACCAACTCGTGTGAGCCAACTCCGGAACGTTTGGTTGGAAGATTTGTTCTTGTATGCAGCGCTGTTATGCTTTATTCTGTGGGTTAAAGTTAACAAACGGATGTGACAAGCGAACAGCGACTTTCAATTTGGCTGACTGATAGGGGCTGCGATCCTCGCTCTGGTTCGTGGCTGGTTCAAAGGGTTGCCATTGCAGTTCAAAGAGGCAACGTAGCCTAATGGGAACCTTTGAACCTGGCACGAAATAAAGAGGGGATTTTAAGGGTAATTTTTAATCATTTTTAACTTATTTTACTTTAAATCAACTTACCTAGTTTTAGTATTCTTAAAAACTAGATAAGGCATAACAGAAAATACACATACACACACATACACACCGTCACGCCTCTTTCCCACAGGGGTAGGCAGAGACTACTTTGTTCCACTTGCTACGATCCTGACATACTTCTTTCGCTTCATCCACATTCATCAATCTCTTCACACATGCGCGTCGGTTTCGGGTACTCCTGACCTTTTCCCAGAACGTCTTCTGTTTGGTCTTGGAGCGTCCGTCCATACCTGCCCCTCCCAACGCAACCATTCACACTCCCTATATAGATCTGTTTAGTTAGTCTTCTTTCATCCATCCGCTCTACATGACCAAACCAATTAAGCATAGGTAGGGGAGACCGAGGAGAGTTGAGACAGACGTGAGTTGATACAAAGCCGATTTCTCTGAACTTTGACAGTTTATCGGGCCGGTAACTTCGCTAATTCGTTGCTCTTTCTACACTCCACAGTTTGTGTGAAGTTGTGACCTCGCTAACTGTCATAGGTGCAGAGAAATCGGCTTTGTATCAACTCACCTCTGTCTCTACTCTCCTCGGTCCCCCCTACCTTAGCAGAAAAATAATAGTAATGATGGCAAAAACGCCTTCCGCTTGTTTCGGACTACCCCGCTTCGATGTTGGCGTGAAGTTTGCATAAGAGTCACGCTCGAATCAACGGTGTGGCTTGCAAACAAATGCCAGGCTCAAAATGTTTTTCTAACATTAAAGGGGTTTAGAAATGAAATTAGAAGACAGTTTAAGGCTTATTGTACATACATACATAAGTCACGTTTTTGTTCTTTACGGGGTAGACAGGGCCTAAGGTGACAAAACCTTAAGGCCACGTTTAGCATGATTAAGGGCGTAGGTGGAAAGGGAAATCAAAATAGTGATGGGTTGCTAGCCGCATCGCCTATAGCATGATTCCTCAGACTTTCGCCTATTCCCTCGATGGGCTTTTACCATGTGCTTATTGTAGATTTGAAGCAGATATCGTCATCCGATTGAGCTGAAATTTTGCGTACTTGTGTAAGTCAGATGACAATACAATAACCTGGCAGTAGAATTCTGGTGGCCTAGCCAGGACCGTCTCCGCAGGAGGGAACTCTCGGTTTGTCCGATTGACTAGAATTTTGGTTCACATAATGTAGGACGCATGGCAATGAAAAGACAATCATCAAAAAGTACCTACAGTCCGCAAAAAAGCTTGTATCGAAAATGAATATTTTGGGTTAGGTTACTCCTACGCATGTTAAACTTTATAAAAACACTAGCTTCTGCCCGCGACTTCATCTGCGTAGAATTATACATAAAAACCTTCCTTTTGAATCACTCTATCTATTAAAAAAACCGCATCAAAATCCGTTGTGTAGTTTTGAAGATATAAGCATACATAGGGACATAGGGACAGAGAAAGCGACTTTATTTTTTACTATGTAGTGATGATGACACAAACATGCAACTTGGATGCACAAAAGATTCTGGCGACCTTTTTCGATCCATCGATAAAAATGGGTTAGCATCTACGATACCTTTACAAAACCAATTCCAATAACATTCTTCTTTTGAAACAGCTAATATCTATATATTTTACGACAGTATCACGCTATTACATCGATACAACACGCGGGCCGTGCGTAGTAGGTGCTTCGTTGCGAATTATCAAGGGTCGGGTGAAAAAAGTAGACGTCTGATGTAACGGCCAACTATAATTCTCGGTTCGCAGCCCTTTCATTTGTTACCCTTTTAGGTTGGAATATTCTTTTGGCAACAAAACACCTAATATTTTTTTATAAAATAAGGCCTCCGTGATGCGTGTGTGGCATTACATAGGTTCTCGCAATAACGAGCGACTGTTAAAATGGTTTTTTAGTATGGCAATATTTTGTTGGAATATATTCCGCTCAGCTGAGAAAATGTTTTACAGAATGTTTTGATTTGGATTCCTCGAATAGAATCGGTTAGGTTTATTTTATTTTATAGGTACCTGAAAAGTTGATCTTATTTTAAAAAAATATCATATGGTTTCAGTCGTAGGATTTCATTGAAATATCTATTTGACGTTCAATAAGTAAATAAGCATTTCAACTATTTTAATCGCAATTTGCCACTGTCGATTTGAATTGAGGTTTTCCATTTGGATCAGATTTATGATGATAATTAGCTAATTAATGTTACGAATCATTCGGGAATGGATGTTAACGGTTTACTATTACAATGTTTGACCACTTAATTTAATATCTAAATCGAGGTCGTTTACGTGATGCATGGGGACTATCTATTATTTGCGCATAAAATGACTGCTTGCCTTTATTAGTAAACTATTTCCTTTCTGTGTCAGGTTAACTGGAAGAAATCCCTTCTTAGGGATAAGTTCGCCTTTGTACTATTTTCTGTGTATTTTTGTATTTTTTAATTTTTATGTGCAATAAAGAGTTTACATACATACATACATACTATCGTTTCTTTGCTCACCAGTTGGCGCCACTGTTGACTAAAATCCAGAAGTATAGCTGTCAAAGGCGATTTTATAAGATCGGCGCCGAAACAAAGTTTTAAATCTTGAACGTCATTAGATTATTATAGTATTGGTTAGTGTCCGACCGAAACACGATTTTTAGCCGAAACCGAAACCGAAACCGAAATTTTTGAAGACGTATCAAAATATTCAAAATTACTGTACAAATCGTAAGGAAAAGGTTATTGCAAGGATTTCTTATTTGAGAACGTTTCTTTTTTTGTTAAACAAAATAAAAAACGTTTATTTTTAATGAAAATAGATATAGGTACATGAAACTACCGTGAGACTTTAATCATAATTACACAAACGGATAACTCACGTATAAAAAGTCGAGTGATGCTCGACATGTTTCGGACTATTTTGTAGTCCTTCTTCCTGGAGCTTAGAGTACATATTTCAATTTGTACTTTTACTTTACGCGCCCGAATTAAGCCGAATGCTCCCGATGCGAGAGCCGCGAGAGGCCGCGAAGTCGGCGAGTTCGGCCCGGCCGAAGGTTTCGGCCTGATTCTGGCCGAAACCGAAACTTCGGCCGAAATCACTTTTTTGGCCGAAATTGGCCGAAACCGAAACCGAAACCGAAACTTCGGTCGGACACTAGTATTGGTATAGTGGTGGTGAAGGCATTTTGTTTGTGTTTGTTGTAGATGCATGCTGGCTGATACCCTACCGAAAACTGGCAGCGCTACCGTAAAGCAGGACTAAAGTCTATTGGCCGTGTATTATCCAAACTCGACATTGGCAGAATCATCAAAAGTTTGATGGAGCCGTATTCCCAAACATTGAATTGAAGTTTATTATACAATCAAACCTCTGAATTAGCTCGACGCTGGAAAGGCAAATTGACTAACAAGCCATTTTTGGGCAAATGGAGTTATATACATCGTTGAAATCAGCGAATTTTTCTGCGTCTAATGAGCCGGGTCTGGAGCCGATCTGAGCACTTTTTTGGCTTGTTAGCAATGTGAAAAAAGCTAATTTTTCAAGATCTGCTGGCCTAAAAAGCCAAAATTCTATCACAATTTTCACTAAAGTGATTTTTAGTCATTTTGGTTAACCTCCTTTGCCTTGTTAGTCTTTTCATTGATCCCGAAAAAAACATTTTGTGCACGTTAGACCTTTTGCTTAACCTAACATTCGTTCATAATTGCACGTTAGCTATTTTTCACAACTGGTGAAGGTTTGTTAGCTAATTTTTCGACGGCGAAATATCCCTTTAGTTGTTTTAAGTGAGTATAATATCATAGTGTGACTGAAATGCCATGTTTGTTAGGCATTCTGTTTGTCAACTTTATATAAGGAGAGCAACGCGTGCGACTTGTTAGCCGACGCGCAGAGTTGGTCGAGTGAAGAGTGAATGACGTATGTGTCAAAAATATATTATGTTTACAGTGTTTTAAATAAAAGTCATAGTTATAGAGCAACTTTAAAGAGAACTTTTAAAGATATCCCTTATTTCCTGTGGATAATTTGAAGAAATCTTTCCCAGAGTACCTCTATGATCTTCAAGAAATGTCTTATAAATATTTTTAGCCTTTATGTTCGATTGATGAATGTGGATGAAGCGAAAGAGGCAAGTACGCCAGGATCGTAGCCAGTGGAACAAAGTACATACCTACCCCCTTATTCATAATCGCTCTATATAGGCTTCTGCTAACTTAGCAATCGTTTATCCTTATCTATGAAAGGTTAATGTCAAAATGACAGAAGAAGTAAGTAGTAAGTAGAAGTAAGAAGTAAGTTAGCAGAAGCCTACAGAGTGTTTATGAATAAGGGGGTAAATTTTTAGGCCCCCAACTACTATAAGTGAATCAAAATTGACTTGTATAATGTGACTCGCCCATTCATAATGCAGGGTCTCTTAAAACTGTTCCAGAAAAGAGCCTACCCCTATGGGAAAAAGGCTTGATGGTATGTGTATGTATGTATGTTCGATCCCGTAGGTAGGTAATTTATCCGTTTTTTAATGACGTGTCTTAATGAATAAAGAAAATTTACATTGCCACTCTGCATCCATGCTCCGTTTTTAGATGACGTGTCCTCCGTATAAACTACCCCCTATTCAAATTTCAGGCTCCAGTTCAAAAACCCATGAACTCTCATACAAACCTGCGAGAGCCCTTTAACCAAACTAATCCGGTCCTGTCCCATAATCCGTTCTTAACTACAGTCTCCTGCAACTACCTACCTGTCAAATTTCATCAACTTGGGTCTAGAGGAATCTCAAGAAGGATCTTGAGATTTAGGAACGAGTCTGTAAGAGAGTAAGAGTGACTTTAAAATTGAATATCTAGAATATCAGTTAAAATATATGATAATATATAACATAATAGAAGAGCCCGTACTCATAGATTTGTTACTTCACTATACGCCATACACCCTGTTAATGTCAAAATCTGTAAGTCTAATATGAGAAACGTTGCGTTCATTAAGGTTTTATGTCGTCCACATAGTAACAGATGTGATGTTATGCTTTTGTTTATGTTCGAATCGGTTTCAATTGTCTCTTAAGGTGTTTTTAAAGATTTAGTGCAGCATATTATATTCACTTTAGACAAAAAATCGTACTTTTACCTTAAAATATTAGCCGTTAATAATAGTCGTTAGCTGTTTTCCCAAGCCTTTGAAAATTGTACAATTGTCTAACGTGCAGTTTATTCTGAAACTGCTTAAGATTCATGAATGCCATTGTAGTAGTCATAAAGATATCAAGATTACTATCAACTCTTGCATACTTCACTTTTTGATATAATTAATAGAAAACGAGTTATAATTTTTTTTCAAAAAAAAAAAACTTTGAACGTCTCTCCTGTAAAATTTGCCAAATGCACGTTAGTCAATTAGCCTTTCCAGCGTCGAGCTGCTCTTTGAGGCGGCGCCTTTTTTTCTTAATTCCGCTTTCAAAGCGTTTACATCAATCGCTAAATAATCCGTATTTGCGATAATCTCACGAAGATCACTTTTCAACAGGTAAATGAAAGAAATTATAATTTGTGTATCGATTTTTGACAGCACACATGTGAAAATACCACTCGAAACTGGTGAAAAATTCTGCTGAACAATATAACAGCTCTCATTAATGTAGTGAACCACTAAAAGTTCTAAAAGTTTGGACAATACAAACAGATTTATGCCAATTTCGAGTGATGTGCTTTCAAAAATATAGTATTCAATCTTACTCAAAACATCGTTGTCAACTCGCAAGATAAATCACCAGCAAAAGGCTGAACCTAAATCTGTTCTAATGAAAGGTTAATTATCCCACGAGATATCAAGGCAACCTAAACGTCCAAGTAACGTCTCAAACGTCTTAAACAAGACTTTATAAGGCCATAGGTACGTATTTTAAAGACATTATACCTCGATAAGGCGGTATTCACACGTTGAATAGCGCTGTCACCTGCGGGCGACAAAGAAAGATGGATGGCGTGTCAGTTCGCACGTCGGTAACCGGCTTTAGGGATAATTTTGAACGTGTAAAGAATTGGTGGTCGGCGGGTATTTCGGTTTATTCGTGGAGTACCTAGCTTGGATGTTTTGGTTCGTGTTTTTACTATTTCACTACATAGTATAAAATAAAGTCGCTTTCTCTGTCCCTATGTCCCTATGTCCCTATGTATGCTTATATCTTCAAAACTACACAACGGATTTTGATGCGGTTTTTTTAAATAGATAGAGTGATTCAGGCACTTGTCCCACCGCCGACGATGAGCGATAAACGAGTAGAACGATAAACTAGAAACGAGTGGGCGAGCGGCGAGAAGCGAGTGTTAGCTCCAATAGTTTTGTCGCTCGGCTATAGGCGAGTGTTCGAGTGCGACGGGCTATTACTCGCGTGGTATCGCAGCTTGAGTTCTAACTACCAAGCGAGTATCGCCGAGCGAGTATCGCTGAGCTAGTTTTATCTTATCGCTCTTATCGCGGCGACAAACTAGTAGAGCGAGTGTTCTCGCCGGCAGTGTGAACAGCCAGCGATGAACGGTTAGTATACGTGTCTCTTTTACTAACACAGGATCCTTATCTTTTGTTCGTTTCTTGGGCGAGAAAATCGCCGATAGCTAATCGCTTACTCGCTCTTGGTGGGACAAGTGCCTTAAGAGGAAGGTTTTTATGTATAATTCTACGCGGGCAGAAGCTAGTTTGGAATAAATTGAAGAAGCATCCGCATATTTTCTCGTTAGTGGGTTTGGGTTAAACTTGCAAAGTATTCTATGAAATAAAAGTAAAAATAAATAAATAAAGAAGACATTTATTCCTTTTTGCAAGACATACAATTTTATAGAAAAAAAACAAGAAGAAAAAAACACAGACATGAAAAATAGATCATCAGCGTTGTGTGTCTTCGCAAAAGTGCAACGGTCGCTGGCTCAGCACTACGCTGAGGCGCTAGACTGCAGCACTGATTTTCAGCCAGAACCGTCTGTGATTCACGAAACGATACACAGATAAAATATACTACATAATCCATAAACTTTTACGCAGAAAAAAATTAAGTTCCTAATAAATAGGCAGAATCCGACTTATATGTGTAACAAAAAAAAACATAAAGTCAGTAATTAAATAGTTCTTCTTCTTCTTCTTATTTGTGGCGTTTCAAGTCGTTATAGCGACGACAACTTCGCCAATGTCAAAGTAACAAAAATACGATTAAAAAATCTTGTGACAAAATGTCGGCAACGTTGTACGGTAATGGTCAAAGACCCCCCTCCCCCCTGTCGGGCTCTTAGCCAACGGTCAATGATATCCCTCAGAAACTGCCAGGAAATCATTAACCGAAGCCCAGGGTGCACCGGATCAAGCACTGCTCTTCCCCCCGGACGGATCCAAAAAGGAACCGCAGCTTTTGACCACACGTGGAGGTAACCCGACTCGCACCCCAATTAAATAGTTTACAATAAATAAAAATAAAAAGGAGGAAAAACTAAATTGTTCGAAAACAACAGGCAAGTAGCGAGAGAGCTCACCTTGAAAAGGAACGACAGTGGTACAAAATATGTCGAGCATATCTCGACATGTTTCTGTACCCTCATCTTTTTTGTTTAATAAAGTATTCATAACGTGTTAGAGCCGAAAGCCGAGGTAATCTTTGGTTTGACATAGCCTCTCGAGCAGAGACGAGCTTTTCGGTGAAGGGATGTGAGGAACCCTGCACACATCTGTAGATATTCAAAGGTGTGGGTGCGTGTGCCCGACAGTAGAAGTTAAACGGGGTAGAGAAGACAATGATGGGTGTCACCGAATGGCAACAAATGTTCTGTGGCCCGATTTTTGAAAGCACATCACTCGAAAGTGGTATAAATCGCCTTATATCTCCAAAACTACAGCTCTAATCCAAGTTTTGACTAGTTGAAAAGATTAACGAGAGCAGAGCTGTGATTGTCTTTTATGCTACTACTCGTATTTTTCACCGCTTTCGTGTGGTATTTTCATACAAACATGTGCTTTCAAAATCGGGGCCCTGGTACAAAGGTATGAAAGTTAGCAGTTCTAGTCTTCCTTCTATTCAGTGTCCAAAACCTATATCTTTTAAGAATCCACTAGGCATTCTAACAGATGAGCCGTAATGGCGACAGTGACGGATGGCCGCGATCCGGAATTACAGGAATAAGATTGATAATATTTGTTCGAAGCCCTATTTAGAGAGTATTTTTGAGATGTGACAATTCACAGAGATCGATTTCACCTCAGGCAGTCGTTTAAATGTAAAAAGTTGTGAAATACATCATCATCATCAGCCTATGTTAGTCCACTGCTGGACATAGGCCTCCCCTAATGAGCGCCATAGCGCCCTGTCTTTAGCTTGACGCATCCAGCATCTGCCTGCAGTCTTTCGCAGATCGTCATCCCACCTGGCCTGGGTGAAATACATACACATACACAAATCACGTCTATATCCCTTACGAGGTAGACGTAGCCTGAGATATCAAAACCAGGCCACGTTTAGCGTGATTGTAGGCGTATAGGTGGAAAAAGGAATCAAAATAGTAATGGGTTGCTAACCGCATCATCTATATTATAGATTCTATAACATGTTTCCTAAGAATTTCGCCCGTTCCCTGGATGGGCTTTTACTATCTGCGCGGGACGAGAAGCAACTGCTACATTCTATGTTTTTCCTTTGCGATCAGCATACGCCTTCTAAATTAAGGTTTACATGCTGCATAAAGATGAATTTCGCGGAGGTGCTCTTTCTCTTGCGTTTACGTTTTAGCTTTTCCTTTATTTTAAATACGCTCACGTTTAGAAAAAATGAAAGGACATTTTAATGACGTACAAACATAAGATGGCGGGAAGCCTGAGTAGGAATCGTAATAAGGGATTTATAAATAAATGGGCTGTTCGCTTAATCCGGTAAAGCCGCGGAGCTCTGCTTAGTTGTACAACAGAGGAAAACGATCAGTTGCGGGTGCCCAATAACATGCTAGTATTCTACTAAGTAGGTTTGTGTGTCGTACAACATCATTCAAACAGATGACGCTTGGCGACATAATTTCGCATAGTATAGTAACGAGGTCACGTGACAGCTAGTAACAGATAGAAAAATTCGAAGGCTCACCCACCTGCTGTGGGTGGTGTAGGGGGAGCACGCGTCACGTAAGGACGAGGTTCCGGGCTCGATTCCCGGCCATAGGCTTTAGTCGGATATTTTTTTCTGTGTTCTAATTTTCAGTATCGTTTAGAAATTTTATTTTCTACATCTACCACAAACTCTTAGAGGGAATTAGTATAGTTCTTAATAAAAAAAATGTGTCTGAATCTCTTTTTTCGCAAATAAACAAAATAAAATAATAAAAATATCTCTGCATATATATCTCAGTGCTGCAGGTGTCTAACGCCTCAGCGTAATGCTGAGCCAGCGACCGTTTCACTTTTGCGAAGACACACAACGGTGATGATCTTTTTTTCATCTCTATGTTTTTTATTGTTATACCTTGTTAATTTTCTATAAAATTGTGTATATTGTCTTATATTTGTGTGTCTTGCAAAATGGAATAAATGTTTTCTTTCTTTCCTTCTGCAAACTAATACTTAAACGACACAAAAGTTAATAACAGTTTCCCACAAAAATATACAAATTCAAACCCTCAATTCCACACGGAACCTTAAACTTTGCAACTTTTAATTAATAGAATCCCTTCAGGGATGTACAACCTTTGACTGATCAGGAACTTCGCCACGCAAGTCGCGACTCGTAAATGAATTATTTCGGCTTTGTAGAACATTAATCGTTTTAACTGAAGATGCGGTGGGGGATTCAATTATTCAAATTTCAACTTTAACTGTAATTCTATACCAATTTGATTATTCCCGCGTTTGATAGAGAGCGTGTTTTAACTTGCAAAAGCCAATTTGCGTCTCAAATTGGCCTATGAATTTTGAAATTGGACGGAGTAGTGAGTTTTGAGATATTTTAGCAGTGTTTCGGGAATTTGTTTGGAAAATTAACTTTTAATGTGGTCTTATTTTTAATAAGTGCTATACTGGACACCTTTAAACATCATCTTAGGTAAAAAAAGTTCTAAATGTCAATGAAAATTAGAACACAGAAAAATCTGAAAAGTAAAGCTATGGCCGGGAATCGAACCCGGATCCTCGTCATGCCGTGACGCATGCTATTGGGGGCTGTTGTATGAATAAAAATAAACAATAAAGAGCGTTGCTGTTCTGCATAACTTGATCTCACTATATCGCGGAGTAGCAAAGTGAAGTTATCCATTTAGTTCAACATAGACCTCCGCAAAATGACGTCTGAATCTACGAAGCCTTAGTTCAACCGTCTTTCCTGACTGATATAGTTGACTGTAGTAAAATTATCGTCCAATTAACATTATCATACCACAATTCAATCCAATTAATAATAATAATCATTTATTGACTTTCTCCACCACCAAGTACATTGCAAGTTATATTTAAAAACAGTAAACAGTAAACAACAAAACCATTACCAAACTATCAGACCTGTATGGAGGAGACTGGTGCCCGAACTAGGAACTAATAGTAGTGGATGAAATTAAATTTGCTAGATTTTGCTGAACACAACCCAGTAGACTGGGCCAACTTAATAAGAGCATCCAAAACAGCGAATAATCTGGTTTTCCATCTATACATACATGCCGCCACGCCTCTTTCCCACAGGGCTAGACAGAGACTACTTACATTGTTCCACTTGCTACGACCCTGACATACCTCTTTCGCTTCATCTACACTCATCAATCTCTTCATACATGCTCGTCGGTTTCGGGTACTCCTGACCTTTTTCCAAAACGTCTCCTATTTGGTCTCGGAACGTCCGTCTAGGCCTTCCCAACGCAACCATTCACCCTCCCCATATAAAACCCCATATCTATATGGAATGTAAATGGCGATCTTTTGTACTGAAAAGCTCCAACTTCCTAAAACTACCATGGAAGCTAGCCCGGGCGTTTGAATTCATTATCTCAGCTAATACAATAACATCTGACTATTCTGCACACATTCAGCGTACGGTTCTAGAGAATAACAATAAGCTAATTCTTCTGTGAAATGTTCTGTACTCCTCACGTAAAGGCATACCTAATTAGATCCCGTCATACAAAGAACAACGCTTAAACCACTTTTTACAAGGCAATGACAGCATAAATTCTATAAACCCATGTACCTGAAAGATAAAATTTAGCATCGAGGTTGCATTTATCCATATTTTATTATTCTATATCCATACTACTGTTAGGATAGGTTTTATAGGTCTACGGACTGGCTGGTTTATGAACTGGTTGGTTCGTGTTTGAGCTCAAGTTTTATAAAAAAAAAAAAAAAAAATTATTGAAATGGGAATCAAACAGCATCAAATTACACGTATAGTTATATGAATACAGTAAATACTTAAGCCAAAACAGTTTCCACTTATAATTTATACATCTATTTGCTCGAAACGTAACATATGCCAAATAAATTTTAAATTTTGACTATAAATTAGAATATTTAAAAAAAGAAAACAAAATACAATTTAGAAAAATAAAAATACAATAATAATGAAACAGTACCTAACGGATTACAAGAACCTGAGCTCAACAAAAAAACAAGAGACACCGGTTTTCTAATCAAAAATAACTCTCCTGATTGCAGAACTTTATTCGATTTTATTCAGGTCTTGGTTTAGAACTTGAGGGCAGACGAGAGATCTAGTAGGGCAGAGTAGATATAGTTTTCAGTCCAGTGGAAGGACGTAGGATAGTTTTTATCCCGGAAAACCGCATAATTCCCGCACGATACCGACAAGACAATTTACTTTTGCTTTCCGAACGGCACGTCGAGTTCAGCGCCAAGATGTAGATAATAAATAAACAGTAGAAAATTCTTGTCTGTTCATTAAATAAATTCATCAAAAATAGAGTGCTAACGATCAGAGAAGAGCAATAAAACGCAAAAAAGTAGATTTTAACTTCTGTCTATCTGTATGTATGTATGGATGTGTTCATTAACGTCTGTATTCGCTAATCTCCAAAACTACGCAACTAATTTTATTGCAGTTTTCATAAGTAGTTAGAACTTATATCAGGGCATATATTAAGCTTTATTTTACTGATATATAATGTCAGCAAGAAAAGTTATCGTCATTTAAAGTTTTAAGTCTTAAACGCCTGTTTAAATACGCATAGCAATATGTGATTTCCAGTGACATTTGATCTTTTGAACAGTCGTAGCGTTAGAAATACATAAATGTCGTCTTTATCCCTTGCGAGGTACAAGTTACCCACAATACTAATTCCACGCAGACGAAGTCGCGGGCAAAAGCTAGTCCTACTAATATTATAAATGTGAAAGTTTGTGAGTATGTTTGGACGTTTGTTACACCAGAACGTCTGGATAGTTCTGGGTGAAATTTGGAACATAGATAGATTATAGTCTGGAATAATAACACATAGGATACCTTTTACCTATCCCGGAAAATTGCGTAATTCCTGCGGGATAGCGATAAACGAATTCTATGCAGACGAAGTTGCGGGCAACAGCTAGTATTATATAAAGTATCCACGGCCCCGTGTCTTAATTATCGTTATTACGTTTTGAATTAGCAACACAAAAGAAAGTTCTCCTTTGTCGCCATAATCTCTTTGCTTTTGGAGGTTTTTACCCCTCGTAATATTCAAGGTATTTGGTATCAAACCCTTTCTCTGAATTATAGTAATTTTATACACTACTAGCTTCTGCCCGCGACTTCGTCTGCGTAGAATTATACATAAAAACCTTTCTCTTGAATCACTCTATTTACTAAAAAAAACCGCATCAAAATCCGTTGTGCAGTTTTGAAGATATAAGCATACATAGGGACATAGGGACATATAAAGCGACTTTGTTTTATACTATGTAGTGAAGTCTTAATGTCTACGTTCTTCCATGCTGGTTTGGGAGTAAAGAAAAACATAGAATTTACCAGTTGTTTCTCTTCCCGCGCAGATGGTAAAAGCCCATCGAGGGAATGGGCGAGTCTTAGGAATCATGTTATAGGCGATGCGGCTAGCAACCCATCACTATTTTGATTCCCCTTTCCACCTATACACCTCCAATCGTGCTAAACGTGGACTTTAGGTCTTGTTACTTCAAGCTCTGTCTACCCCGTAAGGGATAAAGACGTGATATATGTATGTATGTATGAATGCACATACGTATGTCTTAAAATAATACTTAAATTCAGCATCGGAATCTAAAAATAAATTATTTGTCATAATTAAGTAGGTAAAATAAAAACGTCTTAAAATAAATCTGGATACTTCAGCAGGCATTTGTGTTTGTTCGAAAGACTGAAGACCCTGCGGCTTTACCATAACGTCTTATCGCGATTCAATTCCGACTCAGTTCAGGTTTTATAGACCGACCGCTTAAATGAGTCTTCGCCCGCGCGGTGCAGAGGCGCTGAGAGGTGCGGGCGGCAGGCGCACTACCCGCCCGCACCTCTCTCTTTCCCCTTTGTCGTCCTACCCCGTATCATTAACCGATGCCCACGGTGCACCGGGCCAAGCACTGCTCGTCCCCTCGGACGGATTCACAAATGAAGGAGGTATCGAGGTAGGAGGAATAGTCCGCAAGAAAATCTTGCTTTAAAAATGACATTTTTCACACAAGCATCGAACTTTTATTCGTTCACCGTCTTCGAATAGAAGATAATGTATGTCTGTATATCATGTAGTGCATAGTAAACAAGATGGGCAAGTGTTAGACAGTAACAGACAGCCAGACATGCCAATAGATGGCGTGTGCAGCGAATTTAATCAAGCGAACTCACTTACAGACATAGTCATGTTAACTTACCAGATCTACCAATGTAACACTTAACTGCCTTTTGCTCTCCTAGTAATTTTCTCTATGTACAATTAAGAGCATAAATATTATGTACAGTCAAGTGTATTATAATATGTATCTAGACATAGATTCAAAAATAAGTACCATACGCTCTTACACTGGCGTAATAAGGTAGAGGGACTTATTTTGGAGAAGTTCCTATCAAGTTCTAGGGATAACTAGGGTATCTAGGGATAAGTTCGCCTTTGTACTATTTTCTGTGTATTTTTGTTTTTTTTTAATTTTTATGTGCAATAAAGAGTTTACATACATACATACATACATACTTATTTTTGCACTTGACCGTACGTTACCAAAACGTCAAAAACACGTGTACAGTTTCAACATGAAACTACCGTGAGACTCAATCATAATTACACATAAACGCCTGGATGGGCAGTGTTCGTGTCGCTGCCGCTGGGGCGAGCGCTCTTGGAAAAAGGACTTCGAAATAGTCCGAAACATGTCGAGCATCACTCGACTTTTATACGTGAGTTATCCGTTTATGTGTAATTACACGTGTACAGCTTTATGCCACAAACCATTAGGTCGGTGACTCATATATTTGACGTGGAGGCTGTATCGATAGTTATGCCCTATACTCTACCTGTTTTCCATGTTATTGTATTGTATTGTATTGCTACACGCAAAAACGTCCTATACACTGTCTTAAAACTGATGCCCATCATGCTAAACGTGGCCTTTAGGTCTTGTTACTTTAGGCTTTGTCTACCGCGTAAAGGATAAAGATGTGAATTATGTACATGTGTGTTGATACTGATACGTAATTGAATATTTTTCAGGATTTCTTTATTTTGGCCTCCAAATGTTTTCATACATTAATCGATGTTCAAAGTAAGTAAGTATGACTTATTTGAATAAAAAATAACGATGAAAAATCTTAACAGAAGTGTTTAAAACTAATCCAATCACTTAGACTAATTTAAAGATACCTTGTGTACCTTCAACTAGCTGTTTGTTTATTTCGTTCTAATTTATTTATTTCGTAAATGGAAATACACAATACACAAACCACGTATTTATCCCTTACGGGGTAGACAGAGTCTAAGGTGACAAGACCTACAGGCCACGTTTAGCAAGATTGTGGGGCTAGGTATAGATGGAAAATGGAATCAAAATAGTAATGGATACGGATATCCGGAACATCACTAAACTCGTCGCAAAATAAAAGGCCCGTTTTGACAGTTCACGCCTATGAAGTTCTCTATTTTTTACCGAACGAAATGTTCTGAAGGTAATTATATTTTTCATTGATGGGTACCGCCCACTCGGCTAAGTGCTGTGCATAACGATTTTTTCATATTGTCCACAGACTAATAATAATCGGTTAAAGAAAAAAATAAATCGATCAAGATATTTTTTTAAGGCCGACTCGCACTTGGCCGGTTTTATTTAATTAAATACTAGTGTTCATCAATCAATTAATTACTGACTTTCACCAGCTGTGTAGTGATCTTTACTGAAAATTATGAGCTTGTAACATTGTATCATTTCAAAATCTACAACATCAGTGTAAGTTAAATTTTCTAAACAGAACTTTAATCCAATGCACTTTACAATATATATTCAAATCGATCAAGTACTCATGCAAACTTGAATCGATTTATCGTGAGTATCGAGTACCGAGTCGTATGGTTACATCACTAGTTACGTCGCGAAGACAAATGTCAAAACGGGCCTTTTATTTTGCGACGACTTTAGTCTTAATAACGACACACAAAAATAAATTTTGTCGAATGACACCACTGTTATTTATACTCTGTTATACACAACGGCTATATGAGTCCGGGGTTTGCTATCATCGCCGACTTGATATAATTTAGTTTCATGCCAGACGGAGACGGCGCTATACTGTAATAGCTCTGACTCCTTCTTAACTGCATTGCGAACATGACGTTAGGTTTGATTAAATAACATTTAAGTAACGTTTAATTAATTGCATTTGAAATTGAATTCGCGACGTTTTCATTTGATTTCGATGTTATTGTAATTCAGTTTTGTTTTTTAATACAATATTTATTTGGCTGATGCATAAGGAGAGTCCTTAAAACATGAGTGTGGCTATTTGAAACGAGCGGTGGCGAGTTTCATAATAAGATCACACGAGTGTTACAATAGGTAAATACAATATTTATTTTTAATACTATAGTTTATCTACCTACTTGTTATTCTGAGAAAGAAAGGTTCGGAAGCGAAAAAAACTTTAACTTCATACGGTTTTTTACTGTACATACACATACACAAATCACGTATTTATCCCTTACTGGGTAGACAGAGCCTAAAGCAACAAGACCTACAGGTTACGTTTACCAAGATTGTGAGCGTATAGGTGGAAAATGGAATCAAAATAGTGATGTGTTGCTAGCCGCACCACGTATACAATGGGCTTTTACCACCTGCGCGGGAAGAGACAACTGGTACATTCTATGTTTTTTTTTTAGTCCCAGACCAGCTTGGAAGCTAACTCATGTCTGATTTAATGAATTATAGAGTTAGAGACAAAATGTAACCTAAAGTGATCCCAAGAAAATTGAATTAAAAGCAAAATCCCTAAAACCCCAAAATCCA
Source organism: Pandemis cinnamomeana (assembly GCA_932294345.1). Lineage (NCBI taxonomy): Eukaryota > Metazoa > Arthropoda > Insecta > Lepidoptera > Tortricidae > Pandemis > Pandemis cinnamomeana. Next base: position 11,261,528 of record OW028718.1, on the reverse strand, counting down.
CCTGCAGAATAATAAATTGTTAAGACAAATGAAAACAGCTTCAAACCTTTTAAGTACAAAAGTTGGAGATTACTTCTTAACCGAGGATTTTGCAATAATTATAACAATAATCCAAGCCGTAATCATTGGTTCGTGTCTGTTTACTTCAATGTTATACATACATACATATATCACGACTTTATCCCTTCCGGGGTAGACAGAGCCTAAGGTAACAAGACCTTAAGGCCGCGTTTAGCATGATTAAGGGCGTATACTGGAAAGGGAAATCAAAATAGTGATGGGTTGCTAGCATCGCCTATAACATGATTCCTAAGACTTTCGCCCATTCCCTCGATGGGCTTTTACCATCTGCGCGGGAAGAGAAGCAACTGGTACATTCTATGTTTTTTCTTTGCTCCCAGACCAGCATGGAACAAGATGTTTAAATATGCATAGCAATATGTGGTTTCCAGTGACATTTGATCTTTTGAACAGTCGTAGCGTTAGAAATACATAAATACAAAAATGACGTCTTTATTCTTTATGGGGTAGAAGTCACCCACAATAATTCTACGCAGGCGAAGTCAAAATAGTGATGGGTGGCTAGCATCGCCTATAACATGATTCCTAAGACTCGTTCAATGTTATACATATAAAGAAACTAGATTTGCCCGCGAACTCGTCCGCGCAGGTACTAACTTCGGTTAATAACTCTTTATTTCCTATTCCGTCCATTTGTCCCGTGGGAAATTTGAAAAATTCCTTCTTACAGCACCTAAGTGATTGTCAAGGAATACTGTCTACTAAATACAAGGTCATTACTTTTATCCCCTGGGAAATTTGAATAATCCCTTCGTAGTGCACGCTTGCATACCAAAATTTAAGGCTCTGATAATTATAGATAGGATACATAAACCCCATTTATTCCGTATCCCGTGGAAAGAAATCCGTTCTTAGTGCACTTCTAAGATACTCAAGGAATATGTCTGCAAAATTTCAAGTCGGTAGCTTTAGTGTTACAACATTTCAGTAACAGATAGAAAAATTCGAAGGCTTACCCACCTTTTTTTTTTTTTTTTTTCGGAGGGAAAATGCATTACGCACTATCCACCGCGCCCTTGGGACGACGCGGCGGGGAAGGCTTACCCACCTGCTATGAGTGGTGTAGGGGTATAGCAGGCGTCACGGAAAGACAAGGATCCGGATTCGATTCCCGGCAATAGCTTTTCTTTTCGGTTTTTTCTATGTTGTAATTTTCAGCGTCGTTTAGAAATTTAAACTAACTTACCAAAGTCCTCTTGACTTTTAATTAATAACTAAAGTTAGCAGTTGAAAGCGATTTCTTGTCTTCAGTTCATTAGAGGCTATCTCGTTAGTCCCACAGTTCTACGTCAAATGATACAGCGACTAACTACTAAACTTTGTAACTGATTAGCTAAATTTAACGTAAATTAGTTTGTTTTAATTACTTGGGAACCTGAAGTCGCTAAAGACTTTGTAACTAGGTAGCAACCTCTTCTTTAAAGCGGCTGGAGTTGAGCTGCTAAATTAGAGGGCTCGCCTACTGGCTCAAGAAAATATTGAAATTTAGGGTGTATGGCCGGAAGGGTTGAGGAAAGTTAATAGTAGTAGTTGGAGTTGACCACAAAACCACAGTTTCACGTTTATTACATAAGTTTATTGAATCACTCTATCTATTAAAAAAAACCGCATCAAAATCCGTTGTGTGGTTTTGAAGATATAAGCATACATAGGGACATAGGGATAGAGAAAGCGACTTTATTTTATACTATGTAGTGATGATAGTGATAATGGAGACATCAGATCGATACCTTCTTTCTTGTCTGAAAAAATGGAAGCATGCCCTTTCCAACAGCTTTCTGCGGCGGACATTATAACAAATAGGTAGCCAATCCCGTCTTCGCATCGCCTTTCGAAACCTCAACATTAGTAAATATCAAAAGCAAGCAGCCAAATGTGATTCCCCTCACGCAATTTGCGAAGGATTATTCAAATACTTATATTTACTTTTGTCATCGCATTCTATTGAGGTTCTGGGGATCGTCAAACATTATTAATGCGCCTTTTTGTTGGGTTAAGAATACGAATTTCGTCAAGTCATCTACCTACGTAAGACGAAGTATTTATTCGTCTAAGCTCATTTCCAAAACGGTGTAAGGCATTTTTGGCATCATCATCATCACTACATAGTATAAAATAAAAGTCGCTTTCTCTATCCCTATGTCCCTATGTATGCTTATATCTTCAAAACTACACAACGGATTTTGATGCAGTTTTTTAATAGATAGAGTAATTCAAGAGGAAGGTTTTTATGTATAATTCTACGCAGACGAAGTCGAGGGCAGAAGCTAGTACTGAATAAATAAGGCTTGTTCCTTCCATGCTGGTCTGGGAGTAAAGAAAACATTGAATGTACCAGTTGCTTCTCTTCCTGCGCAGATGGTAAAAGCCCATCGAGGGAATGGGCGTAATTCCTAGTAATAATGTTATAGGCGATGCGGCTAGCAACCCATCACTATTTTGATTCCTTTTTCCACCTATACGCCCACAATCTTGCTAAACGTGGCCTGTAGGTGTTGTTACCTTAGGCTCTTTTTTTTATGTTAGAGAGGCCAGACAAACGAACTAGTGGGTCACCTGATGGTAAATGATCACCACTGTCCATAGACACCCGCAGCGCTTTACGAGATGCCAGTGCGTTGTCGGCCCTGCAGAAAATTGTACACTCGCCTCTTAAAGGCACCCAGGTCGTAACTCGATGGGAAGACCTCAGCGGGAAACTCGTTCCAGATTTTGCAAGTCTTTGTTGAAGTTAGTCTACCCCGCAAGGGATAAAGACGTGATTTGTGTAGAAAAAGAAAATGTATTCCCAGCCGCGCTGTAGAAATGTCTTAGTCTTAATGCAAATCTAAAAACAAGACCGCAACTCGGGTCACGTTGTTAACGTTGCTTAGGTTGCACTAAGCAGGTTAGGCAGGTAAGCCGCTTTGGCGAACAAATCGTGGATTTAACGCTAAAGCCAGATCTCCTGGCTTACCAGGACTTAGCCTGTCACATTATCTTTTACGAGCTCCAAGAATGAATGAAACTTCAGTTACAAGTCGCGGAATAACGGATTGTTTGAATTAAAACGCAGTGGTTATGTTCTTTGGTATGTTCCGACTCAGTTCAGGGGGCCGTTTTTTTCTTAAATTTATTCATAACTAGCTGACCCGGCGAACTTTGTTCCGCCTTAAATTTGAAAAATTCCAGTGGTTTGGGCTGTGCTATCCCGCGGGAACTATGCAATTTTCCGGGATAAAAACTATCCTATGTCCTTTCCCGGGACTCAAACTATCTGTATACCAAATTTCAACTAAATCGGCCCAGCGGTTTAAGCGTGAAAAGGTAACAGACAGACAGACAGAGTTACTTTCGCATTTATAATATTAGTAAGGATTTATTTTAAGTTTTACAATAAGGTTTTCACAGGTTGAGCCACCATTGGAAACCTCAGAGGTTTATGTAATAAGTGGCGATTTCTTTACGTTTTATGACCTTCTTTTTTTACGGGAGGTATATGCGTTTAGGGTGATAGGTTGTTTGTTTGTTTGTGTGCAAACGTATGTTCCCATTTATATCAAGAACGGTTTGATTATCCTACAAAAGATCTTTAGATTACTTAGATAAAAATAGATAACCGAAATCTCTCGGGGCATCCTGAAGATACTGTAGATTTAATCCATACTTTAAATGCAAAACCCAACTTATCTATAAAGTTAGTAACAAAGGTACTTTCACAATAGATTCTGATTTTATTCCTGGAAGTTGGAAAGTTCAAGAACCAGCCTAAAGACAGGACTTTGAATTGAGGTTTGGCTAAGCAACTGGAAAGTGCAACAGGGAAGTGTCTGTTCATAATTACAATGAACTGTGACCTTCATAAGCCCACCTTTATATTTTTTTTCTTGTTTATTTTGATTAATTTCTTACCTGATCTCACTGAACCATTATTGTAGATTTTACTAAACCCATTTGCAATTGGATTGGATGGAGTACGACGTTGGTTTGCATGTGTAACAGTTGTGCTCATTAAACTTTGATAATGATCCCGTAGAGGGATCGAAATGCGTCAGTGTGTGTGGTGTAAGGGATAATTAAGTTTGTGGGATTTATATGTTTTATGTGGTAGTAGTGGTGGGAGGGTTGCATGAAAAACATATATATTTCACACAGGCTTGGTTGTCTTACACATTCGTTACGAAAGGATTTTGATCAATTCTACCCCCAAGGGGATAAAATAGGGGATGAAATTTTGTATGAAACCTTGTCAATTTTAAACCGATCAAGCTGAGACTTTGTATGCATAAAGCTACTATGACGTAGGCATCCTCCAAGAACAGATTTTGATGTTATAGGCGATGCGGCTAGCAACCCATCACTATTTTGTTTTCCCTTTCCAGCTATACGCCCTTAATCATGCTAAACGTGGCCTTAAGTTTTTTCTACCTTTGGCTCTGTCTACCTATTCACATTCTCAATTTGGAGAGAGGAAGTTTTAGCGCAAATTTTGATTCTGCGCGGACGAAGTCGCGGGCAAAAGCTAGTCCCTAAATAAATGGGCAAATCCCAACTTCCCAAGAACATGGCCATCTTAATTGGTAAACGAAACGAGCAAAATCTGAACCAACTCAACTAGTAGGTACATACAAACTAACAAATCTAGTTAGTGAAACTTGCTATCAATTGTTACTTTATCTGACGGATAAACTTTGATGGAGATTTAGTTATCTTACAGATAAATCGCTTCCGGATTGTTTCCAATTAAGTTGGGGATGTTAATAATTTATGGGGGAGCGGGGGGGGGGGGATACAAGCGTGTTTGAGATGAAGCGAGTATTAAATCATATAGTTCGTGGAATGTGTCGCTATCATAGAGAAATTACAATACATAAACATACACATACATAAATCACGTGTTTATCCCTTACGGGATAGGCAGAGTTTAAGGTAACGAGACTTAGGCCAAGTTTAGCATGATTGAGGGCGTATACGAAAGGGGTATCAAAATAGTGATGGGTCGCTAGCCGCATCGCTTACAGCATGATTCCTAAGATTTTCACCCATGCGTCGATGGCATGGCCTTATACATGGCACGGGAAGAGAAGCAACTAGTGCATTCTATGTTTTTCTTTAATCCCAGACCAGTATGGAATAAGATTAACCAATAGATAGTGAAATGGACGAATTGCATTTAAAAAAAGGCAGTACCAATGCGGCGATTGCTGCACTCTGATTGTTTTTCCCAAGGTTAATTTACTTGGATACAAGTGTAAATAAAACAAGACAGCTTTTGACAGCTCCTTGACATAAAATAATAACAATGCATGACTATAATATGTGATCAAACGAACTTCTTGAAGTGAAGTTCGATCGATATTATATGAGTCGCTTCATTCAAAGATATAATATTAACAAGGTAGTCCCTTAAACCTACAAGGTAGCATTCGCACAATTTAAAAAGTATCTTTTTTACTTCCATTTCCTTTAAAACTAGTTCCTGTTGGCGCCACGCTCCCTGTGCGCGGCCATTTTATCGTCATTCTTTTTAGAGTACTTAATTATATTATCCTTTACCAAAACATTATTCTGGGATATCGGGTGGGAGGGTCCTTATATCTTTGAATGAAGCGACTCATATAATATCGATCGAACTTCACTTCAAGAAGTTCGTTTGATCACATATTATATTTCGTCGCTTCATTCTTCGATATAATATTAACAAGGTAGATGTTTAGAGCTTAATGTTTTGGTTCCATCAATCAAACGATAGTAAAGTAAGTTAATCAACTTTTTTATTGTGATTATTTACTAACCAAACATAACAAAAGTTTTTAACAATCAAATTATTAACTAATGATCATAGTTTTCGTGAATTATGCAGTTGTCTTATTTGCGAAACAAACAGATCTAGCAAATTCACTATTATCTATAACAGGCCTATTATAGAACCTGGCGAAGGTAAGCGATGAGCTCGACCAGGTGGCGGTCTTGCGGATGACGTCGACGGAGACGCCGGCCGCGCGCGCCGCGGACGTGGCGGCGTGCCGCGTGCTGTGCGCGCCGAACACCGCCACGTCTACTCCGCTCTCTGACAACACCTTCTTAAGCCATTTGCTTATGGTCTGCGCCGTAGCTGGTTTATACGGTCGCTTATTTGTTATAAACAAACTGCTGATTTTATCCTCTCTAATATTGATTGTAGCTCTCAGATAATCTTGTAACGTAGTAGCGGGGCAAATGGTTGTATTTTCGTTGAAAAAGGGAAGAAATAACACGGGCTGGTCGCGATTAGGACCTGAAGTCTTAATGAGATCAGTGATTGTAATTTTTGCGCCGCTGCTACTGAATTGGATGTTGTCTATTTTGATCAGGGAAAGTGTTTGAACTCGATGAGCCGTACATAGGGCGAGTAACGACACTAACTTTTTCGTGAGATTTTCCAGCGAGATATCTCGATGAGGAACCCATTTAGATACATAGCTCAACACGAGCTTTGGATCCCACGTGGAATTGTATTTAGGAGCAGTCGGTCTCAATTTGTAAACGCCCTTTAAAAGTCGCTTTACAGACTCGTCGACTCCAATATTAATTTTTCCTAATAAAATAGACAACGCCGATCGGTGACAGTTAATCGTGCCATAAGAGGCACCTTTGTGGAACTGTTCCGATAAAAAAACAATTACATCCTTGATGAGACAGTCTAAAGGATTGATCTGATTCGTTGTGCAAAAAGACCACCATGTCTTGAGTGATGAGCTATACTGCTTAATAGTGTTGTCAGCGAGCGAAGCTAACATGAGGTCGACTGCGGGTGCTGGCGTTCCCTGTCGAGCGAACGCGATCCGCAGCACCTCGCGGCACCCAGGGTAAGGCATCTGAGCAGAGGGTGGTGACTCCTGAAAGGAGAGTGCAAAAGGTCTTTACTGGGTCCGAAATATATTACCTCCGAACATATTATATTTCCTAATAACGGGTACCACGGTTGTGATGGCCAGACTGGAAATATTATAATACCAGTGGCTTTATCCTCAATCACTTTCTGTATGCATTTTAACATTAAAGAGAATGGTGGGAATGCGTAAAAGAAAAATTGTTTCCAATTAATCGTAAAAGCATCCACCATCCACGCATCGGGGTCCGGTTTCCAGGAAATATATTTGGGGCATTTGGCATTAGTGCGGGACGCAAACAGGTCAATTTGAGGCTGACCCAACTTAGTAATAATTGTCTGAAAGACGTCATTGGAAAGCTCCCATTCGATGTCAGGGTTAATCCTTCTCGATTCCGCGTCCGCCTCGACATTGTCCTTGGTGTTGATGTAAGATGCGAACAACCAAATGTGGCGTTTCTCGCACCAATGCCAAATTTGTCTCGTCAGATCGTTGAGGTGGGGGAATTGTATGCCACCCATCCTATTAATGTAACTCAACGCAGTTGTGTTGTCTACTCTCAACAAGATGGCACAATGGTTAAAATTACTAGCTAAAGTTTTCAATCCTAAATGAATAGCTAGCAATTCGAGATAATTGATATGGCAACCGCGTTCACTGTCCTTCCAGTGCCCGTGGACTCTGTCTGTACCACAAACGGCCCCCCAGCCCGTTGTAGACGCATCCGTATAAATGACCTTATCGTAATTTAAAACTCGCATTTGATTGGATGCGAGTGAAATATGACTTGACCACCAAATAAGGTCATCAAGTATTTTTTCTGAAAGGTAGACTTTCTTTTCGTAATTATCGAATTGCAGCAGCAGAGAATACTTTTCTCTTTCCAAAATCTTGGTGTACAACCACCCATATTGGATTGCTGGACAAGCCGCGGTAAGAACGCCGATTAGTTGGGCAAATTCACGAATGGTACAACGAGGGAGTGCCATAAACCTTTTAACCAACAGTGCGATCTTGCTTCGTTTATCTGCAGGCAAAGATAATGTCAAGTCAAGGGTATTGTAGATAAAGCCTAGGAATTTACAAGATTGTTTAGGTTCTAAACAACTTTTGTCAAAGTTTATTACGAAACCTAAGCACGTAAGTAACTTAATAGTTTCATCGACATTATCTTTGCATGCTTTGTAATTATTACCGATACACAAAATATCGTCTAAATATATAACGGACGCAAAGCCACGTGATCTAAGAAAGGATATTACTTCTCTCATTACTTTACTGAAGACTCTTGGCGCCACTGATAGGCCGTAAGGCATGGCGGTGAACTCGTATGTTACCAACCTCGAGTCATTATTCTCGAATTGAAAGCGTAAGTACTTTCTTTGTGATTCTATTATTGGAATCAAAAGATAAGCTTCCTTCAAATCGACGGTGGCTAAAAATCCGTCTTTAGGGATGAGCTTCGAAGCAGTCCTGTGGTCTTCCATCTTAAAATGATTGGTGGTAATGAATTTATTCAGTGCTTTTAAATTTAAGATAAATCTTTTACCACCGTTGGGTTTCGGTGCTAAAAATATTTTTGACAGATACTGGCCGGGAGATGGAAGACATTCGGTAATTGCTCCTAAGCTTAACAAATTTTGAATAGCAACTGACATGTCAGATTTTTCGTCATGTGTCATTAAATATCTCGGTGCCATGGCCTGAGTGACTTCACTATTAAAAGGAATAGTATAGCCTTCGGTTACCAATTTTATGATAGATTCGTTATCCGTAACGTTTTTCCAACAGTTAAGAAAGTATTTAATTCTACCCGCATGTGGTACCTTTTCTACTGTTGCGATGTCTGAGTCTGGGCACGCGTTTGTGGTCTGGCGGCAGGTTTCGCCGGCGCGGCTGGTGCTGGGTATGGCTTGCGAGACGACGTCGTCCTCCTCGCGCCTCCCCGCGCCGTCTTGCTTGATGAAAAACGGGGAGGGCCGGTCCAGTTTCCCCGGTGTTGAGATGGTCGAGTGGTGGAAGCGGAAGGAGTCACGCTATTCACGAACTTCTTTATCTGAAGTCCTTGCTTCTCAATCGTTTTAGATGTCTTGATCTTTTCGGACAACTTGTTTCCGAATAGGGTATCATCTCGACAAGTATCTTGTACTACCGTCAAGAATTTTTTGTCTAAGCTCGGAGTGATTAATTTGATCCGAGCTTGTGTCTCAGCGTAATGCAAGTCGCTGAGAATCCGACAAGCGTCACTTAGGTACTTGATGGTCTGAATCTTGTCCTCATTTTGTCCAACAAGTACGTCCATGGCCCTATTTATAGCTGTGATACCCGAACCAAGCTGTTGTTGAATGTTATGCATTTTTTTATCTCTGTTACGTGCGCTTTCAGTAATAGCGGCCGTAATTTCGGGGTTTAGCTTGGGTGCTTGTAAAAGAGTACAATTTTGAGGAATTAAGTATCCTTTTAAAATTTTGTCTTTATCCTCTTTTGGCATACCCCTTTTTAGCAAGGGTGTCCATAGTTGAGCCAAGTTATCATGAATCTTGTCTCCATATACTGGTTCATCATTTATTTTTGAGCCGAGAGCCAAAAGGATATCGGCGTTCAGTTCTGGTATTGGTTCCTGCGTAGCAGTAATGGTCTCGACAATATTTGCTGGTATGTCGACATTAGTTGGGATTTCGTCAGGTATTGAGTCGATGTCCGGACTAGGTTGAGCAGTATCCTCTGCAGAAGAACTGCTTTCCGTATCTGAAATACGCATAACGACGTGGTTACGACCGGTACATCACCATACCCAACTTCTCCCACTGTGTAAAGATTTTATCGAAATACCCTCATTTAGAAAAGAATAATTTACAAGTAGCTGCGTATTAATTATTGAGTAATAATTATTAATTTACCGTTAGGTAAACGTTTCGTCATACGTGCATGTGTGTCCAAACCTTGCCTTCGTGTTGATTCTCGACCAACCCCCCGGCATGTAGGATAAATGAACGATTTCCTTCGTGTTGGTTCACGACCAACCCCCAGGAGTTATAATGCTTGCACGGTTACCAATGTGATAACTCACGGCTACCACATAGGCATGAAACGTTGACTACTTTATTCACTTTTAAACAGGAAAAAATAATAATAAAAATAGTTATTTTACTCACCTGTCTTCTCTTCGTCGCCTGACGACGAATCCGACAAAACAATACGTCTATAACGTGGTTTCGACGTTTCTAATTTCTTTATTTTATTCTTATAATAATCTATGCGCTCCGTCGCACTGTGCTTCGGCATCTTGAGACGTGTGTGCTTGCTACCTCGCACGAAAAAAGAATGACGATAAAATGGCCGCGCACAGGGAGCGTGGCGCCAACAGGAACTAGTTTTAAAGGAAATGGAAGTAAAAAAGATACTTTTTAAATTGTGCGAATGCTACCTTGTAGGTTTAAGGGACTACCTTGTTAATATTATATCGAAGAATGAAGCGACGAAATATAATGTTAATGTAATATCTATCATATTTTATTTGTGCAGGTTCCGTCCGCATCGCTACCATTTACTCACTATTCCAGCAGCCAAGCAGCAGCGCTTGCGCCAGTATTCTGATTTGGTGAAATTACTGTCTTTAAGCATAATTTTTCACCACTTTCGCCTTTCTTCAACAGAGGGTCAGCGAGTACCCGAAACCGACGAGCATGTATGAAGAGATTGATGAATGTGGATGAAGCGAAAGAAGTATGTCAGGATCGTAGCAAGTGGAACAAAGTAGTCTCTGCCTACCCCTGTGGGAAAGAGGCGTGACGGTATGTATGTATGTATGTATGTTCGCCTTTCTTCCATTAATTTAATCCTAATAATTCCAAATTTTCCTACGCAGATTCTATGAACCTACACAAACAACAGACAGCTAACTTTGTTGTTGACAACAGACTAGTTCATTTTGAACGGTATCGAACAATTTTTGAGCACATCTGCGTCTTAATTTACAAATACACTGCAGGACATTTTTAGGTGTAGATAAGGTTTATTTACCACCGACATAAGAAGATAACAAAACTTGGCTCCAAACACATTTATTTTATAAAGCACGTGAAACTGGTTTTTTTTCTACAGATAAAGATGAAGCATTAAAAATAGAAATAAATAAAGATCGCTCCGCAGCGATAAGGCCGCCTATATGATGATGATGATGATGATGATGATATATTGTAATATTCTGTATATCTTTTTTCTGTTTTGGTTGTTATGTGGTGTTCAGTAAAGGGTTATTGTATTGTAAAAATGTACATAAGTATCAAGATAATTAAACTACAATACGGATGGCTGTACAAAATATCATAACTATTGTTAAGCAAAAAGACCAATAACTCTTTGTGTTTCAATCCAGGTTTTTATAAACGAATGTTTTTTTTTAAATAGTTTTGAGTACTACGATTTGCACGAAGTTAAAAATGTGATGTAGAAGTTTCTGGAACTATTAATTTGAATGTGCCCATTCCATTGTCCCCATTTGTAGCGGAGTTTATTGGAAACCGCGTGCTCCGGGCAGCGGGGCGCGCGTAATGCAAAAACTTTAGACGGTGCCGTCGCGTCGTCTGGCGCCGCAGCGCGCGCGCACCAAACAGTACGACTACATTTTATAGAAAAGTACCAGTACCAGTTTTTTTTTAAACATTGGTAGGGACATAAGAACCGTGTCCTGGCAATAACGAACACAAAAAAAAGTAAAATAATAATATATACAGACACATCATTCAAACAGATGACGTTTAGCGACAAAAATTCGCATAGTAACAAAGGTCACGTGACTTTTAGTAACAGGTAGAGAAATTCGAAGACTACCTGCTATGGGTTGTGTAGGGGTATAGCACGCGTCACGGGATGACGAGGATCCGGGTTCGAGGGGGGTCTTTTGACCGTGTTCTACCGTACAACGTTGCCGACATTTTTGTCACAAGATTTTTGAATACCTACTGTATTTATTACTTTGACATTAGGGAAATCATGGCATCGATCGATAGGGCCATATTAAAAGAAGAAGAAAATTGTTAAAGAACATTTTGCATCAGAACGTCCAGTCTTAAGTAACCTAACCTGCTTAACTATTATGTTTTTATGTAATAGGGGGAAAATGAGCAAGAGGGTCACCTGATGGCAAGCAATCACCGCCGCCCATAGACGCTCATAACATAGGAGCGTTAAGAGTGCGTTGCCGGCCCTTTAAAGTAGTACCGGTACGGAAAAAATATAAGAATATTTTGTATTCTACTATTTAGATAAAAAGAAAGAAGTGTAAATTGACAATATTTATTTAATAATATACACCAGGAAGGCACTAAAAATTTCCACTGTACCTTTCAAAGTCCTCGCTGATCTTATAAATTTCAATTCATAGCGTTCCCGTAGGTAGATCAAATTTATCTTGAAGCACGTAACGTTAGCATACTGTCCCATAATTTATTTACTGTGTCTCCATTGACCATTTATAAAGTTTCGGACATACCCGCAACGTTTGACCAAATCTGTGGCAGCGAACTTTGTTCGATCAATTTGTGTATCAATACCTACTCACTGACTCATTCATCACCAAATAGTAAAAAAACTGTAACCGCGTCCGTAGTCATATTCGTAGTCAGTAATTAAATCTGTTGTCAAAATACACAGAAAATTATTAGTATCCGATACAGTATCACAATTTGTGTCATAGTTTAGAAATTAAGTTTTTCAGCGTTTTTTTTTTCTTTGTATGGCAACACGGTGATTTGCCAGTGTCATGTACATTTATGTTACAGAAAATAAAACATGATTTACGTACGCGAGAAACTAACTCTCAAGTTGCTACTCCAAAAGAAAAGATTAATAAAAGGAAAAAATGTTAGTATAACACATTTTTAACAGGACAAAACTACAGGTTTAGTAACACATAACAACTACACCAACACTAATACATACAAGAGCATTTACAATTAAGTAACAGAAAAGTCATGACAGAAGTACAGAATGACGTATACACCAGTTGCAAATTGTGTGGCAACACAATGAAAAATTGCCAGCGCAAAAAAAGGAGACCCGGTTAATAATACCTTTACCGCACACAATACCCGCAGAACAAACGCCCAATCCAATTTGCAAATACGCGTTTAAAAATACCGTATTTAAATATGACCTCGTATGCTCCCCCTTCACTTAATTGTGCCCCGTGCCTGTGGCATGTGGCGATGACTTTCCACGGTGTTGCCAGTTGAGAAAGTTTTGGCCACGCTTGGTCTTTTTAAATACCTTTGGCGAAAAAAAACTGGTGGATCGTTATGAATGTGGCGCGTAAATTCCATGAGCATAGCGCGATCAAAGTGCTTACCCTACAAAGTTTAACTGGCAACACACGTGACGTATTATGAAATAGCTTGCCAGACGTGCCATACGATACGTCTCGAATACCATAACGACAGAACTGATGTCGCAAAAACCTTGGACTTACCGATGCAATAACACACACACACACACACACACACACACACACACACACACACACACACACACACACATAAATCACGTCTTTATCCCTTACAGGGTAGACAGAGCCTAATGTAACAAGACCAAGGCCACGTTTAGCATGGTTGCATGCATGGTTGGTGGTGGTGGATGCAATGGTACCGTACAATATGATACTAAAATGGGAACAAGGCGTTAGTGATTAACTAAATGCATTATTATTCTTAAAGAAAAGAAAGAAAGAAAGAAGAAATTTATTCCTTTTTGCAAGACACACAAATATCGTCGGGTGAGAATACGTTTGTGCCATATCCATTTTTGACCATTAAGTTTAAATTTACGATAAAATATAACTTAACCTAAAATTAAAGTTTTTGTTTAATTTCGCTCTCCTGTAAACCAAGGTATGAGGCGTATGGCACAAACGTATTCTCACCCGACGATATAAGATAATATACACAATTTTACAGAAAATAAACAAGGTAAAACAAAAAAAACATATGACATAAAAAATAGATCATCAGCGATTCTTTACGTCTAAATGGACATAATGTAATGCAAATAAAGAATTTCATTTCATTTCATTTCAATGAAAACTTTGTAACCTTAAACAGACTCCCAGCTCCCATTACTATATTTTTTACTTACTCGCCAAAAAATCTTGCTTTTATTTTTCTGGCCATTTTTTATTCCACGAAGTTGGCAACGCTGCTCGAGATTGTGTTCACACTTTTGGCCTTTATTTTATTATCCGCAGCCATAACCTCGTGATGATCCAATTTAATTTCAATTTAACGCGTATTGTAATAGGAAAGTGAATCTGAGCATGTTTTATTTAGCTTGACTCATTCGTGTACAAAGTCTCTGTCTAAATATTTTATTAATAAATGTAAAAAAGTAAAATAAATTATTATCTGGCTTAACGGAAAGCGCGTCCTAGCTTTGTGGTAAAAAAAAACAAATAGACTCTATAGAGTAGTGGAGTATAATGCAAACCGAAGAGCAGTATTTATTTAGCAAGAAAATGCTGCCAGTATCTTTGGTTTTATGCTGTGGGGGAGCACTTTTTTAGATTTATTTTAGTTTTACTTTAGTTAATTTATCTTGTATACTTATATACTTATTAATATACGTATACACAGAGGGGTGCCTGTTCCAACATTAATGTACGGCAGCGAAATTGAGTATGGCAAAAGAAGCATGAAGAATAAATGCAGTAAAAATGAGAGCGTTAAGAAGTATGGAAGGTGTATCACTTGGTAAGGGAACGTGCGGGTGTGTAAGAGGATATAGTGACTAGGATAGAAAAGTATGCTTAGTTGGTTTGGTCACGTAGAGCGGATGGATGAAATTAAACTAACTAAACAGATCTATATGGGGAATGTGAATGGTTTCGTTGGAGGGGAAGGCCTAGACGGACGTTCCGAGACCAAATAGGAGACGTTTCAGAAAAAGGTCAGGTCAGGAGTATCCGGAACCGACGAGCATGTATGAAGAGATTGATGAATGTGAATGAAGCGAAAGAAGTATGTCAGGATCATAGCAAGTGGAACAAAGTAGTATATGCGTACCCCTGTGGGAAAGAGGTGCGACGGTATGTATGTATACCTATTTTTAGGTGTTTTTTTTAAGTGTCATGTAAATAAATAAATTCATCAAATAGTTTTTATAAATACATACATACTTACATATACATACCGTCACGCCTCTTTCCCACAGGGGTAGGCAGAGACTACTTTGTTCCACTTGCTACGATCCTGACATACTTCTTTCGCTTCATACACATTCATCAACCTCTTCATACATGCTCGTCGGTTTCGGGTACTCCTGACCTGACCTTTTTCCAAAACGGGTTTTTATAAATTGGGTTTATTAATACGTGAGTTCATTTGATAAACTAATATTTTAGTACCTAGAGTCCTACATAGACCCTACGCGACGGTGACCGCAGAGCTGGCAGCTTCCTTGGCCAACGTTTTAGTATCGCTGTCCAAACGGGGAATGCTGCCAGCGTCTGTAGGTCTACGCAACGGGGGGGGGGGCTCCTTTTTTAATGATTTTATTTTAAGATTAGCTTTAGTTTAGTTTTTAATTTGATTTTATTTTCTATTTGTAATGTGTTATTTACCTAAATAATGTTTATAGTAATATTTAAAACTAACCTAAACTACTTCTGTACTGCACTTCTACTGGTAGTGCATATATATTTAATGTCTTTTTTTGTGATTTGTCTCTGTTCTTTATATTTGTACAATAAAGCATTTACTTTATTATAATAATTTTGGATTTATTGAAAAGTTTACAAATTGCATCATAATTACGTTTTCCAAATCATAATATTGTACAGTAGGTAATTTGTCAAATTTTGGTTAGTTTATTGTTTTACATTTTTTATTAAAAGAAGCTTTCTAAAACATTTTATGGGACCCATTTCGCGGAAAGGCTGTAAATTTGAGGGAGAAACATGTAAAGAAGATTGCGCGGTCAACAGGCGAGTGAAAGGGAATGGAAAAGCGATAAAAAGGGCCGGCGACGCACCGATATATTGCAACCCTACTAGGGTTACCATTACCGAATTACAAAAGTCCTGAATAAAGTATTTATTAATATCAGTTTATTGAAAAAGAAAAAGAAAACAATAAAGAACAATCAAAACTTAAAAATAACTTAAACATAGCTAAAACTATTATTAAAGATAAAAAAAATCTCCCAACTCGCCGCCAATGGGGAGGGTGCCCAGAAGGCTGGCAGCATTGGCACGTTGTATGGCAATGCTTATTCGCTGAATAAAGTAAAGTCCACCCGATAGAGCCGGAAGGTTCTCGAGTGGCTACCATCAGTCTATTGATCTATTGGTATAAAACGCTTTAATAATTTAAGTAACCCCCACGCAAAAACTGCTGAACCAATTCTTACCAAACATGGTGAGAACCACCGCAAAGAAACTGGCTATATCGAATGAAACAAACTGCATCGAAATCGGTTCGTCCGTTTGAGAGCTACGATGCCACTCAACACGCACACTTTTTGGGTTAGGGGTTAAAAAAAATAGAAATTTAAGGCCAGATTGACTACATACATATCCCTTACGGGGTAGACAGAACCTAAGGTAACAGATACCTACAGGCCAGATTTAGCAAGATTGTGGGCGTGTAGGTGAAAAATGAAATCAAAATAGTGATGGGTTGCTAGCCTCATCGCCTGTAACATGATTTCTATGATTTTCGCCAGATTGACTATATGAATAAAAATTCTATGTGAGACAATGTCGGACGCCTCGACCGGGACGGGTTACGAATAAAAGGGGAGGTATTTGCCCAGCAGTGGGATACCCCATACATACTTACATACGTATATATATATATATCACGTCTTTATCCCTTACGGGTTAGAAAGAGCCTAAGGTAAGAAAATGAAAACCTTAAGGCCACGTTTAGCATGATTAAGGGCGTACCTATAGCTGGAAAGGGAAATTAAAATAGTGATGGGTTGCCAGCCGCATCGCTTATAACACGATTCCTAAGACTTTCGCCCATTCCCTCGATGGGCTTTTACCATCTGCGCGGGAAGAGAAGCAACTGGTAAATTCTATGTTTTTACTCCCAGACCAGCATGGAAGACACCGCAATAGGCTAAAAGAGAGAGAATATAGAAATCCACGTGTCCTGTTAAATTGGAACTTATCCTTACCCGGTGAAGGTTGGAAGGTTTACGGATGCTTTTAGCAAATGACAATTATTACGACGCACTTTAGATTCAGCGTTACGGAAACACAACAGCGATTGGTTGCTTCTTGTGTACTGTACTGATGGATTGTCTAAAATAAATGTAGTTCACGTGACTGTTTTGTAAAGAAAGGCATTAAAGTACGAGTGTGGGCTTATAAAACGAACCGAAGGTGATCTTCATAATAAGATCGCCTACATACATACACAAATCACGTCTTTATCCCTTACGGGGTAGACCGAGCCTAAGGTAAGAGGTACTACAGGCCACATTTAGCAAGGTTGTGGGCGTATAGGCGGAAAATGGAATCAAAATAGTGATGGGTTGCTAGCCTCGTCGCCTATAACATGATTCCTATGATTTTCGCCCATTCCCTCGATGAGCTTTTACCATCTGCGCGAGTAGAGAGGCAACTGGTACATTCTATGTTTTTTCTTTGCTCCCAGACCAACAGGGGGGGGGGGGGCGTTTGCGGTGAAACCCTAGTGGCATCCCACTGCGTCCCCATCATACCGGATTGAGGCAACGCCGGAGAGTTTTTAGTTTGGGTATACCCCTTCCCTCATAGCCTTAGGCATCCATAAGGATTTCCTCTCCCTTAAAAAAAAAAGCTTTGTCTTCCCACGTGATTTTTGTATGTGTGTATGTGTTATTAATAATTTCCTTAACACCTGTATGTTCTTGCAAAATAAATAAATTCATTTCATTTCAATAAGATTCCTCACATCCCATTCAACGATCTCGATCCTTTTACAACCCAATAAAGCAAATCGAGTTAAAATGGAGGCTTTTTTATTCCAAACGAATATCAGTAATAGCTGGGAGTTCTACAGAAATTGTTTAATTGAATAAGGCTGGTACGCTCGCGGGAATAAGAGGTTTCCAATGTTAAAGTAGAAATGAAAAATTGCATTACAATATCAAAACAACTAGCAAAGTTTGATCTTTGTTTTATAAACAGTGAAGCTTACGATACTGTATGATAATAAGAAGAAAATGAAGAATAATTCGTGATAGCTACTGGTAGTGGATTGTTTAAGAGTAATGATGGAATAACTTTGTAAATGCATTAGTATTTCAATTCAATTCAAATTTAGGAAAAAGTGGCTCCGTCAACTATTTTATGATTCTGCCAATGTCGAGGTTGAAGACACGGCAAGGTGGGCGTCTTGTTCAATAATCTGCCAGTTTTCTGTGGGATAACTACCAGTTACTATCTGCAATGAGGATACACAACGTTTCAACAACTAATCGACATACAATGTGATATGATATATGAATAAGATGAAAATAGTTTACAGTCTACAGTAAGATAATAATAATATGACAGCACACAACAGATAGTAAATAAATTACAATAAAAGAAAACAAGTTACATTGATAATTTTATTTTGTTTTTGGACAAAAATCTGTCTATTATTTCACAAAATGAAGAGAACACTAAAGTGTAGTATTTAATTATTTGACTTGAATTGAAATAAATAAAGCAAATTGTTTTCTTGGCGACTGTACATAGTAAATGTACGTTACTGGGAATTATATTACGGCGCTATATGTAATTGAGTGGAAACCATGGAAACTTTGAGACAATATTAACTAAATTAAATTTTAAATGAAAATTAAGATGACTCCTATGTTACATACAAATATCTCGTCTTTATCCCTTACGGGGTAGACAGAGCCTAAGGTAACAAAACCTAAAGGCCACGTTTAGCATGATTCTGGACGTAAAGGAAAGGGAATCAAAATAAGCAAAGCTTGCAATATGGGCACTAGAGAACGGATAAACATACTTACATAGATTAATACATACTTAATTACAAATTAAACATCCAAGACTCGAGAACATACATTCGTATTTTTCATACAAATATCTGCCCCGATCGGGGATCGAACCCGGGACCTCAAGCTTCATAGTTCTTTAACCACTGGGCCATCCGGTCGTCAATTACAATTTGCTCGTCAGTATAATATTATGTCACAAATTTGTATCGGTCCACTGAACTTAAAGGGCGCGCTGTATCATATTGTGTAGTGCCCAGATACCCTTGATAGATTGTTATTATCAAGTGGCTTTTGCATTAACACCCACACCCAATAATCTTAACCTTTCCATTAGCAAAGTTAGCAGAAACCACAGATTAGCTCTCAACGTTGCCCTGACGCCCACGTGAAATTATAGAAGACAGATATATGAGGAACTGTCAAGACTACAAATTGAACTGTTGAAAATTACACATAAACGGATAATCACGTATAAAAAGTTGAGTGACGCTAGACATGTTTCGGACTATTTCGTAGTCCTCTTCCTGGAGCGCTCGCCCCGGCCGGCGGCAGCGAAGCGAACACTGCGCGCCAGCGCTCTGCTCGCGCGGCTGTTCGACGCAACTGACAGCGGCGCACAACTACCCTCGTTTTCATCGTCATTTTTATTATTGTCAAATGTAGGGCAGCACACAACACTGACCACGTGACTCCGTAAAGGTTCGCTCACACTCACCGTTTGGTCAATATTTAAAACAGTTTTTCGGGGGCACGAAATAATCCGAAGGACTACGAAATAGTCCGAAACATGTCGAACATCACTCGACTTCTCGAGTTATCCGTTTATGTGTAATTATGATATGTGAAACTGTCAAGACTACAAATTGAACTGTTCAACTCGCTATTTATAAATCAGGGAATTTTATACATACATATATCACGTTTTTATCCCTTACGGGGTAGACTCCTAAGGTAACAAAACCTTAAGGCCACGTTTAGCATGATTAAAGGCGTATAGCTGGAAAAGGGGATCAAAAATAGTGATGGATTGCTAGCGTCGCCTATAACATGATTCCTAAGACTTTCGCCCATTGCCTCGATGGGGTTTGGTTATCTGCGCGGGAAGAGAAGCAACTGGTAAATTCTATGTTTTTTGGGGGCAAGGGGAATTTTAGTTTATATAAAATCACTAGCGACCCGCCCCGGCTTCAAACGGGCGCAATCAGTGTTTCTCTTCTATATTATGCATGTATTATACATATACCTTCCTCTTGAATCACTCTATTTATTAAAAAAACCGCATCAAAATCCGTTGCGTAGTTTTAAAGATCTAAGCATACATAGGGACAGACAGACAGCGAAAGCGACTTTGTTTTATACTATGTATTAATTAATGATGATGATAATGATTAAGCTTCAGAAAAAAACATGTGTTCTTATTATGGCAATCAAATTCTGCGTTTCAAAGCAAACAACGTTTGGGCAACAAGGGAACCTGTTGAATAGACAGATGGCTGTTGTCTGGCCACATATTGTTTGGCCGCATGGACGCCGTCACGGTCGGTTAACCGACCAATTACCTGTTAAGTCAGTATAGGACAGTGTTGCCAGGTCCAATCAGGAAATGTCAGAAGAGTAAAACCTTAAAAATAAGTAGATAGATTGAAAAGAAAATCAGTAGATCAATACATACATACATAAATCACGTCTTTATCCCTTACGGGGTAGACAGAGCCTAAGGTCATAAACCTAAAGACCACGTTTAGCCTGATTGTAGATCAATTTTTTTCAAATTTGGAACAGAGATAGCTGGTACCCGAGATTAAAACATAGGCTACTTTTTATCCCGAAAAGTCTGTAAGTAAGTAAGTAAGTAAGTAAATGCTTTATTGTAAAAATGTAGAGAAGTAGAGACAAATCACAAAAAAAGACCTTAAATATAAATATGCACAAAGGCGAACTTATCCCTATACTGCCGTGCAGATTTTAAAACGCAGTAAGTGGCATTTTGGGTGATTTCTGTTTATTAGTGATTCAGAATCAGTGCATCGAAACGCACACATGTATGTAATCGGTTTTTTGGTCCGGAGCCTCCTTCGAAGCCTCTACGAGCAGTATGTCAAAGTGCTCAGTAAATAATGCACCGTAGCACTAACCAAAATGCAGTAAGAAACAACTTACTTTATTGGAACTGTAAAGATACAATTTACGCGTGGCGTAAGGACCATTTAAAATGCAGTGATAAGGCAACTTACTCTTAGTTAGTCAGTAATTATTGAAAAATAAAAATAATATATTCCATTTAAATCGCAGTATGCGTCAAATTTACTGCGTATTACTTTGTAAATGAAAGTTTTTTTTTACTGTGTACTGCGATTATCACGGCGGATAAAAGTTTAACTGCTCGTTGATCGGTATTTGCTAATCGTACGAATATAAAAGTCTACAATCTAAATCGCAGTATACGTTCAAAATCAATATTTTTTAATTTTTATATTGCGTTTCTGGCCTTACTTACTGCATATTATTCAGCAATTTTGCCGTGCAGATTTAAAACGCAGTAGGTGCAAAAATGCTGTTCCGAGATAAACGCCAAAAACTACTTCAAACTTCGTTTTTTTCGTTATTTCGAAGAATTTTGCTAAATTTACACTAACTATAGCGTAAATGTTACAAGGATTATTTACAAAAAAAGAACATCCTCAGACTTATATTACGCATGAGAGGAGGTTTTTAAGAAAATCTGAGCTAGGTGCATTGTTTTAAAATAATAGTGTTTACTTATATAAAAAAAAAACAAAACAATTGTGACCCAAATCAAACAAGGAACTTAGTTCTGAGATCAGACTTAATTAATAACATAATTATTCATTCTTTTAAAATCTTAAAAAATATATGTACCTACCATGAGATCAAAAATCTAAATCTACGAAATATAATCAACTGTCACCACATAGCACGACGTGCAGTCACAATTTTTTTGATGAGAATGTTTTTTATTTGATTTTATATGTGAAGTTTTAATAAGCTAAAGCTTAATTTTTCTAATTGTGATGTTTGTTTTTACAAGATCATGTAGATTTTTTGTATCTTTTAGAATTATAGGTAAAAAACTTAAGTAATTAATGCTGTACCCTTTCGAAATTCTGCATTTGATTTGCTGTAAATTCCTTTTTTATATCACAACTATTTGCAAGTGGAACTTTACTTAAGTTTTTTTTACCTATACTTCTAAAAGAAATATATAGATAGATAGATAGATCTATTTATCACCCTTTTAAAAATACAATTAAATGACAAACATAAGTAATTCACAAAAGGATATAATTATAATAACTTAAATTAAATAAAAAACAAAATAACAACAAACAAAAATAAAGCTTAATGAAATGCCAATGTAAATTCACAAAAAGATCGTCATGGGTACATACAAAGAGAAAATAATAATAATTTAAAATGTCAAATAATAAAAATATAAAACCACAAAATGTGGAAATATTATCAGAATATTATAGGTATGGTACATATATTTAAAAAAAACAAATATGAATGAATAATTATGTTATTAATTAAGTCTGATCTCAGAACTAAGTTCCTTGTTTTATTTAGGTCACAATTGTTTGTTTGATTGTTTTTTTTTATGTAAGTAAGCACTATTATTTTAAACCAATGTACCTATCATTGATCTCAGTAAGGCAGGTTTAATTACACGTAAATAAAAAGTTATAGAAACAATGAAACGTTATGTATTATTTTGACTTTATTCTCAATTAAGACTGAAAGTAATTTAAAGTTTTTAATGGTAATCATTCATTATTAGCCACAAATAAAATGTTATACAATTAGTTGTATTATTACATAATGATGGTGACTAATGATACCGATAAATAAATATTATAGAATGTGAAATTTACTCAGTCATTTTATACATTTTTACGTTCAATTTTCTTACAATAAGCAGTAAAATAACTCGTAGCATTTCAAACGAGTGCTACATTCTAACAAAAATGCAGTAAACATGATGATCATACTGTACTTTACTCTGCAAACACGATTCAACTATTGCAGTATCAAGCTTTTATACTGCATATTATTTGGTATTCTAAAAGATTTTTAGTAAAAATATGTCTGCAGTAACAGCTCAGATTTTCGTAAAAACCTCCTCTCATGCGTAATATAAGTCGCAGGATGTTCTTTTTTTTTGTAAATAATTCTTGTAACATTTACGCTATAGTTAAAGTGGAAATTTAGCAAAATTCTTCAAAATAACGAAAAAAACGAAGTTTGAAGTAGTTTTTTGCGTTTATCTCGAAACAGCATTTTTGCACTTACTGCGTTTTAAAATCTGCACGGCAGTATAAATCCTGCACGTCACAATATTATACTGTCGATAAGACGTGGCGTGACGTGGAGTTCGATTTGAGCGACACTTTCATTTGTTGGAAGTTGGATGAAAAGTGGTAGACCACTTTATTTGGCCGACCGTACATAGGAATTGAACAGCATTGTCGCGGGTTACCTCCGCGTGTGATCAAGAACTGCAGTAGGTTTTTCCTACCCATTCTTTTCCACGATTAAGTAGGTACCTACCTATTTCAGCGTGATGGGTGTTTTAACCCCTCATATTGTTTTTAAAAGATGGATCCGAGCCAAATTGAAGGAATGTTATTTTCATCGTTGTTTTAATCTATTTTGTTACGAAACTTAAATGACCACAGTTTATATTTTCCTTCGCAATTTGAAGAAATAAAGTTAACACGTTTAGTTGTATTTAAGGCTTATTCCATTTTACGTCTATAATTTAGATTCTAAATTTTAGAAGGTTTTGTGAAAAGCAAAAATTTAAGAATAATAATAATAATAATAATAATATCACTGATGAAAAACATAAAACAGCTATGACGTCATACAATACAATACAATACAATAACTCTTTATTGAACACCACATAAATAATCATAATGCTATTCTTCTTCTTTTTTAATATGACCCCATCGATCGATGCGATGATTTCGCCAATGCACATACATATACATACATAGGTACATAAATCACGTCTTTATCCCTTACGGGGTAGACGGAGCCTAAGGTAACAAGACGTAAAGGCCACTTTTAGCATGATTGTGGGCGTATAGGTGGAAATCGGAACCAAAATAGTGGTGAGTTGCTAGACTTGCTAGCCGCATCGCCTGTAACGTTATTCCTTCTTTCCTCGCTGGGAAAACAAATATATAGGCATTATAACTTCTTAGTACTACCTTCATCTATTTTGTACTTAACTTTAATCAACTGCGGCTGGCTAATTAGCTTTTGCTTGTATTGCCTATCCTGGCAACGATCCGGGCTATCTAATTCACGGGTTGTCCCGGGAGACCGGCGGCGGCGTGTCCGGGGCAAAAGGTTGTAGCCCAACAGTGGTTGTAAGTATTTGTTTTATTCACGCTGCTTAAATAACTTTTTCACAAACATATACATACATAATTCAAGTCACCCATAATACCCATATGGGGACAGAGCCTAAGGTAGAACCTAAAGGCGTTCAGCATGATTGCGGGCGTATAGGTAGAAAGGGTAATCAAAAATAGTGATGGGTTGCAAACCGCATCGCCTATATTTATTCATTTATTTATTAAGAAAAACTTACAAAGTATAACAGAATGACTATGGCACTAAGTAAGATACAAAAATTAAAAAAAAATCAAATAGAAAATTAGATACAAGAGGACAGACGAGCATCCATCACCTCACAAAACCTCAAACATTCCTCGCACACTCCGCCATCGACCAGCAAATACGTCACTCTGGAGCTGATGCGAGAAAAGGAAGGAATATAACATTATTCCTAAGATTTTCACACATTCCCTCGATGGGCTTTTACCATCCGCGGGAAGAGAAGCAACTGGTGCGTACTACGTTTTTTCAGCATAGAATTATTGGAAACGGTTTGAGAAAAGCATTAACATACCTCGGCGGGAAAAGGTTGCCAACCTCAAATATACAGCCTCGCTCGCGCTCGGCTGTCAGTATTAGCGAGCGAGATGGTGATAGCGATCCGGACAAACCTTCCACAAGGTCCATCGATACCACGATTTATGCCACATTGTAAATAACTTCACCCCCTATTTCAGTCGTGTCTAGTTCTACAGGGTGCGTCGTAAATAAAGCTCAACTCTAGTATTTGTTATACAGGCTGATCCTTGTAATGGTGACGTGTCGTAAACAGACGTGAGTCCCGTTAAACCTACTTCTGAAGGTGTAAAAGAGATCGTAAAACTTGTAAGACAACATCATACATACTTAGTCATGGAAGAATGTAATGAGGTTTGAGATGTGAAATGGTGAGTACGACATTTTGCCTGTCTTAATGTACCTTAGTTTGAACTCTGAACTTATTTTTCCATACTTATTTTTGTTCAATACCTTAACGCATTCCTAAAATAAAAAAATTAAAAAAAATAAGGCAAAAATGCCTTACACCATTTTCGAAGAACTAATACTCTTCAAAATACTGGACCAATAACCAAACATAGCTAAGAACCACCGCAAAGAAACTAGCTTTCGAATGAAAACAACGGCATTTACATCGGTCCATGCGTTTGAGCGTTACGACAGACACACGATCACACATACAAACATCAACGTCAAACTAATTTTTGCATGGGAGGTTAAAAAAGGACCATAACGGACGTGATCCTCCAAGCATTCCTTTTTCCCTCTGAAGTACCGAACCCTAAAAAACTGGAAGTTTTTAAAGGGGTTCTAATAACGGTCCATTGCATAGTTACCATTGAATTACTTTTGTATGAAATTTTATCACAGCGATCCCTTTTCGATCGTAACGAAGCTGCACCAGCCTCCGGCCATTCCTTTAATTGCGTTCCTTTATCTACGGTTAAGGCGAGCTATAGATTGAAGACGGACTTGTGAAGTAATGAGAATTCTGTACCATCACTACATAGTCACTACATAGTATAAAACAAAGTCGCTTTCTCTGTCCCTATGTCTCTATGTCCCTATGTATGCTTATATCTTAAAAACTACACAACGGATTTTGATGCGGTTTTTTTTAATAGATAGAGTGATTCAAGGGGAAGGTTATGTATAATTCTACGCAGACGAAGTCGCGGGCAGAAGCTAGTATAAAATAAAGTCGCTTTCTCTGTCTCTATGTTCCTATGTATGCTTATATCTTAAAAACTACACAACGGATTTTGATGCGGTTTTTTTTAATAGATAGAGTGATTCAAGAGGAAGGTTTTTATGTATAATTCTACGCAGACGAAGTCGCGGGCAGAAGCTAGTATAAAATAAAGTCGCTTTCTCTGTCCCTATGTCCCTATGTATGCTTATATCTTCAAAACTACACAACGGATTTTGATGCGGTTTTTTAAATTGATAGAGTGATTCAAGAGGAAGGTTTTTATGTATAATTATACGCAGACGAAGTCGCGGGCAGAAGCTAGTATAAAATAAAGTCGCTTTCTCTGTCCCTATGTCCCTATGTCCCTATGTATGCTTATATCTTCAAAACTACACAACGGATTTTGATGCGGTTTTTTTTAATAGATAGAGTGATTCAAGAGGAAGGTTTTTATGTATAATTCTACGCAGACGAAGTCGCGGGCAGAAGCTAGTAAACTATACAGAGGCGTTTCTTTGCAGAGGTCCATGTAAATATAAATGGAAAACTCTACTTGGTATTCTGCGATAATAGTGAGCTCAAGTGAAAAAAGCCATGCTCCCACTGAACCTTTACTATTCATGCTGTTTCAGATAGTTCCAGAAAAAAACAACAACATAAAACAATAATCAACGAAAAAGTAACCTCACGCGACACTAGCGCAAATTCACTTGCGATAGCCCCCAATCAAGATGTAATGGTATAACGCCCCAGGCCGTTATAACATACCTATCAATTGTTTTAGTTTTGTCGCTCCGCCGAATGACTGTGAAACTGATCAGTAAAAACACAAATATTTAGTTAAAAGAAGCGAATAATGCAGTTAGTGAATAGTCCAATTTACTTACTAAAATTTGGGGAACCATTCTGAACTATTCAAGGGCGAAGTACTAGAGAAACTTGATAACATCTTGGTAAAACAGTTCGATGGAAATTCGCGCCAACTATAACTTCAAATGGGAATACTTTGTACTCGGTCGCTCAAGTTCAATCTAAATTGATTCCGAATTAAATTAAATTATTCTTAGTGCAACTTTTTTATAGCAACAAGCGACTCGAAGCGAATTATTACTGCGCTCCCACGCTTTCTGCTTGAAGTGTCAAAAAGTCACGTGTGCAAAGCCACTTTGTTCATAAGACAAGTGACACATGCGACGTGAATTTTTGATGCTTTACAGATAGTGTGGGAGCATCAATAGACAGCAAACTTGATACTTTTTCAGTACGCCTAGCACGAAAGCGTACAAAAGTCGCGTCGCGCGCGAGTTAGATTGCCCGTCTTTTTCTTATTATTCGTTTTAGAAAGAGATGGGTAATCTATCTCGCGCGCGACGCGACTTTCGTATGCTTTCGTGCTAGGCATACAGAGCTTTCACACGACCGCGTTCGAAACATTTGTTACGACGAAAAATTAAAATGAATATACGAAATGTTTTTTATTACTGTACTTTTTGTTTGACTGTGTGCATGTATAGGTACTGAATTTGACAACACACCTCGACAAATAGGAATTCCGACATTTGGTTTGCAGATTTTGAAGACAAGTTTACATAGGTAAATACAAACATTGCAAGTTAAAAAAATACTAGTAAAAACGACTAAGCTAGGCTGGGTCTTGTAACTGTAATTTTCCTTATTAATTTGTTAATGTAACTCAAAATGTAATTGTAACAGTCTGCAGTTCCAGCGCTGTAACTTACATTATTAACCATTAAGACGAAGCGAAGTTTTTAACGAGATCGCTATAAAGGTACAGTCGACTTAACTTTCTTTTGTAAGAAAAATTTGTTCAACTTCTGTAACGTCTTTACTACACTAGTGATGTTCGAAGGTATTTTTAGTTTTTCAATGAGTCGCTTCTCTTCCCGCACAGATAATTTTCCCCTTTTCCCTTGATGGGCTTTTACCTGTGCGTGGGAAGAGACGACTGACACTTTCTTCTTTTTTCTTTGCTTCCAGACCACCGTGGAAAGACAATAGGATGCCAACTTAATAATATATAGGTACTGTAAGGTTAGGTTGTATAGTTCATCGGGCTGGCTGGTAAGAGGTTAAACGGAGTTCACAAATCGAACGAATATTGACATTGATTGTTTTTTAAGAACTGCGATACTGGCCGCAGACTTGAGAGGCTTATTATCTAACTCGCCCGCAATCGCCATCGTATTCATTTTGACAGTTTTTGTATGAATGTGACAGCCAGCTGATTCCGATGCCAATTGTCAGTCCATACATAAACTGTCAAAATGAACACGATGGCGATTGCGAGCGAGTTAGGCAATAAGCCTACTGCTTGAACCGGGATAGAATAAACCACTTTCCATGATGTAAAATACATTATTTCAAATTAACAAATAAAAGAACGTTGGAGAAGAAGAAGAAGTATGTCAGGATCGTAGCAAGTGGAAGAAAGTAGTCTCTGCCTACCCCTGTGAGAAAGAGGCGTGACGGTATGTATGTATGTATGTATGTAAGAACGTTATCATCAAAAATAGAGTGCTAACAATTAGGGCAGAGTAATAATAATAAAACACAAAAAAGTAAATTTCATAATTATTGTCTGTCTATTTGTAGGTATGTATATGTATGGATGTGTTCATTTACATATGTCTGTATTCGCTAATCTCCGAAATTGTTGGACCGATTTGAATGAAATTTTGCGTGGTGGTACCTTATATTCCTGGCCAATATTTTAGATACTTTTAATTCCGGAGAATTAAAGAGTTCCCGTGGGATAGCGATAAACATGTCAAAGGTCGCAGCTGCCTAATGTAAGTCTAATCTACGCGGACATAGTCACAGGCAGAAGCTTGTGCTAAATATTTGTTTATTTCGATGGCCTTCAGCCCCCCCCCCCCCCCCCCACAGGTATGTTTAGGAAATCGTCAAGTAGTAAAATGCCTCATCAAGGTAACTTTGCAGTACTTAAATGAATTAACTAAAGTACATCACCACTTTAAGAGCCATAAGCGGCACTTAAGTCTCCTTTATCTACCGCGTAATGAACTTTGCTTAACTGTAGCTCAGACGAGTGCAGTTACCAGAGGTACTGGAAAAGATTGCTTTGTGACACAATCCCGTGAGGACTTCATTAAGAACGACTCCCGTCCTATTTTTAAAACCCCGAGGCAAAAAGACGGGTGTTACAAGTGTCAGTGTTACGTGTGTGTGTGTGTGTGTGTGTGTGTGTGTGTGTGTGTGTGTGTGTGTGTGTGTGTGTGCGTGCGTGCGTGTGTGTGCGTGCGTGCGTGTGTGTGTGTGTTTGTGTGTGTGTGTGTGGCGCCACCACACAGGCGCATCATAGCTCTCAAGCGGATGGTGGAGCGGTTTTTTACATTCGAAAGTTTTCTTGCGGTGGTTTTTAACCCTGTTTGTTAAAAACTAGAACGTTACAGAAGAAGACCGCATATATACGTCATCTCGCAGAACTTCAAACACTCAACGCACACGTCTAACCATTTGCGTGCGAACACATCATAGCATATAGCTGGAAAGATGCTCTAACAGATGCAAAAGAAACAGACCTCTAACAAGAGAACTTATTTTTTTATGATTTATTGAAATTTCGACGTCAACATGTACAGTTTTGAGATAATTGAGTTTAAACCTACTTCTAGATTCAAGTTACGGAGATTAGGTATTGTTTTGATATGTTCCACGTAGTATACCTACACTATTGAGTAAAACCGGTATCTCTAACATTTCACACATCATTTAAAAATTATAACTAACAACGTGCGGGGAGCAGATACCAAAACGATAGTAAAACATTTTTTATAGCTTCAATTTTTGATGGATTCTCCGCTGGACGTAACGCCCTTCTGTAGTGGAAGGATAAGTACAAAAAATATTAACAGGCCATTATTATCACACAGTACTTTTTTAATGAAGTCGGCTATAATCATTTTTTTTCTTAGAAATCTTTCCATTTTGGATTCTTCTTTCCACCTACCTATACGTTCACAATCTTGCTAAACGTGGCCTTGTTACCTTAGGCTCTGACTACCCCGTAAAGGATAACACGTGTTTTATGTATGTAGGTATGTATGTTCTAATTGCCGCAACATTATGCTGAGTGGAGTCCACTTTACACCATATCGGTACTATAGTTCTTTAGTATATTGTATTTCTCCGTGTTTATATCTACGTGTATCGAATGTGTGTAAATAAATGTTTCTCTTTCTCTTTCTTTCTTTTAATTTTCAATGTCGTTTTGCAATTTAAGTTCTAACCCTTTAAAATAAATATAAAAAATCAAGAAGTAAATTCTGGATTCATTTGATAGTGCCTGCATAGCTAATACAATAATTTGCTTTCTCTCAAAACTTTGACCTTAAACAGACTATCATTTCAAAAAACTCTGAGAATCTTTAACTCATTTCACTAAAATATTAAGCAGAACTTCTTCGTAACAGTTTCTTGGTTCCTTTATGAGACCGAAAAAACAAGGAGCAGTGCGAAAAAATAATAAGAACTCAATTAAAAACTGAGGAATGAAAGAAAACTCTTCGTTAAAGTTAATCCATTTAGGTGACGAGATGAAAGAATACTTCGTTATTATATTCAAGAAACGGTGCTCTTTAGGAATCGTCGGGACACGGTTTTGTAACGACTTTTTTAACTTTTTAATGAAACACGGTTAATAGCAACACCAGTAGCCCGATTCTCAAAGCTACAACAATTTTACAAGCCTTAACTGGTAACATTGCTCAAATCCCAACCACTGATTGGTTGATTGAGCCAGTGTTGTCAGTTTACACTTGTAAAATTGCAACTTATAGCTACCTATGAGAAACGAGCCACAGGGGCCTTAACTTAAGTAGATGACCTGTTGTATGTGTGAGTAATGTGTGCGAACAGACAAATTGACGCTCTAAATTTGAAAAATGACTTAAGTCCCATATCAGTTCTGTACACTACTACATACAATAGTAGGTAGGCTTATTACCTAACTCGCTCGCAATCGCCATCGCGCTCATTTTGACAGTTCATGTATGGGCTGACAATTGGCATCGAAATCAACTAGCTGTCACATTCATACAAGAACTGTCGAAATGAACACAGTATTAGGTACAGAATTTACTTAGAAACACGTAACACTTTAATCAATGAAATACTTCCCGGCATAGAAAAGCCAACGCATAAGTCACTCGAGATTAAAATTTTAATTATATTTGCTTACCGTAACACACGGCACTTGTGAGTAAATACTAGGTACTTGCACAAGTAAATACTAGGTACTTGTACATGGTAAATAGGACGCGGTAATTGGAAGTACGCGTATCTGTAATGTTTGATTTTCATCAGAGCGAGTCGTGAGAATCAAGTGCGGGTTACTAAGGGCACTCACTTGATTCTCACGACTAACGGTCAATGACAGTAGAATTCTGGTAGTAAAATTCTGAGGGTCTAACCAGGACCGCCTCCGCAGGAGGGAACTCTTCAACGGTTGGTCCAATTGACTTGAAATTTAGTTCACATAATGTAGGACGGATGGCAATGCAAGCAAAGTCAACAAAATGTACAGTCAGCAAAAAAGCTTGTATCTAAAATGAAATTTTTAGGTTAGGTCATTTGAGATGCTGGTAAACGAGCAATGGGGTGACCTGATGGTAAGTGAGCACCACCCGCAGATCCTCGCAACACCCGAGAACTGCGTGCCAGTAATTTCATTATATCGCTCGTAGAACAGACAACTCTCATTGTGGGAGGAGGCCTGTGCCCAGAAGTGGAACGTATATAGGCTGTAGATGATGATGATGACGCCCCAACCAATACCGTCTTCACCATAAGGGCCCACGGGGCCCGTGCCTAGGCCCCCCATTCTCAGCGGGCCCCGAAAGACCGGCAATTTCTCTCATTTATTCTCAAAACATTTTTTGGGTACATTACGCCTTTTTTACTTTCCAAAAGGACCTCAAATTCTTGTGTGCCCAAGGGCCCCAGCCTAGTTTAGGCCGGCTCTACCCAACAGCACCATTTTTAATAGGAATGTTGCAATTAAGTCACTAAAATACTGAATACAATAATTGCTCTACTTCCATGCTGGTCTGGGAGTAAAGAAAAAACATAGAATTTACCAGTTGCTTGTCTACCCGCGCAGATGGTAAAAGTCCATCGAGGGAATGGGCGAAAACCATAGGAATCATGTTTTAGGCGATGAGGCTAGCAACCCATCACTATTTTGATTTCCCTTTCCAGCTATACGGCCTTAATCATGCTAAACGTGGCCTTAAGGTTTTGTTACCTTAGGCTCTGTCTACCCCGTAAGGGATAAAGACGTGATAGATGTATGTATGTATGTAGTAATTGTACACATTTTAGATAGACCGTCCCAAGTTACATGAATAACTAACTGGTTACAAATACGTTCCCGTTTGCTGAAGATTCCGTAATGGAGTGGGCAGCGAATTGACCCTCGTCAGTGACTCGACTGTGAAATCAGACCTTTCTTTATGCCTTTCTTTTACTAACGCGGGAACTGACAGCTCGCCTATTATGTGCCGCTGGGGGTGAATTAAAAGGTCTTCGAGTGTTCGAGAAAATGTCACTTCATTCTGAACGTGGGGATATTCGTGTCAAGTTACGTGTTTACTGCACGTAACAATTCAACAAAAATACTCCAAAATTACCTTCAAAATCGGAAATTGAAGTGAGGTCTGGGTGGCCAGTCGAATGGGAAAGTATTTTTTTATACATACATACATACACACACAAATCACGTCTTTATCCCTTACGGGGTAGACAGAGTCTAAGGTAACATATACCTACAGGCCACATTTAGCTTGCTAATTGTGGGCGTATAGGTAAAAAATGAAATCAAAATAGTGATGGGTTGCTAGCCTCATCGCCTATTTAACATGATTCCTGATTTTCGGTAAATAAGCAACTGGTATAAGTTGAATCATCGAGAGCGTGGAATTGCATATGTAGTAGTATTGTTTGTTTACAGGCATTCTATATTTGAATTTTCTATTTTCTTGTACTATCAGCATACAAAGAGGTTGTTATATATATATCGAAGAACTAAAAACAAAAATAATGTCAGTGTGAAATTGTCAATATTATTTACGTTGTGCGTATATTTTTACTTCTGATTTGATTGTATTCTCAATTAATTAAATACCATCACTGCTGAGGACTGGGAAAATATTTGTCACCACGTCGAAAGTGAAGAAAATAAATATCGATGTCAGGAAGGAGAAATGGATCAAATAACAGTCAATTTTATTATCAATATTTGTGACAGCTTAGATGAAGAACATGATAGCGAATAAAAGAAAAAAACCGGTCAAGTGCGAGTCGGACTCGCGCACCGAGGGTTCCGTATCATTATCTATAAATATCTAAAACCAGTGTAAGCAGAGCCCTGTTCCAAAGCAAAATGTACGCAGTGTGGGGTTACTTTATATTGGTCACTGCTATATACAGACATACATACACATTTACGGTTTTCGCAATTATTCTTTAATCTGTGCTATAAGACCTACCTTCATACCAAATTTCAAGATTCTGCGTTCACGGGAACTACCTTGTAGGTTTTGATTCCCTTGAGAGTTGAAAATTTGCGGAAATTTGCGGCATAAACGGCTGTATCTTTTGATTGCGTTGGCTTAGAAGTTTGATTTTTTCACAGCTTCAAGGGACAGTAGACCTGAGTAATTGATATAAATTTCAGTTTCATACCTCCACGCGTTACTGAGAAAAAGGGTCGTGACAGACGGACAGACGGACAACAAAGTGATCCTATAAGGGTTCCGTTTTTTCCTTTTGAGGTACGGAACCCTAAAAACAGAGGACTACTACTTATTCCACTTCTTGGGTATGTCATTTTATTAAGTTAAGAGAAAATTATTCTCCTTTTGTTGCAAACGGTACAACCACTACAAATGCAATTCCATCTTCTCGATAATTCAACTATATATTGTATGTTTTTTCTTTGCTCCCGGACCAGCATGGAATGGAATGGAATGGATTTTTTTTATATTTTCACAAAAGGTCCTCGACATATTTGAGACTAGTTCGTAGTCCATCCTCTTAGACCGCTCGCCCCGGCGGCAGCGAAACGAACACACTTACAAGAGGAAGGACTGCGAATTAGTCCGAAACATGTCGAGCATCACTTAACTTTTATAGAGTTATCCGTTTGTGTAATTATGCTTGTCTCGCGGTAGTGTCTTGTAATGTAATGTAATGTAATGTAAACTCTTTATTGTGCAAAATAAACACGACAAAATACAATTGACAAACACTGAGATACATGCACAAAGGCGGACTTATCCCTTTAAGAGATCTCTTCCAGTCAACCTTTGAGTGGATGAGAGGAATATTATATTAGGGATGGACGAGTGAGTTTGAAAATTGCAGACACTGTCTTGTTGAGAAAGTTACATTATCTTAATTAAACGGGGCAGGAACGGTTAGGCTGGTTGGACCCTCTGTCCTTGCGGAGGGATGTTGCATCCCTGGTGTCTTGTACCGCATTTATCATAGGGAGTACTCCAAGGAACTGTTTATTGCCTGCTGGTAAATTTTCCATCGTACTCTCACCTTAACAAACAGTTGGCAGTCCACAACCGTTCGCTTCTCGCGGAACTTTTTACCACGCACGGTTAGCGGCACCAGTAACCCACCCTTAGGCTGTAGGTGTCCATAGGTGACCCCCAACTCGTTTGCCTCCTATCTCAAAAAAGAAAAAGGTTAGAAGTTACGGAGAAACTCTGTAAAGATTGCCAAGTACCTTGGTTGATAGACTGTACCTATACACTGCGTAGTCTTCCTAAGATAAATGTCTCCCATAAGCTCCAATATCGGCTGAGCCGCACAGTTTCTGTAAAGGTTTTTGTCCACTTCGCTTACCGTTCCGTACTATTACCGTCACCGTCCCGTCACAGAGCCAACAGTCGCTGTCTATACAGGTGAGCATACTGCCAAGATCTGGGGCCTTAACATGACGTCTTAGTACGAATAAATTTCGATTCAGTTTAGGTTTGCTCGCTGTCTAAACTGAGTCAGAATCGAATCGAATTAAAACGTCATGGTATGGTAAGGCTCTTGTACGTGATGGAGTCTCGTGCCAAAGATAGCCCGTTTTGACATCTGGTAGTACGTCCGTGAGCACTTGGAATTCCGTTCGCGTTCGTCTTGCTATCCCATTTTTATGGATTTGATACTTGAATCGGCCGAGTGAAGGAGACAGCAAGACTAACCCGAATAGTATTCTAAGAACTCACGGATTTTAAGTGGATGGATTTGCGTGTGATGGTTTAAAAATGGGTGCCACCGTTTATAAGCTTTTGCTGGCATTATTGCCTGGATACTTTGTATTCTTAATTGCTTGCATGATTAATTAGACTTTTGGTTGTATGTTTGATTCCATAGCTAATTGCATGCTTTATTTCATGCTTGTTTACACATTGTTTGCATGACTGCATGATTGCTTTCATAATTACTTAAACGATTGGTTGTTGATTGAATACCTACTTGCTTTGACGCTTGCTTGCACGCTTTCTTTTACGAAAATAAATTGTTTACGAGAGCGAATCTGCGGGCAGAACTCTTTTTTTTCATACAGACATTTTTTTTTTATGTCGTAACGATCCTTGTACGATAGGTTGTAGTGGACAGAAACCCTTAGCCCACGTCTCTACAGAGTTTACTGACAGTTATCCTACAATTGTGCCAGCAGCAGTACCTAAAGCAATGCTGGTTATTCTATTTATTTTGCTATAAGTAAGAGATTTTAATTCACTGGGTATTTGCGTTTTTACGAACTTTGTTACTATTAAAGGGTCCCTTTTTGTACAGTACCTATCTATAAAATTAGCAAGTTCTTAACAAAATATGCATAAATCCAGGTTGATGAGTTATAAAAAAATATAAAATTGAGTGCGTACAACTCACCACGGAACACGGATGTTTGAAATCAGCGTCGTTAAAAATATCGTACTGGCTGGCGTAGAAAAATTGCTGCGCGTCAAATTCAATTCAATTAAAAAAATAACAGCCAAAATGGCCGCGTATGTGCAAAACGTGACCGGACTGGCAACGACACTCGTTTTGGCGTCGAATTCTAAATTCGAATCAATAGTTTTTTTTAATGATAAATCTTTGGTCTGCCAGTATTATTACATTTCATTTTAGTACCTATCCTCTTTTTAAATTACACGTCTGTGTTTGAGTTACAGAAATTTCAAAGTAAACAATTCAGTGCATTAAGATCAAATTGCCTTTGACAAACCGATCGATACAGACACAGGATGGAAGCTTAATTATCTCTAAATGATGTTGTTCTATTTCCGTACCAACAGTTTACCATTTTAAGTGAACTAACTATTATACTTACATGTCACTAATTAAGCCTGATTGTACCGAAATATCCGACGTATGTAAACCTGATTAATGCCACGTCCGGGAACGTTTTCAATGTAAATCGATGATTTTACTGAACAGATGCGACAAATATCTGTAAAAGCTTTTATTTGACTTTCCTGCAACAATTAAATTTATGATACGTACCTATGTTGTACTTAAATTTATGTCCTCTTTGTGTCCCATAATTTTCACTGGTCATTATTATTAGTTATTATAGTCAGTTACATGCCACATGAATGTGTATTTTATCAGGAATTTTGGAAACGTCATCAAAAAGCTAGTAGGTTAAGCTAGGTTACTGTACTATCACCGTGTGTGTGTGTGTGTGTGTGTGTGCGCATTCATACTTACTGTTTCAAAAATAAAACGCTTTATGACTAACGAATATTATCTCAAATCCAAAAATCAGCCCACTAAAAATGGAACCGATTCGATGTCAGTTTTTGAAAAAAAAAAGTTTATTGCCTAACATTTTTTATTGTGTTCAAATTCTGTCGCCTCTACACTCTTAATCTATAATTAATTAGTCTAATTCCAGAGCTCAATGAAACCAGTACAAGCATTGTAAAGTGCATGCGATACATCGTGTTAATTAACATGCATCCAGTTTTTGCTAATTAGAGCGAACGCAGTCCTGGATGCGATTTACATTATTGATTTGAGTATGCACTCGTCGAAAGGTGTTAAGTTGGTTTAATTGATCTATTAATATTATTACCTAAACCTAGAACCTACACCTACAAGGCACCTCTATCGCGGGCTCGCGGGTACTACGGACTGGCTGGTTTATGACACTGGTTGGTTTATGTTTGTGCTCAAGTTTTAAAAATCGAACACTCGTTCAATTTTATTCGAGTTTAGAACTTGAGGGCAGACGAGAGATTTGCTTGAAACAGGGACCTATTCCCTGGTATACTGGATCGCACCCACAACGCTTTGGGAATTCCAGAATAAAACGCATCACGTCGTTCGTTCGTCGCTCACACGTCACGGCAAGTACGTCAACTTCTTGGCAGTATGGGCTTAGTTTCCTTAGCCTTTCCCTAAAGGGATAAATTCAAAAAAAAATATGAAACGTCAACTTCAAATTTGTTTATGTTGATGAATGCAGCCCTACCCTATAACCTCAGAAACTCATATAATTATTCTCTTTATTATTGTGACCAATGACCAAAGCTAAGGCTAATAACAAATACTCATGAAAAAAATTAACAATTACTAAAAATAAATGTGAGCTATATTTTTTCTTGAAATTCCCAAGTGTACCTACTATTTTGCAATGATTTGAAAAAAATACTATTTTACCTTCAAGAAAAGGTGGCAACCCTGCTCACGGCTGATAAAAAACAAAAGCCGCATAGCCTCCGTATACGCGTAGATACTAACTCTAAGGATTGACACGGCCTTTTGTTAATTTCCATCAAGAATTTCCTTAAAAGAATGGACCAATTCAATTCCCTGAAGTCCTTGAAGTGGAACATTTTAATTTAACTAATCCAATGCATTAGTCAAATGAACATCTGTTTTAATCCCACTGCCGGGTTTTGCATTTAATTTGATGAAACATTTATTTTTAGCGTACTTTACAGTTGGTATTATCAAATGCCTACCTCCGAATAGCTACTGTTCTCACTATTTCCATTTGCCAACTATTTCCCAACCAATATCACTACATATTAAAAAACAAAGTCGCTTTCCGCTGTCTGTCTGTCCCTAAAATTAAAAAATCTACTTTTTTGTCTTATAACAGGTAGGTTCTTGTTATCTGTGTTATTTGCGTCACGAAATAACGAGGATCCGGGTTCAATTCCCGGCCATAGCGTTACTTTTCGGATTTTTCTGTGTTCTAATTTTCAGTGTCGTTTAGAAATTGAATTTCTAATTGTAAAAACATAAAAAATCAAGAAGTAAAAATTGTTGATTCATTTGAAGTACATTACATCCATTCATCCATTAACAAGTTAAGTGTCAGTGATTCAAAATGGCCGTTTAAAATCTTAAATGAAACATGAAAAACAGAATGGCGTCCCAATTTAGGTTCGTTTTATTTCTCAGTTTACGACAGGCTGTGAACGCTGAACAGTAAACGATTGATGCTATTTCAAATTTAATAAAGGGCACAGAAACAGTTCCCGGAAATATCATCCATTACTAAATTTATAGTCCAAAAACCTGTTACTGATTAAATCTCAAAGCGACACTGAAAATTCGAAAACATAAAAACCCGAAACGTTTATGGCTGGGAATCGAACCCGGGTCCTCATCATTCCGTGACGCGTGTTATTACCCTACACCACCCATAGCAAGTGGGTGAGTCTTCGAATTTTTCTAAATGTTACTAACTGTCACGTGACCTTGTTACTATGCGATTTTTTGTCGCTAAGCATCATCTGTTTGAATGATTCTATACCTACATATATGTTACTGATTGCTGAATATGTATGTATGTATAATGTATATTGTAATATCTGTTAACAGTAAGCTGGAAGAGCGAGGCTTCCTGGCACAGGTACAACATACCTAATAGGAAGTCTCGACCATTATGTACTTACCAACTAAGTTTCGATGAAATAAATAATTTATTATTAATTTATTATTATTATAATATCTACCTAAACCACACGTAATATCGAACAAATCGTCGAACTTAACCTAGGACACAAGGGGCAACGACCCGAGATCCCATTTTTCCAGATACCGCCCGACACCCACTTAAAGTCGTCGCAAAATAAAAGGCCCGTTTTGACATTTGTCTTCGCGACGTAACTAGTGACGTAACCATACGACTCGGTACTCGATACTCACGATAAATCGATTCAAGTTTGCATGAGTACTTGATCGATTTGAATATATATTGTAAAGTGCATTGGATTAAAGTTCTGTTTAGAAAATTTAACTTACACTGATGTTGTAGATTTTGAAATGATACAATGTTACAAGCTCATAATTTTCAGTAAAGATCACTACACAGCTGGTGAAAGTCAGTAATTAATTGATTGATGAACACTAGTATTTAATTAAATAAAACCGGCCAAGTGCGAGTCGGCCTTAAAAAAATATCTTGATCGATTTATTTTTTTCTTTAACCGATTATTATTAGTCTGTGGACAATATGAAAAAATCGTTATGCACAGCACTTAGCCGAGTGGGCGGTACCCATCAATGAAAAATATAATTACCTTCAGAACATTTCGTTCGGTAAAAAATAGAGAACTTCATAGGCGTGAACTGTCAAAACGGGCCTTTTATTTTGCGACGAGTTTAGTTAAGAACATTGATGGCACTAGAACGTAACGTTAAGTGAACTCCGGTCCTATTACACGCTGCGGTATTGGATACTTTATTTTTTAATTAACAAAATTAGCGAAGACCTAGACTTCTTTTTCATACCGACCACGCCCTTTTCTCGAAGCTACAAATAATATTTTTACGTCTAAACAGCAGCATTGGTCAAAACAACTTTTTTTTTTTAATTTTATGGCAAAAACTTCAGCTATTGATTGGACTAATGTTGCCAGTTTAGACTTGTTTTTACAGTAGTAGGTTAGTAAAGGGGCCGCAGTAATTTTGTGCGACTAACCTTAAAATTCTTAAAAATGTCAAGTTGTAATGGAGATATTTTTCAGGCTCCACTATTTGGATCCCCCAGATACAAAAATTATAAGACGAGGATACAAATAACGGAACCTAGTGGCCATCTCGGACTTTAGATACCTTCAAAATTCCACAAGCTCCACTATTTGGATCGACTACAATTATAAGAAGGGAATTCTTACAATTTTCGGTAATTTTTTTAGGATCTGCGCGGCAAGTGAAGCATCTGGTAGGTACCTACATTCTGTTTTTCTTTGCTCCCAGACCAGCACGAAGGAAAATGTCATACTTTATACAAGTTATGTCTTCACGCAATCGTGTCGTATTTCATAAAAGTTGCCGCTTCAACAAGACTTCTTTGTAAAGACCCATGAAGTAAGGTCTCGTTCGTTTTATCAGAAGCGGGCAGTAGCCACGCTACAAAGCTAACTTAGACAAGACTGTCCGTAATAGTTAAAATTATGGCCATCGAACGTTCGAAAGTTTTTAACAAGATCATCATCTTCATCATCATCATCTCAGCCATTACAAGTCCACTGCTGGACATAGGCCTCTCCTTTAGATCTCGAATAAGACCGGCTGGAAGCGGCTTGCATCCAGCGCGATCCTCCGATCTTAATAAGGTCATCGGTCCACCTTGTGGGTGGACGTCCCACGCTTAAATTACACACCACGGTTAACATGATACTTTTTTTTTATATGAATAGGAGGGCAAACGAGCAAGTGGGTCACCTGATGGTAAGTGATCACCACTGCCCATAGACACCCGCAACCCCGTTGGGATTGCAGATGCGTTGCCAACCTAGAAAACTAAGATGAAATGCCTCTTGTGCCCGTAATTTCTCCGGCTGTCTTACTCTCCATACCGGAACACAGCAGTGCAAGTACTGCTACTTAGCGGCAGGATTAGCGAGTAAGATGGTGGTAGCGATCCGGACGGACCTTGCACAAGGCCCTACCACCCGCAAAAACCTATTTCTATTAGAAAAACCGCATCAACCGCATACACGGCTTAAATAATATCTAGAGATAGATGAAAGAACGTGAACAGCGCGATAGTATTTGAAAGGAGCTTCGGGTCTGTCTTGCTGTCTCCCTTATCCTATGGGTTTAATACTAGAATCGGCCGGTGGTACCCAAAACCCGAATGTACACACATACATAAATCACGTCTATTTCCCTTACGAGGTGGACGGTGCCTAAGGTAACAAGACTTAAAGGCCACGCTTTGCATGATTGTGGACGTACCTATAAGTGAAAAGGGGAATCCAAATAGTGATGGGTTCGTAAGATTCTTGCCCGTTTTCTCGACGGACTTTTTGGGCTATGCGATTTTCCGGGATAAAAAGTATCCTCTATGTCCTTCCTCGGGACTCCAACTATCTTTGTAGTAAATTTCATTAAGATCCGCTCAGTGGTTTAGGCGTGAAAGCGTAACATAC
Organism: Pandemis cinnamomeana; assembly: GCA_932294345.1. Lineage (NCBI taxonomy): Eukaryota > Metazoa > Arthropoda > Insecta > Lepidoptera > Tortricidae > Pandemis > Pandemis cinnamomeana. Next base: position 11,220,033 of record OW028718.1, on the reverse strand, counting down.
AGACTGGCAGACAGACAGAGTTACTTTCGCATTTATAATAGGTATTAGTAGGTACAGACAGATTGACAATCAGTAAATCATTACAGTTTTCGAACGAGATGCTGTAAATGTGTTCTAGTTTTCCAATAAACGTAACGAATGGAGTACATCTCCAACATATATCACATATCTTTTACATATAAGGTATATCATTATTTCCATAGTTGCATGACAAAGAGGGACATCGAGAAACGAATGGGCTCCCACATTTCCTTTCTATTGAATGAATGCCAATGCAATGTTATTTGTTTTGTAGATGTACGACATCGAAACAAAGTAGGTTATTGGACTACCTATCCTTCTAAGACCAAGAGCAAAATATACCATATACCTAGTGCCGTAAGGTCGAGTAACTGTCCTGGGGCCCGATTTTTGAAAGCATATCACTCGAAAGTGGTATAAATCTGCGTATATCTCCAAAACTACAGCTCTAATCAAAGTTTTGACTAGTTCACGAGATTAATGAGAGCTGTGATTCTTCTATGCTACTCATCGTATTCTATATCAAATTCAGCACAATTTTTCACCGCTTTCGAGTGGTATTTTCGCATGTGCTTTCAAAAATCGGGCCCCTGGCCCTGGCTTTGGGATTTTATTGCGTTCAAACTATGGCACATTGACATATTGTAGGTAGAGATGGGCCGATTGCTTGCCGACTACAGTACTTATCTTATTATATATTTTATCTGTGTATCGTTTCGTGAGTCATAGACGGTTCTGGCTGAAAATCAGTGCTGCAGGTGTCTAACACCTCAGCGTAATGCTGAGCCAGCGACCGTTTCATTTTTGCGAAGACACACAACGCTGATGATCTATTTTTCATGTCTGTTTTTTTGTTGTTTTACCTTGTTTATTTGCTATAAAATTGTGTATATTATCTTATATTTGTGTGTCTTGCAAAAAGGAATAAATGTATTTTTCTTTCTTTCTTTCTTCTTACTTAGTCGTGGAAACCGAATAAGTATTCTGCGACTGCAAATACCTAATCAGTCCTAGGTCCTAGAACCGTTGGAAGAAGACTGTAGGACGAGCTGGGTCTGAATAACAAAACTAATTCATAGGTGCAAAGAGAACCTTGGGCCTGAGGAGAATAAGAGTTGAACAATAATCTTGATGCTCTAGATTTCTATATTTTACTGTAACACCGAGACGCTAATAAAACGGCTGATAAAATAAGGACGCCTGCGCTTAGAGTATAGCAAACTCTTACATTAGTCAGTTAGTCTACACCTACGCAAGGCTCTCTCGGTCGTCTTCTGTGTTTTCATATTTAACTGTCATACCGTTTGTTTTATTAATAACTAGCTTCTGCCCGCGACTTCGTCTGCGTAGAATATACACAAAAACCTTTCTATTGAATCACTCTATCTATTAAAACAAACCGCATCAAAATCCGTCGTGTAGTTACCTTTTTGTATTGTTTTATGTTTTATACTTTTTTATTATTTTAGAATGTTTCAATTTTAGAATTCTTCTTGTTTTTGTGTTTAGTGTCAGTCTGAATATAGTGTGCAACAAAGATAGTTGTTGCTTTTAATAGTATTTTACAGACTCAGTAAAGCCCTCAGCTTTAGGGGCATAGGGACATAGGGACATAGGGACAGAGAAAGCGACTTTATTTTATACTATGTAGTGATAGTGAAATTACAAGTTAATAGTTATTGCCTTGCTTTATTTCATCAAAGGCCGAGGGAGTGAAGGCGTGCACAATGCGTGTGTCGTTTTGCCAGCTATCCGACAGATAGCCACATAATATAGAAGCTCCATCTTTATTTAATCGGTTAAAAACAAAATTCACTTTAAGAAAACCTTTTAACAGCCAGCGAAACCATTTAAGTATCCAACTCGTAACATACCAGCGAAGAGTAACTTAATAACCGAATTAACCGTCATAAACTTTCCTTATAAAACTTATAAGCGTTCACTGAAGCATGCCCCTAAAAAAGTCGTATAAGAGTTCCATAATAAGCTCACACATTATCGTATAAAAGTCGTTTGAATCACCGCGGAATAAGAAAAACAAAGGTAACCGCGACGTTACTTCAAGCGTTTAACCGACTGGAGGTGGCAAGCGCACCGACCTCTCTAAAAACAGTCGAAGACAAAGTCGGAGAGCAAAATAAAGCTACAAAATTAATAATACAAGAGAACTCTCCATGTGTTAATATACAAAGGTATGTTCAAAACTCCTTGTTCGTCATGCAATTTCAAAAGTAGGTACTTAGCTAAACACTCCCATCACTTAATTAACGCCAAAAGTCGCTGGACACTAAAGGCGGGTTTAGACCAAACGAGCGAATGCTCATTCTATCCTCACTCTCCCAAATTTATTGTGTCGATCAAAAATAACGGGTGGCTAATCATACAAATTTCACAAATTTGTATAGAGAGTGACCCAGTTGTTTTGGCTGTGCACAATAAATTTGATAGAATGAGCATTCGCTCGTTTGGTCTAAATCCACCTTAAGACTGGATGAAATAATCCTAAAGTCACTGCACCTACGCCAAAATTCATGGAAGAAGTCTAAAAATAGTTGGACACTAAAACTCGAAGAAATACCTTCTTAGCGTCTCGTAATTAGTAGGTATCTGTACCAACAAAACAGATTAAGAATTTTGGAAGATGAAAATCACCAAAAAGAGTAGATACCGTACTGTCAAAGTGATCTAATTTGTTTCTTTCAGTTTGATTGAGACGTCATGAAAAATGACCTAAATATTTCATACAAAAATTGGTGCCATATTCAAAAAGTGCCCTTTGTTATAGTTCTTCCAATCATTAAGTTTCTCGATGACAGCTCCCGTAGAATGTAACTGCGCTTTTTACGCAAAAATTAACTTTTAAATGCGAGGTATAAAAAATATGACAACTGCCTAATTTTGTTCCTTGATCTCATATAATATTCATCTAAGACAAATTGAGTCCATATATGCAGTGATATTTTTTTAAAGTGCGATAAACAATAAACATTTTCATAAAGTTACATTCTATGGGATTAATCATTGTAATTGTAATCCCATAGAATGTAACTTTATGAAAACGTTTATTGTTTATCGCACTTTAAAAAAATATCAATGCATATATGGACTCAATTTGTCTTAGATGAATATTATATGAGATCAAGAAACAAAATTAGGCAGTTGTCATATTTTTTATACCTCGCATTTAAAAGTTATTTTTTGCGTAAAAAGCGCAGTTACATTCTACGGGAACTGTCATCGAGAAACTTAATGATTGGAAGAACTGTACGTATAAAGTGACGCCCACATTTAACTTCTACCAACTTTTTGTGTCAGTTAACATAATTATGAAGTTGTAGGTAAGGCCGCTGGCACGTTTTCTACAAGGGTCAATCTGGAAAGGTGGGACATTAAAATTTGCCATCTCTGGTTGGTTTGATGCTCTAAGCGACACGGTGATATACGACTCCCTTCCGAGCTTCTTAGCAAATGTAATTTTACATGTTACTGATAAATGGGAGGCGGTATGGAATTGCGTACCTACTGGAAATTCCCTTCAGCAACAAAGCGGGGTCTTAAGTTGGAAGAAATTGGCTTTTACGACAGTTTTGACACAGATTTTTAGCTTTCTTTTGTTAGCCGAGAGCAATCCGAAGTCGATGTTCGTGTTGCCCTATTCCGCTCAGAGGCATTGACTGGAGAGAGGGCGGTATGATACGCCCTTCAAATTTGGGAATAACCCCCAGTAGAATCCAACTAGGGGGCATTTCACCAACTCGACAATTTTGACGACATGTGACCATTCGAAATGCAAAACGCATTCAATATGAAGCCAATCGGCGTAACCCCTCGTCCAGTTTGTAATGTGAACAGAATTGACAGTCACATGTCACTGACAATTGTCGCGGTAGTGATATGGGGCCAGTAAAACGACATCTTCAGAATGTGCCGAGCTCCAGTCTATATACCTAAACAACTAGATGTTGTGACTTCGTCCTCGAGGTAAATATGGCACCCACAAATAATGTGGCTTCAATAGGTAAAAGAATTTTCAAAATCGGTTCAGTAAATCCAAAGATTACCCCCTACAACCTCACAAACTAACATACCTTACCATAACATACCATACCTCTTTATTATAAACATTTATTTTTAGAACATAAACCTATGATAAGACTATTAGGTACTAGGGGTGTAAGCTGGATTAGCTCCGCGTGTGTTCAAGAGCTGCGGTTCGTTTTTGGATCAGTCCGGGGGGAAGAGGAGTGCTTGGTCCGGGGCACCGTTGACATTCGGTTAATGATTTCCTTGCAGTTTCTGAGGGATATCATTGTCCGTTGGTTAAGAGCCCGACAAAAAGATTTGAATTTTAGATTTTTCCATGAGTAGGTAGCTATATCTTTAAAGAAAACTTTGGGGACACTTTGAGATTACCCAAGTTTCAAGTCTGGAGTAGGGAGACTGTGGAGTGTAGAAAGAGCAACGAATTAGCGAAGTTACCAGCCCGATAAGCTGTCAAAGTTCAGAGAAATCGGCTTTGTATCAACTCACCTCTGTCTCAACTCTCCTCGGTCTCCATACAAAAAAATCAAGGATTTTCATACAAACTTGCGAAAACCCTTAAATTACCTTAATTTTTAGTGCCCAGCAGACTGTAAGTGTTTACAAACACTCGTTTGAATCACAATCGTTTCACATTTCGACTAGGTAGGTAGTTGAAGACTTCAAGCGCTGTGGAATCTTGGGTGAATAGATCGCTGTTTCCCGAACGCTGCCCCTGGCAAGGGCGTGCCTGTCGCCAAGAGGGGTGGAGGGGGTCTGCTGCCCCCTCCTAGAGAATCGAAAAACGTAGCCTTCATTATTTGACAATGTTGACATTTAAGTACCGCCATATTGTTTAACCTACCGATAGACGCTTTACTTCTACAAACCTCCCTCCACTTTGATCGTCGGCTGCATGGGGATCGGTTGCCCGTAGATTCTCAAGCTTCATCCATTAAATACACCTTTTAAATAAAGTACACCCCAAAAAGCATGTTAATCAACCCTTTAAATTCTTTTAGACCCCGAACAAAACCGAGCGAAAAAATCTCCTACTTTTTAAATTTTAAAACGGCACAGATTTCAATACACATTAATTCACCGATTTGAATAGGGCTCGTAAAGCGCCCAGGGTGGATGTTTTTATGGGAAAGCGGCTCCTTTCGGCGTCGCCGGAATTAGCGGGGTATCGAGATAATCCGTCCCGGGTACAATTGGCGGGAAATCCACAGACCCCGGATTAACACTTAACCCTTTTTCCCATTATGCCACTTCTAAATTTGTGGACATGAAACGTATTACTCCAGCGGAATTGGTCTCAATTTACGGATGTGTAGTAGCCTATTTATTTGTTTTTTGGGCATAATGGGTTTTTACCCTTTTTACGGAAAGCGACATAATAATTTCATCCGCTGTAATGAATTGTGATAAATTACATTCAATACGACATTTTTACGGAAGGTTGATGTACACTCAAGGGCATAAATTATGTACGTTACAGGGCGTGGTGTCAAGTAGGTATATCAGAAGGCAAGCCGAAGGGAATTTAACTAGCCTTTTCCTCTAATTCTGCACAATAAGTGCACAACTGCCTTAAAATAGGCCTGCCGGTGGGAATCGAGTTCTATGGACGCTACGCCACTGGTAAGTTATCAAATCTTCAAGCATATCTATACACCTTTGTCTTAAACAAAAAGGTTGGTGACACTTACCTTTGATTTGAAATGATGGCCGTAATTTATGCCCAGGACTGTACTACATATTTGTGTCGAAATAAAATAAGTTTATTACTTTTCACTGGATTTATTTGCATAAATGTAGATGTACCTATAATTATGTATCTAATTGAGAAATACATACAAAATTATATTTTAAGACTTAATTTATTGTAAGCATTGGCAATAGGTCACTATCTTAATTTGAATCATGAATTTCATTTCAGTGCATTATACATAATAGGGTAAACCAGGGAGACATTGCCCACTTTAAGCAAAGCATTGCCAGATGTTAGCTATGTATCATTCTAGTTGGATTAGAATTTGCTAGCTCGGTCTGTAATTAGTATTACAATCGATTTAAAATTAACGATTGGCAACACTTAAAAATAAACAGTTAGGGAAGATTTTGTCTACATGGATGAACTACCTACCTACTCAAACATGTAAAATTTTAAACAATTTTCTTAAGAACTTATTTATTATTTGAAATTCTGCTCTTATTACACGAATGTGATAAAATTAATAGTATTTTCGCTATGTTTATTACCTAGGTTAAGTCATAAGAAAATAACAATACACAGTCTGTAGCTGTAACTTTTTTATTCTGGAAGATGAATGTGTTTGAAGGCTTTAAGCGGGCAATAGCTATGTGGCTTACCCTAGCTTAAATAAAAACTAACTTAGAAAATAATAATTAGCTGTAATTAAAATATAACTTTACGGTTACAATGTTATTATGACTCCAAAGAAAGTAGCTTAAAACTCGAAATTCAAAACGTCAGGTCTCGCTCTTACTAACAGCATTCATATACCATTCGAGTGAAACGAATAGGCTGAACTTCAATAGAAATTGGAACTTGTCATAGTTGTCTTATTTAAACTGCAAACTTGATGAGATGAGGGAAAATATGAAATCCTAACTACTTATTAACTAACTCGGCATAGTATAGTTATAGCTGTATTATTAAACTTAGCTAGGTAAGATATAAGAGGTCCCATATGATGCAGACAGATATAAAGTAGAATAAAGTAAGATTTGCACGAGGAATGTACATTATTCATTGTGCATCGTAAGTACTTAATTTAACATAGAATTATTATTATTAGTTATATCTACTTCTTAAAATAATAATGAGAACAGTTTATGTTAATAATTATTGAATGTGCTAGGAATACATTTAAAACGCAATTTAGTGCCGGAATATTTGAGTTTTCCAGATTTTTAACGAGTGCCGCGAAATTTGAAAAAAAAAAACGTTTTAAAATTATAGAATTTGCTTACAGAATTTGATTCTTGATTTAAAATTCAATGTTGGTGTTGTTCCGCAGATAAAAAATGTACTGATTTTTGTCCACGAATTCATCGCGCAGAGTTTATAGCAATAAAAAAGTTTACCTACCCACAATCAGAGGTCAAGTAACATACATACATAAAGTACATAGGTACATAAAGTATTAACCTCTTCGACGCCACATTACAATAACTAAGAGGTATCGCAAAGTAACGCCTGATCGAATAAAATATTGCTTATAGGAACTCCACAATAGAACTATTATGTAAACTTATAAATAAAGCACATATTTCTATGAAAATTTGATGATAATTAATATTATTATTTTGTACATAAAAAAAATACATTAGGGAAACGTTAAATTATTTTTTAGCTATAACATCTAGGAATAGTCTTTGTTAGCATTGATGATTATTTTTATGTAATAAATTAGTTTAAAATGAAATGAGTGATGTATTATTGAAATTAATTCTCTATTTCTACGTAACTTATTATAAAATTTAATAATAAAATTAAACTATTCAGTAAGATAGTACTACTATCGTTTTTAAGCTGCATCGAACTGAGTCTTTCTTTTACCTTCTTCAGAAATGATACTTAGAGACTAGGTATTTGCCCAAAAAAGTATACCCTAGTCAATTCTACCTTTGCAGGTCTAAAAATGCTTTATATATTTTGAAACAAACAATTTACATACTAACATGCGTCCTTACCTAATCTTTAAACATTCCAAATTTTAAAAATAAAAATCGTCACTAATCTAAATTTCCAGTCATAAATTCACAATACTCAAGTATAGCAAACACAAAATTGGAATTTAGGAATTATATTGTTACTTACAGGAATTTTCATTAAATGTGAAATTTTCTTAAAATAAGATTTTGTTAAAAGAACATTTTTAATACAAGCTCTTTTGCTGACTGTACTTGCATTGTCACCCATCTTACATAGCTGTATCTAATTCCAAGGCAGGACCACTAGAAATTAGTCTTTGAGTTGCAAGATTTGACCCAAACAACATACAAGTCAGTTACCTAATAAAAAGCTTTAAAACTACTTAAAACTATTGTTCCATAACATTTATGTTAGTAAAATGGCATCACGTTAAACTTGATATATCGCATTCTCATTTCAGTCATTGCATCTCAGTCGCACAGAAAATGCAATTCAACATCTCTCTCTTTCAGACGAATTATAAATATGAAATATGTGAACTGGAATAAAACCATTATCTAATAATAAGTAACTAAAATTCCAGCTTGTATTTGTGTCTGGGCACCGGTCTCTCAGAAAGATACCGCATCAGGTATATACAGGGGGATCACAAATGGGTCAGTATGGAGAAGTCAAAAACTATAAGAGATAGGGGAATCTGTTTTTAGAAACCATTTAGCAACGATTTATAAAAATGGCATTTTTTTTTTTTTAATCATACATACCGGGAATCGAACCCGGTCAAAATAATAAAATTGTTGAAATTCAATAATTTTTGAGTTTTTCTTTTAATTATTTAACTGAATAATAAGTAACACCATCAAGAATAACAACGAAAAAGTTGCAGAATCACTTGTTCATAGAAATTTTGAAGTTAGTATTAAAAAATAAGTAGGTATGATAAAAAAATAAAATTGCAATTTTTCATAAATCTTAAATTGATGCCATGGTTCCTAAGAACAGATTCGTCTATCTCTTATAGTTTTTGACTTCTCCCTACTGACCCATTTGGATTGAACACCACCAAATAAACCCAGTCACTTTCCGTTGAAGGGTTTATGCAAGTTTCCTCACGATATTTACTTCACATAAACACATATTTTCGAACATAATATCGGACAGATATTTCGAAAAACTCAAGAGGTGCGAGCCCGGAATCGAACCCACAATCCTCTGCTTGCAAGGCCATAGGTCAAACCACTAGGTTACCACGGCTTTTTGCTAAACAACCAATTACTCACATGTATTAGATAAATCTCACGTCGATAATGTTCCCATCCAGGCAGGTCTTGTGGAATTGCTCTGAGTAAATAAGTCAAGGATCAATAGAATTTGTATTTCGATTTAGTTCAAAAATAATGGACCGTTCTACCACATAGTCCATACTGGGTTCCCAAAATGGTTCCTACCACCCCATGGGGCACTTAAAGTAGGGGGGACTGTGAGGCCCTCAGAATAAGAGCAGTATATAAAACTTTTCCAGATACTTTATCAATCTCATAAAAAAACAATCAACGCAAAAATCCAACACTACTAAACTAATAAGACTTAATGACCTTGAAACAGTTGAACCAATTTTAATAAAACATGTCTAAGAACCACCGTCTTCTTCTTCCTCTTATTTGTGGCGTATCAAGTCGTTATAGCGACGACAACTTCGCCAATGTCAAAGTAACAAAAATATGATTCAAAAATCTTGTGACAATGTCGGCAACGTTGTACGGTAATGGTCAAAGACCCCCTTCCCCCCTATCGGGCTCTTAGGCAACGGTCAATGATATCCCTCAGAAACTCCCTGGAAATCATTAGCCGATGCCCAGAGTGCACCGGACCAAGCACTGCTCTTCCCCCCGGATGGATCCAAAAACGAACCGCAGCTCTTGATCACACGTGGAGATAACCCGACTCACACCCCAAGAACCACCGTCAGAAATTTGTTTACAGCCGACTAAAAGGTACGTGACACTTACAAACGTACACAAATATCAGACATAGAACCTCTCTTGCCTCGGAGCTCTCAGGCAGATGTTATGCCTGGGGACCGAAGTCCGAAGGAAGAGAGTTGGAAGTTGTATTTATGCAGCCGCATTGAGAAACTTCGTAAGCGGCATGTAGAACGATGTGACAACTGTCATTAGAACTGGCGCTAGCAACTCGTGCGTCGTAGTAGTTATGTAGATGCCAACTAGGTGGTCGCTACAAGCTCAAAACTACCCGACAAATTTTCAGAAATATTTCCAGATTTACTCGCTTTTTTAAAGGATACTAATACACATTTCAGCGTGAGACCTGTGCGCGTACTTGGCCACCACAGAACCCGGTACCGTGAACTGGATGGACACCAGCTGCCCGATCTGAGCCAGCTTGTCGCTCAGCAGAGCGAACGTCGTCGATGGCGGGAGCTATGAGCATCAAATATTACACACATACATAAATCACGTCTTTATCCTTTACAGGTACACAGAGTCAAAGGTAAAACCTAAAGTCCGCGTTTAGCATGATTATAGGCGTATACGTGGAAACACATCTAAAAAATTACTCCTAAGGTTTTTGCGCATTCCTTGATGGGCTTTTACTATTTGTGTGGAAAGAGAAGCAACTGTTACATTCTATTATTTTTATTACTCCCAGACCAGCATGGAAGCAATCAAATATGACAATGGTCAACCTATAAACTGCTGTCTTTAAACTCTTGTCAGCATTGATCTCATAGGAAGTGGTGAGAACGAGACAGACACACTACAAATCAGTACAAAAAAACATAGATAAGTAGACTATATAGTAGAATAATTTAGACACAGAAATTAATGCGAACCAAACATGCAGAAAACATAATAATAAGAATGTGAATACAAATATGTTAGGTACACACCAACCTTTATAAATAAACAAATGCCTGTTTTAGAAAAAGGACAAGGATTTAAGTTAAAATAAATAAAACATAAGAAAACAAACAAGAATAGGGAAGAACTAAAGACAGAATGAGGAATAAGTTAAGTACTGACTGTCAGTCTTGAGTTAGTTTTTGAAAATAAGGTTGTGGCTACGTTACTCGTTCTACGGTACGTCATGCTACCTAATGATCTATCTCACACACACAATTATTCAAAAATTCAAATACATGACTCACATTACTAAACTGCAGTGTAGCTCCTGACCCCCCACTGGGATACACGGTGGGTCCAAACGGTGGGTGAGTGTTGGGTCCAGGCATTAAGAAATTAGGGCCAGGCATTGGACCACCTGCACCAGACATCAGCCTTCCCGGCCCAGACATTGGTCCACTCGAACCACCCATGGGACTAGACATTTGGCCAGACATCTGACCAGACATACCACTAGACATCGATCCACTCATTGGTCCAGACATACCACCAGACATTGGCCTAGATAGCGGACTTGAGATTGGTATAGACATAGGCACAAACCCACCTGGGCCCGACATATGCCCGCTTTGGCCAAATATAGGACTAGGGCCAACAGACATAGGATTTCTAAGAGCGTTAGGTGGAAAAATTTGACTGCAAGGATTCGAAAGCGTACCAGGACCAACTTGCTTGCCAGGACGAGCTTGTGCTATTGGGGTCTGGATTGAAGTCATACGTCTTGAACTTGCATAGCTACTAGCTTGTGAACTAGGAGTACCGATTGGTCTCATGGGGTTGCTAGGTCTACGTGGAAAGGAGGCAGAAGGGGAAGGAGTAGACCGAATAGAGTGAGAGTTAGAGCTCGGAAACGTTGGAATAGAGCTCGAATTTGAAGATGGCAAAGAAGCTAGAACAGGAGGTTTGGAGTTAGCGTTAGTTGTGGCTCTTTTTCCAGAATCAGGACTACCTGAACGGGATTTGTTGCCATCTCTGTTCACACGAATGACGACTACATGTTTGTCAGAATTCGTGTCACGCATATCTTCGTCATCGGAGACATTTAGTTCAGATATAAGATGTTCCTTTTCTTCTTCTTTGTGTTCTGCTATAATTTCTTTTATTGCTACAATCAAATCTTTGATATCAATCCCATCAGAGACTAAGTTCTCCATGGCGATTTTGGCTCGTTTCTTGCCATCGTCATCCCCGGTGACTTCTTCAGCCTCCTGGGCCGCTTGTTCTTCGGGAGTCCGAAACAAGTTAACGTTCAGAGCACACGATTGGCCTCTTACGAATCTTTCGTAGTGTTTCATGATGTCTCTCAAAGGTTTCCCATATTTGGCTAGACCGGGCCCCACGTTATTTAGACCTTTAGGAAGGACGGCACCATTGGCTTTTAAGATTTTAACAGTTAACGGTCTCCCGTATAGCATCTGGCCGTTCAACATTGATATTGCCTGAAAAAAAAAACGATAATAAATAAAATCGATTCGGCATTCACGGAAAATGAAGCTAAATCAGTAAAAGCAGAACTAGAAACATAATTTACCCAGAACTGACCTTAGGAGATCACCACCAACTCTGTATGATCTCTTAATTATGGACTGTAGGTAAGTGCACTAAAATAAAAATAAAACCAAACAACCAGTGGCCTCTCAAACAGAGGGTCGTTGGTTCGAATCCCGAGTTTTCGGAATTTATGTGCGAAATTACATTTGAAATTTACCATGAGCGCCATTTACCTGCACACATCTGCGAAGCAATTCAATGGTGTGTGTGAAGTTTCCCATCCACACTGGGCCCGCGTGGGGACCCCAAGCCCTCTCATCCTGAGAGGAAGCCTGTGCCCAACAGTAAGGCGTTACTTTACCTGTAAAGCTTCCAACGGATGACTGTACATGACATTGGCGTTGCGGCTAGACGGTCGGTTGTGTACGGAACACACCACCACAGTCCCGGCTAACTCCATGACCTCCCTTAACTCGTCTTTGCCACACCTGACCTGTAAAAACACCATACATACATACATACATAAATCACGTCTTTATCCCTTACGGGGTAGACAGAGCCTAAGGTAACAAGACCTAAAGGCCACGTTTAGCATGATTGTGGACGTATAGGTGGAAAGGGGAATAAAAATAGTGATGGGTTGCTAGCCGCATCGCCTATAACATGATTGCTAAGATTTTCGCTCGCTCGATTTTCCCTCGATGGACTTTTACCATCTGCGCGGGAAGAGAAGCAACTGGTGCATTCTGTTTTTTTTTGCTCCCAGACCAGCATGGAAGTCAAATAAAAATGACATAAATAATGCATTTAAATTATGGCACATTACCACAATAATTGGTTGTGGCTAGCCATACCTAACCATCCACTTTTTTTATGGTTTTTGTCAAATCCTTACAGGCGTATTCTTCTTGGCTTCTTCTTACTTTATGAACGGACCCCAATGATGGTTCAACCAAAAGCAATCAGAAAAAGACTTAAAAAATCCCTTATCAGCCGCATACAAAATAAACCATTGCTTTTGCTAAATAAATAATAAATTACTCACATTAGTAACAAGAACCCAGTTTTTTAGCGTATCACTTACGCCCAACGTGGATAGGTACTCTGGTTTGACCCCGTACAACCCCATGGGGTCTGTCCGCCACAAATCCATGTCCAGACCCCATGGGCCCTCGTCTTCCTCATCTTCCCTTTTCCTGTAAAATTACTTTTAAGATTTCCGTACTTTCTATACTAATATTATGTGGTAAAGTTTGTTTTTGTGAAGAGATAATACCTATCTCTGGATCTGCTGAACCGATTTTGAAAATTCTTTTACCAATATAAAGCCACATTATTTGAAGAAAGAAAGAAGACATTTATTCGTTTCTGCAAAAAACACATTTCACCAACTCGACAATTGTCGGCGACATGTGACAATTCGAAATGCAATGCATAAATAAATAAAATGAAACAGGGTCAGAATTTTCTTTGGTGGGATCAACTTTTTCTTGTCACTTGTAGCTATGGTTACGTTTTCTTCGGTCACTCTTTAAACCGTAAGTTTAAGGTTTTAAAATTTGACCAAACATGTGTTTTTACGGTAGTTTTAAGCTCTTTTATAATTGGTCATCTCCTAATCAAATTAATATAATGAGACACAACATTTATTCTAACTGTAATACCTACTACTTTTGACCCCTCGTTGATAGGAGAGAATAACAAGGAATAGTTAATCGACCCCTTCACTTATTGTAAGGTTTGAGTAGTAAACAAACAATATTATCCTCAAATAACCGACCAATCATAGAAACCTTGCCGCACTGATTTTGTTTATACTATAAATGTTTCTATTACCTCGACGATTCACCATTTTCGTCCATATTTATCGAATTCTGAGACATCTCACCCGCGCTGTACTCACTAATCACTGTATACGCGCCGCTTTTTGCAACTACCCGCATTATACGAAAAATATTTACAAAGCGGCGCCACCGTCAACGGTAAAGTGAGAAAATTGTATGAAGAGTTGATAGTTCCATTTATAATCACCATTTAAAAGCAGTGTTTATGTTTGTTCCAGCATTTAAAATTCGGCTTTTTTTTTAGTTTTGTGTATAGATGGCCATTTATCAATTTCGTATTATTTTGAATATCTGTGATTATAGCTAATCTATAATAAGCTATACTAATATTATAAAGGGAAAAGATTATTAATTGGATCAATTTTGAAAATTCTGTTACCGTTAGAATGCTATGTTATCCATGATGTAAAATAGGCTATATTTCATTGTGTGGACGAAATCGCAGGCAAAAGCTAGTGAATAAATAAATAACAAAAATAAAAGTCACAATTCTTCAGCTATATATTTGAGGCCAAGCGCGCGCCGTGTGTATAAAGATATCTCGGCGCGCCTTATAGAGGCCTCCCGTGACCAGAGGGCTGGCCAATATTTCGCTCAGTGAATAAGCATTGCCATACAATGTGGCAATGCTGCCAGCCTTCTGAGCACCCTCCCCATTGGCGACGATTTGGGAGAATTTTTTTATCTTTAATTGAATAATAGTTTTAGCTAGGTTTAAGTTATTTTTAAGTTTTGACTGTTTTTTTTATTATTTTTTTTCTTTTTCAATAAATAAAATGCCAGTTACAAAATTCGTCAGTTGTGAAAAAAACGTTTACCTTTTAACTGGTGGTCCGTCATCTTGTTCCATGCTGTCAACAGCATCTTGACAGAAAAGTCATGATTTCAATATCTTTTGCAACATCTACCTTAGTTTCTAGTAATTTTGTGAAATATGCTAAAGCAATAAACACTAATGAAGACAAGCAATTATAATGTAACTAAAAATAATCTATAACAGGATGACTGTAAAATTAAAAAAAACATCCTTAACCTTTCATATACCTAGTCCTGGATTCAGGTCAGAAGGCTCATTTTAAATTTCTAAACGACACTGAAAATGAGAACATACAAAAATCCAAAAGTAAAGTTATGGCTGGAGATTGAACCCGGAACCTCATAATTCCGTGATGCATGCTATACCGGTACACCACCCACAGCAGATAAGCTATCTTTTCATGTGTTTTTCAATCTCTAAAATTAATAATTTGGGATTTTGGGACAAATGAGACTGGAATGCAGGTTTTTTTTAATATTCTGGCATACAAAAGGTTAAACACCAAAATCTCGACAACAACACAAAGAAAACTATAAATTCCATTTGAATACTCCATCTTTTGTTAATATACTAACCTGTGACGCAAATGTTTGTTCCATCAATAGATTCAGAATTTAAGATCTTTTTTGCAGCACTCATCTGTTCTGCATTTATGAAACAAGCCGTAACAGCTGAACCATCATCTTTTATTTTGAAATCTCTGATCTCCGTTGGTCCGCACTGAAAGTTATAGTTTGGGATACACAACACACACATAAATCACATCTTTATCCCTTATGGGGTAGACAGGCCTATGGTAACAAGACCTAAAGGCCATATTCAGCATGATTAAGGGTCACATCACCTATAACGTGACTCCTAAGGTTCCACAGTGGTATACAATTCAGTTTATTTCACTGTGCAGTCATGTTTAAGTATTTTATTATTATTGCTTTTATCCAAGGAAGGGATTAAATCAGATGTTACTTTCAGCTGCATTTAATCTGAGGTTTTACTGTCAAATTCACTTACAATCCACAAATATTTAATTCTGTCAAATATAGGATACAAATCGATGGGTCCAACGTATATGGGCTAATGTAAATCATTCTAGATAGGGTAGTCTAAATTATTTGTGATTATACTTTTTTTTTTTTTTTTTTTTTTTTTACATTTTACATTAACTTGCGATCTGTCTCTTTGGGACATTCAGCAAGAGGTTGATATGTATGGTTTTTGGTCTTGCAAGGTGCGTGTCCAGTGACACGCCCGTCTATAGGCTGTTATCTATTCTAGTAGATCTTGGGGGGCTCGCCTCTTCAGTCGATTAAAAGTGACACATTCCTTCATTAGGTCATTTGCCAATTTGTTGGGGTGGTTCTGTATTCTCATCTTGTATCTGCGCATGCATGACTGGATTTCTTCTTTTATTGTTGGAATGCCTAAATCATGGTGTATTCTAGCGTTTCTAACGTACCAAGGTGCCTTGACAATCATACGCAGTATTTTGGATTGGTATCGCTGGATGATTTCGACGTTTGATTTGGCAGATGTTCCCCATAATTGTAGGCCGTATGTCCAGATTGGTTTAAGGATGCACTTGTATAAAAGTATTTTATTTTCCATGCTGAGTTGGGATTTGTTGTTCATGAGCCAATATATCTTGCGCATTTGTTGGCTCAGAGCCTTGCGTTTTGTAAATATGTGGGTTCTCCATGTCAAACGTCTGTCCAGGTAAAGACCTAAGTATCTGGCTACATCAGCCTGAGGTATTTGAGTACCATTAAGCTTCACAGGTGGGCATGTCTTCCTTCTGGTAGTAAAGGTTACTTGTGTAGACTTGGTTTCGTTAGCCCTTATCCTCCAGTCTCTTAACCATGTAGATATTTCATTTAGGCTAATTTGTAGTTTATGCGAAGCAGTATCTGGGCATGCATCGACTGCCAACACTGCTGTGTCATCTGCAAAAGTTCCAGTGACTACATTTTGGTCTATTGGGAGGTCTGCTGTGTATAATAGGTACAAAACTGGGCCCATCACACTACCTTGTGGTACCCCGGCCTGTATTTTGTGAAGACATGTGACTTCATCTCCCTGCTTTACGAAGAAATGTCTGTTGCTTAGATATGATTTTATAAATAGGTAGAAATTAGTTGGAAGTGACTTTTTGACTTTGAAAAGGAGGCCCTCATGCCAAACACGATCAAATGCTTGAGATATATCTAAGAATACTGCAGAACAGTATTGTTTCTCTTCAAATGCAGTATTTATTCTTTCTACCAGCCTATGGATTTGTTCAGTCGTCCCGTGTCTCTGCCGGAAGCCAAATTGATGATCTGGTATCAATTTCTGTTCATTAATTATTGGTAGGAGTCTTCCTAGGAAGAGAGTTTCCATTAGCTTTGAGAGGATCGGCAGTAGGCTTATTGGGCGGTAAGACTTTACATCATCAGGATTTTTGCCAGGTTTAGGAATCATTATTATTTGAGCTACTTTCCATTGTGGTGGTACAAATCCCCTCCATAGTACAGCATTGTATAAGTGTGTTAGAAATGTAAGGCCTTCTTCGGGCAATCTTTTCAGAATCGTAGCTGTGATGAGATCGTATCCAGGTGCTTTGCCTTGTTGTAGTTTGCCTATGGCGGCACAGACTTCATTCCGAGTTATTTTACGGATTGGCGTATCTAGCTGGTAAGATTGTTGTAGATAATTGCTAATTTCTTCAATTTTTGAAGACCCTTCATTAGGATTTGGTGTGAACACGTCTTCTAAATGTTTTGCAAATTCTTGTGCTTTTTCAGCATCACTATTAGTCCATGTTCCATTTCGTTTACGTATCGGAGGTTGATGAATTATAGTGATTATACTTAAGGTAGCATTTACTTTGTAATTTTTTCATGGATTGGCCGTTATATGTAGGACCCATCGAAATGTATGGCGAATGTGATTGTGAGTGCTAACACGTTAAACATGGCCTCTGCTAAAAAAATAGTTATGATTAACATGACCATTTCTTTTTTTTGCCAGAGCGGGACAACTGCGGAATTATATACCTAATATAAAAAAGTTTTTAGTGTTTTGCAAGTTATTTCTTATAACAAAAACAATTAAATCACTAAACACAAAACAGTTAAGTAGGTACAGCTTACTAAGCCCCCGTAGTGGCATGACGTCTAAGTCGTATTTTTGTATTGAGCAAATTTGGTTAAAAATATCAGCGTTGAACGCATTTCGAGCGGCAAAAGTACATTTTAAATTATCATTTTGGTATTTTTGCAAAAGCGGGATTATGACGGCCTCGTTGGGGACACCGGGACAGACTACTTGAAAGCAGGACTGTCCGCCCAAGGCGGGACGTATGGTCACGTTAGTTATGATATGGTGCCTTTAAAAACATGGACGAAATTTAAAAAAAAAACTGCAACTATGCACTATGGTTGGCAACGCATCTGGAATCCCTCCGGGGTTGCGGGTGTCTATGGGCAGTGGTGATCACTTACCATCAGGTAACCCACTTGCTCGTTTGCCTTCCTATTCATATAAAAAAAAAACAAAAAAATGCCAGGTTTTCTGTAAAGAAAGATAATAGGTAACCATAATTCCCTTGTAGCTCCCTGCTCTTGTACCACAGCTACCAATTTTCACAAAGAAACACTTACCAGCTTTTCCAGCCATTCCTTGATTTGTTGAAATGAAAAATGCTTGGGTAACTTTGTAATGACAAGGGCAGGCGTGTTACTACTAGTTCTTTTCATTGTAGCGTTGGATGTTTCGCAGTCCGACTCGTTATCTATGATCATAATAGATGCCACGGGTGCGCTAGAGCCCAATGCACATGCATTTTTCGATTTTACATCCAGCACGTTTAAATCGGCTTGTTTAATTAATGGTTCAGTCTTCGTTGTCGAAGAGCAGTTTTTTTCACTCGTTTGATTTGTTTCTTCGTCCATTATTAGGCTTTCAGTAAATGTTCATAATCCTATAATGTTTCGCACGTTTTACTTTCTACTAAGCATTATTAACTGCTTTAAGAAAGAAACGGGAAGAAAGAATTATAAAATACAACAGAAATGCACCGGTTGTTTTTTTCGCGTCGCGACACCTTTATTTGACAACTTCACAACTTGACATTTGCTTCTGACGTTTTGAAGATTATCTTACGTTTAGTTACACTGCTGGATGGTCGCAATGAAATTTCTCAATACCAAATATTTTATTTTCGGTGTAAAATTTGATTTTTTTATATCATCGAAACCACAATTTGGTAATATTCAATTATGAATATAGTTCGGATCATATATGACCGGATTAACAAAATGATTTATTTCAATCAGAGCGTTGGCAGTATATTCATATTCTCATAGTTTTTTCCGACAGTGTTGTGAAAAAAATGCTCTACTTTGGCAACTGACAATGACACTAAAGTGTGTGTGACGTTTAGCGCGCACAGCCACAGCAATTTTTTTTTTATTTTAATTTAAGCGTATTAAAAAATATTTTGGGTCTGAGAAATTTTGATTATTATGTCTATTTGTTCTGTAAAATGGTGTGGTAAGACATCGAAAACATCAAGTGTTAAAAAAGATGGAATAACGTTCCACCGGTAAGTTACTGACGTTAAGTTTTTAATAATTAATCATTGTAATTGTAATCCCATAGAATGTAACTTTATGAAAACGTTTATTGTTTATCGCACTTTAAAAAAATATCAATGCATATATGGACTCAATTTGTCTTAGATGAATATTATATGAGATCAAGGAACAAAATTAGGCAGTTGTCATATTTTTTATACCTCGCATTTAAAAGTTAATTTTTGCGTAAAAAGCGCAGTTACATTCTACGGGAGCTGTCATCGAGAAACTTAATGATTGGAAGAACTATAGTTCTTCGGTGCTCTCAGTACCATCTGATGCAGACTGTACCTTACATAGAGACCTTTTCTGGGAAATGTTGATAAGTATGAGTACCAAGATATGTTTAACAGGTTTTCCCGCGAACCTGAAGTTGCAGCAAAATGGACCGAAGCTACTAGACGTGAGAACTGGACACCTAAACCTACCTCCGTGCTGTGCTCAAGACACTTCATGGAAGATTGTTTTATTGTATGCCCTCAGACACAAAGACGGAGGCTGTTCAAAGATGCTATTCCTACGTTACACCTTCCAGTCATGGTGAGTAGCTGAGTTCAGAAATGAAGTCATTTATAAGTCATAAGTCATTTATTCGTCGCTTTCATGTGTACATTAGATCTTACAAGCTAATAAATTTCCCAACATGAAACCCTGTAGCAGGGCACTGCAACATAACTTAACCTAATAATGCGATTAATTATTATTACACTTGATTTAAACAACTTATTTTTTAATTTATTTATAATCGTTTACTATCATGGCATTGCTTGTTTTAATCTACCTCTCGAAAATTTAAATTTACAAAATTACAAAATTACATTCATGCTTTGGAATAAATACTTAATATTAAAATTTTGACTCACAATTGAATTTATTAATAACGTAACAACAATCATGTTATATTAATAGTATTTTATTGTGTTGTGTATCTTATACAAGTTAAATTTATGAATTTATGAATCTGGCGGAGAAAAAACATGGAAGAGTGATACTTCTTGTTTCACATTTCATTTCTAATTCTTCGGAATTCACTCACAAACTGTTAGGTGTACTCCAGATTAACTTTATTTCTTTTTCCAGACATCTCAACCCATTGATACTGGCACTCAAACCACAGGCTTAGACTCCGACAAGAATAACATAACCCAGCGAATACATCAAGAACTACCATCCCGGAGTGAAGACCATCAGACCAAGCTACTATCCAAAAGACTGCAGAGCCAACATTTTACTATCGGTGTTAAAAATAAAAAGCTCAAACTGCTAAGAGAGAGATTACGACGGGCTGAAAAAAAAATCACTAGGCTTGAAGCAACTCAGACTGAATATCAAGATAGTGGTGTCTTCATAAATAGTATGGAGTTAAACCATAATAAAAGGGAACAAACAGAACCGTTTGAAAAGATAATGGAAAGAAAATCTATTCATATCATAAGACTATAAGACACTTTAGCTATAGATTTAAAACTAGTATTTCGCGTGGGGGCCGCGGGCCCCGAGGGCCCCGCGGAGGTCCCTGCCACCCTGTTTTGTTTTAATAATCCTACCTTTTTTTTTTTACTATATACTTTGGCCGCCTTTTTGAAACCGCCACTTTGAAAACAGTGATTCATATCCTACCGCCCTGTTTTTTTTAAACATTTCTAACATTTTTTACTATAATCTTTGGCCGCCATTTTGTATCCGCCATCTTGGAAAAAGTATTTCGCGCGGAGGTTGCGAAGGGTAGCCTACCATCCTATTTTTTTCGCATAGGGGCCGCGGGCCCCACGGGACCCGCGCAGGGTACCCTGTCAGCCTGTGTTATTTTCAAATATTACTACATTCTTTGGTCGTCATTTTGAAACCACTACCTTGGAAAAAGTATTTCGCGTGGGGGCCGCGGCCCCCGCGGGGACCGCGGAGGGTAACCTACCACCCTGTATTTTTTTCAAATATTTATAACCTTTTTTACTTTATTCTTTGGCCGCCATCTTGGGAAAAGCATTTCGCGTGAAGGCCGCGGGCCCCGCGGGACCCGCGGAGGTTACCCTATCAGCCTGTTTTTTTTTCAAATATTTCTATACTTTTTCACTATATTCTTTGGCCGCCATTTTGAATCCACCATCTTGGAAAAAATTAGGTTCATTAGATTACTCCTCCCACCTAGAACGACACTCGGTCGAGCACAACCCATCTATCTCGACTGGCCTCTGAGATATTCGAGTTTCAATTTTGTATGGCGGCCATCTTGTTTTCGCAATTTTGAAAAAAAATTACCGGTTCACCCATAGGCTGGCTGTTTTGAGCGACTTTAGTTCCGGGCAAACTCGATAGGGCAAGTCGTTGCGGAGAGCTGGCCCACGTGTCAGGTCAGTTGCCACGTTCAGGACAGTTTTGCATTTTTTTTGTACTTGTGATAAAATTTCTTATGCGATGGTGCATAAAATCGAACCCCTATCGCTAATAGCTGCTATAAAACACAAGCGAGTCTATGAGTCTGTCATTACATTGTATGGCGGCCATCTTGGAAAATGGCGGAATCAAAAAATAAATTCTAACGTTAGAATTTGTAACCCTGAAGAGTCTCGGATGCAAATTTTCAGTTCGAACGGACTCAAAAAAAATTTGGCCGCCATTTTGAATCCGCCATCTTGGAAAAAGAATTGGGTCATCGGATTACTACTCCCACCTTGAACAACATTTAGTCGAGCACCACCCACCTATTGCAATTGGCCTCAGAGATATTTGCGATTCAATTTTGTATGGCGGCCATTTTGTTTTTGCAATTTTGAAAAAAAAATACCGGTTCACCTATTGGCTGGCTGTTCTGAGCGACTTTTGTTCCGGGCAAACTCAATAAAGCAATTTATCGCGGAGAGCTGCCCCATGTGTCAGGTCAGTTTCCACATTCAGGTCAATTTTTCATTTTTTTCGTAGTTTTGATATAATTTCTGATGCGAAAGTGCATAGAGTCGAATCCCACCTCTTATGGGCTCCTCAAAACAACAGGTCAAAGATACAGAAATTACTTTGTATGGCGGCCATCTTGGAAAATGGCGGAATCGAAAAATAAAGTATGCTATTTAAATCTGTGGCCTCAAAGAGCCACGGATGCAAAATTTCAGTCTGATCGGAGAAAAAAAAAATTTGGCCGCCATTTTGAATCCGCCATCTTGGAAAAAAAATTGCTTAGTCAGATTTCCCTCTCAACTTTGAATGACATTTGGTCGAGCACCACCCGTCTATCTCGACTGGCCTCTGAGATATTCGCGTTTCAATTTTGTATGGCGGCCATCTTGTTTTCGCCATTTTGAAAAATCTTGGACCGGCTCACCCATTGGCCGGCTGTTCTGAGCGACTTAAGTTCCGGACAAACTCGATAGGGCAAGTCGTTGCGGAGAGCAGGCCCATGTACCGAATCAGTTTCCACGTTCAGGTCAGTTTTTAATTTTTTTGGTACTAACGATATGATTCTTGATGCGATGGTGTACAGAGTCGAACCCTATCTCTAAAAGCTGCTATCCAACACAGGTGAGTCTGTTAGTCTGACATTACATTGTATGGCGGCCATCTTGGAAAATGGCGGAATCAAAAAATTAAATATGGCGTTTAAATTTGTGGCCTCGAAGAGCCGCGGATGCAAAATTTCAATTGGATCGGAGTAAAAAAAAATTTGGCCGCCATTTTGAATCCGCCATCTTGGAAAAAAAAATGGGTCATCCGATTACTACTCCCACCTTGAACAATATTTGGTCAAGCACCACTCGTCTATCTCGACTGGCCTCTGAGATATTCGCGTTTCAATTTTGTATGGCGGCCATCTTGTTTTTGCAATTTTGAAAAAAATATACTGGTTCACCCATTGGCTGGCTGTTCTGAGCGACTTTTGTTCCGGGCAAACTCAATAAAGCAATTCATCGCGGAGAGCTGCCCCATGTGTCAGGTCAGTTTCCACATTCAGGTCAATTTTTCATTTTTTTCGTACTTATCATATAATTTTTGAAGCGAAAGTGTATAGAACCAAGCCCTACCTCTGATGGGTTCCTCAAAACAACAGGTCAAATATACAGAAATTACTTTGTATGGCGGCCATCTTGGAAAATGGCGGAACCGAAAAATAAAGTATGCCATTTGAATCTGTAGCCTCAAAGAGCCCCGGATGCAAAATTTCAGTCGGATCGGAGAAAAAAAAAATTTGGCCGCCATTTTGAATCCGCCATCTTGGAAAAAAAATTGCTTAGTCAGATTTCCCCCTCAACTCTGAATGACATTTGGTCGAGCACCACCTATCTATCGCGACTGGCCTCTGAGATATTCGCGTTTCAATTTTGTATGGCGGCCATCTTGTTTTCGCCATTTTGAAAAATCTTGGACCGGCTCACCCATTGGCCGGCTGTTCTTAGCGACTTTAGTTCCGGGCAAACTCGATAGGTCGAGCCGTTGCGGAGAACCGCCCCATGTGTCAAGTCAATTTCCACGATCAGGTCAATTTCGTATTTTTCTGGTGGTCGTGGGGGCATTTCTGATACGATGGTGTATAGAGTCTAACCACACCTCTTGCGGGTTCTTCAAAACAGCATGTCAGTGAGTGAGTGAGTGAGTCAGTGAGTGGGTATTCAGCTATATATATTATAACTAGTATTTCGCGTGGGGGCCGCGGGCCCCGAGGGCCCCGCGGAGGTCTCGTGCCACCCTGTTTTGTTTTAATAATCCTAACCGTTTTTTTACTATATACTTTGGCCGCCTATTTGAAACCGCCACCTTGAAAACAGTGATTCATACCCTACCGCCCTGTTTTTTTTTTCTAACATTTTTTACTATAATCTTTGGCCGCCATTTTGTATCAGCCATCTTGGAAAAAGTATTTCGCGTGGAGGCCGCGGGCCCCACGGGACCCGCGGAGGGTTCCCTGCCACCCTGTTTTTTTTCAAATATTTCTAACATTTTTTCCTTTAATCATTGGCCGCCATTTTGTATCCGCCATCTTGGAAAAAGTATTTCGCGCGGGGGCCGCGAAGGGTAGCCTACCATCCTATTTTTTTCGCATGGGGGCCGCGGGCCCCACGGGACCCGCGGAGGGTACCCTGACAGCCTGTGTTATTTTCAAATATTACAACATTCTTTGGCCGTCATTTTGAGACCACCACCTTGGAAAAAGTATTTCGCGTGAGGGCCGCGGCCCCCGCGGGGACCGCGGAGGGTAACCTACCAGCCTGTATTTTTTTCAAATATTTCTCACCTTTTTTTTACTTTATTCTTCGGCCGTTATCTTGGGAACAGCATCTCACATGGGGGCCGCGGGCCCCACGGGACCCGCGGAGGGTACCCTGCCAGCTTATTGTTTCTTCAAATATTTCTAGCCTTTTTTCTATATTCTTTGGCCGCCATCTTTGGAAAAGCATTTCGCATGGAGGCCGCGGGCCCCACGGGACCCGCGGAGGGTACCCTGCCACCCTGTTTTTTTTTCAAATATTTCTCACCTTTTTTATTTACTTTATTTTTCGGCCGTTATCTTGGGAACAGCATCTCACATGGGGGCCGCGGGCCCCACGGGACCCGCGGAGGGTACCCTACCAGCCTATTGTTGAGGCCGCGGCCCCCGCGGGGACCGCGGAGGGTAACCACCACCCTGTATTTTTTTCAAATATTTCTAACGTTTTTTACTACATTCTTTGGCCGTCATTTTGAAACCACCATCTTGGAAAAAGTATTTCGCGTGGGGGCCGCGGCCCCCGCGGGGACCGCGGAGGGTAACCTACCACCCTGTATGTCACTTAGTGAGCACAACCCATCCATCTCGACTGGCCTCTGAGATATTGGCGTTTCAATTTTGTATGGCGGCCATCTTGTTTTCGCGCTTTTGAAAAAAAAACACCGGCTTACCCATTGGCTGGCTGTTCTGAGCGACTTTAGTTCCGGGCAAACTCGATAGGGCAAGTCGTTGCGGAGAGCTGGTCCATGTGTCAAGTCAGTTTCCACGTTAAGGTCGGTTTTGCATTTATTTTGTATTTGTGATCGAATTTCTTATGCGATGGTGTATAAAGTTGAACCCTTTTTCTAAAAGCTGCTATACAACACAAGTGAGTCTATGAGTCTGACATTACTTTGTATGGCGGCCATCTTGGAAAATGGCGGAATCGAAAAATAATTTCTAGCATCAGAATCTGTGGCCCTGAAGAGGCTCGGATGCAAAATTTTACTCAGAACGGACTCAAAAAAAATTTGGCCGCCATTTTGAATCCGCCATTTTGGAAAAAAAATTTAGTTCATTAAATTACTCCGCCCACTTTGAACAACATTTGTTCGAGCTCCACCCACCTTTTGCGACTGGCCTCTGAGATATTTGCGTTTCAATTTTGTATGGCGGCCATTTTGTTTTTGCAATTTTGAAAAAAAAAAACTGGTTCACCTATTGGCTGGCTGTTCTGAGCGACTTTTGTTCCGGGCAAACTCGATAGGGCAAGTCGTTGCGGAGAGCTGCCCCATGTGTCAGGTCAGTTTCCACATTCAGGTCAATTTTTCATTTTTTTCGTACTTTTAATATAATTTCTGATGCGAAAGTGTATAAAAACGAATCCCACCTCTGATGGGCTCCTCAAAACAACAGGTCAAAGATACAGAAAATACTTTGTATGGCGGCCATCTTGGAAAATGGCGGAACCGAAAAATAAAGTATGCCATTCAAATCTGTGGCTTTGAAGAGCCCCGGATGCAAAATTTCAATCGGATCGGATAAAAAAAAAATTTGGCCGCCATTTTGAATCCGCCATCTTGGAAAAAAAATTGATTAGTCGGATTTCCCCCTCAACTCCTAATGACATTTGGTCGAGCACCACCCACCTATCTCGACTGGCCTCTGAGATATTCGCGTTTCAATTTTGTATGGCGGCCATCTTGTTTTCGCCATTTTGAAAAAACTTGGACCGGCTCACCCATTGGCCGGCTGTTCTGAGCGACTTTAGTTTGGGGCAAACTCGACAGGTCGAGCCGTCGCGGAGAGCTGCCCCATGTGTCGGGTCAGTTTCCACGTTCAGGTCGATTTCGTATTTTTCTGGTGGTCGGGCAAGCATTTCTGATACAACGATGTATAGAGTCTAACCTCAACTCTTACAGGTTCCTCCAAACAACTCTGGGGTGAGTCAGTCAGTGAGTGAGTGGGTATTCAGCTATATATATTATAATAATAACTAGTATTTCGCGTGGGGGCCGCGGGCCCCAAGGGCCCCGCGGAGGTCCCTGCCACCCTGTTTTGTTTTAATAATCCTAACCTTTTTTTTTACTATATACTTTGGCCGGCTTTTTGAAACCGCCACCATGTATAAAGTATTCTTCGTGGGGGCCGCGAAGGATACTCTGCCATCCTGTTGTTTTTCAAATATTTCAAACCTATTTTTACTTTATTGTTTGGCTGCCCTCTCGGGAAAAGCAATTCGCATGCGGGCCGCGGGCCCCACGGGACCCGCGGAGGGTACCCTGCCAGCCTGTTGTTTTTTCAAATATTTCTAGCCCTTTTTACTATATTCTATGGCCGCCATCTTAGAAAAAGCATTTCGCATGGGGGCCGCGGGCCCCACGGGACCCGCGGAGGGTACCCTGCCAGCCTGTTGTTTTTTCGAATATTTCTAGCCTTTTTTACTATATTCTATGGCCGCCATCTTAGAAAAAGCATTTCGCATGGGGGCCGCGGGCCCCACGGGACCCGCGGAGGGTACTCTGCCAGCCTGTTGTATTTTCAAATATTTCTGGCCTTTTTTACTATATTCTATGGCCGCCATCTTAGAAAAAGGATTTCGAATGGGGGCCGCGGGCCCCATGGGACCCGCGGAGGGTGCCCTGCCAGCCTGTTGTATTTTAAAATATTACTACATTCTATAGCCGTCATTTTGAAACCACTACCTTGGAAAAAGTACTTCGCATGGGGGCCGCGGGCCCCACGGGACCCGCGGAGGGTGCCCTGCCAGCCTGTTGTATTTTAAAATATTACTACATTCTATAGCCGTCATTTTGAAACCACTACCTTGGAAAAAGTACTTCGCATGGGGGCCGCGGGCCCCACGGGACCCGCGGAGGGTACCCTGCCAGCCTGTTGTGTTTTCAAATATTACTACATTCTTTGGCCATCATTTGGAAACCACTACCTTGGAAAAAGTATTTCGCGTGGCGGCCGCGGCCCCCGAGGGGACCGCGGAGGGTAACCTACCACCCTGTATTTTTTTCAAATATTTCTAACGTTTTTTACTACATTCTTTGGCCGTCATTTTGAAACCACATCTTGGAAAAAGTATTTCGCGTGGGAGCCGCGGCACCCGCGGGGACCGCGGAGGGTAACCTACCACCCTGTATGTCACTTAGTCGAGCACAACCCATCCATCTCGACTGGCCTCTGAGATATTGGCGTTTCAATTTTGTATGGCGGCCATCTTGTTTTCGCGCTTTTGAAAAAAAAAACACCGGCTTACCCATTGGCTGGCTGTTCTGAGCGACTTTAGTTCCGGGCAAACTCGATAGGGAAAGTCCTTGCGGACAGCTGGCCCATGTGTCAAGTCAGTTTCCAAGTTAAGGCCGGACTTTTATTTTTTTTGTACTTGTGATAAAGTTTCTTATGCAATCGTATAATACAGTCGAACCCTATTTCTAAAAACTGCTATACAACACAAGTGAGTCTATGAGTCTGACATTATTTTGTATGGCGGCCATCTTGGAAAATGGCGGAATGGAAAAATAAATTCTAGCGTCAGAATCTGTGGCCCTGAAGAGGCTCGGATGCAAAATTTTACTCAGAACGGACTCAAAAAAAATTTGGCCGCCATTTTGAACCCGCCATCTTGGAAAAAAAATTGGGTCATCCGATTACTACTCCCACCTGGAACAATATTTGGTCGAGCACCACCCACCTATTGTGATTGGCCTCTGAGATATTTGCGTTTCAACTTTGTATGGCGGCCATCTTGTTTTTGCAATTTTGAAAAAAAAATACCGGTTCACCTATTGGCTGGCTGTTCTGAGCGACTTTTGTTCCGGGCAAACTCGATAGGGCCAGTCGTTGCGGAGAGCTGGCCCATGTGTTAGGTCAGTTTCCACATTCAGGTCAATTTTTCATTTTTTTGGTACTAATCATATAATTGTTGAAGCGAAAGTGTATAGAACCAAACCCTACCTCTTGTGGGTTCCTCAAAACAACAGGTCAAAGATACAGAAATTACTTTGTATGGCGGCCATCTTGGAAAATGGCGGAATCGAAAAATAAACTATGCCATCTGAATCTGTGGCCTCGAAGAGCCCCGGATGCAAAATTTCAATCGGATCGGAGTAAAAAAAATTTTGGCCGCCATTTTGAATCCGCCATCTTGGAAAAAAAATTACTTATTCAGGTTTCCCTCTCAACTCTGAATGACATTTGGTCGAGCACCACCCGTCTATCTCGACTGGCCTCTGAGATATTCGCGTTTCAATTTTGTATGGCGGCCATCTTGTTTTCGCCATTTTGAAAAATCTTGGACCGGCTCACCCATTGGCTGGCTGTTCTGAGCGACTTTAGTTCCGGACAAACTCGACAGGTTGAGCCGTTGCGGAGAACCGCCCCATGTGTCAAGTCAATTTCCACGTTCAGGTCGATTTCGTATTTTTCTGGTGGTCGTGAGGGCATTTCTGATACGACCATGTATAGAGTCTGACCTCACCTCTTACGGGTTCTTCAAAACAGCATGTCAGTGAGTGAGTGAGTGAGTGAGTCAGTGGGTATTCAGCTATATATATTATAACTAGTATTTTGCGTGGGGGCCGCGGGCCCCAAGGGCCCCGCGGAGGTCCCTGCCACCCCGTTTTGTTTTAATATTTCTAACCTTTTTTTTTACTATATACTTTGGCCGCCTTTTTGAAACCGCCACCTTAGAAAAGTGATTCGTACCCTACCGCCCTGTTTTTTTTTCAAATATTTCTAACCTATTTTAATTTATTCTTTGGCCGTCATCTTTGGAAAAGCATTTTGCATAGGGGCCGCGGGCCCCACGGGACCCGCGGAGGGTACCCTACCATCCTGTTTTTTTTCAAATATTTCTAATCTTTTTTACTTTATTCTTTGGCCGCCATCTTTGGAAAAGCATTTCGCATGGAGGCCGCGGGCCCCACGGGACCCGCGGAGGGTACCCTACCATCCTGTTTTTTTCAAATATTTCTAACCTTTTATACTTTATTCTTTGGGCGCCTTCTTTGGAAAAGCATTTCACATGGGGGCCGCGGGCCCCACGGGACCCGCGGAGGGGTACCCTCCTGTTTTTTTTCAAATATTTCTAATCTTTTTTACTTTATTCTTTGGCCGCCATCTTTGGAAAAGCATTTCGCATGCGGGCCGCGGGCCCCACGGGACCCGCGGAGGGTACCCTACCATCCTGTTTTTTCCAAATATTTATAACCTTTTTTACTTTATTATTTTGCCGCCATCTTGGGAAAAGCATTTCGCGTGGAGGCCGCGGGCCCCACGGGACCCGCGGAGGTTACCCTACCAGCCTGTGTTTTTTTCAAATATTTCTATACTTTTTTACTATATTCTTTGCCCGCCATTTTGAATCCACCACCTTCGAAAAAATTAGGTTCCTTAGATTAATCCTCCCACCTAGAACGACACTTGGTCGAGCACAACCCATCTATCTCGACTGGCCACTGAGATAATCACGTTTGAATTTTGTATGGCGGCCATCTTGTTTTCGCAATTTAAAAAAAAAAATTACCGGTTCACCCATAGGCTGGCTGTTCCGAGCGACTTTAGTTCCAGGCAAACTCGATAGGGCAAGTCGTTGCGGAGAACTGGCCCATGTGTCAAGTCATTTTCCAGGTTAAGGTCGGTTTTGCATTTTTTTTTGTACTTGCGATAAAATTTCTTATGCGATGGTGTATAAAGTCAAACCCTATTTCTAAAAGCTGCTATACAACACAAGTGAGTCTATGAGTCTGACATTACTTTGTATGGCGGCCATCTTGGAAAATGGCGGAACCGAAAAATAAAGTATGACGTTTGAATCTGTGGCCTCGAAGAGCCCCGGATGCAAAATTTCAATCGGATCGGATTAAAAAAAAATTTGGCCGCCATTTTGAATCCGCCATCTTGGAAAAAAAAATGGGTCATCAGATTACTACTCTCACCTTGAACAACATTTGGTCGAGCACCACCCACCTATTGCGATTGGCCTCTGAGATATTTGCGATTCCATTTTGTATGGCGGCCATTTTGTTTTAGCAATTTTGAGAAAATTTTACCGGTTCACCTATTTGCTGGCTGTTCTGAGCGACTTTTGTTTCGGGCAAACTCGATAGGGCAAGTAGTTGCGGAGAGCTGGCCCATGTGTCAGGTCAGTTTCCACATTCAGGTCGATTTTTCATTTTTCGGGTATTTATCATAAAATTTCTGAAGCGAAAGTGTACAGAGCCGAACCCCACCTCTTATAGGCTCCTCAAAACAGTAGGTCAAAGATACAGAAATTACTTTGTATGGCGGCCATCTTGGAAAATGGCGGAATCGAAAAATAAAGTATGCCATCCGTATCTGTGGCCTCAAAGAGCCCCGGATGCAAAATTTCAATCGGATCGGATAAAAAAAAATTTTGGCCGCCATTTTGAATCCGCCATCTTGGAAAAAAAATTGCTTAGTCAGATTTCCCCCCCAACTCTGAATGACATTTGGTCGAGCACCACTTGTCTATCTCGACTGGCCTCTGAGATATTCGCGTTTCAATTTTGTATGGCGGCCATCTTGTTTTCGCCATTTTGAAAAATCTTGGACCGGCTCACCCATTGGCCGGCTGTTCTGAGCGACTTTAGTTCCGGGAAAACTCGACAGGTCGAGCCGTCGCGGAGAGCCGCCCCATGTGTCGGGTCAGTTTCCACGTTCAGGTCGATTTCGTATTTTTCTGGTGGTCGTGGGGGCATTTCTGATACGACGGTGTATAGAGTCTAACCAAACCTCTTGTGGGTTCTTCAAAACAGCATGTCAGTGAGTGAGTGAGTGGGTATTTAGCTATATATATTATAACTAGTATTTCGCGTGGGGGCCGCGGGCCCCAAGGGCCCCGCGGAGGTCCCTGCCACCCTGTTTTGTTTTAATAATCCTAACCTTTTTTTTTACTATATACTTTGGCCGGCTTTTTGAAACCGCCACCATGTATAAAGTATTCTTCGTGGGGGCCGCGAAGGATACTCTGCCATCCTGTTGTTTTTCAAATATTTCAAACCTATTTTTACTTTATTGTTTGGCTGCCCTCTCGGGAAAAGCAATTCGCATGCGGGCCGCGGGCCCCACGGGACCCGCGGAGGGTACCCTGCCAGCCTGTTGTTTTTTCAAATATTTCTAGCCCTTTTTACTATATTCTATGGCCGCCATCTTAGAAAAAGCATTTCGCATGGGGGCCGCGGGCCCCACGGGACCCGCGGAGGGTACCCTGCCAGCCTGTTGTTTTTTCGAATATTTCTAGCCTTTTTTACTATATTCTATGGCCGCCATCTTAGAAAAAGCATTTCGCATGGGGGCCGCGGGCCCCACGGGACCCGCGGAGGGTACTCTGCCAGCCTGTTGTATTTTCAAATATTTCTGGCCTTTTTTACTATATTCTATGGCCGCCATCTTAGAAAAAGGATTTCGAATGGGGGCCGCGGGCCCCATGGGACCCGCGGAGGGTGCCCTGCCAGCCTGTTGTATTTTAAAATATTACTACATTCTATAGCCGTCATTTTGAAACCACTACCTTGGAAAAAGTACTTCGCATGGGGGCCGCGGGCCCCACGGGACCCGCGGAGGGTGCCCTGCCAGCCTGTTGTATTTTAAAATATTACTACATTCTATAGCCGTCATTTTGAAACCACTACCTTGGAAAAAGTACTTCGCATGGGGGCCGCGGGCCCCACGGGACCCGCGGAGGGTACCCTGCCAGCCTGTTGTGTTTTCAAATATTACTACATTCTTTGGCCATCATTTGGAAACCACTACCTTGGAAAAAGTATTTCGCGTGGCGGCCGCGGCCCCCGAGGGGACCGCGGAGGGTAACCTACCACCCTGTATTTTTTTCAAATATTTCTAACGTTTTTTACTACATTCTTTGGCCGTCATTTTGAAACCACATCTTGGAAAAAGTATTTCGCGTGGGAGCCGCGGCACCCGCGGGGACCGCGGAGGGTAACCTACCACCCTGTATGTCACTTAGTCGAGCACAACCCATCCATCTCGACTGGCCTCTGAGATATTGGCGTTTCAATTTTGTATGGCGGCCATCTTGTTTTCGCGCTTTTGAAAAAAAAAACACCGGCTTACCCATTGGCTGGCTGTTCTGAGCGACTTTAGTTCCGGGCAAACTCGATAGGGAAAGTCCTTGCGGACAGCTGGCCCATGTGTCAAGTCAGTTTCCAAGTTAAGGCCGGACTTTTATTTTTTTTGTACTTGTGATAAAGTTTCTTATGCAATCGTATAATACAGTCGAACCCTATTTCTAAAAACTGCTATACAACACAAGTGAGTCTATGAGTCTGACATTATTTTGTATGGCGGCCATCTTGGAAAATGGCGGAATGGAAAAATAAATTCTAGCGTCAGAATCTGTGGCCCTGAAGAGGCTCGGATGCAAAATTTTACTCAGAACGGACTCAAAAAAAATTTGGCCGCCATTTTGAACCCGCCATCTTGGAAAAAAAATTGGGTCATCCGATTACTACTCCCACCTGGAACAATATTTGGTCGAGCACCACCCACCTATTGTGATTGGCCTCTGAGATATTTGCGTTTCAACTTTGTATGGCGGCCATCTTGTTTTTGCAATTTTGAAAAAAAAATACCGGTTCACCTATTGGCTGGCTGTTCTGAGCGACTTTTGTTCCGGGCAAACTCGATAGGGCCAGTCGTTGCGGAGAGCTGGCCCATGTGTTAGGTCAGTTTCCACATTCAGGTCAATTTTTCATTTTTTTGGTACTAATCATATAATTGTTGAAGCGAAAGTGTATAGAACCAAACCCTACCTCTTGTGGGTTCCTCAAAACAACAGGTCAAAGATACAGAAATTACTTTGTATGGCGGCCATCTTGGAAAATGGCGGAATCGAAAAATAAACTATGCCATCTGAATCTGTGGCCTCGAAGAGCCCCGGATGCAAAATTTCAATCGGATCGGAGTAAAAAAAATTTTGGCCGCCATTTTGAATCCGCCATCTTGGAAAAAAAATTACTTATTCAGGTTTCCCTCTCAACTCTGAATGACATTTGGTCGAGCACCACCCGTCTATCTCGACTGGCCTCTGAGATATTCGCGTTTCAATTTTGTATGGCGGCCATCTTGTTTTCGCCATTTTGAAAAATCTTGGACCGGCTCACCCATTGGCTGGCTGTTCTGAGCGACTTTAGTTCCGGACAAACTCGACAGGTTGAGCCGTTGCGGAGAACCGCCCCATGTGTCAAGTCAATTTCCACGTTCAGGTCGATTTCGTATTTTTCTGGTGGTCGTGAGGGCATTTCTGATACGACCATGTATAGAGTCTGACCTCACCTCTTACGGGTTCTTCAAAACAGCATGTCAGTGAGTGAGTGAGTGAGTGAGTCAGTGGGTATTCAGCTATATATATTATAATATTACCTGACATAATATTGTCTATTACTCTTTTGCTGTCACTTCATTATCTTGTGTTTTTAGCTGATTAAATGTTCTAAAAGGTCATGTCGTATCTTATATCACTACCACTACTAGATCAGCACTGGATTAACAAGACAATACCAAAAAACGCTTGTGAAACAGGCTCATGGCGTGTAAGAAAAATGGTGTTATATTTATCTCGCTCTAACTTCCCGCGTTTTATACGCTCTTTCCCTTGATGATTGATGAATCACCAATTTTTAATAGGTACTTACTATGAACATAATATGTTATAGAATATTATTCTAAGCTAAAACTGAGTTCAAGTAAATTTTACTAAATGTTTTCGAGAAAGAAAGAAGGTGGGTGGAACATACTTAATCATTGTTCATTTATCATTTGCTAAAAGAACCTTTTGATCCAAATTTCAGCTTCTTGGACTTAGTATATTGCATATCGTGCTGTCCCTGTCACTATCCATAATAATAAATACGTGAAATAAAATGATACGAACTTCGAATTTCTGACTGCAGAGTCAGACCAGAGCCTCTAGTTGCCAGAACGCGGCGCAAACGCATCCTCGTAAACGTTTCAATAACTGGGCGAATCAGAGAGGGCTACTCCGAAATTCGACTTTCGAAGTTATATCGTACCTTCCCTCAATCCCTCTCTGTCTCAAATTAAGGAGTATTAGTAGACGCGCAACGGCACCAAACGCACTTCGAAAATCGAATTACACAATATGAGGCCAGCAGCGCCGCTAGCCCGGGGATCGAAACCGGTTAATATCGTTCCAAAAACCGTTACCATAACGTTCATTACATTAACTGGTTAACGGAGGGAACTAAATTAAAATAGTTCCAGCGACCAAATTTTGGAGCTCAACGATACGAAACCGGTTTTCCTCAAAGCAACGCCGCCTCTACCGCGCCCCACGTGCTGAGTCACGCCGCGATGCACTTTCTATCTCTTTCCTGCATGCGCTGGCTATAGAGAATGTTTGAAGAGAGATGACAAGTAATGACGTTTTAACTCGAATTAACCGGTTAATAGCGGTCAACAAAAGCTGATTTAGTGCGAAAACCGGTTTCTTCAATAACCGGTAAAACACCGGTAACCAAACCGTAAGCTGCAATCCATTTCTGTTTTGGTTATTGGTTATTGACCCCAAACCGGTTAATTTAAAAAACCGATTTCCGATCCCTGCTACTAGCGGCACTTGACGGCAACAAATTAATCTCATAGCATGACACTTCAAAGCGATCGCCGGCGTTGCCTCAATCCGGTGTGATGGGGACGCAGTGGGATGCCACTAGGGTTTCACCACAAACGCCCCTCTGCCTCTGATGGGGGGGAACTGTAACGCTAGAGCTCTCGGGGAGGTTTCCGACGTCACACCCCAAACTTATATGACCTGCACCTAGCTGCCTTACGACCTCGTGCAAGGTCCGGATACATCCATCTTGCTCATCCTGCCGCCAAGCAGCAGTGATGTGCTGGTGTCTGGTTGGGAGAGTACAATAGCCGGTGAAATTGCACACGAGGCATTCTATCTTAGCCATCTAGGCTGGTAACGCATCTGAGCGTTCAAAAAAAAATCCACTTGTTTTTTTTTCCTAAATTTAACTATTTTGGAATTTTCTTACTCAGTTTAGTCTATCGATCCTTATACAAGAAAAAGTGTGTCCCAAGATTTCCACTCCAGTTCGTCACGTTTTTTCATATATGTATGGAACGTGACGAACAGGAAAACAAATCCATAGTAAAATCTGGGACACATTTTTTCTTGTAGGTATGAGAATCGATAGGGTAAACGATTCTGTTTAAGAAAAACCCAAAATATTTAAATTCTGGAAAAAATGTACATGTGGACTTTTTTTTACAATGCAGTTTTTCTTATTTTTCTTCTAAAAAACGCGCTGTTTTTGTAAACTCTCCCTTTTGTTGTTAGCACATTTTAATTTCTAATGTTAATTTTCTTCGTACCGCTGTAAGATTTCCGTAACAACTTGGTGAGAACGTAACAGACATGTTTTCCTCGAGTAATTTATTACTCAAACGACAGATTTGTCAAAAATCCTCTTACTCAATTTATACCGATCGTGATTGCGATGGGAATCTGAGAATTAATCTTGTCCGTGTTCCTTTATGGTTATGGTCCCGGCCACAGACGTAACATCGAGATAGACAAAGCAGGTAAATACCGACATTGAGTGTCGAAAGTTTAGAAAGGCTTTTCTTTAGGTACACACTGCGTTATTCGGCGTGTCCGAGCAAATTCTAATTAATGTCATGGATAGTGTTTAAAGCCACTTTATTGTGAAGGTTTAGCGCGGCTTGAGCGTTCTATCATTAAATAGATAGTTACTGTAATTTAAGTGTGGAATTCTCATGACCATGCAATAAAAGAAATTAACTTGTCATAATATGTGTACAGTCTAAGGCATAAATATTGATATAGAAATCATGTCAACTACGAAAAAAATTGTAAAAATATTTTTTACACATTTTAATTTTTTTCACTACTTTTTTCGTGTAAATTCTTTGATTTAATCACATATTCTTATTGCTAAATTTAACGCGCATCTTTTTCAATTTTTGTAATAGCGAAAATCGAGAAAAAAAATATAATTATGTCACCGACCTCATTGTTTGTGGCGTAAATGTGTATTGTGACTCCTTAGTAAAGTACATTATATGTATTTATATCCTTGACTGTAGGTAGGTACATGCCTAAATTGTCAGTTTTGTTTAAAAAGGCAAATAAATCAGCTATGTTTAGGTACTTTTATACTGGTCTGGGAGCAAAGAAATAACATAGAATGTACACAGCTTCCCTGCCCGCGCAGATGGTAAAAGCCCATCGAGGCAATTGGGCGAAAATCTTAGGAATTATTTTATAGGCGATGCGGCTAGCAACCCATCACTATATTGATTCCCCTTTCCACCTGTACGCCCACAATCATGCTAAACGTGGCCTTTACCTTGTTACCATAGGCTCTATCTACCCCGTAAGGGATACAGACGTGACTTATGTTTGTATGTGGGTATGATTGAATTGAACTTGGTCTATCACAATAGTACGTCTGTGGTCGGCACGTTATTGAAAATTTTGGCAGATTCACCCTCGATTCGAAACGATCTTTGGGCAAAGCGGAGCGAGACAATTTCAACCAATCAAATTACTTGAAATCCAAGACAACGGGGCGAGAACTGAATTTCAATCAATGTGATTGGTCAAATTGTGGACGTGTCTGCTTCAATAGAAACGCATCCTTACGCCATTAACGTTGAAGTCCATACATACGTATCTACATATATCACGTTTTTATTCCTTACGTGACAGACAGAGCCTAAGGTAAAAAAACCTTAAGGCCACGTTTAGCATGATTAAGGGCGTATAGGTGGAAAGGGAAATCAAAATAGCGATGGGTTGCTACATGATTCCTAAGGCGTTCGCCCATTCCCTCGATGGGCTTTTACCATCTGCGCAGGAAGAGAAGCAACTGATAAATTCTATGTTTTTTCTTTACTCCCAGACCAGCATGGAAACGTTGAAGTAAATCCCTACTAATGTTATAAATCCAAAAGTAGCTCTCTCCGTCTGTCTGTTACCGCTTCACGCTTAAACCTCTGAATGAATTAGTCGAAATTTGCTATACAGATAGTTCCAGTCCCGGGGAAGGCATAAAGTTTTTATCCCGGTAAAAGCGTATTACGCAAATACGAAATACGAAAATCAGTCGAGAATAAATCGGCAAAACTCGGCACAAACAAAACCTTACACTTTTACGACAGCATTATCGCTTTATTTTCCCTTCGAACATTTAGGAAGCCATCTTGCGAACATATTCAGAGTATCAGTTAATGTTCTCTGGGGTAGTAAAACATAATGAGATCTTTATTACGAACGTGTGGCAACATTCATACCTTGCGGGTAAGGCGGCGGTGCAGTGCTGGAGATAATGGGCTCTGCTAACTCTGTATTTTAAGAAGAAATAAAGAGAAAAAAAACAATAAAAATAATTTAAGCTCAGTACCTACACCTCCACCGTCAAAGTAAATTAATTGGAGATGTCTCCAATGTCGAAGAGAAAAAAAACAAAATTATCAAATATACATTTCATGTCAAGTAAGTTACCGATAAGCTTTTGGACACTTTTGGTAGGTACGTTAACAAGACGTCAAAAACATTTCTACCTTTAGGTATACCTCAAACAATAAGGTCGATGTCACATAATTATATTTGACACTAGCTGTTGCCCGCGACTCCGTCAGCGACAAATTCGCTTATCACTATCCCGCGGAACTATGCTATTTCCCTTGATAAAAATTATCCTATGTCCTTCCCCGAGACTGTACCTTACTATGTTTGTACCAAATTTCAATAAAAACGGTTTTTTTTTTATATATGAGGGGGCAAACGAGCAGACGGGTCACCTGATGGAAAGCAATCACCGTCGCCCAGGGACACCTGCAAGGCCCGGGGGATCACAAGTGCGTTGCCGGCCCATTGAGGAACAGGAAGGCTCGCTTTTTAAAGATCCCTAAATTGTACCGCTCAGGGAATGCTGCAGCAGGAAGTTGGTTCCAGATCTTTACCGTACGAGGAAGGAAATTGCGTTCACGGTTCGCGGTTTTGCCACAAAAGAGCAATAAACATCCAAACTTACGAACTTTCGCCTTCATAATAGTAGGATACGATGACGGCTGAATCGATATTTATGCCCTCTTTATAACTGTGTCTGAGGTTTTCTGTACGTGGTGTACTTAACCTCTTCCATGCTGTTCTGGGAGCAAAGAAAAAACATAGAATGATCCAGTTGCTTCTCTGCCCGCGCAGATGATAAAAGACCATCATGTTATAGGCTATGCGGCTAGCAACCCATCACTATTCCTCTTTCCACTTATATGCTAACGTTGTCTTTAGGTCTTGTTACCTTAGGCTCTGTCTACCCCGTAAGGGATGAAGACGTGATTTGTGTGTGTGTGTGTAGGTACTTAACCCT
This sequence comes from Pandemis cinnamomeana, assembly GCA_932294345.1. Lineage (NCBI taxonomy): Eukaryota > Metazoa > Arthropoda > Insecta > Lepidoptera > Tortricidae > Pandemis > Pandemis cinnamomeana. Next base: position 11,181,025 of record OW028718.1, on the reverse strand, counting down.
TTAAAAAACGCCTTAAAGATGTAAATATCGTGTATCGCTTCCAGTGAATCACCGGACTAACAATAATATATCGTCACGACCCTGTGTTACGGTATTTACGGTAAAGGAATGAATGTTTTCTTCTTGCCCGTTAGCGATGTGATTGAAACTCGTTTGCTCAGTGTTTCTCTATATTTTAAGTTAGTAACATGACAGAGAGATGGTATGGTAAGTATGGTCACGGGGTTTCGGGTTATGATCATCAGCAAATATGCATAGGTATATAGTAGTAGCTACATACACACACATACATACAGGATGTTAGGTAATGAGTGAGCCCACATAAATCACGTTTTCATCGCTTACGCCTTACGGGGTAGACTTAGGTAGGCAACGCTTATCTAGAAGCCAAAGACTTGGAGCTTCTAGGTAAGCGTTGCTAGATTATGTAATTGTTCCCCGTTTAGAGGATATCCCCCAAATTCCCCCAATTTCGAATTTACCCCAATGCGCTATACTCGTAATACCATCAAGAATCCATAGTTGAAATTTTCGCATAATTCTTTCCCACGGTGTAGGAAGAGAAATCAAAGCCTATTAGGAATCACAAAAAACCATGTAAGTACCTAACTAAAATATCGCTGCTTAGTTAAATACAAAAGCGACACATTTCAAAATCGGACACTGTTGCATTTGAAACCTTATAACGACCGACTTTAGTTTTTAGATGCAATGGCGAATGACTCTGGAATGCGTCCGTTTTGTATTTAATCAACGATATGTACATAAGGTTAACTAGTTGCTGTGGACCACTGGCACACATGTTCTGGACCCCTGAGGGCCCGTGGACTGGATTTTCGAAGTTCGTTTCATGCCGTCTTGCTTACACTAATGGTCATTAATTCGAGAGTGAGAGGGATGGTGTTATACGAACTTCGAAAATCGAATTTCAGAGTAGCCCCCCTGGACCACTAAGTCCATTTTGCCTGCGTCAGATCTTCGACTCCGCAGTCACAATAATGACAAAGCTTTCATCAGTTCCATTACAAACTAAATAGTTCAGTTATGACATCATTTAGCTAATATCCATCAACGTTAGGGTATTCTATGGGTAACGGCGGCCATTCAAGGGTCGGCTCTGGTGCTAATGGGCATGTAAGGGACAGACTGTCGTTTGATCGTTGTGATTAGAAATGAGGGTTAGAAGCTGGTGTTTAATTACCCTAGCTTACAACCTTACCACTGCGCGTAACTGGCAGTTCATTGCTAGATTGTTGACTTACTAAGCGGTGCGTCTTGAGCACGCTATGAACGCAAAATGAGAGTTCTTTTGTTACCAAGGGCCCGATTTTTGAAAAAACGTCGCTACAAAGTATATGTATGGAAGCGTTTTCCAAAAAAAAGTCCGCATGTACATTTTTTCCAGAATTGAAATATTTCGGACACAGAATCGTTTAACCTATCGATTCTCATACAAGAAAAAATGTGCCCTAGATTTTACTATGGATTTTTTTCCTGTTCGTCACGTTCCATACGTAGATAAATTTAAAAAGAGTGACGAACTGGAATGGAAATTTTGGGACACATTTTGTCTTGTGTCTTGTATACCTAAGGATTGATAGGGTAAACGATTCTGAGTAAGAAAAACCCAAAATAGTTAAATTCTGAAAAAAATGTTGATGTGGACTTTTTTTTTGGAAAAGGCTCATGCATGTTAACTCATTATTGTGCAAAATAAACATAAAACAAATACAATTGACAAACACTGATATAAGTACGAGTAAATGCACAAAATTATCAAAGAAATCTCTGTGTTGTGGCCTCCCCACACACTATTTACGTGTAATTACTTGACTTAACTTCACTATATCGAGATAGCAAAGTAAATATACTATAATATTCAATTGTCAAAGTGCCTAACTATGTTGAAGGAGCACCATCTGTCATCTTGTGCATGAATCTTGTTGCTGACTTTTTTAGGTAGATACGTTTGTATACACGGTAGGCGAGCCTTCATGTGCTTTCAAAATTGGGTCGCATATCTGATTCCGTCATGCAACTCGATTTATATTTCCTACTTAGTCTCTAAGAATCAAGTCACGCCTCTAACTTAGGATGCCAAAGTTTCAGCATCATCCGAAAGACAAGTTTCAAACTTTAGAAACGTGCGTTGTGTGCTTGGCACTCGTTAGTATTGTTTGGGGAGCAAGAACAAACTAGAATCTAGTAAGACCTAGTTTGCCTACATCTTGGGTTACCTAAACAGATGCAAGAAAGGGGTCCATGGGGGTAGTCTGCTTGTTTACGTGGCGGGGTTTCTGTTCCGAGTAGATTTCGCCATGCCGTTTGGAGCCTTGAGACAACTAGCGATTGAGGCCTCGTACATTAAGCCACTAGTGGTCATATTCCATTGAATTTATATAAATATTAGTTAGGTTAGGGGATGGGTTTGTTCAGTCACCAAAGAGCTGAAACAATGATTGCATTATCTATCATAGATGGAATAATTCTTTGAAATACTTAGGAACCTGCGGTTCACGCGAGTGTAGCCGTGGGTAAAAGCTAGGTCACTAATTGTACGAGATTTTTGTATCTAACCACATGCCGTGAAAACGTTAACCGAAAGCGGTAAAAAAAATGTTTACTTTCGACTGGTATTTTCACTTACATACATTACTACATACATACAGTCACGCCTCTTTCTCACAGGGGTAGGCAGAGACTACTTTGTTCCACTTGCTACGATCCTGACATACTTCTTTCGCTTCATCCACACTCATCAATCTCTTCATACATGCTCGTCGGTTTCGGGTAGGTACTCCTGACCTGATCTTTTTCCAAACCGGACATTTGGTATTTTCAGGACGAAAGAAACTGGCCTGTATGTACTTATGTAGGTATATAATACCTATCTATGGGTATTTAATTTTTTGCTACGCGAGGTCCTAAATTCGGATGTAAGCAAATACGCTCGACTGGTTGACTTAACCACAGCGTAGTAGGTAGGTACTTTTAGAGCGTTGGTATTGACAGTAAATAAATAATTAATTACAATTAATACATTGAACTCGACTGTAACTTTGAAGCAGTTACGAGATTTGAAACGCGAATTAGGTAGGTACGTTTATTATTAATCGCATCGCAAGCCGAAACTCTTAATCCATTAATTACAAAGTGCCCAAGTTAAAGATTAAACAGATTATTAGAATTCCAAACTTGCCCATTTAGGTATTTATTCTAAAGTTGTACTTAAATCTGGTAATTTTAACGGAGTAAATTTACAATCAGTCATACCGGATATAACTACCTATAAGTAGGTGAGCGTTTTCCAAAAAAAGTCCATATTAAAAAAAAACCAGAATTTAACTATTTTGGGTTTTTCTTACTCAGAATCGTTAACCCTGGCGATCCTTATACAAGAAAAAAATGTACCGTGTCCCAATATTTCCATTCCAGTTCGTCACGTCTTTTTATATAGTGACGTGACGAACAGGAAAAATAATTCCATAGTAAAATCTGGGAAACATTTTTTCTTGTAGGTATGAGAATCGATAGGATAAACGATTCTAAGAAAGAAAAACCCAAATTATTTAAATTCCGAAAAAAATTAACATGTGGAATTTTTTTTGTAAAACGCCCAGATAGGTACGTCAAGTCAAAAGTAGTCGTTTAATATTTTTTTATCTAATTAGGTACCTATTAATTTACCGAAGAGTAACGTCCTAATGGGACGTGGATTGCTAATTAGGTAATAATTTATTTGTTTAGTGAATACTAGCTTCTGCCCGCAACTTCGTCTGCGTAGAATTATACATAAAAACCTTCCTCTTGAATTATTCTATCTATTAAAAAAACCCGCATCAAAATCCGTTGTGTAGTTTTGAAGATATACCTAAGCATACATAGGGACAGAGAAAGCGACTTTATTTTATATCTACTATGTAGTGATGTAGGTACTCGTAGTGATAGGAAGAATAGCATAAAGGTACTGAAATACGTGCTCATTAATAGCATGAAAGCTTGCGATTTTTATAGCAATTAAATACTTCATAGTTCCCGCGGGATACGCAGCGATAAGACAATTCTGCGCAGGCGCAGTCGCAGGCAATAGCTATTATACCTTACCTACTTGCCTACTATTCACGGGAAGGTTGCTGTTTTAGCGACTGTCGCTAGATCTAGTGGAGTTTTAGGACTACGAACTTAAAATATTTACCTTGCTACTCCGCTACTCACGTGCAAGATAACCAAGCCTGTGCGAAATATACATGTTTTACATGCAACCCTCCCTCCACTACTGCCACAAAACACATATAAATTACACAAACTTAATTATCCCTTACACCACACAAACACTGACGCGTTTCGATCCCTACGGGATCATTATCAAAGTTTAGTGAGCACAACTGTTACACATGCAAACCAACGTCGTATCCCGACGATGTAGGCACGTGAGTAGCGGAGTAGCAAGGTAAATATTTTAACTTCATTGACATGGACCTCCGCAAAGTAACGCCTGATTCTATAAAATATTTTAGGACTATGTTAGCGACTTTTAACTGGTAGAGATCCCTTATAGGGATAAGTTCGCCTTTGTGCATGTATATTTAAGGTCTTTTTTTTGTGATTTGTCTCTACTTCTCTATATTTGTACAATAAAGCATTTACTTACTTACTTACTTTTTTTTCAAGTTTTTCATACCATTTAGCGATTTTTAGATAATTTATATTTTCTAGCGACTTTCGCAGAAGTTGAGCGGCAACACAGATTGACGGTACTAAGGGATAATCTTTACTTGTCCTGGATAGAACAGGAATGCGCGTATCGGCCACAAATCCCGAATCGTGACCGTCCATGCTAATTTGCATAAACCCGACAGACCCCGAATTAAACCGGACTAGGCTATTAAACGGTATATTGCTCCCTTGGATTTTAACGACCATCAGAAAGAAGGCAAGTGAACCGATTCTATTCCCACCCAGTTCAGTAGGTAGGTTTATACCTTCTTCTTCTTCTCTCATGAATGGCGGCCGTAAGGCTTGGGCCAATGTCAGTGTGGTAAAAATATAATTCAAAAATCTTGTATATATATCAATATCCCTCGGAGACCGCCAGGAAATCATTAACCGGTGCCCAGGGTGCACCGGAACAAGCACTGCACTTCCCCTCGGACGGATCCAAAAACGAACCGCAGCTCTTGATCACACGCGGAGGTAACCCGACTCGCACCTCCTACCTACCTAACTACCTATACCTAACTCGCTCGCAATCGCCATCGTGTTCATTTTGACAGTTCTTGTATGAATGTGACAGCTAGCTGATTCCGATACATGAACTGTCAAAATGAACACGATGGCGATTGCGAGCGAGTTAGGTAATAGGCCTACAGGTTTTAGCTGTCATTTAGTATGGATCTGACTGAGCGAACCTAAACTGAATCGGAATTGAATCGCATTGAGACGTCACGGTAAGGCCCGAGTAAGGTTGATTACTCATGTGCGAGCTTTAACCATAACTGTTACACGTAACAGTAACTAGAAACTACTACAACTATACTATACTAAAGCTTATTTAATCGAGATGGTATTCTAATGGTTGATCTAGCCGTTCATGAGATAAATATTCGACTTGGAAATAAAAAATGGTAACTAATTAACTGATTTATTGTACAAATGTAAAGAAACAGATACAATTCACAAAAAAATAAAAATAACATTAATATATGCACAAACGCGAACTTATCCCTATCAGGGATCTCTACCAGTTCACCTTTGACTACTCAACATGAGAACTCATCTACATGAGAGGAGCATTAAACGAGGGACCGACAAAGCGTAAGTTTAAAATTCCAGATAGTAAAAGCCACAATAGAGCGTACCTGCATATCTAAGTATCTATGGTTTATAAAGTTTTTTTTAACGCTTGTAAATGGTCCTATATTTCATGAAGAGACACCGTGTGCTACCTACACCTACTTGCTCAATAATTCAAGCCAACCCACACCCACCCACTGCTGGGTAAATATCCAATTCAAATTCACGTCGCTAACAGAGTAATATTATTGTTCCATTACGTAAGTATCAGATTATCGTTGATTTACTCGAGTGGCAAATGCTAGTATTTAGTTTGCTAGAAGTATGGAAGGTGCACTGAAAGATAAAATAAGGAATAGTGTGATAAGGGAACGTGCGGGTGTGAAAGAGGATATACCTAGTGACTAGGATAGAAAAATATGCTTAGTTGGTTTGGTCACGTAGAGCGGATGGATGAAAGTAGACTATCTAAGCAGATCTATATGGGGAGTGTGAATGCTTGCGTTGGGAGGAAAAGGCCTAGACGGACGTTAGAGACCAAATAGGAGACGTTTTGGAAAAAGGTCAGGTCAGGAGTACCCGAAACCGACGAGCATGTATGAAGAGATTGATGAGTGCGGATGAAGCGAAAGAAGTATGTCAGTATCGTAGCAAGTGGAACAAAGTAGTATCTGCCTACCCCTGTGGGAAAGAGGCACGACGGTATGTATGTATTTAGTTTGCTGACGTCTCAGTATATAATACCTACCTATAAAGTACCTAATCAATCATCATGTTATAGGCGATGAGACTAGCAACCCATCACTATTTTGATTCCGTTTTCCACCTATACGCCCACAATCTTGCTAAATGTGGCCTGTAGGTACCTGTTACCTTAGACTCCTGGAGGTACCTAACTATCAGAACAGAACAGCTGACAAGTCACTGTCAACGAGCCTTACTTAACATTAATTATACATACATACACAAATCACGTCTTTATCCCTAACGGGGTAGACAGAGCCTAAGGTAACAGGTACCTACAGGCCACATTTAGCAAGATTGTGGGCGTATTGGTGGAAAATGGAATCAAAATAGTGATGGGTTGCTAGCCTCATCGCCTATAACATGATTCCTATGATTTTCGCCCATTCCCTCGATGGACTTTTACCATCTGCGCGGGTAGAGAAGCAATTGGTACATTCTATGTTTTTTCTTTGCTCCCAGACCAGCATGGAAGACATTAATTGATTGAACATTAACTTTACATTGCGGGCTGAATTATTTTGTACTAGCTGTTGCCCGCAACTTAGTCTGCATAGAATTCGTTAATCGCTATCCCGCAGGAATTACACAACTTTCCGGGATAAAAAGTAGCCTGTGTTATTCCAGACTATAATTTATCTGTGTTTCAATTTTCATCCAGATCTGTCAAGCCGTTCTGGCGTGAAAGAGTAACAAACATCCATCCATCTATCCATACTTACAAACTTTCGCGTTTATAATATTAAGTAGGATAGTAGGATGGCAAGTTTTTACGTTACAATTTTAAATAAAAGTTATCTAAATATAGGTACTTCTTAAGTCCTGTAGGTACTAACCACCAATATTTGCTCGTATTGAATTTCCACGGTGTTAATTTTAATACATAGATACCTACCTACCTTAAGTACGTACATCTACTTTCTAAGCAGGGATTATCGAAGTGGGCTCCCCCAGAAATATAACGAGTACCTAACTACCTAGTGTACTGAAATAAAAACAACGTCTAAAACAACAGCGGCCAGACTAGACAGTCCCAATTTATTAAAAGCCAGCCTTTCTAATAATGAAATGGTCTTGTCACAAATGGATCTGACATTCTGAGATAGCAGTGACATGAAATACTTATCCTTTGTGATTTCCTTTGTGCTATTTTCTTGTCATAGGCACGAGAGGATTCTATTTTCATGTTATACTGTAGTTTACGCACGGACAAGGCGATGTGATGTTTTTGAGGACTTCAAATAATTTTGTTGGAAAGACGGTACCGGGGTGACTTTAAGAAGTAGTTCTCATTATGTAATGGGCAAAAGGTAATTACTCACTAATCATCCAATTATAGTACCGTTATTAATTTGGACGTTCAATTACGAATCGCTTAATGTCATTATAAAATTACGTCTACATTGAAACTATATTAATTACACTTAATTATCCGTGAGCCGATAATTTGCCAATGATCGTTAGTAGGAAACATTAACTAATTGCATAATTATAGTCATTATGTAATGGGCAAAAGGTAATTAATCACTAATGATCTAATTAGACTAACAGTAATTAATTTACACGTTCAATTACGAATCTTCTGTCATTATTAAATTTCGTCTTCATTGAATCTATATTAATTATACTTAATTACCCGTGAGCCGTTAATTTGCTAATGATCGTTAGTAGGAAACATTAACTAATTGCATAATTATAGTCATTATGTAATGGGCAAAAGGTATTTACTCACTAATCATCCAATTACGGTACCGTTATTAATTTGGACGTTCAATTACGAATTACTTAAGTAATGTCATTATTAAATTTCGTCTTCATTGAATTCATATTAATTATACTTAATTACCCGTGAGCCGTCAATTTGCTTATGATCGTTAGTAGGAAACATTAACTAATTGCATAATTATAGTCATTATGTAATGGGCAAAAGGTAATTAATCATCCAATTACGGTACCGTTATTAATTTGGACGTTCAATTACGAATCGCTTAATGTCATCATAAAATGACGCCTTCATTGAATTCATATTAATTATACTTAATTACCCGTGAGCCACCAATTTGCTAATCATCGTTAGTAGGAAACATTAACTAATTGCATAATTATAGTCATTATGTAATGGGCAAAAGGTATTTACTCACTAATCATCCAATAACGGTACCGTTATTAATTTGGACGTTCAATTACGAATTACTTAAGTAATGTCATTATTAAATTTCGTCTTCATTGAATTCATATTAATTACTAGCTGTTGCCCGCAACTTCGTTTGCATAGAACTCGTTTATCGCTATCCCGCGGGAATTACGCAATTTTCCGGGATAAAAAGTAGCCTATGTGTTATTCCAGACTGTATTCTATATATGTTCCAAATTTCATCCTGATCTATCCAGCCGTTCATATTAAGTTCAAATTTAATAATGTCATTATTAAATTTCGTCTTCATTGAATTCATATTAATTATACTTAATTACCCGTGAGCCGTCAATTTGCTTATGATCGTTAGTAGGAAACATTAACTAATTGCATAATTATAGTCATTATGTAATGGGCAAAAGGTAATTAATCATCCAATTACGGTACCGTTATTAATTTGGACGTTCAATTACGAATCGCTTAATGTCATTATAAAATGACACCTTCATTGAATTCATATTAATTATACTTAATTACCCGTGAGCCGCCAATTTGCTAATGATCGTTAGTAGGAAACATTAACTAATTGCATAATTATAATCATTATGTAATGGGAAAAAGGTAATTACTCACTAATAATCCAATTACGGTATCGTTATTAATTTGGACGTTCAATTACGAATCGCTTAATGTCATTATAAAATGACGCCTTCATTGAATTCATATTAATTACACTGAATTACCCGTGAGCCGCCAATTTGCTAATGATCGTTAGTAAGAAACATTAACTAATTGCGTAATTATAGTCATTATGTAATGGGCAAAAGGTAATTACTCACTAATCATCAAATTACGGTACCGTTATTAATTTGGACGTTCAATTACGAATCGCTTAATGTCATTATAAAATGACACCTTCATTGAATTCATATTAATTATACTTAATTACCCGTGAGCCGTCAATTTGCTAATGATCGTTAGTAAGAAACATTAACTAATTGCGTAATTATAGTCATTATGTAATGGGCAAAAGGAAATTACTCACTAATCATCAAATTACGGTACCGTTATTAATTTGGACGTTCAATTACGAATCGCTTAATGTCATTATAAAATGACACCTTCATTGAATTCATATTAATTATACTTAATTACCCGTGAGCCATCAATTTGCTAATGATCGTTAGTAGGAAACATTAACTAATTGAACAATTATAGTCATTATGTAATGGGCAAAAGGTAATTACTCACTAATCATCCAATTACGGAACCGTTATTAATTTGGACGTTTAATTACGAATCGCTTAATGTCATTACAAAATGACGCCTTCATTGAATTCATATTAATTGCACTTAATTACCCGTGAGCCGTCAATTTGCTAATGATCGTTAGCAGGAAACATTAACTAATTGCATAATTATTGTCATTATGTAATGGGCAAAAGGTAATTACTCACTAATCATCCAATTATAGTACCGTTATTAATTTGGACGTTCAATTACGAATCGCTTAATGTCATCATAAAATTACGTCTTCAGTGAAACCATATTAATTGCACTTAATTATCCGTGAGCCGTCAATTTGCTAATGATCGTTAGTAGGGAACATTAACTAATTGCGTAATTATAGTCATTATGTAATGGGCAAAAGGTAATTACTCACTAATCATCCAATTACGGTACCGTTGTTAATTTGGACGTTCAATTACGAATCGCTTAATGTCATTATAAAATGACGCCTTCATTGAATTCATATTAATTATACTTAATTACCCGTGAGCTGCCAATTTGCTAATGATCGTTAGTAGAAAACATTAACTAATTGAATAATTATAGTCATTATGTAATGGGCAAAAGGTAATTACTCACTAATCATCCAATTACAGTACCGTTATTGATTTGGACGTTCAATTACGAATCGGTTAATGTCATCATAAAATTACGTCTTCAGTGAAACCATATTAATTGCACTTAATTATCAGTGAGCCGTCAATTTGCTAATGATCGTTAGTAGGAAACATTAACTAATTGCATAATTATAGTCATTATGTAATGGGCAAAAGGTAATTACTCACTAATCATCCAATTACGGTACCGTTGTTAATTTGGACGTTCAATTACGAATCGCTTAATGTCATTATAAAATGACGCCTTCATTGAATTCATATTAATTATACTTAATTACCCGTGAGCCACCAATTTGCTAATGATCGTTAGTAGGAAACATTAACTTATTGCATAATTATTGTCATTATGTAATGGGCAAAAGGTTATTACTCATCAATCATCCAATTACAGTACCGTTATTAATTTGGAAGTTCAATTACCAATCGCTTAATATCATTATAAAATTACGTCGTAATTATAATTTTGTACCGAATATTCGGCGCTTCGGCCGACAGCGTTGCCGAATATTCGGTATTCGGTATTCGGCCAATCGCTATTCGTGGCAACTCTAGTAGGTAGTTATAATGACGAAATCATTATATTTATTTGCGTTTACTACCTACTTCCAATCGATGTCTTTATCGATTGCCGTATCGTCTACATGCGAAACATTCACCGCAAATGGACAATATCGATTTAAATCCCGGAAAATGAAAGACTTCCCGTGGGATAATTAAAAAACAATAACCTATGCAGCTTAGTACACAACAACTTAAGCATCTAATTAAGTAAAATTGCCGTGCTGACACCTTATATGCCGCGGTTACATTAAACATACATACACAATTAGTTGAAATTCGGTATACAGTTACTTTCAGTGTCAGGGACGACATAGGATAGTTTTTATTACAGAAAACAGCATAGTTCCCGCGGGATAGCGATAAGCGAATTGCGCGGACGGAGTCGCGGGCAACAGCTAGTAGGTACTAAATAATTGCATTTGTCTGTCTATGTCGATAAAACCAATGTAAAACTTCTCCACACTGCGAACATTTTCGTAAGGAGTAAAGTTGAAACCGGGTATAATGTGTAAAAAACAGTACTACCTAGTTGTATAAATCTTTTATTATTAACTTATTATAATACATAATACTGAATACAATGAGTATTTATAAGTGTGATGATTAAAAAACGAACGATTTCATCACATTACACATAAACGGATAACTCACATATAAAAAGTCGAGTGATGCCAGTTGCGTCGAGCAGCCGCGCGAGCAGAGCGCTGGCGTGCAGTGTTCGTTTCGCTGCCGCCGGGGCGAGCGCTGTAGGAAGGACTACGAAATAGTCCGAAACATGTCGAGCATCACTCGACTTTTTATATGTGAGTTATCCGTTTATGTGTAATGATGATTAAGTCCCACGGTAGTTTCATGTTGAAAGATTTCATCACAGAATTTTTCAGAAGATTTCTAAGACTTTCAGCCATTCCCTCGATGGGCATTTACCATCTGCGCGGGAAGAGAAGCAACTAATCTAGTCTAAGCTAATCTTGCGAATTTTAGAACTGCGAATTAAACAGTTTATTTTTTATTTCTCATAGCAAAAAAAGTTTTGGTTTGAAATTTTATTTGTAATCATAATCGTACAATCTTTTTTGCAGACAGTACCTGCTTTTTCACCGCCAAGCATTTCTAGAAGCACTCGCAATTGTCAACTTTATCTCGTTAAAAACAAATTTATCTGATATGAAATTTCAATGGTTATTTTTCAGTTTTTAGCAGTTATTTTCTTGAAGGTGCATGTAGTGACTTCATATCAATTCAAAGGCGGCGAAAATGTTAACGCATTTATTGCAAGCATATGAAAACATTTACAAATAAATAATTCTAAATACACCCAGTCTCTAGGATAGTGATTCAAAAGTCATTATTTACCAAAAGGCTCTCGAGACTTGGGGGAGGCCTATGTCCAGCAGTGAAAATCTTTCGGCTGCCATGATGATGATGATGATGATGATGATATCAGATCTAATTAAACAGAGTGATAAGGTCCATGTCTTAGTCTAATTTAACTAATGCAGTCTTTTCTAGTAGAATATGGTCCAAACCATTGCAAATTAATGTAACAATCTATGTTTTTATGAGTCCATACGTGAAAAGGAAAAAACGGCACCCTTGATCACTTCGTTGTCTGTCCGTCTGACTGTTCGTCCGTCAGTCCATCCGTCTGTCAAGACCCTTTTTCTCAGGAGCGCGTAAAATGTATAAATTCAGTAGTAGTAAAGTTAGCAGTTGTCTAGTCCAACGGAAGACGTTTCCTAGCCCGACTGACGTAAGGGCTGCTTCAAATGCACAGTCCTGACGTGGAGCTTCCTGCTGTTGGACTGACCAGAAAAGGTCAGTCTAGTCCAGCGGACGGCGTTTCCTAGCCCGGCTGACGTAAGGCGCGGGCTGCTTCAAATGCACAGTCCTGACGTGGAGCTTGCTGCTGTTGGACTGACCAATAAAGGTCAGTCTAGTCCAACGGACGGCGTTTCCTAGCCCGACTGACATAAGGCGCGGGCTGCTTCAAATGCACAGTCCTGACGTGGAGCTTCCTGCTGTTGGACTGACCAATAAAGGTCAGTCTAGTCCAACGGACGCCGTTTCCTAGCCCGACTGACGTAAGGCGCGGGCTGCTTCAAATGCACAGTCCTGACGTGGAGCTTCCTGCTGTTGGACTGACCAATAAACGTCAGTCTAGTCCAACGGACGCCGTTTCCTAGCCCGACTGACGTAAGGAGCGGGCTGCTTCAAATGCACAGTCCTGACGTGGAGCTTCCTGCTGTTGGACTGACCAATAAACGTCAGTCTAGTCCAACGGACGCCGTTTCCTAGCCCGACTGACGTAAGGCGCGGGCTGCTTCAAATGCACAGTCCTGACGTGGAGCTTCCTGCTGTTGGACTGACCAATAAACGTCAGTCTAGTCCAACGGACGGCGTTTCCTAGCCCGGCTGACGTAAGGAGCGGGCTGCTTCAAATGCACAGTCCTGACGTGGAGCTTCCTGCTGTTGGACTGACCAATAAACGTCAGTCTAGTCCAACGGACGGCGTTTCCTAGCCCGGCTGACGTAAGGAGCGGGCTGCTTCAAATGCACAGTCCTGACGTGGAGCTTCCTGCTGTTGGACTGACCAATAAAGGTCAGTCTAGTCCAACGGACGCCGTTTCCTAGCCCGACTGACGTAAGGAGCGGGCTGCTTCAAATGCACAGTCCTGACGTGGAGCTTCCTGCTGTTGCACTGACCAAAGAAGGTCAGTCTAGTCCAACGGACGCCGCTTCCTAGCCCGACTGACGTAAGGAGCGGGCTGCTTCAAATGCACAGTCCTGACGTGGAGCTTCCTGCTGTTGAGCAGACCAGAAAAGGTCAGTCTAGTCCAACGGACGCCGTTTCCTAGCCCGGCTGACGTAAGGAGCGGGCTGCTTCAAATGCACAGTCCTGACGTGGAGCTTCCTGCTGTTGGACTGACCAGAAAAGGTCAGTCTAGTCCAACGGACGCCGCTTCCTAGCCCGACTGACGTAAGGAGCGGGCTGCTTCAAATGCACAGTCCTGACGTGGAGCTTCCTGCTGTTGGACTGACCAAAAAAGGTCAGTCTAGTCCAACGGACGCCGCTTCCTAGCCCGACTGACGTAAGGAGCGGGCTGCTTCAAATGCACAGTCCTGACGTGGAGCTTCCTGCTGTTGCACTGACCAAAGAAGGTCAGTCTAGTCCAACGGACGCCGCTTCCTAGCCCGACTGACGTAAGGAGCGGGCTGCTTCAAATGCACAGTCCTGACGTGGAGCTTCCTGCTGTTGAGCAGACCAGAAAAGGTCAGTCTAGTCCAACGGACGCCGTTTCCTAGCCCGGCTGACGTAAGGAGCGGGCTGCTTCAAATGCACAGTCCTGACGTGGAGCTTCCTGCTGTTGGAGTGACCAAAAAAGGTCAGTCTAGTCCAACGGACGCCGTTTCCTAGCCCGACTGACGTAAGGAGCGGGCTGCTTCAAATGCACAGTCCTGACGTGGAGCTTCCTGCTGTTGGACTGACCAATAAAGGTCAGTCTAGTCCAACGGACGCCGTTTCCTAGCCCGGCTGACGTAAGGAGCGGGCTGCTTCAAATGCACAGTCCTGACGTGGAGCTTCCTGCTGTTGGACTGACCAAAAAAGGTCAGTCTAGTCCAACGGACGCCGTTTCCTAGCCCGGCTGACGTAAGGAGCGGGCTGCTTTAAATGCACAGTCCTGACGTGGAGCTTCCTGCTGTTGAGCTGACCAGAAAAGGTCAGTCTAGTCCAACGGACGGCGTTTCCTAGCCCGGCTGACGTAAGGAGCGGGCTGCTTCAAATGCACAGTCCTGACGTGGAGCTTCCTGCTGTTGGACTGACCAAAAAAGGTCAGTCTAGTCCAACGGACGGCGTTTCCTAGCCCAACTGACGTAAGGAGCGGGCTGCTCCAAAGGCACAGTCCTGACGTGGAGCTTCCTGCTGTTGGACTGACCAAAAAAGGTCAGTCTAGTCCAACGGACGGCGTTTCCTAGCCCGACTGACGTAAGGAGCGGGCTGCTCCAAAGGCACAGTCCTGACGTGGAGCTTCCTGCTGTTGGACTGACCAATAAAGGCCAGTCTAGTCCAACGGACGGCGTTTCCTAGCCCGACTGACGTAAGGAGCGGGCTGCTCCAAAGGCACAGTCCTGACGTGGAGCTTCCTGCTGTTGGACTGACCAGAAAAGGTCAGTCTAGTCCAACGGACGGCGTTTCCTAGCCCGGCTGACGTAAGGCGCGGGCTGCTTCAAATGCACAGTCCTGACGTGGAGCTTCCTGCTGTTGGACTGACCAGAAAAGGTCAGTCTAGTCCAACGGACGGCGCTTCCTAGCCCGGCTGACGTAAGGCGCGGGCTGCTTCAAATGCACAGTCCTGACGTGGAGCTTCCTGCTGTTGGACTGACCAGAAAAGGTCAGTCTAGTCCAACGGACGCCGTTTCCTAGCCCGACTGACGTAAGGAGCGGGCTGCTTCAAATGCACAGTCCTGACGTGGAGCTTCCTGCTGTTGGAGTGACCAAAAAAGGTCAGTCTAGTCCAACGGACGCCGTTTCCTAGCCCGACTGACGTAAGGAGCGGGCTGCTTCAAATGCACAGTCCTGACGTGGAGCTTCCTGCTGTTGGAGTGACCAAAAAAGGTCAGTCTAGTCCAACGGACGCCGTTTCCTAGCCCGACTGACGTAAGGAGCGGGCTGCTTCAAATGCACAGTCCTGACGTGGAGCTTCCTGCTGTTGGACTGACCAAAAAAGGTCAGTCTAGTCCAACGGACGCCGTTTCCTAGCCCGACTGACGTAAGGAGCGGGCTGCTTCAAATGCACAGTCCTGACGTGGAGCTTCCTGCTGTTGGACTGACCAATAAAGGTCAGTCTAGTCCAACGGACGCCGTTTCCTAGCCCGACTGACGTAAGGAGCGGGCTGCTTCAAATGCACAGTCCTGACGTGGAGCTTCCTGCTGTTGGACTGACCAAAAAAGGTCAGTCTAGTCCAACGGACGCCGTTTCCTAGCCCGACTGACGTAAGGAGCGGGCTGCTTCAAATGCACAGTCCTGACGTGGAGCTTCCTGCTGTTGGACTGACCAATAAAGGTCAGTCTAGTCCAACGGACGCCGTTTCCTAGCCCGACTGACGTAAGGAGCGGGCTGCTTCAAATGCACAGTCCTGACGTGGAGCTTGCTGCTGTTGGACTGACCAATAAAGGCCAGTCTAGTCCAACGGACGCCGTTTCCTAGCCCGGCTGACGTAAGGAGCGGGCTGCTTCAAATGCACAGTCCTGACGTGGAGCTTGCTGCTGTTGGACTGACCAATAAAGGTCAGTCTAGTCCAACGGACGCCGTTTCCTAGCCCAACTGACGTAAGGCGCGGGCTGCTTCAAATGCACAGTCCTGACGTGGAGCTTCCTGCTGTTGGACTGACCAATAAAGGTCAGTCTAGTCCAACGGACGGCGCTTCCTAGCCCGACTGACGTAAGGAGCGGGCTGCTTCAAATGCACAGTCCTGACGTGGAGCTTCCTGCTGTTGGACTGACCGAACGCCTTGCCGCAAACTTCGCATTCGTACGGTTTTACCCCCGTGTGGCTCTGTGAACAAAGTTTGATCAGTTTTTAGGGTTCCGTACTTCAACTGAATTAAAGATACAACCCCTTATTCATAAACGCTCTGTAGGCTTCTGCTAACTTAGCAATCGTTTGTCCTTATCTGTCACTTTGACATTTACCTTTGACAGATAAGGACAAACGATTGCTAAGTTAGCAGAAGCCTATAGAGCGTTTATGAATAAGGAGGACAGTCATCAGAAACAATGCTTCCATACACATTTCTGTGGTCCCTACAAAATAGAAGGTACTTCCATTATAATTACACAAACGGATAACTCACCTATAAAAGTAGAGTGATGCTTGACATGTTTTTGTTTCGCTGCCACCGGGGCGAGCGCACCAACTAGTCCGAAACATGTCGAGCATCACTCGACGAGCGAGTTATCCGTTTGTGTAATTATTATTGACTCTGACGGTAGTATCTACTCCAGTGAATTACGGGGTGTTTTGCTCCACACTGTATGACTAACTCACCCTGAAGTGTCGATCCAGCGCCCCCTTGCACTTGAAGGCCTTAAAGCACACCGTGCAGGGGTAGGGCCTCGCGTCCGAGTGCGTCTTCTCGTGCATCTGCAGGTTGGTGCGGTTGTGGAACGCCTTCGGGCACTGCGCGCACTTGTACGCGCGCTCCTCGAAGTGCGTACGCTTGTGGTACACCAGGAACGCGTTGCCCTGGTCAAGAGAGGCCGGCCATGAAGTAGATACATACACAAATCACGTCTTTATCCCTTACCGGGTAGCAGTGGCGTAGCTAGGTAACCAGGGGCCCTGGTGCAAATAAAAAAATGGGGCCCCACTACTATCTAAACTGGTTACGTTTTAATAATAATAGTTCGATCGAGATTTTCTGGTAAGGATTCGAGGGCCCTCTGAGCTTGAGGGCCCCGGGGCACTGCCCCGCCTAGTCCCTAGGTAGCTACGCCACTGCGGGGTAGACAGAGCCTAAGGTAAAAAGATCTAAAGGCCACGTTTAGCATGATAGTGGGTGTATACCTGAATGGAAAGGGAAATCAAAATAGTGATAAGTTGCTAGCCACATCGCCTATAACTTTCGCCCTATGATTTTCGCCCATTCTCTCGATGGACATAATATATAAGTATATAAATATACGATTAAATATACATATAGGTATTAAACTAAACATTCAGGAGTCCGTTTATATTTTTCTCTGTAAGCCTAAAGTAAGAGGTACGGTCAAGTGCAAAAATAAGTATCGATAGGAACTTCTCAAAAATTATGTCCCACGACCTTATTAAGCTGGCGTAAGAGCGTATGGTACTTATTTTTGAAACTTTGTCTAGATACATATTATTACACTTGACTGTACATACAGGCCACATTTAGCAAGATTGTGGGCGTATAGGTGGAAAATGGAATCAAAATAGTGTTAAGTTGCTAGCCTCATGGCCTATAACTATGATTCCTATGATTTTCGCCCATTCCCTCGATGGGCTTTTACCATCTGCGCGGGTAGAGAAGCAACTTGTACATTCTATGTTTTTTATTTGCTCCCAGACCAGCATGGAAGAATACCCATGAAATACGTCGCACCAATTTGGTAATTTCTCTTGCAAATATTGTGAAATAAAGGGATCACACACGTATCAAAGTCGAGCACTGCTCGTCATGTTTTCGAAGTATTCGCAGCCTAGGACACGTTTCGAGAACGACTACGAAATAATCCGAAACATGTCGAATCATATTATTAATTGAACAATCTCATACATCTAAATAAATAAACATTGTTACTTTCACGGAGTTCCCAGTTCAAATATTTAAGACCTTTAGAACAGAGAAATAAAGTAAACAAATCAATCCAAAATGGCGTCTCACCCGAAAACTCTTCCCGCATATGTCGCAGATGTAGTTCTTCTGTATGGGATAGGTCTTGTCGGGATGAACGCGTCGGAAATGCGTCCAGTACTCGCGCGCGTTCGGTATCTCCTCGTTGCACTGGTGGGGAAATAGGGGGGCCTCCATTAATTACGTCAGGTATTTAGGGGGGAGGGGGGGGGTCTTGGCAAATATCACGTAATTTTTTTTTAGCAGATAATGGTGTAAGACTGCGTGAAAATTAAGTTAAAATAAAGTTGAATGTGAGATTGCCAATTCTGTTATGTGTATTTTTTGATTTATTGATTTTGGCAGATTTAGCTTTTAATTTGAATTCCCGAGGCTATGCAAAAACCCACATAAGCAAATTCAACTTGGATCAAGGTTTGACAAAACACTTTTGTGATTTTAGCCCGAAAAATAATGACACATCCCTTCTTAGGGATAAGTTCGCCTTTGTACTATTTTCTGTGTATTTTTGTATTTTTTTTAATTTTTATGTGCAATAAAGAGTTTACATACATACATACATACATACACATGTGCATCAAAGCACATAACGGCTGTTCATTGTCTAATAAATTCAAATACACATATGTGCATAAATGCACAATGCAATGGCAATCTCACCGACGGTATCTTGAATAAAATATGTCAAAATCTGACACAATTATATTTGTCATATTCGTCCGAACGCCACAGAGCAGCACAGTAGCTCTTCGATCGTTTAACCGCTATTGATCAGCCGTATCCACACGCGCGAATGAAAGATCGTTGCAGCGCAATTTTTTTAATAAATCCAATACTTTTATACCCAAAGTACAAGCTTTGAAAAATCTCACGTCAGATTGGGGTAGGGGGGAGGGGGGGGTCAAAAATCCTTAAAAATGCCTCACGTAATTAATAGACGCCCCCTAATGGCATAAGCCAAGGCCAATTTTCACAATCGTAGTTCATAATAATAACTAGTCATGATTCTAGCTTTTCACAATGCCAGTTCATAAAAATCCCTGTGCACGATCCCGACTTATCAAAATACATACATACATCACGTCTTTATCCCTTACGGGGTAGACAGAGCCTAAGGTAACAAAACCTTAAGGCCACGTTTAGCGAGATTAAGGGCGTATAGGTGGAAAGGGAAATCAAAATAGTGATGGGTTGCTTGCCGCATCGCCTATAACATAATTCCTAAGACTTTCACCTATTCCCTCGATGGGCTTTTACCATCTGCGCATTTACCTTAGGCTCTGTCTACCCCGTAAGTGATTTGTCTGTATGTGTATTTCATAAAGGTCCCTAATTATGATCACAACTTTTTATAATTCTAGTTCATAACAATCCCTGTTATGATTCCAACTTTTCACAATTACTAATTAATGTTGGGGTGGTGATTTTGTACGGAAATGATTTGATGACTTATCCCCCGTTTGGTAAAAAAACGCGTGTCTCACGTGTTCACAGGCGGCGGGCCAGGCGCCCTCCCGCTTCTTGCCGTAGTTCTTGGGTCGGCGACGCGCGTGCTCCGCCCGGTGGTGTAAGCGGAGCTCCTCCGCGCTCGCGAATATGCTGCCGCACGCGCGACAACCGTGCCTGCATACATAACAAACAGGTATTATAGTTAGCTATACCTCGTTTTTTACCATGGGGGGCGTTCAAGTATTACATAAGTGCTTGACGGGGGCGGGGGTCTTTGCTTTGCTTATTTTTGATGACATGGTGGGTGGGGGGTCGATATGGTGATTACGTCAGCAGTTTCGATTTGAACTGCTGCTCACGGATCAATAAAAAACA
The DNA here is from genome assembly GCA_932294345.1 of Pandemis cinnamomeana. Taxonomy (NCBI): domain Eukaryota; kingdom Metazoa; phylum Arthropoda; class Insecta; order Lepidoptera; family Tortricidae; genus Pandemis; species Pandemis cinnamomeana. The sequence goes on along the minus strand of OW028718.1, from coordinate 11,160,682 downwards.
GAATCCATTAAAAGAAAAATGCATATATTTATAGGTACCAATGATTACGTAAGCATGGGGGGGGGGTAAGAGGTTTGCTTACTTTTGCTGTCAAGGGGAGGAGGGGGGGGGGGGTTAATAATTATAAAAAAATTGCTTACGTAATACTTGAATGTAATACTTTAAAATTGTATCCTGCCGTTATTTATTTTTTAATTCTGCATACATACCGTCACGCCTCTTTCCCACAGAGGTAGGCAGAGACTACTTTGTTCCACTTGCTACGATACGATCCTGACATACTTCTTTCGTTTCATCCACATTCACCGATCTCTTCATACATGCTCGTCGGTTTCGGGTACTCCTGACCTGACCTTTTTCCAAAACGCCTTTATTCCCAGGTCTTCACATTCCCAATTCATCACATATTCAGATCTTCACATGCCCAATTCTTCACACTCTCTGTTCTTCACATTCCGAATATTTATCACCTGCCTAATTAATTTCCCAATTCTTCAACATCCCAACAAATAACAAGTAGGTACAGTCTCAGCATTATGACTACGTTGATTCTAACGTGTTTATTGCGATATACTTAATTGCTAGGTTTATCCATGACTTTTACACGTTCTGGTAAAATATATAAAAACTGCAACAGTGTAGCAAAATGAATTAAATTCTTCGATATTACGTACATAGAGTAAGTATGTACTAGTCTGGTCAACATGTACCTTCCGGAACTGTATCTTTAATATTTATAATTTTTTTAGGAAATTTCCTCTTCTTTTCAGATCTTTTTTAAAATTTTGAATATCCTTGATAGTTTTTGAGATATAAAAAAAAAACCAAACTCCTATTTTTTATTTTTTATTGTTTATAACTTTTGCAATTTTTATCGGCCCCTTTTGGAACTTTTTTTATAACTTTCTACATAATATTCCGAATCGAATGACACCTTGATCGTAATTTTCGGAGACTATACAAAAATTTAACCTAAAAAGGTACATGTTGACCCTTCGATCAACAATACAACTAGATTCACGGTGATAGCTCTGAAAACGGCTCCGAGAAATAAGAGCACAAAATAAATTTGTGGCCTTATTTCTGACAGTATGCGCCAACCTCGGCCAACGTGAGGACGTGTCAAAATGCCACAATGTGCGTTCAAAAATTGCAAAAACAGCCACCGAAACAAAGGTTTCGGAAGGAATATCTTTCTTTAAGTAAGTACAAGTCAGTATTTCATAAAGTACGTAAAAATTTGCAGTTTACATTTTTAAAATCAATAATTTATTGTTTGGCCAATGTTGGCCCACCATCTTGGCAATAATCGGTGGTTTTAGAACAAGAAATTCAAGGAGTAGTTGTCGTTTTATACAATATACAATATAATTATATTGTATTTTTTTGTAGATTTTCTAGTGATCCTTTTTGCTCTGCGGAATAGATAACTATTGTCGCGAGAGAAAGAGAAGAATAACTTTACAGGCCTTACAAAAAATCTGCTATATATTCGATTCATTTTGACAAATTCGACATAACTGGAAATAGCCAAAGGCGTAGATTACAGAAAAAGGCGATTCCCAAATTGTAGGTATAGTTACATAGAAATGTTTAAAATAATATAGGATGAAGTATAGTGAGATGGAACAGAGGAGCTATCACTTATTAAAGAAGACGTAAAGCTTCAAGAAAAGTTCAAGCCGTACAATATTTATAATATTGCCGTTAATTGCAGATTCACGTCAAACAATTGAAAGTGCAAGCAGCGGCAATAACAGAATCGACGATGTCAAATCGGGTAAAACGTTTATGTTGTCTCTTTGTACAATTTTTGTACTTTTCTCCAACTCAACAACTCCAACTCAGGAGGTGCGAGGCCTGGTTTGAAACCACGACTTTCTGCTTGAGAGGCGGTAGGTCGAACAACTAGGCTACTACGGCTGTTGCCTGGCTGGGCCTGCGTGGGAACTATGGCCCAATCCCTCTCGTTGTTAAAGGAAGCCTGTGCTCAGCAGTAGAACGTAGATGGGATTATTAAAATTCATGTTAATATTTGTATTTGTAAATATCTGTCAAATAAAAAAGATTCTGAGTTATATACTTAATTGCGACTCCATTATTACCCTGTTCCTCAAATAGAATGACATCTTTTTGAAACGAAGGTAGTTCTTTTGTTTATCGAACGCTTTCGCTCGTCTTGTGACGAAACGTCGTAAGTATTATATACAATTATAATTATTTGGATCTTTATTGCTTAGACTTAAGGTTTATTTTACGTTAATAAAGAAGCTAAAACAGATATAGCTATAAGCATAAGCAACACGACCACTTTTTCGCTTTGATTTTGTATGGGACCGTGAATCTAGGTATTGTTGATCGAAGTGTTGACCAGACTAGTACATACTTACTCTATGTACGTAATATCGAAGAATTTAATTCATTTTGCTACACTGTTGCAGTTTTTATATATTTTACCGGAACGTGTAAAAGTCATGGATAAACCTAGCAATTAAGTATATCGCAATAAACACGTTAGAATCAACGTAGTCATAATGCTGAGACTGTACCTACTTGTTATTTGTTGGGATGTTGAAGAATTGGGAAATTAATTAGGCAGGTGATAAATATTCGGAATGTGAAGAACAGAGAGTGTGAAGAATTGGGCATGTGAAGATCTGAATATGTGATGAATTGGGAATGTGAAGACCTGGGAATAAAGGTCCTCTTTCACACCCGCACGTTCCCTTATCACACTATTATTCCTTAATACTTATTTTTAAATACTCGTCTATACTAATATTATAAAGAGGAAAAATTTGATTGTTTGTTTTTTTGCATTGAATAGGCTCCGAAACTACTGGACAAATTTCAAAAATTCTTTTGCCGTTAGAAAGCTACATTATCACCGAGTCTCAAGTTATTTTACTTTTTTTCTCATGCTAAAAAACCGAAGTATAGCTGTTTTAAATAAAATGAGAGCTCTAACAATTATCCTTGCATTTCAACCAATTTAGAAAAAAAAATTGACAAATTACATACCTAAACCTTCCTTACGAATCACTCTAATTATTATTATAATTAGAGACCGGATTATATGCAACATAAAACGCTTGTTATATGCATGCAAATATGCATGAAAAATACTTGAAAAATGCACGAAAATTGGCAGAATATGAAATTAAATGATACATTTTAGGATTTATATGCTACATAACAATTTATATGCGTAATAGATGGAACGACTTTGTAGTAGGCGAGCGCGACGTTCTTCTGTCTCTTTCATTTTACTATCGTAACTGTCAAAAGACACGCGCGGCTACTGACTGCGTTCCGAAATGCAGTAAAAAGTCACAATTATTACTCAATAGCCCTTATATTTTGTGACTGTTATTACGATATTACGTTATACCGATAATACGCATCATAACTAGATCTTAGGTAAAATATGCTTATACCGCTGAGAATGGCTGAAATATGCAAATGTATATAATCCGGTCTTTAATTATAATTATATCGACGCTGGAACGGCTAATTGACTAACAAGCCATTTTTGGGCAAATGGAGTTATATACATCGTTGAAATCAGCGAATTTTTCTGCGTCTAATGAGCCGGGTCTGGAGCCGATCTGAGCACTTTTTTTGGCTTGTTAGCAATGTGAAAAAAGCTAATTTTTCAAGATCTGCGGGCCTAAAAAGCCAAAATTTTATCACAATTTTCACTAAAGTGATTTTTAGTCATTTTGGTTAACCTCCTTTGCCTTGTTAGCCTTTTCATTGATCGCGAAAAAAACATTTTGTGCACGTTAGACCTTTTGCTTAGCCTAACATTCGTTCATAATTGCACGTTAGCTATTTGTCACAACTGGTGAAGGTTTGTTAGCTAATTTTTCGACGGCGAAATATCCCTCTAGTTGTTTTAAGTGAGTATAATATCATAGTGTGACTGTAATGCAATGTTTGTAAGGCATTCTGTTTGTCAACTTTATGTAAGGAGAGCAACGCGTGCGACTTGTTAGCCGACGCGCAGAGTTGGTTGAGTGAAGAGTGAATGACGTATGTGTCAAAAATATATTATGTTTACAGTGTTTTAAATAAAAGTCATAGTTATAGAGCAACTTTAAAGAGAACTTTTAAAGATATCCCTTATTTACTGTGGATAATTTGAAGAAATCTTTCCCAGAGTACCTGTACCTCTATGATCTTCAAGAAATGTCTTATAAATATTTTTAGCCTTTTCGTTCGATTGATGAATGTGGATGAAGCGAAAGAGGTAAGTACGCCAGGGATCGTAGCCAGTGGAACAAAGTACATACCTACCCCCTTATTCATAATCGCTCTATATAGGCTTCTGCTAAATTAGCAATCGTTTGTCCTTATCTATGAAAGGTTAATGTCAAAATGACAGAAGAAGTAAGCAGTAAGTAGAAGTAAGAAGTAAGTTAGCAGAAGCCTACAGAGTGTTTATGAATAAGGGGGTAAAGTTTTAGGCCCCCAACTACTATAAGTGAATCAAAATTGACTTGTATAGTGTGACTCGCACATTCATAATGCAGGGTCTCTTAAAACTGTTCCAGAAAAGAGCCTACCCCTATGGGAAAAAGGCTTGATGGTATGTATGTATGTATGTTCGATCCCGTAGGTAGGTAATTTATCCATTTTTTAATGACGTGTCTTAATGAATAAAGAAAATTTACATTGCCACTCTGCATCCATGCTCCGTTTTTAGATGACGTGTCCTCCGTATAAACTACCCCCTATTCAAATTTCAGGCTCTAGTTCAAAACCCATGAACTCTCATACAAACTTGCGAGAGCCCTTTAACTAAACTAATCCGGTCCTGTCCCATAATCCGTTCTTAACTACAGTCTCCTGCAACTACCGCCCTGTCAAATTTTAGAAACATGGGTCTAGAGGAATCTCAAGAAAGATCTTGAGATTTAGGAACGAGTCTGTGAGAGAGTAAGTCGAGTGACTTAAAAATTGAATATCTAGAATATCAGTTAAAATATATGATAATATGTAACATAATAGAAGAACCCGTATCCATGGATTTGTTATTTCTCTATACGCCATACACCCTATAAATGTCAAAATCTGTAAGTCTAACATGGGAAACGTTGCGTTAATTAAGGTTTTATGTCGTCCACATAGTAACAGATGTGATGTTATGCTTTTTTTTATATTCGAATCGGTTTCAATTGTCTCTTAAGGTGTTTTTAAAGATTTAGTACAGAATATTATATTCACTTTAGACAAAAAATCGTACTTTTACCTTAAAATTTTATTAGTCGTTATTAGTCGTTAGCTGTTTTCCCAAGCCTTTGAAAATTGTACAATTGTCTAACGTGCAGTTTACTGTGAAACTGCTTAAGATTCATGAATGTCATTGTAGTAGTCATAAAGATATCAAGATTACTATCAACTCTTCCGTACTTCACTTTTTGATATAATTAATAGAAAACGAGTTAACTATGTTTTTTTTTTTCCAAAAAAAAAACTTTAAACGTCTCTCCTGTAAAATTTGCCAAATGCACGTTAGTCAATTAGCCTTTCCAGCGTCGATATGATGATGATAACATAATAATAATTACTTGAAGTCGTTAGCGGGCGCGTGTTTGGCGGACGTAACCATGTGCCGCTTCCAGGCCTCCGCGGAGACGAACTGCACGTCGCACTCCTGGCAGTACGGGCCCGGCTCCTGCTCGCCTTCAGGCTCAGTCTTTTCCTGTGCACAAAAAAAAATGCCGACACCAAACAGAAAATATGCAGCGAAAAATATCCTAATACATTGACGTACAATAAACAACTAGACTCCCAATCACGCTCAAAAACTGTCCGAAGCAAGTCTGAACGACGCGTCTATTGTTCAGAGTTTTGGTTCAGTTGTGTTTCGACCGCGCTTTGATAACAATGTATATGTCTCTTTCGCACCGTAATCTTACTATTGAGAAAAAAAGAGACAGGCAGGTTTCCAGCGCGTGGCGTCGTGTCATTACTTCTCACGATCCTACGCCATTGATATTAAACATTACTGCCACGAAATAAGGTGTCAATTTGAACGAATATGTTAATGTTATATGTCTAAGTCGATGTGTTGACACACACAACACATAGACAAAGCAACTCGGACGTTTCTTGAGGAACCTTTGTTAGCGACTGAGAGTCTAGTTGTTTATTGTAAGTCAATGGCCGAGACCAAAGAACAGAAAATATGCAGCGAAAAATATCCTACTAATATTATAAATGTGAAAGTTTGTGAGTATGTTTGGATGTTTATTACTCTTTCACGCCAGAACGGCTGGACAGATCTGGATGAAATTTGGAACATAGATAGCTTATAGTCTGGAATAAAACATAGGCTACTTTTCATCCCGGAAAATTGCGTAATTCCCGCGGGATAGCGATAAACGAATTCTATGCCGATGAAGTTGCGGGCAACAGCTAGCTTTAACTATAATCACTATACATACTACAAGATCCTTGTGCATCATAGTCTTGTGCATGGCGAGCCCCAGTTTGCTGACGTAGGAGTACCCGCAGACGCCGCATATAAACTCTGAAGGATGCTTTATCCTGACATGGCTTAGGTATGACGTCCATTTACTGAAATATTAACAATCAATCAAATAAAGTTCGTTGTTTTAGCATAATAATAATAACAGAGTAGAACGGAATCTCTTTTGACCGCGTCCAAAACGCCACCATTTATATACCTACTTCCCCCTTCACATCGTTACACCCCTCTGTCGTCTCTGTAGATAAGTTTTAATTACTTTGAAATCATTATTTTATTCTAATTTTACCACAATAACTTGACGCCATTGTTATTTGATTCCAATACGAAGGTAGGTACGGAACGCGCAAACAGCCAAACGCGCGTGCGGCGACGCCGGCCGTGACAGCCCGACTGAAATACCCGCTTAACGGGTACTCTAATATCGTGACCTTGAGTCCGGCCGGAGCGGGAGTTTCCGTTCTACTATGTTCTTATGGTTTTAGTCAGAAATTAATCAAAGCTTTTATTTTGCAAACAGGCCGCCGAAGGCTCTTTTACATATCTTTTTTTTAAACTACCAGCGCATTCGGAAAGACCATTTTTTTTTTTTTTTAATCTAATATTTTTACGAGGCTTAAGTGCACTTGTGTGACTATGCCAGCCTCATTGGATGTCTCTTGGGTCAGATTCATCAAACACTCCCCTGCCCACTACCAGATTCTCTGGCAGCAAAGGAGTATTTCACAAACCTGTATATTCGTACCGCATTTTCTGATGCCGGAAAACTTAATGTTGTGTTAACTGCTCCATTAACCAGGCTCACATCAGCCAGGTACCTCTCTCTATTATCCTTCGTCATTTCACACTCCATCAAAAAATGTATTAAATCTTCAACCTTGCCACAATGCGTGCACGTGGAAAGACCATCATTGTCAAGAATGCGCCGCAAGAAACTTGGCAGAAAGTATTTTTTCAAAATAAATACATATAGCTACAATAATTTAATTCTACTTAACTACTATACATAAAGGGTCTCACCACTCTCTGTTAAGTTCCAGATAGCTTAAGTGACAGTTATCTACGATTCTCTCTCTATTTATTACTACGAACCAGACAGAGACAAAACAGGCCCTTACACAAGGAATTGAGAGGGCTTGGGCTATAGTTCCCACGCGGGCCCAGTGCTTGGACGTTTGCAGGTTTCCTCGCGATATTTTCCTTCACCAAAAAGCTCATCGTAAATTGCAAATGTAATTTCGCACATAAGTTCCGATTAATTCAGAGGTGCGAGCCCGGGACACGAATCCACGACCCACGACCCGCGGTCCTCTGCTAAAGAGGCCATTGTAAGTCTAAAATTTATTTTAGAATTTATGTGGGTAGTTGTAAGTACTAAGGCGGCTGCGCCCCGCGTCCAGTTAGTCGGATTATACGTCGCACCCTTCGTGGAAGAAGGACGTAAGTCCTATTAAGCCTTAATAGGACTTACGTCTTTCTTCCACGAAGGGTGCGACGTGTCAATAAGAGTGGTTGTGTTCCTTCTCTCCAGTGACTCCCTCTGACGGAAAATAACAGAATTATAATCAATACTAACGTGGAGACCTCATCACAATATTGGCACTTGTACGTCACTCCTTTATGCCACCTCTGATGTTGTTTAGCCTGTGTCCTGCAAAAAATACAGACAAACAATCAAACAGCCCCCCTAGAACCGAGAACCCGCGAGAATCGTGAATGCTCTCCTTTCTATTTACTATGTTGTCGTAAATACATGAAAAATAGCACATTATTGAAGAGGCAGTAGCTGATGCCGGATGAGTATGCGTCAAAAGGCCGAGCACATCCGAGGGCTTCTATTAAACGTGTCAGGCAAGCAAACGTCATGTTCGAGTTTATATAGTGATTTTCTTAATAGCAAAAATATGCTGAAAATTTGGATAAACTATGTTCTTTTTACAAGCTTTCATTTAGCTTCATCTGTTCCGGTGTCTGTAATAAACTCTTGCAATTGATTTTTGACCCACTGGTGGTCGAATTGACGTGAAATTCTGTGACCCAGCCAGGACCGTCTCCGCAGGAGGGAACTCTTCGACAGTTTGTCCGATTGACTTGAAATTTAGTATACATACGCAAGATAGATGACAATTCAAGTGCAGTCAGCAAAAACAGCGCTAGCATTAAAAATGTTTTTTTAAAGTTTACGTTTGAAAGTAATCTGAATACCGAGCATTTCTGTGAGAAATAACTTACGTGGTCTTAGAGATGTAAGGGCAGGACTTGCAGGCGTACTTCTTCTCGTGGTTGGCGGCGTGCTTCTGGAGCGCACGCTTGGACCGGAAACGGAACTTGCAAATCGGACACTCCACGTCGCCTGCGCTCTGTGGAATTTTAGTATGTACACGGCAATATAATCAGGTAAGCACCTACGCACGCTCGCGCCGTATCTATCCTGCTTACCGAATAGCTTTGCTGTGTGTACATAATAACCCCCTTTTATTCCGTTTCGCTACAATTTCAGTACATTGTGTAGTTTTTTTTTTAGTACATACACACATATTAATCATATTGGAAATTGTGTAAATTTTTAAATGTCAGTGAAAATTAGAACACACAGAAAAATCCGAAAAGTAAAGCTATGGCCGGGAATCGAACCCGGATCCTCGTCATTCCGTGACGTGTGCTATACCCCTACACCACCCATAGCAGAACAGTATGTGCCATAAATATGACATTTGTGGAAAATAAACCTTACGTCTGTAATACTACTGTGAACAAACACCTACTTAAACCATCTCCGACTTTCTAAAAAAGACAAGAAACTAAATAAAAATATCTGATTTACTTAAATCAAATAAATCTGATTATTATGTTTTCTTGAATCAGGCGTTACTTTGCGGAGGTCCATTTCAATGAACAAAAAATTTACCTTGCTACTCCGCTACTCGATAGCTCGAGTAGCGGAGTAGCAAGGTAAATTTTTTGTTCACTGTTTATTATGCCTTTTTAACGACTTCAACCTGTTATTGAGTAACCAAACAATTCCATACAGTTACTGACCAGGTCATGTTTCCCGACGTGATGCTTCCACGCATGCGTGTCTATGAACCCTTTGTAGCACAGGTTGCATTGGAACGGGGCGTTCAGATAGTTAGACGACTGCTGCCGCTTGTTTATTTCTTCTAACTGCTCTTCAGTCTGCAAAAAGAATTTTGTGACGTTTAGATCAAGTACATTGAAAAGGATGACCTAAAGTCTTGGGTTCACGGTGGATGCAAGCCGCTTCCAACCGAGGCAACTGGAGGTATATGGGGGAGGCCTATGCCCAACAGTGGACGTCCTATGGCTGATGATGATGATGATGATTGAAGAGAAGATCATTGAAGTCCTGATAAGGCGAATGAGTAGAGTTGTCCTGTCAAAATGAGAGGGCTTGTTCTAAATTTACAATACAATACAATACAATAACTCTTTATTGAACACCACATAATAACAACCAAAACAGAAAAAAGGTATACCTACAGAATATTACAAGGTAACAATAGGCGGCCTTATCGCCACAAAGCGATCTCTACCAGGCAACCATAATGGACTGGAGAACAGAACAGATCTGAGCAGGTGGTGCAATTTAGAAAATAGGTATATTAATATACTAAGTACTGAAAATACATAATAAATTGTAATTGTACATGAATCACACATTTATAATAAATGGAGACATAAATAGACACATACACACATACCTAAAAAAGCCAGCTACAAGATTCATGCACATGATGTGACAGATAGTGTTCCTTAAACATAGATTTAAAATTTTAAATATGGGTAAAGATTAGTGGGTGGATTAGATTAGTGTATGATTTTTTTAAGTTAAGTTAAGAAATCGTTTTCTGTTCGTGTTAGAGTAGGTACTCACCGTCAACTTGACAATGGTGACATATTCCTCCAGGTCAATATCTTCGGCTACGACACCTCCGGTGTTCTTCGTGCGTCTGTCTCTCTGTTTGACTTCCGTCTCTTTCGGTTCCGTCAGTCGCGGCCGGCCACGCTTTCGCTTTGGGGGCATCACTGGCAGCTCTTCGCTTTCGGTGAGAGCTATGTGAGTGACTGACTGTAATAAAAATACATATATACATACATACCGCCACGCCTTTACCATGGTAGGTGGGCAGTAGTTCCACTTGCTACGATCCTGATATAACTTTTTAAAATATTTTTGAATTAGTAGTTACAAGTATCACTATGTTATAGTCATTAAATTGGCCAGGTCAGGCATTATTAGATGAAATAATATAAATAAAAATAAATATCTTGAGACTATTGATCTGGTCCTAAACTAAGCAAAAAGCTTATAATATAGGTACTAAACAACTGATAATCATACTTACACATACATACATAAGTCACGTCTTTATCCCTTATGGGGTAGACAGAGCCTGAGGTAACAAGATCTAAAGGCCACGTTTAGCATGATTTTGGGCGTATAGATGGAAAGGGTAATCAAAATAGTGATGGGGTGCTAGTCACATCCCCTATAACATGATTCTAAGATTTTCGCCCATTCCCTCGATAGACATATAAGTAGATATATATGCTTAAATATAGATATAGGTATTAAACTAAATATTCAGGACTCCATTTATATTTTTTTCTGTATCTGACAAAGGATTATGATATATAAACTCCATAAAGAACTTAAGTATGGTCGGGGACACATCTATGAACAAAATACCTACTCTGGAGACTTGGGAGTAAACAGATAGGACACAGTGCGGCCACAAGACAAGCAAGTCTTATAAGTACCTCAGTTCCTTGCAATTCGTCACTATAGTCCAAGACGGCTTCTTCAATGGGAACATCTTTTCTTTTCTTCCCTTTCTTCTCCCGTCTCTTTTCAGATTTCTTCTTCTCTTTCTGACTTTTACGTACCGCGAGAGGCTCATCGTCACTAGATACCGAACCTACCACAAAGTCATCACAATTTGTTTCTTCATCATAATAATTGGTACCTTCTTCTTTGATAGTACTTATTTCCAATAGGTAATTGACAGGTATATTTACTTTCGGTGTTTCTAATTTAACATCAACTGTGTCAGTTTCAATGAAATCATATATTCTGTTGTTTGTTTGTACACTCAAATTGGAAGTTAGTTTTAACCGTTCACGGTTGACTCTGCTTAAGGTTTCAATAGTGATCTGAAAAACATAGTAAATTCAGTTTTAAATTTATTGTTGACTAGCTGTTGCCCGCGGCTTCGCCTCCGTTTTTTTTTTCTTCTTCTAAATTTCAGTATTTTTTCACCGTTAAACCTTCCCTGGGTTTCCACGAATATTTCAAGACTAAAATTAGATAAATTGGTTCAGCTGTTCTCGAATTATAGCGAGACTAACGAACAGCAATTCATTTTTATTTTTATAGAAGATATACCTACATATCGCACCCTTCGTGGAAGAAAGAAGTAAGTCCTATTAGGCCTTAATGGGACTTACGTCTTTCTTCCACGAAGGGTGCGATATAGGCTGTTTTATGTGCATTAAGTCTACATATAGGGGGCAAACGAGCATGCAGGTCACTTGATGGTAAGCAATAACTGCTGGCCATGGACACTCTAAATATAGAAGTGTTTTGCCAGCCTTTTAAGAAATATATTATGTATACACTCATTTTTTGAAGATCCCAAGAATATTCGTGTCATGGGTGAACTTCACAAAATGTTAAACTAAAAATGGTTAAAAGATGAATTTTATATTTACTTTGCCTGTAGCTTGTAGTAGCGCACACAGCTCGGACTGTGCCACGAAGCAGCGTTCCCGAAACTTGTACAGCTTGATCACTAGCGCAGTGCACTCAAAACATCCGTACTGAGGTAGCTCCATCATACTTAATGGCTGGAAAAATATCGGTGGCTTATTATTTTGAAATAATAGTTCAAATATATATATACACACTAATTATCACTCATTACCTAATTTTTTTAACTATATTTACTATCCATCAATAGTTAACATATTTCCATTTTTTTTTATTTTTTCTTATGAGTTCAATTGAGTTTCCTTTCAAAAGTTTAATGATGGTTTAAAAAAGTAGTTTAAAAAAGTTGTTTTTTGTTTTTAAGCATCTACATACCAATTAATCAATAATGATCTAAAATATTTCACTTAAAAGTATTTAATTTTATTTTAAATATTTATAAGTTATTATTGCTAAGCCGCAGAGGTAGGGACTTTTACTTACATTGATTCCAACTAGGGCTTCAAAGTAACCATTGAAAGGATATGAATGCAAGTTGTGCATCTTTACACCTACGACGAGGCATATCCGACAAACTCTCACGTCCTCCATAGCGATAAGCGATAATTTAAAAATAGTAAAACTGTTTATGAAACATTATTTACAAATCATTCGTAGTTCGCGGTTTGATAGAGTTATAAAATATTAGAACTCTCTCAAGTAATCACCCTGGACGGTGTAACAACCGTAGGAGCTAACGTAATATCGCATCAGTGCAAACATTATTGAATTAGCTTATTATTTCATGTATACGTTAGCACAAAGCTAGTATTCTTTTTGAAATAACTAATTAAATCACAAAGAATGTCTAATTTTACACAAGACGCCAAGTTGCTGCCATTTTTGTTGTTGACGTTCGTCGCTCAGTGTCGGGTTGTCATGTGTAAAAAAAAGAAAATAATTACGGTGTTATTTTATACGGTACTAAAACTATACATTTGAATTCTAAAGTATCTTTATACGTTATTTCGCTGTAACTGCTAGATTTTGTTTAAAAATACTCATACGTAAGACGTACAAATAAATTATGTTGTTTTTATAGCCACTCTCCATAAAGTTGCCATTGTACAAAACAATGAAGTGTCACTGTCAGGTCAGCCAAGCAAGTGTCAAAATTGACAAAAATAAAAACCAATAATACGTTTATACTGAGCGTTCATAAACACAAAAAAACGCGTTTAAAAATTAAAAGTGCTCAAGTGAACTAAGGAAATTCATCAAAATTCGACAACAATGTCCATGAGTAAAGTTTTATTTGAGAAAGGCAGGCGTATGATGGTAAGTTTTTGAGCATTCTCCTAAATAATAATAATAGTACCTACAGTGAAAATCCCATGCTTCGCGGAACATTTTTGTAACATTTCTTCCTGTTCCAGTCTGAATCAGAGCTTGAACTTGAGGCTGATGCAGACGACGACGTATGGGACGATAGAAAACTCAACGATGCTTATGATAAAGCGCTGAAAATAGCTAGTGCCGAAGTCGCGAAAAGGGTCGCGATGACCACTAACTCTCGGCCAGACAACCGGGAAGGTAAACATTCATATGATTTTAAATGTAATTAATTGTCTACCTTAGCTACAAAGTTATCCATAAGAACTATCAATTATTTATTTTATTTCATTATGATGAGACAGCGCCGGAAACGGCGTGGTGATTTTAACTTTATTATGTATGCAGTGGTGTAGTTATAAAGTTTGGGGCCCGTGGCAAATTCGTCAGATGGGGTTCCTTCCTCAATATAAAGAAGTGCATCAGCATCCCCAGCGTCCCTTCTGTGTTCCAAACCAAGCCAGTTCGGGGCCCCATAGTGCTAGGGCCCCGTAGAGCTAGGGCCCCCTGGCATTTTGCCACCCCTGCCACCCTATAGTTACGCCACTGTATGTATGTTTATTAAATTTTTAAGTTTTGACTTAGGGATAGGAAGTTATAACTGAACCACAACATAGTGTCTCAGAATATTATCAATTTAAACAATGCAAGTAAACACACATTGTGTCCTGAAAACACATGTGTATCTGTTGATTCCAATTATAGTTAAACAGAGATCGGAGATCACAATATAGTACAATAGACACAATACACAAATCACATCTTTATCCCTTACGAGATGGACAAAACCTACAGGTCACATTTAGCAAGATTGTGGGGCTAGGTATAGATGGAAAATGTGTTTTTTCTTTGCTCCCAGACCAACATGGAAGTACAATATAATCTAACTATAATAATCAATAATGGCTATGGCTTACATTTTCAAGCTACCTTTTACTGTTTAGATATGCATGGCATTTAAAAGGTGAAATATAAGCTTATGCTGAGCTCTTGTAAGCGGCTGTTAAGGTTAAAAAGGTTGTAATGCGTAATTTCGCCACCAGATCGCAAAAAAGCCAAAAAAGAGAAAACGGTAAAACCCAGTTCGTCAAAGAACACTAAGAAGGAAGAGTGGAAACCTGGCATGGGCTGTCGTGCTGTCTATGAAGAAGATGGACTGGAATATGAGGCGTTTGTCCTACGTATCATCAATGAGAAAGAGTGTGTTGTAAGATTCTTAGGTCAGTTTTGTTTGGTAAAATAACTAGAGACAATGTGTTCTAATACTGACGGGCGCTGCTCATAGCATTCACTCTCTTTCTAACTTCATTCTATTTTTTACAACATACATTACATTATTATTATTTAGTGATAGATATACACATATCAGCTCAAAGATCTGCTTGTGTATTATTTTAAATAATAATAAATCATGCACCTCTTTATCCCTTGCGGGGTAGACAGAGCCTAACGTAACAAGACCTAAAGGCCACATTTAGCATGATTGTGGTCATATAAAGGGAATCAAAATAGTGATGGGTTGCTAGCCACATCACCTATTACAAGATTGCTAAGATTTTCGCCCATTCCCTCGATGGGCTTTTACCATCTGCGCGGGAATAGAAGCAACTGGTACATTCTATGTTTTTTCTTTACTCCCAGGCCAGCCGTAATGTAAACAATTAATTAACATGTGTAATGTGTAGGTAGAGCAATATAAATATGTCTTTTTCTAAATATTTCAGGTTATGATAACTGTGAAATAGTTCCAATCCATGCATTGAAAGATAGCCTCGGCAAGAAAGAGAGGCAGATGCAAATTGAACAAGCAACTGTCAAGGTTGAAGACCCGGTTAATAACATGGAGTGGAGGGAGGTTGAGAGTGACAGAGTTCCTAGTCCTGGAAGTACAGGTAAGGATTTTTTATTATGAATGTAGCCTGTAAAACAATAAGCGGTAATTTCGCTTTTGCTTAATTTTCTGAATTAAAAGGTAGCCTGTGTGCTATTCCAGACTATAATCTATCTCTGTGCTAAATTTCACCCAGATCTGTTTAGCAATTCTGGCGCGAGAGAGTAACGAACATCCATACATTTAAGAAACTTAGATTTTCTTTAGCAAACATTTGCTGAGTGAAAACAAAGATAAACAAAACAATAATTACACCAAACGTTACATTAAAGTGGGTGACAGACAGGCGAGTAAGTTCGCGTGCTTACGGCTCGACGACTTTACTCGCCTGTAATTTACTCTAAAAGTACGCCTACTTATACTGACACAGGCGACTAAAGTCGTCGAGCCGTAAGCACGCGAACTTACTCGCCCGTCTGTCACCCAATTAGTAAACATACTAAGCCAACATAAACTATATCAGGCTACCAGCCTCCTGTGTGTCATTTTAGTTGGATACACTGAAAAACAATTGTTTCACTTGTGATTGCAGAAATATCATTCCAAAGAAAAAAGAAGTCACCTAAGAAGAAGAAGAATCAAAAGCCCACCAATGTCTTCGAGATGCCAGAGATGCCATTCCAGATGCCGAACTTGGGCATGATGCCAAACGTAAGTTGAACTTTTTGCAATGGCAAAGAATTGTTATACATACATACATAAATCACGTCTTTATCCCTTACGAGGTAGACAGAGCCTAAGGTAACAAGACCTAAAGGCCACGTTTAGCATGGTTGTGGGCATGTAGGTGGAAAGGAGAATAAAAATAGTGATGGGTTGCTAGCCGCATCGCCTATAAAAAACATGATTCCTATGCCCGTTCCCTCGATGGGCTTTTACCATCTGCGCGGGAAGAGAAGC
The DNA here is from genome assembly GCA_932294345.1 of Pandemis cinnamomeana. Lineage (NCBI taxonomy): Eukaryota > Metazoa > Arthropoda > Insecta > Lepidoptera > Tortricidae > Pandemis > Pandemis cinnamomeana. The sequence continues at coordinate 11,144,293 of OW028718.1, read as the reverse complement.
AACTGGTACATTCTATGTTTTTTCTTTACTTAAAATTGTTATCTTATAAGTATTTATTGATATGGATCTCGATATGTGTGGAGCGCTCGATAATATTTATTTATTTATTTATACAACAACAACAAATACTCTTTATTGAACACCACAAATCAGTACAAAACAATACAGAAACAATGAACAAAGTAGACAATAGGCGGTCTTATCGCTTAATAGCGATCTCTTCCAGACAACCAAGAAATAAGTTGGAGACAGTTTAAGTAGGTGGCGGAAACAAATAGACAGGATAAACGCAGGGATAATAAAAACAACAATATCAACATAAATATAATACATAGCTAAATAAATAAAATAAAATAATACATACATAATACTTAAGATAAAATAAATGTGAGAAGCAATGAAAAATAAGAAGGCCATACAACAGATAAGGATTTGATCAGAAGCAAAGAGAATATATGAGGTACTAAAGATAGGGAGTGGATTAAATAAGTGACAAATAGTGAGATTTGAGTTGGTTTTTAAAAATAGGTAGACTTTTAGCTTGTCGTAGGTCTATAGGAAGGGAATTCCACAGGCGGATAGAGGTTATAGTAAAGGAGTTATAATAATCATTCATCATTTATTGTTGGTCTCCCACAGCTGGGCTCCCTGGACTTGCCGATGCCGCCGCCGCCGCCCATGGCCCTTCCAGACCAGCTGGACTCGGAAGACCAGGCCGTCTCCTCGATGCTGCTGAGCTGGTACATGAGTGGATACTACACGGGCCTGTATCAGGGGATGAAGAGGTAAATTTTACTGTTATAATGGTACTGGTGTGCATTGGCGATAGCTTTGTCCCTTTCATACTATAGCTGTTGCAATTCACGATGGCGAGTGAGCTTTATTTGTGGTATACACGTATCTGCATATGTGTCAAAGTGTGCGTGTAACTGTAAAAAATGAATAGGAATATCGCTCGAAAATCGCTCCGTGAGACACGCTCACTTTGACACGTATGCGGATGTGTGTTAACCACAAATAAAGCTCACTCGCCATCGTGAATTGCATCACTGCATAGTATAAAACAAAGTCGCTTTTCGCTGTCTGTCTGTCTTTCCCTATGTATGCTAAATATCTTTAAAACTACGCAACGGATTTTGATGCGGCTTTTTTTAATAGATAGAGTGATTCAAGAGGTAGGTTTATATGTATATTCTGCGCAGACGAAGTCGCGGGCAGAAGCTAGTGAGCTTTAAGTCGATCAGAACGAAACACTAAATTTGGCCGTCACAATGTATGCAAATATAGGTAATTTTGTATGAAGACGGGGCCAAATTGAGTGCCGCTTAGTATATCATCATTGTTTCTTAAAACAAAAGTCAAGAGAAAAATTTTAGTCCATGTATCGATTTTGATAAAATTTGTATGGGGCCGACTTGTAAGAGTCAATTGAATAAAAATTAACCATTAACATAAAATAGCCAGCGAAAATATCGACAGACATGGCATTAAAAAAAAATTGAATGGAGATCTTCCTCTCTTTTTGAAGGCCATTGAAAATGGTATGCGTCATCACAGGGTGTTCACGTTTACAATTTTTTTTTTGTCTTTTTCAGAGCACAGCAAGGCCGTAAGCGCGTCTAATATGTAAGCCAAACATCTCATACACTTGTAAGTTAATTAATACAGTAAAAGTCAACGCCACTTTCAAAAATATGTATATTTTAGTTTCACATAACATGAGCTTAAAATAAAAATAGAAATGCTGTTACTCATTTAAAAATAAATTAAATTATGCCTCCAGATTTACCTTTAATTATGTACAAAATATACATTTCCGATATTTTTTTTTAGTGTTACAAATATTTTTCTCATCATAAAATGTTACAGTTTTGGTGGGATTCTGAAATATAACCAATACTATATTAAGTAATTTGTTTTAGTTTTACCTTAGAATTTAAGAAGTATGCTAGGATTTGTACCAGATAACGTCATCTGTCTTTCTCACAGTTGACTAGCTGGGAAAGGACGGATGATATTGGATAATATTAAAATTCTCTGTTCATTAAACCCTCTGATATCGAGACAAATTCGTTTTCCTAAATACAAATACCTAGAGTTTAACTTATAGTTGTCGCGGATAGAATTTGTGATCTCTGTAACAAACCGCCATATTGAAATTGCCTCTGATTCGATGACTTTTTTTTTATCGAAAGCGTTACCCATGTTAACAGTTTTTTTATTATTTTAAATTAACTTACTGACTTTTGCATAGACAATATAACAAGACGATATCGGTTGACAGGATGTCTGAATCTGTATTAAAAATTATGCTAACACTGTCCCCAAATTCTATCTGCAGAGACTTCAACATTGAAAAGACTGCTAGTCTTATTTAAACATTTATAAAGTATCTTTATCTTTTTAAGTGGTCGTTTGGCCATGCTCTAAATATAAGGCCAAGTAAACAAAATTTAGCAAACATGACGCGGCGAAATCTGATTTTGATTTGCATAATAGAACCCCCTGTATAGTCAAAACTTTTAACGATCGATACAAACAAGGTACCATCAAATGAATCAAGAATTTTCACTTCTTGATTTTTTGTTTACTTTTACGGTTTTACACAGAAAAATCCGAAAAGTAAAGCTATGGCCGGGAATCGAACACGGATCCTCGGCATTCCGTGGCGCGTGCTGACCCCTACACCACCCATAGCAGGGTAAGCCTTCGATTTTTTCTATATGTTACTAACTGTCACGTGACCTTGTTACTATGCGAATTTTGGCCATAGCTTTACTTTTTGGATTTTTCCGTATTCTAATTTTCAGTGTTATTTAGAAACTTTGTATGTATCTAACTGTTTTTAAATGCAATTTTATAAAACATAGGCATTCTTTATTGTAAAAGAATTTAACTTTTACGAAACACGTTGTTCGATATCAAAATTAATTTTCTAGGGATCAAACATCACATGTATATAACGATCCATAACAATTGGATCCCAAAAATTGATGTCCACAATATTGATAATTTTGACAAAACAAAATTAGAGAAGTTTCCACGAGTCCCTTGTCGAAACTTAATGATGCAACTAATACTTAATATAATATATTATTAATAATAATCTCATCTAACACACGAAACTCAAAAATTCAGTCATTAAAAGCGACTAAAAGTTGAAAGATCGAAAACATGGCGATTCACAATGTTGTGGATTTGTGACAATATTTACAAAATGAAAAAGTACAACGACAAACGTCTCTCCCACAGTTTGACAAAGAGCCTATCTACTATCCACACTACGTACTTTTCCTCGCAGTACCTAACGCTCATTGCACGTTTCTTTTATCGAATTAAATAATACAATCGAATGTTCTCCAAATTCGCGCACTCCTCGCATTATTTCCACTTGGGAGACGCGCGACAGCGACCAAATCTGGAGAATTGTCGCAGCCGTTCTCCAAATTTGTGCACTCCGTTTAATTAACGTCGCCCAAATAAAAAATGCGACGGGTTAGCTAGACGAACACCACCGGATCTGGAGAATTGTCGCAGTCATTCTCCAAGCCTTAATTTAATCGCCCAAGTGGATACAATGTTAGACGGAGAACATCAGATCTGGAGAACGGCCCAAACGTTAAAACGTGGAACGCGCGTAAAACATATAAACAGCCTGACGATAAAGAGTAGGAATTGAATGAGCCGCTTTCTTTGTTCGTTCGTTTTTCTTTTTTCGAAGGGGTTTTTATATGGCAACAATTTTGCATGAAAAAGTTATTTGAGCCTTCACTCTACTCTATGGTCCAAGGACAGCGAAGCAAACGTGCAGAGGGGCTAATCCGGAATTCGATTTTCGAAGTTTATATATCATATCCTCACTCTCGAATTAATTACCGTTAGTAGGTATGAGCGGAACGACACGAACTGCGAAAATCGAATTACGAAGTGTAAGGCCAGGCATTATGGGCGTAAAAAATACGCAGTGTTAAGCGGGCTACGCACGATACGGCGATACAAATCTCGTACTGAAGGTAAAAGGCGTTTTCTATGTTTCTTCAAGGCTTACGGTCTGTTAAGGCCGCATGCAAACGGAACCACCGACGCCATATACACAGACACAAGTGCCTGGAATGGGTGACCTGATAATTCGTGCCCTCTATTTGATTCTTAAACACTCCACGAATCCATTCCAGACCGTGTATTCTGTGACTGTAATTCGCACCAGCCAGATTTGACCTTCAATTCAAATCTCTGGAGCACGTGATCAGTCTACTGTATGCATAGGCTTAAAGGCCTTATGGCTTATAGGTTCTATATTCTGACACGACATGCCTCAGACTAATGTGCTGAGCTCATGAGTGTCGTGGCTTAAGTCGATCGTAGCGGCCGGCATGCCCGGTGTGACGGCGCCTTCGCCAGGCGGCGTGCTCGTTGGTGGCCTGAAATTAAAAAAAATGTAATAAAAAAAATACTGTTCGTAAAATTACAATGCACTCAGCCTCAGCATGCGAGGGCTACGCTTCCCAGCGCTGGTTTTCCAGTCTGCACCTTTACTCGTGCAAACATTATCATGAGACAGCACGTCTAGGCCGAGACACAAGAGTCGCGTCGCGCGCGAGTTACTACCCGTCTTTTTTTTACTGTTCGTCCTAGAAAGAGACGGGTAGTCTATCTCTCTCGTGCTAGCCGGGCTGATCATGATAGTCATGCTCATGGTCGTGATTGGAATGATGATTGTCATTGGAAGTTCCACGTCTTTGGAGAGCATCCTGAGGGTCTAGGGTGACGGCACCATTAATGGACATGACCCAATAATGCACAATAACTCTTATTTAAAAGACACTAAATAGTCATTTATTTTACAACATCAATTTAAATTATGAATGAAGCGTCCATTACTGATGCTTGTCAGCTTAAAGTGTCCAACACTGGTGACGTCACGCTACTACATACTTAGGCCCAGAATTTACTACAAAATCAAATGACAAAACTCATACACTATCACGCCTGTTTCCTGGTTCCACTTTTTCGCTTAATCCACATTCATCAATCTCTTTATACATGCTCGTCGGTTTAGGGCATTCTTGGCCTGACCTTTTTTCGTCTCTAACTTGGTCACGGAAAATTTGGTTACAACTCACCTAATAATATATGGCCCTCCTTGCTGCAGCAGCGTTATGGGGTGCGAATAAGGCGCCGTCATACTGTGGAAGCTCAAATTCGCCGCTATCCCCGTGTTCCCAGTATTGTTCAGATGGCCGTTCATAACCACACCGTTGGTATTCGGATTCTGCGACGAATTCAAGTCCGTACGGAACGCTTTCACGAGATTCGTCTTCTCCCTCTGCCACACGAACACGTTATGGACCATGGCGCAACCACAGAATATTATTCCGACGCCGATGAAGACTGATGTCACTATGGCCGGGGTGGAATGGAACTGGATGAATGTGTACAGGATTATGCCTGAAAAGAAATTGGTTCAATTAATCTCTAATATAATAAAGAGGCGAACGTTTCTGTGTTTGTATGTCCTTACATAGTTCCATAGTTCGTCATCATCATATCAACCATTGTAAGACATAAGCCTCCCCCATAGACCTTCAGTTGCCTCGGTCGGAAGGGACTTGCATCCACCGTGAACCTGCGACTTTAACCAAGTCATCCGTCCATCTCGTTGGTGGACGTCCTACGCTTACACCCTGGTGATCTCTGGAACTAGGTAACTACTGACGATATTAAAGATTATTTCTCGTATAGAAAGGTCCCACCCGCCGAAATAGAAACTGTCCCACAAGTTAATGATACATGAGTTACACATTTTTTATAAAACAAAGTGCATTGTAAGTGATGGAAGATGGTTATAGAGTGGTCAAGTTTTGAAGCTCATATGACAACATGGCAGTCAGAAATCTTCGGATGATACTGAACTGATACAGGACCAGACAAACTTGCGAGTCTATGAAGAGGCCCAGCGGGACTCTATTACTACCTACTGCAAGAAGTACTACTATTGGTAGTAGGGAACTTAAAAAAGCATTTTAATGCAAGTTTAGTCTTGAATTACCTACCTGTCAAAAACACTGGTATTGATATGAAGAAGCCTCCAACAGCGCATACTCTTGTGATCGCTGACTTCTGCAGGTATTTGTTCGACCTGGAAAGATAAAATACATATTTTACTACAAAACAAATCAACTTCTGTACGTAACGTAGCGTGGGGGGCTAGGGGGGCGCACCATCCCAGCTGTCAATGTTAAGGAAGACGGCCTTGCAGTTTCTTTTCCGTCTACGGAGTTCAGTAAACTATGTCTTGCCATCACAGCTGCCAACATGCAAGTGCACAAACTTTGATAATCTAGCTAGTCGAGTTACACATAGACGTGCGATTCATGGAGCAGTAAAACCGCCCTCTCTTTGCGTTCACAGAACTCCATCTTACTTTTTATTTGGTCTAGGTTCTCTTCTTAGTCGTAGACTCTTATCAGAGCGGTCATGGCTGGTAGATGAAGAAATTAAAGCTCAAAATGTTCATATTATGGGCGATTGCTATCTCTTTTCAACTTAGTACCACCAGACGCTCGAGCCCTTGTTTCTAGATATGGTCCTACTACTCCTAGCCAGTTTCAGATCTACGGCATCTCTACTTCAGCGCCCACCTTAAAAGGAGCCCGGAGCGCGTCCCCTCCCTCCCCTCCTGCCCCTAGATCCGATGCCTAGCATCTCCATTCTGTGTTTAAAAGTGAAAACCTCACGAGCCAATTAGCGAGTTCCGAAACAGTTTCCAAACAAGCCGCGGCAACAACTTTAGCAAATAGTAAACTCGTTATGCTTTGTAATACTCTTTATTTGCTTACTGCTCGCAACATCTTCACTTATTATTTTTGAATGTTGCAGTCTGTTTAGAATTTTTTTTTTTCAAGGATTACCTTTCCTTCTTTTCCGCCTCTGTTATTTAAGAGTCCATCTAATCCAACGGTACTAATGTAGGTATTCTGACTCTAAACCTTATTCATAAACGCTTGTTACTAATATTTGTGTCAGTCTTGAAATTTTCCTGTACAGTAAGCTTCATAATATTATAGTATGAAACAACCAAGGTGACCAAAAAGTTCGACGCACCAAACTATTTCTATGGTGTACCGAACTATTTGGCCGACTTGGATGCTTCAGACTATACGACGCTGACTGAACCAGACAAAAGACAAAACTTTTATGAATCCAAAATTACGACGAAAAACTTTTGCAGTTTTTATCATACCTAACCACTAGAATAATTTTAAGGCACTTTGAATATCTAACTTGATTTGAATGGTCATTATCTTCACGCATAACGCAAACAACCTGCGGTTTTCGCACGATAACGGTAAATGTCAAGGATGTAGTTATATGCAAAGATAAACTGCCCTCTTAATCGTGGAAGGGAAATCCGGTCACTCTAACGGCACGGGATTAGTTGGAACATGATTGAGTAAATTCTCCGTCAAGGAACAGTGTGAAATTAAGGCAATATCTGTCATTCCTCCTAACGCCACTGTGGCAACATTTTCCGTAACTGTTTTTTCTCTTAAAGTGTTGTTATAAAACTAACTGGAACTAATCTATACAGTTCTACGGTATGGCTATTTCTTTATTTTTTTGCTGACTGTACTTGCATTGTCATCCATCTCACGTGTATGTGTACCAAATTTCAAGTCAATCGGACCAATCGTTGCAGAGTTCCCTCCTGCGGAGACGATCCTGGCTGGGTCACCAGAACTCCACAAGCAGACAATTGTATTGTCATCCGATTTACTCAAATATGCAAAATTCAACTCGATCGGTTGAAGATAGCTTCAAAATTGAGTCGCAAGATACATTGCAAGTTAATAAAAAGCTTGTGAAATATCTTTATCACCAATCACCATAACTGATTGATTACATTGATCACTAGTAACCCTAAAGTAGGTAAACTAAAATGAAAAAAAGTAAAAGTAAGTGAAAGTAGACTAACTAAACAGATATATATGGGGAGTGTGAATGGTTACGTTGGGAGGGAAGGCCTAGACGGACGTTCCGAGACCAAATAGGAGACGTTTTGGAAAAAGGTCAGGTCAGGAGTACCCGAAACCGACGAGCATGTATGAAGAGATTGATGACTGTGGATGAAGCGAAAGAAATATATGTCAGGATCGTAGCAAGTGGAACAAAGTAGTCTCTGCCTACCCCTATGGGAAAGAGGCGTGACGGTATGTATGTATGTATGTAGTAACCCTAGTGACCCATATGTACGTAACGACGAACACCAGCTGCGTCCAGCAACGGTTTTTCCAACGGCCACGACGCGCTCCGCTGGGTACAGGCTACAGGGGCGCTAATCTCTTGGGATTTGACGTACTAAGTCCAATTATTATTATTATGAGCCTATTGGACGACATAGCTCAAAGAATTAGCAAGCTGAAGTGGCAGTGGGCCGGCCATATCGCGAAAAACCGACAACCGCTGGGGTAAACGTGTTCTTGAGTGGAGACCGCGACTTGGCAAACGTAGTGTAGGACGCCCTCCGGTCAGGTGGGATAACGATCTGCGAAAGACTGCAGGCAGATGCTGGATGCGTCAAGCTAAAGACAGGGCGCTATGGCGCTCATTAGGGGAGGCCTATGTCCAGCAGTGGACTAACATAGGCTGATGATGATGACGATGATGATGAGCCTATTGTGTCCCACTGCTGAGCAAAGGCTTCCCCCCAACGCTTCCACTGCTCTAGGTCTGCTGCGGTACTTGTCCAGACCCTTAAGAAGGTATCCAACTCGTCCCGCCATCGCCGTCTAAGTCTGCCGGGCCGCTTTGAGTTAGTGGGACTCCAATTAGTGGTTGTCTTGGCCCATAACTCATATGGCAAACATAAATAAATAAATATCTTGGGACAAATTACACCAATTGACCCAGCCCCAAACTAAGCAAAGCTTGTACTATGGGTACCAGGCAACGGATAAACATACATACATACATACCGTCACGCCTCTTTCCCACAGGGGTAGGCAGAGACTACTTTGTTCCACTTGCTACGATCCTGACATACTTCTTTCGCTTCATCCACAGTCATCAATAGTTACATAATGTAGATCAATACATAATTAAATACATACAACATCCATGACTCGGGTACAAACATTCGTATTCATCATACAACTGTCTGCCCCTACCGGGATTCGAACCCGGGACCTCTAGCTTCATAGTCAGGGTCACTAACCACTAGGCTATCCGGTCGTCAAACATGACCAGCCCAGTCCCATTTCATCTTTGCCGCCTTTTTACCAACGTCTGTGACTTGAGTCATGGAGCGCAGGTCAGTGTTCCGGATTCGATCCACTAGTTTTACACCTAGCAAACCCTCTTGGACTTGAGAGCCTCTGTCAAAGACCAAGTCTAGTTAGACTCCTAAAAGTGCAAGTCGTAACACATCAAACACAACTCTCAGAATTTTTCCAAAAGACTTCAGCAGTAATTGTAAAAAAATCTGCTTACGTAATACTTGAATGGATAGTGCATTGGGGGCTTTCGAAATTGGGGGGTTTTCGAAACTCGTGGATATCCACTAAACGGGGTACAATTACATTAATCTAGCAACGCTTACCTAGAAGCTCCAATGTCTTTGGCGTCTAGATAAGCGTATGCCTCACCACACCAATCTTTCTCCGTCTCGAACTGTTGTCCGTTTTCTCTTTCATATTGGTTCTGCTATCTCTTTCAACCTGTCCTGTCATCAGACCTCTTGAGGTAAATCTTAACTCTCTCGAAAATCTTAACACAATGAAAATGATATTAGTCAAAATACTGTGGGGCATTGAAAACGATTTTTAAGTATTCAGATGTTTTATTTTATTTTATTTCTTTTGAATTAGGCAATCAGATACACTTGATTAATTATTATTTGAAATCGAATCTGGCAACATTGTTATCAATTACATCACAAGTGCATCTAAACAGAGGAATAAATTAAATGGTTTCGGATAAGATTACGTTATCAACTCGTGCGCAGCTGACGCGACCGGTTTTGCCAACAAATTCCGAACAACAGGTACTGAATTTTACAAATTTATCCAACTCAGTTATAGTGGCGCTAGTATCTCCGTTTCCCTTCAGCTTTTACATGGAAAAGATAAGTTCTGAATTTGGCCACAGGATCGGATAACTTTGTGGTGCCGTACAGACATTCTTGCTTTTCAATGTTGTGCTTTGTGCTATTTCTAAGGATGTGGGGAGGGGCAATGTGCAAATTTTGATTCACGTAAAACGTCGAATCATTTAGTTTAGGGATTACCGGCCGATTCGACAAAAAAGTTCCTCAAAATATAATTTCACAATCTCAAACTATTTTAGTAGGTTACTCAAGGTAAGTATCAGTTGGATAAACAATCATTTGGCAAAAAAACTTTTGGCACTTCTGGGTGAATTTCAAAACCGAGTTTTCTGACTGTCCCACGCTACCAAAAAAAAAACTATGACATATATGTACCAAAAAAAAATATGATCGTATTCTTTGCAATCATTTATGACGAGGCAAAGCCTTGAATAAATGATGATGAGCTACCAATCCCCGAAAAAAAATATTGAAAGTTCGAAAATCCACGATTAGCATAGCTGTGAGGTATGTCACACGCCAAGTTTAGCTCAGAAAAATGAATACAACTTCGTCTATAATTGTCGTAATTTATTTCTGTAAAAAGCATTTTAAAGAGCTCTTCCTGGTCTATATTATAAAACAAAAAACAATGCAAAAATCTCGTAATTTAAAAATACAGGGATAGGAATGTGTTTGTCCCGCGCGAGAGCGTCTTTCGATGACTCGCAAATACCTGCTGGTTACTGATTGGTTGAGCTATGTAACGCCATTTTTAAGTTATTATGTCGAAGACATGCTAGTCCGCGTTCGATTACCGAGCAAAGCGTCTAGTCTAATCTGCGCTGTGATTTTTAAAAATAGGTAAGTTTGTGACACGATACTTTTGGTCAGCCTATAAGGTAATTTGTGTGGCTAGTAAATATTGCATGTTCAACTACTTTATCGATATGTCTATTTAAGTGTTTTATAGTTTAGAACATCGAGAATGAACAGTCCTATTGTCATTTACCTAAAGCTTATACTTTCGACAGAAAAAAATAAATACACTTTTGCCGTAATTTGTGTGGCGTAATTTGTGTGTCACTTTTGCCCACGCAAATTACAAACGCGCCACACAAATTACATCTTATGTCTTATTTCAATAAAATGAGCATTTTATGATGGTTAATAACACTTGTTATCTTTAAAAAAACAACGTAAATACAATTACAATACTTTCTACTATTTTACGTTGTATTTTTTAATTTATTATTTTTGAACAACTTACGTATCTATGATACTGTTTAATTTTGTAATTGACGTTTAGTTTAATTACAACTTGCTTTTAGTTTCTGATTTATACCTTTTCTGTTTAAAGTATTTCAAAATGCGTCAAAAAAAAGAGGATAGACTCGAGAAAAAGAAATTGGCGGAGAGAAAAAGGAGACAGAAAATTAAAAACGATGCAGAAAATTATGAAAAATATAAAAGAGAAAAAAGAGAGAAATATCATCAAATGAAAGGAGAGAGAAAAATTCTTCCGCTGTGTGAGCAGTCCCAGAATACTAAGCGTATATTGAGGGAAAGAAATAGAATCAACGTCAGGAACTACAGGCAAAGACAGAAAATAATACAACAGGAAACTGTCCAATCGGAAGAATTGATAAATATTGAACTTGGTGTAGAATCACGAGATCCTTCAGGTTCTTCACCGAATTCACTCCCACAGCCTGCATCCTTTCAACATCATACTGACACAGACACAGACCTTAAGACTGATTTGTTTAGAAAGTGTCATTTTCTGTTTTTATGAATAAATCGGAAAATCAAAAAGTTTAGTTTTATTTTGCAAATTGATAGTAAAAAGTTAAAAATGTAATTTGCGTGGCAACAATGTAATTTGTGTGGCATGATTTTTTTCGCCATCGAATTTTAGCTAAACTATTCAACACAGAAGAGTGCCTCTTTTTGCGTTTTGTTCATCATTCCAATCTCTACCATAATCTATTATCAAAATATAAAATAAAAGAAAAAAAAAACGCGCCACGAAAATTACCAAAAAACGTCCCGTTCAGAAATTCACCCTTCTATCGTTACTTGTTCAACACTGTTACTAAGAAATTGTTTATTTTGTTAAACATTTAACATTTTTTTATTTTCAGTGATTTTAGAAAATTAATTTATAACGGTAAAACCGTAAAAGTAAGCATAAAAATCAAGAAGTAAAAATTGTTGATTCATTTGATATTACCTATCATTTTAAAAACAGCGCCTTCTCTCGTCCCTTGTGTTGTGAGCAGTACATGTTCCACGGGAGTTTGTAATTGTGTCGTACAGACATTATCAATATTTAAAAATAACTACATATTTCCTACAATATAGTGAGAAGAGTCATTTTGCCAAACGATTATTTGCGCAAATAGTTTGGGAAGTGATAGGTATGAGTATGAGTAGATATACTTCGGAGAATTTATTTTTGACTTATATCATAGAATGAACCAAATAAGTGGGGGGCTGCCTATCTCTTGTAGTTATAGTGGCGAGCAGTTTTAGTATACCATATTGATAAGAATTGTCTTATCTGTGACCTAATGGCAAAAGACCGATGCGAATTGAAAATAATAGAAAATTCAACATCGTGTATGGAGAAAGGCGGTCGATAACAATACATAGTTATTGGCTTTAAATCGATTTCTGTGCAACCACGACTAACTTAAAGAAAAAACAGAATAAACCAGTTGCTTCTCTACCCGCGCAGATGGTAAAAGCCCATCGAGGGAATACGCGAAAATCATAGAAATCGTGTTATAGGCGATGAAGCTAGCAACCCATCACTATTTTGATTCCATTTTCCACGACGCCCACAATCATGCTAAATGTGGCCTGTAGTTACCTGTTACCTTAGGCTCTGTCTACCCCGTAAGGGATAAAGACGTTTTCAACATGATTTCAACATGACTATCATGTGGGAGCGTTCCAAGGTTTTTATCGCGGAATAGTCCCTACTATCCCAACTTAATATTATAAATGCGAAAGTAACGTCTGTCTGTATGTCTGTTACCTTTTCACGCTTAAACCGCTGGACCGATTTAGTTGATATTTGGTATACAGATAGTTTGAGTCCCTAGAAAGGACAAAGGATAGTTTTTATCTGGGAAAATCGAATAGTTCCCGCGGGATAGCGATGAGCGAATTCTGCGCAGACGGTGTTGCGGGCAGCCACTAGTTTTTTTTATAAATATAACTAATATAGGTTTTTTTTCTTACTTATTTTTCTAACGACACTGAAAATTAGAACAGAAAAATCCGAAAAGTAAAGCTATGGCCGGGAATCCAACCCGGATCCTCGTCATTCCGCGCGTAACGCGTGCTATACCTCTACCCTCTACACCACCCATAGCGGGTATTAAACCTTCGAATTTTTCTATCTGTTACCAGCTATCTCGTGACCTTGATATAAAATAGGTATTTTAATTATGTTAGCTGCTTTAATCCCTACTAATATCCCTACTAATATTATAAATGTGAAAGTAACTCTGTTTGTCTGTCTGTTACCTTTTGACGCTTAAACCGTTCGACCGATTTAGTTAAAATTTGGTATATAGATAGTTTGAGTCCCGAGGAAGGACATAGGATAGTTTCTGTCCCGGAAAATTGCATAGTTCCCGCGGGATAGCGATAAGCGAATTCTGCGCAGACGAAGTCGCGGGCAACAGCTAGTCTAACTATAATCTTCCCGCAACGATGCCGGCGGGTGAATAGTTCTATCTTCTCGACATTCTGCTGTTACGAAATACGATTTTTAGTTTTGAATCAGTGGTAACCGAGAGATTTATACCTGCGCCTGCGACGCTCAAGGTCGCAAGGTGCAACAATGGACCCAAAATAGCCAACATTACAGTAAAATAAACAAAATCGCGTACTACTTTAACGACGTGGTTGGCTTAGTAGGTCCCTGCCTGCGAAGCAAGCGTGCCGGGTTCGAACCCTGGTAAGGGCATATATTTGTGTTTGAGCACGAATATTTGTTCCTGAGCCTATGTGTCTATATATTTCTTAGTAGTATGTATTTTCACGCTGGGAGTAAAGAAAAAACATAGAATGTACCAGTTGCTTCTCTTCCCGCGTAGACGGTAAAAGCCCATCGAGGGAATGGAGCCTAAGCGGTTGGTTCGATTGACTTGAACTTTGCTACACATAATTATGAAGGTCGGATGACAATGCCACTGCAGTCAGCAGAAAAGATTGTGTTTATGTTTTTAACAAAAACTTAGTACCTACCTACCTACTGTACTATCAAATGAATCAAGAATTTTTACTTCTTGATTTTTTTGTTTACTTTTACGGTTTTACCATTAGAAATTACTTTCACGTGACAGATAGTAACAGATAGAAAAAATCGAAGGCTTACCCACCTTGCTATGGGTAGTGTTGGGTATAGCACGCGTCACGGAATGACGAAGATCCGGGTTCAATTCCCGGCCATAGGCTTTACTTTTCGGATTTTTCTGTGTTCTAATTTTCAATGTCGTTTAGAAAATTATAAACTTAGTATTCGTAGACATAAAATGTTGCTAATAAAATAATACGTCTTGAAGCCATATTGGCGTAATCCTGTTACTGCACCAGCAAGAGAATTACCTTCTACCATACATATATAAACCACGTCTTTATCCCTTACGGGGTAGACAGAGCCTAAGGTAACAAAACCTTAAGGCCTCGTTTAGCATGATTATGGGCGTATAGCTGGAAAGGGAAATCTGTTTTGAAGTTGGTTGAAATTGTCCTTTCCATAGACAGATGCTACGCACCGTGAAGGGAGAGCCAATGTTTTTATGGCAGCCATAATATATGACAGCTCTCGAACAAAGTGGTGGAAGTCATAAAAGAAATTAGTTCGCACAAAGAAAATAGGATGAGTGTCATAATTTTTGCTTAGGGCACTTATACCGGAGTTGCCATTTACAACCGCTATTCATTAAAATTGCGTGTAGAGGTAAAACCGTGTTAAAGTCGTGGTGTCCTAGTGGTTTGACCTGTGGCCTTTCAAGCAGAGGGTCGTGGGTTCGAATCCTGTAGGCTTATTGTCTAACTAGCTCGCAACCGCCATCGTGTTCATTTTGACAGTTCTTGTATGAATGTGACAGCTAGCTGATTCCGATGCCAATTGTCAGCCCATACATGAACTGTCAAAATGAACACGATGGCGATTGCGAGCGAGTTAGGTAATAAGCCTTCTTGGCGCGCACAATTTGAATGCGGGAATTTATGTGCAAAATTACATTTGAAACACGAGATTTCCGGTGAAAGAGTGAAATAAAACATACCAGGTACTAGTAAGATTAGTAAGGTTAAGGAAGCATTCTCTAAAAACGTATGGTAACTATCTGAGCGTGTAAGGTCTGGGCAAACTAAGTTCTTAAAAAATTCACCCTTTTATAGTTTATGCAAAATCATGTAGGAATGCTCCTTAATCAATCAAAGCTGAGCACGAATGCTATCTGCCCCTTTTCTGTACGATATGCGAGAGCAGGACGCAGTATATGCGTGAGAAGCGTTTTTTCAATGGCCGACTAGCGAATGCTCGAACAGAAAGATAAAAACATTACGGAATGTTATTGTAAAAAAGCGAAAACGAATTTGTAGGTATGTCTAAATTTGTGAATATTAGACTGAATATTATTTTTATTTAATATCATTCTTCCATGCTGGTCTCGGAGTAAAGAAAAACCAGAATTTACCAGTTGCTTCTCTTCTCGCCCAGATGGTAAAAGCCCATCGCGGGAATGGGCGAGTCTTAAGAATCATGTTATAGGCGATGCGGCTAGCAACCCATCACTATTTTGATTTCCCTTTCCAGCTATACGCCCTTAATCATGCTAAACGTGGCCTTAAGGTTTCGTTGGCTCTGACAAGGGTTTTGCCTAGCCGAATTAACACTCCTTCCGGATTTATCGATGGCACTTTACTACATTATGCAAATAGATCCTACAACCACTTTTGACATTCAAAATTCCATATAGAGTCATCTCGTCCATAAATTCGTCACACTCGACCTTGCCAACTCGACATCGACATACCGTCCTTTTCCAACTTATTACATAAGACAGAGATGCGAAGTCCATACGTGTGAAGAGACTTTTTAAAAATCCAAAGAATTCCAAACCTAACCGTTCTGACAAGTGTAACTAAACCTCGGGAACTTAATACTGTTGGACAAAAGAGCCGACGAGTGTGACGACAAGTCGTCCGACCAGTCGACGTGATGCCGTGACGGACCTTTGTGGATTTACATGGGTTTACGCTCTGGATGCCGACAAAGATACTCAACACAATGCTTTTGCTTTAGGCACGGGTAGTGAGTTAGTAGGTTCGGTAGTATTACCAAGGAGTGGACATCCCTTACTAACTTAGGTACTACCCAGTACCTACTGTAATGTAATTATTACAGTGTTTTTAAACCTCATGTGAAATGTCAAATTGTTCACAAATACGGATAACTCACGTAACTACAGTCAGTATGTTTAGTAGTTCGTATGATAGGTATAAGCGCCAGATAGCTCTCTTGTTGAAGGAAAGTGTGTGATTACCCTAATGTGATTTATGTATCTTTAGTTTATTTTATGTTATTACAATTTTTTTTTATATCATTTTTTTAGTAGTGAGCCCTAATGTTTCTAATGTTTTTAATGTTTTTAATGTTTTTTTTTCTCTCTTTGTTTTTCTGTAAATTTGCATGCTATTTTTGAGTAGGTAAAGTTATTTTGGTTTGGGTTAGGTACCATGTTGCTGCCCATTTTTTCCGATCCGTTGCCACATCTACCACAAACTCTTGGTGGGAATTGGTTTAGGGTGCTGGCTATGCCTACTGCACTACGTCCTAATTATTTCTTTTAAATTGTGTCTGTATCTGTTTTTTTCCCCAATAAAGAAAATAAAATAAAATAAAATACAGTCAAGAATCCCTCGACGTAAAAATCCGAAATATGTTTAGCAATTCTCATTTGCAATCACGAGAGTTAATTAATATCCACCTTGTTAACAATATTACTGCTGGACATAAACCTTCACCAAGGCTCTCTGCGACAAATAGCTTTGTGCTACCCTCGGGAAATGGCTTCCCGGGTTCTGTACCAGTCCGTCCTTTCTTGTGGGAGGCCTGGGCCCCGATTTTTAAAAGCACATGTGTGAAAATACCACTCGAAAGTGGTGAAAAATTGTGCTGAATTTCAAATACGAGTAGCTTAGACTAATTACGGTTCTCATTAATCTTGTGACCTAAAAATTTGATCAGAGCTGTAGAAGTTTTGAAGATGTAAACAGATTTGGTATAAATACCACTTTCAAATGGTATTTTCACACATGTGAAAATAGAACCTTACGGACCCAACGGCCATCGGTTCTATGAGCAAAAAAGTAAAATTCTTTCATTTAATATTAAATGGCAACTTTTTAACCAAGGATTTAGTGTAATATGATGATCTTCTAAAGTGGATTTCAACTTATGATTGGTCGGTTCTGCATGTCTAGAAAGCGCTCCCTATCGGAGTTGCTTTTGATGCCATACACTACACGTTCCTGAGAAAAAGGGTCTTGACAGGTAGACTGACGGACGAACGAACGACAAAGTGATCCTACAAGAACCTACGGAACCCCACAAATATTGGACACACAAACGTCAAGTCATCACTGACTTGACATACAGGTTTGTGTGGGAGGCTTGCGGGGTCAACACATAAACCCACGCGACATTGGAATGGCCATGGTAAATTGTGAACTTAGATGGTCAATGAAAATAACTGGGCTGTGAAATCAGTAGTAGGCTTTTTATCTAACTCGCCCGCAATCGCCATCGTGTTCTTGACAGTTCATGTATGGGCTGACAATTGGCATCGGAATCAGCTAGCTGTCATAGTCATACAAGAACTGTCAACATGATCACGATGGCGATTGCGAGCGAGTTAGACAATAAACCTACAGGTAACTACCTGATACAGATATAACATACACATACATAATGTACAGATATAATTTACTACGTCATCTTGATTTTTTACGTCGTTTCATTGAGTGGATCCTCGCTATTCAAAGCATTCCCAATGATGCCTCAATTATTATTATTAGTCTTAATTTGAATGAACAAACCCTTAGACACAGACCGAGGAAAGCGACTTTGTTTTATACTATGTAGTGATAATGTAATTTGTGCCTTGCCCTCGCAAGCGGTTCTATAAAAGTTTCTTCAAAATTAACCTTTATTCTTTCCGAGGAGATGCCTTTTTTACGCTTACCCTACTTATATATAACATGTTATTCCATTAAGAAAGCCCAAAAGTGCCATATTGCATTAAAATCCATAAACTCGCTGACTTGCCTCCTGTACTCCTTAAGACGTAAAACGATACCCCAGAATTAATCTACTAAATACAAAATGAGCTCTATGTACACAGCATAAGGCTTGTGGAAAAACTTAATACTGCGAGTTGGTATGTTATTAAAAAGTCTAACTTAAGTCGTGCAAAGAAAACTTACAAATGTCTAATGAATTTTGTGAAGCGGAATATTAATTTCTAAATTGGAACGAGGAATATTAATCAAGAGCGTTTTCCCAAAAAAAAAACCACATGAATATTTTTTCCAGAATTTAACTGTTTTGGGGTGTTCTTACACAGAGTTGTTTACCCGAGCGACCATTATACAAGAAAAAATGTGTCCCAAAATTGACATTACAGTTCGTCACTTCTTTTAATACAGTACCTAAGTGCGAAACGTAACGATCAGGAAAAATAATTCCATAGTAAAATATGGGACACATTTTTTCTTGTATGAGAATCGATAGGGACGATTGTGAGTAAGAAAATCCCAAAATATTTAAATTCTGGATAAATTAATATGTGTCTCTAGTGTAAGTTTTCGCATATAAAAACGTCTCGAACGCGTTCACGTAAACGTCTCAATTACTATGGAAAAATTGGCAGCGCTGTTAGTAATGCGTAAGGCGTCGTCAGTAATGTCCCGGTGTCATTAGTAGTGTCCCGGTATTGTCAGTAGTGTCCCGGTGTCATTAGTAGTGTCCCGGTATTGTCAGTAGTGTCCCGGTGTCATTAGTAGTGTCCCGGTATTGTCAGTAGTGTCCCGGTGTCATTAGTAGTGTCCCAGTATTGTCAGTAGTGTCCCCCGGCCGGTGTCATCAGTAGTGTGCCGGTGTCATCAGCAGTGTCCCGATGTTGTCAGTAGTATCTCGGTGTCATTAGTAGAGTCCCGGTATTGTCAGTAGTGTCTCGGTGTCATTAGTAGTGTCCCGGTATTGTCAGTAGTGTCCCGGTATTGTCAGTAGTGTCCCCCGGCCGGTGTCATCAGTAGTGTGCCGGTGTCATCAGCAGTGTCCCGATATTGTCAGTAGTATCCCGGTGTCATTAGTAGTGTCCCGGTATTGTCAGTAGTGTCCCCCGGCCGGTGTCATCAGTAATGTCCCGGTGTCATCAGCAGTGTCCCGATATTGTCAGTAGTATCCCGGTGCTATCCGGTGTGTCCCGATAATCAAAAATGTCCGTTTTAAATCACTGCTTGTATTACGTAGGTACCACCAATTAAAAACACAACATTAAACTTAAAACGTATTTTTCTACAGCCATTTGTTATCACAAAAATGGACGCATCATTTGAACCCGACAAATCAGTTTTTGTAGCCTCAGGCGTCTCATCAGAGCCGAAGATCACAGAACATGCTCTACGCCTACGACATAGAGGCGTTTATCTATTGAACGCGAAGTCTAAGAAAGTGTTGACCGGAAATAATTGGGATTCATTCATGCCGGCCTTGTAGAAGGATTTTGATGTAATTTGGTCTGAGCGTTAACTTTGTGTTTTGAGGTATAGGAAACGTCGTGTGTGGTGTTGGTGTTATTAGTTTGGAATTACGGTAATTGTAGTGAGATTTGTAATTTTTGGTCCAGTTTTGGTTTAACAAAAGTTTTTAAATAAATTTGATATTTAGAAGAAAACGCAGTGGAAGCGTGCTGGGCCCATAACCTGATAGAAAATGAGTAATACTCATAGTATTAAGAAACAACCTTATTTACTAATTAAATTTTATGCCAAAAATTCTTAGATCATTCAGGGAAAGAGCAAACTACTGGACCGATTTATAGCTGTTACCCTGCCAAAGGGGTACCTTTTCTCTGCAACTGACTGTACTTTTAGAAATTTGGCCCCTGAAGAATACGAAGTGAAGTTGCGGGCAACAATAGTATTATTTGAACTGGCTTCAATGTTGCTATATTATTAAAAGTACAATTGTTCAAAATCGTAAGTAGGTACTTTTAATCTTGAGAAGTTCTCACTATCAAGCCATCTTAATACGGCGCTTACTTAAGGAATGAACGTTTAACTTAGGAATGCGGCATATGCGCACGCGCGATATCGTCTCTTACTGCAACGGGACGTTATTTGATGTCGATTTTCTCTTTTATGCGATTTTGCATTAAGTTAAGCACAATACTGTATACCAAATAAGTGGTCCAAATTCCTATTAAATGAAAATGACGATAAAATCGAACTTTTCGAGTTGGCAGCCATCTTGTTATATTTTGCATTGTGCAAAGGATTTTCAACCAAGTCAAGGGCAATAATATCCATACAGCCATCATGTTAAATTTATATGTCACCGGCTTTATTATTTGAGGCATAATGGTGTATATATAGATGTTTTTGTCATTTCGGTAACGTACATTTATGCCCTTGGCTGTATATTATAATCGAATTAGCAACTCTTTTTTAAATTTTAAAACACAGTTAAAGTCGGTCCCTGTGTATGCTTGGATCTTTAAAACTACGCAATGGATTTTGATGCGGTTTTTTAAATAGATAGAGTGATTCAAAAGAAAGATTTAGTTTTTAGAATATGATGTAATTTTTATTGAATGAATAAATAATCTAAATTTGAATATATGTATAATACATGCATAATATAGTAGAGAAACACTGATTGCACCCGTGCGAAGCCGGGGTGGGTCGCTAGTGGGTTTATACATGTAGGTAACTAGTTGTCGCCCGTGACTTCGTCTTAACGTAACGTTTTACCTAATAACGGGCTCACGCCGTGTCGTCAAGAGCAATGGAGATGGGTACATTCTGACGAGGCCAGTGGTCACAGTATCGCGTAAGACAGTAGCGTGGGTACGGACGTTAAAACAATAATAAAAACGATGAATTAAGAAAAATGAGCTTAATTAAGAATATAAAATAGTGACAATGACTTAATAGAATTGTTGCTGAATTTATTTTTCCTGAAATTAATAATTTATCTATTTCAGTTGATGTTTATTTTAAACCTTTCTTTCATCAGTTTTGTACATAATTCTTATATGTATTTCTAATATTTTTATTTGACGATGTAATTAAATAAATGTGTTAAAGAAGGAAAGAAAAAATGGAATAATCTATTCGTGACATTACATAGTATAAATTACAAAAAAAAGAAGTAAAAACAACCCATCACTATTTGGATTCCCCTTTCCACCTATACGCCTACAATCATGCTAAACGTGGCCTTTAGGTATTTTACCTTAGACTCTGCCTACCTTGTAAGGTAAGGAATAAAGACGTAATTTCTGTATTCCAAAAAAGTATTCAATTTCATGTATAGACTCAATTAGTAACAATGAAATGAGATATCATCATATCAACGTCCAATAGTCTCCGTATGAATTTCCACATGGTATGCGCACACCTCTCTCCTCTGCGTCGACGTATCCTATAGTAAGAACCGGTCTCGAATATTTGCCGGCGACCTCGTGGTTCATTCAACACAGACGCACCGGCTCGAGTGTCGCTCGCTGCACAATCAAATGTAAGTTCTTCCTAGCTGACTTACTTACACAAATCACGTCTTTATCCCTTACAGACAGAGCCTAAGGTCTAAGGTGGGAAGACCTGGCCACGTTCAGCAAGATTGTGCCTAGCTGGCTATTCCGAAATTCGATTTTCGAAGTTCGTTTTGTGCTTACCTACGAGCACACTAATACAGTTTAATCTTTAATAGTCTTTGGTCGGTGTCATACGGACTTCGAGAATCGAATTCGGATAGCCCCCCAGAGCTTCTAATGTAAGATTTTGACACGAAAAACTACTCGGACGCGTTCACGTAAACGTCCCAATTAGTATGGAGAAGTCAGCACCACTATTTATGGAACGAAACAGCAACGAGCTAATATTTCACATTTTAACTCAAATACGTTCGAGGCGTATGTGACAAATCTTACACTCAGCATACACAGCCAAGTCTATTATAAACTCCGAAATTCGAAATTAATTTCATTAATTATGAGTTTTGTAGGCCATTGAGTTACTTCACAAGATACGCGTTTCTAGGAATTAAAATTTGATTTATAACCTAAAAATATTGTTTAACGCATTGCATAATTTGTAAACATTGTGCAGCATTGCTATCAGTTACCAGATCCGCAGGCTTATTACGTAACTCGCTCGCAATCAGCATCGTCTTCATTTTTGACAGCTGATTCCGAGATTGGTTTCAAAATGAAAACAATCGTTCCACGTAACTCGATCGGCTTGGCATCGCTTTCGAAAGTGATTGCGAGCCATTTTTGAAAGCAATTGAACGAATGATTTGCCAAAAAGTCCTGCCTGATAAGCAGTACGTCAAAATAAAAAATAGGCTGCATGAATCTGTGGTACACAATGACATAAGTAGCTAAAAAAAAGCATCGGCTAAGTGGCGCCGTCTGTGAATTGTTGGTGTTACTCAACCATACATGGGGAATTTCAATAAAAATGACTATATATATTTTTTCCCAGATTTTGGAAATTATTGGGCTTATTTCTACTCAGAATCAACAACACTACTGAATGTTGTATGAGAATAGTACATTATGATACAAGTGTGCTATGTTGGTAATTACACACGAGGCGTATTGTACGCGCGATGTAATTAACACCTTGGATTTCTTACTGATATAACTGTCCGAACATTGTCCGAACATATTTTAGTATTTCCAGCGACGGACACTACATTTCTTTATTACTTGAACTCGTAATTTTTAAAGTAATAAAATAACAAAGTCTGAATCAACAATATCAGTGAAAAATGGCGGCAAATATTATTTCTCCGTTCTAATCCGCACGCAGCACTCGCGCATGCGCGCTGTGCACTTAGCACGCGCACGACGAAGGCACTGACAACAGACTGCTAAAGAGCCTAAAATTAAAATTATAATAAAATAATTAATCAATGTCTTAAATTTGCAAATTATGGTCACTCTTTCGATAAAAATGAATAATTTGTCGAACTTAAATGTTTATTTATCATCTTTAACCTAAAATAGTTTAATATTCACGAAAATATTCCTTGTTCCTATAGATACTGAACCGTTTGCTGAGATTTTAAAAAAAGTTTATATTACCGCACTCGTGCGGTAATAAATTACAGCACTTGTGCGTAATAAGCTGAATTATGAGTTTAAATGCGGTGCAATAAGACTCAAATTACGAGCAACTGTGTTGAAAATTAATGTTAATGTTTAATGAAATTCCCCGTGTATGGTTTAGTAACACCAACAATTCACAGACGGCGCCACTTAGCCGTTGCTTTTTTTAGCTACTTATGTCATTGTGTACCACGGATTCAAGCAGCCTTTTTTTTTATTTGTTATGTTATGACCTACTGCTTATCAGCCGTATATAGGGGCCACCGAATGACTGAGTAAAACGTTTTTATTTTTATAAAATATATCGTTCGATGGAAAAATCTGTAACTTTTTTCTGTAGCTAAGGATGGTTATTCCTATCAATAGAAAAATCATCGAGCACTTTTAAAATAATCATCCATTCCCAATTGCTAGGTAAAATTTAATATTTTGTTGTGATGTTTTCCTTTGAATGTCGATCAAAACGATAAAAATGGCAAGAAGTAAAGTAAAATAAGCCCGCCTTTGTACCTATATGTATCTTAATTTCTGTCAATTGTGTTTGTATATTTTAAGTAAGTAAGTAAGTAAGTAAATGCTTTATTGTACAAATATAGAGAAGTAGAGACAAATCACAAAAAAAAGACCTTAAATATATGCACAAAGGCGAACTTATCCCTATAAGGGATCTCTACCAGTTAACCTTTGAGTAAATGAGAGGAGCATTAAGCGAGAAACCGACAAAGAGTGAGTTTAAAATATCCATATAGTGAAAGCCACAATAGAGCATACATCTCAAAATACAACAAACAATTCATAAATAAACTACTAAATATCATTAAACACGTGCATTCAATTCTGTACATTCAATAAAATGTTTACTTAGATGCAAGTAAATAAACAAAAATAATCATCAAGGGGAGTTGTATTCGAAAAGGAATAAAATGAAAATAAACTTCGCATTTGTAATGTTGTATTCTTTTTAATTTAAAAAATAACTAGAAATTTCCTAATAAGTAGCTAATTCTTAACAATACTAATAAGTACGACACTAATCGTCATATCCAGCCAATCATATCGCGAATCGCGATCGTATTCGTCGTCCAAGTTGATTGTGATTATGATTCCGACTGCGACCGCCTTGAAACATTGGTATTATGTAAAAAAAATATTCCGATTACCCTCGCAATCGCTTTGAAAAGCGAAAGCAATTGAATGGACCAAAAAGTTTTGTTTTTGCAAACATCTTTAGTGACGAATGATTTTTATTAAATTAATTGACCCTAATTCTAGCGTTTTCATTCACTTAGATAACTAAATTAGATACTTGGTCTTGGTTAATTGAAATATTAATATCCAAATAACAAAACATATCATTTATAATCAAAAACTCTAAATACAGTGTGAACGAAAATAAACGCAAACTTAATTTAAAAAAAAACATCTTGTCAGTGTATCTCTCTAATCGGTGGTCAGTTGTCAGTGTCTTCCCAACAATCAACAAACTAAGTAAGTTCGGTTTACATTTTTAACTTTGTTTAATTGCTTTACTGTGTATTTTAATCAAGGTATTATAGCTAAATTGATAGAATACAATAATAAATTAACCCTGGAGTGATTACATCTGGTACGAGAAGTTAAGAAAAGTTTCCAAACTTGTTTGTTGTACTGGGTCAATTGGTGTAATTTGTCCCAAGACATTTATTTATTATTATTTACCATAAAATCATTTTCCCTAACGAACTATAATATGTCCCACACTTATTATTGTACAACAAAAACAGCGGTAGACAATTCGATAGCAACAGGCTTTCCCCTCAAGCCT
Organism: Pandemis cinnamomeana; assembly: GCA_932294345.1. Classification (NCBI taxonomy): domain Eukaryota; kingdom Metazoa; phylum Arthropoda; class Insecta; order Lepidoptera; family Tortricidae; genus Pandemis; species Pandemis cinnamomeana. The sequence goes on along the minus strand of OW028718.1, from coordinate 11,118,975 downwards.
ACGAACGAACTACGAATATCGAATTTTGGTGTATAAGAATTATTAACATTTTAGGAGCCGTCGTGGACATGGCCAGCAGCTGCATGCATGCATGCAGAGGAAGTTGCAGGCAGAAATTAGTAATAAATAACTAAAAAATGATATACGTTTTTTTGTTAACTACCTTTTTTAAATCCATTATTCCAGCAACTTTCCGTGCTGGTCTGGGAGCAAAGAAAAAACTTAGAATACGCTCACAATCTTGCTAAATGTGGCCTGTAGGTACCTTTTAGGCACCTTTGGCTCTGTCTACCCCGTAAGGGATAAAGACGTGATTCGTGTATGTGTATGTGTACGTATTATTCCAGCAATACAGATTTTGTTATAAGTACTTGTTTTTATTATTCATAATAATGTAATAAAGCCCAGAGGCGTCTCTAGCCCTTGTGGCGCCCGTGTGCAACCAGTAGGTACCCTGGCGCCCTCTAGTCTAGTACATACATACATACATACATACCGTCACGCCTCTTTCCCACAGGGGTAGGCAGAGACTACTTTATTCCACTTGCTACGATCCTGACATATTTCTTTCGCTTCATCCACAGTCATCAGTCTCTTCATACATGCTCGTCGGTTTCGGGTACTCCTGACCTGACCTTTTTCCAAAACGTCTCCTATTTGGTCTCGGAACGTCCGTCTAGGCCTTCCCCTCCCAACGAAACCATTCACACTCCCCATATATATCTGTTTAGTTAGTCTACTTTCATCCATCCGCTCTACATGCCCAAACCAACTAACTACTACTACCTAGTCTAGTAGGCGCAATTTAATCTTCAATTATCTGTTTTAAGGCTGATTTCACGTTGAAACAAAAGTCATTGTGTAAATTTAAATAGAGTAGCCTTTCTTTGCTACCGCGCCGCCCCCGGCGTCGGCCATCACACGGGCGCAGGGTCTTTGAGAGCGCCGGCGCCGCGAGCGACGCATCTTTGGAGGTGTCGCATTAGAGGGCGCTCGGCGCCCCCTTAGACCCGGCGCCCGTGTGCGCCGCACACTCTGCACCATAGGTTGAGACGCCTCTGATAAAGCCTCAATAAAGTTGATTTATTAGTATTATTTGTGGAATTATTACTACATGGCTACGTATATGTTCGAAGGCGGTCACCCGTTAGTCAGATAACATTTGGCAGTCTGGTGGAGAGCTGTGGATGAGACTGGCACAGGACCGGGCAAAGCGGCGTGTAAATAAAGAAAGAGGTCTTTACCCAGCAGTGGGTGTGCACAGCACATCGCTGCCAGCTATGCCCTGCCGGAGCGCAGCCGGCGACGATATTATTCCGTTTCGAATACAACTCCCCTTGATGATTATTTTAGTTTATGTACTTGTATCTAAGTTAACACTTTATTGAATGTACAAAATTAAAATATAGGTACAAAGACAATTGACTAAAATTAAGATACATATATGTATAGGTCTGTACAAAGGCGGGCTTATCTTACTTTACTTCTTGCCATTTTTATCTTTTTGATCGACATTCAAAGGAAAACATCACAAAAAATACTCAATTTTACCTAGCAATTAGCAAGGTGCCTTTGTAAGTCAATTATTATATTGATAAATTATAAACTATCAAAAAAATCCAACTCAAGTTACTTCCATTATTTCAAGACGGGGACAATTTAGCTCTCGCTTTGGATTGACAGCTTGCCTTGAGCTTCAAAACAATTCTAAGCTGTCATTTTAGTTACGTGGAACGAATTTGTGGCAAACCATTCGTTCAATTGGTTTAAAATATGGCTCACAACCGCTTTCGACTGCGATGCGAAGCCGACCGAGTTTTTAGAACGATTGTTTTCATTTTGAAACCAATCTCGCTCGGAATCAACTGTCAAAAATTCCGTAAAACTTGGATGTGCGAGCCTGCGTTCGAACCCATAAACCTCTGCTTGAGAGTTACTAATCTATGTATCAAATCAGTCCACATCCACCAATTAGTTACTATTACTTAGATTGAGAATGTTAAGATTTAATTGACAAGATTTTGGTTATGAAGAAAGGTTTAATCGTTAAAGAAAAAAGAAGGTTCAACAGTTTGTTATTCATTGTGAAAAGAATTGAATCGGAAAAATAGATTTTAATAGGCGTAGCGAGCGAGTTAGTATATTGGGCGATCGGCGCAGGCGTAGTCTCAGCAACAGCGGGCGGTCCGCGGCGTCAGCGCCGGCAGGGCGTAGCTTGTAGTGGTGTGCTGTGCGCGCGCATAATGCAGCGTCACACACCCACTGCTGGGTAAAGGCCTCTTCGTTTACATTACCACATTGGTCGATTACTTTGGTTTTAAGGTATTGTTGGAACTCTGCCTTACATTGCAAGTTTTTGAAGGCGGCCCATCCGAGTGATTCGTCTAGCGATCTCCATGGCTTGGCTGTTCCAGCAAGATAAACAATGCCCCAGAAATAAGAAGTCATGTACTAATTCCACAAATAATACTAATAAATTAACTTTATCGAGGCTTTATTACATGTCACTAGTAGGGCCGACAACGCACTGGCATCGCGTAAAGCGCTGCGGGTGTTTATGGACAGTGGTGATCATTTAACATCAGGTGACCCAACTAGTTCGTTTGTCTGGCCTCTCTAACATAAAAAAAAAAATATTTTTAATTAATAAAAACAAGTACTTATAACAAAATCTGTATTGCTGGAATAATGGATTTAAAAAAGGTAGTTAACAAAAAAACGTATATCATTTTCTAGTTATTTATTACTAGTTTCTGCCTGCAACTTCCTCTGCATAGAATTAGCAATTGACACGTTTATCGCTATCTTAATATTATATTATCAGTCGTTTCAGTGTGCAGAAAGAACAAACATACACACTCACTCACTCACTGAGATCCTCACACTGTCACAAACATTCTATAGCCTAGTAAAGGCTGTCAAAAACGCTGTTCAAGGTAATTTAGGCACAGGCAAGTAATTTAGCCGAGCGCGCGGCCAGCGCCTGCCTCTGCCAAGCTGCCAAGCTGGTGAGCCGACTGTAATTCTGCACTCTGAAAATAATACATAAAATTATAACATAAGACACTCACTTAGTTATTGCCATAAAGTATTTAAGTGTTCTACTTCTGAGGCGTAATTTTTGAACATTTTGAAGTAATCACAAAAACATCCGTTTTTTTCTTACACCGGACCGGTGTCCGTCGCGCCGAGGAGAAGCGGTGGTGCATCCGGCGTAAATTGTTCGCCGGACCGAAATCCGGTGCATGTACACACATTCATTATAATTCATACACCACCGTGAATCCGGCAAAAAAGCACGGTCCGTTATCCGGTGAAAAAAACGGACGTCTACAAGCGCTCTTACGCGTTATATTATGTAATATTGTGTATGGTCTTGTTACCTTAGTATTTGTCCTTCCTGTAAGTGATAAAGGTGGTTTATGTATGTATGTACGAATTCGATGTTTTCGCATTAATTTTAAATGCGGCATGCACCTGCTGCACGTCTGCGCTGTGGTCACTCCGTATCCCCGTAGCCGGGGTCCACAGAGCTACTGGTCATGTCCACGACGGCTCCTAAAATGTTAAAAATTCTTATACACCGAAATTCGATATTCATAGTTCATTCGTAGGCTTGAGGTGAATGGCTGTTGCTATCGAAATGTCGACCGCTGTTTTTGTTGTATTATAATAAGTATGGGACTAATTATAATTTTATTCGTGATAGAAAATGGTTTTATGGTACAACAAACAAGTTTGGAAACTTTTCGGTACTTCTCATACCGCTGCACTGGGTGCTTTAATAAACCACTGGAAGCACTACACATCGTATATCAAATGCACTGGATGTTTATACACTAAAAGAGAGAATCGCCAATCGTATATGAGTTTAAAAACAAACGTTTATTTCGAACAAACATTTCCGACACGATGTGTTCTATACTAATCTATTTTCGTGAGTATAATGCTTACGGAACTGTAATCACTCCAGGGTTAATTTATTATTGTACCTATTCTATCAATTTAGCTATAAAACGCACAGTAAAGCAATTAAACTGAGTAAAAAATGTAAACCAAACTTACTTAGTTCTTTGATTGTTGGATTTGTCGGGAAGACACTGTCAAGATGTTTTTTTTTTAATTAAGTTTGCGTTTAGTTTCGTTCACACTGCATTTTGTATTTTTGGTTATAAATGATATTTTTTGTTATTCGGATCTTAATATTTCAATGAACCAAAACAACGTATTTAATTTAGTTATTTAAGTAAATAACAACGCTAGAATTAGGGTCAATTGATTTAATAAAAATCATTCGTCGCTAAAGTTGTTTGCAAAAACAAAACTTTTTGGTCCATTCAATTGGTTTCGTTTTTGAAAGCGATTCCCTCGCATAATTGGAATCATTTTTTTACGTAATACCAATGTTTCAAGGCGGTCGAATCGTAATCACAATCGTCTTCAACGATGAATACGATCGCGAGCGAGTTACGTAATAAGCCTGCCGGTGTTTACCTCGAAGAATTGGGTTAAGCCAACTTTTATAACGTAATGTTCACCACATACTTTGAAAGCACGATAAAATTCAAATTATTAAACGATCTCGAGTGCACTTACATAAAAAATATCCACTTTCGAAATCTGACCTGCACTTTGCTATAAACTTATTTATTTAGCTGCGGCTTTTATGCAAGAACTGTACAGTTTTATATAACGTAATACCTACTACAAAACTGCTTATCTATCACCTATGACAAATAAAAATAATTCTTTAAAAGATTAATAAACTAAGTACAATTCTATTTCTAAATACAAAGAGATAATTTACAAAGAAACGTCTAAGAAGTCTGCAGCAGTTCGAATAAAGTCCACTGCCTTTTCTTTTTTACGCTCGAAATGATCTTTCTCACGATCATAAGAGGGATGTCATTTTAATAGACGACAAAAGACACGGGTAGCTATAGATTTCTTTTAAAAAACGAACGTAGTGCCTTACAATTTATTTTCGATTAAGGGTGACGAAGTTTTATAAACCTTGTGCTTTTTTAATGCACCCTAAAAAATCGTAGTGACGGTAAATAGGTAGGTACTTAGATTAAACGCTTCTTTTAACGCATTCACTGCCACCGACTCAGATACGCGTTTTCGTGACTTTTGCCCAGTGCCTCTGTCATAACTTTACAGGCATTTGAACGCACATGCGCGTCAGTGACACCTGAAGAAGTCTCGGGGTTGGCAGCTGGCAGCGAATGCGTTAAAGTGTTTAAAGCAAATGTTAATAGTTTGTTAATTTGAGCGAAAATATACTGACGTATTAAAATAAAGAATCATATTCCATACAAAGTTACATGAAAACTGACTACTTGTAGTGAGTAATTGCATTTTAATATAATCAGTGCGAATACGACACGAAACAATAGGATTAAGCTAAGTTAATGTAAATTTTGTAGACACAAAGTTGCTTAATTAAATAATTGCAATACTGCATTCTTTGTTCTGTAAAAATAGTATTTACACACTTGCATACCTAATTCAACACTGAACAATGCCCAAACAATGGGACTAAAACACTTCCCATGACTGGTTACCTTGGAATAATAACTTAGTTAAGATATTTAAGAGCAATTTGAACACTTACAATTAAGTAAAAGTTTCACAGTTTTAATTAGTGGTTATCCCGACACGATACAAAGATCCGTGCGTTGTTGAAGTTTGGTTTACACCAGGCATAGAGTTTCGTGCAATTTTTTTAAAGACAGTTGATTGAGTACCTCTTCCTTTTTAAGTCGGCAAAACAGAATGGCGAGATGGTGGTCAATTGCTTACTAAATTGAATAAAGATTGATGACACAATGGCTTGGAGATTCAGAAGTCCCAATAGCGACATTAGTAGGTAGAGCTATATTTTTTCTGCTCTAGTCGTACTTTCAAAAATCCACTCGAGGTGAAAAAAATTGCTTTTTTTACCCGACTGCGCCAAAAGAAGGGTTATGTTTTCCGTGTGTATGTATGTATGTATAAACGGCTTGTTGCATTTGAGTAATTAATGTTGATAACTAAAGCAGTCCAAAATTTCGTTTTCACGAGTACGTAGGGTAGCAATTCACAATTTTTTACCATTACATGTAAGTTTTCGTACTTTGAGTGACATTTAGTTGTGTTTTTAAAAATCAATCTAAACTTTACGTTAACTAGGGCACACATTTTTCCCATCTAAGCTTCCGAAGAACAGACGAAAGACAAATCCTAGAAGAGATATCAATTATACGAGCTAAAATACACCTAGCCTTGAAATTTTGATGAATTACAACGCACTAATTACATTATTAAAAAAGTGAATAGATTACTTTTATCCCGTCCAGCGATCCCGTGGGAAACTTGATAAACATATTCCAAGAAGCTGAGCAACGGGTTTCAAATAAGAGTGGACTTGTCGAGCAAGTGCCACAGAAATTAAAAATACAATTTCATAAGCGAAGACACGCATTGCGTCGAGATTTAAGTTGACTCTATACGTCGACGACATCGTATAAGAGTTTCGGGAAAACAACTCCGATAAAATGGGACGAATGTCATGCTAGCCCGCTTGCACCTATAGTCATAAATATGAGAGTAAAAGGGACGGTTATTAGTTATGCTTTGAACTTCACCTTTCGATTTTTGGAGTAGCCACCATAGCCAGGGGGGTTACCTTGATGTCTTAAGTTTTCAATTCCGATTCAGTTTGTCAGATCCATATTAAAAATGGCAGCCTGAACTCGGTAAAAAAGCTGTGGTTGTTCTTTAGTTTGAAGTAGTTTCATTGAAGCAGAGAATTGTGGGTTAGAAACCGGACGCACCTCTGAGTGTTACTTACATTTGAAACTATCATGATAACACTCCGACATAACTCGAAAAAAAATTACGTTAATATGGCTCACATCGCTCGTGGAACAGATAAGTTGGGGAAGAAAGGGTCTCGCATGACTAACCATAAAACGGAAGACGCCCAAAAGCCCAAGTGCAAAAGAGAAAAAAAAACGGAAGACGCAGCGACAAGTCTCCCCCAAGGTGTACTGACATTCAAAAGAGTTCCTGGCAATTTGGTTGTTTCTGGTAGAAGTTTAGCAAGTTGTTGGTCATTGAGGCATTCTAAGGGTAGACCTTTGCTGTCGACGGAAATTATGATATTTTGAGTTCTGCCATACCCAACCGTGCCGTGTAAAACAAGCTTAACGCTTCGTAAATGTTCAGTTCCGTTATACGCGGTGTGGAATTATAAAAAAAGCAGGTTTGTTTTGATGCGAGTATTTTTAGCAGATTGCTTTGATTTCAACACGCGGAAGGCATGAAATTGCAGTTAAGTCTGTAATGAGGAATGTGCTTGGTGAAATAAATTTGATACATTATGGGAGTGTCCGGAGTTGAGAGCGAGCTTAATTAACATTATAATATTACATTAATTAAGAATGTAATATACGAGTGAGACTCGTTCGTGATGTAAGGGTAATAGCACGCTTCACTGATGACGAGGATTCGGGTTCGATCCCCGGCCATAGCTTTACTTTCGGATTTTTCTGTGTCTCTGTTTTTTAATTTCTAATGGGTAAACCGTAAAAATAAATATAAAAAAACAAAAGTTTAATTCTTCAATCATTCATCAAGTAAGAACTTGTTTTGAAAAAATAAAGTTTGTTGCTTAGTTTCTTGCCGCACATTATTTTTAGAAATTTACTGATTTTTCCGAAAGCGCTGCTTACGATTTCTAGTATCGTAAATTAAAAATCAAAGAGCCAATATCGGCCTATTTCAAAATAAACGTTTGATTTAAACCGAACCATTACTTAAAATCCACAGCACGTTACGAGCTCCAACACCTAACTTTTCTGTCACTATTATCTTCAAATTTACACCAGCCACGAAAACTATTTCAACCAAATTAAATTCATAACGCGTACCTCGAAAACTTTTGAATAATTCTTCAGAATTTAAAAGGGGTCACGTCTTCCGTAGCAGTTTAAACTTTTACTCTAAACATGTCGTTTTTAGGGCGAGATTGACAAAAACACCGAGTAAATAAGCTACTTGTTATATCTCCCGTTTTATTTCGTTGCATGTATCTGTTAGGGCAGCGACCTTGTCTTATGCAACGTAGCCTATGTTTTTTCCCACCGAGTAGCACTGCATCATTACGAAGTGCTATGTATTGTATAGCCTATCAGCCTATACGGTATTGGTACGTGTACAATTAGACTACTAACTTTTGTAACTAGCGTGAACACAGAGTAGGTACATTTAAGTAGTAGGTAAGCGTGAGCCATTTTTATTATTAAAAGCTTTATATTAACTTGCAACGTATGTAGTATTGTCCGGGTGGAATCTTACGACTCAATGTTGAAGCTGATATCTTCATCTGATTGAGCTGAAATTTAGAATACTTGTGTAAGTTGGAGGACAACAAAATCTGGTAGTTGAATTCAGACGGCCCGGTATGTATGTATTATTTTCTTCAAAGCAAAATAAATCCAAAGCCAATGGGAACCAGCCATGCCCAGACTCACTAAGTAAGTTTTTCCTGGCGCACCTGTCCCTAGATTCCCATAAATAGTGGTTACTAGGAAACAGGTTTGTCCTCATCTAAGCCTGGCTTCCATCTATTCGATTACATGTATGGAGAACTGGAAAAACAAAGTCATCTGCGTTAAACGGACTTCTTCTTAGGGTATAAATAGTCCAAGATGTGTTGATTATGTTGTATTTTGTTGGAGAAAATAATAAAAGATGTTTCCCTATTGTTGATATATTTCAAAGTAAAGTGACAAGCTAAGTATAAACAAATACTATTCAAAATTTTGATTAGAGAACCATAAAATGACTAGACAATAGCCAGTACATATTTCAACACCCTCCCATAATCAAAATTCTCACAAAAACTTGCTTTTAACACCAATATAAATCCTTAAATGTTAACACCACAAACAGTACATAACACAATTATATAAAAGCAATAAATTTATCATAAGTCCTAGGTACTAACTAAACCTAATCCATTAATACATCTCTGATGTGCTATTTTGCCTAGGCACTTAGTCAGAACATCAGCCGACATATCACTTGACTTTATAAATTTAAGTTTTATACTATTATCGGACACCTTTTCTCGAATAAAGTGAAACTTAGTGTCGATATGCTTGGTTCTGCCGTGATGCACAGGATTATACGCCAAGTTTTGTGCACTCTGACTGTCGCTGTATACAACTACAGTAGGGTAGTGAGTGCTACATACCTCTGAGATAAACCGACGCAGATATATAGCTTCTTTAGCGGCATCAGTCAACGCCATATATTCCGCTTCCGTTGACGACAAGGCCACCGTAGGCTGCTTTTTCGACGCCCACGACACTGGACCATCTGCCAATTTAAAGCAATATCCTGTGTAAGATCGACGATCACTGGTACAATTACCCCAGTCGGCGTCAGTATACCCTTCAAGGGTTTTCCCAGTTTTCCTATAGATTATAGAATAATCTATAGTACGCTTCAAATACTGAAGCACCCGTTTTGCTGCTAGCCAATGACTTTTGTCATGTTTAGTATTAAATTGGCTCAAGTAACTCGCGGCAAACGCGATATCAGGTCGTGTATTCACTGCAAGATACATCAGACAACCAATTATCTGCTGGTAATCATAAGCATAAGTTGTATCTTTACCTTCTACATCAGCAGTCAACTTGCTATTTGCCAATGGTGTATCAAAATCCTTTGCGTTCTCCAGTTTAAATTTTTTAAGTAGAGACGATATATAGGACTTTTGATTCACTAGTATATTTCCACTGTCACAACAAATATTCAGCCCTAAATAATATTTTAAAGGGCCTAAATCTTTCAGCGAAAAATATTTTTCTAAATCACTTTTGACATTGACGAATGACATGTCATTTTTATAAAAAATAATTATGTCATCAACGAACACTGCCAGTATTATTAAATCCGAACCAAGGAGTTTCTTATATACACAAGGTTCAGTAGGCAATCTGTTAAAACCTATTTTTGTCAAGGTTTCGTTAAGTTTAATATTCCACACACGGGGAGCTTGCTTTAGCCCATATAAAGACCGTTGCAGTAGACAAACCTTATCCTCATGGCCCTTCTTCACGAAACCTTGAGGCTGAGCCATGTAGACCTCTTCGTCTAGGTCTCCATTTAAAAAGGCGGTGTCTACATCCAAATGGTGCATTTTGAGATCCATTTCAGCGGCTAAGGCAAATAAAACACGCAGGGACGAATGCCTGACCACTGGCGAAAAAGTCTCGTGGTAGTCGATTCCCGCTACTTGATTAAAGCCTTTTATCACCAGTCTAGCTTTGTATCTAGTGATGTTTCCATGTGCGTCTGTCTTTAATTTATATACCCATTTACATGGAATTATTTTCCTATTAGGTCTGTCCACTAGCTTCCAAGTATTGAGGTTTATGAGAGAATCATACTCATCTTGCATGGCTGACCTCCATTTATCAGCATCATCACCACGTATAGCTTCAAAATACGTTTGAGGTTCACTGTCTTCAGCCAATGTGCGATAGGAGAAATAATCAGGAGGTTTCCTATCTCTCGTTGGATATCTCCTTTCTTCTACAGCTGGATGATTCTCCATCTCTTCATGCTCAAGTGGACACGATGTTTCAGGAAGTGGATCAGCAGAAGCATCTTCAAATTCTTCCTGTAACATGTCATCAGCCTCGTCAACAGTACTAGGAGGGGCCTGTGACTCCCTAGATACCTCGGGCAACACATTATCCTCACACACAGAAGAAGGGGATGTAGAGTCCCCATACCTATCGTAACATTCTTGTACTGGGCTCACATTATTCAACAATATGACAGGACTAGATACAGGAACGTCTTTGGAAGTACTTGGCTCTTCTGAAGATTTATTATTCTTCAAACCAGTGAAGCAATCTTCAAAGAATGTGACGTCACGAGATTTCGTGTACCTTCTTGGATATTGTGAATCTCTGAATATATAGCTATTCGGATCATCCGAATATCCAACAAATATACATTCTACAGCTTTCATATCAAATTTCTTACGTTGACAGTCAGGTACATGAATTAGAGCTCGACATCCGAAAACCCTTAGGTTACTTAAATTCGGTTTACGGTCATAAAATTTCTCAAAAGGAGTCAAATTATTAAGCGCGCGATGAGGGGACCTATTTTTCAAGTACACAGAAGTTTGTACCGCGTCTTCCCAATACACTTTAGAGAGAGAACTATGTGCCAACATAGATCGAGCTTTCTCGACTACAGAACGTATTGTGCGTTCTGCGACCCCATTTTGTTGCGGACTGTACGCTACGGTCGTTTGGTGTACAATACCATTAGCAACAAAAATGTCTGACAGTTCTTTGTTGACATATTCACCTCCATTATCCGTCCTAAAAACTTTAATTTTAGCTCCAGTTTGCCGTTCCACTAAGTTTTGGAAATGGCAAAACTTTTCCTTCACCTCTGTCTTCGAAGAAATAAAATATATGAATATAAAACGTGTATAGTCATCTACAAATAATAAAGCGTACTTATTACCTTGTAGAGAGGTTTCAGTCATTGGACCACAGATGTCGCTATGTACCAACTCAAGCATAGAGGTAGCAGGCCTGTAGGAAATTTTCTTAAATGGTTTGCGAGCTTGCTTGCCTTCGACACAGGCTATACAACTCTCCTTATCGATTTCTGTAAAATCTACACCTACGTGACTATTTTTCAATTGATTCATACCGATGCGACACAAATGACCCAAACGCTTGTGCCATAATTGGTACCTAGAAATGGAGTCAGAGTGCACATCACATGCCACATCACGAAGAATATTGACAGTACAGTCTAATTTGTACAGTCCTCTATAGGGCGAACCGTGAAGAATAGAGTCACCTATAAAAGAAAAGGTATCAGAATTATAGAAATTACAACCATTTTTATCAAAGAGTACACTAAAACCTTTTTCTACAGCCTTATAAACGGATATCAAATTGCTATTCAAAGAAGGTACATAAATTACATCATTTATTTTATTTATATTAGAATCAGTGTTTATGGAAATATTTCCAATACCGCCGCAGTCTATTTTGGTACCGTCAGCAATAGTAATCTTCTTTTCTGATTTCGTAGACTTTAAGTTCTCGAACCATTCCACTTTAGACGTCATGTGCTGAGTGGCTCCTGAGTCAATGGTCCAGTAGTCCTCACTCACATCTCCACTCGTGCCAAGAGCTACCAATGAAGCTGATTCTTCTGCCTTCTTTTTTGCCTTCTTCAACGGACAATCAGGGCGCTTATGCCCAGGTTGGTTGCAATCATAGCAAACAATAGGTTTCTTCAACTTTTTGGGTTTGACATCTCGAGATCTCATGGCACAATCTATTTTGGTCAAATCTTCACTTTTTGACACTTCGTTAAGCAGCTTAGACTTTACGATCTCCGTCGTTACGTTCTGGTTACTATTTTCTAATGCCATGATCAGGGGATCAAATCTCGGCGTAAGACCTCCGAGTAAAATAGCAGCAACAGACGTATCTTCTATCGTTTTTCCTATATCAGACAGATCGTACACAGTGGACATCACTGCATTGATGTACGCTTCAATGTTAGGAAAATCAGAGAGACTAAGTCTATATAATCTTCTTTCCAAATAAAGGCGCCGACCCATACCTTTGTCCTCATAAGCATTTTGCAGTGCAATCCAGGCTTCCGAGGCCGATGTTGCACTCCTCGCATGCGTTATAGCCGAACCATCTAGTGTTAGGCATATCTTAGCCAAGGCCTTTTTGTCTACTTTTGATTTAATATCTGCAGGAATATTACTGCCCTCGGGATACCCATCTATAGCTTCCCATAATTCTTCATGCATCAAATAATTACGCATTCTGAATTTCCACGAGCTATACCCGTCTCTACTGCGTAGACTAAAATTGGGTAGTGAGGAAGAATTAGAGCCTCTTACCCCATTGGTATCTCCACTTGTATATGGCATCGTATATCCTCAGATCACAAAAGACTATCGGACGTCTGAACTATTATTTTTCAACTTGCCGATAAAAACACTCCGAAATAAACCGTATCAAACTATATTTCCATTATTCTAGTTATTCTCCAATAAATATTCTACTTATTCTTCGTGCTGATAACGATTTTGTTGTATTTTGTTGGAGAAAATAATAAAAGATGTTTCCCTATTGTTGATATATTTCAAAGTAAAGTGACAAGCTAAGTATAAACAAATACTATTCAAAATTTTGATTAGAGAACCATAAAATGACTAGACAATAGCCAGTACATATTTCAACAGATTATACGTTTACATACACAAATCACATCTTAATCCCTTACGGGGTAGACAGAGCCTAAGGTAACAAGACCTATAGGCCACATTTGGCAAGACTGTGGGCGTATAGGTGGAAAGTGGAATCTAAATAGTGATGGGTTGCCAGCCGCATCGTCTATAACATGATTGCTATGATCTATATCTGCGCGGGAAGAGAAGCAACTGGTACATTCTGTTTTTTCTTTGCTACTAGACCAGCGAGGAAGTATTTGTTTATAGTATATATAGTGTTGTTTAAAGAGCTTCTTTAAGATGCATGTGTATGCATACAAATTAACTATGTATTTATCCTTCCACACGCCAAGACAGAGCCAGGCCTTAGGCAGAGTAAAAGACCTAAAGGTTATGGGCTATGTTTACCGTGATTGTGGATGTGTAGGATGCGCTTCTTTAGAAGTAGTATTATTTTCCATGTCGCACCCTGTGATCTCTGGGTTGCGGAATCAGGGGACCTAATGCGTTCCAATTCCGACTTTGTTCAGGTTTTACTAGTAATTTTTAGTATAGATCAGACGAGCGAACCTAAACTGAATCGGAAATGAATCGCAGCCAGAAAGAAATCAAGAAGTAAACATTCTTAATTCATTTGACAAACATCGCCTTCTCTCGTCCCTGGTGAGCAGTAGATGTTCCACGGGAGTTTGTAATTGTGTCGTACCGACACATCATACAAACAGACGACGCTTGGCTACAAAAATTCGCATAGTAACAAGGTCACGTGACAGCTAGTAACAGATAGAAAAATTAGCCACCTACTATGGGTGGCATAGGGGTAGCACGCGTCACGGAATGACGAGGATCCCGGTTCGATTCAAATTGACTCTATGGACATGGTGGCAGAGTAGCGAGTTAGCTGCTCGTTATAAAAGGTTCTATGTTATTAGTTTAGTTCTTCCATTGTCGTATCTGTTAAAATAAAAGAAGAACGTCTCACGAAAAACGAACATAGAAGCGTAGCGACAACGACCAATATGACCTTTCGAATTTGCTCTGTAATTTGCATAAGTTCTTGGTTTCAAGGTCGATTAGTCACAGTACGCGGAAGTTACAGATATTTTATGAATAATTAAATACAGATTATTTATCCATTTAAATTCCTATTAACTCTTTAATAAGTGTTATAAGGTCGCACTGTATTAATTTAATTCTTTGAGTGCTGAGCAAAATTAAAAGGAAGGGTTACGATTTTAGCAATATGTGTACTTATTTTTATTTATGTATGGGTGTAATTATGTTCCCACCGAACGCAGTGACTGCTCCTCCAATTTTCACGAACGAGGTGTCGAATCCATTTGTATGTATGTATGTATGTAAACTCTTTATTGTGCAAAATAAACAAGACAAATACAATTGACGAACACTGACATACATCCACAAAGGCGGACTTATCCCTTTAAGGGATCTCTTTCAGTCAACCTTTGTGTAGATTGTTGTCGTTTTTAGAACAACTTAACAAATATAATGGTCGTAAAATCTGAATAATAGAGCTAGTTTTACTAATGTTAGATGTTAGCTTCCAGTCAACTTTTCCTCCGAATTATGCATATTTAGATTTTGCAACCTTTTTGCAATTTTCTAACCTCGTAGTCCTGTCTTTTAATAACAGGGGCATTTTTGATAACAGCTACTAGCTGCCCCCGAATTAGTAGACTTAGCAATTGACATGTTTATCCCTATCCCGCGGGAACTATTCAATTTTCCGGGATAAAAAGTAGCCTTTAACCTGGCCGATGATTTTCTCAACAGATAGAGTTTGCATCAAAATCGACAAACAGACAAAAAATCTAAAAACCGTTGGAACGTGTTCTGTTATCAATTGTATGTAACCTCATTACACATAAACGGATAACTCACGTATAAAAAGTCGAGTGATGCTCGACATGTTTCGGACTATTTCGGGGTATTTCGTACGAGGGTAGTTGTGCGCCGCTGTCAGTTGCGTCGAACAGCCGCGCGAGCAGGGCGTTGGCGCGCAGCAGTGTTCGTGTCGCTGCCGCCGGGGCGAGCGCTCTTGGAAAAAGGACTACGAAATAGTCCGAAACATGTCGAGCATCACTCGACTTTTTATACGTGAGTTATCCGTTTATGTGTAATGATGATTAAGTCTCACGGTAGTTTCATGTTGTATGTAACCTATCCATTTTTTTTTATATCTTTCATGTAGAGACTTTCAACCATGTTCAGCTTTATTATATGTATGCTAGGGTACTATCAGCCAATTTTCTATCCATTCAAACTCCGAACATCCGATACAATAGCCCTGATAGGACTACCTATTCACATTCACCCTTGTAAATTGCACCCCGAATTATTATTGTTAAATCGATTGTTGATCAGTTTACTGGTTACCATGACTACAGCATCAAACGATACATACACGAACATGTTAGTGGCCTTTTTGTGTCAAATACATACATACATAAATCACGTCTTTATCCCTTACGCCTTACCTTAGGCTCTGTCTACCCCGTAAGGCTTACGGGGTAGACAGAGCCTAAGGTAACAAGACGTATAGGTGGAAAGGGGAATCAAAATGGTGATGGGTTGTTAGCCGCATCGCCTATAACATGATTCCTAAGATTTTCGCCCATAACTTCGACGGGCTTTTACCATTTGCGTGGGAAGTGACGCAACTGGTAGGTACACTCTATGTTTTTCTTTACTCCCAGACCAGCATGGAAGTAGTTAGTCTTGTCAAAACTGGAATAACTGAAATTTAATTTGGCTGAAAACGTCCTACTTCGTAATGTCTCTCGGATTTTTTTCCGGAGTAAGTACCTATATATCAGCGGGTAATAAAAGAAAAGGGCCTGTCTCCCCACTCTCTGTAAAGTCCCGGTTATCTTATGTGTTAGTTATCAATGATTTCCTCTCTATTTATTACTACGAAACGGACAAAGACAACATCATAGCAAACGCTGAGCATCTATCTTTAATGTCTGTGTTTTTTTTGCTTTAAAATTGTGTATAGCTATTTTCTTATATTTGCGTGTCTTGCAAAAAGGAATAAATGTCTTCTTTCTTTCTTTCTTTCTTTCATAGATAACTGACACTTAAGGTAACAGGAACTTTACAAAGAGTGGTATAACAGACCCTTAGTCTATAAGACGGCACTACTAACAAGTAGGTACGTAATCTAAATATAATACCTAACAAACAAAACATACCAAGTAGTTAATGTTCCAGTGCACTCCGAAGTATGCGGTCACAGACAGATATACATACATACAAAACAAAACAGTAGGTCTATGTCGAATGCGGAAGGCAAACCGTTTCTAAGAGAATGCATCTTGCGGGTTAGAAACTATACTAGTTTGATACCACAGCTTCGAATCGCTTTTGTTGCAACACTATCCCGTGGGAATATTGGGAAATTCCTTTTTAATACGCTACCAGATATAGGTACTTACCTATAGATATTTTTCGTCATACAAGTAACATTGAACATAAGATTTGTTTCTAAAAAATTACTAGCCTGGAGAGAGATTTCTCTATTGTGGCCTTTCCCCACATCGCAATAAAGAAAGAAAAAAGAAAGAAAAAAGAAAGAAAGAAGAAATTTATTCCTAACTGCTTGAATAACTGCTTGTTCACTTTGACATGAAACATGTGCATTGCAATTACATTGCATACACATACAAACATATATCACGTCCTTACCCCTTACGGGGTAGACAGAGCTTAAGGTAACAAAACCTTAAGGCTACGTTTACCGTGATTAAGGGCGTAAAGGTGGAAAGGGAAATCAAAATAGTGATCGGTTGCTAGCCGCATCGCCTATAACATGATTCCTAAGAGTCGCCCATTCCTTCGATAGGCTTTTACCATCTGCGCGGGAAGAGAAGCAACTGGTAAATTCTACGTTTTTTCTTTACTCCCTGACCAGCATGGAAGATTACATTTTATTGCAATAATTAGGCAATGTAGCCTATGCAGATATTACAGGTTTGTCTGAGAGATTTTTGGGTGTTTTTGACCTTAAAATAATTTCTTATTTTGACAGAATTACTTTATAACACTAACAAAACTATACCTGGCGTGCGAGTCGGGTTACCTCCGCGTGTGGTCAAGAGCTGCGGTTCGTTTTTGGATCCGTCCGAGGGGAAGACCAGCGCTTGGTCCGGTGCACCCTGGGCACCGGTTAATGATTTCCTGGCAAATTCTGAGGGGTCTTTTGACCGTGTTCTACCGTACAACGTGCCGACATTTTTGTCTTTGAAGACTATATTTATTACTTTGACATTGGCGAAATCATCAATCGATGGGACCATGTTAAAGAAGAAGAACTATACCTACTCAACCAAATTACAGTTACAGTTTCATATAAATTGGTAGAGCTTCTAATTTGGTCGAAAGCTATCAATATCTTCAGAAATTAACACTCAACATTGAATCATCCACATTGTAATTAGTACCTAACAGACGCCAGTCGGAAATAGTTCTATGCTATTAATTAAAGAATTCCACCGCCAATGTCGACGTAAAAGGAAACCGAATAAACAAGTTTGCCTGACGATGCTAACGGGTTACATTTCTCATTCCATGTTTAATAATCGTAAAATGCTAAAAACAAATGAAGTTAGTTATAGACTGGCAATTGTTTGCTCGTTTTTTAACTGCCCAGGAACTTATAAAGATGCCAGGCGATTGGTAATCATAGACCTGTCCAAAGGTAATTGCCAAAAATAATATGTACGTGAATTCACGCACTAACGCGTAGTCGACCGTTTGAACTCAGTTTTTGTAGATTCCATTCAATAACCGCCAAGAGCGACCGTTAAACACCTGCTTGCTCACCGCGCGACATCATACCGCGCCGTCGGTAAAAAACCCAAGACAAAACAAAAAAAAAACAGTAATTTTAAAAATAATTTTCACCAGAATCAGACAACAGTTACGTCTAACGAACTTTACTTAATTATACGAAAATCCAAGCGGCTATAAAGTCGAAAAGAACGTTTTCGTACAGTTATGCGTTGTGCAAGATAACCAGAATAAAGATAAGACTGTTTGCTTTTGGAGCCCGCATTGGTAAGCTAGCTCTAACACACCGGCCGAGTCTGAACGTAATCTTTATAAGCGCGTATAAAGTGCTTAACTTGATCAATATAACCAGTTTCGAAGCATTCTTAACGGTTAAGGCGCTCCCATGGCTTCAGCAGGCACGGGTTGATTGATGACGGAACATTAATGTGACGCGAAACTCACCGTCCGTTCGGTGCCGAAGGAGAATGCACCAGCTTCACAGCAAACAGGAATTGTATCGCACACACGAGAAGACAGCATAAGTTGAGCGACAGTGTCAATGCACACAGAGCTAACGTCACTTCGTACACCACAGCGAATTCCTCGGGAGCACTGGTCGCGGGAGCTGATATCTTCAACAGAAACAACAGGGCTAGAAGAGCCAATAACAGACTGACGAGGCATAGGAGCGCGAGAGACGTTAACGCCTCTTCTGTCGCTGCTCGCAAACTCCTCGATCTTCCAGGGGCTGGTCTAGTTGGAGCTCCATTGGCGTTGCCGTTCGGGATCTTCGGAGGAGATGCGACGGGTATAGGCGCCACGACAGAGATAGGAGCATTGGTCTGCTGTCCAGGGCTGACGCTCGCGGAGGTTCCACCGACGGAATGTTTGGAGGAGTCCAGTGTGGACACGTTGAGGGGTAAGTGATGGTGCGGCCGCCGTGGCATGTTCTGATAGCGTTGGTCGGCATCGTTCACCGCCGGCGGCCGCGTCGCATGTTTCAACATGACGCGATCACGCCGCGGCTCGCCATACCGCCGACCTGTTCTCCGGCATCGGGTGTCTGTTGTACCGTCCGACTCGACCGGCCGCCGCGAGCTTACTGAGCTAAGGCCCCTCTCTTACCTGCCTGTAATTATGTCAATTATAAAAACAGGGTGTACTGTGCAGCGCAGACTGCGCCCAACCACCGTCGGTGCTCCGTGCTTCCCTAACAATATACTCGAGTAACAAAACAAAATAACTTTCAATACGGTTGTTTACAAAACAAACTTGTACTTTGTTTGGAATCGGAGGCGATTGTCTCATCGTTTAAGGTAATTGAATGTGAGTGTAATTTTAAACAGTCAAATGAATCAGCGGTGCTCATCAACGAAAGTATTTAGAGATGATAACATTTATTTAAATTATAACCGACGTTACTGACTTAAAGACTCTACCAGTTCAGTAATAGGATTACACAGAGCCTAAGGTAACAAGACCTAAAGGCCACGTTTAGCATGATTAAGGGCGTATAGGTGGAAAAGGAAATCAAAATAGTGATGTGGTTGCTAGCCGCATCGCCTATAACATGATTCCCATTCCCTCGATGGGCTTTTACCGGGCGGGAAGAGAAGCAACTGGTAAATTCTATGTTTTTCTTTAATACGTTGCAAGTTAATAAAAAGCTTGTATTAAATAAATAGTATACCAGATAAGGTTTAGAGGTGATTCAGTCTCTTCGTCGAGCTAGACTAAGCATAGCATTCCTTGGCGCCATGCGTCAGCACTCAGTTATCAGATCCATCCATCATGAGCCAGGAAGTGATAAACAGGGACGTTCAACTAGAGCAGGGCTGGCGAACCAAAGGCACGCGTGCCACTGTTGGCACGCTTCTAAATAATTTGGGCACGCCAATAATAAAAAAAGGTTTATTTTTGTCCTTTAAATCACCAACTGAAGATTCTTTTATTATGAGATAGGGTGGAAAACGGGCAATGTGGTCATATGATGGTAAGATAACAACACACTCTTAAGACAACAGGGTCTTTGATGACAGGTCAGAGCCAAATATTACTTTATTTGTGAAAAAATGGCACGTCCACCAAAAAAGGTTCGCCACCCCTGAACTAGACAATCTTGTCAGTCTTTTGACTGTCAAACAGATACTGTTTAGTTTTGACAAGTGCAGTTTGTTGACTGCCGGAGTTAGATGTCAATTAACGTTTTACCGCATAATAATTTAGATAAACTATCTTGAGATCGAAACGTAAAATAACGAATAAAGGTCCGGCCACACCTGTGCGTAAAAGACGTCGACGGTGCGTTTACGCAACAAAATGTATGAAGAAACGGTGAGAGAACGTGACGCATGCGACACGTCACTGCGTTACGCAGCGGTGTGGTCGCTCCTTAACTCTTTTTTTTTTACTACAAACTGACCAGTGATTGACCTCTATCTCACTGGGTGGAAGGTGCAGATGAGGCCAAAGGTGTAACTCACTGGTTCCTGTGGTAATAGCCTATTCACTCTAGCCTTGAAGAGCCCTAGGTTGTATCTGTCCGGAAATACAGACGATGGGAGCGAATTCCATTCCCTAGCAGTTCGCATTAGGAAGGATGAAGCAAACCGCCTCGTGCGGGCCAATGGTATGTTGACAACAAACTCGTAACTCGTGTATAATTTGAATATTGTGTAGTTTTGAAACCATGTCACTTGTTAGTACACACTCTAAAGTAGAAAAGTGTATTAAGTACTACTGGGGCCTACTCTGACGTCTTAATGCAATTCAATTCCGATTCAGTTTATATTCGCTCGCTGTCAGATCCATTCCAAAAATGACAGCTAAAACCTGAACTGAGTCGGAATTGAATCGCATTAAGACGTCATTACAGCCCCAGAGCTAGATTAATTAGAGCCGTAATTTTCTAATTTTTAACCACTTTCGAGTGGCATTTTCACATAATGTGCTTTGAAAAATCGGGTTCTTGCTCGACACGTTTCGGATTAATTCCTGGTCCATCTTCCCGGTGCGTTTGAAATATGTGCGTAATTATTGTGATCATTATTATCCAATGACGACTGCATTTTGGCGAAGCTAAATAGGAGGTTTATGTGTTGTAATATGTCACTACTCAATGGCTCAATCGATTTTGAAAAATGTAGATTCGTGATTGTCGTGTCGTGTCGTGTGAATGGCGCAAGTGTCACTAAGTACTTAAGTAAAAAAAAAACCTTAAAAATTCAAAATGGCGGATTTTACGCGCTCAAAATTGTTTTTAGGGGCTTAAAAATCTTGATTAAATGTTTCAACTCACCATTTTAATCTATATTAATTAACAACGTATTTAGAGAACGAGTTAGAGTTATCATAAAATTTTATACGTCTATTCCATCTCAGACACCCAATTAAAATCGTAACGATAGGGTGCATAACCTATCTGCATCCGCTTTCTTGTTTAACTCAGTAATTTAGTATTTTAATAAAAACAAAACACCTGCCGACCTCAGCCTTCTTAACTAGTATATTTGAAAAGGTAGGTATAATGCTCCATTCAAGATAGAATTAGACAGACGCAAAAATGGTTCTCTAATCTTCCATGCTGGTCTGGGAGTAAAGAAAAAACGTAGAATGTACCAGTTGTCTTTCTTCCCGCGCAGATGGTAAAAGCCCATCGAGGGAATGGGTGAAAATCTTCATGTTATAGGCGATGCGGTTAGCAACCCTTCACTATTTTGATTTCCCTTTCCAACTCTACGCCCTTAATCACACTAAACGTGGCCCTAAAGTTTTGTTACCTTAGGCTCTCTCTACCCCAAAAGGGATAAAGACGTGTTATATGTATGTATGTATATGTATGGATATCCCCATGTGCATCTTGCTCGGCGCGTGCTTACACCTGCCTAGCACAAGGTACCAGGTGCGGACCGTTGCACAAAAACTAGCAGATGGACGGACATTTTTGCATCATATGTCGCGTATGCACATCAGTAGTTCAGTATTTCACGCCCATTTCGCAGACCGTCAGACCTAATTTAGCAAATCATTTTTTGTAATTTTTGCGGGTGGTACCTAGGGCCTTGTGCAAGGTCCGTCCGGATCGCTACCACCATCTTACTCGCTAATCCTGCCGCTAAGTAGCAGTGCTTGCACTGCTGTGTTCCGGTGTGGAGAGTAAGACAGCCGGGGAAATTACGGGCACAAGAGGCATTTCATCTTAGTCATCTAGGTTGGCAACGCATCTGCAATCCCTCCGGGGTTGCGGGTGTCTATGGGCAGTGGTGGTCACTTACCATCAGGTGACCCACTTGCTCGTTTGCCTTCCTATTCATATATAAAAAAAAAACGAAGTGGTACAATGGAGCAGCCGTTCTTACCCGGTGGTCCCTGGAAGCATTTGAAGTGATCCGCGAAGCGATTCAATGGTGTGTGTGAAGTTCCCAATCCGCACTGGGCTCGCGTGGGAACTATAGCCCAAGCCCTCTCATTTTGGGAGGAGGCCTGTGTCCAGCTGTGGGACGTATATAGGCTGGAGATGGTCCCTCATGTTTGAAGGTTAAGAACCACTGCACTAGAGAGATCTCTCCAGGCCTGTAGGCTTAGTGTCTCGCTCGCAATCGCCATCGTGTTCATTTTCACAGTTCTTGTATGAATGTGACAGCTAGCTGATTCCGATGCCAATTGTCAGCCCATCCATGAACTGTCAAAATGAACACGATGGCGATTGCGAGCGAGTTAGATAATAAGCCTACTGGAGACTGAAGTCCGAAGGAAGAGAGACGGAAGTCGTATTTAAACATTCGCGTGAAGAAACTTCGTCGGCGCGAAGTAGAACATTGTGACGTCATCGGCGCTTGTTATTCTGCCGTCGTAACAGTTACGTAGTCGACGAATAGGTGGCGTTAGGGTGGTGTTTCTTCAACATCGCTCTTAGTCAGTCTCCTCTCATTCATTCAAAGGTAACTGGTAGAGATTCTTTACAGGTATATGTTTTTGTACCATACCTACCCAACGATTTGGACATAATTTTCATGCGTTTTCTGTCAAAAACTCGTAGATATTTTTTTAAAGAACTTAATTCCAAATGGCCAGCATTATTAAATAAATATTGTGGTTTGAACGGACATCCTTGTAGTAACCTAACCGGTAAAGAAAAAGTCGTGGGGCTTCCTTCCCGTGTCAGACTAAAACAGATATAAATAGTAGGTATTCAGGCAGATACTTGTACTTTACTCTTCACTCATTCAAGGTTGTACAGTCGCCATCAGATATATCGTAAACGCCTACCACATCAAAATCCGTTGCGCAGTTTAAGATCTAAGCATACATGGAACAAACAGACCGCGGAAAGCGACTTTATTATATACTATGTAGTGGTTTGGTCCAATTGACAACAGTTACATTTGATTCATAATTCTAAAGACAATCATTCACAAAATAAAGCTCAAAGCTTCTATTAATGAGAGCTTTTATTAAACGTTAGCGGTTAACGAAGGACGTTGTCCGACGTGATTGAAAAAGCTGCATCTGCTCTGCGGTGACCATGCTTTTAGAATATCCTAACTTCCATGCTGGTCTGGGTGCAAAAAAAAACATACAATACAATACTATACAATACAATAACTCTTTATTGAACACCACATATAACAACCAAAACAGAAAAAGGTATACAGAATATTACAAGGTAACAATAGGTATAGTTACTTCTCTTCTCGCGCATACGATAAAAAACGCGGAATGACGAAAATATTAGGAAACATGTTATAGGCGATGTAGCCAGCATGCCACATTTTTTTTATTCCCCTTTCCACCTACGCCCACAATCATGCTAAACGTGGCCTTTAGGTCTTGTCACCTAAGGCTTTGTCTACCCCGTAAGGGATATAGACCTGATTTGTGTATGTGTATGTTATTTTTTATTTTTCGTGTGACTGAGCGACCTGCTTATTCCGTTATAACATTACCCCAGTCATTTATTAACTACTAGCCTTCCGTCCGCAACTTCGCCCGCGATAAATTAATTTTCCCGTAGGAAAAGGTATTTTCCCGCGGTAAAAAGTAGTAGCTTTCTAACGGCAAAAGAATTTTTGAAATCGGTCCAGTAGTGTCGGAGCCTATTCAATGCAAACCAAAAAACAAACAATAAAATTTTTCCTCTTTATAATATTAGTATAGACTAGCTTCTGCCCGCGACTTCGTGTGCGTAGAATCCTTACTAATATTATAAATGCGAAAGTAACTCTGTCTGTCTGTCTGTCTGTTACCTTTTCACGCTTAAACCGCTGGGCCGATTTAGTTGAAATTTGGTATACAGATAGTTTTGAGTCCCGGGAAAGGACATAGGATAGTTTTAATCCCGGAAAATTGCATAGTTCCCGCGGGATAGCACAACCACTGGAATTTTTCAAATTTAAGGCGGAACAAAGTTCGCCGGGTCAGCTAGTTATACATAAAAACCTTCCTCTTGAATCACTCTATCTATTTAAAAAAAACCGCATCAAAATCCGTTGTGTAGTTTTGAAGATATAAGCATACATAGGGACATAGGGACATTGGGACATAGTGACAGAGAAAGCGACTTTATTTTATACTATGTAGTGATAGTGATATCCGCATTCAATAAACTTCAAAAAAACCTGATAATTCCGGCTGTGTTGATACATTATGGTCACCCGAAGCTCGGACGTCGAGTCGCAAGAATGTGGCGAATCTAGTCAGGACTAGCTCCGGGCCTACTCCGGAGTTAAAACTTCGATATCCGTTTCGTCCCGTCCCTCTCACACTAATGGCTATTAAAAGGAGAGTGAGAGAGACGGGGTGATACGAACTTTGAATTTTAATTTTTAGAGTAGGCCCCTAGTACCATAGTGATACAAATACAGGTCATAATTAAAAGAACTTGCCATTATAGTTCTTAAGTTAATCTTTCACTGCATTTTTTTCTGTAATTTTTCTTCCATGCTGGTCTGGGAGTAAAGAAAAAACATATAATTTACCAGTTGCTCTTCTCCCGCGCAGATGGTAAAAGCCCATCGTGGGAATGGGCGAAAGTCTTAGGAATCATGCTATAGGCGATGCGGCTAGCAGCCCATAACTATTTTGATTTCCCTTTCCACCTATACGCCCTTAATCATGCTAAACGTGGCCTTAAGATTTTGTTACCTTAGGCCCTGTCTGCCCCGTAAGGGATAAAGACGTGATGTGTGTATGTGTGTATGTATTTTACGCGAAAAATACGACATGTATGGTTAACTTGCGAGGCATCGAAACATGTCAGACAGATTTATGGATAACGAGTGATTTAATAAGATTTCCGTTTTTCCCTTTGAGATACGGAATCTTGAAAACTGGACAACTAGTGTTTGTGGTCTTCGAGTCGGTTAACCGCAAATTCTTGGCGTGCGTAGAGTTTTTTTTTTTCAATAAAATTATCGGCACCAAGTAAACCAATATACTTACGCTCGCTGCCAGTATCTTGTTTCGAATCCTAAAATAGAAAAAACAAAACCTGTGTATGCGTATTTTTTTATTCAATTTGTCAGGTACTGCAAGTTTTGTAGTTACGTTTCTACGTGTGCTATGTTTGATGGAAAAACTTCGCCCCCATTTAGTTTATGTGAGCCGATTTTTATAATTAAATCACTCAAAAGTATTGTCTCTACATTGCTATAACAATAAAAAAAAGAAGCAAGACAAGTATTGACAAGCTTATCAAAAATAGAGCCGTAATGTTCTACTAACTTCTTTCATATTTTGTAAAAAAACGATTCCTCATTGTCGTTGGAGAATCTCAGTATTTAAGTGACGTTTCGTCCTTTCTGTATCAGGTTAGCTGGAAGAGATCTCCCTTCTTAGGGATAAGTTCGCCTTTGCACTATTTTCTCTGTATTTCTGTATTTTTAATTTTTTTATGTGCAATAAAGAGTTTACATACTTACATACATACATACTATTAACCCCCTATACATAAACGCTCTGTAGGCTTCTGTTAACTTAGCAATCGTTTGTCCTTATCTGTTAAAGGTAAAGGTCAAAGTGACAGAAAAAGACAGACGATTGCTAAGTTAACAGAAGCCTATAGAGCGTTTATTAATAAGGGGTTTAGTCATTAATTTAAAAGCAAGAGAGATGATACGAGCATCGAAAATCGAATTTCGGAGTAACCCCTTCTCCATTGTCCAACTTCAAAGTACAGTCCCACTATCACAATTATTTGTTTCAATATTTACAGATAGCTTTCGATAATTACGTAATTGGCATAGGTCAACTCAGATAAACTCTGATCAGATGTGTTCGGTCGTTCCAAGTGTCCGGTCCATATTTAAAAAAGAAGAATATGTCGTGAGTATTTCTTTGTATAGTTTTAGTAAACCGGAGTGCAGTGGAAACTATGGTGCCCTTACCATGACGTCTTAATGCGATTCAATTCCGATTCAGTTTAGGTTCGCTCGCTGTCAGATCCGTACTAAAAATGACAGCTAAAACCTGAATTGAGTCAGAATCGAATCGCATTAAGACGTCATGCTAAGGCCCCTGAAGTGTTTCTTGTAATTTTCGACGCAGAAACGTCTCGTAAACGTCTTAATTACTCCGGAATTATTGGTAGCGCCACTAGCGGCGAGTAACGTCAACATTATTACGCTAACAGTTTAGTTTGACCCTAACCAACAATATTTTGACTATATCTCATAGGTTTTCCATCTAAGAGATGCACGACAAAATCGTCGGTTCCGGTTTAAGTTAGTGGCCCAACGCGCTAAAAGTGTATGTATAATTATAACTCACTCTTTGTCGATCCCTCGTTTAATGCTCATCTCATCTACTCAAAGGTTAACTGGTAGAGATCCTTATAGGGGTAAGTTCGCGTTTGTGCATATATATATTTTTGGGAATTGTTCTGTTTCTCTATATTTGTACAATAAATAATTTACTTAGGTACTTACTTAATATAAACATCTAGTGTCAAATACTATGAGATAGTTCGTTTCCGTTTCAACCCGCTTGTAGCGCTGCCAGTTTGCTTATAGTAATAGACATTCACGCGACGTGTTTGAGACGTTTTTGTGTCCAAAACTACATGAGTTACTAATTCATACATACATAAATCACGTCTATACAGGGTGTCCCAGAAAGTACAGTCAAGCGAAAGTCCTGACGTAGAGCAACTCAAGGGGCATCCGAATCACCCCCATGTATGTTCCGCGATTTTTCGTAGTTTAGGAGTTATGGCCTTTTTTCACATTTTCTATTAATCTACGACCACGGAGACAGTTTTGCTCACTCTGACTGCAAAAATTGAGATAATTGGCTGCTTGTTTTTTTAACGAGTAGCTGAATAGTACGTGCATGTATTTCAATTAAAAACAAAACAACATCGTTGACCGTTTGGGCAAAAAAAAATATCGAATCACAAAAAGTGACTAAATTTTGACTGTAGTTCAGACTTTGAAGGCCAATTACAAAAAAAACTAGCATAACTTTTTTTTTTCAAACCATGTTTAAAAACTGCCTAATTTTATTGACTTTCTACCCTATTAATTTTATTGATCTATCATTAAAGGATCATGCCAAAAAAATATATCAAAACGTACTTCATCCGTAATTTTCACTTTTTTTAGTAAGGCCAAGTACAAATCTGAAATTAGGTTTGTGCTCCGGATTTAGCATGAAAAACTTCTTGGTGCAAAACAATAATACTGACCACTGATTTTCCGAGGCTATTAAATGAAAATTAAAAAATGTTTCAGATTTGTACTTGGCCTTACTAGAAAAAGTGAAAATTACGGATGAAGTACGTTTTGATATTTTTTTTTTGGCATGATCCCTTAATGATAGATCAATAAAATTAAAAGGGTAGAAAGTCAATAAAATAAGGCAGTTTTTAAACATGATTTGAAAAAAAAAAGTTATGCTAGTTTTTTTTGTAATTGGCCTTCAAAGTCTGAACTACAGTCAAAATTTTGTCACATTTTGTGATTCGATATTTTTTTTTGCCCAAACGGTCAACGATGTTGTTTTGTTTTTTAATGAGATACATGCACGTACTATTCACCTACTCGTTAAAAAAACAAACAGCCAATTATCTTAATTATTGCAGTCAGAGTGAGCAAAACTGTCTCCGTGGTCGTTGATTAATAGAAAATGTGAAAAAAGGCCATAACTCCTAAACTACGAAAAATCGCGGAACATACATGGGGGTGATTCGGATGCCCCTTGAGTTGCTCTACATCAGGACTTTCGCTTGACTGTACTTTCTGGGACACCCTGTATATACGACAGAGCCTAAGTTAACAAGACCCAAAGACCGCGTTTAGCATGATTGTGAGCGCATAGGTGAAAAGGGGAATCAAAATAGTGATTGGTTGCTGCTGCATCGACTATAACATTGAAGAGAAGCATCTGGTACATTCTATGTTTTTTCTTTGCTCCCACAGCTTGGAAGTTTACATGAGTAACTAATCAACCTAAAAACCAATCTTAATCTAACAATCTAATTAGGTATCTTAAATGAAACTGTGGCTAATCAATCCAACATCCAATCTCGATCTAATTACCTGTATGAAACAGTAGATATAGTTACTAGAGTAGACAACATAGTTATTTGTGTAATAGT
Organism: Pandemis cinnamomeana; assembly: GCA_932294345.1. NCBI lineage: Eukaryota > Metazoa > Arthropoda > Insecta > Lepidoptera > Tortricidae > Pandemis > Pandemis cinnamomeana. The sequence continues at coordinate 11,090,296 of OW028718.1, read as the reverse complement.
TTGTCAGTCTGTGGCACGACCTTGACACTCGCGACTCCTGCGCAAACATTAAGCGAACGATAGCGTCCTATCTTGTTTGTGTTGATATTTTCGATTAGGTTAGTTTCGCGTCGGTGTCAGCTAAAACAGCTACAAGTCTTGTAAGTTGGTGGATTCTTTTATACTTATTTCACTCTTATAGCGCATGATTTGTTTACTCAATAATATTCTGGTACCGTAAGTTACAAGAAACTAAATCGCCGTCTGTGTAACGTACGAACAATTTCACAATATTTTATTTCATTATGAAATTTGCAGTGAAAAGTGTACCTTTCATTCGGTCAATCTTCAAGAATCATTGAGTGAGGAATCAAGAGTAGTGTTGGCATTAAGTAAAGGTTTATTGTTTTTGTGTCAGTGTTTTGAATCAACCGAATATCTAGTGTACATTTTTGACATTAAAACGTCTCAAAAGCGTCGCGTGAACGTCTCAATTGCTATGGATAAATTGACAGCGCCACTAGCAGCACCTCCAGCCCACATACGTCCCACTGCTGGGCACAGGCCTCTTCTCAGAACGAGAGGGCTTGGGCTGTAGTTCCCACGCGAGTCCAGTGCGAATTGGGAACACGCGCACCGCGTGCAGTTTTCACCGAAAAGCTCATGGCAAATTTAGGGCAAATTGGTAGCGCCACTAGCGGAACGAAATGGCAGCAGACTGTTGCCATAGTATTTGACATTTTAATGTGTCAGTCAGCCAACGCGCTTGAACGTCTTTTGTGATCGAAAATCAGCGTCACCATATACATAGAGTAGAATGTACCAGTTGCTTCTCTTCCCGTGCAAATGGTACAAGCCCATCGAGGGATTGGGCGAAAATCTTAGGGATTTCATGTTATATAGATGATTTCGCTAGCAACCCATCACTGTTTTGATTCCCCTTTCCATCCATACGCCTACAATCATGCTAAACGTGGTCTTTAGGTCTTGTTACCTTAGGCTCTGTCTTGATTTATGTATGTATGTATATATGTATGTTCCTACTTACCACTGAAAATAAAATGCGTCGTCATATTGTCACACTATTGTGTCACTGTAATCTAAGTTAATTGTTCCTCTGTTTACACATTGTTAAGCGATAGTGGTCAATTTAGGCTCTCCAACGTTATCTTAATGCAAGTAAGCATTATGAGGTATAACTTAAAGCTCTTACTACTGGAGCAGGTAACACGCATTTCCCCTCAGTGCAAACGAATTGTTTAAACCAGACAGAGACAAAGTGCCAAAGTTCAGAATTGTGGGCTCGTGACGTCGCTTCTAAGTAAAAATTGTAGCAAGACGTGAAATTATGCGACATGTATTCAATAGTTTTTGATAATCTACCTGACAGACCAAAAAAGCCGTAGTAGCGTAATGGTTTGACCTGCGGCCTCTCAAGCAGAGGGTCGTGGGTTCGAGTCCCGGGCTTGCACCTCTGAGTTTTTCGGAATTTATGTGCGATATCTCATTTGAAATTTACCATGAGCTTTTCGGTGAAGGAAAACATCGTGAGTGAAGTTCTCAATCCGCACTGAGCCCGCGTGGGAACTATACAGCCCAGCTCATTCTGAGAAGAGGCCTGTGCCCAGAACGGACGTAATAATATATAGTCTGGAGATGATGACGATGACCTGATAGACCTAAAAAATATACATTAGGTATATGAAACAGTTCCAAAATTTGATTTCTGCGCTCGAGAGTCTATCAAAACATACCAACTGAAAGTGTGCTGTAAAAATTAAGGCAACTCTCGTCGTATGTTCTTTAATACAGATAATAAGGCAAACATAGATTGAGTGGGCATTTATAAATACAAGCAGATTTGCAAACATTGCATTAAGAGTAAGACGCTGAAGCGACAAGTTAACAGTACAAGGTATCAAGAGGCGAAAATAATATTTGATATGCCAGTGGATTTATCTTTCTAAGGCTCCTGGCTTACCTTTATTTGCAGACAAGTCATGGACGTGGTGGTGATTGGTTGCGGTGCATCAGGAATAGCGGCCATACGGCGGCTGCATGACGCCGGTCTGAAAGTGTTAGGACTAGAAGCTGCTAATCGGATTGGAGGCAGGATACAGACCGTGGAGTTTGGAGAGGGGAAGGTGGACCTAGGAGCTGCCTGGTAGGTTCAAATGTGCTTTAAGGTCTTCGCACATTAAAACAACTCAACGGCGACTCGAGTCTATGCTAGACATTGAAATTTAAGCCCTGTGTCATATGTTCTAGGTTTAATTTCAAAAAATGATTACAAAGTAGTGTACAACGAGTGGCCTACGCATCGTACACTAAAGGTCAACCCCGACACGTTTGTCACGCATTGACCACACGTCGTCCACGCAACGACCACACGTTGTCCACGCAACGAACGACTATGCGTTTGTTAACTGCGTTGACTGTTCGTTGACTGCGTTCGTCCACTCGTTTACACCGCGTTGTCCACTCGTTGACAACGCATTGCCCACTAGTGACCATTGGGTGGATCAACTAGTTGACTACTCATCGAGAGTGTGAGTTGAGTTGGTGTCGGATTGGCGTGGAGTTGGTCTAATGTGCGAAGACCTTTATACAGTTACGATATCGTCGATTAAACCGCAATATGGCACGTCACGAGCGGAGTACAATGCTAGCGAGTGGTGTCAGGGAGTAGACGTTTAAGACCTCTATTTCCCGTGGCACTACTGAGTGGCATTACTGTGCAAAGATTTCTATTTCAAAATCAAGTTTAACACAGTCGACGGAGCTCTGCTTTCGCGGAGCTCCTACTTTTGGGTATTTTTGGCTGTTTGGGCCTGTTGAAGATATAACATAACCTAATCCTACCTCCCATTTATGATATTTATTTTGGTCTGTAGTGCCACGTAGTAGTGCCATAGGTTTTCTCTCTGTTTAAGATCGACACGAAAGAGTTTCAATGACAAATGATAGTTCTCCGGTTCCCATGTCATCATCAACTAGGATCGTGGGAATCTCTCTCTCTGTTTCTCCTTATTTTTCTCAACGGGACCGGGAAGAGCGCAGCACTCGAGGCGCAAAACGAAGAGCAGTAGTTAGAGGAGCATATTGCGACGCAGGGGTTATAAATCAAGCAAAACTAACCAAAATCTCCTTAATCTCTAGTAGCTATCTATAAAACTTGGATGCGTAGTTTCAAATTGATAGAATGCAGCTTTATTTTTCTTTCCCGCATACGTGTGAGGTTAAACTCAGCCACGGAGTCTCAGTGCCGTAACTATTTACACGTAGCTAGGTACCTAGGTATGCATAACTTCCCAGTAATATTTTATTGGTAGGGTCCTTCCTCAATACGGAAAGAAGTGGACCAACGTTCCATCTGTGCTCTAGGTCTGACCAGATCAGCCCGGTACAGTACCTAGCCATAAAAATTGGACATCGGTTTTTGGAAAGAGATAACTGGCGTCACGTAGGTACCTAAGTCAGAGCGAGACACGCTCTACGAAACCGAAATTAGCCGAGAAGACCGATGTGCAGTCCTTATGGGGGTTACTGTAGTGTGTTGCCCTTGTCCAGCCGGTAGGTATTTACCAATGTCTTGTTGCGCCAATTTTAAATTAATATTCCAGGTGTCACGGCGAGAAAGACAATATAGTGTTCGAATTGGCCAACCCTCTCGGTCTTTTGGGTCGCCCTGAGAAAGAAAACAAATGGTTCGTCATGTCTAATGGGGACCTGGTCCCTAACGACACGGGGGAGGCTATCGTGAACGCCTTTAACGAAGAAGTGGAGAAAGCTGACAAGAATACCACGAAAGGTATCGATGAATGTGTGATTAATGCGTAAGTTTTTTTCTTTATTTATAACTAGCTAGCTTCTGCCCGCGACTTCGTCCACGTAGAATTAGATATAAGAACTGATGTAACGTTCTGCAACAATTTATTTAACTACGTTGTGTTTGTGACTCTAGGCAGCTATTAATTTTGACATGTTTATTGGTATCCCGCGGGAACTATGCAATTTTTCGAGACAGAAAGTAGCCCATGTTTTAATCTAGGGTACCAGCTATCTCCGTTCCAAATTTGATCCAAATCTGTCAAGTCGTTTATAGCGTGAAGAATGAACAAACATATACACTAAAGTTTTGCACAATGCTTCCTTTTATAACCTACACAAGGAATAGATTTCATGATATTCCTTGTGTAGGTTTGCGAAGTTATGAAATATGGACGAAGTCACGGGTGCAAACAAGTTCTTTATAATAGGAGACCCATGTCAAAGATACTATTCGCTGTTCAAAACGTTTCAATTTACTTTTCCTCAAGAGATTATTTAATAGGCATTCGTTCTTCACCATCGACTTTTTTTGCAGAACCCAAACAAACCCTACTCTTCAAAAAGACCGTAAACTGACCAAGTGTTTTCTCGAATGGTACGAGAGGAACAACCATTTGGGAGGGGAGAGCGACCCGCGAACCGGCAAGTCGCTGAAAGGACTCACAGAGTTCTGGGGCTCCGAAGGAGATCCCATGCTCAACTGGAAGGGCAAGGGGTTTGCTACCATTTTGGATATTCTTTTGGCAAGTATTTTAGGTGGTTTAACTTCTTGGCCTTTTTGACTTACCATGTTATGGAAGGTGCTTTTATATGCTTGATTCAACCAGAGCGCTAAGCCATTACTAAGTGTTACGGTTGACTACGTCATCAGCTCTGCTTCACCAATAGTCTTTGGAGAGCAAATACGCTAGTAACTTTATAAAACACCAAAATAAGTGCAAGTGCAACTACAATTTGTAATTAAAGAGTTCCCTCGATTTGCCTCCGAGATAGTAGTCTTAAGATTTACGACAATGGGACCACTTGGAAAGTTCTTTTCAATACATTTACCAAATCGCTCCAGCCGTCCCGGCGAATTGAGAACCTCCTTTTTTGAAGTCAGTTAAGCTTTAAACTTCACACAAAATTTATAAAAAGAAGCTTCAATTCTCTTTAGTTACATTTGGTATTTTCTTTCTAGAACAAAATTCCAGACCCATCGAAAGCTATCAAAGCCAACATCCTCCTGAACAAAGAAGTCGAGAGTATCAAATGGAGCAGCCAGAAGGTGGACCCTCAGAATCCACTGGTCCAAGTCAAGTGTAAAGATGGAAGTCTGTATGCAGCTAAGAGTGTCATTGTAACAGTGTCTGTTGCAGTGTTGAAAGAGAGGTAAGGGTTAACTTTGAAGGCACAGACGGTTGGTAGGTCTTTGTGAAAGATTTGCTCAGATTACTGCCATCTTACTCGCTCATTAAGATCGGAGGATCGCGCTGGATGCAAGCCGCTTCCAACCGGTCTTATTGGAGGTCTAAAGGAGAGGCCTATGTTCAGCAGTGGACTTGTAATGGCTGAGATGATGATGATGACGATGACTCGCTAATGGCGGTGTAAATGGTTACGTTGGGAGGGGAAGGCCTAGACGGACGTTCCGAGACCAAATAGGAGGCGTTTTGGAAAAAGGTCAGGTCAGGAGTACCCGAAACCGACGAGCATGTATGAAGAGATTGATGACTGTGGATGAAGCAGAAGAAATATGTAAGGATCGTAGCAAGTGGAACAAAGTAGTCTCTGCCTACCCCTGTGGGAAAGAGGCGTGACGGTATGTATGTATGTTACTCGCTAATATTATCGCCAAGCACCATTTACTTTATCTGATGATTCGGCATGGAGACTAGTGGAGAGTGAAACAGCCGGTGAAATTTACTAGCACATGGGGTATTAAAGCTTAGGCTTAGAATCTGTCACCGAATCCCCATCTCCATTACATTAACCTTTTCCCCGCCACGTCAAATACAAGAGACGTCACCCATACGCCAGACTTCTTTATTGAGATGCCTTAAGTTGAACCTAAAGCCAATTGAATGAAGGTTGCTTTTGCATTGAAGTAATGGACGTATTATATAGGTCGTTGGCGTTGAACCTGCGGTGCTGATGTGTCATTGGCGTTAAAAATGTTAAAAAAGATATCAATTCTAGCTATCGTACAAATGTTATAGCTTGGTAAAAGAGTTTAAGTAAGGGGGGAGTGGGTGGAAAGGTCGTAGTAGAAATTTTGAGTTCTTCAGGGACTTTATTTGGATTTAGGAGACAAAATGTTGTATTACAAATCCCCAATCATCGGAAATAGGTATGCCCCAAAAGCAGCTTATATTGCTTACAACTCAGAAACGATGCGCTATAGGATTTTTTCATGTTACTTAAAGTAAGCTGATAAGATTCTCTACAACTTTGACCTATCCCCAATTGTTTTCTATCTAGGTAGGTATATGTAGTTCCGAAAAACCGTCAGTTTCAAAAATGTGTTTCTAAACTCAGCGCCGTTGCCCGTCTCAGAGGGTTAGGGCTCTCAGTGCGACTTTCACATTTCTTTTTTTTGGCTCTCATTTCAATGTTGGTATTTCCTTATTCCAGGCACACAACTCTCTTCAACCCACCACTTCCCGCAGAGAAAATCAACACCATAAACAACCTCCAGTTCAGCGTTCTCGGAAAGATTTACATCGAATTCGAAAAGCCGTGGTGGCCCGAAACGCCAGCTAACTTCACATTCCTATGGCGGGATGAAGACAAAGCCAAATACACGGAAGAATACCAATGGATAACAGAGGTAAAGAAAGAAAGAAAGAAGACATTTATTCCTTTTTGCAAGACACACAAATATAAGAGAATATACACAATTTAAAAGAGAAAATAATCAAGACATAAAAATAGATCATCAGCGTTGTGTGTGTCTTCGCAAAAGTGAAACGGTCGCTGGCTCAGCATTACGCTGAGGTGTTAGACACCTGCAGCACTGATTTTCAGCCAGAACCGTCTGTGACTCACGAAACGATACACAGATAAAATATACTACATAATCCATAAACTTTTACGTAAACAAAGCAATAAATAGATAGAACCCGACTTACGTGTAACTAAAAGAAAATACATAAATTAATTAAATAGGTAGTTTACAATAAACAAAAAAAAAAGAGGGGAAACTAAATTGTTCAAAAACAACAAACAGGCTGGCATATTAAGGTACTAAGTCAGATTTAGTTTTGTTTTTGTGAAGTTTTCAATCCGGACAGAGTCCGCCCGGGAACTACAGAAGTGCTCTAATTATGTGAGGAGGCATTTGCCTAGCAATGGGACTTAGGCTGCCAGCATGCGGGTCACGGACATCCATAACATGGGAGGGTTTAGGAAAGAGTAAGCTCGTTTTAAGGGTTCTGCATCTCCAAAGGAAAATCAGAACCCTTATTATTATTATCACTTTGTTGTCCGTCCGTCTGTTCATATGTCAAGATTCTCAGGAACGCGACTAAACTTCCATGCTGATGGGAGCAAAGGAAAAACATAGAATGTACCAGTTGCTTCTCGCCCCGGGCAGATTTTAAAAGCCCATCGAGGGAATGGGCGAGTCTTAGAAATCATGTTATAGGCGTTGCGGCTAGCAACCCATCAAAGAAAGAAAGAAAGAAAGAAAGAAGACATTTATTCCTTTTTGCAAGACACACAAATATATACACAATTTTATAGAAAATAAACAAGGTAAAACAAAAAAAAAAACATACGAAATAAAAATAGATCATCAGCGTTGTGTGTCTTCGCAAAAGTGAAACGGTCGCTGGCTCAGCATTACGCTGAGGTGTTAGACACCTGCAGCACTGATTTTCAGCCAGAACCGTCACTATTTTGATTCCCCTTTCCACCTATACGCCTACAATCAAGCTAAACGTGGCCTTTAGGTCTTGTTAACTCAGGCTCTGTCTACCGCGTAAGGGATATAGACGTGATTTGCGTGTGGGTGTGTGTACTAACACAAGATTTTGTATTCACTTGCCGAATTCGCATGAAACCCTCGGTGCGCGAGTCCGACTCATTTCCCCGGTTTTTTTGTCTGTCAAATTTCTACCAATAAATGAATCCATTTCTTTCTAGGTATTTGGTCTTTGGTCGGTGAACCATCAGCCTAATGTGCTATTGGCGTGGACTCAGGGGGAAGGAGCGAAGAAAATGGAGCAAGTCAGCCTTGAAGGGATTAGGGCTGGAGTGGAGAAACTCCTGGATATTGTGAGGAAGAAGTTCGATGTGACGCCGGTGAAGAATGTTATAAGGTAAGACAGGTAGCCGAGGTAGCCTAGTGGTTTGACACAGCACATAGGGCTTGAGGGGTCAAGCGAAGGGAAGTTGGAACCCACGCAAGTTGGAGAAGAAAGAAAGAAAGAAAACATTTATTATCAAGACATGAAAAATAGATCATGAGCGTTGTGTGTCTTCGCAAAAGTGAAACGGTCGCTGGCTCAGCATTACGCTAAGGTGTTAGACACCTACAGCACTGATTTTCAGCCAGAACCGTCTATGACTCACGAAACGATACACATATAAAATATACTACAATAATCCATAAACTTTTACGTAAACAAAGCAATAGATAAATAGATTGAACCCGACTTATGTGTAACTAAAACTTATGTGTGGAGCTCACGCACTGTTTTTAACTTGACTAACTAGATAACTTTGGTTTCAGGTCACAATGGGCTTCAAATGCGCTAGCAAGAGGCGCATACGCCTACCGCAGTGTTGCCATAGAAGAAAATGGCGGCAGCGCAATCGTATTAAGCGAACCACTTTGCCATGGCCAGTTCCCCATAGTATGCTTTGCGGGAGAAGCTACTTCGCACCACAGACACACCGCGGTCCATGGAGCAGTAGAAGCGGGTTTCAGAGAGGCTGACAGACTCATCGAGAGTTTAAAGACGTTGGGATAGTCTGTGGTTTTAAAAAAAATAAAGCGTTTGTCTTCATTTGTTTTTATTTATAATAATAATAATATCTTGGGATAATTGACACCAATTGACCTAGCCCCAAACTAAGCAAAGCTTGTAATATGGGCACTAGACAACGGATAAACATACTTATATAGATAAATACATACTTAAATACATATTAAACATCCAAGACTCGAGAACGAACATTCGTATTTTTCATACACATATCTGCCCCGACCGGGGATCGAACCCGGGACCTCAAGCTTCATAGTCAGGTTCTCTAACCGCTGGGCCATCCGGTCGTCACGTTTAACACGGTAGCTTGGGTTAGGTACTTTGACTATGTATAAAATTGGGAACCGAGGTCCATCTAATCTGTCCACCCAATAAAAGATGCTGCCATTCGAATCACTCAATAATATTTTAATATAAAAATAAGAAGGTAGTTAGGTATCTTCAGTAGCCTGAAGGGCAAAATAACCAGAAAAAGGAGCTCCGCCCTTGGGTGGGGCTCCATCGAAAACTAGATGGACAAACTAGGACCAAGGGTAAGGACCGGTGAAGTTTGCCCCACAAAATAATACACTCAGCGCCATACTTATTTGGCCCAGTCTCCATGCAAAATTGACTATAGTGCGTACATTGAGGGCCACATTTTTTTGCCGCCGAGTGTATTTTAATTACACATTTGGTATTCACAGGACCGGATTATCCATAAGGCGGATTAGGCAACTGCCTAGAGGCCCGGGCACGCAATTTTTTTTTTAAGTTAGAGAAGGGTAAAGGAAAAGGGTCCCGCGTATTGCATTGCCTAGGGGCCCTGATAGGGTTAATCCGACCCTTATTCATACTTTGGCATTTCAAACACATTATTTGTTTTTATAGCAGCACGCCTGCTTAACGAAAATTAAATTTTATTTCAAACGAAAAAGTTACGCCTTCCCAACAAAATTAGGAACGTAGGAGTCGTTGGTTTGCAACAAGTTACGACAGATGGGACCACATGCCACTATGGCGTAGAACAAGCTATTAAGTTTTTCGCTGAGTTGGTCGAGAGTACCGATGGTCCAATTAGCAGGACGCTGGGCGCTTACAGCTCAAGCGTGGGTTCAAATCCTGCCCGATACACGAAAAACTTTTTCGTTTATAATAAAATAAAGGCCTCAAGGCCTCTGCAGGCGGACTGCATTCCGACTGCAACCTAACTGCCCAAAACGACTGCCCATACAATTTATATTGCAGTTCCATCGAAGAACAAAGAAGGCAAACGAGCAAGAGGCTCACCTGATGGTAAGTGAGTACCACTAGAGGATTGCAGACACGTTGCCAACCTAAAGCTATTTCACCGGCTGTCTTACTCTCCACGCCAGAACACAGCAGCGCAAGTACTGCTGCATGGCGGCAGGATTAGCGAGCAAGACAGTGGTAGCGATTCGGACGGACCTTGAACGAGGTCCTACCACCCCCAATGAACAACTGCACGCTAACTGCGATTGAAGTGTATGGGCAGTTGCAGTCACGTTGCAGTTAAAATGCAGTCCGTCTAATAGCGCTCACGAAAATACTGCTTAGATTAGGTTATACCTAATAGTAACAATATCATACTATTGAGATCAAACATATCTCCATGAAAAGTACAATCTATAAATAAATGGGTGACACATTTTGAGGAATCTAGTCTCATATTACTACAAAAAAAATCGAATTGGCATTGTTTATTTTTTTTAAGTTGTGCTTTTAACACCTTTATTTGATAAAATGAACTATTTCAAGCGAATACGGAATACGGAAATGCAAATAAACAAAATCGCAACATTATTTTTTGACAATATCAAACGTGACACACGTAATTTTTTTTTAATTCTAAGTTAGTTCTAGGAATGAAGCTTATCCAGCCATTAAATCTCTCAAATGTCATATCAACCACTTAAAAAAATCTAATAAATAATTCCTCGATTATTAGACGTCGACTGCCGGAAAAAAATATATAGATGGTTTTCCTCCAAATTGTTTTCGAATTGGAGCATACTAAAAAATATGAACAATGCCAATTGAGAATCTCCTCGTTTTCTGAAGTCGGTTAAATAACCTCAATACAGTCATACTACTTAACAGCTACAATCACAATTTTCCTTCGTATACCTATGTAAATACTCTAAGAGTAAAATATGCCAAGTGCTAAAATAAAGTAACAAAATTCATAATCAGAACTTTATCCAGCACAAAATTATAGGAGGTTAAAAAGGGCCAAATGGCTTTGAGATTGATTACCTCAAGGCTGCCCAACCTTTTTAACACGCACTTGAGTCTCCAGTAGGCTTACATAATAACTCGCTCGCAATCGCCATCGTGTTCATTTTGACAGTTCATGTATGGACTGACATTTGGCATCGGAATCCGCTAGCTGTCACATTCATACAAGAACTGTCAAAATGAACACGATGGCGATTGCGAGCGAGTTAGACACATTCAGTTAATTAAACGTGCGCACTTAATTGTTTGCATCGTAACGCGGGGCAGGGGGGGGGGGGGGGGGTTGCGAACTGTGTCGGTCTGTAGGTAGAGGTACTATTACTACGTTCCTTAGACAATTTGCGGGACTTGTCGATTTGGTGCGTATTTCCAAACTTACTTGCGCGGGGTATGTAAAAGTTAAGCACCCTTGGTTTAGCTCGACTTGGCGGAGACACTACCGTGCTCCTAGATAAATAATAAATAAAATAATAAATATTTTGGGACAAATTACACCAATTGACCCAGGCCCAAACTAAGCAAAGCTTGTGGTATGGGTTGGGCAACGGATAAACATACTTATATAATGTAGATAAATACCTACTTAAATACATTCAACATCCATGACTCGGGAACAAACATTCGTATTCATCATACAACTGTCTGCCCCTACCGGGATTCGAACCCAGAACCTCTAGCTTCATAGTCAGGGTCACTAACCACTAGGCTATCCGGTCGTCAATCAATCACTTCCACAAATAAACCTTTTTTAAATTACATAACATTGCTCAAATCACTCATAACAACATCAGACTTAATAACCTCAGAACTTACGATATTACCTTCTTCATCCACATCACACATAGTTATTTCAACAGCGTTATCGCTCAGTTTCTCGATAGCTTTAGCACCTGTCTCACCTTTTAGTGTTATTTCGAAACGAGTGGGTGTAGTTGCGGTCGCTTTTGATATTTCCTCGACATTGAACTCAAAAGTGTTGGACAGAGAGTCTCTGGGTCCGCTGTAACCGTCTACTATCTTCTTGGAGACCTCTAAGATCTCGTATCGGGTTGTGGTGAGACGATACATGCCGTCTTCGCTTATTTGATACCTAAAAAAAGGGATAAAGACGTGATTTATGAATGAATGAATGCAGCGCCTCCTCTCGTCCCTAGTGAGCAGTAGACGTTCCACGGGAGTAATTGTGTCGTACAGACACATCATTCAAACAGATGACGCTTGACGACAAAAATTCGCATAGTGACAAGGTTACGTGACAGTTAGTAACAGGTAGGCAAATTCGAAGGCTTACGCACCTGCTATTGGTGGTGTAGGGGTATAGCACACGTCACAGAATCGTATCGACGAGGATCTGGGTTCGATTCCCGGCCATAGCTTTACTTTTCGGATTTTTCTGTGTTCTAATTTTCAGTGATGTTTAGAATTTATTTTTCTTATTATTCTTATAAGACAATGTCGCTTTTAAAGTCAATGTCAAAATCCTACTAATATTATGAATGCGAAAGTTTGCGCCTTTGTTACTCCGCGACGCAAAAAACGGATTTGGATGATATTTGATATGTAGATAGCTGGTTGTCTGGAATAACACATAGGGTACTTTTTAGTAGGACATTACCTGAATCTACTGTGTCCAAACGGCCACTGTGCCCCGTGTATCTTCTCCAGATGCGTGGTGAGCCGGTTCCCCCGGGAGAACACCCTCGCCTGCTTCTCAGGGCACATGTGGCACGCGTACTTCCTCTTCTTCTTAGCTTTCCTGTTTATTTCCTGGTCGGAGTCGTCGGATTCCCTCTCCTCTTTTCTCTTCTGCTTTTTGCGCGTGTGGGTCTGCATGTGCTTGCTGAGGTCGGATTTTGTTATTGCTCTGTGAATTGAAAACGTGGTCACATCAAAATGAATTTAATTCTATCTAAAGTGACAATAGAATATTTTCCTTTAAATTAGCTAGTTAAAAATGTGGCGATCCTAGCGCCACCTAGTCGTCAAAACATTGACGTACAATAAACAACTAGACTCCCAATCACGCTCAAAAACAGTCCGAAGCAAAAGTCTGAACGATGCGTCTATTGTTCAGAGTTTTGGTTCAGTTGTGTTTCGACCGCGCTTTGATAACAATGTCTTTCGCACCGTAATCTTACTATTGAGAACAAAAGAGACAGGCAGGTTTCCAGCGCGTGACGTTGTGTCATTACTTCTCACGATCCTACGCCATTGATATTAAACATTACTGCCACGAAATATGGTGTCAATTTGAACGAATATGTTAATGTTATCTGTCTAAGTCGATGTGTTGACACACACAACACATAGACAAAGCAACTCGGACGTTTCTAGAGGAACCTTTGTTAGCGACTGAGAGTCTAGTTGTTTATTGTAAGTCAATGCGTCAAAAACATGAACTTACGACGCAAGAGCAGCTAGCGCCATATTTTTTATACGACATGGAAGGCAAACGAGCAAGCTGGTCATCTGATGGTAAGCTAAGTGAAAGATTAAAATAGTGTTACTAAGGTATTTTTATGATATTAACGTTTCCTAACTTTACTTATAATGTGATTTTGGTATCGTTAACAAGCCGTGGTAGCCCAGTGGTTTGACCTGTGGCCTCTCAAGCAGAGCGTCGTGGGTTCAAATCCCGGGCGCGCACCTCTTGAGTTTTTCGGAATTGATGTGCGAAAATTACATTTGAAATTTGCCATGAGCTTTTCGGTGAAGGAAAACATCGTGAGGAAACCTGCACACATCTGAGAAGAAATTCAATGGTGTGTGTTAATTTCCCAATCCGCACTGGGCGCGCGTGGGAACTATAGCCCAAACCCTCCAATATACGGAGGAGGCCTATGCCATGAGGCACGCCGAATTACGCGACAATTTAATAAAACAAAAAAAAAAAACAACAACATACTTACTGAAATTGTAGCGAATTCGGAATAAAAAGGCTATATTATTATTATTATTAACAAGCCCTGGTATTGAGAGACACAATGACTGAAATATCATCAGTACTTACTTATGCTTGCAGTGTGGGCACGCATGCATCCTACATTCAGGACCAATGTGCCTGTAGCGCACATGTTGGGCCAACGTGGCCAATGTTGGCGCAGACATGTCACACAGCGTACAAGCGTATTGGGAGACGTGCTGGCGAGCATGCTGGCGGAGCAAGTACTCCGTAGCGTAGGAGAAGCCGCAGACTGAACAAGTGTTCTCGTTAGTTGGTTGAACATTCTGAAACGAAAATGTACCTATTTTTAACCACAACACCAACGACACATATCAGCACCGCAGGTTCAACGCCAACGACCTATATACACGTCCATTACTTCAATGCAAAAGCAGCCTTCATTCAATTGGCTTTAGGTTCAATTTAAGGCATCGCAATAAAGACTTCTAGCGTATGGGTGACGTCTCTTGTATTTGACGTGGCGGCGAAAAGGTTAACCCTCGTCACAAATAGGGGTGTAATAAGTTTGTGTTGTTTTCAATGCGGTTTTTGTCGTTCGATATCCAGTTTTCTTGCGTTGGTTCTTAGCCATTTTTGGTAAAGTTGGTCCAGCAGAAGAGAACCAGCTCTTTTCAAAAATGAGGTAAGGCATTTTTGGAACATAAATGAATTATACGTCAATAAGAAAATTTTTTAAAAATGTAATTCTAATTATTTTCTTTTAAACAAACGAACGTGGCAAGCATGGATGGTTAACGCATAGTAATTAATCATACCGCTATATAGACACGACGATAATCATCAGGGGCGTGCAGTGGGTTCTGACAGAGGGTAGGCATATTGACAACAAAACCCGTATTGGTACGAAGTGTGTCGGGCACATTTACGTATGCTTACAAGCACTGCTTTTATATGCCTGTAAGGATGAACGCGTCTGATAATCATAATCATCATAATCAGCCCGTGTCAGTCCACTGCTGGACGTAGGCCACTCCCACAGCACGCTACTGAATTCGATTCTTTAGCTCTTCTTCAATCTCCGCCCGCTGTTTTACGAATATCGTCCCCCCAACTTAGCTACATCAGCCTCACACTAAGTTTGCTGACACGTGGTATCCGTCTGCAGCCTCCTTTCTCACCAGTATATTGAAAGAGGAGTCAGTTTTGCCTCAAACAGTCAGTGGCTAACTAAATCGTCTCATTTCTCACTTGTCCCCTCAAGTGATTAGACAGTTGTACCTTAAATAGTCTGTGGTTAACTTAATCGTCTCCTTTCTCACCTGTCTTACCATAAAATTGATTAGTTAGCTTTGCCTCAAATAGTCAGTGGCTAACTATTGCGTCCTTTCCCATTTCTCCCTTCAAATTATCAGTCAGCTTTCCCTCTAATAGTCAGTAACTAACTATTGTGTCCTTTCCCACTTGTCTTCTCAATTGATCAGTCACTATTGCCTCAAATAGTCAGTGTCTAACTAAATTGTCTCAGTGTTTGTCAATTGTATTTCTCTTGTTTATTTTGCACAATAAAGAGTATACATACATACATTGTCTCTTTTCTAACTTGTCCCCTCAAGTGATCACTGATCAGCCAGTTTTGCCTCAAATAGTCAGTTAATAACTATTGTGTCCTTTCTCACCTGTCTCCTCAGATGGTCAGTCAGCTTCCTATTGGAGGCAAAGTGTGCTCCGCAGTGGTAGCACGCTATGACCTTCTCCCCAGTATGGGAGCGAACATGGATGGACAGCAGTGCCCGTCGAGGGAAGGCGGCACCGCATCCGGCCCAAGAGCACTGGTGCTTTGGGGACGCGTAATGAATGTGGACGTTCACGTGGTCGAGGAATATCTGGAAAGTTCCATGGAAATTGTTTGAATTGACAAAAAAAAGATGGTTTTCTTTAGGTGAGCATTGATTAGGTATATTTTGTACTTAAGAAACAAAATTAGCTGGTAGAAAGTCCGAAGAACCGAGAAACCAATACAAAACATAAATCACGTCTTTATCCCTTACGGCGTAGACAGAGCTTGAGATAGCGAGAACAAAGCCACGTTTAGTTTGATTGTGGGCATACCTAGGTGGGTAAGGGGAATCAAAATAGTGATGGGTTGCTAGCCGTATCACCTATAACGTGATTCCTAAGATTTTCGCCCATTCCCTTGATGGGTAAAAGCCCATCTGCGTGGGAAGAGAAGCAACTGGTACATTCTATGTTTTTTCTTTACTCCCGGACCAGTGTGGAAGAGCGTTAATAGTTATATTCTGCAATAATTATTTACGTTGCGACTAGGCAGCCACGAGCTTTGACATGTTTATCACTATCTTGCGGGAACTTTGCAATTTTCCCGGATAAAATGTAGCCTATGTGTTAATCTAGGGTACCAGCTATTTCCATTCCAAATTTTATTCAAACATACACACACTCGCAAACTTTCGCTTTTATAATATTAAGTGTGATTAATAATCTTAGTATTTATGTTTACCTGCATACACTTAAACTTCTCTTCACAGTCAACCCACATACAGCAATAATCAGTATTCAATATCGGCAGCTTGTTCCTTTTAGTCGAGTCTTTCTTGCAACGAACCAGGTTTAGAGTAGCTCTCGCATTTAAGCCGATAGCTAGAAGTCTTGCGTGGTAAGCATGATAGTTCATGTGGCGGCACACCTCATCGTAATCCGAGGTCTTGTGCTTGCATATATCCCAGAGACAAGTGTAATAAACTGGAATAAAAACAACATATTGTTATGTCACTTTTTCCTCATTTAAAATTGTTTGATTAAATCCCAGGTATGCAGACATGGATCCGTGCTAATTATAAGGCTAAGTTTTTCTATTTTCATTGTAACCAGCAAGATTGATGTAATTTGAAACAAATGGGCCGAGAAGATCTACACAAGGGGTTAAACCTTCTTGTTTTTTTGTTGGTTGCAGAACAGAAAGGTAAAATATTTTTTGTTCATTAATATTATGTATTGAGGACCTCTGTAGTGTAACACCTGATTCAATCATTTATTTAATAATCTGAAGTCTAAACAATATGATACATTCAACTAGTTGGATTTTTAAAGGCTTAGACTTATTATATTAATATTACTTACTTGTACCATCTTCCTCGGAAACATGTAAGTCGGAAATATGATTCCGGCAGTGAGTCTGGAACTCCTCATAGTCATCAAACAACTGGTTACAAGACTTCCATTCACATTCCATTTGAACATCCTTACGCAATCGATGGCGAGCCTGAAAATATTTCATAAAATGGATGTTTTAATAAAAGGCACTGGAAAATTTTGCAAATTTATGTTACTGCTAAAAGTAATGTTTCAATATACATATTAACAGTGTTACTGTAATATTACCAAAGTAGTATTGTTAATTTTATTAAGCTTTGGTCACATTACTACAGCATACTTTTTTTTACTGAATACGTATCTGCTAAAGTGTAAAGCTTACCACAGCTTTAGGTTCTACTAAGGGCTCGCCCACGCCGCCAGGGACGGTCGCCACATCTTCCGCAGCAGCCAACAAAAACTTCTTACGATCCGCGTTAGTCTGAATTATGAATTGAATATCGTTTTTATTTTGCTGAGATAACTTTCTCGCACTCTCGTTGTTTTGTTTTTCAACCCAGTCTTTGCAAAAACTATAACGCAATTCTGTGTTCGACTGAGTGTCGTCTTTATCTAAATCACTTGCTTCGGTCATTTTTGTTATTGTTGTTTCGTCACAACGTACCAAATAAGGCCTATAATGATGTAAAGGGTCAAATAATTACGTATAATTACGCAAGAGCATTACTTTAATCCTTGTTTTCTTAGTTAATCGTAAAAATACCTAACCGTACGTAGAAAACAAACAACGGATTTGAAAACTGTCAACAACGACGTCAATTTTCTGTCAGAACAGGAACATGTGATCGGATTCACGTTCACGGATTTACTACCAATAAGAATTATAATAACTAGTTTACAACTTAACTTATTTATAGATAAAATTAAGTAATTTTACTATTTGTAAACTTTAAAATCATCTACGGGCAACTCAGTTCAGCAATTTTAATTTTGAATTGAAATATAAATTCTGTAATATACAACGTGTTAGTATTCTTTACTCTGTAATACTTCCGGTATGATAAAAAAGCTGGTCACACCACTTTTTCTGTCAAATTAATAAAAAAAATTAAGGAACGAACTAAGCAAGCGCGGGTGCGTGCACCACGGCGTATTTACGGCACGAAGTGGCAAGTCCCCACGTTGCCCTAAACATCTCTTATCGTTAATTAGTCGTTCATAAATAGTTCATCTTGTTATTCGCGTCGCACATATCACGAGTGACGGTCGAGGGGTCAATTCAGTCTAGTGCTGATGCCATCAACTGCATCGGGTGAAAAACAATTAGTTAGCAAGTTAAACAACCTTGTTTTACCTATAACCACAAGGATGCCGAACATCAAAGTGTTCAGCGGGAGCTCGCACCCGGACCTGGCGCAGAAGATCGTCGACCGGCTAGGGATCGATCTAGGAAAAGTGGTAACCAAGAAATTTAGCAACATGGAAACGTGTGTCGAGATCGGAGAGTCCGTGCGAGGCGAAGATGTTTATATCGTCCAGAGTGGCAGCGGCGAGATCAACGACAACCTGATGGAGTTGTTAATTATGATCAACGCGTGTAAAATCGCGTCCGCGTCCCGCGTTACCGCCGTCATTCCGTGCTTCCCGTACGCTCGTCAGGACAAAAAAGACAAAAGCAGAGCGCCGATCACCGCCAAACTCGTCGCCAACATCCTTTCCGTGTCTGGCGCTGACCACATCATCACCATGGACCTCCATGCGTCGCAAATCCAAGGGTTCTTTGACATTCCTGTAGATAACCTCTTCGCCGAGCCTGCTGTCTTGAAATGGATCAAAGAAAATATTCCTGACTGGAAGACCAGTATTGTAGTGTCGCCAGACGCTGGCGGTGCTAAGAGAGTCACTTCCATTGCTGACCGTTTGAATGTAGAGTTTGCTTTGATCCACAAAGAGAGGAAGAAGGCTAATGAAGTGGCTTCCATGGTGTTAGTTGGTGATGTTAAGGACCGTACAGCCATCTTAGTTGATGACATGGCCGATACTTGTGGAACAGTCTGCCATGCTGCTGAGAAACTCATTGAAGCTGGAGCTATCAAGGTTTATGCCATACTTACGCACGGAATCTTCTCTGGACCTGCTATTTCCAGGATCAACAATGCATGCTTAGAAGCCGTGGTGGTGACGAACACAATTCCACAGGACAGACACATGCGGGACTGTCCCAAGATTCAATGTATTGATGTTTCCATGATGCTTGCCGAGGCTGTGCGACGTACACACAATGGAGAATCCGTTTCATACTTATTCTCCAATGTTCCATACTAGTTTAATTTCTACGGTTTTAATTTTAAGTCACACCTCCAACACCTGGCTTTTGATGTTATATGTAAAGAAGCTTTTGTTAAACTGGTGATAATTTTATCAGATCGTTGGAGGGTCTTTTAGTTTGTATAATCTCATTAAGATAAAATAGGTCCTTCCAGTTTGTTAGTTACTATATTGTACAATTTATTGCTTAATAGTCTCAGTGATTTGTTATTAAAATATTTGTCCGTACTTTAGAAGTATTATATTCAGGTGTGGATGCATTTAGAAATGGTTAAACATTTCACAAACACATTTATATACATTTTAATGAATTTAAATTCCATGCCTTTTCGTTGCCCATAAAGTTGATCATGGTACTGCGTTTGCAAAACTGCCATGCAAACAGAACTGCATTTACATATTTCAAAGTATTCAATAACATTATTTTCATTGTTGGGAAGTTTATATTTGAAGACATTTTAGGTAAATTAGCATAACATTATTTTGCTAGGTCTAATCTAACACTAAAGTGATGCAAGAAGAAAATATGCTAAATGTATTGATTTTGTGTAGCTCTAATCTAAATGATAGTTTGTCAAAATCTTAGATATTCTTCAAAACAGCAAGGCCATATTTATGCAGCGCTGAAAACAAATGGTTAAAAATTATAATATTTCTCTTTATCAGCCTTAAATTTGTGATTCTGTTATCTCCTTTAGGAAATTACTTGTAATTTTAAATACCTTTATATTCCTGTTAATTACCATAGCAATGAATTAGTAAGCATGAAATTATGTAACTAATTGGCTTTGAATTATTATAATCTTCATGGGTATTAAATGTGATGAAAGATTTTTCTAAATTTGTAGAATTTGAGTGTATATTTGGTCTGTATAACATCAAATTAGATAAGTTTACTATACTATTAAGACATTAATAAAATACTTTATTAAAGTTTGTATGTATTATTGTTGTCATGGTGATATACCAAATTTAATTGTAATGCTGTGGATATTAAACAATTGAAGTTACTAAATGGATCCATAAGGAAATTAACAACGAATTTGCCAGAGGGACTGAAATTAAATAAATTAAGCATTAGTTAGGCGAATCTCAAGTGTGACATTAATACTTAAATATAGAAGTAAATTTAAGTAGAAAATGTATATATTTCAAGGCAAGGTCCCAAAGACTTGGAAGCTTAAAACTATGACGCTGACTGATAGGTTTAATATTTCAAGAACCATAGTTATGTAACTGTCCTCGTATGTCGGAACGTGCACAGTCTCGTATTCCGATTACTCCAATTATGAACGTATTATAAGCACATTACAGCCCGGTAGGTGGGTAGCGAAAACGTACAAACAAACAAACAATATTTGCTTTAACCATCGCATGTGGGAGTTTTTAAAGATCAGCAGGCCGAAGGTTTTGATATAGCGAGATAAAGATAAGAGATAAAGGAACAGACATCTCAAATGCCGTTAAGATTAGTTTCGGGTGTCTGTGTCATTGGATATCCCTGTCGAACTCTTGCAAAATTTAGTAGCGTCTCTTCCTCGCACAAAAAACGCTATGAATGCATATTGTACGTGTCCCAGGTAAGTAGGTATTTAATTTAGCCTCAGTTTTCCTGCTTCAGGACTAGGTTTTTGCCCGTTACCTACTTTCAGAATTATCTTGACTTCCGGGGTTTACAAAAATGCTTACATCACTACATAGTATAAAACAAAGTCGCTTTTTCTGTCCCCAAATCCGTATGTATGCTTATATCTTCAAAACTACACAACGGATTTTGATGCGGGTTTTTTTAATAGATAAGAGTGATTCAAGAGGAAGGTTTATATCTATAATACATGCATAATATACCGTGCGAAGCCGGGGCGGGTCGCTAGTTTAAAAATAAATGACATACTTATCGTTATTCCAAGTAGGTACATGAATCTACTATCCGATTAGGGGTCCGATTATTGCCATTCTAAAGTGGACCTAAGTACCTACTACTACAAAACTAAAGCTACAAAATTAAATTCAAGACTACATACGTATATACATAAATCACGTCTTTATCCCTTACGGGCGTAAGGTAACAACACCTAAAAACCCCGTTTGGCATGATTGTGGGCGTGTGAATGGAAATGGGAATGAAAACAGTTAAATGCCCTTCGGCTTGCCTTCTGATATAGGTAGGTACATGACGCCGCTGGTACCTACTAAAAACTTTCTCGAAAACCATCTAAGCCTGGCCGCAGACGCACGGAATCCTGATTCGGTTTCCTGACCAGGAATTCAGATTCGTGAAACCCGAATGCAAACATTTTGTTTCCGCGGAAACTTTTCGAAACGTGTGCGCTTTGTTAAACATTTTGTATGAAAGATTTGCATTCGGGTTTCACGAATCTGAATTCCTGGTCAGGAAACCGAATCAGGATTCCGTGCGTCTGCGGCCAGGCTAATACGTGATTTTCCATACTCTATGATGGATCCAGCAAAGTCGTTACATCATGACCCTCGGAGCAATCAAACGCTATCAGAAAACTTGCCGCCTCGGGGTCAATCGACCAATATGATGTAAATTGTTTACAAGCAACCGCGCCTTCACTCGCGCTGTTTTTGCGTAAATATATTCATGGAACAACAAAAACAAAACGACGTAGGTACAGTGCTTCTATTAATTTGTTTTCATAAAGTCCTTTTTCCTAACATGTTCCCGACCTATAGTATTTATTGCGACATGGTTCTAAATAACACCTACTAAAAACAAAAAACGATAATAGGTAGTTAGCTACCTATGCAAAATAAAAAAATCGAGACAGATGAAAAAAGAACTGCTTGGAAACGCATAGATTAAGTCAATACCTAACTAATTATTTATAACTATGCTATGATAATAGAAGGTTCTTGACGCTACTCGATAACCTTTATACCGGACCCCCTATGTAACGTATTTACGTCACTAAAGCTATCTTTTACAATAACATGAGCTGATAATGTAACTAAGTTACAATCAGCGTCGGTAATTGAGCAAAAGTTATATATTGCATCTTGAATGGACGCAAAGGATTCGTTAACGAAGGTTCACTGTGCCAGAGGCGCCATGATTTTAGTTAATATACATGGCAACCCCGTGGTAAAAATCAACTTTTTTATTTTTCCCAATTTATGGCGTAGATAGTTACGTACCATGTAGTGGTTATATTCTTTTTGGTACGTACATGTTCAATGTAAGAGAGTAGAAACGATAATTTTTAATTCATTTTGCAAGAATCTTCGGTTAGCTGGACGAGGCGCCATGAGTTACGACCTGGGTGCCTTTAAGAGGCGAGTGTACAATTTTCTGCAGGGCCGACAACGCACTGGCATAGCGTAAAGCACTGCGGGTGTCTATGGACAGTGGTGATCATTTACCATCAGGTGACACACTAGTTCGTT
Organism: Pandemis cinnamomeana; assembly: GCA_932294345.1. Classification (NCBI taxonomy): domain Eukaryota; kingdom Metazoa; phylum Arthropoda; class Insecta; order Lepidoptera; family Tortricidae; genus Pandemis; species Pandemis cinnamomeana. The sequence continues at coordinate 11,067,523 of OW028718.1, read as the reverse complement.
TGTCTGGCCTCTCTAACATAAAAAAAAAATGATTTAGTTAATATACATGGCAACCCAGTGCTAAAAATCTACTTTATATTTTTTCTCAATATGGCGTGGATAATGTACGTACCATGTAGTTATCTCTTCTATAAAAGCACAAACTATTAATTTGAATTAATTTTATAAAAAATCTTTCGTTATCTAGACCTCGCACACTTGTGTGGAAATTTATCTTTCCATTCCCAATTTTAAACCATTGCTTTATTACTTGTGAAATTTTCTAGAAATTTCCGAACTTTTCCAACTTTTTGGAAACTCTCCGCAACTTACAATCTGCATTGAGTGCTGTAATAATAGACTACAGGCCCACATACAAAAAATGTGGGTCATATGAACCACCAGGTGACGTATATAGGACGATATAAGAGCATAAAATAATAAATAAAATCTAAATGGACATAATGTTATGCAAATAAAGAATTTCATTTCATTTCATTTCATTTTTAAGATTCAGCACTATGCCGTCACTTGTAAGCTGTCCAACTGGGTGCTGGTGAGAATTCAAAAGTGCAACCCTCGATTTTTTCCCCTTGTCGCATGATTTTTGTACGGCGTTGCGGAATAATGAATTAGAAGCTGTATTGAAACAGTATGAAACTGATGCCGTACAAATGGTGCGCCACAGTCGGTATTTTTTTTTGATTTTCTGACCATTTCCAGGGTAAATTTGGTCATTTGATTCTGTACGGCATCAGTTTCATACTGTTTCAATACAGCTTCTAATCCATTATTCCGCAACGCCGTACAAAAATCATGCGACAAGGGGAAAAAATCGAGGGTTGCACTTTTGAATTCTCACCAGCACCCAGTTGGACAGCTTACAAGTGACGGCATAGTGCTGAATCTTATTATTTTATGCTCTTATATCGTCCTATATACGTCACCTGGTGGTTCATATGACCCACATTTTTTGTACGTGGGCCTGTAGTCTATAAGCTGGGTTCCCACTAAGCGAGCCCCCTCGCCAAGCGGACATATTATTGATTATTCAGTCCGATTTTGAGCCTCTGTCAAACAAAATCACGCAAACTTGCTCCGCGAAGACCCATCTATTAACGCACGTTAATAACGTTCTCAACTCACTTCTGGCAAGCTGTACAAGTTTGTCAAACATCGGCAAACACACAGAACGCAATTATTTAAAAGAATAAAACAGGAATCTCTCATATTGAGCTACTCAAGTTGGGTAGCAAGGTAATTGTTTTTGTTCATAGGAATATCTCTGCGTCCTGTTTCCCGATGTAAGCCAAAGCGACCAACATAAGGTCCACAAATAAAAGGCAGTTTGCTTTTAATTAATTATATTGTCGCTTAATGGTGGGCGTGCGCAGCCTTCCTCATCTGAGTGAGCACGTTGCTCAGCTCCTCACGCTTCCTCTTCGCGCGGATGTGGGTGCCCAGGCGACGCTTCAGGAACTTCAGCGCGCGCTTATCCTTAGACACCTGGAAGTGGCATTACATTATGTTAGATCATAAATCACGCCTTTATCTTTTACGGGGGAGACGGAGACTAAGGCCACATCTCAGTAGCACGCTTAGTTTTAGAATCTACGGTTTGCCTTGGTTTGTAGTTTTCAACATAAAATTATTTATGACTAGCTGTTGCCTGCAACTTCCTCTGCAAAGAATTAATTCATCACTAACCTCTGGAAACTACGCAATTTTCCAATACAAAAAGTAGCTTACGTATAATCTATCTCTGTGCCAAACATGATCCAGATCTGTCTAGCCATTCTGACCCTAGAGAAACAAACATCCATACTTGTTTTCCAAAAAAAAGTCCATACATACATTTTTTCCAGAATTTAACCTTTTCGCCGCCACGTCAAATACAAGAGACGTCACCCATACATCAGACTTCTTTATTGTGATGCCTTAAGTTGAACCTAAACTCAATTGAATGAAGGTTGCTTTTGCATTGAAGCAATGGACGTATATATAGGTCGATGGCGTTGAACCTGCGGTGCTGATACTTGTGTCGATGGCGTCGAAAAGGTTAAATATTTTGGGTTTTTCTTACTCAGAATCATTTACCCTACCCATTCTCATACAAGAAAAAAATGTGCCCCAGATTTTAGTACGGATTTTTTTCCTGTTCATCACATTCCATACATACATATATGAAAAAAGTGACAAACTGGAATGAAAATTTTGGGACACATTTTTTCTAAAATAATTAAATTCTAGAAAAAGTGATCATGCAGACTTTTTCTTTGAAAATGCTCACACAATTTTTCGCATTTATAATACCTATCAGTAGGGTGTACCAGTTATCATAAGAGCATGGCACGAATGGATTGAATGAAAGTATCGTCACAGTGAGTCGCAGTATAAGTGCTATTCTTATGCAGGGGAACAAACAAATACATAAAAAATTACACGTCTTTGTTACAAATTCAAGAAACAATACAAATTTTAATATATTCATTCATGTACATTATTAGGCCTACCCTTCAACATGAACTACTTTGAACATGTGTTCGTTTCTTTGCCGCCGGGGCGAGCATTCCAGGAGGAAGGACTATGAATTACCCCGAAACATGTTGAGCATTAGGTGCTCAACTTTTATATGTGAGTTATCCATTTGTGTAACAATTATTTTACTGTCATATAGTTTTTAATTCACATCTATTTGTTATTTAGAAAGCTAATTGTTTCTTAGGTATATTACTGTGTTTGCTACCAATTAAATTAAGCAAAATTTGGAAATATGTACTTAACTTCTTGAACTTTGTGTTTATGCACAGAGAGTTTTTGGGGCAGTCGCCATATATTACGGTCAACACATTCATAATTACAATAGCAATAACCATCTCTTTCTACCAGCATTATACTCTATTATAATCTAGTGTTGCTAATCCTTTTGCAGCCACTGAGCCCTAGGAATTCAAACACAACATTCAAAGACCCCCTAATAAAAATATGGAACCACACATAGCTATTACTACACATTTGATGGATGGTCCAGCAATAAGCCAGCAGATAATACATACATACTCATGGACCCCAGGGTCCACAGACTGCAGGTTAAGGAACACTGCTATCCTCCTGAGGTAGACAGTAACTAGGAATCGGAAAAATAAATAAAAAATTACCTTCAGCAACTCCATTGCTCTCTTCTCATACTGTGCGTGTCCGACGACTTCGCGAACCAGGTCACGCACAAACTTGGAGTGCTTAGTCTGGAGCTGCAAGTAAAACACCATCATTAGTACAATAATACAAAAATTTGTCTCCCACCATGGCTGGTCCCCACGGCAGCACTAGACCAAACCCCCCCAGCAAGGTGGAGGAGGCCTATGCCAAGAGGCACGCCGAATTACGCGATTTTATAAACATATTGAAACTGTAGCAATTTCGTATAAAGGGGCTGTAGTACAATATTATTATTTTATTATTAGTACAATAAATACATCTTTTTCAAGATGGTTAAAAACACTACAAGACCAAAACAATTAGAAAAGAAAAACTAAATTAGTTTTATGTTCCTTCTTAGTCAAGAAACTAAGAATTTAAGGGGGACTTAAATACAACGGTGAAAATTTGCGCTTGGTTGTAAATTTCGTAAAGTAGTCAATAAAAAAGGACTTATTAAGTATTTCTTTGATAATAAAATTGTCGTAGGAATAAAATTAATAATCTAAGATATTTCATATTGAAAAGCAGGCCGATAGTTTGAGATGATTACTTAATTAAAAATTCAATCAGTAAAAGAAAAAAACTTGCGATATTAAATTCAAAATCAATAATTGCTGAAGTTATCACTATACACAAACATAACCTCAACAAATAGCAAATTAGGCATTTAACTTACCCCCTTTAGCCTGGCAGGGCGGATTTTGATGGCCTTGTCTGTGATTCCTTTCCGGCCAGCGGAGATTTTTGTGGTTTTGTGGCCTTTTCGCAGACCAACCGCGATTTCAAACCGGGGAGCCATGCTGAAAAACCAGAATACGTGAACTGTAAGCACCAAAATATGAATTTATAACTATAAGCACATGTATTAGTATTCTAGTTTCAGTGTGTAACGCAAAAAATCTTTCAGGATTTAACGAATAAAAGTCAATTTAAATTCACAAAAAATATTTACGTACATTACGGATTGACAGATCCGACGAAAGAATTGTGGTACGTTCAGAAATAATGGACACAGATAACATAGACATTACTTTGGGTTGCACTTGGATACTGTAGAAATTGTTGATTTGCAGGTTTTTTGCGGTTCATTTTAAAAAAGACATGATTTTTTAGGAGGAGCTTTTGTGTATTATTCTTTAAGATTATCTCTTTCTTTGAGTTCGTTAATTTCACTTTTTTATATAACATTGCTTTCCGAACGAAATTTACAACCTATTTGAGATAGTGTAAAACCCGGTTATAACTAAATTTAAAGCCAATTTAAAATTTAGTGAAACGCAATTAAGTTTGAACAGATTTCTTAGTCAATAAAAAAGCTTTTTTACACTAAAAATTCTTCCAATGATATTTTATCAATTTGTCACACGACCACTGTCGCACAAATAACATGTTCTTGAATAGTTCTCGAATGTCACAACAGCCGTCATTAATGTCAAAATCAAAATAAATTGACATTTAAATTTCAATGTGGTTCTTTAATTTCGGGCCGTGTTGAATTGATTATTTTCAGGTTTATTCCATAAATATTGAATTAGAAAATATTTATTTATTCCTATACTTCAAATTAAATCCAGTTACGACTCTGTTTGTAGCTCTTAGTTGCTAGACTAAATAGTTCTTTAACATAACCTGTGATCATTAAACTTTTCACATTTTGCGTGCGAAAATGGAGGTTGGGGCAGTAAAACAAGCTTTTAATAATGAGGTTAGTACTTTCTGCTGTTATTATTCTTGACGATAACCTCTGGTAGCCTGTAGTATTTAAAAAAAATACTATCTAAAATGTACACTCGCGGACTTTAATTGTTGAGCCACGATAGAACCTTATCGCAAAATGTCTATGTCAATATACTATTGAAATTGTTGGTTGACATGGTTTTACCTCACCATTACAATCCTTGAATACAGATATGTAAATGACACAACATTGCATACTTTTTTACGTAAATCGTGCTAACATGTATACTGTTGGATCCCATGACAGGCTCAGCCTAGTACCACTAATCATATAAGTAATCCTAAGTTATGATGTTAAACTAGATGGCTAATACAATATTTTATTTTACACTGAGTCAAGTGCATTAACTTTAAAGTTTGTTTACATTATATTTTCAGGTTATTCAAATGAAGAAAAACTTTAACCAAGCCAAAATACAGGTCATACACAAGCTAACAAGAAAAGCCAAAACATTCACCGAGAAAAAATGTCCGGAAAAGCTAAAAGCAAAGTTGAAAAAAAAAGCTGAATCTGCAGTTAACGAAGTCCTAATCATGAAAGTAAGTTGTAACATTTCACCCCTTTAACTTTTGTCCACTTTGGCAATAAAAAAATACTCACAGTTTTTTTTTATTTTTCAGAAAATCAAACCCAAAATCTTAGCCAAATTTGCTGTCACACATACTGGCAACCTCCAAGATTATTTGAACAAGCCAATAGTGGATCTAGATAAAGCATGTGCCAGACTGCTGCTTCATAAGAGTTTACAAGAAAAATACAAGTATATACGGAACACATTTTCTGACATACCTATCAGTGACTTGCTGATGTCGAGATTGGAGAGGCAGAAGATGAAGAAAGAGGCACTGGAGAAGCAAAAAATGAAGAAAGGTAATTATTTTTACAAGCCATACCTAGTTTTATGGTTTATCAACCTGCCAACTAATGAAATGAAATATAATATTCTTATTGTAGAAAACAGTTCTCTATGGTGTAAGGTGGGAGTCGCCAGGGCGGACAGTGCAATTAGTAAATTGTGGTGTGTCACCTTACTGTTGCCTACCACTGCCTAACTTTGGCGACCCCTACTACACGCCACTGATGGTTATAAATGTTATTTGGCAGTTCTGAGTGTATAATGTAGTCAAATTATAGTCAATACAAGATGCAAGATTTTGATCAATGTCTTACACCGTTGCCATGAGATGAAATGACATCCAATGGTAACAGGTTATAATATTAAGCTATATTTAGCCAATATTGATACATGCATGCCACTTACTGTTTGTTGACTAATTTATCTGTTTGTGTGTAAAGACTAAACTGAGTAACTCAAAGCAGAGCATCCTAAACGTTTCAGTTCTTGCGTATGCTTTTTAAAATCACTACGGGATTTCTCTTAAAAATAAATAACAGTTGATTGACAAACAGTACAAGTGAACAACATGTTTTATTTAATTTCCAGATAAAAAACAAAAGGTAATAAATGCTGAAGGCGAGTGGAAAGTTGAAAACATGAAAATTGGTCAAAAGGGTGATGCCAATATACCAGCAGCATCTGAAGCATCTGGTGATGATGATGCCATGGAATCTGATGCAGAAGCTGAGTCGGCAGAAGAAAGAGAAGACTCTGGGGATGAAAACATTAATCATGAAAGTTCAGGGTCTGAAGAAGAGCAAAATAATGAAAGTGATGAAGGTGTTGAAGAAAAAATGGAAGCAGGTGAAGAAATGGATGATGAGAAAGATTTGTCAGAGGAAAGTGAAGATGATAAGGATACAAATGTGGAGAAATCTGCACCTCCTAGTCCTGTTAAAACGGATGCTAAGCCTAAAACAGTAACTAATCAAAAACTATCAAACAATGCAAAACCTGCTAGTGCACAGACCAAAAGCAAACCTATCAAAAAGCCTACAAAACCAAGAGACCCAAACAAGAACAAGAGATTAAATGAGAAACTGATTTCAAGGAATTTCAAGAAAGATTCAAGTGAAGCACCCATTTCAGAAACAAAAATTGTTGATCCTTTCTTTTTAACATCAACAGGTGAAAATTACATGTCAGTAGTAGAGCCAAGACAACCTGATGAAGTCAAAGAAATACATAAACAAGGCAATAGACAACTAAGGAGAGCAGCCATGTTTGGTCATGTCCCTAAAATCAAACCAAGAGATGATTTTAGAGAAGGTAGACAGAATGATTCCCAAGGATTTAGAAACAAATCTTATTCAGGTGATAGCAACTACAATGATAGTTATAGAAAGGATTCCAAATTTAATGGTAGAAATGATT